>CM060907.1:554394220-559394220 GCA_030737815.1 Allium fistulosum
TCTTATGTTCTCAATGATAGTATGAATTGCAAGTTAATGCTATATTCCATGAACACGACATGTATACGTGGTATAAAATGGGGCAAGATACCATTTTAGGAATAAATGGTATATTGGGAGGTTAAGTAGAAAAAAATTTGAATAAATTTAACATACGAAGCAAATGAGACGAGGTGAGATACTAGACGCTTAAATCCGTCCTAGCGGACAGATTTGGGGTCGCACCTTGAATAAAGATGACATGTTCCCTCGTCACTCATTGTCCAAACAGTCTGTTGCACAAGCACAACCATGAGGTAGGTGCAGTGCAAAGAGGGCGATGTTGGTAATCACATTGATGGATATGAAATGAGTCGAGATGATGATTATAGCACCACAAGGGGAAGCTCCAATGCGGAGGAGAGAATATTTTGCAACTAATAGATCATGTGGGGACATCCATAACGTCTAGTCGGAGAATATATGAATGAAAAGGCCATGATATTGGCTCGAGGCAGATTCTAGTAAGAGTGAATAATGAGTAGGATTCACTAGTGATTACAGACCACGTATGTGAATAACCTAAGAAGTGAAAAGTTTATTAAATAATGGTTGCAACTTATAAATGTGAATGAGATGTGATATCTCAGTTGATTAGAGTTGCAACCGTGAGTCACCTTAAATAATGCCTAACATGTGTGCTATTACTGATATTATTTTATTTGATGGGATATGGGTGGATTTTGATTATGGAGTGTGTGACATGTTTATTTCTTTGAATATTGCATATATAGCCCGAAACCACACAGTTATGTGTGTGTGTGTTTCACTATTATACTCACAACTAGTTTCTAGCCTGACTCGAGGTTTTGTTTTATGACACCTCCTCGCATCAGATTGAGGATTTGTTTTCAAGATGATCTCATTCTCATGATTCGAAGTCAACTCCTATGAGATCAAGATCGATGATGTATGGAATAGTGTTTATAAGTTTTTAGCCACTATAGATCTAGAGCATCATAGGAGAGCCTTGGCGACTAAAGTCAGAGAAACCATGAGAGTGATCTAGAAGGAGAACAAACGTGAGACACATCTTGAGTCAGTGGAATTATGTTAGTATTTATGTAGGTATTGTTTTATATAATTGACTAATAGTTGTGGTTGGACGTCATTATTTTGAGCTAGCTCGTATATAGTCTGCATGGTTAATGATGTTGTGTGTGTATATATTATGTTTTGATTCGATGTCCAGATGTATATAAATTTTGATATGTATATATTTCCAATTCCACCAAGATATTTTCTCTATCATTTACATATGATATGTTATGTGAATTACTCAAATCTATGATCCGCTCTTTCCGAACCCTTTCGTCCGAGCTATCGGACGATAAACTCCTATTGATAATTGGATCACTAATGTCGGGGCATCACATTATCGTACTCTGGTCTCAACGGATGTATCGAGAATCCTATCTCGAAACATCTTGACCGGGAATATTTAAAATAATATGTTATTTTATGTTGTGATAATTTTCTAAGGACTACAATTTCTTATAATTATTATCACATAACATATCATCTAAGGATTTTCTATTTAATATACTAAAATTAATTACTTTATTAATATATCATAATATAACAAGTATATATAATAGAAAATAAACAACTTGATTGCGAACATGATTGGTGATAGAGTTAGATACGTGTAACTAATTACATAATTGCCTGTAGGACTTACTCCTAACTCTTTCAATCTCCTACTTGCTCTTAGGGTCAACTATGGATTCTTCATCCCATCATTTTGATTACTTTTGTCAGAACTGATCGAGTTAGTCTCTTAGTGAATGGGTATGCTATATTGTTTTTAATTATTTACTATGTCAATCAACTCTCTTGGATGCTGATAAACTGCCTTTGTCATGTGAAATTTTTTGGAGTATGTTTCTCGACTTCTAGTGAGCTATAGGCTCTTTTGCAAGCTGCACATTGCATTATTATCATATAACAATGTGATGGGATTCTCAACATTTGGAATCACCTCTAACTCGATTATAATTTTATGTATATGTATATATATATGTGTGTGTGTGTATATATATATATATTGTTATAGCGCTATTCAAGGTGATGCACTTAGCCTTTTGGTTGAATCAACCATAATCTTTCATTTGGAACAAGTACAAGTTTAAGCTCCTTAATTAAGATTGAACATAAAATTAAGATTGATATACTATACTCGATATCACTTATGAAGTTCGAGTTTGCATGCTCCTATATGAGGAGTTCATTGTTTCCATAAACAATTCTCTAGTATTTCATAAATACTTGAGAATACCCTTAACTACCATTTAGTGACCTTGATTCGGATTTGATACTCGCTCAATGTATCACATAAGCGATTAGCAACATAGGTAATTCCTATTGCCAACAGAAGGAATCTATATAATATGTTCTATATCAAACATTTTAATACGTTGTCTATGTATATCTTTTTGGACTATCCCAACATCCTTAAATGTGGGTTATACAATATGCCTTTTCTAATCCTATACTAAGAATTAAATAAAAAAATAAAACTGATTTTAACATGTGTACATTATTAACAATCAGCGGTATATTTTTTCATATAATTTAGAAATATCTTAGTACCTTTCAACGTTCTTTCTTACTGATACATTCTTCCTCTACATTTTAACTAAAAATCAAACTATTTGTTTCTCCATCAAATTTTTGCTTAATTTTGATGCTTTTCAAACAATACTTACATATCATTCTTGGATCTTATTTGAAACCCACAGACTTAGTTGCTGCTCCCACCGACTTCGATAGATTTGGGTTGTTATGTGCAAATAGTCTATTATGAATCATTATTTTGAATTTTTATTTGAACATAAATGTCCCAAACTTGAAATCTTACTGGGAAATAATTTTGCTAGTAAAATCTGAATTAACTTAAGCAGGCTTAATGGAGAATATATTACTTTTGTTTAAACAATTGAACTTTACAGTATTATTCTCAACAATGTTTCTTACTACATTCCAACTAAACCGGTCTTCCTCTTGAAGACAGATTTGCAGTTGACAAATCATATCCCTTCGGGTATGATTATTAAAACCATATTTTGATAATGTACTTGGAATTTATTCCTAATTTGCATATTGTGCCATATGGTAGAGTTAATACTATTTGTAGCTTACTAATAAATGAGGAAATTATTTTCTCGACATTGATATAAGAAACATAGTTTCTCTTTAACGTACAAGAGTTCTTACTAGACATTCTAATGAGTCATGGTTATTTTGGCTTGGTTAATTCATTTCATCTTACATAATCAATTTTATCTTTGGATTGTCTCCGAATCCATTTTACTAAAATTAATTTCTAGAAGAAATTTGTTTATCATGTAGTTGGCGTTTCTTAAAACAACAGTTGTTTCTCAATGCAATGGAATAGGCATTCATTAACGTTTTATGAACTACCTTTATATGTGTATAAAACTAGTTTAGTTTTGAGTTTACGAAACTTATGTTCAAAGCATAAATTAGTCAAACAATGTTGGTCAGTTCTAAACCCCTTTGGAGTGGTCCACACAAGATCCCTCATGAATGAATATTACGTGCAGCCACTTGACTCGCATAACTTATTAACTCCTTATCTTAGGATATTTTAAGGGTGGGTTATAAATTCATATCTCGTATGTGTTTATGCTAAAAGTGGAACAAATACCTAATCGATCAATAAGTGATAGCTATGGAAAATAGAAATTAAAACGAGGTAAGAACACACAAGATTTATAGTGGTTCAGCCAAAATAAATAACCCACGTCCGTTATCAACTTTGTTGAAGATTCTTTCTTTCATTTATAAGAGAGATTTTATAACTTGGTTTTCTACAACTTGGAAAATCTGATAATTTAGAAAGTCAGGTGTTAACCCAAAAAATGGATCAATACTCTGGTTTGAGTATGGAAGCACCAGCCCTCTTTCTCAGAGCAAACAATATAGAATAAATGTAAAAAGAGTAGAAATAGTAAAGTGATAAGAAGATTTTTTTATAGTGGTTCGACTGTTAATGAAGCCTGCTTTCACTTTTTAGATTTTACTAACTAACTGGTGTTACAAGATTGATTTGGATATAATATAATTAAATCAACTAAGTGAGGTCTAAATCACAAGTACTTGGAGGCAACTGGAGGATCTCGGTTGCTTCTTTGTGACTATTGTATGGGAGAAGAAGAGTAAAGAATAGTAATGGCAGAGTTTCAGCAGCCAGTCCAGAGATACTCTTTTTGTTGTAGATGAGATGGTATTTATAGGAGTTTAAGAACACTTGGGCAAGAGCCGCCTTGTCAGGAGCCTGCATTCATCACATAGAGAAAGTCCAAAAAGATTAAGGGTCATCGGAGAAAAGTATTTGGATCGCCGATTCGATCCAATTAGATCGGTACCGATCTAAATAGTTTACCATTTTTTATGCTTTGACTACTTGTTTGTCTCCTTTACCTGAGTACCATGTTCTCTATGTAGTTTCATAGCTTGTTGACTCGTTTCGATAATGATTTACCTATGGTTTAGATTGAACTGTATTCTGAATTGGATGAACCTTCACTTCTTGAACTAGGTTGCCTGGATTGGTACCAAACTTGTTGGGAGAACTTACTGGAGGCATAGGGTCATGATGCAAGAGAATCGGAGGATCAAAGAACGGATAATTCAGATCGGTACCATCCAATTGGATCGAATCGGTGCGGATTCGAAAAGTTAGGCTATTTTCGGCCCATACTTTTTGGAGAATTCAATGATGTTCTTTTAGGCCTTCCAGTCAAGTTTCAAGTCGTTCTCGCTTAATTTGTATGTTCTGACTCCTTTTGAATTTAGTTGGGTTAAGAACCCGGTTAACATTTGCCCCCTGGAGTATGCTTTTTTTGAAAACAACTTGTGCACTAGAATTGACTATCTTTGGGTTTCGTTCTAAGGAGTTTCATTGATATTATCTGGATTTTTTGAAAAGCTATCTATGAAGTACTGGTTAACTGTTCAGTCCTTATTGTGAATCTCCATTGTTCGTGATTACTGAGTGATCTTGAATTGATAATTTCTAGAATGAACATGAACATCGAGTAGGTCGCATAAAGGAAATTTGAGTCCATTTGGAGGAGTAAATTTGGGTCTGTACCGATCCAATTGGTGCGGATCAGTATCAATCCAAGTACTTGGAAATTTTTTCAAACTCTCTTTCTTTTTTTGTAAAGGGTCAAGTCTTCCCCATTTTCTCATTTTTCTTCATTTAAGCCGAATCGACCCAATATCCCCAAATCCTCGCCAATCCAAAGCCTGGAACCGCCAGAAAACCACCGCCGTCGATCTTTACCACCAGCACCATTGGGGAGCTACTGCTGCTATTCTATGTGAGTCCCACCGTTGAGATCACCCTCGTTTTGAAGCATTGCCGATTTGATCCATCTAATACCCTACTTTAGGTTGTCTTGAACAGAGATCAAATCATCCTTCTCAATTTTGAAGGTTGGTGACGAGCAGTGAATTTGAATCGACGGTGGAGATGACATTTATTGCGAATTGATTTTGGTTTTTTGGGAGAGTGATAATAGCTGACATATTGTCTTATACATAGCTTATGCCGTTACCTTTTCTCCAGAAAACTAGACGCTACTAAAGCTGAAGATTTTTATTTAGTTTGTACATGTTGATCGGGAGCTGCTTGCACCAGAACAATCCCATTATTGCACACCCGATGTCTTTGGAATAGAAAGAGCTTTCTATGTCGCTTTGGATAAAGGATCCATTATCGATCATCAATCGATACGGGTAAGTATAGAAGTAATAAATTCAGCAAACGATACGGATCGCTTTTCCTAGCGTGAATGAGATATCTGCACGAGAAGGATCGTTCATAGTGTTCAGGACACCGAACCCATTTTCACTTAGGTTGCACACTACACATGCCCCCAGCTAACTCTTGGAATCCAATTGGTTGTGACACATCAATCGTCTTTTGGATTTCAAGTGTCAATCGCATAAGGGTTTATAGTTTAGAGATTAAGTGCACCTGATCATTTTTTATATAAGCTTTGTTATGTATAATGGCGTGCAAATCTTTATAGCGCAAATCAATTGAAGGAACTTCACCTCACTCTGAAGCGGATTCATCAATGATCCCAATTGGGTCTGCCGCTCCTTCAACTGCAGGACAATACAGCCGTCTGATTCCGATCGGGCCCATTATTGACCGTACTCCCCCTAATTTTAGAGCCCTACTTGATCCTCCGGAGAAGGTTTCTACAACTATTACATATAAGATTTTGCGGAGCATCTGCTCACAATATGGTATTCCGAAGGGCGATGTGCTTTTACCCTCAAGAGAAAAGTTTGCCCATAGACTGCCTTCTGGGTATGTAACATGTCATCGATATATGTGCATGTATGAAGTGGTGCCTCTGTTCAATAACTTCTTAAGGAAAGGGTTAGCCCTCTTCTTGATCCTTTCGAATGGATACACCATGCTAACATGTTTGTACCCTCTATTCATGCGGACTCTTAACCACGCCCCAAGCTTCACTGAGCTGCGGTATCTTCTATTGTTCAAGCAGAGAGAGGCTAATCATTCGCTCTTTTATATTGAAGCGCAGTGGAGCCAAAAGCTTATACTAGATCTTCCCAGCAAAGTTCCTTCATTTAGGAATCAGTTCTTTTTTGCAAAGTGTCTAGAAGAATTCACCCATTTATGGACAACAGAGGGTAAGTCTCCTTCATAGTGTTCGGAGTTTCCTATAATTACTATAAGTTTTTTGAATGATCATACATCCCTTACGATTCTTTCAAATATTAACAAGGACCTGGCACTCAACACCGTTCTCGGTACCTTGAAAGCGGTCGATGCTCAGGAGTGCATGATTAGACTCTTGCTCACGGATGAGAACCTCCATCGATATGGGCTTTTATATCCTAGAAGATCCATCAGATTTGTTAGTTCTCCTTCCTATTCTAGAGCCCAAACCCATTTTGTTTCCTCTTTCCATGACTCTGGTGAGGATGATGATGATGAAGAGCCCATCCAATGGGTCAGAGGAGACCCACGAGGAGGTTGAAATTCAAATTGGGGCCGACAGTCCACCCAAAATGCCATCGACTCCAGAAGAGAAAGAGGAAGAATTTATTCAACGAAAGGGCAAGGCTTCGATTATTGAAGAGAAGGAAGAAGGAGAAATCGACGAGGAACATATTCTAAATAAGGAAGAAATAGATTGGGACATTGATGAGGGTGACGTCAAATTAGGAGACCATGCCTCAGAATTATGCCCTTGTCTTGCACCCTCACCTTCTTTGAAAGAGCCTATTAAGGGAGCTTCTCCCAAGACTGAGCTTGCACCCAGCTCCTTGCTGGGAGATGCTGACATCGATTTAGGAGATACAAGTAACATTTTTATGAAAATGGATAAGTGGATGGACGGTTATACTTTGGAAGGGTTGCCTTCCCAGTCTACTTAGATTGCCCCTGCAGGCGGTAGTGTTCTGACATTAATTAGTAACCGATCTGGTTTGTGTATTCTGTTGGGGTCATTAAATCGCAACACAGACTTCATTAGGATCACACACTTTATATTATTTTTCTTTAGGATGTTTTAGTCCATCAAATGCCATTTCCTAAAGCCATTTTATCACTTGCTGTAGGAATCATGTCTTGTGGTTTTTATGACGATCTTGATCGAGTTTTGGAGTCTCAATGTACACAAAGACACTCTTCAAGGTACTATTCTCCCCGGGAGACTGACGAGGAGAGGAAGAGAAGAAAGGAGAGAGAGGTGGAAGAGAATTGCCGCATCGAGAGAGATCAAGGCAGAGATAGGAAAGGTGGCTATGGAAAGAGGAAGAGCCTGACTGACCGTGGAGACCTGTCGAAGAGGCTGAAAAGAGATCAAGAACGTGGATCTGCTTCGCAAGATCTTTCTTCCACTGGGATAAATGTCCCTGCATATGGTGTCATGACCTCTTCCACCCATACTCTCGTAACCACTTCCACCCATACCGTCTTGATTGCCACTCCCCATATTTCTAGGCGTGCACCTTATATTCTTCCTGCTAGCCCCCCGTACCTACAAGCTGCATTCCCTAATTTGTTCTTGAAGGGGGTTGTGTTTGATAAGCCCAATCTAAAGTCAGTTCGTGCTAAATATTATTCATCTCATTTCCAGGTAATTCAAAGCAGTCTGGAGCAAGCTGAAGGATGGAAAAAATTATGCATACCACTATCTACCTTTAACCGAAACAATTACAAGGAAATCCTCTCGGTTGAGTCCGAAAAGAATGAGTATGAAGCGTAGCTTTCAGATCACGATGCAGAGATCAAGAGGCTAAAGGAAGAGAGAGATGAAGCCCTTAAGGGGTAGAGTAAAAGTGCTTCTTTGCTTAAGGAGCTAAAAGAATCAACTGATCAAGCCGCAATAATATTTAGGGATGAGATAAAGAAGTGCCATAGAGATGAGGCGGTGTTAAAGAACAGTTGAAGATAAGCGAGGCGATGGTTGAGATGCAGAAGAAAACCATCGCCAAGCAGGCTAAAGAGATTGCCTTACTTCGTGAACAAGTCTCGAATTTGGATGCTGAGAAGAAACAGTTGGTGGTAGAGAAGGCTAACACGGATGCTAGTTTTTCAGAGCTTCAAGATTCCTTCACAAAGAAGATGAAGGGCTTGGATGCTATGATTTTTGGCTTCCACGTAAACTCCGTGCTACATCAAGGGAGTCTTATACTTGGGTCCATTGTTCCCTCGTACACTTTCCATAGTCTGGGAAGAGATCCTGGCCTGATTTCAAGACATGGACGGCGGTTATACTGAAGAGGAGTTGGTTCAAGCATATCTGAATGAAGAATCACATCAAGCTTTAGTGGAGGGCCAGGTGATCTTGAGACTAGAGAGGGAGCAAGAAGCTATTGATGCCGATGCCGGTGCCGCCGCCACTACTAAGGCTATAGCTGAGCAGTTTCCTAGGTCCTGGTGAATCGTCTTCACATCCCCGTGATGATGAGGGGATCATTCCTACTTCAGTAGGTGGTGCTTCTTCAGCCACTCCTGCTACTCCTATGATTATACAGCCATCAAAAGAGGGCAATGTCGAGGTCTTCGAAGTTGTGATGCATGAACAGACCCTTGTGGTAGGTAACTTTCTTATTTCTCCTATGTTCGAAGATTTCCAATTTACGCCGGATGAAATTGCCAAGATAATCGCTCTTTATTCTATTATTATAGATCAACCCTCTCTTCCTACCGAGTTGCCTCCTCCTCATGGCGCCAACTCCACTGCTATTCTTACCACATCAACTGCCGTCTCCGCACTCAGCTCGTAGCCTGGTCCGATCTCCAAGCAAATTGCAGCACTACATGGTTTGGATGACCTCTCTGTATCTCAAGAGGAGGGCTTGGCAGCTACTGACACATAGGAGTAGGTGGATCTAGCTTGCCAAGCAGAAAAAATGGGAACCAAGCAGCCGATGATTGAGCAGCCGATAGTAGCGGTGAAGAAGGAGAAGGTGGAAGAGCAGAAAAGATCATTGAAGAGTTCTCACAAATCCTACAAGCATAAAGGAAAAGGAAGGTCTGCCAGTGGCATTGTTTCAGAAAGCGAGAACACTTCGGGAGGGGATTTGGAGAAGCTCGAGAAGTTGTCGATTAGATACAGGAAAGGCAGCAGTGGATGTAGTAATAAGAAGCCATGATCTATCCGTGTACGTGTAAAGCGGAGCTTTTGCTTTTTGTACAAGTGCAAAGTCTGTACTTATCATTTCTTCTTGTTGTTGCAACGGTGGTGCTTGTATTTTCCTTTTCTTGGCCGATATTGTGCGAGTACGACCCCTGCTGTTTGTTGTTGTACATGAAAAATGTTATAAGTAATAAAATTGTTGAAATTTTGATTGTAATTTCACTTGTCTACTTATCTATATTTCATGCACTGTTGCATTTTACATACCACTATTTTTTTTATTTTGCATGAATTTTTACATATAAGTTGTCGTTGATATTTTCCTATGCTGTTTTATTTAGTCTCATAATTACTTCCAAAATTCTTTGTTTGGAGTAACAGGACTGTGAAGTATTTTGACTGTTGGTGTGTGCATGCCCCCTAATTCATGGGACTGTTTACTCCAAACACTTGATACGAGACTGGGTGCCTCTGATAGTCTCTTGGATGCCCTAGTCGGGTCTATACTGCAAATCCTATCTTTGGGAACTTCTAGTTTTATTGTCCTCATTTTAGGCATCGCATTTTGATTTCTATCTTGAGATATCCATGAAGCTTTTTAGCGGCCTTACGGCGAGTGATTTACGCACTTAAGTATTTCAATAAGTGATTGGCGATGCCGGAAAAACACTGGTTACTTGAAATTCTGTTAAGTGATTCCATCGCAATGCTGACATTCAGGCTATTGTGCACACATGCCGCTCCTTGGAGTGCTATTTCCTTGGCTCTAGAGGCAGTGTGTGGCTTTTTGTAATATGAGAGTTGCTCGTCCTTGGATGCAATTTTGCTGGTCCAAGTAGTTGTGTGCAGCGTGCAAAATGCGCACAGTGGGATTGAGGCTTGCTTGGTCATCATTTTGCAAACCAAGAAGCGATGCGTGGCTTACGAGATGCGCGACTTTGATTCAGACCTTCCCGGTGTCGCCGGAGTGACATCGATTCTCAAAAGGCAGGGATCGGGTTCCGTCGATGAGCGGTTTTAGAGTGCACGACTTTGATTTGGGCCTCTCCGGTGTCCCCGGAGCAACACCGATTCTCAGAAGGTAGGGATGGAGTTTCATCGATCAACGGTTTGAGAGTGCATGGCTTACGAAATGCGCGGCTTTGATTCGGGCCTTCTCGGTGTTGCCGGAGCAACACTGATTCTTAGAAGGCTGGGATCGAGTTCCATCGATTAGCGGTTTTAGTCGATTTGCTCCCATCGACTCGGCGAGTGGATGGAGGCATACTTGAGTGTGGTTCCACTATCTCAAGTAGCGATCAGATGGTTTTGAGTCAATTTGACTCGCTGACTCAACATATTACTTATGTGAGTTTTATTGGTTCAGAAACCAAAGCAATTTCATTAATTGAAATTAGAGTTGGGCAAGTTCTGCCTATTTACAATACTGTCGATATCCCGGGATGGCTTATTTTTGGAAATAGGAAATACATAAGATGGTCCTAGATAAAGTAATGACATAGTGATTCACTATTACAAGCACGAGGAAATTGGGTTCCATCAACAATTGTTAGCTTGAACGTGCCATCCCCTAGCTTCTGGCCGATCACATAAAGCCCTTCCCAGTTTGGTCTGAATGTTCCTGGTATAGGATAGACCTATTTGAGGATAAGGCTCCTACTTCGAAAGTACGGTTACGGACCTTGGAGTTAAAATGTTGTGCGACCCTTTTCTAGTGAGTGGCAGTCCTTAGTTCGGCTTCATCCCACTTCTCATCGACCATATCGAGCGACTTGAGCAGGAGCTACTCGTTCTACCTTAATTGAAGTTTTTCCTTCGATGAGAAGGGACTTCCAGTTCGACTAGGATCATTTCCTCTGAACCATATGCCAGGGCGAACGAGAGTGCTCGGTTGCAGATTTGTGCATTGTTATGTAAGCCCATAATGCAAGCGGAAGTTCATCAACCCAATTTCCTTTAGCTTTAGTTAGCCTCTTTTTGATTGTGGACTTGATGATCATGTTTATTGCCTCCACTTGCCTGTTTGCCTACGGATGTGCAACAGCGGAAAAGATTTTCTCGATTTGGAAGCGTCTGCAAATGTCTTTGAATTCAACACTTTGAATTAAGTCCCGTTATCCATGATAATTTTTTGTGGCACTCCAAATCTACAAATAATGTTTTCAGTGACAAAGTTAATAACATTCTTTGTGGTAATAGTGGCCAGCGGTTCCGCTTCGGCCCATTTGGTAAAGTTGTCAACAGCAACGATAGCTTATTTAGTTCCTCCTTTGGCTATTAGCAATGCACCGACCAAACTGATTTCCTAGATTGCGAATGGCCATGAGCTAACCATCTATGTTAGCTCCTTTGAAGGAGTTCTTTTGATCTTGTCGAATTTTTGGCATTGGTCGCATCGTTCAGCATAATCTGCTACATCGCGATTGATCGTTGGCCAAAATTACCCATATCGGAGAACTTTCATTGCAAGGGTTTGCCTCCCGATGTGATCTTCGCATTCGCCTTCATGAACTTCACTGAGGATTCTTCGAGCTTCGTCGTTGGTCATACACCTGAGCAAGGGGTATAGAATCCCTTTCGGTAGAGTATTCCATCCTGTATTACGAACTATGGTGCCTTTCGAAGGAGCGTTTTCCATTGATTCATATCCGCGGGGGGTGTTTCTCTGAGTAGATAGATCTTGATCGGTGTCATCCATGTCTCTGGTTTTTTGGTCATTTCGAAATCCAGTTGATATCCATCTTGCCTATGCTTGAGCAATCAGAGTTTTAAATGGGACCGGTCCTATTGACCGAGTTTCTCCGAAATTGGCCAGTTTAGCTAGATAGTTCACCTACATGTTTTGTTCCCTTAGGATATGAGTTATGGTGTAATATTCGATGTCATTCAGTAATTCCTGCACTTTAGATAGATACGGGGCGAGGTTCTCTCCTCAGGCTTGATATTCACCTCTCACCTGATAGATGACTAGCTGAGAGTCGCCATAGATATGTATGGATTTTATCCCGAGTTTCTTTACAACTTTCAGTCCAGCTCTCAATGCTTCATATTCCGCTTCATTGTTTGTTGTAGGGAATTCCAAGCATAAGGCGTAGCAAATAGATCATCCTTAGGGAGCTTCAAGCACGACTCTTGCCCCCGAGCAAAAGTTGTTAGATGCACCATCGATGAAAAACCTCCAGTGTGTCTCCACTTATGGTGTAACTTCTTCTTCATTATCTCGTATTGTAAACTCGACAACGAAGTCTGGCAGTGCCTACCATTGATTGCCCTTCGAGGACGGTAAATGATTTCATATTGACTCAATTCAATGTTCCTTTGGGCAAGCTTTGTTAAGGTCTAAGTAGTCAACACAAATTCATCGTTTTCCATTGGGTTTCTTGACCAAGATTGGGTTGGATACCCATTCAAGATAGGTTGCGTCATGGATAAAACCATTTGCCATCAGCTTATCCACTTCCTCTCTTAGTGCTTTGGACCGTTCGGGTCTTAGGCTGCGCCTCTTCTACCTTACTGGTGTATACTTGGGATCGATGTTAAGTGTATGGCATGCTATCTCCAGCAATACCTCACACATATTGGAATGTTTCCAAGCGAATACATCCAGGTTGACATAAAGAAATTTGATTAGTTTCTGTTGCACCTTGTTTCCAAGATGTGACCCAATTTTCAGGGCCCAAGTTGGATCATCCATATCGATTGGGACAGTCACCGTCAATTCGGCCGGTGCTGCCTAATACTCCCTTGAACTCTTCTTTATAGGATCTAAAGTCTTGCCAAATCGGTTGTGGTCCCTAAGCCAGGGGTGGCACTGCAATTGCTTTGCAGTAGGTTCATTAATGTGGAGAGTTTTCCCCATATTCTTCCCCTTTTCTTTTCTTCTAGACTCACACAGTTCTGCGATTAGCATTTTCTAACGACACTTTGGTCTCCTTTGATCACTCCTACTCCATTCTCCTTTGGAAATTTCATAGTTAGACACCACTGAGCTAAAGAAATCCTGAAATCTACCAAAGAAGGTTGACCCAAGAAACCATTGTAGGTGGACATTTCATCTATGATCACAAAGGTCTGGATGAGAACAACTCTTTCGTCGCCTGCCCCAAGTTCCACAAGCAAGTCATTTTTTCCGACAGGTTGCTTAGGTTCACCGATGAATCCCTGGACCTTCATTTGACAAGTAGATACGTCTTTCATACTGATTTTTATTTGATCAAATGTGTGTCTGAAAAGGATATTGACAGAACTACTACTGTCCACCAATACTCATTGGACCATGGCTTGTTCGATTCCTACCGACACGAACATGGGGTCGAGGGTTGGAGCTATTATTTCTTCAATATCTCGGTTTTGAAATACTATATCACCATTTAGGGTTCTCTGCTGCTTCACAAGAGTTCCGTCTTCAATCGCAAAGCATGAATCTTTTAGGGCATGTTTCTCTCCAACTCTTTTGCATTGGATAAGGTCCTCCAGATATTGTTCCGATGTTGAGTCTTTGGTCGGTCCGTTTAGATTCCTCTTTGCTAGTTCCAGCTTGGTTTCCCCAGACATTAGGAGCTTGGGGTGCAGTAGGATGGTCAGGATTCTATGGCTTTCTCACATACTACTAAAGTTTGTTCTCCCGAATTAGCTCTTCAATCAGGTTCTTCAGGTGTCGGCACTCATTCGTGTTATGACCATGTGTTTCATGGAAGCAGTAGTACTTTCCAGAACGCTTTTGCTGTTTAGTTGCTTCCTTTTTAGGTGGCTTCTTATACTCCTCTATTCCTTGTGCCACAAGGTAGATGTTTTCTGGAGTATCATTGAGCGGGGTGTAATCTTCGGGCCAGAAGCCTTTAAGTCGTTTGTCACTTCCGTTTCTCTTGTTGGAATTTTGGTTCTTCCTTTTCTAGTTCCCTTCCTTACCTGTGTTTCCTGTAGCGGTTCCGGAGGTGTTTGCGGCTTGGTTAGTTGCCACACTATTCTAGCCATCATTGGTTGGTTATGGGTTAGCAGGTTTTCCTTCTAGCTCCTTTTCCTCTTCCAATCTCAAGTACTGGCTTGCTTTTTGATTAAAGTCCTTTCTAGTGTAGGTTGCTTCATTTTGATCCATTTTCCAAATTCAGTGTCGGGGTGGATAGCGTGCTACGGCCATGAAGACCATAGCTTCGTTTGGGTTACTTACTTCAGTCGCCGCGGTGTTGAACCGACTCATGAAGGATTTCAAAGATTCATTTTGTCCTTGGAATAAGCCAGATAAGGAAATCATGTCTTTTGGCTGCACCCTATGAAGCCTAAAATGATCAAGGAATTTTGCTGCTAATTCATTAAAAGTGAAGATGGATTTTGGTGGGAGCTTGGTGAACCATATAAAAGCAATTCCCTTTAGGAAGATAGGAAAACATCTACATCGAACAACATTTGAAGCATTTGCTCCGTCCATATACAACCTATACTTGTACAAGTGGGGTTTTGGATCTCTAGTTCCATCGTAAGACAGAATAGTCGGCATAGTAAAATTTTCAAGGTACTATTCATTCAAAATGTCTTCAGTGAAGGGAATCCGGCTTGGAGAGGATCCCCATTCATCATCTCTTCTATCCTTACTTTCGTCCATCAAGCGCTTGATCATCTCCACGATATATGCCTCTGATGTCCAGTAGTCCATGGGTTGGCTATCAGTAACTATGCCAAGTGTTTGATTTTGCAAACGATCTTGGTAAGTAGACTAAAGCCTAGGCTCTCCTATCTTCGGGAGAGCCACTCCTTCGGAGTCCCGTTAGATCGCGGTTGGTTGGGTAGGGGCAATTTGGGCCTCCCTACCGGCATTGAGTGCATTAGTGTTTTCTTCCAACTTGTCTTCATCAAATTGCTCACCATCCTCAGAGTCGGAGAGATCCACTGCTATATCTTACCATGGGGTTTTCGCCCCTAGATTCAAGTTTGTAGCAGGTTGCTTTACAGTTGGAGGACTGCTTGTGTTTCCTTCTATGATGATTCCTGCGGCTCCACCCACTACTCCTTTTAACTTCTGCCTTCTGTTTCTTTTGTTTAGGCCTGAAATAGAAGAGTTTTCCTGCTCCGTGGCAGCCACAGGTTCTGGCACGGTTTTTGGAGCAACTAGTGATTGCAAGGTTAGGAGGGCATTTAATTAATCCATTAAGGGCTTTTTGGCTGTTCTCCATCTTTTGGTTGATTTCATCAACCATCTTGTTCAATTCGCTTTTAGTGACAACCTCATGTTGGGTAGAAGATCCCAGGACGTGACCTCCGGCGTTATCTCCAGAATTCGCTCCAATTAGCAAATTATTGGCATTGTTGACTTCAACTTGCCGAGGATTGGTCTATTCTCCAGCTATAATAGCTCCTACGGATTTTTCAGAAGCAATTCTCTTTCTCTCCGCCATTAATTTTCAACGGCAAGCTTCAAATTTCCTAAAGCTGATTTGATGGGTCTGGTTTCTGGATCTGATGGATCCAAAGAGGAAAACTAGGTCTATATCTGAATTCACTGATTTCTCAGTGAAAGCATCAAAATGTTAACCCAAAAAATGGATCAACACCCTGGTTTAAGTGTGAAAGCACCAACCCTCTTTCTCAGAGCAAACAATATAGAAAATAAATGTACAAAGAGCATAAATAGTAAAGACAAAAGAAGATTTTTATAGTAGTTCGGCTGTTAACGAAGCCTACGTTCACTTTATAGCTTTTATTATCTGATTGTTATTACAAGATTGATTTGGATTACAATATGATTGAATCGCCTAAGTGGGATCTTAATCACAAGTACTTGGAGGCAACTGGAGGATCTCAGTTGCTTCTTTGTGACTATTGTGTGGGAGAAGAAGAGTGAATAATAGTAATGGTATATTTGTAGTAGACAGTCCAGAGATCCTCCTTCGGTTGTGGTATTTATAGGAGTTTAAGAGCACTAGGACCAAAGCCGCCTTGTCAGGAGCCTGCATTCATCACATAGAGAAAGTCCAGAAAGATTGAAGGTCATCGGAGACTCGGTACCAATCTGATCCAATTGGATCGATACCGATCCAAATAGTTTAGCATTTTTGATGCTTTGACTACTTGGTTGTCTCCTTTGCCTGGTTATGATGTTCTCCATGTAGTTTCATAGCTTGTTGAATCGTTTCGATGATTATTCACCTATGGTTTAGATTGAACTGTATTCTGAATTGGATGAACCTTTGCTTCTTGAACTAGGTTGCTTGGATTGCTACCAAACTTGTTGGGCGAACTTAGTGGAGGCATAGGGTTATGATGCAAGAGAATTAGAGGATAAAAGAATAGATAATTCGGATTGGTACTGATCCAATTGGATCAGATCGGCACTGATCCAGTTGGATCAGATCGGCACTGATCCAGTTGGATCAGATCGACATCGATCCGAAAAGTTAGGCTATTTTTGGCCTATAGTTTTTGAGATTTCAATGATGTTCTTTTAGGCCTTCTAGTCAATTTTTGAGTCGTTCTGGCTTAATTTATATGTCCTAACTCCTTTTGAATTCAGCTGGGTTAAGATCCCGGTTAACATCAGGAGAAGAAGCCAAAAAGATTCCATTTCATTTCCACTGCTCCTCCTATTTATAGACGAAGACCATTGAAATAAGCTCCGAGAATTGCTTACCACGCTCTCAACGTCTGGCATGAAGCTCCAGGTGAAGATCATGGTCAACTCAGCAATTATTGACAACTCGATACCGAGTTATTCTCACAACTCAGTGCCAAGTTGTGAAATCTCCTAACTTCATGCGCTCTATTTAGATCTTACTTTGTCTTTCATTCATGACTTGGTGTTTGCTGACTCATCACTCTCTACTCGGTGCTGAGTTGTGACTTTGACTTATGGTTTCACCTTATGCTTCTTGCCGTTCAACTTATCTCAAAGGTGACTAAGTATCTATTCGTTGCAAGTAAGGATTAGTACCGACTCTTTAGACCTCTCCTAAATTATGGTTTTCAGATTTGTACTTCTGGACTTCTAATTTATTTTATGACCATTCAATGGTTTTGGTTCATCGGATACTGCTTGGTACAAAAGCAGGATAACACTTTCCCCTCCAAAGCATGCCTTTTGTTAATAAGGCATGCTTTGAATCGAGGCAAGCTGTCGACTTTGAACTCTGATATGAAGAGATGCCTTCATCTTGTGAGCTGTCTTCAAAAAGCAATGCATCCTTTCTGGATCAATATGCTCCTTGAAGAGTTGCAGATTCATATTCATTAGACGATATAAGAGTTAAAGTATCTCATTTAGGTTCAGCATTCAGTTCTGGAGATTCTGGAAGTCTTTCCTTTTATTTGTTAAAGTAGGACTTCGTCTCCCTACTTTGTTCATCTTCTATTCCAATTTTCATTGATATCCTTGTTTCTCTTGTTTCCTTTCTTATAACTCGGTACTGAGTTGTGATCCTTAACACGATATCGAATTTTCTTCATATTCTTACTTAAGTAACATTTTGCTACTTATTTATCTTCACTTTCACTTAGCTTCCTTATTTAAAACTGGAACCTCGGCCTTGTCGAATTTTTATCCAAGCTCCAATCTAATTCCGCAACTAGCTCACCACATTATCGTTGCCTATCATCAGCCACCTTTGGCATCATCAACACCAACTTAGATGTCTAGCACTTTCGACTCATTAGAACTTTCCGCCACCGCCGTCTGCATTGCATTTACGCTAAGGTAGGTGGCCGTTGGTCTGAAGTCATTAGCATTCTATGATGGATATCGACCATATTTAACAATGTTCATGTGATTCATCTTCTTCCTCACATTTGGCCATGGCCTACAAAAACTTGAATTCATGGCCCCTTGGGTTACTCATTACTAATTCGAGTTTTCTGCATAATTTTTCTAGGCTTGACTTCGGGCTTTCCTTTTCTTTTATGTGCTTGGTGTCAGTCTCGATTTTTTCCTTAGGTTGGACCCTAGTTTTTCCATGACCATGGGATTTCAATGTTTTAACAAGTTCTTATCAAGTGCAAGATTTTCACTTTAATTAATTTTTGGCCGAGTATGGATTGGTGGCCTAGTTTTGGTGGGACGGTTTCAAAGAACAGTTATATCGAAAATACTTTAACATCCAATGAAGTCATTCATTACTGCTTTAGGTCAAACACTTCGCTTATGTGTCTCTGTAAGGGAAATTTTCGTGTCGCTCCAAATGACGGTTATGTTATCGTAAATCATATGATAATGGGTCAAATCCAATACGTAATTCCATAATGCGATGGAGCTTGTTTGCCAGCATGAGTGAGCTATCTACGTAGAGTGTTCGCATTCACTATGTTCTGAACATAGGGCACACACTACATAGACTGAATTGCATATCATTGTCCCCATCAATGTATGAGATCCAGTTGGTCAATACATATTGACATGCATTGGGTCTTATACATCGGCTACACAAGGCTTAACTATAGTATGAAGATCAAAGTTAAATCTTACCCGACCTTTTTCATCTATCAAGTTTTTCACTATTTATGAGCTATAGATTCTCCTCGCATCTCTCTTCCATGGGTGTCGGTCCATCCTCTTCAGAGTTCATTCCACCCACAATAGCTTTGACTTTCGCTTCAATGTCTACTTCATCATTTCCTTAGCTTGGACCATCCCATCGTCATGCTAGACAGTCTACGCAAGTTATTCCATTCGTAATGGGAGATGAATCTTACGTGGAGACTGCCCCATATATCAATCTTGAGGATATTGTAATTCTTTGTAACCCTCCAAGCTTTCCGATATCCACATTAGATGAGGCAGATATTAGAAGAACTTGCAACATGCACGACATTCCTTTTAAGGATGTTCTAGTTCCAAAGCCCTTTCAGTGGGCCCATGATCCACTTGAAGGACATACAACTTGTAATTGTTATACGTGCTTTCTAGGGGCAATCCCTCTGTTCTACCACTTTATTTGGCTCATTCTATGGTATATGAAGCTTTCATAGGGAGTCCCTCCATTTGACCATTTGGGTAGGGTGCTTACATTGGAGGAGATTAAATATTTATTCAGTTCTAAGAAGTAATAAGGCAGTCCTTCTCTGACCTATCTATTATAATCCAAGGGCTGCAGTGTTATTATTAGTCTTTGGTACAAGCTTAGCCACTTTAATGATGAATATTTCTTTACGTATTGTCCATCCAGCTTCGCCCGGACATGGATATCAGGATGTAAGTTTTATTATCACTCTTTACCTTGGTAGAGCTTATCCCATTAAGGTCATTAACTCCATCATCTCATAAATTTATAGGTATTCCAAGGAGACCCAATAACATAGCTCACACACTCTTCAAGCTATGAAATATCCCCATCGAAGAATAGAAAATCAAATTCCTTTGGATAGATCCTAAGGTGTGACAATTTCAAATTTTCACAACGCTCGTAGTCTTGGTATCGTTCCTGTTGCTCGTAGAGGCGCACATCCTACTCAAGAGGCTGAAGTTGAAACCCCAATTGCTGAAAATCAAGAAGTTCTATAACATCCCATGATTTTCCAAAAATAAATAAGATAATATAATTAAAAGATAAGAGTTAACCTAAAAGGAGAATTTTCATAAATATCCGAATTCGACTATGGAACTTGCACCATTGTGTCCGTAGTAATTTCCTAGACAACTTTTATATATAACTTATTGAAATCTAAGCTCAAACGAAAAAGTTATAAAGGATTGATTAAATAAGAAATTGAAAAGAAAAATAGAAAAAAAGAAATCAACTAGGGCTTGGTCGACCCAGATGGACCCATGTAGACTATGGGTGGTCAACTTAGCCTATGGGTGGTCGATCCGACCTATGGTCAATCGTAGGGTCATGGCAAACTGGAGACGATTCATTTCATCATGCAAGATCAATGTGTGCTGGCTACGATTTTAGGTACGAACAAAATGATTTCGGGCTGGATTTGACGGTAGTGAGTTGAGATGTTCCCCTATAAATTGATATCTATGGTTAACCTAAAACCCATTTCTCTCCATTACAGTGAAACTCTGCCAAAATAAAACACTAAACCCTTGTTTCCTAAATCAATTTGAGATATAGGAATTGGAGAAGAGACCTAAGCGGATTTAGGGGAGCAAGCTTGCGATGTCTGAGGCAAACCTGAAAGCCTAGGGCAGAGGTGAATGGGCACAGATTTAACAAGTTAATTAAATTAAATGATTTAGTTTCTACCATATGCTGACTTGACTGTTAATTATGGTATTAATTCGTTAATTTATTAAACTAGGAATCTGGAATAATGGATCTTTTTATCTAAATGATTTTAACATATGTAAGTTGTAAAACCATAAACCATATGCTAAAATGGATTTGACACCTATAAATTGCTAATTGGAAGAATGTAAATGTTGTAAAGACTGAAATAAAAATAGGACAAATAGATTAGCCCAATTGAAATAAGAATTAAATAGATTACGTCTGATAATTGAAATATATTACATCTGATAATTGAATGAAATGGTTAATTTACTTAAAACAAATAGATTGAAAGTTGTTTGGATTAAGTCTGAAAATAAAATGAAATGATTAACTGAATTAAAACAAGTAAATCGAAAGATGTCTAGATTGTAGGCAATCAACCTAAGACTAAACTATCGTAAGTCACTTTAGACTTAATAGACAGTTTGAGACCTTGAGCCGGTAGGAGTATGAACCCTATTGTTCTCTAAATTTCTTAGCTGGCGTAGACACATTTAGGTGTTCTTATTTGAGATGGCAGACTTAGTTCCCGTTTCATGTCGTTAAGACGTGCAACTTATGTTGCAAAAGGTGCGCACAGTCTTGGGACCGAATTACCGGTCGTTAGTTGAGGCTGTTGGGATCGGATATCCGGTCGTTAGTCGGGGTGTTGGGAACAGAGACTAGATCATAGACATTCCCGTAGGCTCGATGGGTGTAGACGCTGAAAGCTAGGTGGTGCCCAGTACCAGGTGAAGTTAAGCACCGTAACTCCTTGGGGTACACAAAAGGTATTTTGCTGCTAGGATCGAGGAGTTGGGCATGGGTGCATACAATGAGTGACTATGTAAGTTTACATGCATGTTCTTCCTCTCTAGGTCTAGTGTGAGTTAGAGGCAAGAGTTTCCCCAAAACTAGACGGTCGTTCGGTGAGATGCGGTCCGTTGTTATCCCTGTGATGTTAGACTGATGACAGTTGGACTGATGACTGTTAGGCTGGTGACCTTAGGCTTGCGACCTTAAGTGCACAGACATTGTACATAACCCTATATCACCTAGAGTAGATTTGAAGTCAGTTGTATTTAATTTCCTTTTTAGTCTTGTTCTCATTCACTAGACTTTATGTCCGACCCGTTCTATTTTTCCCCCATCATAGGTGGACAGAGTAGCCATTGACAGGTCCATTGCAGCCTTTGGATTATCATGCTTGGAGTCTAGTTCTATTTTATCCTTTTTCATGTATTTCCTATCAGTATATTTACTCTCTCGGTATTTTTCTTATGATGGATTATTTTTATGATACTATGATATTTGATATGTACTGATGGTTTTCTAAGGCTACGATATTATGAGACTTCGATATTTTGACGCTTTTGAGATTTTTATTACTGTTATTATGAAATTATCCATACATTTGATATTATGTTTTTGTTGTGATGACGTTTGGATTAGATATATTATTTCTTCATTATTATCTTAGTCTCTATGATACTACTTTTTCCCTAAACCGATGATCCATGTTTCTTGATATGGCGGTGTTTGGCATGTCAAGGGAGGTTGGTTATCATAAGTTCCTACGTAGGATTGTCTCGTCAATCAAATGGAAGATGATGGTGGTGGCGACAATGAAGATGACGATGATGGTGATGATGATAATGATGATGATCAAGATGAAGATAATGAGGACGGTGGTGAAGTTGTGTAACATCCCAAAATTTTATCATTTTAATCGTGAATATTTAATTAATTTTAAGTATTTAAATAATTGATTTTTAAAATATAAATAGCTTATATTCAAATATATAGATTATTTAAATATTTGAATTGTGAATTAATATTAATTAGTTGCCTTATTTAACTCCTTTTAATTAACAAATATAATTGTGAAATCATTTTGTAAATTTATTTACACTAATAAATGGCTCGAATAAATAATAAGAAAATCAATTGTTAATAAAACGAATTGATTTTTATTGACATATTTTTAAATGGGTTTATAGGATTTTTCCATAATTTTTAATTTGAAAAATATTTAAATTTTTGCTTGACATATTTTATGACAAATGATGGTGTTTTTGAGGTTTTACAAAATAAGATAACTAATATATTTTATTTTTGTTTTGAGATCGTATTCCATTTTTGTGCACGATCGTATTTTTTCTGTCGTTAACGGTCCGTACGTTAACGAAATTTTATGCAGCAAATTGCTAGAAATATTGGGATAAACATCAATCTAGTACACTTAGAATATTCTTCGTTCCATTTTGACCTTTGTTTTTTCCTCTCTCTTTAAATCCATGTGCATTTAGTCACGTGCGGTCGAGATCTACAAATCCATGTGCATTTAGTCACGTGCGGTCGAGTTTTGCAATGACCGTTGTTTTGACAGTGAACTAGGGATTGACTTGGACATGGATTAAGGTAGAGATGGTTGAAGTGGACGATGTCGTTGAGTTTCTCTTGGCGAGGAGCATCGGTGGCTGCGATTTAGAGGGCTGCGATCGGCTGAAGCAAATCACATCTTTAGGGGTTTGCAGCAATCGACCAATAGGTTGCATTCCATTTAGGTTGATCGAGTGTAGAATGTTTGGGTCCATGGCGAAGCTTTGGCAAAGTGGAGTTTTTTGCCAGTGGTAGCGTCTGATTTCGTCAAGTATCGAGCGAGGGAAGGTAAGGAGAAGCGCCATGATGGGTTTCTTATGCACTGACATTTCGTGTGTAGGAGTTTGTAAATTTGGGGCAAGAACGATTTAAAACTAATTAGGTGATTTGTATGTTAATTAAGTTATTTAATTAATTCCAAATCTTATAAACTCAATAACCATCTCATACGATGTTGGATTTGGATGCAGTCTTTTGCGTTGGACTCGTATCTACGTTATCTATGCATTGGAGTTTGATTCGTTTAATTTGGAGCTAGTAGAATTTTAAGCAAAAATTGAACGTCGTTCAATTTTAGATCAAACCATAACGCAAAAGCATCAACTGGAAGTTTACTCACCTTTAAATAAACTATATGATATCTGTGTTGCTATAGATTATTGTTGAATGCTTGGATTATAGTTTATATATTGTTGTTTGATTGTTTGTTTGGATTCGATTCGTGCTTGGAAGTGGGTGTCATAAATAACCATTGTATTTCAGGGAACAAAAACAAGAGGAAAGTCGAAGTGTATACGTAGCGAATAGGTCGCTACAGAACACTTCGAAAATGCACAAACATATTTTTGATATATATAAGTGTCGTTATAGCGATAATTGCTATATCATCAGTTATGAAATATCATCTCCTTAAATCTTTATGTGTGTTGAACTTGCGCTGGTATTTTTACAAAAAAAATGCTTGGTCGCATTTTTGCACTTTGGAAGTTGTTTAAAGCATATTTTCAAGTATTTTTTAGAATTTTGAAATAAAGGATAAATGTTGTTTAATTTTTTAAAAGGAGTTATAAATTTGATTAATTATCTTTCGGGATAATTAATATTGTTTTAAATATATAAAATAATTATAAATTTGATTAATTATCGTTTGGGATAAGTAATGTTATTTTAAATATATAAAAAGATTATAAACTTGATTAATTATCTTTCGGGATAGTTAATTTTGTTTTAAATTTATAAAAAGTTTATAAATTTGATTAATTATCTTTGGACATAATTAATGTTGTTTTAAATTTATAAAAGAGGTTATAAATTTGATTAATTATCTTCCAGGATAATTAATGTTGTTTTAAATATGTAAAAAGATTATAAATTTGCTTACTTATCTTTCGGGATAATTAATGTTTTTTTAAATATATAAAACGATTATAAATTTTATTAATTATCTTTCGAGATAATTAATGTTATTTTAAATTTATAAAAAGATTATATATTTGATTTATTACCTTTCGAGATAATTAATGTTGTTTTAAATATATAAAAAGATTTTAAATTTGATTAATCTTTTTTCATGATAATTAATATGGTTTAAAATTTATAAAAGAGTTGTATTAATTATCTTTTGGGATGATTAACATTGTTTTAAATTTATAAAGATATTTTAAATTGATTTATTATCTTCCGGGATAATAAATGTTGTTTTAAAAGTTATAAACGATAGTTTATGAATAAGAAAATCTTTGAAAAGGAATGTTTAAAAATAAAGCTAAGTGTAAATTATTTTGGGGTTTATAGTAAATGATGTTTTAATGACATTTGTTTTTGATGATTCTCCTTTTAATACACTTAGATATATAACTTGCTCTTTAAAAATATATTTAAAGAGTGTTTTTAAAAGTGTTATACAAATATTTATGATGTGACGATCAAGCACAAGTGTGAGTCAAATGCTTTAAGAGATTTTAATTATAATATACGATTGTGTTGTCACTCCCGATAGTTGGTTTATTGACTATCAATTATGCTATCTTCTTTGAGTTTCGTCAATTTAAGACGGTTTGTTGCTCATTTCGGTGCCTTTACTGGAACGACTAAAGCCAAAGCACGAATGGAAGCCAAGCTATGTAGGGGTTTTTCCCTTTAGGGTATCTTCACCTCTACCCTAGATTGGATTCGATGGTATGCACGCGGAGATGTGAAATACTCAGATTTTCGATAAGGTTGGCAGGGTCTGGCTTGGACGTATCTGAGAGCTATCGTAGTTCTCAAGTATATTTTCTAGAGGTATACTTTCGTTAGGACGGGTACACCCTTTAGTCATTATTGAAAAATTCCTTTTCTTTATTTGATTCAAATCTTTAAATCGTCTTCTTAATTTCTTCGAGAAGTGCCTAGAGCTCTTCTTGATGTTTACTTATTTGTATCCATTCTTTAAGTTTGGATTTTGATCCTGTTTATGCCCATTCTTTCAAGTTTGGGTTTTGTTCTTATTTTTTTCCATTCTTTCATGTAGGACATTGATCTTGTGACGTAAAGCCCGGTCTATTTTTAGCGGTGTGGTCTGACATATTATTATATGTTCACCATATTTCTTGAGCTTTCTCACGCTGGTTTTCCAGACTGATCCGGGTGTTTCATTAAAATGCTCAGGTCAAACCGAATTTTTCCAAGTTTTGGTTGATGGGACATGGAGCTCATAGGGTAGAGTTGGATGTTCACCTGCGTAGTATTTTTATTTTCCACTGTATTATTATATATACCCATCAGCAATTGTAAGGTCAAGAAGTTATAATTGTCCAGGCTGATGAGGTTTGTTTTTAACTCGATATACCTTGTTTTAGAGTGACAGTTTTTACTATCTTTGTCATATTATATGTCATCATTTCGCTTTGAGATTCTATTTTCCCCGTTCTTTTTTTTCTTTTTACCCTAACAATCTGCCTCGGCATTATAATACCATGGATGTATTAAGTGCCAACTTTCGAGGGTCAAAAAGGCGGGTCGTTACATGGTGAAAACGTGAATCTTGATCACAAGTCTATGGGAAAGAAGGGTTGTGATGGACAAGTATCACCTATCCCCCATCATCCAAGGATAAAGATTATTTCACTCATCCTATCTCATAGCCATAGAAGACTCCTGTCGGGGAGGCAACTCCGACTCCTCCAACTGATAATATCTTTGGTTCTTTTGGGAGCATCCTAGATCATATCCCTTCATATGACATTGCTAACTTCAACCTTCCAAACCTTGGTACTTCTATCCGTGTAGGTGCGAATATACCTTTAGCTAAGGGAGGGATAAGTCCACTCAGCCGACTAAATGAGCATGGTTCGTGGGGTCAATATGGCACACTAACACTTTACACGAAATCTAATGTCACCACACATTTACACTGCACGTGTTGTTTGACTTAAAAATCTTATGTTTTCTTTTTAGGTACAATTGGACACCCTAATCGTTTCGACAATCTTAATGGATAAACTACTAACTATCACAGCATCAACCTTCATGTTGACACTGTGAATCATCTTATGAATCTGACTTAGTGAGGCATCGAAGGAAAGAGTAGGAAAGACAAAATGAGAAGGAATGTAGAAGTTACGATGATCATTAGCATGAGTCTTGCAATCACTCTAGATTAGGTAGGATATCTCCCTCTCAACATCATGCTCGTTCTCCTCCTTTAAAAAATCAAGATCCATACTCTTCAAGGTTTGATCATGTCCAATCTTCCCAGGCTCCAACTATTCCCACTTCAATGCCCTTTCTTTACCATCCATGGTGCATTCTTATAAATCCAAACAACTTGTTTAACCATCTAGCTCTGTGACTTTCGAGTCTACCAAATAAATGCCTGGTGAAGAGCATACTTATACTCACATTTCTACTGCAATCATAGAGTCTGCCTCGAATCCACAACTTGCTATGTTGTAGAGAGCTTTCCCCACATTACGCTTTGAAGGGGTTAAGTTTACCTTTCCTTCGAAGGATATTCCTCTTAATGTGGCTAACAACGTCAAAGCCTTTATGAACGATGCTTACGATAAATATTATATATGGATGAAGTTCTCTCAAGCTTTGTCTTAAATTAATAGAGATAATCAATTAGTCCTTCAGGAGAAGGAGATAGAGAAAAAAGATAATGTGTAATTCATCGCTCAATATGATGAAGAGTTAGAGGAGACCAAGGAATCCTTCAAGGCGATGGAATATAAACTATTAGACGAGAGAAAGGCCTTTGAGGATAAATTCATGATACATCAAGAGAAATTTAAGAATGCATATCATAGGAGTCATAATCTTGCTTTAGAAAAGGAGGCTCTCTAAGGTATAGACAATGGACATACTTTGAATATTTTGAATATGGAGACTGAGCTAGAGGCTGAGAAGAAAGAAAAGAATGGTGCTCTGACCACGACCGAAGAATATATGGGTAAAATATTCAAAGCCAAACAAGCACAAAGGGATAAAGAAAACCATGTAGCCAACATTGAGGAAAAGATTAAATCTGACATCGTGTCCACTCTGGTTATGCGAACATTATTAAGTTTGGTGATTTAAGATGGCTTGATGATAAATATCCCAGAGTACTTGCTATAGTCAGGAAAGAAATTCATAGGTAGGAAAGAGAACACTCAGGTAAGATTGATACGGAGGTTCTAAAGGCTGACCTCTTAGATAATAAAGATTTAGATGCTCTTGTTATGGGCTAGGTGATATTGGCTTTTGAGGCCTCTACATCTTCTCATGTGACTACTGGGGCCTTTTTCGAATCAGGCTCTAAGGATTTGGATGAAAGTTTAATTCCCATCTCTCAAGGACTCTCAGGAGAGACTAGCAACTTAGCATCAGCTACTTTTGGTGTCATTGCCTCTACACATTTGGACTCTCATCTTTGAACATGATATTGCTTTTCTGGGACTTTTGGAATTTCAACTACTATGATGACTTTGATGGCAGTGAATTCTTTGACAATCTTAGTATATGTTCAATATAATCTTAAGGATCCTGGTTACATGCTACCCAAGTCCGCCCCAAAGCTGCTGGTTTATCCCCTATTGTCAAGGAAAGTCTAATGGGGACTCCATCTCGAATGTCTTCTTCTTCTCCTAGAGGTATGTCACTAGTTTCTCAATTGTTGAGAAACATCAGATGAAACCTTGGAGGTTTCTAATCTTTATTTTTCTATTTCTCAAGTTTTTAGGTCTACCTACCTTTGCCCTCTTACCATACGTGTATCAAGCTTCAGGCTCTTAAGCTTCAGCGACTAAACCTATCATCATCTTTGCCTCACCTTTAATTCCAACTCCTTCAACCGGGTTCACTCTGGGTCCCGATGTCGAAAATATTCATGCACCGAACGACGATGTTATGGATGATCCTGATATGATGCATGATGATAAAGACTTAACTATCATGGGGATAAGGACCATGGTTTTGGGCCGCTAATTTTAGAAATGAAAACTTCTTATCTAACAACAATTAATAATATTGAAAAAGAAAAAGATGTTGATGATTTTCCACCCCTACTCTTAATGTCCTTGCCAACTCACCCGTTCATCAGTTCCGACCTCTGTACCTTTAACGAATATCATTTGCGCTGAGACCCCCAAGTCCTCAGAGAGTAACTATAACGGAGATAAGGACCTTGAGGGTCATCTATCTGTGGGGAAGGAAGTCAAATCTAAGAAAAGGCCAGTTTCATTCTTTCCAAAAGGCAATAAGAAAAGGAGGAGGAAGAAGAATGATTAGATGCCATTTTCCTACGTAGCTTTTGTTTTATTTTGGTACGTGTAGTAGGTCATTGTTGCATGAGTATGGCCCCCACTTTTGGTTTCAAAAGTTTTAGATGTGATTAGGGTAGTTCTTTTTTTAGATTTTTATCTTATTTTACTTTTATGTCTTTGTATTTGCACGCCTATATACTTGGTTTAATAAAGTTTATGATGACTACATTTGAATCTGTGCAATGCTATTATACACTATAACTCTATATGTGCGAATAAGTTCTTGCAATTACATAGTTCCACTTTGTTATTTAATTCTGTTTGTCACTGCGAAGGTTTTTCTTTCTTGACTAAACAAAATAGTGACGATTCAACCAACTCCATGGCCTATCTTGTTTTTCGTTCAGGTACCATTTGACCATAAATAAGGCTGTAGTCACAAAAGCTTCTAGCTTCACATCATTTCCTATCTCCAGGAAACAGTGTTTTGGATGTCTATCTCTGGACATACATCTTTGATCCAGTCTATCATTAGGCGTTGATCAAAAGTATTCATTGGCCCTCATTATTTATCATCAGCCAAGCGTTTCCCGCTACGTTGTTGGTGTGGTTGCACTTACAAAAATTCAATTATACACTGGTTCCCATCTCTGGGATATGGTGTTTCGGATGCCTATCTTATGGCAACAAGCTTAGACCATGCCTATTTTCGAGCATTGGTCAAAAATTAAACGTGTAAGGTGAATAGTTTGATCAACCCCAATATGACTATACTCCAACGACCCGATCATGGATCAAAGGATTTTGTTGGTTCCTATCTTTCGTTGCCAATCTTAGATCTTGCATATCTTCGAGCATTAGTCGAAGATCAAATGCATGGGAGTGAATCGTCCGGTCGACCCTAGTGTGATTATACTCTTGTGATCCGATCATGGATCAAAGGAGTTTATTGGTATGTATCTCTGGGTACTTCGATATCTGGGTTTTCAAAATATAGAATATTTGATATTGCCGTTATTCACATGGCACGAAGTCAGCCTTTTAAGAATACAATTCCATCGATCCCCAAAAGCTAGTTCTATTTATAAACACAAGAATGTTAGACTCTACTTTATTACATTAGAGTCTAGCCAACTATTTATAGAAATACATCTAAGTGAAATAAAATCTTAAGCGCTCGATATTCCATGCTCCTGGAATCGAGATTCCATCAATAATTGCTAGCATGAAAGTTCCATATCCAAGCTTATGTTCTATTGCGTAGGGACCTTCCCAATTTGGGCCAAGTGGCAATGGACCAGGAAAGACCCATTTCAAAACAAGGTCACATATCTCAAAGGTGCAGTTTTTGACCTTGGGGCTGAATTTTTATGCTACTCCTTTTTATTGAGCAGCTACCCTCAAATTAGCTTCTTCTAACTTCTCGTCGACCAAGTCAAGGGACTCAAGAATGAGCTTCTCGTTCATCTTAATATCATAGTGAATTCGTCGATGAGAAGGTATTCCAATTCAATTGAAATCATGACCTCTGATCCATAGGCTGAAGCAAATGGAGTATGGCCAATCGTGGACTTGTAGGTCATTTGGTTAGCCCACAATGCTAATGGTTGTTCATCGACCTAGTTGCCCATGGTCTTCATCAATCACTTATTAAAAAGGGATTTGATGATCTTGTTCACTTCTTCCACCTATCCATTTTCTTGCGAATGTGCTACTATTGTGAACTTCTTCTCAATTTGGTACCGATTGTAGAAATCTTTGAATTCGATGCTTTCTAATTGGCTTCTATTATTGGTGATAATTTTCTGTTAAACTCCAAACCAACATATAATATTCTTCACCACAAAGTTGACCACCTTCTTCATAGTGATCATGGCTGGAAGTTCCGCTTCAGCCCACTTTGTGAAATAATCAACAACAATGATGGCATACTTTGCTCCACCTTTTAACATCGGTAGCAGACCGATTATGTCAAATCTCGAAACTACAAATAGCCATGGGCTGACCATTTTATTAAGCTCTATGAATGGGGCCCTAAGGATCTTCACAAATCTTTGGCACTTATCACACTTTCTAATTTAATCAACAGTGTCCCGGTTAATCGTTGGCCCAAAGTATCCATAAAGAAGACCCTTTCTCGCCAAAATCTACCCTCAATATGATCACTATAGCTTCCCTCATGCATATTGGTAAGGATCTTTTTAGCCTCTTCCTTGGTGACACAATGTAAAAGGGTAGTAGAGAATTCTGTCCTATATAGTACTCCTTCTTGAATGACAAATAGTGATACTTTATGTAGGAGTCTTCATTGTTCCTTTCTCCCATTCTGGAGAATACCCTTCAATCAACATTCCTCAATTATAGTCATCCACGACTCATTCTCCATCTCGGCCTGCAAGATCCAATCGACATTCATTTGATTGATGCTCGAAGCCGATAAAACCTCCATTGGAATAAGTCCCATAAGTTGCACATCCTCAAAGCAAGCTAATTTGGCCAGTGAATTGGCTTTCATGTTCTCCTCTTTATAAATATGTGTTATCGTGTAATATTCAATGTCGTACAACAATTCATGAACCGTTGTCAGGTTAGGGGCAAGTCTCGCTTCCTTAGCATGAAATTCCTCCTTTACTTAATAGACCACGAATTGAGAATCGTTTAGTATGTGCAATGTTTTGGCTTCACATTCTTTTGCTATCTTGAGTCTCACGATCAACGCTTCATATTTAGCTTCATTATTTGTTGTTGGGAACTCAAACTTCAAGGCACAACATACCTTTCGTTCCTTTGAAGTTATCAAGATTACCCCTGCCCCGGAACTATGTTTGTTAGATGCTCCGTCTATATATAATTTTCACTGGGAAAACCAGACCACATCTTCCTCCACTTCTCCATCCTTGACGGTGAACTCGACAATGAAATCAGCCAATTCCTATCCTTATATTGCTCTCCTAGGATGGTAGGTTAAATCATATCAGCTTGGCTCGATGTTCCACTTTAATAATCTCCATGAAGTCTTGGTTTGATTCTGCACTTGCCTTAAAGGCCGATCAGTTGGTACTTTTATCGAGTAAGCATGGAAATATGGCCCCAATTTCCCCAAAGCAATCAATAAGCGATAACCTAGCTTCTCTTACTTTGGATAATTCTTCACCGCTCCTATGAACCGCTTGTTGATATAATGTACGGGTCTTTGAATTCTTAACTAATGTACCAAAACTACACGGTGTGTGAGTAGACACTACCAAGTATACAAATAGATCCTCTCCTTCCAAAGGCTTTAACAAGGCCAATGGTCTCTCTATGTGATCAAGTAAGTCTTGGAAAGCTTTTTGATATTCCTCTATCCAGACAGACTTCCCTTTTTCATTCCTAAGGGCATTAAAGAATGGCACACATTTATTTATCGCCTTCGAAATGAATCGACTGAGTGCGACAACTTTTTTGTTCAAGATTTGCATTTCCCTCCTCATTTTTTGGGTAGTAACATCTTTCAATGCTTTGGTCTACTCTTGATTCACTTCTATACCCCTTGAGTTTACTATGAAACCTCAGAACTTGCCTAATGCGACACCAAAAGAGCATTCCAGTGGATTAAGCTTCATCCCATACTTCTGAAGCACATTAGACATCTTTGAAATGTCACACATGTGGTTCATCGATCGTTGTGACTTCACTAGCATATCATCCATGTAGACCTCCATTGTCTGTCCGATCCGATTTTTGAACATCGAGTTTACTAATCATTGGTAGGTAGCACCATTCTTAAGGCCGAATGGCATCACATGGTAACAATAAAGTCCGAACTCAATGATCAAATTGGTGTGCTCTTAATTTGGAACGTGCATTGTTATTCAGCAAGCATAAAGAATAATAGTTCATGTTTGGCAGTTCCATAAACGAGCCGGTCAATTCTGGACAGCGAGAAGCTGTCCTTTGGACACAACATATTCGGATATGAATAATCGATGCATGTTCACCACTTTCCATTAGGCTACTTGACCAACATAGGAGTTGATATCCATTTAGGGTATATTGCATCATGGATAAAACCATTCATCTTCTACTTATCCACTTCTTCCCTCAACACAACATATCGCTCTGAACCTAGGTTGCGCCTCGTCAATTTTACGGGTGGGTAACTGGGTCCACATTCAATATATGGCACACTACCTCTGGTGATATTCCATGCGTATTAGAATGTGTTTATGAAAATTCATCCACATTTGCCTGGGAAAACCCTACCAACTCCTTTTTATCTTCATGCCAAGTTGAGACCTGATATTTAGGACCCGAGTGGGGTTACCCTCATCAACTGGGATATTGACTGTAAGCTTTGCTGGTGCTATCCTCACATCTTCTTGTTATTTCCATGGGTACATAGATTTGTGAAATTTACTATGGCACCCAAGCTAAGACTTAGGCAGTGGTTGCTCTACGTCGATGGTTTTGATGCAGAGAACCTTCTTTGCACCCATTCCTTTTTCACGTCCCTTGGTTCTTTGAGCTCTGCAATGTAACACTCACGGACAATATTTTATCTCCTGAATAGCTCCTACCCCATTCTTGGAAGAGAATTTCATCATTAAACACCATGGGGCAAGGCCACTTTGAAGCTCAATAGGGCTGGTCAGCCGAAGAAAGCATTGTAAGCATAGTATGTATCAATCACAACAACGTTTGCACATATACCATCTTGCAGTCTCCTTCATCCAGCTCAAATGAAAAATCAATACAACCGACATGCTCCTTAGCCTCTCTGGTAAATCCCTGAAGACTTACATGGCTTTAGGTCTTGCCTACCATTTCTTATTTGGTCGAGCGTTTTCTTAAACAAAGTACTAATTGAGCTCCTATAATCAATCGGGACTTGATGCACAGTTGCTAGCCTAACAACAGTCGTAATCACCATGGGGTCAAGTGTTGATGCTTCTACCTTATCAGCATCCTTACCTTTAAACACAATATAATCACATATCATCTTTTGTTCTTTCATCGTAGTTCCATCTTCAAGGGTGAAATAAGTCTCCCAAGCTACATACTTCAAAGAAATACCATACCTCTCCATCTATTCCGGCTCTTCTATACTGCATAAGGTCCTTCCTTAATAGCCTTGATCACAATCCTCTTTTCAGGCTGCCTAGGTCCATCACTACTAGGCCCAGACTTATTCCGATGGGCCAACTGCCTTCTGGGTCTATGATCCATCTGCCTACCAACCTGTGGGTCTCCCCTTGCTGAATTTTTTTCCTAATTAAATCTTCAATAATATCCTTTAGATGTCAATACTCATTGATATTTTGCCCATGTATCTCATAGAAGCGACTATACTTCCTTGAGCATCGTTCTTGTTCAATTTCCACCCTCTGAGGCAGCCTCCTATAATTTTCCATCCCTTGTGTAGCAAGGTAAATATTTTCAGTAGATCCATTTAATAGGGTATAGTCTTCTGGCCTCATATATATGGGGCATTTCTTGGTGTTTGGCTCCTTTCCACCAGCACATCGATTCCTTCTCCTTGAGTTATTATTTTCAACTTTCACAATAATGTTCCCGACGGTCTCACTGGTTTGCATAATCACAACACTACTTTGCACTAAACCATTTGACATTCTACTACCAATTTGTCCCATAGCCAGGTTGGCCTCTACCAAGCTCTTATGTTAGGGTAGGTGACTATTTTCTTTTATGCCATTTATCAAAGTCCATGTCAAGGTGGACTCCTCGAATCAATGCTATCAAACTATATCTTCCTTTGGATTATTGACTTCAGTTACTATAGTATTGAATCGTGATAGAAAATGTTTCAGAGTCTCTTTGGATCTCTGATAGATGTTTAGCAAGGACATTACATCCTTTGGTCGAGCCATGTTGCGCCTGAACTACCACCATAAATTTTCTTGCTAATTATTTATAGAAAGATATGAACCTCGACGCAAGTCGAGTGAACCATATCGTAGCTACCCCTTCAAGAAATATAAAGAAGCACATATATCTCAATGCATCAGTAGCTCTAACACCATCCATGTGCATTCATATTTCAAAGGATGTTGTCTCGAGACTTTTGTTCTATGTTAGAATGATGTCTTTGGTATAATAACTATCTTGGGACAACTTTCCTACAACACATCATCAGTGAACGAGATCGTACTTAGTGATGAAGCCCAATTGTCATTATTTCTTCACTAGTCCTCATTCATTTACCATCTCATCGTATCAGGTATGTATTATGTTCAAATCGACTGGACGGTGGTCGTCAAGGACTACCCCAAGCGTTTACCTCCGCAACGCTCTTAGTTAGTTCCATGACGTCTGGGCTCCCCCTATCTCTGTGAGAACCACTCGTCGAACTCTTCATTGTCTATATTCACTTCTTAATAGTTTAGTGGCATTTTTTAGACATCACCAATCTAACCACCAACAACTTTACCAAGACTAATACTAGCTTCCTTTTGGAATTCACCATCAGCCCCATCAATCATAATCAATCAAACAACTTGGCACCGAGTTGTAATGGTTTGGTACTGAGTTGTATCTTTTCAACTAGGACTTCCCTAAGTTCCATTTTCAATGTCCTATCTTTTCTGATTTTCATCTTCTCCTTTCCTTCTCTTTGATTCCTATCTGAAGAAGAACTTTCTTCTTTTTAGCCAGAAACTGATGATTATCTATAACTCTTCTTTCGCTCTTGGGGTAATTAAGTCATCAAAGCAATATTTCTCTCTATTTCCTTTACGATAGCGGTTTAACTCTCTGACCTCTTTCTGTTCATCTAGGTCATCATTCGAGCCAAATCCATCCTAGTCACCATCTCTGATGCATTTGGAACTTAAGTAGGAGAATGTTGATTTGTCTCTGCTCCATGTCGAGAGCCTTTGTTTTAAGCATCAATGATGGGTATTATGGTGGTTAACTTCTCTTTGTCCTTCCTAGGTGCCAGGACTCTTTTTGATTCAATGACAAACTTCTTTTAGATCTATATAATCAAGGATCTTTTCATAACAACTTTCTAGATCTAGCTTGTGGACTCCATAGTTTCAAAATAGATCTATCAATGAGAACTTCAAATCTTCTTGTTGAAAGCACCAAATTGTTTGCACCGAAAGTGGGACAAACACCCAATTGATCGATAAGTGGTAATTATGGAAAATTAGAAATTAAAACGAGGTAAGAACACACAATATTTATAGCGGTTTGATGAAAATCAATAGCCTTCATCATCTTTCAACTTTGTTAATGATTCTTTCTTTCTTTTACAAGAGTGTTTTACAACTCGGTTGCTTACAACTCAAGTAAGAATCCAACAGATTTTCAATGTAAAATCGGATAATTTAGAAAGTCGGGAGAAGATGCCAAAAACCCCTTTCATTTTCACTACTACTCCTATTCATAGATGAAGACCATCAAAATAAGCTCTGGGATTTGCTCATCACGTTCTCCATATTGGCATAGAGCTCTAGGTGAAGATCATTGCTAACTAAGCAATTATTGATAACTCAGTATTGAGTTGTGCTTATAAATCAGTGTTGAGTTATGAAATCTTCTATCTTTATGCACTCTGTTTTGATCTTGCTTTGTCTTTCATTCTTGACTTAGTGTTTGCCAACTTATCACTCTTAACTCGGTGTCGAGTTGTGACTTTGACTTGTGGTTTCACTTTTTGCATCTTGCCATTTGACTTATCTAAAGGGTGGCTAAGTATCTATTTGTGGAAAGCGAGGATCAATACCCACTCTTTAGACTTCTCCTGAATTTTGGTTTGTAGACTTACACTTCAAGACATCTAGTTTATATCACAACCATTCGATGGTTCTGGTTTATTGGGATACTTTTTGGTTCAAAAGCAAGAAAACGGTATGGTATCGTAAACTATGCTTTAGATGAAACTAAATTTAACATATGTACGTACTCTTTAAGTACATATTGTAACATCCCCCACTTGGAAGCCCAAAGCTAATGACTACGGATGATGCAGTCATCCATAGTTATTAAGCCTCGGCGACCAAATACGGTAATGTTAGATACATTGATATAATAGAAACACATGGATATGGAAAATATTAAATCAACAAACAACTTTTTCATTCCATTTCAAAGCATTTCAAATTCATTACATAATCCCAATACGAGAACTACGTTCAGAAAAATATAATTATTATAAAATACGCCAAGAGCAACATATGAAGATGCCCCCTTGGATGATCAGAGTATATAACTTGGAAACTAAACAACTTTGCCTTTACAACAAAACATAGCAGAATCAAAATAGAAAAGAACTCTAAATAGCTTTCATGCCTCCTGCATGTCTCCGTAAGCTTATTCGTCTAAGAGGTACCTGAAAACCTCAACTCTCAAACTACTCAAAATCAATTAAGCACCCGAGAGTTTAAGGGGAAAGCATAAACCTTGAGTCATACATAAAACCTAGTATGAATAATAATCTACCATCTCAAACCATTTAGATATCTAGTGAGACCACGCCGCTTAGCGGAACGGATTTCCCCCTCACTAGTATCCTAAAACTTTATAAAACCGTATACTGTGCCTCCTGCATCCACAATAGTTAAAACAAAGTAGTTCAACGGTATATGATGATAAGCAAACAAGTAATAAATTTCTGGATTTCCCATCCCCATTCATTTTTGACTAGCTGTCTCATTTTATAGTTTCTAGGGTCACTATTAACCTAATAGTTTTCAAGGTCTGACTAATAACTGGTTTAATACTTATGGACTCCCTGTACGGTTTCATAGTTTTCATGGGATCACTAAGAACCTATTGGCCTCTGCCAATAACTTTACCGTTTCATAGGTTCTCCCTGAACTTATTGGTATCCCCAATAACTTCCCCCTTATCATAGTTTTCATGAGTTGACTATGAACCCATTGGCTTTTGTTGTTAACTTAATCCGGATATAGTTTTCATGGGTTCACTACAAACCTATTAGCCCTTGCCAATAACTCAATCTAATCAAAGTTTTCATGGGTTTACTATGAACCTATTGGCCCCTGCCAATAACTTTTCCTAAACATAGTTTTCATGGGTTTGCTACGAACCAGTCTATTTTACAACTTCTTTAGTCAATATTCTGGCATCCTACATTCTGGTCTATCTGACCTCTTGGATGCAATTCTACTCATTCAGGAGTTAAATTTATACTCACTACTGGATCAACCTAGCTGGTTATTCTGCCTTTCCCCAAAATACAGCTATGGTCCATTATACTGTGAATATATATATATACATATATATATACATATATATATATAGGAAGAAGTAAACATAATAACATAATAATACCAACGTCTATGGTTTAATATCCTCGAAATCATTTATATAAAACTTGGTTAATCCCTTTAACCAATTAATCAAGGAAAACTTCTTCAAAAACTCCATACTTAAAACCATTTCAAAATTCTTTTATTATGCCATGGTTTTCCTTCAAAATGAGATTGGGTTATTTGTTTTGAAAACTAAGGCTTTCAAAACTTAAAACTTTACTTTCGAAACCCTTGGATAACCCCCTTCGAAAGTATTTAATTCTTCTTTTCAAAACACTAACATATACATTTCGAAACACTTTAAAACATCTCTTTCGAAACCCTCAGTTCAAACCTTTCGAAAGTATTAAAGCATTACTTATTAACTCTTAGAAGCGTAGCTTTGAAATCAATGAAAGTATCCCTTCCAAAACCATTGGATTTATCTTTGAAAATAATTTTGGGTCAAAGTGAATATATATGAAAGTACTCCTTCCAAAACCATTTACCTTTAACTAAAAGTGATTGGGGGAAAATTTGATGACTTCGAAACCATCCTTTCGAAAGATTCAAAACATTAAGTAAGACATTGAAGGATAGCATCGAAACCCCCTTTCGAAGCCATTGCCTTCAAAACCCTTGAACTCTTTCGAAAGCTTTTAGGAAGTGACTTAGTATAAGTTTAAAACAAAAGCTTCCCTTCGAAAGCATTGATGACTTCAATACATTCGAAAGGCCAAAAGAACGGCCGTAGGGTCTCGATTGGGTTGAAACCACCCTTTTCAAAAGTATTGTTCTATAAATAGAGGAACTCATTCGAAAGCTTATACTTTAAAATAAAAAATGGCAACCATCTTCGAAAGCTATTTAGAAAACCCTTTCGAAAGTTTATGTTTCGACTCCTTCGAAAGCTTTTAGCAAAACAAGGCAGGTGCTTATCATTTGAAAGTAACAAAGGTTTCGACCACATTGGAAGCAAATGTTTTGACACCATGCCTTCCACCTTTCTCCAATCCCCTACATACTATACTTTTGTACCTTGTGTTTTGGTTTCGATTGGTTTCAACAGAGTCGAAGTGGAAGCACAGAGTCGAAAGGAGCTTCTGAAAGAGGCGGAACCCACTTTTCTGGATAAAGGCTAATTTAATGCCAATTAAAATAATTACTTTATAACTAACCTGCCTATTTGTAAACATTTAATTGGTTGCCTTCATCTTTTCAAATTCTTTACAAAAATAACTGCCGAAATTACCTCAGATCTAATTAACACCATTTTAGCAAATAAGCCCTTATTTATGTTAAACACATAAAAATATAAGTCCTTCTAAAATAATTTAATTTCTATAGCAAATCACTTAGGAAAAATCCTCAAAAATTACAGAATTTCACTTTCAATATGTTATCTAACATACAAAAATTCCAGACCAAATTCTTCATAAAATAATCGAAATAAATTTCTAACCCAATTATTCATATTTTCCTTTGAAATTTCATAATAAATTTTCCATAGCTTGGAAAATTATAAGAATTAAAACCCATCTCTAAAATCATGTTTTACATAACATAAAATTTTCTTATGGCATAAGAAAATCATTGTAATTGATTTTACCCTTAAAACCGTGTAAAATAATTATTAGATTATTTTGTTGAATCCAACATGTCCAAATCCAAGCATATCATCAATCAAAAATCATCATAATAATGGATTTAATATTTGAACCGAAAAACAAATAATCATAAAACAAAATAGAGATGATTTAGATTATTATTCACCATGATTAGCATAAGGAACATGAGATTTGATTGAGATTAATTTCCCATAGCTTTAATCCTTAGCTTTAAACTGATTTTCTCCTCTTTTCTCCTAATGGCCGGTTTTGCTCTTCTTTTGTTTACGTTTTGTATTTTTGTAAAATGTACGTGAGAAAGAATGAAACGTGGGTTATAAGGGTTATGGTAATAAGGTGTAGCTATTTCCTAATAAGCCCTTATGTAAATTAATTAGCCTATAAGCCATTCTTAAGCCTATTTAATTAATTAAGCACGTCCCTTAGTTTATTTCCAAATCTCAATCCCCTTACCACTTTAATTATTTACATTATTCTGTTTAATTTATCTAATTAAATCTCCTAAATATTGTTATCAAAAATTAGGGGTGTTACAAGCTCTCCTCCTTAAAGAATTTCGTCCTCGAAATTCAGTAAGGATAAATATTAATCCTAGAATTCATCTATAACAACTCCTAACAACCATACTAGCCTACCCGACTAGCAACTATCTATATAAATCTAATATAGACATACCCTCAAACCAGATTAGGATAAGTATCTCTAATCATGTCTTCTATCTCCCAAGTACAGTCCTTCTCGTTGTCACTCAACTGAACTTTCACCAACTTGACTGTCTTGTTCCTCAACCTTTTCTCATCTCTCGCTACAACCCAAACTGGTTGTCTAACAAAAGTCAAATTAGACTCTACTATCAAATCTTCCAATCCTATCGGAGGAATAGTAGTCTCTGGATTATGCACATACTTCGAAGATGAGATACATGAAATCAGGCTTTTAAATCTCCCCGAGATGGCCGAGATGAAAAATCCGAGATATCAGCCAAAATCCGAGATTTGGCAGCCTATTTAGTTATAAGTGTTTTAAATATCGCCCGAGATAGCTGAAATATTTTCCCGAGATATTGGCTAAAATCCGAGATTTAAAACACTGCATGAAATACATTATGGACACCTGCCAAACTGCTCGACAACTCTACTTAGTATGCGAGCTTTCCAATCCTCTCTATAATATGGAATAGACCAACGTATCTCGAGGCCAATTTCCCTGACTTTCCAAATCGTACCACACCCTTCATCGGTGATACCTTAATGAAAATCTTATCTCCAATTGATAATTCTAGATTTTACGCCTTTTATCCACGTAACTCTTCTGTCTGGATTGAGCTTCCTTCATCCTTTCTCGAATCAGCTCAATCTTCTTTGTCGCCTCTTTAACCAGATCTGGACTTAAGACCAATCTGTCTCCAGTCTCCATCCAACATGCTGGTGATTTGCATGGTCTTTCATACAAAGCTTTAAAAGGCGTCATTCCTATACTAGTCTGATAACATTATAGGAAAACTCAACCAAATGTAGGTGATTTTCCCAAGATCCACCAAAGTCCAATGCATAAGCTCTTAGTAAATCCTCGAGTACCTTATTGACTCTCTCTGTCTGCGCATCCGTATGAGGGTGATAAGCAGTACTCATCTTAAGCTTAGTACCTAATACATCTTGTAGGCTCTTCCAGAATTCGCTAGTAAACAAAGCATCTCTGTCACCGACTATACTACTAGGAATTTCATGTAGTCTAACTATGTTCTTCATGAACAACTTAGCTAAAATAGATGCATAGATGCCGTCTTGGTTGACTTAACTGGAATGAAATAGGCACTTTTGGTCAACCTGTCCACTATGACCCATATACTTTCATTTCCTCTATTTGATCTTGGAAACCTGTCTATAAAATCCATGGATATCGAATCTCATTTCCAAACCGGAATCTCTAAAGATTGAAGCAACCCACTCGGCTTCTGATGTTCGGATTTCACTTGTTGACAGTTTGCACACTGCCTAACCCACAAGCCAACATCCCTATTCATACCTTCTAGGTAGAAGCTCCTCTTCATATCTTGATACATCTTGGTCCCTCCAGGATGAACAGTAAACTTGGATCGATGACATTATCCAAGAACTTATTTCCATAAATCCTCAACATTCAGAACACATAATCGTCCCTTCTTTCTCAACCATCATCTCCGATCAAGTCTAAAATCCTTTAGATCATCGATCTTAGTTCCAACCTCAAGCCTTCTAATCCTCTCGGTTAATATTGCATCCTCTTTCTACTTAGAAGCAATCCTCTCGATCAACACTGGTCGAACTTCCAAACAGGACAACATGGCGGTGCTCTAACTAGAACTACCAGTTGATCTTAACTGCACACTACAAGTAGTCCAAGCTTCTAAATCCTTCCATTCTGCCAACATGGCTAACACCACATTTTGGTGTCTCCTACAAAGATCATCTGATACTTTATTTCCTTTTCCAGGAGTATACTCTATACCAAACTCATAAGCAGTTAAAAACTCCAGCCACCTTTGCTGTCTTATATTTAGCTCTTCTTAGAGAATAAGTACCTTAAAGACTTATGATCTGTGTATAGCTAAAATCTCTCCCCTAAGAGATAATGCCTCCAAATCTTCAATGCGAAGATCACCGCAGCCAACTCCAAATCATGAGTAGGATATCTCACTTCATGCGGTCTGAGCTGTCGTGAAGCGTAGGCAATAACTTTACCCTTCTACATCAACACATCTCCTAATCCAGTTCCACATGCATCGGTATACACCACCAACCCTTGATTTCCGTCTAGAACTACTAACACAGGTGCATTGGTCAACAAATGCTTTAACTTAAGGAATGCCTCCTCACATTTATCGGACCAGACATACTTCACATCTCCTGGTTAGCTTAGTCAAAGGGGCTTCTATCGGCGAGAAATCCTTAATGAATCTCCGGTAATAGCCAGCAAGTCCAAGAAACTCCTAATCTCAGTCATCGTCTCCGGTCTCTTCAAATTATAAACAGCTTCGATGTTATCTAGATCGATTTATAAGCCCTTCTCTAAAACCGTGTGACCAAGAAACTTAACCTCTTTCTTCCAAAAATGACACTTGGAAAACTTCGCCTTCAGCTGATGCTGCCTCAGCGTCTCAAGCACTACTCTAAGATGATCCTCATGCTCTCTTTCATCCTTAGAGTATACCAAAATGTCATCTATAAAAACCAAAAAAAACCTGTCCAAGTACTCTTGGAAAACTCGGTTCATCAAATCCATGAAGAAAGCAAGTGCATTCGTTAACCCGAATTGCATTACTAACCACTAGTATGAACCATACCTAGTTCGAAATGCTGTTAACGGAATACTGTCCTCTGCCACTCTCAACTGATGGAAACACATCGCCAGAAAAACACTCTGGCTCCACACAACTGATCGAACAAATCATCAATTCTCAGCAAAGGAGGCTTATTCTTAATCGTCCTCTCGTTCAACTTACGATAGTCGATACACATCCTTAACGACCCATCTGGTTTCTTCACGAACACCACGGCCACTCCCCAAGGCGAACTGCTTGTTCTAATAAAATTCCTTCCTTTTAGATCCACTAGCTACACCTTCAGTTCCTTTATCTCAGTCAGTATCATCCAGGGTAGTCTACTTACAAGTTCAGCTTCTGGCACAAGATCTATCCGAAACTCAACAGCTCGTTTCAGTGGTAGTCCCGTAACTGGCTCAAAGACATCTGCAAACTCTCTTGCTACTCGAACCTGACTTAACTCTTCTCCTATTTCCATAGTACTTTACAAAGTACAACAACTCCAACCAGAATTCTCCATTGAGAATATGATTCGGTTATGACTATCAGGGTGTCGTAGTGATATCTCCCCATCTATGCAAAATATTCTAGCCTCGTACTTACTCAACCAATCCGTACCCAAAATGATTCCGAAGTCTACGAAATCGAAAACATACAGACTGCATGCAAACTTATGACCTAACAAGTCTAGTTCTAACTGGTCACATCTCATCCCTAGAGTTGCATACCCTCCTATTGGATTTGCAACCCTTAAGGAAGTAACAAGGTATGTGGGTTCTAAGCATAACCTATCAACCAAATTCTGAGATATAAATGAATGTGATGCACCGGTATCAAATATTATCCTAACTAGTATACTCCTAATCAAAAGCATACCTTCCATTATAGTCTTCCCTTTTTCAGCTGTAGTTGGTCTAGCAGATGATGGTACAACAGCAAAAACCTTTCCCTTGTCCATCCTGACTGGTTCTGGACACTGATTCTTATAATGCCCAACCTGGTCGCAGTTGAAGCAATTCACACCTTTCTTTTCTGTAGCCTTCTTCCCCTTGCCTGACCGACACTTATGAGTATAATGATCTTTCTTGTCGCACTTGAAGAAAATTAAATCAGCCTTTGTCTTCTTGGCAGCCTCCCCTTTCTAGGCTCCCTTCTTCTTAAAGAATTTCCTCTTCTTTCCCTGAGGGCCTTGGGTTTCGACCAGCTTTTCTCTAGCATAGATAGAAATCATCTGCTCATGTTGGATTTCCATCTCCATAACTACATTACAAGGATCACGAATATGTGTCAGGGTCGCCCTGGCAATCTCAGGCCTCAATCCCCGAATGAACCTCTCATTCTTTCTAATGACGGTGTCTATAGTAGAATACCCATATCAGGACAACTCATCAAACTTAGTAGCATACACGATTGCTGACATCTCTCCCTGCACTAAATCCATAAACTTTCTCATCAATGTTGACTTGGCAGCTTCAAACAAAAACCTCTGTTCAAATCTTCTTCTAAAATCTACCCAAGTCCACTCCTCCTCCAGAATCTGATAGTAACACTATTCTGCCAGTGATGTGCTTCCCCTAGCAACTGCCTAAATGCCGGCCTCCTCTTCTGCTCATGATCCAAACCCAAATTAGTGAAGACTCTCTCACAGTGCAACAACCGATTCTCAACTTCTATAGCATCCTCCATTCCCATAAACGGTTTTCCACCAAGACTGGTGTAATCTCTGCTCAGCTTAGCATAATTATTCCCAACTGGAGCCACATGATTAGCTCCGCCAACTTTTCCAGCAACTCCAACAGCAGCTCTAGCTTGCATCATATTGACAAAGACCTTATACATCGCCCTCATATCCACTGTTGGATTTCCAGCACCTACATTGGCATCTGCATTTTGGTTAGCATTAGCCTGTAGACCCGGGTTCTTCCTGGTGGGTCGAACATTTCCATTGGTTGTGGTGCTTCCTCCACCAAGATTTCCTCTTCCATTTCTTGCCTCTATATCCTCTTTCTCATAAATCTGCATACGAGCCTTAGTGAGATATAGAAGAATGATCTAAGAGAAAGGGGAATACGTACTTATATATATATATATATCAAATACAAGTACGCTACTATGGCGTTAACCAAACCCCGATCTTATTTTTTGATTCATTGGATTTTGTTTGAAAATCTTTTAAGTTTAAATTTCTTTTAAGTTTTCATAAACCTATGCTCTGATACCAACTCGTAACATCCCCCACTTGGAGGCCCAAAACTAACGGCTACGAATGCTGCAGTCATCCATAGTTATTAATCCTCAACGACTAAATATGGTAATGTTAGATACATTGATATAACAGAAACACATGGATATGAAAAAAAATCAACAAACAATTTTCTCATTTCATTTCAAACATTTCAAATTCATTACATAATCCCAATACGAGAACTACGTTCAAAAAAAATATAATTATTACAACATACCCCAAGAGCGACATATGAAGATGCCCCCTTGGATGATCAGAGTATATAACTAGGCAACTAAACAACTTTTCCTTTACAACAAAATACAACAGGACTAAAATAGAAAAGAACTCTAAATAGCTACCATGCCTTCTGCACGTCTCTGGAAGCTTATTCGTCTAAGAGGTACCTGAAAACCTCAACTCTCAAACTACTCAAAATCAATTGAGTACCCGAGAGTTTAAGAAAAAAACATAAACTTCGAGTCAGATATAAAGCCTGGTATGAATAGTAATCTACCATCTCAAACCATTTAGATATCTAGTGAGACCACGCCGCTTGGCGGAACGGGTTTTTCCTTCAATGGTATCATAAAACATTATAAAATCATATACTGTGCTCCTGCATCCACAATGGTTAAAACATAGTTGTTCAAAATGATATGATGATATGTAAACAAGTAATCAATTTCTAGATTTCCTATCCCCATTCATTTTTGAATGTCTGTCTCATTTTATAGTTTCTAGGGTCACTATAAACCTAATAGTTTTCATTGCCTTACTAATAACCGGTTTAATACTTATGGACTCCCTGTCCGGTTTCATAGTTTTCATGGGATCACCAGGAACCTATTAGCCCCTACTAATGACTTTACTGTTTCATGGTTTCTCCCTGAACCTATTGGTTTCCCCAATAACTTCCCTTTTATCATAGTTTTCATGGGTTGACAATGAACCTATTAACTTCTGTCAATAACTTAATCCGAATATAGTTTTCATGGGTTCACTACAAACCTATTGGCCACTGCCAATAACTCAATCTAATCATAGTTTTCATAGGTTTACTATGAACCTATTGACCCCTGCCAATAACTTTTCCTAAACATAGTTTTCATGGGTTTACTTTGAACCTGTTTGCCTGACAATTTCTTTAGTCAATATTCTGGCATCCTACATTCTGGTCTATCTGACCTCCTGGATGCAATCCTACTCATTCAGGAGTTAACTTAATTTATATTCACTATTGGGTCAACCTAGCTGGTTATTCTACCCTTCCCCAAAATACAGTTATGGGTTCATTACAGTGTGAATATATATATATATATATATATAGGAAGAAGTAAACATAATAACATAATAATACCAACACCTATGGTTTAATGTCCTTGAAATCATTTTATATAAAACTTGGTTAATCCCTTTAACCTATTAATCCAGGAAAAGTTCTTCAAAAAATCCATACTTAAAATCATTTCAGAACTCTTTTATTATGCCATGGTTTTCCTTTAAAATGAGATTGGGTTATTTATTTTGAAAACTAAGGCTTTCGAAACCATAAAACTTTACTTTCGAAACCCTTGAATAACCTCCATCAAAAGCATTTAAATCTTCTTTTCAAAACACTAACATATACCTTTTGAAACACTTTAAAACATCTTTTTCGAAACCCTCGGTTCAAACATTTCAAAAGTATTAAAGCCTTACTTATTAACTCTTAGAAGCATAGCATCGAAAGCAATGAAAGTATCCCTTTCGAAACCATTGGGTTTATCGTTGAAAATAACTTTTGGGTCAAAGTGAATATATACGAAAGTACTCCTTTCGAAACCATTTACCTTTAACTAAAAATGATTGGGGAAAAATTTGATGGCTTTGGAACCATCCTTTCGAAAGCTTCAAAACATTAAGTAAAACATTGAAGGATAACATCGAAACCCTTGAACCCTTTCGAAAGCTTTTAGGAAGTGACTTATAAGTGACGTAGTATAAATTTAAAACAAAAGCTTCCCTTTAAAAGCATTGATGACTTCAGTACATTCGAAAGGCCAAAAGAACGGCAACATGGTCTCAACTGGGTCTAAACTACCCTTTATAAAAGCATTGTTCTATAAATAGAAGAACTTATTCGAAAGCTTATACTTTAAAATAAAAGATAACAACCATCTTCGAAAGCTATTTAGAAAACCCTTTTGAAAGCTTATGTTTCGACTCCTTCGAAAGCCTTTAGCAAAACAAGACATGTGCTTATCATTTGAAAGTAACAAAGGCTTAGATCACATCGGAAGCAAAGGTTTCAACGCCATGCCTTCGGCCTTTCTCCAATCCACTACGTACCATACTTGTGATACCTTTTGTATTGGTTTCGGAAATATTTGTTTCGACTAGTTTCGACTGAGTCGAAGTGGAAGCACATAGTCCAAAGGAGATTCTGAAAGAGGCGGAACCCACTTTTCTGGGTAAAGGATGATTTAATGTCAATTAAAGTAATTACTTTATAATTACCCTACCTATTTGTAAATAATTAATTGATTGCCTTCGTCTTTTCAAATTCTTTACAATAATAACTGCTTACCTCAGATCTAATTAACACCATTTTAGCAAATAAGTCCTTCTTTATGCTAAACACATAAAACATATAAGTCCTTCTTCTAAAATAATTTAATTCTCATAGTAAATTACATTAGAAAAATCCCTAAAAAATTACAGAAATTCACTTTTAATATGTTATCTAACATATAAAAATTCTAGATCCAAATTCTTCATAAAATAATCGAAATAAATTTCTAACCCAATTATTCATATTTTCCTTTGAAAATTCATACTAAATTTTCCATAGCTTGGAAAATTATAAGCATTAAAACCTATCTCCAAAATCATGTTTTACATAACATAAAATTTTCTCATGGCATACGAAAATCATTGTAATCGGTTTTACCCTTAAAACCGTGTAAAATAATCATCAAATTCTTTTGTTGAATCCAACATGTCCAAATCCAAGCATATCATCAATAAAAAATCATCATAATAATGGATTTAATCTTAAACCTGAAAAACAAATGATCATAAAACAAAATAGAGATGATTTAGATTATTATTCACCTTGATTAGGATAAGAAACTTGAGATTTCATTGAAATTAATTTCTCCTAGCTTGAACCCTTCGCTTTAAATTGATTTTCTCCTCTTTTCTCCTATTGCTTGGCTTTGCTCTTCTTTTGTTTACGTTTTGTATTTTTGTAAAATGAACGTGAGAAAGAACGAAATGTGGGTTATAAGGGTTATGGTAATAAGGTACGACTATTTCCTAATAAGCCCTTGGGTAAATTAATTAGCCTATAAGCCATTCTTATGCACATTTAAATAATTAAGCATGACCCTTAGTTTATTTTCAAATCTCAATCCCCTTATCACATTGGTTATTTACATTATTCTGTTTAATTTATCTAATTTATACTAACATATCCTTGTAGAAAGAATTTAACTCTAGTTCACTCATTAACAATCATACTCTGTACAACAAAGTCCAACTACTCCTTATCGATACATTGTTATGTATCATTGGGAGGTGTGATTCTTGAGATTGAATCTTATTCATTTTTAGGTAATTTTAAGATGCTTTTCCACTACACTTACTTATTCGATCAAATTGAATTCTTTTATTTCCTTTGCATGTTATGTTTTCTACTTCTGTTTTATATTCTGTGAGCTTATCATAAATACACTATTGAAAGGTACATGTTTATTTCTATGATAACGAAGTGAATCTGTATTGGTATCATTAGACTTCGACTGCATGCATGCATGCATACATACATACATACATACATATACATACACACACACACACACACATATATCAGTTCGAAGTTTCATAATTTCCATTTTCACTCCCACGAAATGGGTGTTTTGCCCTGAATTGTTTGAGATAAAATTCACGAGTTCACATGATTTTGATCATATTATTAAATAACCATGTCTCAAAAATATGGCTTGGTCCGTAATTCCAAATAATTATAGAAAATTTTAGATACTTCTATATTTTCTATTACTAATGCATCATCATGTCACACCGTTATCATATAAATATATTTACAATGAATATTCTTAATATTTATAATAGAATAAAACTATATCTATTTTCAATCAATAGCGATTTTTTTATTATTTCATAAATAATATTTGGAATATTTATGGAAACAACTTTTCTTATCTTGATGTATCCACTAATAAGTTTTATATGGCATGATCCTACTATTTTCACCATTACTATAACAACGTACAAAATACGAAACTTCATTCAATCACTTATTATGGGCTATTTATTTTATTTACTATATTAATTTACAGTCAAGAATTTCTATCTTGATACTAAAAAAATACATGTGAAATGTAAATCATATTTCTCATTCCATATTATATATCTACTAGTATTTTATACAATTCTCATATCTAATGTCTCTTCATGAAGTAGAGGTGACGATTCACTTTCTTCATCTCAATTGTGCCTATGTTACTTCCACTCTCAAACATTCATTTTTCTTTCAAATTATCAAACCATCTAAAGGAAACTCTTACTACAAGACTACACCGACTTCTTTACAAAAGAGCATTTGGACATCCTTAGCATTTTAAGAATATAAATAAGTTATTCTTTATATAAACTTGTCGAACTGACATTCCAGCAATCAAATTCCTAGGTCCATCTTGCACCTCTTGGTCTATTGCTACATTTAACATAATAAGATCCTTATTATAATCAGTCATATTTAATACATGATCTCGTACGATGGTTTACCTGCTTATTTCGAGTGAATCATTTTTGTTGATATTTTGTATGATACGAATGTAACCATTCAACATACAACCTTTTATATAACCTCAAACATGTATCGAATATCTATATTCTTGTATTTCTTTAGATTACAAAACTCATAAATGATAATACATAGCCTCGGGCAAATAAACGCCTAGGTGATCGAGGCATGAATGTACTTAATAGTTATATAGTTTGGATCTTGCATGGATCTTGAAGTAACAACATGCCAAAATATTTGTAGGTAAGTATATTTTATATTTTTATGTCAATCTAAATTCAGTTCATTTTTATATTTCAACTGTAAACATTTTATCAACTATATTAGTTGCTCAAATTTATCGAAGTAGATTATTTTAACTTTATATAGGATAAAATCTTTAGATTTCTCTAGTGAGTGGTGGGGCTCGTTTGCCTTGATATTCTAACCTTGAGTTTGCTCAATAAATCATAGACTCGCATGCAATAGATTATTCTTTATCGGTTGTATCATATACAACTTTTAGCTATGATCTTTTCGCTAATCTCGATATTGACCTTGAGTTTGATCAAAAATCAAGAGAGATTATTTCTCTTAATTATCATTTCTCGACATCCTAAGTATAGTGCATGCACCTTGAGTTTGCTTAATAAATACATACATGTACCTTACCTCGTTTAGGTACTATGTTAATAGTACTACACGTTACAGCTCTAGCTTGAGCTTGCTCAACAACAAATGCGTATGCAAGTAATCTATTAAATATAAGTGATAAAGGGCAACTATATTAAGTATTCAGACTCGTTAATATTTTTTTTGGGTGCTATCAATTTAAGAAATAATGCATTTCTTATGAAATATCCTCATGATTCAAATTTTAGATACATCTAAAATCATAGTATATGTACCATGTTTATATATTTAATCAAAAAATCTACTAGGGTTTCATATTGTTCCACTTATATTATGTTTATACATATATAATTATATAAGTTTAATTTGTTTATAACTGTTATAGTTTAAATAATTTATATAATATTTATATGTATATCATTAATTAAACATATTTAATTAATTTTAATTCTTATTAATTAAATCATATTTAATTAACTTTCAATTCTTATTAATTGAATCATATTTAATTAATTTTAGTTCTTGTTAATTAAATCATTTTAATTAACTTTAAATTCTTAATTAAATTGTATCTAATTAATATTTAGATCTTAATTTAATTAACTTATTTTATTTTATTTTATTTCATGTAGAATTAAAAAAAAATTAATCATCATAAACTATTTAAGATGAATAATTAACTATAATATTTATAATTATATATAGATCTGTTTATTAATTAGCATTTAAATAAGTATTTATAAAATCCAACGTTTAATTGAATAATTTTAAAATTTTAATTTATTTTATCTTAAATAATTTAAGATAAATATATTTAACTATAACCTTTATAGTTATATATACATATATCAATATATATGTATGTGAGTATTTTAATTAATTATACCTTTAATTTATTATTTATTTAATTACTCTAGTTAAATAAATATTTATAAATTTCAAAAATATTAAATTTAACTTCTCAAAACAATTATGAATTTTTTATATTTTCATAAACTTTGAAATTTTCATTTTATATTTTAAACTTAACATTTTTTTTTAAATTTTCAATACTTAATTTGAAAATTATCCATAGGCCCAATAACTTTATGTCTTACATTTGGGCCAACCTTCTAAACTTACTCCACCTATTAGAGCCTAGATACTACTATTCTAGACACCTATTAGACTAGTAAGTTAATTAATTGGCCCAAAATGTTGACTAATTAGATCGCATAGGCTATTTTTGTACCATTGTTGAAACTGGCCCAATCCGTAGTTGGTGAAATGAGTGAATTTCAAAAAAAAGTTCCTTAATTGGATATTCATGAGCCTATGAAATCTAATATTTACACTAGATCCAATCTATTTATTTTCATAAAAATCATATTTTATTTATTTATGTTCATTTAATTATTTAAGATGTTTTAGTTAATTAATATGTGTATGATTAGAGTATATCAACATATAATTATGGGTATATACAGTATGTGAAGTGCAACATAACGAAGCGTGCATGGTTAATGTATACATATGTAGATATTGGGATTTATTTTTACTATATATGTATTTACCATTTATATATTTATTAATTATCTCAAAATATATGTATACATATAATGAAATTATTGATATAAAATAAAATTAAAAATTATCTAACTTAATTTTGACTAAGTAGATAAGATTTAAATTTAGAATTTATATTTAAAATATCTAATTTTAACTTGGTAAAACATTTTCAAATATAAATTTAGATCTTTAAAGAAAATATTGTTAAATAATTTAAGTATGTATTTATATATAAAATAAATTTTGTGGCCAAAAATAATTTAATTAAATATTTTTTTTTAAAATACACAAAATTTTTCGGCTTGTAAGAAATTTTATGATAAATGAGTATGCATGTATATATATGATCTTATTAAATATAAACAGTGTTTTAGATAATGACTGAAATATGTAATATAATTATTTTAAAAATATCTTTAGGCTAGAGTTGTTTTACTTTAAATATATAACCGAAAGCAATTTTAAAAAATTTAAAAACTATATATATTTATTTTAAACATAACATTAATGTATTTTATGTTTTTAATACATAAAAAATAATTTAAAAGTTATAAAATAATTTATAATATATAGGAAATTATAACATACATAATAAAATATACAAATGGCCGAATTAAAAATATATACATATATATCTTGATTTCGAACTTATGAATTGATTAAATTGTTTCACATAAAATAACTATTTAATTTTTTTAAATAATTATTATTATTATGAGACAATAATACATATTTGAAATTGTTATAATTATAACTAACTAGCATATCAAAGATAATTATAGCATTTACCTTCCTTGATCAACGAACCTCCTAAACTCCATAGAATCATCACGTGATTATGCGACAATCGAATGTACCACTACTTTGTATTTAATTTGATGTATTAACACTAAAGGGGGCCGACCAAGAGTGGAGAGATGGAAATTTGGCCATAAAGAGAGAAGGAAAATGAATGGGCATGATTTGATTCGTATAAAGGATAAAAGAGAGAGAACTTCTCCGCCTTTTACTCCTCCTTTTATTAAACCATTTTGAATAGTTCTAAAATTCGAACTCCTTTATTCTATCTTCTGTGGTCGGCCATGCAACGGGCCTATTATGGGCCAACAGATCACAAAATCCATTCATCAATCAATTGTATTTAAAACATATTTAAATTTGTATCCATATCATATATTAATACACATATGCGACTTTTATATCCAACCTAATTAATTATTAATAACATCTAGAAATTACTAGTTGCACCGTGAAAAAATAAATATAAATAATCATTATTCATTAATATTAATTAGTTTAATTAATTTATAACATTTATAAATTAATTAAATTGTATGGTATTTTGGAGAATTCACTAATACGGTTATGCGACTCACATGCGTAAATTCATTTAACAATTGATATCAAACAATTCAAATATTAATGTTCACATGTCACCTTTGCTAGTAGTGTGGTAGTTTGGTCGCGTTATTTATTATTAACTGTACTACAACGGCTAGAGATTTAGACTTTGAGTTGTCCACGTTATAGTATTTTGGTTCGATAATAATATTTATTATTAATCGTACTACAACGGCCAAAGATTTAGACTTCGAGTTGTCCACGATACTAACCTCATATAACTAAGGAGACGAATTCTCTATTGAATAGTGATCCACTTTCATTGCTTCAACTCATACCCAACTTTAGTCGCTTGATGGTCACTAAGCCGTGAGTTAACAATAATCAAAGTGGAGTATTTATTTGAAGTTCAACAGTATTCTCAAAATAAGAGAACTATGTAACATTGCTTCTTTGACGTTTCCTATTTGGCCTAGTAATTATTAACCGATAGGAAACTCATAGATGTGTCATTCCATAGTTATCCAATAACTGCAGTATATAACCCCTTAGTTCCCTCAACAGCCATGATTAATGCACTGCCCTACATTTGGAGAGGTTACATACTAGTCTTTGTGGATGCATCGATGTCCTTTCTAGACACATCTTGGCCAGGAATATTTGAAATAAAATATTTTTTATGTTGTGATTAATTACTAATGATTACAAATTTTTGCAATTTCAATTACAAAATATTTTATTTAAGGACTTTATTATAAATATACTTTAAATAATTACTTATTACTTCATATCACAATACAACAAACATACACAAGAAATCAAACATCTTTATTTCGAACATAATTGATAACAAGGTTAGATAGTTTATAACAAACGATAGAATTGTCTCTAGGGAATAGCCCTATCTCTTTTAGGAACCTCCTACGACCATCGCATGGACCAATGATGTGCCTAAACTAACTACTGTATAACTAATACGAACCTCATACAACCATCGCATTATCCAAAGTGGACACTAGGAAATAAGCACCCGTCACCTAACCCTATAGGAAGCCCGACGTGCTTATTAGGTAAACTTGTAGATAACTCGATAGCTCATGCGAAGTCAATGTGACCATCCCATGAATGGCCCAAGGAAAACACATGTACGATTTGCTAATGCCCTATTATGGATGTGTATTAAGACCAAAGCACATATTGGGCCTTCGACCGATTAAATAGCTCAAGTCAATGCTCCTATCTTATATATTTGATGATAACCAAGTCAATGAAACCATCAAAGTATAAGAATCTATTGCCTAAGTGTTGTATGGGATGTTATATAGACTACATGTGATATGATGGGGATCAATGCGATTTGCGGTGGGCTAAAGTTACTCTAGGGTAGGGACCAGGGCAATTACCTACATGAGAACCTAAGATAGTTCCTAGGTTTGGATTGTAGTATTACATACATATGATCCAAAGTGTTTTCTAGCCAATGTGGCCTAATTTTGATTTTATCACTATGACCTAGCATTAATAAGGTTGATGTGGCATATACATATTGAAGTCAATAATAAATTTAAAACAATGAAAATTTGATTAGGTGATAAAATAAATTTTGAGAAAACTTTTGGAAATTTACAAATGAATTTTAAAAAGTGAAAATGTTGAATTACCTTTGTAATCTAATAAAACTGAAGGAGGATGGTGAATTAAGTATAATTCTTTTAAAGTGGTCAAAAATTGGCAAATTTAATCTTGATTGCTTTTACCTGACCATTATATGGATGTGTATGTTTCACTTACTATAACGTAAAACAAATTTGATGATGTATAAACCCTATTGAATGTTTTATGCTCATTTGTAATGATTGCTTCATTTACGATAAATGAACATAACTTATGCATTTTATAAAAAGTGTGTATAAGTGGGATTGATTCTCGAGTGAGTAGAACTACATCCAAGATACTAAAAGGATGTAACGTGGGATGTAGTAACCAATTTTAATTTTAATAAATATAGTGCAGTACAAACCAATGAGTTTTCGAGATTAGGAGAGCTTTAGAGGCTAATGATAAGGGTGCGTGTTAGGTGGTGTAACTAAAGTTGTAGCATGCAACTAGCTCATAGACAGGTTAGTGTGTCCAATGTACTATAATTTCTTTAAATGTGTTGCATGAAAAACCAAAGGGAGATAGTAATCCAGAGGTGAGGTTAACCCTCTCTACTGAATTATTGAGACTAAATGATACCTTATTATGGTGCCTATGTGACATTAGAAGAATATATAATGGTGCATAATTTGAAATTTAGGGTGGATGATAGAGAAGAAAATTCATTAACTTATGCAAGTTAAACCATTAGTCACCCATTTTACATATTTTATGATAAACGGTCATTAGACGTTTATTATGGGATGGTAAGGGTCATTCCATTCTACGGTGTGATCTTACTATTATATATTTATGTTTTAAGGGAACAAGTATTATTCACACTAAACTATTGTCTGATCCACAGTTTGTTATTTTTATCCTTGTAAAATCATGGGTGCTCACTTGAGTTGGATGGTTTCTGGTTTACATGTTAGATAATTTTATTTTGGATTGCGAATAACGAAGTTGGAGATGGAGCTGGACGCTTATATTTATCTATGTAGATGTTCTTGTTTTCGTTGTGTACAAACTAGATTATGTAATTGATTGGGCTATGTGTGGAGTCAGCATATGCCTACATATCTTCTTTATTTATATTTTTATATTTACCCCTTAATGGGAAAACGAATTGGGTTAATGACATTAATACATATTGAAAAATGCATGTAACATTTCACATGCTCTATTTACTTATGTTGGAAAAAATATCAATCTCATTTTGTCGCTTAAATACAATTCTAGTGATGATTGCAATATCATATATGTTCATTTTTGAGTCTTGAAATGGAGGAACTTACAACTTTGTATCAGAGATTAGGCTAGGGACACCTAAGTGAAAGCAGAGCTAAGTAATTTTTTTGTTATACTCTAGAAAGGAAACTCCTAGGAATAGGTGTACACAATATGATGTACTTGTTATTTTCATATAGGTATATATGTGGTTATATATTTCACTCTCTTTCTTTGGCTTCTTATGAGATCTACTTATGCAGAGCACAAGACTGGTGATATATGATGGCTTAGTGGTAGCTAGGAACACTAGAGGAAATGGAAGTAAAGGATCCGCAAGTACCCAAACAAATGGTAGAGCATGGGAAGCAATCCCAAATGAGAATTTTAATGTGAACCTTAATGAAGGAGTATCAGCTACAGAGAACATCGGAGTTCAAGTGCCTACTCCATCTAATGCGACTTTCGATATCAATGCCTTGTTTGGAGAAAACATGGTTAGGATGATGATGAAAAAAATCCTGAAATCGTCGCTCCAAGGCTAGTGGTGAGGGAGGAATATTTTTCCAAGATGAATTCTGATAATTGAAAGTTGGAGGAAAGATATTCACGAGAAAGGATACCGTGATCAACATGTTGAATTAGTTAAAATTTTACGACTGCATTTTCTCATACTTGCGCTTAACAAATAAGGAAAAGACAAGACTAGCTTCTAGATAGCTATAACGAGACATCTTGGATTGATGGGAAATTGTTATAGCTGGAACACCAAAGGAGACTGATAAGTCAAGGTTCTGAGATCAAATAAGATCAAACATATATAACTAGAGATGCAACGACCCGAAATTTCAAACACTTTGTGTATAAATATTTGAATCATGGATTAAATGTTATTAAATTGATTTAATAACCTTGTTAACCCCCTTTTTAATCATAAGTAATGATGGTAAACTTTTTTTTGAAGTTTGTTTATAAAAATAAATACTTCGAAGAAATATCGATAATGTGACCGAAAATAAGTTTATCGATAAACAACTTTTTAACCAATATAAGTTGTTAGAACTCTTTTATGCTAAGCTAATGATCAAATGAACACATTAAGAAGTAATTAACACTTTGATTCATAAAGTAATTGGAAGGTTCTATAAACTTCTAATGGATGAGAGATATTAATATGTAAGGGTATTAAAGAAATCAGCTAAAAGAAAGAGGTGTAAAGGAGAAGTGATGGGGCAAGTTGAGGGAGGCATGAGCCTTCCATGACATGTGTTACCCAGTGGTTTGACCGAGCAACAAGGGGCTTAGCGTCGAGGCCTCGTTCGACATTGAGGGTCGTTCGACACAGCATGGTCGTTCTGCCTTCCAGCACCGTTCGGCAAAGAGGCCTCGTTCGGCATCCAAGCGCCGTTCGGTAAAGAAGCCTCGTTCGGCATCCAAGTGGGCCTCGTTCGGCATCCAAGCGCCATTCGGCAGAGAAGCCTTGTTCGGCATCCAAACGCCGTTCGGCAGAGAAGCCTCGTTCGACGTGAACCTTGCTCGGCATTCAATATCGTTTAGCAGAAGTCTCGATCGACATGAAGCCTCGCTCGACAGGAGTCTCGCTCGGCACACATACTACGCTCGACACTATAGCCTCGTTCGACATTCCAGCCTCGATCGGCCTACACACTTAGCGCAACGCACTGCTTCGTTCGGCATAGAAGCCTTGACCGGCTCGAACCTGTGGCTCGGCCTTTGCCGTTCGGCATTTACGGCTCGGCACGCAGAAGTCACTCACCATGGGCCGAGATATCTCACTCGTAGGCCCAAGAGGGAAGTCCAACCCATCTTCGTCTATAAATAGAGAGGCATGGGCATAGTGAAATGGACCTTTTTTCAAGAATACTAGGGAGACTCTGCCGCTTTCAAGACTCATTCTTTTTACTTAGCAATTGTATTCAAGTAGTTGATGTACGGATTGTATCTGTAATCAATCGTTGAGTAAAGCAATAAAGACTAACTTCAAAGTGGACGTAGGCAGTTACGCCGAACCACCATAGGTGTTCTTGTCTTTGCATTTAACTTAGAATATAATTCTCTGTTTTAATTTACTTTCTTCATTAAGCTCTCTACACAATCTTTCGAAAAGGGGGTTAGTGACTAATTTTGGTGCTAACACTTTGGTGCTTTCACTGAGAATCGAATTCTCAGGCCACAAGGATCTGCTTTGAAGCTACTGGATTGAATAAATCCCCCGAAGGAGATCCGAGTCGTTCATAGGACGTCCGTTGATTCTACTCAGAGTTCTTACCAATAACTCTACAATGGGAAGACCACGTACCAGATCAGCCTATCATAATGCGAACACCCATGAGACCGCTAGCGTACAACAAGTAGGACCTAGCAATCAACAAGCAAATCTGGGTGCAGGGACTGCCGCCCAGGACCAAATGCAAGTTGTCACCAGAACATAGTTCAACGACTTGATGAGAGAGCTCATGGAAAGCAGGAGACAACTTGGAGAGCAGATGCAAGCCAACGCCAACCTTATGGCGCAGCTCACTCAACAACAGCATCAGAATGCTGGGGGTAGTCCTGCTCCTTACTCCTCATCTGACAGCTCGACTTCATCCTATGAACCTCCCAGGTGTAGACGCCGTAAGACTGAAACTACGCAGGCAGGTGCTGCCGATCAAACAACCAGGGATCGCTTACACCTCGGAGACCGCAACCAAGCAGGGACGGGAAACTTAGGAGCTGGAGCGCGTGTGGAAGCTGGATGCCCGGCTCACCAAGACGGCAATGATTTCGAACCTCAAGATGCACGTTTGGCAGATCGCCAGTAGAGGAGGCATCAACCAGATCAATCCCGTAGGACAGACTCCAACCTTCCATCTTCCATACAATCCGACCTGACAGCTATGATCAGACAGTTGATGAAAGAGAATCAAGGCTTATCAAATGATGACTGGGGAGTATCCAGGAGTCATACTCCATTCACAAACACTGTTCTACAGGCTGAGTACCCCAGGAAGTTTAGCATGCCGACTATCCCGGCCTACGAAGGAAAGAACGATCCCAGGCAACACGTGATGAGGTACGAATGAATGATGGATTCAGCTAGAGCGAATGATGCAACCAAGTGTAGATGCTTTCCAATAACTCTATTTGGGATCGCTACCATGTGGTTCACCCGACTTCCCCCGCGGTCCGTATCCAATTTCGAGGAGTTGGCGAAGAAATTTATAGAACAGTTCAGAATACATGCTACTCGTCCCAAGGACGTGATGTCTCTATCAAGTGTGATCCAAGCTTCGGGGGAGTCGTTGAAGGAGTATTTGCAGAGATTCCATGTTGCGGCTACTGTAGTCAGTAATCCCAATGATTACGCAATTCTTATGGCTGTGATGCGAGGTGTGGATCCGGATTTAGAGTTCGGAGATTGGTTAGCAGGAAAACCTCCAACTACGCTAGAGCGCTTTTACTCAAAGGCTCATCAGTTCATAAGAAGAGAGGATGCCAGGTGGATAAGGCGAGATAAGGTACCGGGGCCTGTTCAAGAGACCATGAAAAGCAACATCGCTGTGAAGCAATCCGGAGGCAACTGGGGGAAAGTTCAGGACAATGTCCAGAACAAGCCCGGACAGGCTAAGGAATCCAGAGGAAGAAATCAGAGGAAGAAAAGAGAAGCGGGGAAATGGAAGCCGAGAATTCCAACCTACAACGAATACACCCCACTGAATGCATCTCTTGAGAACATTTACCTATCAACCTACAATACCTTTCAATACAGAAAGCCGTGCCCAAAGGAGTCAACCGAGGAGCAAAAGCGGACTGGGAAGTATTGCCGCTTCCATAAGACTTATGGGCACAATACTGAAGAGTGCAGACACCTACACGACGCTATAGAGAAGTTGATCAGGCAGAAAAAGTTACAGGAGTTTGTAAAGAATCCGCAAGAAGGTGGACAAGGAACGTCCAATCCCGGTCACGCACCAGCTCCACATCACCCCAAGGAGCCTGCTCGGACCGTGGGCAGACTGGTCATAAACACGATCATTGGCGGACCTCACCCTGCAGATAAGAACTGGCAAGAAATGGAGCGGTATGCAAATTCCTTGAGGCATGCAGATTTTGAGTGTTGTTCCAACGTGGAGGATGGGACCCCCGCTAAACAAGAGCGCATGATGACAGACGATATAGTATTCAAGAGTAGAGACGCTGACCAGGTGGAGGCTCCTACCATTGACCCGATGGTTATATCTGCGACGATCAGGCCGGCTTTTGTGAAAAGAATTTTGATTGATTGTGGAAGTTCTGTCAATATCATCTTTAAGAAGGCTTATGACCAGATGAAGATGGAGACGAAGGATTTGAAGCCATCTAAAGCTCGTATCCATGGCTTTAATGGCGCAGCGACTGATGCAGTGGGGTATGTTGAGTTGCCAGTTGAACTGGGACAAGGTGAGCGTAGGAGGGTGCGAATCCTACCTTTCATAGTTTTGGATGTAGATTCTCCATACAATGTGTTTTTGGGTCAACCGGCCCTGGCTGAGTTTAGGGCAGTATTGGCCCCGTGGTGTTTAACTTTAAAATTTCCGACTGACAAAGGAGTAGGTGTTGTTCATGGCGACCAGGCGACCGGTCGTGCATGTTATGTGGCTGAGCTCCGAGAGGCCCAACGGAGGGAAAAAGGAAAGGTTGCGGACAATTCCGTCCGCATTCAGAATACTGACAATTGACAAGTAATGCCCGAGCCTTGGCTCGAGCAAAATTCTCAAATCTACAGAGACATAGATCCGAGAGATGACGATGAGGAACCCAGGGAAGAAAAAGCAGCACCGGCTGAACTGACGATTGACATTTCTGTCAGCCGAGACGATCCATCGCGAGTACTGAAGATTGGATCACAACTCAGCCCCTCGATGACTGAAGACCTTAATGATTTCCTCCGAGCAAATCTCGATGTTTTCGCTTGGATACATTCCGACATGTGCGGGATCTCTCCCGCTATTACGAGTCATATGTTGAACATAGACCCAAAGTACGTCCCAGTTAAGCAAAAAAGGAGAGGAATGGACCCGGAGAGGTCCGCTTCTCTTAGGGAGGAGGTGGACAAACTCAAAGCCAATGGGTTCGTCCGTGACTCCCTCTACCCTGAATGGGTATCAAACCCCGTGCTAGTGAAAAAGGCAAATGGGAAATGGAGAACTTGCATGGATTATTCCGATTTAAACAAAGCAATTCCTAAGGACAGTTTCCCATTACCTAGAATTGATCAGTTGGTCGACTCCACTGCAGGACATGAGTTGTTGTCATTCATGGATGCATACTCGGGATACAATCAGATCCCGATGCACATTCCAGACCGGGAACACACCAGTTTCGTCACAGACGTTGGGCTATATTGCTACATAGTGATGCCTTTTGGATTGAAAAATGCGGGAGCGACCTATCAGCGTTTGGTGAATCGAATGTTCAAAGATCAGATTGGTAGAACAATGGAAGTCTATGTGGATGACATGCTCGTGAAGTCACGGCAGTCAAATGACCACATTCGAGACTTAGTAGAGATGTTTGGCATACTCAGATATCATGGGATGAAGATCAACCCTCTGAAGTGTTCCTTCGGCGTTGCGTCAGGGAAGTTTTGGGATTCATTGTTAATGCCCGGGGAATTTAAGCTAACCCGGAAAAGATTCAAGCTATTCGAGATATACAAGTGCCCAGAACTATAAAACAGGTACAAAGCTTGAATGGAAAGGTGGCTGCACTGAGTCGATTCATATCCAGAGCCATAGACAAGTGTATTCCCTTCTTCGATATAATAAAGAAAGGAAAGAGGAATTTCGAATGCACATCCAACTGTGAGGAAGCGTTCCGAGATCTGATAAGGCATTTGGAAAGTCCTCCAGTGATGTCGAAACCGTAGACCACGAAATGTTGTACGTATACTTGGCCATATCCTCGCATGCTATAAGTGCGACTTTGGTCCGTGAGGAGGACCGAGTTCAAAAGACGGTGTATTACGTTAGTAAACGTTTAACGGGGGCAGAATGAAATTATCCTAAAATTGAGAAATTGGCCTATTGCTTGGTGATTGCATCACGTAAGCTACGTCCATACTTTCAAGCACACTCAGTCAGTACCTATACCGATCAGCCCTTACGACAGGTACTCCAACGACCAGAAACTTCTGGAAGGATGTTAAAATGGAATATCGAGTTGAGTCAGTTCGATATTACCTACCTGCCACGAAGATCCATACAAGGGCAAGCATTAGCAGATTTCATCGCTGAGTTTACTGTATCAGACGAACCAAATGGTCACAGTGTCATTCCCCTCATTCGATGGAAATTGTACACCGATGAGGCATCAAACGACCGTTGCTCCGGGGCTGGTGTATTTCTTGTGACTCCAAAAAATCGACCGATTTGTTATGCTTTGAAGCTCAATTTCCCGGCTACGAATAATGAAGCAGAATATGAAGCATTGATTGCTGGTTTAAAGCTCGTTGGAGAACTCAGGGTAAAATCAGTTGAAATCTTTTGTGACTCGCAGCTGGTGGTGTACCAAGTGCGAGGAGATTACCAAGCAAGGGGACAAAAGCTGGCTCCGTTTCTTGCTCTGGTTCAGGAAATATTGGCGAACTTCGAACATTATGACATTTCGCATGTCCCGCGTGAACAGAACAAGGAAGCCGACTCGTTGGCCAAATTCACAAGCATTGGTGATGCACAGCAAATGGGATTAGTTCCCATCGAAACCTTACATGCTCCAAGCATAGATGTGATGGAAGTCGATTTTGTGTTGGAAACGGAAATCGAGAAGGAGTCATGGATAACCCCATTCAAACAATACCTGCTAAACGGGACTTTGCCCGAAAGAAGAAGCGAAAGACGACAGGTCATTCGCAAAGCCACGCGATATGTGATGCGTGGAGAAGTAATGTATAAGAGGGGGTTCTCGGTCCCCTTACTACGGTGCATTACCCATGATGAGACAAAGCGGGTCTTGGAGGAAGTTCACGAAGGAGAATGTGGCGACCATGCTGGGGGGCAGACACTAGCAAAAAAGATCATCCGCTACGGATACTATTGGCCAACTGTGAATCGGGATGCTGCAGATTATGTAAGAAAATGCGACAAGTGTCAAAGATACACGAAAATCCCGAGAGCTCCACCAACGAAACTCACGCAAATGGTTAGTCCCTGGCCGTTTGCAATCTGGGAAATCGACATAATCGGTTCTTTGCCTATATCCAAAGGTGGTGCAAAATACGCGGTAGTTGCGGTCGACTACTTCACCAAATGGGCCGAGGCAGAGCCTTTAGCCACAATCACCTCCAAGAATGTCATTAATTTCATTGTACGAAACATTATATGCCGCTTTGGCCTCCCGCGAACCATCATTACAAACAACGGAACCCAATTTGAAAGTAGGGAATTCAAAGATTTTTGTTTAAAGTACGACATTGAGAAAAAGTTCGCCGCAGTTGCTCATCCAAAGGCTAATGAACAAGTTGAAGCCGTGAACAAAATAATCAAGTCCATATTGAAGAAGCGTTTGGAAAAGGCTGGAGGCAAGTGGGTAGATGAACTTCCAACAGCGCTATGGGCTTATAGAACTAACCACAAGTCCGCGACTGGCCACACTCCATTCGCATTGGCATATGGCTCGGAAGCTGTTATACCCGTGGAGCTTGAAGTTCCATCACATCGGGTGACACATTATGATCCTAGGACGAATCAGGATCTCTTGTTGGAATCTCTGGACTTCGTTGATGAAAAACGTGAAGAATCTGAGTTAAGGGCGGCAGCATATAAGCACCGAGTTAAGCGATATTACAACGAAAAAGTCCGCCCAAGAATCTTTGATGTGGGTGATCTCGTTTTGAAACAAGTTTTCCCGGTACCATCACATATGAACCCCAACTGGGAAGGTCCATATGTCGTAGAATGGAAGCTTGGAGAGGGAACCTTTAAGCTAGCGACCGTTGATGGCATGACACTCCCCCGAGCATGGAACAGTGAACATTTGCGACGTTATTATATTTAGCATGTTTCTTTCATGTTTTAGGTGCAATTATTTCCCGTATGTTTTTATTCCATTGATTCTTAGTTCCCGTTTTAACATGTAATCAGATGATTTAGTTTGTTTTCATTAATAAAGGCTTGAAGCCATCTTTTCTATGAATTACCGATGTTTTCGTGCCTTATAATCCGGTGACAAACAACTGGAGTTACATTATTCTGTCTGACGTACGAACTCGCATGAACGACTCAAAATCTCCAAGTCCCCAGAGCACGGACTGGAGTACTCTAAGTCCCCGGAGTATGGACTAGAGTATAAACGACTCAAAATCTCCAAGTCCCCTGACCGCGGACTGGAGTACTCTAAGTCCCCAGAGTGCAGACTAGAGTATAAATGACTTCAATCTCCAAGTCCCTTGGATGCAGACTGGAGTACTCTAAGTCCCCAGAGTGCGGACTAGAGTATAAACGACTTAAATCTCCAAGTCCCCATAATGCGGACTGGAGTACTCTAAGTCCCCGGAGTGCGGACTAGAGTATAAACGATTTAAATCTCCAAGTCCCCTAAATGCAGACTGGAGTACTCTAAGTCCCCTGAGTGTGGATTAGAGTATAAACGACTTAAATCTCCAAGTCCCCTGAATGTGGACTGGAGTACTCCAAGTCTCCGGAGTGCGGACTAGAGTATAAACGACTAAATCTCCAAGTCCCCTGAATGCGGACTGGAGTACTCTAAGTCCCCTGAGTGCGGATTAGAGTATAAACGACTTAAATCTCCAAATCCCCTGAACGCGGACTGGAGTACTCTAAGTCCCCAGAGCGCGGATTAAAAAAATATTCTAAGTACCAAAAATGTGAAATAAGAGATGTACAATTCTAAAGATTCTCCGAGCAATGTGAAAATGGATTGGAAGTTCATGTGACTCACAAGAACTTGAGTTTTGACCACAGTTATACAGAAAGCTAAAAAACAGGAGTCATTTAAAAGACGAAGAAAATAAACTTTATTCATTAATCCAAAATGGGGTTGTACAACCACTCCTCCAAAACTCGGAGTCAAAAGTCTGTCTACATTGACTACGAAGGGAAATAAATGAAAGTAATTACATGGTCTAAGCTAAACCTCGTTGAACGAGTGTAGTGGCTACTTCTTCGATTTCTTTAGTTTCTTTTCCTCCTTTGTTTTCTCGGATGACTCCTCCCCCACATGCTTTCTCTTGGACGTTTTGCTCGCCAAAGAAGCGGTGTCAGGAGTGGGAGGAGGAACATCCAGTGGTTTGGATTTGCCAGGAAGAATGACTTTTAGAGGCCTGTTCAACGGGTCGTCAAGTTCTACTACTTGGGACTCGGCCTTGATCTCAACCTTCTTCTTTTTCTCTTCAGCAAGCTGCTCCTTCGTACTCACTTTCAAAGTGTGTCCTGAGGCGCCCGTAATTTCAATTTCATAACTCTCTTCGACGGGGGACGAAGTTTCAGACTTATCATCGTCAAGCGCCCCAATCACCTGAGCATCAGGACCGGGGGTTACTTCCGCGTGAGTAGCATCGCTCGTTTTCCCTGTCTCCTACTTGGCGTCATCGCTCCTTGGAGCCGGTTCAGGATCGGAGCGGCCTACATAAAAACACAAAGGACGAACGTTAGAATACAATAACCTCTCGCCAAAAGCGACAGATCTTTGAACTTCAAGAAGAAGAGTTATATACCGGTGTCTTGCTGGCTTTCAGCCGTCCGAGGAGTTTCACCCTCTAGAATAGGGGATAGCACGTGAATGCCGAGGCCAGGATCTTCCGGATCATAACCAACATGTTGCTCGAATGGATCAAGTGTTGGCCGATCAACCGATTAAGTAGGAGGAGGAGCTGAAGGCTCGGTTCCAAACGGACCAACTATGTCATTTTTCTCCTTTAATGGAGAAGAGCCTTTGCCAAAAAGGGCCATTTCTGCAGATAGGTCTGATGGCTCGTTCCCCCTGAGAAACTCTTTTATTAAAGCATCCTGATCAACCTCCTCGGCACCCGATTCCACCTTTCTAATCTTTATCAAAGTTCCCAATGCCTCGGCTAGAGATTCGAGGTAGCCCTCACCAAGAAAAGTCAAGTCCCGATGCATGAGAACACGGGTGTTGTATTCAGCTATTAGCGGGTCGAACATGCACTTGATCTCCTCTCTGCCGGCCTCTGTATCCTCCTCAAGGCGAGAGTCAATCTCTGCATATGCTATTCTTTTGCCCTCTTCTCGGGCTTCATCCTTCACCATCCCGACCTTAGAAAGCTCATCGTCGAGCTTTGCTTTCAAGAGTCGTGTAGCAACAATCTCGTTGCAGTATCGTTGGGATTCCTCTTGAGCAGCTATCTTCTCTTCTTTCTCCTTAGAGAGTAGCTCTTTCAACTCTTTAACCTGCAAGGCGAGTGCATCCTTTTCTTTTTGAACAGAGTCCTTTTCTAAAGCCAGGGCTCCATAGCGTTGGACCGCTTCATCAATTTCCTTTTTATGAGTCATCTCTAGGCGAGTGACGGCCTCTGCAGTATCTTTTGCACTCTGTTCAGCAACCTCGAGTTGGGACTTGTACGAAGAGAGTTCTTCATCCTGATTTTTGATAATGTCTTTATCAAAAATGGCTTCAAGCTTCAGGCGGTCGATTTCCCGTTGACGCTCAACGGAGACTTCCGAAACTTTTTCAACTAAATGAACAAACGTGTCATGTTGAACATAAACGTCGTTGTTGCAAGCGATGACACTCTGCTTAACATGTCCCGAAATGTGATGGATCGCTGGAAGGAACTTCAGACCATCAAAGCAGATTTTGGGAAATTTAACTTTAAGCTCGGCCAGCTTCTCCGATATCGTTGGGTATGCTGCAGGAACAGGGGGAGGTGGCTTTGAAAGTTCCATTCTCTTACGATGTTCCCGAGACTGCAGTGTGCTAGATGAACCAGAATGTTGGTCACGGGGAACATCAGGTTGAGACCCCTTCAACGAAGACTTCTCTCTGCCTTGTTCTGTTTGAGAAGGAAGATCACGAGAGTATGAAGACTGGCTGTGTGATTTCTTTCGATAAGTCGACTCTCGGGGACGGTTATCTCGGTCTCCAGAGTCGTCTCTATCCCGGTGCTTGCCGGTGCCCGAATCCCGGCAAGAGTGATGAAAAATGGATGAGCCGTGAAGACGATCGAATCCGTGGGAGCGTCGCATGTCACCTACATAGAATAAGAATAACGACGTGTTAGAAAAAATCGAGGTGATGGCAAAACTTGAAGTGTAGGGTGAAGTGCACGTGTACGTGTGTGTCCCAGTGTTCCCCCCGATGGACCAGTTTCTTTATCTTTACTAATAGGAGTTTTTTCTCCCTGGACGTGGGCTTGATCGCCTGCATTGCCTCTGGCGGGCGAATGAAGCTTAAGCGCTTCTGAGTCATCGAAACCATAATTGAGCAGATCATCAGGGATGGTGAGATTCGATAGACCTTTCAGTGAACTTTCTAAAGGTTGTGGGGAAGCTTCTCTCTCTTCTGGAATAAGAGTAACTTTAGAAGTTCCACCCACTTTCTTCCTCCTCAACTTATAGGTCAATTTCTTTTTTCCCTTGGAAGGGGAAGATGACGTTTCAATATCATGGACTTCGACTATCGGGTCCTGGGTGGGACTAACATTTTCACCCGGTACTTCGGACGTCTTGGCTTCTCTAATTTCTCCCTCTTCTGGCGTGTCAGGGGCGTTACGTGTTGAAGGCCCAGCCTGCATATTTCCCTTGCCTAAGGCAGGTCTGGATAGAGTGACGCCTTGGGGAAGGTTTATTCGGCGACCTTTTGCCAGCAGCCCGAATCTCGCAAGTACTTATTTGAAATGAGAGATTTGATGTCCCGATCTTCTACGGGGAGAGCTCGGATAGTTGCCACCGCTTCAGAGTATCCAGAACCTTCAGGACGTGGATTGATACCTGAAAAAGTGGATAAAGAGTCAGAAAAGATGTAGATTCTGCCAAATTCAAGTATTGATCTAGAAAACGAACTTACTCCCTTCCACCCATCTCCTGGCAAAACCGAAAGGACAACGAACGTAGAACCACTCTTGCTTGTACTGGGCAAATTTGCTCCATGCCCCAGTCAGGATTTGGCATTTACTATATGCCTCCAGAAATATGAAAGATGGGTTGTCCGACCGTCTCTTGAAGCGATAGATGTAACGAATATCGCCAGAAGTAGGAAGCCTGAAAAGGACACTCATGAAGAGGATGCAAGTCCCGTATATGAATGCATGGCTATTTGGATGTAATTGAGAGGGGGCAATCTCGATATATTGTAGCACGTCGCGAAGAAAGGAATTGAATGGTGGTACGCTGCCAACCCAACACATAAACCTGTTGCAGGCTGTATATCCAACTGGGGGCAAGCGTGGATGATAATGCCCTGACGGAACTAACACGTCATCAAAGGGGATTCCATGGACAGAGCATATCCGACGGAGTGTACTTTCGTTAACCTTTGAGGCTTGGGAATCGATTGGGTCGTCTAAGAAAATTGCTACCTCCAGAGCGTCGGGAGCTAAGTCGACAGACGCCATCGCAGGGCTTGGTAAATCTTGAGCAGGGGTAGTTGACGGGTTTGAGGTTCCTATAATTTCTTGTCGGGAGGATGGCCTGGGTCTATCCGAGATCGTAGCGGAGCTAGATTTTCTTGACATCTCTGATAAAGATTGAATCTAACAAAGCACCTGTTTGAACTATACTTGAAAAACACTTAACATTAGACTTAACAACATAAATATTCCCCCCTGTGTGGTGTGTGAACTACTGCGATCATTCAAGATGTAAGTGCCAAACAGAGAAAAGACGCTGGATTGATGAAGTAAGTTTAAGCTTCGAACTATCATTATCGAAGACCGTCATCGCTGACCGTCTACAAGAGCTTACCGTAAGATGGTTTATGTTTTGGACTCGGCATCGACACTGCATATAAAAGGTTACTGACTATTAAGCAAGTTAAGTTCAAGTTTACAGTTGTCTAAACGCAGGAGTTATCAGTCCAGATTGTCCGATATGCTTAATTGTTTAAGTCCATCTGTGTTTGCTGTCATATATTCGGGCATAAAAAGGTGTTAATTCAAACAGTGCATTGGATTCAGGTTGAGATGGTTTTTACCGTCATGTGTGCATCACTCTCCTACCATCCATCAAAACCGTTCGACATGCAGCAAGACATGCCGAACCGTAACCAAGCCGAACCACACCGCTCGACACTATTACCCTCGACAACAACACTCCCCCACCTTTCCTCTCTACCATTCGGCACAAGAGAATCATGCTGAACCGTAGTCGTACCGAGCCACGTCGCTTGGCACGCTAAATTTAACCCTGACTTCACTCCGGTATTTCCTCTTCACTGATTGGCATGAACAAGTCATGCCGAGCCGTGATCATACCGAGCCGCATCGCTCGGCGTCTAAGCCCAACCTCGACCTTACACCTTTACTCCCACACTTCAATCCACACGCCACCTGCGCCCGGGCATCTCAAACCTCACCGGCTCTCACCGGGCTAACACCTTCTTCCAACTTCCACTCCGTTTAATCCTAGGGCCTGTTTAAACTTCAAATCCAACTTCCTAATCTACGAGACTTCCGTTACTTATAGATTAAGGGAAAGTTATAAATCCGAGTCTCATCCAAAGTCTCTAATCGGAAAAATTCGGGTATGCGAAAGTTCCATACCTAAGAGAAGGGAAAGGAATCTAGCGAGATACTTGAATTGGAAGTGGAGATCTGTTCGGGCCCGCCGTGGAAGGCAATCGGGATGTAACCAAGGAGACTCGGGGATTAAAGGAGTTGGAAAGGTGTTGGCGAGGGATTGGGAAGACACGAGTTTGTAAGTACTGTGGTGTAGAAATAAGAGTAAAAGGGAGAAGGAGAAGAAGTATCAGCTTTTATAGAGGAAGGAAGCTGAACAGGCATCAACCAGTAGAACTGGTCAAGGCAGGGTCGTTCGGCATCCAATGTCGTTCGGCATCCAATGTCATTCGGCATCCAAGCCTCGTTCGGCGTCCAATATCGTTCGGCACCCAACGCCTCGTTTGGCATTCAAGAAAGCCCTCCCGGAGAAACAAAGCGAGAGTTTAGGGGAGAGTATGGAGTGCTCGTGATTCAAAGTATATCATGTTCATCCACAAGATACACTTTGGGGGGCAAGTGTTACCCGGTGGTTTGACCGAGCAACAAGGGGCTTAGCGTCGAGGCCTCGTTCGGCATTGAGGGTCGTTCGGCATAGCATGGTCGTTCTGCATTCCAGCACCGTTCGGCAAAGAGGCCTCGTTCGGCATCCAAGCATCGTTCGGTAGAGAAGCCTCGTTCGGCATCCAAGCGGGCCTCGTTCGACATCCAAGCGCCGTTCGGTAGAGAAGCCTCGTTTGGCATCCAAGCGCCGTTCGGTAGAGAAGTCTCGTTCGGCGTGAACCTCGCTCGGCATTCAATATCGTTTGGAAGAAGTCTCGATCGGCATGAAGCCTCGCTCGGCACTACAGCCTCGTTCGGCATTCCAGCCTCGATCGACCTACACACTTAGCGCAACACACTGCTTCGTTCGGCATAGAAGCCTCGACCGGCTCGAACATGTGGCTCGGCCTTTGCCGTTCGGCATTTACGGTTCGGCACACAGAAGTCACTCACCATGGGCTGAGGTATCTCACTCATAGGCCCAAGAGGGAAGTCCAACCCATCTTCGTCTATAAATAGAGAGGCAGGGGCACAGTGAAATGGACCTTTCACTAGGGAGACTCTACCGCTTTCAAGACTCATTCTTTTTTACTTAGCAATTGTATTCAAGTAGTTGATGTACATATTGTATATGTAATCAATCGTTGAGTAAAGCAATAAAGACTAACTTCAAAGTGGACGTAGGCAGTTACACCGAACCACTATAAATCTGGTGTTCTTGTCTTTGCATTTAACTTAGCATATAATTCTCTGTATTAATTTACTTTCTTCATTAATCTCTCTACACAATCTTTCTAAAAGGTGGTTAGTGACCAATTTTGGCGCTAACAACATGAGTGGGGGTGAGAACATGCTTAGACAACACCATTATAAGCTTATAAAAGGAGAGGCTTACCCATGAATTATAATTGCAAATTTACAAAGCAAAAGCAAGCTCTCTTTCATGTCTTCCTCTTCACAAAATTTCTAAAAAAATGATTTCAAATCAAATCCAAATCTCTTCAACTTTTCCACAAGCATTGGGAAAACATCACAACACCTTATACCATGTTAGACCTTGAATAAGTGAAGGAAATCTAAACCCACATCTATAGGTCGTGAGCAAAATGGGCTATTAATAGCCTAAAACTAAGTGTGAAGCTAGAAGGAGAAGGAAAAATTTGGTTGCAAGGTTGAGGTTAGAGTTGGGTTGCTTGGATTTACTTGTTTGTTTTCTTAAAGGTGAGCTTACTCACCACTTTGAATGCAAATATTAGGTATATATGCTTGTGTTTGATTGTGTGTATGTTGTTCGAATTGATGTTGACATATGTTGAAACATTGGTTTTGATTCTTGCTTTGAAATCAAATGGCATATGTAATCCATATGTATCGACTTGAATGGACTTGGAAGGACTTGTATGACTTGTAGCAAGGCACTAGAACAAAGCACATAGGTTGTAGATGGTCTTTGATTTAGATTCAACATGGATTTGAAAGTGCTCTTATAGTGATAGTCTTTATAGATGCACTTAGGAATTGTCTTATATTCAACAATTTCTATGGAGCTTTGTAGAGAGATGCTTAAGGGTATATAGCAATATTTATGATTTTTCATATGTATGCTTACTGCCTTAAAAAATTTGGATGATAAAAAGTTGAGTAACATATCGAAATGTGGACAAACTTCCCCTTGTGCAAAACTGCCCCGTTTAGCCTTTGTTTTTGGAACTTAAAGATTTGAAAAGGACTTTGAAATTAAGTATTTGGTTTCATTTTTTTACAAGTGTTTGATAACTCTTATTAGAGTAATTTAAAAGTGTTTATACATTTTTATGAAGTTTTAAAGTAGAAGGATTTATTTAAAATATATAGAAAACATGGTTTTTTTTATAGTTTTTAAGTAAATTATAAAATGATTATTTTTAAGTAATATTTTGGTAAATGCCTTAAAACCTATTATAAATGTTTTGAAGTATTTTAAAAATATTTTGAAGTATATAGAATTACTAGAAAATGTGTTGACTATTTTATCGAAGTATAAATATCTTATGTAATAAAATATCTTTTAAATTATTTTATTAAATATATAATTTTATAAATAAATTACCATACTTACATATATCATTTCTAAAAGAGTTTTAAATTCTAAACAAGGGATTTAGAAAGGGGTTATGAATTTCTTAAGTGGCTAAATCGTGTTTTCTTTAATTACTTGTTTGAAAAGTAATTAACTATGCTTAACACTAAAAGCTGATGAAGTAGGCTTATCTATTTGTGAGGGTTAAATTGACGTTCGAGTAGGTATAGAAGTAATAGAGCTCTAACCTATCAAATTCCCCCTAGACTGAGGAACAGTTAAGTCAGGAATGTCGGAAACGTGTTAATCGCGTTGATTTCTTACCAGTTTACGAAAATCATAAATATCGTACCTAAGACTAAAAGCTAGCGAGGTAAACTTTTCTGTCTGTGAGATTCAAGAATGAAGTGTCTAGGTAAGGCTTTGGTATGCAACCAGTGCTCTGATTTACCTGGCTTCACTCTTGAATGAGGGAGAGTATAAGTTGGAATGTCACAAACGAGCTAAGTATACGAACCGTGATTCTATAAGCGATCGTTTTAATAGTAACGACCCGCCTTTTCTGACCTCGGAAGTCGACAGTAATACATCCACGGTATTCATGTGCCGAGCATCCAAGTGCCAGAAAGACGGACTGTTGGGAAAAAAGAAAAGGCAAAACAGAATCTCACAACAAGATGAGTAAAATAATATAATATACAACAGATCTTTACAAAAGGAAACTGTGGTATGCATATATCAATCAGAGTGCACTAATCTATCACCAGCCTAGACAGTTATAACAAACTATCCTCACAAATGCTGATAATTACAACTAAAAAATGGAGTAGATAAACAAATATATGTGAGTATGTCTTGGAGGCAACTAGCTCGTCTCCTGAAGCTCTAAAGCATCCAAATCTATATTTAAATATGCTTGGTCAGATCTGAGCATTACAAGGAAATAACGCCTGGATTAGTCTGGTAAACTAGCATGAGAAACACACCTCAAATGGATTTTAAAGTTATCAAAAACTTTTGAAAATAAAGGTAACTTATAATATTGTGCCGTAGATAAACACAGATGAGTTTTTACCTTACGATAACCATACCCTTCCTATAAGAAATTCATTGATATTATAATAATGTCTAGGGTTTAAAGTAAAATATGAATATACTGAAATGCTTGCATCTCACATTCTAACATGATTGGGCACAACTAAGTTCGTACGGTGCTTATTAGAGAATGGATTCCATTAATGACAAGGCTACAGGGGTACCGCCTGTCACGGTACATCTCTAGAAAAATGTACTAAGGTCAATAAGAACACCTTGCACCCCTCCTACACAGTGCCGGCCTACCCCTTACTGGATAGTACCAAATATATCGTTACCCTGGTTGCTTTCAGACCTGTACCGAGAGATCTCATGCACATCCGAATCCATAAAATAAATATATATCTTGAAAGATGATGATATACCCTAATAGGTGCGACCCACTTAACCTTGCTTCATATCCCATGTTTTAGTCATTCCCAGTTGATGAGGCTAGAGGCTACATTTTACCACTTATATAGCAAACCCACTTGGAATGCCAACACTACCCTCGAGACAGCAATGCAGTGCCAGCATTTGTCCATACAAGTTGTTTAGGATATGAATAAACCAAAGGCACAACTTCTACTACATCCATTTTGGAATCACCCACATGAGTTGTAGCAAGTAGCCCTTGCAATTCAAAGGACTCTATCTTCAAATCCATCATCTTTAAGATAATTGAAATATCCCTCTTGAGTTGAATCAAAGTGGTTTTCGAATAATTCATTCCATCTCGGTCTCTTCGAAAAAAACATTTGATAGTTTCCGATAAACTCAACCCCGTTTCTTTCGGAAATAAACAGACAAGATAAGAGTGGTGATCACCCCCTAAGTGTTTAAATGGACAGATCTCCTTATCATTTTTCCTAAGAGAATGGGACAAGATTTATACGCATAGTACAACATCATTGAAGACAACTGTGCCATATAATTCACGTATTTCTACTAGATATTTCCGAAGTTATATTTTGACCAAGATTTGATAGTTGGTTATTTAACTATCAAGTAAACACACAATCCAAACATAGATTTATATATCCCTAAAGGAAAATAACATTGGTTAAGCACAAATCGATTATGGGCCTCTTAAATTAATCTTTCATTAATTAATTAATCTTTCATTAATTTAAAATTACTTGGTAAAACACTTGTATTAAAAATGCTTTCTCAAAAATACACATTTCACAAAACCCTTCTCTACACTTTTCCCCCTTGAAAACATCATATACTTATCTCAATAGTATAAGTATATTTATAAATCTTAAGAAAGTTTTTTATTTTAAAACCGCACTTAATATTGGGTTAAAACACAGTCATTTAAACATAGATAATAATAACCCAAATACTATTCCTTCGTTGTTAAGTAGGGAAACTGAGTATTCCCTACCACCATAATTAAGAAGGTCAATTTGGAAAATCCAAACTCTATTATAAAATAACTCTTTTATAAAAATCCCCTTTTTATAAAATATTAATTATAAACTCATTTATAGATTTCAACTTATTTGCAACTCTTATTATAAACTCCAAATTCATTTATAAAATTCTTTTTATAAATTTCCTAAATAAAATTACAAAACTTTTTATCATTTTGAAACCAAATCCCAAATATCACCCCTGACACCAAATATAGCCGAATTTCAAAATATCATGTAGAACTCCTCTATTTTCGATAACACGATCATTTCATGTATTTCAATAAATTCCCGAAATGGAATTTATTTCTCCAATTTATCAAAATGATAACGATTTCCTTTTTATAAGATTCCAGTATGTATGGCACGTCCGTTGGACGTGTGCAAAGACATCTGTGAGTTAACTTCTTTTTACTGTCAAATAGTACATATAAAAATAATGTCATATAGTACATATAAAAATGCATATTTTTTCAGTGTGCATGCTTTGCACGTGTGCATAATGTATAATGAGCGTCTTTCCTTATTAAAAAAAAAGGTTGAATATTTTATCTTTTAAAATTTGTTATGACAAATAGTCTTTTTTGATCTTTTGAATTTATTCCATACTAAACCAAAGTTGGCATTCCCTAAAATTTCCATTTCAAAAGAATTTTTTTTGTTTTCCTTTATTCTTGTACTTACTAATGAAATACACTAACTATTTGTTTTAATCATTCAATTTTCAACAATTTATATCTAAAACCCCAAATACAGATGTAAAAACAGCGACTTTGCAATAGAGGAAAAGTATAATTAAAAAGCAAGTTGTTTACTAATAGTGGTTTTTCTCATTGTACATGTTATCATTATGGATCTTGCAAACTATATATGTACACAATGAAATCATTTGTTATACAACAAATGGTACAAAACTGCAATTGGATGAATATGTAGGACTCAACGCTCAATTGCACATACACAAACTCAGCGAGCATTTGCTGAGAAACTTTTTTGTTCACACAAACAAAATGGGAAGCCGTTGGCTTGGCTACATATGCAAGTAAATACAACAAAATGCCAGAATGTCATTTGCACTGGCTTGGCCAATTCACCACTTCTCTGTTATTTTATCCACCGTGATAAACAACCAATATCTACATGAAAACAAAAATTAAATTAAATTCAAAATAAATTGCAAGTGATAAAAAGACACAGGTTCCTTTGAAAAGTGTGAATACATAATGTCACTACCTAATCTACCTTCCATTAAATAAACTTGTAAATTTTGTAAAAATCATGTGTTTCATTTCGCTTATAATGCAGTCATGTTTCCATCGCAAGATGCTTGAGATCTTGGCACTTAACTTTTTATCCTTACACCCAGGTTTGAATTATTTCAACCGTCTACAAAATATTCACAACCTTCTCTTTCCTGCAGCATATGTTCACGTTACATATTAGATATGCTATATAAGCAAAGCAAGAGGCAAAAAATGTGGCTGCATTTAAAAACATTTTGCCTATTAAATGAACAATCAAGAAACTATACCATTTGGGTATCATTTACATGAATAGTATTGACAACCCACTTAATTTTTTTTATTGCTACTCAAATGATGCAAGTAGGTGTATAAATAATTGTATGTAGGATTCTTCTTGATATTTCCTATTCATATTAAAAAAAATTAAGACTTCAAATTGTTTTGGAGGTATTAGTAAAAAAAATCCCATATTATAGGTGGCATATCCCAACTAAGTATTATGTCCAAATTTGCATTATAAGTGAATAATGAAAGTATGTTGTTTCTTTTGCAGTAGCAATAAATTTTTGAAGGATAAATTAATACATATTTGCAAAAAAAATACTTGCATACTGACTATTTTTTTTTCATTTGAAATAATACTATATGTACGCAAGATTAATCAAATAGTTTAGCATCAAAATCATAAATCTTTGCAAATCCAAAACGCAAATCAAACTATAAAAATACATTCAAATTATAAACTCGAAACATGTGTGAAAGTAAAACTGTGATTGTAGTGGCAGATGTAACTATCAATCCTTTTACATTTGTTATATTATTACAATTCCAGCCCAATTTTTAACTAAGTTTTTGCAACTAACTTACTATTCAATTAAATTTTCAGACCAATTCAACTGAAGAAATAATACAGAAAAAGTTGTTGGATTTACCAAGCTCAAATATTTACAGTTAAGCAGCAACCGAGCAAACAACCGTGAAATTAACTTCAATGCATCAAAGTGTAAGGATTCACATCAGCATACATCAACTGCAGTAGTAAGGAAAAAGATAAAGTAAAGCTTATCAAAATTCACGTAGAGCCTAACATTTAACTTTACCATCCTACTTGGATGTGGAAGCATTTAACCATAGATTCCAACCTGTTACTTTAAAACTTCAATTTTTGGATCCTATTCTTGCTAATTAATAAAGCATAAGAAACTTTGGAGATTTAAATGAAAACCACTTTTCGATAACTGTCTGGAAAAAGTGAAGGAAATGAGATCTAAAGCAGCTGTGATAGTGAGTAGGTAGTTCACCAAAACGTGGGATTAGAAATGACAAAAAGAGTACTTGGGTGGTTCTCTTTTCTTTAACCGATAGGATGGATATTTTTGTCATTTCAAACGCTTCAAATGGAGGTTTTCCTATCATATATAGATAATTGTAAATTTTAAAAATGGAAACCTTTTCACCATATTCATGAACTGGAAGTTGGAAGGGGAAATGGATATTACAACTGTTAAAAGGCATCATTCATTATTTTTATACCATCTTTTATTATAGATAAACAAAATGCATACATACAAAAAACAATTATTATTCACTACATATCGTTTGATTTTGACAAATAGAGATATGCCAATATTATATAATAGTTTAGAAGTTAAAGCATTATAAATGGTAATGTGATACAACTATGATAAATTTTGTTAAAAGATATAAGAAGCAATAAGTTAAAAGTGACAGTATGCTAACTATTACTTGGATTGAGAGTATATGATGCAATGTAGATAATAATGAGATTGGAGAATAATAAAAATAATAATAACAACAACAATAACAGTAAAAATTTAAACATAACAATAATGCAGAAGCATTGGGTACGCTCTTTATAATCTTAATTTTAACATGTTGAAAGAGGTCGAAGTAATGAACAGTTTCTTTAAAGCTGCATAAGAGCATGCATGTTTCTTCTTTATCGGTAATAACAATTCAATGAATTGAAATTTCTTTTTTATCAAGATGTAAAATAAACTAACTAATAATAATACATGGATTGCCGATCCTGTCAAGAGAGAAGAATGCACTTCTTAATCTTTAAAGTGATTTTACTGTGATATGGAATGTTATTGCGATATCTTGTTCTTCCTTAAAAAGTACAACTCAAATTAACTAAAATTAAGATATTAATCTAAAATCAAATTAAAAAAAGGAACCACCATTAATGCATTTAGGGCTTCAGTTCTTTCAAATCTTTATTAGTCAGTTGTTCTTGTCGATGAACTTCGTGATGATGCACAATTTTGTCGAATTAGATTCTCAAGATGGTTAATGGCTTGCTTTACCATAATTTATTCTTTTTTTCTAGATCTGCTTGATTTTGCAACAGTTGATCGTCCTCAAAACCCAAAAAGATTTCATCTCAAAAAGCCAAATCTCATCAGCATTCTCATTAGATTCAATACACAGGCAAAGGCAAGAAAGGAACTTAGTATACAAACTTCTCAAGCATCCATTCAACCTTGCAACAAACAGTGCGCATCACCATCTCCATAGAAGGAATATCACATGTCTCGGGTATCGATTTTCCAAGCATAACAACCAAATTTCAAGCACAATGATACCTGGCTGACACGACGCAATATGTTTCATTTTCCAAATCATCAGCTTCAATCTTTAGGCAGTTTTTGTTCAACTTTGTCGAGATCCAGGCATGGTAGAAAATATCCTAAGTTGCAGCAGAATTCATCTCAGATTTGAGCAAGCTAGGCAATCAAAGTTGACAACCGCTCTAGCTACGCCTTCATCTTTGAGTTAGGGTCAGAACATATCTGACACGGTGGCACTCCTTCAGCATCGTCTTCAGTCCAGGCTTTGTTAAAACTTGCAATGGAAAAGGAATTGGCGGCAGGAATGGGATCTAGTCAGCAGCAGAGTTATTATCAACGATGGCAACTCTTCCAATCGGCGGCCATACAGTTCCGAAGCAAAGTGATCACCTCTCCAGCATAAGTAGCGATTGTCTCAACATCAACATCACAACAAAATTAACGAAGGAATCAAGCGATAATTGGCTGAAAGCATAGCAGCATCAGGATTCCCGATCCAAGCAAATATCTTTTTTTGGAGTGGAGATCGATTTGAATTTCGTGAAGTGGTGTTCTGAATTTCATGAAGGTGAAGAACAATAACAGCGTTAATTTCTTAAAGAGAAAGAAGTTTTGGAGCACATGAAGACATATTGGATTTGGTCAAAAGGAGATAAAAGGGAATTTTTAGAAGCCCTCTGAATGATTAAGACGCTCTATTGTAATGGTGGTGAAGATCTGTCTAGTTTTTATGGAAAATCTTAAAAAAAATTGGGGAAAATTATGTGAAGTGAGGGTGAGGAAGAAGTGTCTTTACAGCAGTTGTAGACGTGAGATAAACTGTTAGAACGTGGGAAAGAATAATTACAAAAAAGACCTCAAATGAGCTAGAAATTAAAAAGGATAATTTAGATATTTCAAAAGCTTCAAAACCAAGTATTCCTACTATATATAGATAACTTGTAAACCCTTCTTTTTTCATAATATACTTTTTATAAATTTATTCTCCACTTATAAAATAATATTTATAAATCTACAACATTTTATATGAACAATTCATAAATATTATTTCGATATTTCTACCTTCCTTACACCCGCCATATCCCCTTTTTAAAACAAAGATAATCCTTTTAAATTTTCTTTTAAAAATAAATATTTTTTATTAAAATAATTTCTATAAAAACCAACACTTCTAAAATAATTATTTAAAACATTTATTTAAATATACATTATGAAGAATAAATAAAGAAATTTAAATAAAATAGGAAAGTTTATTTAAAACACATTTAAATAAAAATATCATAGAAATTTCAAAAAATTCAATTTTAAAATCATTTTCCAAATCAACCAGTTCCAAACCAAATAAAAAATTAATAGCATTCCAAAATACTAAATTGAGGCCCATAGTCACTATAACACTTAACAAATGCTATAACCATCCTTTTCTACTAAAAAGGATAAATTTCCACATATGTCGGGGTCGCATCCAATATAGCCAAGCTGTCAAATTTTTCAACATTAAACAATCTATATCACAGATATATAACTAAAATAAATCAATAGGTAAATAACTAGAAATTATAAATCACTACGGTAAGAAATCCGAATTTCTCAACAAATTTTCCTGTATTTCAATTTTATAATGCCAATTGCTTGTATAAGCGAATATATAACCAAACAACCAATAATTTTAACCAAACATAAATAGTAAATTTAATCTACTATATAATATACTAATTAACCAAAAAGGTGAGTTATACTCACCAAAATTTTAGTTGGCGCCGAAGTGTTCCTGTTTGAACTAAAATCGAACAACGTCCGATTTTTGCCTAAATTTCAACTTACTCTATATTCACCAAACCAATTCCATCGCAAAGCCTTCGTCAGTACAAGCACAATGCAAAAAGTTTCGTCTCGATTGAACCTCGGATGAGCAAGTTAAGAATTTTACAAGTTTTCGATTCGTTAAATAAGTTAATTACATTATTAATTTAATAATTACCATTTATTATTTAATACCCCTACTAATCCCATTCTTCCTCAAAACGACTTCTTGCCTAAACCTGCTCCTCTTAATCCCATTTATTATTTAACCAAACATAAACCTCCACCAGGGGCCCAAACCAACAAAAGAAAACAAAAGCCAAGCGGCCTCCCATATTTAGGTCATAAACTCATCAAATCCAAATAATAATATGAACTTGTACCTATTAGTTAAGCAACCAAACCCTACTCATGAAACCAGAAGCATAAACTAGCCTTTGCTTCCATGAACCTGATCTTACTTATAATAATATCCAACTAGTAACTTGCATTGCTACTTAAAAAAGCATAAAGTTTCAATAAATCCCATGCGATGTACATATACCATCCGTACGCAATACCAAATCCGATCACTCACTCGATCAAAAAATTTCACTTTCGAGCTAGCATTGTTCACTTAACCACTCTATTACAGACTTCGATCTAGTTCCTTGATTAGAAACATTTGTTCTCCTTACATAGCCATCAACTATGATAGAAAACTTCGAAAACAAAATAAAAAATTTGTATCAAGTGTTTGTGGTCAAGAGTTGAGTGAAAAATCCTAATTCGGATCGGTGTGAATTACCTTGATATCATGCACTCGAATCTGGATCAAACAGCTATGCGAATAAAATGATCTATGTACCTCTTTCATACTTATTCCCTATTCATTTCTAAATTATACCAATTTCTTTTTATTTACATTCATCATCACTTAGTATATTTCCTTTAAAACTAATATCACCTATGAATCATTCAGAACTCCTTACTTAAGTTTAACTTAAACATTTTATAAATACAATTGATATTAGTTAGCCACTTTAAACTTATGCCCATATTTGTATAACACTCTGTTACAATCTACGAGTATATATATATAAATTTCAGATCTATTTTACTTAGTCAGAATGTCCAATAAATTTTAAAATTGTATTTAACTTACAATTTCTCAAATTTATAAGTTAGCAAAACTTATCTTTTTTTAACTTCAACAATAACGCTTAACTAAATTTTTCTCAATTAACTTGGAAGTTTCCGACTGTCCAAAATCGTCGAAAATTCCATATCATTTCAATAATTGAAAATTACCCAACAACATCTCAAAACGAGATGTACAAACATATTTCCCTTGTATAACAAATCATACTTTTGGAACTTAAAACAAAATCAGTTATAACATGAAAATTCTAAAACATAACAACCATGGTAACAATCCGTCACTTAGAAACCCAAAAATAAACGCCGATGGTGCTGTAGTCATCATCGGAATTATTTTCCAACGACTAAAGTGAGTTTAGTGCTATCTATCTTATTTAAAATCCTTTTATAATATTTTTATTTTACATATATACATTCCTAATAATATTATAATTATCTTCTCAAAACTTTGAAAAACAAATTTCCAAAACACCGGGTTTTACGTTCTCAAATTTTCAGTTAAATCCATTTAATTATGAACACTACCTTACAATTCACATTTTATAAACTCACTTTATTATATAAACACACTTTATTATATAAACTCATTTCACAAATGTTTATCCCTGTTAAGATTATAATAAACAACTTTATTGAAATTAAAATTTAATCCAACCTTATCACCGAACGCCTTATATCAAATCGTGAAACTGAATTCACAAGGTGTTCATACTTAATTTCACCAAATAAAATGCCCATAAACTATCCGAGCACAAACAATAAATGATAATATTATCATTGCCTATCAACCAAACACACCAATATAACCATAATAATTTCTAAAAAATTATTCTTTTATATATATATATATAATATAATTTAGGTAAAATTATTTCATTTACCCACTTTTCAAAACAATACTAGGTCGGTTTACCTTGTTTAAGAATTTAGAAACCCCTATCGATACATTTGTTTCTTCTGTACCGACGAGAATTCATAACCACTCACAAATATGCGCTTATATATATGTATACTCCAACTCATCCTAGGTCTCACTTACTCCACCATAGAAGAGTTTACCCCCACCAAAGCCTAGGTGATCTCCCAACCTAAGCTTTGATACCATGTGTAATGACCTGCCTTTTCGATCCTTGGAAGTCGACACTAATACGTCCACGGTTTTCACGTGCCAAGCATTCAAGTGCCGGAAAGATAGATTGTTGTGGGAAAAAAGAAAGAAAAGATATAGCAGAATCTCACAATCTGACGAGTAAAATATAATATACAACAGATCTTTACGAAAGAAAACTGTAATATGCATACACTAATCAGATTGCACTAATCTATCAATAGCCTGGACAGTTATAACAACTTGTCCTCACAAATGCTGGTAAGTACAACTAACAAATGCAACGGATAAACAAATATACGTGAGTATGTCTTGGAGACATCTGGCTCATCTCCAGAAGCTCCAAAGCATCCATATCTATATGTGAAATATGCTCGGTCTGACTTGAGCATTACAAGGAAATAATGCTTGGATCAGTCTGGTAAATCAGTGTGAGAAACACAACTCAAATGGTATAAAAAAACTTTTTAAAATAAAGGTATCTCGTCAGACCATGCCGCATATAAACATGGACTGGTTTTTATCCTACAATAACCAAACCATTTCTATAAGAAATCCATTGATATTTTAATAATGTCTAGGGTATAAAGTAAAATATGAATATAGCTGAAATGCTTGCATCTCACATTCCAGCATAGTTGGGCACAACTAAGTCCATACAACGTTTATTAGAGAATGGATTCCATCAATGACAAGGTTACCGGAGTACCGCTTGTCACAGTACACCTTTAGAAAAATGTACCGAGGTCAACAAGCACATATTGCACCGTGGCTACACAAAGCAGCCTACCCCTTACTAGACAGTACCGAATATATCATCACCCCAGCTGCTTTGCAACCTTTACCAAGAGCTTTCATGCACACCCAAACCCATAAAATGAATATATATATAAAGGTGATATACCCTAAAGGGTGCAACCCACTTAGTCTTGCTGCATATCCCATGTTTTAGTCATTCCCGATTGATGAGGCTAGAGGCTACGTTTTCCCTTTTATGTAGCAAACCCACTTGGAATGCCAACACTGCCCTCCAAGCAGCAATACAGTGCCAACATTCGTCCATACAATTTGTTCAGGATATGAATAAATCGAAGGCACTACTTCTATTACATCCATTTTGGAATCAGCCTTAGGATTAGTATCAAGTAGCCCTTGCACTTTAAAGGACTCCATCTTTGATTCCATTATCTTCAAGATAATTTAAATACGTTGCTTGAGTTGAATCAAAATGGTTTTCAGATAATTCATCGGATCACGGTCTCTTCGAAACAACATTCGATAGTTTCTGGTAAACTCAACCCCATTTCTTTTGGAAATAAACAAATAAGATAAGAGCGGGGATCACTCCAAGTGGATGGATCTCCTTATCATTTGTCCTAGGAGAATGAGATGATATTTATACGCACAGTACAACATCATCAAAGATGACAATGCCATATAGTTTACATATTTCTCCTAGATATTTCTAGAGTTATATTTTGACCAAGATTTGATAGTTGGTTATTTAACTATCAAGTAAACACACAATCCAGACATAGATCAATAGATCTCTAAGGGAAAATAACACTAGTTACACACAAAACAACTCTGGGCCTCTGAAATTAATCTTTCATTATTTTAAAACTACTTTGTAAACACTTGTATTAGAAATACTTTCTCAAATATATACATTTCACAAAACCTTTCTCTACACTTTTCCCTACCTTGAAAATATCATATACTTGTCTCAACAGTATCAGTATATTTATAAATCTTAAGAAAGATTTTTATTTCGGAACCGCACTAAAAATTGGGTTAAAACAGAGTCATTTAAAACAGAGATAGCAATAACCCAAACACTATTCCTTCGGTTTTAAGTAGGGAAAAAAGTATTCCTTCCACCATAATTAAGAAGGTCAATTTGGAAAATCAAATCTCTATTATAAAATAACTCTTTTATAAAAATCCCCTTTTTATAAATACTAATTAGAAACTCATTTATAAATTTCAGCTAACTTGCAACTCTTATTATAAACTCCAAATTCGTTCATAAAGTTCTTTTTATAAATTTCCTAAATAAAATTACAAAACTTCTTATCATTTTAAAACTAAATCCCAAATATAACCCCAGACTCCAATTATAGATAAAGTTCAAAATTTCATTTAGAATTCCTCTATTTCCGATAACATGATCATTTCATGTATTTCAATAAATTCCCAGAATGGAATTTATTTCTCCAATTTGTCAAAATAATATTGATTTCCTTTGTATAAGATATAACTTGTAAGCCCTTCAATTATTTTTATAAAACACTTTTTATAAATGTATTCTCCACTTATAAAATAATATTTATAAATCTATAACATTTCATATGAACATTCACAAATATTATACCATATATTTCTATCTTCCTTACCCCCGCCAAATCCCCTTTGATAATCCTTATAAATTTTCTTTTAAATATAAATATTTATTTTTAAAACAATTTCTATAAAAACCAATACTTCTAAAATAATTATTTGAAACATTTACTTAAATACATATATTATAAAGAATAAATAAAGAAATTTGAAATAAAATAGGAAAGTTTTTTTAAAGCTCATTTAAATAAAAATATCATAGAAATTTCGAAACAATCAAATTTAAATCATTTCCCAAATCAACCAGCTCCAAACCAAATCAAAAATCAATAGTATTCCAAAATACAAAATCAAGGCTCATAGTCACTATAGCACTTAACAATTGCTATAATCACCCTTTTCGACTAAAAAGGTTGAATTTTCACATATGTCCGGATCACATCCAATATGGCCAAACAGTCAAATTTTCAGCATTAAACAATCTATATCATAGATATATAACTAAAATAACTCAGTAGGTAAATAAATGGAAATTATAAATCACTATAGTGAGAAATTCATATTTCTCAACAAATTTTCCTGTATTTCAATTTTAAATCCCAATCGCTTGTATAAACGAATATTTAACCAAACAGCCAATAATTTACTATACAATGTACTGATTAACAAAAAAGGTGAGTTATACTAACCGAAATTCCAGTTAGCGCCGAAGCGTTCCTGTTTGAACTAAAATCGAACAATATCTAATTTTAGTCTAAATTTCAGCTTACTCTAAATTCTGCCAAACCAGTTCCATCACAAAGCCTTTGTCATTACAAGCGTAATTCAAAAGGTTTCATCTCGGTTGGACCTCTTATGAGTAAGTATAAGTTTTCGATTTTGTTAAATAAGTTAATTACATTATTAATTTAATAATTATCATTTATTATTTAATACCCTACTAATTCCTTTTTTCCTCAAAACCTCTTCCCACCTAAACCTTCTCCTTTTCACACTATGGCCGATTCTTCCCTTGCCTCCTTTCTCCATAAACATCGAACAGCCAAACCGACTTCGCCAAACACTTCCTCTTTGCGGGCTCTACCTCCTATGCACCTCCATTTTCCACCCGACCTCCCCACATAAATCGCGTTCGACCCCTCTCCACCCGACCATGCACAGGGTCGCAACCCCGTAGACCATGTCGCAACTCCCAAAAATCATCCCACACATGCTATTAGACCTTACGAACACAAATACCACACCCATCTTGCCTCTTATCGCCTAGATCATGCAAATACCCAAACCCTAGTTCTAGAAGCACCACAACCATCCTCTATAAAACCCCGCACCCACCTTCCCTTCACCGAACATCCTCAAACTCATATAAATTTGTACATCTATGTTAATCTAACTCAAAGGTTCAAGTTTTCCATTTTTTTATTTTTATTTTTATTTTTATTGTTTTTGAATTTAGAAGCAAGTGGATCTATGTTTATATTTGTTCCAAAGTGAGAAGAAATGAAATAGTAGAAAGAGGAGGAATGAAATGTGTGGTGTTAGGCTTGTTAAGTGTTGAGATGTATAAATATTGAAATTTCCCGCATTTCACCGTACAGATTTTCATATGTGTATGAACTCTGAATGACAAAACAAAAAATACGGTCGCACTTAGAACAGCGAAGCGACCTCAAAACAATAATAATATATGTTGGTTATTGAATTCTGTAAAATCACAAAAACACTGTCATTTGCTAATAAATCTTCAAATGAATAATATCAATCTTTCCCAAATTAAAAATAATGGAAAAATCAAATAAACAAAATTAAAAATACGTCAATAAAAATCGAGTCGTAAAAATAATATATTTTCTTACTATTTATTCTAACAATTTATTACTGTAATTAGATTTACAAAATACATTTATTGTTGTCATTTATTAAATAAAATAAGTTATTTAACCCATTAAATAAATATTCAATTTAAATCCATATATTTGAAGCACTATACATATATTAAATCGCAATTCAAATATTTTGATCAATCTCTGTATTTGAATTTAAGTAATTCAATTATTACAAACCAATTGTTGCAATATTTTATTTCAATTAAATATTCAAAATCCAATGACCAAAATTCTAGGTCGTTGCATTAACGGATAATCAAATGGTCGACCATCGAACTTAATCAAATATTAACTTAGATGTTTAAAAAGAATGTTTTTAAAGATAATATAAGTATGAAATGGTTTTGGGTTTGTTGTGACAATGTGTTAATAACATTTGTCTTTAACCCAGTTTGATTATACTTATGAATGTAAATAAATCTTTAAAAAGAATGTTTTAAAGATAAGCATAAATGAAATGGTTTTGGGTTTGTAGTGACAATGTTTAAGTAACATTAGTCTTAAACCTTTTGAATGGATTTGTGAAAGTGCTTAGATCCTTAAAATGGATATTTTGAAGGAAATTATAAGTAAGGAATCTTTTGAAAAAGATAGAAAAATTAAAGGTTTAAAGTAAGAAATCTTGATAATGATTTGTTAATATACGTATTTCGATCGTGGTAAGTATATGAATACTTTTTGAAATATTGAAAGAGTACATTTGAATAGTAGCGATTGATAAATGAAGTTTTATTAGGTAAAGGAAGTTTTACTAATAAAAGTGGTTTTAATTAATAAAAAGTATTAATTAAATAAAAAGGAGATTAGAGGTGGCTTATGTGACTTGATTGTGCTTTGTGTGTTTATTCGTTGTAATAAGTATATGAGACTTAGATTCCAATTATGATCATCTATCTTATACTGGATAGTCGATTAGTCGACTATCGAAATTAACCAAAATAGCTTAGAAAATATCTAAAAGAAACACGAGGTCTATATGGTACAGTTATCTTTAGATATGCTATACTATACGTATAAACTCGTCTTGCACTTCTAGGACAAATGATAAAGAAATTCGTCCGAACATGACATTATCTCCACCCTTATGTATTATCTATTTATTTTTGAAAGAACCGGGGTTAAGTTGATCGAAAATTCATCGATTGGTTTTGGAGCTCCTGGTAAGCGGGTTAGTGTACTTATATGAGATGATTCAAAACTATAACCACTTCAAAACCATATAAGCATTCTATGTCCTGGAAGTGGTTGTGAAGTGGAATGTTATAGAGTTGAATTGTCTATCCTAAGGTTAAGTCCAAGGGAGAGATCAATGTTAACATTTCAAACGATGCTATCATGTAGGACTATCTATCTTAATGAGTACTCCAAGAGAGAGGACGTCATTAACATTCGTCGGAGGACTTATATAGGAATTTATGTGGAGATTCGAGATCTATTCGAGATGCTTGAATCCATGTAGAGATTCGTGATCTATTCGAGATGATGGAATCCATTTGAGGATTTGTGTTCTATTCGTGCGATGACCACCCTACACGACCAATACCCAATATACATAAGATAGTGCACTACTGTCGTGTCAATCGATATAGAGCAATCGCCAAGTTTTAAAAATGAAGCAAAACATCACAAAATTTGTAGTATATCTCATAGAGCACGGAATAAAATATAATATCACATATATAAACCATAATAGATAGTAATAATTAAGTGATCAAAATATCAGAGTACAGATACAAAAAATTATGCATCATGAAATAGAGTTTAGACAACGGAAGTTAACTCATTTAACTATCTCATACAAATAATAATAAGAAGCACTGCCAAGGCTCCATAGTGTTTCATACCGGAATAAGAATAGAAATCCATATATAATGCGAGTTAGCTTCATCCAGCTTGTTCTCTGCACAGCTATTGCATCTCACCAAGACCTTCTACCTAGTCCACTCGTTTAAGAGTATACGAGATAATAAGAAGCAAAGCATAAAATCTTGAGTCAGGAAGCAATCTGATGTAAGAGGTAAATAAATCTCAAAGTACTATACAAATCGATATAGTAAGGAACAAAGGTATACGAATCATACCAGACCTATCCCTACAACCTAAGAGTTAGCACATAATAAGATAATATGCTACATCAAGTGTCATAAAGGTTTAATATAACTAAGTATGATAACTAGTGTCCAGGTATCCCTATATTTAATACCTATCTCCAATGACTACCCTAGATTGCCACAGGGAAAGAAATCAAAGCAGTCATAACATCCATCAAACAATCCCCACTTTCACTCGATGTACTCTGGATATATGATAACTCTTATGACCTTTTAAATGCCAAGGACTAATGGAAATCCCAATTTTCAGTGTACTCTCTTTAGCCTAAAGCCGATACTAGACCCATTCAACCGGTCTAGGGTACATGGATCCATTCAACTGATCCGGGGTAGCTTTCAACATGCTCATGAGCGTCCTCACGATACCCCTGCATTGAGTACAATAGAAAACTCTTCGAGTATCAACGATCCCTTAGTACACGTATTTGAGCCCTTTTCTTTGCTCCAACCAGATTCCATTATCTTGGTGGAACCATTTTACATTCCTCCACTCAACGACTCATTTGAACATCAAGCCATCACCTTCGAGGAACCGTTCCACATCCACATTCTATGGCACCTTTCTACATCAAGTTATCTTCTTAGGAACCTAACTCAATTCAACATCGAGTTACCATTCGAAGACGCTAACTTTCATCATGCTATTACATTGCCATCAATCATCATGCGAACGAGCCAACATCACCAACATGACCTTTCAAACCCTTGTACCAACACCCAGAAGTTCCATTCCCATAGGACCAAGAAGGAGAGCTTAGTACCGACCTCTGAACTCGGTACTAACCTCTATACTTGGCTAACTAGTGGCCAAGTCTCTTCCCATTCCATTCCTGTCTTCCGGTGCTTCTTGCCCATATGCTTTGACCCCAACCTCTCTACTCCAATTCAAGTTGTCATATCTTCAAAGCACCCTCCTGGATATCTTAGAAAAAAGTTGGTACTGCCTTCCATACTTAGCCAATCTCTAATCCAACACATTAGGCAACCACTACAACACATACTCTCGCTCTCACCTAAGTCACTGTCACCATGGAGCAAGCTACAGAGGTCGGTACTGACCTCATGTCAGTGACGACTTTTGTACTTATCGAACTGGAACTTGCGATTTAGACTACGAGCTCTTTCAACACTCCAGAGCTTGCCCTCCAAGTTTCATCTAATTCTGACCAGTTTTTCCTCTGAATTGCCCAATTTCCCAACCTATCTACCTAACATCCAAACACTAGCAAGCAACATCAAAGAACATCATAAAATCATATAACATCATGCATATACATCCATTTATACAACCAATACATGAGAATGTGGTAATTAAACTAGTTTCATTCTAAATTTAAGTTTTACATTAGCATATGCATATGAATGATGGAAATTAAACTAGCATGTGGACATGAGTTAATATATTACAAAACCCATTTTAGAAACTACTTCAAAATCTCAATTTTGGTCACTAGCATATATGGATAAGTAGTTAAACTTAGAAAACCCTTTTTAGATCAAAGTCATGTTAAACAAAGCCTTTTAACTATATAAACAAGTATAGATGAGTGAGAGGTCAAGAACCACTCACTAAATACCTAAAATATCTATTTTCTTCCTTATATATGAAGTGGAAAACAAGGAAGAAGGACCTAAATCGATAAAAAATGATAATCTCTAGCTTTTATATGCTAATCCTTTCTCTAACCAATAATTTGGCTAAGATTAGTAAGGAAAAGATGTGATTTTTGATAAAATTAGGGCTAATGGAGGTTTGGATCTATTTTGTGGAAGAATGAAATGACTTAGGTCAGTTCTTACGACCTTCTATTAGCACAAATTTCAAAGTGGGTTAGTGGACTGAAGCACGGTCTTAGTTAATTACCCACTAAAATTGGTGAACAGTAGCCAAAATTTAAACCTACAATAACTTTCAAACAACAAGTCTGTTTTTCTACTATGACCACTCTACGGAATGGGAAACCATCATCCTGAAGCAATGAAAGCTGTTTGAGATCCTAATTGGGCTTCTATCAAAAGTTGTAGTCCAAGCAAGATTTTCAAGGTCAAAATTGTCACATAGAAATTCAAAAAAAATCATGGATGTGAAAAATGTCCCTAAGAGTCACTTTCCATAATCTTATAGGAATACGAACTCATATGAATAAAATAAAAATATTTTAAAATCTTTCGATACGTAAAACATGGGTAGTTACACTCTCCTCCCTTTAGAAATTTTGCCCTCGAAATCCCTAAAGAAACAGAGAAATCAATCATAGTTACCACACATGTCTAACAATCATGTATATCATCAAACATGTCAAACACACAACCATGCAATCAATAATATAGGTAAACTTATCCTAGCATGTAGGATACTAAACTACCTTATATGATATCAAAAGTGAAAGTAAATAGGGTACAATATGCCTTACCATGTAAAGAGCTCCAAATGTGTGGCCCTCATACTCCCCTCGGTTTCCCATGTGTAATAGCCTTCACTTTCGCCCCATTGAACTTCACTAATTCCACTATCTTCCTCCTAAGTTGTATCGTATCGTGTTCGACAATATGAACCAGCATACGGGGCCTCGAAGCTTCTGGTGCAATCTCGATATCATCAAGCTGATCCAGTGCAATCGTGATGCCTGAGTCATGCACAAACTTTTGCATATGAGAACCAAGGAAGACGTTGTGTACACCTGCCATCTTCGGAGGTAAGTGGACCATATACGCTAGGTTTTCAATCCTCTCTGCTATCAAAAAATGACCTACGAATCTTCGTGCCAACTTCTCCTTGCTACCGAATCAAAAAACATTTTTCAAAGGAGAAATTTTCATGAATACCATATCTTCGATAGAAATTTCTAAACCTCTACGCCTTCTATCAGCGTAACTCTTCTGCATATCTTGTACAACTTTCATCTGTTGCCGAATGATCTCTATATTTTCTAAGGTTTATCTAATCATATCTAGCCTAAGTATCAACTTCTCGCCCACTTCCCACCAGCAAGAAGGGGCATTACATAATCGGCGAAACAATGCTTCATACGGTGCCATACCCATACTGAACTGATAGCTAATATTATATCGAACTATACCAAATGTAAGTGATCATCCCACGAGCCTATGAAATCGAGAATTCAAGCTTGCAAGAGATCCTCTAGTATATGATTCACTCTCTAGTATATCCTTCCGTTTATGGATGATAAGCCATACTAAGATGTATCTCGGTACCCAATGCCTCTTGTAAGCTCTTCCAAAACCCACTAGTGAACTACGGGTCTCGATTACTCATAATGCTCTTCGACACACCATGAAATCATACAATCCATTTCACATATAACTCTGCCAGTTTGGCTGTCGTTCTACTTGACTTGATGGGTTTTAATCTGGCGCTCTTGTCAATCGATCGACTATGACCTAGATGTTGTCGTACCCTTCTCGAGTCCTTGGCAGTCAATCTATGAAATCCATCGATATCTACTCGCACTTCCACTTGGGAACTTCAAGCGGTTACAATAGACCACTCAGATTCTTTTTCTCTGCCTTCACCAACTGGCAATTCATACATTTCGAGATGAATGTCTCAACTTCCTTCTTTATCCCTTTCCAATAGTAGGTTTGCCTTATATTATGGTAAATCTTGTTATCACTGAGATATGGTCAACCTAGAATGGTGGCACTCCCGTAGCACCTCGTCTTGCAATCAGTCAATATCGGGAACAAACAATCTAACAACCTTACGGAGCCAACCTTTCCGGTCGAGCCGTATTGCTTCATACCCTCAGACTCTACTCCCCTTCTACTTTTGCCATGATCTTTACCAATCTAGCATCTCGCTTCTGACTGGTACCGATCTAGTCAATCAAAGCAGGTTTGATTTTCAAAGCTTGCCAACACTCTAGCTCTAACTCACAATGAGGTCTGAAGGTCATAACTAGCAATATACTCCTACTATTTCCACTCTAGGAACATCGCTCCCAAAATGGCATGCCTTCTACTCAATGCATCAACGACCGCATTCCCCTTATTGGGTGTATAGGAAATGGTGAAGTCAAAAGAGGCTAAGAATTCCAACCATCATTGCTATCGAAGATTGAGATCCCTTTGGGAGAAAAGGTACTTCAAGGATTTGTGGTCCATGAACAGCTCGAACCTTTTGCCTAATAACTAATGCCTCCAAATCTTCAAAGCAAACACTATCGCTGCCAACTCCAAATCATAGGTTAGATACTTCCTTTCATGCGGCTTCAGCTGTCGACTAGCGTAGATGATAAATTCCCTTCTGCATCAATATCGCACCTAATCCAGTACCACAAGCGTCTGTGTATACTGCCAGCTCCTCATTTCCGCTCGTAATGGTCAATACAGGTACACTCATCAATCTCTCCCTTAGATTCACAATTGCCTGCTCACATCTCATATCCTAAGTAAAAACTTGATTTCTCTTTGTCAAATTGGTTAACGGTGTGACTATCTTTGAGAAGTCCTTGATAAAGCATCTATAATATCCCACCAGTCCTAAGAAACTCCTCACATCTGAAGCATTCTTGTGTTGGCTCCAATCCTGAACCGCTTCCACCTTGGCATGATCTACTACAATGCCTTACTCGGAGATGACATGTCCCAAGAATCTCACTTCCCTTCTCCAAAAGTGACATATCGAAAACTTTGCTTTTAACTTATGCTTCCACAATACTTAGAGTACAATCCTTAAGTGCGCATTGTGTTCCTCCATTGTCCTGGAATAGACCAGAATATCATCGACAAACAAAAGTATGAACTTGTTCCGTTGATCCATGAAAACACAGTTCATGAGATCAACAAAGTATGCCAGAGCATTAGTTAGCCCGAACGGCATAGCCAACCACTCGTTGAAACCAGACGGCGTACAAAACACAGTGATCGCCACACTCTCCTTTGCTACCCTCAACTAGTGATATCTCGTAGCTAAATGCAGTTGGGAGAACACGTTCACACTGTGGAGCTGATCAAACAAGTCATCAATGCGTGGGACTGGATACTTGTTCTTCTTTGTCACCTTATTCAGCTCACGATAATCTATGCACAACCTTAGAGAGCCATCTGCCTTAGTGATGCATACTATGAGTGCACCTCACTCGGATATACTCCTACGAATGAACCCTCTTTTCAACACACTTGCACCTCCAACTCTTTCGGCTCTCTAGGTGCCATATGCCTTAACGACATAACTACAGGTTTGGTATCCTTTGTCAAGTCTATATGAAACTCGATCTCTCTATGCAGTGGTAATCCGGTCACTTTCTCAAATACGTCCAGAGTCTCTAACGATAGGCACATATGACAACTCATCCTATGTAATCTCAAGTAAATATAGAAAGCTGACCATAACCCCATCCTATGGTGGGCAGCCAATCACTACCATCCACCCTTACACAGTCCCAATTATCACAAACAGCTTCTTGCAATCCACTACTGTCGCATATTTCCTTAGCCGGTCCATTCACAAGATAATCCTGAACCCAATGAAATTCAAAATAAAACAATCACAAACAAAAGAGCATCCATGACTCGATAAGTCCAAACCATGACAAACCATACACGGGCTAGTGAAGCCTCCAACAGGGTTCACCACAATCAACGGTAGGTCATTTATTTCAAGTTTCAATCCTAGTTTATTTACTAGGTCACCAGATATGAAGGAATGTGAAGCCTCAGTATCAAATAAAACACATATGAAAACATCATGAAGGGAAATCATACCTTGAATGACAACACCCTTCTCCTTCTTTTTCACCGAGGGAGCACTCGACAAAGTTGGAATAGCATCTAAAGCATATGCCTTCACAACCTATTTCTGCTGCAGTGGTTTGGGACAATTCTTCATTATATACCCAGGCTTTTAGTAGTTGTAACACTTCCTTTTCCCATTGATTTTGCAATATCTAATCAAGTGACCTTTATTTCCACAACCATAAAAAATAGCATCCTACTTAACCTTCTTCTAAGCATCCTTTCCCTGAGATTGCTTCCTCTTTCCAAATCACTTCTTCTTTTTGCCTCCACCACTTTGTTGCAGTTTTGACTCTTTAATAACGACAACAGCTGATTTGGACTTGGAGTATAAACTCTCCTTGTGAAGTGCTTTCTCTACGAGTCTCTCAAATGGCTCATTAATATAACTCGCTAGGTTCTCCTCTAAATAGTCATCCAAACCCATAATAAACTTCTCATTCTTCCTTAATGGAGTGTCGATAAAAGATATCCCTATAATTCAAAAAACTGTCAAACTCAGCAACATTCAGAAAAAGACATATCTCCCTACTTTAAATTAGTAAATGTCCTGAATAGCATCGACCTTCGAGTAGCCAGAATGAACTTCTTGTAACACCTGCATTTTTATGTTAATTAATTAAAATAGAAATTAATAAACAATAAAAAATGAAATGGAATCTTTGTAAATGTTGGAATTTAGCTATGAAACTAACACCATTGGATTCGTGTCGATTTTTTTGATCAATTTTCATATATAAACTTTTCAAATCGGAGTCCAAATGAAAAAGTTATAAGTGTTTCAATTTTTGTAGTTGGAAATAATTATATATGCAATTAAGGAAATAATTTGAAATTAATTAATGATTGATTAACACTGTTAAATTTAGTGACAGCTTAATGTTTACGAAAATTAATTAAGGCATAAGATAACGCTAGTTATCATTAGTTGGAGAATAAATGGTAACAAATCAATTAAATCAACTAACGCTAAAAAATACACTATTTTGTCCAACTCAGGTCGACCATTACCTAGCCACGGTCGACCATGAGCGGTCGACCTGGGTCATGGAATGGTCAACCTGCCTTGTTTTGGTGGTGGTTGTAACTTAAGGCCTTGTGGCACAGATCTAGTCTATTTCCATCCTACGTTAGCGCTGATTTGAACATCTATAAATTAGGTTACAGGGCTTCACTTCCAACTCATTATTTTTCTAATGAGTGTGGAAGCTCTGCCATTTTTCTTTCTCCACCAAAATTTATAAATACACAGAAATAGATCTGGATTGCATACACTTTTGAGAAGAATAGAAAAGAACATAGGATATGAAATAGGTTCAAATCAGGTTGCTACATTAAAGGTAAACTTTTATATTTGGTTCTAATTAATAAATTTAAATTTAAATCTCTTTTCCCTAATCCAATTTCTGACGAGATCTATATAAATATTGTCTATGGATCCGAATAGGGAGTCAAAAATGGTGAATACATATAATAGGGTTAGATCTTGATTAGATATAGTATTTTGAAGCACTAATTAAAGGTGAGTGGGAATATTATTATATAATACTAGATTATATCATTGCAGTTCTATTCCTATATGTTTGAAAATTGAATTTTAGTTGTAATATATTCACATGTATGAAATGTTGAAGCCTGTAAACTTACCTATAAATTTGTATTGATAATTACAAAAGCGTAATGATTAGATTTAATTCTGTATTTCCGAAATGATTTTAATTATTAAATTTACGTCGGATTAGTTAACTGAAACATAATGAATTAGGATTTCACTTTATTTGATATTGGTGGTTGAGACTGGAAAAGAAAATTAATTGGACTTTTGCAATTTTAGTGATATTTTAATTCATTGGAATGTATATTATTGTAAGTGGGTTTCCATATACTGTCAAGTTTAAATTTAGCAAAAGTGTGATGTTTTGAATGACAAGGAACAAATATATGTCAATACAAGAAAGAGATGTACAAAATATGAAAATTTACTTTGTAATGGTTAATTGTTAAAGTTTGGATTCCAATTTATTAAAATGTAGTAAATCCCAAAGGCATAATATTTAAATAAGAATTAAGCTAAAAAAATAATAAAGTGAAAACCAATAAAAAAAGGAACTTTGAGTGATGGGCAAGAAAAAGCAGCTGGAAAATGAAATTGATGTATGGATTAAGTCTGATAATTGAATGAAATGGGTTAATTGGCTTAAAACAAGTAAATTGAAAGATGTCTGGATTAATTCTAACAATTAATGAAATGGAATATAAATCGAAGTTGAACTAATGAATGTAGTAGCAACGATATTGATGATAGAAAATGAGAAGTGGTAAATGAATTCGATATGTGAAAAGCTAAATGCATAGTAAAATGAAGACTTAGGGTCAACCATAAAAGATGTAGAGGCAGTAAAGAAAATGTAAGAAGAATAAATATACATGAATATGAAATATGTACATACGTAGCCTCAGATATGTGTTTATGTTGAGTGTGAACAATTATAAATTGTCTGTTATAATTATAGAGAATAGATGACTTAATGTTATTAGACTGGTTTGGGTTGCTAGAAAAATATCCAACCTATAGGACCTTTGGAGAGTACACGCTTACGTACAAATTAAAGATTACCCTCAAGTTTATGGGAGCTTGGAAAGGAACCTCCATATTTCAAGCAATGGGCGAATCTGTTACGGATGGCGAGGCTGTACTAGCACTAGTAGTCTGCTTCAAATTTGTTAGAGGAGGTTATTGGCTTGATTGCACTAGGCAATCCAAATGGACGATGGGTGGGATTAGACTCATGCAACAGTGCATGAAAAGGCTGGCATGCTTAGTTACCAAAACAAGGGGTACGGGTTTCATATTTAGCGAGCTCGACATCGGTCCCTTGTGGTCAACAAGAAGGACAGAGTTACACCTAACTGATCTCTTTCTCCTAGCAGGATTGATTCAATTGGGTTATGCACCACCACAGCTGGTTGTTAGTCAGTTTGATAGGGAAAGGCTAGTTAACCAATTTCAGATATTCCTTCAAAATACGGATGGGTGGAGGTGCATGGGTAGGCCTGTAAACGGATGCAATCAGATACGGATAGTGCTGTATTCGTATCCGTATCCAAAAAAAAATCCGTATCCGAATCCGTATCCGATATCCGCGAATATCTATTAAATAATATTTGTATCCGTATCCGGCTTAACGAATACGGATATTTCCGGATATTGAAATATCCAAAAATATCCGCATTCAAACTTCAAAATGTAACTGAAATTTAACTCAATATACTGCATATTTAATTTGGCTTTAAACAAGATGAAAATTTGTAATAATACATCAAATTAACAATAGCTAATTCGATCACATAAAATCCATACGAATACGATAATGTTTCATAATTCATCATATAATCCATAGCCTAATTCAATCATACAAAATCATAAAAAACATAAAAAAACATAAAGCAAATGCATCATACATGTTTTAAATTGTAGCAAATACCATAATTTATCTTAATAGCACACATATAAACTAAAATATTGCGTTCTTTCTCCATGGAGTGGTTGAAGCTTCAAAAGATGACCCTGCAGAAAAATATAAACGTGTATATTAGTTTATAAACAATTAAATTTCATAACTAACCCAAATATAACAAGCAAGCAACCCTTAATTTCATAACTATATTGTGCAAAAATATTCTATGATGTTGTTCTGCTATGGAAAATCCAAGAAAGTGATTAATGTGTATTGAAATGTGCATTGTGTATGACATAGAACCTTGTACTGTAAATTCATATCATCTGCACAAGTGAAGAAACATAGGCATGCATAAAGATTAGTGAATGTCAAACTCAACTGGGCATGGTGTAGTATGTGAGTAATGCATGCTGCATGCACTATTGCATTGCTTGCTGCAGTACTAAACTCACCTCCTTGTTAATATTGGCCATCTAAATACTAAACCTGAAAAACGTTATCGATTAAATTGATAATGGTTTTCACAAAACAAATACAGAGGTTATAGAAAGGTTTATGTGATGTGGTTTGTACATGAGTTTTAGTTGTGCTAGGTTGAAGGTGGAGGCTATGTGATGCAGCTCAGGACAGAAGTGAAGGTCTAAGTCGCACACGACTTAAGGATTTAAGTCGCATACGACTTAACGAAGAAGTTATAGGTCGTCCTCGACCTAAGGAGTCACGAGAGGGGGAGCTGCGACTTAACTGGAAACTAGGGGAAGAAGTTATCTTGAGTTTGCGACCTAAGGAAGTGATAGGTCGCGAACGACCTAACTTGGCAGTGCAACATGGAGACAGTTTAAGTCGCAAACGACCTAACTTGTTTTTAGGTCGCATACGACCTAACGAGCTAAGGCATAGGTCGTGGGAATGACCTAACAAATCACCAGGAAAAGAGCTACGACCTAACGGGTTTGAGAATGGCAAGCTAAAGCAAAGAGATAGGTCGCTGGAACGACCTAACATGTTTTTAGGTCGTGTACGACCTAACGAGATAAGAAAGAGGTTGCTGAAACGAGCTAACGGGGTGCTACGACCTAACAAGTCACGACCTATGTTAGGTCGCAAGAAACAGTCACGACCTATGATAGGTCGCAGGAAACAGGAATGACTTAAGATAGGTCGCTGGGTGATCTGGAGAGATAAGTCGCTGAAGATTCTAAGTCGTGAAGTCCTTAAGTCGTAAGTCGCGTGAAACTGGCTATCTCTTAAGTCGCTACATGTTTTTAGGTCGTTACCGACCTAAGTTAAGTCGCTGAAGATTGAAGCGGTAGATTCTTATGCCGCCTTATTCTATGCCGTTGATTCTTTAAGACGCGGAGGATGTTAAGTCGCATGTTTTAAGTTACAGGTTATAAGTCGTAAACGACTTAAATGTTGTAAATTCGTGATGTATGTGTTGCTTTGTTAAGTCGCTATGTACTATTTGTTGTGTCTTGTAAGTCGTATGTCGTTTGTTTTTAAGTCGGGGACTTTTAGGTCGTGGTGTTATAAGTCGTACACGACTTAAGAGTTGTACAGATTTGTGATGAGATTTGTAACTTCTATAAATAGGCCGGTGGTGCCATTTGTAATAGTTAAGTTGATTTGAAATAAAACTCTTGTTTTGTTAGCTTTGTGCTTTCACCCAATTGGTAGTTGAGTGTAATCTCCTATCTCCTCTTTCGGTTAATCGAGTGCGCTCGATTCAACGACTGCAGAAGCCGATTCACGGAATTTAGTGCGCTAGATCAACGTGCGAAGAATCGCAGATCTCTCCTCACGGTATCGTGCGCGATCAACGTGTCAGAGATAACTAGAGTTTGGTATCTTTGGATCAACGAATTTGGGCACTTCAGTATTCATCAATCCACCGATTACTACATTCATCGATCTACATTGTTTTTGATTAATCCGCTGTGTCAGTTTTGGTATCAAAGCTTGTTTAGCCAATCATAGCTAAATCGAGTCTTGGAGCCAATCATCTTGAAGAAGTTTGAATCGAAGTGAAGATTTGAGGTTATTAATCACGACCGAGAGCAAGAAGGGAAGTTGTTCGACTTTGTATTGAAGTTTGAAGGACGGATGTATCTTGTTTGGGAGTTTGGTTGTTCATCGTGTCCATCGCAATTTGCAACAAGTGTGAAGTTTTCGATCCATTTCATTTTGGATCAAAGTTCGAAAGGTGTTTGAATTTGAAGTGTTGAAGAGTTTTGTAAAGTTTCAAATCATGCCACCGAGAAGAGCTAATCGTCACCAAAACGTAGAAGCTTTGTATAGAAGAGAAGAAGCTGACGAGATGGAGCAAAGAATTAATGAGAACTTTAGTGAGAAGCTTAACGAAGGGATTGGACGATTAGAGAAGATGATGTTAGAAATGAATCAAAATCGGAGAAGGGTTTCACCTGAATCTAACCATGGGGGAAGTAGAGTCTCGCCACATTCCAATCGAGACAGAAGTGTTGACGATGATCAAAGGCATAGGAGGAATGTGAATGATCGTGAACGGAGGGATGTAGATAGAAGGGATGTTGGTGGAAGAAGTGAAGGTAGTAGAGATGTGGGTGGACGAGATAGACAACGATATACATCTGATTTTGAAGAGGAGTATGATGGTGGTAGTATACAAGGACGAGGACAAGGAAGAAATCACTCTGAGTATGATCACAAGTGGGAGTCGGGAATGAAGACTGAAATTCCTGAATTCAAAGGTGGTATGCAAGCAGAGGAGTTTCTAGATTGGGTAGCTAATGTTGAAGAGATTTTTGACTTCAAAGAAGTTCCAGAACATCGTAGAGTGAAGTTGGTTGCTACGAGGTTGAGGAGTAGAGCTTTGGCATGGTGGCAGCAAACCAAACTTACACGTGAACGGATGGGGAAGTCAAAGGTTGAGTCTTGGGAGAAGATGAAGAAATTGATGAAAGTAACGTTCTTACCTTACAATTATCAATCATTGATGTATCAACGTTTGCAGAATTTGAGGCAGGGCACAAAGAATGTTAATGATTACGCGGATGAGTTTTATCAGCTTATTGCGAGGAATGATATTATGGAAACGGAAGAGCAGCTGACATCTAGATTCATTGGGGGATTGCGAATGCAGATTCAGGATATGGTTAACATGTTTGATCCCAGATCTGTAGCAGAAGCACATCAGAAAGCGTTGGCTTGGGAGAAACAGGGACGACGAGGAGATGGTGTGTTTACAAATTCCAATAATCAAGTGAAGGGTGTTAGTGGAAGTTCTAATGTTTCAAAAGTTGTTGCAAAACCAGCTGTGAATGAGGTTGGGAAGGCGAAAGTCAATAATGGTTTCAAGTGTTATAATTGCCAAGAAATGGGCCACAAAAGTAGCGAATGTCCAAAGCCGAAGAAGAGAGCTATGATAGCGGAGGTTGAGGATGAGGATGAAGAAGCTGAATGTTCCAATTCACCACCTGATGAGGAGGAAGAAGAAGTGTCGGGAGACGAAGGTTACAATCTAATGATGAAGAAGTCCTGTTTAACACCAAAGCAAGAGGAGGATTGTAGTTGGTTGAGGAGCAATATTTTTCAGTCAACATGTACCATTCTGGGGAAGGTTTGCAAATTTGTTATTGATGCTGGAAGCTGTGATAATATAATTTCTTTAGAAGCTGTGAGGAAGTTGGCGTTGAAGACTGAGAAACATCCGAAACCGTACGAGCTAGCTTGGTTAAGGAAAGGCGGGGAGGTGAAGGTTGGACGAAGGGCTTGTGTGAAGTTTTCAATTGGAAAGAAATACAAGGATGAAATCTGGTGCGATGTGGTAGATATGGGTGTCTGTCATTTGTTGCTGGGGAGACCGTGGCAGTATGATAGGGCGGTGCAACATGATGGGCGTACCAACAGTTACAGTTTCATGTTTGAAGGCACAAAGATTACTCTAGTTCCAAAGAAGCGACAACAGGAGGAAAATAAGTTGGAGGAGATTGAAGAGCTTAAAACTTTGTTATCTTTGAAGGAGTTTGTGAAGGAAGTAGAGGAGGAGCCTGAAGTGTTTTTGTTGATTGGGCGAGAGAGCAGTGAAGAGTTTGAAATTCCGGAAGAAGCAAAGCAAGTTTTGAAAGAATTTGACGATGTATTTCCAGAGGAGTTACCAACGGAGTTGCCACCATTGAGGGATATACAACATCAGATAGATCTTGTTCCAGGTGCTGTGTTGCCACATAGACCACATTATCGAATGAGTCCGAAGGAACATGAAGAGTTGAGGAGGCAAGTGGAAGAATTGCTTGAACAGGGGCGTGTGCAGGAGAGTTTAAGTCCTTGTGCTGTACCAGCTTTATTGGTACCCAAAAAGGATGGAACGTGGAGGATGTGCACAGATAGTAGAGCATTGAATAAGATCACAATCAGATACAGATTTCCGATGCCGAGGCTTGATGATTTATTGGATCAAATCAGTGGGTCCGTAATATTTTCTAAGATTGACTTGAAGAGCGGTTATCATCAGATTCACATTAGACCAGGAGACGAATGGAAGACAGCATTCAAGACGAGGGAAGGATTGTATGAATGGCTGGTAATGTCGTTTGGTCTATCGAATGCACCGAGTACATTCATGAGGGTGATGAACCAAATTTTCAGGCCATACATTGGGAAATTTGTGGTGGTTTACTTTGATGATATTCTAATCTACAGTGCTAGTACAGAAGAGCATGTTCAGCATTTGAAGAAAGTGTTAATTATTCTTCGTGAAGAACAATTCTATGCTGCTACAAAGAAGTGTGTTTTTATGGCGAGGAGTGTTTTATTTCTGGGGTATGTTGTGTCGGAAGAAGGAATACAGGTTGACCAAAGTAAAGTCGAAGCTATCAGAGATTGGCCGCAACCCAAGACGATAACGGAAGTTCGTAGTTTTCACGGGTTGGCTTCATTTTATTGAAGGTTTATTCCACACTTTAGCAGTGTAATGGCACCTGTTACGGATTGCATGAAGGGTAAACAGTTTGCATGGACGGAGGAAGCCGGGGTTGCTTTTGATCGAATCAAAGGACTCTTGACGTCTGCACCAATTCTAATATTACCAGATTTTCAGCTAGTGTTTGAACTACATACTGATGCATCCAAGGTTGGGATTGGAGGAGTGTTGAGTCAGAGGGGACGTCCAATTGCATACTTTAGCGAGAAGTTATCAGGAGCAAAGATGAGATACAGTACATATGATGTGGAATTTTATGCTGTTGTGCAATCTATTAAACACTGGAGACACTATCTATTTTAGAAAGAGTTTGTTCTTTACACTGATCATGAGGCATTAAAACATTTACAAGGGCAAGACAAGATTTCAGCGAAACATGCATCATGGATTGCATATCTGCAACAGTTTACATTTGTTGTGAAACACAAATCGGGAGTGACGAATCGTGTTGCGGATGCTTTGAGTAGAAGGAATCATTTGTTAACAACAATGAAGATTGAAGTAACGGGATTCGATGTGTTACCAGAGTTATTTGACGAAGATCCTTACTTTGCAAAGTTTGTTGATAAAGTCAAGAATAGGGAGACGGATGAGTTTTTGATGGTAGATGGTTTTCGATTCAAAGGAAATCGATTGTGCATACCTGATTGTAGTTTGAGAATGAAGATTGTAAAAGAGCTACATGAAGAAGGACATGTTGGGAGAGACCGTACATTACAGTTGATTTCACAGTCTTACTTTTGGCCATCAATGAGGAAAGAAGTGGAAAGGTTTGTGGAACGATGTCATATCTGTCAGGTTTCGAAAGGAACTGCGACTAATGCTGGTTTATATATGCCGTTACCTGTACCAACTAAACCATGGGTTGATGTGAGTATGGACTTTGTGTTGGGGTTGCCGAGAACACAGCGTGGTAACGATTCCATTTATGTGGTGGTTGACCGATTTTCGAAAATGGTACATTTTATTGCTTGTAAGAAGACGGCGGATGCTGTTCATGTTGCTCAGTTGTTTTTCAAAGAGATATATCGACTTCACGGATTGCCAGAATCAATTGTGTCGGATAGGGATACTCGTTTTCTAAGTCATTTTTGGCTAAGTTTGTGGAAGATGGTGAGAACGAAGTTGAACTTTAGCAGCGCTTATCATCCGCAAACGGATGGACAGACCGAGGTTGTGAACAGATCATTGGGAAATTTGTTGAGGTGTCTTGTGCAAGACAATCTGAAGAGTTGGGATGTGAAGTTATGCCAGGCAGAGTTTGCTCATAATCATGCAGTGAATCGTAGTACGGGGTTCAGTCCATTTCAGATTGTATATTCTAGTTTGCCAAAGGGGCCGTTGGAGTTAACAGTCATATCACAACCAAAGAGGACAGTCAAACGAGCTGTAGATTTTGTTGAAGGATTGACCGAGTGTCATAGAATCGTTCAAGAACGATTGGAAAAGGCGAATGAGAAGTACAAACGTGCTGCAGATCTGAAGCGAAGGAGTGTTGAATTTAATGAAGGAGATATGGTTTATGCAGTGTTAACAAAGGATCGTTTTCCGGTAGGAACATACAATAAATTAAAAGCACAGAAGATTGGTCCAGTAAAATTTTTGAAGAAGATCAATGAAAATGCTTATAAGTTGAGGCTGTCGGAGGATGTGTATACTTCTGATGTGTTCAATGTTAAACATCTCGTACCATATCATGGGGATGAACGAGCTGATGTGGAAGAATTTACAAATTCGAGGTCGAATTTTTCTCAACCTGGGGAGGATGATGCAGCTCAGGACAGAAGTGAAGGTCTAAGTCGCACACGACTTAAGGATTTAAGTCGCATACGACTTAACGAAGAAGTTATAGGTCGTCCTCGACCTAAGGAGTCACGAGAGGGGGAGCTGCGACTTAACTGGAAACTAGGGGAAGAAGTTATCTCGAGTTTGCGACCTAAGGAAGTGATAGGTCGCGAACGACCTAACTTGGCAGTGCAACATGGAGACAGTTTAAGTCGCAAACGACCTAACTTGTTTTTAGGTCGCATACGACCTAACGAGCTAAGGCATAGGTCGTGGGAACGACCTAACAAATCACCAGGAAAAGAGCTACGACCTAACGGGTTTGAGAATGGCGAGCTAAAGCAAAGAGATAGGTCGCTGGAACGACCTAACATGTTTTTAGGTCGTGTATGACCTAACGAGATAAGAAAGAGGTTGCTGGAACGAGCTAACGGGGTGCTACGACCTAACAAGTCACGACCTATGTTAGGTCGCAAGAAACAGTCACGACCTATGATAGGTCGCAGGAAACAGGAACGACTTAAGATAGGTCGCTGGGTGATCTGGAGAGATAAGTCGCTGAAGATTCTAAGTCGTGAAGTCCTTAAGTCGTAAGTCGCGTGAAACTGGCTATCTCTTAAGTCGCTACATGTTTTTAGGTCGTTACCGACCTAAGTTAAGTCGCTGAAGATTGAAGCGGTAGATTCTTATGCCGCCTTATTCTATGCCGTTGATTCTTTAAGACGCGGAGGATGTTAAGTCGCATGTTTTAAGTTACAGGTTATAAGTCGTAAACGACATAAATGTTGTAAATTCGTGATGTATGTGTTGCTTTGTTAAGTTGCTATGTACTATTTGTTGTGTCTTGTAAGTCGTATGTCGTTTGTTTTTAAGTCGGGGACTTTTAGGTCGTGGTGTTATAAGTCGTACACGACTTAAGAGTTGTACAGATTTGTGATGAGATTTGTAACTTCTATAAATAGGCCGGTGGTGCCATTTGTAATAGTTAAGTTGATTTGAAATAAAACTCTTGTTTTGTTAGCTTTGTGCTTTCACCCAATTGGTAGTTGAGTGTAATCTCCTATCTCCTCTTTCGGTTAATCGAGTGCGCTCGATTCAACGACTGCAGAAGCCGATTCACGGAATCTAGTGCGCTAGATCAACGTGCGAAGAATCGCAGATCTCTCCTCACGGTATCGTGCGCGATCAACGTGTCAGAGATAACTAGAGTTCGGTATCTTCGGATCAACGAATTTGGGCACTTCAGTATTCATCAATCCACCGATTACTACATTCATCGATCTACATTGTTTTTGATTAATCCGCTGCGTCACTATGTTTGACAGTGAAGGGTTTAGATGATCAGGGATGTGAGTGAGTTGTGTGTGGTTGTGGTAGGTTATAGGTTGAAGTGATGGGTTGTGGTGGAGCAGAGCAAGGAGAAGGTGATGGTGTTGTTGAAGTACTTGGCTATATGGCAGATTATGAAGAAGGCAGTTTAGACAGAAGATGCAAATGTAAATGAAAATAAAATCTGGAGCATGTAAACACTGCAAATGAAAATGAATGTAAACACTGAAAATGAAAATGAAGTTAGACAGAGAATGAACAGTGGAATTGTAATGAAAATTGTTTTGTGAATTGAAAATTGCAAGCATCAGAGCAATGTAAACTAAAGGCCGAATTGAAAAACATAAATGAGAAACTCAATGAAATGAAAAAATGCAATCAAAGGTTTTTTTTAGGAAGAAGAAAACACAAACAGCAAGAAGTGAATAAAATGTCAACAAATGTACAACACAGTTTTTTCTGTTTTGTTTTTGTTTTGTTTTTTGTTTTGTGAAAATTAACGCTAAAAAAATTAAAACAACAAAAATTATAAAGTTGTTTGTAATTTGTAAATCAAGAACACTTACCATTACCCTTTGCGAAGCATGTTTATAACATAACCATAGCATCATCAACAAACTCGACATGGTGACCTATTAAAAGTTTAAAAACAAAAGAATTATAAACCAATTAGAATAGTGGAGAAGGTGGTTAAGATTTGGAGACTCCAATCTTGCTCATTTAATCCTCTCAAAACAATTCCCATAAAATTCCAAACACAGGTGCAAAAGGAAAAAACAGCAGATATAGAAATCAAATTCATGTAAAGTCTAACTCAATTAGTATGAACTAAACCATAAACAAAGAAGGTGGAGCACAACACAAGGAAATGAGTTCTAGAAATTTCAGAAGCAAAATTGCTTTCAATATGTCCAATGCAACAAAAATAGTGAATTGAAAGAACAAATTACTATTGATGGAAATTGATTTTAGCATATCATCATCAATTTCAAGCCAACATATAATTATATTAGAGCAAGAAGTGAAATTCATGTAGAATTATGCGCTTACCTAAAGACAGTACCATAAGAGGAAATTTTACGATCGAAAAATAGTATATACCTTACCAATTTCAAAAGAGAACTAGTGTTCAGAGCATAGAAAATCAACCGAAGAAGTATCAACCTGAAAAAAGTAGTCCAATTAACAAATCAGTAAATAAGAGTGATTGAAAGGGGAAACAATAATTTATGAACAAGCTCGTCTTCAAAATCTTCAAGCGAGAGTAGGTCTTCAGATAATATGGGTCTGCAGAATCTGAGAAGGACAACAATTGAACAACGTTTGATGCTCAGAAACCGCGATTCGCGATGAGCAGCGGCGTCGCGATGAGGAGCGGCGAGCGGCGGAGCGATGAGGAACGGCGGAGCAATGAGGAACGGCGGAGCGATGAGGAGCGGTGGAGAAGGCGATGTCGATTGTGTGGAATCACGAGTGGAATAAATTACTTCAAAATGAAATGCGGCTGTGGTTTTATCTTTTAGGGTTTTGTTTTACTTTTAATACGGGTAGGGTTTTAATACGGGTAGGTATGTGGTATAGATATGGGCCAAAATATAATCAGGCTTGTTTATTTGGAAATTTAAATGGAAAGGAATTGGATGGATGGATATTTATTATGGATATAAAATAACATATTAAAATAATAATAAAATAAATTTGAACCAGACGGATATTTATCGGATACGGATATAGCCATATCTGTATCCGTATCCGAAATATGTTTCGGATATCGGATATCCGCATCCGCTTTTCGGATATCGGATAATTATCCGCTTTTCGGATACAAATGCGGACGGATTTCGGATATTTCGGGTATTCATTGATAGACCTATGCATGGGGCCGGAAATCCATGCTATATGAAGCAGACAAAGGTGAAAATCCTCGAAGAATACAAGACCTTATAAACTGGAGGTCCTTTGTGTGCACTATAGGATTTCCTCGAGTCATACAACGATCATGATGCAGCGAGGTGATGAATCCTTATGAGGTGCTGAGAGATAGATACTGGTGGAGATACTATCTAGGTCCATTAGTGGATGATGAGATATATATACTTATATATATAGATCTACATGATATTGATGGGAACGGTTCGTATGCAGCGATGGAGTCGTAGCGACTAATGATAAATCTAACATAATAAGAAATAGTGAACAATCAGCATAAGCTAGTGTTATGTATAAGATATATAATTTACCTGTCACCACAACATTGTTCTGGCCCTCTTCTCATTACAACTTACTGGATTTAGAAGGGCAGGTTATGGTATTACTAGAAGCAGTGGTCTGGCTGAGGCACTTGATATTTGAGGTGTCAAATCTGGGTCAGTGATTATTATGATCTATTATATTTACTTATATCTGCTATGAGTTATTACCACTAGTGCTCTGATATAGCTTCTCTTTTATAGGATACCAAACCAAAGATCCATATTTTAATGGACTTGGTGTGATGACCCGGAAATTTGGGCAATATTTATTTGATAATCTTCATTAATAATCATTTAAATTTGGTAATATTTGTTTAATAATTTTCTTTTATAAATATTTAATTTGGCAAAATTAATCTTTTCAAAAGCTAATAATATTTAATTGGTAAAATTTATCTTTTCAAAGCTAATAAAAATATTTTTCTAATTATAATGTATATATATATACATTGTAAATAGGGAACTTTGGTTTAAATTCAGTATAATAACTTTCAAAGCAATTTAAAAGTTAATCATATATTTTCAAAACACTTAAATGTTTGGTTGTGAATGTATGAATAAACATTTGATTTGTTGAGATATGCCTGTGCATGTGTATATCTGCTCTGTTATTATACATAGTCTTAAGTTCACCCTTCAAAAAATTCATATTATTCCATAGGATCGCTGTTAAACATTGATCATTGAAAAGAAAAGGTCAGAAACAATATAAATACAATTCTAAAAATGGTTTCAGATATTAATATTTAGTAATTATTTCTAAATTAATAATTTACAGTGGAAAATCAAATGTTGATAAAAATCAAAAGTCTGGAAAATGTGTATTCGGTTCACAATTCATTTCATATTAGAAAATCATGAATTTTGACATACAAATATGAATTTTTAAGTTTGTGTTCGTCGGGAAATCATGGGTTGATCGGATTGTGCACTTTTGTCGAATTTCGACGAACAAGGAAGGTAGAGTCGCTGGGATTTGGTCTGGAGGTAAGGGTTAGTCTGGTGGTCATGGGAAAAATGGTTGCTAGAATTGTAGATGTTCGTGGCATCCCATCGGAGGCGAAGTAGGGTTTTAGCGTTTGTTTGGGTAGTCCGTGAACTCTAGGCGAATGTGGCGACGGTGGTGCATCGGACTTGATAGCGATGGGGGGAAATGATGCTGGGTTGTGAGACGAAGCTCGGGTGTGGACGGCGAGGTTCATCGAGGTCAGGATCAACGGGGAGGGTTGATTTTCCGATGATGGTGGGTTCCAGACTTTGGTTGTTTGGGTTCATTTTCGTTTCGCCGAGAAATTCGTCGACGTGGGAAGTCAAGTGGTTAGTTGAGGACGTCATCGATCGGTCAATGGTCGGGGAGATGGCCAGAGGTGGTCGGAGTGGTGTGCAACGTGCACACGTGCACGTCGTTTCAGGAATGATTGAGGCTTCGGGGAAAGTTCGAGTTTTCTCGAGTCATTTGCCTGATTGACTCGAAGTAGAGAAGTAGCGCGAATGTCTTGTGTCCTTGCTCGGGATTTTTGTATGTTTGTCTCGGGTTAAATTTTTGATTAACCAAGTTTAAGGTGTATTTAAATGAATGAATTTTCAAGGAAGATAAACCAAGTTTCTAAAATAAATCATTGGAACAAGGTTTTGAATAAGTTTTCAAGTTTGAATCTTAAAATCAAATGTTTTTAAATTTTTTTTGTTTAAAATAATTACATTAGATTAATTAGGTAATTAATTCCTAATTGTTTCTCAAATAAAGTTAATAATGTAATGAAGTATTTAAATTAAGATAAAGAATTTAACTTTACTTAATTAAGGTTGTAATTAATTAAGAATAATTAATTAGTAAAATTTATTAAAGATTAATCACTAAGGTAATTAAGGATCATTACTTAGTGAAGTAATTAGTGGATAGTTAATGAATGTAATTAAGGGAAGAATCATTAATTAGTGATTAAGTGATAATTAATTAAATAAATCAATTAATGTAATTAATTTAAGTTAATTAATTAGTTTAATTAATTAAAGATAATTATTTAATGTAATTTACAAAGTATAATTACTTAGTGAAGTAATTAATGGATAATTACTGAATGTAATTAATTTGGGGGCTAATTACTGAATGTAATTAATTAAAGGGAAATTACTTAATAGAAAGTAATTGAAGGATTAATTACTCGGGGTAATTAATTAAAGGATTTATTAATATAATTAATTAAGAAGTTAATTAAGTAATGTAAGTAATTTAGGATAGTTAATTACTGAATGTGATTAATTAAGGGTGATTAATGAATGTGATTAATTAAAGACTACTTGTTAAATGTAATTAATTAAAGAGATTAATTAATGAAAGTAATTAGAGATTAATTAATGAAAGTAATTAGAGGTTAATTAATGAAAGTAATTAAGGATTAATTACTTAGTGTAATTAATTAATTAAGGGTTAGTTAATTAATGTAATTAATTAAGGATCATTAATTAATGTAATTAATTATAGTATAATTAATTAAAGAGAATAATTAAAGGTTAATTAATGTGAATGATTAAGGATAATTAATTTATAATTACTAATGTAATTAAAGAATAATTAATTAAGGATGATTAATTAAGATGGATAATTAAAGGATGATTAATTAATTGGTTTGTAATTAATTAATACTAAGTATGCAGAATTTAAAAGTAATTAAAGTAATTAAATTAATTCATTGGTGGTTAATTAAATTAATTAGAGATGGTGTGGTTGATTTATCTTGCTTATGGATGATTGAATGATATTGGATGACTTGGATTATGTGATATCTCTGATATGTGATATGTGTTGCTTTGTGATATGAGATATTTGGTTGAATTGGATAATATGGATTATCTATCTGTATGTAAATGTTATTCAATATTATAAGTTAAATTGTTTAAATTTAAAACAACTTGACCTTAAAAGATGGCGTTTTGGATTTCGATAAGATCGGGATCGGGTTTCCAGATTTGGATATCCGAAAACCACATCGATCCAAATTAAACGATAGGTCGTGAAATCTCAAGTGAAGAGGAAGATTCAGAGTGCAAGGGTTATGTCGTTAAGTCTGAGGGTGATTCCAAAATGAGTGTAACGAGATAATGCCTTCGGTTTCGTTCGAACCTGGAACGAACTTGTATGGATTGAATGCTTTCAGAACATCGTCAGGTGGGCGATGAGCATTCTAAGTGATGTGTTCTGATAAGGTAATCGTAGCCTCAAGCCTCATCAACCGGGAATGGCTAAAACAGGGGAGGTGCAGCAAGGCTAAGTGAGTCGCGCTCAAGTAGGACATGATTTCCCCTGTCTAGAAGTCCCTTTTTTATTTCGGCTGTGTGGGCAGTTGATTGCAACAACTGCTGGGGTTGTCTTGTTCGGGATTACCCAGTAAGGGATGGTTCCGACTTTGTGTTGCAGGGGATTGGGAGTGATCCTCGGTACGTTGATCTAGGCCACGTACTGTGATGGGCAGTACCCCGGTAGCCCTGCCATTGTATGGAATCCAAACTCCAATAAGTGATCGCAGACTTGATTGTATAACCCACTTTGTGGCTAGTATGCTGGAATTTAATCATGTAACAATTTCAACTATGTGAATATTTATTTGAAAACCCTAGACCCTATTATAATATAACCAGATTTCCTATCAAATATTTTGGTTATCGTAAGGTAAAAACTTTTCCATGTTTATGTGTGGGAAGTCTTATGAGATACCTTTTCTTTCCAAATGATTTTCAAAGTTAAACAACTTTAACCCGTTTACTCACACTAGACCCATGTCTGACCCAGAGTTTATTTTCTATTTTATTAAACTCTTGGGTACTTAAAGTTTTACAGTAGCCAAGGGATTCAGGTTTGGCTTTGACGAGATTCTGGAGGAGATATGGAGCAGGAGGCTTCAGCGTATGTAGATATATAGTGGTTCCGCTGTGTTAATCTTTGTGTTGTATCTTGTGTTGTATGATAGACATGTTTTATAACTGTCTAATGTATTGTGTTGTATAAGCTGTGTAACTCTGATTATGTAAAGACTATGTAATAGTTATGTGATATATTATATATTGTTCCGTTTCCGCTATGAGATTCTGATATTGTTTAGTTCTTTCTCTATCTTTTCTCTTTTCTATCCCTTTCTTTCTTACTCATGACGCGTCTTTCTGTGGAGTGAAAGACGGGTTGTGACACTTGGGTTTTCGGGTTAGCAAAAATCTTAGCCCACTTGAGTGCCAGTTGTTACATTTGGTATCAGAGCTTAGGTTAGTCGATTCCTGAAAAAAAATTAGGAAATGTTGAGTGAACGTATTTGTATTTTTCTTATTAATATACGTTAGACCCTATAAAATAGTTACATATAGGAAGTCCCTGAAGTCGGATGGTACATGATTTCCTAGTCTGGCCTCAGTAGCCCAGTAATTATAGTTCCCCATATGATTGTGGATTGATGATGTAAAATAGGTTCAGATAAAGAGGAAATAAAAATCTATATGTTATAGATAATGTAAGATATGGAAGTTCCTAAAGAAAGGGTGTGAAATAGTCACTCCTAGTTAATGATTGGATTTTTGGATTTGGAAAGAAGGATGTCTTGAGAAAATAGTTAGAAGTGCACTTTGAGTCCCATCCAACAATAAGAAATTTTTGGAAAATGAGAATAAGTATAAATTACATACTTTAAGAGGACTTTTAATGAAAAAGTAAGTCAATGTTGAATTTCAGATATATATATATATATATATAAAGTTCTTGTAAGAATATATATATATATAGCTAAATTGATTTCCGTAAAGGAAATTTTATAAGAGGCTATTTTCCTTTGAAAAGAAATGATAGAGCAATATAGCTCGTGAATCTTTCTATGTAATGAAAGTTTTAAAGATACGAAAAATATTTGTATGGGTGGACAATATGAGTGGTATATAAATCGGAATAGGGTGAATGTTATAGAAAAGAAGACTTAGGGTCTTAAAAATTATGCTGTAAGTGGCTGCACTACAATAGTTTAAGAAAAAGGATGATAAATTAAGAGAAAACAATTGCTATTAGTGTAGTTTGGGCTGAAGGATTGAGTAGTAGAAAGTTAGGAAGTATAAATAAAAGAGAGGTTTGGCTTACTATAATTAGGTTAGGATTTGATATATTTTAATTCATTGGAATGCAAAGAGGTAACAAAATAAGTTTCCATGAATCAATCGAGTTACAAATAAAGGTGTTTATTTGAAATAATAAGGAAGGTAAATGCAAAGGAAGAGATATATAGAATATCAAAAATATCGTATTTTGTACTATCTATTTCAATAAAGAAAATGAAGTATAATTCCTTGTAATTTCATAGAAAACACGAGTCCTATTTCAAGCGATTCATAGAGAGTTATAACTTTAACAATTCCTCTTGGAGGGAAAAGTAGTTCCAATATATTAAAATATAGGACCCTTAAGTATAACAAAAAGTATTAGGAAATTATATAAAAACAATATTAGTAACCTAACTAGAGAAGAAGAACAAAGGACAATGGGCATTTTCCATTGTTAAGCGCATTTATTGTTAATGTCTATTAAAAGTCCCTCTTTCATGATGTTAGAAACTCTTCCAAATATTGGATGTATGGAGAGTATGAGATGTAAGGAAAGTGATAGGATGAGAGTTGTTCTTATCTACTCAAGTTTTTATAATTTAAAAAGTATGAAAGATGTTTTAGAAACATATAAAGTACACTTTTGAAAGAAATGGTTTGGTAGAAATAAATAAGTTTGTTTGGAAGGAAAACTTAATAAATAGCTGAATAAAAATCTCAAATTTTTAATAAGAGTTAGAATGGTCTTTAAAAGAAAAGGCTGGTTTGATTTTAAACTTAGAATTGTTAACATTCACTTTTAAAGTTTAGTGAATAAGTTAAATTCAAAAATATTAAAATGTTAGAAAAGGGTTAACACACCAAGTATTTATGGATTTAATAAACGTTTCTAAATAGCACTTTTAAAGACAGGAGTTTTGGGATTAGATATTTTAAAAAATTTGAAGTTTTAATTTTTGAAAAAAAATGATAAAGACTAAACCAAAATTTTAAATGTGAAGTAGACTGGAATTAGTGCCTAGGTGAGACAGGGAAAAGAATAAGGCTATAAAGGAGATAGCTATGACTACTTTTAGAATAGTAACAAGAAATCCCCATTGAGGGTGAGGGACACTAGAAGAGCATAGGAATGTTATATTGATATGTATGTAAGCCATAAAGAGGGTATTGAGGTACACTTCTATTAGTTTTGAGATATACTTGTAGGAGGCTTTTGGATAAAGGAACTACCAAGAATTGAGGATACCACCAAAAGATTGGGATTAAGTGAAGATAATAATAGATGGTAATGAGATGGTAAACACACATGAAGAATATTGGTAGACTCAAGTTGGGGAAGCAAGAGGGGAATTTGAAGGTTATTTCCCCATGCTTAGTTGCCATTTAATATGGAGATATCATAGGTTGTATTTTTTATCCATTGAAGTGAGAAGGGACATAGTTATTCCATAATTGGGTATGGGATGGAAGAGGTGAATAGACCTTATTCATCGTAGGTAATAAAAAAGGATAAATTATGAAGGTTGTTGTAGAGGGACGATCTATTACAAAGATCTGTTCTTGTAGTAGTAGTTAGTGGTGTTGTTTTTCCTTCCAGTGTTAGTTTTTCTTTTTGTGGGTTGTAACATCAGTTGTTGCTGCAGACTACGCGTTTTTAGGGGAATGTTCCTTTTTATGCTTTTTCTGGGTGGACGCAATGATTGACAAAGAAATAAAAAGGAAATTTCATAGGTCACATAGCTAATGCGAGGGAAAAGAAAATTGTTGAAACTGGAAGTTAAGTAATAAATTAAGAAAATTTATTTAACTAACTACTAAATAAAAGAGAGAAAAATGAAAATGTAGATTCCAAAAAAATAGGGATTTTCGAAAGGTAAATTTTGAAAGATGGAGGATAGGAGTACGAAGTGGTAAGCCACGAGTCAATGTTCATGTTCCTTGAAAACTGAAATTGAAAGTTGAACATGTGTGCTGGTTGATATTAATAAGAAAGAAAATTTTTTGAGAACTTAAAATTTACTCCACGATTAAGTGAAGTCCGTTATGGATGGTGGATGGTTGGTTAAACCTTGATATTACAAATGCAGAAAAAGTTATTTATAAAAAAATTGTAATGATGCATATATTTGGAAAAGGAAAAAGTTTATGAAAAATTCACTTATGAAAACTTTTCATTATAAATATATACATATCTTTGAAAAGATTTTAAAAGTTAAGGATTTTAAATTTTATAAATTTTAAAATACCACATGCTGATGTTTGGAAATAGTCGGTAGGTTGATTAATGTAGATTTTACTGCGTAGCGATAGTTGCAGTAAAATGGATACGGGGAACGACAAGGAAGTTGTTTTATTTATGGAAGTTTTTTGAAGAACCTTGTCGATGAAGGAAATTTAAAAAGATGATTTTTAGAACATCAATGTTTTTGAACTTTAAAAATAAAAGTTACTTATGCAAACTGTACTTATGAAGGTGGGAAAAAGGATTGGGGACTAAGGAGTAGATCCCATGATACAGTGGAAAATGGTTACATAGAGAATGGTAGAAATATGGAATTTTCCATCTAGACCCTTTCCAAGCATAAGAAAATAGATTTAGAAAACTGAATTGTTCTGAATTTGGATGTTAGCCATGCTGTGCTAGAAAATTGGATGGTAAGAATTGGATGATAAATTGGTTAAACTATGCTTCTACTTGTAGAAGTGTGGGAAAATCTGGATGAATAACTATTTTGATTTTTCAAAAAGTTTCATTCATGTAGAACTGCCAGTATATTTAGGATGTTGGCATTATGTTTTTTAAACTGATTTAAAAAGCAATCATTCATATAGGAGGCCCCAATTAGAAATCACTGTTGATACATATCATAAGTATTGTGATGCACTATGCACATGTACATGGATTGCTACAAGATTGGTTGTACACTAATTGAATGTTAGGGTAGAATAGATGTGCAATAGTTTACATAATCGAACCCTTGTAAAATTTCAGTGAAGAAATTCTTTTAAGGGGGAGAATGTAACACCCGCGTTTTTACATTAATTAATTAAAATAGAAATTAATTAATAAATAATAAACATCGAAATATAGATTTTTTTTAAATGTTGGAATTTGACTACGAAACAAATATCATTGTATTCGTGGTGATTTTCTGATCAATTTTCATATACAAACTTTTCAAATCGGAGTTCAAATGAAAAAGTATCAGCGTTTTAATTTTCATAACTGGAAATAATAATATATTTAATTAAGGAAATAATTTGAAATTAATTAATGATTGATTAACACCGTTAAATTTAATGATAGCTTGATGTTTACGAAAACTAATTAAGGCATAAAATTACGCTGGTTATCATTAATTGGAGAATAAATTGTAACAAATCAATTAAATCAATTAACGCTAAAAAATACACTATTTTGGCCTAGTCAGGTCGACCATTACCTAGGCACGGTCGACCATGAGCAATCGACCTAGGTCATGGGGCAGTCGACCTGCTTTGTTTTGGTGGTGGCTATAACTTAAGGCCGCGTGGCACATATCTAATCAATTTCCATTCGACTTTAACGCTGATTTGAACCTCTATAAAATAAGTTCTACGACTTCACTTCCAACTCATTATTTTTCTAATGAGCGTGGAAGCTCTGCTATTTTTCTTTCTCTTCCAAAATTTCTAAATACATAGAAATATATCTAGATTGCACGGATACACTTTGGAGAAGAATAGAACAGAACAGAGGATAGGAAATAGGTTCAAATCAGGTTGCTACATCAAAGGTAAACTTTTAGATCTGGTAAATCTCTTTTCCCAAATACAATTTCTAATGAGATCTGTATAAATATTGTCTATGGATCTGAATAGGGAATCAAAAATGTAGAATATAGATAGCAGGGTATGATCTGGACTAAATCTAGAGATTTGGAAGCGCTAATTAAAGCTGAGTAAAAATATTATATAATTTATATAATACTAGATTATATCATTGCATATCTATTCCTATATGTATGAGAATTGTATATAAATTACAATAAATTCACATGTATGAAATGTTGAAGACTATAAACTTGCCTATAAGTTTGTATTAATAATTTCAGAAGCGTAATGATTAGATTTAATTCTATAATTGCGAAATGATTTTAATTATCAATTTTACGTCGGATTAGTTAACTATAACGCAATGAATTGGGATTTCACTTTATTTGATATTGGTGGTTGAGATAGGAAAACATAGTTAATTGGACTTTTGGGATTTTAATGATATTTTAATTCATTGGAATGTATATTATTGTAAGTGGATTTCCATATACTGTTAAGTTTAAATTTAGCAAAAGTGTGATGTTTTAAATGACAAGGAACAAATATATGTCTATAAAAGAAAGAGATGTACAAAATAAAGGAAGTTACTGTATTTTGTTCTGTCTATTTCAATAAATAAACAAAGAACTCCTCATAATTACACACATCGTACAAACCACCTCTTTGTGACAAAATATGGAAATTACTGTGTAACAGTTAATTATTAAAGTTTTGATTTCAATTTATTAAAATGTAGTAAATTTGAAAGGTGTAAGATTTAAATAAGAATGAAGCTAAAATGTTAATAAAATGAAAACCAATGAAAAAGGTGGTTTGAGTGATAGGCAAGAAAAAGAAGTCGGGAAATGAAATTGATGTCCGTACTAAGTCTAATAATCGAATGAAATGGATTAATTTGCTTAAACAATAAATTTAAAGATGTCTGGATTAAGTATGATAATTAAATGAAATGGAATAGAAATCAAAGTTGAAGTAATGAATGTAGTAACAACGATATTGCCGATAGAAAATGAGAAGTGGTAAATGAATTTGATAAGTGAAAAGCCAAATGCATAGTAAAATGAAGACCTAGGGTCATAAAAGATGTAGAGGCAGTAAAGAAAATGTAAGAAGAATAAATATACAAATAGGAAATATGTATATACATAGCCTCAGATATGCATTTATGATGGATGTGAATAATTATAAATTATCTCTTATAAATATGGAGAATAGATGACTTAAAGTCATTAGACTAGGTTGGGATGCTAGAAACATATCCAACAAATAGGACCTGCAGAGAGTATACACTTGCATATTGATGAATGGATACCCTCAATCCGTGGATGCTTGGAAAGGAACTCCATAATTGCAGGCAATGGCCAGACCTTTTACAGATGGCGAGACAGTACCAGCATTAGTAATTTGTTTCAAATTTGTTAAAGGAGGTTATTATCTTGATTGCACTAGGCAATCTAAATGGACGATGGGTGGGATCAGACTTATGCAACATGGCGCGCAAAGGCTGGCATACATAGGTACCAAAACAAGAGGTAGGAGTTGCATATTTAGCGAGCTCAACATCGGTCCCTTTGAGTCAACGAGAAGGACATGGTTACACCTAACTGATCTCTTCCGCCTACCATGATTGATTCGGTTGGGTTTTGCACCGCCCACAGTTGTTTATTAGTATGTTTGATAGCGTAAGGCTAGTTAACTCGTATAAGAGATTCCATCAAAAATACGGACGGGGTGGAGGTGCGTGGGGCCGGAAATCCACGATATATGAAGCGGGCAAAGGTGAAAATCCCCGAAGAATACAAGACCTTATAGACTGGAGATCGCCAGTGTGCACTATAGGATTTCCTCAAGTTATACGAGGATCATGATGCAGCGAGGTGATGAATTCTTACAAGGTGCTAAGTGATAGATACTAGTAGGGTTAGTATCTAGGTCCATTACTGGATGATGGGATATATACACTTATATATATAGATATAGATCTACATGGTGCAAATGGGAATGGTTCATATGCAGCGATGGAGTCGTAGCGACTAACTATAAATCTAACATAACAAGAAATGGTGAATAATCAGCATAAGCTATTATTATGTATACGACGTATAATTTACCAGTCACCAGAACGTTATTCTAACCTCCTCCTCATTACAAGCCATGGAATTTAAAAGGGCAGGTACTGGTATTGTTTTGAGCAGTGACTTGGCAGAGACACTTGACATTTGAGGTGTCAATTCTAGGTCGGTGATTATTATGATCTATTATATTTACTTATTTCCATTGTGAGTTATTACCATTAGTGCTTTGACATAGCTTCTCTTTTGCTAGATACCAAACCAATGATCCATATTTTAGTGGACATGGGTTTTCAGAGTAGCAAAAATCTAGGCCCACTAGAGCGCGGGTTGTTACACTTCTCCTCAAACATGGCCTTGAACTGGTCCCAAGTGAAATGATCCTCGGGTGTAGCAATAGTGATGGCATTTCACCAGTTCATGGCCCGCCTTGAAGCTGTTTAGAGGCCGAGTTCTTCTTTATGGCATCATCAATCTCCATATCACCAAAGATACGCTCGCTTGCATCCAACCAATCCTGCACTTCGATGGCGGACTCCGTTCTTAGAAATGACTTGTCTCCCAAAGTAGAGTAATCTTTGCATAGCTTGGTGAAGTCAGCCCTTGGCACCTGCACTTGAGCACCACCACCAATAGCAATATTCGGAGTGGCTGCTTGGGTAGTTTGAAGCATGTTCACCATCATCGCATTTAACATAGATTGTAAGTCGAGATTAGTAGCCCTCGAACCCGCTTCTTGCTCAACTCCGAAGATGTAGTTCCTTATAGTGTTTCTTATTTTCCAACTCACTCTTGATCTATTACAAGAATAGTCAATCTCTCAAAAAAACTAGTCTTGATCTATTACAAGAGTGATCACTCTCTTAAAAAAAACTATGTCAATGGTACTCGTGTCTGCATATGACTTATATACTATATATATTACTGTAGAGTCTTGAAAATAAAAACATATAACAAGTACGTGCTCTCGTATATACACACACAAACACACACATACACTCTCGATTCAGTCTACGGTGAGAGCTCCTTCCTTATCTCCATTGAATTATGGTATCCCTTAGGTTAAACAACACAACCTAAGATCTCATGCCAAATGTGACGACCACCCTACACCGTCGGCACCCAATACACATAAGATACTGCGTTGTCATCGTGTTGATCGATGTAGAGCAATAATCAAGGTTTAAAAATGAAACAAAACATCACAGAATCTATAGTATATCTAACAGTGCATGGTACAAAATATAATATCATAAATATAAAATAGAAGTGACAATAATAGCTAAGTGATCCAAATATCAGAGTACGGATACACAAAGTTATACATCATGAAATAGAGTTTATACAATGGAAGTAAACTCATTTAGTTATCTCATACAAATAATAATAAGCAGCACTATCAAGCATCCACCGCGCTGCACAACAGAATAAGCATAATACGAGATAGCTCCGTCCAGCTCATCCTTTGCATAGCTACTGTGTCGCAACTAGACCTGTTATCTAGTTTTCTCATTTAAGAGCATCCGAGATAATAAGAAGTAAAGCATAAAACCTCTAGTCAGACAATACTCTAGTGTGAGTAGTAAATGTATCTCAAAGTACTATACAAGTCGATATAGTAAAGAATAAAGGTATACAAATCATACCTCACCTGTCCCTGCAACCAAAGAGTTAGCACATAATAACATAATATGCTACTCCAAGTATCATAAAGGTGTAATACAACTAAGTATGACCAGGTATCCTTGTCTCCAATACTTATCTCCAATGGCTACCCTAGAGTGATAGACTGATGGGAAAGAAATCAAAGCAATCATAGAATCCATCAAATAATCCGCACTATCACTCGATGTACTCTGGATATATGATAACTCGTATGACCATTCTACGGCCAGGGACCGGTGGAAATCTCGGTTTTCAGCGTACTCTCTTTAGCTTAAAGCTGATACTAAACCCATTCAACCAGTCTAGGGTACATGGATCCTTTGAACCGATCAGAGGTAACTTTCAACATACCCATAAGCATCCTAATGATACATCTGCTTTGAGTACAATAGAAAACACTCCAAGTATCAACGATTCCTTAGTGCGCATATTCGTGTTCTTTCCTTTGCTCCAACTAGCTTCCATTATCCTGGAGGAACCATTCTACATTCTCCCACTCAATGACTCCTTTTAACATTGAGCCGTCACCTTCGAGGAACCATTCTACATTCCTCATTCTACGACTCCTTTCTACATCGAGCCGTCTTTTGAGGAACCTAACTCTATTTAACATCGAATTGCCCAACCGAAGACTCTGACTTTCATCAAGCTATTACATCGCCATCGGTCATCATACGAACAAGCCAACATCTCCAATATGACCTCTCAAACCCCTATACCAACCACCAAAAGTTCCATCCCCATCGGACCAAGTAGGAGAGCTAGGTACCGACCCCTGAATTCAGTACCGACCTTTGTACTTGGCCAACTAGTGGTTAAGTCTCTTCTCATCCCATTCTTTACTACTAGAGCTTCTTGCCCATATGCTTTGACCTCGACCTCTCTGCTCCAAATCAAGTCATCATATCTTCAAAGCACCCTCCTACGTGTCATAGAAACAAGTTAGTACTGCCTTCCACACTTAGCCAATCTCCAAGCCAACACATTAGGGAACCTCTACAAGACATACTCTTACCCTTACCCAAGTCGTTGTCACCACAAAGCAAGCCACAAAGGTCGATACCATCCTCTCATGTCGGTGCTGACTTCTGTACTTATCGATCTAGAACTTGCAATTTAGACGACGAGCTCTTCCCACACTCCAAAGCTTGCCCTCCAAGTTTCGTCCAATTTTGACCAGTTTTGCCTCCGATTTGCCCAATTTCCCAACCTATCTACCTATCATCCAAAATACTAGCAAACAAGATCAAAGCACAAGAAACAATCATAGAATAACAAGCATGTATATCTATTAATACAACCAATACATGAGAATGTGATAATTAAACTAGTTTTACTCTAAATTTAAGTTTTACATTAGCATATACATATGAATGATACACTAGCATGTGGACATGAGTTAATATATTAAAAAATCCATGTTAAAAACCATTTCAAAATCTCCAATTTCTATTTATAAGCATATATGGATAAGTGGTTAAAGTTTAAAATACCCTTTTTAGATTAAAGTCATTTTAAAAACAAGCCTTTTAACTATATAAACAAGTATAAATGAGTGATAGGCCAAGAACCACTCACCAAATACCTAAAATGCCTAATTTCTTCCTTATATTTGAAGTGGACAGCAATGAAGAAGGACCTAAATCAATAAAAATGATAATATCTAGTTTCTATATGCCAATACCCTCTCTAATCAATGATTTGGCTTAGATTAGTGAGGAAAGATGTGATTTTTGATGAATTAGGGCTAATAGAGGTTGGGATCTATTTTGGAAAAAAGGAAATGACTTAGTTCAGTTCCTACAGCCTCCCGTTAACACAAATTTCGAAGTGGGTTAGTAGGCCTAAGCACGGGCTTATTAACTACACACTAAAACTGACCAATAGCAGCCAAAGCTTAAAACTACAATAACTTTCAAACGACAAGTCCGTTTTTCTATTATGACCACTCTACGGAGTGTGAAACTATCATCCTGAAGCAATGAAAGTGGTTTGAGATGCTAATTCGACACAAATCAAAGTTATGGTCCAACAATATTTTGAGGGCCAAAATGGTCAGACAAAAATTCGTCAAAAATCAAGGATGTGGAAAACATCTCCAAGAGTCACTTTCCAAAATATTAGAGTCATACGACCTTATATGAATAAATTAAAAATATTTTACGATCCTCCGATAAGTAAACACGGGACGTTATAGTTCAAGTGATGAAGACTCGTAAGAGAGATGCCAAATGTAACCTAGACATCGGAAATGACTAAAACCAGAGTAGGATGCATAATCTCGGGTTTAGCTTATCCATGAGGGTATATCAACTCCAGGTCTAGAATATGCTTATTAATATGTTACTAGCGGGAGTTTTTGGTACTTGGTTCCACACAGTTCATCACTAGGTCAGTTGTGTTTTACCTTATAGTATATTCTATCTAGAGATATATGATGCTCGGAAGGAAGTTTCTGATCCTTGTCATGGAGTTCGGATTTGGCTAGACCGAAGAAATCTTTATGGAAAAATCCATACATGAACGCACCTTAACGGTATTAATTGTATACCTATTATTGTTCTGTCGTCCACACAACAGCTATTTTTTTATCTATGTTATACACCCCAGATGTTATCTATTATATCGAGATATGTACTTAATAGATGGTTGGCTCATTTGAGGGGATAACCATTATGGTAATACATGTGGTCTCAAAAGGTGTTGTTATATGCCACACATATTTCTTGAGTTTCTCATGCTGGTCTACCAGACTGATTCGAATGTTATTTTCTTATAATGCTTGGATCATCTCTGTGTATATTTTCAGATTTAGTCTTGGACGCTTTGGAGCTTATGAAGAGGAGCGGGATGACTACCTACCATAGTATTCTTATTTCCACTACATTACATTATTATATATATCAACATATGTGATGATAGGTTGTTATAACTGTCCAGGCTGATGATAGCACTTATTATTGTAACTCTAAATGCTATGTATCTTAGAGTGATAGTATGTAATGTCTTTTAATATCATATGCTATCGTTCCATTGTGAGATTCTAACGTTGTGTTCCTTATTTCTTATTCTATTTCATTTTCTTTTCTTTTATCCTAACAATTCATCTTTCTGGCACTTGAGTACTTGTTATGTGAATATTGTGGATGTATTAGTGTCGACATTTGGGGGTCGAAAAGGTGAGTTGTTACAAGAGAATATAACTGTAACGACCCGTATTTTTAACACTTTAAAAATACGAATTAAAATAAAAATTTTGGATAAAAATCCGAAGGAAATAAAATTTTGTGTTGTTAAATGTGAATTACAAGTTAAAATGCAAAACTGAATTCTGAAATAACTTATTTGTAAATTAAATATGGATGTTAACCTGTATTGAATGTAAGTAATGAATTGAGTTTGATTGTAAACCAAATTGGTTATGATTGTAAACAAAGAATAAATAAAACGGTAGATTTAATAGTGGAAGTTTATGTTATTGAAACTAATATAAATAAGTGTAACTTAATATTACAGTTGATTGAAATCAAATAATAATCGAAACTGTAATTTGATAAAGATGTTAACTGGTAATTGAACGTAAGTAAAGATTTAAATTTGAATGTAACAAGTAATTGAAATGAATTGAATTTGATTTTAAACAACGAAATAAATAAAATGTTACATTTAATATTGAAGTTATAATATTGAAATCAACGTAAATGAATGTAATTTAATATTACTGTGAATTTAAATAAGATGGTAGTTGAAGAAAATGAAAGTAAATGAATTATAAACTATTTATAATAATGTATAAGTAAATGGTTGATTCAATAATGAAAGTGTAAATCGAAATAAAAGAATTCATTTGAAATTAAATAACTTGAATTTGAATTACAATATAATTGAAGGCTGAATCTAATATAATCTTTTATATTGGATTTATAATGGAAAACTGCATTGTAAAAGATTGTTAATTACTGGGAAATTAAAAATAGGATTTGTGAACAATTGAAATTTGATTTAAAGGGTAATAATTTAAAATTGGGAATTTTATATTGAAATTAAACAGTCAAATAATTTATTTTCGAATATTGGATTTAATTAGGTAATTAAATCAATAATTTAATAAGTTAAATTTCAGAAATAATTGAAAATCGAGTTGAATATGATTGAAAATGATTTGTAAAATTTTATCTTATCATATTGGAGTTATAGAAATGTTATAGAACTTTTAAAATTGAATTTTAAGTTGAACTGTGAAAATTGAATATTTTAATATTTAATTATCGACTGTAAAATAGCCAATTTTCAAACAGTCTCAGAATTGAACGAAACTAGTTCCATTGGATCCGTAATAGTTTGTTATTGTTAGATTTCAATTTTTGTAGCAATCGGGGTTACCGTTTGACTGTGGCAGCTCGAGACGCATCGTATTGTTTTTAATTTTAATTCGGCGAGTTAAAAATAGTCATTTTTCAAAAAGTCTCGGATTTCGACGAAACCAGTTTCATCGGATCCATATTGTGATATTATAGTATGGTTTCAAATTTCGTAATTTTTGGATTTACCGTTTGTCCGGTACGAATTAAAACGCATCGAAATCGGTTTAAATCGGTTTAATTTAAATCGATCGTTTATTGCCATAACTCGCACATACGGTCGAATTAGGTTCCGAAACCTATTCCATTGTGTCCGGAACGTGGGATAAACCCTAGAAACGCCGGTTACCGTGCGTAAATCGGAGTTCGGAAAATCGAGTGAATAGTGATTTTCGGTAGATTTTCTATAAAAGGACTTTACTCTTCATTTGCAAACCAACCCTCCTTCTTCTCCAGCCGGCCCTAATTTTTCAATGGCCAGAAAATTTCGAACCTTCTCCTCTTAATCTCTCTCAATCCGTAAAGAATTAGCAAAAGTCTTCAACAACAAACTTCTAGAGCTCGATGAGAGCTACAAATCCATACGGAGATGATCGAGTTTCGTTGCATGGATCAACGGCAAGTGGGCCCCGTTCGTCACCAGGTCACGCACGCATTTCTAGGCCCAGGAGCAGCCGAGTTCAACCAAATCGCAGCCGTGGGTGTGGGGGAGATGGGCGCACGCAACGGCGGTCCTTGATCGAGTTTTCGTGCTTCGTGGTGGCTGTAAATTTTAACCCTAGATGATGATGTTGGGTTTGGTTTCAACGTAAATGGCCTGGAGCATGCGTAATGGAGGAGAAGCATGCAAGCACGGCCCAGATCTAGTGCTGAAAGGATGAAGGGCTCTGATGTGTTGGAGGTTAAAACAATAAAAAAATTTGTAAAATTGAATTACAGGAAATTTTCCTCAAGGACAATTTTTAGGGCTTTTTTTACCGTAAGGACAGCCCGCTAATTATTTTCTCACAAGGACACACGCACGTATTTTCTTTCCAGCTCACTTTCACGCGCTTCTTCCTCTTCTTCTTCTTCGTTTCGATCAAATTTTTCTGTCGCGATCCAATTTACTCTCGCAATCAAAATATCGATCAACCTTGTTTGGTCATTTCAATTTCATTCTTCTGAAAATTATAGTTCATCTATTATATTTTTCTCATGCGGTTTGTCGACCTCTTTCTTTTCATATTTCTACCGTGATCTCGTTTTTTTTCAAAGTTTTGATACAAAGTTATTTGGGTTGTATATAAAGTTGTGATAGAGTGGAAAAATATCATATTTTATGTTCAGTTTTTGGGTTTCATTTTTATTTTTTTCTTTTTATCATTTTGTTTATTATCAGGAACTAGGTATCAGTTTTGTATACGGTAGGTATCAGTTTTGTGAAATTGAATAATTAATGTTCTACATTGAACATATTTTTACTAATGTTTATTTTTTATTTTCAGTGGGGATAACAGTCTTCTTTGTCTGTTTGTGTTGAATAATAACACTTTTAGCACTGGATGTCTATTGATTGCTTTTTGTATGATTTGAAGAATGAGATATAAGCTTGTGATGATTGGAAAAGTATCATTGATTGGGTTATATATAAGCTTGTGATAGAGTGGAAAAGTATCATATCTTAGGATCAGTTTTCTGGTATCATTTTTATTTTTTCTTAGTATAAATTTTTTTAATTATCAGTAACTAGGTATCAGTTTTGTATACCTTAGGTATCATTTTTCTGAAATGGAAAAACTAATGTTCTAAACTGAACATGTTTTTACTACTGTTTTTTTTTGGCATTGGTGATAATGTGGTGCAGGTAGACCATCAGCTAAGTCTAAAGGAGGATTTTCATATTTTCAGAACAAGCATAATAGATGTGGCGAGTGCAAAGCAGCTTGGTTATAATAAATGGAATTGTCAAGCTTCGAAGAGAATATGATTTGATTTTTCATTTTGAATTTGTTCAGATTAATAAGTGGATGTGTGACTTGTTTTGGTGGTTTATTGTAATTGGACCTTTTGTTATTAGTATTCAGTATAGCATGGAATTTGTCATAAATGGAATTTGTTATAAATGGAATTTGTTATTAATTTGTGTTCAGTTTATTGTAAGTGGATGTATTCAGTTTTAGTATCAGTTAAATGTTTTTACAGTATTAGTTCTGGTGTATGTTTTTGCAACTAAGAGCAGCTTTGTTTTAAGAACATAACATCATTACTTCATAAGTATCAAATTGAAACAGAACATCATTACTTCACAAGTACAAATTTCAACAGAATTACATTACTTTACAACCATCAAATTTAATTGTGAAACATCAAATTTAATGGTACAAGCATATAGTATGTTTTGAATTAAAATATTTAACAGTTTTTCTTTTATGTAGGTATCAGTTTTGTTTTTGTAGGTATCAGTATCTCTTATGTGGGTATCAGTTTTGTTTCTATAGGTATCAGTTTCTTTTATGTGGGTATCAATTTTCTTCCTGTAGTAACTGTTTATTTCCGAACTAACTGTTTTTGAAATTGAGAGAACATCAAATTTAATGGTACAAGCATATAGTATGTTTTGAATTAAAATATTTAACAGTTTTACTACCACACTTAGTATCGATTTGTGTATGAATTTTTGCGTTTGTAGCTATTACTTTAAGATATATTTGCTAAATATTTTGTTTTATTTTTTATTATGTAGTTATTTTTTTTGTTTTCGTAGATGTCAGTTTTGTTTCTGTAGGTACCAGTTTCTTTTATGTAGGTATCAGTTTTGTTTTTGTAGGTATCAGTTTCTTTTATGTGGGTATCAGTTTTATTTCTATAGGTATCAGTTTCTTTTATGTAGGTATCAATTTTCTTCCTGTAGTAACTGTTTATTTCTGAACTAACTGTTTTGAAATTGAAAGATAATATTTTTCAATATTTTGTTATGAATCATTTTTTTCAAGTAGGTTGCTCAACCTTTACTCATATACAACAAATTGCTTCTCTGGCTTCACTGCCCAAAAACCCAACTCATCTGCCATGGTCTGACTCCAATCCACCTTCCTCGACCAACACAATCAACGCCAACAACTCGCGACCTCAACCTCGACCAAACCGCGACCTAATCAAAATTTTCTCCTCACCGCCTCCTGCAAAACACCAACCACAACTGCGACATCAAACACAGACTCAAAGAAATTGTAAATTGTAATTTTGGTTTTGGGAAAGTGATTTTGGTTTTGGGAAGACTGTGGAAATTGATTTTGCTTCTGAGCAATTGAACGAGAAATCGATTTGTTTTGATTTAATTTTATTTTTAAAACAAAGTTCGTCGATTTCTGAGTGAAAGCGAGAAGAAGGAACGAGCAGAATTCTTTGTTTTGTTTTAATTTGTATCTGGGCTTTGGGCTTTGTCCTTACGGTAAAAATTTTTTGCGCGTGTCCTTTTGAACAATTATTTACTTTACTTTGTCCTTTAAAATTATTTCCCCATTGAATTATATTAAATTCGTGTAACTTCAAAAATTCGTATCTTTTTCATACGAGGTCCGTTTTGGACGAAACGAAGTGCGTTGGAATCGTATGGACGAGCACTACACAATGGAGCTGGATTGGAATCATTTGGAGCTAGAGAGAATTTTGAGTTAAATCGAACGTCGTTCGATTTGATTTAAAATCGTAAAAAATCAAGGTGAGTGTTTATACGCTCACAATTGACTGAATATCTTTATGGTAGTTAAATCTGACATTATGAAGTAATATGGATTTATTTGTCGTTGTTTGATAAAAATTTAATTGTCATATAGATTCTCATTTGAATTCACCGTTGAAAATTAAATTGACAGTCAAATTGAAGTTAAAATTTAATTGCGATCAAATTACCTGATATTGGTAATTATGAAGTTGTTGTGAATGATTATTGGCTTTATGGTTGATTTGTTGTGATGGATGCTAATGGTCGATATTGGTTGTTTATTTATTTTGATATATCATGCTATCATCATGTATATTGTTTATTGCATATAAACTGTAAACTGAATCATTTCGAATAAATTAAGAAATAGGTTGAAATGATATACCTATGACATCTATTTGGATTGAAATGATATATGTCCATCCTTGAAATTAAAATTGAAATAATTATCCACTTGGCCATAGGTTAGGAAATTATATACGGACACCGGGATGGTTAAATTAAATGATTTTAAAAAAAGTTGTTTTGAAATTATTTAAATGAATTGATTTTAAGAATAAAAATCCAATTTATGGAAATTGAATTATTTTGAATTGAAGCTCGAAATGTTGGAATTTAAACTTGGTAAATGAAATTGTTTAATTATTCGAAGTTTAGAGTTTAAGAAAAAAATCGAAATACGGCGTAAATTTTCGAAAGTTGATTTGTTGTAAAAGATTGGACTTTTTAGCGAACTCTGAATATTTCTAAGAAAATTTATATGAAATGATATTTCAAGTTGAGTTTGGAATTGAAAATTGATTTGAAATTGAGATTTAATTAATTTGGAATTTAATTGAGATTCAAAGAAATTTGTGAATTGGACTAAATTGAAACTATTGAATTAAATTTGAAGATAAAATTGATTTGAATGTGATTTGAACTGAAATTGATTTGGAATGTAATACTTAAATGAATTCTTGAAATCCGAATGTGAATCTAAGTTTATTGAATTGGAATTTCTACAAAAATTAAGTAAACTACTTAATACGGATGTTTAATTTGAAGTATATTCTAATTTGAATACGAAATGGTTTTAAAGCGAATCTTATATTCTTATATAAATATATGTGCTGTTTTGAAATGTGAAGTATTTAAAGTTTCGAAATATATTGAAACTGAAATGGCTTATTTTGTGGTTCAAATATGTATTTGAAATTGATAATTTGAAATGGTTTATTGAGAAGCTGAATCGAGTTGAAATTGATGATTTGAAATTTGATTAAATTTTAAATTTTGGAATTCGAGTTTATGTGGATCGTTGTGAGATTTTAAGGCGAAAAATGATTTTGAAATCGAAATGAGATATGGAGGCGAAAATTGATTTTGAAATCGAAATGAGATATTGAGGCGAAAAATGATTTTGAGATGAAATCGTATATTTGAGTAGATATGATGATTTTGAAATGGATTTGATTTTGAAGCGAATATGATATTTTGATATCAATTATAAATCGATTTGAAATGTAAAAGATCCAACCGGTGTGAAAAATATAACGTAGTTATTAAAGAGACCGGGATCGGATATGGACATACTCTCTGTCGATACCGAAAACCACTTTAATAACTATATTCGTGGAGTGTTGATCCAGAACGAAGTGGATGGTTTTGGTGAACGTGTTGATTTGAAGAAAGAGAACGATTTTGGATGACCCCTGACATGACTAAAACAGGAGCCGCGCCGGGCCATTGAGGATCGCCATCTCTAGCGGACACACTCCTTCGATACCATGTCTATTACTTTTGTGATTCGATTTGGGTGCACCCCGCGATTTGGGAGTGTTGTTTCGCGGTGTTGGGGTAGTAGCTGCTATGCCCAACATCAGTCCGGATCACGCAACTACTAGTATCCTAGTTGGTATTGCCTCATGTACCTTGTCATACTGATTATCCTATTCGCGACCACTACGATTTTGGTTTGTACCTTTAGTATATGGATTGCCCTCTGGTGACTTCCGGTTTTGGGGAAACTACGGTCTTGTATATGCTATTGGGAATAAAAATGTGTTAAGGGTGGAATGGGCCACGACTTAACGCTATTTTGATATCTTACCTTACTGATTAGACCCTAGTGTATATAGCGTACATACTATGTAGTAGATAGTTTAACGGATCCTTGGGAAATGGAAAAACCCGTAACATCTCTTAAGTTATTGCATTCATATTTATCCATTTCGATTTAACTGACATAAGATATTTTAGTCCTGACTCGAGTGTTTTGTTTTTCATTACGCTCGGGTCAGCCTGAGCATTTCAGTTTAGATTGAAGATTATTCTGGAGGACGAAGACGAAGATTTGGTATATTTACTATTACTATATCCATGCATTGTACTATGTTCCGCTGCATTATTGTATTACTCTGAATGTATGTGACTCTGATTATTGTTGTATAATAATATTCCAATGTTTATTTAACAGCTTCATGAACTGTTATTTTATTATTATACTTTATCCTTCCGCTGCGAGATTCTGAGTTTGTTTCTGTTCTTTCTTTCTTTTCTTATTTAACCCCATTAACCATTCGCCCTTTTGAATGGTTTAGAATCGGCATGTGTGTCTGATTTGCCGATTTAAACTGTCCAAAAAGGCGGGTCGTTACACTTGGTATCAGAGCTTTGGTTTAGCGATAAACCTTGGCTCTAGTGGGGAATAACTCATTAAAATAGAGGTAAACTATATGAATGAGTTGAGTGTATATGAGAGAGCGTATTTGTAATTTTGATATAAAAATGATTTTATATTGTGTTAATTTGTTCCGTTGAGTATTTATGAATTCTGGTTGGTACTTGGGACGCCAAGGCATCGATAGGAATTTCTAAACACTCGAATAGGACAGATTGACATAATATTGTTTTAGATTATATTTTTATATAAAAGAACTATCTTGAAAATTTATAAATTTTGATTGTATTGGTTGTTAGGAGATGATAGTATTAGATTATCATCGTTTATTGTTGATTAGTCAATATTTCTAACTATTGACTATTAGACGATTTTAAGAAATGAAACTTGTAAATATGTTTGACAATGAATATAAATGGTAAATAAAATAAAATAAAAATGAATTTAAATTAAGATGGAGAATTTAAATTCCGGTGTTTTGAAAATTTATTATCAAAAATTTGAAATGTATAATATAAGTATTATATGATAGTATATTCGATTAGAAATTGTTTTCAAAGGATTTTCAAATGAAGTAAGTGTTATACTCCCCTCTTGACACTAGAAAATGATTCCGGTGATGAGTGCACGCATCATCGACTTTATTTTCGAGAGTCCAAGTGGGAGAGATCACTTAATAGTTTTCTAAACCCTGTTTTGATTAAATTTGAATTTTATTTTATATTCTCTATAGTATGACTTGATATATATTAATATAAGTATATATTATTTCAAACTTGATTTGAATTGAAACCGGAGTTTAAATTCTTAAGTTCTTTAATATTTAATAATTTTAAACTATTGAGATAAACAAATACATGAATCATTACGGAACTTTTGAATTGTGAAATGAGAAATAAACCTAAGAGCTAAGTGAAAATATCAATTGAAGTAGATATCCTTAGAATTAGGAAATTATGAATTTAAAATAAAATTGAAACTGTAAAACTTGCATAGTATTAAATTTCATTCTATAGCATAAATATAACTTACCAAAATATATAAGAAGTTCAAAAATGTTATATGAATTATTAATTGGATAATATACAAGTTTAGGTTTGAATAATGAAATATGCATTTAATTAATGGTTTGCAAATATAAATAAAATTGTTAGTAAATAATTGGAATTTAAATTAACATTTAAAGGTGATTCACAATTATGTTAATATAAAATGGAAATACTATATGTGAATGTAAATGTGAAATTAAATTATAGAGAAATTTAAGTAATGACTTAAGAATTAATTAATTGAAAATTCAACTTTGAATGAAAAGAGGTTGTATGTTGTTTAACTACATTCTATTTGCATAACTATAACTTACCAAATACTTAAAAAGTTTAAAATGCTAATAAGGATAAGTAGAGGAATAATATACCAGTGTGAGAGTGAATAATAAAATGTGAAGATCTATTGATAGTTGTAAATATAAAGGAAATTTAAGTTGTAAAATGAATTAAATTTAAAATTAATTAAATATAGAATTAGTAAATGGAAACTAATTAAATTTGAATAAAACTAAATGTCAATAAACTTGGAAGTGTATGAAATTAAAATTTTGACTTGGAAATGTATAATTGATTTATTATAGATTTGGATGGATGTTAATGTTTGATATGCATTGGTTGTTAGATGGATGATAATTGATTAAATAGAATTCATTAATGTAAATGGAATTGAATAAATGGAATAAAAATTTTAAATAATTAAATTCAAATTTGAAGCAAAGTGAAATTAAATATAATTGAATTCAAATTAAATTGAAGCAAATTGACTTGAATTTAAATTATGAAACAAACTTGAATAAATCGGAAACAAATCGAATGTAAACTTATTTCATGGATAAATAAGAAAATAAACGACTTCGTGTTTATGATTGTTTCTTTAGAAAATTTGAAGTTGATGGTTTGTACTTTGAAATAAGAAAAGCAAATTTTTGGAAAAATCCAAAATTGTCCAATATATGCTGAAACGAAAACAACCATAACTTTTAAATGGTTGAACGGAATTTGACGATCTTGGACTTTTCGGAAAGCCTAGAAACTGTGCTACATCTTTTGTTTAGAATGTTTTGATAAATACCTTCATCCACTAGGCTTAAAACACAAATATTAGTCGCTGTCCTGTGCGGAGTAGAAATCTGAAGTACCTTAGTATTCTTGCCATAACTCTTTACTGGTTTATCGGATTTTGATGATCTTGCCCTTTCTGGAAAGCTTAGAACTTAAGCTAAAACTTTTGTTTTAAATGTTTTGTGTTTTTCTGTCATTTAGAGGGTCGAAAACATGAGTGGAAGTCGCTGACCTGCGCAATTCATTGCCCAGGCTGAGGCGTATCCATTTAGTAAAACGGCCATAACTTTTGAACGGATGGTCAGAATTTGATGATTTTGGACATTCCGGAAACCCTGAAACAAATGCTACAACTTTTGTTTTGATTAGCTTGCAAAATTCTGTCGTTTGGTTGGCTAAAAACTAGAATCTACTTGCTGTCCTGAACACAAAATTTTCAGTTTGGAAGTTAATATGTTATGTATATGTTGTATATGGCAAGTATATCGATCTATCTTTATATGCATGATTCTCACTTGGTTGTTGAGTATTTTAGTAGGTAGCAAAGGGGTTGCGCTTCGCCTGTGGAGCTCGCTTCTGCGCTAAATGCAAAATGTAAGTTAAAATGCTAATAAACGCTTAATAAAAGGTATGTTCTCGGATTACAGTTTATGTTGTGGTATATTATTGTGTTCCCCATGTTTTGGGATGCCTCATTCTTGTAATGAGATGTATATCATGCAATTATTACCACTGTGAAATTTTTCGGTCCTAGCCGCGCAAAGGAGGTGCTGCCGAAATTTTTCAAAAATCCGGGAGTTAGAAAATTTTGAGATTTTAAAAATCCTATAACTAAATTTTTGCAAATAAGTAGAATATTTTGAATGAATTATATCTAAATGATGGTTTCCCCTTCTCCGTTCCTTTTCGAGGACGAAAAGTTTTAAGTGGGGGAGAATGTAACGACCCGTATTTTTAACACTTTAAAAATACGAATTAAAATAAAAATTTTGGATAAAAATCCGAAGGAAATAAAATTTTGTGTTGTTAAATGTGAATTACAAGTTAAAATGCAAAACTGAATTCTGAAATAACTTATTTGTAAATTAAATATGGATGTTAACCTGTATTGAATGTAAGTAATGAATTGAGTTTGATTGTAAACCAAATTGGTTATGATTGTAAACAAAGAATAAATAAAACGGTAGATTTAATAGTGGAAGTTTATGTTATTGAAACTAATATAAATAAGTGTAACTTAATATTACAGTTGATTGAAATCAAATAATAATCGAAACTGTAATTTGATAAAGATGTTAACTGGTAATTGAACGTAAGTAAAGATTTAAATTTGAATGTAACAAGTAATTGAAATGAATTGAATTTGATTTTAAACAACGAAATAAATAAAATGTTACATTTAATATTGAAGTTATAATATTGAAATCAACGTAAATGAATGTAATTTAATATTACTGTGAATTTAAATAAGATGGTAGTTGAAGAAAATGAAAGTAAATGAATTATAAACTATTTATAATAATGTATAAGTAAATGGTTGATTCAATAATGAAAGTGTAAATCGAAATAAAAGAATTCATTTGAAATTAAATAACTTGAATTTGAATTACAATATAATTGAAGGCTGAATCTAATATAATCTTTTATATTGGATTTATAATGGAAAACTGCATTGTAAAAGATTGTTAATTACTGGGAAATTAAAAATAGGATTTGTGAACAATTGAAATTTGATTTAAAGGGTAATAATTTAAAATTGGGAATTTTATATTGAAATTAAACAGTCAAATAATTTATTTTCGAATATTGGATTTAATTAGGTAATTAAATCAATAATTTAATAAGTTAAATTTCAGAAATAATTGAAAATCGAGTTGAATATGATTGAAAATGATTTGTAAAATTTTATCTTATCATATTGGAGTTATAGAAATGTTATAGAACTTTTAAAATTGAATTTTAAGTTGAACTGTGAAAATTGAATATTTTAATATTTAATTATCGACTGTAAAATAGCCAATTTTCAAACAGTCTCAGAATTGAACGAAACTAGTTCCATTGGATCCGTAATAGTTTGTTATTGTTAGATTTCAATTTTTGTAGCAATCGGGGTTACCGTTTGACTGTGGCAGCTCGAGACGCATCGTATTGTTTTTAATTTTAATTCGGCGAGTTAAAAATAGTCATTTTTCAAAAAGTCTCGGATTTCGACGAAACCAGTTTCATCGGATCCATATTGTGATATTATAGTATGGTTTCAAATTTCGTAATTTTTGGATTTACCGTTTGTCCGGTACGAATTAAAACGCATCGAAATCGGTTTAAATCGGTTTAATTTAAATCGATCGTTTATTGCCATAACTCGCACATACGGTCGAATTAGGTTCCGAAACCTATTCCATTGTGTCCGGAACGTGGGATAAACCCTAGAAACGCCGGTTACCGTGCGTAAATCGGAGTTCGGAAAATCGAGTGAATAGTGATTTTCGGTAGATTTTCTATAAAAGGACTTTACTCTTCATTTGCAAACCAACCCTCCTTCTTCTCCAGCCGGCCCTAATTTTTCAATGGCCAGAAAATTTCGAACCTTCTCCTCTTAATCTCTCTCAATCCGTAAAGAATTAGCAAAAGTCTTCAACAACAAACTTCTAGAGCTCGATGAGAGCTACAAATCCATACGGAGATGATCGAGTTTCGTTGCATGGATCAACGGCAAGTGGGCCCCGTTCGTCACCAGGTCACGCACGCATTTCTAGGCCCAGGAGCAGCCGAGTTCAACCAAATCGCAGCCGTGGGTGTGGGGGAGATGGGCGCACGCAACGGCGGTCCTTGATCGAGTTTTCGTGCTTCGTGGTGGCTGTAAATTTTAACCCTAGATGATGATGTTGGGTTTGGTTTCAACGTAAATGGCCTGGAGCATGCGTAATGGAGGAGAAGCATGCAAGCACGGCCCAGATCTAGTGCTGAAAGGATGAAGGGCTCTGATGTGTTGGAGGTTAAAACAATAAAAAAATTTGTAAAATTGAATTATATTAAATTCGTGTAACTTCAAAAATTCGTATCTTTTTCATACGAGGTCCGTTTTGGACGAAACGAAGTGCGTTGGAATCGTATGGACGAGCACTACACAATGGAGCTGGATTGGAATCATTTGGAGCTAGAGAGAATTTTGAGTTAAATCGAACGTCGTTCGATTTGATTTAAAATCGTAAAAAATCAAGGTGAGTGTTTATACGCTCACAATTGACTGAATATCTTTATGGTAGTTAAATCTGACATTATGAAGTAATATGGATTTATTTGTCGTTGTTTGATAAAAATTTAATTGTCATATAGATTCTCATTTGAATTCACCGTTGAAAATTAAATTGACAGTCAAATTGAAGTTAAAATTTAATTGCGATCAAATTACCTGATATTGGTAATTATGAAGTTGTTGTGAATGATTATTGGCTTTATGGTTGATTTGTTGTGATGGATGCTAATGGTCGATATTGGTTGTTTATTTATTTTGATATATCATGCTATCATCATGTATATTGTTTATTGCATATAAACTGTAAACTGAATCATTTCGAATAAATTAAGAAATAGGTTGAAATGATATACCTATGACATCTATTTGGATTGAAATGATATATGTCCATCCTTGAAATTAAAATTGAAATAATTATCCACTTGGCCATAGGTTAGGAAATTATATACGGACACCGGGATGGTTAAATTAAATGATTTTAAAAAAAGTTGTTTTGAAATTATTTAAATGAATTGATTTTAAGAATAAAAATCCAATTTATGGAAATTGAATTATTTTGAATTGAAGCTCGAAATGTTGGAATTTAAACTTGGTAAATGAAATTGTTTAATTATTCGAAGTTTAGAGTTTAAGAAAAAAATCGAAATACGGCGTAAATTTTCGAAAGTTGATTTGTTGTAAAAGATTGGACTTTTTAGCGAACTCTGAATATTTCTAAGAAAATTTATATGAAATGATATTTCAAGTTGAGTTTGGAATTGAAAATTGATTTGAAATTGAGATTTAATTAATTTGGAATTTAATTGAGATTCAAAGAAATTTGTGAATTGGACTAAATTGAAACTATTGAATTAAATTTGAAGATAAAATTGATTTGAATGTGATTTGAACTGAAATTGATTTGGAATGTAATACTTAAATGAATTCTTGAAATCCGAATGTGAATCTAAGTTTATTGAATTGGAATTTCTACAAAAATTAAGTAAACTACTTAATACGGATGTTTAATTTGAAGTATATTCTAATTTGAATACGAAATGGTTTTAAAGCGAATCTTATATTCTTATATAAATATATGTGCTGTTTTGAAATGTGAAGTATTTAAAGTTTCGAAATATATTGAAACTGAAATGGCTTATTTTGTGGTTCAAATATGTATTTGAAATTGATAATTTGAAATGGTTTATTGAGAAGCTGAATCGAGTTGAAATTGATGATTTGAAATTTGATTAAATTTTAAATTTTGGAATTCGAGTTTATGTGGATCGTTGTGAGATTTTAAGGCGAAAAATGATTTTGAAATCGAAATGAGATATGGAGGCGAAAATTGATTTTGAAATCGAAATGAGATATTGAGGCGAAAAATGATTTTGAGATGAAATCGTATATTTGAGTAGATATGATGATTTTGAAATGGATTTGATTTTGAAGCGAATATGATATTTTGATATCAATTATAAATCGATTTGAAATGTAAAAGATCCAACCGGTGTGAAAAATATAACGTAGTTATTAAAGAGACCGGGATCGGATATGGACATACTCTCTGTCGATACCGAAAACCACTTTAATAACTATATTCGTGGAGTGTTGATCCAGAACGAAGTGGATGGTTTTGGTGAACGTGTTGATTTGAAGAAAGAGAACGATTTTGGATGACCCCTGACATGACTAAAACAGGAGCCGCGCCGGGCCATTGAGGATCGCCATCTCTAGCGGACACACTCCTTCGATACCATGTCTATTACTTTTGTGATTCGATTTGGGTGCACCCCGCGATTTGGGAGTGTTGTTTCGCGGTGTTGGGGTAGTAGCTGCTATGCCCAACATCAGTCCGGATCACGCAACTACTAGTATCCTAGTTGGTATTGCCTCATGTACCTTGTCATACTGATTATCCTATTCGCGACCACTACGATTTTGGTTTGTACCTTTAGTATATGGATTGCCCTCTGGTGACTTCCGGTTTTGGGGAAACTACGGTCTTGTATATGCTATTGGGAATAAAAATGTGTTAAGGGTGGAATGGGCCACGACTTAACGCTATTTTGATATCTTACCTTACTGATTAGACCCTAGTGTATATAGCGTACATACTATGTAGTAGATAGTTTAACGGATCCTTGGGAAATGGAAAAACCCGTAACATCTCTTAAGTTATTGCATTCATATTTATCCATTTCGATTTAACTGACATAAGATATTTTAGTCCTGACTCGAGTGTTTTGTTTTTCATTACGCTCGGGTCAGCCTGAGCATTTCAGTTTAGATTGAAGATTATTCTGGAGGACGAAGACGAAGATTTGGTATATTTACTATTACTATATCCATGCATTGTACTATGTTCCGCTGCATTATTGTATTACTCTGAATGTATGTGACTCTGATTATTGTTGTATAATAATATTCCAATGTTTATTTAACAGCTTCATGAACTGTTATTTTATTATTATACTTTATCCTTCCGCTGCGAGATTCTGAGTTTGTTTCTGTTCTTTCTTTCTTTTCTTATTTAACCCCATTAACCATTCGCCCTTTTGAATGGTTTAGAATCGGCATGTGTGTCTGATTTGCCGATTTAAACTGTCCAAAAAGGCGGGTCGTTACAATAACAGTAAATACATTAGAATAAGTAATGTAATCACAAAGTCGATTTATGCTTGTTCAAACCTCCCATCCTTTGTCTAATCCTAGAACTTTCTTTCAAATTTCCATTAAACAACCCCTACCTCACTCGAAGGAACATGTTTCTACAACTAGAAGAAGTTTCCAAATCGAATTTCTTAGTCTAGGCACCGTATAGGAATTCAACAAACTTGCAATAATATATAGATTTTGACTTTTATTGTCTCTATGTAGATTAATTTTTCCACGCAAAACCATAACTCACTTATAACTAGCACAAATGAATATGGGTAGAGGTCTAAATGCTAGGTTTAACTTGACCATAATCTAAGTGTAGCAAATTGAATGATCATTTGTCAAAGTATTTAATCAAAAATTTGATGTTGAATTGAATGGTCGTATACCAGAATAGCACAGAGCAATAGACTAAGAAGTATATAAAATATGTTCAAAATTGATGTGTATTGCTCTGGGAAATGATGGGTTTATATAGTTGATGTATGGATGCCTAAGAGAAGTTACAGCACATAAGAATAGGCATGGAACAAAGAGGAGAAATGTTCTGATGAAGGGAAGTGACTATAAACAAAGAGACGAACCAACGAATGACCACGAAACAATAATTCAACTACTAGACTCCCTAATTGGTCAATGGGTTAGGGATAACCAGTTGATCGGCTAATTAGCCAATTGATTGGTCAAAGCTTTTTCGGCACTTTTTCACTGATTTATGGTCATTTTATGACCTACTTAAATTCCAAATAAATCCAGAAATTTTTTATAAAATATTATAACATATTTTAGAGGTGGATAAGTTTCAAGTGATTTGGATATCATTTGTGTGGATTTAACAAATTTAGACTCTAAAGGACTTGATATAAAACATACTCCTCTTTCCATCTTTGCAATCTATCTTTGAGTTTATCTTCCACATATATATGATCTAATAGATTTGTTAACTCCATTATAATATTTTGAAAGCTCATTCAATCCATTATAGCTTTTTATGCTCCATCTTTATTGTTCTTCATTATTGCCTTGTTTCTATGTGCATCGGTCTTTGTATAATGTTACAAATCCTATAGTATCTCGATACTCATATTAGTAGCATTATCACATGGTTATTATCGTAAACACACTGAAGTCATGTTCCTAACACTCTCGTCCTTTTTGATAATGACAACCATATGATTTATAACAAAGTACAATATTTTAATTTACTCCCACTTAATATATGCTCCCCCTATATCGATGCATTCCCTCTAACTTTATACGTTAATGCTCTATATCTTCTTCCTCTTTGTCATCAATAAAAAAAAGAAATTTTGGGTAAGTACAAAAATATTGTTTAAACATCATGTGGAGAGTATATTAATAATATTTAAATATAGGACATTTAAACATAAAAATGTTAAGCTTACATGCGTCCATTATCTTAAATGAGTATATAGAATTTTGCAAAAATTATAGTTTGATGATAGTCGAAAATTTAAATGACTAATCCCAACATTTTCTCTTTTTTATGAGAAATAAAATATCGTATATTTACCAATTTCACTAACGTCCATGTTCCAAAAAACACATATTTCCAAATATATGTGAAATGTCTACAATTTAAAATCTATTCTTTATGCTTGATTTCCAGATACCTACAAGAAATAAATTTTGTTTTGGCACCCACTACCTACGTTAGGGTCTAGGAGTTAGTCAGAGGGTGAGAATCATACCAAAAAGGTGTGGTTGTACCCATAAAAGGAAATGTTATATAACAAACATATACTAAAGGTATATTATTATTAATCTATTTAGTAGAATAGTACTCTATTTTATATAATATCTTTTCCAAATTTTAGGAAACCATATCCAAGTTTGGTTTTATCTTTAAACGAGTAGTTCTATTCATTGACCGCTTTTTCAAAATAATCACTTATATACACTTGCTTACCATACTTATCCATATTAACCGGTAATAATTTACTTAGCATTAATTTAGTACTTAAAAATAATCTTTTATTATTTTCATATGAAATATTACTGCGATATCAAGTGATTCTAGAATTATCTCGACTTTTAGTGCTAGAAATAATCTTTTTAATATACAAGCATACATATAAAGTACTATTTTTACCTTAAACTTATTATATCCTAAAATACATTTATCAGTAAATGGTCTAGAATTGGATAAAACAAGATTTAAATTATTTTGACCTTTGTTGAAATCTGCAACTTTTTCATTGATTTTATCAAAATTTTCTTTATGGTTGAAATTTTTCAATACAAAATTATCATTTTTTAAACATCTTATTCTTTAACTAATACTATATTCTTTTTCTTTAAAGCATTATTCTCTTTTTAAGGAGACAAAATTTAAGAAATACCATTATTTGAATAATTTCCTAAATCATTAATATCATTATTCAAAATATTTATTTTATACAAAACCTCTTTATTTTATAAAAATATTTATTTTCAACTTTAAAGAAATATTTAACTTTTCATCATTTATTCTAGAAGTCAAATTTTATGGGTCCATACTCAAATATTCTAAAGAAACCATTTATTCTGAAATTACTTGATCAAAAACTCATTTTTTGTTCTTCCACACATCATTTTCTAACTCATATTTTTCTACTTTCTCTAAAAAAGTTCCAACAATTTAATGACCGTCAAATTTCATAAGCAAATTACTATAGTGATCAAGTAATTGAACAAAAGCAATTTCCACCTTACTAACATCCTGTGGAGCTATGCTTCCATCAACTGTAGTCGTGCAACATGTATTCCAAATTTCCAATACTTGGTGTATTGTTGCTTTGACTAGATCTTCATTTTTGGTTAGCCATAGTTCTGATTTTGTTATAATTTGTAGAACATCAGGCTTCGATATCGTTGATAAGTCAGGGCATTAGGATCGAATATGGCCGAACATGTATAACTAGAGAATATAATAGTAAATGCAATCACATAGTCGATTTATACTGGGTCAGACCTCCCATTTAAGGCTAGTCATAGAACTCCCTTTGTAAGTTCTACAAAACAACCTTTACTTCACCTAAAGGAATAGCTTTCTATAACTAGTAAAACTTCTCGAGCTGAACGTCACACAATTGTCCGAGACATGACATAGGAATTCAACAAATTTGTAGTAATATAATGATTTTGATTTTTATTGTCTTTGAGTAGAATGATTTATCAACACTGAAGTAAAACTCTCCTATAACTAGCACAAATGAATTTGAGTGGAGGTGTAGATGCTAGCAGATTCAACGTACCCATAAAATAAGGGTAGTGAATTAAACTATCAATAGTCAATGTATTTGATCATAAATTCGAAATTGAATTAGATGATCAAAGATCAAAATAGCATGCAGAGCAATACATTAAGATAGTGTATATAATATGTTCATATTGATGTGTACTACTGTTGGAAATGATGGGGGTTCATATAGTTGATGTATTGATGCCTAGAGAAGTTACAACACTTGAGAATAGGCATGGAACTAAGAGGAGCAATATTTTGGCAAAGGGAAGCGACTATAGAACAAAAAGACGAATGAATAATAATGACCCAAAAGTTCAATGACCAGACTCCCTAATCAGTCGACCAATTAGGAATAGCCGGTAAATTGGTCTTTCAATCGATTGACAGCTTATTTAACTTGTTAACAAGTTATCTCTTAACTGATTGATTGGTTATAGCTTTTCCGGCTCTTCTTTTACTGTTTCATGCCCTTTATGGATTTCAAAAATATGGAAATAAATTGTAAAATATTAGAGCTTATTTCAAAGAATGTAGAAAATATTAAAGTGATCTGGATATAAATTGTACGGTTTTAACAAATCGAAACTCTAAAAGACTTGATTTAAACTCAATATAAATGTATTCTTCTTTTCAGATATGCAATCGATCTTCGAGTAAATCTTCAACATATATGTGCTCCAAAAAATTTGTTAACTCGATTATAATGATTTGAAATCTCAATCGCTCCTTTATTACTTTATGTGATCCATTATGTTGATTTCTTCATTGTCGCATTGTTTCTTTATGCATTGGTCTTCGTATAATACTACATATCCTATAATATCTTAATAAACATATTAATAGCGTCGTCATATAGCTGATATCATCAATACAATAAATTCATGTTCCTAACAGGGACCACTACTTGGAATCGGTTTAAGTGTAGATTTGAGACTCAGTTCATACTGTAGTCTAAGAAGAGTGCTTTATGTAGAGAGTTTCAAGTTGTGAAGCAGGAAGACATGACTTTAGGTGAACATGTGTTTGCACCAAAATTGGTCACAAACCCCGAATGTTGTGAAAGCACCAGTGTATGAATATAAATCAACAATATTCACACACAAATCTAAAATCTAAGCAAACAGAGTATCACAATTCAGAAATAATGAACATAAACACGAGATTTATAGTGGTTCGGCGATCTTGCCTACGTCCACTCTGAAGTTGATGATTTTATTGATGTTCACTTGATGATTACAATTTCTTCTGATGTAGTACAACTGATTATATGATTATAATCTGAATCTAAGGAAGCAATGGTGATTCTGAGTAGATCTGGCAGAGTCTGGGCGCTCTTTTGCTGCTAAAATTGTCCGACCCCTTTTCTGAATGACCAAGGGCTCTATTTATAGGTGTAGGAGGCTGATATTTCGCCTAGATTGAAGGGAGACCAGTTCTGGCACGTGAGGGGGCCCACATGCCCGCTTTTTGGAAATCCGGGCCCACTTTGGGATCGATTCGAAGCTATGTTCGAATCGATCAAGAAATTGTCCAATCAAGCTGAAATTTGGCGTGAACATTCTTCAACATGTGCTCAAGCTACTGTGAAAATTTCATAGCATTTGGACTTGTAGATCTCAAGTTATGATCGATTCAATGTTGTGTTCTTCGTCCTATGGATTCGATCGAATCGGTAGGGTCGAATCCATATGTTTGGCCTATGGATTCGAACTGAGGCTTGTTCTATGGATTCGAACTAAGGCTTGTTCTATGGATTCGAACTAAGGCTCGTTCTATGGATTCGAACTAAGGCTCGTTCTATGGATTCGAACTAAGGCTCGTTCTATGGATTCGAACTAAGGCTCGTTCTATGGATTCGAACTAAGGCTCGGCCTATGGATTCGAACTGAGGCTCGTTCTATGGATTCGAACTAAGGCTCGGCCTATGGATTCGAACTAAGGCTCATTCTATGGATTCGAACTAAGGCTCGGCCTATGGATTCGAACTGAGGCTCAGCCTATGGATTCGAACTAAGGCTTGGCCTATGGATTCGAAGTAAGGTCATAGGATGGATTCGAAGTAAGGTCATAGGATGGATTCATAGGATGGATTCGAAGTAAGGTCATAGGATGGATTCGAAGCAAGGTCATAGGATGGATACGAAGTAAGGTCATAGGATGGATTCATAGGATGGATTCGAAGTAAGGTCATAGGATGGTTTCATAGGATGGATTCGAAGTAAGGTCATTTTCTCTATCTTGAATCGATTATATCTTGAGCATACGAACTCGGATTGACTTGAAACTTGGAACGTTGGTTTGCATGGCTTCACTTGTCATGTCTTATCAATTGCAGCCCGATCTGGACTCGGACAAAAATCATTGATATCCAGGGTGAAACAGTGTATAACGAACTTTCACGACGAACTGTCTTTAGTTTTCCAGTCAACTTTTTGGTGTCACGGCCTTGCCAAAAGGCGGGATAACATTTGCCCCCCAAAACATGCCTTGCGATAGGAAGGTGTGTTTTGTAATGCCATAAGCTGGATGTTCATATCCCGTTGATGACCTGTAAAGAAATTGATAGGTTTAATCTGACCATGAATGACGATCGTTCACGACCGTATGTCATTTGAGGTAATATGGGACCGTTCGAGGTTGGATGTTGTTCGTGGCAAGTAAAGAAATGGGACCGTTCACGGTCGGATGTCGTTCTAGACGAATTGTGACTGTTCGAAGTCGGATGTCGTTCTAGACGGATTGTGACTGTTCGAAGTCGGATGTCGTTCTAGACGGATCATGATCATTCGCGATCGAGTGTCATACGAGGGAAAATTCGATCGTTCGCGATCGGGTGCCGTACGAGGCAATATGTGGTCATTCACGATCGAATGTTATATTAGATGAAGTGTGACCATTCGCGGTCGGGTGCCGTTCGAGGCTAATGGTGACCGTTCGAGGTCGGGTGCCGTTCGAGGCTAATGGTGACCGTTCGAGGTCGGGTGCCGTTCGAGGCTAATGGTGACCGTTCGAGGTCGGGTGCCGTTCGAGGCTAATGGTGACCGTTCGTGGTCGGGTGCCGTTCGAGGGTAATGGTGACCGTTCGAGGTCGGGTGCCGTTCGAGGCTAATGGTGACCGTTCGTGGTCGGGTGCCGTTCGAGGCTAATGGTGACCGTTCGAGGTCGGGTGAGTGTGCCCGAGGGGGACTTAGTATTATCGATGTCAGGTTCACGTTCGGGTGAATTTTTGAATCAACGATTGTGGCGGTTCGTCGCCGTACAAGGTGTGCTTGTGGACCGTTCGCGATCCAAAGCACACGCTAGTAACTTCTTCTTCAGAATTACAAATACCAAATTAACGTTCACATGAATGCCATAACAGAAATATCCAAACAAACAAAGTCTAAGTGTTCAAATCAACATGAAACGAAAGCAAAGCAAGGATGTCGAAGTGTAAATTCCCACTACGAGATGGTCAATAATTATTCAGAGCATGCCTGTGGATCGTTCGCGATCTCATACATGTGTAAATGGTTTGACGTTGTTAGTGAGAAGTTTACGACTCGTTCATCGTTATTCAAATCAATTGATAACCAAACGGTGTCCTGGTTCAGGATCACCCCTAGCTGATGTAGACGGTGGTCGCTCTGGTTCCACCGTTGGAGCTCGCCTCCTCACATACTGAAGTAACCTAACGTTCCTGATATGCCCTTCTACCTCATCCTTCAGGTGTCTACAGTCGTTTGTGTTATGTCCATTCAGCTCGTGGAATAAGCAATATTGGTCTGACTTTCTTTCGTCGGTAGTTGGATCCCATCGCATTGGTCTACGATAGGCAATTTGCTCTCGTATGTCTCGGTAGATTCGTTCCAAACTCTCATTCAGCTCTGAGTAGGTGGTGAATCGTGGCTCTCTCCGCAGTCGCTTTGGCCCGTCACCACTATCCTCAGCCTTTCGTTTTCTTTTATCCTGGTCTGAATCCTTTTCAAAAGGCTTTTTGTCTTTAAGTGCATAAACTTATATTCCCTCTCCTTCTTCTCTTTCAGCATTAGCGTCTTCCAATCGCAAAAACTTTTCTGCCTCGTGATAGAATTCTCCTAGATCCATAGGTGGATCCTTAGTTAATGAATTTTTGAATTCTGTGCCATCAGCTATTCCGGACACAGCTGCCATCATAACCATGGATGGATCTGGCCGATACACGGATGCTGCTGCCGCATTGAACCGTGTTAGGAAATTCCTCAAAGACTCCCCAGCTTTCTGCTTTAGCATTGCCAAACTCATCACATTCTTGGGCCTTGAAATGTGAACCCTGAATTGCCTCATAAATTTCTCAATCAAATCGGTCCATGTTCCAATGGAGCCGCTCTCTAGCTGTCTGAACCATAAAGCTGCTATGTCTGTCAAATACAATGGGAAGCATCAGGCCATGACTTCCTGTGATGCCCCCAGCACTTCCATGTGCCTTATATACCTCGTTAGATGGACCGCAGGGTCCGTCCTCCCATCATACCTTTCTACTGTTGGCAGTTTGAATTCTGGTGGGTTCCTAGCCAGCCTAATCGCAGGAGAAAAGGGACTCCTGTTCACGTCTTCAAGATCTCTGTTTACTAATCCTTCTCTCATGGCTCGCCTGACCATCTCTGCCAATCTATCATTGTCTCCAAGCTGTAGTCCTCCTTCACTACCTTCGATCTGCCCCCCGAGTCCTTGTGAGCTTTCGGGTGTCTGCCCCCCTGGCTGAGCGTTCATCCCTCTATCACTGCCAGGTTGCTCGGATGTCCTTGTCTCTCTTCCCGGGTTCGGATCAACATGTCCTAAGTGTGTGCCCCCCAGCTCCGGCGCTGCGTTGGATGGTCCTGCTTCGTTCTGGACTCTGGTTGTTCCTTGATTTTGCGCTCCAAGTTGCCCAATCTGTTGAAGCAAGTTTTGTATCATTTCTTCTTGTCTTCTCATCATTGCCTCTATCTCGTCCCTGGTGACGAAGGCTGAAGCTCGGTTTGCTCCTGAGGAAGCCTCTTGACTTCCTTCGTGCTGACTTCTCTCAGCTCTTTGCCTTCTACTTGTTTGTCGAGTCATTGTCTTTCAAATTTTCAAATCTTGTGTAGCGGGTGCTAGTCCTTCTCAGTGAAAGCACCAAAGTGTTTGCGCCAAAATTGGTCACAAACCCCGAATGTTGTGAAAGCACCAGTGTATGAATATAAATCAACAATATTCACACACAAATCTAAAATCTAAGCAAACGGAGTATCATAATTTAGAAATAATGAACATAAACACGAGATTTATAGTGGTTCGGCGATCTTGCCTACGTCCACTCTGAAGTTGATGATTTTATTGATGTTCACTTGATGATTACAATTTCTTCTGATGTAGTACAACTGATTATATGATTATAATCTGAATCTAAGGAAGCAATGGTGATTCTGAGTAGATCTGGCAGAGTCTGGGCGCTCTTTAGCTCCTAAAATTGTCCGACCCCTTTTCTAATGACCAGGGGCTCTATTTATAGGTGTAGGAGGCTGATATTTCGCCTAGATTGAAGGGAGACCAGTTCTGGCACGTGAGGGGGCCCACATGCCCGCTTTCTGGAAATCCGGGCCCACTTTGGGATCGATTCGAAGCTATGTTCGAATCGATCAAGAAATTGTCCAATCGAGCTGAAATTTGGCGTGAACATTCTTCAACATGTGCTCAAGCTACTGTGAAAATTTTATAGCATTTGGACTTGTAGATCTCAATTTATGATCGATTCAATGTTGTGTTCTTCGTCCTATGGATTCGATCGAATCGGTAGGGTCGAATCCATATGTTTGGCCTATGGATTCGAACTGAGGCTTGTTCTATGGATTCGAACTGAGGCTTGTTCTATGGATTCGAACTAAGGCTTGTTCTATGGATTCAAACTAAGGCTCGTTCTATGGATTCGAACTAAGGCTCGTTCTATGGATTCGAACTAAGGCTCGTTCTATGGATTCGAACTGAGGCTCGGCCTATGGATTCGAACTGAGGCTCGTTCTATGGATTCGAATTAAGGCTCGGCCTATGGATTCGAACTGAGGCTCGGCCTATGGATTCGAACTAAGGCTTGGCCTATGGATTCGAAGTAAGGTCATAGGATGGATTCGAAGTAAGGTCATAGGATGGATTCATAGGATGGATTCGAAGTAAGGTTATAGGATGGATTCGAAGCAAGGTCATAGGATGGATACGAAGTAAGGTCATAGGATGGATTCATAGGATGGATTCAAAGTAAGGTCATTGGATGGTTTCATAGGATGGATTCGAAGTAAGGTCATTTTCTCTATCTTGAATCGATTATATCTTGAGCATACGAACTCGGATTGACTTGAAACTTGGAACGTTGGTTTGCATGGCTTCACTTGTCATGTCTTATCAATTGCAGCTCGATCTGGACTCGGACAAAAATCATTGATATCCAGGGTGAAACAGTGTATAACGAACTTTCACGACGAACTGTCTTTAGTTTTCCAGTCAACTTTTTGGTGTCACGGCCTTGCCAAAAGGCGGGATAACAACATATACAAAGCTTCGTTCTTTAGCAAAGTATGGTATAGAGTATATTATCACACCGTTGAAGAAGATGAGAAATTTATACATGGTTTGAAGAAAGGGCTAGGTCAAAAGTTGATGGCTTATCTTTTATCCCCATTCGAGATGATTGTTGAGATGGCTCGGAGATATGATGTTTTTAACAAAAGGAGAAGAGGACGGAGAAACCTAAGGCTAAAATGAAGAGTAGGGCTGCCCCATTTTAGAAAGGGAAAGGAAAGAAACTAATGGAGTTAAGAGCTTGCCCTATAAGCAATTATATAACTTGATTATATAACTTTCCTCTTAAAGAGGATCTTCTTCGAAATGAAGTATGCCTCTGGTTTAATTTTCTAATATATGTATTTTTATATTGGATATAAGTAATGATTTATATTCATCAAATATATATAAGTAGAAAATCCTTATGAAAAGTATTTATGCGATTGTAGTTGCGAATATTTCGCAACCACGAGTATTAAATCGTGTCTAGTAAATACTTATCCTTAAATTGTTTCTCATCAAGATGTATTGAAAAAAGGATATCAATACATCCGTTGGGACTATAATACATAATCCTCTCCATATGATGGATGGTGAATTACTTAACCGTTATGGATGTTAATGGGTTACGTACTTGTGGTTGTTTGGAACAATCATGAAATGACTCAATGAGAGTCTTCTATTGATTAACATAACTAAGTTAAAACATTAGATCTACTGTAACGGCGTGCACTAGTATTTAGACTTGAAAGTATTGTACATCTTAATTAGCTAGGCTGTACTTGGACTATAGTCAATCACATGGCATCATGATCATGTTATGACTATAGTTGGTTACATCTTGAGCTAGTTAAAGTGAAGCACTACTCAAGAGAGGATGGGTCTCCTTCATTGTAGAAGGTTGTTATCACCGCAGCAGGTAGTCAAAATATCTGGCTGGAATGAAATGGTTAATTAATAAATGTGATTGGATTGAACGAAGGACTTTAAGCTGGTCTATGTAAATAACTACAGATATCATTGAAGTTTTGACCATTGATCAAACTATAGATATCTTAGTGATATAGCGATAATGAAAAGAAAACTTGCACAATATATCGTTATAAAGCTATAGCTTAATAAAGACTAGAAATTTGATTTTTCCTAACTATTCTATAAGCAATTGAACTCATATCCTAATAACTTGTTCGATATAACAACACCATCGAAATAGATCTCCAAATTGTGTACCATATCATAATGCACCGTTATTGGAATAAAGCTCCGACTCGTGTGCCGAACCATGTGCAACACTATTAGGATAAAAGACCCAACTCATGAGTCGAACTGTATGCAACACTATTATTATAAAGCCTTAACTGCATGCTCGACCATCTGCCACACCATTGGAACAAAGCTCCAACTCGCATGTCGAACCATGTGCCACACCATTGGAATAAAGCTCCAACTCGCATGCCGAACCGTACACGGCACTATTAGGGTAAAACCGCAACTCGTCGTTGCCAAACCACATGCAATACTATTGGGATAGAGCCCTAACTCGCTTGTCTATGAAAATGCAACACTATTAGGACAAAGATTCAACTTGCGTACCAACCCGTATGCACCACTGAAGGGATAAAGCCTCAACTCGCATGCCAAACAATACATGTACAACCGAGGACTACATTTCGCATACTTGTACCAAAATGCCTAAATGGATCTCATTTAGCGTTTATGCATAATGAATAGATGAAATATGATCTTGCTACACATACGATAGAATTTAACTACTAAAATGAGAAGTATTAATATCATGTCAAATGACTGCTCGATGAAGTAAACAAGCTCGCACTAAGTCATTATGCAATGTAAACACGCAATAAGGTGCTTTTTTAGTATTTCAGAACTCGGCAAATGAAATACCAAAACGTTTCTCATCTTCCCATAATCACGACGCCATGAATCGAACGTGAATTTGATGTTGTGTGTGAAAGTTATAAAGGTTAGAAGGATAGGGGTATATTTGTAATTAATTAATTATTCCTTTCCTTCGTTACCGCAAACCGCATCCATGTTTAACCCTATATGCTGCCGTATAATTCCATCTACCATTACTGCCATAAACACCCAAAGGCCGATTAGGAGCCACATGTTGGAACTGGACCAGCCCGCAATGGAAGTGATGGGTGAATTTCAATTTTTTTTACCATTTTAGATATTTATTGGGCATATGAAGTCTAATTTATTTAGAACATTACAAAATTTCCTTTTAAATAAAATAAGTTTTTATTTAAATTTATAAAATGATTTTATATTATTTAATTAATGTCATAATAAATATATACACACACGTGTATCATATACACATATATGTGTGTGCATGTGTAGCATATCAATTCGCCTAAGGTATAACATGTCCGTGTATAAGTGTTGGGATTTACATCGCAACGAGCATGTTAGCTCATCGAATATATAAATATATTGTCTAAATGTATGTTTATATATATATCAGTTACAAATACATATATATGTGTGTATGAACTACTTTTCTTAAATAAATTTGTGTGAATATATATATATATATATATATATATATTTATAAATATAAGTATGAAATATTAATATTATATATAGATCTATAACTACATGAATATATTAAAATCATTTATAAATTATATTAAAAAAAATATGTGTGTGTTTGTGTGTTTGTTTGTATTTTTGCTGCAAAGCCAAGTAAAATATATATACATAAATATATAATTTTTTTAAACATATATATATATATATATATATATGTATATATAATATGATAGTAAATATAGATTAATACTTTGTATCTACCTGGTCCTGCATACGTCTTAGATGTTTTTTATTTTTTAATTTTTAAATATATTTTAATATAAATATCCATACGGATATTATTAAAATATCAATAGAAAACTATTTTCAAAACACATTTTGAATTTTAATTTTTTTAGTAAAATTCTGAATGATATTTTGTAATTTTGAATATTTAATATATAATTTTAAAATTAAAAATCAATTTTAAAATAAATTTTAGTTTTGGCCAATAAATAAAAATTTTAAATTAAAAATTTTATTTTTTATTATTTGCCGAGACTATATTAAGTATTAATTTAATTTTATAAAATTTATAATATAATTTATAATACATATATATATATATATTAATATAATTAATTTATTTGATTTAAATTTTATTTAAATAATAATATATTTTTTTGTTTATACCGAAAATATTATACCTATTAAACTTTATATATAAACTTTATAACCATGTTTTGTATAAAGTATGTTATTATTTAAATTATAAACTACACGCACAAATATATATATTGTAAATTAAATTATTTATGATAAGATATTAAATTATTTATGATAACATATTAAATAACATAAGATAAGATATAATGGCAACTTTTTCTCGTGCGACATTTTCTTCCTTTTTACGTTGACTTCCCATTCCTTCTTGCTCCGCCCCCCGCCTCGCATCCTCTCCCCTCCGCTTCGCTTCCCCTTCCTATGCATGCTTCTCTCCCTCAACCCCCGTTAGCTTCGCTCTCCCCTTTTCCCACTTCAACCAGATCTGGACGTGTATTTACCACCTTACCGTCTGCTCCCATTCGACCTATGCCTCACCTTCTATTTGTCACCGAATTCCCTCCTCTGCATGCAACCAATCCAATAATTCCTACAGCCGTTGTTACCCCTAGATCAGACTCTGATGTTCCGATTTCCATTCCTTGTGCTGACTTTCATACTGAGAATGGTGAAATGTTATCGACTATGCCACCTATTTCTGGTATGCAACCTCCTCCTACCTCCCCAACGTCTCCTCATTTTGCTGACGTAGCTTGTAGTGGTTAGGCGGTGGTAGTTAAGAAATCGAAAATTGTGATTAACGAACGGAGTGAACGATTGGTCTTGGGTGATACTGGTACTGTGTTTGATTTAGACGATTACACGGACAGTGTTAACGATTATGTCTCTAGGTCTAAAAAATCTGGTTCTGTGTTAGGAACTGGTGGTGTTTGTTTAAATGCCAAGATGATTTCTAATGTGTTAAACGATGGCTTGGACTTGGGTGATACTGCCCCTTTTATGTAGCGTCAACAATTTACAGTTCCAGCCCCGTCCAACACAAAAACATGGTCTTCTCGTTCACTTCTCTTCCCCGTAATGCGGGAGACTACAATCCTATTGAGTTTGAAATCGTGGAGGAAAATGGTGTTATGATCCCTTCTCCTATTGTGATGCAAGCTAGTACAGACTATTGGTCGGATTACTTGGTTGGATTCTTTTTGGATCCTAATCACCTGCTTCATGATGCTACTAGAGTTTGCCGTAGGGCTTGGAAGCTACGAGGAGAATTACATATGTTGTTGGTTGACTCTATGTACTTTCTTAAGTTTTCCATCGCCGAGGAACGCCGGCGAGTTCTTGAAGCCGGGCCTTCTTTTTTTGAGGGACAACCATTTATATTAACTCCATGGACCCCAACAGTTGCTAGCACTCATGATCAGGTTCTTTCTATTCATGTATGGGCTTACTTTTCACACATTTCTTCTGCGTTACAACCCTTGATTGGTCTGAATTGGCTTGCTTGTAACGTAGGCAAATTGAAATGCTTTGACTCTAATACAGTAGCTCGTAAAAAATTGGTGTACGCTAAGGCTCTTATTGAAATTACTCTAGATAAACCCCTCCCTTCCTTTATTCCTGTGCAGCTTGCTGTTGGATATGTTGTGGACATTCGTGTTCATTACGGATGGGTTCCCGACATTTGTGTCGTATGTCGTTCCTTCGGCCACCTGGCCGCCGCTTGCAAGCATTCTGCCGTCTCCCAGACGGGACCCAAGATTCCTCTACCTCGTCCACCTCTTAGGAAATGGGTTCCTAAGGTTACTGCCACTGCCACTGAGTCAGTCATTCTTCCTGATTTGCCAACTCCAGGTCCGGCTTCACCTTCTAGTTCTGTTGTTTCGCCTTCTGACATTGGTTCCGTCGTTCCTTCTGACGACATTGTTGTAGCCGCTCCCGTTGCTCATCCTCCTAGGTTGTATATTGTTTGGGCTGAGTCCGAAATGTGTTGGATTGATCTCAAATTTGATATGAGATATAACCTGTAACGACCCAGAATTTTGGACCATTCGCATCCATTATAAGTGTATAGGTAGACACTCATGCCGGAATTGAATTGCTCAAAATACCGCGTTGTTAATTTAAATTTGGCAAAACTGAACATATACAGTAAATAAAATAATCACAGATCACAGACACAGAGTAATAAATGCAGCGGAAATAAAAGAGATAGTAGTTCATGAAGCTACTATATAAATGTATAAGTTACATCAGAGTTAAACCAGATACAACAGAAGAGTAATATGATACATCAGATACAAAGCAGAATACATCACTGGAATCATCGAATATCTGAAAGCTGGATAGATAGCTGGATCTCCAAGCGAAGCTCCAACTCCAAAGGTGAGTCTCGAAAACTGGTACACTCAGTCTGACCCGAGCGTAAAGCAAAAACACAAGACACTCGAGTCAGGATTAACATTCTTATATTAATAAATCCAACTCAAGTGAAATAGCAATTGAAATACAAGTAACTCAAAGGATGTTGGAATAACCATCCTTTAAGGATCCGTCAAACTATCTACTAGGTAGTAATGTACGATAAGTAGATAATGTCTATCAGTAATATAAAAAGATATCAAAATAGCGTTAAGTCATGGCCCATTCCACCCTTAACACATTTTTATTCCCAAAAGCATATACAAGACCGTAGTTTCTCCAAAACCGGAAGTCACCAGAGGGCAATCCATATACTAAAGGTACAAATCAAAATCGTAGTGGTCGCGTATAAATGGAATACAAGTATGACAAGGCACATGAGGCAATACCCAAGGTAGTGATACTACCGTTCGCCTGATCCGGACTAGTGAGAACGCAACGCCGTAGCGCCCGCAACACCGTGAAACAACACTCCCAAAATCAAGGGTGCACCAATCGACAACAAGTATAAGTAGTTCGAAGAAGTGTGTCCACTTGAGGTAGCTAATCCTCCATTGGCCCGGCACAGCTCCTGTTTTAGTCATTTCCAATTTGACACAAGTGTCAAGGCTATCCATTATCGTTCTCTTTCTTCAGTCAACACGTACATCATTCCCACCACTTCATTCTGGATCATCACTCCGCGTATAGTTATTAAAGTGGTTTTCGGTTTAGATAGAGAGTATATCCATAACCGACTCCGGTCTCTTTAATAACTTTCGTAATTATTACACCGATTGGTCGTTTGTTTATTTCAAAACCAAATCAATTTCAATTCAATTAGAATTCGTAAATCAACATTTCATTTGTCTTTCTAAACCAATTTCCATAATTTACGTTTCAAAACTTCCAAATTACACTTTCAAAGTCTTACAATTCAATTTCAATTTTGTTTAAAACAATTCAAATATTGATTCAACTTTGAATATAAGTTTCATTCCGAAAATCTTTTAAATAAATTTTACTTAACATTCGAATTTATTTAAACTCATTTATCGATTTCATTCAATATTCATTAAGTAAATTTATCATTCAAAACAATTTCTATTAAATTTCCAATTCATTAAATCGATTTCTTAAGTTCAACTTCATTAAATCAAAACTTACAATTTTGAATTAAATTAAATTCGTCAAATCAATCCTTTAAATTTCAAGTCTTACATTAATTTCACAAAATCACATTTTATTTCTTGTTAAAGAAAATCCATTTCACTTATTTACTTTCTTAAATAATTTTCCAAAACTTACTTAATAAAGAAATTCAATTTCAATTATTTACGAAACAAAATTCACTTATTCAAAGGTTCAATTTTTCTTATTAGAAATCCAATTCAATTTAATCATAAAAAAATTCAATCTTATTTAATTTTTAAATAATTCAAAACTTAATTATTAAATAATTTCAAAGTTTACTAATTTCAAACTTAATTATAATTTCAAAACTTAATTATTAAATCATTTCAAAGTTTAATAATTTCAAACTTAATTCAATCATTTCTCAAATTAAACAACATTCTTCCATCAATTACATTGTTAACATTTTGTTTTAGATTAAATATTAACATTTTCCTTTCATTGAAAATTCAATTTCAACTTCATTTCAAAACCATATTCTTTATTCAAATAAAATCTTCATTTTATTTTTAAATCAAATTATTGACCAATCGGGTTTTTATTTAATTCTCTATCCTAGGTCAAAGTTCAATTTGGGTATTTATCATTTCAACCCGATTCCAATTCAATTCAAAATCAAAACATAGTAAAGGGAACTTGCAGTGTGATAACTGGGATGGTGTCAAAGTAAATAAACAAGCAATAACAACAAACAATAACAATCCAATCATCAATTCAAATAATCTCGAAATAATCGTATTAATTCGTATTGTTATTTGTACGAATTAATATAATTATCTCTAGAATCTACACTATCATTTCATGTAGATTAAAGATTATTACATTACAGTTTTCACTTGTCATCTATTACAATTTCATCCATCATCAATTTAACAACATACATTCAGTGGTTCAAGATGTAATTAAACAAATCCTACGCATCAATAAATTTTTGACAGTTAAATGGGTCATATTATACAATGTCATTTAATCAAATTAAACATTTAACTATCCTATATCAATTTCAATTACATACTATTTATCAGTTTAACATTAACAATTTAACGTCCAATATAAACATCAACAATCAATCAATTATCAGCCAAACTGTATTATCATCGCATAAACAATTAATAGATAATGGTGTCTGGTGTCATAGGTGAACTGATACAGGCAATAGCATATATAACAGTGTAATTAACTAACAACAGCATATTTCAATTGTCGTTTCAATTGAAATCAAATTTAATAAATAAAAGAACGTTAATCGTGAGTGATTGCTCACCTTTCGAGGCTAGAGATGCACGAGAAGATGACACGGATACGCACACTGATACGGACATTGAATTACGGATCCAAGCAAAGTAAATCGGCACGAATTCAACGATCAAAGCTGAATAATAAGAATAGATGAAATCAATCAAAGCTGGATTGATCAAGATCAGAGGTACAAGTGGACTCATGATAAAAAAAAATTAGACTGCAAACTATATACATTATTTGTTAAAAATCAATTTCCATTTTAAAGCACAATAAATAAAATATTATATATTTAAAGCCTTATATATAATACTACAAACGCACATATCATACGCAGTAAAACAAGCGTGTATAAACTTCCAAACCTATTAACTCATATGAATAGTAGCCGATACAGCTTAGTTATGAACATCACCTCTAGACTAACATATTATCAAACAGTAACCGTGCTATATGTATCTGTCCTTCTCTTCTTGTAAATTATTAAAGTATGCCTATACTGACCTCTACTTACACATGACTACTAACAGATTTAAAACTGACATTCTATAACTGTAACATAGATTACAATCAACTAACTTTACATTGATAAAACTGTAACTATTGAAAAGAAAGCTATATGCTTATATATAACTAACAGAAAAAGAGACTACATGAACTAATATATAACAATAGAGTAGCCAGTTGTATACAACTTTCAAAATCATTTACCTAAATTATGTATTGAAACTATTTCAAAATCATTTATCTTCTGTTACAAATGAAATCAATTCGTATATACTGGTAACACGTACACACCATCTACATTTCAATAAGTAAAATCTACATGTATACACATATGAGTTTAAGATCCAAAACAAATATATATATATATATATAACGTGCAAAATGTTTTATATCCAAACCGAACATACTTAAAAGCACTAAAATTTTAAATACATATTAAGGCCAGACAGCACTAATTACAACTTCCGAAATATAGATACATATATAAACGTAGTCTAACTAAACTGAACAACTAGCATATAACATTACTTCCTTATATGATATATACAACACGGCATATACACCTATATAATACGTGAAAAATTAACTAATATATACCTATACAAAACCCAACTCAAGTATATAATATGCTCACTTATAAAACTACTATGTTATAAAACATATACATATATATATCGACTCATATATATGCTTTTATATAAATGATATATAATATAAATATACATACCTTTATAAGAACAGCGACCAGGGATGAACAGCAGGAGGAGTTTCGAGTTTTGGGAATCGCAGTCGAGGTGGCTGGTAGCAGGTTGGTGGCGACATGGGAGGGTCGAGCTCGGGTGGAGGCGGTAAATGGAAAGGCGGAGGGTAGGCATACGGTTGAGAGCACGATTGGAAAAAAGAGGGACGAGCACTCAGGTGGAAGAAGAGCAGGTAGGTGACAGGCTGGTGGGGACTCGACATGGGGTGGAAGGTGATGGCGGTTGAGGAGATGAACAGTGAGGAATGGAAGAGGAGCTGCCGCTTGACGAGGTTAGAGACACGGATGGGTTTTGTACAGCAGCTCTTGGTGATGGGACAAGCGGCAGTGGGTGTGGCTGCTTTGGCGTGTTGGTCTTGGTCGTGGCGAGAGAAGGCTATGGGAAGGCGGAGGAACAATGATGGCTGTGGTTCGGGTTTCAGGGCTGACGGGGATGAGGTGGCTGATATGCTCGGCGATTGGTTATGGTTGGCTTTGTCAGGCGGAGTAGAAGGAAAGGCTGGGGCAAGTCTGTTGGTGGAGGAGAAAGGAAGCGTTGCGACTGCGGAGGAGCAAGCGGAGTTTGGTGAGTTTATGGCGAAACAGTGGGAAGGTGGGAAGCTGAAGCTTATACGTTTGCTTACATTTTTTTTATAAAACTCGAAAGAAGCCAGGGGAAAGGAGAGTAGCAACTAGAAGGCCAAGAGTAGTTTGAAGAACAGAAAAATGAAATGACGCACGAGCTTCTCAAAAAGATAATCATAATAAATTTTCTAGTAAATATAAAAGACAGTTGGGTCTTAATTTTGAACAGCCGAATAAACGAATGGTCACGAAAAATTTTTGAACAAAAATTCAAAACCGATACGGGAATCGTTACATAGATTTTTTTCGTCTCGGACTCCGAAATACACAAACAAATATACCGTAAAGATCAGCGTGACGAGACGATCAAAACGGTATACGAATATCAGTGGTATGATCGAATTGTAAAATTCGAATTTTCTACTGGTGGAAAATGCAAGAAAAACGCTGAAAAATAAGATCGACGGAGCCAAAGATGTCCGAATTTGAAAAAATGACAAACTGACATCTTGCTCAGAAGATGTTTTAGAATTTTTCTATGTAAAAATATTTAGGTTCCGAAACATTTTATTTTCATCGCTTTTTAACTGATTAAATTAAAGTAAATTTACGCGCGAAATAAACTTCCGTATTTTCGGACGAAAATTTACCAGTTGCTATGTTTAACTAAACGTATTCCAAATATAAAATTTTATTTCAAAATTTTATCGTTTAAAATTTCACAAAATTTCAACTAATTACGTTATTAAAACAGTTGAAATTTACGGGTCGTTACACTCTCTCCCACTCAAAACTTTTCGTCCCCGAAAAGGAACGAGGTAGAAGAATAGAAACAACCTAAAAGAAAAACAGATTTGAAAACAAAATAAAACAATTGGTTTAAACCGTAGAAATTTCAATTTACCTTAATTAATACTCAATATTTGATTTAAAATTCAGGGTATTTCAATAAGTTGATTTAATTCCAATTTATTAATATTTGATATCAAAAGATTTCTTCAAAACAAAATTTTATTTTATTTATCTCATTTATTCATTGTTTATTATCCAATTATCCTTTATTAACAATTTCTAAAATCATAAAATTGAATAGTCTTTTATTTTAATCATATTTTGGTCAACAAATCTAATTCTTCTTTATTCCAAATTATTATTAGATTTGTTCCACTTAATATATCTTATTACATATATTTAACCCATATAAATTAATTTAAACCATAAAAGTTTCGATTTTAAATAAATTTATATTCACTAATTGCCTTTAAATTCAAAGTATTTTCATGAGTTGATCAAATTTCAATTTTAATTCTTTCAAAACAAATTTTATTAATTATTAACATGGTTTTACTTATTATCCTATCTAACTCTATTAACATCTTTATAATCAAAATTTAGTGTATAACATTTGTTATAAACACTCACATTTTATTTATAAATTCAATTTATCTTATATATTATCCAATTACATATTCAACTTCTGAATGATTTAGGTAAGTTGTATTAGAATGCAGTTGAATAATATACAAATAAAATTTTCCCAATTCAATTATTCAAGTTTAAATATTTATTCCAAATTTTGGTTTTATTTATAATTAAAATCATCCTTTAACAAAATTTAAGAATTTGATTTCCGATTAACTTTAAACAATTTAGAGATATGTATAATATATTATATCAAATCATATTAAATTTTAAAATAAGATGCCCATATATATGTATATAAAACAAATTATACTGAAGAAATTCAAATCAAAATATTTTTCAAAACGAACCGTAGCAAAGCTACAGAATAGTATCTCCACTTCGAAACTCGAAAATGAATGTCGATGATGCGGCCGCCATCACCGAAATTATTTTCCAGCGACAAAGAGAAGAGCACAGATTTCAACATTTTTTAAAATTCTTTGAAAACGATTTCTATTTGAAAATACTTTCAATAATATATACTTTAAAATTTTATAAACCAAAGTTCGGAATCACCGGAAACTAATAAATTCTCAAATTTCTGAATTAAATTCATTTCAAATTCCAAATCAGTTTATAACCCATGTTTAAAATTCATTTATTCATATTATGCAATAGTCAATGGTTTATAAAACAATAAATGAAAATCAAATATTATTATTTTAGACAACAAATTCATTAATAATTTTAGTTTCAGAAACTTATATTTATATATAATATAATCATTCAAAACTATTTTTGTTTATCAATTTGAAAACATCATTTTTAATATAAATTTAGAAATACATTTCTTTGCTCGACGATACAGGAATGGATTTTCAAAATAAGGATAGGGATTCAAATTTGATGGACTTAAATCAAAGAGAAATTTGATTCGAAGATAAGTTCGAAACAAGATATGATGATTGATAGCAAAGTAGGAAGATTTATAAGTTTATATAAATCGCGGGCAACCTTAACCGGGTCGACCGTGACTTCAAGAATAAGATCGTTGTAGAATTCCGAGGTAAATCGACATTCGATCTCAAGAAATAAAATTCAAGTATAGCAGGAGATAGATAGCATCGTAAACCGAGGATACAGAAATCTCCGATAAATCAATGCCTATTGTAAAGGAGTTTTGCTCCTTTACAAATCATTCGAAGATTGGCGAGACCGCCGATCTATTATAGATAACATTCAAAATGGAGTTATGGGGTGCTCTAGAATTTGAAAGAAGACGAATAGTGAGGGACACGAATGAATTTCGGAACCGGGAGGAAACGTTCCAAAATTTCAAAGGAATTGAGTCAAAGGAAGAGATTGAAACTCGAATGAGAGTGATTCTGTAAATACATTTACCCTATATGTTAAGTTTTGCCTAGAGCTACCAAAGCTCTGATACCAACTGTAACGACCCAGAATTTTGGACCATTCGCATCCATTATAAGTGTATAGGTAGACACTCATGCCGGAATTGAATTGCTCAAAATACCGCGTTGTTAGTTTAAATTTGGCAAAACTGAACATATACAGTAAATAAAATAATCACAGATCACAGACACAGAGTAATAAATGCAGCGGAAATAAAAGAGATAGTAGTTCATGAAGCTACTATATAAATGTATAAGTTACATCAGAGTTAAACCAGATACAACAGAAGAGTAATATGATACATCAGATACAAAGCAGAATACATCACTGGAATCATCGAATATCTGAAAGCTGGATAGATAGCTGGATCTCCAAGCGAAGCTCCAACTCCAAAGGTGAGTCTCGAAAACTGGTACACTCAGTCTGACCCGAGCGTAAAGCAAAAACACAAGACACTCGAGTCAGGATTAACATTCTTATATTAATAAATCCAACTCAAGTGAAATAGCAATTAAAATACAAGTAACTCAAAGGATGTTGGAATAACCATCCTTTAAGGATCCATCAAACTATCTACTAGGTAGTAATGTACGATAAGTAGATAATGTCTATCAGTAATATAAAAAGATATCAAAATAGCGTTAAGTCATGGCCCATTCCACCCTTAACACATTTTTATTCCCAAAAGCATATACAAGACCGTAGTTTCTCCAAAACCGGAAGTCACCAGAGGGCAATCCATATACTAAAGGTACAAATCAAAATCGTAGTGGTCGCGTATAAATGGAATACAAGTATGACAAGGCACATGAGGCAATACCCAAGGTAGTGATACTACCGTTCGCCTGATCCGGACTGGTGAGAACGCAACGCCGCAGCGCCCGCAACACCGTGAAACAACACTCCCAAAATCAAGGGTGCACCAATCGACAACAAGTATAAGTAGTTCGAAGAAGTGTGTTCACTTGAGGTAGCTAATCCTCCATTGGCCCGGCACAGCTCCTGTTTTAGTCATTTCCAATTTGACACAAGTGTCAAGGCTATCCATTATCGTTCTCTTTCTTCAGTCAACACGTACATCATTCCCACCACTTCATTCTGGATCATCACTCCGCGTATAGTTATTAAAGTGGTTTTCGGTTTAGATAGAGAGTATATCCATAACCGACTCCGGTCTCTTTAATAACTTTCGTAATTATTACACCGATTGGTTGTTTGTTTATTTCAAAACCAAATCAATTTCAATTCAATTAGAATTCGTAAATCAACATTTCATTTGTCTTTCTAAACCAATTTCCATAATTTACGTTTCAAAACTTCCAAATTACACTTTCAAAGTCTTACAATTCAATTTCAATTTTGTTTAAAACAATTCAAATATTGATTCAACTTTGAATATAAGTTTCATTCCGAAAATCTTTTAAATAAATTTTACTTAACATTCGAATTTATTTAAACTCATTTATCGATTTCATTCAATATTCATTAAGTAAATTTATCATTCAAAACAATTTCTATTAAATTTCCAATTCATTAAATCGATTTCTTAAGTTCAACTTCATTAAATCAAAACTTACAATTTTGAATTAAATTAAATTCGTCAAATCAATCCTTTAAATTTCAAGTCTTACATTAATTTCACAAAATCACATTTTATTTCTTGTTAAAGAAAATCCATTTCACTTATTTACTTTCTTAAATAATTTTCCAAAACTTACTTAATAAAGAAATTCAATTTCAATTATTTACGAAACAAAATTCACTTATTCAAAGGTTCAATTTTTCTTATTAGAAATCCAATTCAATTTAATCATAAAAAAATTCAATCTTATTTAATTTTTAAATAATTCAAAACTTAATTATTAAATAATTTCAAAGTTTACTAATTTCAAACTTAATTATAATTTCAAAACTTAATTATTAAATCATTTCAAAGTTTAATAATTTCAAACTTAATTCAATCATTTCTCAAATTAAACAACATTCTTCCATCAATTACATTGTTAACATTTTGTTTTAGATTAAATATTAACATTTTCCTTTCATTGAAAATTCAATTTCAACTTCATTTCAAAACCATATTCTTTATTCAAATAAAATCTTCATTTTATTTTTAAATCAAATTATTGACCAATCGGGTTTTTATTTAATTCTCTATCCTAGGTCAAAGTTCAATTTGGGTATTTATCATTTCAACCCGATTCCAATTCAATTCAAAATCAAAACATAGTAAAGGGAACTTGCAGTGTGATAACTGGGATGGTGTCAAAGTAAATAAACAAGCAATAACAACAAACAATAACAATCCAATCATCAATTCAAATAATCTCGAAATAATCGTATTAATTCGTATTGTTATTTGTACGAATTAATATAATTATCTCTAGAATCTACACTATCATTTCATGTAGATTAAAGATTATTACATTACAGTTTTCACTTGTCATCTATTACAATTTCATCCATCATCAATTTAACAACATACATTCAGTGGTTCAAGATGTAATTAAACAAATCCTACGCATCAATAAATTTTTGACAGTTAAATGGGTCATATTATACAATGTCATTTAATCAAATTAAACATTTAACTATCCTATATCAATTTCAATTACATACTATTTATCAGTTTAACATTAACAATTTAACGTCCAATATAAACATCAACAATCAATCAATTATCAGCCAAACTGTATTATCATCGCATAAACAATTAATAGATAATGGTGTCTGGTGTCATAGGTGAACTGATACAGGCAATAGCATATATAACAGTGTAATTAACTAACAGCAGCATATTTCAATTGTCGTTTCAATTGAAATCAAATTTAATAAATAAAAGAACGTTAATCGTGAGTGATTGCTCACCTTTCGAGGCTAGAGATGCACGAGAAGATGACACGGATACGCACACTGATACGGACATTGAATTACGGATCCAAGCAAAGTAAATCGGCACGAATTCAACGATCAAAGCTGAATAATAAGAATAGATGAAATCAATCAAAGCTGGATTGATCAAGATCAGAGGTACAAGTGGACTCATGATAAAAAAAAAATTTAGACTGCAAACTATATACATTATTTGTTAAAAATCAATTTCCATTTTAAAGCACAATAAATAAAATATTATATATTTAAAGCCTTATATATAATACTACAAACGCACATATCATACGCAGTAAAACAAGCGTGTATAAACTTCCAAACCTATTAACTCATATGAATAGTAGCCGATACAGCTTAGTTATGAACATCACCTCTAGACTAACATATTATCAAACAGTAACCGTGCTATATGTATCTGTCCTTCTCTTCTTGTAAATTATTAAAGTATGCCTATACTGACCTCTACTTACACATGACTACTAACAGATTTAAAACTGACATTCTATAACTGTAACATAGATTACAATCAACTAACTTTACATTGATAAAACTGTAACTATTGAAAAGAAAGCTATATGCTTATATATAACTAACAGAAAAAGAGACTACATGAACTAATATATAACAATAGAGTAGCCAGTTGTATACAACTTTCAAAATCATTTACCTAAATTATGTATTGAAACTATTTCAAAATCATTTATCTTCTGTTACAAATGAAATCAATTCGTATATACTGGTAACACGTACACACCATCTACATTTCAATAAGTAAAATCTACATGTATACACCATATGAGTTTAAGATCCAAAACAAAAATATATATATAACGTGCAAAATGTTTTATATCCAAACCGAACATACTTAAAAGCACTAAAATTTTAAATACATATTAAGGCCAGACAGCACTAATTACAACTTCCGAAATATAGATACATATATAAACGTAGTCTAACTAAACTGAACAACTAGCATATAACATTACTTCCTTATATGATATATACAACACGGCATATACACCTATATAATACGTGAAAAATTAACTAATATATACCTATACAAAACCCAACTCAAGTATATAATATGCTCACTTATAAAACTACTATGTTATAAAACATATACATATATATATCGACTCATATATATGCTTTTATATAAATGATATATAATATAAATATACATACCTTTATAAGAACAGCGGCCAGGGATGAACAGCAGGAGGAGTTTCGAGTTTTGGGAATCGCAGTCGAGGTGGCTGGTAGCAGGTTGGTGGCGACATGGGAGGGTCGAGCTCGGGTGGAGGCGGTAAATGGAAAGGCGGAGGGTAGGCATACGGTTGAGAGCACGATTGGAAAAAAGAGGGACGAGCACTCAGGTGGAAGAAGAGCAGGTAGGTGACAGGTTGGTGGGGACTCGACATGGGGTGGAAGGTGATGGCGGTTGAGGAGATGAACAGTGAGGAATGGAAGAGGAGCTGCCGCTTGACGAGGTTAGAGACACGGATGGGTTTTGTACAGCAGCTCTTGGTGATGGGACAAGCGGCAGTGGGTGTGGCTGCTTTGGCGTGTTGGTCTTGGTCGTGGCGAGAGAAGGCTATGGGAAGGCGGAGGAACAATGATGGCTGTGGTTCGGGTTTCAGGGCTGACGGGGATGAGGTGGCTGATATGCTCGGCGATTGGTTATGGTTGGCTTTGTCAGGCGGAGTAGAAGGAAAGGCTGGGGCAAGTCTGTTGGTGGAGGAGAAAGGAAGCGTTGCGACTGCGGAGGAGCAAGCAGAGTTTGGTGAGTTTATGGCGAAACAGTGGGAAGGTGGGAAGCTGAAGCTTATACGTTTGCTTACATTTTTTTTTATAAAACTCGAAAGAAGCCAGGGGAAAGGAGAGTAGCAACTAGAAGGCCAAGAGTAGTTTGAAGAACAGAAAAATGAAATGACGCACGAGCTTCTCAAAAAGATAATCATAATAAATTTTCTAGTAAATATAAAAGACAGTTGGGTCTTAATTTTGAACAGCCGAATAAACGAATGGTCACGAAAAATTTTTGAACAAAAATTCAAAACCGATACGGGAATCGTTACATAGATTTTTTTCGTCTCAGACTCCGAAATACACAAACAAATATACCGTAAAGATCAGCGTGACGAGACAATCAAAACGGTATACGAATATCAGTGGTATGATCGAATTGTAAAATTCGAATTTTCTACTGGTGGAAAATGCAAGAAAAACGCTGAAAAATAAGATCGACGGAGCCAAAGATGTCCGAATTTGAAAAAACGACAAACTGACATCTTGCTCAGAAGATGATTTAGAATTTTTCTATGTAAAAATATTTAGGTTCCGAAACATTTTATTTTCATCGCTTTTTAACTGATTAAATTAAAGTAAATTTACGCGCGAAATAAACTTCCGTATTTTCGGACGAAAATTTACCAGTTGCTATGTTTAACTAAACGTATTCCAAATATAAAATTTTATTTCAAAATTTTATCGTTTAAAATTTCACAAAATTTCAACTAATTACGTTATTAAAACAGTTGAAATTTACGGGTCGTTACATAACCCCTTGGAGGAGTCATTCTTTAGATTTGTATTCGATGATCAAGTAGACCTCAGATGCCTTCGTTACAGTGTTTCTGGAGATTCTTTAGTGCTCGCTTCGACTGACCAGAATTCTGCCATGTTAGCTGATGATTCTTGGGACTGATCTTTTATATATTCTTTTGATTCTGTGGATTACGACCCGTGTCTTGCTACGCTATTTCACCCCTTTGCACGTATTATTGGGACTGCTCCTGTGGTATCGGCCCAGGTAATCATGGAAGATGATGGTGCTTCTTCATCTTCTGAGGAGACCTAGTCATTAGGTTATTTTTAGTAGTTGTGGCCTCTCTGTCACAATCATGTGCTGTATTTTCTTTTTGTTAGTAGTTAAGGTGTTTCTACCTTACTCCTGTATCTTACTATTTTATTACGTCCGTAATAAAAAATGGATGGTCCACCATAAAACCGGCTGGCCTTGCCAAAAAAAATTATTTATTATAAAAAAAATTGTTTTTTCTTTTATAAGCCGAGCTGCATATAGGTGTATGCATGACTAAAATATTTTTTATATATATGAAAGTTTTGCAAACATGCAACCAATCTAATTGTGACAATATATTTATATATTGGGTTCGTCACCTAACTAACAGTATATTATATATGATATAAACATTATATGTAAATATTAGTATTCATAAATTAGTTAGGACCGATATCCAATACTTGTAAGTACACACTGAAATGATGAGATTTGCTCCATGAACTGATTTATAATCTAGTAGAGTGCTAGTCTCTGAATTGATGACCACCAGCTATCAAATAGAACTGTTTTTACTTTGATTTGACTTGAAAAATGATAGAGGATGGGGGAGAAATGGTTCAACTAGAAATAGATGTGTAAGGAGGCTCCGAAAAGTAAGAAATAAGTGTAGGTTGAGATGTTTATACAAAGGAAGAAAAGGAGAAAAGTTAGGATCTGAATATTTACCTATTATCCCTGCCTTATTTCCACAATCCTAGCCTACAGATGCCATCATATGGCCACCTATCATGCCCTATTAGAGCCGAACCAAATAACCCTCTAGTTGGGCTTTAAACATTTAAAGCCCGAATAAAATATTTTGCAATTAAATCCAATTTAACGCGTATCAATATCGTATATCGATTAATATATTTATAAATATTATAAATATATTTATAATGTTTGTTCATCAAATCAACCAAAATTTTTATAATTAATATTTCATTAATATTAATTCATTTAATTCATTTATAAGAATTAAAAATTAATTAAATCATTTGGTCAAAGGAGTATTCATCATTTCAGTTGTGTGACTGTTAGGTGTAAATTTGGTCAGGGATTAATATTGAACTATTCGATTAACGTTCACCCATCACTTGGCAGGTGGTGTAATATTTTGGTCAAATTTATCGCTTACTTGGTTTCAGTAAAATCTAATTTTACTTTGTTAAGCGTAACCTGGTTGTGACTATTATTTACACGAATTCTTTTCGTCAAAACTATATCACTTTGGACTTATGGAATTTCTTAATGGTCAAAATTCCAATATCATCCATATTCAACTCTATATTCTAAACACAAAGTTCTTGGTTCAGTAATAACAATTATTATTATTAACCGAACTACCCTGGCCAAAGATTTTGACTTTGAGTTGAATTGAGTTGGACCGTGAACTATGCCCATATAACCGAGGAGACGAATCCTCACTTGAATAGTATTTCACTTCCAATACTTCCATTTGACCCAACTATAGTTACTCAATGGACGTTGTGCCATAATTTGACTATAATCAAAGTGGGGCTTTCATATTGAAGATCAATGGTATTCTTAAGTCGAGAGAACTCTGTAAATTAGTCATATCGATAATTTTTTGTTTGGTCTTAGTTATATTAACCAACAAAAAACTATCGAGTGAGTCACTCTATAGTTATCAAATAACTGTCAATATGTAACCCCTTGGGTGCCCGGTGGTCATGAGTAATACACTGTCCAAAAGAGCATTATGTACTCTAGTCTCAATGGAGGTGTCGATATCCAGTCTCGATGTACCTTGACTAGGAACATTTAAAATAGATGTGTTTATTATGTTGTGATACAATACTCATTATTACAACTATTTGTACTTTCTATCACAAACACAACATTTATGGATTTTCTATTAAATATATTTTAATTAAATATTTAATTATTTATAACACATTATAACAAATATATAATAGAAAGAAAAACACTTTTATTATGAATGAGAATTGATTACAAGGTTAATTAATTTACAATAAATTACATAATTCCCCCTAAGGCATACCCCTCTAACCGCCACTGACCTGACACCAGCAACCACCTAACCTTCGACTGCCTCGATAACCACCTAATTGCCCCCGCTTCTTGGCCAAATTTCGGCAAAATCGAGTGCCTTCGACATGATACAACTGTATGGATCAACTCTCCTTGACATCCTGTGCACGATGACACACTTTAATCATCTTATTGTCATCCTTTCTCCATTGAATCATTATGGCCAATCAATGTTTATCGAACTTCCGATGCATTTTTGATCAATCCGTTAACCTAGTCAACAAACGAATACCGCCAGTGGGTTCAAGCTTTCTAATGTTTTACAATTTTTTATTTAGGGAATGATCGATTTACAATGCAATTATCTCTCGGTTTACCATAATTCAACTTAATTACAAAATCTAGAAAATAGGTTCATGAAATTTGACAATTTCTTCATGAAATTACACAAATACATACGATTCTAAACAAACAAGAGCGATTAACCAATTTATAAGCATTATTATCAAATATTATATTCCCACTCACTTTTTATTGGCGTTTATCTTCATTAATCTGTTGAAATGTCCTTCTTCGCTATTTAGAATTTTCTCACCTTCAAAGCTCCAAATTTCTTGATAACTTTGATTCCTTTTCTAGCTCTCTTCATGGTGATCAGTTTCATATATAAATCTATTTAATTTGAGGAAAGTATGATTGATTAGGGATTAAGGTTTTATGGAGGTTAGGTTTTCAAAACAAAAGAGTTAGGATTTATTCATAGGCTGAAAATAATGGTCTTAGGACTAAAATTCAGCATTAATATTTACAGAAATATCACTAGGTCCAATTTTTTCCATTTTGACCCATTATATAAAATTCGACCGGTTATATATGTTTTCCGATTGGAAAAAACAGTCTCGACGCAATATGATTGGTCCCAATGTCTGATTACAACTATTGTAAAACTACCATTTCCCCTTTTATGTAAATTATAATTTAACCCATATTAATTATTTAATTAATTATTTAGGAAATTCGAGGTATTACACCCCCCCCCACAAAATAGTTTCATCCCTGAAATTCTAAGAGATAGACAATGCAATTTGCTCTTTAACGTGCAAATATAGAAAAATAAACATAACTACATCCTTATAGCATCCATTATACCAACAGAAGCATAATCCGAACAAAAAGTATATAATATATATGATAGATAATAATTAAAATGATACAATTTGATATGAATGCAAATGCAACTAAATCAATCTCCTATGTGAATGCATATGTGATGACAACCAATAATGTATACAAACATCCTAATATATGCATATATATATATATGTCCATATGTATGTGTGTCCATGCATCTGTATGCAACAACCATATCGAAGGACAAGTAAATAACCACGTACATACACATACAATAAGTAAACACATATGTAAAGAAATAATAAATAGCATATGTGTGTGTGTGTAAAATCTTCTAGCATAAGTTAAAACACACATAAATATAGGTATCTATCACAGGTTAGTATTTAAATACATACGAGCAACACAATATGAACTAAACTTGTTTAACTCAAACAAAGCCACCACAACAACCAAACAAATCAAAATGATATGCATACAACCAATACTAGCATTCATACATCCATGCCTATGTCAACTAGTTAGATAAAACAACTATGCAAACATACAAGAAACTAAGCAAGCAAAATAACCAACAAGGTAACAAGAAAGAAAACTTATTGGAAGAGAGCTCATGATAAAAGAACTAGGATTTTCTCTTTGAGTTCCTAAGTACTCTCATCCAAGCCTTTTCCTCACTGTACATAGACCAACTTCGTATCTTTATTCTTAAGTCGTCTCATATCAATCTCTAAGATGTGAATATGCCTACAAGGCATTCTAGACTCCGCCTTTTTATCCACCTTAACACACTGACTAGGTTTTACCATAACCGCTAAATTATCAACATATATTCGCAAATGTAATATACATAATATTTATGAATGCTCGTTAATTTTTCAAGAAGCCCAACTCAAGCGCTCTGAATTCTACACACTACAAAAATGGAAAAGACCAAAAACTGGTGGCGCTAGCTTCCCTACATAACATACCTCAATAGCGAGTCCTTCACCTACACCATGTCACCCATTGTGCATCTCAATGCATGCATATCATGTGCAGCTTTCATTCCTTTGCATATCGCTTCAAATTTAATTTAAAAGTCTTCATTGCTAGCATATCTCCATCATCAAATTCAAATCACAAATTTATGTGCACAATTATAACTCATAAAATCTATTGGCTCCAATAAGCACATGTAAACATTCCTAATAACTAGTAACCTTGGTGCAACTATGCCTCCCTCTCCACCTGCGATTACATGCCATAACTAATTGCACATATGTATCATAAAGTGACTCCAATAGTATATCCATAACTCCAATAAATGTGCATATCCATAATATTATACTTAATACAAGATGTGCACATATGTAAAAGTGGAATCCTATATGACATATGTCAGTAAGCTTCTTTTTTAAGTCCATATGCACGACAATTGATAATGAACGGTGTTTACCCTTTAGGTGGACTAACATTTAGAATTCTTAGGTGAACCCTATACTCCGTCACCATTGAATTACAGACATCACAACTGGAAGGTGCCTTAATTTTGGTGAACATAATATTACTCCCACTAAACAACCAAATAAAAAAAACTAAACACATCTAACAACAAAACTTAATAAGTCTTAAATAAAATAAAAATAATTTAAGGTGTAGCTTTATACTATCTTAAAATTCGACATTACAACCACTATAATAAACTTTTAGACTAAATTGCGCATTTTAAAGTGTGCTGGGCACTAAAAATAGGTTATGCACACATAAGTCACTACTTCGGAATGTTGACATAATAAGATAGCTTTTCAATCCAAATGAGGATTGAAAAGAACCGATCTCACCTCTTCATCAATTTTCTTCCAAATCACTGAATTTAGCCTTCCTTAAAAATTGCCTGCTTGATACGTGAAAGTTAAGGCATTTACTTCAAGTCTTGAAATCGTATGATAATTCATATTTAAAAAAAACATTAACTTCACATGCTTGTGAAGTCGTGTAAAATAACATATAACTAGAGTACCTCTATGTACATCGTCATACTCTATTGAGACTTTATATATAATTGTTGGATAACATCTTCTCGAACATAGAGTCATCATTGACTCACTTCCAAAGTCTAATAGATGAGGAAACCAATATTGAATAGTATCTTGCTATACTAACTCACAAGCATATGCAAAACCACAAAATAGCATCGTCTTCATAGATGTAATAAACTTTATACTTGAACATCGGAAAAATGGATCGATGTCCTAGCACAGTGAACATGACACCAAGTCCCTGTCACATTCAACTACTCATAAGTGATATCAAGATCTCACCATAGTGGTATGCCCCCAAGTGCTAAAACTATAACCTAAATGGAGGCGATTTTCACTCTTTGGACACACTATACATAATCACAACCCAATGGCAACATACTTGCAATTGTAACGACAACAAAGAATAACATAGCACAACCATAACCCAAAGCATTTACTACAAAATAACAACCAATAAGTGGGTGTACCATAAACTAAGACAAATATATGTGTTGTAACGCTAAACGATACGTTTGTATAATGACATTCTGTATAAACACGTATAGTCATCTTCTCGTTGGCTGTCACATGTAAAAAATCTTTTCTTATTCAACTTCTGAGGAAAACTTCACAATCAATTATGCTATCATGCTTCATAACGTCTTATGCGACTGTATCTGGCTTTTAACACAAACATATTGTTGTTTGGTTTAATGTCTCTTTTCTTAGGTTTTACGAACAAATATACTAGATTACTTTTGTCTTACTTTAAAATTAAATAAGTTTTAACCAAATCTCATCTTCGAAGACATCATGTGCTAACCTTGGGTAACTCAAACCATATTTGGGTAAAATGACACAAAATTGGTATTTACTCTTTATTATTACGAAAAAATTCATTTTGGTAGTCTACCATTCCAACTCGAATATCGATTTAAAAGACCACCAAATCTGTATTCTAATTTTCCCTTCACCTTAAATATTTCAATGCTTCAAAACTTCATAATGTTCAATACTTGCTAGCCCTTAGCACATTGGCATATCGACTATTCTAGCTAGTTCGCCATAGTCAATTCACATCTTATAGGGTATGTAATTCTTTTCTAACTCCAATCAAATTTCAAACGAAAATAGTAATATCCTTTTCAATTCATTTTTATAAACCAAAATCGTTGATTTCCATACTTGTTCCTCACAAAGTTTATGCAAATCTTAAAATACTCCATTAACTTTAGCGATCATTTAACTTTGACAAAATCACACATTTTTTCAAGTTAAATTCTCTAAATCTTATATTTTAAATAAAATTTCAAAATGTTTTAATTTAAACATTTCATAGAAAATCATAAAACAAATTATTTTCTTTAAAAAATATCAAAGGTCTAATGTTTCTTATTTTTTAGAAAACATCTCAAATAGTTTAGCATTTAAATTGGAGTAAATGAAAACAGTCTGATTTACACGAGCCCGACTATGTCATGCAATCAAAATATGATTTAGGTGCATAGGTTTTGGCTCCTCTCTACTAAAAACGGTTAACTCAAATCTCTACTCCAATATAATGTCCAATTCCGATGTAAGAACACTCTAACTACTCTACTCCAGTCAAACAGACTTTATGTAACTATTTTATATATAAGAAAATGATTTCCAATTTAACTGAGGAGATTTAATCTTACTTATGGAGTCTTCCCTCTATGCCTCTATTACACCATATCAACATCACACTTATTTTATATGGACTCAAGGGCACTTCTCTTCATTTTATTCTCCCTTTGACTAATAATTTACCGACTACCGCTAGTTGATATAGGGACCCTTTATTAGCAATTTTTTGTGAAATAAATTATAATATATGTGATGGATGTATTTGTCACTATAACCTAATCTTAATATTTATTTAACTCTGAGTTGTTTAGTTATATAAGGGACAAGCCAACAACTACATCTACAAATCAAAATATACAGGATGTGGCGTGTATATATAATAGAAAATTATAAATACATTTGCTCATACGCCCTAATTTAATAGTAATCACTTAACCTAAATTCTAATACCACATGTAACAACCTACCATCTACGAATTCCTGATTCACGCATAAAATGATGTAGACATCCCTGACCATGCAAAAGGTAGATGGTTGGGTTTGAAATTAAAAAATAAATCATAGAGCTACCTACAATATTCTAGACTTTCTAAAACTTATAGTGGAAGGAATAAAATATAACAATAATCAATAATACAATCCTAGATAAATATAACAATGGAGTGTCAAATAAACTCCAACTACAATATCTCTTTATACTATTACTGGGAACAGTCTAATGTTTAGGAATGATTGGAATAAAATAGTAAATAACAAGATAAATAGAATTGTGTGCCTCCATCGTACCATCTCACCTCCAACCAACCACCAATTCTCTCTATTGACCTATCAGAATATAACTAAGAATAAGAAATGATAGAGGGAGTCATAAATAAGCCTGGTGAGTGAAAACACGATATAAATGCATAATACTCTATATGTTTGTAACCTGCCACCTATATGGTAAAATCAAACCTTACCTACCATAATACCCAACAAGTGAACTAGCAATATCATAAATAATGCAAGTTTAAGTATATGTGACAATATAAGGTAAGGAATACTAATAAAATATATCACTATAATAGATATGGACCTCACCACAATCTCTCGTTATTTTTTCCTACTAACAACCTAATACATATAACAATACTATTGGAATAGATCTCCAATTCGTGTATCGTATCGTAATGCACCACTATTGGAATAAAGTTTCACCTACTGTGTCAAATCATGCGGAACAATATTAGGATAAAGCCCCAACTCGCGTGCTAATCTGTATGCAACACTATTCAGATAAGGCCCTAACTCGATGTCGAACTATGTGCCATATAATTAAAATAAAGCTCCAACTCGTGTGCCGAACCATATGCGACACTATTAGGATAAAGCCCAACTCATTGTCGCCAAATCACGTACAACACTATTGGGATAGAGTCCTAACTCACGTGCCAAGCCGAATGCAACACTATTAAGATAAAGCCCCAACTCACATGCCAACCCATATGCGACACTATTAGGATAAACCCAACTTGCATGTGAATCTGTATGCATCACTGTTGGGATAGAGCCACAACTTGCATGCCAAACAAAACTTGTACAACGAAGACTGTGTTCTTAAACATGTACCAAAACACATAAATGGATCCCAATTGGCGTCTATGCATAATGAATAAACCAAATATGATCTGAAACACATACGATGGAGTCTAACTACACAACGGACAGAAATCAATATCATGTCAAATGACTACTCAATGAAGTAAACTATCTCATGTTAAGTTATTGTGCATTGTAAATACACAAGAGGCGCATTTGTGAGTATACCAAAACCTGTAAACTACAAACCAAACATTACTCATCTCACCACGATCACAAAGCCAGGAGTCATGCATGAAACTGATGCCATATGCATAAGTAATAGTGGTAAAAATGATTAGAGTATTTTCTTCGTTAATTAATTAATCCTATCCTTCATCACCGCGAACCAATCTCGTGCTTATCCCATTAGCCTTCATTAAATTTTGTCTACCGCAGTCGCTATAAGCACACAATGCATATAAGGAATCAATGTCGTGCTCCTCTCACTACAACTGACCTGACGCCACCAAACACCTTACCTCCACCCACCACGAAACCACCTAGCCCCTGCTGCTTTTGGCGGTGAAATTGAGCCCCTCCAACATAATCAAACCATATAGATCAACTACACTCGACGTCCTCTGCACGATGGCACCCTCCGAACGTCCTATTGTCACCGTTTTACCATTGAACAATAGCGAACTTTCCATGTTTATCAAATGTTGATGCATTCTCTAATCAATCAATTAATGTAATCGATGAACGAACACCACTGGTGGATTCGTGTCGTCAAGCACTACAATTTTGATATATTTAATTTGTTGAATTTGGAGCACTTTTATGTTTTACACTTTTAATTTAGGGAACAATCGATTTAACGGTTTATGTTTGTTAAACAATGTTATTATAACTTAATTTACCCTAATCAACTTAATTACATAACTAGAAATATAGAGTTTAACAAAGTAGACAAATTTTTCATGAAACTAGACTAATACATATGATTCTAATCAAATAGGAGTGATTAACCAACTTATAAGCATTATTCTCAAATACAATATTCCAACTCACCTTATATTCATGTTTATCTTCTTCATTAATTATAGTTTACTATCTTTCCCTCTTTATGTAAAATTACAATTTTACCATTGTTATTTATTTATTTAGTTATTCAAAATTTTCAGGGTGTTACAAGTTCACACCAAGGTGTTAACATAACTAAGTTGCTAGCTAAGTTTCGAGTTCAACTAATTTAAATTAATATATAAATGTTATAAATTAATACAAATGTTTTATTGAATTTTTATGGCATTTAGTTATTTATTTGAGCTCTTAAAATTGATTAAATAATATATAAGTTTCGTATATTGGTTTAATCAAATATATAGGCATAATTAATTCATTAATAAATTAATATATGTATATCAATTAGGCCCTACATCATGCAAGCCCAGTACAGGCGTGCCCGACAATACATGGAGATGAGAGAGGGTTTTGACTTGGTCTATTGCTCTAGATGAGATCTAGATTCAAATAGGGGAAAGAAATATGGATGATATATACTTTGGTGGTTATAGATAGCCCAACCTTCTCCCTTAAAAAACATATAAAAGAAACCTAAAACCTTAGCCTTCATTGGAAAATCGATTGAAGCCTTGAAGTAAGGATTTAAACACCGAGTTCAAGAAGAATGGATATTGATTCGAGGAGGAAAACTATAAACGAATATGTCACAACCAAGAGATCTATGTATGATTTTTTATGTTTCAAATTATACATATTTATATACATATAATTTTAAATACATAATTTATTCAACCATAAATAAATTAAAAATTATTTTAATAATTTTCAATTAATAAATTACTTCAAAACATTTATATATATATATATATAATTTTTTATATATGGCTCAGCCATAAGTTATATATTTATGTTTAAAATACAATTTTAACTAATACACACACACGCAAATGCGTTTGCATGCACACACACATGCACATGCATATGCACACACGCACGCGCGCGCGCATACTCATATATATAAATATATATATTGTTCTAAAAAACATTTTCTTCTTGGCCTATATTATTATAATTATATATATACACACATTTAATTAAAATACATTTAAATTATATATATATATGACAAGATAAGATTTTAAAAAAATGGTTTCTTGCTCACAAGCAACAAAAAATTATTATTTGTTCATTTGTTTAGATTTAAACTTCAAATTTTAAATCATATATATGTGTGTGTATGTATATATATGTAGATAAGGTTATATCTACATTCTAAATATTAAATTTCAAATAAATATATATATTATAATAAGTCAAATATAATTATATCATACACACACATACATTTATATACTAAAAATATATGGTTGGAATAAAACAAATAAATAATATAAATAACATATAAACATGCTTATATAAATATGTGTGTGTGTGTCTATGCCACTATTGTATGCAAAACGTATTAATAAAATATTGTTTTTGTTGTAGACATCTTATATACTATGTGATCGTAGATCCCAATGACCACAAACATCCACTTATCATTCATTTGATATACCACTTATTTTATAATTATGTGTTAAGATTTATATTTGAAATACGAGTCTGTAAAAATAATTAAACTCACACACACATATTTATTAAAAAAAATATTAAATCTAATTAACATAATTAAGTCAAGGACCACTAGCTCAACTAGTTAGTGGTATGACGGTCTAGACATAATTTTAGAGGTCGTGAATTCAAACCCTTGAAACATCAAAATGAATGCTCTGCATCAAGAAAGTACCATTGTTAATATCAAAAAACTTAAAACATAATTACATACATATAACAAACTACTTTTTTAACACTAAATATGATTTAGTGCAAATAGATTATTCATGTAAACATAAAATAAAATATATCACTAAAATAGTTTTTTTAGTTTCCCCTTTTTACCCTGATGCCATTGCACCTAATCCAACAATAGTATTAAAGCCCGCAATATGTTAACATGAATAATTAACCAACACATAAGGCAGCCACTTAAAAATCCAATTAGATAGGTGTCTAGAGAAGTTTACTCTAATCAAAGAATGTTCTTATGAATGGAAAAACCTCCCATCTCCTAACCTTTGCATAGCTCATCGAAGTAGCCCATTTTAAAGTTATATCTTAGTGGAAAGCCTAAAACTTGTTTGTGCCTTAGGTTGATTTGAATATTCGTATTTGAATATTATAAATTTATATATAAATTATTTTTAATTTAAATAAATTTTTACAAAGCCTTATAAAATGAGAATTTAAAATGTTTTAAACTTTACATAAATATAAATGTTATATTTAAATTAATCAAAAGGTTTGATTAATGATGAATTACATGCGCGCGCTTGTGTTTGTAACTTAATGAATTATAAATGTTATAATATATACATATACATATATATCATATGCATAAGAAAAGGGAGGTTCAAATGAATCAAAACCATATAGATCTAAGGGGGTATACTTAAGATGTAGAGACATATGATGTCATGACATTATACTAATCTCCCTCAAAATGTCGATAATACTTAGTTATTATTATTTTAAGTTATGAACTTAATAATATTGCTCCCCATCATTAATGATGTAAATGTAGTACTATACATACTTACGATTGTTGATCACCCTATAGCAATAAAATGCATATAGTGATTTATGTACTGTTGTTGGATCGGGGCCAGCACGTAGCGAGGTAAGTGAGTAGATTTCAAAAGTTTTATTCCATTTTGATCTTGTCAGGCTTATGAAGTCTAAATTTATTTAAATCCTATCCAAATTTATTTTAAATAAAATCAATATTTTATTTAACTTATACAAAAGTTTTATTCCATTAATGTTATGCATATAATATATGAGATAATATGTGTATCATACACACACATATGAGTGTGTCCACGTGCAATATAAATGGTGTATATGGTTTGACAAGCCCATGTATAAGTGCTAGGATTTACACCACAACCGATATGTTAGCCCCTTCATATACATATGTGTTAATATGTTTGTGTGCGTATCATAAAATAGTATTTATTATATATATATATATATATTGTTAATATTATAATATAGAGTATTGTATATTTAATATAAAAAACTACTAGTACAAATACAAATTTAAAATTTAAATTCTAGATTTTAGATCTTGATTTGCATATCAAATTTTTAGTAAATCCAAATTTAAATTAATGTATTAATTTTAAATAAAAAATATATATATTTGAAATTTATTATATATACGTTGTTATATATGCATATTGAATTAATATTTACGAATTTTATATATAATAAAACATATATTTATGTACATATTAATCTAAATAAATAGCTAAATTATAGTATTCATAAATATATACATATGGCCAGAAATATATTTTTTTCCCTTACGGTTTAAAATTTGTTTTTTTATTTTTTTATTTTTGATTTCCGTACGAAAATCATTAAATATATAAAAATAATTGTTTTCTTTGAAAGCATAAACAAACATATACAAACTTTTATTAAATATATATTTACATATTACATTTATTTTATAGATATAAATATTATAAAAGTTAGATTTTATATTTCAAATAAAGTATACGGAATATATCTGTATATATACGATTAAAGAAAAAAATTCAAAAATATATTAAGTATACATGTGGATAAATATGCATATTTTATATAACATGTACATTTGTTGTTAACTGGATTTTTAACCCGTTAGAATTAAATAGGAGTTAGAACATCCAGATTAAGCCCGAATGACTTGAAACATGACCGCAACACTTAAAAGAGTAAGAGGTGGCCCTCAAGTAAGTTCATCGTAAAATAAGTAATCTATTTGGATCGGCACCAATCCGATCTAATCGAGTCGGTACCGATCTGAATTATTGAATCGTGGGATCTCCAAACCTTTTGCATCGTAACCCTATGCCTCTACTAAGCTCATCTATCAAGTTTGGTAACATTCCAAGCAGCCTAGTTCAAGAAATGAAGACTCATCTCATCCATTCAAATGTTTACCCGCTTTTGGATTGGATCAACTTAAAATGGGCCTACAGAACTCACACTGGTTCGTATTGACTTGAAATTTGGAGGGAGCACTTAGAAGACATAAAAGAAACCTCTATAACACCCTTAATTTTTTATCACATTTTCATTGGATTTAATTAGATAAGTTAAATAGAATAATGTAAATGTTAAGTGATAAAGGGGTTGAGGTTTGAATAAATACTAAGTGGTCGTGCTTAATTAATTAATTTAAATGGGTTTAAGAATGGCTTATAGGCTAATTAGTTTACATAATGGTATATTGGGTATTAGCCGCACCTTAATTCCATAACCCTTATATATATATATATCCACGACTTTCCATCTATTTACGTTTATTCTCATTTCCACAAAAACGTAAAACGCAAATATAAAGAGGAGTCGGCCATAGCTAGGAAGAAAAGAGAAGAGAATTCAAATCAAAGTAATGCTAAGGATTAAAGCTAGGGGAATAAATCTCAGTGTTAATCCAATCTCCTTAGCTTAATCAAGGTGAATAATAATTTATACCATCTCTATTTTGTTTTATAAACATATGTTTTTGGATTTAAGATTAAATTCGTTTCTATGATGTTTTGGATGATGATATGCTTGAATTATAATTTGTTTAATTTAAACAAAATTGTTTAAATGAGGATATATGCGGTTTTAGGGCAAAATCGATTGTAAATGATTTTTGAATGCCATGGAAAAATTATACGTTATGTAAATTATGATTTTGGAGATGGGTTTCAATTTTTGTAATTTTCCACACTATGGAAAATTTACTATGAATTTCTAAAGTACAATATGATATAATTGGGTTTAAAGTTAATTTCGATTATTTCAGAAAGAAATTAGGTTTGAAATTTTAATATGTTTGATAACATGATGAAAGTGAATTTCTATGATTTTTGGGGAATTTTCCCAATTGATTTACTATGGAAAATAAATTATTTTTAAAAAAGGACCCATTTGCAATATTGGTTTTGCTTAATGGAAGGACTTAGACGTTAATTTTTCCTTGAATTAGATCTGAAAAATGCAGCAGTTATTTTAAAATGTATTTGAAAAGTTTTTAAGGCAACCAATCAAAGGATTACAAATAAGCATGTAGTTATAAAGCAATTACTAAAAGTAGCATAATTTCAGCCTTTATTCAAAAAAGTTGGTTCCGCCTCCTATAGTAGTGTCTTTCGACTCCAATGCTTCCACTCTAACTCGCCTAGTCGAAACCAACACATAAGGTATCATATAGATGGTATGTAGTGGATTGGAGGAAAGGCTGAAGCCAAGGTGTCGAATGCAATACTTCACGGGTCGAAACCTTAGTTTAGTTTTCAAATGTTAAGTGCTTGCTTTGTTTTACTTAAAGATTTTGACATAGTCGAAATATATGTTTTCGAAAGGGGTTTTCTAAATAAGCTTTCGAATAAGGTTGCCATACTATGTTTCAAAGTTGGAGCTTTCGAACGAGTTCCTTCATTCTTAAATAAGGCTTTCGAAAGTGGTGGTTCCGACCTAGTCAAAACCTAGCTTCCATTCAAGGGTATTGAAGTCATTGATGCTTTCGAAGGGTGCTTTTTTTAAACTTATGTTAAGCCACTTCTTAAATGCATTCAAAAGGGGTCATGGGTTTCGAAGGCAGTGGTGTCGAAAGGGGGTTTCGATGCTTTGCTTCTAAGTTTTACTCAAAGGTTTTGAGCTCTTGAATAGATGGTTCCGACACAATCGAAATTTTCCCCAAAACAATTTTATTAAGGGTTTCGAAAGAGATACTTTTGTGTGTAACCACTTTGACCCAAAAGATGTTTTTAAAGAGTAAAACCCAATACTTTGAAAGGGGTGCTTTCACTTGTTTTGAAGCTATGTTTCTAAAGATTTTAAGTAACGTTTTGATACCATCGAAAGGTATATTTGGTTTCAGAAGAGATTATTTAACAAGGACTTCGAAAGTTATATTCATAGTGTTTTGGAAAGGAGTTTTCTTTGTTTCGAAGGAGGTTATCCAGGGGTTTCGAGAGAGTTGTTTTAAGGTTTTCAAAATAAATAACCCAATCTCATTTTAAAGGGAAAACCATGGCATAAATTAAAAAATTTGAAATGAAGTTTCGGAAGAAGCTTTCCTTGATTAACAGGTTAAAGGTATTAACCAAGTTTTATATAAAATGATTTCAGGGATATTTAACCACAGGTATTGGTATTATTATATTATTATGATTGCTTCTTCATATATTTATTCACATTGTTATGAACCCATAACAGTACTTTGGGAAAGGGAAAAATAACCAGCTAGGTTGATCTAGTAGTGAATATAACTTAAGAAATATTAAAATCTTAATTAAAGATATTGGCAGGGGCCAATAGGTTCACAGTAAGCCCATGAAAACTGTGTATAGCAAAAGATATTGGTAGGGGCCAATAGGTCTATAGTCAGCCCCTAAAAACTATGATTTGATATTGGCAGGGGCCAATAGGTTTATAGTTAGCCCATGAAAACTATACCCGAATTAAGATATTGATAGATGTCAATAGGTTCCTAGTCAACTCATGAAAACTAGGATAAGAAAAGGATATTGGAGTTACCAATAGGTTCAGGAAGAACCCATGAAACATTAAAGATATTGGCAGGGGCCAATAGGTTCTTAGTGATCCTATAAAGACTATGAAATAGGACAGGAAGTCCATAAACATTTAACCAGTAATTAGTCAACCCATGAAAACTATTAGATTAATAGTAACCATAGAAACTATAACTGAGACAGATAGTCTAAATGAATGGAGATGGGTAATCCAGAATTGATTCACTTGTTTAGCATATCATCATATCATATTGTTTTGATTTGTTTTAACCATTATGGATGCAGGAGCATGGTATATGGTCTTATAAAGGTTTTAGGATACTAGTGAGGGAAAAATCCATTCTGCTAAGCGGCGTGGTCTCACTAGATATCTAAATGATTTGAGATGGTAGATTATTATTCATACCAGGTTTATGTCTGACTCGAAGTTTATGTTTTCCCCTTAAACTCCCGGGTACTCAATTGATTTTGAGTGGCTTGAGAGTTGAGGTTTTCAGATACCTCTTAAATGAATAAGCTTTCGGACACGTGCAGAAGGCATGATAGCTATCTAGAGTTCTCTTTTATTTTGATTCTGTTGTGTTGATGTAAAGGTAAAGTTGCTAAATTGCCTATTGTTTGCACCAAAAATGGTCACAAACCCCAAGTGTAGTGAAATCACCAGCGTATGAATATAAATCAACAATATTCACACACAATTCACAGATCTTAGCAAATAACAAATAGCAATCCAGAAATAATGAATAGTGACACAAGATTTATAGTGGTTCGGCTATCTCCGGCCTACGTCCACTTCAAGGTTTTTATGATTTTATTGCTCGATGCTTGAAGATTACAATTTTGTATGTTGTATTACAACTGATTTGTTGAACTAAGTCTGAATCTAAGGCAGCAATGGTGATCTGGAGTAAATCTGGCAGAATCTGGGCGCTCTTTAGCTCTCAAAATTGTCCGACCCCTTTTCTGAATGACCAGGGGCTCTATTTATAGGTGTAGGAGGCTGATATTTCGCCTAAAATGAGGGGAGACCAGTTCTGGTACGTCAGGGGGCCCACATGCCCGCTTTATGGAAATCCGGGCCCACACCTGGATCGATTCGACCCTAGGTTCGAATCGATCAAGAAATTGTCCAATCAAGCTGAAATTTGGTGTGGACATTCTTCAACATGTGCTCAGGCTTCTGTGAAAATTTCATAGCATTTGGATGTGTATATCTCAAGTTATGATCGATTCAAGGTTGCATTTCTGGTTGACTAGCCTGGTTCAAATCGATCTAGTTCGAATCGATTCGTTCGAATCGATCCAGTGCGCGCTTCCGTGATGACGTGGAGCGCCTCCTTCGTGTCGATCCGTCTTGTGCTCCGAGTTGCCTGGGTCGACTCCACGTTTCTAGCTGCCGTTTTGACTGGGGATTCGTGGTAGTGGATTCGAAGACATCCCACTTCGAATCGAATGAGCGAAGGTCTGTTCGAATCGATCTGGGTACAAAGTTGATCGATTCGAAGTTGCCTCAAACAGTGTGGATTCGAAGTGGCTTGTCGGAATCGATTCGAACAAATGTTCTTTGATGGATTCGAACCAAGACTCTGCGCAGATGGATTCGAACGTTGGAAGCGCTTTGATGGAGTCGAAGCACTAAAGCACTTTCATGGATTCGAAGCCATCAGAGGAACTTCGTTGGAGTCGAGTTTGATGGATTCGACCCTAGGGGATTCGAACCATCGGGAGACGAACTCAAGGCTATATCCTTCACTTACGTCGAGGATAACTTGGGCATACGAACTCGGATTGACTCGAAACTTGGAACGTTATTTCATCTGGCCTTGCTTGACATGTCTTATCAATTGCAGCCCGATCCGGACTCGGACAAAATTCATCGATATCCGTGGTGAACCTGCGATGCACAATCGATGTTCATGACTAATAATTATTGATTTTCAGTTAATCTTTGGGTATCTCGACTTTGCCAAAAGTTGGGATAACATTTTGCCCCCCAAAACATGCCTTTTTGGTAAAAGGCGTGTTTTGATCAGTCTTAAGTTGGATGCAGTGAGTTCCTGTTTTACTCATAACTTATAGCATTTTCAATCAAATCCATGGCTGTTCGAAGCCGAATTGTTATCAATTTTTTCCAGTGGAAGTTAAGAATGAAATTCTGAAGCCTCTCCGGACTGTCGATGGTCACTCCGGACCCTTGTCAAACCCATTCTAGATTTAGCGATTGAATAGAAAGGTCCTATTGCACTCCGGCGTTGCTTTCTATCCCTTGCACTCTGGCCCCAGCTAGGGCGTATAGCGATGTCTTGGTTGTTCTCGACCGATCATAGCCTCTCCGGGCTCATGCTGGATCCCATCCTGTCACTCTCCGGTGAAGGGGAAACAACGTTAAGTGAGTCAATCCTGTCGCTCTCCAGCGAAGCGACTCACCTCCTGCACTCCGGTTCAGTGAATTTGAACATTAAGCGATGTCATGGCCTAAATCGTGGGCCGATCATAGCCTCTCCGGGCTCTTATCGAATCCTGATCCAATCACTCTCCGGTGAATAGGAAACGATGCTTAAGTGAGTTGATCCTGTCGCTCTCCGGCAAAGCAACTCACTTCTTGCACTCCGGACCCTGCCTCTCCGGGTAGGATCATAAAGCGATCATGTTTATATTGATATTTAATGTTTATCCTTTAACTCTCCGGTCAAAGGTTTATTTTAATAAGTGTTTCTTTATTAAATTCAAATCCTAGATGTTCAATCTCAAACACCAGGAAAAACAAGATAATGCCTCTCCAGGCGGAGCGGTCTATTTCCATCTCAGAGCATGCCTAGGGATCTCTCCGGTTCCCGTACATGAGTAAGTGGGATAGCCGTTTTATTTTGGAAATCAAATCTAGGAAAACTAATCGACCAGAGTTCAAATCTTGAGCTTGGCCCTTGCCATCACAATCAGTTGATGACGGGTCGTGATCCCGATCCAGGATCATTCCTGTTTGGTTGATGCGGTAGTTGTTCGGGTCTAACCGCCATCGTACGTTCTCTGACGTACTGCGGCAATCTACCACTCCTGGCATGTTCTTTCACCTCATCCTTCAGGTGGCGGCATTCATCGGTAGTGTGCCCATCCAGCTCATGGAATAGGCAGTACTTTCCAGTCCTACGTTCCCGCTCCGTGGGATCTCTCCTGGGTGGTTTTCGATAGGGGAGTTGCCCCCGAGTTTCGGTGTAAATTCGTTCCAGTCCTGCCACCAAGTCTGTGTATTGCCTGAATCTGGGCTCTCGGAATTTCTTCCGTTTATCAGGACCATCATGTGCATAATCCTGCTTTCTCTTTCCTTTGTCTGCCCTGGACTGTTCCCTGGCGGTTCCTTCGCCTTGTGCAACATTTATTTCCTGCCTCTCGGCTCGTGATTCCTCTAATCGAATGAATTTTTCAGCTTCATGGAAAAACTCTCCAAGGTCTTGCGGTGGATCTTTAGTCAAAGAGTCTTTGAATTCGGTGCCTTCTCCGACTCCTGCCACTGCCGCCATCAAAATCATCGATGGGTCCGGACGATCTACAGAAGTCACCGTCGCATTAAATCGTAACAAAAAATCTTTTATGGAATCTCCGGTCCTTTTTTTTATTGATGCCAAAGTCATCACGCTCTTAGGTCGCGTCACGTGAACCCTAAACTGCTTCATGAAGCAATCCACAAGCTCGCCCCATGTCCTGATTGATCCGGTTTCTAGCTGCCTAAACCAAAGCGCAGCCAAATCTGATAAGAATAAGGGGAAACATCGTGCCATCACTTCTTCAGATGCTCCCAGCACTTCCATGTGTCTGATATATCTGGTGATATGCATGGTCGGGTCTGACTTTCCGTCATAAGGATTCAGCGTTGGTAGTTTGAACTTCGGAGGGTTCCTTGCATTCCTGATATTCGGAGCGAACGGACTCCGACTAACTTCTTCCAATCCTCCTCCTGACAACCCTCCTCTCATGAGTCGCCTCACTAGGCCAATCATTCTTTCATCTCCATCTAGGGGTTGCCCCCTTGTCACGTCTCTGTCTTGCCCTCCGAGTCTCGTAGGGAATTCTGGTACGTACTCTTCGGGCGGCTCGTTAGCATTTGTGTTGGCCCTAGCCGGTTGAGCTCCTTCCAAAGGTACTTCTGCGTTGGATCCTGTGGGCCTGCCCCCAAGCCCTTGTTGATTGCCTCCCAGTTCTGTATTCTGTCCTCCGTTGGGTTCCATAGCCCTAGCTCCTTGTTCCACATTCACAGCCGTTGTAGCTGGTCCAAGGTTCTGTGTTCCCGCAGCTCTCATCTGTTCAAAGAAATTCTGCAGCATCTCTTGTTGGCTTTTCATCATTCTCTCCTGCATTAGGTTATTCATAGCCTCCATCTCATCTCTAGTAATGTAGATCGAAGCTTGTCCTTCTCCAGCGCCAGAGGATGCCTCTTGACTTCCTGCCTGTTGGCTCCTCCCAGTTCTTTGTCTAGTTTGTCGAGTCATTGTAGAGTCAAATCTAAATCCTTAAAATCTTAAATCTAAACTTTGAATCTGGCGTAGCGGGTGCTAGTTCTTCTCAGTGGAAGCACCAAAGTGTTTGCACCAAAAATGGTCACAAACCCCAAGTGTAGTGAAATCACCAGCGTATGAATATAAATCAACAATATTCACACACAATTCACAGATCTAAGCAAATAACAAATAGCAATCCAGAAATAATGAACAGTGACACAAGATTTATAGTGGTTCGGCTATCTCCGGCCTACGTCCACTTCAAGGTTTTTATGATTTTATTGCTCGATGCTTGAAGATTACAATTTGGTATGTTGTATTACAACTGATTTGTTGAACTAAGTCTGAATCTAAGGCAGCAATGGTGATCTGGAGTAAATCTGGCAGAATCTGGGCGCTCTTTAGCTCTCAAAATTGTCCGACCCCTTTTCTGAATGACCAGGGGCTCTATTTATAGGTGTAGGAGGCTGATATTTCGCCTAAAATGAGGGGAGACCAGTTCTGGTACGTCAGGGGGCCCACATGCCCGCTTTATGGAAATCCGGGCCCACACCTGGATCGATTCGACCCTAGGTTCGAATCGATCAAGAAATTGTCCAATCAAGCTGAAATTTGGTGTGGACATTCTTCAACATGTGCTCAGGCTTCTGTGAAAATTTCATAGCATTTGGATGTGTATATCTCAAGTTATGATCGATTCAAGGTTGCATTTCTGGTTGACTAGCCTGGTTCGAATCGATCTAGTTCGAATCGATTCGTTCGAATCGATCCAGTGCGCGCTTCCGTGATGACGTGGAGCGCCTCCTTCGTGTCGATCCGTCTTGTGCTCCGAGCTGCCCGGGTCGACTCCACGTTTCTAGCTGCCGTTTTGACTGGGGATTCGTGGTAGTGGATTCGAAGACATCCCACTTCGAATCGAATGAGCGAAGGTCTGTTCGAATCGATCTGGGTACAAAGTTGATCGATTCGAAGTTGCCTCAAACAGTGTGGATTCGAAGTGGCTTGTCGGAATCGATTCGAACAAATGTTCTTTGATGGATTCGAACCAAGACTCTGCGCAGATGGATTCGAACGTTGGAAGCGCTTTGATGGAGTCGAAGCACTAAAGCACTTTCATGGATTCGAAGCCATCAGAGGAACTTCGTTGGAGTCGAGTTTGATGGATTCGACCCTAGGGGATTCGAACCATCGGGAGACGAACTCAAGGCTATATCCTTCACTTGCGTCGAGGATATCTTGGGCATACGAACTCGGATTGACTCGAAACTTGGAACGTTGTTTCATCTGGCCTTGCTTGACATGTCTTATCAATTGCAGCCCGATCCGGACTCGGACAAAATTCATCGATATCCGTGGTGAACCTGCGATGCACAATCGATGTTCATGACTAATAATTATTGATTTTCAGTTAATCTTTGGGTATCTCGACTTTGCCAAAAGTTGGGATAACACCTATATATACTTTGATCATCAAAAGGGGCATCTTCATATGTTGCTCTTGGCTTATGTTGTAATAAGTATATTTTCTCTAAACATGGTTAATAATTGTGGGATTATGTAATGAATTTGAAATGTTTTGAATGGAATGGGGAACTTGTTTGATATTAGAAAATTTCCTTATTCATGCGTTTCTGTGTATCACTGTATCTAACATTGCCGTATTTGGTCGCCGAGGATTAATAACTATGGGTGATAGCAACATCTGTAGCCGTTAGTTTTGGGCCTCCATGTAGGGGGTGTTACAACCTCACACAAAATATCAACTCAGTTAGCCAAGCCAATTTGGATCAGTACAAATCCAAATTTTGGATCAGATCCGTCCCAACTGATTGGGCCCCACCACCTGCGATTGAATGTGTGGGTTGCACACACCCTCCTAAAGATATCTACAAAGTTTCATATGATTTCGATAAGTATCGAGTGAGTTATGGCTGAATCTCCTATGACACAGAAGAAGAGATTCAAAATTAAGCTAAGGGTTTGGATCATCGTCGATCCGACTGAATTGGATCATCGTTGATCCAAGTACTTAGCTCGGATCCTCACGAGATCCAATGTTGAGGCTCTGCTACTCATGTACATTGCATGTATGAAATTTCATGTCATTTGGTTAAGTATTGAGTGAGTTATGGTTGGATCTCCTACGATCAAGAAGAAGAGATTCAAAATTACGCTAAGGGCTTGGAACACCGCCGATCCGACTCAATTGGATCATTATCGATCCAAATACTTAGCTCGGATCCTCATGAGATCCGATTTGGAAGCTCTCCTACTCATTTACATTGCATGTATGAAGTTTTGTGTCATTTGGTTAAGTATTGAGTGAGTTACGGATGGATCTCCTGCAAACGGATGGATTGGATAATCCATGAAAATAGATAATCAAACGAACTCCAAACTACTTGGTATTCAGACAAGGCACACAATTATAGGATATGAAGACAACCAAACTGAGAAGACTAAAAAATTCACCAAGTATTTGGATAGGTACCGATCCGACCCCATCGGATAGGTACTGATCTGAATACTTTGCTCAGATAACCTCAAAAGGACATAGAATTTAGAAATTCACTAAGTATTAAAATAGGTGTCGATCCGACCCCATTGGATAGGTACTAATCTGAATACTTAGCTCAGATTACCACTAAACTTTTTGGCTCCTTCTGCATGACGAATACAGGCTCATGGTAAAGTGGTCCTGGCCCAAGTGGTCTCCAAATCCTATAAATACCATCCCATATGCAATAGAAAATGGATCTGCTCCGATCTCTGCTGAAACTTTGCCATTGTTTCTTCACTCTTCTTCTCCCTAACAATAACCATAAAAGGACAACTAAGATCCTTTTGTTTGTCTCTGACAATGGTGGCTTGATCTAACTTAGGAGAGAAGAATCATATTGGCTGGTGCTTTCATACTCAATCCAGGGTGTTGATCCATTTTTTGGGTTAACATTTGTAATTTAATCAAACTAGTTTTAAATATCATTAAATGTTTTAAATTATTTACGAAACTAAAAAAAATTATTTTATTATCACCGAATGACATATACAATTGTATAAATACTTTTTTACTTAATGCACAGATATACAATCATATTCATCCAATGTTATTGCACAAACATATATGAATTGTGATCATATACACATAAATAAGGCAGCATAATAACATGACACATAATAAATAAATATATAAGTGATATAAATTAGATTATTACCTTATCTAAAGCCTAGATGAAACACCTTGAGATGTTAAATTCGTTCGCTCCTTGAATCTGTATCCAAGTCTTCAAATAGAGCTACCAATCTGAATGCACTAACCAATTTGATTTAATTATGTATTTGGAAGCTTAAAATTAAGGAGAAGGGAGGCTATGATGGCCTCGTTGGCTGGTTGTAATGGAGCAAAAAGTCAAAATCTAAAGTGAGGTTTAGAGACGAACAAATAGCTAAGATCCTAAGGAGTGAAAAGGAGATCTGGATCCTCCTTTTTCTCTTACCAATTCATCTCTTTTTGAATCAAAATTCCACCTCGCATTCCATGGTATTGCTGGCCACCATGGGCTTCTATATGGGCCTCAAAACTGCTTCAAGTCCAATTAATAAACATGGCATTAAAATCTAATTCAAATGCACATCGATTTCGTATATCGATACATGTGTTTATAACTATTATATACACACTATTTAATATTGATCAACACAAATTAAATAAGATTTTATAATTAATATTTCATAAATATTAATTACTTTAATTAATTTTTAACAATTATAATTAATCAAAACATGTGGTAGTAGGAGTATTCAATATTTCGGTTGTGTGACTCTTAGGTGTAAATTCGATCAACGATTAATATCAAACAATTCGAATATTAACATTCATTGGTCACTAAGTAGGTGGCATGATATTATGGAAAAATTTATTACTTACATGGCTTTAGTAAAATCCAGTTTTACTTTATTTAAGTGTTATCTGATAGTGATAATTATTTACATCAATTTTCTTCATCAAAACTATATCATATTAGAACTTACAGAATTTGGTAATGGTCAAAATTCCAATATCGTCCATATTCAATTTTATAGTCCAAACAGAAAGTTCTTGGTTTAATAATAATAGCTATAACTAACCGAACTACTCTGGCCAGAGATTTTGAGAGTTGACTTCAATTGACCACGATACTAATCTCATACAACCGAGGAGACAAATCCTCTCTTGAATAGTGTTTCACTTTCAATACTTTCACTTAACCCAATTGTAGTTTTTCGGTGGATGTTATGCCAAGATTTAACTATAATCAAAGTGAAGCTTTCATATTAAAGACCAATAGTATTCTCAGGTCAAGAGAACTGTGCAATATTGTTACATCAATATTTTATGTTTGACCTTCATTACATTAACCAAAAGGAAACTGTTATGTGAGTCATTCCATAATTATCTAATAACTATTAGTACGTAACCCCTTGGTGCCCCAAACAACCATGAGTAATACATTGCCCAACATTTGGAGAGCATTATGACTTTTATCTTAACGGATGCATTGATATCCAATCTCGAATAAGAATATTTAAAACGATATGTTTATTAAATTGTGATAAAATTTTCATGGTTACAACATTGTAATTACTATAAAAACACCATTTATGGATTTTCCATTAAATGCACTTAAATTAAAGAATCAATTAATGATAACACATTACAACAAGTATATAATAGAAAGAAAACACCTTTATGAATAAGATTTGTTTACACGGTTAAAAATTTATAGTAAATTACAGAATAACCCAACGAGCATACCCCTAACTTTATCAACTATCCCTAGATTTTTAAGAATATTTTATGACTTTGTTGAGCAACCTTTAAGTTTGCACCGATAGATTATTAGAAATGAAGGTTCTTGAGTATTTAGTGCAATTTATGATTTGTTGAGCACTCTCAAGGTCATAAAGATGATTAAGAGCAAATGTTTATATGATTAATAATCATATACAAGGTATAATTAGTAAGGAGTTACTTACCATTCTTGGGGACCATAATTTATTGAACACCCTCAAGGTTGCGGTAATATGACATATTGATCCTAATACCATTGAAGGTAAGAAATTTAAATATTTTTTAGGGTTATTAAGAGATGCATAATTCGATGAGAACCTTATTAGATAAATACAATAAACCAATATGGTAAGTATATGAACATATGTGATGTTACCTAATTTACTCTATTGAATATATATATAGATTAAATGGCAACAATGAAGCTATTTTTAGAGAAAAATGCACTAACTAGCGCAAACTATAAGGTCTAGTTAAGGAGTATAAAATCGCACTCACTTATGAAAAACTTTGACATGTCGTTGCTAATGAGCCTAAGGTTAAACCGGACAAAGATTCTACACCTGAACAAATAGCATCCTATGAGTCATGGTCATTAGACTATGAACTTGCTTAACGTTATGTATTATCAACCATGACAATCTAGCTTCAAAATTAGCATGAGAATATGGATGTTCATGTAACGCCCCAAATTTTTATTTAATATTATTCAAGAAATATAATTAGATAAATTAAATTATAAAATGAGCTGATAAGGAGAATGAGATTTGTTAACTAATTTGGGTCAGACGTTAATTTATCAATTAATACGATTGTTTTATAGCATAGAATAGAAAGGGATTAATGAGAGGGACATAATGGGAATAACTCCTTATTTCATTCTCTAAATCTCTCATTCATTCTCATTTCACTTTCAAAGCATAATCCAAGGCCTGCCATAACCTGGAGAAAGAGAAGAGGAAAAGCTAAGGAATTTAAAGGGAAAAGCTTAAGGGAATTAATCTATATCAAATCTCAATCTCTCTTATCCAATCTAAGGTAAATAATAACAAACCATCTCATAGTGTATGTCTTGTTTTTAGATTATGATTGAACTTGAAATTTATTATGATGATATTACATGTTTGGATTGATATCAATCATTATTAGATTGGATGATGATTTGTTAAGATTTTTATGGAATTGTTTTAATGGATTTTAAAGGCAAAACCTTAGTTTTTGACCTCCTATTGATTTGAAATTTCAATATGTTGTGTAAAACATTATTTTGGAGATAGGTTTTCAATCTCATAATTTTCCAAGTTCATATGAATATTTTATGAATTTCCTAAAAGGAAAATGTGTATATTTCAGGTTTTTAATTATTAAAAATAATTAATTTTATATTTTGGTCTTGAAATTTTTATATATGGAAGAAGATGGAAATTTAGATTTTTAGTAATTTTTGAATATTTTTTATGATTTTCTATGAATTTGTTATTCTAGAAATGTATATAATTGATACGAGTTAAAGATATTAATTATATATTTTTTCAAAGGTAATGAAGAAGGTAGAACTTGATCTACCAGAAATTTCAGTAAAGATCTATAAAATATTTTATTATCTAATAATAATTTGACATGGGGTAAGAGTTAGTGAAAAGTTTTAACTTTAAAAGGAAGAAAATCAGTTTTTAACTTATTTACGAAAATGCCATTGTAGAGATTTAATACTCTACTTCATTGATACTCGACAACCATAAAGGCTGATACATGGAATAACTACTTGATAGTTATATGATGTGTCTACTGTATAGACTTGATAATAATGAAGACTCATGCATGTGATAGCTATTTGATAGCTATCATATGCATTAGTCTTCATAATTATCGAGTCTATACAGTAGACACATCATATAACTATCAAGTAGTTATTCCAAGACTGATGCATGTGATAGTTATTCGATAGCTATGTGATGTATCAATTTCCATAGAAAATAGGCACCATATGTTTTTTGGGGATCGACGTTTCATTAGTTGTAGAGGCTTGACAACCTTAGGGTTTAGAGACTCAACACCATTCTTTTTAAAGTTCGACACCATCATATTTTTAGGGGCTTGACACCCTCAAGTATAAAGGCTCGGCATTCCTAAGTATTTTTAAAACTCGGTAAACTCATAGCTACTCGATAGCTTTTGTGTAGTTATTTGATAACTATGTTTTTAGCGACTCGATAGCCGTAGGTTTTCGAACTTAATACTTATGTATTAGAGGCTCGATAGCCCATGTTTTCTAGAAACACAATAACTATGGTTTAGAGGCTTGATATAGAGACTCGATAACATTGTTTTAGTGGCATAATAGCCGAATGTTTTATAACCAAATAGCTTTGTTTTAAAGGCTAGATAGCCATGTTTTCTCGAGGCACGATAACCTTGTTTTGATAATGAATGTTTTAAAAGCTAAATAAAGACGATAGTGCCTTAGCATAAGATTTTGGTTAAGTGTTTAGCTGTGTTTTCCTTGTTGTAAATAATGGTTTTAAGTGGTTAATCTCTCTAAAGATAAATGTTTTCAAGGAAATGAAATGGTGTTTTGTCCCAAATTTTATATGAATTTTTCCCAAGGAATTACTACTTAAAATTAAGTAATTTTTTAATCTATGTGACTATTGATTGAACATATTTTGATGAATGATGTTATATGTTCTTGTTATCATTTGATCAGTTAAATTTACATATTTTATCATTTGTCATACTCACATCTTCATTACCCAACATTGCATCGAGGATATTAGATATATCAATTGTGTTAGGATGCCTTGAACTGATCAAAAAGATATGACTCGTGGATTTAAAACTAGATACGATTAAAGTGAGATTGGTGTAGGGTCGTGCCCTATGCTTCAATCATTAGCTCTTGGTTGGTAAAGATCCGCGATTCCAGTTCATAGGGCTTTATCAGTAGTGAGAGTAAAAGATGTGTACGCATAGAAAGGAACTCATACCTCTATATGCTTACTCTATTGTTTAACTGAATTTACTCCTAACCATATTTGGAGATTTTGGACATCTGGTTATGTTTTGGCTCGAGTCAGCATGATAGGTTATTAGGTGACCTGTGAAACCTAATAGGTTCATAATGACCTTAGGAAAACTATGATTTGAGAGTGACAACCAAATATAGCATAAATAAAACATTTATATAGCAAATATAACACTCAAATTTCTTTACACATTTATTCATTTAGACATTAATTAAACTATAAATTCATGTTAAACAAACTTTATTACAAAATGTCCAATTCAAATGTATTTTTTATTTATTTTATCTATTCAAAGATACATTATTTATTATACAACATATTCATTTCAGGAAATAACTTTTATTAAAATTCCTAGGTTAGACTTAAGGTTCCATATTAAATCAAATTTGATTATTAAGTTATTTAAATAAAATCTCTTTAAATTCCTTTTTCACTATTTACCTCTATTAATCTTTTATAACTAAAATTTAAGTGTATAACATTTATTATAACCACTCAAATTTTATTTATAAAAATCCTTTCTATATTGTATATTATCCAATTTCATATTCAACTTCTGTGTAATTTTGGTAAGTTATATTGGAATGAAATTGTATGTTATACAAATAAAACTTTCCAATTCAATTATCTCAAGTTTGAATCATTTATCCAAATTTTTGATTTTCTTTTAATAATTGAAATTATTCTTCAAGATGAAATTTAAGAATTAATTTTCCGGTTTCCTTCAAACCAGTTAGAGATAAATAAATATATGTACATAATATATCAAATCAATTTAAATCATATATCTATATATATTATAAATCAAATCATATTTAGAAATTCAAATAAATTAAATCTTTCAAAACAAAGCTGTAGTAAGACTACAGAACAGTCTCTTCAGTTCAAAACTCGAAAATGAATGTCGATGATGCTGCAGTCATCACCGAAATTATTTTCCAGCGACAAAGAGAAGAGCACTAAATTTTTAAACTTTAAAATCCTTTAGAGACAAATTTTTATTCAAAATACTTTAAATAATATCCTTTTAAAAATTTTAAACACAAGTTTTGAAACCATCGGAAATTAAATTCTTTAAATTTCTTGTTTTAAATTCATTTCAGTTCCCAAATAAATTTATAAACAACTATTTATAAATTCATTTGTATAACAACAAATGATAAATCAAGTATTATCACTTCAAATTATCAATTTAAATCAATTTATTAAGTTCCATAATATTTACTTATATCAAAATTTATTTCATTAAACAAATTTTTTTTTAAAATAATATCGTGTCAGTTTGTTCTATCAAAGTGTTTTAGAAATCCTATCGATATCGTTGATCAGACGAATCGATCGGAAGCCCAAATCAACATCAACAACTCAAACGACACACTATATAAAACAAAACATAGATTTACAAGTACAATTCAAAATGTTTGGAGATATTTCGAAAACAAAACAAGATGATTAATTATCAACATATGAAGATGGATAAGCTTAGATAAATCGCGGGCAACCTTAACCGGGTCAACCGTGACTTAATGAATAAGATCAAATGTGTATTTTTTTCTAGGGTAAATCTACATCTGACCTCAAAAGATAGAGTTTGGAGTAATAAAAGATATTAGCATCTAAACCAAGGATAGATATAAATCTCTGGTGAATCGATGCTAATTTGTAAAGGAGTTTCCCCCTTTACCAGAAAATTAGAATATTGGCGAGACAGCCAATTCACTATAAAGATCATTCGAAGTGGAGTTATGTGATACTCCAAAATCAAAAGAAGATGAATAGTGAGGGACAAGAATGAATTTTGAAACCGCAGGGAACGTTCCAAAAATTCAGAGGAAATTTGAATCAAGAGGAAAAAATTCAAACTCGAACGAAAGTGATTCTGTAAATAAATCTACTCCATATGCTGAGTTTTGCCTCAAAGCCAAAGCTCTGATACCAACTGTAATGACCCGATATTTTCAACCATTCGCATCCATTATAAGTGCATAGGCAGACACACATGCCGGAGTTGAATTGCTCAAAATATCGCGTTGTAAATAAAATTTGGCAAATCTCAGAATATACAGTAAATAAATATAATCACAGATCACAAACACAGAGTAAAATAATGCAGCGGAAGTAAAAGAAATAGTAGTTCATGAAGCTACTATCTAAATATGTCAGAGTTACATAAGATACAACAGAAGAAATAGAGTACAACAAAAGTCTCAATAAAATAACCAAGTACAAGCTGAGTAGAACAACGGAATTGAAATAGATAGGACATGACAAGCAGATAATCTCCAGCGATTCAAATCTCCAAGAGAGTGGAAATCCAAATCTGTGAATAACTAAGGCTGACCCGAGCGTAAAGCAAAACACAAAACACTCGAGTCAGGACAATATATACTTATATAATGTAAACCAACTCAAGTGAACTGTAATAAAGGTACAAGTAACTTAGAAGATGCTTGGGACCGCCCATCCTCTAAGGATCCGTTAAACTATCTACTATGTAGTAATATTCGATATTATAATAGTGTCTAAATAAATAAAGTATAATCATATAGAAAATAGCGTTAAGGGGATGGAGAACCTTAACGCGGTCGGATCTTAAAATCATAATCGTAGTAAAGCTCGATATGGTAGGTGACATGGCACAACTAGGCAATGCCAGGGTAGATATACCAATTACGCACACGGACTGATGGATACGCATAGCAGCCACTACCGTTCCACCTCGAACAACACTCCCAAATCGGAGGATGACCATCTAATCAATCACAAGTAAGAGTATAATATTGAAGAAATGTGTCCGAGAAGAGGTGCTACCTCACTGGTCCGAGATCGCTCCTGTTTTAGCCACCTTATGCCAACTCACGGGAGTTGGGTCCACGTAACATACCTTAAGAACGTCGCCACCATCCTACTTCATTCTGGAATCTCCACCACGTACACGGTTGTCAAAGTGGTTTTCGGTATCGACAGAGAGTATGTCCATATCCGATCCCGGTCTCTTTGCCAACCAATCGTTATTATAACCCGTGGTTATAACTTTTAAAAACAATACTTTACTACAAAATAAAATATCATTTCAAACCATATCTTTATCAAAATAAAGATTAAATCAATTCCAAACCATTTCCATATATTTAAATTTTCATATCATTTCAAAACTTCATTTCAAATCATTTTAATATAATAAAATAACATATCCTTACAAAACTTCATTTCAAATCATTTTAATATAATAAAATATCATATCCTTACAAAACTTCATTTCAAATCATTTTAATATAATAAAATATCATATCCTTACAAAACTTCATTTCAAATCATTTTAATAAAATAAAATATCTTATCAGTTCAAATCCAAATATTCAACTTTAAATACCTTTTAAATTCAAAGATATCGTTCATTTACTATCATTTCAAATCACCTTTAAATAGTTTATATTCCAATCAAAATAATTCATTTAAACCTTTTAAAAGTGTAATTATTATATTTTCAAATCAAGTATTCAATTTCCAAAGTTTCAAACCATTCTGAGTTCGTTTACTAAGTCAAAAACCCTAATTATTAAAATTTCAGCATTTCACAGCATTTAAAAACAACTGCATAGGTTATATTTGAAAACATTTTTAATTTAGTAAAGACAGCACTTAAAACTGCTGTTAAAACTCAGTTTTAGTTGAATTATAGTTCAAAACAGAAAAGACAGCATTTCAGAAGTGTTGCGGTAGTTCAGATTTCAAAACAAGGGTTAAATTTGGTTTCAGCAAAGACTACAGACCATTATAGCATTTCCAGAGAATGCTATAATAGACCTGAGTTCAATATTAGCCTATAAGTTCAATTACAGCAACTACAGCATTTCAGAAATGCTGTAATAGCTCTTTTTACACAATTTTAGTTCAAAACAGAATCTATAGCATTTCTGAATGCTATTTAAAGTTAATTTCAGGTGTTAGTGTATTTTCCAGCAATTAAATAACTTTAATTTAAAACACATAAACATTTTAAAAATCATATTTTAACATTTAAAATGTTCATTTACATATCGTTTAACATATATCTTTTCATAATAAATTTCTTATAATAAAATCCAATTTTCAACAATTTACTTAATAAATTTAAGTGTAAAAGTTTCCAATTCTTCACATTTCAACAAATAACTCAACACTTCAAATTTAAATTACCATTTCACAAATTTAACTAAATTTCCAATTTTATTTAATTAACTTAACCCTTTAATTAAAACCAAATTTCACATTTCCTAGTCAAGTTATATTTTAAAAGATCACTTTTAAACATTCACTTATTTAACCACTTAAATTCATAGAAAAATCAATAATACTTTAATAAATCACTTAAATTCAAATTTAATCAAATTATCATATTTACCATTTCCAAATAAAATTTAATATCCATTTTATTTATATAACTTAAATATCATTTTTAACCAAAATTCCAAATTTCCAACTTAAGTTATATTTCAAAAATCTAGTTAAACCATTCATTAATTATATTTTTAACACATGGAAAAAAAATCATAATTTCTTTAATTTAAAACATTTCAAAATCTATTTAAATCAAATTTCATAAATTTATAATTTTTTTTAAAATACTTAAAAATATCCAAAACACTTTATAAAATAACCACGGGCCTGTATATAATTTTCTAACCTAGGTCATGTGATACGGATATGTATCATTTCAATCCGCAGTAAAAAAACGAAAAATCCAGGTTCTATCATTTCAAACCCGCAATCCCAAGTTAAAATAAATTAAATAAAAATCGTTCAGGCCTATCATTTCAGCCCATACCAATTATTCCCTATTCTAAAGTCCATTCGGGTATGTATCATTTCAACCCATAGTGATTCTAGTCTACAGGGAACTTGCAATGGTGATAACTGATATAAATAACAGAATAACATTAAATAACAGTAACATATGATATAACAGGTGTATAAACATCATATGATCATAATATAGTCAAGTATAACATGATAATATATTTCTACAGATTCACAGGGTGTCAATTTACTAGTTATATAGGTACATATTGTCTGGTGAGAATAACTCACCTGTTTAAGCTGGAGATGACAACCAAACACACAACACAGAATCTTTGAAGGCACGACAACATGAATATGATTTGAGAGTGGAGAGCCAAATATAATTGCCTGGTATACATATAAACAAAAGAAGACAATGTATACATAAATATGTAACACAAAACAATATCAAAATGACTTGAAATAAAAGGCAACAGAGGGCAAAGTGATTCGACCTTTCTTTAACCATTCAAGAGCTTGACCAAGGGGATCTTTTGCTCAGCCATAGCTGGACATAATCTCAGGTTATGGCATCAAAATAGCATGGCAACAAGGAGATGATGATGGTAAGAGTTACATATGAATAAGACAAAGGGTCAAGGCAAAATAAGTGGAGTTTTGGTGCATTTTTGGCTCATCCAAAGGCAAGTGGGGCTCGGCCCTTGCATGGTTCAGGTCTGGATAGTAGATGGAGGGGTGTGGGGAGGTCCGGAAAAGGTGGTGGTGGCGGCCTATAGTGGTGGCCAAGGTGGTGGATGAAGGTGGTGAAGTAATAGTGGTGACTAGTGCATTGTTTTGGAGTTTTTTTGACATTGTTTTGGGGTGTAGGCTCATCTAGATGGCCATGGCCTGATCTGGTCAGAGGGGATTGGAGGAGGAGCTGCTGCAGATGATGGTGGAAAAGGTGTTGGAGGTGGTGGCCGTGGCTATGAAGAAGAGGCCATGCAAATAGAAGAGAGAAACAAGGCAAAATAGCATAGAAAAAGTAAGAAAAAGTAGAAAGAAGAGAGGGATTTACCAAAATTTTTTGCAAGATGGAGGCCATGATTTTTTTTAGGGTTTAGGAGCTTTGAAAATTTGTGAATAACATGAGGAAGTCGGCTGAAAAAGATTGGGGGAATAGAACAGCAAAAATAAAATAAAAGATGTATTGATTGAAAAAGAAACGGTAGAATTCAAAAGGACTAAGCACACAAAAGGTATCAAACTCTTCATATATCTTTAATTCCTTTTTATAACTTTATATTTCTGGAAATGATAATAATCCCAGATAAAATTTCGAAATTTTATCAAAATATAATAATTTATATAAATATTTATCAATCATATAAAGTTAAATTAAGAAAATAGCTAAAAATAGTAAACTAGTCTAGAAAATTTGAAATTGAATAGAATAAATTTTAGAAAAATTCATATGAGCTTGTAATATATTTCTAAACATAAATAATAACATAAAATAAAAATATATTCACAAAATAAATATTTAAAATTTAATTTACATATAATTTTTAATGAAGAAAATAGAAGAAAATAGGGAAACAGCCTTTAAATATAGGAAATCATCATAGTAAATTTTGGAAAAATTCTATTATTATTTTTGAAAATATTTAGAGATGAAAATATACATAAATTAACATATTGACATATATTAAAATAAAATATAACAAAGAAAAAGTAATTTATACAATTTAAAATAGACAAAATTGTTAAATAAACAATTTATACTAAAAAAATTGAAATGTACATAACTTTTACATTTTAACTCCGTTTTCAACGAAACGAAAAGTAGTGTTCAAGTTATTAAATCTATTTTCATAATAATAGATAAAATTTATAATTTCAAACTATTTAAAATTTTAATTTAAAAGTCAAAGTTTGACTATTTGACCAAAATTCACATTTTCTGGAAATATTAAATTTAGTCATATTTGAAATTCTAATCCACATCAAAGTCAAAGTTTTTATATTTAAAATAACAAAATTTATTCTTTTTCATAAATAAAGCTTTTGAATCTGGAAAAATCAATTTAAGAATATTTGTAAAATACAGGGTTGTTACACTCTCCCCCACTCAAAACTTTTCATCCCCGAAAAGGAACGAGGTACGTTAAAGCACAGAAAAAGATAGAATGAAATAGAATTAAGACAAGATGATAAGAATATTGGAATTACACCTGATAACTATTGTTATAGGCAAGTTTAACAAAAATGGAGGTGATCAAATCAAGAACACAAACACGAAAAAGATCCTCTAGAGTCTGAATCACCCCTTTCACTTGACCGACGGTCTATGAATGGAAAAACAGTGTTCAGATCCAGATGAGTAACAAAGATTATCAAAGATTACAGAAAGATCCATGTGATGTGGTGGTGGAGATGGCGTTAAGAAAAGTGGAGATGTTTTCGAAATTTGAAAGTGACAAGCCTGTGGAGGCTAAAGGTTTTCAAGGTAAGAAAAGGAAATTCTTTAATAAGAAGGAAGCTCAGAAGTGCAGAGCTATCAAGAAAGGAAAGACCAATGTTGTATGATATAAGTGTGATAAGAAAGGGCAGTTTTCTAACGAGTGTCGATCTGACGATGGAAAGAAGGTTGTGGGAAAGAAGTGTGTGAAGTGTTACAACTGCAACTAGATGGGGCATTACAAGAATGAATGTCCAGAACTGGTGAAGGCTGATAAAGTAAAAGTTTTTGCTCTGGAACCATCAGCTTTTGGACCGACTACTGAAGGGAAAGGAGAGTCTACGATGGAAGGTGCATTTTTGATTCATGCATACTTTTTAAAGTATTATTTGGTGCTAGCTTATCACATTCTTTTATCTCGCAATGTTTGGTGGATAAGTTAAATCTAGAACCATCATGCCTTATTACTTCCTTAAAGGTTGTGAATCGAATAGGAGGTTATGCAACTCTTGGGATGAGATGTGACTATTCAGAAATTGAGCTGTTGGGTCATGCATTTACCTACAATTTACATATGCTTGATTTTGTGGTTTTTGGGATTATTTTGAGAATGGGTTGGTTAAGCAGATATAATGCTAGAATATTTTACCAGGATAGGGAGATATTAGTAAGACACCCTAATAGCCATGATAGAATTATATACTCGGTAGAAAATTCAAGTTTAGATGTATGTGCTTTATTGGTGCAATGGAAGTAGAAGATGAGGTGAATCGGTTTTTCATTGTAAGAGAGTATGTGGATGTCTTTGAGCTAGTAATAGGACTACCATCGAAACGTGTTGTTGAGTTTCGAATAGATCTTGTGCCTGGAGCTAAACCCATAAGTAGACTGCCTAACAGAATGACACCTACTGAGATGAAAGAGTTAAAGGTGCAGTTGGTGGAATTAGAAGAAATGAATTTTGTTAGACTAAGCAATTCGTCTTGGGGAGTGCCCATGGTGTTCGTGAAGAAGCCGGATAGGTCGTTGAGGATGTGTATTGTTTATCATAAGTTGAATGAGAAAACGATAAATAATCGGTACCTTTTGCCGAGAATAAATGATTTGTTCGATCAGTTGAGTGGGGCCAAAGTATTTTTCCAATTGGATTAAGCAACTAGGTTCCATCAATTGAGAGTGGTGGAGGACAACATTCCATTAACGACATTTCAAACAAGATATGGTTCGTATGAATGGTTAGTCATGCCCTTTGGACTGACCAATGCGCTTGCTTACTTTGTGGATTTGATGAAGCGGATCTTCATAGAGCATTTGAATAAATTCACGCTAGTGTTTATAGATGACATAGTGATATATTCTAAGAATGAACGAGATCATCATCTTAAAATAGTGCTATAAAAATTGAGGCAGCAACATCAACTAAAAGTGAAGTTTTAAAAATGTCATTTTTGAAAGAAAGAAGTGAAGTTTCTTGGTTATGTAGTCTCAAAGAATGAGTTATCAATAGATCCAGCTAAGATTGAAGCTGTTAACAACTGGACAAAACCCAAGGCTGTGACCGAGATAAGAACTTTTTTTGGTTATTTGGCCATTACCGAAGATTCATCATGGATCTCTTGTATAGCAGCACTTATGACTAAACTCAGTAGTAAGAACGTAAAGTATGTTTGGATTGATAAATGTGAAGAAGCATTCTTAAAGATAAAACATTTATTGCCCAATGCATCTATGTTACTTGTTCTAGATGAAAATCAAGATTTAGTGGTGTATACCGATGCATGTGGGATAGGGTTAGGAGTATGTTAATGCAAAAAGGTAAAAGTGATTGCCTATGCTTCCTCACAGCTTTGATCACATAAAGTTAGGTATCCGACTCATGATTTAGAGTTGGTGACTTTGATTTGAAAGTTGTAATCTTTGCTTTGAAGGTGTGGAAACGCTATCATTTGGCAGAACGATCCAAGTTATTTATGAATCATAAGTCTTTGAAATATTTATTCTCATAGAAGGAGTTGAATATGGGACAACAATGGTTTCTAGAGTTACCGGCAGCTTTTGATTTCAATATTGAGTACACGCCAGCGAAAGGAAAGAAAGTTGCGGATGCACTTAGTAGGAAACATCAAAGTGTGGTGATAGCTACGTTAGCAAATGGAAAGATTTAGAGGCATTGAATACTTGGGGTGTACAGTTAAGATCGATGGCTTGTTCTAGTCAGAATAATGCATTGTTATCCTATTTGGAAGTTCGAACAGTAATGATAGAAAAAATTGCTTTTAAACAAAGAGATGAACTATTACTAGCTAAAATGATTAGAAGACATGAAGAGAGAATGGAGATTGATGATTTAAAAGATTTTAGTCTTGACCGGAACGGATGGTTGAGGAAGAAAGGACGGTTGTGCATTCTTGATGTTGGTAATCTAAGGAAGAAAGTTCTTAGTGAGTGTCGTCAATCGAATTTTACTATTCGTCCTAGAGGAACTAAAATGTATCAGAATATGAAAAGGAGTTTCTTTTAGAAAGGAACAATAAGAGATGTAGGCTTATGGGTGAAACGATGCTTCAATTGTTAGCAAGTAAAAGCCGAGCATTAGAAACCAAGTGGATTGCTTCAACCTTTAAAAGTGTCGCTTTGGAAAGAGATTCTATATCCATGGATCTTAATGATGAGTTGCCAAGGTCGAATAGGAGAAATGGAAGCATCTGGGTTGTGGTGAATAGACTGACCAAAAGTGCACAATTTATTCCTGTTAAGTCGACAAGGACGACATCTACTTTTCCAAAGTTGTTTATGAAGAATATTGTAAGATTGCATGGGATTCATGGTAGTATAGTCAGTGGCAGAGATACTTTATTAGCTAGTGAATTCTGAAAGAGTCTACAGAAAATGTCAGGTGCCAAGCTAAAGATGAGTACCAGTTACCATCCGCAAACGGTTGGACAAACGATAAAGTTAACAATGCTCCTGAAGATTTGTTAAGGGCTTGTGTACTAGACTTTGGAGGGTCTTGGGAGGACCATTTGCACTTAGTCGAGTTTTCCTATAGTAATAGTTATCAAACTAGTATAGGAATGACACCTTTCGAAGCCCTTTACCGAAGGAAGTGCAAATCATCAGCATGTTGGTTAGAGATCGGAGACATATTGATTCTTGGTCTAGATATAGTGAGGGAAGCTACACAAAAGATTGAGTAAATCCGAGCAAGTATAAAGGAAGCTTAGTCTAGGAAAAAAAGTTATGCAGATAAGAGGCGCAAGGATTTAGAGTTCTCAATTGAAGACCCTGTTTTTATTAAAATATCACCGATGAAGGGTGTGGTACGGTTTGCAAAGGTAGGAAAATTGGCATTGAGATATGTTGGTCCATTTCCTAGCATAGAAAGGATTGTGAAACTCACTTATCGGATAGAGTTATAGAATAATTTGCAGGAGTCCATAATTTTTTTAATGTTTCTCATCATAGAAAGTGTGTGCATGATTCTGAGACTACTATTGCACTGACTATACTGGAAGATTTAATAGTAGAACATGATATGCATTTTGTTAGACAACCAATTTGTATTGTAGCAATAAAGAAAATATATTAAGAAATAAGATAGTCAAGTTAGTGAAAGTTCAATAGAGTGACAATGAGAAAGACAGTACATGGGAGACAGAAGATAGGATTAGAGATACTTATCCTGAGTTGTTTTGATGGTATGTTATATATATGTCGTATAAACTTTTAGCTAGCATGATATGCTAGTATTGTTGTTATGTTTTTGTTACACATGTTTGCATGACTGATATGCTTGTTGATTTCCTTATCATAATTTTGAGGATGAAATTTTTTAAGGAGTGAGCCAATAACACCCTTAATTTTTGTTTAATATTATTTAGGAAATTTAACTAGATAAATTAAATAGAATAATATGAGATGATAAAGAGAATGAGATTTGTTAACTAATTTAGGGCAGGCCTTAATTAATCAATTAATAAGATTTTTTTTAAAACATAGAATAGAAATGGATTAATGGGAGGGGCATAATGGGAATAACTCCTTATTTCATTTCCTAAACCCCTCCTCTCTCAGTCATTCTTATTTCACTTTCTAAAATAAATAAATAAACATAAAACAAGGTCAGCCATAACTTAGAGAAAGAGAAGAGGAAAAGCTAAGGAATTTAAAGAAAAGCTTAGGGGAATTAATCTACATCAAATCTCGATCTCCCTTATCCAATCTAAGATGAATAATAGTTAACCATCTCATTGTTTATGTCTTGTTTTCGAATTTATGATATAATTCCAAATTGATTTTGATGATATTTCATGTTTGGACTAATAATAATCATTATTAGATTGGATGATGAGTAGGTGGGGATTTTTATGGAATTGTTTTAATGGGTTTTAAAGGGAAAACCTAAGTTATTGATTTTCAATTCATTCGAAATTTTAATATGTTGTGTAAAACATTATTTTGGAGAAGAGTTTTCAATTTCATAATTTTCCAAGTTTATTTGAATATTTTGTGAATTTCCTAAGAGGAAAATGCGTATATTTTGGGTTTTTAATTATTAAAAATAACTAATTTAATATTTTGGTCCCAAAATTTCTGAATATTTAAGAAGATGGAAATTCGGATTTTTAGTGATTTTTGTGGATTTTCCCTAATTATTATGATTTTCTATAAATTTGTTATTCCAAAAATGTATATAATTAGTACGAGTTAAAGATATTAATTATATTGTTTTGCACAGTTAATGAAGAATGTAGAACATGATCTATCAGACATTTCAGTAAAGGATCTATAAAATATTTTGTTATCCTATAATAATTTGACATGGGGCAGGAGTTGGTGAAAAGTTTTAACTTTAAAAGGAAATAAATCGGTTTTAACTTATTTACGAAAATACCATTGTAGAGATTCGATACCCTACTTCATTGATACTCGACAACCATAAAGGTTGATACATGGAATAACTTCTTGATAGTTATATGATATGTCTACTCTATAGACTTGATAACTATGAAGATCGATGCATGTGATAGCTATTTGATAGCTATGTGATGTATCAGTTTTCATAGAAACTCGGCACCATATGTTTTTAGGGGACCAACATTTCATTTGCTGTAGAGGCTCGCACCATTCTTTTTAAAAGTCTGACACCTTCATGTTTTTAGGGACTCAACACCCTCAAGTATAGAGTTTTGGCATCCTTAAGTGTATTTAAAACTGATACCTCATATCTCATAGCGACTCGATAACTTCTATGTGGTTATTTGATAGCAATATTTTTAGCGGCTCGATGGCCATAGGTTTTCCAACTTAATACTTTTGATTTAGAGGCTTGATAGCACATGTTTCAAGAAAAATTATAACTATGTTTTAGAGGCTCGATATAGAGACTCAACAACCCTGTTTTAGTGGCATAATAGCCCAATGTTTTATAACCAAATAACTTTATTTTAAAGGCTCGATAGTTATGTTTTCTAGAGGCTCGACAGCCTTGTTTTGATAATGAATGTTTTAAAAGCTATGTAAAGACGTAGTGCCTTGGCACGAGATTTTAGCTAAGTATTTTGGCTATGTTTTCCTTATGGGAAAGAATGGTTTTAAGAGATTAATCATCTCTAAAGATAAATGTTTTCTTGGAAATGAAATGGTGTTTAAGCCCAAATTTTATATGAATTTTTCCAAAGGAATTATTACTTAAAGTTAAGTAATTTTATGATGGATGTGACTATTGATTGAACATATTTTGATAAACGATGTTATATGTTTTTGTTATCATTTAATCAATTAAATTTTGTTGTTTTATCATTTGTCATACTCAAATCTGCATTACCCAACATTGCTTCTTGGGAATTTTGGTGGACAAAATTACCAGCTAGGTATTTCTAATAGTGAGCATGGTCATATTAAACTCACAAATGAGTAGAATTGTATCCAGAAGATCAGATAGATTAATTGTGTTAGGGTGCCTTGAACTGATCAAAAAGATATGACTCATGAATTTAAAACTAGATAAGGTTAAAATGGGATAGGTGTAGGGTTGCGCCCTATGCTTTAGCCATTAGCCTCTGGTTGGTAAAGGTTGGCGATTCTGTGCATAGGTCTTTGTCGATACTGAAACTAAAAGATGTGTACACACGGAAAGGAACTAGTAGCTTTATATACTCACTATATTGTTTAATTGATTTACTCCTAACCATATTTCGAGATTTTGGACGTCTGGTTATGTTTTGGTCCGACTCGGTATGATAGGTTATTAGTTGGCCTGTGAAAACTAATAGGTTCATAGTGATGCAGCCCAGAAGGATGCCCAGAATGGTGAAGAGTTAGGTCGCGTACGACCTAACGAATCCTTTAAGTCATTACTTGTTGATGAAGCACAAATTGGTAAAGTGTTAGGTCGCGAACGACCTAACGAGGCCTTTAGGTCGCACCAACGACTTAGTGAAGATCGGCAATGACTTAGTGAAGAACAGCGAGTTAACGAGGGCTTTAAGTCGTTGGAACTACTTAGTGAAGAACGGTGAGTTAACGAGGGCTTTAAGTCGTTGGAACGACTTAGTGAAAATAGGCGAGTCAACGAGCTAAAAGGAAAGGCACTCATACGACTTAACGAGCAGTTAGATCGTGTGGATAAGGTACGACCTACTGGTTATGCAGTAAAACAGGAGGTAGCATCTGGGATATGCAATAGGTCGGTGACGAGTTACGACCTAACGAAGCCACGACTTACCATAGGTCGCTGAAGATTCTTAACTCGTAAAGTCCTTAAGTCGTAAGTCGCATAAAGCTAGTTATCTCTTAAGTCGTTACATGTTTTTAGGTCGTTACCGACCTAAGTTAAGTCGCTGAAGATTGAAGCCATAGATTCTTTAGGACGCTTTACTCTCTGCCGTTGATTCTTTAAGTCGCTGATGGATGCAGATGAATGGAGATATGTCGCAGGCTTATCATTCTGTGTTGTAAATTCGTGATGTGTTGTATGTGTTGCTTTGTTAAGTCGCTATGTACTATTTGTTGTGTCTTTTTAAGTCGTTGTAATGTTGAACCGTGTGAGTCTGATAAGTCGTTGCCGACCTAAGTTGGGTCGTAAGTCGTGAACGACTTAAGTGTTGTTCAGTTTTTCGTTGCGTAAGTTGTAAAGCTATAAATAGGCCGGTGGTACCATTTGTAATAGTTAAGTTGATTTGAATAAAATTTTGTTTTGTTAGCTTTGTGCTTTCATCCAAATTGGTAGTCGAGTGTAATCTCCTTTCTTCACCTTCGACATTCGAGTGCGCTCGAATCTTCGATTGTTGAAGCCGATTCGCGGAATCAAGTGCGCTTGATCAACGCTCGAAGAATTGAAGATCTCTTTTCACGGTATCGTGCGTAATCAACGTGTCAGAGATAGCTAGAATTTGGTATCTTCGGATCAACGAATTTGGGCATTTCAGTATTCATCAATCCATCGATTGCTACTTTCATCGATCTACATTGTTTTGTGTAATCCGCTGCGTCAGTTTGGTATCAGAGCTTGTTTTAGCCAATCATAGCTAAATCGAGTCTTGGAGCCGAGAATTTGAAGTTGAAGTGCTGATTTGTACGGTCTTGAGCTAGGCCGAGAGCAAGTTGAAGGGTTCGTCTTTGTTTGAAGTGTTGGAGAGCGAATTTGTATCATTCGGAGAAGCTTGTTGTTCATAGTGTTCATCGCAAAATTGCAACGAGGTTTGAGTTTTCGATCCATATCATTTTGGATCTAAGTTCGAAAGGTGTTTGAAACTTGAAGTGTGAATTTGTTGAAGTGTTTGAGAAAGTTTTGAATCATGCCACCAAGGAGAGCTAATCATCATCAAAATGTAGAAGCTTTGTATAGAAGAGAAGAAGCTGATGAGATGGAGCAAAGAATTAACGAAAATTTTAGTGAAAAGCTTAATGAAGGAATTGGTCGTTTAGAGAAGATGATGTTGGAGCTGAATCAAAATCAGAGAAGGGTTTCACCTGAATCCAACCATGGAAGAAGTAGAGTTTCACCACATTCCAATCGGGAGGGAAGTGCTGATAATGATCATCGAAGCATGAGCCGAGACAGTTATAGAAATGTTGATGAACGGGAACGTGATCGGAGGAATGCCGGTAGAAGGGATGTTGGTGGAGGGAATGATGGTAGTAGAGATGTGGGTGGACGAGATAGACAACGATATACATCTGATTTTGAAGAGGAGTTTGATGGAGGTAGTGTTCATGGACGAGGTCAAGGAAGAAATCATTCGGAATATGATCACAAGTGGGAATCTGGTATGAAGACTGAAATTCCAGAATTCAAAGGTGGTATGCAAGCTGAAGAGTTTTTGGATTGGATGTCTAATGTGGAGGAGATTTTTGACTTCAAGGAAGTTCCAGAGAATCGTAAAGTAAAGTTGATTGCTACAAGGCTGAGGGGTAGAGCTTTGGCATGGTGGCAGCAAACCAAACTTACACGTGAACGGATGGGGAAGTCAAAGGTTGAATCATGGGAAAAGATGAGGAAAATGATGAAGGCCACATTCTTACCTTACAACTATCAGTCGCTTATGTATCAGAGGTTGCAAAACTTGAGACAGGGGACGAAATCTGTGAATGACTATGCTGACGAATTTTATCAACTAATTGCAAGGAATGATATTATGGAGACAGAAGAACAATTGACAGCTAGATTTGTTGGGGGGTTGCGAATGCAGATACAGGATATGGTTAACATGTTTGATCCCAGATCTGTAGGGGAAGCACACCAGAAAGCGTTGGCTTGGGAGAAACAGGGAAGACGAGGTGGTGGTGTGTTTACAAATTCCAACAATCCAGTGAAGGGTGTTAGTGGAAGTTCTAATGTTTCAAAAGCTGTTGCAAAACCAGTTGTGAGTGAGGTTGGGAAGATGAAAGTCAATAATGGTTTTAAGTATTATAATTGTCAAGAAGTGGGCCACAAAAGTAATGAATGTCCAAAGCCGAAGAAATGAGCTATGATAGCGGAGGTTGAGGATGAGGATGAAGAAGCTGAGTGTTCCAATTCACCACCTGATGAGGGGGAAGAAGAAGTGTCGGGAGACGAAGGTTGTAATCTGATGATAAGGAGGTCTTGTTTGACACCCAAGCAAGAGGAGGATTGTAGTTGGTTAAGGAGCAATATTTTTCAGTCGACATGTACTATTCTGGGGAAAGTTTGCAAATTTGTTATCGATGCTGGAAGCTGTGATAATATAATTTCTTCAGAAGCTGTGAGGAAGTTGGCATTAAAGACTGAGAAACATCTGAAACCGTACAAGTTGGCTTGGTTGAGAAAAGGTGGGGAGGTGAAGGTTGGACGAAGGGCTTGTGTGAATTTTTCAATTGGGAAGAAATATAAAGACGAAATCTGGTGCGATGTGGTAGACATGGGCGTATGTCATCTGTTGCTGGGGAGACCATGGCAGTATGATAGGGCGGTGCAACATGATGGACGTACCAACAGTTATAGCTTTATGTTTGAAGGCACGAAGATTACTCTAGTTCCGAAGAAGCGACAACAGGAAGAAAACAAACTGGAGGAGATTGAAGAGCTGAAAACTTTATTATCCTTGAAGGAGTTTGTTAAAGAAGTTGAAGAGGAGCCAGAGGTGTTTTTGTTGATTGGGCGAGAGAGCAATGAAGAGGTTGAGATACCTGAAGAAGTTAAACCAGTACTTGAAGAATTCAATGATGTATTTCCTGGAGAGCTGCCAACGGAATTGCCACCGTTGAGGGATATACAACACCAGATAGATCTTGTTCCAGGTGCTATGTTGCCACATAAACCACACTATAGAATGAGTTCGAAAGAACATGAAGAGTTGCGAAGGCAGGTAGAGGAATTGCTTGAACAGGAACAAATACAGGAGAGTTTGAGTCCGTGTGCAGTACCAGCATTACTCGTACCGAAGAAGGATTGCTCATGGAGAATGTGTACGGATAGCAGGGCACTGAATAAGATAACGGTTAGATACAGATTTCCGATGCCGAGGCTTGATGATCTGTTAGATCAAATTAGTGGGTCTGTGATCTTTTCTAAGATTGACTTGAAGAGCGGTTATCATCAGATTCGCATTAGACCAGGGGACGAATGGAAGACAGCATTCAAGACGAGGGAAGGATTGTCTGAATGGCTGGTAATGCCGTTTGGTCTATCGAATGCACCGAGTACATTCATGAGGGTGATGAACCAAATTTTCAGACCGTACATTGGGAAATTTGTGGTGGTTTACTTTGATGATATTCTGATCTACAGTACTAGTACAGAAGAGCATGTTCAGCATTTGAGGAAAGTGTTAATTATCCTTCGTGAAGAACAATTCTAAGCTGCTACGAAGAAGTGTGTTTTTATGGCGAGGAGTATTTTATTTCTGGGGTATGTTGTATCGAAAGAAGGAATACAGGTGGACCAAAGTAAAGTTGAAGCTATCAGAGATTGGCCGCAACCCAAGACGATAACGGAAGTTCGTAGTTTTCACAGGTTGGCTTCATTTTATTGGAGGTTTATTCCACATTTTAGTAGTGTGTTGGCGCCTGTGACTGATTGTATGAAGGGTAAACAGTTTGCATGGACGGAGGAAGCAGGGGTTGCTTTTGAGCGAATCAAAGAACTCTTAACGTCAACACCAATTCTAGTGCTACCAGATTTTCAGTTAGTGTTTGAACTACATACTGATGCATCCAAGGTTGGGATTGGAGGAGTGTTGAGTCAGAGGGGACGTCCGATTGCATATTTCAGTGAGAAGTTATCAGGAGCGAAGATGAGATATAGTACGTATGATGTGGAATTTTATGTTGTTGTACAGTCTATTAAACACTAGAGACATTATCTATTTCAGAAAGAGTTTGTTCTTTACACTGATCATGAGGCGTTGAAGAATTTACAAGGGCAAGACAAGATTTCAGCGAGACATGCATCATGGATTGCATATCTGCAACAGTTTACTTTTGTTGTCAAACACAAGTCAGGAGTGACGAATCGTGTGGCTGATGCTTTGAGTAGGAGGAGTCATTTATTAACAACAATGAAAGTTGAGGTGACAGGGTTTGAATTATTGCCAGAACTGATTGAAGAAGATCCTTATTTTATGAAATTTGTTGAAAAGGTTAAGGAAGGGAATGCTGATGAATTTATGATGGTAGATGGTTTTCTATTTAAGGGAAATCGACTATGTATTCCAGAGAGCAGTTTGAGAATGAAGATTATCAAGGAGTTACACGAGGAAGGTCATGTGGGCCGTGATCGTACATTGTATTTGATTTCTCAATCTTATTTTTGGCCATCAATGAGGAAAGAAGTGGAAAGGTTTGTGGAGCGATGTCATATCTGTCAGGTTTCGAAAGGAACTGCGACCAATGCTGGATTATATATGCCGTTACCTGTACCAACTAAGCCTTGGGTTGATGTGAGTATGGATTTTGTTCTGGGATTACCGCGAACTCAAAGGGGAAACGATTCCATTTATGTGGTGGTTGACCGATTTTCGAAAATGGCACATTTTATTGCTTGTAAGAAGACGGCGGATGCTGTTCATGTTGCTCAGTTATTTTTCAAAGAAATCTATCGACTTCATGGATTGCTCGAATCTATTGTGTCGGATAGGGATACTCGTTTTCTGAGTCATTTTTGGCTAAGTTTGTGGAAGATGGTCGGAACGAAGCTGAATTTTAGTAGCGCTTACCATCCAGAAACTGATGGGCAAACGGAGGTGGTTAACAGATCGCTGGGAAATTTATTGCGATGTCTGGTGAAAGATAATCTGAAGAGTTGGGATATGAAGCTATGCCAAGCAGAGTTTGCTCATAATCATGATATAAACCGTAGTACGGGTTTCAGTCCATTTCAGATAGTGTATTCAAGCTTACCGAAGGGACCGTTGGATTTAACGGTAATACCACACTCGAAGGGGACAGTCAAGCGAGCTGCTGACTTTGTTTGAAGGGTTGACAGAATGTCATAAAATCGTTCAGGAACGAATGGAGAAGACAAATGAGAAGTATAAACGAGCTGCAGATCTAAAGCGAAGAAATGTTGAGTTTAATGAAGGAGATTTAGTATATGCTGTGTTAACAAAGGATCGTTTTCCAGTGGGTGCTTATAACAAGTTGAAAGCCAGGAAACTTGGTCCTGTAGAAGTCGTGAAACGGATTAATAAAAATGCTTATAAGTTGAAGCTGCCGGAGGATGTGTTCACATCTGACGTGTTTAATGTTAAACATCTGATATCGTATCATGGGAATGAGTTTGTTGTGGAAGAAGAGGGCGCAAATTCGAGGACGAATTTTTCTCAACCTGGGGAGGATGATGCAGCCCAGAAGGATGCCCAAAATGGTGAAGAGTTAGGTCGCGTACGACCTAACGAATCCTTTAAGTCATTACTGGTTGATGAAGCACAAATTGGTAAAGTGTTAGGTCGCGAATGACCTAACGAGGCCTTTAGGTCGCACCAACGACTTAGTGAAGATCGGCAACGACTTAGTGAAGAACGGCGAGTTAACGAGGGCTTTAAGTCGTTGGAACGACTTAGTGAAGAACGGCGAGTTAACGAGGGCTTTAAGTCGTTGGAACGACTTAGTGAAAATAGGCGAGTCAACGAGCTAAAAGGAAAGGCACTCATACGATTTAACGAGCAGTTAGATCGTGTGGATAAGGTATGACCTACTGGTTATGCAGTAAAACAGGAGGTAGCGTCTGGGATATGCAATAGGTCGGTGACGAGTTACGACCTAACGAAGCCACGACTTACCATAGGTCGCTGAAGATTCTTAACTCGTAAAGTCCTTAAGTCGTAAGTCGCATAAAGCTGGTTATCTCTTAAATCGTTACATGTTTTTAGGTCGTTACCGACCTAAGTTAAGTCGCTGAAGATTGAAGCTGTAGATTCTTTAGGCCGCTTTACTCTCTGCCGTTGATTTTTTAAGTCGCTGATGGATGCAGATGAATGGAGATATGTCGCAGGCTTGTCATTCTGTGTTGTAAATTCGTGATGTGTTGTATGTGTTGCTTTGTTAAGTCGCTATGTACTATTTGTTGTGTCTTTTTAAGTCATCGTAATGTTGAACCGTGTGAGTCTGATAAGTCGTTGCCGACCTAAGTTGGGTCGTAAGTCGTGAACGACTTAAGTGTTGTTCAGTTTTTCGTTGCGTAAGTTGTAAAGCTATAAATAGGTCGGTGGTGCCATTTGTAATAGTTAAGTTGATTTGAATAAAATTTCGTTTTGTTAGCTTTGTGCTTTCATCCAAATTGGTAGTCGAGTGTAATCTCCTATCTCCACCTTCGACATTCGAGTGCGCTCGAATCTTCGATTGTTGAAGCCGATTCGCGGAATCAAGTGCGCTTGATCAACGCTCGAAGAATTGAAGATCTCTTTTCACGGTATCGTGCGCGATCAACGTGTCAGAGATAGCTTGAATTTGGTATCTTCGGATCAACAAATTTGGGCATTTCAGTATTCATCAATCCATCGATTGCTACTTTCATCGATCTACATTGTTTTGTGTAATCCGCTGCATCACATAGTGACCCTAGGAAAATTATGACTGAAACAGACAGTCAATTTTATGGGGAGAGTAAACTTTGGGAATGCATAACCCTTTAACAATATACCAGTCATATTTACCCATATTGCATGCATATAATCGTATCATGTTTTGTTTTAACCATTGTGGCTGTAGGTGGATTATTCATGTTCAATTTGACATATTTTGATAAGACACTAGTGATGGCAAAAACCATCCGTTCTGCGGCATGGTCTCACTAGATATCTATTTTTGGTTTGAGGTGGTATATTATTATTCACACTAGACTTTTTATCCGACTCAAAGTTCTTGTTTTTCTCCTTAAACTCTTGGGTACTCATTTGAGTAGATCGAGAGTAGGGTTTTCAGGTTAAACGAATAAGCTTTTGAAGACGTGCAGGAGGAAGCTAAAATTAGGAGTTTATTTCCATTATGTTGTTTGAAGTTTATACTTTGTTTGAATGAATGTAATGACAGGATTTATAACTGCCAAGTAGTTTGACTTTGATTATCCAAGGGGCATCTTCATATGTTGCTCTTGAAATATATTTGTAATTGGGGCATTTTACCAGAAGGACAAACTTTGCAGTCCAATTAGTTTCTAGGACACACATTCAAAGAAATTACTTTCAAGGCCAAAGTCAGCAAAATAATTACTTTCAAGGACAAAATCAGCAGTCCAATTGCTTTCAAGGACATAATTTCATAGGTTTTTAGACCCTAAAAACTAATTATTTTGCGTTTTGTCGTTGAAAGTAATTAGTTTAGTTGTGTGTCCTAGAAACTAATTCTACTTGCTAAAGAGGCCCTTGTGGCTAATTTCCACTTTGTAATTATTATAATTTTTCTGAACATGGAACCGATTGCGATTGTGTGGTTGGGATTCTAATCAATGTTAGTATATATCATTCTCCTTTCTACTTCTTCATTTTTTTACGTGTTTTCGAAAACCCTAATTGCCAATCTCGTCTTCTTCGAGAACGGCTCTTTTTTAAATAAAAGTAAGGTCATTATCCCTTTTGTAGTTTCTTTTTCTTGTGTCTTAGTGGTAGCTTGTATGACAACCTCTTCTTCTTCTCCTTTATCCTTGCCATTACACCTTTATTTTCCAAGCGCTGTCAAAGGAAATCTAATACAAATCCCAAGCTAAAAGAATCGCTCCCACGATAAGAGTTGAAATAAGGAAAAGAACCAAAATGAAATCCAGAAGGTACTACACTAAAATAATACGAAGCTATAGAAAAATATAGAGACTACACCCACTCATTCAGCATAGCATCAACAATAGAATCTGAAATGGCTACAAGATGCAGGAACCAATCTGCAGCCTTCATACTTACTTCAACTATTAGAACTGTAGCACAAATTCTAGGTAACAACGAGATATAGAAACCGTTCCATTTCCCTGAAAGCTACACTAGCAATACAGTATTGCAAAGAATCCCTTTAAGCGACTATATGTGAGCAGAGATATGCCGCAGTCTTAAACTAATATCTAAAAGTGGCAGGTCAATGCCATATTGTATCAAAAGGCTATGCATCGCTAGTTGATGTAATAGAACAGTGCCGCAATTCTTAAAACACTGCCATAAGCATAAAGACTGAAGGGATGAGTCGATGGGAAAAGACCACTCTGCAACCAAGAGCCAAACCTCACTCTTCCAAAGGCAAACCAAAAGATGTTAACGTTATCCACAAAATCGATAAACCTGGCTCAAGACAAAGGCAAGGGCATAGTCCGCTAATGGAGAGAGCGACCTAGGACAGATTCAAGCAGGGCAATAACCCTTCAAACTAGCAACCCGGTTTATTTTGCTAAGCCAATCAACTCAAACCAACCCTAACACTGTACTTTACTAACATGGCAGGTTGGACGGTGCAATATAACTTCAGTAGTGTGGGTGCAATCTGAAGTCTATACACCATCACTACCCTGGACATATTGAAGGCTCGACACATAATAAAGCAAAGCGAAGTTCCAAAGCACTGATAATGACATAGCTCTCCCTAAAATGAAAGGTAGTCCCCCATTGCAACTTCGTGCATCGTTTGTGTAGTCCATGGGACTATCACTTCACAGAATAGGAAATACACAATATGTTAAAATTTCAAGTTCCCTGCTTCGATTTCAAGTATTCTCGCTTTAATTTCAAGTTTTCAACCAAAGTTCCAAGTCTAACCGCTCAAATCATAAGTTCCCACCAAAGACCACATTAGCAATCCAGACATATCAAATAAGTGAGATGGATGTTCAATATGTGGCGTGATCCAATGGCAAGAATCAAGAGAGCGGAAGGATGACGTTGGAGATTCATGTGAATCTATATATACTATAAATGAATATGGTACTATAGCAAAAGTGGGGGAATTTTACTTTACTTCTTTGTGACACACAAAATAAAAAACTTATATTATCTACCATTTTTGTTTGTACTAAGAATCAAGAAGGATGATAGGGACATTTTACCCATGGACATAGGATTCTTTAACAACCGAACCACGTAAATTTCCTATGTCTTTTATTATTTCCAGTACTTTATTTTACTTTTTTATTTTGTCTGCATCAGTATCAAGATAATGAACTGATTTCTGATATTTCAAATATTTCCATCCCATAATTATGTTAACGTCAAAAATTATGTAACTACATCTAAAAAGGCAAGATTAATATCACTTACTTTTTTTGACTCATAATCACGAAAGCATTCAGCATCGTGATTACTTCACAAAAAAAATTATTTGGGTGTTTCTAAGACGAAAAATCTCACTAATATTTTTAGCACTAGAAGGAGTACCGATCCCTCTCTATTAGGATTTGGGCCTAGAAATCCATATGGTGGGCCCCTATGGATAAGGAGGTCTTATAGCCGAAGTTTCAAAGAGATTGGTGCATGCCTTCCCCTATAAATACAGCAGGCATGGCATCGGAAAATGGATCTTCTTTCTGCTTCTCTTTATCTTCAACTTAGGCTGCACTCTATCGGTTTGATTTTTGGATTTTGGATTGTAACTTAAACAAACTTTAGTATAAAAAATAGGATTATTCTGGAGTGGACGTAGGCCGGAGTTAGCCAAACCACTATAAATATGCATCTCTATTTACTTGCTTTCTGATTGTTTTAATTTTGTTCTTCATTTATTTCTCTTTATATTTCTGTGATTGGATTGGATATTGGTGCTTTCTTACAACTGGATGTTGGTGGTCAATTTTGACACCAACATTTTGGTGCTTTCATTGAGAAGACTTGCACCCACGGATTTGGAAGCTAGGATCTTAGATTTGGAAGCTTGGCTATTTGGATCTAGAAAGCAATGAATAGACAATCAACAAGTGCTACTGGAAAGAAGCCACCATGGAGGGAGCCAGTAGGCTTCCTCAGGAGCTGGAGCTAATCAAGTATCAATCTACATCACCAGGGTTGAAATGGAAACAATGATGGATGCTATGCAGGAGAAGATGCTGAAAAGGTAGGAGGAGATGATGAAAAATTTACTCCAATAGGTTAGACAAGCTGGAGCACAGAATCAAGGAGTTGAAATAGCAGAATCGCTGGAAAGCAGAATCAGGAACATGAGAATGGAACCAATAGGCAAAGGAATAGAATAGAGCAGCCGAGGGCAGTCCCCTGCTAACCAAGAGGGATCGGTATTGATCCCCAAAGGCTAGGTTGCATTCCATTGAGTCTGGTTGATCGTGATGCTGGAGGACATGCGATCGATCCCATGGAGCTTGGTGCGAATTGGAATTTGGATGCTCGTCCGGAGGAATATGTTCCAGATTTTAATCGTAGACTCGGGGGACAACTTGGACATGATAATAGGAGACCATCATTGGAAGACAATGATAGATTTGTAGATATGATAAGGCGAGCTATGCGTGGAGGATTGGTGAACAGGGATTTGGAGAACATAAATAGAAGTCCATTTGCTCTTATATCGGTAATGCTAGGAATCCACCATCGAATCGACGGAGGAGGAAACCCAAATTCTCTTCTTACTTGGAATTGAATGAAACCCTAGAACGGATATATTTGGATATTCGAGGGAGCCTTCCATATCGGAGGTCGGCAATGAGGGAAACCTCCGAACGCGAACGGACATCTAGAAAGCGCTGCCTATTCCATGAGCTAGATGGGCACAATAAAAATGACTACAGGCATTTGAAGGACATCATTGAGGAACATGCACTACGCCATAAATGACCTTCTGCAACATTTTTGCAAGGTGTTGCCAGCTAAAATGTTGCGATAGCTATAGAATTTTGGTCCTACTGCAACGTTGTATTTTTGGTGTTACCTTAGCCATAGAAATGTGTTGCTCTAGCTAAACAAGTGTAACACGATGCAACATTTTTATATAGTGTTTCCATAGATGTTATCAGATTAAAAAATTAAAAAAAAAATTACACCTCAGCGATCCACACCACCATTTAAAACAAAATCTCAACCGTCGATTCACACCATCGATCCACACCTTACCAATTTCCATTTCCCGCTTTACTTTTCACTCATCCGCTTTCGTTTCTAACCCCTAATTTTCCAATCCCTAATTTTTATTCCTCCGACTTTAAAAAAAATGACGCCGCTCCTCCTTGTTTCTTCGATCTGGAGAATAACTGGCTTTGATTTTATCCCTTGTCGGCCATATCAATTTCCGTTATTTTCTTTCGCCTCGCGTCAGTTTCCCTCACTACTTCCGGATTTGCGATTTTGTTCAGGTTTTTGGCGATTCTGGTGATTCGAGGTAAGGCTGTGGGATTGCGATGGTTCAAGGAGTTGCTGATTTGGTCGCAATTTCGTGGTTGGGGCCTGATGTCAGAGTGGCAGGGGGTAGTCGAATTGGTTTCGGTGAAAACTAGTGCACGCGATTCCAGTTGCTTTGATGCTCTGATTGATCGAATCTAGTGTGAGAAACGTTCTTGGTAGCTTTCTCCTTCGTTCTCCTTGATTGATTGCTCGAATTGCTTTGACTTCGTCGTCGGGTGCGATGTGATATTATTTGGTATGTTTTCTGCCTTCTGGTTTACTTGAATATTCTTGATTTTGGTTACACTCGCACGCTTTTGCCGATGATGAATTGGGATTTATTTATAGGCTTTATTTCCTATAATCTCGTGTTTAATCTTTCTGTTGGACTTTGAGAAATCTGGTATGTTGGATTGCAATGATGAATACAAACATATGTGTGTTGAGCTTTGTTGGTTTTGCTTGGTCTGGACTGAACTGGTACCATGCTAACCTTGTTCTTTAACATGAACTGATGCTCCAAGTCCTCTGTATATCATGTTACTGCCTAGGTTTCTCTTGTACATGCCTGATGCATTCACTGTTTTTGCTTGATGGGCTGCCTATGTGTACTGCTGTGTTTCTTGCACTGGCTTGTCTATATTTTGCTAAACCTGGTTCTTGTTTGTTTTGTTGGTTGCTTGGCCCTGAGTTGAATCCAGTCGATGACTCGGGTTTGACCTTGTGCCGTGTCCGTTTTTTTGGCTTGTCTACATATCTGGCTGCACTTGAGTATGAACTTGCACTTGAGTAGTTGCACTTGAGTAGTTTCTTGTACCAAGCCTTATGATGCATGTATGTTCATCCATGTACATGCATTTCTTGGTCATGTTATGTTGCTTGTTGTGTTGAGTACTACTTTGTGCACTTGGCTTCTCCTTTGTGCATTTTTGCTTGAACTGTTGCTTGCTGTCTTCCATACTGCCTTGTATCCATGTGTTGCATTCATGTTTGGCTTATGCACTTATGAAAAGAAACAACCCAAATACCTGAGGCAAATAATATAACAAAAATATTTTCATTTTCTGTTCGAGTTAAATATTATTTTCCAGATTACTGCTTTTGAATTATATGTGACAGGTATTAAAGACTGGACAGCTGGATATAAGCTTGAAGACAGAGTCAAATCAAATGTGCATGAGCTTGAAGACAGGTTTCAAAGAAGGCTCGATCTTTCGAAATCGGATGAATCGGGCGGTGCCCACTTGTTCGACCTAACCGGGTAGGTCGATCCCCGCCGGGACTGCGGTGCCCCGGACCCCCGCCGGCGCTGCGCCCGGACCCGCTTCTCGGCTCGCCTTCGGCTCGGCACTCGGCTCGCCTTCGGCTCGGCACTCGGCTCGCCTTCGGCTCGGCATATATTTGTCAGTGTCGGTGTTTGTATAAATTGAAACTGCATATGTAATGAGTGAACTGAGTGATGTAGTGAGGAATATCTGTATATGTGAATATCAGTGTTATATATCATTGAATTGTAAAATAGTGGAGTCAGGAATTTGTACTATTTCAAATGTTGAAATAAAATATTTATTTAAATAAATTACTGTTTAAATATCAAATTCTGTGCAATAGCATTTTATTAAATAAATATTTATTTTTATTAAAAAATCAAATATGCTCTATATTGTGGGCCCCACAAATTCAAAAAGTTCATATCTACAGCAACATTTTGGAATGTTGCTACAGATACCTATGGGTGTTGCCATAGACCCAAATAGGGTTCTATTGCAACAATATTACTTATGTTGCCTTAGATAGTCAAAATGTTGCCTTTGAGGTCTAAGGCAACGGCAAAAATTGCATCACCCTAAAAGTGTTGCCATAGACCTATGGCAACATTTTTCGGGCCTGAGCCAACATTTTTTTTGTGTTGCAGTAGGCCATTTATGGCGTAGTGATGTGAGGAATGGTCAGTTAAACAATACAAAAGAACTCGGGCTGCAGCGGTGGAACATGACCAGCCACCGTCCACCTCGAATGAAAATGGCATTGGATTAAGGCATCATCATCAACTTGTCATCAATTGATCGGGATAGCATGGAATAAGTAGCAAACTCCATAGTAGGATGGCTAAGTCACTTACACATGTACAGGATCGAGGATGGTCCCTAGGCATGCTCTGGGATGATGATAAACCGTAGTGCTCAGGTTTGTGAAATTAGTTTTTCGTTTTCTTATCTTTTCTTCTGGTTTGCTTCGAACTTTGGTTTATTGGTTGTATGGGCCCTTATTTTATGGACTTGGGAGTGCTTAAATTTGGATCGATATAATGGAGAACACAAGTCGTCAGGTATGGACTATGCTTGGCAAGGGATAGGTCGCTTCGCTCGAATGTGATGAGTCGACCTACTTAGGTCGTCGAGTATGGATTGTGCTCGGCAAGGATCTAGAGAGATCAAGGTCGTTAGGTATGGACTATACATGGCAAGGGGTAGGTCACTTCGCCCGAGCGCGATGGATCGACCTACTCAGGTTGTCGAGTATAGATTGTGCTCGGCAAGGATCCAAAGAGATCAAGGTCGTTAGGTATGGATTATGCCTGGAAAGGGGTAGGTCGCTTCGCTTGAACGTGATGCATCAGCTACTCAGGTCATCGAGTATGGATTGTGCTCAGCATGGATCCAGTGAGATCAAGGATTTGGATTAGGATAACAACTCGGAGAGGTCATGGATCTGGATATCAGCTTCAAACAGCTATTGATTTAGATATGGACCCAAAGTGGTCCCTAATTTGGATAAGACGATCCGGAGAGATCATGAATTTGGTTAATGAATTGGGAATGGATTCAGAATTGGATATCGACTCAGAAAAGTCATGGATTTAGCTAATGATCTGGAAAGACCAAGAAATTGGATTGGCAACGGATTGGATTCTGGATTGGATAATATGGTAATCACTGGATTATGGATTTCAAATTTTGGATTTATGGCAATTCAAAACACGCCTTTCTATCGCAAGGCATGTTTTGGGGGGAAAAGTGTTAACCCGCCTTTTGGCAAGGCAGTAGACAAGTAGATTTAACCAACATACTTCACGGTTATCAAGGCCAATGAGTACAGAGCAACGATTGTAGGGCCCAGAAATTAGGTACAAACGATTACAAGAAGTCGGGATTGAATGGAATTGAAAGAAATGCAAGGTAGAATGTTCAAAGTATGGAATATAGCTTAGTAAATGGATGGGATCGGTATAGCTTGGCTTCTTGAAAGGGATCGACATACTTCAGCCCATAGAAGAGGGATCGTTGTATTTGATTGAGATGGATCGGCATATCTTATTAGAGGAGCAGGATCGGCATAGCCATGTGGAACAAGAGGGATCGGCATAGCCTTATAGAATTGGAGGGATCGACATAGGAATATGGAATAGGAGGGATCGGCATAGGAATATAGAATATGAGGGATCAACATAGCATTGTAGAATAGGAGGGATCGGCATAGCATTGAGTAAGAGGATGGATCGGCATAGCATTGATGAAGAGGATGGATCTGCATAGCATTATGGAAGAGGATGGATCGGCATTGTATAATGGAATTCAAAGATAAGCATGAATAAGTATGCATGGATCGGTATGATTGGATAAGTAGATGGATTACTATTGCATATAATAGGGATTGATGTAGGAAGTATGGGGTTAACCATGAGGGATCGGCATGATCCATCGAGAAGAGGTCGCAGGGATAACCTCCAAGTGGATCTGAACCAAAGATCAAGCACAAGCACGAGCTCCACTTGTCCAATCAACATCATATTTGAAGAGCTAACATGTCAAAACATATAGAAGCCACCGTAGGGATCCCTGCCCAAGAATCAACCAATGGAGGGATCGGTATTGATCCCTCTCTATTAGGATTTGGGCCTAGCGTTCCCTATGGTGGGCCCATATGGATAATGAGGTCCTATAACCGAAGTTTTAGAGAGATTGGTGCACGCCTTCTCCTATAAATACAGCAGGAATGGCATTAAAAAAGTTATCTTCTTTCTGCTTCTCTTTATCTTCAACTTAGGCTACACTTTGTCAATTTGATTCTTGGATTTCAGATTGTAACTGTAAAAACTCTTCAGTATAATAAAAAGGATTATTCTGGAGTGGACGTAGGCCGGAGTTAGCCGAACCACTATAAATTTGCTTCTCTATTTACTTGCTTTCCGATTGTTTTAATTTTGTTCTTCATTTATTTCTCTTTATATTTCTATGATTGGATTGGATATTGGTGCTTTCTTACAACTGGCTGTTGGTGGTCAATTTTGACGCCAACATATACCCTTTGTTTTGTATACTATATCGACCTTTATAAGTATTTTGAGATTGTTTATCGCTCACACCAGACTGTTGTCTTGCCCGAGGTTTTATGCTTTGCTTCTATTATCTCGAATACTCTTAAATGAGTTAATTAGAGAGTAGGTGTGGATGGTATATAGATTTCTGTAGATGGATAGCAGGAGGTGACAATTACTCATACTTATATTTGAGTTGTTATTGTATATTTCGATGTGTGACACTGTGGATCCTTGTTAGTGTTTGACTTACTATTATTAAAGACAACTTATCAGTTGAGTTTATGTATCAGTTATATAAACTCTATTACTGTGTTGTATAATTCTGTAGATCTTATACTCTGATGATTAGTTCACATTCTCTTCTATCTCTTTTTACTTTGTTTTCTTATCTTTGACAACCGTTCTACGCTTAAGGTGTACGACGGTCATTACATATAAAGACTTACCAAATTAAACTTCCGACATGTCAGAGTTGAGGACCTCATCTGAGGATGGTTCTACCAGCCCAACCAGGCTTGACTTTTGTGGTATATGGCATGTATCGCCAACCCGGCCAGCACATGTACTAGCAGCCATAGGTCATCATCTGCCTCAACAACCTTCAAGGTGATTGACCCTACCACCTTGAACTCATCCACCCCCGGCTAGGGCCTGATCACGTACACCTCCTTAAAAAATTGATAGGCCGGAGCACTTCCCGAGCCCTCCGACTCTGAAACCGGAGGCCTCTTAGACGATCTCCTCCACTCTACCTCCTCCTTATCTCTACCCTCTTTGACTACCACCTCCTTATCTAGTGTCAAATCGAATAGCTAAAAACCTTTTCCACTTTGCAGACTGGTGCTGGTCAGCATGCACAATAAGGTACTGGGATCAGGTTGATGTGGCTTGGTGGAGTGTGCCTTTCCTGCGGCAGCATCAAGAGTGGCACGAGGCTCAAATTGACCATTGCAAAGGAGATGAGCACAAGACAACGAAGGGAAAAGGAGAAATGAAAAGATAAATAGCACGAAGCTAAGCTACCTTCCATCGGTCAATCCCTCGACCGCCTCCAAATTAAAGACGGGCAAGGGGACCCTGCGCTACTACTGCTAAGCTTTGCCCCCTCGTGGTGGTGTGTACCAAAGGCACATTTTGGGTTACATGTCCTGGGGAGCCACGGGTAGAGGGGTTTCCAAAGGAGAAGCCTTCATTGGTCGACGTATCTGGCTCCTATCCCCAATCGCCTGTCCTCCCTACGTATGGCGTCTCTTCCGAGATGATGTAATATGATAGCCAATCTATTACGGTATCACAACGATGGAACACGACGTCTTCGTAGAGGTTCAGATCATAGAACTCCCACTCATCTGATAACCCCTGGCCTCGACTAGAGTTAGACTCGGTGGCCTCATCCTTACCCATAGTAACCGCAGCTCCCCTCCCTTTAATCACGACCCACATCATCCTAGCAAAGGTTGACATAATCATCGAAGGGTTCCTTGCATATTCTTAGTATCCTTAATCAGGCATAGGTACCTTGGTATGTAGAGGGACTTACCCTATAGCTAGCAGTTGTAACAAACCACCCCGAAACAGGTCAAAATTTCAACCCAGAAAAGGCCTATTGAAAATTTGGCCCATTCCAAGACTGGATGTTGGTTGATAAAACTAAAATAATACATAATAAACAGAGCTATTCATCTATACTTTCAGAATCTCACAACAAAACGAATAAAATATAAGATTAAAAACATGTACCTATCGCATAAAGAAAATCATTTCAGAACATAATAGTATCATCACAAAGCCTCACAATGTATCATCAAAACCTCTATAGTACAATATCTCAAAACAACAACAATAACATAATAGTCTAAAACTGGGTACATGATAATAATATAAAAAGCAATAAAAGATAGATGACTGCCACAGCCTTCATCACACCTTCTTCTTCCAAATCAGCTTTATCTCCTCTAACCTGTGTGTTGTGATAAGGAGGGAGTCAGAATAACAAAGTCCAGTGAAATAAAATCTCAAGTTCTACCATGATAGTATTTAAGAAGTATCATCTAGATAAGTAATATGTCTTACATATTCAGAATTATATCATAAGAATAACTTCAATTGTAAGCCCAAAGGCTCTTCCTGTTCAACTACAAAACTCTAATGCAACTATTGTGTACGATGCAAGAGAAGAAACCTAAACCACTTAATACCTTTTTATTTGGGATTAGGCAAACTTTGACCATTTAATACCTATAAAATGGGTAGGTCCCCCTCATTTGAAACCTAACCGCAAGGCGGGTTTCTCTATGGTTCTCCCAAACTGATAATGTAAGAAATCTCATCAGGGTACTTAATACTTCTCCCATGGGAAAGAGACAGACCTTAAAATAGTCACTTAGTACCCCTAAATCCGAAGCAGACCCCTTTAAAGATTCCTCCTACCGTATCAAAAGTGTGATTATAACCCATAACCCATCGTGACATCTCAGATTAGTCCGACTATTCATAGACATTGGTAGCCAGTTGACTTGGCAGACTTACCCTATAGAATTGGAACTAACCTCGTGTCCACTGAGGTTATTTATATAGGCGATGTCCCACATCAGTCCCCAAAGTAACACTGCTAGTAGCTAGATTTAACTAGGCAGGCTTCTGTGTACTTTAGACCAACTTCGTATCCCTATAACTAAGTAATACTTCATATATATACCAATTGTGCATATACATTATCCTACACATTTTATAATTAAGGCCATATAAGGTAACCCCTTATTACGCCTTTATTTATGGATTAAACTCCATAATTACCATTAACTACCTACCTAGGAAATTAATGCTATTCACTACCATATTCATTCTATTCAATACATTAAATACTCTATAATCATTGCGTCATTAACTTTAATAATCAATATGTTAATATTATAAATATGTATATATGTGTGGGGTCTAAGATTCAAGGATTATACCGAATTATACATGTAATAATTCACTTGTAGAATTTATTAAGATGTCAAACTGCTACAAATCTCCAAATTCCAGACAAGAACAGCTAATATCCATTGCCAACAAAACTACACTTGTTAAAAATGGAATGTCACCAAACTTGTTTCATATTAATATACAAGAATTACTCTTTCTATTGCGGAGAAACTGATCTTACAATTTAAACCTTTTACATTCCGTTCAACTTTTGCACATACGACCTTGGAGTGAGAAAGGGATTCATATTTATTTAATTTATGGAAACAGGCAGTATAAACTACAATAAATCAGATTCATACTTTGCATACCATTTCCAATTCATTTACTTTTAGAATCATTTAACATTACAAGCGAGACCAAAAGTTAAATAGACTATAAATTATCTAATTCCATACAACAGATTTGATTCTCATATATTAACATAAAACAATTGCAGTTCTAACATATTCAAAGGTTTACATTTTACTTGAGGGAATTCTGGGGTTTAAATTTTTTGGGTTTTCATTTACAGAATTCCCCGACACACATATATCGAATCCAAATAAATAATACAGAATTACTAAATGAAAAAAATTGAAATTCCACTCACATTAAATTTCCTGTTACTAGACTGGATTTGATCTATACCGCTTCTACTTCTCTTTCGGGTATTCCTCTTTTTGAATATACAACAAGTGGTTGTATATAGATTAGATATAAAATCAAAAAATAGAGAGAATAGAAGAATAAATTTTGAATAATTAGAGATCTAAATTACTTACCTAGAAAAGTCCTAACTATTTTTGAAAATCCAAGGGAGAAGAACCTAGCAGAGCTTCGTTATTGTTCCCATAAGTTTATGAAGAAAAGTAGGGGTCTAGGGGTATATTTATAGAGGTAAGAAAGAATGAGAGATGTTGGATTAAAAAAAATCTAGGTTGTTATGGCTTGTGGTTTTTATCACCCGTAACACCCCACCGGTCGACCTTTGCCTCTTGGGCGGTCAACCAGTTTGTTATTCTAGGAATGAGTCGATTTGTTTCCAATTTTGTGTACTTATTTACCGTAATTATTTTATTCGTTAAACATTATTTCTAACATTTACTTAAACATTAAGTCCTATTAACGTTAAATTTCAAATTTCAAATATTTATATTTTCAAATTTAAATTCGTTTGAATTATTTTAAACTCAAAAATTTCAAATGTCCTTAACTTTTCCGTTTGAACTCCGATTGCAAAACTTAAAATATGAAAATTGATCAAAAAATTGCCATAAACGCAATGGTGTAACTTCCATCACCAAATTCTGATGTTTACTAAATTTCCTTTTTAGCTTTATTTTAATTATTTTATTTCTTATTAAATTTTACCGAGGTGTTACACTCTCCCCCCTTAAAATGGATTTCACCCCTGAAATCCCCAGGGGCAAATAGTGTAAAGCGCACTCAACAACCATGTTATACGACCAAGTTTTCTATACAATCATCTGCTCAACCATAAATGCAATGTGATTATGTATGCAACATACTATATGTGAGCATAATCCTAGTGTGAATGCAAGATCGTGACATATAGGCATGTATGCAAACATCTTAAATATACATAAAATTCTACATGAGTGCAAAAATAACAATAAAAAGTGAGGCAAATCATCCAATATAGCAACCACGATGCAACCAAATACTAAATTTGGAGAGAAAGTTTACTAGAGAAAAGCTCAAGATGAGAAGTCTTCATCTTTTCTTTGGTTTCCCATGTCCTTCTTGCAGGGTTATCTTCCTATTGAACTCAGACCAACTTGATTTCCTTGTTATGAAGCTTCTTGATACCATGTTCCACTATGTGTGCGGTGACACGAGGGCTACTAGCTCCATCTCAACATTTTTTAACAGATCAGCCACTACTATAGTGGTAGTATCATGTAGACATTTCCTCAAGCATGACACATGAAAGACGTCATAGATTCCCATTAACTTGGCCAGAAGCTCCACTCGTTGTAAAATCGGAAAAGGTATGTGCCAACTTCCTAGATGTACCAAACCTCATAACCTTTCTAAGAGGAGAAACCTTGATGAATACTATGTCCACAACTGAAAACTCCAATTCCTTTCTTCATTTGTAAATGTAGGACTTCTAACGGTCCTGCGTGGCCTTCATTTAGCGTCTAATCAACTCTACCTTCTCCGAGGTCTCTCTAGTTAAGTCCAAGTATGATTTTTTTGGTAGTTTCCCACCAACAATTAGGCGATTTTCAGGGCATCCCATATAAGGCTTCAAAGGGTGCCATGCCAATCGTTGTTTGATAACTATTATTGTATGTGAACTCCAATAAGGTAAGTTTTGTTTCCATGGTCCTCAAAATCCATGATGCAAGCTGATGCAGCAGCGGATTACTGAAATGGATGAATCTGTGAAAGTAGCAATTGATGGAATAGAAGATACCGAATGGCCCAAATCCGTTGATCCAAAGATACCGGATTCTAGCTATCTCAAACACGTTGATCGCGCATGATACCGTGTTTAAAGATCTACGATTCTTCGTACGTTGATCTAGCACACTAGATATTGTGAATCGGCTTCAGCGATCGTTGATTCAAGCGCACTTGAATACCGAAAGTGGAGATAGGAGATCACACTCAACTACTAATTGAAGAAGTGGCACAAAGCACACAAACAAAGTTTTTATTCAAAATCAACTAAAAATTACAAATGACACAACTCTCCTATTTATAGGCTTACAATACAACATTTACATCACAACACTGAGGTCGTAAACGACCTATAACATGCGACTTAGTACAAACAGTGACACACACGCGACCTACGACCTAAACAAGGTCGTTAACGACTTAACAGACGCGACTTAAAGAAAAGAACATTAAGTACAACACAACACAACACATAGGTCGGCAGTGACCTAACGATACAACCCACGCGACTTAACAACAAATGCGACCTAAAAACAATGCGACTTAAGAGATAGCGACTCAATAAATCCAGGCGGCATAAGCTTCAGCGACTTAAGCTTTGTACGCGACCTAAAACTTCGTGACCTACTCTTGAGCGACCTAAGGTCTTGCGACCTAAAAACAGAGCTTGACAATCTTCCTACGACCTATCACTTGAGCGACCTATTGACATGGCACGTGAATTAGGTCGTTCGCGACCTAAAAGAGCGGCATGTGAGTTAGGTCGTTCGCGACCTAAAGAAGCGGCATGTGAGTTGGGTCGTTTGCACCCTTCTTCAGCGACCTTGGACTTAGGTCGTACACGACCTAAATTTGCTTCATTTTGTATTGCATGGTTAGGTCGCTCGCGACCTAGGACTTTGTTAGCTCGCATTACATCTTCGAAGTTAGGTCGCAGCTCCTTATCTCGCGACCCGTTAGGTCGTTCTCGACTCAAGAATTTGTTAGGTCGCTCGCGACCTAACACTTCACCATTCTGGGGTGCATCATCCTCCCCGTGTTGAAAGGAATTCGTCCTCGAATTTGCACCTTCCACTTCCACAGCACGCTCATTCCCATGATACAGAATTAAGTATTTGACGTTGAAAACATCAGAAGTATGAACACTATCTGGTAGTTGCAATTGATACGCATTCTCATTGATTTTCTTCAAAATTTCCACTGGACCAATCTTTCGCGCCTTCAATTTATTGTACGTTCCCACTGGAAAACGATCTTTTGTCAACACGGCGTAAACCAAATCACCCTCTCTGAAGTTCACACTCCTTCGCTTCTTATCCGCCAGTTGCTTATACTTCTCATTCGATGCAAGTAATCGTTCATGAACAGTTTTGTGGCATTCCTGCAACTCAGTCACAAAATCACCAGCTCGCTTAACAACTCCCTTCTGATATGGTACTGTCGTCAAATCCAACGGTCCCTTTGGCAAGCTTGAATATACAACCTGAAACGGACTGAATCCAGTACTTCGATTGACTGCATGATTATGTGCAAACTATGCCTGACATAACTTCATATCCCAGCTCTTCAAGTTATCTTTCACGAGACATCTCAACAAGTTTCCCAACGATCTGTTAACCACCTCCGTTTGCCCATCAGATTGCGGATGATAGGCACTACTAAAATTTAGCTTCGTTCCAACCATCTTCCACAAACTTAACCAAAAATGGCTTAGAAATCTAGTATCCTGATCTGTAACAATAGATTCAGGTAGCCCATGCAATCGATACACCTCTTTAATGAATAACTCAGCAACACGGACGGCATCAGCTGTCTTCTTACAAGCAATAAAATGTGCCATCTTGGAAAATCTATCTACCACCACATATATAGAATCATTTCCCCTTTGAGTTCTAGGTAAACCCAAAACAAAATCCATGCTCACATCCACCCACGGTCTAGTAGGAACAGGTAACGGCATATATAATCTTGCATTTGTAGCGGTTCCCTTCGACACTTGATAGATATGACATCTCTCCACAAATCTTCCAACTTCTTTTCTCATCGACGGCCAAAAATAAGATTGAGAAATCAGCTGCAATGTATGGTCTCTACCCACATGGCCTTCCTCATGTAACTCCTTCACAATTTTCATCCGTAAACTGCAATCTGGTATACATAATCGATTTCCTTTGAACAGAAAACCATCCACCATCATAAACTCATCCGTCTTTCCCTCCTTGATTTCATCTACAAACTTTGCAAAGTAAGGATCATCAACAAACAATTATGGCAACACATCAAACCTTGTCACTTCAACCTTCATTGTAGTCAACAAATGATTCCTTCGACTCAATGCATCTGCCACTCGATTCGTAACTCCCGATTTATGCTTCACCACAAATGTAAATTGTTGTAAGTATGCAATCCACGAAGCATGTCTAGCTGCAATCTTGTCCTGTCCCTGCATATGCTTCAACGCTTCATGATCAGTATATAAAACAAATTCTTTATGAAACAAATAATGCCTCCAATGTTTCACAGCTTGCACGATAGCATAAAATTCGACATCATATGTATTATATCTCATCTTTGCTCCTGATAGCTTCTCACTGAAATATGCAATAGGACGTCCCTTCTGACTTAACACCCCTCCAATCCCAACTTTAGATGCATCAGTATGTAACTCAAACAACAACTGAAAATCTGGTAATACTAGAATTGGTGCTGTCGTCAAAAGATCCTTGATCTGCTCAAAAGCAAATCATGCTTCCTCCGTCTATGAAAATTGCTTCCCCTTCATACAATCAGTAACTGGTGCCATCACGCTACTGAAGTGTGGAATGAACCTTCGGTAGAATGACGCCAAACAATGAAAATTTCTAACCTCTGTATCGTCTTGGGTTGTGGCCAATTTCTGATTGCTTCAACTTTATTCTGATCCACCTGTATACCTCCTCCCGATATAACATACCCCAAAAATAAAACACTATGCGTCATGAACACGCATTTCTTCGTTGCAGCATAAAATTGTTCCTGTCGCAGTACCATCAACACTTCTCTCAGATGTTGCAAGTGTTCTTCTGCGCTTCCACTGTATATCAGTATATCATCAAAATACACCACCACAAACTTCTCGATGAATGGTCTAAAAATCTGATTCATCACCCGCATAAATGTACTCGATGCATTCAAAAGACCAAATGGCATAACCAATCATTCGTACAACCCCTCACGTGTCTTGAATGTTGTTTTCCATTCTTCCCCTAGTCTGATTCGAATTTGATGATAACCACTCTTCAAATCAATTTTCGAAAAGATAGTAGCCCCACTAAGTTGATCCAACAAGTCATCCAATCTAGGCATAGGAAATCTGTATCTCACTGTAATCTTGTTCAATGCCCAACTATAGGTACACATCCTCCACGTCCTATCCTTCTTCGGCACTAACAATGCTGGCACAGCACATGGACTTAAACTTTCCTGCACACGTCCCTGTTGTGGCAACTCTTCCACTTGCCTTCTCAACTCCTCGTGTTCCTTTGGACTCATTCTGTAATGCGGTCTATGCGGTAGCACAGCTCCTGGAACAAGATCTATTTGGTGTTGTATGTCCCTCAATGGCGGTAATTCAGTTTGCAGCTCTTCAAGAAATACATCGTCAAATTCTCCCAGCACTGGCTTTACTTCTTCAGGAATCTCAACCACCTCATTACTCTCACGTCCAATCAACAAAAATACTTCAGGCTCCTCTTCGACTTCTTTAACAAACTCTTTCAAAGATAGCAAAGTTTTAAGTTCTTCAATCTCCTCCGACTTGCTTTCTTCTTGTTGTCGCTTCTTGGGAACTAAAGTGATCTTAGTGCCTTCAAACATAAAACTGTAACTGTTAGTACGTCCATCATGTTGCACCGCTCTATCATACTTCCACGGTCTCCCCAGCAACAGATGACATACGTCCATGTCCACAACATCACACCAAATTTCATCTTTGTATTTCTTCCCAATCGAAAAATTAACACAAGCTCTTCATCCAACCTTCACCTCCCCACCTTTCCTCAACCAAGCTAACTTGTAAGGTTTCAGATGCTTCTCTGTTTCCAATGCTAACTTCTTCACAACTTCTGTAGAGATAATATTATCACAGCTTCCCGCATCGATGGCAAACTTAAAAACCCTTCCTAAGATAGTGCATGTTGATTGAAAGATGTTACTCCTCAACCAGCTAGTTTCCTCCTCCTGTTTTGGTGTCAAACAAGATCTCTTCATCATTAAAGTATACCCTTCATCTCCCGACATATTTTCTTCCTCCTCATCATGTGGTGAATTAGAACATTCAGCTTCTTCTTCATCTTCCTCTACCTCAGCAATCATCGCTCGCTTCTTTGGCTTCGTACATTCATTGCTCTTGTGACCAAACTCCTGACAATTGAAACATTTGATACCATTATTGATCCTGGTCTTAGCAACTTCATTAACAACCGGTTTTGCAACATCCTTCGAAACATTCGCATTGCTACTAGCCCCTTTCATTAGATTGTTGGAATTTGTAAACACACCACCACTTCTCCTGCCTTTCTTCTCCCAAGCAATAGCTTTTTGATGTGCTTCAGCAATAGATTTAGGATCAAACATATTCACCATATCTTTAATCTGCATTCTCAACCCTCCAACAAATCAAGCTGTTAACTGCTCTTCCGTCTCCATGATATCATTCCTCGCAATCAGCTGATAGAACTCATCCGCATAATCATTCACAGACTTTGTTCCCTGTCTCAGATTCTACAATCGTTGATACATAAGAGACAGATAGTTATACGGTAAGAATGTAGCTTTCATCAATTTCTTCATCTTCTCCCATGACTCAATCTTTGACTTTCCCATCCTCTCCCGTGTTAGTTTAGTTTGCTGCCACCATGCCATAGCTCTTCCTTTCAAACGAGTAGCAACCAACTTCACTCTTCGATGCTCGGGAACTTCCTTAAAGTCAAAAATCTCCTCAACATTAGACAACCAATCCAAAAATTCCTCAGCCACCATTCCACCCTTGAATTCTAGAATTTCAGTTTTCATCCCCGATTCCCATCGACGATCATCTTCAACATCCCGATATGCATTTCGTACTTGGTCTCGATCTCGATAATGAATATCACTTCTGTCACTCTCTTCATCATAATCATGTGTATTTCTATATCGATCTCGACCATCAACATCTCTTCGATCACGCATGTCTCTTCTACTATGTCGGTCATCATCTCGATATGGCTCATACTAAAACTCACGTGGAGTTCTTATTTCTTCATCTCTATACTCATGGTGATCTCTTCTCATCGAAACTGATGATTCTCTTCTACCACGATCAGATTGTGGCGACACCCTCCTCGCTTCCGTAACCGATGGCGAAACTCTGTTTCCTCCATGGTTCGAGATTGGCGACCTCCTTCTTTGACCTTGATTCATATCCATCATCAATTTCTCTAATCTCCCAATACCTTCATCCAACTTATCATTAAATTTGTTACTAATGCGTTGTTCCATTTGTTCGACATCCTCTCTCTTGTACAAATCTTCAACATTTTGATGTCGGTTGGCTCTTCTCGGTGGCATTGTCAAATGAAACGAACTTCAAATCTCGGCTTAAACAAATATGATGCACGGCCTTCACTTGCTCGGGTCTACACTTCAAACTCTCGGCCTTAACAAATAAAATGGTCAATGGTGCACGGCTTCAACTAACTCCTCAAACTCTTCAAATAGAATTGGCTCCAAGACTCTGCTTAGCTATGATTGGCTAAGTCTAGCTCTGATACTAAATGATGCAGCAGCGGATTACTGAAATGGATGAATCTGTGAAAGTAGCAATTGATGGAATAGAAGATACCGAATGGCCCAAATCCGTTGATCCAAAGATACCGGATTCTAGCTATCTCAAACACGTTGATCGCGCACGATACCGTGTTTAAAGATCTACGATTCTTCGTACGTTGATCTAGCGCACTAGATACCGTGAATCGGCTTCAGCGATCGTTGATTCAAGCACACTTGAATACCGAAAGTGGAGATAGGAGATCACACTCAATTACCAATTGAAGAAGTAGCACAAAGCACACAAACAAAGTTTTTATTCAAAATCAACTAAAAATTACAAATGACACAACTCGCCTATTTATAGGCTTACAATACAACATTTACATCACAACACTGAGGTCGTAAACGACCTATAACATGCGACTTAGTACAAACAGTGACACACACGCGACCTACGACCTAAACAAGGTCGTTAACGACTTAACAGACGCGACTTAAAGAAAAGAACATTAAGTACAATACAACACAACACATAGGTCGGCAGTGATCTAACGATACAACCCACGCGACTTAACAACAAATGCGACCTAAAAACAATGCGACTTAAGAGATAGCGACTCAATAAATCCAGGCGGCATAAGCATCAGCGACTTAAGCTTTGTACGCGACCTAAAACTTTGCGACCTACTCTTGAGCGACCTAAGGTCTTGCGACCTAAAAACAGAGCTTCATGACAATCTTCCTGCGACCTATCACTTGAGCGACCTATTGACACGGCACGTGAGTTAGGTCGTTCGCGACCTAAAAGAGCGGCATGTGAGTTAGGTCGTTCGCGACCTAAAGAAGCGGCATGTGAGTTAGGTCGTTTGCACCCTTCTTCAGCGACTTTGGACTTAGGTCGTACACGACCTAAATTTGCTTCATTTTGTATTGCATGGTTAGGTCGCTCGCGACCTAGGACTTTGTTAGCTCGCATTACATTTTCGAAGTTAGGTCGCAGCTCCTTATCTCGCGACCCGTTAGGTCGTTTTCGACTCAAGAATTTGTTAGGTCGCTCGCGACCTAACACTTCACCATTCTGGGCTGCATCACAAGCTCTCAACAAGTCATCTAAAATTCTGTTCACCCATTCCATTCGACTGTCAGTCTGTGGGTGGTAAGCGACGCTACGATTTAACATCGTCTTCAAAGCAGTTTGCAAACTCCTCCAAATTTTTCTAGTGAACAAGGGGTCTCTATCACTAACGATATTGATTGTAACTCCATGAAGTCGCACAACTTCCTTAACATAAATATGTGCTAGAGATGCTGCAGTGCTATTATTTTTAAAAGGAATAAGGTGTGCACTCTGAGTGAGTCTATCCACTATAACCCAGTTAGCTTCATTGCCCCTTTGACTTCTGGGCAACCCATCTATAAAATCGATAGATATATGCTTCCACTTCCAAGTTGGCACCCCTAATGGTAATAACAGTCCTCCGGGCTCTCCTTGCTCCACCTTAATCTTTTGGCATGTTAGGCACCTAGAGACATACTCCGATACCTATCTCTTCATTCCCGTCCAATAGAAAATCTTCTTCATATCTCTATACATTTTATCTCCTCCGAGGTGAATAGTCATCTTAGAATGGTGGCATTCGGCTAGAACTTCTTCCAATACATCCTCCAACATTGGGACACATAGGTGTCCATCTCTCAGCTATCCCATTTGGTCTAAAGCATATCTACCGTCATGGGGAAAATGTTCACCCCTACTAAGCTTGTTACAAATATCTACGAACATTGCATCCCATGTCTGCCCTAGCACGATGCGATCCATTAATGTTGGTCTTACTTCCAAAACTGATAGATATCCTTAAGTGAGTACTGCCGGTGGTTGGAAGTTAAAAATTGAGAGGAACTCCAACTGCCTCCATTTGTATATAGCATTAAGAGTAGCATGCCTTCGACTAAGGGCATCAACAATGACATTCCCTTTGTCGTGGATATACTAAATCTCAAAGTCATATGATGCTATAAACTAAATCCATCTCTTCCACCTAAGATTTAAGTCTCTTTAGGTAAAGAGGTATTTAAGGGATTTGACTTATGGTCGGTGAATAACTGAAACCTCTTTCCAAAAATATAGTGCCTCCACATCTTCAAAAAAAAAACAATGCCCATCAATTCTAAATATGAGTAGGGTATCTTTTCTTATGGTCTTTCAATTGTCCACTGGAATACACTACTACCTTCCCTTCTTGCATAACGATAGCTCCCAATCCTATACCACATGCATCGGTGTATATAGTGAAAGGTTTCGATCCATTTGGAATTGTCGACACGGGTGCTCTAGTTAGTAACCTCTTCAATTTCTCAAAGGAATTTGCACATTTTTCGTCCTATGCAAGGGCAAGGTTCTTCTTGGTTAGGTGAGTTAATGATATTGCTACCTTTGCAAAGTCTTTGATGAACTTCCGGTAGTACTCAGCCAAACCAAGGAAACTTCTAACTTCTGTAGCATTCCTCAGCACCTTCGAATCTTGAATAGATTCCACCTTAGCTGGATTAATAGACAATCCTTTTTTAAAAACAAGTAATCTAGAAACTTCACCTTCTTTCATCGGAAATGACACTTAAAGCATTTGGCTTTTAGTTGGTGTCTTCTCAAGATTTCTAATACTTCCCTTAGGTGTTTCTCATGTTCACCTTCAATCTTGGAGAATATAAGAATGTCATCTGCAAACACCACTACAAACTTATTCAGATGTCCTCTAAAAACTCTGGTCATTAAATCTATAAAGTACATGAGGGTATTAGTCAAACCAAAAGGCATCACTTCCCATTCAAATAGTCCATCTGGTGTGCGAAAGGCGGTCTTTGCCTTGCTTTCTTTGGTTAACCTTAACTGATGGAATCTGGTGGCCAAGTCCAAATGGGAGAAGACTTTGGCACCGACGAGCTGATCGAACAAGTCATTTATCATAAGCAGAGGATACCTATTATTTTTACTAAACTCGTTCAACGCTTGATAATTGATGCATAGCCTTAATGAGCTGTCCACTTTATAGGAAAAAACAGCCGGTGCTCCCAATTCTGAAATACTGTGACGTATAAATCCTTTCTGCAATAGCTTTGAGCTTGTCCAATGCTCGCCTTTCTTTGGGAGCTATATGCCTTAGTGGCAGTGCGACAGGTCTTGCATCCTTCTCTAAATCAATTTTGAACTCGATCTCCCTATGGAGTGGAAGACCATAGTCTTCTTCAAAACGTCAGCAAATCTTCAGACTATAGGCACAAATGAGAGTTCATTTTGTAATAGGCTAAGAGAATACAAACAGCTCGGCTCAACTGAGTTTTGGGGTGAACAATCAACATTAATATCTCGCTCGTTACAACTCCTTAACAGCATGGTCCTCCTCTCATAGTTGAAGACAACACCATAGTAAGCTAACCAATCCATCCCTAGGATGAGTCCATACCCCTCGAAGTTAAGAACGTATGCATTACATGTAAAGTCAACGTTACATATGTCCATAAGTCTTTATAGATTAAGGAAAGATATGTCGACCCCTCCCCCAGTAGGATTTGATACAACTATTGGGTTGGTGACAACTTGGGTTTTTAGGTTCAAGGATTTAACTATTCTTTCAACTATGAATGAATGGGATGCTCTCGAGTCAAACAAGGTACGAATAACATTCTCAAGAATAATAATTATACCTTCCATCACAGCCTTTCCTTGGTCCCAAGGGGGTGGTCTGCTCGAGATAAGAACTGCATCAATAGCATAGGCTTGCCTACTCTATCCTTCATTAGCAAGCTTTGGACACCAATTATTGTAGTGCTCCTCCTCAAAGCAATTGAAGCATTTTCCCTTGAATTCCTCCTTTATCAAGCTCACTTTATAGTCCTTAGCAATGTGTCCCTTTTTCTGACATCTTTGACAAATTATTCCCTCCATTTTCATCTTCCCGTTAGCCTTTTTGTTTGCCTAAAATCTTCCCTTCTAAGCTCCTCCTTGCATTTGTGTCGGTCCAGCTTTCCCCTTCTCCTTCACCTCTTCTTTCCCATCACCACCAACAGTTTTTAGCAAGGCCATCTCAACAATCACTTCATAAGTAGTGCCCATGGGAATCTGAGCCAAAAGCAATTCTCTAGGTGGAGAATTCAGACCTTTGACAAATTTCATCGCCTTCCTTATAGGGGTGTCAATCAAGCTCAAGCCAAACTTTGCAAACTCTATGAATTTGTTCATGTACTCCTTCATAGTGGAGTCTCCTTGCTTTAACTAAATAAATCTCTCCAACTGCAGGCTCACTTATGCACTTGATATGGGCCTTTACTCAAAGCAAGTCCTAAACCCAGCCCAAGTAATCTTATATTCAGCATTTTCTACAACAACAATAGTCCACCAATCTAGTGCCTCTTCTTAAAATGCCATGCAACGGCCCTTCTCTTGGTCTGATCTTCCCACCCAAGCTCCCGAAATATGCGGTCATAGTCACTGATCCAAGCCTTTATCTTCATAAAATCCTCAGCTCCGGTATACACTCGCCCACCCATATTCTGGAAGTCCTTGCACAGTTTGAGGAATTCTAAAGGTCTGGGTGTTGCTTCTACATGTGGAATACTTGGTGCTACGAGAGCATCTTGCTGTGGAACGGGAATCTCCCCCACATGCCTCAGGTACTATTTAAACCACTCAGGTATGCATTGAATGTTGGGTATTTCTTGAGGAGATGGATTCCTAACTTTTGAGTTTCTAGCCATGTCAACCATCTTTAGGTTTTAAACATGTTTAGTGATAGTTTCCTCAGATAGTATCATTCGCTAAAATAAAGATTTTCCTAGTGTATTTGCATGTGTTCTTTAAGTGATATATACATATATATAGGGTTATTTTGGAAAAGTACTTTCAAATATAACAAGTGCGCACTCATGAGTATACTTATTTCCCTTTGATCGGGCAACCTAAGCTCTGATACCACATGTAAAAACCTGCCCCGAAACAGGCCTAAATTCTAACCTGGAAAAGACCCATCGAAACTTAGACCAATTCCAGGACTGGTTGTTGGTTGATAAAATTTAAACAATACACAATACACAGAGCTATCTATCTATACTTTCGGAATCTCACAGCGGAATGGATAAAATAAAATATTAAAAACATGTACTTATTACATATAGAAAATCATTTTAGAACATAACAGTATCATCACAAAGTCTCACAACGTATCTTCAAAACATGATGACCGTTGACTTCTTGATTTCAATATATTTTCTCGACTTTCGACCATTAAATTTTGCAATTTAAATCTAAATAAACTATCATGCAACTAGAAGCAAAACATGTATATGCAATTCATAGCAAACATGGATTATATTTGGTCACAGTAACTATTTCCAACTGACAGTGAATTACTGAGTTCATAGGATGTAAACAACGGACCGAGAACCATCTAATTCCACAATTAATAACCATTCAACATGCAATTCTAATGAGAGATAGATGTGAGTTTTCAACTCACCTTTCTTCTTTTAAATTTAGTAGTAAAACAACTACAACAGCTTGTTTTGCCTCAACTAGAAAACCCTAGAAGTGATCAACCAAAATAGCAAAAAAACCCAATTCAACCACTGCAAAACCGAAACAAATTTCTAATAAGAAGTATATAAGTTTGAGATTTTCTTACCTGAAATTATTAGCTTCCTAAGATTATTAATTTGACCTACCAATGTGAATTTTAAGAGCTTGGAATTAGGTTTCTAAAAGAGGAAGATGAACTTGTTTTCCTTTTCTGAAATTATGAGATATTAGAGAACATACAGGTATAGTCTTACTAGTATTCCTCTTTGGTAAATCCACATGGGCCTTGTTTTTACTTAGTAATTTACAAAAGAAATAAATTACTTCTTATGCTTATAAATGGGCTTTATAACATAAATTCTTAAATATCTATGCTATCCATCAAACTCATTTAAGAATTATTAAATCTTACATTTCAATTCTAAATCCTCGTATTTTAAATAGTTTATTTCTTCCCAAATTTATTCCAAAATCTTCAACTAAAATCCATAGAAAAGTTTCGTTGTTATTTCAACACAAGTTGACAAGTGAAAACACAATATGTCATAAATGCTTGTTTATACAAATATACCTCCTATACACTTTATAACAATTAAAAGCTTTGACATAACAAAATTACTATTGTCCATGAAATAGACTTATTCAAAGATTTCTTAGATATTAATTTCATATTTTGAATTATAATATTATTTAATTGCAATATTATTCCTTAATAAATTAAATTACTTTATTAAATTTCAAAACTCAAACTTCCAAATTTATTTCACATAGCTCTTTAAAACCAGCGCTGTTACGGACTCCCCCTTAAAGAAATTGCGTCCTCGCAATTCTTGATTAGAGAAAGTCTATAACACTTTTAAACGTTTATTAATACTACTTTACTAAAACTCAAAGTTCAAGCGTTTCACAACATACAAAAATCACCAATGCATATAATTAAACATATTATTTTCATAAGCTCTATTTGTGTTTCACTAAAAAAAATTCTATAACTAAGCCAGGATAGTATTGTATGTTGTTTCATAGATCTTCTAACATCATTAAATTAAGAAAATATATTGCATGTTTAACCATTATTCTTAAAACTTCAAATTTCCCAAATTGAAAACTCTTCTATATTTTGGCCCTCTTTACAAATTAGTGATTTCCAAATAGCAATTAACAAAATTTGGCAAAACTCATAAAACGAAAAATTTTCCTTGCGGATTTATCTTTTCAAAAAGCATAAGTTTATTGAAAACAAATTAATGGTTTAAAATTTATGATTAAAACAAGATAATGTTTTAGTTCAGAAAATACATGACAAGCCAGAGTTTTATAGCTTTGTTTAAAACCTGAATTAGACAAAAAAACTGCAAAATCTGAAAGAATGATCTAAATAAACTTCCTCCTTACAGAATTATCTTCTCACCCTAAAATGATTCACCAAAAAATGGATTAAGAAATCAAAAGATATGGTATTCTTACTTCAGCATTTTTAAAAGAAAGATTTTTAGCAATAAGTTTATTTGTAATCTTTTAATTTACTCCAATAAAAATATGAGAATATAAGTCTTCATAACAAAAATTCTTAAAAAAGTTATATACTTTGAAATCTTTTTTTGGAAAGCCAAAGGTTATGAAAATTTAATTTTTCATTAATAACTACCTACATAGAAATTGAATTAAGGTATGGTATAAAAAATGCTTCAAAGTTATGTCTTACCTCATCAATAATTTGTGATTCTTAATAATATAACTATAGGAAATTTTATTTTTCTCATCCATTTTAATTACTTCCCTAAAATAGTTTTACCATTTTTCCAGTGCATGCTTTAGGCATTATAACATATTCATAATTATCCCTTAAACCATGTTAATTAACCAAAGTGTTTAACTCAAATTTTTGAAACATAGATAAACATTTTCTCCAATATTACTCATTTCTTTATAAAGTAATATATTTCAATATGTATAATAAATTTAAAATTTTACAGTGTCTCAACATCTCATTTAAGCATTTAGAAAAACGTTATCGATATGTGCACCCGCATCGACCGGGATTCCTAAGCACTCAACGAATAAATCGACACTAAAATAAACTCTTAGTCTTTTTAGTCGCTTTATAAAATAATTCTCATAATCAAATTCCCTACTCGGACCCTATTTTTTCTTATAGGAAAATTTTTATATTTTGAAATTTTTCATACACTTAACTTATCAATTATTAGCAACGAAGGTACTTCATTCATCCAATTATAATTGTTGGTATGCATTAAATTACTTATATATATTCCATTCTAATTTTGATTATAATATGCATACCATTAAAAAATTTAAATAAATAAAATCAATATGGTAAAACACGCATTCATCATAAATGAGCTACCAATCACCTATAGTGGATGGCTATCTACTAGTTTCTATCGGATAAACTAATTACTACAAGGTCTTAAGGAAAGAGGCTAAACAACCAACATCTAAGGAGTTTGCATTAACGAGCCCTTGCGATACAGGTGAACGAATGCACCTGTCTTGATCAAACCCAAACAGTATGATTATAAACAAAAAAAGGAACCTCTAAGAATAGAAGAAGAGAAAGGTAAGCTACCTAATGATGGCTTGGCTCTCCGGAAGCCTCAACTACATTAAGCCTCCTTCCTACTACTTTCTAAGCTACTACAGAATAAGAAGAAACTAGATGACCCTCCTTACAATATCAAAAAATCTTGGGTCTTGGGCAGTTTTGGACTAAGAGATCTTTTGCACCACAGTTGAAGCATTCGCCTAGCGCACGCCGTTGGTTGGTGAAATGAGAACCTTGTTTCTACGCTTGCTTATTCGAAAATCCTGACTTAGGTTTGTCAACCGGTGCCTTCCTCTTCTGGTTGAATTTCTTCTTTGGCTGAGGGCCTTCATCGCTACTGTCATTCTCTACCTCCTCTAGTATGAACGTTGTATCCACTAACTTCTCGAATGTGACCTCGAGTTGAGTCAAGAGTGCTCTCCTCAAGGTCTTCTTTAGTCCATAAGCAAACTTTTGATTCTTGCTCAGAGGTGTATGGATGAGCTCCAATCCATACTTGGACAATGACTCAAATGTCGCTACATATTTTGAAACCGAGGAATTACCCTACTTAAGGTCAATAATTCTTCAGGCTAAAGTTGCTTTTTCTGCCTCAGGCATGAACTTCGGCTCAAAATGGGATCTAAACTACTCCTAGGTTAACTTGGCCTCATCAATCTCTGCAACTGGCAAACTGTACCGATCCAAAGCCCTCTCTTGCAACTGACTTGATGCCACTTGAACTTAACGAGCACCCGATAATTCCATGCGAGTAATAATCCTCTCATAAATCTTTAACCAAGCTTGAACTCCTATAACTCCTTTAGTGCCCGTAAATTGCTTTCCTCCAAGATAAACAAATTCACTGCACATGCGGGCGAAACCTGACCGATGGATTGGAGGATGGGAGGATGGGTGGTAGCTGCACTAGAAGACTAAACATTCCGAACTAACTCCAAAACCTACTGGGTAGTCCCGAGTCAGAATGAGTATTCCTACCTCCAGCCATATCTCACTCCTGCCACACGTGAGATACATCTTCATAACATGTAAGAAAGAAATTATACAAGTACGTTCCAATTGATACCCTTACAAATATAGATATACTACTACTAGAAAGAAATAAAATCTACCCTACACACCCAAGGGACAGGACTCTAAGTCAGTCTTGGCCAAGATTTTTGTTTCTTACATTCTGTATTTTTTTGAAACTCGCTCTGATGGTAAGATATAATGCCCCACCGTTATTCCTATATTACTCAAGAATATTACAAGTAAAATTGTTAAGTAATACGAAGAATAAGGCTGGATAGGAGCGACCATCTGTATCTATTCCCATGGACTAACACTATCACGTCATTCTTTACCTCATAACACCATATATACGTGATATTCTCGGCATGGAGCAATAGGTACATTGGCTAAAATAGAATATAACAATATACAACACAGAATCACAGATCACAACAACAAATATAATACAAGACATATCACATAACATAAAGTGAGTCAACAAATAGTGAATTGGACTCACATAAATATATACACATATACTAAAGTAAGTCTCCCAAAATACAAAATGAATATATCTTGTAACGACCCGGAATTTTGTACACTTCGTATTTAAATATCTGAATTATTTAAGTATTTGAATATTGGATTAAATGTTATTAAAATGATTTAATAAGAATTTTAACCTACTTTTAAATCTTAACTAATGATGTTAAACTTTTTTTGGAATTTTTTTTACAAAAACAAATACTTTGAAAAAATATCGATAATGTGACCGAAAATCGTTTTATCGATAAACAGCTTTTTAACCGTCAGAAGTTGTTTAGATTTTTTTACATACACTTATTTTCTTAGGAAATAAATTTAATGAAATAAAAATATTTTGCACTAAAACCATAAGAAGCTTCCTAAGCTTATCTAGTTAGGTGTGAATAGGATAATGAGGTAAAAAGGAGATATTTCAAAAATGAGCAAATAAGGAAATTCCTTAACACTTAAGCTATGTGGTATAAAGTTGTCATAAGGGTTTTGGGGTGGTTTTGGTCTTTTTCCATTACATTCCTAAGACTATATAAGGAGTTGTACACCCTTAGGAAATAATCACAAAAATTCCTAAGCTTGCGATGAAGTAGGAGGGTTGAAAATGGTGGAAGTGCTTAAGCACTAATCCACTAATTACTCTCTAACTTTTTCAAAAGTTAACCAAATCTTTTCTAATCTCTTTTAAACTTTGGCTTTGGGCCTAAGACATCATGGGAAGTATGATTAGCAAGAGGAAAGGGGGGATCCATAGATGGGCCGTGAGCTTCGGAAGAAGAGGGAGAAGGTGGTGGCTTTGGTTTGGAAGTGCTAAAGGTTGGACCTTTAGGCTTGTGTTGATGGAAGGTGGTGGTTCTTTGGTTCTTATAGCTTTGTGCTTGGGTTAGGCATGGATCTAAGTGAGTTATCTCACCATCTCTTGAGTATATACTATGTATATATATATATATGTTGTGTGCAAATTATAAAGTTAAAGTGATACTAACTAAGTAAAGTTATAAACTTTGGACCCGTCTTGCTTTTGAAAGAAAACGATAACTTTATAATATATAAATTCACTTCTATTACCCTCTTAAACATGTGGCATGGTCTTGACTTGATGTTTAACTGGTTGTTTAACTTGTGTGTTAAATTGAAGTAAGTTTGAAAGTGTTTGAAACGAGAATGGTCGTTATAAGTGCACTTCGGAATATCTTATTTTCGGGAATTTTTATAAATAAATGAAAAGATATTATTAAGGATTTATTTCTATGATTTTTAAGTACCCTAATGTTAGCATTTACTATAAAAATTTCAAGTCTTAAATCATTTGTTTAAGTTGTTAAAACTAGTCACAAAGATTGTGCTTTTAATGTTGTTTTAACAAGGACTTTTAATAGCACTAATAAATGTTATAGTAAACCACTTATTGTTTTAAGTGTTTAAAATGTGATGCTTTGGCTAGTTTTTCATGATTTAAATGGTTTCTAAATTCTTTTCTTTATAAACTCTTTTGATGGAAGTTCTTATAAAATGTATTTGAGTATGAAAAAAGAATTAAAGTTTAAATATAGTCTTAATGATTATTTATTAATTTTGAAAGTAAAGTGCTGCAAAATGTAAAACATGTTTTTAATCAAACTTCTGAATTATTCATTTTCAACTAATATTCTAAAGGATTATTTTATATATATAAGTTTTTATAATGGCAATTGACTAGGATTAACACTAATAAGCCGACGAAGTAATCTTATCTATTTATGAGAGTTAAGATTGATGTCGAGTAGGGACATAGCAATAGAGCTCTAACCTACCGTGCTTCCCTCTTAACCGAGGAATAGGTAAGTGGAAAATGTCAGAAGCGTTTTAATCGATTTGATTCCCTATTGTTTATGGAAATCATTAATACTATACTTAACATTGAAAGTTGATGAGGTAGACTTATCTATTTGAGAGATTCAAGACTGAAGTGTCTAGGCAAGGCTTGGAGCAACCAGTGCCCAAACTTACCTGGCTTCGCTCTTGGGCGAGGAATAGTTAAGTTGGAATGTCGAAAATGAGTTAAGTGTACGAATCATGATTTGTATAAGCAATTAATTTTGGAACTTGATAGTTTACTAGTCGACTGAATATGAACTTAGAACTTTAAAGGGATGTTTTAAAGTAAATGGCAGGTATAAAAGCGATTTTGGGTTTATAATATCGATGTTTGTGAAACATCTGTTTTAACCCATTTAACTATACTTTAGAAAAGTGATTGGATCTTTAAAATGGAGTTTAAAGATAACGGGATAGTAAAGTGATTTTGGGTTTGTCGTAAACAATGTTTTAGTAACATTTGTTTTTAAACCCCGGGATAGTATTTTAAAGTGTTAAAATATGGTTAAATAAGTTTGCAAAATACTTGGATCTTTAAAACAAAAGTTTGTAAAGATAGTAACAAGTAGGGAAATGGTTTGGGTTTGTTGTGGCAATTTGTTAATCACATTCGTCTTTAACCCTTTTGATCATACATAGAAATGTAAATTGATCTTTAAAAGAATGATTTAAAGATAAGCAAAATCGAAATGGTTTTGGGTTGTAGTGACAATGTTTAATTAACATTAGCCTTAAACCTTTTTGAATGGATTTTTGAAAGTACTTAGATCCTTAAAGTGATATTTTGATGGAAATAATAAGTAATGGAATCTTTTGAAAAAGATAGAAAAAGTAGAAGTTTATTAGATAAATGAAGTTTACTAATAAAGGAGATTTAATTAATAAAAGGATTAATCAAATGGAAGAGATTAAGAGTTACTTAAGTAACTTAATCATACTTTGTGTGGCTTGATTGTGTTTTGGATGATGATAGTGTTTTGTATGTTTATTTGTTTATGGAAAGTAACCTAAACTTGGTTTCCATTTACAAAAATATCTATCTTTTACATGATAGTCGATTAGTCGACTATCGAAATTGACCAAAATATGACTTAAGAAGTTATCGAAAGGCTTCGTGATTTCATACCAGTATGAACCCCTAGGGAGGAGTATTGGTATGAAACGTCTATAGCTTTCGCTTACTTCTAAGAGAACGGGGATTGAGTTAATCGGAAAATTCATCGATTGGTTTTGAAGAAATCGGGATCGGTAAGTGTAACAACCCATAATTTTGGTTATTTGAAATTTAAATATTTAATTGATTTTAAATATTTAAAGGTTAATTTTTAACTTGAATTTCAAATATAACCATTTATTGGATAATTTTATTATTGAATTAATAATTGGAAATTGGGTAAAATGTTGAATCTGGAGTTTTAAGCTTGTTAGAAATAATTTAAAGGCTTATAAAATTTATATTAACAATACTGAAGATAATAAAACCTTTTAAATTTAATTTAAAAGTGATTTGTTCAGTTTTTAAAATATATCGTTTAAATTGACATTTAAAAATAGCCTTCCGAGGCACAGTCTCGGAATTCGATGAAACAAGTATCATTAGATCCGTAATAGTGTATTATTATCGAATTTCAAATTTCATAACGTTTGGAGTTATCGTTTGGCCGTACGGAATATAAACGCACTGAAATTTATATCGAAAATTCAATATAATAATTTGGTCCAAAAGGCTATCTTCTCCATACGATCGAATTAGGACTCGAAACCTTTTCCATTGCGTTCGAAATAGGGGTATAACATTATAAACGCCTAGTGGCACGCCTCAATAGGGGTTAGAGATATTAAGTTCCATAGCGGGATATTTTGAATTAAAAATAATATATATATATATATATATATATTTTTTTGACTTTGAAAGGCTGTCACACTCTCTCCCATTAGCCCAAATTCTTTCTTTTCCATCAGCCACTAGTCTAACCATCCTTGTTCCTTCTTTTATACGTCTTCCCCCTTCTTTTTAAATAACATAGCAAATACAAGAAGAAAGAGAGGGCAGAGGAAATATCATCATTTCGTTCAAATTTATTGGGTATAAAATCAAAAATTTAAACAGCACTTGCTATATTCTCTTCATTCGTTCACTTTCCCCTTCCCATTCATTTGCAAAGAAGAGAAAAAATTGAATGGCCGTTTACTTTTAAATTTCAAAAATCGAACAAAAATAAATCGCGGCATTCTCTCTCCAGTCTATTCGAACTCGAGCGGCAAGCGTAGGCGTGGCCGGGAGGGGGAAGGCTGAGGCGTGGAGGTTGGGGAGACTCACAGTTACTGGAGGGTGCGCCGGGTCGCGATGGTGGAGATTCGCTTGGAGTTGTTGGAGGCGCTGCGGTCGATGGTGTCGATAGAGGTTGCTGACATCGATGGGGGGGTTTGAGGAGGAAGTGCGGCGTTTATTTGATCGAGGCTGGGGCAGGAGCACGCGGTTGGGATGAAGGTTGTTTTGGGTTTGCTAGGGGGAGACAATACCTTGCCCCCGAGTATGGAATGTGTGGTGGACATGAGGGTGGTCTCTGTTGTTGGTTTCGTCGAAAACGGTGGAGCTCAGGGGAATGAATGCACGGCTAGTGTACGATGGTGTTTAGGTGAGGAGGGAAAGTTGTTTTCGATTTTGGGAATATATATTAAGGGTGGGTCAGTGGATTAACTAAGGTGATTAAGTATTTAATTATATTATTTAATTCGAAATCTTATTAAATCTATAACTATCTCGTATTAGATCGGATTTGAACGAAACGAATTGCATGACATTCGTATCTATGGGATCTATGATATGGAACTGTATTGGTTGAGATCTAGGCTATTGGAATTTCGCACTAAAATCAAATGTCTGTTTGATTTTAGATGAACTAGAGCACGAAAGCGTCAACTGAAAATAAATGTGAGTTAATCTTACTCAAATTTGAAATACTGCAATTTATTTTAAATAGTTAAAATTAATTATTGGTTGATTGTTGAATTTGATAATTATTATCAGTTTAGATGCTATTATATATAGTAGTGTATATATATATATTGGAGTGATTGATATTCCCGCATATATATAGCAGATGAGACCCTATGCGCCCCACGTAATAGCGGATGACCCTATATACCGCAATATCTCGCTCGAAGTAGGATTGGTATTTTTATACTGTATTAACATCTGTGGATGCAGGGAAACAGGTAGGAGGGATCTAACTGGATTCCTCAAAAATGTTGAAATTTATTTTCATATTGAGTGATATGATTTATTTGAATAATCTGCGATATATTATATTGGAAATTGAATTTATTGGATGCTATGGTATTGCTGGATAGATTTTTGGCATTTTAAAATACCATAAATATGAATATTGAATTTTTAAAGGAAATAAAAAGGGAATTTTAAAGTAAAATATTTATAGTGAAGTTGGATAAATTAACAGTAATGAATTTGGGAAAAATAAATAGTTTGATTTTAAAATCCTATTTAATAATTCCGAAATATGGAAAAATAGAGATTTTTGAATAAACGTGACTAAAAGGGTTTTTAAATAATAGAACTTAAGCGATATTGTTTAAGTATAAAAGAATTTATTTTTAAATTTGAGATTTAAATAGTTGGGAGGATAAAAATGGAAATTTGAAAATAAAGTATGAAATTGTTATACCAGACTTTTAATAAGGTTTTAATGATGAAAAGGAAAGTGGAATATGGTTGGGTTATTAAGAAATTTATTTGGAAATGGAATTTAATTCAGAAATTGAATTAAAATCGATTAAATGTTGTGAAAACATTTTAAAACGGAAAATAAGACTATGAAATTTCTAAACAAGGTTTATATATAAGGTAAAGTAAATTATCAGTGGATAAATTGAAAGTATAAATTCACGGTGAGGATTTATAAGGAGATGGGTAAATCGGTTTAAAAATAAATGGTGGATTTATTTTTAGAAATGTGAAAAGGGGATTTACGGAATTGGGATGTAAATCAAGTTGGGAATAAATCGAAAGGGATTTATAAATGTTGGACTGGTTATATTAGAATTGGAAAATATATTTTTATCGAGGAATTAAGTTCTTTTAGAAAGGAGGATTTTTGATTTGGTAATTTAAAAAAAAAGGTTTAAAAAATATTTCAGAAAATTTATTATTTAGTTGTTTAAAATTTGTTTAAAGTATATTTAAGTATTAATTAAGTAGTTTTAAAAATGGTTGATATTAAGTTAATTATTATTTAAGAATTAATCAGATTTTTATTTTCAGAGACAGATTATTCTATATTAATATTATTTTATAATAACTTTTATTTTAAAGAGTAACCGCCTAAAATTTACTTGGAAAATTATTATAGAAATTTCATAAGTATTATTTTGAAATTTTTTAAATAAAGTTTCGGGAAGTAATGGTATACCCACATGGCGAAATCGGAGGCAGTGAGTGCCTACGGTTAAGTCTTGGATTTCTCTGGGATAGAGACATAACCATTGAGCTGTGAATCCATGGTTTGATACCGCAGTGGTACTTTCCAGATTATATTGAAAGGTTTCCAAATATCTTTGAAAAAAAATAGTTTGTGAATATATTTAATTTGATAAGAAAGTATATATTTTGGATAAAGGGATTTAAGTGATTGAAATTTAAATTAAAAAGAAGACTTAGTGTTTTTAAGTGGAAATGGGATTTTTGATTGTATGATTGTCTACTTGATAGTTAAATAACCGACTATCAAATCTAGACCGAAAATATAACTTTGGAAATATCTAGGAAAAATACGGGAATTATATGGTACAGTTACCGTTCGAGGTGTTATACCGTACTTATAAACTCGTTTCGTTCTTCTAGGACGTTTATAAGGAAATCCGTCCACTAACGGTTAGGAGGTGATCTCCGATCTTATTTCGTTTGTTTATTTCCTAAAGAACCGGGGTTGAGTTTACCGGAAAATTTCGAACGTTGTTTCGAAAAGACCGGGATCTGATAAGTTATCCGAAAACCACTTCTGTCCAATGAGTATGTTTTCAATGTGCAAACAAGAGCATGGAGTCAAAGATGGAGCAGTGAAGTGCAAGGACTAATCGCTACTAATCCTGAGGATTATTCCAAAATGGATGTAGTAGGAATAGTGCCTACGATTCCATTCGGACCCAGGATGGACTTGTATGGATGAATGCTATCGGAACATTGTCATTGGAGGACAATGAGCATTCTAAGTGAAAATTCCTTAAAAGGTAATCGTAGCCTCTAGCCTTATCAACCGGGAATGACTGAAAATCAAGGGAGATGCAGCAAGGCTTAGTGGGTCGCACCCAAGTAGGGTATGTTTATCACCTTTCTAGGTAACCTCGAATATTATTTATCAGTACGGTATATGGAAGGAGCTCGAGAGAAGGTGGGAACACCCGGGGTGATAGCATATTCGGTCTATCCAGGTTAGGGATAGTCCGGTCTTGTGTGGCAGGGGATGCCGGCATGGTCCTCGGTACGCTGTTTCTAGATGTGTACTGTGACAGGTGGTACCCCAGTGACTAGCCATTCGTATGGAATCCATTCTCCAATACGTGCCTTTACAGTTTTAGTTGTAGAGCCTAGTATGCTGGAATTTAATTAATGTACCAATTTCAGCTATTTGAATAAGTATTTGTACTTAGACACTATTATAATATCAAAGGATTTGATATGAAATGTTTTGGTTATCGTAAGGTAAAAACCCTTCGTGTTTATGTGTGGCGTGGTCTTACGAGATACCTTTGATTTTCGAAGGATTTTGAAAACTTTAATGATTCAAATTGAGTGTGTTTTCTCACGCTGGTTTTCCAGGCTGACGCGGGTGTTATTTTATTATAATGCTCGGGTCAGACCGAGTATTACAGATACATGATAGGATGCTATGGAGCTTAGGAGATGAGCTCGATGGCGAAGACGTATTTCACGTATCTGATTTATATTCCGTTGTGTATTGTAGGCTGTATATTCAGCACTAGTGAAGACAAGTTATTATAACTGTCCAGTATTGAGTTATTGATTGTGTTGTACTCTGATGATGTAATGTACAAATAACAGTTATAGTTCTTTTCACATAAAGACCTATTGTCATCTATTATATATTGATCCGCTGCGATTGTGAGATTCTGTGTTGTTATTTCTATTTTCTTCTTCTACCTCTTTCTTCTTTTCCCTAACGATCTGGTATTTCCGGCACTCGATTGCTCGGCATGTAATACAGTGAACGTATTGATGTCGATTTTCGGAGGTCGGAAATCCCGATCGTGACAGTAAGTGTTCTACTTATCGAATACCACTTCAAAATCATATACATGATCTATGTTTTGGAAGCGGTTAAAAAAAGTGTAGAGATTCGAGATCTGTTTAAGATGCTCGAACACATGTAGTTGTTTGTGATCTATTCAGGATGTGGGAATCCATGTGTGGTTCCGAGATCTGTTGAGATATGGGAATCCATGTGTGGTTTCGAGATCTGTTCGATATGTGAGGATCCAATATGGGATTCGTATGTTGATGAAGTGATGAAGACTTGTGTGAAAGATGTTGAACGCAACCTCGACATCAAAAATGGCTAAAGATAGAGTAGGATGCATAAGCTGGGGTTAGCGACCCATGTCAGGATGTTATCAACTCTATGTCTAGAGATACTTATCGATTGTTGGCCAGGAGGAGTTGATGATGTTTGGTTTACGTTGTTCATGTTTATGTTCAGACGCCGGGCCGCTTGTGTTTACCTTATGGTATATTTTATCTAGAGATATACGATGCTCAGAAGGTATTTTCTGATCCTTGTGCATGGAGTTCGGTTCGGCTTCCTCGAAGAGATCTCCACCAAAAATCCAATATGCAAACGTTCCTTATCGAATTTGATTGTACTCCTATTATGCTGGATGTAATCAATGTAACCATTTCAGCTATGATTAATATTTATATTCTACACCCTAGACATTATTATAGTATCACTGGATTCTCTATAAATGGTTTGGTTATCATAAGGTAAAAACCTGTTCGTGTATATTTGCAGCGTGGTCTTACATAATACCCTTATTTTGAAGAGTTTTAAGATGTAATAAATATGTATGATTTGAGTTTCTCAAGCTGGTTTACCAGACTGATCCAGGTATTATTTTCTTATTGCTCGGGTTAGCCCCGTGTAGGTTTCCAGATTTAGCTTTGGACGTTTTAGAGATTCTGGAGAAGAGTTGGAGTTCTACCCATCGTAGTATTTATTTCTATCACATTACTTTATGTGTATCATCAGCATTTATTAGGACAGGTTTTTATAACTGTCAGGGCTGGTTACTATAAACTCTGAAAAACTTTGTATCTTAGGATGACAGTTTATACTGTCTTTTGATATTATATATGATCGTTCCGTTGTGAGATTCTGATATTGTGTTCCTTCTTTCTTGTTCTATTTCTTTTTCTTTTTCTTTTACCCTAACAGTTCGTCTTTCCAGCACTTGGGTGCTCAACCCATGAATATCGTGGATGTATTAGTGTCGACATTTAGGGGTCGAGAAGGTGAGTCGTTACAGCTGGTATCAGAGCTGAAGGTTAAGCGAGAACCGTGGCTTTGGTGGGTATGATTCATTAAGATATAGGGTAATAGAATGCCCTAGCATGAGTCGAGTGTATTATACATATGAGAGCGTATTTGTTAGTACTCTAAAAATATTTTATATTATTGGTCTGATGAGTGGTTTATGAATTCTGGTCGGTACGTGGGACGCCATGGTATCGATAGGGATTTCTAATACTTGAACAGAGCAAACTAACATAGTATTGTTTTTGAAATTGGTAAATGAAATAATTTTACCTAGGATTATATTTTATAAAAAAAAGGGAATACAATTTTCATAAATTGATATAGTTATTTATGACATGATTGTTGTTAGGAAATGATAATACTCTATTATTATCATTTATTGTTTGATTAGTTATGCTCGGTCAGTTTATGAGCATTTACTATAGTTTGTTGATTATTAAGAAATTTACCTTCTTACAACAAGGATTGGGTAGATAGTAAATTTATGGGAATGTTAAATACGAACACCTTGTGAATTAAATTTCACGGTTTGACTATAAGGTGTCTAATGATAATGTTGGATTAAAATTTAATTTTAACAAGAGTTGTTTATTATAACAAAGATGTACATTTGTGAATTAATAAGAAAGCAACTGTATATAAAACATTGTTTATAAACATAAAGGATTTAAATAGAGAATTTGGGAACTTAGATCCTGGTATCTTTGAAAATGTTTTTCAAGATTTAGAAGAAAATAATAGTAGTATTATTTGGAAGTAAGTATTTGGGAAATTGGTTTATGAAATTGAGAGCATGGTACTTAGTAACATTTACGAAGTATTTGATACTGTTTTGAAATGATTTTGATTAAGTCTGAAAGGCATAAGTTGGATATACTGAACTCACTCCTGTCGCTTGAAAATAATTCAGGTGATGTCTTCAACATCATCGGCATTCATTTTCAAGTTTCTAAGCGTGGGATGCTACAAAGTTGTTTTGGTAAAACGGTTTTTGATTTAATCCCAAAGTATGATTTGATATACAAAAGTTAAATGTATATATTATTTCAAAATGATTTGAAAAGAAAATCGGTGTTTAGTTTTAAAGTTTCCTTTGGAAAGAAATTTGAGATGAACTTTTTAATGTAGAAAAGTTTTTATGCAACGTGCCCAAGTGGTAGTGGCATAGCCTGAAATAAATGTTCGAACTTTTCATGCTTTCCCTTTTTGGGTAAAGTGTGTTTAATAAATTATTGAATTTGGTTAAAATATTTTATGGACACATGTAGGCTATGCATTAGGATTGTAAGGTGTATGCATCTTGTTATGATATGTTGTTTGGTTGTTTTCGGTTGTCAAAATGAAATGGGTTTTTTGAATATTTTGGACAGTCGAAAACTTCCGAATAGTTATAGAATTTGAAACTAAATGTTTTGCGAAAATATAAAAGTGAAGTTTATATAACACTTGAATTGAGAAGATAGCAAGTTAAAACAAGTTTAAATTTGTTGAACATACTTGTTAAGTAAAATGAATTTAATATTTCGTATATATTCTTAGGATGTCATGGAGTATTATACGAATATGAACTTAAGTTGTATAACTATTTATAAACTTGAAGTCATGTTTTATGAAATGGTTCATAAATGATTTTAGTATTGAATAACTTACTATATGGATAAATGAATGTGATTAAAAAGGAATTGATGTAGTTAAGAAACCAATAGGATAAATACGTAATTTGTACATGGATCGTTTTATTCGCATGACTATTCTAGATCCAGTATTCGATTACATGATTTCGAGGTGGTTTACACCGGTCCGAACAAGGATTTTCACTAGATTCTTAACGGCAAACACTTGATACAGATTCTTGATAAGATCTCAAAATTTTCTATTATAGTATATGGTTATGTAAGGAGAACAGAGGTTTCTAATCAAGGAACCAGATCGGAGTCCGCACTAGAGAGGTCAATTGATCTATACTAGTTGGGAAGTGAAATTTATGTAATCGAGCAAGTGATCGGATTTAATATTGTGTATGGATGGTCCATGTACATCGTACGGGCTTTAGTATATTTGCATGCTAAGTTTTGTTGGCTTATGAGGAGTTTGGGTGATGACACCTCGATTTTCTATGAGGTAGCACGAATAGTCTACTAAGTAATTACCCGAGGCTATTGAGTGTAAGGTACACTAAGTAGATTGTTTATCATCCTTGTATGATGAAAGGATTTTGAACTTGAGCAAACCATGAGTGTTGTTTGCTAATGATTGAATAATGTTAAGTATTGCTATGTGATTGTTTCTTTCGTTGCTCCTTTTGGAATTTCGAGGACGAAATATTCTAAGTGGGTGAGAATGTAATGACCTAGAATTTCATACAGTTCGTATTTAAATATCTAAATTATTTAAATATTTAAATATTGGATTAAATGTTATTAAAATGATTTAATAAGCATTTTAACCTTCTTTTAAATCATAACTAATGATGGTAAACTTGTTTGGAAAAATGTTTACAAAACAAATACTTTGAAAAAATATCGATAATGTGATCGAAAATCATTTTATCGATAGACAGCTTTTCAAACGTCAGAAGTTGTTCAGATTTTTTTACACACACTTATTTTCTTAGGAAATCAATTTAATGAAATAAAAATATTTTGCACTAAAACCATAAGAAGCTTCCTAAGCTTATCTAGTTAGGTGTGAATAGGATAATGAGGTAAAAAGGAGATATTTCAAAAATGAGCAAATAAGGAAATTCCTTAACACTTAAGCTATGTGGTGTAAAGTTGTCATAAGGGTTTGGGGGGGTTGGTCTTTTCCCATTACATTACTAAAACTATATAAGGAGGGGTACACCCTTAGGAAATAACCACAAAAATTCCTAAGCTTGAGATGAAGTAGGAGGGTTGAAAATGGTGGAAGTGCTTAAGCACTAATCCACTAATTACTCTCTAACTTTTTCAAAAGCTAACAAAATCTTCTCTAATCTCTTTTAAACTTTGGCTTTGGGCTTAAGACATCATGGGAAGCATGATTAGCAAGTAATTAGTGAGAGGAGGTAAGAGGAAGATGGGGATCCATGGATGGGTCGTGAGCTTGGGAAGAGGAGGAAGGAGGTGGTGGCTTTGGTTTGGAAGTGATAAAGGTTGGACCTTTAGGCTTGTGTTGATGGAAGGAGGTGGTTCTTGAAAAGACGATGCGGATCGTGCTATATGGAATTATACTATACTAGTGCGGAAATAAACTAAGATACTATAGCAATGTGAATAAATAAAATAAAACAAGCACACCAGAGATTTTTATACTGGTTCGAACTTCCCGTTCTACGTCCAGTCCCAGACTCCTACTGGAATTTCACTAAAACAACAACCCTCACTTAACCCGGAGGAATAGGTCTATACAACCCCTGAGCAGCCGAACAGGGACTTGAGCAGTAGAACAGGATTTCGCCTCAGCAGCCGAAGAGGACTTCACACGCCTGAGCAGTAGAACAGGTCTTTTACAAATAAAGTTTTCTTAACTCTATGTGTTCTTTAATAACACGAATTTGTCAATTATAGTACACCCTTCCTATAATCTTCTCCTTTATGATATATATATATATATATATGAATATGTGAAGAATAAGGAAGTAATAGAATGAATTTGTATGAAATTGAATACACAAGAGTGTTAGAATCAAAGAATATGAGAGTAGAGTAAGAATAGATTGAATTGAGTTCTGGAAACTTGATTCTAATGTGTTTATATAGAATATAAAAAGGTGCATATGTTCGTGAAGAGTTATTATGAAGAGATATGGTCATATCTATTGAAATGAAGAACGCATCTCTTCACGAATGGAAGCACCTATTTGAAAATATAGCCGTTATAGATATTCAAACTTCTGAATTGAATAATTCAGACTTCTGAAATTGCACGAGCTCAAACCAGAAAGAAAATAGGCTAAAAATAACCATTTTCAGACGTCTGAAATTACCAAGTCGGACGTCTGAATATTGTACTAACAATATTCATTTTTCCAGATTCAGACGTCTGATTTGGTACATTCAGACGTCTGAATGTAACTAAAAAATAAGAATTTGCAATGGTTATGAGAGTATGCCAATGAAATGAAAAACGTGTCGAAATATATATCATATAGGAGATATTTTAACATGAGTAAACTCTAGACACAAACTCGATACATACATATATAAGATTTGATGCTTATTTGAATTCGGTCTTGATTAACTCCTGTGAAAACAAGTTAGTATATAATAATGACTTGTATAGTTGTCATAGTCAAAATATCGTAATTATGAAATATCGTAAATACGAAGTTTCAACATTCTCCCCCTTTTTGACGATGACAACTATATAAGTATATACACAATATGAACATATATAAACAGGAAATAGAATTATATGAACTCCCCCTTACTATAAGCTCCCCCTGTCGATGGTAGTATTTAAACTCCTTCCCCCCTTTGACATCAACAAAAATTAAACATAATACATATGAAATACTCACATATCATATGAACGACAGTAAGCAAGAATAACAACCACTGTCGAGTATCCATTTTCCTCTTTTCTTAGGTGGGACCTGCAAAAAAGCATTGGTACCCACTTTTTGATAGGGTCCTAAGAGTTAGGTCTTAGGAAACCAAACCCAAGAGGATTCAGTATTCCCTTTGTATAAATAATTTTGACCCTTATGCACATTTTCCAAAAAGGATTTTATATATTTATTCCTAATCAAACCGTTGTTTTTTTTAGGAACCCATATTTTTATGTTTTTTGAATTTTGATTCCTTTTTAGTTGAACTATGGTAGACTTGGATTTAGAAATATTTCTCCTATTTTGTTTATTTTTGGGTGGAGCTACTAATTTCTTAGAATAACCTAGTCCCTTCTTATTTAAAACAGATTGGGAATTCTCAATAACCTTAGATAGGTTCTCTCTGCCTTTATTGAAATTAGTCACATTTTTAGTAATGCTTTCTTACTTTGTTTTGAGGCTAGTATTGTCTAGTTCAATCATTTTGATCTTGGTTTTTAGCTCATGATTTTCAAAGATAAGAGCATCATTCTTTTCCTTTTGAGTTTCAATTTCTTGACTCAATAAGGTAAGTTGAGAGTTATCTTGAAGTTTTCCAAGTTCTTCTTCTAATATCTTCTTTTTGTCATTAAGCATATCTCTCTCGAATTCTTCTTTTCTCTGATTTTCTAGAGCCTCTTTATATTTTATTTTGAGACTTTTTAAAGTATCTAATAATTCAGAATTTATTTCAATCATGTCATCAAAAGTAAGATCATTTACCTCATTCTCTGTAGCCATGAAACAAACATTTGCTTGTTCATTTTCACTGTCACAACTACTTTCTGAAGAAGAAGAATCCGAGTCATCCCATGTTACTGAAAATGCTTTTCTTTTAAACTTGTCCTTTCGGTTCTTATTGTGATATGTTTTCTTCCGTTCTGGACAATCTTTTTGTATGTGCCCCTTCTTGTGGCAGTTAAAGCATTCTAGTATTGATGAAGATGGCTTATTTGAATTGTTGTTGAAGTTTCTTTTCCCGTTGTTTCGATTTCCTTTTCTGTACTTCAAAAACTTTTTTAAGTTTTTAGCAATGAATGCTAAGTCTTCTTCATCCGAATCTGATTCTTCTTTTTCTACATGAAATGCCATATTCTTTTTGTCTTGCGCTTGTACTCTTTTAGCCTGCAAATTCACTTCGTAGGACATTAGATTTCCTATTAACTCTTCTGGCTTCATAGTAGAAAGATCATTTGCTTCTTCAAAGGCTAAGACCTTTGTTTCTCATTCATCCGTTAAAGAATTTAGGATTTTTGATACAATATCAAAATCAGTAAATTTTTCTCCTAGTCCTAATAGAGAGTGATAAATATCTTGAAATCTAAAGTACATATCATTAATAAACTCATCCTGTTTCATTCTAAAATTTTGAAATTGACTTTTCAACAAAGAAATTTTGCTTTGTTTAACCTTGTTAGTACCTTCATGTGTAACTTTTAGTGTTCACCATATTTGATAAGCAGTTGTACACATACTAACTCGATTAAATTCATTCTTGTCTAAGGGACAAAATAACATATTCATAGCTTTGGCATTTGCAGTAGCATCTAATTTTTGTGTGTTTGACCATGAAGAGTATTCTGTTGTAGGAATGTTATACTTAGTTTGGGTGATATTCCATGAATCAAAACCATTTGCTTGCATATAAATATGCATTCGAGTTTCCCAATAGTTGTAATTCATGCCATTGAATAGTGGAAGTCGTATAGTAGATTGACCTTCTACAAAACTGGTGTTAGTGACAGTGCTAGTGTTGGTGTTGTTTTCCATATTAACAAAATATCAAATAACTTTATAACGGTTATTAGATGCCTTGCTCTGATACCAAATGAAAAGACGGTGCGGATCGTGCTATATGGAATTATACTATACTAGTGCGGAAATAAACTAAGATACTATAGCAATGTGAATAAGTAAAATAAAACAAGCACACCAGAGATTTTTATACTGGTTCGAACTTCTCGTTCTACGTCCAGTCCCAGACTTCTTCTGGAATTTCACTAAAACAACAACCCTCACTTAACCCGGAGGAACAGGTCTATACAACCCCTGAGCAGCCGAACAGGGACCTGAGCAGTAGAACAGGATTTCGCCTCAGCAGCCGAAGAGGACTTCACACGCCTGAGCAGCAGAACAGGTCTTTTACAAATAAAGTTTTCTTGACTCTATGTGTTCTTTAATAACACGAATTTGTCAATTATAGTACACCCTTCCTATAGTCTTCTCCATTATGATATATATATATATATATGAATACGTGAAGAATAAGGAAGTAATGGAATGAATTTGTATGAAATTGAATGCACAAGAGTGTTAGAATCAAAGAATATGAGAGTAGAGTAAGAATAGATTGGATTGAGTTCTGGAAACTTGATTCTAATGTGTTTATATAGAATATAAAAGGGTGCATATGTTCGTGAAGAGTTATAATGAAGAGATATGGTCATATCTATTGAAATGAAGAACGCATCTCTTCACGAATGGAAGTGCCTATTTGAAAATATAGCCGTTATAGATATTCAGACTTCTGAAATTGCACGAGCTCAAACCAGAAAGAAAATAGGCTAAAAATAACCATTTTTAAACGTCTGAAATTACCAAGTCAGAGGTCTGAATATTGTACTAACAATATTCATTTTTCTAGATTCAGACGTCTGATTTGGTACATTCAGACGTCTAAATGTAACTAAAAAATAAGAATTTGCAATGGTTATGAGAGTATGCCAATGAAATGAAAAACGTGTCGAAATATATATCATATAGGAGAGATTTTAACATGAGTAAACTCTAGACACAGACTCGATACATACATATATAAGATTTGAAGCTTATTTGAATCTGGTCTTGATTAACTCCTGCAAAAACAAGTTAGTATATAATAATGACTTGTATAGTTGTCATAGTCAAAATATCTTAATTACAAAATATCGTAAATACGAAGTTTCAACAGTTCTTTGGTTCTTGTAGCTTTGTGCTTGGGTAAAGCATGGATCTAAGTGAGTTATCTCACTATCTCTTAAGTATATAATGTGTATATATATGTTGTGTGCAAATTATAAAGTTAAAGTGACATTAACTAAGTAAAGTTATAAACTTTGGACCCATCTTGCTTTTGAAAGCAAACGATAACTTTATAATATATAACTTCACTTCTATTGCCCTTTTAAACATGTGGCATGGCCTTAACTTGATGTTTAAATGGTTGTTTAACTTGTGTTTTAAACTGAAGTAAGTTTGAAAGTGTTTGAAACGAGAATGGTCGTTATAAGTGCACTACGGACTATCTTGTTTTCGGGAATTTTTATAATTAAATGAAAAGATATTCTTTAGGATTTATTTCTATGATTTTTAATTAAAATAATGGTAGTATTTACTATAAAAATTTCAAATCTTAAATCATTTGTTTAAGTGATTAAAACTAGTCACAAAGATTGTGGTTTTAATGTTGTTTTAACTAGGACTTTTAATAGCAATTATAAATGCTGTAGTAAGTCACTCATTGTTTTAAGTGTTTAAAATGCGATGTTTTGGCTAGTTTTTCATGATTTAAATGGTTTCTAAATTCTTTTGATGGAAGTTCTTATAAAATGTATTTGAGTATGAAAAAAAGAATGGATGTTTAAATATAGTCTTAATGATTATTTATGAATTTTGAAAGTAAAGTGCTGCAAAATGTAAAACATGTTTTTAATCAAACTTCTAAATTATTCATTTTCAAGTAATATTTTATATAGATAGTTAAAACCTATTTACAATTATTTCTAAAGGATTATTATATATATAAGTTTTTATAATGGTAATTGACTAGTCTTAACACTAATAAGCCGATGAAGTAATCTTATCTATTTGTGAGAGTTAAGATTAATGTAGAGTAGGGACGAAGCAATAGAGCTCTAACCTACTAGGCTTCGCTCTTAACTGAGGAATAGGTAAGTCGAAAATGTCGAAAACGTGTTAATCGATTTGATTCCCTATTGTTTATGGAAATTATTAATACTATACTTAACACTAAAAGCCGACGAAGTAGACTTATCTATTTGTAAGATTCAAGGCTAAAAGCTTGGAGCAACCAGTGTCCAAACTTACCTGGCTTTGCTCTTGGACGAGGAATATTTAAGTTGGAATGTTGGAAACAAGATAAGTGTACGAATCGTGATTTGTATAAGCAATCATTTTTAGAATTTGGTAGTTTACTAGTCGACTGAATACGAACTTAGGACTTTAAAGGGATGTTTTAAAGTAAATGGTAGGTATAACAGCGATTTTGGGTTTATAGTATCGATATTTGTGTGACATCTATTTTAACCCATTTAATACTTTCGAAAAGTAATTGGATCTTTAAAATGGAGTTTTAAAGATAATGGGATAGTAAAGTGATTTCGAGTTTGTCGTAAACAATGTTTTGGTAACATTTGTTTTTAAACCATCAAATAGTATTTTAAAGTGTTAAAATATGGTTAAATAAGTTTGCAAACTACTTGGATCTTTATAACAAAGGTTTGTAAAGATAGTAACAAGTAGGGAAATGGTTGGGGTTTGTTGTGGCAATGTGTTAATCACATTCGTCTTTAACCCTTTTTGATTATACATAGAATGTAAATTGATCTTTAAAAGAATGATTTAAAGATAAGTAAAAGCGAAATGGTTTTGGGTTGTAGTGACAATGTTTAATTAACATTAGTCTTAAACCTTTTTGAGTGGATTTTTGAAGTAGTTAGATCCTTAAAGTGATATTTTGAAGGAAAACATAAGTAATGGAATCTTTCGAAAAAGATAGAAAAAGTAGAAGTTTATTAGATAAATGAAGTTTACTAATAAAGGAGTTTTAATTAATAAAAGGATTAATCAAATGGAAGAGATTAAGAGTTGCTTAAGTAAATTAATCATACTTTGTGTGACTTGATTGTGTTTTGGATGATGATAGTGTTTTGTATGTTTATTTGTTTATGGAAAGTAACCTAGACTTGATTTCCATTTACAGACATCTATCTTGTACAAGATAGTCGATTAGTCGACTATCGAAATTGAACAAAATATGAATTAAGAAGTTATCGAAAGGCTTTGCGATTTCATACCAGTAAGAACCCCCCGGGAGGAGTATTGGTATGAAACATCTATAGCTTTCACTTACTTTTGAGAGAACCGGGATTGAGTTAACCGGAAAATTCATCGATTGGTTTTGAAGAAACCGGGATCGGTAAGTGTTCTACTTATCAAATACCACTTCAAAATCATATATGTGATCTATGTTTTGGAAGAGGTTAATTAAAGGAATCTATAAAGAGATTCGAGATCTGTTTAAGATGCTCGAACACATGTAGTTGTTTGTGATCTATTCAGGATGTGGGAATCCATGTGTGGTTCCGAGATCGGTTGAGATATGGGAATCCATATGTGGTTTCGAAATCTGTTTGAGATGTGAGGATCCAATTTGGGATTCGTATGTTGATGAAGTGATGAAGACTTGTGAGAAAGATGCCGAACGAAACCTCGACATCGGAAATGGCTAAAGACAGAGTAGGATGCATAACCTAGGGTTAGCGACCCATGTCAGGATGTTATCAACTCTATATCTAGAGATACTTATCGATTGTTGGCCAGGAGGAGTTGATGATATTTGGTTCACATTGTTCATGTTTTTGTTCGGACGCTGGGCCGCTTGTGTTTACCTTATGGTATATTTTATCTAGAGATATACGACGCTCGGAAGGTATTTTCTGATCCTTGTGCATGGAGTTCGGATTCGGCTTCCCCGAAGAGATCTCCGCGGAAAATCCAATATGCAAACGTTCCTAATCGGATTTGATTGTACTCCTATAATGCTGGAATGTAATCAATGTAACCATTTCAGCTATGATTAATATTTATATTCTACACCATAGACATTATTATAGTATCACTGGATTCTCTATAAATGGTTTGGTTATCGCAAGGTAAAAACCTGTCCGTGTATACTGGTGGTGTGGTCTTACGTGATACTCTTATTTTGAATGGTTTTAAGATATAATAAATCTGTAAGATTTAAGTTTCTCATGCTAGTTTATCGGACTGATCCAGGTGTTATTTTCTTAATGCTCGGGTCAGCCCCAGGTAGATTTCTAGATTTAGCTCTGGATGTTTTGGAGATTCTGGAGAAGAGTTGGGGTTCTACCTATCGTGGTATTTATTTCCGCTGCATTACTTTGTGTGTATCATCGGCATTTGTTAGGACAGGTTGTTATAACCGTCAGAGCTGATTACTGTAAACTCTTAAAAACTTTGTATCTTAGGATGACAGTTTATACTGTCTTTTGATATTATATATGATCGTTCCATTGTGAGATTCTGACATTGTGTTCCTTCTTCCTTGTTCTATTTCTTTTTCTTTTTATTTTACCCTAATGATTCGTATTTCCGGCGCTTAGGTGCTCGGCACGTGAATACCGTGGATGTATTAGTGTCAACATTTGGTGGTCGAAAAGCCGAATCGTTGCATATCTCATATAAGATACATCCTTATACATAAGTCTACTATCTCAAAATGAACCCATATCATATTTATTACCTAGTCTTTTACCCCCTACATAAGCTAGCCCACATCCAAAGTCATGGAGTTCCTGCACCTGTCAAATCTCGGTCTGATCCAAGAATTATGAAAATAATAAAAGGGTTAGATTATCTTTAAATATAAAAAAGGTTAGATCAAATAAGCATGCATAAAACATCAAGGATATGAAATATCCATATAGTGTACTTCGCTAAACATAATAAGATTTCCTTACAAAATTTCATAACATAAAGTTGAATTATGCCCATCCTTGGCAATCATCAAAGTTATAGCAAACGTCACATTAAAAGCATATAAATTCATGATCATATAAACAAATAATAGACAAGCACTTCACAAGTCAATGATCATAGATGAGCACTTTGCAAGTCAATAAATAAGCACTTCACAAGTCGACAATAAAGCCAAGCACTTCGCAAGTCAACATAAGAGATGAGCACTTTACAAGTCATAACTCATTGCTAACACTTCGCAAGCTACAATAATAGACAAGCACTTCGCGAGTCAACACAAGAGACGAGCACTTCGCAAGTTAACATTCGCTTGTAAACGAGTACTACAAGATGGGCCTAAAAACCCATTTAATCCGCCTGAAAATGGATCACCCAAGGACGAGCCAGTAAACTCGCCAGAATAAGTGTTATATGCTTCCGAATAGTAATCATTCAAGTAACGACCGTGCGTCCCATACCACATGGGTTTATTCGAAGATTTACTACATGTTAATAAACTCTACTTGATAAGTGTAATGTACATTCGAATAGTAATCAATCGAGTAACGATCGTGCCCATACCACACGAGTTTACTTGAATATTTACTATAAGTTAGTAAATTCCACTCGTGTATAAATAAATGTTCAATCGAATAAGTCTAAGAATTAACTGCTGAAGTAAACACAAATGTCCCACACCACTTGTTTTACTAAACCATTTAATTCGAATTCGTAGTCAAATGAAAAGGCGTGTTTGTATAGGAAACTAGTTTTTCTTTGTAATCTAATTTTAAATATTAGTTTAAAAAGGCTAATAATAAATAGTAGAAAAATATGATTTAATTCGTATTTATATATATAAACTTACTTCGCAACCACTTTGAAATTATGGATATTTACATTTATATATATATATATTCTAAAATCAGTCCTACCTAATATATATATATATATATATATATATATATATATTTACATATAGAAAACAATTTATTTTCAAAAAGGAATTTCCTTTGTAAGGAGCTTTGCAAATCAGTGCAATTAAATAGTGTGTTTGGCAAAGTAACATAGAGTAAGATCTTTATGGAAACAAGAGCATCAAAGTAGGATTCAAGCAACTCGGAAATGAGCAAGGAGATCATCGCAAACAAGCTTGTAAACAGTGCAAGAGACAAAGCAAAAAAAGGCAAAAATAAGCAAGCAAACCAGGAGCAATAGGTCAAGGGAGAGAAGCATGGCAAAAGGAGTATGCAAGCAATAGGTGGTGACCGGTCGACTGGTGGGTCACGGCCTGGAGCTTGCGTGCTCCAGGTGAGTGCTTCCCGCTGATGACCGCTTGATTTTGATGTGTTTTCTCGAATTCCAACCATTGAATTTTGCAATTTCAATCTAATAAACTAGCATGCAACTACAAGCACAATATGTGTATGCAATTCATAGCAAACAGAGATTATATTTGGTCATAGTAGCCATTTCCGACTGACAGCTGATTACTGAGTTTATAGTATGCAAATAACAGATAGAGAGCCATCTAATTCAACAATTAATAACCATTCAACATGCAATTCTAATTAGAGACAGATGTGAGTTTTCAACTCACCTTTCTTCCTTTTAATTCAGCAGTAAAACAACCACAGTAGCTTGTTTTGCCTCAACCAGAAAACCCTAAAAGTGATCAATCAAAATGGTAAAGGAAACCCAATTCAACTACTGTAAAACTGAAACAAATCTCTAATAAGAAGTATATAGGTTTGAGATTTCCTTACCTGAAATTATTGGCCTCTTAAGGTTATTAATTTGACCTACCAGCGTGAATTTTGAGAGCTTGGAATTAGGTTTCTAAAAGAGGAAGATGAACTTATTTTCTCTTTCTAAAATTATGAGATAAAAGAGAGCGTACAAGTTTAGTCTTACTAGTATTCCTCTTTAGTAAATCCACTTGGGCTGTGTTTTAACTTATTTATTACCCAAATGAACTCTAAATTAGGAGTCATGAATGTTTATGTATGAACTAAATCCATGTATGACTGTATATAGCCCTGTAAACAATCAAATAAGGATTTAGATAGTGTCATATCTGTATCTGTATGTGAAATCATTTTTGGATATCAGATATCCATATGCAAGGATGTAGACAGATATTGGATATTTGTTAGATACTCTTTGATCTATTCACAACTAATAAATCTAAACAAATAAATGAATCATTTTTATTTATTATAAATCCATTTCAATACTAAAATTCTACATATTCGCGGATTATAAATCCATTTAAATACTAAACGGTCAAACATAGATTCAGATAGTGATATATCTGTATTCATATCAGAAATCATTTTTGGATATCGGATATCTGTATCCACGAATGCGGATGGATATTGGATATTCATCGACCGACTCACAATTAATAAATCTAAGAAAATAAATAGAAAATTTTGATATATTATAAATCTATTTCGATACTAAAAATATAAAAAAAAAAATAAATATGCTAAGAAAAATAATTTTAAGCACCAAATATTGATTTTTTGTACATATTAATTTTTTTACCTAGACAAAATAGTAAATGAGAGTCATTTTATGTATTACAATACAATAAAAAGCATGATTATAACATAAATAAAAACCGGATAGATAATTATCGGATGCAGGTATGACCATATCCACATCCATTTTTCAATATCGGATATTTTTTTATATTTCAAATATGGATGCACACGAATTTCGTATTTTTCAGATACTCATTAACAGCCCTAACCATATGAAACTATGATTGCATTAACTGCAACTCCGCATTCTATTTATTATTCTCGGTTAGCACCTAAAGTCGGTTAACCGATGAATGGTTATCCGTTCAAATAATACCGGTTTTGATTAATAGATCTAATTTAAATTGTCATCCATTTAAGGTCAATTGTTGCAATGCAATATTTAACTGCTCAAATGCAACGGTTAACCATAATAAATTTAACATGTTCGGTTGATACGACCCGATCAATGTTAACCGTACATGGTTAATCGAACCGACTTTGATTCACGGTTAGCTACGAATATTAACCGTTTGGATCGGTTAATGAACCGTGTCCACACCTACCAAAATGTATGGAGTTAGTTCTATAATAACCCTCCTATTTTCATAAGAATAATTGCAATGCAAATATTTTCACTTGAAGGTTTCCATGGCAAAATTTGTATCACTATTGTTCAGCAAACTTTGGTCATGTGTGTTCGATTTTGACGTGAAATCCGATGGTACTTATCAAAGTGGTTGTAGACAAGTATGAAGGTGGAAGTCAATCGTCAAAATATGAACAAGTCAGGCTTGTAGATTACGTTAATTACATATACCTGAAAAGTACATCCAAAACGCAAAGGATGTCTTAAGAGAGTTTTTTATAATAAGAATAAATACTGAGTTTTCTCTAAAAGTGGTTTAAGACTAGAAAGTAAACGTTAGAATTCAGTATTAAAATGCTAAAAGTTCTCTTCCACGAAGAGTAAACCACAAACTTTTATCTTAAATTATGCTTCCTAGTCCAGCTTAAACGATTATAAAGAAAAGAAAAGGAGGGAATAAAGATCTAGATAATGTGTCTTAGAAAATGAAATCCACCTTAAATTTCACATATTTTCCACGTGGAAATATTACAACTAGAATTTTATTTCTTATTTGTCTTTATTAACGTAGTTCAAGCATCTCTAATAGTAAGCTGATTTTTAAACCGAGAAGGAGACTAAAATTCGTCAAGAGGAATTGATTCATTTTCTTTCAAAAGAAATAAAATCTGTTTTATGAAAATCGTTTATTGTTATAAAAGGTTTTGGAAAACCATTTAAAATATAAACGGTTTTTAAAAAACTATTTATACTATAAATGAATTTTAGAGACCGTGTATAAATTCACGCTAAAAAAGAATAGGATGCACCTTATTTTTTTTTCATTTTTGAAACAAAAGAAAACGAGATGTGATTTAGGCTCAGAGAAAAAGTTGGAGAAAAATTTAGGTAACATTTGGTTTAAAAACGAATTTTGTGTTTTCGATTTTCAACATGTACGTCAAATATGAGAAGAATGGAGGGTAGACGGTGGGAATGAAAGAAAGACGGATGGGAAAACGAAGGGGATAAAATGACGACGGAAGAATAGATTGTTTTACCGGTTTGTGTTATTTTCCAAAGTGCGAAAAATAAAAAATGTTATTTTCTATTTTGTATGTTAACCTCGTTTTCTAAATTGGTCGTTTTCGATAATATATATATGTGTTGTGTGCATTTTTGTATGGACGAAAAACCAAAACTAAAATTAACAAACCAAACACTGTTTTAGTTTCAGGGACAAAAAGTTTGCTTTTTAAACTGAATGACATTTTTTAGTGTAAATCACAGAATGATAGTTGCAACTATCATTTTCTGTACACTAAAAAGTAGCTTTCAGACTAAAAAATAAACTTCCTGACGCTGAAAATAATTTTATTTTACAACTTCTTGCATGTGCCTATTTTTCTGAAGCAGGATAACTGCTTCAAAAATTTCGCTCTTGTGCTGTTGGAATTTCAATATCAATTCATTGTTCTATGAGAAATAGTCTAGATATAAAAAAAAGTGGTGTGGATAAACAGATAATGCTGTGTGAAAACGGGAAATTGTGCACATCGGTGCATGCATAATATCTTTGGATTCTTTAAACTTGGATTCTTAGGACTTGCCTAAGCCAGTCTGATCAACGCGTGTTGTTTCATAGAAAACTGAACCAAGAAAGGAATAAAACACGAGACCATGACAAACAAGAATTGTCGTTGAATTATGTTCGATTGGACTTGATGCTAAACGTAGACGCGTGAAACAAATCTCAAACTAACGTGTTAAATACAGTGCTTTTATTCCTTTTCCTTCCCTTCAAATCACGTATTAGTGAATTATTTATCTAGAAATGGTATACATAATTTGATTTCGTAATGGTTAAAGATGGACATTTTGAATTGATAAAGAAAATTATTTTTTATGTCCTATTTTCATGTAATAGTAAGATTTGATTTGGTAATATTTGTTGTGGACGTTTTGAATTTGATAAAGTTTATTTCTTAGATTATATTTTTAAACGATAGTGAGATTTTAATAATACCTGTGAAGTGATATTTTTATAGTTTACGCTCACAAAAAAAAGTGACTACCAAACGTATTATAACTTAAGTCATGCGTTTTGCGCGTGATCATAGTATGTGCTTCGAATGTCAGTTTGAATTTGTAAAGAAAGTGTAATTGTAAATAGTATTAACTAAAGCTATTATGGTGATCTCAAACCTCCCTTCAACGTACAATTATTAGCTAATTGATTTCCGTCTTCGAGCTATTGTTGTTATCACGACAAATTTGCTATTTTCAACAATAAAACATCAATAATGCGGTTTTAAAATTAACCGTTGTGTCATAACAAATTGATATTCATGTAACATGTTGTATTGCAAACACTTAAAAGAGAAATAAATAATTTGATTTAGTTTAAGAATTTTATTCAAATAATAATAATAACTTATTTTTTTTATAGAAACGGTAATTTAGTAATACCTGGTTATCGATTTACCAGTATATCACTATTTGGACTTCGATATACAAACAAATTGATATCGATAGCTTAAAATTGCACTATAGCGGTATATGCAAAATGTTGACATTATTATAAAATACGAAAAGAAATGGCCAAACTTCGGAAGTTTACCAAACTGTTTGCTTTTCAGGGTTTTTTTTTCTTCCGAAATCCCTCTTTTTATCGTACAAGTTTGATATGGTCAATAGTATCAAAGACTCGACCGTTTACTTTATCTTTTTATTTTATTTTTATTTTACAAGTTTGATATGGTCAATATGTGAATTATGCATTCCAGTACTTCTTATTCCATTTTCTCACCTACAACTTACCTCAGAAACAGAGTTATATTATTCCAAAATTTAATGCCTTTTATTTACTATTAAAGATGATATAGATTAATTCATCTTTTGTTAGACCGTACTCTCCCTCAGTGTAAAGGGCTACTTTTGTGTTGGTTCATGTAATGTCTTTGGGTGCGTTTGGTATTTGAGCGAGTAAAGAATGGTGAACGGAGAATGCATTTGTACCCACGAACGAGATATTTGAGTGAAGCATTTAATTTATAATTCTAATTTAATTGATTTATAGTTAATCAATTATTTGTTTTGTTGTGTAATATTCCATTAAACCAAACTAACATCCAAGTTTGTGGTAACGACGACTACGTAACATACTCAAATGGTACGACATAAATTCAGGAACAATGTTTCCACCATACTCAAGTTTGTAAGATCTTGAAGAAAAATCATCATAATCTCTCACCGCTTCACATGTATATAGGAACGAACCTTATAGAATAATAACGCTGCACGGCGTTGGTGAAACAGTCACTCTGAACAAACGACCGTCCAGACACATGCATGCTCGAGCTATCATGCTTGTTCTGTCTGCTACGTCTGGGATGAACACGTGTGGTGTCTCCGGCCACCCGAGTGCCATACAAAGCTGTATCAGCAGCAGTGAAAGGCTGAGCCGGTGGAGTTGGAGGTATCTGATACTTGCAGATGCTCTTTCCTATACAACCTCTAAAAAGCCGATCTAACCGTCTAAATTTGAGCGGAGCATTTCTCCTGAATCTCTTGTATTTGTGCGCAACGGTATTCCACCACTCCTCAGAACCATTCAGCCGATAGTTTTTTGCATCCCACACCCCTCCTTCTAGTTGTAGAAGTTTGTTCCAATCACCCCAGTAACGCTTCAGCTTGTTCAATTTGTTCTTCATGTGCGTATGAGACCGGTCGAGGTTCGGTCTCTTGTTGAATATTGCCGTCACGGACGTATAAAACCCGCTGACTGACAGGTAATCAATGCACAAATCTATGAAAAGCTCATCCCTTTCGGTTGTCAATAAAGTTATGGACTGGAAGAAAACAAAGCAGTAGCAGAACCCGAAGAATGCATCATAATACGAAAAAATGAAAATTTCAAAACGTTAAAAAAGAAATTTCCAAAAATCATATGTTGTAAATGCAGTAAAAATAAACAGAATATCGAATAAAATTACCTTAAAACAAGCTCGAATGAATTGGAAAAAATTTGAAAATGGAAAAATAGATTGCTTGGACGACTATGAGGAGGAGAAGGGAGGGAGGGGGGGGGGTGCCTACGTTTATGTAGGAGGATGTGAGCCGAAAGATGCAGTGGTTGGAGTGAAATGGTACGACGCGTCCAACACCAACATTTCCTCCAACCGATCGAACGGTCCGAATTTCGGATTTGAAACGTTGGGACGTCTGACGCGTCAGACACGTAAAAATACGTGAGCGTGGTGCTAAAATGGCTGCGAATGCCACCTGCATATGCAAACCAACATGAGTTTTGAAATACTTTTCGTTCAGCTTATTAAGTATCTGACAAAGCATCATCACTAAGGTTGCGCGGGCAGATTTTATGGGTCATGTTCAAGTTGGCCTTTCGTCAACCACGTAAAGGATGGGATCCACTGTTATGGTTAGTTGAGGTGAACGTATCATTTTGCACAATTGGATGAACGAGTCACTAAACTATCATTTGCTTTCTTTATTTCACCTTCATGCCCCTCTCACAAACATATTCTTTCCTCGTAAATCTTTTCTATTTCATATCCTTTTTCCATGCATCTTTCGTGTCGTAAACATACGCACCCCAAATCGATATGATTTTGAAAAAGTAATTACGATATTTCATTAACTTTAGCGTAGTAATAATAGTAATAATAATAATAGCACCACTATGAATAACCATACATTTAGAAAACAATTCGTTTGCATTATTGGATGAAAAATATTAGAGGGAATGCAAGCTTGATAACGATTAATAATTAAATGTTGAAGTGATATCTATACACGTACATTTACGGTCCAGTAGCTTTCGTATAAATCCCCTTTTCTTTGTTTGTACAAAAAATTCCAGTATTAAAGTGATTTTTTGTAGCTAAGTTATACTTATTAGCAAGATTATCCATGACAAATTTGAAGTGTGCTTATGTGTATGTAATGAGATTTAATGTGGATTTTATTAAGTATCCTCTCTAATGAGATTTTGATGGATATGTTACTAAATGAAAATTAATAAAAATAAACGACCATTATTTATTTCACACTTGGAATGTGATATAATGAAAACGTATGATACATAATATGATTAGTGGAAATGGGGTTGATGGGCTTCTAAACAGGATAATAAGTTTTAAGGACAACACTTATAAACAATTAGTTATAAGGATAATTTACAGAAAATTGATAAATTCATTTATCTTTTTAAATTATACAGGAAAATGGTAAATTCATTTATCATTATTTTTATATAACTGAAAATAATAACTTCATTTATTGTTTTTCTGTAAATTGTTCTTAAAATTAATTTTTCAGAAGTGTTGTTCTTAAAATTCATTACCTTGCACAAAAAAAGCCATTCGAGTGAAAATCCTCATATAATTAAATATAATTAATGCATGGCCTCAATCATGACATTGACTAAAAAGTTTCATTAAATTATATAAGTCATATTGTCTAACACCATTGTCCAAATGATTAGGTGCTCCAACTTTGATACATTTGGTGCATGATTTGAACCACTGAACATTATTGTTGATTTATAATGTGTTATATACTATCTAAGACTTTCAGTAGAACCATATACAACCATCTAAGCTATAATAAAAAAACAATATTTCCTTTGTTCTTCCTATATGCTTCCCCTACACCATACAACGGTAACACAGTTATCATTGTAACTTATGTACTTATTCAACCGTTCGTGGAAAAGAAAATCACAATGAAGGAAATTTCAACAAAACTGCTGTCTACGCAAGTAACATGAATCGATGTTACTCAATCAAGCAACGTTGTTATTTCGATTTCCGTTCAGGCATTGTATCAAACACCTTACTTCAAATAGCACAAACTTGTGTGAGTCTGCTGGGAGAATGAAATACGATCTTTTACTTCGGAAAATACTGCAAAACGTTGTGCGTACCAAGTACAAACTGTTTCTGACGGGGCTCATCAGTTGCAGCTTCTTGCATTGACGATGGAGCAGAGTTCTTGCTTCAGCAGGTTTTCACATAACTCCATTTTATCCGTTCTTTGGAATGGCACGATGTTTTTGAGGCAACTCTTTGGAGAAGTGACGGTACCCATGTGTTACAAACTATATTGATGAACTTCGTTGCGGAGATTTGGCAGAAGAGGAATTGCATAATTATATATATAGGAATTAGACACACTGAGGATCAACTGTTTCATGGCGGATTATAGCGAAAGCTGCTGGGCGTGTCAAAAATGGTCACGATTGTGCTGGATCTAGTCCCTAAGAAAGGAATACTCAAGAGAACTGTTATTTAATTAATTTTATCTACAAATTATGCTAATTTCTATACAAACAGCAATTTAGTAATGCTCATGTAACTGTTATTTATTTATCGGTATACCAACAAATTGATGTCGGTAGGAGCAAGTAATTTTAAGTGGCGAAAATTATATTACAGCAGTATATGCAAAATGTTAACTTTATAATAAAGTATGAAAAGAAATGGTCACACTCCGGAAGTTTGCCAAATCTCAGTTTGCTTGAAATTCACAAAAACTAAGGTAGTGTTTGGTTTGTTATTTTTTGGTTTTCGTCCACACAAAAATGCACACGACGCATTTATATTGCTCAAAACGATCAATTTAAAAAACGAAGTTTACATACAAAATAGAAAACAAATTTTTTTATTTTCCGCGTTTTGGAAAATAACACAAGCACGTAAAATAATTCATTCTTCCGTCGTCCTTCTCCCCATTCATCCTTCCATCCGTCTTTCTTTCCTCCACTCCGTCGTCCCTTCATTCTTCTCATATTTGAGATACATATTGAAAACCGAAAATACAAAATTCGTTTTTAAACCAAACACTACCTAAAATTTCGTTTGGTTTCATTTTAAGTTTTGTATTTTTCATTTTCAAAATTCTTTATAAAATATGAAGAGAGTGGAGGAAAATATTTAAAATTTTAAATAATTATGACAATGATGTAGAAACGACGGAGATGATGGAGGACGACGAAGGGGGTGGAGGGACGACGGGGATGCATCGTGTTCCGTTCTTTTGTTATTTTCCAAAACACGAGAAACAAAATAAATTTGTTTTGCATTTTGTATATTAACTTAATTTTTTAAATTGATTGTTTTTCAAAATTTACATACGTCGTGTGTTTTTTGTTTGGACAAAAACCCAAAATTAAAAATAGCAAATCAAACGAGCCTTATGTTTTTATGTCACTTCAAATTTCTTTTTTTAAAAAAATACATCTCTATCTTCAAAAAAAAAATAAAAAATTAAAAGGTCTTTGGATAATTTTACTAACTTTAACATGAACATATTTTTTATTATCTATAACTCATAACCTAATATATGTTTTGACATTACCTTTAAAAGTATACGTATTTATGGTTAATTTAAATATTGAAATAAAAAAGTTAATATGACCGGTAAATTTACCATTACTACTGGTTTTGACGTTTCTTTATCGCTATATTTACCGTTAATAATGGTAAACTTACCATTAGCATACCGTTATCACTAATATACCGAGATAACTTAATATAGGTTACCAATACGTTGGTATCGGTATGGTAATGTTAAATTACCATAACAGCCCTAATAATAACACCACCACCACAAGTCGGAAAAAATTCATTTGAAGTGTGTTTTTAATGAGATTTAATATAGATTTTATTAATTATGATTCAATGAGATTTTGATGCATATTTTACTAAATAAGAACGAATAAAAATAAACGTCCACTATTTATTTCCCACATTGAATGTGATTTGATGGAAATGAATAATAAATAACGAGATTTTTTGACACGTTCAACGCGTGTGTATAAAAAATCCTTATATAAGGATATAAAATTGTTGAATTTTATATTTTTATATAGATTTGTAAGGGTGAAAATTATAAATAAAAATATTATTAATGTTAGGTTGAGATTATGATTTGAACTTGTGATGTATCAAAATTTTCATTTGAAAATATATGTTATTTTTGCTCTAAGTGGGATTCGAACCATTGACCTCTTATTTGTATACAAAGGCAATTTTTTAGAACTTTGTGGTTGGGCCAAAAAATTGGAACACTATTCCAATTATTAACCAAAGAATTAAACATAATTAATGTATGACCTTAATCACTGACTAAAAAGTTTCATTAAATTATAAACTATAAATCCACACCTATAGTTTAGGCAGAAAGTATAATAAAGTTCCCTCATTCTTCTAGTACGCTTCCCCTATCCGAACATTCAATGTTATCACAGCGATCATTGTAATTTATGTACTTATTCAATCATTCATGGAAAAGAAAATCATAAAGAGCAAAATTTCAACAAAACTGTTGTTTAGACAAGTAACATGAATCAAATGTCGTTGTTATTTCCATTTCCGTTCAGGCATTTCATCAAACACCTTACTTACCATGACACAAACTTGCGTGCCCGTCTACTAGTAGAATGAAAGACAATCTTTTGCTTTGGAAAATACTGTAGGACCTTAATTACAGAAACAGTAAATAACAGCGAGAACCAGTGCACAGAAATGCACATATTTCATGCACAGAGATGCACAAACACTATATAGGAGTGCAGCAATAACAATGTAGTAAAAAAAATGATGAATTGAAAAACAAAGAACTAAGTACAATGCAAAATCAGTAAAACATAACAATCTAACCGAGATTAGAAGGAAATTTCGTCTGAGCCTTGTTGTGACAATTTTCTCAAGACTTTATTTCAAGTCTTCCAAGATACAGCAGACGATGATCTGCTTGAGATCGTGATGAGTATGACTGCTCTGTCATATGAGACTGCTTTGATTTGAGAACAGAACGAAGAGGAAGAAAAACCAGAAAAGTGAGTGGGAATGTTTATTTTGTTCAACAAAAATAAAACATGGTCCAATCTTATTGGACTCGCACCGGCTTCGGTATAGAAATGGAGGGTGGCGCGTGCATGTGTGTTAAACCATTGGCATATAGGTCCTCTCCCTCGTACAAAGTTACATGATCCTAAGGACCAATATAGGTTGATGGGAATAGTATATAAACATGAAAAACTTCTTTATTTTTGACAATGTAGGACAATATCTTCATTCACCTCTTCTATTCTATGCAAGGATCTCTAACAATCCCCCACATGAATGACAGTATATGTCTTCCCACACAAAGAGGAATATCACAGAGGACAAATGCTATGTTGAGGATAAGTAGATATTTCACTTTGAACTTTCCCTAGTTAAAACTTATCAGATATACTTGACTAATCAATGAATTATTTTATCTTGAATCGTCAACCGTTTGTGTATAACTAGACAATAAGCTTTACAAAGTATTTTTTTCCTTCACATCCAATCTTTTGGTTGTATTCATTTTGGTCCTGAACAAACTTGGTTCTACGGGTGTATTTAGAGAATTTAAGCCTCAATATTCTCATAGAGCCGACCCAGCTCACACTTACATAAGTGATCGCATTCATAAAGAGTATCCTACGTATACTCCACTTGACGTTTTCAAGATATGGACATTGTTAAAAACATAACTTAACCTTTTTAATACTTTTGTAGGCATGCATTTTATTGTGTACTATAGGAATGGAGTAGGACTAAGTCCAAACAAATACATTACTTCTTGAGTTGCATAGAACTGGTTTGCCTATTGATCCTACTCCGTGGGATTTCCAATCGCCAAGATATGTTTTCGTATAAAGCAACCCTTGTTGGTTTAGGCTTTTAGACCCATTACCCTAGACGTGTAGTCAAATTTCTCTCTTGATAAACCTTTAGTAAATGGATCTGCTACGTTATCATTTGTTTTTACATAATCAATGGAAATAGTTCCATTTGAGAGTAACTGCCTAACTGTGTTATGATGTCGATGAATGTGTCGCTACTTTCCATTATACACAAAATTTTGCGCTCTACTTAATGCTGCTTGATTACCATAGTGAATACATATGGCCAGTATAGGTTTGGGCCAAAAAGAAATATCTTCTAAAAATTGGCAAAACCATTCAGCTTCTTCGCCTGCTTTATCTAAAGCGATGGACTCAGATTCCATAATGGATCGAGCTATTTATGTTTGTTTAGTAGATTTCCATGACACAGGTGCTCCTGCTAGAGTAAAGACATAAGCACTTGTTGATTTAGATTCCTTTAAATTAGAAATACAGTTTTCATCACCATACCCTTCTATGACGGTAGGATTTTTCATAATGTAAGGAAAAGTTTGTGGTATTCTTTAAATATTCCAACACTCTCATTAGTGCTTTCCAGTGTTCCTTCCCTAGGTTACTTGTATACCTACTTAGTCGACTTACTGCATAAGCTATATCTGGTCTTGTGCAATTCATGGGATACATTAGACATCCTATTATACGAGAATATTCCGGTTGATTACGCTCTCATCGATGTTTTTATGTATGACTTCCGATGGATTAAAAGGTGTTTTTACCCATTTGATTCCATAGTTCTTGAATTCTTCAATCACTTTGTCTACATAGTGTGATTGAGATAATTCAATTCCATTAGGTATTTTTATTATTTTGATTTCCAAAACAACGTCTTCTACTCCTAAGTCTTTCATGTTAAATTATTGATTAACATTTTCTCACTGGTCTCTATAACCTTAATGTTGGGACTGAAGATTAGCATATCATCCACATATAGACAAATCATTACATATGATTGACCAACTTGTTTGTAATAAACACATTCATCATATTCATTTATACGAAAACCATTTTTCATCATGACACCATCTAATTTTGCATGCCATTGTTTTGGAGCTTGTTTATGTCTGTATAATGATTTTACTAATCTAATGTTAACAAGAAAACTTATCAACACTCCAAAGTAAAGTTCTAAGTGTAAGTGTTCCTTTCGAAACCACCTTTCGAACAGATTAAGATAGTTTGAACCTTTCACATCCCTTTTTCCAAACAATCTAGGTAATTTAGATATCCCTTAAGTCAACCTTTCGAAAAGGTTGAGGAAATTGAAGCTTCTTCTAAACAACCTTTCGAAACAGTTGAGATACTTAAATCTTCTTTGAAATTACCTTTCGAACTAGTTGAGTTGGCTTAGGATCCTTTCGAAACCTCCTTCCGAAGTGGTTGAGATGACTAAAGATTAGGACCTAAGGGATCTAAGGATTTGATTGACTCAATAGGTTCCTACCCCTTCGAAAGGTAACCTTTTGATTGACATTGATGCAAGTAATCCATAACCAGAACTATATAGAAGCAACAGACCAATTAATATATTTGGAAATGCCATACATTTGCTTTAATAATAATTTTCTTGAATACAAGAAGCCTAAGTATTAAAAAGGAGTAAAATCCCCAACTAGATTTCCAGATTAGGGTTTATAGATTTGTTTGCGCCAAAATTGGTCACAAACCCCAAATGTTGTGAAAGCACCAGTGTATGAATATAAATCAACAATATTCACACACAAATCTCAAATATAAGCAAACAGAGTATCACAATTCAGAAATAATGAACAGAAACACGAGATTTATAGTGGTTCGGCGATCTTGTCTACGTCCACTCTGAAGTTGATGATTTTATTGATATTCGCTTGATGATTACAATTTCTTCTAATGTAATACAACTGATTTTAAGATTAGAATCTGAATCTAGGGAAGCAGTGGTGATTCTGAGTAAATCTGGCAAAGTCTGGGCGCTCTTTAGCTCTTAGAATTGTCCGACCCCTTTTCTGAATGACCAGGGGCTCTATTTATAGGTGTAGGAGGCTGATATTTCGCCTAAAATCCGAGGAGACCACTTCTGGCACGTGAGGGGGCCCACATACCCGCTTTTAGGAAATCCGGGCCCACTTTGGGATCGATTCGACCCTTGCTTCGAATCGATCAAGATTTGCTCCGATTGAGATGAAACTTGGTGTGAACATTCTTCATCATGCGCTTAAGCTTCTGTGAAAATTTTATAGCATTTCACTACAACAAAAACACCCTTTAATAGCGTTGAAAAAATGCTATTATAGGCTACTATAGCGTGTTTTGGTACGCTGTATATTAACATGTTGTTATAGGTCAGTGACATATAATAGCAACATAAAAAACGCTATAAGAGACGCTATGGACAAGGACTTTTCATAGCGGTTTAAAAGTGCTATAAACATGATTTGTAATAGCCTTGAAAAATCGCTATGAAGTAAAACTATAGCGTTTTTATGAATGCTATATAACAATAAGTTGCCATACATACGAAATATACAATAGCGTCCAAAAACGCTATACAAAACAATTTAGTTGTCTTTTATAGCGTTTAGCCGTCTTTTATAGCATTGTTTATTTGCTATGAAAACTGTTTATAGCACTATCATAATGCTGTAGTATATTAAAACTGGGAAAAACCTTCTTTCCATAGCACAGTTAAAACGCTATAAGTTTTTATCATTGCTGCTACATACATTCCAGCTTACAATTTACAATTCTACGAATATATTATAAAATTTCAAAAAAAACACAATTATCACATTGTGATGTCCGTAATCAAATGGAGACATAAGCCAAACCACAATATATATATATATATATATATCCATAATATTTCGTAAACAAAGTTTCAAACATTAAATATTTGTGATCTCAAAAAAAACAATAACAACCGTAGCTAACCAAAACGATACATACTAAAAGCAAAGATATACGTCAATACAAAATACATTAATCCAAGCTTTAGACCGATTTGAAAGAGAATGAATGCAGCAAAATAATTTTTCCTCCCTTGCAACTTGTAGTAACCCCGGTATCATCATACAACACCTGTCAAAACGAAGCACATAGGTTATTTTTCAACCTAAACATCATCCGCAACAAATGCAGTAAAGATATGATGTTTTGCATATAAAGTGACACTTTTGAACAATAATATATGATGTTTATGAACTTATTCAATTCTAAACCACTATTGTATTTAAACGAGTACAGATACCATTAATTTTTTAAAACTTATTTAATTTTTATGAAGGTGTGAAGATGATGTTTCTGTTAATACTATGTGAAGATGTGAAGGTGTGAAGTTGCGGCAGTGCCTAAACTAAATGTACTATATAAATATATGTGACAGTGCCTAAACTATGTGAAGGTGTGTGAAGGTGTGAAGTTGTGGCAGTGGCTAAACTAAATGTACTATACTTGGTAACAGGAGACTCAATCTCTCCAGTAGTATGATTAGATAATGCATTTTCTCCAAATGCATTTTCTCCATAAAACAAATAAATATATAAAATAATCTAGTGAAGACAGCAAGAGTTAGAAACAACATAATTGACACAATAATTATTTCTTCGCTTCAAACTTATTATTTAGAAATTGAGAACTAGATATTCCATCTTAGTTTTTATATGCCATAAACTTAGTATTGAGTCCATAGGTTCTACGGCCAGTATGCACTATGACATCCATCTCTTTTTTAAGTTCTGTTTTCACCAAATTTTCCTTTCTGAGCAGACGTTTTTCTTTTAAAAAAAATCAGAGTTTATCAAACGTGCGCATGCATGTGTGTAACATGGTGTTTGTGTACTAGTCAGTTTAACTTTGAAACCATGATATATTGATATTTGTACCCATCAACACTTAATGATGTATCCTTCGGTATTAAAATTATGCAGTATAACAAAACTGCTTGCAAATTTGAAATTTAATTAGTTAAGACACACTCATGAAGTTGTATAAAAACAGGCTAAATGGTCCACAAAGTGTGATTTGTGTAACCATGATCAGACTGCAATAAATATAAGGCACAAAAGTGAGGTCAATAATTTTCATTAGACATATTACTTGATTCAAGTTTTCCAATCACCATGCCTTCTTATCTTCTCACCCTGCAACATCAACATCATACCCATTGTTATGATAACTAATAAATGTTAAAACAAAATCAATCATGCAGTTACCTTCACTTCCACTTTCTTGGAATTTCGTAGCAAATCCGGTATGAATTTAGTGTTGTTAGGAATATTTATATTTGTGTTATCTGTTTAACCTGCAATACATATAAAATATAACATTATGAATAATGTCAAACCACTTGAAGTGTCAAAGAGATGCACCCCGGTATTTAAAATATATACAAATGAAATGAAAATAGCTTAAAATTGAACAAAAAGCCTTTTATTGAAATCAAAATAGTAACTCACATATAATCTGTTGGGAAAGAGTTGTCCACACACAAAAAAGTACACGTTCATGTTGGATCAGCTGAATTGCCAGACCAATATAAGCTTTCGATTTTAATATTTTATTAAATGGAAAATTAGAGGCATAAAATAAATTCAAAGATGTAATTCAAATCTCTAATGAACGAAAATTCAAGCAACATCTTGAGTGTAGATTTTGTGTGCAAAGATCTACAGTCCCTTTTTGAATTAGCACAACCAGCGAGCGTCAATATAAAGACTTTGAAAGTGTGTTCTAACTTCCAACCAGGACAATTAATGTAGCAACAGTGCCACATTGTGGAAGAGGCCGAGACTAGTAATGTACCATTTTCGAATTAGAGTTCTTAGCAGCTCTTGTGGGGATCCAAATGAAAATTCTCATCACATTCCACATTTTCCCTCTAACATGTGCAACAAATAACTCAACAAAAATCATTCAGAAAAAGAAAATAGGGGCAAAATCAATAGAAACAGAATTATCCTATTCAATCATTGTACAATTAAACAACAGCAGTTTCAAAATGCATCCAATGACAGTAATAATTCATATCCATACCTCTCAATCTATGTGCTATGCAGCAGCTATTTGCTTGCTATCAGAAGCAGCAGTCCACACAATATGCTTCTGCGCTGGCCTTAGTACATTACTGCAAAAACTCGTAAACTCTAGTGTATCTCCTCCTTTTCTGACCTCTACAACTAAAACAGATGGCGCAATTGAGAATATATCAGCAGCCATAAACAATTTTCCCATTCTACCCCTTGCCTCATTGCTCTCTAGTCTAACTCAAGCACTTGAGCTTTTGGCCACCTTAACCTTTCCTTCTGCCCTAGCAGCCACTCCTTCTAATATCGATATTATGCCACTAGCCGGTTCCTCAGTTGCAAACCTTATATCTTCTCCTTTTGAGTCGGCTTAGAATAGAGGAGAAAGGTCGAAGCTTTGTGAAAGATAAATTAGATGAAATGCATTGAAGTCGCCTTGATGGATCTTTCGGTACACGGTCACAAGATTGTCATCCTGTATTTCAAAATAGTACATCAATTTAAGGTTTAAAAGGAACAATTTTGTGCAAACCACACTAGAAAGTCAATACAACTATAGGCTAAAAAGCATCATGGATAAAATAAATAAACATGGTTTTTGTTTAGAGGCAAGAAATGAACATGGTCCTTATATTATAAAATGTGAATATATATAACAAGCAAGACATCTCCTTTATTTTTTTATTTCTTTAAGTCCAAACTGTCGTTTTAAGGTTTTTGATCATATAAAACAAGTAAATTATTTACTAAAAACATTCAATATAACTCTTGAGGAAGAAACACAGCTATAAAAAATGCAGCCATACTAACAACAGTTTTGCACATTAGTTGTTATAGTAATAAACATTGTACCCCTATTCTGTACTCAGCATCAATTGTTATCACGTAACAAAGAGGATATTATTAAACAGACAATAGCCTAATGGTAATATCACATAAATTATATTGAATATGAATATGCTCAACATTATTTTTTTAAATTTTTTATCTCGATTCGAGTCAAAAAAACTCAGTGCTCCTGCATTATGTTTTTTGACCAAGTGCGGCTGCACTGAGTCAAAGAATCGATGCTCCTTCAACTCAGTGCAGTAACACTGAGTTTTTTAAATTTAGTGCCGCTGCACTAAGTAAAAGATCGATGCTCCTACACCGAGTCGAAGATTCAATGCAACTGCAATGAGTTTTTTGACTTAGTGCTCTTGCACTGAGTTTTAAACTAAGTGCAATTGCGCCTAGTCTAAAAATCAGTGCAGGAGCACTTAGTCTTCAACTCAGTGCAGCTGCACTGTTTTTTTTGACTTGGTGCACTACATTGAGTTGAAAACAAAATGCACTGCACTGAGTCGAAAACTCATGTACAATGAACCGAATCCATAAAGTGAGGTTTTAAGCATAATCCAAAGGCATTTGAAATAATATTGTGAAAATATACAATTTTGAAATGTCTTTTAACTTCCTCGACCGTTTAAAAAAAAATAAAACTTTGAAAATAATATTGTAAAATACCATATTGATAACTTAACCTTTTATGCATGTTTTATAATATTGTGGAGTTCATATAAATGTTGTAGAACTCAAACATTTACTCTTCAGTATAATAAAAACTTCTATTACCCTTAAGAAACATCTACAACCTGCAAAATTTACTGCCTGCAAATACCATATTAACATTTTCAGTATAATAATCTCTTGACTCTATTCCCCTCGAGAAATATTTACTCTATCTGTGAATGACTTAAGTTATTGCACTTAAATTATTGCTTACTTAAAACTCATATCATATATAATACTTGTATGCAATTTGTTGTAACCTACAATGATAAATCCTTTCTTCTTTTATTAGGATGTCACATTTATACACCATCAATTTTGTAGTACAGTTATATCTCCTGTTTCAGTTACTTTCAAACTCCTCCTCGGTAATTGATAGTTAATACCAATGGCCACTTGTCGTCTTTTTACATCAAAGAACGATGTTAATGCATTCCTTTGTCATGTTCGTTTATAAAGATACTTGTAATACGTTCACATTTCTCTCAATGTACAACTCATCCTACGTTACAATTATAATTACTCAACATCCCTCAGAAAAATAATCGTACTTTAATATGTCTAGAATATAGATTAGTTTGACAGTTTTTTATTTGAGTTCATTAAATCTCCATTATGGATATATATTGGGTCTGAAATAAATCTTAGTGAAAGATTAAGGTAAGCCTGTGACCAAAGTACGTTAAGAGACTTTGATTATACAAATTTAAATATATGCTGCCAGAATAGTAAATACTGATTTCCCGGTAATAAAATGCATCCCTGATTTTACACATTGAAATTTACTGGGTGTTGTAATTAGATGAAACCACAACAATTTAAAGTTGTTAGTTAATTGTAAATTGAAAAGATCTTGTCAACAACTGCAAAGTCGTTAGCTAATTGTTTCTGACTCGGTGCAATGCATTGGGTTATCGACTTGGTGCAAACTGCATTTGGTGGGTGGGTGTGAGTAGGTGTGTGAGTGAGGTGGTGTATGTGAATAATATCTGTATACACACATATGCTTAGACAAGTAATAGCACTGCCAACAACAACAAAAATTACCTGGCCTACTAATTTCTGACACTCTGTTTGCACAAGCTCTTCAAAAGACTACAATACCAAGAAGAGAATTTGCACCAAGGCGGTTTGCTCCATTAATTGATGCATAAGTTGCTTCTCCTAGAGCTATAAGTCTAGGAAGAATTGCATCTGGGTCATCCCCTTTATTGTCAATCACCTAATTTTTTTAAAAAGAAAACGCAAAAGCAAGATATCATACTATCTGTATTACCAGAACAAACCTACACAACTACGTATTTTGTATACATACACAATTGCATCTAAGCTATCCCCTTTATTACCACATTTTGTATACACACATAAACTTTATCTTACAAAATTTAGAAAATAAAACCTAGTATCAAATTTTCTAAGTTTGGTTATATTTTGCAAAAGCCTGAATCATAAAGACCAATTTAATTTTAGCTACTGATTTAGTTGGACAAATTAGATTTAGAAATGACTTCTATATCCCAAAAAATGATACACAAATTCACTTGTTTATTTAAATTGATAGCTTTGGTTTCACGCTTTGCTCCACAATTTCAAAAAAAAAAACAATAAACCCAATAACTTATTCAGAAATCACTTATACACCAAAAATGTGACATGTGACTCTAGGCTCTTTACACTATTTTTCTTATGGACCTTGTATACTCATAACTATTTATCCAGAATTTTAAGATTGAACCTGGCTCCTTATACTAATTTTTCCTAGAATATTGACATGGAACCTAGCTCTTTATACTAATTTTTGTATAGACCTTTTATATTCATATCATATTAGTATATTTCTTTCATATATTACATGCTAATTACATATGGACCATGTACATTCATATCATGTCAGTATATTTCATTCATATATTTTGTGCATCTAAATAAAAAATATGAAACTATCACTTATATTTCATCCATATTGTAACACTTACTAACATCCATATCCTTACTTCATCAAAATATCATGTCAGTAAGACAAGGACTTATCAACATATATAACCTTTAAGTTCACGGCAGTTAAGGAATATCACAAAATAAGAAACAATAATTCATCTACTAATAACAAAAGTAACTTTCAGCTCAGAAAATCAATTATTCATAGGCGGAGTAAAATCAAACATGGAGATATACGTAAAAGTTGAAAAATATATACCTAAAAAATGGTCAAAGTTCACGGCAGTTGAGGAATCGAAGCACTACGTAGGGATCGTAGCAGCGGCGAAGTCGAGGGATCGTAGCAGCGGCGAGGTCGAGGGATTGTAGGGAAGTCGAGGAATATATAGCTAGGGAAGTCGAGGCAGGCGAGGTTGAGGGATCTTAGCAGCGGCGAGCTACAAATTTGAGGAATGACGTGCAGCGAAGTTAAGGAATGGCGAGACTAATTTAGGGATTTGGGAGTTAGGGTGAAATGGATATTCGCTGTGAGAATGAAATATCACCGGGAGAGTAAAAATATAGGCGCCAACTTTTTCTTTTTAATCAATAGCGCGTGAATGGGTTATAATTTTAATATCAACAACTAGTAAATAGCTAACCATAGCAAGTCATGCTACGGTGCAATCCTCTCATGCTATCAATAAACCATTTTCTTGTAGTGTTTGGACTTGTAGATCTCAAGTTATGATCAATTCAAGTGATGATCTTCGTCATATGGATTCGATCGAATCGGTAGGGTCGAATCCATATGTTTGGCCTATGGATTCGAACCGAGGCTTGTTCTATGGATTCGAACTAAGGCTCGTTCTATGGATTCGAACTAAGGCTCGTTCTATGGATTCGAACTAAGGCTCGGCCTATGGATTCGAACTAAGGCTCGGCCTATTGATTCGAAGCAAGGTCATAGGATGTATTCGAAGTAAGGTCATAGGATGGATTCATAGGATGGATTCGAAGTAAGGTCATAGGATGGATTCGAAGTAAGGTCATAGGATGGATTCATAGGATGGATTCGAAGTAAGGTCATAGGATGGATTCGAAGCAAGGTCATAGGATGGATTCGAAGTAAGGTCATAGGATGTATTCATAGGATGGATTCGAAGTAAGGTCATTTTCTCTATCTTGAATTGATCATAGCTTGAGCATACGAACTCAGATTGGCTTGAAACTTGAACCGCTGGTTTCTACGGCTTTGCTTATCATGTCTTGTCAATTGTGGCTCAATCCGGACTTGGGCAAAATTCATCGATATTCATGGCGAATCAGTGTATAACGATCTTTTACGACGAACTGTCTTTAGTTTTCCAGTAAACTTTTTGGTGTCACGGCCTTGCCAAAAGGCGGGATAACATTTGCCCCCCAAAACATGCCTTGCGATTGGAAGGTGTGTTTTGTAATGCCATAAGCCGGATGTTCATATCCTGTTGATGACCTGTAAAGAAATTGATAGTCTTTCCTGACCATGAATGACGATCGTTCACGACCGTATGTCATTTGAGATGATATGTGACCGTTCGAGGTCAGTTGCCGTTCATGGAAAATAATGAAATGGGACCGTTCGTGGTCGGATGTCGTTCGCGGCAAATAAAGAAATGGGACCGTCCGCGGTCGGATGTCGTTCTAGACGAGTTGCGACCGTTCGTGATCGTGTGTCATTCTAGGCAAACTATGACCGTTCGCGGTCAGGTGACGTGGAAAGAGGAATGTGATCGTTCGCGATCGTGTGCCATACGGGGCAAAAATGTGATCGTTCGCGATCGAATGTCATATTAGGTGAATTGTGACCGTTCGTGGTCGAGTGTCGTACGAGGCAGAGTGTGATCGTTCGTGATCGAATGTTATACTAGATGAAGTGTGACCGTTCGCGGTCGGGTGCCGTTCGAGGCAAATGGTGACCGTTCGAGGTCGGGTGCCGTTCGAGGCTAATGGTGACCGTTCGAGGTCGGGTGCCGTTCGAGGCTAATGGTGACCGTTCGAGGTCGGGTGTCCGGGAGGGGGACTTAGTATTATCAATGTCAGGTTCACGTTCGGGTGAACTTCTGAATCAGCGATCGTGGCGGTTCGTCGCCATACAAGGTGTGCTTGTGGATCGTTCGCGATCCAAAGCATACGCGAGTAACTTCTTCTACATAATTGCAAATATCAAATTAACGTTCACAGAAATATTCAAACAAACAAAGTCTAAATGTTCAAATCAACATGAAACAAAAGCAAAGCAAGGATGTCAAAGTGTAAATTCTCACTACGAGACGATCAATAATCATTCAGAGCATGCCTGTGGATCGTTCGCGATCTCATACATGTGTAAATGGTTTGATGTTGTTAGTGAGAAATTTACGACTCGTTCATCGTTATTCAAATCAATTGATAACCAAACGGTGTCCTGGTTCAGGATCACCCCTAGCCGATGTAGACGGTGGTCGCTCTGGTTCCACCATTGGAGCTCGCCTCCTCACATACTGAAGTAGCCTACCGTTCCTGATATGCCCTTCTACTTCATCCTTTAGGTGTCTGCAATCACTTGTGCTATGTCCATTCAGCTCGTGGAATAAGCAATGTTTGTCTGATTTTCTCTCGTCGGTAGTTGGATCCCGTCGTATTGGCCTACGATAGGAAACTTGCTCTCGGGTGTCTTGGTAGATTCGCTCCAAACCCTCATTTAGTTCTGAATAGGTGGTAAATCGTGGCTCCCTCCGTTGCCGCTTTGACCTATCGTCATTTTCTTCAGCTTTTCGCTTCCCTTTATCAGTCTCTGCACCCTTTCCAGGTGAATTACCGCCTCTAACTATGTAAACATCGATTTCTTCTTCTCTCTCTGTACGAGCATCCTCTAATCGTAAAAACTTTTCGGCTTCATGATAAAATTCTCCTAGATCCATAGGCGGATCCTTAGTTAATGAATTTTTGAATTCCGTGCCGTCAGCTATTCCGGACACGGCTGCCATCATAACCATGGATGGATCTGGCCGATACACCGATGCTGCTGCCGCATTGAACCGCATCAGGAAATTCTTTAGAGACTCCCCAGCTTTCTGTTTTAGCGTTGCCAAACTCATCACATTCTTGGGTCTTGAAATGTGAACCCTGAATTGCCTCATAAATTTCTCAATCAAATCGGTCCATGTCCCAATGGAGCAGCTCTCTAGCTGTCTAAACCATAAAGCAGCTATGTCTGTCAAATACAATGGGAAGCACCGGGCCATGACTTCCTGTGATGCCCCCAGCACTTCCATGTGCCTTATATACCTCGTTAGATGGACCGAAGGGTCCGTCCTCCCATCATACCCTTCTACTGTTGGCAGTTTGAATTCTAGTGGGTTCCTAGCCAACCTAATCGCAGGAGAAAAGGGACTCCTGTTCACGTCTTCAAGATCTCTGTTTACTGATCCTCCTCTCATGGCTCGCCTGACCATCTCTGCCAATCTATCATTGTCTCCAAGCTGTAGTCCTCGTTCACTACCTTCGATCTGCCCCCCGAGTCCTTGTGAGCTTTCGGGTGTCTGCCCCCTTGGCTGAGCGTTCATCCCTCTATCGCTACCAGGTTGCTCAGATGTCCTTGTCTCTCTTCCCGGGTTCAGATCAACATGTCCTAAGTGTGTGCCCCCCAGCTCCGGCGCTGCGTTGGATGGTCCTGCTTCGTTCTGGACTCTGGTTGTTCCTTGATTTTGCGCTCCAAGTTGCCCAATCTGTTGAAGCAAGTTCTGTATCATTTCTTCTTGTCTTCTCATCATTGCCTCTATCTCGTCCCTGATGACGAAGGCTAAAGCTTGGTTTGCTCCTGAGGAAGCCTCTTGACTTCCTTCGTGCTGACTTCTCTCAGCTCTTTGCCTTCTACTTGTTTGTCGAGTCATTGTCTTTCAAATTTTCAAATCTTGTGTAGCGGGTGCTAGTCCTTCTCAGTGAAAGCACCAAAGTGTTTGCGCCAAAATTGGTCACAAACCCCAAATGTTGTGAAAGCACCAGTGTATGAATATAAATCAACAATATTCACACACAAATCTCAAATATAAGCAAACAGAGTATCACAATTCAGAAATAATGAACAGAAACACAAGATTTATAGTGGTTCGGCGATCTTGCCTACGTCCACTCTGAAGTTGATAATTTTATTGATATTCGCTTGATGATTACAATTTCTTCTGATGTAATACAACTGATTTTAAGATTAGAATCTAAATCTAGGGAAGTAGTGGTGATTCTGAGTAAATCTGGCAAAGTCTGGGCGCTCTTTAGCTCTTAGAATTGTCCGACCCCTTTTCTGAATGACCAGGGGCTCTATTTATAGGTGTAGGAGGCTGATATTTCGCCTAAAATTCGGGGAGACCACTTCTGGCACGTGAGGGGGCCCACATACCCGCTTTTAGGAAATCCGGGCCCACTTTGGGATCGATTCGACCCTTGCTTTGAATCGATCAAGATTTTCTCCGATTGAGATGAAACTTGGTGTGAACATTCTTCATCATGCGCTTAAGCTTCTGTGAAAATTTCATAGCATTTGGACATGTAGATCTCAAGTTATGATCGATTCAAGTGATGATCTTCGTCATATGGATTCGATCGAATCGGTAGGGTCGAATCCATATGTTTGGCCTATGGATTCGAATTGAGGCTTGTTCTATGGATTCGAACTAAGGCTCGTTCTATGGATTCGAACTAAGGCTCGTTCTATGGATTCGAACTAAGGCTCGGCCTATGGATTCGAACTAAGGCTCGGCCTATGGATTCGAACTAAGGCTCGGCCTATGGATTCGAAGCAAGGTCATAGGATGGATTCGAAGTAAGGTCATAGGATGGATTCATATGATGGATTCGAAGTAAGGTCATAGGATGGATTCGAAGCATGGTCATAGGATGGATTCGAAGTAAGGTCATAGGATGGATTCGAAGTAAGGTCATAGGATGGATTCGAAGCAAGGTCATAGGATGGATTCGAAGTAAGGTCATAGGATGGATTCATAGGATGGATTCGAAGTAAGGTCATTTTCTCTATCTTGAATTGATCATAGCTTGAGCATACGAACTCAGATTGGATTGAAACTTGAACCGCTGGTTTCTACGGCTTTGCTTATCATGTCTTGTCAATTGTGGCTCAATCCGGACTTGGGCAAAATTCATCGATATTCATGGCGAATCAGTGTATAACGATCTTTTACGACGAACTGTCTTTAGTTTTCCAATAAACTTTTTGGTGTCACGGCCTTGCCAAAAGGCGGGATAACAAGATTTAAGAAAGAACAAGCATTGGTTGAATGAAATCTAATCCCCAAAATAGTACCTCTAGGGTCTTATTTATAGGCGTGGGTTGGACCCTTTCGAATCAGTCCTTTCGACTTAACCGAAAGGGTGCCTTGATGACCTTTCATTATTGCTAAATTCAGAGCACCTTTCTAACTTCACTTCCGAATGGAAATTGAGTGCTTTCGACTTCGTCAAAAGGTATAGATGCGCCCTCCACTTTGTTGTTGATGTGCTGTTGAAAGTAAAAAAGGATGCGGGTTTTCGACACTATCGAAGGGTGTATCTTTGGGGCTTTGAATGAGTTGGAGTATAGTAGAAGGCTTTAATGCGGTAGGTGACTTCCGAATGTGTTCTTGTTGATTGATGTGGAACCCCTATCCTCTGATGTTTGAGGAGGCCATATTGAACTCATGTAAGCTTTCCTTTTGTAATTATGGATGGTTCCAACCAATTCGAAAGGCTAATCTATGCGTTCGAAGGGGTAGCTTTGGCCCAATATTCTTACATGGAAGGTAAATGTCGGTGAAACCCATTGTTTCGAAAGGTTTAGCGCACATGTAGAAGTTTGTAATCTATTGCCTTCGAAAGATACCTTTAACACATTCGAAACACTTTTATGCATGAGGAAGCAACTGTTTCGAAAGAGATCAAATGAAGCGAAAGGATGTCCCTGTCCCTTTTCGACCTCTTCGAAAGCGTTGCTCATCCCACTTTTGCAGAAGCATTTCTTCGACTCTTTCAAAAGGTCTTGCTATCACTATCATTCTTCATGGATCCTTTCTTTGCATTCTTTAAGGCTTCGATCAAATTGAAGTGGTTTTTGATGGTAACACTTGCCTCCCTAGCGAAGGGATGCTCTTTGACTTTTCAAGTCAACTGTTTTCGAAACCCATCTTTATTTCAACATAAAAATTTCCCACCTTTTAATTTTCCCAAACGAATCTTGGCCATTTATATGAATTTGATTGAACGACTTTCTTTGCATTCACTTCTCTTATAAATCACGCTTCCTTCTCTCCCCTTTTCCATTTACCTGCGATCCAGAAACTCAAAGAAAAAAAATCAGAAATTCCAATTACTTATTAAATTCCTAATTTCATTAGACATGGGTTCAAATTTAAGGTATGCATTTATTGTCCATATTCAATTTCAATTTCAAATTTTTAGGGTTCAAATTTGCGTTTCTTTTTCAATTTTTTTAAAGATTGAATTGAGTTCATCATTCATGTAAATGACCTTTAGACTCAATTTTATGCTGATTTCGGTTAGTCTTTGATATCAATTTTGGATTTAAACCTGAATTCATTAAATTTGGGGCTACTTGCCATTTTTGTATGCGAATCCAGGCTCTAATTCTGTTACACTCAATTATAATTAGTTCAAGAGAAATTTTTTTCGATTTTGATTAATTTATGGAACCAATTATGGTTCGAGCTTTAATTTGCTAAAGTTAGGGTTTTCGTTGTTGTTGGATGCGAATTCAAGCTCGAACCAATATTGTTGTCAGCTCCTAATAAGTGTTGGGTTGACAATGAATCAGGAAGGAATCCATTTATGGTAACTTCGAAGAGAAGGCTGAGTTATGCACATCAATAAAATAATATTACAACTTAATTTCCAACCCTTTTGAAAAGGATTAATGCGACAAATCCTCACTTCATTTTCTAAACCCTTTCGAGGGAGTCGAAAGAAAGTCAAGTATCCATTTTAAATGGATCATTTCAAAGGGATTGAAGTTGTTGTCCTGAGATGGACTTCTTCAAAAGCTACGGTATATTTCGATGTATTCTAACACCTTTCGAAGAAGTCATATTGAGGGATTTAATCTAATGGCTACACAATGCATCTCTTCGAAAGCCCAATTATCTTTAAAAGGTTTCAGGACTCAATGCATATAAATAGTGGATTCAATTTGCTATAAAACTTTACTTTAGACAAATAATGCCTTGTTTTAGTTTATCTCAAAGGATACTTTAGATTGAGAATTAATGTCCATTCTAAATTGAATTAAAAATAAACTTTTTTCTATTGTCAAAACCCTTAACTAAACTTAGTCGAAACTTCACAGTTTAAACAACCATATTTGTTTCTATTATCCCAATTTAGTGTTAATACCTTTACAGTTCTGCTAAATCCTTTCAACTTATTCGAAACTCATAATAGTTAATTAGAGTGTAACTATCATCACTTCCCCATATAAACATTGATGAAATACCTTAAATGCTTTTTCATTATTGTCAATGTCCCTTTGTTTCAAATCCTTTCAGCCTAATTGAAATATGATGTTTTGACAAAATATATACCCAAATTGGTATGTGTAGACAGTTGCACTTATTAATGATAAAAACTCTTTCCTGGGATTTCGACATTGTCGAAGGGTGTGTTCAGGTGCCTGGATTCTATTATTCCTTTCGACATTGTCGAAAGCTCAATGAATTTCATAATTTTCATTAACTTCAATCCCCTTTCGAAGGCATGAAACCATATATTATGGTGGATATTTAAACCGTTGTAGTAGGCTTTTGATACCTTTGAAAGGAACTGATAATGGAATAAACCATATCTATTTCACCTGGCAGGATCATGAGTTTGAACAAGACTTCTAAGAAACCTGAAAAAGATGTAGCTTCAGAACTAGATTCGTCTCCAAAGAAGGCCGAAGTAGTTTTGAGGCATTCTCTTATATCCATTCAAGATGAAGTTGATGCAATCCTTAATGACTTTTGGGATCACAGGAGTTGAAGCCATTCCTCCTAGTGAAATTGACACTATCTAGAGTCCTCCTGAGGATTATTTTGCTTACATCGTCATCCACATCTGGCATGGTGGTTTCATTCCATTCCCCGATTTCTTATCAAAATTCTTAAGTCACCTTGGCATAGCTCCAATTCAATTATCACCAAATGTCTACACATATCTTATATCTTCAAAGCTCATGGCTTTAGAGTCAAGCCTTCCTTCATTAAGTGCTGAAGTTCTAAATTATCAGGAACGTCTGGTCAAGCTCAGCAACTTGAATAGCAAGATTTTCAGAGCCAACCCACATAAAAAATTAATTTTTGAGGGGGTAAACAGTTTTAGAGATTGGAAGACACAATTATTCTACATCAAATGTTTTCCAAATATTAATGGAGTTTTCTCTTCTCCTCGTAAGTCGATCGTTATTTTCATTTTCAGTGAATTATCTTCATTTTTGCTAAATTACGTTTTCTTATTAGATCCTGCTCCTAAAGATCTCGACAACGAGGGGAAGAGAATCGTGAAGTTGTTAATTACAGCTCGGGCAGCATTGGGAATAGGCTTACAATATTGACGCCAAGCAATCTTCAAAACCATTCCTACCTCCCAATAGGTCAGAGAGTTCTTGAACAACCCCCTCTTGTCCAACACATTTCTAAGAGCAAGCGCTTCCTCCCTCTAGGTGATCCTAAATATTTTTCTTCTATGTCTCTAATTGGTCAGGATCAACCTGGTAAGCTTAAATGTAGCATTTACCGTCGTGTTACTCCTTAGATTGTTTTATTAACTTATGCTTTTATAATTTTAGCAACTGCTCCTCCGGCTGAAGTAATCAAAAGAGATCTAGTCCTTCCAACTTCTGAATCCAGTGATTCAGCTTTGACTTAGGCCATTGCTAAGTCGACGATGATTGCTAAAAGAAAATTGAGCTAGATGACTGCAGTAGGTCATTCTCTCAGGAAAACTAAAATTGCTGATGTCTAGTCTTCTCTTCCTCTAAAGGAAGGTGAATCTATTAATGTGGGCAAAACTTTAGAGGGTCCTACTCTTGAGGTCCCTATTGACTAATCCAAAATAACTCTTTCAAAGGAGGACCTCATGTCCCGCATTATTGTGTTCGATTCTCCTAGCATCATCGAACAGATGCAAAAGGATTTAGGCACTCCAGCTTCTCCCCGGGAGTTGAATCCTTCTAGACCTACCTCATCGGCGCCTTCCAACAATTTCGAGGAGATTGTACAGTCAATCATGAATTCTTCATCATTTACTTCCATTCATTCACCTTCCTCTGTACCTGACCCAACAAAACATTGTCGATCTCTAATTGAGCAATAACTTCTAGTACGTTTCATATTACTTGACCTTCTTGTTACTATTTTCTTACTGAATTTTGACTCATGTTGATGTGCACGTAAAAGTGCATATTTTTACTTTCATATTTAATCTACTTTTATTTAAATAAATGAGCATATTAGGGTATTTGACATATTTAAACCAAAATTTAAATTGTTTTCAAATCATCATTTATTCATCTTCATTTGGGAGGTAAAATGGTAATTTTGTGTATGATTTAATTTGAGAAAATTTATTTGCACATTTTTATTTTTATTTGTAGCAAATGAAGTGCAAATATGAAGAGGGTTCATAGAAGAATGCATGCGCATATACTGAAGGCAAATAAATGAATTCATGCAGCATGGAGGAGCCCACTAACCCACTACCATATGGTCCACAATTAAAAGCATGTGCACATGTTAATGGATGTTTAAAGTCATGTTAGTGGGGATTAATTAATTCCTTAATGATTACTTAGAGGTTACACTTCCTAAAGGGCATTTTAGGTAGTCTTCTAAAATATGAATTAGGGTTTTAAGCATGTATAAATACCCGTTATGTCTCATGTAATTATTTTCTACCTTTCATGCAAGTTGTAGCCACAAAATTAAAGATAAATAAAAGTTTCTTTCATGGCTTCTTAAGCATTGTTTTTTTTACTTTCATGCAATTTTGATTTATGCTTTCTTTTATGCTCTTTTATTCTCTTATGCTCTCTTCTAATTTATGCAATTAGTTTAGATTTCTTATATGCAAGTAGTTAGTTCCTTCTTCTTTTAATTAGCACTTCTCTTCATTTATGTTTATGTTGAAATCAATTTATGTTAACATGTTTTCAAAAATGAGTAGTTAAACCCCTTCAATTTAGGGGTAATGAAGCTCTCATGAAACGTATCAAATTAACATAATGATTTCATTTATAGTCTCTCATTTATGCTTAATGGAAAATTTAAATGATGATGGTTTATGTATCTTTTTAGTGAATTAATAGTCTATGTTGACATCTCAAATAGGCTACGCTTATTCCATCTTAAACATAAATTATTTGATCATTTGCCTTAGTGACTTTGATAATGAAAGTTAAGTTAGAATCAAAATTTGATGGTCTATATTACTAATTAATAGTAAATAGATCATACTTAAAATAGATTTTATTTTTAATTTTCATGTCATTTTCATGAGTGATGATAAGTGGGTTGAATGGTGTGTTAGAGTTTAATGATTTAAGTTGTGCTAATTAATAGCACAAATAAATCATACTTATAATAAGCACATCAATAATTTCTACTCAAAATTTTAATGAGAGATTACACGTGAATTTCATGTTGATTTATATGAGTGATTAGAAGTGGATTTACCTTTCAATTGCTTCTTATTATCATAGTTTATTCACCTTTGCTCTAGTTTCATATTTGCAATTTTTCTTAGTTCAGAACCACTTCAAAACTTTGGGTAATTTGATTGAGTGGTATTGAAATTTAATTCATTCCCTACGGATCGACCCGTACTCACATACGTACTACAATTGTATGTCGTGCGCTCGCGGTTTACAACGATAATATTTTTCGGCGATTTTCTAACCGATAGGAAATTCGCCGTCTAATAAGTTTTTGGTGCCGTTGCCATGGAATTGCAATTTAATTTTAATTCTACCCTTCGAATTATTTCTATTTGATTTTATGGTGTTTTGTGTGTTGAGTTGTATAAAAAAAAATTTGCATTGCATCGTTCACTTTTATTTTGATTGCTTTGCATTGTTGTGTGATTTTGTTTTGATTGGTTTGAGCATTTATTTTGTTTGTTTCATCACTTCAATTCTATCTTCACACTTCTATTCTTTATTTTATAATATTTTTTTGCATTACATAGTGCATTTCAAAATTAACATTCCATTTTCATTTACATCTCACTATTTAATAGAACATTTCAATTTGCATTACTTCCAATCAAGCACATTTGCATTACATTTTGTTTACAATTGCATTTGCATCACATTTCATTTACAATTGTAGATAACTGCCCATCCTAACTCCGTCTTCTCAACCTTGCTTTCTACCATCCTTTGCCTGCAACAGTAACCAACCACTACCACCCTACCTCCTGCATACATCCCTCTGCAACTAACTTCTTCATCCACCACCTAACTTCACAACATTTCCATCATTGCCTACATACTCCACCTAATAGCCACTGTCAACTCAACCACACTTATGCCATAACACACACTTACCACAAAAACATCCCCCTACATTGCTTCTTCCTCCTCCCTACATCACTTCATTTCACAACAACCCCTCACTTCAACCTGCATCATTACATAACCTGCCACAACTTCCCACAACAAATACACATACAAACCACGACCCATACAAACCATTTGAAACCACAACACATACAAACCTCCCACAACATGCACATCAACTTCCACTTCTATTTGCATCTCCATCACTATCACACTCCTCACGAACCACATCTACTGCATATCCCCACAACGCGAGCGCTCCTCCATACTTCACCATTCAACATACATTGCAACATCCAAAACCCCCATGCACATAACTTTCACTGTCAAACATCCACTATCAAACCATCATCTCCAACCAACTCCTCACTGTTCAACTACAACTCCTCCACTACTTAACTGCTAGCATCTCATCCATCACCCTCCTGCACATTCAACATTGCACACCTCCTCCTCCCAGAACCACACCACCATCCTCTACCAACAACAAACCGTCCAAACATTGTCACTGCCATTCCCCTGCCACCCACCAGTGCACCATCACCAGAAACTGCACACATTCATCTTGCATCAACATCACTTTCCCCCCTCCATCACAGCAGAAATATCATAACTACCTCATCCTCCATCAACACCACTACCACAAACACTTCTCCTACATTAAACAACCTCCACTGCCATCATTTGCCTGAACCACCACAAACAACAACATTTCATCACCAAACACTCATCATTCATAACTACGACCTATTCCTCACCACCAACATCCCCACTACACAAACACCATCACTCTACAGCCTCGCCAAAGAATTCCATTCACATCTATCTACCTGAACTTCACAACGTTTCCATCACTGCCATACATCATCCACTTTTGCCATACATCACCAACCTCTTCTTCTACATCATCCACTACTGCCACTGTCACCATTCTCCTTCTAACTACCTTCCCTCTGTCGAACAACCTACCACTGTCCCTCCTTCCACTCCATTATCCATCCCCTACATCACAACAACAACTTTCATCCCCCACGACAGCAACTATCGAAATTGCGACCACCAATTCAACCATCCACAACCCGCAACCACCAAACCTAAATCCTCAAATCGACTCACCTCAACTGATCATCACCATCCATCGCCTGAAGGAAATCCACAATCTCTAGTCGCCTCGCCTGAATCAAATCATCAACCACCCAAATCGCGCCAATCCATAGTAATTCAATCGCGATTCGACTTCTTTTTCTTTATTTTTTTTACTTACTTCACGTTTTCCATTTTGCTTTTTCCTTTTTCTATTGTGATTTTTTTTAGAGAAGACATGACTGTGGATTTAAGTTCTCTATGTTTTTAGAAAAAGAAGGGTAGTGGGCTCTTGTGCTTCTTATTGGGTTGAGTTTGATATATATATTTTTGGTTTATTTGTTTAGTTTAGTTTGTTTTGTTTAGTTTGTTTTATTTAGTTTATTTTGTTTAAATCACTTGTTTTATTTTGAGTTGAATATTCAATCTTTTGTTTTGATTTTGTTTGATTGTTAAGTATTTTGTTTAGCAGGTTTAATAAAAAAAATATAAAAATAAAAACTATAAAAAAACATATATATCTTGTTCGAAATTTCAGGTTGCAAAAGCAAAAAATCAAAAGAAAGAATCGCTTGCTAGTTCACTCTGCTTGCCAAATAAATTGCTTGCTTAAAAAAAATCGCTGCTTTGAAAAATAAAAAACAAATTGCTAATAATTATGCACGCTCTGGTATCGTGCTCTTATCTCTTGCTTTTTCCCTTGCATTATTGGTTGCTTGCAATTTTAAAAAAAATTAAAAAATAAAATAAATTTTCATTCGTAGTTTCATCGTTAATTCATATTTATTTTTAGTTTTGCATTCATGTCATCTTATTTTCTTTTCTAAGGGCATCGCCCAAATCCACATAAGGTGGGGGATTTCATCACCCCTTCCTTGGTCCATAAATTGCATTTCATCGTAGAATTTGCTAATAATAACGGTTAGACTTTGGACTTAAGGGTGTCACGAGCTCACCTATGGCTTAATTGTATCTTGACAAGTTGTCTTCTTTCGACAATTTAACTTCTTGATGTCTAGGCTACGGCAAAACAATAATCATATATAAATATTACGACGATTCGTAAATATTATGGTGATTGTTCCTTTAAAGGTACTTAAACCTTCGGATGTATTGCTACGGTGATTCGTGGTGCACCGATAACTCCTGTCCGTTACCTCGCTAAGAACTATTTTGTTGGATTAAAATAAAGTGTGATTATACAATTTTGGGTTAGGAGCTACTAAAGACAGAAAATTTGTAACTAAGTCCTTGAATTCATTTAGTTGCATCAGTTCATGCATATTTAATGAAAAAAAAAATCCTAAAGTAAACAAAAGTTTTACATTTTACTTAACTTAGTTCTTTTCAAAATAAAAATCCAAAAAAAAAATCTTTTCAAATCTTTTCCTTTAAAAAATGGGAAAAAAAATCAAACAAAAAAATTTCAAAAACAAGCATTTTTACTTAAATCAGTTTTTTTTTAAAATCCAAAGAAAAATAATCTTTTCAAAAACAAAAACTAGAAAAAAAAGGAAAAAATTTGAAAATCCAAAATCCAAAAAACAAACAAAAATCAAATCTCCATTTTGAAAAATAAATTCTCTTTGGTAAATTTTTTTCCTTTTAAAAAAAAATTATAAAAAAAACAAAACAATTTTTCTCTTCATTTTCTAAACCCCGTTTCATTCTCTTAACTCGATTCTAACTTCTTTCTCTCCTTGACTTTTTCTTATGCATGAGTACTTGGACTCGTGATACAACAACAAATTGTTTAACTCGAACAAACGATTCTCCAACAATGGCAAACGAAAATGCCCCGTGAACTCTCATGGATATAATCTTTCTCGATAGAGTTTCTATTCCTTTTTATATCACATTACCCGCCCCAAAGGCTAACCATTTCAAAATTCATTCCAATCATATTGCCATGCTCCCAAAATTTGATAATTTTGAACATGATGACTCATACATTTTCTTAGCGAAATTCGAACAAGTATGTGCAACCATTAAACTCCAACAATTATGTGATGATGGAATCAAACTTCGGTTAATTCCATTTGCTCTTACCGATTACGTTGAAAAATGGTTGTACAGCTTACCATCGAACTCGGTTGAAACTTGGAAGAATTTGTTAAAGTTTTCTTAAAAATTTCTACCTCTTGGAAAAAACAACTAAAATCCAAAACGAAATTGTTATTTTCATCAATTCAGGGTGAACCTTTCGGAAAATATTTTGAAAGATTTAAAGAGCTTTTGATAAAATGTTCACACCATAATTTCAAAAAATAGACTCTTTGCCAAATCTTATACGATGGACTTGAAAACAACTCACGAACCATACTTGAATCGATGTGCCAAGGCAATTTTCTTGTCCAACATCATGATGATGCTTGGCAATTCCTTGAAAACTTGACTGAAAAAACATCCCAATATGAACGTTCTAATGAAAAATCCATTTACTAATGATCAAGCGCACACTCGATAGGATCATCTTTGGCTTTGGAAGCTAAAATCGATGCGATGATCAATAAATTCGACAACGTTTTCTCATCCAACCAAATGAACCAAGCTTCCCAACCAATGTGTTATAAATGCAACAATCTGAAGCACATAGCCGATCAGTGCCCTAATTCGGTAGAACAACTCAATGCTTTCAATAAGGTTAATAATGACCCGTTTTCTCCAACGTACAATCCTGGTTGGAGAAATCATCCTAACTTTGCATGGAACCAAAATAATTCTAACAGAATTTGGTTCGTCCCAATTTTCAAGCACTTTCGAACAATGCTTCGAATCCTCCCTTTAACCCAATCATTTTCAACAAAATTTTGCGGGTCCATCTCAAAATCAACCGCAACAATCTTTTGTTCCCCAAGACAATAAACGTTTGACTTCACTTAAAAAAAGTCTTAAAACTTTGGCTAAAGCAACCACTCAAAGTCTCCAATCAAATAGTAATTTGATAAATTTGTTAACATCATACATGCTGAATACGAGTCAATTGATTGCTAAACTTGAAGTGCAAATGAGTCAATTAGCCACGTCTGTGAGTGAACGAGAATGAGGCACCTTTCCAAGTCAAACTATTTCGAATCCCAGAAATCAAAACACGAATTCGAATCAAGCCCATGTCATTCAAGACAGCAACGTAAACCAAATGAATACTATCAGGACTTTGCGTTCCGGTAAACAAATCGATAACCAAGTTGTTAATCCAAATGATTTACTGGAAACTCCTCTTGATACTTCGAAAATGACCAACGAATCTGAACAAAACATTGAGCCAAACATTGAATCAAATGCCAATCCAAATTCTTCTTCTACTCAAGTAGACCGACCTACTGAGTATCGTGTTCCATTTCCACATCATCTTCGACCCAAGAAACACTCTCATCAAATGGAAAAGATGTTGAAATTTTTTAAACAAGTCAAAGTTAACATCCCGCTTCTTGATATCATTCAATAAGTCCCAACTTACACTAAGTTTCTCAAGGACTTGTGTACTCAAAAATGACATACTCATGTACCCAAGAAAGTTTTCTTAGCTGCCGGACTTAGCGAAGTTTTATCTCAATCAATCCTCGTTAAATACAAAGATCCTGGATGTCTTATGATCTCGTGCACGATAGGAGACAAAACGATTAATAAGTGCTTACTAGACTTGGATGCAAGTGTCAATTTGATTCCTTATTCAATTTACCAACAACTTGGCTTGGGTGAACTAAAACCGACGAAAGTAACTCTTCAGTTTGTCGATCGTTCGATAAAGAAACCCATGGTAGAAATCGAGGATGTACTCAACAAAATCAATTAATTCATATTCTCTTTCGATTTCATTATTCTGGAAACACAAACTGTGAATAATCCGATGAGTCAAATTCCATTGATTTTAGGCTGACCCTTCTTGGCTAGTGCAAATGCTATAATCAATTATCAAAACGGTTCGATGAAAATTTCTTTGAAAACATGACTTTCGATCTTAACATTTTCAATCTTGACAATCAATCGAATGAACCATGTGACCAAACGTTGTAAGTTAGCTCCATTCAAGAAAATTTTGATAACGAAATTGTGATTTAAACCATGAATGTGAGGCTGAATACGAACAACTATATCGAGACGAGCCTGACGAAATTGAAAATGCGCTTCCATTTGAACCTCTCAATGTTGAATCGGATCTTCAACCAAATTCTTTGATTGAGCAACCCCCGAGGTTGGACCTTAGACCCCTTCTTGATCATCTTAAGTACGCATACTTAGGTGACAACGAAACGTTTCCCGTCATAATCTCTTAAACTCCCTCTCTTGATCAAGAAGCCTCCCTTCTTCCAATTTAGTCGAAAAATAAAGAAGCAATTGGATGGTCGATCACCGATATAAAGGGAATTAGTTCCGCTCTTGTTCAACATCATATCCATTTAGTTGATGAAGCTAAGCCTGTTCGTGATGCACAACGAAGGCTTAACCCAAAAATGAAGGATGCGGTTCACGACGAAATTCATAAGATCCTTGATAACGAAATCATATACCCAATCTCTGATAGTTCATGGGTTAGCCCAATGCTTGTCGTGCCTAAAAAGTCTGGACTTACCTTTATCAAGAACGACTCAAACGAACTCATTCCAATTCGAACTCAAATGGTTTGGCGTGTTTGCATTGATTATCGAAAATTAAATTCTGCAACATGTAAAGATCACTTCCCTCTTCCTTTCATCAACCAAATGTTTGAACATTTAGCCAGCGATGAATTCTATTGCTTTCTTGATGGTTATTCCAGTTATAACCAAATTCCAATTGCTCTCGAAGATCAAGAGAAATGACTTTCACGTGCCCATTTGGCACATTTGCATATCGATGAATGCCATTTGGCCTTTGCAATGCTCCTCCAAAGTTTCAAAGATGCTTGGTCAACATCTTTTCCGATATGATCGAACACTTTCTTGAAGTGTTTAAGGATGATTTTTCTATCTTTGGAAATGCTTTTTTCGCATGCTTACACCATTTTGAGTTGGTTCTTAATCGATTCAAGGACAAACACTTAGCGTTAAATTGGAAAAAATGCCATTTTATGGTCAAACCTGACATTGTCCTTGGGCATGTCATTTCAAACAAAGGCACTGAGGTAGATAAAGAAAAAGTTGACGTAATTGTGAATCTACCCATTACCAAATCTGTTAAGGACATTCGTTCATTTCTTGGACATGATGGTTTTTATCGACGCTTTGTTAAGGACTTTAGTAAAATTGCTCGACCTTTTACAGCTCTTCTTGGAAAAGATGTTCCATTCGACTTTAATTATGACTATGTTTCTCCTTTCGAACGTCTCAAAAACGAACTCATTTCTGCTCCCATCATTTGCTCACCCAATTGGGATCTTCCTTTCGAAATAATGTGTGACGCTTCTAACTTCGCAATGCTGTCTTAGGACAACGAATCAATAAAATTCTTCGCGTCATCTACTAAGCTAGTATGACTCTAAACGATGCTCAACTCAATTACACGACCACTGAAAAAGAGCTTCTGGCGGTAGTCTTTGCGCTCGAAAAGTTTCGACCTTATTTGATTGGCTTACACAATATTGTTTACACTGACCACTCCGCTCTTAGATACCTTTTCGCTAAAAAGGATGCTAAGTCTCATTTAATCTGCTGGATCTTTTTACTCCAAGAGTTTGACCTTACGATCAAAGACAAAAAAAGATCTGACAATGTTATTGCTGATCATTTGTCACGTATTCCAAACGCACCATTTTCTCTATCTATCAACAAGAACTTTCCTGATGAACAACTCCTTTCTATTTCTGTCGATCCATGGTATGCCGCTATAGTGAACTATCTAGTTACTAAGGAAACTCTTTCATTTTGATCGAAACAAGATAAATGTAAATTTCTTTTCCAAGTCAAGTACTTCTATTGGGATGATCCATACTTGTTTAAGTACTGTTACAACCAAATCATTTGACATCGCATCCCGGATTGCGAAATCAAAAGTGTTCTTTCATTTTGTTTAGACAAAGCTTGTGGTGGTCACTTTAGTCCATGGAAAAGGTGCTTCAATGTGGTTTTTTCTAGCCTATGCTTTTCAAAGATACATTCGAGTTCTGTAAAACTTACGATCACTGCCAAATGTTAGGGAGAATCTCTTGATGAAACATGATGCCTTTGAGCCCCATTCTTACGATCGAAATCTTCGACGTTTGAGGTATTGACTTTATATGACCATTTTCCAATTCCTTCGAAAATCTGTACATACTTCTTGCTGTTGATTACGTCTCTAAATGGGTTGAAGTCATTCCATGTAAAAAAAAATAACCATAAAATTGTTGTGAAGTTCATAAAAGAAAACATTTTTCAAGGTTTGGAACACCTTGCACAATAATAAGCGATAATGGAACCCATTTCTATAATCGTTCATTTAATTCTCTAATGAAGAAATACTCGATAACCCACAAGTTATCCACTCCGTATCATCCTCAAACTTGTGGCCAAGTTGAAGTTTCAAATTTCCAAATCAAACAAATTTTAGAGAAAAATGTGAATAAAAATCGAAAAGATTGGTCACAAGAATTGACAGATGTGCTTTGGGTTTACAGAACTGCGTATAAAACCAATCTTGGGATGTCTCCTTTTAGCTTGTATATGGTAAAGCATGTCATTTGCCCGTCGAACTTGAACATAAAGCATTGTGGGCAATTAATAACATAAATTTTGATCTTGAAAAAGCTGGCGAAAACAACAAATTGCAACTCAATGAATTAGAGGAGATTAGGAATGATGTGTATGAAAACGAGAAAATTTACAAAGTGAAAAAAGTTTTTCATGACAAGTCAATCCTAAGGAAAACATTTTCGCCAAATCAGAATGTTCTTTTGTATGATCTTGACTTCATTTGTTCCTTGGGAAGTTAAAATCAAGGTGCATAGAACCGTACATCGTACGTACTATCTTTCCACATAGTGCCATAGAAATATAAAACTCTAGGGATGGATCGATTTTTAAAGTTAATGGTCATCATTTAAAGCCTTACTTGGAGTTAGCGAGTGATCGAGAGGAGGAAATCATAACTCTTCATGAGTCATACTATGTCTAGTAAGAAATGTTAACCCTCTCTTGTACATATATACATATTTTTTTCCCCGTTACACTCATTATATCATGCATTGACTGTGGGAACACAGTCAAAATCAAGTGTGTGGCGGGGGGGGGGGAGTCTCATATTCATTTGTAAATTTTCATGGTTTAATTTTTGCATTTTCTTTTCAAAACCCACAAAATTAATTTTTTTTAGCATTTTGGTTTACTTTTAAAGAAACAGCATAGGATGAGCATATGTTTTTGGTTATTAGATTGAAATCTTTGAAATTTTATTTGCTTCAACAAAAATAAAAATAATGTTTGATTACAAGTAACTATGGTTTGACTTGTATATAGGAAGGTTCATGGGTGATAATTATGAAGTACGTCCTAATTGTAACCTTTGTTTAAAAGGGTGGTTGATTTAAAGTAAAGACGGTAACATTTTCAATCTTTTAAGTTAAGTGGTGCTAAGATGATTTTGCGTAACTCTCTCTCTTTACTAAAAAAAGAAAAAAAATTGGTTTTTATAAAAAAAAACATATAGAGTCAGGTGTTCACACTTAAGTGTGTACACTCGCCATGCTTTGTACCTTTCTCACAAAAGCCCGAAAGGAAATGCATGATCGGTATATCTAGCTTCAATTTATCTGAATTATGTGTATGCAAATAGATTTAATAAAAATAACCACCTAGAGTCGTGTGTTCATACGCAAGTGTGTACACTTGCCACGCTCTGTACTCTTCTCACGTAAGTCCGAAAGGCAGTGCATGATTAGTATATCTAGCCTTAGTTTATTTGAGTTAGGTGTGTAAATAACAATAATGTTTATACTTTTCAAAAATAGAGAGAGCAAGCAATTGAAATCCAAACACTATTTTCACTTATTTGATTCGACTTGTTATTCAAAAGAAATAAAAGTACCACTTTGCAAAACTTTGATAATCAACTAAAGGATCCATTTCATAGTTGCACTATGTTATCAACCAAAACAACTGGCCAAACTAGAGTCTAATTGTAATGATAACTTAATTTTTGTTGGAAGTTTTGATGAGTAAAAGGACTAAATTTTCTTGATAATGACCAAAACTTAAATTTAACTTACTCATGTCAATTTAAAAGTAAATTCTTTATTTGTAAATATTCTTTGTGGGTAGTATTTGTTGAAAACCCTCATGAGACAACACTCATCCTACTAGGAACACCTAGAGATTTAACGGCTTGTTGCATACGCTCAATGCAATCGTGTTTCCTACGAAAATGGATTTATCTTAGTTTTAATTTATTCGAGGACGAATAAAAGATAAATGTAGGGGTGTTTGATGCGCACATAAAAGTGCATATTTTTACTTTCATATTTAATCTACTTTTATTTAAACAAATGAGCATATTAAGGTATTTTACATGTTTAAACCAAAATTTAAATTGTTCTCAAATCATCATTTATTCATCTTCATTTCGGGGGTAAAATGGTAATTTTGTGTATGATTTAATTTGAGAAAATTTATTTACACATTTTTATTTTTATTTGTAGGAAATGAAGTGCAAATATGAAGATGGTTCATGGAAGAATGCATGCCCATATGTTGAAGGCAAACGAAGAAGGGAAATAAATGAATTCATGCAGCATGGAGGGGCCCACTAACCCACTACCATATGGTCCACAATTAAAAGTACATGCACATGTTAATGGAGGTTTAAAGGCATTTTAGTGGGGATTAATTAATTCCCTAATGATTACTTGAAGGTTACACTTCCTAAAGGGCATTTTAGGCAGTCCCCTAAAATATGAATTAGGGTTTTAAGCATGTATAAATACCCGTTATGTCTCATGTAATTATTTTCTACCTTTCATGCAAATTGTAGCCACAAAATTAAAGATAAACAAAAGTTTCTTACATGGCTTATTAAGCCTTGTTTTTTTACTTTCATGCAATTTTGATTTATGCTTCTTTTATGCTCTTTTATTCTCTTATGCTCTCTTCTAATTTATGCAATTAGTTTGGATTTCTTGTATGCAAGTAGTTAGTTCCTTCTTCTTTTAATTAGACTTTCTCTTCATTTATGTTTATGTTGAAATCAATTTATGTTAACATGTTTTCAAAAATGAGTAGCTAAACCCCTTCAATTTAGTGGTAATGAAGCTCACATGAAACGCATCAAATTAACATAATGATTTCATTGTAATCTCTCATTTATACTTAATGGAAAATTTAAATAATGATGGTTTATGTCTCTTTTTTGTGAATTTTGATAGTCTATGTTGACATCTCAAATAGGCTATGCTTATTTCATCTTAAACATAAATTATTTGATCATTTGCCTAAGTGACATTAATGGTGAAAGTTAAGTTAGAATTAAAATTTGATGGTCTATGTTACTAATTAATTGTAAATATATCATACTTAAAATAAAATTTATCTTTAATTTTCATGTCATTTTCATGAGTGATGATAAGTAGGTTGAATGGTGTGTTAGAGTTTGATGATTTAAGTTATGCTAATTAATAGTTCAAATAAATCATACTTATAATAAGCACATCAATCATTTCTACTCAACATTTTAATGAGAGATTACAAGTGAATTTCATGTTGATTTATATGACTGATTGGAAGTGGATTTGCTTCTAAATTGCTTCTTATCATCATAGTTTATTCACTTTTGCTCTAGTTTAATTTTTGCAATTTTTCTTAGTTCAAAACCACTTCAAAATTTTGGGTTAATTTGATTGAGTAGTATTGAAATTTAATTCATTCCCTGCGAATCGATCCGTACTCACATACGTACTACAATTGTACGCCGTGCGCTTGTGGTTTATAACGATAATATTTTTTGGCGATTTTCTAACCAATAGGAGATTCGCCGTCTAACACATGCCGTACTTTTTCTTTCAGATTTCTAAAAGCTGGTACTCCCTCCATGGAAGCGCTTCAAAGTCCTCCGCTGAGACGTCTAAGCTTCAAGAAGAGGTCTCAACTCTGGATAACTAGATTACTTCCCTCTCCGCTATTAAAGATGAAGCAGTGAAGGAACAAGAAAGGTTGAGTGCTTCCCTTGCTCGAGCAGAATCCATCATTTCTGAGGAGAGGGAGGCAAAACAAGTCCTAGCTGATGAGAATTTGGCTTTAAAAATGACTCTAAAATAATCAGAGGAATGAAAGGCCTGGATGATGGCTAAACGATCTTCTCTCAAAAAGAAATGCACTCTTTTCAAGAAGAAGTTGGAGAAGAAGAAAAATTCTTTAACCATGGCCATCAAAACCATTTCTAAGGCCAAACAAAAGGAGTCACAATTTTTGAGCACTTCTCTTAATGACATCATTGTGAATTCTTATAAAGATGGTCTCGTGCTGGCTTATTCTGATAATATCGAGAAATTTCTGGACTTAAGCTTTCCCTTACTCAATCCTGCGCTAGTCAAAAGATTCATGGATAAAATTAAACAAATGGAGCAAGGGATCGAGGTTCCCGAGAGAGAGGAAATTGATGCCACTAAACTCTTATCTTTCGAAGCCCCTTCTATAGAAGGCGATTCTGACTTGGATGAGGAGGAAGATTATGAGGATGACGAAGTCATTGTTAAGGAAGGCGGCAACGACGATGATAATGACGAAGTCATTGGTAATTTGAGTATTAACTTTTTTTGTTCGTTTAAATAGGAGTTACAGTTATCTAACACGCCTCGCTTTACCAGCATCAGAGATAGGTTGGTAGCGGATGTTGAGAAGAGAAGCCTCCTTAAAGATCCCCTATTCGATCGTCTTCAAGGCAACATTGAAGCGTTGAAATAGTGCAAAAATTTTTTGCTTCAAAAGGCAATTATTAGAGACCTTAGTGATCAAATTACTAATCTTGAGGAGGATATCAAGAATAAAAATGAAATAGTGTCCCAATTAAAGCATCAAATTAAATCAAATTCTTCAATCGACTTTGATCATGAGATGTCTATGTTTTTCCTGCGGGTAAGCGATTTGGAGATAAAATTAAAAGATAGTCAGGCTCAATGTAAATCGTTGGAATTTATCATAGGGGGTGACATTCCAAATATTGATCTACCGACTTCTCTAATCACCTCATCTGTTGTGAAACCAACAAGGTCTTCATCTTTAACTATTCAAAAATTCTCTGCTACGACTAACCCTCCATCGAGTTTAGACGAGAAGGTGGTGGGTGAATGGTGCAGGAAGGTCAAATTTGAAATGGTGAAATATTTTAATGATCAACAGAAAGTGAGATATCCACAACGTATTAACGAATATGTAGCTAAAATTCAAAGGCATGAACATGAAAAATATTTTCTCCAAAAGCGCATCGCCGATTTAGAAAAACAAAACAAGACCCTTAAAAGTGTTAATAAAGTTTTCAATCACACTTTGAAGACTCGTATTGAATCCATTGATGATGCTGATGAAATTAAGAAGAAGGAAAAGAATCTTAAAGAAATTCTTTGTATAGAGATTCACCAATTGTCGATCCATTAATTGCTGAGAATCTAGATAAAGTTGTCCAAGATCTATGAAACATACACTTGTGCTATATACTTGTAAATAATTTTATAAACTATGTAAATTATGTAAATATCACCTGGTTTGTAGCGTTTGCTTATACTTACAGTGTTGTTTCTGAATTTCCTTCCCGATAACTTTGACTATGGTTTTTGTATTCGTTGATCCATTCAGTCTTCCTTATTGATCTTGTTTTCCTGAAAAGTAAAAAGTAGACAACATTTATTATTATTAATTTGAAATCTATGTAAGAATATATTTGGTGGTTCTTTATACTATTGGCAATAGTATGGGGAATCCTGCTAATTCCAAAAATTTAAGTAATGGTGGTTAAGAGATCATCATGTGAAAATACCAAGTGAAGAGAAATTCCACAGTTAAAAATAACTAGGAGTCTTGAGATCCAACTTTGGTAATGATAAGAGAAGACTAAGAATTTGACTCTAGTTCTACTAATAGAAGACTAGAAATCTGATTATGGAATTAATAATAGAAGGCCAGAAATCCAAATCTAGCATTGATAATGGAAGTTTAGAAATCCTCTTATGATAATAACTGATAGGAGACCAATAATAATCGTTTAATAAAGGTCCAGAGATCATTATCTGGAAAAGTCATAGTAGATTTGAAACCCAGATTCGAGTATTAATAAGATAGATCCTGAAATTAATAGAAGGCCAGAAATCCATAATAGAGGTCTTGAAGCCCAGATTCAGGCATTAATCAGTGAAATTAATGGTACGGGACCCAAAATCCAGATTCGGGTATTAATGAAGTCTACAAATCCTCTTTTGAAAATCAGTCGAAGGTTGTGGATTCTTATTTGAGCCTTTTGTTTTGCACCATTCTTTGGGTTTTGATTCTTTTGACATGTGCCATCTTTTAGGCTCTGTATGTTGTCATTGCTTAGTGTGCCGCTTCACGGGCTTGGACGTCTTAGTCCGTTGTTGTCTGGTGCGCTTGGTTAGCTTATCCACTAGCAGGATTCAAGAACTTACCCAACCTCCCTCTAGGAGGCGCTCCAACCAGGCCTTATAGGCGAGACTGAAGGCTTGTTCGGTGCCTTGGTTAGACGATAGCGTAGCGGGACCAAGGGCTTACTCCATCCTCCCTCTAGGAGGTGCTCCAGCCAGGCCATAGCATGGTAGGATTGAAGGCTTGTTCGGTGCCTTAGTCAGGCCATGGCGTGGTGGGACCAAGAGTTTACTCCGTCCCCCCTTCGGGGGGTGCCTTGATCTGCCATAGTATGGCGCGATCAAGGGCTTGTTGATACTTTAACTTGACCATAGCATGTCACGGATAAAGTCTTACTCTAACCTCCCTCCAGAAGGCACTTTGACCTAGCCAACTCGACGCGGACAAAGGCTTATGATTGTTTAAGGTAATTTCCAAGATTAAGGAGAAATTTTCTCCTGACCATGTAGATTTTCTTTAGAAAAGTGGTGCTTTATTGAATTTGATTAGATCGCTTTACAAATCTATTGATTTTTCCTTGTCTGAAAAAGTTGATTACCATTCCTTCAAGTGTTCTACATTGATTTGTTTCATGCCTATTCATCATGTGATAGTGACAATAGGATCCTCCCGATTCCTTTTGCATTTGGGCATTTTCTTTTTGGATGGCCAATAGTTGAGTTCCTCCCTGGTTAGTAAATAAATGTTCTCAATTGATGTAGTTAGATTGCATTCCTCAGGGAATCTTAATTTGAAGCTCGCCTTTTGAGGATGATTTCTAGATTTCTTATTGCTTGATTCAGAAGCTTCACCCTCAACGACCAATTTCCTTTTCAAAACCTTTTGAAGCTCATATGTTGGTAATATCCCGCTTGTCGCTTGATGCCATTTTTGTGCAAAGGTATAGTAATCAGCTATCATCCCTTCTTCAAAGATAGTGCCTCTAGTATAGAATTGAATTGTCTTCTTCATTTGATCAAACAAGTTATCACTCTTATCTTTTGTTCCTCCTAAAATAAATATGGGTGTAGGGCCAATGTGAAAGGGTTTTAAGCTCCATATATTTGGATCATAAGATTCAGCCTTCTTTTTCTTGATGATTCTCAAAGCCTCTAATATTAACATTTGCTCTTCATATAGTTTAGAATCTTCAATAGTTCCATGGGAGAATCCAATCAAGTGTGGCTCTGAGGATCCTTGTTCGGACTTTTTAATTTTGCTAAGCATGGTGGTGTAAGGTCTAAGGTAAGCTTGGAATATAATAGGTTAGAGGAAAATAAAGTTGGGAATTCAACAAGGATGGAGGTTCAAGCCCTCCTTCTAGCGCCAAAAATGTTAACAAGAAAACTTGTCCACACCCCAAAAAAAGTTCTAAGTGTAAGTGTTCCTTTCGAAACCACCTTTCGAATAGATTAAGATAGTTTGAACCTTTCACATCCCTTTTTCCAAACAATCTAGGTGATTTAGATCTCCCTTAAGTCCACCTTTTGAAAAGGTTGATGCAATTGAAGCTTCTTCTAAACAACCTTTCGAAACGATTGAGACACTTAAATCTCCTTTGAAACTACCTTTCGAACTAGTTGAATTGGCTTAGGATCCTTTCGAAACCTTTTTCCAAAGTGGTTGAGATGACTAACGGTTTGGACTTAATAGATCTAAGGATTTGACTGATTCAATAGGTTCCTACCCCTTCCAAAGGCAACCTTTTGATTGACATTGATGCAAGTAATCCATAACCAGAACTATATAGAAGCAATAGATTAATTAATATATTCGAAAATGCCATACATTTGCTTTAATAATAATTTTCTTGAATATAATAAGCCTAAGTATTACAAAGGAGTAAAATCCCAAACTTGATATCCAAATTAGAGCTTATAAATTTAAGAAAGAACAAGCATTGGTTGAATGAAATCCGATCCCTAAAACAGTATCCCTAGAGTCTTATTTATAGGCACGGGTTGGACCCTTTCAAATCAGTCTTTTAGACTTAGTCGAAGGGTGCCTTGATGACCTTTTGAAATGACCCTCCTTTTAGTTGCTTAAATTTTTTTTTCCATTCCTAAAATTAATATTCTCAGAGTTATTTTCTTTTCAAACAATTCATCCAGGATCCAATATTTTCCACCAATATAAATATATCAGTTTATTCCTAAAAATATACACATACATATGAAGATGTATGTGTTCCTCTTGTTTAAAATCAGAGTATGTTTTTAATTCCATTTGTTAAACAAGAGCAGGCTGTTTAGTTTGGATTAGTTTGGATTTGAAGAAATCTGCCTATAGTTAATCACCTTGTTCTTTTGAATATTTATAATATGTTAATAAATCATGTCCATCTTTGGTCAAAGTATTTGGGATTCTCTTTTTTTTTCATAGTTCAGATATATTGATATTTGGCTAAGACCAGAAAATGATATATTCTCTTATCATTTTCCACTTATGTATTTTCTAGAAACTTTCTTATTTTGATTCAATCTATATGACTTGTTTATTTCAATCTTAGCCTATATAACACATTGTAATTTGAGTATTTGCATAAGATTTGCTGTGACAAGAATTTTGAACTTAAATATATTTAAAAGAATAATGTGTGTGTTTCCAAGTTTTGAAAGTGCAAACCTGTCCAGATTGCATATCTGGTATGACTTTTAAAAGTTGATTGTGGTGAAACAATTTCTAAATAATCTAAAGTTTTTGAAATGTATTTTACATTCAAAATGCCATCAAATATAGTCAACCAAAACTTCACTCATTTGAAGCTGGTTAACCCATATGTCTTGTGTCTAACAGACACTTGTTCAAGGCAATGGCATTAAATCTGAAGCCTTGCAAAATATTTACTTTTCTCAAAACAATTCAAAAAGTGGTGTTAAACTGGTTTACAAAGTATTACAGTAAAAAGATTTAAATCTCTATAAGTTTACCTCTAGTTAAATCCGGATTTTATTCTAAGAACTTAGTGCATTGCCATGTCTCAAGAATTGACCAATACATAATATAAGTTATGCAAAACATTTGCTCACATACATATATGTATATTTCTTTTCCCAGGCTTTCATATCTAATACTTAAGCATATTTTTCTGGTTTTCAACCCAGATATTTCTTTTAATTTTTAAACCTTAATGCATAGCAATATTCAACAGATAAACAACTAGTTCAATCAAGCATAGCAAGTTCATTACATAACATCAAGTTCAAACACAACTGTCTCATGAATACATGAAGATAAAATCATATTAGGCTCTTATTAAAATTAGCAAGCATGTTCATTCAATCCCTTTTCATTTGCCATAACTTCACTTTCTACTTAGCTCCTACATTTCTTGAAAGAGCATTGGTGGCTGCCTCATTTTAAAATGAGACACCCCCATATGCCATGAGCAAATAAGGGTCAGATCCATGATTTGGTATGAGCAACATCAGTATATTCATGATATTAAACAACCGAGAATATGAGTATAAAACTTGTTATTTGAATGAATTTCTGCAATCACTTATTATATCATTGTGTAAATAAAGTGACTCAGGTATGATAACTCCATCTATCATTCCTATACCTGCATTCATAATCAAGCAGACAAAACCATCTATTTGCAACATGGGCATCCACTGGAACAATCATGGTTCCATACCAACCAACCTAAGAAATATTCATATTCCTATCTCTTCATATACAGGTTGTATAAATTCAGTTTAAATTCCTACCTCATCTTCCATCAAGGAATCACAGGGACACATTGCAATGAACTAATTCACATCATTGCACAAAGATCTCAGGGCTTAAACAAACCATGTGCCAACTTGCATACATCAAATATAACAAGCATTCCAGCAGCCTTCTTGGCCTTCCCTTCCCTAGTTTATTTACTAGTGCATTGATTTAAATATTATCATCAGATAGCTAAGTGAACTTGTCACTGCAAACATGGTAACACCCATAAATTTTCTAGCATAATTTACTCAGAAATTTAGTAGACAGTTATTTCCAAAAATGTGGACATTATGTCTTGATCTCAGTAAAATATAAGAATATTTTCAACTGTAAAAGAGGCATGGCATGTTCTTGTTATATTGATCTGCAAGCCTTTATGATTGAATCAGATTCATGATCTGGCTCAATCATAGTTTTAGCTTGTGAGTTCTTTTTTTATTTGATTAAGGGCTCAGCACCTAGAAAATTTCTATTGCACCCTTAATTTCTTTCTTCTCAAGCCTCATCACTTATACCAAGTATAATGCAGCTCCCAACATTTTTCTTTGGTAAAATTTCCATGCCATAGATCTATAACAGCTGAGAGTATTCTCTATATAATTTTAAGATTCTGGACCTTAACATTTCTGAGTAAAATAAAACAGTAAGATGCACATCCAAAGGCAAATATCTCAACAAGTCAAAGATCATAAAAAAAAACATCCCTAATAAAATCATATCAGATTTAAAATAAAACATCCAAAAAGCATTGATAAAATCATATCAAAACCAGCAATATTTAAATGACAATATAAAAAGTGGCTGCCTCATCTCAGGTCTTAATGCCATGAACTCAATGAGGTTACTCACCTAAGTTCTTCCTTCTCTTGATCCAGAAAATCCTTATGTATGTGTGTTTTCTTCTTCCTTTCAATATTTTCTTTTCTTTCTTATTATTTTGAGCAACTCGGGGTAAAATGTTTTCCTGGCCAAAACTGCCTATTTATACCAGTGTTTTCTCCTAGGGTTTTGTTACAACAAAATTCCATTTCTATCCTAACCATCTTCATGCATTTTGCATTTTCACATTTTCCTCCTTAATGCCCCGGCCACTTTAGTCCATTATAGTTAGTACCTCTTTTTTTCTTTTCTTACTTTTCCAAAAAATGGCTATTTTTAATTACTTACCCAAGTCATGCTAAATGTGTGATTCAGTTTTTATTTATGTTTTTATTCTTTTCTGGAAATCCCCTTTTCTATTTTTACCTACACAAGCATATTGACTTGTATTACATTTCATGTCATTTTGATGTTTCTTTTAACACTTTCTGCTCACAGAAAATATACATGCACATGGGTGTATATATTTTTATTTGATCTCTCTTGCCTTTCAGAAATTATACACATACATATATATCCTAATTAAACGAGTTAGATCTGGTAAAAGAAAATCCTATGCTAAGTAAGAATTACTTCTTTGCTCACATAAAATCTTTCTGCCTCTTTATTATTTTATTTAATTCCTTATGCTTCATAGAAAAAAATGTATATAGGCATATCTCCCATATTTAACTTGGTTAGGCCTAAGTTAAATTCTAATGTTTTAAATAAGAATTTTACTTTCTTATTTCAAATAAAATTTTTCTGTTTTTTTTCTCTTCCTCAAATTCTTGGATTTCCCCTGTGCCATATTCCAGTGTGCATGTGCACACATATCCTTGCACACTATTTAATCCCAAGAATTTCACCATATTTAAATCTAAATATTTCGAAATTAAATCATTTTATCAAAATGATTTTTCACAAAATTTTGGGGTATTACATTCACCCCTCCTTTTAGGAATTGTGTCCTCACAATTTTTCCTAGTACTTATAACAAGCATCATCTTATTTTCTGAAAATCTATCAAACATATGCATAAGCAAGCAAATTCAATCATGGCAACCATACATATTAGATTTTCTAGAAATTTTAAAATTACCTTTAATCTGCAAAAAGCTTAGGATAATCTATCCTAATCTTGTCTTCTAGCTCCCATGTACAATCATTAGGATCAAGACTCCACTGGATCTTTACCAGTTTCAAAGTTTTACTCCTTAATTTCTTTTCTTCTTTAGCTAAAATCCCCACTGGTTCTTTCTCATAAACCAAGTTAGGATTTATTTGGATTTGGGTAGGTTTTTCCAGAATTTCTTCTCTTTCATGTACCCATCTTCTAAGTTGTGACACATGAAAAACATTATGCATTGTTTTCATTTCCTCTAGCAGTTCCAATTTGTATGCTAATGAACCAATTCTTTCCAGAATTTTATAGGGTCCAACATACCTTGGTGTGAGCTTACCTTGCTTGCCAAATCTCAAGACCTTTTTCATAGGTGAAACTTTGATAAAAACAAAGTCACCCACTTCATATTCCACTTGCTTTCTCTTCCTATCTGCAAACTTCTTTGCCTGTCTTGAGCTGCTGCAATTCTTTTCCTCACCAATTTAATTTTCTCTGTAGTTTCTTGTATGTACTCAGGTCCTAAAATAGTTCTTTCTCCTGTTTACACCCAACACACAGGTGATAAACATGGCTTGCCATATAAGGCTTCAAATGGTGCCATCCCTATGGTGCTTTGATAACTGTTATTGTATGTGAACTCAGCTAGATGGAGATGGTCTTCCCAGTTGCCTCCAAAGTCCAGTGCACATGCCCTCAACAAGTCCTCTAAGACTTTGTTCACCACCTCAGTTTGTCCATCTGATTGTGGATGGTAGGCAGTGCTTAAGCACAATTCACTCCCCATGGCCTCTTGAAAACTTTTCCAAAACCTTGAGGTGAAGATGGTATCCCTATCACTCACAATGGTTTTGGGTATACCATGCAATCTTACCACCTCTTTCATGAATATTTGAGCCAATTTTGGGGCATTTCTTTCTGATTTTACTGGGATAAAATGTGCTACTTTGGTTAGCCTATCCACTATTACCCATATACTTGTGTTTCCTCTCTTAGATCTAGGCAGACCATCTATGAAATCCATAGATATATCCTCCCACTTCCACTGTGGTATACTAAGGGGTTGCAACAGTCCTGATGGCCTTTGTGTCTCTGCCTTGACTTGTTGGCAAGTCATACGCTTTGCAACATGTTTGGCCACATCTGACTTCATTCCCTTCCACCAAAGATTTCTTTTCAAATTTTGATACATCTTGGTACTGCCTGGGTGTATGGAGTACTTACTCCTATGGTATTCATTTAATATCTTCTCCTTCAATTCTATGTTTTCTGGAACACATATCCTATTCTTGTTCCTTAAATAACCATCTTTATCAACTTGATAATTTACTACTTCTTCCCCTTTTAATAAGAGCATTTTCTTTTCCAATAGGTTTAAGTCTTGTTCCTGCATTTTCCCAACCTTTAGAAGTAAATTTGATTGCAGAGATACCATACTCAATTTCCCTTTACTTTCATCTTCTTCAATGGGTACCATTTGTACCTCACTGTTTGCCTCAATTTCCAAATCAGTAAGTTTAGACAGATCCCTAAACTCTTCCATCATCAACATGGCCACTTTAGCATGTTGTCTACTCAAGGCATCTGCAACTTTATTTGCCTTACCTGGTGTATAAAGTATATCTAGATCATAGGCAGCTAGGAACTCCACCCATCTATGTTGCCTCATGTTCAAATCTTTTTGTGAGAATAAATATTTCAATGCCTTATGATCAGTGTACAAAATAAATTTGGCACCTAACAAATAATGTCTCCAAAGTTTCAAGGCATACACAACTGCTGCTAGTTCAAGATCATGGGTTGCATATCTTGTTTCATGTGGCTTTAATTGCCTAGATGCATAGGCTACCACCTGGTCTTGCTGCATCAACACAGCCCCCAGTCCAGAGCCACTTGCATCAGTATATACAATTAAGTTTTCATTTCCTTCTGGTACCCTCAATACTGGTGCATTAATTAAAGCTCCTTTTATTTTGATAAAAGCTTGCTCACATTTTTCTGTCCATACAAAGGCTTGGTTCTTTCTAGTTAAATTTGTAAGTGGTGATGATATTTTTGAAATATCTTTTATAAATCTCCTATAATATCCTGCCATCCCCATAAATGATCTCACCTCACTTACTGTGCTAGGCCTTTTCCATACTTGGATAGCTACTACCTTATTGGGGTTTACTGATATTCCTTTGGCAGAGATAACATGCCCAAGAAAATGTACTTCTTCTTTCCAAAATGCACATTTTAAAAATTTTGCCTTTAAATCATTTTCTCTTAATCTTGACAAAACTAAATGCAAATGATTTTTATGCTCTTCCACTGTTTTGGAATAAATCAAAATGTCATCTATAAAATTCAGTACAAACTTGTCTAGATAATCTCTGAATATTCTATTCATTAAATCTACAAAATATGAAGGAGCATTTGTCAAGCCAAATGGCATAACCATAAATTCATATAAGCCATATCTAGTGTTAAATGTAGTATACTTAACACTTGAGTCTTCAACCTTCATTTGATGAAATCCTGATGCTAGGTCTAATCTAGAAAATATTTTAGCTTCACTGAGTTGATCAAAGAGATCATCTATTCTAGGCAATGGGTATTTGTTCTTGATGGTTACTTTATTTAGTTCTCTATAATCTATGCACATTCTCAAAGTACCATCATGTTTTCTTACAAACACTACTGGAGCACCCCAACATGAATTACTTGGCCTTATAAATCCTTTGCCTTCTAATTCTTCCAACTGATTTTTCAATTCTTTCAGTTCACTTGGCCCCATTCTATAAGGTTTCTTGATTATTGGACTTGCTCCTGGAATGAGATTAATTTGAAACTCAACTGGTCTATGATGTGGAACACCCTTAACTTCCCCAAACACATCCAAGTATTCATTGACTATGGGAATTTCTTCAATGGTTAGTTCACTGAAATCTTTTTCTGAGTCAACTAAATGATATAATTTTCCTTCCTTAGCTACTTCACATAAAACTGTGATCCTCTGGCCTCTAGAATTTTGCAATGATATGGTGGATGAGTCTAAATTAATTATGGCTTTAAATTGCTTTAACCAGTCTACCCCCAATATAACACCTATATTTGGGTAATTCAAAACATATAAATTGGAAATAAAAATATTTCCTCCTATGTTTAACTCCACATCCACACAATTCATGTTCAAAACACTACAACTCCCCAGTGGACTTTGTATAAGCAGTGGGGTTTCAACCAATATGCAATTTAATTTTAGCATTTTAACTATTTCATAGGAAATCAAGGAGTGAGTTGCCCCAGTGTCATATACTACTGCTATGGGTATGGTGCAAATAAGTAGTGTACCTTCCACTTGACCATGATTCTCAGCTCTACTTTCCACTGTGGATTTGCCTTTGCCTTCCAAACTTGCTATTTTCCCTTGTTGTTTGTACTCAGGACAATTCCTTTTCATATGCCCCACTTTCCCACATAGGTAGCACTTGAAAGCTCCTCCTTTTAATTATGGGCACCTTGGTTTGATGTGTCCTTCTTTTCCACAATGATGGCAAACCAACTTCTTCTTAGCATCATTAGCTTTAGTGTCTTTATCCTTCTTGTTGTCTGCCTCCTCCTTCTTTTTATCATAAGGGTGATATCTTCCCTTATTCTTCTTGTTGTTGTTGCTCTTAAAATTCCTATACTTCTCTCTTTCCTTTTCATGCTGTTCCAATTTCAATGCCAGATCAATTACTTGATCAAAAGTTCTATCTGCATATGGTAGCATGGCTCTGCTAAGTCCTGGGTTCAGACCTTTTATATACCTATCATTTTTGGATGCTTCATCTGCCACTAGCATTGCTCCATACTTAGATAGCCCCTAAAACTTTTGAGTGTACTCAGTGACATTCAAAGTTCCCTGCCTAAGTCTGATAAATTCTTCAAGCAAAATGGTCTTGGCTGATGCTGGTACAAATCTTGCCTCCAACATCTCCTTGAATTGATTCCAAGTGATTTCATTTTCAATTCTCCCAGCTATGATCACCTCCCACCAGCCTACTCCTTTCAGCTGTCTGGAAGCTACTTGCCTCCTCCTCTGATCATCAAGCTGCATGTCATTGAAAATTCTATCCAATGTTCTCAACCATGCTTGAATTTCCATCACATTCTCAGTCCCTTCAAAACTTCTGCCTCCCAAATTGGTGTAAGTCTTCAGTAGTTTTGAAAGCTCCTCATGAGGGTTCTCAGGCCTATGCCCAATTCCATCTCTTAAAACCCTTACAAACTCTTGCATATCAAGCATCTATGGTGCACTTGTCCCTGCATGATGTGATCCCCTTCCTACCATGGTTTGCTAACCAAATTATGGGCAAATAGTATTAGTGTACTGTAAGTATTTTCTATGGTCATTATTTTCCTATCTAAATTATTTCATCCAAACAACCAGATATAATACATTTCTATAGTATTCAATCAATCAATGCAACCATTTGCTCTGATACCAACTGAAATGACCCTCATTTTAGTTGCTTAATTTTTTTTTCCATTCCTAAAATTAATATTCTCAGAGTCATTTTCTTTTCAAACAATTCATCCAGGATCCAATATTTTCCACCAATATAAATATATCAGTTTATTCCTAAAAATATACACATACATATGAAGATGTATGTGTTCCTCTTGTTTAAAATCAGAGTATGTTTTTAATTCCATTTGTTAAACAAGAGCAGGCTGTTTAGTTTGGATTAGTTTGGATTTGAAGAAATCTGCCTATAGTTAATCACCTTGTTCTTTTGAATATTTATAATATGTTAATAAATCATGTCCATCTTTGGTCAAAGTATTTGGGATTCTCTTTTTTTTTTCATAGTTCAGATATATTGATATTTGGCTAAGACCAGAAAATGATATATTCTCTTATCATTTTCCACTTATGTATTTTCTAGAAACTTTCTTATTTTGATTCAATCTATATGACTTGTTTATTTCAATCTTAGCCTATATAACACATTGTAATTTGAGTATTTGCATAAGATTTGCTGTGACAAGAATTTTGAACGTAAATATATTTAAAAGAATAATGTGTGTGTTTCCAAGTTTTGAAAGTGCAAACCTGTCCAGATTGCATATCTGGTATGACTTTTAAAAGTTGATTGTGGTGAAACAATTTCTAAATAATCTAAAGTTTTTGAAATGTATTTTACATTCAAAATGCCATCAAATATAGTCAACCAAAACTTCACTCATTTGAAGCTGGTTAACCCATATGTCTTGTGTCTAACAGACACTTGTTCAAGGCAATGTCATTATATCTGAAGCCTTGCAAAATATTTATTTTCTCAAAACAATTCAAAAAGTGGTGTTAAACTGGTTTACAAAGTATTACAGTAAAAAGATTTAAATCTCTATAAGTTTACCTCTAGTTAAATCCGGATTTTATTCTAAGAACTTAGTGCATTGCCATGTCTCAAGAATTGACCAATACATAATATAAGTTATGCAAAACATTTGCTCACATACATATATGTATATTCTTTTCTCAGGCTTTCATATCTAATACTTAAGCATATTTTTCTGGTTTTCAACCCAGATATTTCTTTTAATTTTTAAACCTTAATGCATAGCAATATTCAACAGATAAACAACCAGTTCAATCAAGCATAGCAAGTTCATTACATAACATCAAGTTCAAACACAACTGTCTCATGAATACATGCAGATAAAATCATATTAGGCTCTTATTAAAATTAGCAAGCATGTTCATTCAATCCCTTTTCATTTGCCATAACTTCACTTTCTACTTAGCTCCTACATTTCTTGAAAGAGCATTGGTGGCTGCCTCATTTTAAAATGAGACACCCCCATATGCCATAAGCAAATAAGGGTCAGATCCATGATTTGGTATGAGCAACATCAGTATATTCATGATATTAAACAACCAAGAATATGAGTGTAATAACTTGTTATTTGAATGAATTTCTACAATCACTTATTATATCATTGTGTAAATAAAGTGACTCAGGTATGATAACTCCATCTATCATTCCTATACCTGCATTCATAATCAAGCAAACAAAATCATCTATTTGCAACATGGGCATCCACTGGAATAATCATGGTTCCATACCAACCAACCTAAGAAATATTTATATTCCTATCTCTTCATATATAGGTTGTATAAATTCAGTTTAAATTCCTGCCTCATCTGCCATCAAGGAATCACAAGGACACATTTTAATGAACTAATTCACATCATTGAACAAAGATCTCAGGGCTTAAACAAACCATGTGCCAACTTGCATACATCAAATATAACAAGCATTCCAGCAGCCTTCTTGGCCTTCCCTTCCCTAGTTTATTTACTAGTGCATTGATTTAAATATTATCATCAGATAGCTAAGTGAACTTGTCACTGCAAACATGGTAACACCCATAAATTTTCCAGCATAATTTACTCAGAAATTTAGTAGATAGTTATTTCCAAAAATGTGGACATTATGTCTTGATCTCAGTAAAATATAAGAATATTTTCAACTGTAAAAGAGGCATGGCATGTTCTTGTTATATTGATCTGCAAGCCTTTATGATTGAATCAGATTCATGATCTGGCTCAATCATAGTTTTAGCTTGTGAGTTCTTTTTTTATTTGATTAAGGGCTCAGCACCTAGAAAATTTCTATTGCACCCTTAATTTCTTTCTTCTCAAGCCTCAGCACTTATACCAAGTATAATGCAGCTTCCAACATTTTTCTTTGGTAAAATTTCCATGCCATAGATCTATAACAGTTGAGAGTATTCTCTATATAATTTTAAGATTCTGGACCTTAACATTTCTGAGTAAAATAAAACAGTAAGATGCACATCCAAAGGCAAATATCTCAACAAGTCAAAGATCATAAAAAAACATCCCTAATAAAATCATATCAGATTTAGAATAAAACATCCAAAAAGCATTGATAACATCATATCAAAACCAGCAATATTTAAATGATAATATAAAAAGTGGCTGCCTCATCTCAGGTCTTAATGCCATGAACTCAGTGAGGTTACTCACCTAAGTTATTCCTTCTCTTGATCCAGAAAATCCTTATGTATGTGTGTTTTCTTCTTCCTTTCAATATTTTCTTTTCTTTCTTATTATTTTGAGCAACTCGGGGTAAAATGTTTTCCTGGCCAAAACTGCCTATTTATACCAGTGTTTTCTCCTAGGGTTTTGTTACAACAAAATTCCATTTCTATCCTAACCATCTTCATGCATTTTGCATTTTCACATTTCCTCCTTAATGCCCCGGCCACTTTAGTCCATTATAGTTAGTACCTCTTTTTTTTCTTTTCCAGAAAATGGCTATTTTTAATTACTTACCCAAGTCATGCTAAATGTGTGATTCAGTTTTTATTTATGTTTTTATTCTTTTCTGGAAATCCCCTTTTCTATTTTTACCTACACAAGCATATTGACTTGTATTACATTTCATGTCATTTTGATGTTTCTTTTAACACTTTCTGCTCACAGAAAATATACATGCACATGGGTGTATATATTTTTATTTGATCTCTCTTGCCTTTCAGAAATTATACACATACATATATATCCTAATTAAATGAGTTAGATCTGGTAAAAGAAAATCCTATGCTAAGTAAGAATTACTTCTTTGCTCACATAAAATCTTTCTGCCTCTTTATTATTTTATTTAATTCCTTATGCTTCACAGAAAAAAATGTATATAGGCATATCTCCCATATTTAACTTGGTTAGGCCTAAGTTAAATTCTAATGTTTTAAATAAGAATTTTACTTTCTTATTTCAAATAAAAATTTTATGTTTTTTTTCTCTTCCTCAAATTCTTGGATTTCCCCTGTGCCATATTCCAGTGTGCATGTGCACACATATCCTTGCACACTATTTAATACCAAGAATTTCACCATATTTAAATCTAAATATTTCGAAATTAAATCATTTTATCAAAATGATTTTTCATAAAATTTTGGGGTATTACACCTTTCGTTGTTGATAAATTCAGGGCGCCCTTCTAACTTCACTTCTGAATGGAAATTGAGTGCTTTCGACTTCGTCGAAAGGTGTAGATGTGCCCTCCACTTTGTTTTTGATGTACTGATGCCAGCAGGAAAAGATGCGGGCTTTCGACACTATCGAAGGGTGTATCTTTAGGGCTTCAAATGAATTGGAGTATAATAGAAGCTTTAATGCGGATGGTGGCTTCCGAATATGTACTTGTTGATTGATGCAGAACCCCTATCCTCTGATGTTTGAGGAGGCCATATTGAACTCATGTAAGCTTTCTTATGTAATTGTGGATGGTTTCAACCAATTCGAAAGACTATCTATGATTTCGAAGGGGTAGCTTTGGCCCAATATTCTTATGTGGAAGGTAAATGTTGGCGAAACCCATTGTTTTGAAAGGTTTAGCACACATGTAGAAGTTTGTAATCTATTGTCTTCAAAAGGTGCCTTAACACATTCGAAACACTTTTATGCATGAGGAAGCAACTGTTTCGAAAGAGATCAACTGAAGCGAAAGGATGTCTCTGTCCCTTTTCGACCTCTTCGAAAGCGCTTTGCTCATCCCACTTTTGCAGAGCACCCCTTCGACTCTTTCGAAAGGTCTTGCTATCACTATCGTTCTTCGTGGATCCTTTATTTGCATTCTTTAAGTCTTCGATCAAGTTGAAGTGGTTTTTGATGGTAACATCTATAGACTTTGTTCTCATTTTCCTTGGAAATAAAACCTTCAGGTTGCTCCATATATATTTCCACATTAAGATCTCCATTTAACAATATTGTCTTTACATCCAATTGATGAATTTCTAGATTATAGATGAATGCAATTGCTATTAACATTCTCATAGAGATTATTCGTATAACTGATGAATAAGTATCAAAGAAGTCCATACCTTCTTTTTGACAATATCCTTTGGCTACCAATCTGACTTTATATTTGTTAATAGAGCCATCTGGTTTCATCTTCTTCTTGAATATCCATTTATAACCAATTGGTTTTATTCCAGGTGGGATTTCAACTATTTTCCAAGTTTTATTACTTAGAATTGAACCAATTTCACTTTTGATTGCTTCTTTCCGACAGGAAGATTCAGAAGATGACATTGCTTCTTTGTATATTTAAGGTTCGTTTTCTAACATGTATATTAGAAATTCCGAACTAAATGACTTGGAAGTTCTTGCCTTTCACTTCTTTTGGGTTCAATGTCATCTTTATCATGATGGGTTTCATCTTCATTTGGGTCATCCCTTTCTTCTCTTGTCCTTTTAGGGACATAAGTTTCATCATTCCTTTTGTGCAGAAACACATCTTCAAAGAATGAAGCATTTTTTGACTCCATGATTGTATCCTGATGTGATCATTTATATCAGATTTGAAGACAAAATCTGTAACTATTTTCGAATGATCGTAGATAGTAACAATCTACGGTTTTTGGTCCAAGTTTGGCCTTCTTGGGAGGTGGAACTGGAACTTTTACCAAGCACCCCCATAGTTTGATGTATTTGAAACTTGATAGGTTTCATTTTCATAATTCTTATAGAATTGTTCTTGTTTTGCTGTGAAGAACCCTATTTAGAATATGGTTAGACATATTTAGGGCTTCTCCCCACACGTTCGTTGGTAGGCCTGAAGTTAAAAACATAACGTTAATCATGTCTTTTAACGTTTTATTTTTTCTCTCGGCGATACCATTTTGTTATGGTGAATATGAGGCTGTTCTTTGATGAATTATATAATTTTCTGCACAGAATTGTTCAAATGCTGATTCATATTATCCACCTTAATCTAAATGGCGTTGCTCGTGTCTTGTTGAAGTTCGTCGTCTCGCATCGCTGTTGACTGGGTTGCCGGTGTTGAATAATCGAAGTATGTGCCGCGGTTGAAATGTTGCCTAAGATTCCACGTTGTTTCCTGGAAGAGATGTGTTAGAAATCTGCTATTAGAAACTGCAATCGTTTCATTTACTTTTAACGTTATGCAGTTTCTAATCTTAATGTGACCCTATTAATTAGGTTATAAATAGAACGTTTCATTTATCTTTAGTGTTATGCAGTTTCTAATCTTAATGTGACCCTATTAATTATGTCATAAATAGAACGTTTCATTTACCTTTAACGTTATGCGGTTTCTAATCTTAATGCGACCCGATTAATTAAGTCATAAATAGACCGTTCTATAATTAGAACATTAGGTCTATGATTAATCTTAAGCGTTGAATTGGTATATGATGGACGTACTAGATTTAGAGTTAAATGTTATATAAAGGATTGAGTCCTCTCTCTCCCAGCTAACAGATGTATTCTTCTCCATCAAGAAACACATAAAGAAATAGGGTTAGAGAGAGAAACCGAATTCTGAGAAGAAGAGTAATTATTAGAAGTCAGAAGAAGAAGATGACAGCCATTACATCTTTCGCTGTTAGTCAAGGTACGTCATCTTAAACAAAAACAAAATCATATTAAGTTTTGTTTGTGAAATATTCGGTATTGGTGATCCTTGGACTATTACTTGAATTGTTCATCATTAATCATGAAAGATCGAATAGTAAAGAATTTCTGACAAGTTGCTCGTGCCAGAATCTAAATGGTGATGTTGATGTCGACTTCGCCTGCTGATGATAGTTTACTTCAAGTACTTGTTTATGAACCGATGGCGCTTGATCTTTTGAGCTGTTAATGAGACAAATATTCTTACTAGGTTTTGTTGTAGTGGAGATGTCGGAACTGGTACTGATGTGTTTGGTTGTTGAGAAGATTGGATTTTTGTTTTTGATTGCCTTGTGATGAGTAGTTTTTCTGTAATAATTGTGCTTGAGATGTAGTCTAAGGTGGTGGTTTACGATCTCCCTTTCCACCGCTCATGAATTCATCATCTCGACGTTGATCTAACCATAGCGCCGAATACACTCACGACCACAACGACAAATACACTAGCTTGGTATTGATGACGAACGATCCATGTCAGCTACCGGTGGAGAAGCCATACGTACTTCCCATTATATCTCCTCGGGATCTCTAATTGATTACTCAAGATTCCTCGTTGTTTTGTTTGTCATCGATGGTGCCATGTTACGGGTATTTATTCTGATTTTTATTTTTATATTAAATTTAAGATTGTTGATGATTGTTGATGGTGATGCTCATGAACTACACATGTATATATCTTTGTTTCTTAGTACCAAAAGTGAAACTTTTAACAAGCTCCATGTAGAATTGCTTAGCACTTCGTTAGTATAATAGACTTCATTATCATCGTATTCAAAAGAAAAGGTGTGACTATGTACTGTAACAACCGTATTATACTTTATTAGTTCTTGCCAAATGTGAGAACGGTAACACTTCTTCATATTTAACATTCCCACTCAGTGATATAATTTAATATAAAACATCATATAATGCTGCTTAAAATAACAATAAATAATATATGAGGTACCGTTCATGGCTCATCAACACAATGGATGAGAGACGCCCAGCAGCTAACCTAGTAAATGGATGTGCCATGATACCTATCTTTTTTAAAGATAATTATAACTCAAATACTAAATTGTTATCGGTCTTATCATCCTAGAGCTTTTCTCTTAGCTAGCTTTTGGTACATTAATCACGGCCTCACCTCATGTTTTCTTAAAGAAAATTTGCATGAGTGTCATAATGCTAAATTTTATCTTTTCTAAAAATAATATACGTTTTCTTCACTAATTGCATACAATTAGATGTATAAATTATACTTTTGAATTCAGGTTTGCAGTATCATTGTTTGTCTATAGTTCAAGTATGTACTTGTAAAAAATAATAATACAAATTTGCTTTTATTTAACTCTTTTTTTGGATTACATGTGCTTGTACCAAAAAAATGTATATACCTATGAGGTTTTGTTCCAACTGCTTATGAGTAGAACATTGTGTGAAAAGTACTAATCCACAAGAACATTATTTTTAGAAAAATTCTGTTCTGCACAAACCATTCAAGAGGAAAAGCAGATAAGTAAACCAAAATATTCAGATTTATTTAGTGAACGTGACAACTTTAAAGCATACTATTTACTAATAAACTGGGAATTGCAGTAAAGCAAAACAATGTTGCTCCACCAGTTGTGGATTTAAGCCTTGAGCATTGCCTAAAATGATTATTTTTACTTGAAAGAAAACTACTTTAACTGAATATCATTTCAAGTAGTGCACCCTTTACGAAAATAAACTCCAGTTTTATATAATAGTTTGAAGTAAATGACAAAATACATAAGCCCTCTGAACCCTGCATGCCATTTTTCATGCCTGCTTATCATACTATTTAACCATAATGCATGTAGTATGTAGTCAAATAAGTATACATAGCTTGTTCTGAGCTTGCGATTAAATTAACATATAAGTTGAAGAAATTGCATGAATAAATTTCGGATGTTCTATAAGAAAAACGTATCACTTATCTTCCATGTGTTGTATTATAAAACAATTAAAATTAAACAAACAATTCTGTGATGTAATATCAACTACATTCTTTGTTTTTTCATTATAGGTTTTTCTATTCGATGCACATCTATTGATGGTTCTTGTTGGGTTATACTGCCTACATGCGCATTAAGCCACATCATTAGAAGAAAAAGCATATGTCTTTGTATTATATACATAAAGTTGACTTGCTGTGCAATTATTTGTGTATTGTAACAAGATGTTATATGGAATGCAAAACAATGAATTTAATCTTCTCAAACAAGTTCTTATTCTCCTTTAAATTTCATATTGAAATAGTGTTTTCTTTTACCCCTGGATTCATATACTGTCATATTTCTGAAATTAGAGATATGAGCATTGGGGATCGATGACGATGACTAAAGATTTGTAGAATTATGGTTGATATTGTTGAGATTGGGACGAAAGCAGTGTTTGATCTGGGGATCTCTTAAGTTTCACCATCATGGCCGACAAGAGATTACCGGGTCAAAATTCTTTTCCCTCTTTTTTTTTCTTCTCCTAAATAATTTATTTATTGTTTTTTTACAAGAGTATATGTTGTCTTTTCATATGTATTCATATTAGCTATTTTTTCCAAATGTTTTATATGTTCAACCCAATCGGTGTATGTATGCTTGTATCTGGTATGCAAGGGAAGGGATGTGTGCATGTATAGGAAAACTTTTAACGCATCTGCATATATTCATCTGTTCTTGTTGTCTTGTCAGCATCACGTGATAAATTCTTAAGGAAGTTCGGTAAAAATTCACTTGAAAAGCTTGTAGTTTATGTTTCTGATCAGACACATTCTTCTCTGCAAAAGGCATGCCAGGTATATGTTCACCTACAACTGTATATCATTACTTTACATAATGCCTACCATTCCTACTTTAAGTGTACAATATTTATAGCTTATCCACAATTTATAAATTAGCCAAAGTGTCCTGTATGGACTAGCTCATTTTGCAAACTAATGCATGCATATATAAAAAAGAAGAAAAAGAATTTCAATTATCCTAGTGGAGAAGGTTATGCGCAATATATATTTGAGCTGTCCATGTTCTCTAAGTTTGATAATAGAAATTTTGGTTTTAGGAAAAATAATCAGAGTATGTAATTATGATTCTGAAAACGGTTGATTGCAGGAATATATCCCTGGCTCATTGCCTGGGTAACTGATGTTCTAGGCTTAGATCTAATTAGCTAATATTCCACATGTATTGTGTTATCAGTTATGCTACTGCATATGGTTGCCTATAGTATATATATGCATGTGTGATGCTTATGCACAGTTCAATATCTATACTTTAACGAGTAAAAAAAATTCTTATTTAGCCTTTTATTTCAGCATGTGGGGGTGGGTTATAACTAAGCTATGAGCATAATATGATTAAACAAGCGTCTTGATGTTGAATAGGATAATATTGAACTGAGGTAAAATAGATTAGATATGTAAATTTGTAGCATGGTTCAAAATTCCCGTGGAATCCGGTGAAATTCCAGTTATTTCAATGATTCCATTCCAGTTCCGCTAATAACCGAAACGGAACCCGATCAAAATTCTGGTTCAGGTTCAAATTTCGAATTTGCTTTTCAAATATTAAAAGAAATTATAAAAAAATACAACAAACATATGATAATTAAAAAAGGAAAACAAATTAAATATGACAATAAATAAATAGACAAAAATCATGTGTATGGACAAAAAATGTTGTTATATTTTTGTTAATTTACATCAAATCATAATAAAAATTTCAAAAATTAATCAAAATTTTAAAATCTCAAATGAACAATACAGAATCTTAAACAATGATTTTTTTAATCAAAGTGTATTTTACATGTAATGTAAAAAATGTAATATAAATTTATAACAGTATTGGATATTTATTAGCGTAAATAGCAAATTAAAGCAAAAATGTACCGGAATTAGAAAACCGGAATTAAAACGGAACTTTCAATTTTTTTGAAACGGAATCGGAAATTTTAAAATTACCAATGACCGAAACGGAAAACGAAATTTTGAACCTCGATTCGCAGGATCTTTAAGAAAATCACATAAACCTAATGTCAGTTCATTGCAGTTATACAGGGATGTTAACTAAATTATATTCTTTGATGGCCTGAGATCATATACCAACATCTGCACGAACATGAGTGTTCCCATGAATCATATACTGAAGATACTGGGGTGCTGTAACCTGAGGAGCGTTGCTGAAATGAATCAAGTGCTGGTGCATGTGCTTGTGGGTTGCTGAAGTGACAAGTATTGCTGAAGATGCTTGAGATTAGGTGAGTTCGAGTGTTGTAGCCTGAAGGTTGCTGAAATGGGACAGGCTCAAAACTGTGTGAGGTACTGCTTCATGCTGAAGAATGAAACACACGCAGGCACACAACTTGCTGAAGTGAGTAGCCAGGTGCACACAACTTACTGAAGTGAGTAGCCAGGTTCTAAAATGCATTATAAAATGCACACAACGGTAAAATAGATTAGAAACGGTTTTAATAGTTGAGTACCTGCATTAGATAGAGGTCATGATGGTTACATCTCACAGCCAACGGGGTTGTGTCAAAAATATTTTGACAGAGGTCAATCATGGTACAAGTAATTTACCTATTATTAGTAATAGTTTAATTATTAGTTACCCCCTAAACCATAGTACTATTACAAATATGAATTTGTATCATTGCAATATACAAATTCAGGAAATTATTGTCAAAAGAAAGAAGATGAGTTCTTCTTTCTTTTATCACTTAGGAGCCGTGCGAGATGAAAGTCTCATGCACGGTTTTGAATGAGAGAAAGAAGTGAGGAATCCTCTTTTCGACTCTGACTCTCCCACTCCAGTCGTTGCTTTTCTTTCTGTTACTTCGAAAGTAGCTGCTTTAGCTTCAGCCACGCGAATTTTCGATGGCCTCAATGATAGGCCTTCAATATTTTATCCTGAAGGACAACTTTCTTTAGGTATCAGTTTTTAGTCATTGATAGTATCGGTTTGTAGTTATCGGTAGCAGTTTTTAGGTATCAGTTTTTAGCTTGGTAGCAGTTTTGTTGTCCTTATGAATAATTTTGGAAAATATTTGTCCTTATGAATAATTTTTAGAAAAATGTTTGTCCTTATGGTAAAAATATTGAGGTTGTGTCCTTGAGACAAAAAATATACAAATCTTTGTCCTTTAAATTAATTCCTCCATACATGAATTGGTATAGATTAATGTTTTATTGAAAATATACATAAATATATTTGAATTTACTTTTATTTCTATGTAAACAGTGTTGAAGAATGTACAAGTTCTCATTGTTGATTATTGTTAGCGTCAAAATTGGTCACTAACACCCAAATCCAAGTGAAAGCACTAAATACCAGTCACAACTCACAAATAGAATATGTGTAGAGAGTAATAATGTGAAGAACAGTAAAAATTCAAATGAAAGCAGTAAAGAACAACAGATTTTATAGTGGTTCGGCTATCTCTGACCTACGTCCATTCCAGAAGTTTTTTTATTGCTGTAATGATTGATTACAGTTACAAGATGACAGAGTAATCTTAGCCTTAGAAAATATAAAGCAAGAGAGAAGAAAGAAGGTCCCCTCATCTGGAGACCCACATGCTGTATTTATAGGCAAATCCTGAGTTATTGGGCTTTTTCAATAATTCGGGCCCATCAAGGCCATAGCCGAGCCACCTAGAATGCCGGACCACATATGCCGAGCGAGAATGCCGAGCGAGGTCGCCATGCCGAACGGCACTTGTATGCCGAGCCACATGGCCATGCCGAACGACAATCGTATGCCAAGCGACAATCGTATGCCGAGCGAGGGGTTCATGCCGAACGGCATTCGTATGCCGAACGAGGCTTGGTGTGCCGAGCGAGGTCGCCATGCCGAACGGCACTCGTATGCCGAGCCACATGGCCATGCCGAACGACAATCGTATGCCGAGCGAGGGGTTCATGCCGAACGACATTCGTATGCCGAACGAGGCTTGGTGTGCTGAGCGAGGTCGCTATGTCGAACGACACTCGTATGCCGAGCCACATGGCCATGCCGAACGACACTCGTATGCCGAGCGAGGGGTTCATGCCGAACGGCATTCGTATGCCGAGCGACATTCGTATGCCGAGCAAGGTTTGGTGTGCCGAGCGAGGCTTCGTGCCGAGTTTACTCATCTATGCCGAACGAGACTTCATGCCGAGCGAGTCATCTATGCCGAACGAGGCTTCATGCCGAGTCTACTCATCTATGCCGAACGAGGCTTCATGCCGAGCGAGGTCCAATGCCGAGCGAGGTCAGAGGCCGAGCGAGGTATGATGCCGAGCGAGGTAGGAGGCCGAGCGAGGTAGGAGGCCAAGCGAGGTATGAGGCCGAGCGAGGTAGGAGGTCGAGCGAGGTATGATGTCGAGCGAGGTAGGAGGCCAAGCGAGGTATGATGCCGAGCGGTGTCTACCGAACCACTACCCTATGTCGAACGACCCTGACTTCTCTGCAATGCCGTACGACATTACCAGGGCCGATGGCCCTTGACCTCCAAACCGAGCGGCGTATCCAAGTGAACTCCATCCTTTCAAACCGAATCCATCACATTCCAACCTTGATAATCATGAAGTCGACTTAGTTAAATCCGCCTGTCTGTGGCCTTACCGAGAGGTGGTTTAACACTTTCTCCCTAAAACATGCCTTGCTATTGGAAGGTGTGTTTTGAATAGCCTCAAATCCGATATCCTAAGTCTGTACTACATTCGTTATCAAACGATTCCATCTGAATCTGATAGTTTTATTTCGCGACCGTTCCAAGTCATTATTCAATTCCGAATTTGCCCCTTGGAAGTCAGCAATTGAATCATATGATCTTTCCAGACCATTGACGGCCTCTCCGGACCCTTGCTAAGTCCAATCCAAACTTAACGATTGAATAGGCAGATCATGTTGCGCTTTGACGAAGCAACCTATCCCTTGCACTCTGGCCCTAGCGAGGGCATATAGCGATGTCGTGGTCTTTCTAGACCGATCATAGCCTCTCCGACCTCTTGCTGGATCTTATCCTGTCACTCTCCGGTGAAGGAGAAACATCGTCGAGTGAGCCGGTCCTGTCGCTCTCCGGTGAAGCGGCAACACCCCCTGCACTCCGGTTCAGTGTCTCTGAACATTAAGCGATGTCTTGGCCTTTCTAGACCAACCATAACCTCTCCGGGCTCTTGCTGGATCCCATCCTATCACTCTTCGGTGAAGGCGAAACAACGTCGAGTGAGCCGATTCTGTCGCTCTCCGACGAAGCGGCAACACCCCCTGCACTCCGGTTCAGTGTCTCTGAACATTAAGCGATGTCTTGGCCTTTCTAGACCGATCATAGCCTCTCCGGGCTCTTGCTGGATCCCATCCTGTCACTCCTCGGTGAAGGGGAAACAGCGTTAAGTGAGTCGATCCTGTCGCTCTCCGGCGAAGCAACTCATTTCTTGCACTCCGGACCCCGTCTCTCCGGGTAGGGTCATAAAGCGATTAATTTCAAATTGACTTCCAATATTCATCCTTTAACTCTCCGGTGAAAGGTTTGTTTTATGAAATTCAAGTTCATCTATTAAATTCAAATTCTAAATGTTCAATCACAAATAAAGGAAAACCTAGACACTGCCTCTCCAGGCATAGCGGTCTGTTACCATCTCAGAGCATGCCTGGGGATCTCTTTGGTTCCCGTACATGTGTAAGTGGAATAGCCATTTTATTTTAAAATCAAATCTAAAGAGTTTATGTAATCTACCAAAGTTCAAGTCCTGAACTTGGCCCTTGCCATCATGATCAATTGATGACGAGTCGTGATCCCGATCCAGGATTAGTCCTGTCAGGTGGAGGCGGTAGTTGGTCAGGTCCTACGGCCGATGTCCGATCTCTGGTGTATTGTGGCAATCTACCACTTCTGACATGCTCTTCCACCTCATCCTTCAGATGGCGACATTCATCGGTAGTATGCCCTTCCAGCTCATGGAATAGGCAGTACTTTCCACTTCTACGTTCCCGCTCTGTGGGATCTCTCCTGGGTGGTTTTCGATAGGGGAGCTGCCCCCTAGTCTCCGTGTAAATCCGTTCCAGGCTTGCCGTCAAGTCTATGTATTGTCTGAATCTGGGTTCTCGGAATTTCTTCTGTTTATCAGGACCATCGTATCTGTCGTCCTGCTTTCGCTTTCCTTTGTCCGCTTCGGATTGTTCTTTGGAGGTTCCTTTGCCTTGCACAGCGTTTGTTTCTCGCCTCTCGGCGCATGAATCCTCTAGCCGAATGAATCTTTCAGCTTCATGATAAAATTCTTCAAGGTCTTGTGGGGGATCTCTTGCTAAAGAATCCTTGAACTCTGTGCCTTCCGCAACTCCTGCTACCACCGCCATCAAAATCATAGATGGATCCGGGCGATCTACTGAAGCCACAGTTGCATTGAATTGTAATAAAAAATCTTTTATGGACTCTCCGGTCCTCTGCTTTATCGAAGCCAGAGTCATCACACTCTTGGGTCGCGTCACGTGGACCCTAAACTGCCTTATGAAGCGTTCCATTAGCTCGCCCCACGTTCTAATTGATCCAGTCTCTAGCTGCCTGAACCAAAGCGCAACCAAATCTGATAAGAATAAATAGAAACATCGTGCCATCACTTCCTCGGATGCTCCCAACACTTCCATATGTCTGATATATCTGGTAATATGCATGGTCGGGTCTGACTTTCCATCATAAGGATCCAGCATGGGTAATTTGAACTTTGGAGGATTCCTTGCATTTCTGATATTCGGAGTAAACAGACTCCGACTAACTTCCTCTAGGCCTCCACTTGACAATCCTCCTCTCATAATTCATCATACTAGTCCAGCCATTCTTTCATCTTCATCCAGGGGTTGCCTCCTTAGCATGCTTCTATCCTGCCCCCCAGGTCTCGAAGGGTATTCTGGGTAATATTCTTCAGGTGGCTCATTAACGTTAGCGTTGGCTCTGGCCTACTGAGCCCCATCTATGGGTCTTCCAGTGTCAGATCCTATGGGTCTGCCCCCAGGTCCTTGTTGTTTGCCTTCACGTTCTGCATTCTGGTCTTGAATCCGACCTCCAGTGGTTTCTGCAACTCTAGCTCCTTGTCCTGCATTTGCGCCGCTGTAGTCGGTCCAAGGTTCTATGCTCCAGCCCTCTCATTTGCTCAAAGAAGCTTTGCATCATATCCTATTGACTCTTCAATAACCTTTCATGTATTGAATCTGCCATAGCCTCCATCTCGTCCCTGGTGATGTAGATCAAAGCTTGTCCTTCTCCAGCTCCAGAGGATGCCTCTTGACTTCCCTCCTGATGGCTTCTTTCTGTCACTTGCTTTCTTGTTAATGGCCTAGCCATTGTTTTCTAGAATCCAAGTTCCTAGCTCCAAAATTCCTGAGTTCAATTCTCAGTGAAAGCACCAAAATGTTAGCGCCAAAATTGGTCACTAACACCCAAATCCAAGTGAAAGCACTAAATACCAGTCACAACTCACAAATAGAATATGTGTAGAGAGTAATAATGTGAAGAACAGTAAAAATTCAAATGAAAGCAGTAAAGAACAATAGATTTTATAGTGGTTTGACTATCTCCGGCCTACGTCCACTCCAGAAGTTTCCTTTTTATTGCTGTAATGATTGATTACAGTTACAAGATGGCAGAGTTATCTCAGCCTTAGAAAATATAAAGCAAGAGAGAAGAAAGAAGGTCCCCTCATCTGGAGACCCACATGCTGTATTTATAGGCAAATCCTGAGTTGTTGGGCCTTTTGAATGATCCGGGTCCATCAAGGCCATAGCCGAGCCACCTAGAATGTCGAACCACATATGCCGAGCGAGGTCGCCATGCCGAACGGCACTCGTATGCCGAGCCACATGGCCATGCCGAACGACAATCGTATGCCGAGCGAGGGGTTCATGCCGAACGGCATTCATATGTCGAACGAGGCTTGGTGTGCCGAGCGAGGTCGCCATGCCGAACGACACTCGTATGCCGAGCCACATGGTCATGCCGAACGACACTCGTATGCCGAGCGAGGGGTTCATGCCGAACGGCATTCGTATGCCGAGCGAGGCTTGGTGTGCCGAGCGAGGCTTCGTGCCGAGTCTACTCATCTATGCCGAACGGGGCTTCATGCCGAGCGAGTCATCTATGCCGAACGAGGCTTCATGCTGAGTCTACTCATCTATGCCGAACGAGGCTTCATGCCGAGCGAGGTCCAATGCTGAGCGAGGTCCAATGCCGAGCGAGGTCTGAGGCCGAGCGAGGTATGATGCCGAGCGAGGTAGGAGGCCGAGCAAGGTAGGATGCCGAGCGAGGTATGATGTCGAGCGGGGTATGAGGCCGAGCGAAGTATGATGTCGAGCAAGGTAGGAGGTTGAGCGAGGTATGATGTCGAGCGAGGTAAGAGGCCGAGCGAGGTATGATGCCGAGCGGTGTCTGTCGAACCACTACCCTATGCCGAACGACCCTGACTTCTCTACAATGCCGAACGACATTACCAGTTGCCGACCGGCCCTTGACCTCCAGACCGAGCGGCGTATCCAAGTGAACTCCATCCTTTCAAACCGAATCCATCACATTCCAACCTTGATAATCATGAAGTCGACTTAGTTAAATCCGCCTGTCTGTGGCCTTACCGAGAGGTGGGTTAACACTTGCCCCCTAAAACATGCCTTGCTATTGAAAGGTGTGTTTTGAATAGCCTCAAATCTGATATCCTAAGTCCGTACTACATTCGTTATCAAACGATTCCATCCGAATCTGATAGTTTTATTCCGCGACCGTTCCAAGTCGTTATTCAATTCTGAATTTGCCCCTTGGAAGTCAGCAATTGAATCATATGATCTCTCCAGACCGTTGACGGCCTCTTCGAACCCTTGCTAAGTCCAATCCAAACTTAACGATTGAATAGGCAGATCATGTTGCGCTTTGACGAAGCAACCTATCCCTTGCACTCTGACCCCAGTGAGGGCATATAGCGATGTCTTGGTCTTTCTAGACCGATCATAGCCTCTCCGGGCTCTTGCTGGATCTCATCCTGTCACTCTCCGGTGAAGGGGAAACAACGTCGAGTGAGCCGATCCTATCGCTCTCCGGCGAAGCGGCAACACCCCCTGCACTCCGGTTCAGTGTCTCTGAACATTAAGCGATGTCTTGGCCTTTCTAGACCGATCATAGCCTCTCTAGGCTCTTGCTGGATCCCATCCTATCACTCTTCGGTGAAGGGGAAACAGCGTCGAGTGAGTCGATCCTGTCGCTCTCCGGTGAAGCGGCAACACCCCCTGCAATCCGGTTCAGTGTCTCTGAACATTAAGCTATATGACTAAGGCAACTACTGAGATCAAGTAAACGGAGAGATCAACATTCTTTTAGCCCAATCAGCAGCCAAGCGCAAACAGCCAGTAAATGACTATCAAAATGAAACGACGATGACAAAAGACTATGGAAACATCTCCAATTTCAAACTCTAAAAAAATCCTAAGTACTCAGATCATGGGAAACACAAACATCTTTCTGATTCAACAACAAACTACCTAAGGATGCAATGAAGGAAAGGTCAAGACATTGGCTCGCAAACGAGCCAAGACCATGGGTCACCAACGACCCATGGTTTTGCCTCAATTTGCAAGCCAAATCCTCCCTGGGTCGTTTCCTATCTACCTACGAACAGATGATAAAGTGGTCTGGCCCAGAAGCTCTTTGATCCATATAAATATCATCATACCTGCAATACAAATGGGATCTTCTCCGGACTGGTTGCTGAAGCTCTACTGAAATTATTTTTCACTCTCTACCTCCCTCACAACAATCTCAAAAGGAATTCACTATGATTCTCCAGTAGATTCCAACTCTGCGGATTCAATCTAGCAAAATATAATCAAATCTTTGTAATCAAACATCTCTTGTAACAACAATCAGTCTTTAATAAAACTATAAAGTGTACGTAGGCTTCATTAACAGCTGAACCACTATAAAAATTCTCTGTCTTCTTTTTTTTACTGTTCTTTTCCTATATCTGTTGCCTATGATATTGCTTTGTCAGAATAGAGCTGGTGCTTTCAAATTCAACTCAGGGTGTTTGTCCATTTTTTGGGTCAACCTTTTGGTGCTTTCACTAAGAACTCCAACTCAGGGTCCATATCTAGCTATCTACTTTGGATCTCATAGGTCCAGAAGTTAGATCCTTAATCTTTGCTTGAAGAATCCACTGTTTGGAATCAATGACCCTGGAAGAAGAAGAACTGCCTCTGGAAGATCCATAGGGGCAGTGGTAGCTGGAGAAGATGTTAATCTTCAACAAACTGACGTAAATGACGCTAACTTAGGGAATCGGGCGCCAGCCTCCTCCAGTCAGCATGAAGTTGTTATCAGGGATGAGTTAAATAAAATGGTTGATGAGATCAACCAAAAAATGGAAAGTAGCCAAAAGGCTCTAATGGATAAGCTTAAAGCTCTCCTAACCCTATAGTCGAATCCCGCACCAAGGACCATGCCCGAACCCACGGCTGCTATGGAACAAGATAATTCCTCCATTTCTGGTCTACATATAAGAAACGAAAAACAACCGCAAAAAAGGATGACAACAAGCCTTAATGTGGACGGAAATGCAAGTACTCCACTCGCTACAAGGCAGCCTATTTTGAGTTTGAGTCAAGGGGCAAAGACTCCCGTAGAAGACATAGCTATGGATCATTCTGACTCAAAGGTTGGAGAGCAAGATGACAAATTGGAAGAAAATGCCAATGCATTTAAAAATGCAAGGAAAACCCAAACTTCTCCAGTTAGACTGACCGCAAGCCAACGGGACCTTGCAGGAGTGGCTCTGCCGAAGACATGAGAGCCTAGGCTTCAGCCCACTCACCAAGACCTTTGCAAAGTCAAACACTTGGCGCACTGATTGATCATTGTCCTTAGGACTACCATACATCAGAGGCATACATAGCAGACATGGTTAAATGAATAATGGAGGAGAGTAAAGATAGAAGAAATGATGAATGAGGATCTGTGCCAAGTCGGACTCCCTTCACCGATGAAATCTTGAATGAGAGATATCCAAAAAAATTCACAGTGTCAACTATTCCATCCCATGATGGAACGAAGGACCCAAAGCCTCACTTGTACAAATACAGTTGGTATATGGGCGGAGCAAATGCCTCAAAAGTTGTTCGATGCAGATGTTTACCTATCTTTCTCAAAGGGGTTGCATCAATGTGGTTCACTAAGCTTCCACCAAGATCATATATACTTTTGACCAACTAGCGACAATGTTTCTTGATTAGTTCAGACTCCATACTACACAGCCAAAAGACGTCATGTCTCTATCCGGGTTGTTAAAATGCATAACGAATCACTGAAGTCTTTCACGAACAGGTTCAACACCGCAGTGATGGAAGTAAGCAACCCCAACGAAGATATGGTTTTTATGGCATTTGTTCGTGCCATTCACCTGGAAACTGAATTCGGAAAGTGGATTAAAATGAAGCAACCTACCACCACGAAAGATGTCAATTGCAAAGCAAGTCAGTACCTAAGGTTGAAGGAAGTGTAGGAATTGGAAGGGAAGTCTACTAGTGTGCAACCGGCAACTGCTGGGCAAAGCGATGTAGCAATGAATCAAAATGTGCAAACTTCTCGGGATGTTGAAGGAACCACTAGGAAAGACGAGAACTCAATGAGAAAAGGTCAAAATTCAAATAAGAAGAATGGAAATAGCAGCAATAAAAAGCTCAAAGGTTTTAGGCCCGAAGGCTACACTCACCTGAGCGACACACCAGAAAACAGTTTTCTCGCAATTCAAGGAACCGAGGAATGCAAAAAGACCCCCAAAAAGGAGGTGACCGGGTAGCAGAAGCACTCAGGGAAGTTCTGCCGCTTCCACGAGACGCACGTCCACAATACGAACGAGTGCCGCCACCTAAAGAACCTCATTGAGGAACAGATCCAGAATAGGAAACTCTAGTAGTACGTAAGACAACCGCAAAACCCCGATCAACCTACAACTCCTCAACACCCAAGAGAACGAGAAATCATGTAGGAACCAGCGAAGAAGGGTCGAAATGAACTGACTATAGACTCGTCATCGAAACAATATCTGGGGGACCTCATCTCGCACAAAGAAGTTGGGGAGAAATGGAGTGGTATGCAAGTTCATTGAAGCATGCTTCGAAAAATCATGTTTGGCTGTAGAAGACGAAACTCCAGTTAAGATGAAAAAGTTCTTGAAGAAATGTCAGCATGCAACGCCTTCTTGGGACGACTTGCATTAGCTGACTTCAGAATAGCACTGGCGCAATGGTGCCTTACAATGAAGTTCCTTACAAAACACGGAGTTGGAATTGTCAAAGGAGACCAAAGCGCCGCCTAGGAATGCTACATTGCGGAATTGCATGAGTCAAGAAGAAAGGAAAAAGGAAAGGATGTGGGAAAAACCCTCCACATTCGTGAACCCTTCGAATAGCAACTATAGAGCCACTCCTGGCTTGGGGACCATAATCGATTCAACAAGGCTTTGGACCCTAGGAAGAAGAGCTCAGAGGAGGATCGAGCAGCACCGGAAGAACTGACGGTGTCTGTCCCAGTCTATATGGATGACCCAACGCGAGTCCTGAAAATTGGGTCCCAGCTTGGAAACAAGATGCGGTCAGAACTAACCAAATTCCTTCGTGCCAATTTGGACGTATTTTCTTGGACATAGTCTGATTTGTGTGGGGTGAAATTGCCTGCCACGCACTCAACATTGACCATAAATTTACGCCAATGAAGCAAAAAAGGCACAGCTTGGGCCCTGAACGGTCCAAAGCCCTGAGAGAGGAAGTAGATAAACTAATGGCTAACGGCTTCATCCGAGATGAAAACTACCCCGAATGGTTATCAAGCTCAATCCTAGTCAGGAAGTCTAATGGAAAATGGTGAACTTGTATTGATTTCTCGGACCTAAACATGGCTTGTCCGAAAGATAGCTTCCCGCTCCCCCGAATTGATTGGCTTGTGTATGGAACGGCAGGGCATGAATTACTGTCATTCATGGATGCATACTTGGGCTACAACCAGATCCTGATGCATGAGCCAGATCAAGAAAACACCAGCTTCATCACTGATTGTGGACTGTACTGCTACAGAGTAATGCCATTCGGGTTAAGGAACATCGGGGCCACATACCAAAGGCTAGTGAATACTATGTTCAAACGCCAGATTGGAAAGACTATGGAATTTTACATGGACGACATGTTAATCAAATCTCGAGTAGCCACTAACCATCTAAACAACCTCGCTGAAATGTTTGAGATACTCCGAAAATACAAGATGAAGCTCAAACCGCTCAAATGTCACTTCGGAGTGGCCTTTGGGAAATTCTCAGAATTCATAGTAAGTGCTCGGGCATCGAAGTGAATCCAGAGCAAATAACAGTGTTATGGGAAGTCCAAGCCCCTAAAAATAAGAAGGAACTTCAAAGCTTGAATGGAAAAGTCGCAGCACTGAGTCGATTCATCTCAAAAGCTACGAATAAGTGCATATCGTTTTTCGACGCACTGAAGAAGGGGAAAAACTTTGAATGGAGTGAAGCTTGTCAGACAGCTTTTGAGGAACTGCTACGACACATGAAAGCTCCCCTAATCTTATCAAAATCGGTGGATGGAGAAGACCTATTCGTTTATTTAGCTGTTTCCCCACATGCGTTGAGTGCCACTCTCATGCAGGAAGAAGCGAGAATACATCGACCCGTGTATTACATTAGCAAATGATTCACCGGGGCTGAGAAGAATTACCCAAAACTGCAGAAGCTAGCATACTGCCTTTTGATCACGTCTTGGAAATTACGACCATACTTCCAGGCTCATCCAATTAAAGTATTGACTGACTAACCCCTGAAGCAAGTTTTATACCGGCCAGAAACTTCCGGACGACTACTCAAATGGAATATAGAGCTAAGCCAATATGACATCGCATATCACCCTAGAAAATCCATCAATGGGAAGGCATTGGCCTACTTCATCGCCGAATTTACAATAAGGGACGACAAGGAAGAAGTTCAGTTAGAAGTAAGTACCCAATGGAAACTCTTCGTTGACGGCGCATCCAACAATCTTTGTTCAGGAGCAGTAGTAGTGCTTGAAACCCCTGAGGGGCAAGCCATTAGCTATGCTTTGCGCTTGGAATTCCCAACAATAAATAACATAGCAGAATACGAAGCACTGACCGCTGGACTGAAGGTTGTGAAGAAACTTAAGATAAAATCAATTCACATATACAATGACTCTCAGTTGGTTGTCTGTCAAGTGAAAAAGGAGTACCAAGCTTGTGGAGAAAATCTTGCCCCATACCTGTCTGAAGTACAAGAACTGCTAAGCGGCATCGAGCACTACACTATAACTCACATCCCACGAGAGCAAAACACAAAGGCAGATTATTTGGCTAAGCTGGCAAGTTCCGGAGAAGCTCGGTCGTTAGGATTGGTCCTGGTTGAAACTCTAACCAGCCCAAGCATAGACGAAATGGACGTAGATTGGATTCTCGAGACCACCGTCGAACTAGAAACATAGATGACGCCGATAAAGGATTATTTACTCGTAGGAACCCTTCCAACTGACCGAAGTCAATGGAAGAAGCTCCTCCAGAAGGCGCCACGGTTCATAATACAGGATGGGATACTCTATCGAAGGGGATTCACTACCTCTCTTCTTAGGTGTGTGACTGATGATGAAGCACGAAGAATCCTAAAGGAGGTACATGAAGGCGAATGTGGAGACCACACTGGGGGGCGGACCCTTGCGAAGAAAGTCCTTTGGTATGGGTATTTCTGACCAACGATAAATCGCGATGTAGCAGATCATGCCAGGAGATGCGATCGCTGCCAAAATTTCAGCAAAATTAAGAGGGCTCCCTCAATGGAGCTAACATTGATGGCCAGTCCATGGCCATTCGCAATATGGGGGATCGACTTGATTGGCGTCTTGCCAATAGCAAAAGGAGGGGCCGAATATGCAAAAGTTGCTGTAGATTATTTCACAAAGTGGGCCGTAGCGGAACCGCTGGCCACTATAACCATAAAGAATGTTATTAACTTTGTTACTAAAAACATCATTTGCGGGTTTGGTGTGCCGTAAAAAATCATCACTGATAATGGAACTCAATTCGAAAGTGCCGAGTTCAAAGACTTCTACAGGCGCTTTTGAATCAAAAAAAGCTTCTCCGTAGTGGCTCACCCGCAAGAAAACGGGCAAGTGGATGTAATCAACAAGATCATCAAGTCCACTGTCAAAAAGAAACTAACAAAAGCCAAAGGAAACTGGGTTGATGAACTTCCACTAGTGCTATGGGCTTACAGAACTACTCACAAAGCGGCAACCGGCCATACTCCGTTCGCCCTAGCATGTGATTCAGAAGCAATGATTCATGTTGAATTAGAAATCCCTTCTTATCGAAGGCAGAATTTCAACCAAAAACAAAACGAGCAGCTCCTACTCGAATCGCTGGATATGATTGATGAAAAAATAGAAGAAGTAGAGCTGAGAACCGCATCCCACCAAAAAAGGGTCGCACGGTACTTCAACTCCAAAGTTCACAATCAAACCTTCGAAGTGGAAGGTCTTGTGCTCAAGAGAGTTTATCCCGTTCCGGGAGCCTTCGGACCAAACTGGGTGGGACCATATGTCATTAATCAAAAGCTAAGGAATGAGACTTTCAAGCTAGCAACCATCGATGTAACTCAAATTTCTAGGGCATGGAATAGCGAATTGCTTCGTCGTTACTTTGTTTGTAAGCTATCTTATGTTTTTTTTCCAGAAAATAAGCCATCCCGAGACATCGGAGGCATTGTATATAGGTAAAAATTTCCCTGCTTTCCTTAATAAAGTTTGCTTCTTGAACCAACAAAACCGTGTTCATAATAATAACCCGCCGGGTCGACGAAAGCAAATCGACCAAAACCGTTAGATCGACGGAACTCGATCTTGGCCTTCCAAAAACCGATGTTGCTCCGGCAACATCAAGAAGGCTAAAATCAACACTCCTCATGTTGTCCGAAGATTGGCAACACCGAGGAGTACTAAAAGTCGTGCATCCCATAAGCCGCGCACTAAAATAATAACTCCTCACGTTGCCTGAACGTAGGCAACACCGAGGAAAAACAAAAGCCGTGCATCCCATAAACCGCGCACTAAAATAATAACTCCTCACGTTGCCCGAATATAGGCAACACCGAGGAAAAACAAAAAGCCACACATCCCATAAGCCGTGCACTAAAATGATAACTCCTAACGTTGCCCGAAGATAGGCAACACCGAGGAGGACTAAAAGCCGCGCACTTCATAAGCCGCGCACTAAATTTCAAAACACTGACTCCTCACGTTACTCGAATATAGGCAACTCCGAGGAGCATGAAAAATCACGCACTGATTCTTAAAACTTAAACTCCTCACCCTGCCCGAAGATAGGTAGCATTGGGAAGAACTAAAACACATGCTCCTCGCGTGGCCCAAAGATGAGCAATGCCAAGGAATACCAAAAACCGCACATCTCATAACCAGCGTCAGCTGCTCCCATTCTTAAGAATAATGAGCACGACTCCAACAAGATAAAATTTGGCTAAGTATGAAAAGCCTCAACAATAAAACTGCCCTCAGTTAACCTATGCACTGTACGCCTCTAAAATACGCCTGTATTGCATACTTGTTGAAATATCACAAAAATCTTGGATTGCATGCTAAAGTTGCAAAACTTCCAAAAAAGGAGAATCGAGTCATAACTTAGTCAAATTTTCAATAAAAATTATGTAAACCCTAAGTTGCCGATTATCTAAAAATTAATTGAAGTAAACAGCCCTGTGAACTAGGGGGCATACATCGGTACTTCGATAGAAACATGTGAAAACAATAAGTTCACAAATTCCGTTACTCCAAACGAAGAAGTTAACAAAGAATTTCTAAACAAAAATTTTCTAAGTTCTGTAAATTTCTAAAGTTCTAAGAAGCTCTTAACGAAAATTTTCCAAGCTCTGTTACTTTCTGAAGTTTTATGAATTTCTAAACAAAAATTTTCTACGTTCTGGCAATTTCTAAAGGTTTTATCAACTTCTAAAGTGTTGTTAATCTCTAAGTTCTGTTGCTTTGAACGAAGGGCTTTGACTATAATCACAGAACTAGAAAAGTATGAAATAAAACAAGCACAAGTACACAGAACACAAATGAATTGACAGATAAAAGTACAGTCAAAATATATACATTGCTTATAATTTTCTATACACGGGGTCAAAATGTGGGGGATGTACCCACACAACACTGGCCAACCAAAAGAAAATACAGACTCTGCAGTAAAGATGCAAAGTGCAGACTTTGCACTTGAACAGAATGACTCAAAAAGAAAAACAAAAGAAGTAAGCTATTGACCAAAATCAAGTTAACCTTCACACAAGCCATTCAACATTTCTTGCCGCCGCTCCCTTTTCCGCGCTTGATCAGCAGCTTCTGCTTCTTCTCAAGAGTGGTCTCACTGCCAGTATTGTCAACAAATAGCTCGATGGCAATGTCCTCATCTTCCTCTAAAGCCTTTTCAGAAGTCTCTCTCTTCGTCTTTTGCCTTCGAGATTTGCAGGAGCTTTTATAGGCTTTGATCACTTCAACCTTTTCCCTCTTGATGGTAACCAGCTTGTGTTGAGTCTTCTGCAGTGGCTCCGTCTAAGTCTCCTACTCCTTGGCCTCTGTAGTTGTTATATCGCCTTCTAAAGACACAGAATGGTCATCTAGGCCGTGGAGCGCAGCTATCTTTTCGGCCTTTGGCCCCGGCGGCGAACCAGACGTGAAAGTCGAAGCTGGAGTTGGAACAGAAGCAACCACATAAGATATGGAAATGGTTGCAGTCACGGGCGCCAAAGTAGCTAGAACGTCGGCGGGAAAAGTAGATGGACTTAAAAGATCAAAAATGAAAGCGTTAAATTCTTCCTACTCTTGCAGCGTAAGTTGGAAGTTCCCAAATTCGGAGGAGGCAAGGACATTACCTGCGCCAGAGGGATGCTCGAGAATGTCTACTTCGTACTTACCACCCTCGCCTTCTTTTGATGGCTCCAATACCTTAGGAATAATTTCAAGTCCTGAACTCGTTGGCTGGTCGTGAAGCTGCTCTGATAATTCACCCATTCCAAAAATAGAAGGCTTGGTAAGCATGTCGGTGGTGGTCGTTAAGGCAGCATCGGTGGCCTCCTTCTCTCTTTCAACTCGGAGAATTTCCTGACCCTCAAGTAACTCCTTGGATTCATCGTTGAGATAGGCATCTTGCAACTCTCCATCAGAATAAACGTCGCCGCTGTCGGCAAAACAAGATAAGATTTCCTCTCAAACAAGAGCGAGAGTGCGCGAAAACTTCGGGCCAAGATAGCCGAGACTTCCTTGATGCAACAGAGAGTTGACAAAGAAATTCAGAATAGTCGCATCCAACTTCTCCATTTTCCTTTCGAAAGCATTTTGAAGGTCTAAATAATCTGTTGTCACGACAGCTTTCTCAACTTCAACAGCAGTCTTCTCGGTACTAAGTTGTGCGACCTAGGTCTGTAACTTGGCAATGATATCGGCCTGGTCAGAAATAGTTTTATTGTCCCTTTAATGAGGAGTTTATGATCACCGATAGTCTTTCATTGAGCCTCGATCGTTGTGATGCAGACATTCACTTCTTACTTTAACTTCTCCTCCTCTACATGAGCTTTTTTGATCTCGTCTATGTAGATTATTTCTATTCGGCTGTGGGCTTCTCTCACCTCTTTTAGTGTGTCGGCATTTCTCTTGCTATCCTGTAGTGCCACTGCTTTCTCTTCCTCTAATCGCTTAATCTTGGCGTCATGCTCGGCCAATGCCATCTCAAAGTCATTTTTCTCCGATTCGAAGGAGAGTATCTCCTGGTAATTATTTCTGTTTGTATCCACTAGCTATTTACAGAGCTTCTCCCATCGTTCGGCCTGTTCTAGTTCGCTCTGGATTGCTTGGAGGTGCGGCATGTAGGAATCCTTGTGAATGGGGTGGAGATCTAGGTCAAGCTTGACCCCCTTTCAATAACAACCAGGAAGCGCTGTGTCAAGTTTAGGTGGGCCCGAAGGAAGGACGTGGGAAGGTCTTTGGTAGGGGCGAGAAGTGCCGAGGGCAGCAGTGACAATAGAAGATGATGATATATGACTTGAAGGCGGAATTAGAGTGGAAGTAATGGGAATTTCATGACCCATGGAAGAGTGTTTTGAGGCGAGCTCTGAAGAATGAGGGCAACGTTCAAACTTTGACTTTTTTGATGGTTCATCTCTTTCCTGAAGAGATCTTCTCTTCTCATACCCGCCTTTGTATGATCAAGCTCGGTCTCTTTCTTCCTGTCGATGGGTTTCAGCTTCGAGCTCTTTCCTTCATCTATATTCCTCCTCCGTTTCTCGGTCTTGATGGCGGTTGGAGGAGCGCTTGGGATACCGTTGAGAGTCAGTGAAGTCTTTAAAGTCGTCATAAAAGCCTCGTCCCCTCGTCATACCTGGAATGAGACGTACATGAAAAGTTTGAGAAGAATGAATTTAGCATAACAAATATAGAGAGATGAATGGAAGTGAGTGTCATCCTAATGCAACGTGTAATGTGTTTCTAATATGGGCCTAAAATGGCGTCATGAACCGGTACGAACAACCATAGTAGCATGGATCGAACTGATTTCGGTTATTGTGGCCGGAACTGGGCTAACTGCTGGTGCAATATCAACCGAACCGGGAAGCGTTGTGTCAAATTTAAAGTCAGCTTTCATGAGTGCATCGAAGTCGACAAAAACATCACTGAAATTTTCGAACTCCGCTTCGACATCTCTATTTGGAGAATCTTGATGTCTTCCACTTTCAGAGACTTTGCCTTCACCACTTGCATTGGGAAGAAGTGAACTTGGGAGAACGGGACTCACTCGGGGTTTCATCACAAGACTCCGAGTCCCCACCGTCAAATTCAGACGAGAATTAATCACTGGTAGTGGACTCATCACTACTACTTTCAAACTCTCCTTCTTTCTTTTCCGAATCCACCGTGGCCTTGCCCTCTCTTTGTTTGAACTGCTCTTCTGCTTTCTCCGGGATTGTAGGCATTTTACTTATGCCGCTTAACTAGTCGCAACAGCCTCTTCCCCCTCATAGGCTTCGTCGGTGGATCCTCTGGACGAGCTTTATCTCTCTTGAGAAGTGCCTTCTTGGGAATTGTGGGAGGAGGAAATAGATCTCATATCAACCCAGGATCAAGCACAAGAGGGAATTTCAACTTGAATGGCAGATCCACCCGGAGCCAGTAGTCCATAGCAATGCAAGTTTTCATTAGTCAGTAATACTTTAACGCTTCTCTCCTCGACATTGATTGCCTTTAAAGTCTCGCAAACTTCATTGGGTGTCGCGTATCTGTTCAGCCTTGGAATAACTACAAGAGACATATGGTTGGTTAGGAACTCCATGGCAACGCATCATAAGCTTGAGGAATAAAAAGAAGCTTACCCCCTGTCGTCCACCGACGATTGAACCCCTCGGGGCATCTGACAAAGAAATATTGTGTCTTCAATTGCGATAAGTTTATTTGCAACCATTGGATGATTTTCCGATTTCTCTAGGCTTCGATTATAATCAAGGAGGGACAATCATCTCTCCTCTTGAATGCTAGAAAGTACTGTAACTCGTCGAAGCTTGGAGCGCGGTTGAACGCCTGCATGAAAAGAATATGCAAGCAAGTCAAGATGGCATGGCCATTCGGATGAAGCTGAAATAGGGCGATACCCAAGTTTAAGAGAGTCTCAAGTAGAAAGTCACTGAAGGGAGGCACGACATCATTCAAACACATGTATCGATGGCAAGTGGAGTACCCCTGGGGAGGCATATGAGTGAATTCGTCCTTCTCCAACAAACGAACATCCTATTTTGGAATTCCATGTTGTGCACAAATGTGACGAAGGACCTTGGCGGAAACAACCGATGGAGCTCTCTCAGGCGGATTAAGCAGAACTCTAAAGTTGGCAGGCGTACGATCCACAATTGGCCTAACTGGGCTAACTGGCCATATTGAGCTTACGAAGTGGATGATGACTCGGCTTCTGAGAGTGCCGGGCTTTCCTCGATTGACTTACGACGCATGGATGGCTGCTTCATTCTAAATAACAAAACTCACGTTCGAAAATTGTTGGGTAAATCTATACTAAACTAATAGCTTCCCCGGCTATACTTGAATTCTAAAGAAACATAAACTTGTAATTGCCACGTTGGATTTCAAGAGCGGACTGGGGCAAGTGAAGTGTGCTATCTATATGGGGTAAACTCGGTGCTCGATACACTGCAAATGCTGAGTCCTGTGTAGATAGTTTGCTCGTAGTGGAAGAAGAAAAGAACTTCCCATGTCACTTCGTTTTCTACTTTTTTTTCTACTTCCAATACACTTACCTGTTATCTATGATCGATAACGGATCCGTAGTCCGAAGCGACGTAGAAACTCTTCTCACTACAGGAACGCTGAGCGTGTAACAAGCAAGCAGGATAAGTCCAAATTCTGCGAAAGAATCGTGATCGATTGGTGATGTGACGTACAGTAACAGCTGTGAAGCTGGACATAAGTCAATTTTGGTCTAATGGACGAAAATAGCAAAACGTGTCAAGCACTGGGCCGAAGCCCGAATGTCATTCCGGGAAACAACTCGAGACTCGATTTACTATCTTCCTCCATTAAACCGCAATCAACTTAAACTTCTCACGATCAACATTACGAATGGGAACTCATCATCAAATCATTATACCAACACAATAATTAGCAAACCAATTAAGCAAACCCACCTCTAACTGAATTCAAAGGCGTAGGAAGAATCAAAGATCAAACTCAACGAACTACGGAATGGATCGGTGGCGAGCTGATGATAGGTCGGCAGAAAATAAGGTCGGTGGCGAGCTGATGGCGAACTAGGGTTTTGCTCTGGAATGAGGCAAGGAATCACGGTGCTGCGATTGGAGATTACAGCTAAGAGCTTGGACTAGATGGATTCAAGGAAGTGATTAATCGACTCGAACGAGCTAGGATCGGATCGTCTTATGGCTTCAGGTCACAGGGCTTCGGATCGCACGAGAACGATTTGGCTTGCATGAGAATAAAGGAACTGGGTCGGCTCGAATATAAATAGGCGAGCAAAAGAAAGCAAAATTTTTTTCTAAGTAGTTGGGTCGCGTGAGATCCATCATGGATCGCTGGAGACCCACCTTCACAAAGTCAGGTTGCTAGTGACCCATCCCACATGGATCGCTAGTGACACACAAAAGAAAAAAAAGGAAAAAAAGGGGGCTACACACATTTTCCCTGTACTAGATCTCCTAGGCCTATTCATCATTCCGAGGCATGCCGAGAAACTATGGGAAGAAATTTGATCCATTGTGACAAGCAATAATAGTAAAAAACAAAGCTAGATGACCGACAGCATGACCTGCCATGCATTTGTAAACTCTAATGTAATTACCTAGAAATCGACGGACATACATTGAGGGCAATAACTTCGAGAGCACGCCTTGTTGATAATGAAGATGCACTCTTGGGGGCAAATGTTATCCGGGTTTTTAACCCTACAAGATCTAATAGGAAACAGAACGGTTTGGTGTTATCAGAATGGTTTAGAACTTAACCAGAAAGGATAAAGCAAGAAGTTAATGAGAGCCAAGCTATATGACTAAGGCAATGACTGGGATCAAGTAAACGGAGAGATCGGCATTCTTTTAGCCCAATCAGAAATTGCGCGCAAATAGCCAGGCAAATAGCCAGTAAATGGCCATCAAAACGAAATGACGACGACAAAAGACTATGGAAACATCTCAAATTCCAAACTCCAGAAAAATCCTATGTGCTCAAATCATCGACAACCCAAACATCTTTCTGATTCAACAGCAAACTACCTAAGGAAGCAGTGAAGGAAAAGCCAAGAGATTAGCTTGCAAACGAGCCAAGTCTACGGGTCACCAGTGACTCATAGACCATGGGTCGCCAGCGACCCATGGTTTTGCCTTGGTTTGCGAGCCAATCCCCCTGGGTCGTTCCCTATCTACCTGCGAGCAGATGATGAAGTGGCCTGGCCCAAAAGCTCTCTGATCCATATAAATACCATCTTACCTGCAACACAAACGGGATCTTCTCCGGACTAGTTGCTGAAGCTCTGCTAGAATTATTCTTCACTCTCTACTTCCCTCACAACAATCTCAAAAGGAATTCACTGTAATTCTCTAGTGGATTCCAACTCTGGAGATTCAATCTAGCAAAAGATAATCAAAGCTTTATAATCAAACATCTCTTATAACAATAATCAGTCTTTAATAAAACTATAAAGTGGATGTAAGCGTCATTAACAGCCGAACCACTGTAAAAATTCTCTATCTTCTTTCTTTTATTGTTCTTTTCTTATATCTATTATCTGTGATATTGCTTTGTCATAACAGGGCTGGTGCTTTCAAATTCAAACCAGGATATTGTCCATTTTTTGGGTCAGCAATACCTGTCTTTAGGTACATAAGCTTTTTCGAAAAAAATGATCTTCAGCAATGAATTGGTACTTGCATTTAATCATCATCTATATTATAACATGTCGTTAGCAATGAATTGGTACTGTATCTAGACGGTTATGGATTTTATGTGAAGATAGATGTTCGTTTAAAATATTTTATATTGAATTATTTGTATATCATATTTCATTATGTGTGTTTTTCGATTGTTTGTATGTGGTAATTATACGAGTATTGCTGGTTTCATGTTAAAATATGTTTATTACTAAATATATGCTGGAGAAAAATGATGTGGAAACTGAATGAGCTACAACAGCGAGAGAAATCTGCACGAAAAATCAATAACTTTCAACAGCCTTTAATAAACGGTATAAAAAGAATATGCAGTAAAATAAACGCTACAAAATATATATGGGGCATTTAAAAAATGCTACTAAATACCTTGTTGTGGTAGGAAGTAACTTTTAGTGGCAATTGTAAGCCTTTGATGGCGTTTTTAAGTGCTACAATAAAAGTTTTTGGTGCATTTTTTGGACGCTGCAAAAAGATGATTTTTGGTAGCGTTTGGGTTATTGCAACAGAAAATACTGGATTTTTAGTTGTATGTCGTATAACGGTATTCTCTAAACAATACCTTAAGTTATGGTTGTGTTTTTTATGCGCCACTGAAGACTAATTTTTTTTGTAGTGATCGACTGTGGAGTAGAGTTCTTGCTTTAGTAGGTTTTCACATAACGCCATTTGTATCTGTTCTTTGAAACGACACAACACTTTTTAAGAAAGTTGGCGAGGTGATAATGCCCATATGTTATTATCTATGTTGATGAACTTTATTATGGAGATTTGGTAGAAGCGGAATGGAATAACCTTTAGAAGAATTGGTAGATGACGACCATCTATTTTGTAACAACCCGCAATTTGGCGCTGGTTATTTAGTTAGTTAGTTAGTTAGTTAATTAGGCTTCGAAAATAGAATTAATGCAAACGATGGAATTTGACCATGAAACTTGCAGCATTGTATTCATGGCGAAATTCTGAGCAACTTTTATATTTGGTTTTGCGATCGGAGTTCAAACGAAGAAGTTACGAACGGTAAACAAATTCGGAACAAAAACAATTAAATAATAAATAATTAACGTTTTTATATTAATTACCCGGGCCTACATGCCGACCCATCATCGAGGACGGTCGACCCCTAGTACTCAACTGGTCACCCAAGGGCGGTCGACTGGTGGTGACCTGGAAGCTCCAATAAACCTAGGCGCAACAGGTCGGATTTAATATATTTTGATATAACGGTTCTGTTTGATTCTAGCACCTATAAATTCAAGCATAGCCGTCCTTTTCTTCTCATATTTTTTTGAAAGCAGTACCGAAGCTCTGACATTTCTTCTTCTCCACTTTCTATCTAAATTATAAAGATAATATATTTGTATCTATATTCATACAAAGTAGAGAAGAGTGAAAACCTAATAAAAATGAGAGGAGAAGAGGGTCAACCCCATGCGTATTTGAGGTAATTTATATATTTATATCTATTTTCTCTCCCAATCCCAAATCTCTTCTAAGATCTATAATTCAAATGTATGTATATACTCTTTTATAGACATCTCTTGGATTAAAAAGGAATTGGAGATGAATCAAATGTTCTACTTCAGATATGAAGATTTAGATCGCTTTTAAAAGATGAGTAGGAAATTTTATAGATTGTTATAATATGGAAATTATCCCATTGATGTTTATTTGATTATTATGCCTAATTGGATAATTATATATGAGTTGTAGACAACGAATTGAATATGATCTAAATATAACAAATATCGTCTACATATTCTAGTTTTAAATTGATTTGGCATTATTTACAACCTGATCTGGAAATCAGTCCCAAAAAGTATGAATTGAAAACATTAATTTAAATAAAGCTTATTCCAGATTTAAAATAGGTTGTATAAGAATGTTATAAATTTGGATTATTACCCTAATCTTGTTAGAATATAAACTGTTCTAGTATTTAGAATTGCTGGAATTTAGATTCCTTTAATATTTGTAAATTAGTTTGATTTCTTTCTCTTTTAGAATGATACAGTGTTTGATCTAACAAGAAATAGATGGAAATAGAAAGAGAAAGAGATGTGTAAAGTATGAATTCATTGTATTTTACACTGTCTATTTCAATGATAAAAAGGAAATGATTATTACTTGTAATTTAAAACGATGTAATCTTTTATATTTTAATGTTAAATCTTTTATTTTGGACTAATTTATGAAAATCATAGCGAATGATCTTTTAGATATAGTTCAAGCAATTTAACATGGAAAAGTGTATTCTAGTAAAGGTATATAACTAGAACATATTTAATAAAAGTAAATATTTGTACGTAATTACTACACTTATAATAATTAAATAGAAAGTTAATAATGACGCTTGCGCGTAATATTCAGATTTAAGATAATTAACTAATGAGAAAAGAATTTAAAAGGTTGGAACTCCAATAAATAGTAATAAATATGGAAGTTATAATAAATTGATAGGGTAAATGGATTAATGGGACTGATAAAAATGGAACAGGTATAAAATGTTACTAATTTGAAATAGTAATCATACATAATTGTCTTAGGAAATGTCTCTTAGGAATTTATGGAGAAATTGACATTTATGAGCATTAAATGGGGATTTATGGGTAGATAAATATTTAAGGTAAATCTTCTTTCCTTAAATAAAAAGGGAATTAGTAAGCTAAGTCCAATATCTATCTAAGCTAATATAAATAAAGACTTCGGATGGTTAATTGGACTTAGTGGGTTAGTGATGCATGGTCAATAGAGTCACCCGACAAAAGACCGCCCTTCACTTTGAGGCTACAAACAGTCGGGTGTACTTACTACTGATAAGAGATATCACTAACCCAACGACCTGTGATGACGTGAGAGATTGGACTTTCTTTTTTAATTGGAAAGTATTAAATGGTCCAAATTTGGAATTAGGAGCGGTGAGTGATATCTCCATAGGGGTTCGCTTCTGGTTTGAGGTCTTAAGTGGCTGAAGGGTCCGCCTCTCTCCTAAATGGAAATATTAAGTAATCTAATGAGATTCCAAATAAATAAATAAGGATGTCTCTGAAAGGGTTTAATTCAGTGTTGAGGTCTTAAGTGGTTGAATGGTCTGCCTCCCTACCGAAAGGAATAACCAAATAAGATGCCATATTTATAATTAAAGATGAGAATGGATTTCTCAAGAAGGGTTCATTTTAGGCTTGGGGTCTTAAGTGACTATACATTCCTCATCTTTCCTATACAAGAAGTATTAAGTCGCTCAATGAGACTTCCTAGCAATGACAGCTAGATAGCACCGTTGTGGAGCATGCTTTTGCAATTAGGTCTTGAATGACGAGGTCTACCTGTTTTCTACTGAGAAGTACTAAGTGGATTGGGTACAGTCTCTTACATTGCTAAAGTCAAAATAATAATAGTACCATTTAGGAGCATGCCTTGGGGATAGGTCTTAAATGATAGGGTCTGCCTTAGTTAAGGTCTTAAATGACCAGAATCTGCCTATTTTCTAATAAAAAGGTATTAAGTGGCTTGGGTACTATTTATTATATGACTATGATTTTATCGACGATAGATGCGGTAATAGTTGGACATTAAATGTCTGAAGCCTTAAATAGTGGTTAGAGGTCTTGTAGCTAGGACCCATCGATCATTGACAACATTTTTAGGAAACCACCTTAGGAATAGTCTTAAATGATGGGGTTTACCTCAATTAAGATTGTACATGACAGAGTCTGCCAATTTATCTTTTAAAAGTATTATAGAAGCCCGCCTCATTTTCAGAATTATTAAGTGACTAATGGATTTGGAAGTATTGGGTGGTTGATATGGCTTCATTAGTATTTCGTACATTGGGAAGGGGTAAGTAAGTAATCGTGTGTGCAATGCAAAGCTAGATTAGAAATGGCTAACTTTGATGGACATAACAATTAAATGGAAACCTATTGGTATAAGTTTATGTTACGGACAGTTTATATTATTTTCCAATCAGCAGAACGTAGTTTTGAATCCCTCCTCATTACAACCCACATGATAGATTTAGAGGAACAAATCACTGGAGATGGATGTGCCTTATAGTTGGAGAGTCTTCTTTCTTTCATGCTCGATGCTGATGTGAAAATCCGCTTTCCAAGAAATACCCTTAGTCCCAAGGTAGTAGTTATAATCAGTATTCTTATCATTTTATTATTTCCGTTGTGAGTTTAGATTTCTATCAATCTCTGATAATGCTCATGCTTATTTGCAAGTACCCAATCCAACGATCTGTGCTTTTATTGACTTGGGTTTCGATTTTTTATCGAAATTTGGACCCATTAAGGTGCGGTTTGTTACATTTGGTATCAAAGCTCTAGGTTAGTAGATCAGAGGAATTAGGATAAATTGAGAGAACGTATTTGTACTTTCCTATCTAGTAATATTATATTCTTACGCTAGATTCTAAGAGTTCCGATTATAGAAGCAGTTGTAGTTCCACTCCAAAGGAATGGGCAAAGCAACTATGAGTTGGAATCTTAGAGTTAAGATTTTCATGTCGACTTCAAAGTACCCCCACGGAGTGCTGGTAATGCATAAAGCGCTATTTTTGAAGAGCATGAGTACGACATATGGCTGAATCCCGAAGACTGGAGTTGTTCGACTTGACGATTGAGATTCTAGCTACCTTGTGATTTTGGACTTTGAGTTCTAGTCAGAGACACACAATTATTCCAAATGGATGTGAAATTAGATTCTGTATGTCGTAATTGTCCAGAAGTAAGTAATTGCTAGGGTGCATCATGATCACCTCTTTGATGGCAAACCGGATTTTTATTTGAATAATTAATGTTAATTCCTTGGTCTAAAAACCTATGATAAAATTTTTATAAAGTATATTTTGAAAATGCTTTGGATTTTTGAAAAAAGTGTTTTCAAAGGATTTTTTTCCCAATAACTTATTTTGGAAATTTTGTTTTAGGAAAGTACTGGAATTTTAATTTTCAAAGAAACATGTATACCACTAAGCTGGCCGTGTTAAGAGATTTTTAGTTTATAAAACAATAATTCTTTAAAACCTTAAATATTTATATGTATATATCAATAAAGGTTTGATATTGATTTTTGGCAAGAAAGTACTTTTTCGATTTAGGAAATTTACGTTTTAAAAAGGTATTTGGAAACTTTAACATCCCCCACTTGGAGGCCCAAAATTAACGACTACGGATGCTGCAGTCATTCATAGATATTAATTCTCGATGACCAAATGCGGTAATATTAGATACATTGATATAACAGAAACATATGGATATGAAAAAAAATTAAAACCATTAAACAATTTTCTCATTCCATTTCAATCATATTTCAAATTCATTACATAATCCCAAATTTGAGAATCATCTTCAGAGAAAATACAATTATTTTAAAATACGCCAAGAGCGACATATGAAGATGCCCCCTTGGATGATCAGAGTCTAAACATAGTCAACGACTTTTCCTTTACAACCAAAACACAGTAGAATCAAATAGAAAAGAACTCCTAATAGCTAGCTTGCCTCCTGCATGTCTTTGGAAGCTTATTCATCTAAAGAATAACCTGGAAATCCTCAACTCTCAAACTATTCAAAACTAATTGAGTACCCGAGAGTTTAAGGGGAAAACATAAACTTCGAGTTAGACGAAAAGGCTGGTATGAATAATAACCTACCATCTCGAACCATTTAGATATCTAGTGAGACCACGCCGCTTAGCGAAATAGGTTTTTCCCTCATTGGTATTTTGCCCAAAACTTTATAATAACCATATATTGTGCTCCTCCATCCACAATGGTAAAAAACATAGCAATTTAAAATATCATGATGATATGCAAATGACCAAAATATCCTGGATTTCACATCCCCATTCATTTGACTATCTGTCTCAAGTATAGTTTCTAGGGTCACTATTAATCTATTAGTTTTCATGGGCTGACTAATAACCTGTTTAAAGCTTATGGACTATATGTCTGATCTCATAATTTTTATTGGCCCCTGCCAATAACTTCATTTAATAATTTCACGGGTTCTCTCTGAACCTATTTGTATCTCCAATATCTTCTCTTATATCATAGTTTTCATGGGTTGACTATGAACCTATTGACTTCTGTCAATAACTTTATTTGTATATAGTTTTCATGCGATCACTATGAACCTATTGGCCCCTCCCAATAACTCTCTACAAACATAGTTTTCATTGGTTTACTATGAACCTGTCTAGATGGAGACTGACAACTTCTTGATCAGTCTTTAGGCATCCTAAGTTTTGGTTCACCTGATATCCTGAATGTAATTCTACTTATACAGGACTTAACTCAATTTATATTCACTACTGGGTCAACCTAGCTAGTTATTCTGCCCTTCTGCCCTAAAATATAATTATGGATCCATTATACAGTGAATATGTTTATAGAAGAAGCACATACAAAAACATAACAATACAAATATTTATGGTTTAATATCCTTGAAATCATTTCCACATAAAACATGGTTAATACCTTTAACCCATTTTTTTATCGAGGAAAGCTTCTTCAAAAACTCCAAAATTAAAAACCATTTCAAAGTTCTTTTATATTGCCATGGGTTTTCTTTTAAAAATGAGATGGGCTCTTTGTTTTGAAAACTAAGGCTTTCAAAACCTTAGACCTTTATTTTCGAAGCCATTAGAACATCTCTTTCGAAAGCATTCAAATCTTCTTTTCAAAACACTAAACATATGCCTTTCGAAACGCTTTAAAACATCTCTTTCGAAAGCATTCAAATCTTCTTTTCAAATCACTAAACATATGCCTTTCGAAATGCTTTAAAACTTCTCTTTTGAAAGCATCAAAACCTTCTTTTCAAAACCATCAAAACATTCCTTCCAAAAGTATTAAAGCATATCTTTCCAACTTGTAGAAGCATAGCTTCGAAACCATTTGAATACCCTTTTCCAAAACCTTTGGGTTTATCTATAAAAGTAACTTTTGGGTCAAAGTGAATATAAATGAAAGTAGCCTTTTCGAAACCATTAACCTTCTTTTTTTCATTTTTTTTCTGTGAATTGTTCAAGTAAAAGAATTTGGGAAAAACAGATGGCTTCAGAACCATCCTTTTGAAAGCTTTAATTTTTAAGGAAAATAATTGGAAGGATAGGTTCGAAACACCTTTCAAAGTCATTGCCTACGAAACTTTAGTTTAAATGGCTATTGATGCCCTTTCGAAAGCATTGGGAAGCGGCTTGTTATATTTGTAAAACAAAGGCTTGCCTTTAGAACTCATTGAAAACTTCAACCTATTCGAAAGGCATGATGACGGTAACAAGGTTTCGACTTGGTTCAAAACTACCCTTTCAAAAGCTCCATTTTTAAAATATAAAACGCGGCAACTCATTCCAAAGCAACCTTTTAAAATAACAAGGCGACTATCCCATTGAAAGCTATATAAGTAATTCAACCCTTTCGAAAGCATCCACTAAAAGCAAGGCAAGCCGCGTCTCTTTTGAAAGCAAAACAAAGACCTTCGAAAGCTATTTAAAATGGCCTTGATCCGTTCGAAAGCATGGTTTCGACTCTATACCTTGCACCTTTCTCCATTCCACTACGTAATAAAGCATTGATTTCATGTGTATTGGTTTCGACTTTAGTTAGGGGTGGAAGTATGGGGTCAAAAGGTTACTATTGGAAGTGGTGAAGCAATAAACCTTTACAAAACTGTTTTGTTGCCTTTTAAATAAATGCTTTTCAACTAACTTGCCTATTGGTAAAAATGTAACTGGTTGCCATAACCTTAACAATTTTTTTTTTAAAGAATATCGAATTCATCTAGGACTAATTAAAAATAATTAGCAAAGATTCCATTCCCTTTAGCAAAACCATTAAGACATTCAAGTCCCTCAACTAAATTAATTTAATTTCCATAGTATATTACTTAGAAAAAATCCCCAAAAAATCATCAAAATTAATTTTTAATATGATATCTAACATATATTAATTTCAGAACCAAAATCCCTCATATATTAGCCGAAATAAATTTTTAAACCCAATTAATTATTTATTCTTTCAAAAATTCATAATAAATTATCCATAGCTTGGATAATTACAAAATTTAAACCTATCTCCAAAATAATATTTTACATAACGTATTAAATCCTCATGGCATTTGAAACCCAGTATATACGATTTTAGCCTTAAAGTTGAATAATTTTTTTATCAAACATACTTGTTTGAATCAAACATATCATGTTATCCAAGCATATCATCATTAAAATCATCATAAAGGTTTTAAACTTAAAACTCGAAATCAAATGCTCTTTAAAAACGAAAATGAGATGGTTTTGATTATTATTCACCTTGCTTTGGATAAAGAACTTGAGATTTGATCTTGCTTAATTTTCCATGCTTGATTCCTTAACTTTTAATTGATTTTTCTCGTCTTTTCCCCTAGGTTATGGCCTGTTTGAGCTCTTTGGTTTATGTTTTCGAATTATGAACCTGTGAAATAAAAATGGGAATAAGTGTTTAGGGGTTAACGGTTATGGTGGACGGCTATTCCCCATAATACCCTTGCCTTATTCTTCTATTAGTTAACTTATAAAACCATTTCCATAAACTCATTCTTCTAAATTTTTATTTAATTAAGAATGGCCTCTAATAAATTTTCAAATCTCAATCCCCTAATCACTCTAATCTTTACATTATTCTATTTAATTTATCTAATTAAATCTGCTGAATAATCTTATTTAAAATTAAGGGTGTTACATGCTCCCCTCCTCAAATAATTTCGTCCTCGAAATTCAGTAATGACTAAATACTAAGCATAGAAATCATCTGTAACATCTCCTTACTACCATACTAGCCTACTTGACTAACAACAGCCTATATAAAGCAAACATAGAACATAACCTCACAACAGATCAGGATAAGTATCTCTAATCTTGTCTTTTGTTTCCCAAATACAATCTTTCTCTTTGTCGCTCCACTGAACTTTCACCAACTTGATTGTCTTGTTTCTTAACATCTTCTCATCTCTCGCCACAACCCGGACTGGTTGCCTAACAAAAGTCAAATTTAATTCTACTATCAAATTTTCCAACTCTGTCGAAGGAATAGTAGTCTCTAGATCATGAACATACTTATGAAGATGAGATACATGAAACACATTATGAGCACCTGCCAAACTGCTCGGCAACTCTACTTTGTATGCGAGCTTCCCGATCCTCTCTATAACTAGGAACAGACCAACATATCTTAGTGCTAGTTTCCCTGACTTTCTGAATCGTACCACACCCTTCGTTGGTGATACTTTAATGAAGACTCTATCTCCAACCAAGAATTCTATATCTTTACGCATCTTATCTGCGTAACTTTTCCATCTAGACTGAGCTCTCTTCATCCTTTTTCAGATCAACTCAATCTTCTCTGTCGCCACTCTAACCAGATTGGACCTTTAGATCATCGATCTTTGACCCAACCTCAAGCCTTTTAATCTTCTCGGCTAATAATGGATCCTCTTTCTGCTTAGAAGCAATTCTTTCGATCAACACTGGTCGAACTTCTAAATAGGACAACATGGTGGTTCTCTGACTAGAACTAGCAATCGATCTTAACTGCACACCACAAGTAGTCAAAGCTTTTAAATCTTTCCATTCTTCCAACATAGCTAACACCACATTCTGATGTTTTCTACTAAGAGCATATGTTACTTTGTTTCCTTTCCCAGGTGTATACTCTATATCAAAATCATAAGCTGCTAAAATTTCCAGCCACATCTGTTGTCACATATTCAACTCCTTCTAAGAGAATAAATATCTTAAGGACTTATGATCTGTATATAACTCAAATCTCTCACTTAAGAGATAATATCTCCATACCTTCAATGCGAAGATCACCGCTGCCAACTCTAGATCATGAGTAGTATATCTCACTTAATGCGGTCTAAGTTGTCATGAGGCATAGGCAATGACTTTACCTTTCTGCATCAACACAGCTCCTAGTCTGATTTTGCATGCATTGGTATACACCACCGACCCTTGGTTTCCGTCTGGAACCACTAACACAAGCGCATTGGTCAACAAATGCTTTAACTTAAGAAATGCTTCCTCACATTTGTCAGACCAAGTAAAATTCATGTCCTTCCTAGTTAACTTAAGCAAATGCGCTTCTATCCACGAGAAATCCTTAATGAATCTCCGGTAATAGCCAGCAAGTCCAAGAAAACTTCTAACCTTAGTCACCGTCTCTAGTCTCTTTCAATTATTAACATCTTCGATCTTATCTTGATAGACTGACAGACCCTTCTTCGAAACCACGTGACCATGAAACTTAAACTCTTTCTTTCAGAAATGACACTTGGAAAACTTCACTTTCAGCTGATGCTGCCTCAGCTTCTCAAGCACTACTCTTAGATGATCTTCATGCTTTTTTCATCTTTATAGTATATTAAAATATCATCTATAAATACCAATACGAACCTATCCAAGTACTCTTGGAAAACTCGGTTCATCAAATCTTCGAAGAAAGCTGGTGCATTTGTTTACCCGAATGGCGTTACTAACCACTCGTACGAACCATATCAAATCTGAAATGCTGTCAGCGGAATACTATCCTCTGCCACTCTTAACTGATGGAAATCTGTCGTAAAATCCAATTGGGAAAATATTATGGCTCCACATAACTGTTCAAATAGATCATCAATTCTCGACAAATGATACTTATTCTTGATCGTCTTCTCATTCAACTTACGATATTCGATGCACAATCTCAACGACCCATCTGGTTTCTTCACGAACACCATGGCCGCACCCCAAGGCGAACTGCTTGGTCTAATAAAATTCTTTCCTTCTAAATCCACTAGCTGCACCTTCAATTCCTTCATCTCGGTCGGTGTCATCCTACTAGGTGGTCTACTTACAAGTTCTGCTCCTAGCACAAGATCTATCTGAAACTCAACGGCTTGATTAAGTGGTATTCCTGTAACCGGCTCAAAAACATCTCCAAATTCTCTTGCTACACGAATCTGACTTAACTCCACTTCTACTTCCATAGCACTCAACAGAGTACAAGCAATCCGGTTACAATCCTCTACTAAGAATATAATTCGGTTATGCCTATCAGGCTGTCTCAGCGATATTTCCCCATTTTGGAAAAATATCCTAACCTCATATCTACCTAACCAATCCATACCAAAAATGATTCCAAAATCTACAAAATCAAAAACATATAGACTGCATGCAAACTTATGGCCAAACAAATCAAGTTCTAATTGGTCACATCTCATTCCTAGAGTTGCATATCCTCCTATCGGATTCACAACCCTTAAGGAATTAATAAGGCATGTGGGTTCTAAACATAATCTATCAACCAAACACTGAGATATAAATGAATGTTATGCACCGGTATCAAAGAGTACCCTAACTGGTATACTTCGAATCAAAAGCGTACCTTCCATCATAGTCTTTCCTTTCCCAACAGCAGTTGGTCTAGCGAACGATGGTCCAACAGCAAAGACTTTTCCCCTATTCGCCCTGACTGGTTCTGGGCACTGATTCTTATAATGCCTAACCTGGTCGCAGTTAAAGCACTTCACACCTTACGGCATTCTTTCCCTTGCTAGTTCGGCATTCATGAGCATAATGACACTTCTTATCGCACTTAAAACAAACTAGATTAGCCTTCTCCTTCTTGGCAGCTTCTCCCTTCTGGGTTCCCTTCTTCTTGAAGAACTTCTTCTTCTTACCAAGAGAACTCTAGGTTTCAACCCGTTTCTCCTTCCCATAAGTAGCAAGCATCTCCTCATGTCGGATTGCCATTTCGAAAACAACATTACAAGGATCACAAAGAAGTGGCAGGATCGCCCTAGCAATCTCGGGTCTCAATCCCTGAATAAACTTCTCATTCCTCTTGATGACGATGTCAATGATAGCATGTCCATATCTGGATAACTCATCAAACTACGTGGCAAACTCAATCAACGACATCTCGCCTTGCACTATATCCATGGACTTCCTTAACAATGGTGACTTGGCAACTTCAGATAAAAACCTCTCCTCGAATCTCTACCGAAATTCCACCCAAGTCAACTCTTCCTCGAGAACTCTGTTAGTAACACTATTCCACCAATGAAGCGCTGCTCCCTACAACTTTTAGAAGCAAACCTACTTTTATGCTCATCGTTTAATCTCAAGTCAGCAAAGATCCTTTCACAATGAAAAAGCTAGTTCTCAACTTCTATAGTATCCTCCATTCCCAAAAATGGCTTCCCACTAAGACTAGTATAATCCCTACTTAGCTTAGCATAGTTGTTGCCAACTGGGGCCACGGGATTGGCTCCTCCAACATTCCCAACATTACCTCCAGCTAATCCAATGGCAGCTCCTGCTTGCACCAAATTGATAAAGAATTGATACATCATCCCCATATCCACTAGTGGATTTCCTGCACCTACGTTGGCATCTGCATTTTGATTAGCATTTGCCTGTCGACCATGGTTTCTCCTATTGGGTTGAGCATTTCCATTTGTTATGGTGCTTCCTTTACCGAGATTTCCTCTTCCGTTTCCTACCTCCATATCTTCCTTTCTCATAAATCTGCATATGAGCCTTAGTAAGTACAGAAGAATGGTCTAAAAGAGAAGAGAATACACACTTATATATATATATATGTAAGTATGTATGTATGTATGATTCAAATACAAGTACAGTACTATAGCGTTAACTCAAATCCCGATCTCATTTTCTAATACATTGGTTTATGTTTTGAAAAATCATTTTAAGTCTGAAATTTATTTTAAGTTTTCATAAACCTATGCTTTGATACCAACTTGTAACATTCCTCGCTTAGAGGGCCAAAACTAACGGCTACGAATTCTGCAGTCATCCATAGATATTAATTCTCAGTGACCAAATGCGGTAATGTTAGAAACATTGATATAATAGAAACTCATGGATAGGGGAAAAACTTAAAACCATTAAACAAATGTCTCATTCCATTTCAATCATATTTCAAATTCATTACATAATCCCAAATTTGAGAACCACGTTCAGAGAAAATATAATTATTACAAAATACGCCAAGAGCGACATATAAAGATGCCCCTTTGGATAATCAGAGTCTAAATATAGGTAATTAAATGAATTTTCCTTTACAACCAAAACACAGCGTAATCAAATAGAAATAACTCCTAATAGCTAGCTTGCCACTTGCACATCTTCGGAAGCTATGTCTAAAGGAGAACCTGAAAATTCTTAACTCTCAAACCACTCAAAATCAATTGAGTACCCGAGAGTTTAAGGGGGAAACATAAAATTCGATTCAGAAAAAAATCCTGGTATGAATAATAACCTGCCATCTCGAACCATTTAGATATCTAGTGAGACCACGCCGCTTAGCGGAACGGGTTTTCCCTTCACTAGTATCTTGCCCAAATATATATAATAATCATATACTGTGCTCCTCCATCCACAATGGTTAAAAACAGAGCAATTTAAAATATCATGATGATATGCAAACAAGCAAAATATCCTGAATTTCTCATCCTCATTCATTTAACTATCTATCTCAGTTATAGTTTCTAAGGTCACTATTAACCTATTAGTTTTCATGGGTTGACTAATAACCTGTTTAAAGCTTATGGATTGTCTGTCCGCTCTCATAGTTTTCATGGGATCACTAAGTACGTATTGGCCCCAGCCAATAACTTCATTTAATTATTTCATGGGTTCTCCATGAACCTATTGGTATCTCTAATAACTTCTCTTATATCATAGTTTTTATGGGTTGACTATGAACCTATTGACTTCTGTCAATAACTTTATCCGTATATAGTTTTCATGGGATCACTACGAACCATCCCCAATAACTCTCTCCAAATATAGTTTTCATGTGTTTACTATGAACCTACCTAGACTGACAACTTCTTGATCAGACTTTGGGCATCCTAAGTTCTGGTCTACCTGATCTCCTAGATGCAATTCTACATATACAGGACTTAACTCAATTTATATTCACTATTGGGTCAACCTAGCTAGTTATTCTACCCTTTCTCCCCAAAATATAGTCATAGGTCCATTATACAGTGAATATGTTTATTAAAGAAGCACATACAATAACATAACAATACCAATATTTATGATTTAATATCCTTGAAATCATTTCCACACAAAACATGGTTAATACCTTTAACCATTTCAAAGCTCTTTTATATTGCCATAGGTTTTCCTTTAAAAATGAGATTGGGTTCTTTGTTTTGAAAAGTAAGGCTTTCGAAATCCTAGACCTTTACTTTCGAAACCATTAGAATATCTCTTTCGAAAGCATTCAAATCTTCTTTTGAAAACACTAAACATATGCCTTTCGAAATGCTTTAAAACGTCTCTTTAAAAAGCATTCAAATCTTCCTTTCAAAACACTAAATATATACCTTTAGAAATGCTTTAAAACATCTCATTCGAAAGCATCAAAACCTTCCTTTCGAATTCATTAAAACATTCCTTTCGAAAGTATTAAAGCATATCTTTCCAACTTGTAGAAGCATAGCTTCGAAACCATTTGAAAGTACCTCTTTCAAAACTATAGGGTTTATCCTTAAAAATAACTTTTGGCTCAAAGTGAATATAAACGAAAGTAACCCTTTTGAAACCATTAACCTTCAAGTAAAAGAGTTTAAGGAAAACAGATGGCTTCAGAACCATCCTTTTGAAAGCTTTAGTTTTTAAGGAAAACAATTGGAAGGATAGCTTTGAAACACCTTTCGAAGCCATTGCCTTCGAAAACTTTAGTTTAAATGGCTACTAAAGCCCTTTCGAAAGCATTAGAAAGCGGCTTGTTATATTTATAGAACAAAGGCTTACCTTTAGAACTTATTGAAAACTTCAACCTATTCGAAAGGCATGAAGAGGTCAACAAGGTTTTGACTTGGTTCGAAACTACCCTTTTGAAAGCTCCATTTTTAAAACATAAAACGCGGCAACTCATTCGAATGCTACCTTTTAATACAAAAAGGCAGCAACCCCTTCAAAAGCTATATAAAAATAATTCAACCATTTCGAAAGCATCCATTAAAAGCAAGGCAAGCGGCGTCTCTTTTGAAGGCAAAACAAATACCTTCAAAAGTTATTTAATATAGCCTCGATGCTTTTGAAAGCATGGTTTCGACTCTATACCTTTTGCCTTTATCAAATCCACTACATACCAAAACATTGATACCATGTGTATTGGTTTCGACTTGGTTAGGGGCGGAAGTATAGGGTCAAAAGGTTGCTACTGGAAGTGGTGAAGCAATAAACCTTTACAAAACTATTTTTTTGCCTTTTAAATAAATGCTTTTCAACTAAGTTTCCTATTTGTAAAAATGTAATTAGCTGCCATAATGTTTACAAAAATCTTTTCTAAAAGACTGCCGAATTCATCCAGAATTAATTAAAAATAATTAGCAAAGAAGCTCTTCCCTTTAGCACAACAATTAAGACATTCAATCCCTCCAACTAAATTAATTTAATTTCCATAGTAAATTACTTTAGAAAATTCCCAAAAAAATCATCAAAATTCACTTTTAATATGTTATCTAACACATGAATTTCAGGCCCAAAATCCTTTATATAATAGCCGAAATAAAATTTTAAACCCAATTATTTATTTCTTCTTTCAAAAATTCATAATGAATTATCCATAGTTTGGATAATTACGAGAATTTAAAGCCATCTCCAAAATAATGTTTTACACAACGTATTAAATCCTTATGGCATTCGAAACTCAATATATACAATTTTAGCCTTAAAATTTAATAAAACATTTATCAAACATACTTGTTTGAATCAAACATATCATGTTATCCAAGCATATCATCATTAAAATCATCATAAAGGTTTTAAACTTAAAACCCAAAATCAAATGTTCTTTAAAAATGAAAATGAGATGGTTTTGGTTATTATTCACCTTGCTTTAGATAAAGAACTTGAGATTTGATCTTGCTTAATTCTCCTTGCTTGATTGCTTATCTTTTAATTGATTTTTCTCCTCTTTTCCCCTAGGTTATGGCCAGCTTGACCTCTTTGGTTTATGTTTTAGAATTATGAACTTGTGAAATGAAAATGGGAATAAGGGTTCAGGGGTTAAGGGTTATGGTGGACGAATATTCCCCATGATACCCTTGCGTTATTCTCTTATTAGTTAACTTATAAAACGATTTCCATAAACTCATTCTTTTACATTTTTATTTAGTTAAGCACGACCTCTAATAAATTTTCAAATCTCAATCCCCTTATCACTCTAATCTTTACATTAGTCTATTTAATTTATGTAATTAAATCTCCTGAATAATGTTATTTAAAATTTTGGGTGTTATAAAAACCTTGAAATATTTATAAGTTTGACTTTTGAGGGAATTTTTGGTGTGAAATATTTTTTGTTATTTAGGAACACAAGTATAAAAGAGCATATATTTAGCTTAGTGACTTTTTGGTTAATAAAATCGAGGCTTTTTATATTTTCTATAAGGTACGGACAAAATACGAATGGCATTCAACTTTATTGAGGTATGTAGTTTGAAGTGTTGTTAAACCCACCAGCTATTGGAAGAAGTATTTCTATGCGAAGTAGGCAGGAATTAGCTGCTTGAATATTTTCCGCTTTTTGGAAGTGTTGTTGGTCGCAACAATTTTGCTCAGGCCATCGTAATCTTTCCAAGGAAGGGCCTACACGGTATGGTAAATACCGTCATGTGGAAGGTAGAATTTTCCTGGATAGGCTAAGCTTAAGATAGTGTGTGGAATGGTTATAGGAATATTAATTAATTTAATCGGCTCTATTGGGTCCAAGTTCAGGCCGTCCCCAAATTTGGGCTAGTGGTCGACCGCTAGATGGATTCGAGTCGAACCCGAACCTAAAATACGACTATAAGTCACGTTCAAACCTTCAGCCACCGCATCCTCCTAACTCTCTTCCTCCTCTTCAATTTTTAGTCAAACCCAATTCCATCTCCTCTTTCTTCCGCTTAACCAAAGCTTCTCTCCTTCATTCCTCTACCAACCGATGCCAAAATCCTTGGACGTCAGATCTTGCCCCACCACTATTCATGATCTTAACCATTTTCTCCCTTTTCCAACCGCCTCTTAGCCCATGGCACCGTCACATACCAGTGGCTCTTCCTCTTGTCATCCCAGCCACACTCCGCAAGAAGCCTCTTGGCTTGACCGGAGAGAGCGGAAGATCGCCACCTATCTTGGAATGGTGGACTTTGATTTCCTTCGCAGATGACTAGTGAAGTTCGGAGATTTTGTCGCCTCGGGTTTGAAGAGCTTTTTGTCGTGGCGGGACTTGCACCAATCCTCCACTTCGAGACTTACGAGCAGGAATATTACCTGCGCTCTGTCAGTCTTTTCAATGCACAGATGGCGCATAATTTCAATGATGGCAATAACTACATTGAGTCTGAGGTGAAGGGAGCTCGGATTGAGATGTCAGATGATGATCTTGTTGGAATTTCGAAAATATCTGCAGTAGGCGTAGATTTGGACGACATTGAGATGAATGACCTTGAGATTCTTCAATGGATCTTTTCTGAAAATGTCGGTGATTGGAGGACTGACAATTTGCAAGCGGTTTCCCACCTCATCGTGCACATCATTCAGCACAACATCATTTTGAAGATGGGAAGTCTTGACCAGATCTATGCCTTTGTGCGAAAAGCCGCCTATGCTATAATTGGCGACGCCGCCGTCAATAATTGGGCTCGTGTCTTGATGCTTCATATGGTCGATCAGGGAGTTGGTACCCCGAGGACTCACTTTTTATATTGCCACTTGCTCACTCGAGTGTTTAGGCATTATGAGGTAAATTTGAGAAGAGAGCCAGTAGTGAAGAAGGTCCCTCCCGCCATCGACCGGACCACCATTAAGAAGATGAATATTCCATTGCCGACTGCAGCACCACCTATACCACTACCAAAGCCACAACACTGGCAGAAGGGGATAGTGTAGGGCGTCGAGAGATACATGAGTCATAAGCTTGCTGCTATCCGATAGGTTCAGTTAGAGCTCCGAGAGATTAGGTTACAGCAGCAGCGCCAACGTGTGAGATTGGGTGCATAGACGCCATGCTATGACCATTCCGCGGTCGCGGCAATGGCTCGAGCTCCAACCATGGAGCGAGACCTTCTCATAGTTTTTAGGTGGTGTTATATTTAGGATCGTTGCATCTTCTTATATCTAGCATTTGTTCTTTTCTTTTGGGCCGTTGGATAGTAAAACTGTTAATTGTCTCTTATAAAAGACACACACGATTTTATAAGTTTCTATTCATTTTTTGTGTTATTCTTTCTGGATATGCGAACCGCTCCTATATATATGCATAGTAGAGAAACATTATAAATGTGGGAATCTAATAAAGACATTTAACTAACAGTAAATGCAAAAGAAGGCTGTGAGTTTAGAATAGTTGGAAATTTTAGCGAAGGACGTGATAAAGTTATTTTGATATCACGGATCATTGCCCATGTTCCTTAGAAGCTAAAATTCTTGTATAATAGACGTATTGACATTTTTAAATAAAATGTCAAATTCTGGGTTGGAGATTAGTTGTAGAATTCTGGAATCTGGTTTATGCATTTGGTGCATAACCAACTTCTGACTACGTTGAAATTATGGCTTGATTTATTAAAAATTTTGAGAAGGCAAATATTATGAAAAATTTCTTCTTGATTTGAAAAGCTCCCGTTTGCAAAAAAATAGAGAGAGAGAGAGTAAGAAAAATTTTTGCGTTTTAATTATTTTTGACTTTTAAATTAGTTTTAGAGTTTTTGTTCAAAATTTTATTTCAAGGGAAAGCATGCATCCGAATATTTTCGAATTTTATTTTCCAAATAACGTACAAATTTGAAAAGCGAGAAAAAAATTTGTGCAAATTTTGATTTTTGAAGGCCATATGATAGGTGTAAGGAAGGCATATAGAGTTAGAATTTGCGATTTTGCAGTGCATTAGGATTGATGATGCGATTAATGCAAGCGATAACAAGAGAAAAGTTGTTTTAGCCTTGCAATTTCTATTTTCATACCTTGTCGACAACGCGCACAAGTCTATTTTTAGACTTAATTCAATTTTAGAGCTTGAAAACAAGCCTCCTTACGCGTTTTGTGCGTGGAAAATTTATAGTGAATCCGGACAGCGAGGAAATTTCCATTGTACCATGAGAATAGGAAGATTATAGTGTGGTAAGAATGTAAAATTCTCCGCCTAAATTCCTTTTTCCGGCATATGAGTAAAGTTTAGGAAGCGATTTTTTCGATGTGTTAGATTATTGGGTGATAGTAAGTAATGCTAAATTTATTGCTTCATACTTCTCTTTGTAGGAGTATGGGGGTTTGGTTGAAAAGATTTTTCAAAAAACTGCATACATGTTGAACTGCCAATATATATGTAGGTTGTTTGCATCATGTTTTCCAAAAATAATTTCAAAAAAATGCATTCATATAGGAGGATCCAATTTAGAATCATTATACATACATAATATATGTAGTAATATAGTAATACACTATGCACGTATGCATGTTTGGTTGCAAAAATTGGTTGTACACTCATTGGTTGTGTAGTTATAATTAGGAGCCAAAATCATTGCTTAGTCATTGGTGAAATTTCGGGGATGAAATTTTTTTTAAGAGGGGAAGAATGTCGCACCCCGTAATTTGGCGCTAGTTATTTAATTAGTTAGTTAATTAATTAGGCTCCGAAAATGGAATTTGTATAAACGATGGAATTTGACCACGAAACTTGCACCATTGTGTTCGTGGAGAAATTCTGAGCAGCTTTCATATTTAGAGTTTTGCGATCGAAGCTCAAATGAAGAAGTTAAGAACGGAAAATGAATTCGAAACAAAAATAATTAAATAATAAATAATTAACGTTTTTATATTAATTAATCGGACCTACATGCCAATCCATCATTGGGGACGGTCGACCCCTAGCGGTCAACCGATCATCGAAGGGCGGTCGACCGGTAGCGATTAGGCAGCTTCAATAAACCTAGACCGTAACGATCTGAATTGAATATATTTCGATCTAACGGTTCTGGTTGATTCTAACGCCTATAAATTCAGCTCTAGCCCTCCCTTCTATTCTCATATTTTTCTGAAAGCAGTAGCGTAGCTCTGTCATTTCTTCTTCTCCACTTTCTTCCTAAATTATAAAATAAGATATTTATATCTATATTCATACAAATCAGATAAGAGTAGAAACCAGATAAAAAGGAGAAGAGAATCAACCATATACGTGTTTGAGATAAATTATATATTTATATCAATTTTCTCTCTCAATTACAACTTCTTGTCAGGTCTGTAATTCTAATGTATGTATATAACCTTTATACATATCTATGAGATTAAATGGATTTGGAGATGAATCAAAAGTTCTACTTTAGATCGAAAGATTTGGATTGCTTTTAAAAGGTGAGTGAGAAATTTTATAGATTGTTATAATATGAAAATTATCTTGTTGGTGCTTATTTGATTTTTATGCCAAATTTGATAATTATATATGAGTTGTAGGCAACGAATTGAATATGATCTGAATATAATAAATATCGTCCATATATTCTTATTTATAAATTGAGTTAGCATTGTATACAACCTAATCTAGAAATCATTCCTAAAAAGTATGAATATAGAACATTAATTTAAATGAAATTTATTCCAAATCTGAAATAGATTGTATAAGAATGTTAAAATTTTAGATTATTATCCTAATCTTGTTAGAATATAAACTTTTCTATATTCGGAATTGCTGGAATTTGGATCCGTTCAATATTTGTAAATTAGTTTGATTTCTTTCCCTTTTAGAAAGATACAACATTTGATCTAACAAGGAATAGATGCAAATAGAAAAAAAGATGTGTACAGTATGAATTCATTGTATTTTACACGTCTATTTCAGTAATAAAAAGGAAATGATTATTTTTTATAATTTCAAACGATGTAATTTTTATATTTTAAAGTTAAATCTTTTATTTGGACTAATTTATGGAAATTATAGCGGATAATTTTTGAGATATAATTCCAACAATTTAACATGGAAAAGTGTATTCTAATAAAGATATATAACTGGAACATATTTAATAAAAGTAAATATTTGTACGTAATTACTACGCTTATAATAATTAAATAAAAAGTTAATAACCAGCTTGCGCATAATATTCACATTTAGGATAACTAACTAATGAGAAAACAATTTAAAAGGTCGCAACTCCAATAAATGGTAATAAATGTGGAAGTTGCAATAAATTAATAAGGTAAATGGATTAATGGGACCGATAAAAATGAAATAGATATAAAAGGTTACTAATTTGAAATTAGTAATCATACATAAATATCTTAGAAAATGTTCGTTAGGATTTTATGGATAAATTGACATTTATGAGCATTAAACGAGGATTTATGGGTAGATAAATATTTAAGGTAAATCTTATTGCCTTAAATAAAAAGGGAATTAGTAAGCTAAGTCCAATGTCTACCTAGGCTAATATAAATAAAGACTTGGGATTGTTAATTAAACTTAGTGGGTTAGCGATGTGAGGTCAGTAGAGTCACTCGATAGAAGAATGCCCTTCCTTTGAGGCTACCAGCAATCAAATGTACTTACTACTGATGTGAGATATCACTGATCCAATGACCCATGAAGACATGAGTGATTGTGCTTGCTTTCTTAATCGAAAAGTATTAAATAGTCCAAATTTGTAATTAAGAGCGGTAAGGGATATCTCCATTGGGGTTTGCTTCTGGTTTAAGGTCTTAAGTGGCTGAAGGGTCCGCTACTCTCCTAAATGGAAGTATTAAGTAATCTAGTGAGATTTCAAATAAATAAGGATGTCTCTAAAAAGGGTTTACTTCAGCGTTGAGGTCTTAAGTGGCTGAAGGGTTCGCCTCCCTACTGGAAGGAGTAACCTAATGAGATGCCATATTTATGACTAAAGAGTGTGAGTATATGTCTTAGGAAGGGTTCGCTTTAGCTTTGGGGTCTTAAGTGACTACAAAGTCTTCCTCTTTCCTATAAAAGAAGTATTAAGTAGCCTAATGAGATTTCCAAGCAATGACAGCTAGATAGTACTATTGAGGAGCACAGTTTTGGAATTAAGTCTTAAATGATGGGGTCTACCTATTTTCTACTGGGAATTAGTATTAAGTGGCTTGGGTAGAGTCTCTTACATTGCTAAAGCTGAAATAATAACAGTACCATTTAGTAGCATTCCTTGGTGATAGGTCTTAAATGGTGGTGTCTGCCTTAGCTAAGGTCTTAAATGACCAGAATCTGCCTATTTTCTAATAAAAAGGTAATAAGTGGCTTGGGTACTATTTATTATATGATTAAAATTTTATCGACGATAGATGCGGTAATAGTTGGACATTAAATGTCTGAAGCCTTAAATAGTGGTTAGAGGTCTTGTAGCTAAGACCCATCGATCATTGACAACATTGTTAGGAAACCACCTTAGGAATAGATCTTAAATGATGGGGTTTACCTTAATTAAGGTTGTAAATGACAGAGTCTACCTATTTCTCTTTTAAAAGTATTATAGAAGCCCGCCTCATATTTAGAATTATTAAGTGGCTAATGGATTTGGAAGTAGTGGGTGATTGATATGGTTTCATTAGCATTTCGTACCTTGGAAAGGGGTAAGTAAGTAATCGTGTGTGCAATGCAAGGTTAGATTAGAATTGCTAACTTTGATGGACATAACAATTAAATGGAAAACTACCGGTATAAGTTTATGCTATATATAGTTTATATTATTTTTCAGCCACCAGAACGTTGTTCTTACCCCTTCCTCATTACAACTCACAAGATTGATTTAAAGGAACCCGTCACTAGTGCTGGTTGTACTTGTTGTTGGAGAGTCTTCTTTCTCTTATGCTCAACGCTGATGTGAAAATCTGCTATCCAAGGAATACCCTTAGTTCCAAGGTAGTAGTCATAGTCAGTATTCTTATCCTATTATTGTTTCCGCTGTGAGTTTAAATTTCTATCATCTCTTATAATGCTCATGCTTATTTGCATGTATCAAATCCAACAATCTGTGCTTTGATGGACTTGGTTTTTGATTTTTTTATCGAAATTTGATCCCATTAAGGTGTGGGTTGTTACATGTTTCATGGCAGATTGTAGCAAAAGCTGCTAGGCATATCAAAAATGGTCATGCTAATGCTAGATCTAGTGGCGAGGAAAGGAATAGTCAAGAGAGTGTCATACCTTGGTTGTTTTGTAGTTCTTGAACGTTTGTTTATTCTACAGCATATTATTTTACTTTTTAATAAAACTAATAGTATTGCTAATATTGTAAAATAAATTGCCAAATACACATGGTTAAATATTTGCATAATGCGATAAATTAATGGGGTTGACCATACATTAGATATATTAGTGTAAGTCATTTGTTTCAACTAATGCGTATACATTATTTTGTAATAAAATACCGATTTTGAAAGATTTAGTAATCATCTATTCCATGGGGGATTGCAGGGAAAGCTGCTAGACATATCAAAAATGGTCATGAGAAGGCTATATTTATGCCAAGAAAGGAATACTCAAGAGAGTATCATTTGAATTTGTATGTTCTTCTCTTTATTCTGCTTTGTACACACTTCTCATAAAAGATAGTACCCGAAGGTTATAGGTGTCATTGGTTAAAGCGAGCATGCACTACTTAATTCCCTTTGGGAGTTTACCGGTCCGTCCGGTTCTCATAAGTATGTTCAAAAAAAAGTATTGATAGGAGACAAACCGAGCGCTGTTACCTTGTAAAAAACAGAATGAAAACTGTTTCAATTTAGAAGACACTTAATTGGGAATATAAAATATATTTCAATTTAAAGTGGACGTAAAACCTGTTTTTTAAGAGGGACGGCGGTGTATTTGGAAACTTAAAAAGGGTGTTTTACAAAAGTTTCTAAAATATATGCATTCAAAATATAAATTATGAATTTATATTAGGCCATTATGTAAGATATAACAAAGGCACTATAAGTTAGTTATTTTTAAAATTTAATTATAGTCATATGTACGTATGTACGTGTCAAAGACTCAACTATTCCTCCATTTCCATTTCAGTGTTTTTGTCCGAAGTTCCTCTTTTTATTGTACAAGTTTGATATAATCAGTAGTTTCAAAGACTCAACTATTTTCTTCATATATTTTTCATCGTACAAGTTTGATATGGTCAATAAGTCAATTATGCATTCAAGTACTTCTAATTCCATTTTCTCACATACAACTTACATCAAAATTATATTATTTCACATATTAATGCCTTTTCTTATATATTAAAGATGAACTAGTTTAATTTATCTTTTGTTAGATTGTTCTCTACCTCCATTGGTAAAAGTGCTACTTTTGTGTTGTATTGGTTCATATAATGTATTCGTATATATGCAAACCGACATGAGTTTTGAAACACTTTTTATTCAGCTTATTAAATATCCGACGATACATGTAATGGATTGGTGAAATTTTACAACTGCACAATCATCACTAAACCGTTATGATTTTGAAAAAAAATGAAATCATTACAATATTTCATTAACTTGACGACCGTACAACGGTGAGAACCTACCATTTAATCACGTAATTTCACAAAAAATAATAATGTAGTTTCTTCTTTATGTTGCTTTGTTGTCACAAGGAATGAAGGTAGGTGCTTTCGACTCTATCGATAATCAGTTTCCAGGTGTTCCGAAGGTGTTGAAATGCTGATGGTTTCGACGCCATTAGTAGCTTCCGAACTTATGCTTGTGAACTGATGCGGAACCTTCCTTGGATGTTAAGGGCTTCGACCGGTTCGTAAGGCTTGCGTTTATTTTCGAAAGGATTATTCCATCTAAGGTGCATTTCTGAGTTGTTTGAATGAAGGCGAAACCTTTGATTTTGAAAGGTTTGGCGTGCATATAAAAAGTTGGCATTCCTTATCTTCGAAAGGTGTTGCTTTAACTCAATCGTAAGGTTTTCTTGCATACAGAAGCACCTGCTTTGGAAGGAGATCTATTGAAGCAGAATAGTGCTTTCAACCCTTTCGACTCTTTCAAAAGGTTGCGATGCTTCAAGTCATTGGTTGTGCATCCCTTCGACCCCTTCGAAAGGTCTATTAGAGCTTTTTTCTCTTGTTCTTCTTTGTCTTCCACTCAATCAGGTTTCGACGAGATCGAAAGAATATTTGGTAGTAACAATTAATTATGACATTGTTTTATAATTTAGTTAAGTATGGAATGTGAAAGAGTATGAATATATCAAGTATATTCATTTTAATTATATGTCAAAATAATTAAATGATGACAAAGTGTAATAAATAGATGACAAGATATGTATACATGTAGGTAAGAATAAGTTGAATGGTTATCCAATACGAGTTAAAAAGGGGGAAAAATAAATGATGATAAGAATGATTGAAACAATTTCCCTTTTGATAGACTTAATTAATGTAGCATATAAATGACAATCAATTAGTATCATGATATAAGAATATAAACAGTCAACAATAAATCGTATGTGTATATTATTGCCTCATTTAAATTAAAAGAAAAGAAACTATTTCATATTATGACAATTTGAAAATAAGAAATAAATTTAAATGAACATATACATGTAGATTTAATTATGTATATATAAAACTTTGATTTGTTGTCAAAATCCTTTTATTCATATGTAAATATCTAATGCACTACAAGTGCGAATAATGTAAAGATATAATAATGTAAACACACACACAAATATATATATATATATATATATTCAAAACTAAAATTATACTTTGTTATGAAAGATTAAAACATAGATCTACAATTAAAACATGGTATTAATTCTATGTTAATTTCAGTTTTAACTTTAAAATATAATTTAATCAATCAACATGAACATGCAAATTTTCAAATCTAAAGAATTGGACTTTAAATTGAATGTTAAAAACATAGATGTAAAATAAAACATTGTATTTCAACATATATAGATTTAGTTTTAATTTAACAAATAAAGAGAAATAATTAGTTAATTTGAACATGTAAACTTCCAAATCTAAAGGATTACACTTTAATTTGAAGGTTTAAAACATAGATCTACACTTAAATATTGTTTAAATCATAAACAAATTTCAATTTTGATTTATCAAAACAAAAACACGATCCAATCATTCAACAAACAATTCAATCTTTATAAACAACTTTAATTAAATGAGACAATGATACATACATACAAATTATGATAATCAAATTAATTTTCATCAAACATTGCATCAAAATCATTATCTATACAGAAAAAGACATACCTTATTATCAAAGGCTTAAAGCGCACCTTGAAACAAGGAATTCTCGTACTGAAACATTTTCCAAACCAAAGGGTTGCTAATCCTTGAATTAATGACCTTCAAATATCAGATAGTAATCGGATCTTGAATTAGATTTGACAGTTTTTTTGGGAGAGGGGATTAATTTTCTGCCATTAAAATGACGAAGAAGGAGGCTAAGAAAAATGAGATATTTAATTAGGTTTAGAGAGCTTATATATGTGGAAAGAAAAGAAAGAAAGGTGGACCTAATCCTATATCTCTTTCCTTCAATCTCAGCCATCAAAACCAAGCCCTCTTAACCTCAAACCCTAGCCGCCTATTTCATGTTTGTAGCCAAAAATTACAGCACATATAATGGGCATTAAACCCATTTAAGCCCATGTAAACATAATACACAATTAAAGCCAATTCAATCGCTTATCAATATCGGATATCGATTGATATATTCATAATATTATAAATATTGTTGAGACTTGATTTTGATTCATGACACGAAGCTATCACTACAACATACAGATTTGACGACTGTTACGACAAAAAGAGAATATATACTACATGGAGATAAGACATCAAAATCGGTGCATCAATTTTTATATTATTTTGTTTTGAGTCTTAGGTTAATATTGTTAAGATCTCTCCTCGTTTACGTATATATTAGCTTATATATATAATCTTCTTACTTTCAAATGATTTATACATATATAAGCATATAATATATATATATATATTATCAAAATTTTCTTTTATAATTATATATCTATATATAAACCTATGAAAAACTATGCAGATTGCACTGAAATTACCAGGTCAGTCAACTGACCTGGTAGGTCAGTCGACTGACCTGAAGATTTCTGTGCAACATGCACAGGTGCACAAATATACAAATATATATTTAAAAATTCATTTGAATATTCAGTCGACTAACCCAGAGACTCAGTTGACTGAATATCCGTAACAGCTACATTTTCTGAAAAGACACGACCATTTGCGAAGGGTTACGAATCTCTACAAAGAGAGTTGGACGCAACACTTCAACCAGAACTTTTCGTCAACGTCCGCTGCTTTTTAACAACTATAAATACATATCCTAGCTTGATTTCAAATCACCGAATTTTCTTATCTTTCTTATCTTACTCTCTTGAGTATACTTGCGCCTATATTCTTAATTATTCAGCATTAAAATATTCAAAGCAATATTATTCCTTTCTATTCTTCATAAACTTCAAATATATATTTATACTCGAGGAGAAGATCATAGGAAGGGTGTACTATAAATAGACTTATCCGTGTTATCAGAACACAAAAAGTCAAACAATCTTTTGTATCGGTTGAAGTCCTGTTCTGCTGCTCAGGCGTGTAAAGTCCTCTTCGGCTACTGAGGCGAAATCCTGTTCCGCTGCTTAGGTCCTTGTTCGGCTGCTCAAGGGCTGTATAGACCTATTCCTCTGGGATAAGTGAGGGTTATTATTTTAGTGAAATTATAGAAGGAGTCTGGGACTGGACGTAGGACAGTGCTCCGAACCAGTATAAAAATCTCTAGTGTTATTTTTTTTAAATACTACTTTTATATTTCGCACTATTTACTATATAGCTATCACCACTATACTCTGTATTATCGTATATCCATATTACACGATCCACAGCACACTTTCAGACATATCTTGTAATATTTATTTCTCAAATCATATTCAAGTTCAATATTAATATTTCATATATATTAATTAGTTTAATTAATTTATAACAGTAATAAAATAATTATATCGTTTGGTCAAATGAGAATACATTGTTTTGGTTGTATGACCCATCATGTGTAAATTTGGTCAGTGATTAATATCGAACTATTCGAATATTAATGTTCACATGTTACTTAGCATATGATGTGATATTCTAGTCAAATTTATCGCTTGCTTAATTACGGTAAAATCCAATTTCACATTATTAAGCGTTACCCAGTAGTGACTTTTATTCACATCAATTCTCTTCGTCAAAACTATATCACTTTAGACTTATGGAATTTGGTAATGGTCAAAATTTCAATATCATCCATATTCAACTCCATAGTCCAAAAACAAAATCTTTGGTTTAATAAAAACAATTATGATTGACCGAACTACTCCGGCCAGAGATTTTGACTATGAGTTAACCTATTATACTAATCCTATATAACTAAGAAGATGGATCCTCTCTTGAATAGTGTTTCACTTCTAATACTTCCAGTCGACCCAACTATAGTCACTCGATGGACGTCGTGCCATGATTTGACTATAATCAAAGCCGAAGTTCCATATTAAAGGTCAATGGTATTTTTAAGTTGAGAGAACTGTGTAAATCAATCACATCGATATTTTCTGTTTGATCTTAGTTATATTAACCAACATAAAACTATCGAGTGAGTCGTTCCATAATTATACAATAATTATCGGTACGTAACCCCTAGGTGCCCCCCAGCGGTAATGAATAATACACTGCCCAACATTTGGAGAGCGTTACGTACTTTAGTCTTGACAGATACATCGATATCCAGTCTCGATGCATCTTGACTAGGAACATTTAAAATGATATATTTATTTTCATTGTGATAAATTACTCATGGTTACAACACTTTGTAACTACTATCACAAAACATACAATTTATGAATTTTCTATTAAATATGCTTTTAATTAAATTAACTAATTAATATAACACTTATATCAAGTATATAATAGAAAGAAAACACCTTTTATTTTGAACAAGATGGTTATCGAGTTAGATATAGTAACAAATTACATAATTGCCCTTAGAACATACCATTAACTCTATCACAATCTACGTAGTAATGGCTGAATATATTTGTTTGGTGCAGTAAGAATTCAATGTCTACATCTTCGACCACTCGTATACCACCAACGACATCAAATAAAAAAACTAGCTTTGAAAAGGATGAAGAAACGTATACAGAATGAAAAGTCTAAATGTTGGTGGCTATAACAGCGATAGTAGTAGTAGTAAGGAGGAAGATAGTCGACGAGGAAAATATAGGTAGGTCTAATAAGGAGGAGGAAATTTCAAATGAGTCAGAGCAAGAAAGTGAAAAGGAGAGAGAGATGGAGATTGAAGTGTTGAGGAGGAAGAATAAAGGAAAGAAGGTGATGGCACAATCTTCAAGTCATACTACCGATACCGAAAAATCAACCGTCTTTGACCTTTACTTACAAAGATCACACTGTTAATGCCATTTGGATTTCGTTGGTAAGTTGTCAATAAATAGTTTAGCAAGTAGATTATTAATTATTATGAATGTATGTGTTGAATATCATTTTGTTTCTTTAGGCATCAAGAGATGAAGCTAGACTTGTTAAGCTTCACAGACATGTTGGAACTCATAAACGTTGGGATTTAAGCAAGGAATGTGACTTTGTTAAGACTGCAGTAGCCGAATCTGGATTTGAGCATATAATAAAATATGTGCATGATAAAATTGACAAGGTTTTGATCAATGCTTTTACAGAAAGATTCTAAACGAATACATTTCATCTTCCGTTCGGTAAAATGAAAATTACTATTGTTGAAGTGTTCACAATACTGGTCTTCCAGTGGATGGAAAGACGGTTACTGTACCACTTGGAGGGTCTAGGGGGATAAGTGATGAAGATCTATATGACTTGTTCGATAAGTGTCTTGGCATCGATGAAAAAGGGCTGACGAGTTATTGGATGTGGAGAAAAATCTAAGTTTATAGTGGCTAAGAATTACATTTTCTGGTTCTCAAGAGGAAGATAGTACAGATAGAAAAAGACAATATGTGATTACATACCTATTGGATACAATTGGCGTGTTAGTTTGCAGTGATAAATAAGGAAACATTGGTGCATTTTTTGCAATGTTTATGTGTTTTAAAGCAAGTACACACTTACTCCCGTGAGACCGCATACTTAAGTTGATTGTTCTACAATTTGACTCAAAGTACAAGGAAAGGCGTACGTCAAATGATCGATTGTATGACTCTACTTTACGTGCGAGTAAAATGAAAATTATAATTAAGTTTTTTGGCATCTATTTATGATTGACGATTCTTGTCTAGTTTTGGATATATGAGCACAACCCCATTTTGAAACGATATAGTCAGAGTATTCGTGCAGCGCTTAGTGAGCCGAGGTCCGCTTTTTATTTTACAATGTAAATTATCTAACTGTTTTGTTGTAAAAAATCTAAAACCGGGGGCCAATTGGATATATAGGGCGGGTCACGATAAATGCTTTTTTGGATAAGAATTAACCTTATTTCTTTTTCGTTTGAAATTTCATCTACATATGAGTTTAATTTCTCAATTGATTATTGATTTGGATTAAAGATTAAACAAGAAGATGAAAGGATATAAGGAATTAGGATAAAAAAGGAAAATAATCAAATTGGTCAATTTAAAATTTAATTTTATGAATGACTACTTTTGTTAGTACCCATCGTTGAACAAAAAATAAAAAGAAAAAGAATTGACCCCCTTAAATCTAAAAATGGAGTTTCACTATTAATAAAAAAAAACCTGCTCACCTTTCATTCATTTACATCACATTATAACATTATATATAAAAGAAAAAAACACCAAAACAAACTTTATAAGGGAATTAATTTCAAAGGTAAAATATATAATAAGTACATAATTATCCAAGGGCAGACCACCTAACTTTCATATCTAGCTAGTTTAACAAGACACTTTCAGTAACCAGCTGCAATGTCTATATTACTACGGTTCATATAACTTTTTATCTTTCTTGTTTGCTTATATTTGTAGTTTAATGTTTTATTCATGTCTTATATAACTTTTTTTCTTCTTTCTTACCATAGTTCTTGTTTATCTTTGGACTTGGAGACTCGAGCAACAATAAATTTCTTATTCATGCTGAACTGTATTTTATGTTATTTAGAGTTTGAGACTTGGAATTACTAACGCATTGTTTGTGCTTGTTGCCTGAATGAACTCTGAATTAGGGGTTGTGAATGTTCATGTATGGACTAAAACCATGTATGACTGTATTGAACTATAATTGTATTAAATTGTGCCTACCCCTGTCAATATCAAAATGCATGGATGTAGTTTTATAATAATACTCCAAATATATATATATATATATATATATATATATATATATATATATATATATAGGGAATTAACTTAAATGACAAAAATTTGTATATTTTCAGCCTCAAGGACACGACCGCAATATTTTAACCAAAAAGACAAACATTCTTCTAAAAATTATTCATAAGGACAAACATTTTTTCAAAATTATTCATAAGGAGAAACATTTTTTCAAAACTGCTACTGAACTAAAAACTGATACCAAAAAACTGTTACCGATAACTACAAACTGGTACCTAAAAACTGTAAAAACTGATACTTAAATAAAGTTGTCCTTAAGGCTAAAATACTCTGTCGTTGAGGCTAAAATATTGAGAAATTTTGTCCTTGACAATAATTTCCTGATATATATATTGGCATAAGGAAAATTGCAACGCAATCCTTTTCAATTAAAAATTTCCGGTGCAAAATTTTTATCACTGTAGTTCAGCAAACTTTGATCGCGTTTTGATGTTCCATTTTGATGGAAATCCGATGATACATATCAAAGTGTTTGTAGACAATTATGAAGGAAGAAGTCAACTGTCAAAATATGAACAAGTCAGGCTTGTAGATTACGTTAATTACATATACCTGAAAAGTACATCCAAAACGCAAAGGGTGTCTTAAGAGAGAGTTTTTTATAATAAGAATACATACCGAGTTTTCTCTTAAAAGTGGTTTAAGACTAGAAAGTAAACGTTAGAATTCAGTATTAAAATGCTAAAAGTTCTCTTCCACGAATAGTAAACCACTAACTTTTATCTACAAATTATGCTTCCTAGTCCAGCTTAAACGATTATAAAGAAAAGAAAAGGAGGGAATAAAGATCTAAGATAATATGTCTTAGAAAATGAAATCCACCTTAATTTCACATATTTTCCTCATGAAATTATCACAACTAGAATTTTATTTTTTATTTGTCTTTATTAGCATAGTTAGAGAATATCTAATAGTAGGTTGGTTTTTATACCGAGGAAGAGATTAAAATTCATCGATTCCCTCGTCTTCTCCCGTAGTCAAGTGGGAGGAATCGATCCAATTGTTTTTATTTCAAAGAAATAAAATATATTTTTAGAAAATTGTTTATGGTTATAAAAGGTTTTTAGTAGATTTTGAAAACCGTTTTAAGGCATAAACAGTTTTAAAAAAAAACCATTTATATCGTAAACGATTTTTAGAAATCCAAAATAGAAAAACTTACACACAGACAAATTAAAAAAAAAAGTTGAAGGATAGCAAGTTTATTTTTTAGGGTGCAAGACAATGCTAATTTTTAAATTGAATATAATACCTAAAAATGAATCTAGCATTTGTCGTTCAGCCTAAAATTTTTCAAAATTTGTCTTTCAACCTAAATTATAACTAACATTTGTCTTTTGTTCTAAAAACAAAAGAGAGAATTAGGCAAAATGATAAATTTTGAAGAAAAAAAAATTAGACTGAAGAACACCACTTTTCATTTTCAGGAAATTATTGTCAAGGACAAAAATTTTCAGCGTTTTTGCCTCAAGGACAAGCCTTCAAATCCTGAAGGACAACTTTCTTTAGGTATCAGTCTTTAGTCATTGATAGTATCAGTTTGTAGTTATCGGTAGCAGTTTTTAGGTATCAGTTTTTAGCTTGGTAGCAGTTTTGTTGTCCTTATGAATAATTTTAGAAAATATTTGTCCTTATGAATAATTTTTAGAAGAATTTTTGTTCTTATGGTAAAAATATTGAGGTTGTGTCCTTGAGGCAAAAAATATACAAATCTTTGTCCTTTAAATTAATTCCCCCTTTCATTTTTGGGTTGAAGGACAGACTTTGAAAGAAAATTAGACTGAAGGACAAATTAGCATTGTATTCAGTTTTTACACTAAACAAAATGCTAGTTATAACTAGCATTATATTCAGCTTTACACTGTACAAAATGATAGCTATGTTTAGCATTGTCTTTCAGTCTAATTTTTTTTTTAAATTTGCCCTTCAGCTTAAAAGTGAAATTTATTGTCCTTTAGCCTAATTTTTTTTCAAAGTTTGTTCCTATACCTATTTAAAAAAAGAAATTGATGTACTTCGATCAATTTTTTTCTTCAAAGTTTATTATTTTCTCTAATCTGGATCAATTTTTTTCTTCAAAGTTTACTATTTTCTTCGTTAAATGAGAAATAATCTGGATATAAATAAAAGGCGCTGTGGATAAATAGATAATGCTGTGAGAAAAGGAAATTGTGCACATGGTTGCATGCATAATATCTTTGGATTCTTAGTACTTACACCTAAGCCAGTCTGATCAACGCGTGTTATCTCATAGAAAACAGTACCAAGAAAGGAATAAAAACACAAGACCATGCCAAACAAGAATTCTCGTTGAATTATGTTCGATTGGACTTGATGCTAAACGTAGACGTGTGAAACAAATCTCAAACTAACGTGTCAAATACAGTACTTTTATTCCTTTTTTTTTCCCTTCAAATCACCAATTATATCCATTTGCTGTCTCTCCTTTGCAAAACAAAAAATAAAATAAAAAAGTAACATGAAATAAAACAATACCATTATCAATTGATTTCAATTTTCAATTTAGGTCTCTGTGATTACGGCAAATTTGAAAGAGAATTATGAAAGACAAATTTTTAAAAAAAATTAGGCCAAACAACAACAAGTTTCATTATTTGGCCGAAGGACAAACTTTACAAAAAAATTATACTAAACGACAGTGCTAGTTATAACTAGTATTATATTCAATTTTTACATTATACAAAATGCTAGTTATAACTAGCATTATATTCGGTTTTACACTGTACAAAATGATAACTATAATTAGAATTGCCTTTTGGGTTAATTTTTTTCAAAGTTTGTTCTTAAACCCAAAAACGAAACTGATTGTCCTTCAGCTTAAATTTTATTCAAAGTTAATTTAGCAATTCCTCAGTAACGGTTATCGAATTATCGGTATATTGGCTTTGGTATACCGACAAAATTGATATGCAAAATGTTAGCTTATCAAACCGACCGTAGGGAGGTTTGCCTACTTCTACTAGGCAAAATCAATTTTTCTGAAGCCAAAAAAACTTTGCCCATGTTTCGTTCTTTTTTCCGTCTACTTCTCCCTCAAATCTTATCCTCTAGTCCTATTCTCCTTCCATTTTTTCTGTTCTTATCTGAGATCTCCAACAATTTCTCCTTAAAGCAAAATGAAACCCTAGTCCAGCATCCACTTCGACTTTTACCCCCGCCAGAGATTGTTCGACCACGCTCCTCCTCTCGAGTCTCCCCTGGGTGTTCGGCATGAATAAACTACTATTTTCAAGTATTCATTCAAATATCTTTTATCAAATCAATGGGCAACAAGATAACTAGAACAACTCAAGCTTCAGCATCAGAGTACCATCTCCATGATTTGCCTTCTTCGTATAGTCTCGTATTTAAAGAAGTATTGGGTCGCGGCCGATTCTTCAAATCAATTTTATGCAAGCACGATGAAGGCTTCGTACTTGTCAAAGTTTATTTTAAGCGTGGCGATCCCCTGGATCTTAAGGTAAATTTCTGTTATTTTTTATTATTGGGCGATTTTCCTTATTTAGTTCACTGATTTTTATCAATTTTTTTCCAAGGTTTCTAGGAGTATGAAAAGGGTCTGGCAAAAATTAGAGAGATTTTCCTTACTGTGCAACATCCACATGTCTGGCCTTTCCAAGTAAGTTGGTTTTTCTATTCTTTTTGGTTCGTGAAATACCGATGTTATTATTTGATTTTGTAAGAACTGAGAATATGTGGTGCTAGCTCCAAAGGGTACCTGTCATGAAGGATAAGTTGGATTCTATTAATTATGAAACTGATTTTGCACAACTGTGCCTATTTTTCCAGACTCTAAAGTTATCTGCTCCACTGGCAACTGGTCTTATTTTGGTATCCTGCTGCCCAGGTGGCCAAGCATCAAATGTTGCTACATATATATCTAGAGGAAATGTGGCACTTTCAGTCTTGATGACAGCGTAAGTGTTTTGGGCCTTAATCTGTTTTAAAATTTACAGATTCAAAGCTATATGGACTGCTTAAAGGTCTGTTTAAGGGCTTTTTTTTGGAGAAAAACAAAAAGAGAATAAAAATATGAGCACTGAATATAAAGGTTAAACAGCACTTGTAATGACATTCCATCTCCTGTATGTGCATGCTAATGTCTTCCAACGTTGACTTTTGGTTTCTTTAGCTGTATATGTTGCACAAAGCATGTATAAATGAAGCGTAGACCCAAACAAACTACATAGTATATACATGTCACCACCTCTACTGACATTTATATAGTAAGCACACAAAAGCATAAGTACTGTGCAGCTATTAATGATCCTATTATGGGTGTTAGTCAACATATGTCTAATGGAAAATGTGAAGAAAGTGTAACCATATACAAACAAAATAAATTGGATAAAACCAAAAATACACTATAAATCGGTTTAGAAAGTTATTTTAAAGACATGCTATATTTTAACATGTGCTCACTGGGCTCATATGTTAACATTTTCCTTTTATTATTTATTTACGTTAAGTTCGATGATTTATTTCAGTTGCTCGACAATTGGTGCTATCATCATGACACCCCTACTTACAAAGTTGCTTGCTGGGCAGCTTGTTCCTGTTGATGCTGCAGTAAGAAAACTGTAATTTATTTACTAATCTTTTCATCTTCATTGATATACCTCGTTTCTCATAAATTTATTTGTAATTTTTCCCCTTTCTTGACAGGGCTTAGCTCTCAGCACTTTTCAGGTTGTCTTGGTTCCTACTATCATTGGAGGTACTTGTATTTATTTAGTTTCAGAAAACTACTAGCACCTTTATGTACTTATATTTACTTCTCTATAGAACATTCACAAAGATGATTATGTTTACACTTTACAGTTCTGCTGAACGAATACTTCCCTAAGTTTACGTCAAAGATTATAACTCTCATGCCATTGATTGGTGTTATCCTTACTACTCTTCTTTGTGCAAGCCCTGTAAGTGTGCCTGATATCATAATTTTTTGCATACACATTGGATTTATAGCAGGAATTTCGCAATTTTGCATGCCATAATTATACTATATATTATAATACAAAATCTGTGATGCAACTCATGAGAATGCTTGTCAACATAGAGTTGGTAGCTTTGTCTAGAAATGGCATGTAAATATTTGTCACAACTTCATTAAGTCTTGGTGATAAGTGAGGGGACTACCAATTTTGATTAGAGGGACTAATTTATTTAATACTAAAATTTGAGTTTTGATAAGGAAAAATTGATTATTATGATACATTGTTTCAGAGAAGGCAACATCTATTTTTTTTCAGAAACTTGAATGGATTTTGTTGTATCGTTTATTCTTCATCATTTTTTGCCCTTGTCCACAACGGTAATGCTTTTATGTCACCTAAATCTTACTTCTACAGTGTCATGGGAAATATTATTGAGCAGTACATGCGAATAAAATGTGAATGTAAATTGGGTTGTAGTTCTGCACACTTAGGAAATTTCCTTGTTTGATTGTATTCATTTTTTTGTGAAAGCTAAGAAATGTGACCTCTAAGTTTCCAAATTTTTTATACGATACAGTGCAATTTTTCTCTTCGAGATTGGTCAAGTAGCAGAAGTTTTGAAGACACAAGGTGCACAACTCATACTTCCAGTAGCTGCATTACATGTTGCTGCATTTGCTATTGGTTACTGGATTTCAAGATTTTCAACCTTTGGTGAATCTACTTCTCGTACCATCTCTATAGAATGTGGAATGCATGTACTCCATTCTATTAATAGTAGATCAGGTGGAATCAAACCATGTCAATTTGAAGCAATTCATGTATTGCTTAAGTTAATTTCAATATTAAACGTTTTTATTTATTTATTATTGTGTGTGCTTCTGAAAACATTTAAAAAAAAGGGAATGATAACTTATTTTTTTTATTTCTCTGGATGCTACTAAAGTGGCTGAAGCATTCTTAGCCGTTATATTAGCGCAAAAATTTTCAATTTCTTCCTATTAATGATGATCGATCGTGCAAATGGCATTCATCATTATGACTTCATGCTCCTTTTGAGGTAGTTTCTATTTGAACTTTTTCTTGTGGGAATTTTGACCAGCAACACTTTATTCAAATTCTTGCATTAATCTAGCAGTTAATAGAACATATAGTGGATATTACCTTTTTATGCGGTGGGGTTATATGTTACTTGCAAATATAAGAGTGTGGTTCAGTCCTAAGCGACAAAATATTTGTGAAAAACGGTAATACAAAATATTTGTGAAAAGCGGTAATACCATTTAGGAAACTATTGAGAATGGAAGTTGTCTTTAAAATAACTAAATTGGTTTTCTGCACTTTATTTTTTCCTCCTTCATGACAGGTACCCTTTGGAGCTTAGAAAGGAAACAAGTCTGACAACTTTCCGGTTTAATTCAAGTTGGCCTACATTTATAATCCTTATTATAATTGATTTTACACATTTTCAATTACTTTCAGTTTTTTTTAAAATGCAGTTAATTTTTCATCAAATTATTAATAAAGAAAAAAAATTAACAAATATTTTTTTCATTCATATCAAATAACACAACGGTCGGTTTCCCCACCGTTGTGCGGTTATACTAGTAATAAAATATGAAAAGAAATGGTCAAACTCGGGAAGTTCACCAAACCGATTGCTTCTCTTTCATCCGTTTCCATTTCAGTGCTTTTGTCCGAAATCCCTCATTTAATCGTACAAGTTTGATATGGTCAATAGTCCCAAAGACTCAACTGTTTGCTTATCTTTTTTTTTTTAATCGTACAAGTTTGATATGGTCAATAAGTGAAATATGCATTCTAGTACTTCTCATTCCATTTTCTCACCTACAACTTGCCTCAGTATTATACTATTTCAAACTTTAATGTCTTTATTTTACTATTAAAGATGATTTAGGATAATTCATCTTTTATTAGGCTGTACTCTCCCTCCATTGGTAAAAGTGCTATTTTGTGTTTCATGTAATGTCTTGGTATATGCAAACCAGGAGTTTTGAAACCCTTTTCATTCAGCTTATTGAGTATCTGACAAAACATATAATAATGGATCGGTAACTAATCATTTGGATCGATTTATTTAAGTCACTTTTTTGCTTTTGAAAGTCCAAATCAATTCATTTTGACTTTCAAAAAGCCAAAAATAGACTTATTTAAGTCGATCCAAACGAGAAATAAGATTGGAATGAAGATTTTTTGCGGTCTGTTCAAGTCCGCATTGCATCATCAAAGGCGGGGCCCACTATTATGTTTAGTTGAGGTGAACATGTCGTTTTCAATAGATGGGGTGAATGAGGCACTAAACTACCATTTTCTCTTTTACACTTCACCTTCATGTTCCTTTCAGAATGCCTCGTTTCCTAACAAAAGAGTGTATTCTCTTTTCGTGTCTCTTTCCCGTGTTTCTTTTGTGTGTCCTTTTCGTGTCGCAAACATACCAGCCTAAATCGATATGATTTTGAAAAAAAAAATGATTATGATATAATCAACTTTAATAATAATAGTAGTAGTAATAATAATAATAATAACACCATCAAACAAAAACAATTCATTTGAATTATTGGAAGAAAAATATTAGAGGGAATGAAACTTGCAATTAATAATTAAATGTTGAAACGATATTTATACACATACATAAATGGGTAGGGTCTAGTAACTTTCTTATAAATCCCCAATTCCCCTTTCTTTGTTTGTGCAAAAAAATATCTGTATTAAAGTGACCTTTTGTAGCTATGCTATACTTATTAGCAAGACCATCCGTGTCAAATTTGAAGTGTGTGTATGTGTTTGGAATTAGGTTTAATATAAGTTTTATTAAATAAGATTTAATGAGATTTCGATGCATATGTTACTAAACTAGAATAAATAAAAATAAACGACCGTTAAATGTGATTTAATGGAAATGCATAATAAATAATATGATTAAATATAATTAATGCAGGACCTTAATCGATGTATGACATTGACTAAAAAGTTTCATAATATTATAAACTATATTGTCTGGCATCATTGTCCAAGTGTTTAGACACTCTGACTTTGATCCATAAGGCCATAGATTCGAATCCTACATAACACAAACTTCTGCTAGTCTGGTGGGAGAATGAAAGACAGTCTTTTACTTTGAAAATACTACAAAGCGTTGTGCATACAAAGTACAAACTATTTCTATTGGGGCTCATCAATTAGTCAGAATGCCAATTTTGTGTTTGGGAAAATGAAATTACTCAGCCTATGTTCATCGTTTGCATCTTCTTGCATCAACTATGGAGCAGAGTTCTTGCTTTAGCAGGTATTCACATATTGCTATTTGTATTTGTTCCTTGGAATGGCATAATGTTTTTCAAGCAATTAAGCAACGTTGTTATTTCCATTTCCATTCAGCCATTTCATCGAATACCTTACTTACCATGGCACAAGCTTGTATGGTCGTCTACTGGTAGAATGAAAGACAATCTTTTGCTTTGGAAAATACTACAAAACGTTGTGCATACAAAGTACAAACTATTTCTTATGGGGCTCATCAATCGCTTAATGCCAATTTTGTGTTCGGGAAAATAAAATTACTCGACATATGTTCATCAGCTGTAGCTTCTTGCATCAATCATGGAGCAGAGTTCTTGCTTTAGCAGGTTTTCACATATCGCCATTTGTATCTGTTCTTTGGAATGGCACAATATTTTTTAAGCAAGTTGGAGAGGTGACGATACCCATGCGTTGTTATTAACAATGTTGGTGAACTTCATTGTGAAGATTTGGCAAAAGAGGAATGACATAATATTTAGAGGAAATGGGCAATGATGAGCATCTATTTCATGGCGGATTGGAGCGAAATCTGATAGGCATGTCAAAAATGGTCATGGTAATGCTAGATCTAATACCAAAGAAAGGAATGCTCAAGAAGGTATCATGGCTTAGCCGATTCTTAGTTCTTGAAGGTTCGTTTCTTTGTTCTACCTTATATTTTTCTTTTTAATAAAACACTTATAAGAGATGAACAACCTCGATTAGCCTGTAAAATAAATAGGAAAGAACGAAATTATTTTTGTTTCGAAGACATGTAATTTAGTTATATAAAATGTATTTCAATTTAAAGTGCATAAATAACCTAAAGAGGTACAACTGCATATTTCGAATATAGTGGTTCACTGAAGTTTCCTTGAATATATGTATTCGAATATAGATTAGGAATTTATACCATGGCTACTATGTAAGATATAACTTTTGAAATTTAATCATAGATGCTTACTCACACACACATATATATTCAAATAAATAGAACTATGCAGTGTCCCGCCTTTTTGATCCCCAAATATCGATACTAATACATTCTCAGTATTTATGTGCCAACCACACAAACGCCGAAAAGACGGATTGTTATTGTAACAGCCCTAGATTTTTGTATATATTTTATTTGACTTTATTATATTTTGAAAACTATTTTAAACTTGTTTTATTTCAAACATTTCATTTTTAAATATAAATGTTGATTATTATGTGAATTTTAATTTCAAACTGGTATAAATTGAACATTTTCCTGAAAAAGGGATTTCTGGTCAAACTTTGACTTTTAAAACTGCAAATTTAAATTGTTTAAAATCTAAAATTTTATCTTTGATTATGAAAATAGACTTAATAACATGAATACTGCTTTTTGTTTCGTTGAAAACGGAATTAAATTGTAAAAGTTATGTACATTTCAATTTTGAGTATAATTTGTTTTATTTTGCAATTTTGCCTATTTTAAATTTTATAAATCATATTTTCTTTGTCATATTTTATTTTAAAATGTGTTAATATGTTATTTTATGTATATTTTTGTCTTTTAATATTTTTGAAGTGATAATAAAACTTTTCCAAAATTTATTGCATTTATTAAAGACTAGTTTCTATTTTTCTGCTATATTCTTCATTTAAATTATATTTAATTAAAATTTATTTATTTATTTTATGGGAATGCATTTTTATTTTATGTTCTTATCTTTATTTATAAATATTTTTCCAAGTCCATACAATTTTCCCTAAGTTTATTTCATTTATTTTCAAATTTTCTAGACTAGTTTTCATTACCTGTACTATTTTCTTATTTTAATCATATATAATTAATATTTATTTATTTATATTTTGTATATCTGTTATATTTTCGAATTTTAACTGAATTTATAAGTATCTTCAGTTATTTAAATTTATATAATGAAATTAAAGAAATTTGAAAAGGTTATGACTTTTGATTTTCCTATGGCCTTTTATCTTCCACCTTTTCATATTTGTAACTTAACTTTTCATTCAATTGGCCATTACTTCTCACTTCTTTCAGTCGACTATCATTTTTTCATTCACGTAAAATTTTGTTTCTCATTTCCTGAAAGAAAATTTCGGCCATAGCTTGTGAAAGATTTTGGTAAACTTCCTTTTCTTTTTGTTTACTTTTATTGATTTTTGATAATGATTTTTGCACTTGTTTTCTCACCTTCTATGCTCAGCTCCTCCTTCCTCCTCCACCTTGGCCTCCTCCACCACCACCACATCTGGTCAACACCTCCTCCAGCCCAGCCCCAAGCCTTGGCCATGCCCCTTGATGAAGAAGACCCACCTAAAAATAAACAAAACTCCACCTTGATGTTCATAGCCTAGCCTAACTTGTTCCACCACTTCTCTCCTCCACTTTGGCCGGCCAAACACCACCACCACCAGCCACAACCTAAGCCTTGGACCTCTGTAGCACCTGTAGTTTATCCTTCCAGATCAGGCCATGCCCAATAGTCCCTTGGTCGAACCCATTTAGGCCTTGAAATCTATGTTGTTGCTTGTAGTTGTGTTGCCTTGTTTTGAAATTCAAGCACATATCCTTCATCTCCTCTTTATATTGCTTTGGCGACCCCTATATGACCTAAACCTGATCCAAACCTGATCCAAAACAATCCCATTACAGTGTCTTTCCAGGCCATAGCTGAAGTATAAGTGGTTAAATGCAAGTGCAAAAGCTCTAGCTTTGAATTGTGTAGTTATTCCTAGCATTGTTTGTAATATTTTGGTTTGTAATTCATGTTTGTTTTTGTTTTGTTTGATATTTAACAAGGCAATTAGCCTTGGCTCTCCCACTCTCAAATCTTTGTCGTGTTATCGTGCTTTTGAAGTTCCTTATTTGTGCATTTGGTTGTCATCTCCAGGTTATACAGGTGAGTTATTCTCACCAGACAATATGTACATATATAACTAGTGAATTGACCCCTTTTGAATCTGTAAAATGCATTATCATGTTACACCTGCTATGTTATGATTTTATGATGTTCACCCATGCTTAAACACCTATTATATTATATATTACTGTTATATTATGCTGTTCTATTATTTTATCAGTTTATCACACTGCAAGTTCTCTTTAGATTAGAATCACTATGAGTTGAAATGATACATACCCGAACGGACTTTAGAATAGGAGAAAATCGTTATGGGCTGAAATGATATGCCTGAATGATTTTCAACTATTTTCATTTACTTGGGATTGCGGGTTTGAAATGATCAAACCCGGTTATCTTTGTAAATTACGGGTTGAAATGATAAATTACCCGTATCACTTTACCGAGGCTAGAAAATGAAATACAGACCCGTTGTTAAAATATGTTTTATAAATTTTTTTAAAATATTTTAGAAATGTAAATATTATAATATTTTGATTTAAACTAAATAAAAATGATTTTTGTAAGTATTATTGATTTTTTTTGAAAATTTATAAGTAAAATAAATTATTGGTAAAACTAGAAAATTTGAAATGTAAGTTATTTTGGGAAATTTTAATTGGGTGATAATTGGAATTTAAATTAAATATGAAATGTGATAACTTCATGATAATTTGGATTAAAGTGAATTTAAATGATTTTTATATTATATTAATGATTTTGAATAAAGTTAAAATGTGAAATGAATGAATATTTAAGTTGAAATTTTGAAATATAACTAAAATTGGAAATTTGTGAATTGGGCTTAAAAGTGAATTTTAAGTTAAGTAAATAAAAATGGAATTAAGTTATATTTGAAAATTTAAACTTAAGTGTTAATTTAATTTAATTTAATGAATTTATAATTTAATATTGGAATTTAATAAGTGAATTATTATTAAATTTTGATTTTTGAATGGAGGTTTAACTTTATAAAATCATGAATATAAGGGTATTTGAATGATTGTTTTAAAAGTGAAATTATATGATTTTATAAGTTAAAAAAATGATCTATATAAAAATATAATTGTTTGTGAAATTATATTGAATATTTGAAGTTAATTAACTGCATTTCTGAAATGCTATAAATTCTAATGTAAATGATAATACAACATTTGTAAATGCTGTAGTTGATAATAATGAACCAAATGGCTAAATTTAATTAAAGGCTATTATAGCATTTTTGTAAATGTTATAATGGTTGATTTTAACTAAGTTTATTTGAAACTAATGTAACCCTATTACAGCATTTTAAATGCTGTCTTTTGTTAAATTGAACTGTTTTAAATGTGACTTTCCGTAGCATTTTCTAAATGCTTCGAAAGTTGAATCTTCATTGTTTTAATTAATTTAAGTGAACGAATGAACTTTGAAAGATTAAAATTTTGGAAATTTAATAATTTAATTATTAAATACAATAACTTCATTTTTATGATTTAAAATAAAGTAATTTGTTTCGAAATATAAACTATTTTGAAATATGATATTTTGATATTTTGAAATGGATTTTTGAAGGATATTGAATTTAGAAATGATATTTGATTCCGAAGTATAAAATACCATTTTGAAATTTTAACCACGGGATGTATTTAATTTATAGTTTAATTGATCCTTAAAGGATGGGCGATTCCAAGCATCCTTTGAGTTATTGTGCATTTCTACTACAGTTCACTTGAGTTGGTTTACATTATATAAGTATATATTATCCTGACTCGAGTGTTTTGTGTTTTACTTTACGCTCGGGTCAGCCTGAGTATTTACAGCTTAGCTTTGGATTTCTTTCTGGAGCTAGGAATCGCTGAAGATTCTGCTTGTCTAGTTATCTGTTCTTTTCAGTTCAGTTGTTCTATTTCAGTTCTGGTATTCATAAACTTCTATTTATTTGAGATGTCTATTGTATATGTTTTCAAGCAGATATTATGTATTATGTTTTGAGAGTTTGTTATAGTAGCTTCATGAACTACTATGGTTTTTATATTCCGTTGCGAGTTATTCTGATATGTTCTGTGTTTGTGATTCTGTGTATTTGATTTCATTTGCTCCAAATTTATTTACAATCTGTTATTTTGGATTATTCAAGCCAGACATGTGTGGATTATTGTAGATTTGAATGGTCCAAAATAGTGGGTCGTTACAGTTATGGTAAATAAAACAAAAAAAAAACAAACCAAGAAAGAAAGAACACAACATTAGAATCTCACAGTAAAACGATAACATATAATATCAAGAAGACAACAAAAAGTGTTACTTTAAGATACACAACACTTCAAAGTCATAATCCTAAATATTATCATCAGCTTGGACAGTTATAACAGCCCGTCCTCACAATTGCTGATATATACATACTAGTGCAGCGAAAATAAGAATACTATGATAAGTGAAACATCCAGCTCGTCTCCTTGAGCTCCAAAGAATATTCCAACTAAAACCTGCCTTTTTCAAACTGCTCGAAAGAGCACTCAAGGAATTAAAAGAAAATAAAAATGATGAGTCAAACAAAAGTCTAGTATGAAAAACTCAAGAAACATATGCTTACATAACAGCACCTTTTGAGACCGACCGAATCACCGGAATGGTTTTCCCCCCAAAAGAGTCAAACCATCTAATAAGTACATATGGCGATATTATAGATAATGTTTAGGGTGTAGAATGTAAATCAGAAAATAGATATGCTGCATGAACAACACAAGAATATTGTTATCCAGCTTTTTGACCAAGCAGTTTCAACAGAGTTTAAAACATCAAAATGAAGGCAAAACAATTCACGAACTTGGGAACATGTTCAAAAGGACAAGAAGATCATACTAAATAACTTTCAAATCCAAAGAAGCAAAGTGGACCACTCGATACCGACCCTACCACTCGGTACCAAGTGCTTTTTGCTGCATTATGGACTCTCAAAACCATTTATACGAGAGGCACTAGCTCGAGTGATCATCATGGAATGCCTTTCTCAAGGAATAGGAGAACAACTCCAAAAATTCATGAGAGGAAAACAAAGAAAGTAGAGACGAGTAAGTGGTATCCTCGGAGGCAACACAATCTCAATGAGGAGTACTCGAAACACACTATAGGAGATATATAAGACTAAATAGACCAAGTAGGAGTGCATTTCTCCAAATATAAATGGGAGAAGGAGCTTTTTAGCTCGTTTGTTTTCTTCATTTCATATCTCTCCTCTTTATAATCACTAAGGCATATACTATTAGTTGTTCTAGGCTATGAGAACTTGTTAATGCCTTATACTAGTGACTCTCAATCAAATAATCAATAATTTATAGTGGACGTAGGCCAAAGATTATCAAGCCACTATAAAAATTCTAGTATTCTCTTTACTTTTCTATTAATTCTTGCTAGATCTTAAATTTTCTATAGGTTTTTGGGTGTTATACCATTTTGGTGCCAACATTTTGGTGCTTTCACTAAGAAATCAATTTGTAGGCTTAGAACGAGCTTGCTATTTTAGGGTTTAAGAGATCCATTGGTTAGATTCAGAAGATTTGCTTTGAGAAGTTTGAAAACTTGCTGATAGAAATCAATGGCGTCTAGGAGATCCGGATGATTGCCAGGAGCAGTAGCTGGTGGTGATGAAGGAAATGCCCACCATTGGAGGTTAGTAACCAACAGGCAGTACCACGATCATCTGCTCAGTGGGAGATGGTTACTAGGAGAATGTCCTGTAAATGGTGATACTCATTGGTATTATGACTATAGCAATCTTGTAATCTACAGAATTTCCCAGATTGAATTTGCTTTTCGGATGACTGCTTTGGAGCAGACTTCTTATATTGGCAGTATTACAGGTTTGCAAATAAACATTCTCCAGGGATGTATTCAATGGGGTATATTGGTCAAACATTGGAGCTCTGCGTCGCGGTCCGTGATTTTGATCTCGCTTCTTACCCTGACCCCCATCGCCTTTCTGCTTATTCTGTATATTCAACTGCACTTTACCGGAACTCTCACCGGTTTGTTTTACAGTGATGTTACTTTGAATGCCTTCCACACTGGGCCCCACATCATCCTGCTTTCTAGATTGTCTAGCGTCTTCTCGCCTCAAGAACTGGGCTGCCTTAGCATAGAAATGATCCAGTGATGCAGGGGGTTTTCCAGCCAACCAATTGCCGAATTCGGAATCAGGGTCGATTCCTTTAGTTAGTGCCATCAATATGGAATTGTCATTAGGGTTACTGATCTCTGCACAAGCGGCATGGAATCTTTCCAAATAACGTATGAGTGTCTCTCCTGGAGCCTGAGTGACGTTGGATAAGGTGTTAACATCCTTAGATCTCGTGAAGTGCATACGAAACTGTTCAACGAATTTCGTACCTAATTGATCAAAGCATGAAATGGATCGGGGCGGTAGGCGAGTAAACCACATGGTTGCGATACCCCCAAGGGAGATAGGAAAGCTTCTACATTTAACCGCATCGTCAGCTCGAGCGGCGTTCATGAGCCATTCATACTTTAGGATGTGCTGACTAGGATCTGAGCTCCTTTCATAAACATGCAAAGTTGGCATCCTGAATCGGCGAGGTGGTTCAGCATAGAGGATGTTATCAGTGAACGGAGTATGACTTCGAGAGATTCCCCAATCATCATTGGTGAGGCCTTGACTTTCGCGGATCATTTGACGGATCATGGTTGGAATGTTTGGCATTTGGACATTCTGGGCCAAGGTGCGATCGGGTTCCACAATGCGAGGACGGTCCAGACGCGGTCGACGGTCCATGCCTCGCCTCCTTGGCTCTAGATCTTCGGGCACATAGGTTCAGGAGTATGATTGTGTTGGCGAAGGGTCGGATCTGCTCGGTTTCGAAGATCATCTTCCAAGTCTATGGCGGCGGCGGCTGCCTGGCTATCAGTGGGAAGATAGGGAAGTGCCCCTCCTCGGGAGGAGGGTCCACCTTGATGCCCTATAGAAGGACCCGCTCCAGCATGTCCAAGATTCAGAGTGCACCGATGCCCGGGAGCTTGCGCGTAGCTTCCATCCAGCCATGGACGAGTAGATCTGTGGGTGAAGTCGGAGGAAGCTGAGCTCTTGGTGGATGAATAGGAAGCACGATCCCTTCTGGATCTCCTTTGTCTTTCCTCATTCAGTCGATTGGTTAGCTCCATATTGGCATGGATCTTCTGGGTGAGCTGCTGGCAGCTCTGATTCAGTTCCTGCATCAGCATTTGGAATTCCTCCCTGGTGATAGGACCTTGCGGATATGAAGGTCCAGCTGAGTTCTGACCTGTAGCGGCTAGCTGCGCGGGGTTCTGTCTATCCCATTCTTCTTGATCTGCAGCAGTTGAGGCGGTCATAGTAGTAACTATGTTGAATGATGTAGCTCCTTCCTACATTTGATGCAATCTGAATAGGATGGAAGAACTACTGGATATGAGATCTGGATCTTCTCCTTGGATTCTTGCAATCCAACGATGGTAGTAGATCCAATGAGCAGGAGAAAAGCTAGTTTTTCTCAGTGAAAGCACCAAAGTGTTTGTACCAAAATTGGGCACAACACTCTTCAGACATATTTGAAGAGATTAAAATGAAGAATATAAATGAAAAAGGAGGTTAATCTAACAAACACGCCAAAACCGAAAAATAGAAAAGTAAGAACACAAGAATTTAGAGTGGTTCGACGTTGTAGCTTACGTCCACTATGGAAATTTTGCTTGTTTATTGACTTTTCTAACTGGTTACAGTTGATTACAACAATACACTCTCGAGCACTCAAGATACAATGGAGTTTCCGGCAGAATATCGGCATAAGAGAGTCAAAAGTCTATTTTCTAGAGGCATTGGGCTGCTATTTATAGGCGTAGACTGGAACAATCTGACTTAGATCTCAGAATACTCATCCTCACACGTGGGCGGCCCACGTGATCGATCCGAGGTAGATTGGGATTGATCCCTGATCGATACATGTACATTTCATATCGATCAAAAACACCTTCATATGGCCTGAGATCGATCAAGGACATTCTTAAGGTAGTACGCAAGCTCCTGTGAAAATTTGTTGGCATTTTTACTTGTAGATTTTGAATTATGATCGACCCAAGTTTGCATTTGTAAAATACAACCGAGTTCGTATCGATACAATTCGTATCGATGGCTTCGTGTCGATGCTAGCTCGTATCGATCAAGTGACGTGGCGCTATATGCTGGGACCGATCCACTTTTCATGCTGAGTGACCGAGTCATCCACTTGAACATTTTTCCTTCGTAATGATCTAGTGCAACCCCATTTGTATCGTTTTTTTGCACTTCACTTCATACCGATGTTGTGGGTTAGTTTCGTATCGATCAAATATGATGACGTTCGTATCGATCCTTCATGTGAATTTCGTATCGATGTTCTGTGCTCTACTTCGTATCGATGATGTGTAGCTACTTCTTATCGATGTTATTGGTTTCATTTCGTATCGATATTTGGAGCCGTTTCGTATCGATGTAGCCCGACTCTCTTCGTATCGATCATCGAGTAGCTGGTTTCGTGTCGATGTAGCCTGACTCTCTTCGTATTGTTCATCGAGTAGTTGGTTTAGTATCGATGTTTTTAGGTGTTGTTTCGTATCGATCATTAGTGGCACATTTCGTATCGATCGTTGATTGATCGATACGAACTGTGTAAATGATAGATCGATGCAAATTGTGTATAAGTGGAAGCGATACGAAACATCTTCAGATGATGGATACGAAACAGAGCAGACGTGATGGATACGAAGTGAAACTGGTACGATAGATACGAAATGTGGCAGACACGATGGATATGAAAAGGTGCAGACACGATGGATACGAAATGTTGTTTGTGGATGGATACGAACGAGATGCTTATGAGTTGATGGATACGAAATCTCATGGATACGAATGAGGTTGGTCTTCTTGACTTTAATAGATCGATACCTTGAGCATACGAGCCTCGATTGACTTGAAATTTGGAACGTGAGCTTCTGTAACTTTACTTGTCGTATCATACCGATTGTAGCTTGATCCAGACTCGGACCAATTTCACCAGTATCCATAGTGAACTTACATATAACCGATCTTCGAGACGGACTGTCCTTGGTCTCTAGTCAATTCCTTGATGTCGCGGTCTTGCCTAAAGGCGGGATAAATTTTTTATTCATGTCTTATATAACTTTTTTAATCTTTTAATCTTTCTTACCGTAGTTTCTTGTTTATCTTTGGACTTAGACACTCGAGTAATAATAACTTTGGATTCTGATGTCTTTTTCATGCTGGAGCTGTATTTTATGTTATTTGGAGTTTGAGACTTGGAATTACTAATGCATTGTTTGTGCTTGTTGCCTGAATGTACTCTGAATTAGGGGTTGTGAATGTTCGTATATAGACTAAAACCATGTATGATTGTATGGAACTATAATTGTATTAACTCTCCTTTTTGTTTATTATTCTTTGTTGGCACCAAAAAGTCGGTTAATCTTAAAATTAATATCGGTTAACCGTATCTAATTTAAACAAACGTTACGGCACGTGCTCCGCGCGTGATGATGGCATATGCTTTGCGCGTGAATTGTTCTTCTAACAATTTATATAAGATTAACACATTCAAGAGTAAATTATTTGCAAAAATATTTAGCCCCCATTGAAATCATGTGTACTTAGTTTAAATTTTTATTTTTAAGTTGCCTCATTTAATTTTTTGTTAGTTTGAATTTTGTTTATATTATTAATGAATTAACAATGAATTTGTAAATGATGTTTATTTCTTGAAATGGTATTTATATGTTAGATCATATTCTTAAACGTAAATGGATAGTTTGAATTTGTAAAGAAAATTAACTGATTTAACTTAGTTTGAATAGTTTCAGTCTAACCTAAAAATAATAGAAATAACATCTACATTTGATTAGGATTTTATCGATTCTTTTGAGTTACTTGTATGTGGAATAATAGATAATAATTAAATTATATATGAGTATATAGTATTTTGAAAAGTTAACGATCGGACCAAAAGTTTGTGCTTCCAAGCCAACTATTAATAAAGATGGTTATTCATTTAACGGTCAACGGTTGAAATGCAATGGTCGACCACAATAAGTTTAACACGTTCTGCTGATCAATGTTAATTGGACCGACTTTGATTTATGGTTAAATGCAAATATAACCGATCGGATCGGTTTGCCGATTGTGCCTACCCTAGTCAATATCAAAAATGTATTTTACACACACACACAGATACACACATCATAGGAAAAATTGCAATGCCAACTTTTTCAATTAAAGTTTTTTATAATAAGAATACATACTGAATTTTCACTAAAAGTGGTTTAAGACTAGAAAGTAAACGTCAGAATTCAGTATTAAAATGCTAAAGTTCTCTTCCACGAAGAGTAAACCACAAACTTTTATCTACAAATTATGCTTCCTAGTCCAGCTTAAACGATTATAAAGCAAAGAAAAGGAGGGAATAAAAATCTAGATAATATGTGTTAGAAAATGAAATCCACCTTAAATTTCACATATTTTCCTTATGGAAATATCACAACTAGAATTTTATTTTTTATTTGTCTTTATTAGCATAGTTAGAGCATCTCTAATAGTAGGTTGATTTTTAGACTGAGGAGAAGATTAAAATTCGCTAATTCTGCCCACTCCTTTAGTATCCAGATGTGAGAAATTGATCCATTTTTTTTTTCAAAAGAAATAAAATTTGCTTTTTGAAAATCGTCTATTGTCATGAAAGGTTTTAGGGAAACCGTTTAAAATATAAATGGTTTTCAAAAAACTATTTATATTATAAATGATTTTCAAAAACCATTTATAAATTCACACTAAAAAAGAATAGGATGCATCTTATTTTTTTCATTTTTCATGTTCAAACCCACATTGATGTAGCATGGAGAAACAAAAGAAAATGAAACGGGGTTTTTAGGATCGGAGAAAATGCTAGAGAAAAATTTAATTTTAAAAACAAAAGGTTTGCATTTTTGACTGAAGGACGTTTTTAATGTAAATCACAGAATGATAGTTGCAGCTATCATTTTCTATTCACATTAAAGATTAAAAAATAAATTTTTTGTCATTGAGAATTTTTTTTTTTGCAACTTCTTCTCCGTGTCTATTTTTCTGAAACCAACCGCGAGAATTGCTCCAAAATTTTCGACTTCGTACTGTTGGAATTTCACTGTCAGGTGATTATTCCATGAGAAATAGTCTAGATACATGAACAAAAGGTGTTGTGGATAAACAGATAATGCTGTGAAAATTGGAAACTGTGCACATAGTTGCATGCATAATATCTTTGGATTCTTAGTACTTGCCTAAGCCAGTCTGATCAACGCGTGTTGTTTCATAGAAAACAGAACCAAGAAAGGAATAAAGCACGAGACCATGTTAAACAAGAATTATCTTTGAATTATGTTCGATTGGACTTGATGCTAAAACGTAGACGTGTGAAACAAATCTCAAACTAACGTGTCAAATACAGTGCTTTTAAACTTATCATCGCAAATAGCTCAGTTTTAAAACTAATATCAAATATAACCCTGTTTTGAAAAATGCACTGGCTCCTTTTTAAAAGTCGCCAGTAATTTTTTTTTGTTTTTAGAAAAAAACATTGGCGACTTTTCAAAAGTCGCCAGGAAAAAAAAAATTACATTGGCGACTTTTGAAAAGGAGTCAGTGCATTTTTCAAAACATGGCTATATGTGATATTAGTTTTAAAACGAGGCTATTTGCGATAATAAGTTTAAAAACGAGGTCAAATCAAAGAAAAATCCCAAAATAAATAATACCATTATCAGTTGATTTCCATCTTTGATTCAAGTCTCTATGATTACCGCAAATGTGATATTTTCAAAACTAACGGTAATAGCATGACACAGGGAAATTCATATAATACAGAAAAATAGGTATAAGGACAAATTTCAAAAAAAAAATTAGCCTGAAGAACAATCATAGTTATACCTAGCATTTTGTATAGTGTAAAACTGAATATAATGTTATATATAACTAGCATTTTGTATGGTGTAAAAGTTGAATGTAATGCTAATTATAAATAACATTTGTTTTTCAACTTAAAATTGAAACTTGGTGTCTTTCGGTTTAATTCTTTTTTAAAATTTGTATTTTTCCCTAATTTCCTCCATATAATATATTTTTTATTACTAACATTCAAAGGTAAACCAATAATTTGGTTTAGTTTAAGAACTTGTTTCAAATGATACTAATTACATTTTTGGATGATATTGATGTCTTTTGCTTGGCGACAAATGAAATGTACGATGAAACAACACTAAAATATCAAAATTTTGATTTACTTTATACAGACATTAATTAGTAATTTCTCTGTTATATACTGAAAAATCGATGCGCAACGTGTTAACTTTATAATAAAATATGAAAAGAAATGGTCAAACTCCAGAAGTTTGCCAAACTGTTTGCTTGACTTAAATCCTTACCTTTGTCGGTCAAGTTTGATGTGGTCAATAGTATTCAAGACTCGACCGTTTACTTTATTTTTATATTGTTTATCGTACAAGTTTGATATGGTCAATAAGTGAATTATGCATTCCAGTACTTCTAGTTCCATTTTCTCACCTACAACTTACCATGCCGTTGGCAACCAAATTATTACACATTACCATTTTGACGCATCCGACGCACCAACTGTGCTTACTTACTCCCAAGTCCGTTTGAGCAGTCGAAGGAAAAATTATCGTTAACATCATACGTGTCGGACCGTTTTTGTCTCCAACGGCTCCTCCTCCTCTTCCTTCATCTTTTCTCTTCTATAGTTCTATATAATTGCGTTTCTCAATCTCCATCTTCCCTACTCTAATCCATCGGTTATCAATTTATTTCCATCAATCCGCTCGACTACTCAGATATTTTTTTACCACCTACAGCTTTGTTTTTTCTTCTCTACATCATATATTTTTTTGAGAATTTTTTGCGAACAGAATGACAAACTGAAGAACTCCTCATAAGTGAACGTCTGACGCTACTCGGATTATGCTGAAATGTGTTTTATAAACATATTCTGGCTGCGGTGACAGCAAAAAAAAGTGTGCACAAAGCTATAATGAAAAGGTTCAACTGAGTTGTATAAAACATTGAGGGTATTGTACTGAGAGACGAAGCCAAAATCCGACATAAATACGATAGTCTTAAAAAAGGTTAGGTTAAATGGGAAAGCTTGTGCAATAAAACCGGTGCTGGCTGGGATCTGAATAAACAAACTGTTACAGGTAGCAAGGCGTGGTGGAGTGATCGTGTAAATGTATTTTTCATATATGCAATATTTTTGTTTGTAATCTTTTATTAATTTTTTTTACTTGTAGGAATTTGGAATGATTATTCAAAAATATAAAAAAGCACCGCTTGAATAGTTGAAGCTGATGCAACAAATGTATCAATGGATGAATGCAACCGGATAAACATCGTATACATCTGCTTGTACATAAGAACAACCGCAACAATTTACTCCTCCACCCGTGCATACGCAGTTTGATAGAACATGGGCTTTTGATGGTTTTTTTAATCATTTGGATGAAACGAAAGGTGAACAAACTCCAAATTTGAATTCATCAACCAATCCTTTATTACAACAAACTCCTGTGCAACGAGCTCGGAACATTGGTTCATCTTCTGGTGCACGTAGTAGTTCGAGAAGACGTCGTGGAGAAGCCGATGAGAAGATGTATGACATCATTGACGTTATACTCAAGGGACAAATAAAAATATCTCGTACGACTTCAAACAGTCCTAACACAAACAATGTAGACTCAAGAGCAAATTCTGTAAACTACGCAGACATGGCTGCTCGCGTTCAACGTCTTGAAGCAGGAGGAGAATTTACTTTTGGTGAAGCGATGATAATTGTTATGCAGTCCGACAATAAAATTTATTCAATGCTTTTAACGATGACTTAGAAGAAGATTTGTTGACGTCAACGGTTGAACCCCAACGTCTTTCTACAAACTAGAAAACTTACCTGATAAACCATGGTGTTGACAACAAATAGGAATTTCACTATAATTGTATATATGTTATATTATTTATGCATTTTATCACTGTAGTTCTAATGTATTTTAATTATTTTGCATATATTCGATTTTTGTACTGTTATTTAATTTTAATTAAACGAATATTACACAACAAAACAAATAATTAATTAAATATAAATCAATTAAATTGAAAATCACAACTCAAATGCCCCGCTTAAATACCTCTTCGTAGCAGCAAACTTGTTTGCGCCAAAATTGGTCACAAACCCCAAGTAATGCGAAAGCACCAATGTATGAATACACGTTAACAAATATTCAAACACAAATCACAGGTCTAAGCAAGCAACAAACAGCAATCCAGAAATAATGAACAGAAACACGAGATTTATAGTGGTTCGGCTATCTCCGGCTTACGTCCACTCCAAAGTTTTATCTTTTATTGATTATCCTTGCTGATTACAGTTGTTTATACTGTAGTACAACTGAATTGATATGCTAAGTCTCAATCTAAAGCAGCGGTGGTGATCTGGAGTAAATCTAGCAGAATCTGGGCGCTCTTTAGTACTTAGAATTGTCCGACCCATTTTCCGAGTGACCAGGGGCTCAATTTATAGGTGTAGGAGGCTGATATTTCGCCTAAATTGAAGGGAGACCAGTTCTGGCACGTGCGGGGGCCCACATGCCCGCTTTCTGGAAATCCAGGTCCACTTTGGGATCGATTCGAAGCTACGTTCGAATCAATCAAGAAATTGTCCAATCGAGCTGAAATATGATGTGAACATTCTTCAACATGTGCTCAAGCTATTGTGAAAATTTCATTGCGTTTGGATTTGTAGATATCAAGATATGATCGATTCAAGTTGTAGTATTTCGTTGGCTGTCGTCTTCGATTCCATCCGTTCGAATCCATTGCTTCGTATCCATCTCCTTCGACTCGATCGGTCACGTGTGCATCGATGACGTGTCGCGAAATCCCTGGGCTGATCCACCTTTTTTGCCGTGTTGAACGATTCTTTCCTGGATACGCGCTTCGCATCCATACTTCGTGCCAGTTCACATCCGTGATTCGAATCCATTACTTCCTGTCCATCTGCTTCGTTCGTATCCTTCCCAAGCACATCGCCTTGACTGTTGCCTTCGTATCGATCGATACGAACCCGATCGATACGAATAGCACATCCATACCTTATGCTTTGATCGATACGAACCTGCCATCCCTAAGCGAACGACTGAATCCACTGTATCGATACGAAGCGCGGCAAACATCGATCGATTCGAACCATCATCGATTCGAACCAGTATCCATCGATTCGAACCATCATCGATTCGAACCAGTATCCATCGATTCGAACCATCATCGATTCGAACCAATATCCATCGATGCGAACCACCATCGATTCGAACCTTCTCATACATTTTTTAAATCGTGGATATCTTGTGCATACGAGCTCCGGTTGATCTGAAAATCGAAATGTAACTCCTCCTAGCCTTGACCAACATTCCCAATCGATTCCGCCCTAATCAGAGCACGACCAAATTTCGACGACATCGATTGCAGCCTTGATTCCAATCGATTCTCCAATCCAGATATCCATCATTCCTTGCCAATTTGTTGATATTCCAGCCTTGAACAAAAGGTGGGATAACATTTGCCCCCCAAAACATGCCTTATGATAATAAGGCGTGTTTTGAATAATTCCGTATCCGATATCCAAAGTCCATAGCCAATTCCATGTCCATCCGAACTCGAAGACCGAGCCTTTGATCCATTTTTATCCAACAGCCAATAGCCGAATCCAGGACCTCTCCGGGTCAGTATCCCAATCCATAACCTCTTTGGGCTCTTGCCAAGCGCAATCCACACACGACGACCATGGTCCAGTGTCCCTGGACGTGGAGCTAACCTCTCCGGGTTCTTGCCAAGCGCAATCCACACCTGACGACCGTGGTCCAGTGTCCCTGGACGTTGAGCTAACCTCTCCGGGTTCTTGCCAAGCGCAATCCACACCTGACGACCGTGGTCCAGTGTCCCTGGACGTTGGTAATGCCATGGCTTAAGTCCTAAGCCGAATCCTGGTCGCTCCGGACCCTTGTTGAGCATAGTCCATACTCAACGACCTGAAACAATAATCGATAATAGGGGGCCTAAGTCCTAGGCCGAATCCTGGTCACTTCGGACCCTTGCCGAGCATAGTCCATACTCGACGACCTGAATGAGTCAATTTACCACGTTCGGGCAAAAAGACTCACCCCTTGCCAGGCGTAATCCACACCCGACGACCGTTTATCAAAAACAAAAAAGAATCCAATCAAAATCCAATCAAAAATCCAATCCAAAATCCCAATCAAATCGGAAAACCAAAAATCCATATCAAAAATCAAGATCATCATCCAAAACGGAGAACAATCATCCGAATGAATGCCAAAACCAGAAAAACGAGCGAAATCAGGAGTTCAATCCAAACTCCAAAAACCAAACCAGAAAACCAAGTGTCCACTCTAAAAACAAAAGACAGATTTCGCAAACCATGGCTTTGCGGTTTATCATCATTCAGAGCATGCCTAGGGGCTATCTCCGTCCCCATACATGTGTAAATGACTTGGTTGCTTGCAAATGGTTTGTTACTTATTTCATATTATCCCGATCAATTGATAACCAATCGACCATCATTCCTGGGCCTCATACCATCATGGCTTGTGGTAGGCGGGGGTTGCTCCTGCTCCACGGCTGCATTCCGTTCCCCAACATACTGTCTCAATTGCCCATTCCTTACATGCTCCTCGATTATGTCCTTTAAGTGCCTGCAGCTGTTGGTATCGTGTCCGTCCAAATCATGGAAGAGACAATGCCTTCCTGATGCCCTCTCTCGTTCGGATGGTTCTCTTCTAGCCGGCTTTCGGTAAGGAAGGCGATTCCGGGTTTCCAAGTAAATCCGCTCCAGCGTCTCATTCAATCCTGTGTATGTGGAAAACTTTGGATCCTTCCATCTCTTTCTGGCTTTTACTGGATCGTCGTCCATCTTCCTTTTCTCTTTATCTCTATCCGAATTTCTACTGGATGGTCCTCCACCCTCGGTTACATTCACATTCACTTCCTTCAGCTTTAAATCTGCACATGCATCCTCTTGCCGGAGGAACCTCTCAGCCTCATGAAAAAATTCTTCGAGATCCAGTGGTGGGTCTCGTACTAAAGATACCTTGAAATCTGAATCCTCCTTGACTCCTGACACTGCAGCCATTAAAACCATCGATGGATCCAGCCGATCCACCGAAGCAACTGCCGCATTGAATCGAGTTAGAAATGCTCTAAGCGATTCATCCGTCCTTTGCTTCACCGATGTTAACGTCATCACGTTCTTGGGTCTTTTGATATGAACCCGAAACTGTCCCAAAAACCTATCCACCAATTCTCTTCAAGTCCTGATAGATCCTTCTTCTAGCTGCCTAAACCACATTGCAGCTAGATCTGTCAAATACAACGGGAAACATCTGGCCATCACCTCCTTTGATGCCCCCAGCACTTCCATGTGTCTGGTGTATCTCATCAAGTGATCAGTTGGGTCAGCCTTGCCGTTATATACTTCCACGCTAGGTAACTTGAACTTAGGTGGATTCTGAGCTATCCTGATTTCCCGAGCGAACGGACTCCTGTTCACTCCTTCCAAATCTCTATTGGTCATGCCTCCACGCATAGTCTTCCTAATGATCTCCGCTAATCCAGCATTGTCTGTCGGGGGTTGCCCCCCATGCTCCCGGGGGAACTCTGGCACATATTCTTCATGTGGCTCATTAGCAGCAATGTTGGCCCTAGCCTGTTGAACTCCTTCCAAAGGTCCTCCTGTGTTGGATCCTGTGGGCCTGCCCCCAAGCCCTTGTTGATTGCCTTCCGGTTCTGTATTCTGTCCTTCATTGGGTTCCATAACCCTAGCTCCTTGTTCCACATTAACAGCCGCTGTAGCTGGTCCTAAGTTCTACATCCATGCAGCTCTCATTTGTTCGAAGAATGTTTGCATCATTTCCTGTTGACTCTTCAACAACCTCTCTTGTAATGAATTTGTCATAGCTTCCATTTCGTCTCTGGTAATGTAAATCGAAGCTTGTCCTTCTCCAGCCTCGGAGGATGCCTCTTGACTTCCGTCCTGCTGGCTTCTCTCAGCCCTTTGTCTCCTACTTGTTTGTCTAGTCATTGTCTCCAAATCAAAACTCTTCAAACTCTTCAAATCTGAACCCTGAATCCGGTATAGCGGGTTCCAGTTGTTCTCAGTGAAAGCACCAAAGTGTTTGCGCCAAAATTGGTCACAAACCCCAAGTAATGCGAAAGCACCAGTGTATGAATACACGTTAACAAATATTCAAACACAAATCACAGGTCTAAGCAAGCAACAAACAGCAATCCAGAAATAATGAACAGAAACACGAGATTTATAGTGGTTCGGCTATCTCCGGCTTACGTCCACTCCAAAGTTTTATCTTTTATTGATTATCCTTGCTGATTACAGTTGTTTATACTGTAGTACAACTGAATTGATATGCTAAGTCTCAATCTAAAGCAGCGGTGGTGATCTGGAGTAAATCTAGCAGAATCTGGGCGCTCTTTAGTACTTAGAATTGTCCGACCCCTTTTCTGAGTGACCAGGGGCTCTATTTATAGGTGTAGGAGGCTGATATTTCGCTTAAATTGAAGGGAGACCAGTTCTGGCACGTGAGGGGGCCCACATGCCCGCTTTCTGGAAATCCGGGCCCACTTTGGGATCGATTCGAAGCTACGTTCGAATCGATCAAGAAATTGTCCAATCGAGCTGAAATTTGGTGTGAACATTCTTCAACATGTGCTCAAGCTATTGTGAAAATTTCATTGCGTTTGGATTTGTAGATCTCAAGATACGATCGATTCAAGTTGTAGTATTTCGTTGGCTGTCGTCTTCGATTCCATCCGTTCGAATCCATTGCTTCGTATCCATCTCCTTCGACTCGATCGGTCACGTGTGCATCGATGACGTGTCGCGAAATCCCTGGGCTGATCCACCTTTTTTGCCGTGTTGAACGCTTCTTTCCTGGATACGCGCTTCGCATCCATACTTCGTGCCAGTTCACATCCGTGATTCGAATCCATTACTTCCTGTCCATCTGCTTCGTTCATATCCTTCCCAAGCGCATCGCCTTGACTGTTTCCTTCGTATCGATCGATACGAACCCGATCGATACGAATAGCACATCCATACCTTATGCTTTGATCGATACGAACCTACCATCCCTAAGCGAACGACTGAATCCACTGTATCGATACGAAGCGCGGCAAACATCGATCGATTCGAACCATCATCGATTCGAACCAGTATCCATCGATTCGAACCATCATCGATTCGAACCAGTATCCATCGATGCGAACCACCATCGATTCGAACCTTCTCATACATTTTTTAAATCGTGCATATCTTGTGCATACGAGCTCCGGTTGATCTGAAAATCGAAATGTAACTCCTCCTAGCCTTGACCAACATTCCCAATCGATTCCGCCCTAATCAGAGCACGACCAAATTTCGACGACATCGATTGCAGCCTTGATTCCAATCGATTCTCCAATCCAGATATCCATCATTCCTTGCCAATTTGTTGATATTCCAGCCTTGAACAAAAGGTGGGATAACATTTGCCCCCCAAAACATGCCTTATGATAATAAGGCGTGTTTTGAATAATTCCGTATCCGATATCCAAAGTCCATAGCCAATTCCATGTCCATCCGAACTCGAAGACCGAGCCTTTGATCCATTCTTATCCAACAGCCAATAGCCGAATCCAGGACCTCTCCGGGTCAGTATCCCAATCCATAACCTCTCTGGGCTCTTGCCAAGCGCAATCCACACACGACGACCATGGTCCAGTGTCCCTGGACGTGGAGCTAACCTCTCCGGGTTCTTGCCAAGCGCAATCCACACCTGACGACCGTGGTCCAGTGTCCCTGGACGTTGAGCTAACCTCTCCGGGTTCTTGCCAAGCGCAATCCACACCTGACGACCGTGGTCCAGTGTCCCTGTACGTTGGTAATGCCATGGCTTAAGTCCTAAGCCGAATCCTGGTCGCTCCGGACCCTTGTTGAGCATAGTCCATACTCAACGACCTGAAACAATAATCGATAATAGGGGGCCTAAGTCCTAGGCCGAATCCTGGTCACTCCGGACCCTTGCCGAGCATAGTCCATACTCGACGACCTGAATGAGTCAATTTACCACGTTCGGGCAAAAAGACTCACCCCTTGCTAGGCGTAATCCACACCCGACGACCGTTTATCAAAAACCAAAAAGAATCCAATCAAAATCCAATCAAAAATCCAATCCAAAATCCCAATCAAATCGGAAAACCAAAAATCCATATCAAAAATCAAGATCATCATCCAAAACGGAGAACAATCATCCGAATGAATGCCAAAACCAGAAAAACGAGCGAAATCAGGAGTTCAATCCAAACTCCAAAAACCAAACCAGAAAACCAAGTGTCCACTCTAAAAACAAAAGACATATTTCGCAAACCATGGCTTTGCAGTTTATCATCATTCAGAGCATGCCTAGGGGCTATCTCCGTCCTCATACATGTGTAAATGACTTGGTTGCTTGCAAATGGTTTGTTACTTATTTCATATTATCCCGATCAATTGATAACCAATCGACCATCATTCCTGGGCCTCATACCATCATGGTTTGAGGTAGGCGGGGGTTGCTCCTGCTTCACGGCTGCATTCCGTGCCCCAACATACTGTCTCAATTGCCCATTCCTCACATGCTCCTCGATTATGTCCTTTAAGTGCCTGCAGCTGTTGGTATCGTGTCCGTCCAAATCATGGAAGAGACAATGCCTTCCTGATGCCCTCTCTCGTTCGGATGGTTCTCTCCTAGCCGGCTTTCGGTAAGGAAGGCGATTCCGGGTTTCCAAGTAAATCCGTTCCAGCGTCTCATTCAATCCTGTGTATGTGGAAAACTTTGGATCCTTCCATCGCTTTCTGGCTTTTACTGGATCGTCGTCCATCTTCCTTTTCTCTTTATCTCTATCCGAATTTCTACTGGATGGTCCTCCACCCTCGGTTACATTCACATTCACTTCCTTCAGCTTTAAATCTGCACATGCATCCTCTTGCCGGAGGAACCTCTCAGCCTCATGAAAAAATTCTTCGAGATCTAGTGGTGGGTCTCGTACTAAAGATACCTTGAAATCTGAATCCTCCTTGACTCCTGACACTTCCGCCATTAAAACCATCGATGGATCCGGCCGATCCACCGAAGCAACTGCCGCATTGAATCGAGTTAGAAATGCTCTAAGCGATTCATCCATCCTTTGCTTCACCGATGTTAACGTCATCACGTTCTTGGGTCTTTTGATATGAACCCGAAACTGTCCCAAAAACCTATCCACCAATTCTCTCCAAGTCCTGATAGATCCTTCTTCTAGCTGCCTAAACCACATTGCAGCTAGATCTGTCAAATACAACGGGAAACATCTGGCCATCACCTCCTTTGATGCCCCCAGCACTTCCATGTGTCTGGTGTATCTCATCAAGTGATCAGTTGGGTCAGCCTTGCCGTTATATACTTCCACGCTAGGTAACTTGAACTTAGGTGGATTCTGAGCTATCCTAATTTCCCGAGCGAACGGACTCCTGTTCACTCCTTCCAAATCTCTATTGGTCATGCCTCCACGCATAGTCTTCCTAATGATCTCCGCTAATCCAGCGTTGTCTGTCGGGGGTTGCCCCCCATGCTCCCGGGGGAACTCTGGCACATATTCTTCATGTGGCTCATTAGCAGCAATGTTGGCCCTAGCTTGTTGAACTCCTTCCAAAGGTCCTCCTGTGTTGGATCCTGTGGGCCTGCCCCCAAGCCCTTGTTGATTGCCTTCCGGTTCTGTATTCTGTCCTTCATTGGGTTCCATAACCCCGGCTCCTTGTTCCACATTAACAGCCGCTGTAGCTGGTCCTAAGTTCTGCATCCCTGCAGCTCTCATTTGTTCGAAGAATGTTTGCATCATTTCCTGTTGACTCTTCAACAACCTCTCTTGTAATGAATTTGTCATAGCTTCCATTTCGTCTCTGGTAATGTAAATCGAAGCTTGTCCTTCTCCAGCCCCGGAGGATGCCTCTTGACTTCCGTCCTGCTGGCTTCTCTCAGCCCTTTGTCTCCTACTTGTTTGTCTAGTCATTGTCTCCAAATCAAAACTCTTCAAACTCTTCAAATCTGAACCCTGAATCCGGTATAGCGGGTTCCAGTTGTTCTCAGTGAAAGCACCAAAGTGTTTGCGCCAAAATTGGTCACAAACCCCAAGTAATGCGAAAGCACCAGTGTATGAATACACGTTAACAAATATTCAAACACAAATCACAGGTCTAAGCAAGCAACAAACAGCAATCCAGAAATAATGAATAGAAACACGAGATTTATAGTGGTTCGGCTATCTCCGGCTTACGTCCACTCCAAAGTTTTATCTTTTATTGATTATCCTTGCTGATTACAGTTGTTTATACTGTAGTACAACTGAATTGATATGCTAAGTCTCAATCTAAAGCAGCGGTGGTGATCTGGAGTAAATCTAGCAGAATCTGGGCGCTCTTTAGTACTTAGAATTGTCCGACCCCTTTTCTGAGTGACCAGGGGCTCTATTTATAGGTATAGGAGGCTGATATTTCGCCTAAATTGAAGGGAGACCAGTTCTGGCACGTGAGGGGGCCCACATGCCCGCTTTCTGGAAATCCGGGCCCACTTTGGGATCGATTCGAAGCTACGTTCGAATCGATCAAGAAATTGTCCAATCGAGCTGAAATTTGGTGTGAACATTCTTCAACATGTGCTCAAGCTATTGTGAAAATTTCATTGCGTTTGGATTTGTAGATCTCAAGATATGATCGATTCAAGTTGTAGTATTTCATTGGCTGTCGTCTTCGATTCCATCCGTTCGAATCCATTGCTTCGTATCCATCTCCTTCGACTCGATCGGTCACGTGTGCATCGATGACGTGTCGCGAAATCCCTAGGCTGATCCACCTTTTTTGCCGTGTTGAACGCTTCTTTCCTGGATACGCGCTTCGCATCCATACTTCGTGCCAGTTCACATCCGTGATTTGAATCCATTACTTCCTGTCCATCTGCTTCGTTCGTATCCTTCCCAAGCGCATCGCCTTGACTGTTTCCTTCGTATCGATCGATACGAACCCGATCGATACGAATAGCACATCCATACCTTATGCTTTGATCGATACGAACCTACCATCCCTAAGCGAACGACTGAATCCACTGTATCGATACGAAGCGCGGCAAACATCGATCGATTCGAACCATCATCGATTCGAACCAGTATCCATCGATTCGAACCATCATCGATTCGAACCAGTATCCATCGATGCGAACCACCATCGATTCGAACCTTCTCATACATTTTTTAAATCGTGCATATCTTGTGCATACGAGCTCCGGTTGATCTGAAAATCGAAATGTAACTCCTCCTAGCCTTGACCAACATTCCCAATCGATTCCGCCCTAATCAGAGCATGACCAAATTTCGACGACATCGATTGCAGCCTTGATTCCAATCGATTCTCCAATCCAAATATCCATCATTCCTTGCCAATTTGTTGATATTCCAGCCTTGAACAAAAGGTGGGATAACAAAACTCATTCCCTATTCACCAATCTTCCCTGCTCAAATACCATGTTTCCGTTCGTCACAGACACACCCATTTTATTACAAATTTTAATGCCTTTTTATTTACTATTAAAGATGATGTAGGTTAATTCATATTTATTAGACTGTACTCTCCCTCCATCAGTAAAAGTGCTATTCTGTGCTGGTTCATGTAATGTTTTTGTATATGCAAATAGGCCCGTCAATAGACCGGGCTTTGTCCGGGTATCTTAAAACCCAGACTCGAGCCCGGTCCGAACCCGCTGGGTATTTCAAAATCAATACCTGAGCCCAACTCATCGGGCTTTTCAAGCTCGTTGGGTAATACATGTATACCGCACTCATAATATTTGTGTTAAAATCATACTTTAAACTTGTAATTTTGTAAAAGTTATACACAAACAATGTTAACAAACAAATTGGATGATGTTGTAGCCAATTTCACAACAAAATTAAGCAAAAACATCTACATGTAAATAAACGAAATGGTAAACATATAACATAAACACTTTGTTTTGATATTACAGAAAAGTAGTAATCGGATCGGGCCCAAGCCGGATTGGGTTTTGATAATATCAAACTCGACCCTAATAGTAACCGGGTTGGACTTGAGTAGTTTGGGCAAAATTCATACCCCCATTAACAAGGCCGGGCTCGGGCCGAAACTCATACCATTGACAGGCCTAAATGCAAACCAATATGACTTTTGAAACACTTTTCATTCAACTTATCGAGTATTTGACAAAACATGTAATGGATCGCTAAGGTTGCGCATGGAGATTTTTTGTGGTCTGTTCAAGATCGCATTGCATCGTCAAAGGTAGGGTCCACTATTATGTTTAGTTGAGATGAACGGGCCAATTTCAACAATTAAGGTGAACAAGACACTAAACTACAATTTTCGCTTCTACACTTCACCTTCATGCCCCTTTCAGAATGCTCTAATTTCTAACACAAAAACACATTTCCTTTTCATGTCTCTTTTCGTGTTTCTTTGGTTTGCCATTTTCGTGTCACAAACATACACAGCCTAAACCAATATGATTTTGAAAAAAACTATTATGATATTTCATCAACTTTAATAATAATAATAATAATAATAGCACCACCAGACAAAAGCAATTCATTTGCATTATTGGAGGGGATGAAACTTTATAACAATCAATAATTAAATTTTTAAATGATATTTATACACATATATAAATTGGTAGGGTTCAGTCCCTTTCTTATAAATCCTCAATCCCCCTTTCTTTGTTTGTGCAAAAAAATTCTGCATTAAAGTAACCTTTGTAGCTATGTTATACTTATTAGCAAGACCATCCGTGTCAAATTTGAAGTTTGTGTATGTGTATGGAATAAGATCTAATGTAGATATTTATTAGATATGATTTAATGAGATTTCGATGCATATGTTACTAAATAAGAATGAATAAAAATAAACGACCATTGAATGTGATTTAATGGAAATGCATATTAAATAACAAGATTAAATTTGATCAATGCATGACCTTAATCGATATATGGCATTGACTAAAAAATTTCATTAAACTATAAATTATATTGCCCAGCATCCATTGTCCAAGTGTTTAGACACTCTGGTTTTGATCCATAAGGTCATATGTACGAATCCTATGTAGCATAAACTTCTGTGAGTCTGGTGGGAGAATGACAAACAATCTTTTGCTTGGAAAATACTGCAAAATGTTATACATACAAAGTACAAACTATTTTTGACGGGGCTCATCAATTAGTTGGAATGCCAATTTTGTGTTTGGGAAAATGAAATTACTCAGCATACTTCAATTGCAGCTTCTTGCATCAACTATGGAGTAGTGTTCTTGCAGGTATTCACATATTGCCATTTGTATATATTCTTCGGAATGGCACAATGTTTTTTAAGGAATTAAGCAACATTGTTATTTCCATTTCCATTTTGGCATTTCATCGAACCTTACTTACCATGGCACAAACTTGTATGGTTGTCTACTGGTAGAATGAAAGACAATTTTTTGCTTTGGAAAATACTATAAAACATTGTGCATACAAAGTACAAACTATTTCTTATGGGGCTCATCAATCGCTTAATGCCAATTTTGTGTTTAGGAAAATGAAATTACCGAGCATATGTTCATTAGTTGTAGCTTCTTGCATCAACCATGGAGCAGAGTTGTTGCTCTAGCAGGTTTTCGCATACCGTCATTTTTATATGTTCTTTGGAATGGTAGAATGTTTTTTAAGCAAGTTGGAGAGGTGACAGTACCCATGCGTTATTATTAACTATGTTGGTGAATTTCATTATGGAGATTTGGCAGAAGAGGAATGACATAATCTTTAGAGGAATAGGATGATGATGATCATCTACTTCATGGCGAATTGGAGTGAAAGTTGCTAGGAATGTCAAAAATGGTCATGGTAATGCTAGATCTAACGCCGAAGAAAGGAATGCTCAAGAGAGGATCATGGCTTAGTTGTTTTGTAGTTCTATAAGGTTCTTTTCTTTGTTCTGCCTTATATTTTTCTTTTTAATAAAACATTGATAGGAGACGAACAACCTCGATTAGCTTGTAAAATAAATAGAAAAGAACGAAAATTATTTCTGTTTCAAAGACAACTAATTCGATTATATAAAATGTATTTCAATTTAAAGTGAATAAATAACCCAAAGAGGTACAACTGTGTATTTCAAATATAGTGGTTCACAGAAGTTTCCATGAATGTATGTATTTGAATATAGATTAGGAATTTATACGATAGCTACTATGTAAGATATAATTTTTAAATTTAATCATAGATGCTTATGCACACACGCATATATTAAAATAAATAGAACTCTATAACGATCTGTATTTTCTATCCTCAAATATCGATACTGTTATTTCCTCGCTATTCATTTGCCAAGCACTCAAATGCCGAAAAGACAGACTGTTGTGGTAAATAAAAAGAAAACGAAAAAACAAGAAAGAAAGAACACAACAATAGAATCTCACAGCGAGACGATGACATATAATATCAAAAGCACAGTACAAAATGTTACTTTAAGATACACAACTCTTCATAGTTGCAATCAAATATCATCAGCCTGGACAGTTATAACTTCCTGTCATCACTATTGCTGATGTATACATACTAGTAGTGCAGCAGAAATAAGAATATCATGGTAGGTGAAACATCCAGCTCGTTTCCTTGAGCTTCAAAGAATATCCAACTAAAATCTGCCTTTCTCAAACTACTCAAAAAAGCACTCGAGGAATTAAGGGAAAAATAAAACCATGAGTCAAACAAACGCCTAGTATAAGAACCTTAAGAAATATGTGCCCACATAACAGCACCTTTTGAGACCAACCGAATCACAAAAATGGTTTTCTACTCAAAAGAACCAAACCATCTAATAAGTACATATGGCGATATAATAGTTAATATCTAGGGTATAGAACTTAAATCAAAAATTAGTTGTGCTGCATGCACAACACAAGAATATTGTTATCTGACTTTTTAACCAAGAAATTTCAATAGAAGTTAGAACATCATGACGAAGGCAAAACAATTCATGAACTTGGAATCGTGCTCAAAAGAACAAGAAGATCATACTAAACAACTTTCAAAGCTAAAGGAGCAAAGTGGACCACTTTATACCGAGTGCTTTTTACTACAATATGGACTCTGAAAACCACTTTGTACGAGAGGCACTAACTCGAGTGATCGTCATGGAATGCCTTTCTTCAGGAATAGGGGAACAACTCCAAGGTTTCATGAGAAGAAAGTAGAGAAAGAAGAGATAAGCAAGCGGTATCCCCGAAAGCAACACAATCTTCAAGGAGGAGTACTTGAAACACACTATACGAGAGATAGAAGAATAAATAGAAGAAGTAGGAGAACATATCTCCCATATAAACCGATCGGTATTGAGTGGTACCGAGTGACCTTAATTGGATCTTGGGCCCCACCCTCCTCTCTTGACCGCATGGAAATAGATCTGGACTTGATGTTTAGTAGGCCTTCGGTTCTAGTGGCTAATTTTGTTATAAATACAGACCCTATAGCTACCGAAGAAGGACATTTTTGGCTCTTTATATCTCTCCTCTTCATAGTCACTTAGGATGATACTATTGGTTATTCTAGTTTATAAGAACTTGTCAATCCCTTGTACTAGTGACACTCAATCAAATAATCAATAATTTACAATGAACGTAGGCCAGATATTGCCGAACTACTATAAAAATTCCAGTATTCTCTTTACTTTTCTATTAAATCGTTCTAGATCTTAACTTTTCTATAGGATTTTGGGTGTTGTGCCATTTTTGGTGTCAACATTTTGGTTCTTTCATTGAGAAATTGAATCTCAGACTTAGATCCAGCTTGCTATTACAATTTTTAAGAGATCCAGTGGTTAGATCCAGAAGATTTGCTTTGAGAAGTTTGGAAACTTACCGATAGAAATCAATGGCGCCTAGGAGATCCGAAAGATCGTAAAGTGCAGTAGCTGGTGGTGATGGAGGAAATGGTCTCCAATTAGAGGTCAGTAAACAGCAAGCAGTACCAGGATCATCTGCTCAATGGGAGATGGTTACTAGGAGAGAGATTGGCAAGATGATGCAAAAACTAAATCAAAAATTAGTAGATAATCAATCATAAGGCTTTGATGGAGAAGGTGGATGATAGCATAGCACTACTGGCCCAGTAACCACAGGGAACCAGGAAGAGTAGGTGTGAAGTTTCCCCTTCTGGATCTGAAGAAGAGAATTCATTTGTTTTTGGTCAAAATACGTGAAACGAAAGGCAAAAACAAAAGGAAGTAAATGATGAAGCATCAGAGCGAGCTACTGGAAGAAGTAGGAGTGCACCCCCCAAAAGAACCACTCGGTGCCGACCACAATCAGGTTAGTACCGAGAGGAATGTTGAAGGACATAGAGGATAAAGAGCTGAAGCTATGGACTTATTAGGCTCAAAGGGTGACCTGCAGCATGATAGTAATGACTACGAGTTGGATGTTGAAGTTAATGGAGCTGGAGTTCAAACAGTTGCAACAGAACCAACCGAACATTAATGGAAAAGTAGAGGAGTGGTTCTCCTAGAGACTAGAGAGCCTAGACATCAATAGACAAACCAAGATCGTTTGCAGAGCCAAACACTCGGTACAACCACTGATAATCGACCTGTGGAATACTGTGCCAGCGAGGAATATGTGGCGGATATAGTTAAGCGGTTGGTCAAGCAAAGCAAAGGTAGAAAGAAAGAAGATTGGGGTTCAGGGCCAAGCAGGACTCCATTTATGAAATATATTCGGAGAGAAGAGTATCCGAGGAAGTTTATGATGCCGACAATGTCAACGTATAATGGGGCTATTTATCCTAGGCAGCACTTACTCAAGTATGAGTGGCATATGGATGGTGTCAGGGCAACAGATGATGTACATAGCATTCTTTTTCCTACCTTCTTGGTAGGAGTTGCGTCGATGTGGTTCACTAGGCTCGCGCCAAGATACATATCGACTTTTGATGAATTAGCTAGGGAATTCTTAGAGCAGTTCCGACTCTACACTGCTCGACATAAGGACATGATGTCCTTGTCGAGTCTATCTCAAGGACTTAAGGAGTCATCGAAAAGGTTCTTGAAACGGTTTAATATTGTTGTTACTGAAGTGAGTAATCTAAAAGCGGATCTGGTATTTATGGCGTTGGTTTGGGGTATACATCTGGACATGGATTTTGGCAAGTGGTTGAAGATAAAACAACCAATAAACATGTAGGATTTCTACCGGAAGGCTAATCAGTTTCTGTGATTGGAAGAGGCAAATCTAAATGTAGGGAAGACTGATGATAGATAGTTGAAGGAAGTTATCCAGAGAAAAGTAGAAATTAAGCTAGTTGTAGATAGCTTTGGTAATGTGGCAGTTAAAATTGGAAATTCTAGTAACTAGAAGAAAATGAATCAAGGCCTTGGTGGTAGGCATAACGAGAACAATAAACGTTCGAGTAATACGAAACCAGGAGATTGTACCTCCTTAAATGATACACTAAAAACATATACCTTGATACACAAGGGATCAAATGATATAAAAAGCAGCCTAGAAGGGAGGCAACTGAGCAGGAAAGGCGCTCTTAAAAGTGCTGCCGGTTCTATGAAACCCATGGACAAAACATGAACGGGTATTGGAATTTGAAGGATCTCATTGAAAAACTGATAAGGAAGAATAAACTCCAGCAGTATGTTAAAGAGCCACGGGAAAGTGGTCAAGCCGCGAGACCTCAAAGGCTGCCTACCCAAAGGAATCGGCATGGACCAAGCAGAGAAAGGCCTAGGCTAAATGATGGAAGATAGGTTATCAATACCATAACTGGGGAACCTCATCCATTAGAGAAAATTTGAAGGGAAATATAACGGTATACAAGCTCGCTAAAGCACGTACCATAGGAGGATTTCTTTGCCATAGAAGACGGAGCTCCGAATAAGCAACAAAGACTGATAACGGATGACCTTGTGTTTAGGAATAGAGATGCTGATGGAGCATGTAAGAACCCTACTTTCTACGTCGTAAATATACGAAAAATTTAATTAAAATAAAATATTAGAATTCGATTTGATAATTAATCTTTTGAAAATAAATTTTTAGGTAATTAATTCTATTTAACAAGAGATTTTGTTTTAATAAATTAAATTAAATCGATAAATCGTCTTTAGAGAATACATTGGAATCGTATAAATGTTTCAATTAATGTGAAATATTTTGAAGTTATATTAATTTAAATCAAATTGGAACTTATCTACAAGCAAAAAGAAGTTATAAAAAGAAGAAAAAGAGAAAATAAATTAGCTAAGCAAATTAATCGCAAAATAAATTGAAATTGAAAACAAAGCCCAAGTCCAACTTCTATCATTCTTTTACCATAAATTTCTCCCTTCCTCTCAAAACCAACTAGACCATAACATCAAACCCGAACCTCTTTTGCCTGTCATGTCCTAATTCCCAATCATATAATCACGTTCATATAAAAAAATAAAAAAATATGACATCGCACGGTGATGCTACCTGGTGGTAGACGACGAGGTTGTAGGCACGTCATGGAAGGAGAGCCGCATCTAGGTTGACGCATTGTTGAGGAGTCACAACTTGATATTGCAATTGGAACAGGTGACTACACTATGGAGGGCGACTCGACCATGGAGGCGATGGCAAAATCGCGGCCTGCTATTGTACATTTTGAAGGTACGACGTCGTGATAATAGGAGGTGACGTGCTTGATGCCTTGACCAAGGGAGTTCATGCGTTTGTGACTACTGTAGTGCATAGGTGGAGGCTACTATGCATTTAGATCATGGCTGCACTAGTGGATTCGGGTATGAGGCTGAAGGAGATAGTGGTTTCTACTCATTGATTCGGTGAGTTTCCCTCACTCACAACTATATCTTTTTCCTTTGCGTCGTATATTTATATATCAATTTATCCTGATGATATAGCAATGATTGGTAATATTGATTAAATTGTTTGGATGAAATGATTGTTGTGATATTGGATGTTATTGGTGTTTGATAATGGATTTTGTGATTGTTGGATGTCCGAAATGTAAAGGAGATTATGTCCATTTGCATTTCAATTTGTGTAATTTTATTTATATTGTGTGCATAGTGTATCGATGGCCGAAATTCGATGGAATTCAATTCGGCCACGCGATAAAATTTATTGTGATGAATTGTTGATAATTTTGGAAAATTTTTCTCCATAATTAATATTTTTAGACGTTTGATTGATTTTCTAGTTTTAAAATATTTTTGTAAGCTTCGATAAATTATTTTTGGTATTTTAAAATTAATTTAAAGTATACTTATAAATAAGTAAAAGAGGTTGTGAAATAAAATTAGTTATTGGAAGTTGTTTTAGAAATAAAATTATTTTAAAAATGGAAATAGAGGTTTTCAAATGTAATTAAGTATATAGAATTAGTTTATTTTATTATTTTGTTTAATTGAACGGTATTAGTACTATTTTCATAAAGGAATTTATTTTTTATAATGTAAGTTTAAATAAATAGGATTTGATGGATATTTCTGTAAAGAGATTTTTAAGTATATGAGCTTAATTTGAGCATAAACAAAATTTGAAATATTATTGAAGGAATAATTTATAATTTAATTTTGAAACTTAAGGTAATATTTAGTGATTTTCAATAAGCGCTATTTGAGACTTTGAATATATAATGTGAAGGTTTGAATTATAAGTCATGGATTTAAATGGGAAGAATTATTTTAGAAGTCTATAAATCTATTCGAAAAATTGTATTTACTTATATAAAATTATAAAATCTTTGTTTATCAAATATTTTTTTCATACACTATTTTTGAGGTTATAAAATAAAGGAAGAAGTTTTAATGTATTTGGTGAAGATTAAATTATTATTTATTGTAAAGAATATATTATATTTGGGCATTAGTTAATTATCTAATAAATTTTGAAAATTATATTTAACATCCATATCTATGTATTTATTATGTTATATTAGATCATTTGTTGTGAATGGTTTATTATTAAATACTGATTTGTTTATTTTATGTTTATTTATTTGAATAATCTATTTTATATTACTTTTCTGAGTATTCTTCTCTCGTATATTGAATTGGATTATATGAGTTATTCACCGTTGATATTTAGTTGTTTAATGATTTGGTATGATACGATGGTGGCATCCTTCTATTTAATTTTGTGATATTTGATTCTATGTAGCGAGTAATCAGAGTAAACAGATTAGTAAAACCGTTTAGGATGGGGCATTCGGTAATACTTTTTCGGTTATTCTTTGGACTCATTATTAGAGGAGCGAGTGTGATGTGTGAGCATTGAATAAATGGACTACTAACATGCGATGGCATGGGACGCTGTTGTGTTATTTATTCATTTATTCTTTGCTTATCAATGACATCTATACGGGGGTATGTTGTGTGTTGATTCACTGCGGTGAGCATATATGGAGGCTACTTGTTAGCCACATGTTTTATATACATTATGTGTTTGTTTACCCATTGTCCACCTCCTTTTATGCTTCAAGAGTGAACCAGGTTGGCCAGTATCGACCCCGATGGCCTGATCGAGGAGGCCGCGCCTCTGATTCAAGGTTTTAAATATCGGATTTCGGTCATGTTTCGTCTCGGAATTTTTACACAAGTTATCTCGTATCGGGGGAGATCTCGGACGAGATGAGTACATATCGGGTGTACATCTCGGATTGACATCTCAGATCTTATAATGCATCTCGGGAATATCTCGGATGTACTTATGTGTCTAAAATTGATGTGTCAAAATTTATTTAACGGTTATAACTTTCTTAGTAAAAATAAAAATGGTAACATACTTGATTTACATGGATAAAGGAATATTTTTAGAAGAGTGGTAGCTTGATTAGCTTAATTGATTTGGTAATGATTGAATAATATCATTTTAATTGAACATAATAAAGAAGTGAAACCTTTCGCTATGACTCATTAAGATAAAAAATAAAGAATATGTTCAAGAAGTTGGTAAATTATAATTGGATTGAGTAGTTTCTTTTGAATCAATACAAAAATAAAAAATATTATGCAAAATAAGAAAAATGTATAATTTCGGGTGAGATCTTGGATTGAGATTTTGATCCATATTTCGGGTGAGATTTGAATATCTCGGACGAGATGAGTGTCGAGGGAGATATGGAGGAGATTTGATGTCTCGTCTCGTTTAAGTGTAATAATGAGATCTCGGAGGAGATCTCGGGCGATATATAGGAGATTTAAAACCATGCTCTAATTGCGACACCATTATTGTATATTATATTTGACGTGCATCACTGGAGTTGGTTGCCCCTTGTGTCGCATAGGCCAACAGTCAATTACCATGGTGCACATGTCGATAGTCATGGCCGAAAAAGCTACATGTTGTTAAGCCTATGGTGGATCATTGTTAGGATACCGAGAGGGAAGATGTAATGATAACCGATGATTGTTCCAGTAGGTAGTTTCGTGACCTCTGATGGTCGGAGGTGGATGTACGAGTTGATCTTGGTTATCTGGGTTTGTTCCAGTAGGTAGTTTAGTTGTTCGATTTCGATTGGCATGCGAATTCGTCGATCTGGGTGATCGTGATGCTCGAGTGAATTGACACTGACTTGTGGAAGGTGGTAGCGATGGCCAGAACGCCGACGATCGACGGTGCATGTGCACATGATTCTGGTTCGTGTCAGTAAGGTAGAGTTGTGGAGTAAGGTGATTGACTCGAAGTAAATTTCGAGGAGATGGGTTTTTAGCTCGAGTAAACACTCGAGTGTACTCACGAGAGGTTAACGTGTTTAACAAGTTTTAAACCATAAAACAAAAACAAAGTAAAATTTGGGGTGGCTCGGGATAGACTCGAAGGAGATTGGTCTGGGCTCGGGGGTGAACTCGGGGTTGCCTCGGGTTGGTTTAAAAACAGTTTTCAAATTTTAAAACAAATTCAAGTTTGAACAATTTTTAGCTCCTTCTTTTAAAAATAATTGTTTAATTTAAAAAAATGGGATTAGTAAATGTTTAAGTAAGTTATTTTGAAATAATTAAGTTTATTTAATTATGTGACATTATTTATAAATTAATTCTTAAGATTAATTAAAATAAATTTAATAATGTAATTAAAAGTTAATTAATTTATAATTAAGGATTAATTAATTAAGGTAATTAATTAATGGAAGTGATTAAGATTTAATTAATTAATAATTAAGGATTAATTAATAATTAAGGATAATTAATAATTAAGGATAATTAATCATTAATTAAGGACAATTAATGAAAATAATTATATGATTAATTAATTATAATTACACGATTAATTATCTTACTTATTGATGATTGGATTATTATGGAATGTTTTGAATTGGTTGATATCTCTGATATGTGATTGTGATACTTTGTGATATGACTTGCTTTGTGTTGAGCTATGACCTCTGTGATATATTACTGTGTGAATGTGGAAACCCCTTGGCTTGTAAAACGGCATTTGAATTTCGATGCGACAGGGAGTCGGATTCCAGATGGTTATCCGAAACCCACATCGAACCTTAATGGTGAATCTTTGTGACTTATATATCCACGCGTTTAAAAAAATAAGCGCTTCTTATTCGGTTAAGCCAGGAACCTAAGAACTGATGTGTGTGATAAATGATTGGCTATAATAAAGTAAGAACTCGTAAAAGGTACGAGTTACCCTAGTATTCACATATGTTATAGCTTGGTATTTCAAATTAAATGGGTTCACTCATAAATATATAAATCTGGATATTGTTTAAACTTAAACGGTTCGTTTTTAAGATGATATTGGATTCGAAGCGACCGGGGTCGGGTATCAGTAAATACCCAAAACCACTTCGATTTGTAATCAACAATAATTCTTATGAATTTGATTTTGGAAACAAATAAGCTGGAATGGAATAAATGATGTAAACTTAGTCATTTAATCTAAGTAATAATACTTAGTTATGATTGTAAAATGTGTATTTGACTATGGAAAATTAAGGAATTGTAATAAGGTACGAGTACCCCAGGTTTTAAAATAAGTTTTATGTATTAGTATTTCTCGTTAGATGGGTTTACTCACGCTGGTTTCCAGCCTGACCCGGGTGTTACTTTGATGTAATGCTCGGGTCAGACCGAGTATTACAGATTTTCAGGTAAGGACGTTCTGGAGCTCAGGAGACGAGCTGGATGGCAGGAACGTATGGAGTGTTTCCGCTATAGTATTATTTCTATTTATCTTAGACATGCGATTTGTATATGTCCAGTGTTTTGTATGAGTGTAACTCTGATGTAAAAATATAATTGACAGATACATGTATTCTTTTGTAAACTGTTATTATTTGATATTATATTTTGATCCGCTGCGTTTTGTGAGAATCAGTGTTGTGTTTCAGTTTCTTCTTCTTCTATCTCTTTCTTCTTTTCCTAACTATCTGGAATTTTCACGATCGAAAATTTCGGGTCGCTACATTTAGTATTAGAGCGAAGGTTAAGCGAGAACCTTGGCTCTGGTGGGATTACTCATTAAGGATAGGGTCAATGGCACCCTAGGATGAGTTGAGTGTGTATATATATATATATATATATGAGAGCGTACTTGTTATTTTCTTATATAAAGATTTTAAATGATTTTATATAAAAATATATTTTGATATATATAAAGCAATATTTCTTACTAATAAATGTTAAGGTAATTGGTTGTTAAATTATTGAATTAAATATAAGAAGTAATAGAAATATAACCAAATTGAAATTAAATAAAGGTAAGTTTGAAATGGATTCAAACTGAAATTAAATCTTGAATTTGAGGAAAAGTTTCAGAATAAGATAATAATGAATTGGTTTCCAGATATGATAATCTTGGTTATTATCATAAATGATTGTTGTGTTTAATAATAAGATGTGTATTAATGAGTAAGCAAAATGAAATGTTCTAGATAAGTATGACTTATAAATTGGAACTGAAGATGATCTAGATTGTGAAGTTTTAAATCTAAGCCAGAAAATTTGGAATTTGTTTTAAAGTGCTAAAAGAAATAATTAATAAGTATTATTTGGAAAAAAGGGACTTGTTGCAAACAAGGGTTGTTTGAAAACTGTTTTGAATTAAAAACCAAAGGTGATTTAAAATTTAAAGTATAACTTGGTGTGCGAAGGAAATATGTATACATGAGGGACATACATAATACCAAAGATGGGTTGAAATAAACTCTAAATGTTGAGTTTTAAAATTTGGAATGTAATGTGAAAACCCAAGGTGATAAGTTTTTGAACTTATAAGATTATTAATGTGAAGTTTAAAATTTGAAATGGGAATCCAAATTGGGTAAGGTTGGTTGGATTAAGTAAATTGAATTTAACTTTGGAAAGGTTAAATAAGTTAACAAGCAACCTGAATTGGAAATTTCAAGATGAAATTGAGATTTAACTTTGGGTTTTAAATGGTTAATTCGGATTGGGAGGTTGTGTGATCTCAAAATGGGTTTGAGATCTGGAAATTGAAAATGGAAGGATGTTTTAAAATAAATTGGATGATGTCATCCTATTGTTATTAATAATCTTTAAAAGTGTGAATTGGATTTGTTTAAATGAATGAGGAATGAAGTGTGGTAATATATCCATTATTGAGATAAATAGGGAAATTAAACTTTAATTTGAAATTAGGGATATGGAATTACTTTGAACTGAACTATTTGAATAATTGAATTTGTAAATTAAAATTGTTTTGAACTCTTGTTTGAACTTTAAAATAAGTTAAGTAAAGATAATTTAAATGAAATTAGGACTCAGAATTAAATTGTTTAAAGATTTGGATTATTGATGTGAGAATAAAGGTTAATTTGATTTAAGGGGTTAAATCAACTTTTGAAAATTTAACTCGAATTTATATAATTCGAGATGGTTTAAAATTGAGATTTAAAGTGAATTAGTTCAAACTGAATTTGATTTGAATTAATGGGAATTGTGATTTAAGATGGATAAGTTTAAAATTCAAATGGAAAATTTGAATTGGATTAATTTGAAATAAAATTGAAGATTGAATGAATTCAAATTCAAATGGGAATTGGGATTAATTCATATAGAAATTGAAATGATTTGAAATTGGAGTGGATTCAATTTGAAATTAATTTGAATAATTTGAAATTGTAATTAAAGTGAATATGTTTAAAATCAAATGGAATTTGATTTGAATTTGGGAAGAAGTTGAGGTTATTTCAACTTGAATTGGGGATAAATCAAGTTCAAGGGAAATTGAAGTTATTCAAATTAGAAGTGAGTCGATTTAAATGGGTGTGGAAATTTAAATTGAATTGATGGGGAATTGAACAGTTTGACTCTGGACTATTTTCAAAATAAATTGTTTTAATATAAATCTATTTTTCCAAACTATTTACTACACAACTTTTCTTTATAAACCTAAAACTATCTTAAACTTGTTTTACAATTACTTTTGGAACTATTAAACTATTTTACAACTGTTTTATAAACTAATTACTATTTTTTCTACTACTTTATAACTGATTACTGTTTTACAACTATTTTACAATTACTTGACTATTTTACAGCTTTTTACAGTTAATAATTATTTTTCAACTACTTATCTATTTTTAATTTTTTCAAGCTATTTTCTAAATATAAACTGGTCGGAGTTCAAACTGTTATTGATTAAATACCCAACTGAGATAAGAAGTGAAGTGATAATCCAAGTGGGGATTAAGGAAAATGTGAATAAGTGAATAAAATCAAAGTGAGGATGAATAGAAAGGAAATTGATTTAACTAATAATCAATGAAGATAAATACGTAGGATGTACGTATATTATTCTATTTGCATAGTGGTTTGATCCAGATTCGAGCATAGAATTTCGAGATAATATTATCGATCCGAGTTGGGATTTTTCGCTCGATTTTCGACGGTGAACCTGGATATGGATTTTTGATTGGTTCTGGATATTCTCTATCATAGTTGTGACTATGCAAGGAGAATGATGATTTCTGATCAAGAAACCAAATCTGAGTCCGCATTAGGAAGTCGGGTGGACGATACTAGTTCGGAAGAGAAATTGTGTGATCGAAGAGCGATCAGATTTATGTGGCGTACGAATGATATGTGTACATCATACGAGTTTGAATAAAATTGATATTTAAAATTTGTGGATAAGAACTGGAAATGATTTTTTGAAATTGAAAGTATATTTTGTGAAATATATGATGAAGTAAAGTGGAAATTGGATATTTCTATGGTAAAAATTTGCTTTATGGAAGTAAGTAATTTGGCAAGTGACTTTATAGAGTAATCAAATTTGAATATTTGATTTGGAATAAACAAAGTTACGTATCTTTGTTATATATATGATAAAGCTCCCTTTGTTGAATCTTTTGCCAGAAGAAAAGGGTTTTTGAAAGTATTTGAAGTATAGAAAGGGAATTTATACAAGTTTGAAGTGATCCAAAGATTTTTAAAGTTATATATATATATATGTATATATATGTAAAGGATCTTATGAGAATGATTTTGAGAAAAGGTTTTTGGAACCTATGGATTGGAAAAGGCTTTTGATTTTGATGCAGCAGCGGAAATACGAAATTGTGTGAATCTGTGAAAGTAGCGATCGATGGATTGAAGATGCTGAAATGCCCAAATTCGTTGATCCGAAGATACCGAATTCTAGCTATCTTCGTCACGTTGATCGCGCACGATACCGTGAAAGAAGATCTACAATTCTTCAAGCGTTGATCAAGCGCACTTGATACCGCGAATTGGCTTCTACGATCGTTGATTCGAGCGCACTCGAATTGCCGAAAGAGGAGATAGGAGATTACACTCAACTACCAATTTAAATGAAAGCACAAAGCTAACAAAACAAAAGTTTATTTCAAATTCAACCAACTTTACAAATGACCAACACGTCGCTATTTATAGAAGGTACAACTCAACACGACTTGATTCTGGGCAACACTTAGGTCGGCCACGACCTAGAACATCACGACCTAAAAATAGACGACTTAAAAACATTACAACATAAGCAAATACAACACAACGCTTTACATCACATCGGTCGAAAACAACCTAAAACTTCACGACTTAACACTTGAACGACCTAAAAACAAGGCAGCGTCTTCCAGAAATCCAGGCGGCATGAGCTTCAGCGACCTAAAGTTTTCCGCGACCTAACTTAGGTCGTAGGTCGTTCACGTGACCTAACTTAGGTCGTATCTCTTCTTTGCGACCTATCATAGGTCGAAACATATCTCCACGACCTAAAGTAGGTCGTAACACGTTAGGTCGTTCGGGTAACTCGGAGCAGTCTGAAGACATGAGTAATTCGTTAGGTCGTTCGAGCGCCTTTCCCTTTAGCTCGTTAACTCGCGAGTCTCCACTAGGTCGTTGCCGAGCTTCACTAGGTCGTTGGAGCGACTTAAAGGCCTCGTTAGGTCGTTCACGACCTAACACTTCACCGAGCGACTTAAACGATTCGTTAGGTCGTACGTGACCTAACTCTTTACCATTCTGGGTATTATTCTGGGCTGCATCATCCTTCCCTGGTTGGGAAAAATTCGTCCTCGAATTTGCGCTCTCCTTTTCCTCAACAAACTCATTCCCATGATACGGTATAAGGTGTTTAACATTAAACACGTCAGAAGTGTATACGTCCTCCGGCAGCTTCAACCTGTAAGCGTTTTCATTGATCCATTTCACAACTGTCACAGGACCAATCTTTTGGGATTTAAGTTTATTGTATGCTCCCACTGGAAAACGATCTTTTGTTAGCACAGCATAAACTAAATCTCCTTCATTAAATTCCACGTTTCTTCGCTTCAAATCTGCAGATCGCTTATACTTTTCATTCGCTTTCTCCAATCGTTCCTGAATGATTTTATGACACTTTGCCAATCCATCAACAAAATCAACAGCCCGCTTAACTGTCCCCTTTGGTTGTGGTACTATAGTCAAATCTAACGGCCCCTTTGGTAAACTTGAATACACTATCTGGAATGGACTGAAACCCGTACTACGGTTTATAGCATGATTATGAGCAAACTCCGCTTGACATAACTTCACATCCTAACTCTTCAGATTGTCTTTCACAAGGCACCGCAACAAATTTCCCAAAGATCTATTAACAACTTCCGTCTGACCGTCAGACTGCGGATGGTAAGCACTACTGAAATTTAACTTTGTTCCCACCATCTTCCACAAACTCAGCCAAAAATGACTTAAAAATCTAGTATCCCAATCAGAAACAATGGATTCTGGTAAACCATGTAAGCGATACACTTCTTTAAAGAATAATTCGGCAACACGGACGGCATCAGCTGTCTTCTTACAGGCTATGAAATGTGCCATCTTCGAAAACCTGTCCACTACAACATATACCGAATCATTCCCCCTCTGAGTTCTCGGTAATCCCAAAACAAAATCCATACTGATATCAACCCACGGTTTAATTGGCACGGGTAACGGAATATACAATCCCGCATTCGTCGCTGTCCCCTTGGAAACTTGGCAAATATGGCATCTCTCCACAAACTTTCCAACTTCCCGCTTCATAGACGGCCAATAATAAGATTGAGAAATCAATTGTAAAGTAAGATCTCTACCCACATGTCCTTCCTCATGCAACTCCTTTACAATCTTCATTCGTAAGCTGCACTCCGGTATACATAATCGATTTCCCTTAAAAAGAAAACCATCCACCATTACAAACTCATTCGTCTTCCCCTCCTTGACTTCATCTACAAACTTCGCAAAGTAAAAATCATCGACAAACAATTCTGCTAACACTTCAAACCCTGTCACCTCTACCTTCATTGTTGTCAACAAATGAGTCCTCCGACTTAAGGCATCTGCCACTCGATTCGTAATTCCCGATTTGTGCTTCACCACAAATGTAAATTGTTGTAAGTAAGCAATCCACGAAGCATGCCTTGCTGCAATCTTGTCCTGTCCCTGCATATGCTTCAACGCTTCATGATCAGTATACAAAACAAATTCTTTATGAAACAAATAATGTCTCCAATGTTTCACAGCTTGCACAATAGCATAAAATTCAACATCATATGTACTATATCTCATCTTTGCTCTTGATAACTTCTCACTGAAATATGCAATAGGACGCCCCTTCTGACTTAACACCCCTCCAACGCCAACCTTGGATGCATCAGTATGTAGTTCAAACAATAACTGAAAATCTAGTAATGCTAAAATTGGTGCTGTCGTCAAAAGTTCTTTGATTCGTTCAAAAGCAACCCCTGCTTCCTCCGACCATGCAAACTGCTTGCCCTTCATACAATCTGTAACCGGCGCCATCACACTACTAAAGTGTGGAATAAACCTCCGATAAAATGAAGCCAACCCGTGAAAACTTCGAACTTCTGTTATAGTCTTGGGTTGCGGCCAATCCCTGATTGCTTCGACTTTACTTTGGTCCATCTGTATTCCTTCTTCCGATACAACATATCCTAGGAATAAGACACTCCGTGCCATAAACACACATTTCTTAGTTGCTGCAAAGAATTGTTCTTCCCGAAGAATAATTAACACCTTTCGCAAATGCTGGATATGCTCCTCTGTACTAGCACTATAAATCAAAATATCATCAAAGTAAACCACCACAAACTTCCTAATGTATGGCCTAAAAATTTGGTTCATCACCCTCATGAATGTACTCGGTGCATTCGATAGACCAAACGGCATCACCAGCCATTCATACAATCCTTCCCTCGTCTTGTATGCTGTCTTCCATTCGTCCCCTGGTCTAATTCGAATTTGATGATAACCGCTCTTCAAGTCAATCTTAGAAAAGATTACAGACCCACTGATTTGATCCAACAGATCATCAAGCCTCGACATCAGAAATCTGTATCTGACTGTTATCTTGTTCAATGGTCTACTATATGTGCACATTCTCCACGTCCCATCCTTCTTTGGTACCAACAAAGCTGGCACTGCACACGGACTCAAACTCTCCTGAACACGCCCCTGTTCTAGAAGTTCCTCCACATGTCTCCTTAACTCTTCGTGTTCCTTTGGACTCATCCGATAGTGTGGTCTATGAGGCAATGCAGCACCTGGCACCAAGTCAATCTGATGCTGTATGTCTCTAAGCGGTGGAAACTCCTTCGGTAACTCCTCTGGAAACACATCTCTGAATTCCTCCAAGACTGGTCTCACTTCTTCTGGAACGTCAGTAGCTTCACTGCTTTCATGCCCAATCAACATAAAAACTTCAAGACTCTCATCTATCACTTCCACGAACTCCTTCAAGGACAACAAAGTTTTCAATTCCTCAATCTCCTCCAACTTGTTCTCATTCCGCTGTCGCTTCTTCGGAACTAAAGTAATCTTCGTGGCCTCGAACATGAAACTATAACTGTTAGTACGCCCATCATGTTGTACTGCTCTATCATACTGCCACGGTCTCCCCAACAACAGATGACATGCATCCATATCAACCACATCACACCAAATTTCATCTTTGTATTTCTTCCCAATTGAAAAATTGACACAAGCCCTTCGACTAACTTTCACCTCCCCACCTTTCCTCAACCAAGCTAACTTGTAAGGTTTCGGATGCTTCTCAGTCTTCAATGATAACTTCTTCGCAGCTTCGGTAGATTATAATATTATCACAGCTTCCCGCATCAATGACAAACTTGCAAACCCTTCTCAAGATAGTACATGTTGATTGAAAGATGTTACTCCTCAACCAGCTAGTCTCTTCCTCCTGCTTCGGTGTCAAGCAATTCCTCCTCATCATTAATGTATAACCATCATCTCCCGACAATAATTCTTCCTCCTCAACCGGTAATGAATTGGAACACTCAGCCTCTTCATCCTCCTCCTCAACCTCCGCTATCATAGCTCTCTTCTTCGGCTTTGGACATTCATTACTTTTATGGCCCATTTCTTGGCAATTATAACACTTGAAACCATTATTGACTTTCATCTTCCCAACTGGTTTTGCAACAGCTTTTGAAACATTAGAACTTCCACTAACACTCTTCACTGGGTTGTTGGAATTTGTAAACACACCACCACCTCGTCTACCTTGCTTCTCCCAAGCTAACGCCTTTTGGTGTGCTTCTGCAACTGATCTGGGATCAAACATGTTCACCATATCTTGAATCTGCATTCTCAAACCTCCAACAAATCTCGCTGTCAGCTGCTCTTCCGTTTCCATAATATCATTCCGGGCAATAAGTTGGTAAAATTCATCAGTATAATCATTCACAGACTTCATACCCTGTCTCAAGTTCTGCAATCGTTGATACATAAGCGATTGATATTTATATGGCAAGAATGTAGCTTTCATCAATTTCTTCATCTTCTCCCATGATTCAACCTTTGACTTCCCCATCCGTTCACGTGTAAGTTTGGTTTGCTGCCACCATGCCAAAGCTCTACCCCTCAACCTTGTAGCAACCAACTTCACTCTACGATGTTCTGGGACCTCATTGAAGTCAAAAATCTCTTCAACATTAGCCATCCAATCTAAAAACTCCTCAGCTTGCATACCACCTTTGAATTCTGGAATTTCAGTCTTCATTCCCGATTCCCACCTGTGATCATATTCTGAGTAATTTCTTCCTTGACCTCGTCCTTGTCCTGGAATACTACCACCATCATACTCCTCTTCAAAATATGATGTATATCGATGTCGATCCTGACCATCAACATCTCTACTACCATTATTTCTCTGTTCTTGACCATTCTCATTCCGATCAACATTTCTATAAGAATCTCGACCCATACTTCTATGATTACTGTCGATACTCCTTTCTCGATTGGAATGTGGTGAAACTCTACTTCCCCCATGGTTAGATTCAGGTGAAATCCGTCTCTGATTTTGATTCATTTCTAACATCATCTTCTCTATTCATCCAATACCTTCATCTAACTTCTCATTGAACTTGTTACTTATGCGTTGCTCCATTTGTTCAGCATCCTCACGCTTATACAAGTCTTCAACATTTTGATGACGGTTAGCTCTTCTCGGCGGCATTGTTGAATGAAACAAACTTCATAAAATGATACCAAATGATGTACGTCTTCAACAAATTCAAACTTCAAAAATTCACACAACTCTTAGCTCATTTTGGTTTGAACGATTTAACTTGGCTCGGCACTTCTCTTAACTCGCGGCTGACTCAACTCCACTTGCTCACTCTTCACTAGCTCGCTCAAATGCATACACGACTTATCCTGGCCTTGTGACTTAACTTGGCTCGGCTCAATTCAAATTTCTCTTGGCGCGCAAAACAATCCCGCGCAAATCCAAACACTTTTCCAACTTCGATCCAAAACAAAATGGATCAAATTCTTCCAACTCGTTGCAACTTTGCGATGAACACGATGAACACCAACTCCTCAAACACTTCAATTCTTGGTTAGAACAATGAAATGATGCTTGATCTACACTTCTACTTAGCTCGGCTCAACACTTCAAGCTCGGCCAACACTTCAACTTCGAAATTCTAGGCTCCAAGACTCGATTTAGCTATGATTGGCTAAAACAAGCTCTGATACCAAATGATGCAGCAGCGGAAATACGAAATTGTGTGAATCTGTGAAAGCAGCGATCGATGGATTGAAGATGCTGAAATGCCCAAATTCGTTGATCCGAAGATACCGAATTCTAGCTATCTTCGTCACGTTGATCGTGCACGATACCGTGAAAGAAGATCTACAATTCTTCAAGCGTTGATCAAGCGCACTTGATACCGTGAATTGGCTTCTACGATCGTTGATTCGAGCGCACTCGAATTGCCGAAAGATGAGATAAGAGATTACACTCAACTACCAATTTAAATGAAAGCACAAAGCTAACAAAACAAAAGTTTATTTCAAATTCAACCAACTTTACAAATGACCAACACGTCGCTATTTATAGAAGTTACAACTCAACACGACTTGATTCTGGACAACACTTAGGTCGGCCACGACCTAGAACATCACGACCTAAAAACATCACGACCTAAAAATAGACGACTTAAAAACATTACAACATAAGCAAATACAACACAACGCTTTACATCACATAGGTCGGAAACAACCTAAAACTTCACGACTTAACACTTGAACGACCTAAAAACAAGGCAGCGTCTTCCAGAAATCCAGGCGGCATGAGCTTCAGCGACCTAAAGTTTTCCGCGACCTAACTTAGGTCGTAGGTCGTTCACGCGACCTAACTTAGGTCGTATCTCTTCTTTGCGACCTATCATAGGTCGAAACATATCTCCATGACCTAAAGTAGGTCGTAACCCGTTAGGTTGTTCGGGTAACTCGGAGCAGTCTGAAGACATGAGTAATTCGTTAGGTCGTTCGAGCACCTTTCCCTTTAGCTCGTTAACTCGCGAGTCTCCACTAGGTCGTTGCCGAGCTCACTAGGTCGTTGGAGCGACTTAAAGGCCTCGTTAGGTCGTTCACGACCTAACACTTCACCGAGCGACTTAAACGATTCGTTAGGTCGTACGCGACCTAACTCTTCACCATTCTGGGTATTATTCTGGGCTGCATCAGATTTTGTGGAAAATCAAATTTGGAATTTGGAAAGCCTAGTTTGTGAATTATCGATTTTGGGAATCGATTTTGTAAAGGAGCTTTATATGAAATTCATACTTAGTGTATGATTTGAAAAATACTATATGTATATAGTATAAAGTGTTTTGAAGTGGCTCTGGGGAAAAAGGCGCTCCCTTGAAATGAACTTCTCAAGAGTACCATAGGTTGGTACTGCCTTGAGTCTTAAAGGGGGAGGTTCTAAAGTTGATCCTATGAGGAGTCCGGACAAAACTAGTTCCTAAGGATTATTGGGTAGCGAAAGTTGAGGGCGCTGATGCCTACAGAGGCATTTGGGTTATGCTGTGACGACAGTGTAACTCGATGTCACTGCGATCTACTGCAGACCGTAGCGAAAGTCGTGTGTGCCGCTGAGAGCCAATAGTCTACGTTTGATTTTATATCGGTAGATTGCGACACTATGGTAACATAGCGAAAGTCGTGTGTGCCGCTGAGAGACAACAGTCTACGTTTGATTTTATATGGTAGACTGCGACTTATGTAAGAGTGGAGAAGTTTCATTTTTGACAGCAAAAATCGAGGGCGTTGATGCCTACAGTTACATGGACTTTTGCTGTGATGGCAACGTAACCCTGAAATGTAACTGCGATCTGTTGTGGGTTCCATGGCGTAATCGAGGGGCGCGGAGTGCCTACAGTTACATGGACTTTTGCTGTGATGGCAACGTAACCCAGGATGTAACTGCGACCATGGATGGGGGTGATGATTTCCAGAGCATTCTCACCAAAGATATTTCCTCTATTTTCGAAACCGTTTTCTATATTTTCGATAAAATTATTTTCCAAAGTATTTTCACTGGGTGTTGGAAACGAGTTTACCAAGTACTTATAGATTTTCAGTCCTACGCCTGATCAACGTATGACCGAATTTCTATGAGAACAAGGATGGACTTATTGAAACATCGAGTTATAAAAGTATTTTTATAAAATCTATTTTAGTATTATTATATAGATTTTTAAAGTGATTTAAAAATGACTAAAGAATATTTATCTGATTTTAAGCATTTTAATAATTCTGGTTTCGTTCCTTTTCGAGGACGAAAAGTTCTAAAGGGGGGAGGAATGTGACAACCCGGATTTTAATGTCTATTTATCGGGTGATTAACTGATGTAATTATTGGGATATTAGTTTTGATTATTCGAACAAATTAATTTCTGATATTCAAAATATCTGAATATATATATATATAGATTTGATTTAAAAACTATATTCAAACTTAAGTTATAACATATATGGACCGGTTTAAAAACTATATTAGATATTGGATTATAAATCTCTAGATATGACAAATCCCATAGAAAATAAATAAATAATAAATTCATCATTCAAATTAGAATAAAATACCTATAAATATATATAGAGAAATTTATACAAACTTTAATTGTGGATAATATAATATATATATATATAACATATACAAGGTTGATGATGTAAAGTACGATGTAAAGTATATATATATATATATATATATATATATATATATATATGAGTACATAGACATATATATGATGATTAAAAACACATGAGTGCATGTATATATATATGATGGGTAAAATGGAAAATAAGTAAGTACATACACATAGTTATAAAAGTATGGTATGTGAAAATAAATATATTTTCAAGCATATGAGTAATATATATATATATGTATATGCCCATGAGAAATAAAATATAAGAAAGGTTTATATAAATACATATATTAGTTATGGTTCAAAAACATGTTCACATAGTCAAATTGATTACATATAAATCTACACATATGAATGTATATATATATACATAGAAGAAACATCATCATGACATGAATTAAATGCAAGCACACAACATTTCAATTCAAGCACACAAAAAAAAAAATCAATGTCACAACAAAACTTGGTCAAGCAAGTACCTGACCAAAGGAAAAAAAAAAGAAGCTTGCTGTGGAAGGCAGCAGTATACTGTCTGATATTTTTATCTACACCTATCTTCATTTATTCCATTCGAACAAGCTAAGTTAAAAACAGAAAATATTTCTTCCATTTCTCAAACCAGTAATCTTTTCAAAAGCAATCAGCAAAGCAAATCAAGCTTCCAAATAAATCAAAGTTTCAAAGCTAAATCTTCTCAATAAAAGTAATTTCCAGTTCATAATCAAAGTTCAAGCTAGATCATTTCAACAACCAGTTTGCCAGTTTCAAAGATCAAAGCAATTCAAGTTTTCAAATGTCAAAACTGTTTCAAGCTCTGTTCAACTGATTCCAGGTGAGTAAACATAAAATTTATAAACAGTTTTTAATCCTCGATTTCACTGTGATATGTGTTTGAAATCATGTATTGGCCTGAGTATCTGATTGGAAATGGATGTATGCATGTATGTCAATGTTTATTGCCTGGGTATTGCCTTGATATAGTCTTTGTTGTGATTACAGGGTGTTTATTTCTAATTAAATTCATTATCTCAGTATTGAATCACTGTTAGTTGTTGATTTGTAAATGAAAAGTGTTCGAAATCATGTAACACCACACCTAAAAATGATTTCTGGAATTTTTAATGGATATTTGGCTCGGAAATTTCAAATTTACAGTGGAAAAAAAAGGTGAGTAAACTCTTTAAAAATATGGAATATCATATGTTGTTTGTAATTATACTCAAAGTAAATTTGTAAAGTGTTTGCATGTATATAATTATATGCATATATATATATATATATATGCAGAAATGGGTGTGCATGTCTGATATACATGCAGAGATGCCTCTGTTTGGTTCCAGGTTTTCAAAAACCTGTTCAAAATTCAAATTCACTTTCTCTAGTCCGTTTTAGGTTTCAAGATTCGAACGAAATATGTTTGTATAATCATGTTTTATCCTTAAAAAAATAATCTCAAGCCTAATTGATTAAAATACTCTCTGGAAAATTAATGAATACAGGCAAAAATCAAAATGTGTTGAAATAATTTCAAACATCAAGATTTCTGGATTCAGGAATATCATCTGAAACGTTTTCAAAAATGTTGATTTTTAAAGGTGAAATCAAAATTTTTAAGTACAAATCCATTGAGAATTTGTGAATTGAATGATTTTGGGTTCATTGACAAATTCTGATGATCGGTGACATAGTTTGTCTCATGATCGGAACTGGAGCGCGCTTAGTGGTCGGGGATCATTGGGAAAATGCTTGGTGAATTTATAATTCACCGAGGCGGCGATACGATTTCGATTTAGGGTTTTAACCCATTTTCTGGTCGATCTTGTTCTTGGGGCAGTTGTGTTTTAAATGTCAATCAGACTGCATCGGGGTAAGTGGAAATGAAGCAAGGAACGTTGACGAAGGGATGGACGTAATTTCGTGACCTCTGATGGTCGGAGGTGGAAGTACGAGTTGATCTTGGTTATCTGGGTTTGTTCCAGTAGGTAGTTTAGTTGTTCGATTTCGATTGGCATGCGAATTCGTCGATCTGGGTGATCGTGGTGCTCTAGTGAATTGACGCTGACTTGTGGAAGGTGGTAGCAATGGCCAGAACGCCGGCGATCGACGGTGCATGTGCACATGATTCTGGTTCGTGTCAGTAAGGTAGAATTGTGGAGTAAGATGATTGACTCGAAGTAAATTTCGAGGAGATGGGTTGTTAGTTCGAGTAAACACTCGAGTGTACTCGCGAGAGGTTAACGTGTTTAACAAGTTTTAAACCTTAAAACAAAAACAAAGTAAAATTTGGGGTGGCTCGGGAAAGACTCGAAGGAGATTGGTATGGGCTTGGGGGTGAACTCGGGGTTGCCTCTGGTTGGTTTAAAAACAATTTTCAAATTTTAAAACAAATTCAAGTTTGAACAATTTTTAGCTCCTTCTTTTAAAAATAATTGTTTTATTTAAAAAAATGGGATTAGTAAATGTTTAAGTAAGTTATTTTGAAATAATTAAGTTTATTTAATTATGTGACATTATTTATAAATTAATTCTTAAAATTAATTAAAACAAATTTAATAATGTAATTAAAAGTTAATTAATTTATAATTAAGGATTAATAAATTAAGGTAATTAATTAAGGAATAATTAATTAATGGAATTGATTAAGATTTAATTAATTAATAATTAAGGATTAATTAATTAGTAATTAAGGATAATTAATCATTAATTTAGGACAATTAATGAAAATAATTATATGATTAATTAATTATAATCACACGATTAATTAATCTTACTTATCGATGATTGGATTATTATTGAATGTTTTGAATTGGTTGATATCTCTGATATGTGATTGTGATACTTTGTGATATGACTTGCTTTGTGTTGAGCTATGACCTCTATGATATATTACTGTGTGAATGTGAAAAGCCCATGGCCTGTAAAACGGCATTTGAATTTCGATGCGACAGGGAGGCGGATTCCAGATGGTTATCCGAAACCCACATCGAACCTTAATGGTGAATCTTTGTGACTTATATATCCACGCGTTTTAAAAAATAAGCGCTTCTTATTCAGTTATGCCAGGAACCTAAGAACTGATGTGTGTGATAAATGATTGGCTATAATAAAGTAAGAACTCGTAAAAGGTACGAGTTACCCTAGTATTCACATATGTTATAGCTTGGTATTTCAAATTAAATGGGTTTACTCATAAATATATAAATCTGGATATTGTTTAAACTTAAACGGTTCGTTTTTAAGATGATATTGGATTCGAAGCGACCGGGGTCGGGTATCAGTAAATACCCGAAACCACTTCGATTTGTAATCAACAATAATTCTTATGAATTTGATTTTGGAAACAAATAAGCTGGAATGGAATAAATGATGTAAACTTAGTCATTTAATCTAAGTAATAATACTTAGTTATGATTGTAAAATGTGTATTTGACTATGGCAAATTAAGGAATTGTAATAAGGTACGAGTACCCCAGGTTTTAAAATAAGTTTTATGTATTAGTATTTCTTGTTAGATGGGTTTACTCACGCTGGTTTCCAGCCTGACCCGGGTGTTACTTTGATGTAATGCTTGGGTCAGACCGAGTATTACAGATTTTCAGGTAAGGACGTTCTGGAGCTCAAGAGACGAGCTGGATGGTAGGAACGTATGGAGTGTTTCCGCTGTGATATTATTTTTGTTTATCTGAGACATGTGATTTGTATATGTCCAGTGTTGTGTATGAGTGTAACTCTGATGTAAAAATATAATTGACAGATACAGGTATTCTTTTATAAACTGTTATTATTTGATATTATATTTTGATCCGTTGCATTTTGTGAGAATCAGTGTTGTGTTTCTGTTTCTTCTTCTTCTATCTCTTTCTTCTTTTCCTAACTATCTGGAATTTTCGCGATCGAAAATTTTGGGTCGTTACATTTATTCACCAAAATCTACTTAACTTGTAAACCCTTACTCCCGACCTACTCAAATTAAAGTTTGAGCACCGGAGAGTTTAAGGGGAAAACATAAACTTTGAGTCAGACAAAAAGCTTGGTGTGAATAATTATATGTCATCTCGATTTACGGATATCTAGTGAGACCACGCCGCTGAACGAAACGAGTTTTCCCCTCACAAATATCTCTTTAAAATATTTATCTTTTGCAAAATAGCTCCTACGACCACAATGGCTAAAATAGAAAATATAAACAATAAGGTGCATGCATGCAACATGGGTAATCATGACCAATCTGTCTAAATAGATGGAATATCTGTCCCAACATCATAGTTTTCGCAGGGCAATTGCAAACCTATGGCTGAATCGGGCCCACAAGATATATCAAATTCTCTAACATCCTATTAGGAAGCAACTGGACGGTCTGTCCGTAACTTACTATTCCTAGGGTCACTCTGATCCTGATGATTTTGCGGGCTCACCAATGAACTATCTCATCTTTGTGTATTCCCTACTATGCATAAACCTACTTTTAGTCTTACCCGTGACAAAGCCCTATGCACTGGAATTTTGTACTTATATCAGCTAGGGGCAAATAGCTGAAGTATAGGGCGCTATCATACACTAGTCCCATCTGGTGTTCTAATCTTTGAGTCAATTCATTTTATCATAATTTATCCAAAGTTGATCAGAACACTACTCTCTTTAGTAAAATTTTGGGCTAAATATCCTTTTTATTTCCTTGAAACATACTTCTTTATAATTGATTTAACCCTTGAAATCGTACTTTCAAAATAAGGAAAATATAACCCTTTACTTTATCCAAAATAATTATACCATGATATATGCTTTTACAAAACAACATTGATGAAGTTCGAAGTCAATTGGAGGTCTTCGCTCCTTAAAACATAGCCATAAGGCCAAAATAATAAAACTTTATATATTGATAAAGCTCGGTGTCATTATCGCCATTTGAGGTCATCGTCCTTCTTCAATATAAAAATAAGTTAGGGACTTTAACTTTTAAAACCTAAGGCCATAGGGCTGATAGCATTCATATCGCACTTCATAGAGTGTCGACGTCATTTTGTATAAAAATTGGTTTGCATAGTTTAAAGTCTTAAAGACAAGCGGCGACATGGATGGATCTCGACATTAATGCCTTAAGGAAAATAGGCAGCATCATTAAAGCTGAAGTTAAATATGCGGCATTCTTTCCTTTTTCAAAATTATACGGCTTTGAATGAAGGTGGCATCGTTATTGTCGAAGTCGTTATAGATAAAAGCGACATAGTTGCCTATAAAGTCGGAGTCGATATATAAAATATGCAGCTTCAAAGTTATTAAATGGGTCGGCGATGTTATACCAATATATGTGGCATAATAATCACAATGTCATTATTATTGAAAACCATCAGCATTTCTCATATTGAAGTCGTCAACATTGCCATCGCTGCTGCGCTTCGCACTTTGATTAAGGTCGATTTATTACATACCAATTGTAGTTGATATCTTATACATTACCCATGATTGACGGCGAAGACCCTTAACGTGGCCCAAATGGAAGGCGACGTCATCGACTTCAGCGTGGCATTCTGGTAATTGATGTTAGAACTACAAATTTGCTATTAAAAGTGATTTCTTTCTACCAACTCCTTCTATTTGTCAATACCTTATTAGTTAAAAATTACTTTATTAAAATTCTTTTTAGAAAACTTCTAAAGAGAAGATTTATCACTTTCAACAAAATTTACAAACGGTACATTTTTATATTAACATTTTTATATAATAATTAAGCTTTTTTAGCTCAAATAATTCATAAAAAATCATAAACACAGGGGAAAAAGTTCCAAAAATCATGTTAAATAGGATTTACCATATTATTTAACATATAAAAATTTCGGGGCCAAAATCTTTATTTTATTATTTTTAATAATTAAAACTCGAAATAAACCATTTTCTACACTTAGAAAATTCATAATAAATTCATACTTATTTGGAAAATTATGAAATTAAAAACCCACTTCCAAAATAATATTTCTAACATCATATCAGAATTTCAAGTCATTTGGATATCATATGATATGTATTCACACTTAAACCTATTAACTAATTTCATAAATAAATCCAAATATTCATCAATAAGCGTATAATCATTTAATCCTTTATAACATGGCATAATTACATCAAAACATTTGCATATCGAAACTAACAATTAAAACATGAGATGTATAACTATTATTCCCCTTGGTTTGATATAGGAACTTGAGATTTGTGTTTTGACTTGATTTCCCTACGCTTTCTTTTGATTTAATAGCTTTACTCTCCTGGAATCCCCTTGGTAATGGTCGGCCTTAGCTTTCTCTATTTTCGTTTTTGTGTGAATGAAGTTTAGGAGGAAATAAGAATGAGAGAATATGTAGCAAGGGAATATGCTCTTCCCTATTTTGCCCTCCTCAAATCCTCCTTCTTATTAATGTTCTAATTAATCTCATTAATTCATTAATTAAGGCTCAGCCTTTAAAAATTATCAAATCTCAATCTCGTTACCCTTTTATATTATTTCATTTAATTTGTCTAATTAAATTCCTAGATAATGTTAATCAAAACTAGGGGTGTTACAGACTTCCCTCCTTAAAGAATTTTATTCTCGAAATTACGATAAGGCACACACATCAAACATAACAACATAGATGTAAAACATACCATCAAACAAGTCAGGATAAGTTTCTCTAATCCTGCTCTTTGTTTTCCAATTATATTCTCTCTCGTCATCGCCCCACTGAACTTTTACTAATCTAACTGTTATGTTCCTTAGCTTCTTCTCATCCATACCCACTATACGAACTAGATGTCTACCTATAGTCATGTCCAGTTCCACCACTAAGTCTTCCAATACAATCGGATAGTGGTCTCTTGATCTCAAACACACTTTCTTAGATGAGAAATATGGATAACATTATGGACTCCCGCCAAACTGTTTGGTAACTCTATTCTATAAGCGAGTTTCTCGATCCTTTCTATAATAGGAAATGGTCCAACAAACCTTGGCACCAATTTCCCCGCCTTCCCAAATCTTACCACACCCTTCATCGGTGATACTTTGAGGAAAACGTGATCTTCAACTCAGAATTCTAGGTCTTTTTGCCTCTTAGCTGCATAACTTTTCTGCCTAGATTGAGCTTCCTTCATTCTAGCCCGAATCAACTCAATCTTTTTTGTGGCTTCTCTTCCCAAATTCGGACCAAGAACTGATCTATCTTAAATTCCCGAATGAACCTTTCATTCCTCCTAATGTCGGTGTCCATAGTAGCATACCCATATCGGGACAACTCATCAAACTTAGTAGCGTACTCAATTACCGACACCCTGCACCAAATCCATAAACTTTCTCATTAACGCTGACTTAGCTACTTCAGCAAAATACATCTGTTCAAATATCCTTCTAAATTCCGCCCAAGTCAATTCCTCCTTCAGAACTCCAGCGGTAACACTATTCCACCAATGAAGTGCCAACCCTTGCAACTGTCTATAGGCCAACCTTCTCTTCCGCTCAACATCTAAACCCAAATCAGCAAATATTTTCTCACAATGCAACAACCAATTCTAAACTTCGATAGCATCCTTCGTTCCTATAAACGGTTTCCCACCTAGACTGGTGCAATCTCTGCTCAGCTTAGCATAATTATTCCCAACTGGAGCCACATGATTATCTCCTCCAACATTTCCAACAACTCCAGCAACAACTCCAGCTTGCATCATATTGACGAAGAACTGATACATCGCCCTCATATCTACTGTGGATTTCCAGCATCTACATTGGCATCATCATTTACATTAGCCTGTCGACCCGGGTCATACATTTCCGTTGGTTGTGGTGCTTCCTCCATCGAGATTTCCTCTTCCGTTTCCTGCCTACATATCTTCTTTCTCATAAAATCTACATACGAGCCTCAGTATGATACAGAAGAACGGTCTAAGAGAGAGGGGAATATGTACTTATATATATCTATATCAGATACAAGTATGTTACTATAGCGTTATCCCAAACCCCGATCTTATTTTCTGATTCATTGTATTATGTTTGAAAAGCTTTTAGGTTTAAATTTCTTTTAAGTTTCATAAACTTATGCTCCGATACCAACTTTTAACATCCCCCACTTGGAGGCCCAAAGCTAATGGCTACGGATGCTGCAGTCATCCATAGTTATTAATCCTCGGAGACCAAATACGGTAATGTTAGATATATTTATATAACAGAAACACATGGATATGGAAAAAATTTAAAATCAATAAACAACATTCTCATTCCATTTCAAAGCTATTCCAAATTCATAACATAATCCCACAATCGTTGGCCACATTCATAGAAAATATATTTATTACAACATATGCCAAAAGCGACGTATGAAGATGCCCCCTTGGATGATCAGAGTATATAATTAGGTAATTAAACACCTTTGTCTTTACGACAAACACAGCGAAATCAAAATAGAAAAGATCTCTAAATAGCTATCATGCCTCCTGCACGTCTCCGGAAGATTATTCGTCTAAAGACGTACCTGAAAACCTCAACTCTCAAACTACTCAAAATCAATTGAGCACCCGAGAGTTTAAGTGGAAAACATAAACTTTGAGTCAGACATAAAGCCTGTTATGAATAATAATCTACCATCTCAAACCATTTAGATATCTAGTGAGACCACACCGCTTAGCGGAACGGGTTTTCCTCTCTCTAGTATCCTAAAACTTTATAAAACCATATACTGTGCTTCTGTATCCACGATGGTTAAAATATAATCTTTCAAAATAATGCGATAATATGTAAACAAGTAAATCAAATCTAGATTACCCATCCCCATTCATTTTAACTATCTGTTTCAGTTATAGTTTCTAGGGTCACTATTAACCAAATAGTTTTCATAAGCTGACTATTAACCTGTTTAATACTTATGGACTTCCTGTCCAGTTTCATAGTTTTCATGAGATCACTAAGAACCTATTGGCTCCTACCAATAACTTCACTGTTTCATGGGTTCTCCCTGAACCTATTGGTAACTCCAATAACTTCTCTCTTATCCTAGTTTTTATGGGTTGACGAGGAATCTATTGACGTCTGTCAATAATTTAATCCGGATATAGTTTTCATGGGTTCACACAAACCAATTGGCCCCTGCCAACTACTCTTTCTAATCATAGTTTTCATGGGTTTACTATGAACCTATTGGATGCCAATAACTTTTCCCATACATTGTTTTCATGGGTTTACTATGAACCTGTCTATCTGACAACTTCTTTAATCAATATTTATGCATCCTACATTCTGGTCTATCTGACCTTCTGGATGCAATTCTAATCATTTAGGAGTTATTATATTCACTACTGGGTCAACCCAGCTGGTTATTTTACCCTTTCCCAAAATACAGTTATGGGTCCATTACAATGTGAATACATACATACATACATACATACATACATACACACATACATATGTGTGTGTGTGTGAAGAAGTAAATATAATAACATAATAATCCAACACTTGTGGCTTAATATCCTTGAAGTCATTTTACATAAAACTTGGTTAATCCCTTTAATCTATTAATCAAGGAAAACTTCTTCAAAAACTCCATACTTTAAATCATTTCAAAACTTTTTTATTATGCTATGGTTCTCCTTTAAAATTGAGATTGGGTTATCTATTTTGAAAACTAAGGCTTTCGAAACCTTAAAACATTACTTTCGAAACCCTGGATAACTTCCTTCGAAAGCATTGAAAACTTCTTTTCAAAACATTAGATATATACCTTTTGAAGCTCTTTAATCATTTCTTTCAAAACCATAATGTACCTTTCGAAAGTACTAAAGCTTTACTTAGAAACATAGCTTCGATACCAATCAAAACTACCCCTTTCGAAACCGTTGGTTTTTCTTTAAAACATTTTTTAGGTCAAAGTGAATATATACGAAAGTATCTCTTTCGCAACCTTTAATCTTCATAACAATTGTTTGGCGTCGGAACCATCCTTTCGAAAGCACAAATCATTTGGGTAAAACACTTGAAGGTTAGCTTCAGAACCCCTTCCGAAACCATTGCCTTCGAACCCATTAACCCCTTTTCGAAAGCTTTTGGAAGTGGCTTAGAACAGGTTTAAATCAAAACTACCTTTCAAATTGGTTGATGACTTCAATCCATTCGAAAGGCATAAGAACGGCAGAAGGGTTTCAACTAGGTCAAAACTACCCCTTTCGAAAGCTTTAGTTTAAAAACTAAGTAACGCATTTGAAAGCTACACTTTAAACAATAAGACAGCAACTCCACTTTTGAAAGCTATTTTAAATACCCTTTCAAAAGTATCTGTTTCGACTCCTTCGAAAGCATTTAGTAAAACAGGCAAGCGCTTTTCTTTAGAAAACAAACAAAGGTTTCGACCCCCTCGGAAGCTAAGGTTTCGCCACCAAGCCTTCTGTCTTTCTCCAATCCACTATGTACCAACAAGGTGATACCATGTGTATTGGTTCCGGCTTGACTGGTTTTGACATGGTGGGTTTTGACCTGATTAAAGGCGGAAGCTCTGGGTCGAAAGGTGCTTCTAAAAGAGTCGGAACCCACTTTTCTGGGTAAAAGCTGATTAAAGCTAATAAAAGTAATAACTTTGTAACTAGCCTGCCTACTTGTAAACATTTAATTGGTTGCCTTAAACTTTTCAAATTTTTTTCCAAATAACACTGCTGCATTAGTTCAGATCTAAATCAAGATTAATTTAACAAATAAGCCCTTCCATTAAGCAAAACAATTAAATCATTTAGGTCCTCCTTTCAAAATAATTTAATTCTCATAGTAAATCACTAAGGAAAAATACCCAAAAATCACAGAAGTTCACTTTGATTATGTTATCTAACATATAAAAATTCCAGACCCAAATTCTTCATAAAATAACTGAAATAATTTCTAAATCCAATTAATCATATTTTCCTTTGAAAATTCGTATTTGATTTTCCATAGCTTGAAAAATTATAAAAATTGAAACCCAACACCAAAATCATGTTTTACATAATATAAAATTTTCTCATGGAATTTGAAATCAATTATAATCGGTTTTACCCTTAAAACCGTACAAAATCATATTCAAACTATCTTTTTTAAATCAAACATGTTATAATCTAGGCATATCATCATCCAAATCATCATAAAAATAGATTTAATCTTGAACTTGAAAACAAATGATCATAATAACAAAATAGAGATGATCTAGATTATTATTCACCTTTATTATGATAAGGAATTTGAGATTTGTTAAAGATTAATTTCCCCTACCTTTAATCCTTAGCTTGATTTGAATTTCTCTTCCTTTTCTTCCTTAGCAATGGCTGGCTCCTCTATTAATTTGCGTTTGATTGTTTTTGAGAAAATGAGAAAAATGAACGTGTATGGTATAAGGGAACATGAGTATAAGGTAAAGAATATAGAGTGCGGTAATTACCTTAATGCCTTTATGTTAATTAATTAACATTTATAACCATTTGTAGCCCAATTAAGTTATTAAGCACGGCCTCTTTAAATTTAAATTTTCAAATCTCAATCCCCTTATCATTCTTACATTTACATTATTCTATTTAATTTATCTAATTAAATCCCCTGAATAATGTTATAAAAAATTAGGGGTGTTGCAGTAATGTCTCCACACCTTCAAAGCAAATATTACGGCAGCTTACACTATGTCATGAGTCAAATATCTATCTTCATGTGGCCTGAGCGATCATGAAGCATAGGCAATCACTTTACCCCCCTGCATTAACATAGCTCCTAATCTTGTTCCACACGCATCAGTATACACCACCAAAATTTGATTTCCATTCGAAACAACTAACACAGGCGCATTAGTCAGTAAATGTTTCAGCTTCTGGAATGCCTCCTCACATTTATTGGTCCAAACATACTTCACGTCCTTCCTTATTAGCTTAGTCATCGATGCTACTATACAAGAGAAATCGTTGATGATTCTCCGATAGTAGCCAGCTAATCCCAGAAAGCTCTTTATCTTAGTCACTGTCTTAGATCTCTTCCAATTATTTACATCTTCTATCTTTGCTGGATCTACTAACAACCCTTTCTCTGAGACTCATGACCAAGAAACTTCACTTCCTTCCTCCAAAAAAGACACTTCGCAAACCTTTTTTTAAACTGATGCTGCCTCAATGCTCAAGCACTATCCTAAAATGAACTCCATAACCTCTTTCATCATTGGAATATATCTATATTCATCTATGATTACCAACATAAATATATCTAAATGCTCTCGGAAGATTCGGTTCATTAAATCTACGAAGAAAACAGGCGCATTAGTCAATCCGAATGGCATTACTAACCATTTGTACAAACATATCTTGTTTGAAATGCCGTTAAAGGAATACTAACCTCTGCCACCCTTAGTTGATGGAACCATGTCGCCAAATCCAACTGGGAAAATACTTTGACTCCACTCAACTGACCAAATAAATCGTCAATTATCAGCAAAGAATATCGGTTCTTTGTCGTCTTTTGATTCAACTTACGATAATCAATACACATCCTTAACAACCCTTCCGATTTCTTCACAAACACTACGGCCACTCCCCAAGGGGAACTGCTTAGTCTAATAAAAAATTCCCCTCTAAGTCCACTAGCTACACCTTTAACTCCTTCATCTTGGAGGTCTCATTCTACTAGACGATCTACTTATGGGTTTAGCTCCAGGTACAAGGTCTATTGGAAACTCAATAGCTCGTTTCGACGGTAGTCTTGTAATAGGCTCAAAAATATACAAATTCTCTAACTACGAAAACCCGATTCAACTCATCTTCCTCCTCCAATGCATCCAACAAAGCACACATATCAAAGGATTCTCTACAAAGTATATGATTCGGTCGCTACTATTAGGGTGTCTTAGTGATATTTTCCTATCTTGGTAAAATATCCTAGCACCATATTTACTTAACATGTCCATACCCAAAATAATTTCAAAGCCTACGAAATCAAAAACATGAAAATTACAGGAAAATATATAGCCTAATAGTTCAAACTCTAAATGGTCACATCTCATCCCAAGAGTTGCATACTCTCTTATCGGTTGCAACCTTTAAGGAAGTAACTATGTATGAGGGTTCTAGATTAAGCTTATCTACCAAACAATGAGATATAAAAGAATGTGATGCACCGGTATCAAATAGTACTCTAACAACTAAGCCATGAATCAAAAGCGTACCTCCCATCATAGCCTTTCCTTTCTCCTTAGTTGTTGGTCTCGAAGTAGCCGGTTCCAAGGAAAACACCTTTCCTTTCTCAACCTTTGTTGATTCCTTGCACCGATTCTAGTAATATTCAATATGGTCACAAATGAAGCATTTGATGTTCTTTCTTCCAATAACTATCTTTTCATCACCTAAACGGCACTCGTTCACAGAATTCCGTTTCTTGTTACACTTGTAGCACACCACTTCTGCTTTTCCCTTCTTAGCAACTCCTATTTTCTCTTTCTGAAAGAAATTCATTTTCTGACTCTTCCCACTTCGAGTCTCCACTGCTTTGTTTCCACTAAAGAGAGCAAGCATTTATTTATTTCTCAAAGCCATCTCTACCACCACATCATATGGTTTTTTGAGATGCGACAAGGTTGCCCTTGCAAGCTCTGGGCTCAGTCCACGGATGAACTTCTCAATTCTTTTGATCACTGTATCTAGGTAGCATACCCATATCAAGACAACTCCTCAAATCTGGTTGCATACTAAAGCACCATCATATCATCTTGCACCAACTTATCAAACTTCCTTAACAGAGTTGACTTAATGATCTCAGACATAAACCTCTCTTCAAACCTTCTCTTGAATTCTGCTTAAGTCAAAGTCTCTTTTGCTACCCTAATAGTCACACTATTCTACAGTACAATGTAGCTCCTTACAGTTGCCTGGATGCCAATCTCCTCTTATGTTCGTCATTCAAACCAAGATCACCAAAAATCCTTTCACAATGAAGCATTCTCTACTTCAATTGCATCCTCCGTTCCAATAAAGGGTTTCCCTCTAAGCCTTGCATAGTCTCTACTCAAAACAACATAATTGTTGACAACTAGAACTTTCCTTCAGCATTTCCACCAACGAATCCAGCAACAACTCCTTCTTGCATCATGTTGACAAAGAACTGATACATTACTCGCATATCAACTAGTAGTGTTCCAACACCCACATTTGCAGCTGTTTGTTGACCTAGGTTCCTTCCAGTAGTGGGACTGGCATTTCCATTAGTAGTGGTGCTTCCTCCACTGAGATTCACTCTTCTGTTTCCTACCTCCATATCTTACTTCCTTAAATCTGCATTCAAACCTTAGTAAGACATGGAAGAACAGTCTAAGAGAGTGGGAAAATAGAGATAAGGTGTATATTTATATTAGTAAATACAATTACGTTACTATAGCGTTATCACATACCCCAATCTTATCATCTGATTTATTTGGATTATGTTTTCAAAACTCCTTTTAAGTTTAGAAATACTTTTGGTTTTACATCAACCTATGCTCTGATACCAAGTTGTGACATCCCCTATTTTGAGGTCCGAAACTAAGCGTTCCAGATGTTGCAGTCATCTATAGTATTAATATTCGTTAATAAAATGCGAATATGTCAATCGTATCAATAATAAGAAGCACAACAATATGAAGTGTTTTAAACATGATTTCAAAAAAAACTTTCACATTTCATTTCAAGGATAATATTCCATATTCGTTACATAATCCCAAAATGTTCCCCAGGTTCAGATAAAATACAATTATTATAAAATACTCCAAGAGCGACATATGAAGATGCCCCCTTGGTTGACCAGAGTAACTAATAGACAGTAATAACATCTGTCTTACATAAACTTCAACAAAATAACTTCAACACAATGGATTAATAATATAGATGGACTCCTACATAGCTAGCTTTGCCTCTTGCACGTCTCCGGAAGCTTTATTCGCCAAAACCTACTTAACCTATAAACCCTTACTCCCGAACTACTCAAATTAAATTTTGAGCACCCGAGAGTTTAAGTGGAAAACATAAACTTCGAGTCAGAAAAAAATCCTGGTGTGAATAATAATATGCCATCACGATTTATAGATATCTAATGAGACCATGCTGTTGAGCAGAATGGATTTTTCCTTCACTGATATCTCTTTTAAAAATATATATCTTTTGCAAAATATCTCTGCAACCATAATGGTTAAAATAGATAATATAAACAATAAGGTACATGCATGCAACATGGGTAATCATGACCAATCTGTCTAAATAAATAGACTATCTATCCCAGCATCATAGTTTTTTCAAGATAACTACAAACCTATGGCTGATTCGAGCCTACCAGATATATCAAATTCTCTAACATCCTATCAGAAGGCAACTGGACAGTCTATCCATAACTTACTATTCCTAGGGTCACACTGATCCTAATGGTTTTGCGGGCTCACCAATATCCTATCTCATCTTTGTGTATTCCTTTCTATGCGTACACCCACTTTTAGTCTTACCCGTGACAAACCTTTATGCATTGGAATTTTGGACTTATATCAGCTAGGAGCTAATAGTTGAAGTATATGGTGCTATCCTACACAAGTCCCATCCGGTCTTCTAATCTCAGAGTCAATTCATCTTATCACAATTTATCTAAAGGTGAGAATAACACTAATCTCTTTAGTAAAATTTTAGGCGAAATACCCTTTTTATTTCCTTGAAAACATACTTCTTTATAAATGATTTGACCCTTGAAATCGTACTTTCAAAACAAGGAAAGTATAGCCCTTATACTTTATCCAAATAATTATGCCATGACATATGCTTTTACAAAACAATATTTATGAATTTCGAAGTCAATTGGAGGTCTTCGCTCCTTAAAACATAGGCCATAAGGCCAAAACAATAAAACTTTATATATTGATAAAGCTTGGCATCATTATCGCCATTTGGGGTCATCGCCCTTCTTTAATATAAAAATAAGTTAAGGACTTTAACTTTTAAAATCTAAGGCCGTAGGGCCGATAACATTCATATCACACTTTATAGTGTCGACGTCATTTTGTATAAAAATTGGTTTGCATAGTTAAAGTCTTAAAGACAAGCGGCGACATGGATGGATCTTGGCATCAACACCTTAAGGAAAATAGGCGGCATTATTAAAGCCAAAGTTAATATAGGCGACATTCTTGCCTTCTTCAAAATTATACGGCTTTGAATAAAGGTGGCATTGTTTTTGTCGAAGTCGACATAGATAAAAGCGGCATAGTTTCCTATAGAGTCGGAGCCAATATATAACATATGTAGCTTCAAAGCTTTTAAATGGATCGCCGACGTTACACCAACATATGTGGCACAATAATCATAATGTTATTATTACTGAAAACCATCAGCATTACTCAAGTTGAAGTCGTTAACATCGCCATCGCTCCTGTGCTTCGCACTTTGACCAATACTGATCTATTACATACCAACTGTAGTTGATATCTAATACATTACCCATGATTGATGACGAAGACCCTAAATGCGGCCCAAATGGGTGTCATCGACTTCGGCGTAGCATTCTGGTAATAAACATTAAAACTGCATATTTTCTATTAAAAGCGATTTCTTTTTCCCAACTCCTTCTATTTGTAAAAACCTTATTGGTAAACAATTACTTTATCAAAATTCTTTTCAGAAAATTTCTAAAGAGCTGATTTATCATTTCCAACAAAGTTTGCAAACCATATATTTTTATATTAACATTTTAATATAATAATTAAGCATTTCTAGCTCGAATAATTCAAAATAAATTATAAACATATGGGAAAAATCCCCAAAAAACACGTTAATTCGGGTTTACCATATTCTTCAAGATATAAAAATTTCAGAGAAAAAACTTTGTCTTATTATTTTTAATAATTAAAACCCAAAATAAACCATTTTCTACATTTAAAAAATTTATAATAAATTCATAGTTACTTGGAAAATTATGAAATTATAAACCCACTTCCAAAATAATATTTCTAACATCATATCGGAATTTCAAGTTATTTGGGTATCATATGATAGGTTTTCACACTTGAATCTATTTACTAATTTCATAAATAAATCCAAATAGTCATCAATAGGCATATAATTATTCAATCCTTTACAACATAGCATAATAACATCATAACATTCAGATTTCTACTTAAAATCAAAAATAACAATTAAAACGTGAAATGCATAACTATTATTCACCTTGGTTTGATATAGGAACTTGATATTTGTGTTTTAACTTGATTTCCCTAAGCTTTCTTTTGATTTCCTAGCTTCACTCTCCTTAAATCCCCTTGGTAATGATCGACCTTAGCTTTCTCTATTTTCATTTTTGTGTGAATGAAGTTTGGGAGGAAATGAGAATGAAAGAATATGTATTAAGGGAATATGCTCTTCCCTATTTTTCCCTCCTCATATCCTCCTTCTTATTAATGTTCTAATTAGTCTCATTAATTCATTAATTAAGGACCGATCTTTACTAGTTATCAAATCTCAATCTCCTTACCCTTTTACATTATTTCATTTAATTTGTCCGATTAAATTCCTAAATAATGTTAATCAAAATTAGGAGTGTTACAATTGGATCAAATCTTTCTTATTGATTTGATAATGGTACTTTATAATATGAGATTGAGAGATATTTTAGGCATTGCTTTGTCATTTCCTGACTTCACTTGAGGATGTCTCGTTAATGATTATTTTTGGATTTGATAGTGGTTTCAAGATATGGATGATTAACCAATTCGATGTTGTTTTATGTGATTTTTGATTTGATGTGTTTTGTGTTGGTGATGACGCATTCTTGTTTGGGTTTGTTATGAGTGTCATTTGAGATACACGAGACTGTAATTTATTATACTTCTTATATTATTATTGTATGTTATATTACATCCATCATTATAGACATAGTCCGACCCATTTATTATTTATGTAACACTCGGGTCAGTCCGAGACATTTCAGGTTCAGAGATAGTGATATCAACTTGTGTTATGGGCATAGAGGAGATTAGATATTTAGTACTATAGGTTATCATCTTTTATTATACAAATTCTTAGGTGTATATCGATATGATGCATAATGAAAATATTTTGTATATTGTATATTATATATTATCGCTTGGATTGACTTTGTGATCTCTATTATTTATTGTACATTGTGTATTGTTCTATCCTGGAGGCATACATATTTATTTCTTTGTGCCGATACTGTGTACATAGAAGCGAGTTATTTATTTGATGCTTAAATACGTACCAATGTTAGCCCAAGGGAACATTCACATGTGTACCCCATATCGCCTTATTCACTGTATTATTCGATATTATTACTCTATAGTACTCTTGAATAGTATGGTATAGAGGTGGAAGTGTTACAAAATGGTATCAGAGCAAGTTCAGAACAATACAAAGTGTAAGAAACACGAGTCTTAGCCTTAAACAAGACATAGAGTCCCTATCCCCATGGGTGTGTGGTATATTATTGTTTATACTTAAGTGATGGTAGGAGTATATGATGTTTACCTCAATTGGACCAGCCCACAGTGGAAGAAATAGACGAATTTCAAAAAATGACCATTTTGAATCTTCTGCGCCTATGAAGTCTAAAGGTATATTGGATCCAATATAATAAAGCTTTTAAATAAAATGTTATTTTATTACAAAATAGATCAAAATAAGTTTTAGTTAATCTAAACTTAAATGTATACTATATCAAATACACCCAACAATTACTCATAAGAGTAAATTTAGAGAAAGAAACATTTCATTTCTTTCTCCGAAAGTTATATAATTTAGAGAAGGTAATTTTTTATTTCCTTCTCTTAACTTATTTAGTTAATGAAAGGATACTTTATTTAAATTTACAAATTATAGTTAGAGATTTATTTAATTTAACGACCCACTATTTTGGACCATTCAAATCGACAATAATCCACATATGTCAGACTTAAATAATGCAAAATAACAGATTGTAATAAAATTTAGAGCAAATAAAATCATCCACAGAATCACAGACACAGAAATATCAGAATAATTCGTAGCGGAAATAAAATAAATAGTGGTTCATGAAGCCACCACAATACCGAGTCTCAAAACAGATACAAAATACATAGTCTGAAAAACCAATACAATTCTGAAACAGGTACAATAGAAATCCCAAATACATAAGTCTCTAATACAAAGGCTGAAATAGAACAACTGAAACTGAAATAGATAGATAACTAGATAAGCAGAATCTCCAGCGATTCCTAGCTCCAGAAAAGTGAATCCAAAGCTGTGAATACTCAGGCTGACCCGAGCGTAAATAAAACACAAACACTCGAGTCAGGACATACGTACTTATATAATGTAAACCAACTCAAGTGAACTGCAATAAAGGTACAAGTAACTTAAAGAATGCTTGGGATCGCCCATTCTTTAAGGATCTGATAAACTATCTACTATGTAGTAATATTCGCTATTATAATAATGTCTAATCATAAAATAAACATACTTTTAAATAGCGTTAAGGCTTTACATTTTCCACCTTAACACGTAAAATGCCAATAGTCTACCCAGTACCTGCATACCTCGCAAGGCTATGAGAAGATACTCCATAGGTACGACACAAATAGAAACTCGTAGTAAAGCTCGATATGGTAGGTGACACAGCACACAAGGCAATCCCAGGGTAGATATACCAATTACGCATCCAGACTGATGGTGATGCATAGCAGCCACTACCGCCCACCTCGAACAACACTCCTAAATCAAGGGTGGCCACCAAATCAATCACAAGTAATAGAATGGTATCAAAGAAGTGTGTCCGATCAGAGGTACTACCTCCTTGGTCCGTCAATCGCTACTGTTTTAGACACCTTATCCAACTCATGGGAGTTGGGTCCACGTATATACCTTAGGATCGTCGCCACCATCCTACTTCATTCTGGAAACTCCACCGCATACATAGTTGTCAAAGTGGTTTTCGATGTCGACAGAGAGTATGTCCATATCTGATCCCGGACTCTTTAACAACCAATCATTATTATAACCCGTGGTTATAAATTTAAAAACAGTTTATTTTCAAATCAAAATACTCCAATTAAACCATTAAAACGAAGTCATTATTCTTTTAAATCAAATATTCAATTCCCAAAATTTTAGCCTTTTCTGAATTCATTTATTCACTTAAAAACATTAAAACATTGAAATTTCAGCTTTTACAGCATTTAAAAGTGCTGCGGTAAGTTATATTTGAAAACAATTCAATTCAGCAAAGACAGCATTTATAAACTGCTGTAACAGTTCAGTTTTAAAGAAAAAATAGTTCGATTTAGAAAAGACAGCATTTACAGAACTGCTGTAATAGTTCAGGGTTCAAATTAAATGTTTAAATTCAATTCAGCAAAGACAACATTTATAAACTGTTGTAAAAGTTCAGTTATATACAAAAATCATATTTCAGCCTACTGCAGCACTTAACAAGTGCTACAGCAGCCCCTTCATTAGTTTCAGGTTCAATTTTAGTTCCTGCCACAACAACACTTACCAAGTGTTGTCATAGCCTTAGTTCATTTTAGTCTTTAAGTTCATTTATGCAACCACAACACTTAACAAGTGCTACATATTCTACTTAGTTCAGAATTAGTTCATTTCCAGAAATGGTAGCATTTCTGAAGTGCTATAAATTGAATTTCCAGGTTTTAAGTGCAATTCCAGCCATAAATAAACTTTAATTTAAATCATTTAAACTTATAAAAATCATAATTTTTCACATTAAAAATGTTCAATTAAATCCTTTAACTTATGATTTTTATAAAGAAAGATTTTGCAAATAAAATCAAAATTTCCAAAGTTCACTTATATAATTCAAGTGTGTAAATTTTCCCATTTTCATTTTTTAACCATTTATTTCAAGACTTAAATTTAAATCTCCATTTTCCACCATTTTAACTAAATTTTCATTTTAATTTACTTTTCTTAAGTTTCCATTTTTTTTCAGTCAAATTTTCAATTTTAAGTTACATTTTAAAATCACTATTTTTATCCATTTATTTTACATTTATCACATAGAAAAATCATTTCCACTTTAATAAATCATTTAAAAATTCAATTTAAATCAATTTATTATATTTTTACATTTTTAAAATACTTAAAATTTCCAGAAAAGTATATAAAATAACCACGGATCTGTATACTATTTTCTAGCCTAAGTCAAGTGATACGGATAATATATCATTTCAATCCGTAGTTTACAAAAAAAATCCGGGTTTTATCATTTCAAACCCGCAATCCCAAGTAAATAAAATTTATTAAAAAGTCGCTCAGGCTTATCATTTTAGCCCATAACGATCTTTCCCTATTCTAAAGTCCGTTCGGGTATGTATCATTTCAACCCATAGTGATTTGTAATCTACAGGGAACTTGCAGTGTGATATACAGATATACATGAAAAGTAACACATATAAATAATTAACAGAATGATATGACATGAATTTTAACAGGTTAACATCATATATAATTAATCACAGGTAGTTTATAACATAATATAGATTTTTCTACACATTCAGTTGTTGTTATTTCACAACTGCATAAGTATGAACGTCGTGTGAGTTTTACTCACCTCTTATCATTGAAGATTTCAAAACCAAAAGCACAATAGAAAACCAAGCACGATGACACGACAATGATTTGAATGGAGAACGAATCTAAGCTACAACTCTTGTGTACAACCCAAAACAAAAAATCAAACAAAACAATTTCAATACAACTTTAAAATGAAATAACTTTGGAATAAAAGCGAATACGAATACCAAACTTTTTTGCCTTGCTTCTCATATACTATATACGGCCTAGGGATTGCATAGGGTCAGGTTTTGGTCAAGTTTAGGCTTGGGTTTGGGCTAGCATGGCTCGGCCAAGGTGGTGAACAATGGTGGAGTTATGAACATGTGAAGGTGAAGGGGTTTTCTAGGCAAATAAGTGGAAAAGTGGTCAAACTAAGGCTCGACCATGGATGGTTAGGCTCGGCCAGAGGGTCCAGGTGGTAGATCAGGGGCTGGAGTGATGAGGTAGGGTCTGGACAAGGTGGTGGTGGCGGCCAAAGATGGTGGTGGTGATGGATAATGAAGTGGTGATCAACTAGGTGCTCGGCTATGTATTGTTTTGGACATTGTTTGCATTTTTGGTAAAGTTTGGCTTCAAGGAGGGTTCAGCCATGGTCTAACCTGAAGTGATGGGTGGTGATGATGCCAAGGAGGAGTGGTAAGGGATGGTGGCCGTGGCTATGGTGAGGAGGCCATGCAAATAGAAGAGAAAACAAGGCAGAAAAGTATGAAAAAATGGAAGAAAAGTGTAAAAGAGGAGGCCATTACCAAGGAAGTTTGAAGAAGCCGTGAGAAATGAGAAGTGCTGAATTTTTTCACATGAAAAGTAATTGTAATACACGGCTAAGAATTAGAAATGTACGGCCAAAATGTAAATTAATGAGGAGTTTAAGAAATGAAGAGTTTTGAAGGTGAAATGACTTATGTTTTGCACTTTTTAAAACATTTGGTATTTCCTTTTCTCTTTGATTTTAAATAAACAAAATAAACTCAGAAATGTTATTTACAACTGAAACAAAGTAGTAAGAAATAAAAATAAATATTTAAATTTAAAAGAAATGGAAAAAGAATTACAAAATTTGCTTAAAATTTAGAAACAGTGTCCAGAAATTACAGAAAAATAGCCAATGGCTTTGGAAAATCATGTACTTCATTTTAAAAATATTATAAGACAAAATTTGAAATAAAATGATTTTTAAAACATATTAAAAGTGAAATAAATATTTAAATTCATAGAAAATATCAAAAGAATGGAAGAAATTGCTTAAAAATAGGAAACAGAACCTGAAAATTTCAAATAAATTACCATAAATTCTAGAAAAATTTCTACTTCACTATAAAAATAATTCAAAACAAATAAAATAAATTTCAAAAAATATTGGGTTGTTACACTCTCCCCCACTCAAATATTTTCGTCCTCGAAAAGAACGGAAACTAGGAAATAAGGAAATAAAGGAAACAAGATTGAAACAAAATAGTACCTGGAACAAACAATTCCGGATTCGAAGCACGAATGCTTTCCTCCGTCTCCCAAGTACAATCACGATCATCAGTACTCCACTGTACTTTGACCAGACTAATAGATTTCCTTCTTAGCTGCTTCGTACCTCTGTCGACAATACGAAGTGGCTTCCTCTCAACAGTCAGATTAGGCTCAATATCCAAACTATCAAGAGCAGAAGGCTGAACAATATGAGATGGATCATGCAGATAGTGACGAAGATGAGAAATGTGGAATACATTATGCACTCCAGAGAACTTCTCGGGCAAATCCAGACGATAAGCCAAGGAACCAATTCTTTCCACAATGCGGAAAGGACCAACAAATCTGGGAGAAAGCTTCCCTCTACGACCAAAACGAATAACATTCCTTAAGGGAGAGACATTAAGGAAAACCAAATCACCAACAACAAACTCTAAACTCCGCCTACGCCTATCAGCATACTTCTTCTGCCTATCCTGAGCAATTCTCATCTTCCTCCTAATCTCCTCAACTCTCTCAGAAGCCTCTAAAATCATCTCAGGACAAAGAACCAAACAATTACCGGATTCAATCCAGCAAGAAGGAGATCTACAAGGTCGTCCGTAAAGAGCAGAAAACAGAGACGTCTTGATACTGGCCTGAATTCAAAGATAGAAATGAGATAGATAAAAGATTAAGATGAGATTAAAACAGAAGATAGAAATTATGCCCGATAACTATTGTTATAGGTGAATTCGACAAGATGGAGATGATCTTCCCAAGGTCCTCCATAATCAAGCACACAAGCACGAAGAAGATCTTCTAAAATCTGATTCACCCTTTCCGTTTGACCGTCGGTCTGTGGATGATAAGCAGTGCTCAGATTCAGACGAGTACCCAAAGAATCCTGAAAGGCTTTCCAAAACCTACTGGTAAAGATAGGATCACGAGCACAAACAATACTGAGAGGAACACCATGGAGATGAACAATCTCCCTCATGTAAATCTCAGACAAACTAGAAGCAGAATGGGTAGATTTGACCGGAATAAAATGAGCTGATTTGGTCAATCTATCCACAATAACCCAGATACTCTTATTACCCTTCCTAGTCCTCGGTAATCCATCAATGAAATCCATAGAAACCTGTTCCCACTTCCAATTGGGAATCTCAAGAGGCTGCAACAAACCAGGGGTCTTTTGATGATCTGCCTTGACTTGCTGACAAGTCGAACACCTATTAACAAAAATGGAGATATCTCGCCTCATACCCTTCCACCAGTACAGCTTCTTCATATCCTGATACATCTTGGTCACACCTGGATGAATATAAAGTTTGGACTGATGATTCTCCCGAAGCAACTCCTGTCTCAAACCATTAACCTTCGGAACACAAATCCTATTATTAATCCTCAACACACCTTTATCATCAATCTGAGCACCACTGCCATCAAGACTAATACCTCCAACTCTACTTCAAACATTCTCCTTAATCAATCTAAGCATCCGATCCTCATCCTGCCTAGCCATAATATGATCCACAAGAGGTGAAGAAAAAACAAGCTGACACAACAAAGCCTTCTTCTGACTCAAAGCATCTGCCACAACATTAGCTTTACCAGGGGTATAGTTGATGTTGAGGTTATAAGAAGCAAGGAACTCTAACCACCTAACTTGTCTCTGGTTCAAATCCTTTTGAGAGAAAATATACTTCAAAGACTGATGATCTGTGAAAAGCTCAAACTTAGCACCCAAAAGATGATGTCTCCACAGCTTCAAAGCAAAAACAACAGCAAGCAACTCTAGATCATGGGCAACATAATTGGCTTCATGGGTCTTCAACTGACGACTAGCATAAGCAATCACCTTACCATCCTGCATCAGAACAGCTCCCAAACCTTCTCGACAAGCGTCAGTGTATACCGTTAATCCCTCGTTTCCACTTGGAACGGTAAGAACTGGTGCGGAAGTAAGCTTGTGCTTCAACTCACTGAATGTAGCCTTACATTCATCACTCCAAATAAACTTAGCATTCTTCTTAGTCAAAGCAGTGAGAGGTGCAGCAATCCGAGCAAAATTCTCAATGAATCTCCGGTAATAACCGGCAAGGCCCAGAAAACTACGAATATCAGTAGGAGTCTTAGGAGTTTCCCAATCCTGTACAGAATAGGGATAGATAAGGACAACAAGAAAGATAGAATAAATTAAATGAACAAGGTAAGAGGAGGAAAGAAAGACTTACATTAATCGCAGCGATCTTGACTGGATCAACTGAAACTCCATTACCAGAAACAATATGCCCGAGGAATCGGACTTCATCCTTCCAGAAATGGCATTTTGAAAATTTAGCCTTCAACTGATGATTTCTAAGAGTTTCAAGAGCAGATTTCAAATGTGACTCATGCTCTTTCTTGGACTTAGAGAAAACAAGGATATCATCAACAAAGACTAGAACAAATTTATTAAGGACATCATGGAAATCACGATTCATCAAATCAACAAAGAAAGCAGGAGCATTAGTCAAACTGAAAGGCATGACTAACCATTCAAAGAATCCATTCTCAGTACGGAAAGCAGTCTTGGGAATACTTTCCTCAGCAACTCTGAGCTGGTGAAAACCTGTGGCAAGATCAAGCTGAGAGAAAACAGTAGCACCATAAAGCTGATCAAACATATCATTGATGCGAGGCATTGGATATCTGTTTTTCATAGTGAGCTTGTTCAGCTCCCTATAATCAATACACATCCGGAGAGAACCATCGGACTTGGTGACGAAAACCACCGCAGCTCCCCATTCAGAATAGCTAGGTCTGATCAGACCTTTGGAAGACAGGTCCTCAATTTGCTTCCCTAACTCAACATTCTCGCAGGGTGCCATTCTTCTAGGAGGAAGAACTACAGGTCGAGCTCCAGGAATAAGATCAATGCGGAAATCAATTTCCCGCTTAGGAGGTAAAGAAGTAACTTCACCAAAAACATCGGGATAGAGATTGACTACACGAGTCGACTGAAGATCAACAGGAGAAGCATCCAGAGAAAAGATAAAGCTACCAGCATAATCATGAGGCATACGACCCTGAATAACCAAAGAATTACCCCGATCATCCTTAAGAGAAACAATTCGGGATTTACAAGAGATACGGGCATCATGCCCATCAAGCCAATCACCTCCAAGCAACAAATCAAAAGCATCGAAACCAATAACATAGAAATCTCCAGAAAATTTATGACCAGAATAGAAGAGTCTCACTTGCTTACAAATCTTATTAAGATTTGCGGGACCACCAATAGGATTTGAAACACATAAAGGAACAGAAGCATACTCAGGAGAAAGGAGATGTTCAAACTTATAACACAAATCATCAGAAATAAAACTATGCGAAGCTCCAGTATCAAATAAAACACGAACATGATGATGAAATAAAGTAAAGGTGCCCTGAAGAGCACCTTGATCATCACTAGGAGCAGGAGTAGGTGCAGCAGGTGAAGAAGCAGATGTAACAGCAAATACACCAGATGGCTTTCCCTTCTGATACAATGGGCAGTCATTCTTAAAATGACCTGGCTGAAGACAAACATGACAAAGATTGTTCCTGGTAACCTGAGGTGGAGGAACAGCAGCACTAACCAAAGTAGGGAAACTATTAGCATAGTGTCCCTTCTGGTCACATTTGAAGCAGGTAATGGTGGATAGATCAATAGGGTGCCTCTGAGAAGGAGAAGATGATGAAGATCCCAAACCCGGATGCTTGAGCCAATTCTTCTTCTAATGGTGGAAATTGGGCTTTCTCTTTTTAGAATTTGCAGAGGAAGACTGAGATACATGAGCACCAGAAGCAGCAGGACCCTTGGAAGTAGGGTTCTCATAACGAATAGCCATATCCATAAGCTCAGTAAAAGTGCCATGAACATGTGAAATAAGACGATCGTTGAACTCTGGGCGAGCTCCAGCTATGAACTTCTCATTTTTCTTAAGCCGATTGTCGATAAGACCAGGACCAAACTTGGAAGGTTCGTTGAACTTCCGCTCATACTCAGAAAAAGACATGGTACCCTGCTTAAGATCCATGAACTCACGATAAAGCTGAGATTTCCTGGCTTCGGGCATCCATTTTGCCACAAAAGCCTCCCTGAAAAGAAGAATACAGAAACAAAACTTAAGATAGATTCAAAAGAAAAGGAAATGGGGAAAAATTCAAGATAACACAAAGGATACCTGAACTGCTCCTACGAAAGATCACCTTCGTTAGTGCACTACAAGAAAAATATTAATTAACAGCATTATACATCAGCGTTTGAAGCAATAATGCTGTTTTAGACCAATAGAAAAACGTAAAACGCTGTATAATTAACCCAGTCTAAAAATAAATGGGGGGCTTCCAATTAATTTTAGAGGTCACGTTCTTTCACCATTACTTCCCTCCTATTTTCCCTGCTTCACATAATCTTCTCCTTCCTCTATGAAAACCCTAAAATAGCTCTACTCTTCTTCTGATTCTATTCAGTTGTGTAAAGATCAGATCTACTAATGTTTTATGCGACAAAGTATCACTCTTCATCCGCTCCATCTTTCTCACCTCTACCCAAATGTCTCTATATTTTTTTTGCTTTACTTCATCACGCTTCAAGCCTTCCATGCCACCCTCATCGACCCCTGCATCTGCAATTTATGCATTTATACCACTAGTACAGTTTCAGTTGTTGGCTAAATTTGCATGGAGAGACGCACGACAAACTTGAGCATCCGAAGCAGATCCACTCGATCCAGTTTTGGACTTCATCACCCAATTTAGATTCCAATTTTCAAGTATTACTCGTTCTACTTTTTTCTAATTTTAGTTTGTTTGAAATTAATATTGTTTTCATTCTTTTAACTATTTTCTACTTTTAACTTGTAGGAATACAGATTCATTAGATTGAAAGATGGAAGTTGAGAGATTGTATAGGCTATGAAGTCAAGGAAGTTCAAATTTATACAACTCCTTATTTAGTAGGTTAAATTGCAGGATGTTGGTAGTGTGGGTAAAACCAAAATAACTAAACTTACTCTCATTGTCTCAAAGATTTGTTGACTTTAGTCTATCTATTTCAGTTTCTATGTTTACATGATAATGTTGTCCGTTACTATATAACTTTAATCTCAAGGTTGATTTAGACTATATATTTTATTTATTGCCTGAATCATGGAAGATTAAATAACCCTTTGCAAAATTGCATCTAGTTCAATTCATTTCATGATATACACTCTCTTTTGCAGTTTTCAATCAAAACCAAACACTTAAAAGTCTAACTAACCCATTTATTAGTATAATTTTAATTTTGTCAACTAAATTAACAATGCAGATTAAACTTAATATGATATTTTCATTTTTCGCTCCTGTATATACTCGCTTACAAATATGGTAAACATGAAAGAGAAACCATGGAAATATCATTATATGCGTAAGTGCATGTGTGCAGTGGTTTGGTACGTAACACTTCCTCTATTTTTATTTTGTTTTCTTAAAACAAAAGGTAATTTCATAGTATCAGAAGAAGAAAAAAAGACATATGCTAGAGTATTGATACCATTTCTTCATTAATACTCAATATAGAAGCAACATTCCCATATCTATTGCAATAATTTGGAGCAGACCACACCTACAGTTAAGAAAAAGATGTTGAATTTGACACTAGCGAACCCATGAGACATGAAATATAAAGTAAAACTCATGGTTATGAGACCATTATATGGGAACATGTACTTAAGACCTTCCTGTACAAAGCTGATGGGGCTGACAAAGAAGGTCTAAATTGTTTATATGACTAAACTGCAAAATAAATTATTAACAGTCTCTAAGTTGCAAAGAAGTGGTCTATTTTCAATAAAGAAAAAAGGGATAAGGCATAAATCCTAGCTAGTGCATGTTTGCATTTCTATAACTTCCTAAACCCGTAGCTTTGTTTATATGGGATAGTGGTAAGTCAAAATAAGAACATATCCTAGCTAGTGTAGGCTATGTAGACTTATACATATATTGATGATTTTATTTGTACTAGTTTTTCCTTTGCATTATTTATAAAGGTAGAAGAAGTTGCTCTATTCCTAGTCATGATGGGTTGTACATCAGTATTCATGGTATGGGTTATATAGAAGGAATGTACCACGGTTCTTGCAACATATTTAGTAATCGTATTATGTTGTTAAAAGTTGGTAGTAATAACATTGTTTAATGCATATGTTTCTTCTATTTATATTTAACTATAGGTTCCGCTTTAGATTTTGACTGGCATTAAAATATATGCAACTTCTTTGACTCTTTCAACCACATGTTGTTGTACACAACACTTTAATAACTTTTAACATAAATGAAGATTATGTTTAATATTTTAGTGTAGTCTATGATACAATGGAAATCACTATTGCATTTTTCATAATGCATATGAATTAGGATGATATGCAAGCGGAAATTCTAAAAAAATCTACATAACTTAACCCCTATTTTGAGAGGGGAGCTCAAATTAGAGTTTTCAGATTAAGGAACAGGTTTGTTAGATTGAATTCTGTTCTCTGTGCTTTGAAATGATTAACCAGTTTTCTGATTTATCTATGCTTTGAAATAAGTTTAGATATGTCATCACGGTACCTGAATCTTTACCGATTAACGCATTGAATCAAATACTAATCTTTTTGATACAGGAGATTTGCAAGATGAAGCCGAGAGTTTGAAAACTGATGTGAATTAGCATACACCAAGGTAGATGAACTTAAGGCACATATTGAATAGACTTGCAGGCTTTTGTTTCTTGGAAAGACAGGATAGGTTCAGAGACTTGCATAATAACATATGCATTATCATGTGCATCAAGTACTGATAGTGAGGAGGTGACAACAGATGTGGAAACTGGTTAGGTATGCTATCTAAAATTGACTGATAACAAAACAGTGTAATAAAGAGTTGCTTATAAACTTGTTTTTCTCTTAATCGGGTAGGAAGGAAAAGATGTTGTAGCTGAATTGACCAAGGCGATGGAAAGACAAGGTCTTGATATGTATTTTACAGCACTGGTAATTGCTCACTTAATTATATTTTCCTTTCTTTTTTCCTTGCTTGTAAATTTTGATCTATTGCTGTACTTGTGAGATGTGAAATTACGGTGTTGATGTAGGTCAATGATACCATAGGAATTGTTTATTTTCTTGTATGCATTTGTGTTAGTTGGCTTTATCCTATCAAGAAAATGGTTCCAAATAGATCGTGAGAATATAATAAGTTATTGGATATATAGGATAAGACCGGTGTATACAAGAACTTGCTTCAAGAAACAGCTTATAGAGCAGGTTTGAAACTACCGCTTTATACAACAGTTCAGTCTGGTCCTTGTCACTCACTTTCATTTTCATGCACAACTGAGCTTGCAAGAATGTGCTTTAGCGGTAAGCCAGCTAAGACAAAGAAGCAGGCTAAAAAAGATGCTACATTAGCTGCATGGTGTGCATTAAAACAATGTGAGTACTCTTGTTCTTTTTGGTTTACTTGTTTTTATCACGGTGTAGTTGAATGAAGATGCTTAGAACTTTAGAATATGAATTGAAATGTTTTTAGACTGACTGTGGTACAGTTCCTACTTTCCCAATGTATTATTAGTAGCTCAACCATGGAGCATTGTGTGTTGAATGGTACATACACTATTTGCTTAGGAAAGATGTTAGATATTAAAATAAACTAGTGGGACTTGAGCTGTGTACATGTATTTTATTTTCATATAAGGGTAATATATTAACGTGTGCCCATAGATCACAATTTAACCCAAAAATTGGTTGAATTACATTGGCAATTGAAGGTTTTATCAAATCCATTGAATTGAAGATTGTAAATAATAGAAATTAATGCATAGGAAATAGAAATTGCCACCACTGGTAGGACACATAGCATGAGTTGCCAAGAGTCTTGGATTCTAAGTATTATAAAATTTAAATAATTTAAATAATACTAAAGTTAAATAAGATTTATAAATATTAAATAAGTTTATAAAAATCAATTGAGTATTATAAAAATTTAACTAAGTTTTATAAAAATTAACAAATTTTCAAAAATGCTTTTCAAACAAGCTCCATATTCAAAGTCAATTCAGATGTGAGAATAGAAACTTAAAATCCACTGTGTTATAACTAAGTTTGCAAACACTAATACTCCATTTTTTTTTTCAAATGCCACTTTTTTCCTAAATAGTGGTTTCCTAAGCTATTAATAGTAGTAGTTTGGATCCAAAATCTAACCATAATGATTGTGTTTTATGTATTTAACAAATTGCTAAAATGTAAAGCTTCTTAACTTGAGAACTGAACTTTTTATATGCGATGTTATCATTTTATATTTTTATTGTTACAATTGGTTTTGTAAAAACTTTTTCGTTTAGTGTAAGCTTATGTTGATAAATTGTTATATTGGGAAAGGTAAATTGTATAATGTAATATGTTTTATATATTGAAATAGAAGAATTTCTACACCTCTCCATAATTTTAGAAATTTTCAGGCTTTTGGTTATTCTCTCAACTAATTGTACATTTAAGTATTTATATCTTATAACTTCCTATAATAGTTTACATTCAAGACTCAATTTTTAATTTTACCTTTTACATATTAAAATATCAACAGAAATCAATAATATATATTATCTACTATTAAATAATCTACTAATTTATTAAATAATCTACAATATTTGAGTACTTTAATTTTTTATAGTCGGAATTTGAAATATTAATAAAAATATAATCTTATATAATCATTTACTAAGTTACTAATTAAATAATTATAAAACATAAGAAGTTCGATGTCTTTCCTTAATTATTAATATTTCCAAGCTTCTCCTTATCTTTCTTAATTTATTTTACATTTAGTTATCTACATTTATATTTCTCTATAATTACTTATATTGAAGTCCTAATTATTGATTTTGATTTTGACAATTTCTAAGGCTAGCAATTTTCATTGTCAAAATTTAGCAAGTGTCAATTGGGTTTTCGTTGAACAAGATGCGGCAATTTATAGTCTGGTGATCTTATGAAACTAGATAGAGCAGTTGGTATCATATTTGGATTTGGAAAACATGAACTATCGGTTATTTTGCAACTCTCATCCGCTGGAGTTGCTCAAAAAGTGTTTTCACCTAGCTAAAAATGATCTGGTAATGGTGGAGGGATATTAGTTTTAGGAATGATAGTGGAATTTAGGATTGTTTACACCCTACTTGTGCCATTCACGTAAGTATTTTAATTTAATACATAAATCATATTTTTTGTGAACATTTGGTGTTTCTCAGGGAGTGTTTAGATTAGCAGGCATAAATATAGATGTCTGAAGTAAGTGAAATTATAGGGACTTTATTAGCAACCAATTACCAGCTACATTTCACAATAATTTAAACCCAATAAATCTTCTTGCACACCTCATTTTTGACGTATCTAACCTTCAACTTCTCTTTCCTTCATTTGAATTATTGAAATTACATGAAACTATTGATATGAGCAGTTGTGATGAATACAATTTGGTTTCAAATTAACTATAGTTTGAAATTTTATGGTGTTATATTGGAATATGAACGACTTAAGAGATTATTATAGGATTTGAATAGCTTTAGTAACTAATATTTGTAGATAACTGCTTTTTGTCCACACTACCTGAATAAACATTAAAGTTTGAATTTGAAACTCTTAGCAATGAATTTATTGAACAATTTTAGTAACTAATATTTGTAGATAACTGCTTTTTGTCCACACTACCTGAATAAACATTAAAGTATACCACACGCAAAAATTTTGCCTCGGTAGCAAGAATCAAGGGAGAAAACACATGTTCGCTCCTTTGCTGGGTAATGCAAGTTCAAAGGATGCAAAGCTTCCCCGTTCAGATGATCTAAGGTAAATATTTTGTTTGTTATTTTATCTTCTGCACACTGCAGTCTGCAGTATTGATTCTGTAGTTGTCAACTAGTCTTTGAGCACAGATTTGTTATATGAAATGGTGTTAGGAACATATTTGTCTTCTTTCGGATTTTAAACTAATTCTTCAGCTAAGTGTTAAGCAAGTTAATAACTACGTTTCCTTACAGGTTTTTTTTAAGCTAGTTTTCCAGTTAAATAAGACTGAACACATTGTTGTTTTTGGCTTTCGCACCAAAGCGTAACAATTTTTCACAGAAAATAAGTTGCATGTCCCTGTTTTAGTTGTTGTTATAAGAAAATTACTCGTAACAATAAATATATAAATTAAGTATCTACTTTTTAAAAAATAGAACGGAGAGCTAACTTGCATTTTTTGATAGAAAAAGCAAATTAGTTTGCTTTTTTTGGAAAAAAAAGTCAAAATTCTGTAAAATTTGGTAGTAGTAGAGAAATAATGTTATTTGATAATAAATTTACTTAAATAATATTTGTATCCACTTATGAATATTGAAACTCGATTTTTCTTTCTTTTAAAGTTTTCCGTCAAGTGTAATGTAACTTGCACTTTCAATAAAAAGTCGCAAAGTGGCTTGCCCTCTCTGTTTTGAAAAGTTATGGCCATTATTTTATATTTAGTGATGTAGAGGTTTTCTTGCGTTTACATAAAAAATAATGACCTAACGCTCAAAGCTCAATCATTTAAGGTATTTTAAGGAAACAGTTCCCAAACACTCTATTGGTAGTCAAGTTAACAATTTGATGGAAAATAAAAGAAAATGTTGCATGCTCCTTATTCAAGCATATAACGTAACACGGCATATCATATGAACATTTCAGAAACGCAAATATGGTACTATAAAAAGTTACCATTACAATGCAATGCCCATGAATCTAAGGAATGACACGATAATTCATATCCGCAATCAGTCAACAATCAGCGAAAATCGTCCAATTTCACTCAGCAGCTAAAGAAAAACTAATGGGAATGATGAAGAACGAAAGAGGGTTTCGGTAAAGAAAATTCAAATAGAAAGGGAAGAAAATGTAATTACATTCGAGTTTGTTTAGTTTAGGGTATAGTAGTAGTGTTATGGATTGGTTTAAACATCGAACAAGCGTGCTGTTAGGTGTTAAGGGCACAGCCTGCAGACTTAATGGTACGAACTTGTTCCATTACGGGTGCGTCGGAGCTTCGATGAATAAAGCTTATTTGAATTATAGCATGTTAATGTATATTATTGCAATCAGTGCACATTGAGGCCAATTTGGAATTTGATTTCTACAGCAACTTTAGATACATAATGTATTTGTATGAATACATTTGAATCACGAATTGGTTACTTCTTGTTCTAATGATTTTTAATCTTGTGCAGCTGATATCTTCTCTTCAACCATCACTAGTTCAGTATCTTGATAGTATCAAAGATAATCAATGCTTTATTGGAACTGGCAGGTTTTGTGATAACCCTACTGTTATATTTATTTATTTTGGTATATTTTTATAAAATTTGATGGATTGACACCAGCCCCTGAAATATCATAAGCTGTTATAAAATTTGATGGTTTGCTTTTGGAACACCTATGCAGTTATAAAATTTGAACTTTAGTGATAAAATGTTGGTAATTGATGAATAATGCATATGATACCAAATGTTGGGCTCATAAACAATATAGGCATATAACATACAAAGTTAGCAACACATCATTGACGCAAAAGTAATATCCAAATTTACAATATGGGTAAGATATAATTAAATAAATAAACCAATAACATCTTTTTCAAATTGAACTTAAACTAACTGAGTAACCAATAATATCATAGGCATAAAAATAGTGTAGACAACGATTACCAAATCTAGTAAGACATAAATTAAAGTAATAAAACAATAAAAGACGCAACAAAACAACAAAAGAATGTTTCAGCTGGTACATAATGCTAGTCACGTATTAAGACTAAATCTATAAAAAAACACAAATAATTTCTTCTCATACACTTTAAATTTTCATAATTGCCTATAGCATGTAATATTGTCTACACTTTAAATCAAATAACAAAAACATAAACGGTAGTCGTCGAGGAATGGCACGATTAACTGAAGATATGGTGAGAAAAAATATTTGATTACTTTACTATGATTATTTGTTTTATCTAATGTTATGTTTATTTTTAATGCAGAAGGAGGAAAGTGTAAATCCCTCTTCCATTTCTAAAGTTGATGTTTGGATTAAATCTCACACCCAAAAAAATGGCGAACCCGTGAATGTACATGTTGCCGAAGTTATTGTAAGTGCTTTTGACCTTTTTTAAAGTAATTATTTTGAAAATAATATAATTTAGAACTCATATGCAAAATATAATTTTCGTAGGAGAAAATAAAAATATTGATTTGCTTGTAATAATTGTATTGAGATTATCAGATGGGTTTAGATTTTAATTTATGTTTACTCACTGACTTCAAATTTTTTCATCGCAGGTAATTAAAGATGGCGATGGCACATTCTTCTTCCGTAGCAAGTAGCAAGCATATGAAACTTTTTAGATGTACGTTTTGTTGTTGGCATTTGGTGCGGACTTACTTTATTGATATTATATTTTTGTTTAACATATACCTTATCTTTGTTTAACAATATTATGATAACTTGGTCTACTGTGTTATTTTTGTTTATGGATATTATTGAAACTTGATTTATAGATGTTTTTTGTATATTAATATTGTTTTAGCTAGTTTATTTAACAGATTATTATTCATTAGAACATGTTATATATACTGGTTGCTTGATTATACTCAAAATGTAGTTCTGGAATATGCAAATATAGTGGAATGTTAATGTTGTAAAAATCATATAAATAGAAGACAACATCTATTTTAATGCTGTCGATGAAGAAACAACAACGTTTAATTCGTGTTGTAATTATCATTAAATAGTGAGTAACAGCGTTTATTAAACGTTGTTGTAAACTGTAGTAAAACATCATCCCAACTGTAAAAACATAACACAGTACGCATTAAACGCTGTAATAAAAATATTAACAGCCTAAATAAAATGCTGTCAAAAGAATAATTTCCACAGCGTTTAAAATTAAGCTGTTGTAAGTTCTCTTTATACGATAGCTTGTCGTTATACAGCGTTTGTTCTAACGCTGTTGTGTAATATAACAGCGTTTAATAAACGCTGTGGTATCAAATTTTTTACAGCGTTTTCTATTTTGCTTATAAAACTTTTGCATCTACGACAGCATGTCGTTATACAGCGTTTATAATAACGCTGTCGTATCATATAACAGCGTTTTTGAAACGCTGTTAAAAGCTGTTTCTGGTGTAGTGGTGTGAGCTGTAACAGACTCCCACCAATCTAAGGCTAACTCTTGCAGCTGCCAAGCTGCTAACTGTCACTTCTGGGCATCAGTAATCTCAAAACCAGTAAATATCCTCTCTAAACTCCGTAACCATTGCTGGGCTTCGATAATACTCTCTGAACCGGTGAACTTAGTACCACCGAGCTGAGAGAATTCCTTACAGAGAATAGTAAACCTAACAGGTGCAACAGGTTGAGGAGCTGGGGCAGTACCATGACCCCTACCTCTAGCATTTCCATGATTCATCCTAAAAATATCAAGAATGAATTTAGGACAAAGGTATAGAGAAGACAAAGATAAAGTAAGATAAGACAAGATAAAATCACTTGGATGAATATCCTAATAACAGAAATTTCTAACAAGGTAGATACGAAAAGAAGGAAGTTTAGAAAAATTGCTTTTAAAACAAGAAAATTTATATCAAAATAATCTTTGAAATCATTTGAAAAATCATTTAAAATCATTTTATACTTTGAAAATACGTTCACTCACAAGGAAATGATTCTAAGTTTGATTTCACTCATTCTAGGGTATTTCTACCCTATCTCTAATGAGTTTTTGCTCCATAGGCTAAGGTTTGCCTAAAACCAAAGCTCTAATACCAAATGTAACGACCCACTATTTTGGACCATTCAAATCGATAATAATCCACACATGTCAGACTTGAATAATGCAAAATAACAGATTGTAATAAAATTTGGAGCAAATAAAATCATTCACAGAATCACAGACACAAAAATATCAGAATGATTCGCAGTGGAAATAATATAAATAGTGGTTCATGAAGCCACCACAATACCGAGTCTCAAAACAGATACAAAATACATAGTCTGAAAAACCAATACAGTTCTGAAACAAGTACAATAGAAATCCCAAATACATAAGTCTCTAATACAAAGGCTGAAATAGAACAACTGAAACTGAAATAGATAGATAACTAGATAAGCAGAATCTCCAGCGATTCCTAGCTCCAGAAAAGTGAATCGAAAGCTGTGAATACTCAGGTTGACCCAAGCGTAAATAAAACACAAACACTCGAGTCAGGACATACATACTTATATAATGTAAACCAACTCAAGTGAACTGCAATAAAGGTACAAGTAACTTAAAGAATGCTTGGGATCGCCCATTATTTAAGGATCCGTTAAACTATCTACTATGTAGTAATATTTGCTATTATAATAATGTCTAATCATAAAATAAACATACTTTTAAATAGTGTTAAGGCTTTACATTTTCCACCTTAACACGTAAAATGCCAATAGTCTACACAGTACCTGCATACCTCGCAAGGCTATGAGAAGATACTCCATAGGTACGACACAAATAGAAACTCGTAGTAAAGCTCGTTATGGTAGGTGACACGGCACACAAGGCCATGCCAGGGTAGATATACCAATTACGCATCTGGACTGGTGGTGACGCATAGCAGCCACGACCGCCCACCTCGAACAACACTCCCAAATCAAGGGTGGCCACCAAATCAATCACAAGTAATAGAATGGTATCGAAGAAGTGTGTCCGATCAGAGGTGCTACCTCCTTGGTCCGTCAATTGCTCTTGTTTTAGCCACCTTATGCCAACTCACGGGAGTTGGGTCCACGTATATACCTTAGGATCGTCGCCACCATCCTACTTCATTCTGGAAACTCCACCGCGTACACAGTTGTCAAAGTGGTTTTCGGTATCGACAGAGAGTATGTCCATATCTGATCCCGGTCTCTTTGACAACCAATCGTTATTATAACCCGTGGTTATAAATTTAAAAACAGTTTATTTTCAAATCAAAATACTCCAATTAAACCATTAAAACGAAGTCATTATTCTTTTAAATCAAATATTCAATTCCCAAAATTTTAGCATTTTCTGAGTTCATTTATTCACTTAGAAACATTAAAACATTGAAATTTCAGCTTTCACAGCATTTAAAAAGTGCTGCGGTAAGTTATATTTGAAAACAATTCAATTCAGCAAAGACAGCATTTATAAACTGCTGTAACAGTTCAGTTTTAAAGGAAAAATAGTTTGATTAGAAAAGACAGCATTTACAGAACTGCTGTAATAGTTTAGGGTTCAAATTAAAGATTTAAATTCAATTCAGCAAAGACAGCATTTATAAACTGTTGTAAAAGTTCAGTTATATACAAAAATCATATTTCAGCCTACTACAGCACTTAACAAGTGCTACAGCAGCCCCTTCATTAGTTTCAGGTTCAATTTTAGTTCCTGCCACAACAACACTTACCAAGTGTTGTCATAGCCTTAGTTCATTTTAGTCTTTAAGTTCATTTATGCAACCACAACACTTAACAAGTGCTACATATTCTACTTAGTTCAGAATTAGTTCATTTCTAGAAATGGTAGCATTTCTGAAGTGCTATAAATTGAATTTCCAGGTTTTAAGTGCAATTTGAGCCATAAATAAACTTCAATTTAAATCATTTAAACTTATAAAAATCATAATTTTTCACATTAAAAATGTTCAATTAAATCCTTTAACTAATGATTTTAATAAAGAAAGATTTTGCAAATAAAATCAAAATTTCCAAAGTTCACTTATATAATTCAAGTGTGTAAATTTTCCCATTTTCATTTTTTAACCATTTATTTCAACACTTAAATTTAAATCTCCATTTTCCACCATTTAAACTAAATTTTCATTTTAAGTTAATTTACTTAAGTTTCCATTTTTTTTCAGTCAAATTTTCAATTTTAAGGTACATTTTAAAACCACTATTTTTATCCATTTATTTTACATTTATCACATAGAAAAATCATTTCCACTTTAATAAATCATTTAAAAATTCAATTTAAATCAATTTATTATATTTTTACATTTTTAAAATACTTAAACTTTCCAGAAAAGTATATAAAATAACCACGGATCTGTATACTATTTTCTAGCCTAAGTCAAGTGATACGGATAATATATCATTTCAATCCGTAGTTTACAAAGAAAATCCGGGTTTTATCATTTCAAAACCGCAATCCCAAGTAAATAAAATTTATTAAAAAGTCGCTCAGGCTTATCATTTCAGCCCATAACAATCTTTTCCTATTCTAAAGTTCATTCGGGTATGTATCATTTCAACCCATAGTGATTTGTAATCTACAGGGAACTTGTAGTGTGATATACAGATATACATGAAAAGTAACACATATAAATAATTAACAGAATGATATGACATGAATTTTAACAGGTTAACATCATATATAATTAATCACAGGTAGTTTATAACATAATATAGATTTTTCTACACATTCAGTTGTTGTTGTTTCACAACTACATAAGTATGAACGTCGTGTGAGTTTTACTCACCTCTTATTGCTGAAGATTTCAAAACCAAAAGCACAACATAAAACCATGCACGATGACACGACAATGATTTGAGTGGAGAGCGAATCCATGCTACAACTCTTGTGTACAACCCAAAACAAAAAATCAAACAAAACAATTTCAATACAACTTTAAAATGAAATAACTTTGGAATAAAAGCGAATACGAATACCAAACTTTTTTGCCTTGCTTCTCATATACTATGTACGGCCTAGGGGTTGCATAGGGTCAGGTTTTGGTCAAGTTTAGGCTTGGGTTTGGGCTAGCATGGCTCGGCCAAGGTGGTGAACAATGGTGGAGTTATGAACATGTGAAGGTGAAGGGGTTTTCTAGGCAAATAAGTGGAAAAGTGGTCAAACTAAGGCTCGAACATGGATGGTTAGGCTCGGCCAGAGGGTCCAGGTGGTAGATCAGGGGCTGGAGTGATGAGGTAGGGTCTGGACAAGGTGGTGGTGGCGGCCAAAGATGGTGGTGGTGATGGAAAATGGAGTGGTGATCAACTAGGTGCTCGGCTTTGCATTGTTTTGGACATTGTTTGCATTTTTGGTGAAGTTTGGCTTCAAGGAGGGTTCGGCCATGGTCTAATCTGAAGTGGTGGGTGGTGATGATGCCAAGGAGGAGTGGTAGGGGATGGTGACCGTGGCTATGGTAAGGAGGCCATGCAAATAGAAGAGAAAACAAGGTAAAAAAGTATGAAAAAATGGAAGAAAAGTGTAAAAGAGGAGGCCATTACCAAGGAAGTTTGAAGAAGCCGTGAGAAATGAGAAGTGCTGAAGTTTTCACGTGAAAAGTAATTGTAATACATGGCTAAGAATTAGAAATGTACGGCCAAAATGTAAATTAATGAGGAGTTTAAGAAATGAAGAGTTTTGAAGGTGAAAGGACTTATGTTTTGCACTTTTTAAAACCTTTGGTATTTCCTTTTCTCTTTGATTTTAAATAAACAAAATAAACTCAGAAATGTTATTTACAACTGAAACAAAGTAGTAGGAAATAAAAATAAATATTTAAATTTAAAAGAAATGGAAAAAGAATTACAAATTTGCTTAAAATTTAGAAACAGTGTCCAGAAATTATAGAAAAATAGCCAATGGCTTTGGAAAATTATGTACTTCATTTTAAAAATATTATAATACAAAATTTGAAATAAAATGATTTTTAAAACATTTTCAAAGTGAATAAATAATTAAATTCATAGAAAATATCAAAAGAATGGAAGAAATTGCTTAAAAATAGGAAACAGAACCTGAAAATTTCAAATAAATTACCATAAATTCTAGAAAAATTTCTACTTCACTATAAAAATAATTCAAAACAAATAAAATAAATTTCAAAAAAATATTGGGTTGTTACATTTAATTTTTGTTTTACTTATATATATATCATATACGTATATAAATATATATGTGTGTGTATAATATATATATGTATTTGTGTATGTATAAAATATGTTTTAGCACTAAAATATTACAGAAAGTGTTTATTTATTTATATAACTAAATATTGTACCATAAATAACAATAAAGATATATGTATATAGATATATATTATAAAATAATTAAATTTTGTTTATAACTTACTAGTTAGAAAACATATTAGATATAAAATTACAATGATTTTAATATATATATTTATATATATATATATATTATAATGAATTAAACAGTTTTGTCCATAATAAATTAATATAATATAATTATATTATAAAAATTCAAGTTTTATATTTTAAAAAAAATCTTGAAACAGATTTTAGGGCTTAGGAAAAATTTCTGGAATTTTCTCAATTAAAATAATATTTATAATTAAATAATTGATAATAGGCAAAAATTAAATTAATTTTAAAAAAATATAAAATTAAGTTGGAAAAATATGAACCTTTTTTCAAAGGCACCTGACAGGTTCATTTAATTTTAAAAATTATAAAATTCAATTTTAGAAACATGAATTATTTTATATGGATTTAATGAATCAGATAATCATTAAATATTATTATTATTATTAATATATATGATAAACAATTATTTTCAGCACTTATAATTCATACTGAACATAAACATGTATGTAAAAATTTCAGATCAATATTATACATTAAATATGAAAACATGTGTTTTAATTCAAATTGTATGTGAATATTAAATCATAAATTAATACATATATATGTATAAGCATATATAATTTTAAACTAAAATTTACTTTAATATTTAATATCAGATTACAAACATAAATCATGAACTAGACCTTTAAATTCTACACATATATACAATCTCCATTATGACAACAACAATACATAGAAAAATCTCACCTAACTAATGAAATAACAATAATCTGATTATATACATAAGTTTACATGATTAACAAATCTAAAATCATAATAATATGATCAACATATAAATAAACATTACCTAGAATAGATGCCTTAAAGTTCGCATTGAAATAATGAATTCTCTTTCTCTAAAATCCTTGATCCGTTAGATTGCTAATCTAGAATCAACAACCTTTCACTTCACATAGCTTCTTGCTTTAACTTGAATTGGATTTGGGATTTTGAGATTAATTCATAGAAAATTTGTAGCCATGAAAGAAGAAGGAGTTGGTGGTTGAAACGAATGAATTAGAATGTTATTAGGGTTTTGAGACTAGTATTTATAATTGCAGGATAAGAGAGGAAACTATGTAAGTTTCTCACTAGATCATAACCACGCATCTCAAAATCCTAATCACATGTTGTAGTAACCCCTAACCCTAGCCAAAACAACTGCCTATCATCTCTAAACATCATAGGTTGTGATCCCATTTAACCCAAATTAAAAATATACCATTATATGTAACTTAATTTCTTATCGATATCTCATATCAATCGATATATTTATAACTATTATAAATATGTACAACAATTTTATTTCTTAAATCATATTCAAATTTCATAACTAATATTTCATAAATATTAATTAATTTAATTAATTTATAATAATTGTAAACTAATTAATCGTTTGGTATAAAGAGGATTCATCAGTTCGGTTGTGTGACTCTTGGGTGTAAATTCGGTCAGCAATGAACATCGAACTATTCGAATGTAAACATTTACACATCACTTAGCAGGTGGTGTGACATTATGGCAAAATTTCAGCTTTGGTAAAATCCAGTTTCACTTTATTAAACGTTACCAAGTTGTGGCATTTATTTACACCAATTCTCTTCGTCAAAACTATATCACTATGGACTTATGGAATTTGGTAATGGTCCATTTTTTTACCCAATTCCTTTACTTTTTAAGAATGAATTCCAGAAAGTAAAGTGGTCAAAATTCCAATATCATCCACATTTAACTCTATAGTCCAACTACAAAGTCCTTGGTTTATAATAATAACAATTATTATTATTAACGGAAATGCTCTAGCCAGAGATTTTGACTTTGGGTTGACTTGAGTTGACCGTGACACTAACCCCATATAACCGAGGAGACGAATCCTCCCTTGAATAGTGCTTTGCTTCTAATACTTCCACTCGACCCAACTATAGTCACTTGATGGATGTTGTGCCATGATTTGACTATAATCAAAGTGGAGCTTTCATATTAAAGATCCATAATATTCTCAAGTCGAGAGAACTATGTAAATCAATTACATCGATATTTTCTATTTGACCTTAGTTATATTATCCAACAGAAAACTATCAAATGAGCCATTCCATAATTATCCAATAACTATTAGTACGTAACCTCTAAGTGCCCCCAGCAGTCATGAGTAATACACTGCCCAACATTTGGAGAGCGTTACGTACTCTAGTCTCAACGGATACATTGATATCCAATCTCGATGCATCTTGATTAGGAACATTTAAAATGGTATATTTAATTTTATTGTGATAAATTACTCACATTTACAACATTTTGTAACTACTATCACAAAACATATCCTTTATGCATTTTCTATAAAATATACTTTTAATTAAATTAATTAATTAATATAACCACATTATATCATGTATATAATAGAAAGAAAACAACTTTATTTCGAACAAGATTGGTCAACGAGTTAGATATATGTAACAAATTACATAATTGCCCCTATGGAATACCCCTAACTCTATCGATTTTCTACTTGAACTTGGAGTCAATTATGAAATCTTATTCCAACTTCTCCAATCGGTTCCAATCGGTTTTCTCAAAACTAATCGGGTCAGTCCTTTTTTGAACGTGTATGTTATTATGTTTCAATTATCTACTTTGTCAATCAACTCTCTCCGATGGCGATAAACCTTTTTATCATATGGAACAATTCGTAGTATGTTTCTCGACTTATAGTGAGCTCTAAGTTCTGTTTCGAACTATATCACAACATTGTTATCATATAACAATGTTATGAAATTCTCAACTTTTGGAATCAGCTCAGCTATAAATTTGTGCAATTATATTACACATTGATTTTATTGCGGCACTATTCAAGGCGATGTACTTGGTATTTTCATTGAATTAGCCATGGTGTTTTATTTGGAACATTTCCAACCTAAAGATTCTTAACTTGAATTTATTATTGACATATTATACTCAATATCACTTATGAAGTTTGAGTCCGAACACTCCTTCATAAGGAGCTTTTGTTTCTGTAAACAATTCTATAGTATTTCATAAATACACGAGAACACTTCAAACAACCATTTAGTGATATAGATTTGAATTTAATATTTGCTTCATGTATCAAATACATAAACAAATCATGATATCGTAGACAACATAACATGTATGATAATTCCTATAGCCAATGCATGAGGAACTCATTTAACATGTTCTGTATTAAACAATCTAATAAGTTGTCTTTGCATATCTATTTGGGACATTCTCAATATCTTTTATACTCACTATAAAAGACATCATTTACAATCCAAAATCGAGTATTTAAACAACTAAGGTTGATTTTAACATAAGTACATAGTTAAAATCAACAACGTGTTGTTTACTTATAGTTTAGAAATATCAATTTAACTTTTAATGTTCTTTCTTATGAACACATGCTTCCTCTACATTTTGATTGATAATCAAACTATTTGATATTTCTATCAATTTTTTTTTCAATTTTGATGCTTATAAAATGATACTTTCTGTCGTTTTTTGGATCATATCCAAAGACTCACAAACTCAACATCCCTCCCACTGACTTCGAGACATTTTTGGTTATTATGTGTAAACAGTTTACTCTAAATCATTATTTAGAATTTTCTTGTTCAATGCATATGTACCAAACATAGAGTCATACTAAGTGGTAATTTTACGAGTAAATCCAAATTAACTTAGGCATGTTGAATATTGAATCTATTACGCTAATTTCAACTATGGAAATTTAGGATATTATTCTTATTAACATTGCTCATTTAATTCCATCTGCATCAGTCTTGCTCATAAAGACACAATCACGATCGATGGATCACATCCCTTCAGATACGACTACCAAAATCATATTTTGATAATGTACTTGGAATCCCTTCGGATTTGTGCATCATACTTTATCATAGAATAAATACTCTTAATGGCTTGATTGACAACTGAGGATTATCTATTCTCGACATTGATAAGATACTCATAGTTTCTCTCTATTGTGTGAGAATACTTATTAGACATTCTAATGCGACGTGTTCATTTAAGTTAGGTTAACTTCATTTCATCTCATCTAATCGGTTTTATCTATGGATCGTAACCAATTCCATTTTACTACACATAATTTCTTAAAGAAATTCCTTGACAATGAAGTTGATATTTCTTGAAATAACAATTGTTTCTCAGTGCAACAGAGTAGGTATTCATAAATGTTTTATGAATTTCTTTATTTATAAAACTGATTCGGTTTTAGTTCACAAAACTTATATTCAAAACATTAATATGTCATCCAATGATAGTCTTTTTCAAAATCCTTTTGGGGAGATTCATACAAGATCACTCACAAACAATTACTACGTGCAATCTTTCGACTTGCATAACTTGCCAACTCCTTGGCCCAAGATATGTTGGAGTTTCTTATAAATTGTTATATTGTGTGATTTTGTAAACTGTTATTTAGATGAAATAATATTAACCTAGTATTCTACTTTTAAGTATATGATCTTATAGAAATAAACTAACTCAACTTCACTCATAGTTAATCATACGTTGTCCAATAAAGTTCGATTACTCCTTATTGATGCATCATTATGTACCACATGGAGGAGTGACTCTTAAGATTGAATCTTTATTCATTTTTAGTTATGTTTGGAACTTTTTTCAATATACTCATTTATTTGATCAAATCAAGTCATTTCTATCGCATGTTATTTTATTTACTTCTGTTTTATACACTATGAGTTTACCATAGATTTACTGCATGTGTATCAAATACACGTATCCATGTCAGTGATAACTCTAAATGTGACAAAGTATATGGAACCGTTTTGGTATTAATAGACTTGCGATTGCATACATCTATATGTATCAATCCGAAGAGTTCATAAACTCTTATAATGCTCCCACTGAATGAGTGCATAGCTCTTAATTGTTTGAGATATAATTAACCAATATCATATGATCCATAATCATAATAAAATTATTTCTCAAAACTACGGATTAGTCTATAATTGTAAAAAAATGTAAATAATTTTAGATACTTCTATATTTTCTAATGCATCACTTTTATTATGAAAACCAATACCACATTATAATTTTATTTCATAACGAATATTCATAATATTCATATAGAAATATAGCTATGTCTATTTTTTAGTCGATATTGAAAAATAGTCATTGTTTCATAAATAATGTACGGTGTGTTTTACGTAAACAATTTTCGTAATTTGATACAAAAATAAGTGCTATATGGCATGCTCCCACTAGTTCCACCAGTACTATAATAGCGTACTAAATTCATAGGTCCATCATTCCCTTAGTATAGATTTGTTTATTTCATATACTACAACTAGTTTACCGAGGAGAGTTCTTTCATCAAATATCTTAAACTCAAAGAAACAAATTTCATAGGAAACAATTTTCTATATGAAAATACATTTCGGAATAGAAATCATATTTATTATTCAACATTAAGTATCAATCACAATTATTACAATTCTTGTTTTCGTTGTTTCTTTATGAAGTAGAAATAACTATTCACTCCCTTCACCCTAACTGTACCTTAAATCATATCTACTCTTGTACATTCGTTATTCTTTCTGAATGGTCAAACCATTCAAAAGAAAATTCTTACTACAATATCATAACGAACTCTTTACAAAAGCGCATTAGATTATCCTTAGTTTTTAAGGACATTAGATATGTTCCGCTTTACATAAACTTATCAAACTGACATTTCAATGATCGAGTTCTTAGATTTATATTGTAGTTTTGGTCTAGTATTACATTTAACACGATACGATCCTTTTGTTATCAATCGAATTCAATACTAGATCTCGCACCAAGGTTTATTTGGTTTTTTTGGATGAACTAATTTCATTGAAATATTGTAACAACCCTAGATTTTGGCCTATATTTTAAAATTTGACTTTATTTTATTTTGAAACTATTTTAAACTTGTTTGATTTCAAACATTTAATTTTTAAAAATAAATGTTAATTATTATGTGAACTATAATTTCAAACTAGTATAAATTGGTTATTTTACTGAAAAGTGAATTTCTATTCAAACTGTTCAATCTTCGGCTTTCAAACTTAAAATTTTTATTATTTAAAATCTTAAATTTTATCTTTTATTATGAAAATAGATACAATAACATGAATACTGTTTTTCGTTTCGTTGGAAACGGAATTAAATTGTGAAAGTTATGTATATTTCAATATTATGTGCAATTTGATTTATTTAACAATTGTGTCTATTTAAATTTTATAAATTATATTTTCTTTGTCATATTCTGTTTTAATATGTGTTAATATGTTATTTTATGTCTTTAAATATTTTTAAAGTGATAAAATAATTTTTCCATAGCTTATTGAATTTATTTTCTATTTTTAAAGGCTAGTTTCTATTTTTCTGCTATTTTCTTAATATAAATTATATTTAATTAAAATTTATTTATTTACTTTTGTGAAATCATTTTATTTTATGTTATTATCTTTATTTATAAATATTTTCTAAGTCCATATAAATCTTTCAAAGTTTATCCTGTTTATTTTCAAATTTTCTAGACTAGTTTTCATTTTGTACTATTTTCTTATTTTAATCATATATAATTAATGTTTATTTATTTATATTTTTTATATTTGTTATATTTTCGAATTTTAACTGAAATTATATGTATTTTTAGATATTTAAACTTATAAAAAGAAATTAGTGGAAATATGAAAAGTTTTAAACTCTTTATATTCTAGAGTCCTTGTACCTTCCGCCTTTTCATTTTCTCAACTCCATTCTTTATGATTTTTGGCCGTACCTTTCCTTCTTTCTTTCAGCTGCATTCTTCACTTTTTTTCATGAGAAAAACATTTCTCAAAACACAAAAAAATCATACGGCCATTGTTGTAGATTTTGGGTAAATTTCATCTTCTTTTCTTCCTTGTTTTCTTTGTTTTCTATTGATTTTTGCAACTTGTTCTCTACTTCATGGCTTGGCTCCTCCTCAACCAGATCTAGGCTGACCTCCACTACCCCCTTTCTCTGATCATCACCCACCCTAGTACCCCACCAAGGCAGGCTGAGCCCATCCATGGCAAGGAGCACCACCAAAATCCACTTAAACCATCACTTTATACATAAACCAAACTATCTCTTGTTCCATCACCTTCTACCACCTCTAGCCACCACTACCTCCACCACCACCACCTCTGGCCTGACCTCCACCCTCTGCCATGTCACCCACCACCTCCTGGAGCCACTGTCCATGACCCATAACTTCTGGCCGTACCAAAAAAGAGCAAAAAATTGATGTATGTTGCATAGTTTTAGCCATGTACACCTAGTTTTATGCACCTAGACTAAACCCACCTTTGTTAACACATGCTAGGCCAACCTTTAGGAACCCAAACCAGATCCAAACCATGCCTTTATCCGTGCCATTTCAGATCTAGAGCTGAAGCATAGATGGTAGAAAGCAAGTGCAAACACTTTGGCTTTGTTTCATGCATTCATTTCTAACATTGTTTATGTATAATTTGAGTTGAAAACTTATGTTATATATACTTGTTTTGTTTGCATGTGTGTAAGGAGATTAATCTTTGGCTCTCCCACAGTCAAATCATATTCGTGTTGTCGTGCCTTCGAAGATTCTGTGTTGTGTGTTTTGGTCGTCATCTCCAGCTTAAACAAGTGAGTAAATTCTCACCAGACGATTTGTACTTATATAACTAGTAAACTGACACCATTTGAATCTGTAAAATTATATCATCCTGTTATAACTGTTATATTATGATTATACGATGTTCATCCCTGTTTATACACATGTTATATCATCTGTTACTGTTATATATTGTATACTGTTCATTTTTATCAGTTTATCACACTGCAAGTTCCCTGTAGATTAGGTTCACTATGGATTGAAATGATACATACCCGAACGGACTTTAGATAAGGGAAAGATCGTTATGGGCTGAATGATAAGCCTGAGTGACTTAATTAAATTTTATTTACTTGGGATTGCGGGTTTGAAATGATAAAACCCGGTTTTTTTTGTAAATTACGGATTGAAATGATATATATATATATCCGTATCACTTGACCTAGGCTAGAAAATTATATACAGACCCGTGGTTTATATATTTTTCTGAAAATTTTAAAATATTTTAAAAATGTAAATATTATGATATTTTGATTTAAACTTTATTAAAATGATTTCTATAAAATATTTGTGATTTTCTACAAATTAAATAAGTGAATTGAGTAAATGGTGAAGTAGAATTTGAAATATAAGTTAATTTTGGAATTTATGATTTTGTTTATAAATGGAATTTATGTAAAGTAAGAAAATATGACAATTTGATTTAAAGGATGAATTTATCGATTTTATTAAGTAATAATAATTTTTTTTAAAAGTGTTAATGATTTTGTAAAAATTAAAATATGAAATAAATGAACATTTAAGCTGAATTTGGAAATATAACTTAAATTGAATTTTGTGAAATTTGTTTAAAAGTGAATTTTTAATTAAGTAAAATAAATGGAAATAATTTATATTTTGGAAATCTAAACTTAAGTGTTAAGTTAAATTTTTAAATAAAGAAATGAAAATTTAATTGTTATTTAATTTGATTTTGTATGGAAATTTGACTTTATAAAATCATAGAAATAAAGGTATTTAAATGATTGTTTTTAAATGTGAAAATATATGATTTTTTTAAGTTAAAATGATTTATATTAAAAGTTAATTATGTGTGAAATTGTAAATAAACTCTGAATTTGATTTGACAGCATTTTTGAAATGTAATGTAAAGATATTACAGCATTGGAAAATGCTGTAGTTATTTTAAATGAACCAAATAGCAAATTTGAACTAAGGGTTATTATAGCACTTTGTTAGTGCTATAGTTGTTAAATTTAACAAAAATTTTAATTGAAACTAAATTAAGATATTACAGCATTTTAAATGCCGTCTTTTGTTAATGAACTGTTTTTAAACATAACATTTCGTAGCATTTTTTAGTGCTGCGAAAGTTGAATTTTCTTTGTTTAATAAATTCAAATGAATAAATGATCTTTTAAAAAGATTAAATTTTGGAAATTAAATATTTAATTATTAAATATAATGAATTGACTTTAAATGATTTAAATGGAATAGTTGATTTGGGAAATACAACTATTTTGAAATATGATTAAATGGTATTTAAATTTAAATTAAATAGATGATGTTTTGAAATGATATTTTGATATTTTGAAATGAATTTGAAATGATATTAAATCTTGGAATAAATAATTGAAGTTTATATTAGTATGAAAAATAATTGGTTTACTTGTAATTTGAATCTATTTAAAAGATATTGGACTTATGAAATATAGGATAATAAAACTTTGGAATTTATTTTATAATTTGAATAGTTATTTTGTGGATTAAATCTATATTTGAAATTTATAAGATTTGAAATGGTCTATGGAAATTTAATTGAAATAAATGATTGAATTGAATTGAAACTTTGGAAATTTCAATACTTGATTTGAAAGTATAATAATTACACTTTTAAATGGTTTAAATGAATTATTTGTTGGAATATAAATTAAAAAAAGGGTGACTTGAATTGATAATAAATGAATGATATCTTTAAATTTAAAGAGTATTTAAAATTGAATATTTAGATTTGTACTCAAATGATATTTTGATATATTAAAATGATTTGAAATGAAGTTTTGGAAAGATATGATATTTTGATATATTGAAATGATTTGAAATGAAGTTTTGAATTATATGATATTTTAAATATATTGAAATGGTTTGGATTGATTTAATCTTTATTTTTGATAAAGATTTGGATTTGAAATGATATTCTATTTTGAAGTATAAACTGTTTTAAATTATAACCACGGGTTATAATAATGATTGGTTGTTAAAGAGACCGGGATTGGATATGGACATACTCTTTGTCGATACCGAAAACCACTTTGACAACTGTGTACGCGGTGGAGTTTCCAGAATGAAGTAGGATGGTGGCGACGATCCTAAGGTATATACGTGGACTCAACTCCCGTGAGTTGGCATAAGGTGGCTAAAACATGAGCGATTGACGGACCTAGGAGGTAGCACCTCTGATCGGACACACTTCTTCGATACCATTCTATTACTTGTGATTGATTTGGTGCGCACCCTTAATTTGGGAGTGTTGTTCGAGGTGGGCGGTAGTGGCTGCTATGCGTCACCACCAGTTCGGATGCGTAATTGGTATATCTACCCTGGCATTGCCTTGTGTGTCGTGTCACCTACCATATCTATCTTTACTACGATTTGTGATTTCTCCCGTAGCCTGTGGAGTATCGAGGGTAGCCCCCATTTTGAGAGTATGCTAATACTGGATAGACTACTGGGACTATTACGTGTTAAAGTGGAAAATGTAAAGCCTTAATGCTATTTAAAAGTATGTTTATTTTATATTAGACATTATTATAATAGCGAATATTACTACATAGTAGATAGTTTAACGGATCCTTAAAGAATGGGCGATCCCAAGCATTCTTTAAGTTACTTGTACCTTTATTACAGTTCACTTGAGTTGGTTTATATTGTATAAGTATGTATGTCCTGACTCGAGTGTTTGTATTTTTATTTACGCTCGGGTCAGCCTGAGTATTCACAGATTTGGATTCCACTTTCTGGAGATTGGAATCGCTGGAGATTATCTGCTTATCTAGTTTTATCTATCTCAGTTCTGTTGTTCTATTCAGCTTGTACTTGGTTATCATATTGAGACTTCTGTTGTATTTTATTTCTTCTGTTGTATCTTATTTAACTCTGATATATTTACATAGTAGCTTCATGAACTACTATTTCTTTTACTTCCGTTGCACTTCTTACTCTGTGTCTGTGATTATTTATTTACTGTATATTTTGAGATTTGCCAAATTTTATTTACAACACGGTATTTTGAGCAATTCAAGTACGACATGTGCGGATGCGAATGGTTGAAAATATCGGGTCGTTACAGTTGGTATCAGAGCTTTGGCTTTGAGGCAAAACTTAGAATGTATGGTAAATTTAGTTACAAAATCACTTTCATTCGAGCTTGAATCTCTTCATTTTTATTTGATTTCCTTTGAATTTTGGAACGTTCCCTGCGGTTCTAAAATCCATTCTTGTCCCTCACTATTCATCTTCTTGTGATTCTGGAGTATCCCACAACTCCACTTCGAATGAGCTTTATAGTGAATTGGCGGTCTCGCCAATATTCTAATGACTTGTAAAAGGGGGAAAACTCCTTTACAATTAGCATCGATTCACTAGAGATTTATATCTATCCTTGGTTTAGATGCTAATATCTTTTGTTATTCCAAACTCCATCTCTTGAGATCGGATGTAGATTTACCCTAGAAAAATCCACATTTGATCTTATTCATTAAGTCATGGTTGACCCGGTTAAGGTTGCCCGCGATTTATCTAAGCTTATCCATCTTCATATTTTGTCAATTAATCATCTTGTTTTTGTTTCCAAAATATCTCCAAACATTTTGAATTATACTTGTAAATCTATGTTTGTTTTATATATTGTGTTGTTTGAGTTGTTGATGTTGATTTGGGCTTCCGATCGATTCGTCTGATCAATGCCATCGATAGGATTTCTAAAACACTTTGACAGAACTAACTGACACAATATTATTTTAAAATTTGGTTAATGAAATAAATTTTGATACAAGTAAATATTATGGAACTTAATAAATTGATTTAAATTGATTACTTGAAATGATAATACTTGATTTATCATTCTATAAATGAATTTATAAATAGTTGTTGATTATTTTTATTTGGGAACTGAAATGAATTTAAATCAAGAATTTGAGAATTTAATTTCCGATGGTTTCAAACCTCTTGTTTAAAGTTTTAAAAGGATATATTATTTAAAGTATTTTTGAATAGAAATTTGTTTCTAAAGAATTTTAAAGTTTTAAAATTTTAGTGCTCTTCTCTCTGTCGCTGGAAAATAATTTCAGTGATGACCGCGGCATCATCGACGTTCATTTTCGAGTTTCGAAGTGAAGAAACCATTATGTAGTCTTCCTACAGCTTTGTTTTGGGAAATTTAATTGATTTGAATTTCTAAAATATGATTTGATTTATAATATATATAGATATATGATTTAAATTTGATTTGACAAATTATGTAGATACATTTATTTATCTCTAAATGGTTTGAAAGGAATTGAAAATTTTATACTTAAATTTTATCTTAAATAATAACTTCAAGTATAAAAAGAAAATAAAAATTTTGAATAAATATTCAAGCTTGAAATGATTGAATTAGAATGTTTATATTGTATATTAATTTTAGAAAATTTTATTTGTATAATTCTCAATTGCATTCCAATACAACTTACCGTAATTTTAGAAGTTAACAATGTAATTGGATAATATACAATATAAAAAGATTTTTATAAATAAAATTTGTGTGGTCATAATAAATATTATACACTTAAATTTTAGTTATAAAAAGATTAACAGAGGTAAATAGAATAAAAGGTTAATTGAATAATTTACAATATAAATGATGTTAAGTGAATTAGGAATAAATTAAAACAGTTATAATAAGTGTAAGTATATTTAACATAGGTGATAAAATATATTGAGAGGAATAAATTTAATTAGGAATAAAGAAGAATTAAATTTATTGAATGTTATACACTTAATTTTAATCAAATCCATGATTTTTGAAATTTTTGGTTTAAGAAATTAGATGATAAGATAATGAAATTAGAAATAGTTAAGATTTATTTAACTTGTGTAAAATTAATTATCAATTTAAGTTGAAATTTCCATGGTTTCAAACTTATTATCTTATTTTGTTTTTCAAACTATCTTTGGGTGTCCTTATTTTCCTTACCGTGCTACAAACTAGTATAGGTGTCTTTCTAGGACCTTTATGTTTAGAAATCTTTCTTTAATCTTTGATGACCTTTGATACTCAATTGAATCTGAGCACTGCTTTCCATCCACAGACCGTCGGTCAAGCGGAAAAGGTGAATCAGATTTTAAAGGATCTTTTCGTACTTGTGTTACTGATTCTGGAGAATCTTGGGAAGGTCATCTCCACCTTGTTAAACTTACCTATAACCATAATTATCAGGTATAATTTCAATCTTTTTTCATCTTGTCTTAATCTCATTTCAATTTCATCTTTCTTGTGTTTCCCGTACCTCATTCCTTTTCGGAGACGAAAAGTTTAGAGTGGGGGAGAGTGTAACAACCCTAGATTTTGGCCTATATTTTAAAATTTGACTTTATTTTATTTTGAAACTATTTTAAACTTGTTTGATTTCAAAATTTTCATTTTTAAAAATAAATGTTAATTATTATGTGAACTATAATTTGAAATTAGTATAAATTGGTTATTTTACTGAAAAGTGAATTTCTGTTCAAACTGTTCAATCTTTGGCTTTTAAACTTCAAATTTTAATTATTTAAAATCTTAAATTTTATCTTTTATTATGAAAATAGATACAATAACATGAATACTGCTTTTCGTTTCGTTGGAAATGGAATTAAATTGTGAAAGTTATGTATATTTCAATATTGTGTGCAATTTGATTTATTTAACAATTTTGTCTATTTAAATTTTATAAATTATATTTTCTTTGTCATATTCTGTTTTAATATGTGTTAATATGTTATTTTATGTCTTTAAATATTTTTAAAGTGATAAAATATTTTTTCCAAAGCTTATTGAATTTATTTTCTATTTATAAAGGCTAGTTTCTATTTTTCTGCTATTTTCTTAATTAAAATTATATTTAATTAAAATTTATTTATTTACTTTTGTGAAATAATTTTATTTTATGTTATTATATTTATTTATAAATATTTTCTAAGTCCATATAAATCTATCAAAGTTTATCCTGTTTATTTTCAAATTTTCTAGACTAGTTTTCATTTTGTACTATTTTCTTATTTTAATCATATATAATTAATGTTTATTTATTTATATTTTGTATATTTGTTATATTTTCGAATTTTAACTGAAATTATATGTATTTTCAGATATTTAAACTTATAAAAAGAAATTAGTGGAAATATGAAAAGTTTTAAACTCTTTATATTCCAGAGTCCTTGTACCTTCCGCCTTTTCATTTTCTCAACTCCATTCTTTATGATTTTTGGCCGTACCTTTTCTTCTTTCTTTCAGCTGCATTCTTCACTTATTTTCACGAGAAAAAAATTTCTCAAAACACAAAAAAAATCATACGGCCATTGTTGTAGAGTTTGGGTAAATTTCGTCTTCTTTTCTTCCTTGTTTTCTTTGTTTTCTATTGATTTTTGCAACTTGTTCTCTACTTCATGGCTTGGCTCCTCCTCAACCAGATCTAGGATGACCTCCACCACCCCCTTTCTCTGATCATCACCCACCCTAGTACCCCACCAAGGCAGGCCGAGCCCATCCATGGCAAGGAGCACCACCAAAATCCACTTAAACCATCACATTATACATAAACCAAGCTATCTCTTGTTCCATCACCTTCTACCACCTCTAGCTGCCACTACCTCCACCACCACCACCTCTGGCCTGACCTCCATCCTCTGCCATGTCACCCACCACCTCTTGGAGCCACTGGCCATGACCCATAACTTCTGGCCGTACCAAACAAGAGCAAAAAAATGATGTATGTTGCATAGTTTTAGCCATGTACACCTAGTTTTATGCACCTAGACTAAACCCACCTTGGTTAACACATGCTAGGCCGACCTTTAGGAACCCAAACCAGATCCAAACCATGCCTTTAGCCGTGCCATTTCAAATCTGGAGCTGAAGCATAGATGATAGAAAGCAAGTGCAAACACTTTGGCTTTGTTTCATGCATTCATTTCTAACATTGTTTATGTATAATTTGAGTTGAAAACTTATGTTATATATACTTGTTTTGTTTGCATGTGTGTGAGGAGATTAATCTTTGGCTCTCCCACACTCAAATCATATTCGTGTTGTCGTGCCTTCGAAGATTCTGTGTTGTGTGTTTTTATCGTCATCTCCAGCTTAAACAAGTGAGTAAATTCTCACCAGACGATTTGTACTTATATAACTAGTAAACTGACACCATTTGAATCTGTAAAATTATATCATCCTGTTATAACTGTTATATTATGATTATATGATGTTAATCCCTGTTTATACACATGTTATATCATCTGTTACTGTTATATATTGTATACTGTTCATTTTTATCAGTTTATCACATTGCAAGTTCCCTGTAGATTAGGTTCACTATGGATTGAAATGATACATACCCGAACGGACTTTAATAGGGAAAGATCGTTATGGGCTGAATGATAAGCCTGAGTGACTTAATTAAATTTTATTTACTTGGGATTGCGGGTTTGAAATGATAAAACCCGGTTTTTTTTTTGTAAATTACGGATTGAAATGATATATATATATATATCCGTATCACTTGACCTAGGCTAGAAAAATATATATAGACCCGTGGTTTATATATTTTTCTGAAAATTTTAAAATATTTTAAAAATGTAAATATTATGATATTTTGATTTAAACTTTATTAAAATGATTTCTATAAAATATTTGTGATTTTCTACAAATTAAATAAGTGAATTAAGTAAATGGTGAAGTAGAATTTGAAATATAAGTTAATTTTGGAATTTATGATTTTGTTTATAAATGGAATTTATGTAAAGTAAGAAAATATGAAAATTTGATTTAAAGGATGAATTTATCGATTTTATTAAGTAATAATAATTTTTTTAAAAGTGTTAATGATTTTGTAAAAATTAAAATATGAAATAAATGAACATTTAAGCTGAATTTGGAAATATAACTTAAATTGAATTTTGTGAAATTTGTTTAAAAGTGAATTTTTAATTAAGTAAAATAAATGGAAATAAGTTATATTTTGGAAATCTAAACTTAAGTGTTAAGTTAAATTTTTAAATAAAGAAATGAAAATTTAATTGTTATTTAATTTGATTTTGTATGGAAATTTGACTTTATAAAATCATAGAAATAAAGGTATTTAAATGATTGTTTTTAAATGTGAAAATATATGATTTTTTTAAGTTAAAATGATTTATATTAAAAGTTAATTATGTGTGAAATTGTAAATAAACTCTGAATTTGATTTGACAACATTTTTGAAATGTAATGTAAAGATATTATAGCATTGGAAAATGCGGTAGTTGTTTTAAATGAACCAAATAGCAAATTTGAACTAAGGGTTATTATAGCACTTTGTTAGTGCTATAGTTGTTAAATTTAACTAAAATTTTAATTGAAACTAAATTAAGATATTACAGCATTTTAAATGTCGTCTTTTGTTAATGAACTGTTTTTAAACATAACATTTCGTAGCATTTTCTAAGTGCTGCGAAAGTTGAATTTTCTTTGTTTAATAAATTCAAATGAATAAATGATCTTTGAAAAAGATTAAATTTTGGAAATTAAATATTTAATTATTAAATATAATGAATTGACTTTAAATGATTTAAATGGTATAGTTGATTTGGGAAATACAACTATTTTGAAATATGATTAAATGGTATTTAAATTTAAATTAAATAGATGATGTTTTGAAATGATATTTTGATATTTTGAAATGAATTTGAAATGATATTAAATCTTGGAATAAATAATTGAAGTTTATATTAGTATGAAAAATAATTGGTTTACTTGTAATTTGAATCTATTTAAAAGATATTAGACTTATGAAATATTGGATAATAAAACTTTGGAATTTATTTTATAATTTGAATAGTTATTTTGTGGATTAAATCTATATTTGAAATTTATAAGATTTGAAATGGTCTATGGAAATTTAATTGAAATAAATGATTGAATTGAATTGAAACTTTGGAAATTTTAATACTTGATTTGAAAGTATAATAATTACACTTTTAAATGGTTTAAATGAATTATTTGTTGGAATATAAATTAAAAAAAGGGTGACTTGAATTGATAATAAATGAATGGTATCTTTAAATTTAAAAAGTATTTAAAATTGAATATTTAGATTTGTACTCAAATGATATTTTGATATATTAGAATGATTTGAAATGAAGTTTTGGAAAGATATGATATTTTGATATATTGAAATGATTTGAAATGAAGTTTTGAAATGATATGATATTTTAAATATATTGAAATGGTTTGGCATTGATTTAATCTTTATTTTTGATAAAGATCTGGATTTGAAATGATATTCTATTCTGAAGTATAACCGTTTTAAATTATAACCACAGGTTATTATAACGATTGGTTGTTAAAGAGACCGGGATCAGATATGGACATACTCTATGTCGATACCGAAAACCACTTTGACAACTGTGTATGCGGTGGAGTTTTCAGAATGAAGTAGGATGGTGGCGACGATCCTAAGGTATATACGTGGACCCAACTCCCGTGAGTTGGCATAAGGTGGCTAAAACAGGAGCGATTGACGGACTAAGGAGGTAGCACCTCTGATCGGACACACTTCTTCGATACCATTCTATTACTTGTGATTGATTTGATGAGCACCTTTGATTTGGGAGTGTTGTTCGAGGTGGGCAGTAGTGGCTGCTATGCGTCACCACCAGTCCGGATGGGTAATTGGTATATCTACCCTGGCATTGCCTTGTGTGCCGTGTCACCTACCATATAGAGCTTTACTATGATTTGTGATTTCTCCCATAGCCTGTGGAGTATCGAGGGTAGCCCCCATTTTGGGAGTATGCTAATACTGGATAGACTACTGGGACTATTATGTGTTAAGGTGGAAACTGTAAAGCCTTATTGCTATTTAAAAGTATGTTTATTTTATATTAGACATTATTATAATAGCGAATATTACTACATAGTAGATAGTTTAACGGATCCTTAAAGAATGGGCGATCCCAAGCATTCTTTAAGTTACTTGTACCTTTATTACAGTTCACTTGAGTTGGTTTATATTGTATAAGTATGTATGTTCTGACTCGAGTGTTTGTATTTTTATTTACGCTCGGGTCAGCCTGAGTATTCACAGATTTGGATTCCACTTTCTGGAGATTGGAATCGCTGGAGATTATCTGCTTATCTAGTTTTATCTATCTCAGTTCTGTTGTTCTATTCAGCTTGTACTTGGTTATCATATTGAGACTTCTTGTATTTTATTTCTTCTGTTGTATCTTATTTAACTCTGATATATTTACATAGTAGCTTCATGAACTACTATTTCTTTTACTTCCGCTGCACTTCTTACTCTGTGTCTGTGATCTATGATTATTTATTTACTGTATATTCTGAGATTTGCCAAATTTTATTTACAACGCGGTATTTTGAGCAATTCAAGTCCGACATGTGCGGATGCAAATGGTTGAAAATATCGTGTCGTTACAAATATTGTACATTACAAACTTTGGTTTTCACTATATAACATTTTTATGCGATTGTAAATGGATCGAATATCCATACTCTTGTATTTCTTTTAGAGTTCAGAACTCAAAGAATGCAATACATAGTCTTTACCAAATAAATGCGTAAGTGACCGAACTACAAATTTATTTAGTAGTTGTAAAATTAGGCACTTTCATGGGTGTTGAAACATTAACATGCAATAATCTTTTTATCGGTAAGTATATGTTATATTTCTATTTGTCAATCTTCAATTCATTTGTATATCTTAATTGATAAACATTTTATCATTCTTATTAAATGCACAAATTTATCAATGTAGATTATTATAACATTATATAGCATATGTTCTTATAATATTAGAAAGGTTAAATGTTATCATTTCATTTTTCTAATAAGGCACCCACTAATCTTTTATGTTTCACCGAACCCTAAGCGAAACATAGAAGTCTTTCGACTTCACTAGTGGGTGTTAGAACTCGTCCGTCTTGGAATTCTGACATTGAGTTTGCTTAATAAGTCATAGCTCCACGGATGATGGATAACTTCTTATCGGTTGTATCACATGCAACTCCTAACTTATGGTTTTTTGTCTAATCTCATTTCGACCTTGAGTTTGCTCAACAAATCGATAGAGATTATATACTCATACCTACCATATTGCGATGGCCTAAGTATAGTATACGTACCTAGAGTTTGCTCAACAAATACATATAGTTATCTTACCTCATCCATTCAATATATTAATAATACTGCACATAACATCCCTAACTTGAGTTTTCTCAACAACTAAGGAGTATGCAAGTAATTTATTAATATATATATGGCAGAGGACAACATTATATTGAAGATTCATAATCCTCAATATACTATATTAAGTGATATCTACTTAAGGAATAATGTATTTATTATGAAATACTCTCGTGATTCAAGTGTCGGACACATTAAAAATCACGATATACGTACATTTACATATGTATTTATTCCTTAGGTCTATTTAGGGTTTCTTAATGTTTCACTTTTAATTACACATTCATACTATATAAGTTTTATTATTATATAACTTTTATATTTCATATTACTTATATAATAGTCTTATGTATCATATTACATTAGTTAAATTTTATTTAATTAATTTAAATAATTAAAATTTTAATTAATTTTATATCATCTTAATATAACATTTATATTAAATATTTATCACATACTATAACCTTTATAGCACAACATATATATATATATATCATATATATGTGTTTATTATTTAATTAATTAACCTTTTAATTAATTTATTTAATTAAACAATTTTAATTAAATTATATTAATTTCAAAATTCATCTTATATACGTACATGTATACATAGGTTATCTTAAACACTTTTAAAATAACATAACATATATCAATATATATATAATACATGCATATGAGTATTAATTAATTAACTCATTTAATTAATTTATTTAATCCACCTTATTAATAAATTTAAATTTTGAAATTAACATTTAACTAGTTTCAAACATTTTTAAATTTTCATTACCAATTTAGATGGCATAGGCTATTAGGCTCTAATACTATTGTTGGAACTAGGTCGACCCGCAATGGAAGAAATTGGTGAATTTCAGAAAAATTTACCATTTTGAATTCTTTGGACCTATGAAGTCTAAAGGTATATTAGATCCAATAATAAAGTTTTTAAATAAAATCTTACTTTATTCAAAAATAGATCAAAAGAAATTTTAGTTAATTTAAACTTAAATGTACAGTGTATCAAATACACCCAACAATTACTCATAAGAGTAAATTTAGAGAAAGAACATTTCGTTTCTTTCTCCAAAAGTTATGTAATTTAGAGAAGGAAACTTTTCATTTCCTTCTCTTAACTTATTTAGTTAATGAGAGGATACTTTATTTAAATTTACAAATTATAGTTAGAGATTTACTTGATTTTGGTTTTACTTATATAAACAAACACACACACACACACACATATATATATATATATGTATATGTATCATATACATATACATATACACACATATATGTATCATATACATATATACATATATATATATATATATATATATATATGTGTGTGTGTGTGTGTGCATGTGTAATATAGCAATCCGTGGAGGGTATAACATGCTTGTAGATAGATGCTGAAATTTACATCGCAATGGACACATTAACTCATTTTTGTATGTACTGTATGTTGTCAAATATGTGCATGATTATATAGTTATAAATTTCAAATGATTATTTGTGTGTATACATATATATTTGTGTATGTATAAAATATGTTTTATCATTAAAATATTACATAGTATTTGTTATTTATATAACTATATATTGTACCATAAATAACAATAAGGATATATGTATATAAATATATATAATAAAATAATTAATTTTTTTATAACTTACTAGTAAGAAAACATATCAAATCTGAAGTTACAATGATTTTAATATATATATATATATTGTAATGAATTAAATAGTTTCATCCATAATAAATTTAAAATAAAATAATTATATGATAAAATTTCAAGTTTTATATTTTTAGAAATCTAGAAAAATATTTTAGGACTTATGAAAAGTTTATGGAATTTTCTAAATTAAAATAATATTTTTAATTAAATAATTGATAAGAGGCCGAAATTAAATTAATTTTAAAAATATAAAATTAAGTCGGAAAAATATAAAACTTTTTTCAAAGGCACCCAATAAGATGGTTTAATTTAAATATATATATATATATAATTGAATTTTAGAAATATAGATTATATTATATAAATTCATTGATTCAGATAATCATTAAATATTAATAATATATATAAATAAATTATAAAGAATTATTTTTAGCACTTATAATTCATAATAAACATAAATAAGTATTTGAAATTTTTTAGATCTATATTATACATTAAATATAAAACATATGTTTTAATTCAAATGGTATGTGAATACTAAATCATAAATTAATACATACATACATACATACATATATATATATATATATATGTATGTATGTATAAGCATATATAATTTTAAACTAAAATTTATTTTAGTATTTAATATCAAATTACAAACTTAAATCATGAACTAGATCTTCAAATTCTATACAGAAATCCGATCTCCATTGTGACAAAAATAATACATACAAAAATCTCACCTAACTAATGAAATAACAATAATCTGATTATATAGATAAGTTTACATGATTAACAAATCTAAAAACTTAATAATATGATCCATATATAAATAAACATAACTCGGAATAGATGCCTTAAAGTTCATGTTGAAATAATGAATTCTACTTCTCTAAAATTCCTTGATCCATCAAATTGCTAGTATAGAATCAACAACCTTTCACTATCAAATAGTTTCTTGTTTTAACTTGAATTGGATTTGAGATTTTGGGATAATTTAGAGAAATGTTGCAGCCATGAAAGAAGAAGAAGATAGCGGCTTAAAAGAATGAATTGGAATGTGATTAATGTTTGGAGATTAGTATTTATAATGGTAGGATAAGAGAGGAAACTATGCAAGTTTTTCATTGTATCTTAACCACACATCTCCAAACCCTATCCTATGTTGTAGCCACCCTTAATCCAAGCCAAACCAGCTGCCTATCGTTTCTATATATCATGGGTTGTGAGCCCATTTAACCCGAATTAAATATATACCATTATATTTAACTTAATTTGTTATCGATATCTCATATCGATCGATACATTTATGACTATTATAAATATATACAACAATTTTATTTCTCAAATCATATTCAAATTTCGTAACTAATATTTCATAAATATTAATTAATTTCTAACAATTATAAACTATTAAATCGTTTGGTCTAAAGAGAATTCATCATTTCGGTTGTGTGTCTCTTGGGTGTAAATCCAGTCAGCGATTAACATCGAACTATTTGAATGTTAACGTTCACACGTCACTCATCATGTGGTGTGAAATTATGGCCAAATTTATCGCTTATTCAACTTCGGTAAAATCCAATTTTACTTTATTAAGCGTTAACTAGTTGTGACATTTATATTTACATAAATTTTCTTCGTCAAAATTATATCACTTTGGACTTATGGAATTTGGTAATGGTCAAAATTCCAATATCGTCAACGTTCAACTCTATAGTCAAAATACAAAGTCCTTGGTTCAATAATAACAATTATTATCAACCAAAATGCTCTAGCCAGTGACTTTGACTTTGGGTTGACTTGAGTTGATCGTAATACTAACCCCAAATAGCTAAGGAGACGAATCCTATCTTAGATAGTGCTTCACTTCCAATGCTTCCACTCGACCCAATTATAGTCACTTGATGGACGTTATGCCATGATTTGACTATAATCAAAGCGGAGCTTTCATATTGAAGATCTACAGTATTCTCCAGTCGAGAGAACTATGTAAATCAATAACATTGATATTTTCAGTTTAACCATAGTTATATTAACCAACAGAAAACTATCGAGTGAGCCGTTCCATAGTTATCCAATAACTATCAGTACGTAACCCCTAGGTGCCCCCATGTAAGGACCCGATTCTTCGACTTTCGAATATCGACATCAATACGTCCACTGTATCGACTGCCGAACAACGAATGCTGGAAAATCGAATACTTAGGGTTTTAGAAAGAAGAGGTAGAAGAAAAGATAGAAGAAAAGAAAAGAAGAACAACAGAAACAGAAACAATATCAGAATCTCACATATCGCAGCGGAACAAAAATATAATAGATAATCACTAGTCTTTTAAAACAAAGAACTATATCAGTTTATACATACATCAATCAGAGTCAATATACAACTCAATACAAAACAATGGACAGTTATATAAACTTGTCCTCATACAGAATACACAGCGGAATAAATAATATCAGATACAAATACTACGTCTCGCCATCCAGCTTGCTTCCAAAGCTCCAGAATATCCTGATAACCTAACTCTAAACTGCTCGTGTGGAAATTGTTGGGCACCCAGAGTTTAGAAGGAAAACAATAAACTCCGAGTCAGTCATGGTGACTGGTGTGAGATCGTAAAACAGTTTATCTTTAAAATAAACAACAGGAAAATTTTAAAGTCAATTTCGCAATGCTTTTGGAAAATGAGACTACCATAAGACCTCCCGCCACACACACAATGCAAACGCAGAATTAGAGGAGATTTCTTCTTATGATAGTCAAAGATGCTTGATACGCAAAATCAAATCATTTTTTATATTATTATTAGTGCATAGTGTAGAAAAACTTTTCGAAAGTATAATATAAATCTTAGCCAGCATAGGCATTCCGCACTTATGCCTACTATAGCTACCATCCAAACAGTGGTGACCACCATAAGTGAATGATAGGTTCTACAACTAAAACCGTACAAGTCTCGTATTGTTTCTTTGGATTTCCAACAAATGATCAGGCCAAGGAACTTCCCATTGCCACATAGGTACGCCCCTGGAAAAGACGACCCGAGAACCTAACCGGATCTCTGCCAACACAAGGCCGGGTTACCCCTAACTGGGTAACTACTGACACGAATATGTCATCCCCCGATCGTAACCGATCTATATCCGAGGATCCTCGATTTCCAACAACCACAAAGTAATAAATTTGCAGCAACCACATAGGTTAAGTATTTGGGCTCCATACTATGATACCACCACTATCCAGAAGGAATGACATACACTAAAGGGGCGCTACCCCCTAATAACCTTGCCGCATCCTTCTTGTTTTGACCATTTCCGGGGTGTGAGGTCCGACGAAGTCTCGTCCACAAAGCTACGCTTCTCACAAAGCCATGCTTCGGGTCAATCAAATGATCAAAGTAATGATCACAAAGATAAATGATCAAACAAATGATCCTATCACAAATGATCAAACAATGATCATTTCACAGCAACACTCAGCATGCCACGTTACCAAATTGGGAGTATATTGCTGATAAATTTCAACTACATAACCTCTGAGCTCGTACGTCTCAGAGAAGGGTGTTAAGCTAAGAGAATAAATTCTCCGCCACCAACAGAAATGTATTTGAAAGAAATCAGCTTTATATCTCAATTTGTAACGTCAGACACATAACCATACAAGTCTGTTCCGGGATCGAACAGAACCGAAGGCACTTCTCACGAAGCCCTTGCACATCCGGATAATTTTCAATCGCGTCCGGACTTCCCATCAATAAGGGTGATAAAACCTCTAAATCGGACATCAGCCGATGTAGAGTAACTCGACGGTAATCCTTCCATTTTAAAAAATATCCGGTCTTCAACACCGGTCATCAAATGCGATCCATAACGACGTATCACATATTCGAAATGGGTTATACGACCCCATGGTCCTTTCCCGGCTAACCCGAATAGTGAGCGTTTTATTCAAAAATAAGTGTGGCATTCAAATTCATCCAATTCACAACAAATACCCATTCAAAGGTAAATATTGATAGTCGGTTATTTAACTATCAATAAGGATGCGCAACATCATCAGATTCCAAATAATTTTCCAAATTATTTAATTTCCAAAATATCTTTACTAGATATAAAATTTCCACACTTCAACCATTTGAAACAAATTTCAAATATTCACTTTCAAATATTCATTTTCAATTTATCTCTAAAAAGATAAATTCTCTAAAACGTTTCATTTCATATTGGAAAAGCATTTCCATACTTATTCAAAAATAAGTAATTCACAAATCTATTTATTTTCAACATTTGAAAATATTCGATATACTTAAATCAAAATTAAGTATATATTTCATTCTTTAGGGAAATCTATTTTTTTTTAACAACATCAATTTGAGTCAAAATGAATGTTACGTAAAACATCGTTACGACGACTCAAAATCACTAGTATAGGGATTCGAATTTTAAGATAGGTATATAAATCCCAATACTAGATAAAAAAACATTTCCTTTCGGAAATCATTTACTATAATGACAGTGTTATAGTCCACCATTTCCTTATTTCCTCGAAATCGTCTATTTCAACAATGAATGTTGAAATCTATGATTTCGATATTTAATACATTTTTATACATCGTTAAAACAATCAACTTCATTTTAAAATATTCGTTTTCCCAAAACATATCCATTTTATTCAATAATATATTCACTGTCCAAAATCGTGAATATAATTCACTTAACCAAATTTCAATCATCTCTACACATTTTATTTCAATAAAGATTCGCTATCCAAAATCGTGAATATATCTTCTTTAATAACCTTCTATATTTAATTTATCAAATTTAATTGATTTCGAATTTATAAAACGACGTTTATAAATTCTATTTCTATTTTATAACAACTTTGATTTATAAATCTTCTTTATTAACAATTCGATCAATATTCTATTTAAAGGCAAAATTCCAGTTTATAAGTTAATTTCTTATAAATCTTCTATTCTACAAATTTTATTCATTTTATAACTTCATCATTTATAAATCTATAAATTGCATATCTTCACGATTTATAATTCTATAAATTTCATATCTTCACGATTTAACACTTATAAAAACTCGTTTTAAAATTCCAATAATTTTAATTGATAAATATCAATTTTGTACATCTTTTATATACATCGTTTTTAATAATTCGAAAATCCCAATTCAAACCACTTTATAAATTACTTAACCATTTATTTCAAAAATCACCTTTCAGTTATATTTCACAAAAATCTTAACCTTTATAACTTTAAAAATTTAAACGTTTATTTATTTAAGATGAATCAATTCAAAAATTAAATAAAATGTATACTTTCAAAAATCACTTTAGAAATCTCTTTTAAAATCAACATCGTTATTTTCAAATTTCCAAAAATAAATCTGACGAAGCAACACATAAATTTGTCAATCACGACAACAAACATCATATATCATCATATGATAACAGAATATATCACAATATTTGTAAATAAATAAATACTGGTGAGGAATCCAGTTGGATCCCTCCAACTTATTTCCCTGCATCCACAGATGTTAGCACAATACCAATTCCACTTCGAGGTGGAATATCGCGGTATATAGGATTTTATAAAAATCATCCGCTTACTAACGGCGCAATAGGGTCTCATCCGCTATACAATGCGGGAAATCAATCAATCCAATATATACATATGCCAATATGTATATATTGCTATATATAGATATATCCTACTATATCTAATATCACATCCAAACAGTCAAACAATCAATACTGCAAAATCAATTTTCATTTGAGTGAGAAAATCTCACTTCAGCTTTTAATTTGCCATCCACTTTTCCATTTCTTTTTCGGCTCGATTTCACCATTTTAGACCTTGTAACAAACAATTAGGTAATTGATAAATATTCAAATCAATTGACAATAAATTACCATCTGTTAATTTATTTTAAACTAATAAATTAAATTTTATCGAATGATTTATTTTTAAATAAATTTTCTATTTACTATTTAAATTGATCGAACAATTTATTACTACTTATATTTTATTTTTATTTGAAACACACTTCCATACAAAAATAGTTTATATAGATTCCAATATCTATAAAAAAATATGTATTTTCCCATTTTAAAAATTTCTATCTTTCAAAGTTTATCTATATATATACCACTCTGAATTGTAACAAAATTTTATTTTACTGTAAATTTTATACAAACAGAAAATTTCTAAACTAGAAAATTACTTCCACCCACTGTCATTCGTTTTATTTTCTCTGTATATATACATATATGAATAAATTTCAAAATTACCTTACAGTAAATACTTCTAACAAAAATAGGTACTTAGATATATTTTTATACATCCTTAAAACAAAATTGCATTATATACATATACTTATTTATCTATTTATGTTTTATTATTAAATTTTGAAATATAAAATCTGTATATATTTATACACTTTGTTGCAGTTCAAAACTTTTCTCTGTACTAAACAAAAATCTGCATATAACATTTATTTTACTAGATTAAAAATGGGATACCTCTCAGCAATTTGAATTCGAGCTTTAGCCCACTCGTGAAAACCCCGAATCGCCTGCCGACGAACTTGTCGAACTCCACATCTTCACCGTGCCACCATCATCGGCTCGGCCGCCATCCCAGCCTCGTGAACAACCCCACGCAGCCGCTTCACTGCAAAGCCCTCGCGAGAACGTGACTTCGACTGCCCATCCCTTCGTTCGAGTATCTCGCGCCTCTACCCTAATTCAATACTCGATTCGAAGTCGAGTTTCCCCTTTTCCAGTCGCCAAACCTCCCATCGCATCGCTGTCCACCCATCATCGCAACACACCACTGACTCATGCGCACTCACCTCCCCATCATGAGCTCCCAACTCCTCGACTCCAACGTGAGGAAGGTCGCAATAGCAAGGAGCTATGCCTCGATTCGTCGATTAGGTCAGAGAATGATGAATCGCGATGAAATACTTTCGAGAACTGAAAGGAAGGAGAGGGAGATGCCATTTCGTATGTTTCGTTCGAATTGATTTTTTTCTTTTTCTTTTTTTATCGAACTGAAGATTGAATTAGTGAGGGAAGAAGGAGAAACGAAGGCTCGACTTCGATTTTGAAGATGAATGAGCGGCCATTTAAATTTTCTTGCTTTCGATCTTAATTTACAGAGAGGAGCGAATTTCGATTTTGAACTGAAAGGGATGGGGACGAGATACTTAAAATCGAACGAGGTATGGGTTGCACGATTTCATTCGTGATTTTAGGCAAAAATTTAGGACGTGATTCACAGATGATAACGTGCTGATGTGACCGAATTACAAATTTAAATTTAAATTGAATTCGATAAAGATTTAACGCGTTTATGTGTCGTATGTTCACATAACAGCTCCGAAAAATACGAAATTTGAAATCCGACAATAATTCAATATTACGGACCCAATGAAACTGGTTTCGTCGAATTTCGAGACAGTGCTCCGGAACGCTATTTTAAATATCGATTCGAACGATAATATTCAAAACTGATCAAATCACTTTCAGATTAAATTCTGAAACTTCTATTATTTTTAGTATTATCAATACGAATTTTCTAAGCCTTTAAAATATTTTTAATCAACTTAAAATTGAAGATTCAAATTTTAATTCAACTATCAACAGATTAAATTTTATAATTTAATCGCCAAATTCAAAGTTATATTGGGGATTCAAATTAAATCATCGTTCAAATATTTAAAATTAATTAAATATTTTCAATTTAAATTGTTCAAAATTCTGGGTCGTTACAATCTTCCCCCCTTAAAAGAATTTCGTCCCGAAATTACAAGTTAGAAAAAAATGGTCCTTAACTCGTCTACTATTTTTCACAATCCAATAGTTTTATTAACTTTTCAAGACAAATCTTTCTACTAAAGATTCGTTATTAATTCAACTAACTTTCCAATTTCAATTATAGGTTCAAAACAACATTGTTTTACTTCTTAATTCAAATTTAAATTTAAATTCAATTTTTAAATTTTCAAAATTTTCTCGAAATTTTCTAACACTCGAAATTTTCAAAATATTTCGCCAGCGTCTCCTTTGCGCGGCTAACACGATACGACTACAAAACGTCCCTATGGACTCTCAAATTTCAAAAAGAAAAGAAAAAGCCAAGCGGCTGGAAAAGAAAGTCATCAAATCTCATATTGAAATTTAAATTACATACCTTTTGTCGAGCAATTCAAAATTATCTTCAAAATTAAAATCCCAATTCCTTTATAACACCTGTATATCCTACTAGCCATAATATCTAGTTACAATATTCAATTTACAATTTCAATTCAATTTGGATTTAGTTTAACTTCTTAATATTGAATTTCATCAACTATCTTTCATTCAATTGCACTATTTTAAATTAGTTCCAATTACTAATTCATTACAAATTCTAATTCACTTTATTCAAATTTGTTTTCAACATTCAGTTTCAATTCCAGTTTTATTCTTTTGTTCATTCCCAAAATTTATTTTCAATTCACTATTTTGGTTTATAACCACTTATATTAAACTGGATTTCTAATTCCATATGAATTTTAATTCGTCTTTCATTTATAATTATTCAATTCAATTCTATTGCTTACAAATTCGAAATGAATTTCAACATTCAATCTCACTTTCATTTAAATCACAATGTAAATTTATTCATTCATTCGTATTTTACTTCCATAATTCAAATTTATTCACTTATACTTACTTTAATTTAACTCCATTCTTTAAGTTAAATTTATTCTATCAAAATTCAAATTGTATAAGTTATCAATTCAATAATATTCCATAGATATTTTTATATAGTATTCCAGAGTCTTACCAACATTTCAAAAATCATTTTTTTTGAAAACAATTCAAATTATCCTTTGAATTTCAAAGACCAAACCCAAATTTTCCAAACAACTTTCATTTAACAATTTGGTAACAATTCCTCTTTTGGAAACCCGAAAATGGACACCGGTGATGCTGCAGTCATTACCAAAGTTATTTTCCAGCGACCGAAAAGAGTTTAGAGCTTTTATCTCTCCAAAATACTTTTCAAACCTTCGAAATTCATTTTCAACTCCAAAAATGATTTAAACTTTCCAAATCTCCAAAATTTTCAAATTCTTTTCAAAACATTTCCAAATACTTCTCTGGAATTCTGTTTCAAATTACAAATCACATTTACAATTTACATTCTTAAATTTCATTTGTATGTGAATTTATTTCTTAACTTTGGAGTTATGATTTCATTTTCTTATTTAATTTCACTATAACAATGAAACATTTCAATATTATCATTTTCCTAACAAACATGCAACCATATACTGTAATAATTTACAGAGAATCATTTCCTTTTATATACAAAAATAATTTTGGGCAAAATTATCTCATTCACCCTATTTTAAAACAATACTGTGTCAGTTTATCTTGTTTAAGAGTTTAGAAACCCCTATCAATACAGTTAGCTAGACTGCACCGACCAGAATCCATAAACAATCAACCGATAAGTCAACACAATACAAAATAATCTTTTATTCACTAACAAATACGCGCTCATATCTATTATTACACTAACACTCATTCTAGAGTACTGCTGACTCTATCTCTAATGAGTAACACCCAACAGAGCAGGGTTGTCGCTTAACCATATGCTCTGATACCACGTTGTAAGGACCCGATTCTTCGACTACCGAATATCGACATCAATACGTCCACTGTATCGACTGTCGAACAACAAATGCCGGAAAATTGAATACTTAGGGTTTTAGAAAGAAGAGGTAGAAGAAAAGATAGAAGAAAAGAAAAGAAGAACAATAGAACTACAACAGAAACAGAAACAATATCAGAATCTCACATATCGCAGCGGAACAAAAATATAATAGATAATCACTAGTCTTTTAAAACAAAGAACTATATCAGTTTATACATACATCAATCAGAGTCAATATACAACTCAATACAAAACAATGGACAGTTATATAAACTTGTCCTCATACAGAATACACAGCGGAATAAATAATATCAGATACAAATACTACGTCTCGCCATCCAGCTTGCTTCCAAAGCTCCAGAATATCCTGATAACCTAACTCTAAACTGCTCGTGTGGAAATTGTTGGGCACCCAGAGTTTAGAAGGAAAACAATAAACTCCGAGTCAGTCATGGTGACTGGTGTGAGATCGTAAAACAGTTTATCTTTAAAATAAACAACAGGAAAATTTTAAAGTCAATTTCGCAATGCTTTTGGAAAATGAGACTACCATAAGACCTCCCGCCACACACACAATGCAAACGCAGAATTAGAGGAGATTTCTTCTTATGATAGTCAAAGATGCTTGATACGCAAAATCAAATCATTTTTGATATTATTATTAGTGCATAGTGTAGAAAAACTTTTCGAAAGTATAATATAAATCTTAGCCAGCATAGGCATTCCGCACTTATGCCTACTATAGCTTCCATCCAAACAGTGGTGACCACCATAAGTGAATGATAGATTCTACAACTAAAACCGTACAAGTCTCGTATTGTTTCTTTGGATTTCCAACAAATGATCAGGCCAAGGAACTTCCCATTGCCACATAGGTACGCCCCTGGAAAAGACGACCCGAGAACCTAACCGGATCTCTGCCAACACAAGGCTGGGTTACCCCTAACTGGGTAACTACTGACACGAATATGTCATCCCCCGATCGTAACCGATCTATATCCGAGGATCCTCGATTTCCAACAACCACAAAGTAATAAATTTGCAGCAACCACATAGGTTAAGTATCTGGGCTCCATACCATGATACCACCTCTATCCAGAAGGAATGACATACACTAAAGGGGCGCTACCCCCTAATAACCTTGCCGCATCCTTCCTGTTTTGACCATTTCCGGGGTGTGAGGTCCGACGAAGTCTTGTCCACAAAGCTACGCTTCTCACAAAGCCATGCTTCGGGTCAATCAAATGATCAAAGTAATGATCACAAAGATAAATGATCAAACAAATGATCCTATCACAAATGATCAAACAATGATCATTTCATAGCAACACTCAGCATGCCACGTTACCAAATTGGGAGTATATTGCTGACAAATTTCAACTACATAACCTCTAAGCTCGTACGTCTCAGAGAAGGGTGTTAAGCTAAGAGAATAAATTCTCCCCCACCAACAGAAATGTATTTGAAAGAAATCAGCTTTATATCTCAATTTGTAACGTCAGACACACAACCATACAAGTCTGTTCTGGGATCGAACAGAACCGAAGGCACTTCTCACGAAGCCCTTGCACATCCGGATAATTTTCAATCGCGTTCGGACTTCCCGTCACTAAGGGTGATAAAACCTCTAAATCGGAGATCAGCCGATGTAGAGTAACTCGACGGTAATCCTTCCGTTTTCAAAAATATCCGGTCTTCAACACCGGTCATCAAATGCGATCCATAACGACGTATCACATATTCGGAATGGGTTATAGGACCCCATGGTCCTTTCCCGGCTAACCCGAATAGTGAGCGTTTTATTCAAAAATAAGTGTGGCATTCAAATTCATCCAATTCACAACAAATACCCATTCAAAGGTAAATATTGATAGTCGGTTATTTAACTATCAATAAGGATGCGCAACATCATCAGATTCCAAATAATTTTCCAAATTATTTAATTTCCAAAATATCTTTACTAGATATAAAATTTCCACACTTCAACCATTTGAAACAAATTTCAAATATTCATTTTCAATTTATCTCTAAAAAGATAAATTCTCTAAAATGTTTCATTTCATATTGGAAAAGCATTTCCATACTTATTCAAAAATAAGTAATTCACAAATCTATTTATTTTCAACATTTAAAAATATTCGATATACTTAAATCAAAATTAAGTATATATTTCATTCTTTAGGGAAATCTATTTTTTTTAACAACATCAATTTGAGTCAAAACGAATGTTACGTAAAACATCGTTACGACGACTCAAAATCACTAGTATAGGGATTCGAATTTTAAGATAGGTATATAAATCCCAATACTAGATAAAAAACATTTCCTTTCGGAAATCATTTACTATAACAACAGTGTTATAGTCCACCATTTCCTTATTTCCTCGAAATCGTCTATTTCAACAATGAATGTTGAAATCTATGATTTCGATATTTAATACATTTTTATACATCGTTAAAACAATTAACTTCATTTTAAAATATTCATTTTCCCAAAACATATCCATTTTATTCAATAATATATTCACTGTCCAAAATCGTGAATATAATTCACTTAACCAAATTTCAATCATCTCTACACATTTTATTTCAATAAAGATTCGCTATCCAAAATCGCGAATATATCTTCTTTAATAACCTTCTATATTTAATTTATCAAATTTAATTGATTTCGAATTTATAAAACGACGTTTATAAATTCTATTTCTATTTTATAACAACTTTGATTTATAAATCTTCTTTATTAACAATTCGATCAATATTCCATTTAAAGGCAAAATTCCAGTTTATAAGTTAATTTCTTATAAATCTTCTATTCTGCAAATTTTATTCATTTTATAACTTCATCATTTATAAATCTATAAATTGCATATCTTCACGACTTATAATTCTATAAATTTCATATCTTCACGATTTAACACTTATAAAAACTCGTTTTAAAATTCCAATAATTTTAATTGATAAATATCAATTTTGTACATCTTTTATATACATCGTTTTTAATAATTCGAAAATCCCAATTCAAACCACTTTATAAATTACTTAACCATTTATTTCAAAAATCACCTTTCTGTAATATTTCACAAAAATCTTAACCTTTATAACTTTAAAAATTTAAACGTTTATTTATTTAAGATGAATCAATTCAAAAATTAAATAAAACGTATACTTTCAAAAATCACTTTAAAAATCTCTTTTAAAATCAACATCGTTATTTTCAAATTTCCAAAAATAAATCTGACGATGCAACACATAAATTTGTCATCATGACAACAAACATCATATATCATCATATGATAACAGAATATATCACAATATCTGTAAATAAATAAATACTGGTGAGAAATCTAGTTGGATCCCTCCAACCTGTTTCCCTGCATCCATAGATGTTAGCACAATACCAATTCCACTTCGAGGTGGAATATCGCAGTATATAGGATTTTATAAAAATCATCTGCTTACTAACGGCGCAATAGGGTCTCATCCGCTATACAATGCGGGAAATCAATCAATCCAATATACACATATGCCAATATGTATATATTGCTATATATATAGATATATCCTACTATAGCTAATATCACATCCAAACAGTCAAACAATCAATACTGCAAAATCAACTTTCATTTGAGTGAGAAAATCTCACTTCAGCTTTTAATTTGCCATCCACTTTTCCATTTCTTTTTCGGCTCGATTTCACCATTTTAGACCTTGTAACAAACAATTAGGTAATTGATAAATATTCAAATCAATTGATAATAAATTACCATCTGTTAATTTATTTTAAACTAATAAATTAAATTTTATCGAATGATTTATTTTTAAATAAATTTTCTATTTACTATTTGAATTGATCGAACAATTTATTACTACTTATATTTTATTTTTATTTGAAACACACTTCCATACAAAAATAGTTTATATAGATTCCAATATCTATAAAAAAATATGTATTTTCCCATTTTAAAAATTTCTATCTTTCAAATTTTATCTATATATATACCACTTTGAATTGTAACAAAATTTTATTTTACTGTAAATTTTATACAAACGGAAAATTTCTAAACTAGAAAATTACTTCCACCCACTGTCATTCGTTTTATTTTCTCTGTATATACATATATGAATAAATTTCAAAATTACCTTACAGTAAATAATTCTAACAAAAATAGGTACTTAGATATATTTTTATACATCCTTAAAACAAAATTGCATTATATACATATACTTATTTATCTATTTATGTTTTATTATTAAATTTTGAAATATAAAATCTGTATATATTTATACACTTTGTTGCAGTTCAAAACTTTTCTTTGTAGAAAACAAAAATCTGCATATAACATTTATTTTACTAGATTAAAAATGGGATACCTCTCAGCAATTTGAATTCGAGCTTTAGCCCACTCGCGAAAACCCCGACTCGCCTGCCGACGAACTTGCCGAACTCCACAACTTCACCGTGCCACCATCAGCGGCTCGGCCACCATCCCAGCCTCGTGAACAACCCCACGCAGCCGCTTCACCGTAAAGCCCTCACGAGAACGTGACTTCGACTGCCCATCCCTTCGTTCGAGTATCTCGCGCCTCTACCCTAATTCAATACTCGATTCGAAGTCGAGTTTCCCCTTTTCCAGTCACCAAACCTCCCATCGCATCGCTGTCCACCCATCATCGCAACACACCACTGACTCACGCGTGCTCACCTCCCCATCGTGAGCTCCCAACTCCTCGACTCCAACGTGAGGAAGGTCGCAATAGCAAGGAGCTATGCCTCGATTCGTTGATTAGGTCAGAGAATGATGAATCGCGATGAAATACTTTCACGAACTGAAAGGAAGGAGAGGGAGATGCCATTTCGTATGTTTCGTTCGAATTGATTTTTTTCTTTTTCTTTTTTTATCGAACTGAAGATTGAATTAGTGAGGGAAGAAGGAGAAACGAAGGCTCGACTTTGATTTTGAAGATGAATGAGCGGCCATTTAAATTTTCTTGCTTTCGATCTTAATTTACAGAGAGGAGCGAATTTCGATTTTGAACTGAAAGGGATGGGGACGAGATACTTAAAATCGAACGAGGTATGGGTTGCACGATTTCGTTCGTGATTTTAGGCAAAAATTTAGGACGTGATTCACAGATGATAACGTGCTGATGTGACCGAATTACAAATTTAAATTTAAATTGAATTCGATAAAGATTTAACGCGTTTATGTGTCGTATGTTCACATAACAGCTCCGAAAAATACGAAATTTGAAATCCGACAATAATTCAATATTACGGACCCAATGAAACTGGTTTCGTCGAATTCCGAGACAGCGCTCCGGAACGCTATTTTAAATATCGATTCGAACGATAATATTCAAAACTGATCAAATGACTTTCAGATTAAATTCTGAAGCTTATATTATTTTCGGTATTATCAATACGAATTTTCTAAGCCTTTAAAATATTTTTAATCAACTTAAAATTGAAGATTCAAATTTTAATTCAACTATTAACAGATTAAATTTTATAATTTAATCGCCAAATTCAAAGTTATATTGGGGATTCAAATTAAATCATCGTTCAAATATTTAAAATTAATTAAATATTTTCAATTTAAATTGTTCAAAATTCTGGGTCGTTACACCCCAACAGTCATGAGTTACACATTGCCTAACATTTGGAGAGCGTTACGTACTCTAGTTTCAATCGATATCAAGTCCCGATGCATCTTGACTAGGAACATTTAAAATGGTATATTTAATTTTATTGTGATAAATTACTCACGGTTACTACATATTGTAACTACTATCATAAAACATACCATTTATAGATTTTCTATTCAGTATACTTTTAATTAAATTAATTATTTGATATAACCACATTATATCAAATATATAATAGAAAGAAAACACCTTTATTTCAAACAAGATTGGCCAACAAGTTTGATATTTGTAATAAATTACATAATTGCCCCTATGGCATTACCGTAACTCTATCATTTTCCTACTATATATATATGTATTCCTTATCTCTACCTCTTTTGTATGTATTTGTTTTCATGTGAAGTGGAAGTTGTTGTAAAAGGTAGTGAAGTAAGGAGTAGTTAGCCCAAACGAGTAGCGTCGGTATTGATGATGGTGAATAAACCTCTATGTGGCTTGAATATGAATGTAGTGACCAGAGTGCACAGCGGAAACTGATAGATAGTTTTTCGCTGAAGGCATTTATTGTTTGTTTGAAAATGAATGTATTATTGAATAGTGCTTGTTTGATTTATGGATGTTGTGTGATGATTTTTATTGTTGTTAATGGTCGACGAATTGGATGTATACATGTGTTTTTTTTTCAAAATATTTTCTTACAAGCAAACAAATGATTTGATAAAAATATTGATATCATTTTATAAGGTGATTGAAAACATATTGTAATTAAATTTGTGTTAATTTGTTCGTCAAGTGCTTTAAGAATTTTGATCGATGCGCCTAGCCAACATTATCGATTGAAATTCCTAAGCACTAGGATGAGACAAATGGACATGAAGAGTGATGTAACATTTTCAAGAGATTAAGATGTTGTGAAAAATATTTTGAAAGAAATAAATTGTTCTAGAAAACGGAGAATACTATTTTGAAAAAAAATAAAAGAACAAAAATATAAAGATTTTAGTCACTTAGTTAATCCATCTTCCTTAAGTAATCTTATAACATATCAATCCAATTTTGTATGTTAGTCATTAACTTGTATTACATGCATTATCAAATCCTCCTCTATTTAAAATTACAATAGCTCTTGATCTCATTGACTTCTAGACTTTCTAATAATTTCAAACTCTTTAATGTAAAACCTGAATTGTTAGATTATTTGTATTTAAAAAAATGCAAAACCTGTAAATAGTTTTAACCTTTCGGCAAATCTATCCTCTTTCGCAGATACAAATTGGCATATACATACATACATATAAAAACCCATATATCATTAACTAATAAACAATTTAGTACATGTTGTTAACTTAATGTATTAGTATGAATTTGGAAAAAAAACAAGAGAATTGAAATGTTTGAATCATTATCGATTAAAAATTTAGTTTATTCCATTTTATTCATATTTTTATCAAGATGTGAAGAAGCTAAATATAGCCCTTTTTACCTTATTGTACAACATACAGATTATATTTAATGTATAATCATGCTAATTCTTTCTCTTTGACATTGTAGTTTTTCATTTACAATGAAATGGTTTAGAGAACAATATATAAATTCTCATTTCTTACTAGATTCGGTCTACTACCTTATGTGAATAATGCACTCAATCTTGAGCACAAAGAAGATGGTTTAGGTTCTCTAAAACCATACTGGTCGAGCATTGAAAAAAAAGAACACATACACGTACTGCTACATCTTAGAGTCTTAGTTAGTGTTCCATTTTTCTAAACCATTAAAAAAAGCTTTGTGTTTTTTGATTTTCTACGCTGTGCATTTTCACTGAATTCAGTTAGCCATAATGTTCAAATGGCTTATCCGATTTCGACGATTTTGCCTATCCCAAAAAGCTAAGAGTATAAGATACAACTTTTATTTTAAGCATTTCATTGCTTTCTAGCCTAAAATGCAAATTTTAGTGGTTGGTCTATGCAATTTTGCAAAATTTGGGCTATATGTTTTTGATAAATGCTCCGTAATTTGAGCTATAATTTATATTTTTGCAATCCGAAAGATGTTGTGTGAAGTTAACACACCATATAACAATTTACTTTTAGAAACCATAACTTGATTTTGTGATTTTTTCCATTTAAAAACTTATCGGAAAGTGATTAAACATGGAAATTCTGTTTCATTTACATCACATAAATGCATACTTAATATAACACCTTATATGAAGCAAATATTCGAACTTGAGTTGAGATAGGTACTGAAGATACTTGTTTGGATGGATTGGTAGCATTTCTTCACTTTTGCTTACTAAATAATAAGGAAAATTTCTTAAAACGCTAATAAAAAAGCTACATTTTGACGGTATATCGATATATTGTGATATTATATTGTTTTCCCATGTTTCGAAATGCCCCATGTTGGAATGCCTCTTCGGAGAAGTATATTATGTTTTGATTTTTTGGAATGCTCTTTGTACAAAAGAGACTCTGTCAAAAATTTTCAAAAATTTCAACACTAGAAATATTTTCACAAATTTTTTCATATGCAAAAATAGAAAGTCGTGAAATTGAATCTATTTAAATTGTAGCATACGATAAGAGAATTGGAGGAATAATCACATAAAAGATTGATTAGTTGATTTTATAGACAAGCGTTGAATACGAAGAAAGTCAGAGTATGACTTGTTTGACGTCTCCCTATAAGAAATTGCAAGGATGTAATTTTATTAAAGGGGAGTCTGTAACAAACCTGTTTTCTACGTCGTAAATATACATAAAAATTTAATTAAAATAAAATATTTGAATTCGATATTTTATAATTAATCTTTTGAAAATAAATTTTTAGTTAATTGAATTTTATCTAATAAAAGATTTCGTTTTGTTAAATTAAATTAAATCAATAAATCCTCTTTAGAGAATATATTAGAATCGAATAAATGTTTTAATTAATATGAAATATTTTGAAGTGTATATTAATTTAAATCAAATTAGAACTTATCTACAAATAAAAAGAATTTATTATAAGAAGAGAAAGAGAAAATAAATTAGTTAAGCAAATTAATCGCAAAATAAATTGAAATTGAAAATAAAGCCCAAAACAGGCCCAAGTCCAACTTCTTTCTTCCTTTTACCAAATTTCTCTCTTCCTCTCAAAACCAAGCGGCCCATAACATCAATCCCGAACCTCTTTTGCCTGTTATTCCCTAATTCTCAATCATTTAATCACATTCATATAAAAAAAGAAACAAATAAATACGACATCGCATGGTGATGCTACCTGGTGGTAGATGACGAGGTTGTAGGCACATCATGGAAGGAAAGTTGCATCTAGGTCGACGCGTTGTTGAGGAATCGGGACCTGATGTCGCAATCGGAATAGGTGATGGCGCTATGGAAGGCGACTCGTCTATGGAGGCGATGGCGAATTTGCTACCTACTATTGTACGTTCTGGAGGTGCGACATGGAGATAGCAAGAGGTGACATGCTTGATGCTTCAACCTAGGGATTTCGCGTGTTTATGGCTGCCGTAATGCATAGGTGGAGTCAGCTGTGCATTTTGGTCAAGGCTGTGGTAGTGGATTCAGGTATGAGGCTGCAGGAGATAGTAATTTCTGCTCATCGATATGTTGAGTTTCACTCACTTGCAACTATACCGTTTTCCTTTGCATCGTATATTTATAGATAATTTTATCTCGATTATATAGCATTCATTAGTTGAATTGATTGGTATTATTGATTGAATTGTTTAGATGAAATGATTGTTGTGATATTAGATGTTATTGGATTTCGATAGTCGAGTTTGTGTTTGTTGGATGGCCGAAATGCAAAGGAGAGGATGTCTGTTTGCATTTCAATTTGTGTAATTTTATCTATATTTTGTACACTGTGTATCGATGGCTGAAACTCGATGAAATTCAACCCGGCCACATGATAAAATTTATTATGATGAATTGTTGATAATTTTGGAGAATTTTACTCCATAATTAATATTTTTAGATGTTTGATTGATTTTATGCTTTTAAAATATTTATGTAAGTTTTGATAAATTGTTTCTAGTATTTTAAAATTAATTTGAAGTATATTTATAAATAAGTAAAAGTGGTTGTGAAATATAATGAGTTGTTGGATGTTGTTTTAGAAATAAAGTAATTTTAGAAATGGAAATGGAGGCTTTCAAATGTAAGTAAGTATATAGAATTATTTTATTTTATGATTTTTTAATTGAATTGTATTTATACTATTTTCGCAAAGGAATTTATTTTGTACAATGTATGTTTAAATAATTTAATTTTGAAAATTAAAGTAATATTTAGTGATTTGCAATAAAAGCTTTTTGAGATTTTGAATATATAATGTGAAGGTTTGAATTATAAGTTACAGATTTAAATGGGAAGAATTAATTTGAAAGTTTATAAATATATTTAAAATTGTATATACTTATAGAAAATTATGAAATCGTTATTTAGCATAATATTAAGTTCATACACTATTTTTGGGGTTATATAAAAAAGGATGGAGTTTTAATGTATTTGGTGAAGATTAAATTATTATTTATGATTGAAAAATTAGTTATTTATTGGAAAAAATATATTATATTTGGGTATTAGTTAATTATCTAATAAATTCTGTAAATTATATTTAATGTCCATTTCTAAGTATTTAGTATGTTATATTAGATCATCTGTTGTGAATGGTTTATTATTAAATATTTATTTGTTTATTTTATGTTTATTTATTTGAATAACCTATTTTATATTACTTTTCTGAGTATTTTTATCTCATGTATTGAATTTGATTATATGAGTGATTCACCATTAGTGTTGAGTTGTTTAGTGATTTGGTATTATATGGTGATGACATCTTTCAGTTTAATTTTGTGATACTTGATACTGTGTAGCGAGGAATCAAAGTAAATGGATTAGTAATACCATGTAGGATGCGACATTCATAATACTTTTTCGGTTATTCTTTGGACTCGTTATATAGAATATTGGAGGAGCGAATGTGATGTATGGGCACTGAATAAATGGACTATTAATACACGGTGATATGAGACACTATTGTGTTAGTTATTTAGTTATTCTTTACTCATGGATGACACTCATATGTGGGTATGTTGTGTGTTGACTCGCTGCTATGAGCATATATGGTGGCTACTTGTTAGCCATATGTTTTATATACATTATGTGTCTGTCTACCTCAGCTCCCTTTATGTTTCGGGAGTGAACCAGATTGGCCAGTATCCACCCTAGCGGCTTGATCGAGGAGGTCATGCCCCTGGTTGCGACACCATTGTTGTATATTATATTTGATGCGCATCACTGAAGTTGGCTACCCTTTGTGCCACATAGGCCAACAGTTAGTTACTATAAGGGTATATGTCGGTAGATGGGGCCGAAGAAGCTATGCATTGTTAAGCCTATGGTGGATCATTTGCACGATACTAAGAGGGGAGAGGTAATGGTAACCGATGACTTTATAAGCCATGTCATATGGACCACGTATAGCTCTTAGAGCAAGTAGACATGTTGTCATTCTCCCTTCTAGTTCCGGTGTAGAGGTATGTATGTAGGTGGCAGATAGACATATACTACGTATAGATAAGATTATACCTGAGACTGTGTCCAGCGTATGGTCAACCCCGTAAGTTTCTTAGGCAGAAAGACCTATTTCTTAAAGGGATGGCCTACTTATTATTAATTATATTTGGGTAATGTTCTGAGCTGGCTCAAATCTTTCTTATTAATTTGATAATGATACTTTATAATATGAGATTGAGAGATACTTTAGGTATTGCTTCATTGTTGCCTGACTTCACTTGAGGATGTCTTATTAATGATTATTTGTGGATTTGATATTGATTTCAAGATATGTATGATTCACCCATTCGATGTTGTTTTATGTGAATTCTGATTTGATGTGTTTTATATGGGTGATTTTGATGCTTTTTTGTTTAGGTTTACTATGAATGTCATTTGAGATATCATGAGACTGTAATGCATTATACTTCTTATATTATTACTATATATTACCATCATTATAGATATATTCTGACCCGTTTATTATTTATATAATACTCGGGTCAGTCCGAGACATTTCAAGTTTAGGGATAGTTAGACCAGCTTATGTTATGGGCATATAGGAGATTATATATTCAGTAGTATAGGTTGTCATCTTGTATTGTACAAATTCTTGGGTGTATATCAATGTGATTTATATTGAATATATTTTGTATATTATATATTATCGCTGCGATTGACTTTGTTATCTCCGTTATTTACTATATATTGTGTATTGTTCTATCTTGAAGGCACATGTATTTGTTTCTTTGTGCCGATACCGTGTACGTATAAGTGGGTTATTTATTCGATGTTTAAATATGTAACAGTGTTAGTCCAAGAGAATATTCACGTGTGTACCCTATATCACCTTATTCATCATATTATTTGACAGATTACTTTGTAGTACTCTTGAATAGTATGGTATAGAGGTTGGGGAGTTACAGAGTCGAAGCGCCAACTTTTGACCCTATGATAATAATAGCCGGTATAGGATAGACAATATTACATCAACTCTTGGTGAATACGGGAAGTTTCGTGAGTATATTATCAGAAACACATTTGATAAAGTGAAAACTAATATGAAGGAGCTTACATCTTATAAAACCAAGATTCAAGGGTTCACGGGTGAAGCGAAACAACCAATCGGGATGATCGATCTACCTGTAGAGATGGGAAAAGGAGATCGTATGATAGTCCTGATTTAGAAATTTGTTATCGTGAATGAATACTCGGCATACAATGTCTTTTTGGGTCGATGGGTCCTCGCTGATTTTAGAATAGCTCCGGTTCCTTGGTGTCTAATGATGAAGTTCCCCATGAAGAATGCGACTGGATCAGTAAGAGGAGATAGAGCGTGGGAAGGGAATGCTATGTCGCGGCATTGAGGGAAGCAAAGTGATGGGAAAAAGGCAAGAATATGGATGGAAAGCTCCGCATTTGAGATTGCAAGCATATCAAAACATATCAGGTTTGATAAGGCTATGGATTACAGGAAGAAGTCAAAGGAAGGGTGAGCAGTGCCAGCTGAGCTGACGGTGAATGTTCCAATCGATATAGACGATCCTATATAGTATCTAAAGATTAGATCTCGGCTTACCATTAATTTAAGGAAGGAATTGGTTAATTTCCTCTGATGGAATTTGGACATTTTTGCTTGGACGCATTCAGATATGTGCGGAATATCACCGGAGATAGCATGTCAAGCACTAAATATTGATCCAAAGTTTACACCAATCAAACAGAAAAGGCACAGTATGGGTTTGGAGCGATCTGCTACATTAAAGGTAGAAGTGGATCAGCTGATGGAAAACGACTTTATCTGTTGTGCTTTATACCCTAAATTGGTATCCAACTCTGTGTTGGTCAAGAAATCAAACAAAAAATGGCAGACATGTATTGACTATTCGAATTTGAATAAGGCATACCCGAAGGACAACTTTCCTCTACCACGAATTGACTAATTGGTAGATGGGACCGTAGGGTTTGAGTTACTCTCATTCATGGATGCTTATTCAGGTTATAACCATATTCCGATGTATATTCTGGATCAGGAGAATACTATCTTTATAACAGATTTGGGATTATATTGCTATCGAGTAATGCCGTTTGGTTTGAAGAATGTCGGAGCCGTTTACTAGAGATTGGTAAATTTTATGTTCAAGAATCAAATCAGACGGACAAGGGAGGTATACGTGGATGACATGCTTGTGAAGTCACGGGTATCTTGAAACCATTTGGATGACCTTTCAGATATGTCCGAAGTTTTATGAAAATATGGATCCATTGAAATGTTCTTTCAGGGAAGCATTAGGAAAATTTCTATGATTTATTGTTAATGCAAGGGGCATCGAGGCTGATCCGGAGCAGATTAATGCCTTGAGGAATGTAACGGTCCTGACTATAAAGAAGTAAGTACAAAGCTTGAATGGGAAAATCGATGACTTGAATCGGTTCATTTTAAAGGCAATGGACAAATGCATACCCTTCTTCAATACCCTTAAGAAGGGTAAGAAGAATTTTGAGTGGAATTAGGACTATTTGAATGCCTTCGAGGAGTTATTACGACACATGGAGACACCACCGGTCTTATCCAAACCGATGGATTAGGAGGACTTATTCCTCTGTTTGGCAGTGTCTGCTCACGCATTAAGTGCAACACTAGTAAGTTAAGAGGTAAGGACTCAAAGGCCGGTCTATTACGTTTGCAAGCAGTTTACAGGAGATGGAAAGAACTACCTAAATTTGGAAAAATTGGCATATTGCTTGCTGATTGCATCGAGAAAGATGCGACCATATTTCCAAGCTCGTCCGATCAAAGTACCAACGAATCAGCCATTGAAGCATCTGTTATACTGACATGAGACTTCAGGGAGGCTATTAAGGTGGAACATAGAGTTGAGCCAATATGATATTACTTAACATCTAAGGAAAACGATGAACGAACTGGCATTGGCAGACTTCATCACTGAGTTTACCACATTAGATGGTGAAGAGGAGGATGAGGTGGACACAGTTTCCCATTGGAAGCTATTTCTGGATGTCACTTTAAATGAACATAGTTCAAGTGTAGGAGTAGTGTTCGAAACCTTGGAAGGAAGGTCAATTTGTTATAGGCTGAACCTAGAATTTCCCGCAATGAACAATGAGGCTAAGTACGAGACGATGATAGCGGGATTGAGGAGCTAGGGATAGGACACTCCACATATTCAGTGAATCCCAACTGGTGGTTTGTCAAGTCAGAAAGGATATGAAGCTAATGGTGCGGGACTTGCCTCTTACCTGAAGAAAGTACTGGAACTATGGGATGATGTAGAGCACTAACTATCATGCTTATCCATAGGGAGGAGAACACAAAAGCTGATTCATTGTCTAATTTGGCTAGTTCTGAGGAAGTACAAATGATGGGTCTGGTCCTAGTGGTAGTTTTAATCGCTCCAAGCATCAAATAAATGGATGTCAATTGGATTTTAGGGACCATGGAGGAAGAGGAGTCATGTATGACTCCAATTAAAGAATATTTGCTTAAGGGGACTCGCTCGAGAAACATAAACAAATGGAAGGAACTCCCTAGAAAAGCACCTAGATTCATAATGTATGAAGGAGTATCATATAAAATGGGATTCTCTATCCCTCCTTCGGCGTGTAACCAAGGATGAGGCTAGGAAGATCCTCATGGAAGTCCATAAGGGCGGTTGTGGTAATTACACCGGGGGTAGACTCTGGCCAAAAAAGTACTTCTCTACGGGTATTTTAGCTAATAATAAATCATGATGTAGCTGATTACAGCAAACGATGCGGTAGTTTCCAAAGGTTTGCGAAGCTTCCTAGAGCCCCGACTAATCCATGACCGTTTATGGTTTGGGGAATCGATCTAATCGGTGTGTTACTGATCGTGAAAAGGGAGCTTAATTCACAATAATTGAAGTGGATTATTTCATAAAGTGGACTAAAGCGGAACCGATTGCCATGATCATGATGAAAAAGGTAATCTACATTGTGACGAAGAATATCATCTATAGGTTTGGGGTACCTTAGAAAATCATCACAAGAAGTGGTACTTTCTACGAAAGTACCGAATTCAAGGACTCCTACAACCGATTCATACTCAAAAAGAGCATCTCAGTGGCAGCACAACCGTAGGCGAATGGACAAGTGAAGGAAATGAATAAAATCAACAAGTCCATCTTGAAGAAGCGACGAACTAGAGCCAAGGGAAACTGGTTCGATGAGTGTAATGACCCGTATTCTACGTATCAAAGGATCATAGAATATTAGTATTATTATTATATGAGGTCGTATAATTCTATGATTTTGGAAAATAACTACTAGATTCATTTTCCATCCTTATAATTTTTATCAGACGATTTTGACCTTGAAAATCTTGTATTTTCTATAAATTTTGATAGGAGCCGAATTGGATTTCGAAACCACTTCCATTAGATTAAGATAATGGTTTCTCTTTTAGTAGATTGGTCATAATAGGAAAATGGACATACAGTTATGATGTTATGGCTGTTTGAAGTTTCACTTAATTTTAGACAGCTTAATGGGTAATTAATGGGTTAATGGTTAGGCCCAAAGCCCATTTCGGGATTAGTATAAGGTTAGGGCTGATGGGACTTCTCTCCATCATTTCACACTTCCTAAAAATAGAGATAAACCCTCATTAACAATCTTCTTAGCCAAAGGGTTACCATAATCCTTACCTTAATTAGCCAAAACTTGTCAATATAGGAAGATTAACGAGATTAGCACTTTGGATTGAAGATTTGCTATTGGAGATCATCTTGGAGCTGCCGTTCATCCTTGGATTTCATGCCTGTTTGGATTTGCTTTGGATTGCTTGGGTTTTAGGTAGGTGGTTTTAAGCCTCTACTCGCTAATTGTCATTATTTTATGTTCAATTATGTTTTTAAATGATTTCAAACTCAAAAATATGTTTTAAACCCTTTTTAATCACATACATAAATTTCAAATGATTTGTAAAACTAGTGTTCTTATGGATCTCCTTGTTCTTATGGCTACTACCCTTAGGTTTAGGATTCATGTTGACATGTGTCCATGTATGCTTATTAGTATAGATTGTATGCAACGATTGCTTGAATGTGTGATGTTTGTTTAGTTGGAAACGTCGATCGAATGTTGACTTAATTATAGGAATACGTTATGGATAGGAATTGATTGATCGGTAGTGATCGGATGGTGTTGGTCCAAATAACATGTGATCCATAATGTGGGTCAAGAAGGATGCCCTAAAGTTATGATTCAAGTTTCAAGTCATTTAGAGTTCGTTTGCTCGAATTATGACAAAATTAAGATGGATCGATGGTCATTTGAAGGCTATGGATCGGTTGGAAGTTGCTTTGAATTTTTGGATGGTTTGCTTCGATTCTTGGAAGTGTTGCTTTAAGTCACAAAAGCTTGCTAGGGAGCATAGGCCGATGGAGTAAAGAAGGAGAAAATTTGCTAAGTGACGGATCGGTACTGATCCATGAAGGTTTGAGTTTGGGGATGGCTTTAAGACTTAGGGTTGTATGGTTCGGTAGATGCTATGGATCGATAAAGGTATTGGGTTGCCAAAGGATAAGGACTTAGCCAAAATTTGGCTAAGTCATATGGATCGGTACCCATGGATCGGTGTCGATCCACAAAGGTGTAAGTTTTTTAGTTATTTGAAGCAGGAAGTGAAGTGTGGCATCGGTAGGACTTAGCTTGGTGATGGATCAGGTTGCAGGGATCGGGCTTCATGGATCAGTAGGGATGGTTCGGTGATGGTGACTTGTAGAATGACTTCGAGTTCCCACATGCCTGTTTCGAGTTCTTCCTAGCTAACATTTAAATATTATGGTGTTTGCTTCGAGTTTTGGGTGTGTTGACCCTGAAATCATACCAAACAAAGTACCTAGCCAAATATAGCTAAGTATAGGGGTCATACCGAACCATAGGGTTTGATGATGATTTTTGATGACGACGACCCATGATTCGATAATGATGATTCCATGATGGGAAGTGACGGCTTCGATGATGGATGGTCGTAGTTGGAGAGGCAAAGTAGAGGACCATGAGTCAGATTGAGGGAACTGTTGGAGGAAGGCTAAGGGACATATGATGGTATCCTACGATTGATGTCGACTATAGAGAATCGTCCCTACCACGGTGCCTTTGTGATGGGAGTCGTGAGATCAGTTCCGTGATGTACTCTGCTATAGATAACATGTGCAAATGGATAGTTGAGACTCGCGGGTTCATAAGGTACTTGTGAGATGGGGTATATATAGGGAACGTAATGGTTCCTGGAGCGTGATGGCTCTTTATTCTAGATATGAGGTTTGCTTACCCTAGACCGACGTGATGGTTAGTCTATTTCCTGGCAAACCAAATGGCATGGATTTGAGTACCGAAGAACCAGAACGTGGGTTATCGTGATGGATAATCTAGTCTATGATCGTAATGGGTCGGGCGAGTAATCTTATATGCAACGCACTGAGTAAGTGAATGTGAGGATGGATGACTTATGTTATGTTTGCCTAATTGTTTATCACCTTATGGATGTCAAATGATGCCAATATTATTGATGTGGATTTCCAGACACCCCCTTAGTACTTGATGTATAGTACACCCATTATGACTATGATGTAGAGTAGCGTATATCTTATGTATGTGCTAAGCCTGTAAATGTAGGGAAAGGACATGTATAACTCTTTATACCATTTGTCCTATTATAGTGGTTTATTAGTATTTAGAGATTTTCTACCGCTCACACCACACTGCTGTATGACTTGGAGTTTTATGCTTTGCTTCCTATTACTTTGGGTACTCTTAAATTAGTAGATTAGGGATATCAAGTTTGGTGAGCATGTGGAGCTAGACAAAGCATGGATAGGAGATTACACTCTCATGTCACAACATTAATTATGATTTGCTATTCTGCTGCACAACACTATGGAGCTTGCTAGTGCCTTTATTATCTAGAGAAAGTTTATTTTTGAGTTATAATATGATGTATAACTCTATTACTTTTGTTTTTACTATATCATCCATATACTCTGATTTCTGTGATTCATTCAGTTATTACCGTCTTACCTGTTTTATATCTAAGATGTTTACTATTATATTTCATTCAATGAGCTGTGAGATATACGACGGGTTCTGTGACTGCTTTATTTACTTTACAACCTTGATGGTTGTCCTATATCGACTGAGCACTATTACAACACACTATATAGGTATATTGGATGTCGGTGTTGTTGGGTGGCTGTCACATTTGGTATCAGAGCGAGGTTGCATAGTTTAACCTAAGGGATACCATGATTAAGTAGAGATAGGTTAGGAATTCTCACCCTAGACTGGATCGAGAATGTGTATATATATAAGAGCACATACTTGTTATATATTTTGGTTTTCAAAACTATATAATAGTATGTAGTATATAAGTTACACTGCATACACAAGTACGACTTAAGTGGGATTCCTTATATACAGACCGATCGTCCTTATTACAGGTTGAAGGATGGGTCGTCAAATAAGGTATTCCACTAGGAACTCCACCTCTGGAGTCGAAGAAGGAACTGGCTCAGGAGCTGCTAATCCCAATTTGCAGAACATGTTCAATACTATGATGTGGAACATGCTACAAAATGCGGATTTGAAGCAAGGAGATATGACTATCTCCGAGCATGTTGCTGAGTTTGATGCCTTATCGAAACATTAGGATGTCCTTCATCGACAGTCCATTAAAGAAGAATGAGAAGTTCGTTGTCGGCTTGGATGATCACTTGGGAGAGAGGCTCGTGAGCCACATTGCTGAGACTTTTGAGATGATAGTAGAAAAGGCCTTGAGGCATGAGAGTTTTTACCCAAAGTCGAGGACTATTGTTTCCAAAGATGAGCCAAAGATGCAATTGCGCAGAGGAGGCAAGAAGAAGTAGAATAATAAGAGCAAGCATTTTCAGAACAAAGGCGGCCAGAAGAAGTGTAAGGCCTCGCTCACTTGTATCAATTGCAGTGACAAGGGCTACTATAGTAGAGACTAAAAAGCTAAGGGGAAGAAATTCTATAATTGCAATAAGGTTGGGCATATTCAAAAGGACTGTCCAAAGCCGCTAAAGCAAAAGCAAGTGGTGAAAGCATATGCTATCAGTGTCATTTCGATTTCATCAAATGCTCCATTGGTGAAAGAGAAGAGGAAAGATATCGTTATTTACGGTATACTTTCTATTTATGATGTTCCTACATGAGTTTAGTTTGATACCGAAACTTCACATTCCTTCGTATCTAGTGACTTGGTGATAGTGTGAGAAATGCGGATTACAGATCTTAAGGCTGGAATAACACTAGGGGGGGTGAATAGTGTTTTATATATATTTTTAAATCTTTTTGAATTTTTTTCAATTTAAACACCAACAAATTCAATTCACAAACACAGATCTAATCACAGAATCAGACATAGATGCAAATACTAAATAAAAGCAGTAAAGGAAAGAACACACCAGGATTTTATACTGGTTCGGAGTTACCCTACATCCAGTCCCGTACAATCGTACAGATTTCTTTTCAAAATAATCTCTCAGATTACACCCTCGTTTTCAAGGTTACGAGGTACACCCTCCTGTATTCGAGTCCAGAGCAAACTCTCTTTATTTAACCAGGCTACAAGATCACCTAATTGATTTTCGGGGCTACAATCACACCCAATTGATTTCAAGGCTCAACCGCACCTTTTACTCAAAAGTTTGATTTACAAAAGATTCTATAACTCTGAAATAGCACTGAGATCTTATGGAGAGAGTGGCAGAGAATCAAACAAAAGATAATCAAGTTTGATTCACTTGGTATTTTGGTAGAGTATAGTTTAGGATTCTTTAGAATAAATGTGGAAGATGAAGAGGAGAGAAAATAAATCAAATCTGATAAAAATTCGTTTAGAACTTACTGGTATTTATAGTAGAGCAACAGCCATATCTATTCGTGAAATGATACGATGAATAGACACTTCTTTTGAAAATTGAAATTTGAAAATAAAGGACACCATGTCGACATGAAGGGTTGAGGGATGTCGCCATGCTCAAGGCAAAATTGATGTTTTGATTTTCTTATTAAAATTGGTTTCTATAATTTGTCAAAACAATTTCTAAACTTTGTAAATATATTTAAACATACAAAAGAGTTTAGAAAATAATTTTTAATATATATAATCTTAATCTATAAAGTGATTTAAATCTGAGTATATAAATATTTTAAAGCTAAATATTTAAAACAAGAGATGGTATAAAAACAAGGACAATTTTGAAATCAAAATATTAAAAATGATAAAAATAGTTTTGAGGTTAAAATATTTCAAACAAGAGAGATGTCTTTTTGAAAAGAAAGTTTTGAAAACATTTTAAAAAAAACAAGAGATATATTTTTGAAAAACATTTTTATAAAATTAGTGGATATCAAAATAGGACCACTATATGTTCCACTAGATATTGTCGTGGGTTCCATCCCACTAGGGTTCCATCCCTTTAACAGGCTCGAAGTGGATTCCATTCCACGAATAAATTTTGAATAAAGATGCAAGTGCTTTCAGGAAGTTTTAACATAATTCTAGACTAACTACATTATCTTATATTGTTTGAAATCTTGAACTGTTGATAACTTGATTTCTTGATACTCATGAGTCTTCAATCTTGATATCTTTGATCTTTAAATTCATCAGTCTTGTATCTTTATACTGTACAGTCTTCATTCTTGGTACCTACATGTTTATATTCTACATATAGATATATATCTAGACTATAACGTCGGTATTTATATTTTATAACAAGTCCTAAGGTTGTTGTCATCGAAACCATCATCTTAAGGACTAACAATCTCCCCTTTTTGATGATGACAACCTATGTTTATAAAATATACTTCACCTTCACTATAACTCCCCCTAAAACTAATAACTCCCCCTTAATTTAAGCCTAATTACTCTATTTTATAATTCTCCCCCTTTGTCATCAATAAAACCATCCTAAAACCATAAAACTATAAAACTCCCCGTTAAACTAATACTAGAACAAAGTATAGTAAATGGAATGTGAAAGACATTAACATAATTATAATATAATTATTCGATACATAAATATGTATAATTATATTTCAGACAATCCAATCAACACACACATCAAATCCAATCATGTCAAACAAGTCAAACAAATCAATCAATTCAAACAAGTCAATCAAAACATACCTAACAAATCAAAAACTAATAACCCTATACTTTAAGAAAATAATATAAACCCCCCTAAATAAATTACACTGGCTATGTGTACATGTATGCAATATGTAGTTTGTAATGTAGTATGAAATGTATGACATATGCAATGTAGCATGAGATGATATGCAGAATGAAGTGCAACTTATGATGCAAATGATTATGATATTTCATGCATTGTAATTTATGATGTAATATGCAATGAAATGTGATATGAAATAGGATGCATAATGATATGTGATATGAAATAAAATGATAACGAAGTAATAATAATAATAATAATATGCAGAATGATAAGATGATATATATACTATGGTAAAAGATATTCGGATTATAAGATAAACATGAGTGATAAGTAATATCTAATTGACAAGCATATATATATATATATATATATGTATGTATGTATGTATACATATATCAAACTATTTATCATAAATCATTTTAACCAAACAAAGGTAATACACACTAATTACTAGAATTAGTTTAAGGAAACTAATGAATGAGACTGAAAGAGTAGTAAAGACAAGAGTTTAAAGGTAATAAATGATATTAAAACTATAACATATTCATGAAAGGTAGTAATCAAACTCAGTATCAAAATCAAATTGCTAAGAAATATGGATTTAAACTATATATATGATCAATATGGTTTTTAAAAATTAATACCCTCCTTATTTAATTTCTTTAAAAATTTTTTTAAACTTAATTGTTTTGTTTAAGAATCCAAACTTCCATGTTTATAAAATACTTAACTTAATAATTAAAACCTATATATTAAATTATTATTGATTAAAATATTTAGAAACATGTTTAAACACCTTTTAAAAAATAATATCATAATGAAATATTAAATAAGATAACAAAGATTGAATAACTAAAATAAACATGTGTTATATTAAGGCCTCTTACATTAAAATTTTAGTTAATTATTAAAAAAATATTTAAAAATGAAATTAATTTTAAAATATTCTAATATAAGTTAGAAAATAACTCTAAAAAGAATAGAGATAAATACTTAATTTAAATATCATTTTTACATAGTTTAAAGTTTCAAATAGAAAAGACAACATTTACAGAATACTATAAAAAGTTTTTGCAGTAAAATATATTCAAAACATTATAAAACAGAAGCTGTAGCATTTAACAAATTTTGTGAAAAGTTTATGAAATACTACAGCGTTTCATAGCATAGTAATTCTATAAAAACGAATTGGCAGTGCTTAAAAAACGTTAACAGAAGCAAAGACAACATTTCAAAAATGCTATCTAAAGTTCTGGGCCTGTTTTTAACATGATTTTGCACTAATTTTACGACTAGATTTTGACATGTAAATAATTGATTTTTGACCCAATATTTTTATAGTAGTTAATATAATTAAAGTAAATAAAAAACATAAAGAAAAATAATGAAAAAAACATGTGTAAAGACACTTGGCATTATGCATGTAAAAATGCTTTTGTTAAAGAACAAGTGTAATGACACGTGTCATTTTGCATGTATGTCACTATCTATTTATATGACAAGTGTCATGTGATGTGGCGCAATCTTAGTAAATGAAGAAATATATAAATAGAGCCTTATTCTAACATTCTAAATTCATTCTATTAATTTCTTAAAGACATAAAATTAGCATCTTAAAAGAAATAGAGTACAAGAAGTAAAAACAACATTAGAAAAGTTGAAATCACGAATAAAGGTATGCTTTTCTACTTAGTATAGTTGTAATAAATTAGTAGTAAGATTTTATTTGAAAGGAAACACATTTTAAAAGACTTTTAAAAAATTTGGACTGGTATATCGATATGTATACCATGGTGTGTCGATATATGGACCAAAATATCAAAACTTATAAAAGAGATAAATTCCTATACCTAACTAAATGCATAAATATATATTCCTAAATGCAACAATAGTAAAGCGTACCACTTTTTTCACTCCTCTACCTTTCTAACTTTGTTGTTCTTCCATTTTCATGAACCACACATTTATATCTTTCAAAATTTGATGACGAGATCTGTTCTATTACAACAGGCTTGTTTTTCTGATCATCGTAGTATATTCATTTGTTGAATTTGAAGACCGTATGAGAAAGATACAGATGATTTAGTAGATTGACCAACTTGGCGTCAAAACTTTGAATTTGAATTTTGAATGAACGGACACTTCAACCACTATAAATAGGCCCAACAGTCACCCATTTTCATTAAACTTTCTCTTCTTCTTCTTCTTCTTCTTCCGTTTTTCTATTTACTATCAAAATTCTAGAAGGCATATCTCCTTCATTTCTTAACGGAATTGGATGAAACCAACGGCAAATCGAAGAGGAAGGCAAGGGATACGATCTAGTAATAGTTTGGTGATGAATTTGGATGGTATTGTGGTGCAACAGGCCGAACAGTAAGAGAAATCCAGGAAATCCCATACACAGTTTTCAATTTTGGATAGCCAACTTCAAACTTTCATATCTCACTCAATTTTGATCGGAATTTGATGATCCACCCATCAAAATGGCCGTGAGAACAAAAACTACAATCTGGAAAAGGATTTGGGACAAAATACTCAAATCTCTGGATGCAATTTGAAGAATATCATTGACAGTTTTGCTTTCTTTTTCTCTTTGTTCATCAAAACTTCATTTGACCGTAACTTGGTCATTTCTTAACGGATTCGCACGAAACCAGTGACGCTGTGAAGAAGATGGAGAGAAGAATAGTATCAAATCAAGTTGTAGATGAGAATCAAAAGTTTTTTATTGATCTGATACCCATTTCATTGTCGATTGCCATTATATATCCATTTGTTCTTCTTGATCGATGAATGATTATGTGGTATCTTTTAACCAACGGTCATTAGACATAACTCTTCTCCTGCAAAACAACATAACCTTTTAAAGAATCAAATGACTTTTCAAAATAATACAATATAATTTTAAACAACAATACCATGATGATTCTGTGACATATTCATATGAAAATAGTGTTAATAATTTTATCAAAAAAAATTGCCATTTCAAAAATTTTCAAAAATCAGATTATGAGAATTTGAAAACCAATGCTCTGATACTAAATGTGAGAAATGCGAATTACGGATCTTAAAGCTGGAATAACACTAGATGGAGGGTGAATAGTGTTTTATGTATTTTTTTAAATCTTTTTGAATTTTGTTCAATTTAAACACCAACAAATGCAATTCACAAACACAGATATAATCACAGAATCAGACACAGATGCAAATACTAAATAAAAGTAGTAAAGGAAAGAACACAACAGGATTATATACTGGTTCGGAGTTACCCAATATCCAGTCTCGTACAATCTTACGGATTTCTTTTCAAAATAATCTCCCAGATTACACCCTCAGTTTCAAGGCTACGAGGTACACCCTCTTGTATTCGAGTCCAGGGCAAACTCTCTTTATTTAACCAGGCTACAAGATCACCTAATTGATTTCCAGGGCTACAATCACAGCCAATTGATTTCCAGGCTCAACCTCACTTTTTACTCAACAGTTTGATTTACAAAAGATTCTATAACTCTGAATAGCACTGAGATCTTATAGAGAGAGGGGCAGAGAATCAAACAAAAGATAATCAAGTTTGATTCACTTGGTATTTTGGAAGAGTATAGTTTAGGATTCTTTAGAATAAATGTGGAAGATGAAGAGGAGAGAAAATAAATGAAATCTGATAAAAATTCGTTTAGAACTTACTGTTATTAATAGTAGAGCAACAACCATATCTATTCGTGAAAGGATACAACGAATAGACACTTCTTTTGAAAATTGAAATTTGAAAATAACGGACACCATGTCGACATGGGTGGTTGAGGGATGTCGACATGCTCAAGGCAAAATTAATGTTTTGATTTTCTTATTAAAATTGGTTTCCATAATTTTTCAAAACAATTTCTAAACTTTGTAAATATATTTAAACATATAAAAGAGTTTAGAAAATAATTTTTAATATATATAATCTTAACCTATAAAGTGATTTAAAATCTGAGTATATAAATATTTTAAAGCTAAATATTTAAAACAAGAGATGGTTTAAAGACAAGGACAATTTTGAAATTAAAATATTAAAAATGATAAAAATAGTTTTGAGGCTAAAATATTTCAAACAAGAGAGATGTCTTTTTGAAAAGAAAGTTTTGAAAACATTTTTAACAAACAAGAGATATATTTTTGAAAAACATTTTTATAAAATTAGTGGATATCAAAATAGGATCACTATATGTTCCACTAGATATTGTCTGGGGTTCCATCCCACTAGGGTTCCATTCCTTTAACAGGCTCGTGGATTCCATTCCATGAATAAATTTCGAATAAAGATGTAAGTGCTTTCAAGAAGTTTTAACATAATTCTAGACTAACTACATTATCTTGTACTGTTTGAAATCTTGAACTCTTGATAACTTGATTTCTTGATACTCATGAGTCTTCGATCTTGATATCTTCGATCTTTAAATTCACCACTCTTGTATCTCTATACTGTACAGTCTTCATTCTTGGTACTTGTGTGTTTATATTCTACATATACATATATATCTAGACCATAACATTAGTATTTATATTTTATAACAAGTCCTAAGGTTGTTGTCATCAAAACCATCATCTCCAGGACTAACAGATAGATTGGGATTGAGACCTAAAATTGTTGGTCGACCTTTGATTATGATGAACCCAATTAGAGGCTCCACCAGCCTATGTATCATTTGTCGTGGTTTGGTCTTATCGAGTCATGGATGTTCTTTTGATTGTGATTGCTTTGTTTTGATTTTCGTTGGGTTTGGTATTATATTGGGGATGGACTGGCTTCATAGGATGGTGGATTGCGAGAAGTCATTGGTGATGATAGGGTAGATGATGGGTGGACGATGGTAATAGGTTGCCTACCGAACGAAGACTTGATGGTCAGTTTTCTATATTCGCTCGATGCCCTAACCTGATGGGTTGCTATTAGCTCCTATTGCTAAGGAGTGTCCGATCGAATTTAAGGAGGTGACCGGACTTTTGCCACATAGAGAAATCGAGTTCGGTATTGATCCAGTTAAAGATGTCATACCGATATTGATGCCTTTGAGATGGATGACACCTAGAGAGGGAGAGAGCTCGAGGTGCAAGTGAATGACCTATTGCGAGGAGGGTTCATTCACAGGAGTATATCTGAGTGGGGAGCACCCATAGTATTCGCCATGAAGGCAGATGGTTCGCTTAGATTATGTGTTGATTACCGTCAGCTGAATTAGGTGACGAGGAAGAACAAGTATCTAGTATGACGTATTGATGATTTGTTCGATCAGCTTCATGGTGCTAGAGTATTTTCTTAGTTGGATCTTGTGACAGGATTTCATCAATTGAGAGTAGCAAAGGAGTGTGCTAATTACAGCGTTTCATACGCCATCGGGTTTCTATTAGTGGTTGGTTATGCCGTTCGGGTTAACCAATGCGTCGGAATACTTTGTTGATCACATGAACCATGTCTTCAGGGGTCACTAAATAAATTCATGCTTGTGTTCATCGATGATATTCTTATCTACTCACGAACAGAGGTAGAACACATGACACATTTGAGGATCATGCTTGAGGTGTTGAGAGAGTATCGATTGAAAGAAAAGTTTTCGAAGTGTCACTTCTAGAGAAGGGAAGTAAGAATTTTGGGTCACGTTGTTACTGAGTAGGGAATTATTGTAGATCTTACAAAAGTAGAAGCAATCCAAGATTGGCCTAGACCCAAAAATGCTATGGATGTGAGAAGTTTCTTGGGGTTAGCTAGATAATATAGACGATTCATTCGGGACTTCTCCAAAGTAGCCATACCGTTGACTCACTTGATGAAAAAGAAAAAAAATATTTGGTATGTGAAACGCAAGCGGGCATTTGTAAGCCTGAAGGAAAAATTGACGAGTGCACTGGTATTGACCATTACGAGTGGAAATGAAGGGATGATGTTATACGCGGATACTTATGGTACCAGATGGGCACAATATTGATGCAAAGGGGTAAAGTTGTTGTATATGCTAGTTGAAAACTGAAGCCACATGAAATAAAATGCCCAATCCATGATTTAGTGTTAACAGCGACTGTGTTTGTAATGAAGATTTGGAGGCACTATCTTTTAGGAGAGAGGTTCAAGCTGTTCACCGACCATAATCATTGAAGTATCTCTTTGGCAGAAGGATCCTAACATTTGCCAGCGATGATTAGAGTTCCTTGCCTCCTATAACATTTGATATTGCATATACTCCAGGCAAAGGGAATGCATTTGCGGAAGCATTGAATAGGACATGTTTGTTAGTCCATAGGATAGTGGTTTTGATGACAACAACTATAGAAGTGTTATAAAATATATATGTGCAGGAAATCTATATGCAGGTATCAACAAAAGAAGACTGTACAGTAAAGAAGACAAAGATCAAGAGTTCAAGATTGAAGACTCATGAGATTCAAGATATTCAAGAGTTCAAGACAAATAATATAGTTAGGTTAGATATTTGTTAAAACTCCTTGAAAGCACTATCATTCTTTTTTATCCAATTTACTCGTGGAATGGAATCCACTTCGTTCTTGTTAAAGGGATGGAACCCTAGTGAGATGGAACTCACGAAATATCTAGTGGAACGGATAATAGCCCTATTTTGTTATCCACTAATTTTGATTCAAAATGATTTTCAAAATTATCTCTTGTTTCATAAAATGATTTTCAAATATTCCTTTTCAAAAGAAAAACCTTCGTTCGCATTTCCAAAAATGTTTTAGCCTCAAAATCATATTTATCATTTTGTTATATTTTGATTTCAAAATTGTCCTTGATATTTTAGCCTCAAAATCTATTTTAATATTATATTTGCTTTAGTTTATTTACTTTGATTTTTAAATATATTTTAGTATATATACATATATACATTCATAAGTATTTCTACTTCTAAATACCTTTTACAAATACATAGAGTCCATTTGAATAAAGTTGCATATGTTTTAAATCATCATTTTCAAAGTAAAGAAAATCATCACTTTTTACTAGACCATGTCGACATCCTCTTTACTTGTCATGTCGACATACTTCCCGTTACAGCAAAGGTTGTTTTCAAAAGAAGTGTCTATTCGTTTAAACCTCTTCGAATGGACACATCCATTCATTCTCTATAAATAGAGACTGTTATGAACGTTTTCAAGTAACTACTTTCATTAGTTTCTCTCCTCTTTATTCTCTTATCTTATTTTCTAATCATCCTATCCATATTCTGCCAAAATCTTAAGTGAATCAAACCAGAATATCTCTAGTTTGATTCTCTGCCACTCTCTTCAAAGAATCTCAGTGCTTATCAGAGTTATAGATACATTTGTACTCAAAGAAACTTGTTTAGGGTTATAAAGGTGTGATCGTGTCCTTGGAAATCGATCGGGTGAACTTGTGTCCTGTGAATCAAGTGGTTCTACCCAGAGACCTGAGAATCTGGAGGGTGTACCTCGTTGCCTTGGAATCGAGGGATTGTAATCTAGATTATTATTGAATAGAAAGCCGTACGAGTTGTGCGGGACTGGATGTAGGGTAACACCGAACCAGTATAAAATTCCTGGTGTGTTCTTTCCTTTACTTGCTTTTTATTTATATTTGCATCTGTTTGTGATTCTGTGATTTGATCTGTGATTGTGTATTTGCATTAAGTTAATTAAATCAATTTAAATCAAAGAAGTTTTAAAGAAATTCTTAAAACACTATTCACCCCCCTCTAGTGTTAAATAGCCTTAAGATCATCTTCCGCGTCCCTTTCAATGTTCCAGTTTAGAACCTATGTTCCTATAGTGGATGCAGCTAGAGTATATTGCTTGTTATGATTTTCGACCAAGATGAGAGCTAGAGCCAGAGATATTGGAAAGCTTAACTATTGGTCCTACTTTGATTGAGTGGATTGGTACTAGTCAGAGGCATGATGCTGTGAGAAATGCAGATTAAGGATCTTAAGGCTAGAATTAACACTAGAGGGGGGTGAATAGTGATTTAAGAAATTTGTTAACCTTTTTGAGTTTATCTTAATTTGTTAACAATATATACACTAATATGACACAGATATGAACACAGAATCAAACACAGATGCAAATATAAAGTAAAAGCAGTAAAGGAAAGAACACACCAGATTTTATACTGGTTCGGAGTTACCCTACATCCAGTCCCGCACAACCAAGTATGGATTTTCTTTCAAACTCAATTCAACAATTACAACCCTCGGTTTCAAGGCTACGAGGTACACCCTCCAGAATGACAATCCTCTGGGTAGAGATACTTGATTTCCGGGGCAACAAGTTCACCCAATTGATTTCCAGGGCTACAATCACACCGTCTCTCGCTTGATTGATTTCCAAGGCTACAATCACACCTTTTCTCGCTCAATTGATTACAAAAAGTCTATAACTCAGATTAGCACTTGGATCTTGTAGAGATAGTGGAGAGAATCAAAACCAGAAATAATCGAGTATGATTCGATGTTGATTTCGGCATAGTAATGGTATGATTTTGTATTAAGAAATGTGAAAGAAGAAGAGAAGTGAAAACCAGAAAAAAGTGATTAAAAATTCATGAAACTGACCCCTACTTATAGAAGATCAACAACCATGACCATTCATGAAGAGTTATGGCGAATAGACACTTCTTTTGAAATTTGAATTTGAACTTCAACTGTCACCATGTCGACATAGTGCCTAAGGGCATGTCGACATCCCTCAGCCAAAATTGATGTTTTGAATTTCTATGAAAATAATATTTATCTTATATAAAAACTATTTAAAACTTTATAAATACTCTTGAATATAGTTGAAATTCATAAGTAAATATAAAGAATATATATATATATTATTTAACTATAATTTAAATCAAAGTATAAATAATTTAAAAGTGAAATATATTATTTGAAAAGATAGTTTAAAATCAGAAGAAATTTTGACTCTGAAAATAAAGATGTTTTGAGGCTAAAATTATTTAAAATCAGGATAGAGAGTTTTGAATCTCTTAAAAGGAAAGCTTTGAAATCATTTTGAAAACAAGATAATTTTGTAAAATCATTTGAATTAAAATTAGTGGATACAAAACAATGTCCCACTAGATTTTCATAGGTTCCATCCAACTTAGGGTTCCATCCCTTTAACGGGCTTGAAGTGGATTTCATTCCACGAATAAATTGGATATTAAGATGCCAGTGCTTTTCTACGGGTTTTAACAAATATTCCTAATGAAACAAACTTAACCTTGAAATCTTGAACTCTTGATAATCTTGATACTCATGAGTCTTCTATCTCTATATCTTGAATCTCTATACTGTACAGTCTTCATTCTTGATACCTGCATGGTTAGATCCTGCATATACATATATATCTAAAGTTGTAATGTTAGTATTTATATTTTATAATCTATTCTAAGGTTGTTGTCATCAAAACCATCATCTCATGGACTAACACTCTCCCCCTTTTTGATGATGACAACCTTTGTTTATAAAATATCACTTCTATCCTAATAACTCTAATAACTCCCCCTTAATCTATGCCTAACTATCCTATTTTATACTTCTTCCCCTTTTTCATCAACAAAAAAACAGAAAACTAACTCTAAACTAGATAACTCCAAACTATATAACTCCCCCTAAAACTTATCACTTTATGATGTGTGATTATAATGATAGTGTTATCATAAATAATTAACACTTAAATCTAATACAAAAAAGTATAATCCTAAACTATTAACTATCCTAACTAAAAATTCACAATATACTAACACATATAAGAATACGAGTTTATTTATTACGAGTATGGTTGTATTTACATTTGCATTAGAAAAACATAAAAACATAACAACAGAAAGAAATGGAAGAAACTAATGTGTGTTTCTTATCATAGGGGATTTATGAATCAAACAGTTTGGATAGTGGAAACAGAAATTTCCACGTTGTTCGACAAGATTCCCATTTTTGTCGAAACACACTTCTTCAACGCATACTACTTGGTCATTATCCTCCTCGTGTGCTTCATCCATTGGTTCTTCTTCTTCTTCTTCGTCGCTGACCTCATGTTCTTGATTGAGTGAAGAGTCTTCATCGATCAAGATAGGGTTGGCCTGGTTATCCATTAGGAATTTTTGTAAATTCCTAAGAATCTTGCCTTGCCTTTCTTTCTCTTTCGCCATACGAAGTCGAGTCACTTGAATTTCAGTCAACATCTGAAGAGTATCCTTTGTAGACTCCTCCAATTTAGTTATACGTGCGTGAGTAGTGCATTGGAATGGACCAAAAGTAGGAGAGGGGAATGAGAAAGTTGATTTTATGTTTGATTTAGAGGAAGATGCCATTATTTTATATATTTCAGAATAGAAAATGAAGAGAAAACATAGAGAATGAATAAGAATTCGAAATAGAGAAGAATATATAACTAAATTTTTGAATTTTGGTGGGAAAATTTAAAAAAATAAAATAAAAACATTATATGTCGACATGGGTCTAGTGGGGATGTCGACATGGTCCTTAAATTTTTGCCTTTTTAATTTATTTTGAATTAATTTTAATTATACTCGTTATTTATATTTTATATTTCAGTTATAGAACAAATACCTAATTCTCTTCTTAATTTAGTAAATGTAGATTCATTTAAGGGTTTTGTTAAAATATCAGCAATTTGATTTTCAGAATTGATATAGTCGAGAGTAATTACTTCTCTACTTATATTATCTCTGAGAAAATGGTGTCTGATATCAATATATTTAGTTTGAGCATGATGAGTAGGATTTTTAGATAAATTTATTGCACTAGTATTATCATAATAAATTGGCGATTTTGAGATATTTAATCCAAAATCTCTTAAGGTTTGTTGCATATATATTACTTGAGAACAAGCCAAATCAGCAGAAATATACTCTGCTTCAGTTGTTGATAAAGAAACTGTATTTTGCTTTTTACTAAACCAGGAAACCAGAGAATGTCCCAAAAAGTGACAAGTTCCACTTGTACTTTTTCGGTCTGATTTACATCCAGCATAGTCAGCATCACAGTATGATATTAAATCAAATGAATCATTTTTAGGATAAAATAAGCCATAATCAGAGGTGTGTTTAATATATCTTATGATACGTTTTACAGCTTTTAAGTGAGTTTCTTTAGGATGAGATTGATATCTTGCACAGAGACATACACTATGCATGATATCAGGTCTACTAGCAGTGATATAGAGTAGTGATCCAATCATTCCTCTATATAACTTTTGATCTACATCTTTCGAGAGATCTTCTTTACTAAGGTACTCATTGGTTGCCATGGGAGTGGGTTTTCCACTCGCAGTAGTCAAACCAAATTTACTAACTAGGTCTTTAGTATATTTTTCTTGACTAATAAAAATACCATTATCTAACTGTTTTATTTGCAATCCTAAAAAGAAGTTTAATTTACCCATATGACTCATCTCAAACTCTTTTGTCATTATTTCAGAAAATTCTTTATTCATTTCGAAGTTAGTTGAACCAAAAATGATATCATCTACGTATACTTGAACTAGTTGAATATCATTTATATTTCTTTTAATAAAAAGAGTATTATCTATTTTACCAATTTCAAAATATGATTGTAATAAATAAGATCTTAGTCTATCATACCAGGCTCGAGGAGCTTGTTTTAGACCATATAAAGCTTTCTTAAGTTTGTACACATGGTTTGGTAAATTTTCATCTTTAAAAAGTGGTGGTTGTTCAACATATACTTCTTCTTTTACAAATCCATTTAAAAATTCACTTTTAACATCCATTTGAAATAATTTGAAATTATTATGATTTGCGAAAGCAAGTAGAATCCTAATGGCTTCTAATCTTGCTACAGGAGCAAAGGTTTCGTCACAATCTATACCTTCTTCTTGACAATAACCTTGGACGACTAATCGTGCTTTATTTCTAACGACCTCACCTTGTTCATTCATTTTATTTTTATAGACCCATTTAGTTCCAATTATAGTTTTATCTTCAGGTCTAGGAACAAGTTCCCAAACTTCATTTCTAGTGAATTGATTTAATTCTTCTTGTATAGCCAAAATCCATGAATCATCATTTGATGCTTCTTTAGGATTTTTGGGTTCAATAGATGATATAAAAGCTATATTACTCATTTGACTTAGTTGGTTTCTAGTTTTAACAACAGATTGCATATCTCCAAGTATATTTTCTATAGGGTGATCTTTTAAAAGTCTAATCCTTTTATTAGGATGATTTAATTCATTATTAGTTTCAGTTGACTCTTGGTTTTGAGTAATTAAATCCTCTTCATCATTTGTAATTTCAAAATCCATTAAATTTTCATCAAGCGAAACATGCATTGTTTCTTCGATGGTGTTAGATCTTAAGTTAAAAACTCTATAAGATTTACTTCTATTAGAATATCCGATAAAGGTTCCTTTGTCAGATTTAGGATCAAATTTATCCAAATTATCTTTTGTATTTAAAATAAAGCATTTACTTCCAAAAATTCTGAAGTACGATACCTTAGGTTTCTTTCCATGAAGAAGTTCATAAGGTGTCTTATCAGTTAAAGGTCTAATTGAAATTCTATTCAAAATATAACAGGCGGTAGCAACAGCTTCTACCCAAAAGTGTTTTGGTAAATTACTATCTGAAAGCATAGTTCTCGCACACTCTTGTATCGTTCTATTTTTACGTTCAACTACTCCGTTTTGTTGTGGAGTTCTTGGAAATGAGAAATTGTGAGTTATTCCCTTCTTATTGCAGAATTCCTCAAACTTTTCATTTTCAAATTCACCACCATGATCACAGGAATAGTTATAATTTTTAAAGATAATTGATTTTAAATCCTTTTTGTAAAAATTTTAAAACATTCAAAAGTATCACTTTTATGTTTCAAAAATATTGTCCATGTAAATCTAGAATAATCATCTACAATTACAAAAACATATTTACTATGATTTATGGACAGAATTTGAGATGGACCAAATAAATCAAGATGAAGTAACTCAAGGTGTTTTGAAGTTGAAATCATATCTTTTAATTTAAAGGAACTTTTTCTAAGCTTTCCTAATTGACATGCATCACATAGACTATCTTCTTTAAAATTTATTTTAGGGAGACCTCTTACTAGATCATGTTTTGACAGTCTTGATAAGAGTTTGAAATTCAAATGTCCAAATCTCTTATGCCAAATCCAAGGGTCACTTATATTTGCCAAAAGACATAGGTTATCATTTGAAACTTTCATACTAAGAATATAAATATTCTTTTTCCTAGTTCCCTCAAATATTATGGTTGAGTTATTATCTTCAATATGACATTTATCTTTTTCAAATTTAATTTTATATCCTTTATCACATAGTTGACTTATACTTAGCAGATTGTGTTTCAGATTCTTAACTAGCATAACATTAGTAATAATAGGAGTTTCAGAGTTACCGACATTGCCGATGCCAATCACGTATCCTTTCGAGTTGTCTCCAAAGTTGACCAGTCCTCCGTCTTTGTATATAATATTATTCAGCATATCCGGATTACCAGTCATGTGTCTAGAGCAACCACTATCAAGTATCCACTTATTCCTTTTGATTTGCACAGATTGTCCATTGTGGATTGATTCCATAATACCCATAAAGCATCTTTCCTGCACATTATAAAATTTGGGTAGACAACTAGAATTTGAATAACATTCATATGCAGACTCATGGAACAATGATGATTTAAACAATTCTAAACTAGTTTTAACAGATTTTTCAAAAATAGCCATTTTAAAACTTTTTCAAAATTCAGATTATGAAACTTTTGAAAACAAAGCTCTGATACCAAATGTGAAAAATGCGGATTAAGGATCTTAAGGTTGGGATTAACACTAGAGGGGGGTGAATAGTGTTTTAAGAAATTTGTTAATCTTTTTGAGTTTATCTTAATTTGTTAACAACGTATACACTAATAAAACACAGATATGAACATAGAATCAAACACAGATGCAAATATAAAGTAAAAGTAGTAAAGGAAAGAACACACCGAATTTTATACTGGTTCGGAGTTACCCTACATCCAGTCCCGCACAACCAGGTACGGATTTTCTTTAAAGCTCAATTCAACAATTACAACCCTCGGTTTCAAGGCTACGAGGTACACCCTCCAGAATGACAATCCTCTGGGTAGAGATACTTGATTTCCGAGGAAACAAGTTCACCCAATTGATTTCCAGGGCTACAATCACACCGTCTCTCGCTTGATTGATTTCCAAGGCTACAATCACACCTTTTCTCGCTCAATTGATTACAAAAAGTCTATAACTCAGATTAGCACTTGGATCTTGTAGAGATAGTGGAGAGAATCAAAACCAAAAATAATCGAGCATGATTCGATGTTGATTTCGGCAGAGTAATGGTATGATTTTGTATTAAGAAATGTGGAAGAAGAAGAGAAGTGAAAACCAGAAAAAAGTGATTAAAAATTCATTGAAACTGACCCCTATTTATAGAAGATCAACAGCCATGACCATTCATGAAGAGTTATGACGAATAGACACTTCTTTTGAAATTTGAATTTGAACTTCAACTGTCACCATGTCGACATAGTGCCTAGGGGTATGTCGTCATCTCTCAGCCAAAATTGATGTTTTGAATTTCTATGAAAATAATATTTATCTTATATAAAAACTATTTAAAACTTTATAAATATTCTTGAATATAGTTGAAATTCATAAGTAAATATAAAGAATATATATATATATATATTATTTAACTATAATTTAAATCAAAGTATAAATAATTTAAAAGTGAAATATATTATTTGAAAAGATAGTTTAAAATCAGAAGAAATTTTGACTCTGAAAATAAAGATGTTTTGAGGCTAAAAATATTTAAAATCAGGATAGAGAGTTTTGAATCTCTTAAAAGGAAAGTTTTGAAATCATTTTGAAAACAAGATAATTTTGTAAAATCATTTGAATTAAAATTAGTGGATACAAAACAATGTCCCACTAGATTTTCGTAGGTTCCATCCTACTTAGGGTTCCATCCCTTTAACGGGCTTGAAGTGGATGTCATTCCACGAATAAATTGGATATTAAGATGCCAGTGTTTTTCTACGAGTTTTAACAAATATTCCTAATGAAACAAACTTAACCTTGAAATCTTGAACTCTTGATAATCTTGATACTCATGAGTCTTCTATCTCTATATCTTGAATCTCTATACTGTACAATCTTCATTCTTGATACCTGCATGGTTAGATCCTGCATATACATATATATTTAAACTTGTAATGTTAGCATTTATATTTTATAATCTATTCTAAGGTTGTTGTCATCAAAACCATAATCTCATGGACTAACAGATGCCAGATTAGCTGAGACCATTACTAAGATTGAAGCTGGAGTAAAGTCCGAAGAGATGAGACAGTATGGATTTGATCGAGAAGGTTGGCTCCGTAAAGATAGAAGATTGTTTGTTCCTGATGTCGATGGGATAAGGGATGATGTGCTACAAGAGTCCCATCATTCGGGATTGACTATTCATCCTGGTAGTAATAACATATACCGTGATATGAGGTAGATTTTCTATTGGGAAGGGATGAAGAAAGACGTTGGGACATTCATCTCAAAGTGCATGAACTGCCAGTTGGTTAAGGCAGAGCAAAAGAAGCCTAGCAATTTGATGCAATCGCTAGAAGTTCCCGAATAAATGGGAACAAGTTTCGATGGATTTCATCGATGGCTACTGAGGATCCGAGCAGGGTATGATTGCATTTGGGTCATAGCCAATCGATTGATCAATAGGGCCAGATTTTTACCCATTATGTAAAGTAGGACGACAGTCAAACTAGTCAAATTGTATGTGAAATGGATTGTGCGATTCCATGGTGTGCCAAAGAGGATTGTGAGTGACCGAGACCCATTGTTCATTAGTAGTTTTTGGAGGAGTTTACAGGAAGCGTTAGGGATAGAGCTGTACCTTAGCACAGCTTATCACCCTCAAACTGCCGGCCAAATTAAGAGTGAATCATATCTTAAAGGATCTCTTGCATGCTTGTATACTCGATTTTGGAGGCTCGTGGGATGATCACTTACATCTTGTTGAATTCGCATACAACAATGGTTATTAGTCTAGCATCGGCATGACACTATTTGAGGCGTTATATGGCCAATAGTGCAACACTCCCTCATGTTGGTAGGAAGCGAATGAGAAACTGATACTCTGGCCAGATATGATTAGAGAAACGTCCGAGAAGATCAAGATCATTTGGCAATGGATGAAAACTGCAAAAGACAGACAAAAGAGCTGCACTGATAATAAACGTATAGATTTAGAGTTCTCTATCGGTGATATAGTATTTGTCACTGACTCTCCATTGAAGAATGTACTTCGGTTCGGTAGTAAAGGGAAGTTGGCACTGAGATGCATGGGACCTTTTCCAATAGTAGGGAGGATTAGGAACCTTGTTTATAGAGTCGACTTACCTCAAAAAATGGCGAGAGTGCACAATGTGTTCCACATTTCTCACTTATGGAAATTTATGCATGACTCAGGCGTAACTATCACACTGGATCAACTGGATGATATCGAGATTGATCCAGTGGCTTCGAGACCTTGTAGTGTATCTGTATCGTCGGATGTGATACAAAGCAGCTTAGGAGCAAGATGGTGAAGTTATTGAAGGTTCAGTGGAGTGGAAATGTAGGCGATTGCATTTGGAAGACCGAGGAGAGCATGTTGATAGCTTATCTAGACCTCTTTACTTGGTGGAACTTTCTATTTATCGCTTTTACTTTCACTTATGATATCATGAAGTATACCTTAGTATAGTATCCTACATGTTAGGATAGTATTTGTAGTTGTGTGTGCATGTTCGATATATGATGGTTGCATATGCTTGTATATAGTTGTTATGAATGCAGAATGACCTTGTTGATTTTTGCTGGCGATTTTAAGGACAAAATTTCTAAAGGGGAAGAACGTAACGACCTGTATTCCATATATCGGAGGATCGTAGAATATTAATATCATTTTATATGAGGTCATATGATTCTACGATTTTAGAAAATGACTATTAGAGCCATTTTCCATCCTTAGAGTTTATCGAACGGTTTTGACCCTGAAAATATTGTATGGCCTTTAACATTTGATAGGAGCCGAATTGGGATCTGAAATCACTTCCATCAGATCGAGGTTATGGTTTCCTTTCCGTAGAGTGGTCATAATAGGAATACAAACATGTTGTTAGGGGTGATGGGACGTCTCTCTATCATTTCACACTTCCAAAAATATAGAGAAACACCCATTAACCACCTTCTTAGCAAAAAGTTACCATAATCCTTACTTTAGTTAGCTAAAATTTGTCATTAGAGAAAGATTAGTCAGATTAGCACTTTGGATTAAAGTTTTGTTGTTGGAGATCATCTTGGATTTGTCGTTTACCCTTGGATTTCGTGGCTATTTAGATTTGTTTTGGATTGCTTGGGTTTTAGGTGAGTGATTTTAAGCCTCCACTCACTAATTAGCCACTATTTGATGTTTAGTGATGTTTTAAAATGGTTTTCAAACTCTAAAATACATTTTAAACCCTTTTTAATCACATATGTAAATTTCAAACGATTTTGAAAAGATTCGTAAAACTAGTGTTCTTATGGATCTAATTGTTCTTATGGCTACTACATTTAAATTTAGGATTCACATTGACATGTATGGATGTATGCTTATTAGTATAGACTGCATGCAATGATTGCTTGAATGTGTGGTGTTTGTTTAGTTGAAACCACCGATCGAATGGTGGCTTAGTTATATGAATATGTTATGGATCAATATTGATCGATATTATATTAGATGATTTAGTATGGAAATTTCAAGTGCGGAAATGCTGTAATGTAGCATGGAATTGTCCTTGGTAAAATGTACTCCTCATCTACGAATGAGGAAATACAACACATGATTTGGATTCCTTATGCTTAGGTAATATGATCGATCATATATGTTTGCTATGTACAAGGCAGGATGCCACTTTTGCACTAGGTCCAGTAAATTTATATTAGTCGAATCCAGGAGAAAACCATTATACCATAGTTAAGGTCGTCCTTAAGTATGTAAGAAATACTAAGGATTTTTGTTCTTCTGATATATGGAAACAACGTACTCTTAACGAAAGGGTATTTGAACTCAAGCTTTCAAAGCAACATTGATGGTAGTAAGTCAGTCTTAGGTATTGTGTTTATCCTCAACAGAAAGGCCATTGGAAAAGTTCTAAACAAGAAGTTGTGGCTGATTCAACTACGAAGGCTGAGTACATTGCCTTAAACGATGTCACAAAAAAGTACTATGGATGTGCAAATTCATTAGGGAGCTAGGAGTGATCCCAAGCAACGAAGGTCTGATGATATTGTATTGCTACAATAATGCAGCAATGCGGATTGTATAAGAACCATGAGCTCATAAGAAGTTGAGACACATCCTCCATAAATACCACATTATAAGGCATTTTATCAACGATAGAGATATCGTAATCAAGAGGGTTAAGTACCAAAGAAAACATAGCAAATCCATTCACTAGGATGCTTTCTCGGTCTAAATTTGGAAGATTGATTGAAGTTGTGGGGATAAGGCTCCACAAATGGCCTAGTCCAAGTAGGAGATTAACAGAGTTAAGGATGTGCCCTAGGGGAAATTGTATAAATAGTCATATAAACTTTACTCTGTAAACAATCTTGATCGAAATAAGTTTGTTTTTGGTTTTATGTTCTATTATATGTGTTGCCATATAGTTATATACGTAATGAATTAATTACTTTAAATATATATAAGTAGAAAATCCTTATAAGAAGTGTTTTATCGATTGCAATTACGAATGTGTTCGTAATCATGAGTATTGAATTTATATATATATATATATATATAGGTATGTATGTATATAGGTATGTATGTATGTATGTATGTATGTATAAACACTAACTTCTTAATTGTTCCTAGTCAAGATGTATTGAGAAAATGATATCAACACATCAGCTGAGACTATTGTATGTAACATTATTATACGATGGATGATGATTTACTTATGATCATTAGAGGCACCAAGCGGTTACATATTTGTAGTTGTTTGAAACAATCATAGAACGAGACGACAAGAGTCTTTTGTTGGTTAATACAATTAAGCCAAAATAGAAGATCTTATGGTAACGACGCATAGTAGTCTTCTGACTTGAGAGTACTGTCGATCTTAAGTAGTTAGACTATACTTTTAATACGATTAAACAGTTTGCATGACGACCTAGTTACGACCATAGTTGGTTATATGTTGAAAAAGTGAAACACTACATAAGCGAGGATTCGTCTCCTTCATTGTAGAAAGCCAAGTGTATTCGTAGCAATTTTATAACCTATTACCGTGTTTGATGCAATAATGGGGTAACCATTGAGAATGGCCAGTTAGGAGGTGTGAGGGGATTAAACTGTTGGCGTTATAACCTTCCAACATGCCAAACGCGTTAGACGCTAGTGGTAAAAGTTTTAGTTTTCCCAAACATTCCGAACACCTTTCATGCGAACGTGGGAATTTGATTCAATGTACAGGAATCTTAAAGATATTCAAATAAAATCAATGCTGGTTTTTCCTTGTATGGGACAACCATCTGTGACTCCACCATCTATCATTCCAACGTCAACATTTGACTATGGCTTCGCCTCTAGATTCAAAGGTTATGGTCAGGCAAGTAAAAATGTCATGAAGAAGAAAATATGATAAAATATAAGGTAACTACTCTTTTGGTTTGATATATGAGTGGCAGATGAAGAAATCTCCTTTTGAAACGACAAACCATAATAGTATTTCAAGTCAAAACAGTGTAGAATCTATTGGTTTGTCTTTATCGTATACCGTTAATTGGCCAAAATAATGTTGGCGAAGCAACAATAATTCTTATAGACAAAGAGAAATGTTTCAAGCTTTGGAAGATGATATTGCGAGAAGTTGGTTGATTGTTTGAAATAGTACAGATGAAGCACAACATTTAATACTAGCAATACTTGATCAGCAAGTCCGACCCTAATCCATAGGACTTTTTATTTGCATTATTTATGTATTTGTTTTATTTATTGTACTGTATTAGTTTTTTGATCTACTATTTTTTTCATTAGTTTATAAATCATAAAAATTATTTTAGAATATTTTAAATAATTAAAAATCAAACATACAAATTAACATAAAATATTAGTCATTTTTTCCATATCCCTTTTGCAACATGAAAACACAGCCTATTTCGCGAATTTACCCCATACAAAATACCTCTTTCGCTTAACAGAAAACACACCCTTAGTTTCACCATAGTTGGTATTCAATCATAAAGTCAAAATCTCTAACTAGAGTAAATTGATTAATCAATAAATTTTATTGGATTGAACCAAGGACTTTAAATTGGTTTATGCAATTAAATACATATATTAATAAAGTTTTTGACCTTAGACTAAACTCTAGATACATAAGAGATACAGTGATGATGAAAAGAATACGCGTCCGAAAATGACTCTAGTAGGTGAGCTTATTATAGATTAGAAATTGGATTTTTTCTAAACGATCTGTGAGCATTGAACATGTGCCTAATACTATACTTCAACAAAGTCCGTACAGGCTTTAGCATTTAATTGTTTAAAAATTGACTAAAAACCGAGTTCTTACCAGAGAGTCAACACAATTGCGTTTTTAGTTAATTTCGAATCCGATCAATGTCAAAATTAATGCAACGATCCGCATTTTCGATCCTCAAAGGTCGACACTAATACATCCATGGTATTCACGTGTCGAGCATCCAAGTGTCGGAAAGACAGACTGTTGGGGGAAAAAGAAAAGATAGAACATAATCTCACATTATGATGAGTAATATATAGTATACACTAGTTCTTTACAAATGGAAACTATAATATACATCAAAATTAGAGTATCCTAATCTATCCTCATCTTGGACAGTTATAACAACATGTCCACACAATTGCTGACAAATACAAATAACAAATGCAACAAAAATAAAATATACGTGAATATGTCATAGAGGCATCCAACTCGTCTCCTAAAGCTCCAAAGCATCCATAACTAGATCTGAAATATGCTCGGCCTGACCCGAGCATTATAAGAAAAATATGAAAGTGACTGTGCTATAGGATTGTGTAATATGGATAAACTACTTGTGCGGAATAAGTAAGTAAATAGTAAAAGCAGTAAAGTAAATGACACTAGAGATTTTTATACTGGTTTGAACTCCATTTCTAAGTCCAGTCCCAGACTCCTTCTGGATTTAAACTAGCAACCCTCACTTAATCTTGAGGAATAGGTTTACACCGCCTGAGCAACCGAACAAGACTTCTACCGCCTAAGCAACCGAATAGGACTTCTACCGCTTGAGCAACAGAACATGACTTCTTTACAAATAACAAAAGTATCTAACTGTAGTGTGCTCTTTGAATAGCACTGATAAGTCAATTAAGTACAACCTTCCTATAATCTTCTCCTTTATGATATGTAGTGTAATGTGCTTGAGAATTGTGGAAGATAGAGTGAATAATGATCAGAGAATGTAAGCAATTTGAGTGTAGTTTGAAAATAGAGAATAAGAGATAAGAATTTAAGAATATCAAAGTCAGTTGTTATGTGTTTGTTGAATTTTGAAATCTATTTATAGTGATTAAAAAGTTGCAACCATCGTTGAAAGGTAACAATGAAAAGAAACATGTGCAACTGTTGGTTTGAAGATGTTTCTCTTCGATGAAGAGAAGTGTCTTTTCATGAAAAAATAGTCATTGAGAATATTCAGCCGGCTGAATGGATTTATTCTGCCTTTTGAAATTTAAAAATCGAAAACAACAAAGTCCTAGGTTATTTTTGGCCTAATTCAACCGTCTGAATGTAGTCATTCAGCCGGCTGAATATTGTGAAACTATAAAATAGTTTCAGTATTCAGACGACTGAATGATCTCATTCAGCCGGCTGAATATTGTGAAACTATAAAATAGTTTCAGCAATCAGCTGACTGAATGAAGTCATTCAGCCGGCTGTTTCAGCCTATTGTGCAGGGTAGTGCATGTGTGTAAATGTTTTTATATATATTTCATTTCAGGAGAGATTTTAACATATTTCTAAATAATATAAAGACTCTAGGCAAAGGACTATCAGCTCCAAAATACTTTGAATGCGAATCTGTAACGAATCTCCTACGTAATTGATTAGTACACACAAATATTTATTTATATAGTTTGTCACAATCAAAACAATGTAAAATTGAGATTCCAACATTCTCCCATTTTTTGATGATGACAACTATATAAGTATAAATAATATATTTACATAAAAAAACTTACATTAGCATTGCTACACCCCCTGTTAATATACACAAATATTTAACTAACTTTTCTCCCCCTTTGACATCGACAAAAAGAAAGATAAACTATATGCACAATATCATTTGTTAAACAAAGATTATGTTATATAAATAACTCATACTCGAGATGTCATTACTAAAGAGGAATAACAATATTCATTACAACATTATATAAATAACTAGATAGAGCATCATAGAAGTTTGATAACAAAAGTAGAAATCTGGAAATAAATAAAACTAGGTAGAGAGAAGGCTCATCATCATCGGAATCCGAACTCGAAGATGGCCATTGAAATGGAGATGGGTTGTGAACTTCGGTAGATGTAGAACCAGAGCAAGAAATTTTATCCCATATTTTATTAAGAAAACCTTTTATGGAGTTGAATTTCTTTTTCGTCTTCTTTTCAAGATTCTTAATGTCCCGATGAAGTTTGGATTGATTTCGGGAGGGAGTGATGATAGCTTGTCTTGAGGAGGTTTCCGGGCCAACAATTTGAATGGAGTCATCATCCTCTTCTTCTTCTTCATGTTGAGCATGCGAAGAAGAGGCAATACTAGTGTCACGAGGTCGAGGAATACCTTGTTGAACATTGTGAGACCATTGTTGAAAAGAAATGATTTGTTGTGAAGGAGGCCGGTGAGAAAGACCCATCAATCCTAAAGTTTTTGCACCTAACTCACTAATGCTTGAAAACTCAGAGTCAGGCATTGAAATGCCGAAGTTGAGAAGGATACGCATAATATAAGCACCATAATGAATGGTCTTATTGTAACGACCCAGAATTTTGAACAAATTAAATTGAGAATATTTAATTAATTTTAAATATTTGAACGATGATTTAATTTGAATCCCGGATTGAACTTTGAATTTGGCGATTAAACTTTAAAATTTAATCTATTGAATGCTGAATAAAAATTTGAATATTCAATTTAAAGTTGAAGAAAAATATTTCGAAAGCTTTTAAAATTTATATTGATGATACTGAAGATAATTAAAGCTTCAGAATCGAGTTTGAAAGTAATTCGTTCAGTTTTGAAATTAAATCGTTCGAATCGATATTTCAAAATAGCCGTCTGGGGCACAGTCTCGGAATTCGATGAAACCAGTCCCATTGGGTCCGTAATATCGAATTATTACCGGATTTCAATTTTCATATTTTTCGGAGTTGTTTTGTGACCGTACGGTTACAAAACGCGTTGGAATTTTGGTCGAAAATAAATTGAATTTAAAATAAAAAGATAAATAATATGATAATCACATCAGCGTGTTGCCTGCCTAAAATCACTCCTAGAATCGGGAAGAAGATCGTGCAACCCATATTCTTTCTATTTTAAATTACCATCTCTCCCCGTTCAAAGATTCACAGTCGAGAAAAACATTAATGGCCAAACTCGAGAATCGCCCTCATTTCTTCATTCATTCCTCTTTTATAAACGAATCGAAAATATAGGGCAGAGCAGAATGAATCCAACCGCACCCCTCTCTCTCATTTTAAATCTTCAATCAAGACAATCAAATGGCCGAAGCCAGGATTCAACTGTCGCGAATTCATTCGCGTAAGGAGGAGATCTCGCGCACGGCAATGGCTTGCAAATCGATCGAAGGCGGCGGCGCCTTAGGCTGGGGCGGAACGCGAGCAGAGATTCGCGATGGGAGTCGAGCTCGATTAACGAGCGCGTTTTGGCGGTGCTGGGAGGGAGTTCGATCGAGGGGAAGGTCGACTTCATCGTCGATGGGCCACGAGAACAGCGAGCGTGAGGCACTGGAGCGGTGGCGTATCATCACTGGGCAGTGGGGATTCGGTGACCAAACAAGATGGGTTGCCGCGATCAACTCGCGACCGTGGAAGCGCGATGCCAGGAAGCTCGGCATCGTTATGGAGGCGGCGATGTTCTTCGATGACCTAGGCTCAGTTTCGAGGCCACGAGTTGCGATGGTGGCACGAGCAAACAATCGAGGGTTTCGCGTGGTGTTCTGGGGTTCGAAATCGCATGGTTCTACCTGAGTTCGAGCACAATGCCAGGATCTGGTATATCTCGTTAACATTTTGTTATTCTTCGTATATAGATTCTTTTCTAGTTTCCAGTTTATTGATTTCAAAACAGTTGTTTAAAAAAAAAATGGAATCGGCTATATATCTGTATGACAGTAAAATAAATTCTTATTTTGCTTACTGAAGAGGAAAACATGTACACGATTTTAAACTCACAATTTAATTTTAAAATGATATTTGAGGTGATTTAATTATTAGTTAATCAAATTTATAAATGATAATTGATGGTTCGATTTAATTCGAATATATAAATTTATGGTATAAACAATGTATAAATATTTCAGTTGCTAGTTTAATTTAAAATTTTGTAGTATGGGAGCAAATTTTTAGTTTGAAAATATGATTTTTACAGTAAGGAAAAATTGTTTAAAAACTAAAATTATTAGTTGAATTAAAATTTTAGTTTCAAATGAAAAATATTATTTAAAAGGAGATTTGTTAGAAATTTAATTTATTGGATAATTAAAATTACCAAACGAAAATTGGTTATTCGATTATCTCTAATATTAACAAATTTTGTAATTGCTTATACAAGGTTAAGAATGGAAAAACAAGCCGGAAATGAAAATGGATGGCAAAATAAAAGCTAAGGTGAGATCTTCTCACTCAGATTTATGATTGAATTGCAGTTATTGATTGATTTGTTTGAATGTGCTATTAGATATGATAGGATATATCTATATATATAGCAATATATACATATTGGCATATGTATATATTGAATTGATGATTTCCCGCCTCGTATAGCGGATGAGACCCTATTGCGCCGTTAGTAAGCGGATTTTTATAAAACCCATATACCGCGAAAATTCCGTACTGGAGCGGAATTGGTATTGTGCTAACATCTTTGGATGCAGGGAAACAGGTTGGAGGGATCCAACTGGACCCCTCACATTGATTGAATTTATTTCTATTGTGATATGAATCTGTGAATGATTATAGTGATGCTATTAATCATATTGATATCTGGAAATTGTTTGAAAGCTAAAATTTAGCTGAATGGATGTTTGACATCATTGGATTCCAAAAATAAACGAAATTGAATTTTTGAAATTCAAGTAGAAAATTTCTAAAAGAATCAATTTTTGAAATTGAAGAAATTTTGAAGAAAGGAATTTTTTTAAAAGTATAAAAAGTAAATTTTTATAATCGTATTGAATAAATTCCAGAATAAAGTGAAAATGCTAAATAAATGGATTTCATAAAACAGTGATTATAAATTGAAGAATTTAATTTAAATTTGGATTTTTAAATAGATTGAATGAGACGATTGAAATTTATTTCCTTAAAAAGGAATTTATTAAAAGAAGATAAGCTGGAAATCCAACTAGAAATTTAATTGGTAAATTGAAATAAATTGGGAAATAAATGTATAATGATTTCAATTTGAAGAATCCATTTTAAAACAGAATATCGAATAATTTGAGAAAAAAAATGAGGAATTTACTTAGTAGTGATAAATAAATTTAGAAATCAATATTGAAATTGAATTGATATTGAAGTTTTTATAAATAGAATTGGAATTTATAAAAGTTGTTTATAAATCCGAAATCACTTATTTTGATAAGTAAAAATATAGGAGTTGATAAAAAGAAGATTTATAAGTCGAAGTTGTTATTAAAATAGAAATAGAATTTATAAACGTGTTTATAAATTCAAAATCAGTTGAATTTGAGAAATTAAATATAGAAGACTTTTAAAGAAGATATATTCGCGATTTTGGATAGTGAATTTTTATTGAGATAAAAATGTGTAGAAATGATTGAAATTGGGTTAAGTGAATTATATTCACAATTTTGGATAGTGAATATATCGTTAAGTAAAATGGATTTATTTTTGAAGAAGTGATATTAAAAATGAAGTTAAACATTTTAAAGATGCTTTTAAAATGTATTATGAATCGAAAGCATAGATTTCAACAGTTCTTGTTGAAATAGGCGTTTTCGAAAATATAAGGAAATGGTAGACTATAACACAGTTGTTATAGTAAATGATTACCGAAAGGAAATGTTTTTATATAGTATTGGGATTTACATATCTATCTTAATTCCGAATCCCTATACTAGTGATTTTGAGTCATCGTAACGATGTTTTACGTAACATTCGTTTTGACTCAAATAAATGTTGTCAAAGTAAAAGATTTCCTTAACGAATGAAATATATACTTAATATTGATTTAAGTATATCGAATATTTTCAAATGTTGAAAATAAATAGATTTGTGAATTACTTATTTTTAAATAAGTATGGAATTGCTTTTCCAAAAATGAAATGAAATGTTTTTGGGAATTTATCTTCTTAAAGATAAATTGAAATTGAATATTGAAAACGATTTGAAAATCGAATATAAGTAGATATTCGAAAGTATAAATTCAATATGGAATTTATAAAAAGAAATGGGAATTCGTTTAAAAATAAACGTTGATTTATTTTTAAAGTGTGGAAATTTTATATCTAGTAAAGATATTTTTGAAGATGAAATAATTTGGAAAATTATTTGGAATCTGATGATGTTGCGCATCTTTATTGATAGTTAAATAACCGACTATCAATAATTACCTTAAATAGGTATTTGTTGTGAATTGGATGAATTTGAATGCCACACTTATTTTAAAATAAGCGCTCACTATTCGGGTTAGCCGGGAAAGGACTATGGGGTCGTATAACCCATTCCGAATATGTGATACGTCGTTATGAATCGCATTCGAAGACCGGTGTTGAAGACCGGATATTTTTGAAAACGGAAGGATTACCATCGAGTTACTCTACATCGACTGATCTTTGATTTAGAGGTTTTATCACCCTTAGTGACGGGAAGTCCAGACGTGATTAGAAATTTATCCGGATATGCAAGGGCTTCGTGAGAAGTGCCTTCGGTTCTGTTCGATCCCGGAACAGACTTGTATGGATTGTGTGTCTGACGTTACACTTTGAGATATAAAGCTGATTTCTTTCAAATACATTTCTATTGGTGGCGGAGAATTTATTCTCTTAGCTTAACACCCTTCTCTGAGACGTACGAGCTCAGAGGTTATGTAGTTGAAATTTATCAGCGATATGTCCCAATTTGGTAACGTGGCACACTGAGTGTTGCTGTGAAATGATCAGTGTTTGATCATTTGTGATATGATCATTTGTTTGATCTTATATCTTTGTGATCATAGGTTGATCATTTTGTTTGACCCGAAGCAGGGCTTTGTAGAAAGCGTAGCTTTGTGGACGAGACTTCGTCGAGCCTCACACCCCGGAAATGGTCGAAACAGGAAGGATGCGGCAAGGTTCTAGGGAGTAGCGCCCCTTAGTGTATGTCATTCCTTCTGGATAGAGGTGGTATCATGGTATGGAGCCCAGATACTTAACCTATGTGGTTGCTGCATTATTATCTATGTGGTTTGTTGGAAATCGGGGATCCTCGGGAAGATCGGTTACGATCGGGGGATGACATACGCGTGTCAGTAGTTACCTATTTTTGCAGAGGTAACCCGACCTTGTGTTGGCAGAGATCTAACCGTAATGTTAGGTTATTTCTCGGGTCGTCTATTCCAGGGACGTACCCATCGTGGAAAAGGAAGTTCCTTAGCCTGACCATTTGTTGGAAATCCAAACTCCAATACGAACTTTGTACGGTATTAGTTGTAGAACCTGCCATTTACGTACGGTGGTCACCACTGTTTAGATGGTAGCTATAGTAGGCATACAATACTGGTCGTATGTTGGCTAAGATTAATATTATACTTTCGAAATGTTTCTACACTATGCACTAATAATAATATCAAAAATGATTTGATTTTGCGTAGTAAGCATCTTTGACTATCATAAGAAGAAATCTCCTCCAATTCTGCGTTTGCATTGTGTGTGTGGTGGGAGGTCTTATGGTAGTTTCATTTTTTAAAAGCATTGCGAATTGACTTTAAAATTATCCTGTTGTTTATTTTAAAGAATAACTGTTTTACGATCTCACACCAGTCACCATGACTGACTCGGAGTTTATTGTTCCCTTCAAAACTCTGGGTGCCCACCAATTTCCACACGGGCAGCCTAGAGTTATATTATCAGGATATTCAGGATATTCTGGAGCTTTGGAGATAAGCTGGAGGACGAGACGTAGCATTTGTATCTGATATTATTTATTCCGCTGTGTATTCGATATGAGGACAAATTATATAACTTTCCATTGTTGTATATTGACTCTGATGATTGATGTATGTATAAACTGATATAGTTCTTTGATTTAAAGATTATTCAATTATCTATTATATATTGTTCCGCTGCGATGTGTAAGATTCTGATATTGTTTCGTTTTCTGATGTTGTTCTGTTATTGTTCTTCTCTCTTCTTCTCTTTTTCTTCTTCTTCTGCCTTTTTCTTTATCTAAAACCCTCACTATTGGAGTTTCCGGCACTCGATTGCTCGGCAGTCGATAAAGTGAGTATCGATGTCGAATTTTCGATAGTCGAAAATTTCGGTATGTGACACTTATATTTTCTTCGAATTATGATGTCTTGAAATTCATCTAAAATGATTTTGCCCCAATTTACTTGTTGGTTGGAGTAGATTGAATAGAGGGCTTGAAAATCTCTTTTATAGACTTTTTCGTAACTTCCCGTTCAAGGTTGTAGAGAGCGAATGAAGGCACGGTGAAGAAGACGTGCTTGTGGCCTTAAGGTGCTAGATTTTAAAGCACTTAAATCGGTAACGTGATCGAACAAGAAAAGATGTGAAACTTCGTCTCTATGATCCATATCAACTTCAATATCATCTATATCAACACCTTGAAATGGACAATTTAAAATATTGCCTAATCTTTGTAAAGGCAAGAAAATTTTAGTGCCACAAACTATAGACCAAACACAATCTTGTCGATTTTGAGGATTATGATGGTCTAGATTTAGATTTGCAAGAAAGAGTTTGATCAAAAGATGATTAATTTTAACATTATTGGGAGCATACCCTATGAGATTATCGAAGTGGAATTGCTCAGCCAATTCTCTAATCCGGTAAGCCGTGAAATCAGGAAACTTCATGAAAGCTCCTTCAAAGATATTGGAATTTTTCATGGAATTGAAACGTGAGACTGCAACATCATTCCAGAGCCATTGATGAATCTGATCTTCAGAAGGACTGGCAGTGGATTCCCTTGTTCATTTTGATCTAGGAGCTATTAGAGAGTTAAAAGAGGAGTAAAAAGGTGAAAATATGAGAAAGTTGTGCTAGGGTTCTGAAGTGAATGGGTAAAAGGGTGAAAAGATGAATTTATAGGTAGGTGAAAAGGAAGGGTAATATTGGGAAAAAATTTGTAGGACCTAGCTTAGAAAATGCCTCAGGAAGAATTCTGCCGACTGAATGACTGTAAACAGCCGTTTGAATTACTTCCCGCAAGAAAATAGTTCATTTTCGAACTAATTTAGATGTCTATTTTAAAATATTCAGCCGTCTGAATCTGGAAAAATATATTTTAGTTTTATAATAGACAGCCGACTGAATTCTGAGAAATCTTATTGTAGCCTTTATAACAAGATATATTATAAGAACAAAGTGAATATTTTTTTTTTTAAATAAACAAACAAGATTACAAGATTAACAAGAAAACTTTTAAATAGATTTGGAAGAAGAGCTTGGAGTATGATATTCATCCGGTTCTATTTTTGTGTTCTCTTTATATGGCCTGAGTGGTGACCATCTACTGCCGCGTTCCCATGAATTTGGAGATATTGGTGGACGCTGTGGCGATAGTTCCCAAGTATTATGTCGGGATGGAGAACAAACAGGAGACGGTTGATGAATCGTGCTTTTGGATGAAGATCCACGGAATTTCAATGCGAATTGTTTTAAAAAGATTAAACGCTTGGCGTTACCTTTTTTTTCATAATAAAGTTCGCTTTGTAGTTCCAGTGATTCCCTTTGGTAATGATGAATGTCATCTATTTTTTCTTTGGTAGATGGTGAACCAAAAAATAGAGATCTTCTTGTTCTTTTACCAGGTAGAGTATAACCTGTGTGAGTAGTTGGAGGCACAATTGGTACTGGTTCATAAATCAGTGTTGGAGTAGGTAAATTCACCGATCTCGAACTAGGAGAAGAATAAGACAGAGCAGAGGATTCAAAATTATGCTGGGTAGACATTTTTTGAGTAGGAGAATTGAAACTGTTTTTATTTTAATTGAATGCAAAAGAGAGAAAAAGGATTAGAGGTATTTATATGTAAACTTTCATATAAATAGAAAGAACATTGGTGGTTAGGATTTTAAGAACCAGAGAAAAAATTGGTTTAAAAAACATTGTAAGGTAAAAAGTAAACAATAAAAATAGAATGCAAACCCAAAAATAGATGTGAAGAAAGAGTAGTGTAGTGGTAAAGCACTAGATTTTCAAGTAAGAGATCCCGAGTTCAAGTCTTCAATTTTTTTTATTACTATTATTATAATTTTTTTAGAAAATTATAAATCCTTGATGGAAACAATTCCTATTTCTCTTCTTAATTTTTGGGGCATTTCACTAGAAGGACAAACTTTGCAATCCAATTAGTTTCTAGGACACACATTCAAAGAAATTATTTTCAAGGCCAAAGTCGGTAGAATAATTACTTTCAAGGACAAAGTCAGCAGTCCAATTACTTTTAAGGACATAATTTCATAGGTTTTTAGACCCTAGAAACTAATTATTTTACGTTTTGTCCTTGAAAGTAATTATTCCAATTGTGTGTCCTAGAAACTAATTCCACTTGCTAAAGAGGCCCTTGTGGCTAATTTCCACTTTTATAAATATATTTTCATTTAAAGGTTTTGTAAATATGTTTGCCAATTGATTTTCAGTGGATACAAATTCCAGTCTGACTAAATCCTTTTCAATATTATCACGAAGAAAATGATGACATATGTCAATATGTTTTGTTTGTGAATGATTGACAAGATTTTTTGATAAGTTTATAGCACTAGTATTATCACAAAAAATTGTTGATTTAGATAAATGAACACCAAAATCTTGAAGTGTTTGTTGCATATAAATGACTTGAGCACAAGCTAAGGCAGCAGAAATATATTCTCCTTCACAAGTTGAGAGTGAAACACAATTTTGTTTTTTACTAAACCAATAGACTAAGGATTGTCCAATGAAGTGACAAGTCCCACTAGTACTTTTTCGATCCGTTCGACATCCTCCAAAGTCAGCATCACTATATGAAACTAACTTGAAAGGACATTCTTTCGGATAGAAAAGTCCAAAATCTTTGGTTTTGCTAAGATAACGCAATATGCGTTTTACTGCTCGCATATGTGATTCTTTAGTATTTGCTTGGAATCGTGCACATAAACAAACACTCATCATTATGTCAGGTCTACTAGCAGTTAGATAAAGTAATGATCCAATTATACTTCGATATAATTTTTGGTTAACACGTTTGCCATCTTCATCTCTATCGAGATGAACTGTTGTACTCATTGGAGTTGATTTAGCAGAAGTATTTTCCATATTAAAGCGTTTAATTAGATTACTACAATATTTTTCTTGATTAATAAAAATTCCATTTTCTATTTGTTTAATTTGTAAACCAAGAAAATAAGATAATTCTCCCATATGTGACATTTCAAATTCTTTGGTCATTATATTTGAAAATTCCTGACATAATTTTTCATTTGTAGAGCCAAAAATAATATCATCTACATAAATTTAATTATTAAAATATCCTTTTTAGTTCTTTTAATAAAAAGAGTTTGATCAACCTTACCAATTTCAAAACCAGAATATATTAAATAGCTCTTAAGATGTTCATACCAAGCACGAGGTGCTTGTTTTAGACCGTATAAGGCTTTCTTAAGTGTATAGACGTGGTTTGGAAATTTTTCATGAATGAGTAATGGAGGTTGTTCAACGAAAATATTTTCTTTTATATAACCATTTAAGAAAGCACTTTTAACATCCATTTGATAAAGTTTGAAATTATGAAAACATGCAAAGGCCAGTAAGATACGTATTGCTTCAAGTCGTGCAACTGGAGCAAATGTTTCTTCATAGTCAATACCTTCTTCTTGATTATATCCCTGTGCGACTAATCTGGCTTTATTCATAGTTATATTACCTTGTTCATCTGCTTTATTTTTGAAAACCCATTTAGTACCAATGACTGTTTGATCACTTGGTCTAGGAACTAGTTCTCAAACTTCGTTTCGTTCGAACTGGTTTAGTTCTTCTTGCATAGCTATAATCCAATAGACATCAGTAGATGCTTCTTTTGCATTTTTAGGTTCGATTTTAGAAAGAAAAGCTACATGGCCCATTTGATTAAGTTGATTCCTAGTTCTAACATGTGAATCAATTTCTCCTATGACATTTTCTACTGGGTGATCTCGTAAAATCCTAGGAGGAGATCTTAATTCATTTTCATTATAAATAATGTTTTCATTTTCTTCAAAGTTATAAATAATGTTTTCATCTTCTGCAAAATTATTTTGAGTAACCGTATTTGTGACTGTCTTAGGTATATCTTCATCATCCTTAAAATTATTATAAAATTTGAAATTTTCGTCGAATGAAACATGAAGTGTTTCCCCGATTGTTTTTGTTCTTTTATTGAAAATTCGATAAGCTTTGCTTCGTTCTGAATATTCTACGAAGATTCCTTCATCGGATTTTGGGTTGAATTTTCCAAGCTGATCTTTTGTGTTTAAGATAAAACACTTTGAACCAATGTAAGAAATTTGAGTGCAGTTTGAAAATAGAGAATAAGGGATAAGAATTCAAGAATATCAAAATCAGTTGTTGTGTATTTGTTGAATTCTTAAATCTATTTATAGTGATTAAAAAGTTGCAACCATTGTTGAAAGGTAACAATGAAAAGAAACAGGTGCAACTGTTGGTTTGAAGATGTTTCTCTTCGATGAATAGAAGTGTCCTTTCATGAAAAAATAGCCGTTGAGAATATTCAGCATACTGAATGGATTTATTCATCCTTTTGAAATTTAAAAATCGAAAACAGCAAAGAAATAGGCTATTTTTGGCCTAATTCAGCCGTCTGAATGTAGTCATTCAGCCGGCTGAATATTGTGAAACTATAAAATAGTTTCAGTATTCAGACGATTGAATGGTCACATTCAACCGGCTGAATATTGTGAAACTATAAAATAGTTTCAGCAATCAGCCGTTTGAATGAAGTCATTCACCCAGCTGTTTCAGCCTATTGTGCAGGGTAGTGCATGTGTGTATATGTTTTTATATATATTTCATTTCAGGAGAGATTTTAACATATTTATAAATAATATAAAGACTCTAGACAAAGGACTATCAGCTCCAAAATACTCTGAATGCGAATCTGTAATGAATCTCCTGCATAATTTATTAGTACACACAAATATTTATTTATATAGTTTGTCACAATCAAAACAATGTAAAATTGAGATACCAACAAAATAATGCCCGGATCAGTCTGGTAAACTAGCTGAGAAAACACTTCAAATGGATTTTAATGTTATGAAAACATTTCAAAATTAAGGTAACTCGCAAGACCACACCGCACATAAACATAGATAGGTTTTTACCTTACGATAACCAAACATTTTATAGAAAATCCGATGATATTATAATTATGACTAGGGTTTAAAGTAAATTATGAATATAGCTAGAATGCTTACATCAAACGTTCCAGCATAATTAGGCACAACTAAGTCCGTACAACGTTTATTGGAGAATGGATTCCTTCAATGACAAGGCTATTGGGGTATCGCCTATCATAGTACACCTTCAGATAAAATGTACCACGAGCCTCGCATGGACCCCCTGCAAGGTAAGACCAGCCTACCCCTTACTAGATAGTACTGAATATTTCATCACCATGGTTGCTTTGCAATCTTTTCCCGAGTGTAACGACCTGTAAATTTCAGTGGTTTTATTTATTTAATTAATTGAATTTTGTGAGATTTTAAACGATAAAAATTTTAAATATAAATTTGATATTTGGAATGCATTTTATTAAACATAGCAACTGGTAAATTTTCGTCCGAAAATATGAAAATTTATTTCGCGCGTAAATTTACTTCAACTTAATCAGTTAAAAATTGGTGATAATAAAATGTTTTCCAAACCTAAATATTTTTACATGGAAAATTTGTAAATCATCTTCTGAGTGAGACGTCATCTTTCGTTTCGTCAAATTTGGACTTCTGTTGCTCCGTTTATCTTAATTCTGGCTGAATAGCAGCATTTTCGGTACCGATTATCGACTTTTGATCGGATGATCGTACCACCAATATTTGTATACCATTTTGATCGTCTCGTCGTGCTGATCTCAGCGGTATATTTATTTCTTTATTTTGAGGTCCGGTACGCGACATAAACAATAAAACAGTGTGTCGTACCGGTACCCTGAATTGTGACCGTTAGCTTTCGTTTCCTTTTTTTAAGTTTGAACGTGCAGGCCAAGTAATATAATAAATTGCTTTAAACTTTTGCTAAATCAATGATAGCTGTACGTCCCTTTGGCTTTTGAATTTTTAAATCTAAAATTTCGGTGGAACGTTTCTTCTGCCACTTTATCTCCTTCGTTTCTGTTTAATATCTTTTGAACAGTTCATTTCTTTCCAAGAGTGGTTGCTATTCTTTTAGAAAGCCTGTTCATCATCCCTTTCTTTTATTTTCTAAAGCCTTCTCATATTCATTTTTCCTCTGCCTGAATCTCACGTCGCCACAACAATCTTCCTCCCCACCGTGAGCAGCAGCCGCTTACCAACCCCTACCCTACGCCTGCCATCGCCCTACGCCTGCCATCCACCACCACTCCATGCCTTTCGCCACCAGCCACATCTCCTCTACAGACCGAGATCTACCCCATGCCCATTCCGAGACCAGTCACAGCCCCTACCCCATAATCCAGATCCACCTCACCTCCTGCCGAGCCCAAGTTCGCAGCAACTCGCCCGAGCCAGATCTCCGCGCACCTGACCTGTTCCACGCTAACCTCCTTCCACCTCCACTACTGAGCCGAACCCATAGCCTATTCGAGCCACTGACCTCCACCCCATTACGCTCTTCCCACTTTGAACCCCACCCTTCGCCGCTTATAGCTGCGTGTCCTCACCGTACAGCCTCTCGCCATCCAAAGCGACCAGGCCGAGCCTTCCCCAAAAGCCCACGCCCATGGCCTGCGCCTGTCATGCTACTTCCCTCTACTTTTCCCATCCTCTGTTGCTGAGAAGTGGTAATATATAAAGAGTGTTATATCTTGCCTGTTGTTGTTATATTTTTCTGTTTTGTTTTGTTTTATATCTCAAACTGTGCTGTGTATCTATATGTAAATCGGCAACAGCAACCTCTATTTTTATGTATATAAATAGTGTTTGGGTATTTTGAAAAGTTTTATATATGTATTATATGTGTTTAAGTATAGATATTCATATATAATATAAAGGAAGCTTTTGTATATATATATTTAGAAGTAGCAGCCATATCAATTATTTTTAAGTTCATATATTTATGTCCCCATCTGCTTAAAACCTATTTTTCAATTCAAGTTATATATACGCGAAGTGTTAGAAGAGTTTAATTTAGTTTATAAGGTGTTATGTGTATTTCTATTATCTGGTTAAATCATTTCAATGAAAATGTTAACGTATTGACATGATTATTTCAAATTTCAATAATAAAAAAAGTATTTATATAATATGTGTATTGATTTCGATATTTTATATATATAGATTTGTTTCGATCTTTATATACTTATGTTATAAGTTGGTTGTATATTTGTTGTTTTGTTTGTATTTTTCAATGTGCATATCTCTGTTTTATATATAAGCTATATTATTCTATAGAACTACAGTACCATATGCATAAGTTATGGTATTATATAGGTATTTGTATGATGTTTATATATAGATTTATATAAACTATGCATGTGTTGTTGCATAAATTATATATATTTGTTTATCTATATGTAGGTAAATTGTTTTAGTCATTATATGTATATTCAAAGGCTTAAAAAATATTTATAGATCTGTTTGTTTTATGGTTGAAGGAATACATACAGGTCTGCGTGTGTATATGCAAACGGTATTTACTTTATATATAATATTATATGTATGTTTCAACATGATTATTATAATATATAAATGTTTATATTGCAGTTTTACAATAGATATATTAGCTTATATGCTTGCAGTTTATAGTTAATATAATATACCTAGTTTTTATTTGCTGTGGCTGCTAAGTATTTCTATATATATATATATATAGTGTAGAGTTGTTTCTCTTATAATTGGCTATGTATATTATAGAAATACTGATTTTAAAGTAATATAATGATATAATTTACATTTCGTTTCAGCCTATATCAAGTAGATTCTAATTTATTTCCATCGATTCTTTATTATCAGCTTGTCCGTCGAATCTGTATCCATCTAGCTTTGATTTGGAATTTCATGCTTGGATCTGTAACCCAATTCATTGTCTATTTTCTCTAGCCTCGAAAGGTGAGCAATCACTCACGATTAATATTCTTATAGTTATTAAATTTGATTCCAATTGAAATGTCAATTGAAATATGCTGATGTTAGTTATTTACATTGTTATATATGTCATTATCTGTATCTGTTCACTTGTGACATCCGACACCATTATCTGTTATTTATACTGATGATATATGTCTGTTACTGTTGTTATTTTATTTTCATATCTATTATCACTCTGCAAGTTCCCTGTTAGTATAGAATCACTATGGGTTGAAATGATACATACCCGAACGATCTGTAGAATAGGAGAAAATCGTTATGGGTTGAAATGATAAACCCAAGCGATTTTCATTGAATTGAATTTGGGATTTCGGGTTGAAAAGATATATACCCGAATATGTTTAAATTGCGGATTGAAATGATAAATATCCGTATCACTTGACCATAGGGTAGAAAATTATATACAGGCACCGTTGGTCTATATATAAACGTTTTGAAAATGATATCTATGGTTTTGAAAGAGAAATATATGATTTTGATTAATACTGATTTTAAAGATTTATTAAAGTTAATTTAATAAAGTTGATAACTAATATGTTTAAGTATTTAATATCTATATTTTTAAATATAGAATTTGTATTGATTTGAAATTGATTGAAATTGTATTTATTTAAGAATTATACTTAAATAAGTCTGATTTGAAATGTATTGAATTTGAACATTTAAAGAAGTGATTTTCAACTTGAAATTTGAAAGGGTGACTTAAATGGATATTTCAAACATATAAATATTTAAATGAGATCTGTTGTTTATTTAAATTGTAAATTGAAATTGTATTTAGATGTTATGGAAATGATTAAGTTAATATTTCAAAACTAAATAATTGTAAAGTGAATTTGATATGTATATAAATTTATCGAGTTTAGTTTTGAAATGATGAATATTTAAAGCTTAGAAATATATCAAAATTGAAATGACTTATTTATGGTTCAGATATGTATTTGAAATCGAAATTGAAATGGTTTATTTAGAAGCTGAATCGAGTTGAAACTAATGATTTGAGATTTGATTAAATTAAATTTTTGGAATTCGAGTTAATTTGGATCGATTTGTGAAATTTGAGGAAATTAATTTATTTTATAACGAAAATTTAATGTCTAGACTGTTTAAAAAGGAAAGTGTTATGATTTCGAAAAATAATATAATTTTGGAAAGTAATATGATTTTAAAAATGGATATATTTGAAGTGAAATGATATCGTATTAAATTTGGGTTTTGAAATGATAATGATTTTGGTTTGAAGTATAACTATTTTGAGACGACCACGGTGTTATAATAACGATTGGTTGGCAAAGAGACCGGGATCGGATATGGACATACTCTCTGTCAATACCGAAAACCACTTTGACAACCGTGTATGCGGTGGAGATTCCAGAATGAAGTAGGATGGTGGCGACGTTCTTAAGGTATGTTACGTGGACCCAACTCCCGTGAGTTGGCAATAAGGTGGCTAAAACAGGAGCGATCTCGGACCAGTGAGGTAGCACCTCTTCTCGGACGCATTTCTTCGATATTATACTCTTACTTGTGATTTGACTAGATGGCCATCCTCCGATTTGGGATGTTGTTCGAGGTGGAACGGTAGTGGCTGCTATGCGTATCCATCAGTCCGTGTGCGTAATTGGTATATCTACCCTGGCATTACCTAGTTGTGCCGTGTCACCTACCATACCGAGCTTTACTACGATTATGATTTTAAGATCCGACCGCGTTAAGGTTCTCCATCCCCTTAACGCTATTTTCCGATATGATTATACTTTACTTATTTAGACACTATTATAATAGCGAATATTACTACATAGTAAATAGTTTAACGGATCCTTAGGGGATGGTTATCTCAAACATCCTTTAAGTTACTTGTATTTCAGTTGATATTTCACTTGAGTTGGATTTATTAATATAAGAATGTTAATCCTGACTCGAGTGTTTTGTGTTTTGCTTTACGCTCGGGTCAGACTGAGTGATACAGCATTGGAGACTCACCTTTGGAGTTGGAGCTTCGCTTGGAGATCCAGCTATCTATCGATCCTGCTTTCAGTTATTCTGTTGATCCAGTGATGTATTCAGATCTGGTATTTGATTATTGTATTGAGACATCTATTGTATTCGAGACCTCTGTTGTATCTTGTTTAACTCTGTTATATATATATAGTAGCTTCATGAACTACTATCCTTTGTTTCCGCTGCAGTATTGTTATATTACTCTGTGTCTGTAATTATTTTATTTACTGTATATGATGAGTTTTGCCAAATTTTATTTACAACGCGGTATGTTGAGCAATTCAACTCCGGCATGAGTGTCTACCTATACACTTATAATGGATGCGAATGGCTGAAAATAGCGGGTCGTTACAGTTGGTATCAGAGCTCTGGTTTTAGGCAAAACTCAGCATATGTAGTAAATTCAATTACAGAATCACTTTCGTTCGAGCTTGAATTCCTTCTTCTTGACTCGGTTCCTTTGAATTTTAGAACGTTCACTTCGGTTCCAAAGTCCATTCGTGTCTCCCCATCCGTGTCTTTTGATTCTGGAATATCCCATAACTTCACTTCGAATGATCTCTATAATAAATCGGTGGTCTCGCCAATCTTCGAATAATTTGTACTAGGGTGAAACTCCTTTACAATCGGTATTGATTCACCGGAGATTTTCTGTATCCTCGGTTTACGATGCTGCTATCTTATGCTATATCCGAATTCTACCTCTGGTAATCGAATGTCGATTTGCTTCAGAATTCTACATCGATCTTATCTATGAAGTCACGGTTGACCCGGTTAAGGTTGCCCGCGATTTATACAACTTTATCCATCTTCCTGTTGAAATACAATCATCTAACCTTCGTTTCGAGCCTATCTATTTTAGATTAGAATTCTCTTTGATTTGAGTCTCTCTATATTTGGATCTCTATCCTTGTGTGGAATCCAATTCTGGAATCATCGTGTGAGGGAGTGTATTTGAAATTAATATAAAATAGTTTATGTTTATAGTGTGTTGTTTGAGTTGTTGATGTTGATTTGGATTTTCGATCGATTCGTCTGATCAACGCTATTGATAGGATTTCCAAAACACTTGAACAGAGCAAACTGACACAATATAATTTCCAAATTTGATAAACGAAATAAATTTGTATGATTATATTTTAAATATATAAGAAAAAATTTCTGGAATTAAAAGTTAAATAATTTGGTTGTTGAAAATGATAATATTTGATTTTCATTTTATTGTTTGTAAGTCATTGACTATTGCAAAATGACTATTGTTTATAAATTATTTGGAATTGAAATGGATTTAAATTGAGAATTTAAGAATTAAATTTCTGGTGATTTCAAACTTTGTTTTAAAGTCTTAAAATGTATATTATTTAAAGTATTTTCGAATAAAATGGTTTTCAAAGAATTTTACATGTTTAAATCAGTGCTCTTCTCTTTGTCATTGGAAAATAATTTCGGTGATGACGGCCGCATCATCGACATTCATTTTCGAGTTTCGAAAAGGAGAAACCATTCTGTAGCTTTGCTACGGTTTTATTTTGAAAAAAAAAGAATATATTCAATTTGAATTTCTTCAGCATAATTTGATGTATATATATATATAAGTATCTGATTTTTAAATTAAATTTGATTTGATATAAATATATTATATATATCTCTAAATTGTTTGAAGTAAATCGGAGATTTAAATTCTTAGATTTTGGATTAAAGATGATTTCAATTATAAATTGAAGTCAAAATTCTTGGATAAATAGTTAACTGGGAATAACTGTATAATACTCAATTACATCATAACATAACTTACCCAAAATTTTCAGAAGTTAAAATGTAATTGGATAGTATACAATATAAAATGACTTTTATAAATAGAATTTGAGTGGATATAATAAAGGTTATACACTTAAATTTTAGTTATAAATATTAATTGAAGTAAATAGAATTATAAGTTAAGTGGATAATAAGATGAGACAAATAAATTTTGCTTTGAAGAAATTAATAAATTAAAATTTGATTTAAGTATGGAAATACCTTGAATTTAAAAATCAATTATTGAATTTAAATTGATTTAAACTGAAATTATATTGTTTAAATTAATTTATATGGTTTAAATATATGTGATAAGACATATTAAGTGGAATAAAACTTAATAATAATTTGGAATATAAAAATTAAATTTGTTGAATAAAATATGAGGAAAATAAATGATTATACAAATTGATTGATTTAGAAATTGTTAATTGAGAATGACTAGATAATAAGATAATGAATATAGAATAGATAGATTGATTTAACTTAAGTGAAACGAAGTGGATTAAACCAAATTGTTAAATATTAATTAGTTTAATTTGAAATTTTATGGTTTAAATTAATTGTTTTATCTTGTCTTTCAATCTAATTTCTTTCTGGTTGTTTCTATTCTCCTACCTTCTTCCTTTTCGAGGACGAAAAGTTTTGAGTGGGGGAGAGTGTAACGACCCGTAAATTTCAGTGGTTTTATTTATTTAATTAATTGAATTTTGTGAGATTTTAAACGATAAAAATTTTAAATATAAATTTGATATTTGGAATGCATTTTATTAAACATAGCAACTGGTAAATTTTCGTCCGAAAATATGAAAATTTATTTCGCGCGTAAATTTACTTCAACTTAATCAGTTAAAAATTGGTGATAATAAAATGTTTTCCAAACCTAAATATTTTTACATGGAAAATTTGTAAATCATCTTCTGAGTGAGACGTCATCTTTCGTTTCGTCAAATTTGGACTTCTGTTGCTCCGTTTATCTTAATTCTGGCTGAATAGCAGCATTTTCGGTACCGATTATCGACTTTTGATCGGATGATCGTACCACCAATATTTGTATACCATTTTGATCGTCTCGTCGTGCTGATCTCAGCAGTATATTTATTTCTTTATTTTGAGGTCCGGTACGCGACATAAACAATAAAACAGTGCGTCGTACCGGTACCCTGAATTGTGACCGTTAGCTTTCGTTTGCTTTTTTTAAGTTTGAACGTGCAGGCCAAGTAATATAATAAATTGCTTTAAACTTTTGCTAAATCAATGATAGCTGTACGTCCCTTTGGCTTTTGAATTTTTAAATCTAAAATTTCGGTGGAACGTTTCTTCTGCCACTTTATCTCCTTCGTTTCTGTTTAATATCTTTTGAACAGTTCATTTCTTTCCAAGAGTGGTTGCTATTCTTTTAGAAAGCCTGTTCATCATCCCTTTCTTTTATTTTCTAAAGCCTTCTCATATTCATTTTTCCTCTGCCTGAATCTCACGTCGCCACAACAATCTTCCTCCCCACCGTGAGCAGCAGCCGCTTACCAACCCCTACCCTACGCCTGCCATCGCCCTACGCCTGCCATCCACCACCACTCCATGCCTTTCGCCACCAGCCACATCTCCTCTACAGACCGAGATCTACCCCATGCCCATTCCGAGAACAGTCACAGCCCCTACCCCATAATCCAGATCCACCTCACCTCCTGTCGAGCCCAAGTTCGCAGCAACTCGCCCGAGCCAGATCTCCGCGCACCTGACCTGTTCCACGCTAACCTCCTTCCACCTCCACTACTGAGCCGAACCCATAGCCTATTCGAGCCACTGACCTCCACCCCATTACGCTCTTCCCACTTTGAACCCCACCCTTCGCCGCTTATAGCTGCGTGTCCTCACCGTACAGCCTCTCGCCATCCAAAGCGACCAGGCCGAGCCTTCCCCAAAAGCCCACGCCCATGGCCTGCGCCTGTCATGCTACTTCCCTCTACTTTTCCCATCCTCTGTTGCCGAGAAGTGGTAATATATAAAGAGTGTTATATCTTGCCTGTTGTTGTTATATTTTTCTGTTTTGTTTTGTTTTATATCTCAAACTGTGCTGTGTATCTATATGTAAATCGACAACAACAACCTCTATTTTTATGTATATAAATAGTGTTTGGGTATTTTGAAAAGTTTTATATATGTATTATATGTGTTTAAGTATAGATATTCATATATAATATAAAGGCAGCTTTCGTATATATATATTTAGAAGTAGCAGCCATATCAATTATTTTTAAGTTCATATATTTATGTCCCCATCTGCTTAAAACCTATTTTTCAATTCAAGTTATATATACGCGAAGTGTTAGAAGAGTTTAATTTAGTTTATAAGGTGTTATGTGTATTTCTATTATCTGGTTAAATCATTTCAATGAAAATGTTAACGTATTGACATGATTATTTCAAATTTCAATAATAAAAAAAGTATTTATATAATATGTGTATTGATTTCGATATTTTATATATATAGATATGTTTCGATCTTTATATACTTATGTTATAAGTTGGTTGTATATTTGTTGTTTTGTTTGTATTTTTCAATGTGCATATCTCTGTTTTATATATAAGCTATATTATTCTATAGAACTACAGTACCATATGCATAAGTTATGGTATTATATAGGTATTTGTATGATGTTTATATATAGATTTATATAAACTATGCATGTGTTGTTGCATAAATTATATATATTTGTTTATCTATATGTAGGTAAATTATTTTAGTCATTATATGTATATTCAAAGGCTTAAAAAATATTTATAGATCTGTTTGTTTTATGGTTGAAGGAATACATACAGGTCTGCGTGTGTATATGCAAACGGTATTTACTTTATATATAATATTATATGTATGTTTCAACATGATTATTATAATATATAAATGTTTATATTGCAGTTTTACAATAGATATATTAGCTTATATGCTTGCAGTTTATAGTTAATATAATATACCTAGTTTTTATTTGCTGTGGCTGCTAAGTATTTCTATATATATATATAGTGTAGAGTTGTTTCTCTTATAATTGGCTATATATATTATAGAAATACTGATTTTAAAGTAATATAATGATATAATTTACATTTCGTTTCAGCCTATATCAAGTAGATTCTAATTTATTTCCATCGATTCTTTATTATCAGCTTGTCCGTCGAATCTGTATCCATCTAGCTTTGATTTGGAATTTCATGCTTGGATCTGTAACCCAATTCATTGTCTATTTTCTCTAGCCTCGAAAGGTGAGCAATCACTCACGATTAATATTCTTATAGTTATTAAATTTGATTCCAATTGAAATGTCAATTGAAATATGCTGATGTTAGTTATTTACATTGTTATATATGTCATTATCTGTATCTGTTCACTTGTGACATCCGACACCATTATCTGTTATTTATACTGATGATATATGTCTGTTACTGTTGTTATTTTATTTTCATATCTGTTATCACTCTGCAAGTTCCCTGTTAGTATAGAATCACTATGGGTTGAAATGATACATACCCGAACGATCTGTAGAATAGGAGAAAATCGTTATGGGTTGAAATGGTAAACCCAAGCGATTTCCATTGAATTGGATTTGGGATTTCGGGTTGAAAAGATATATACCCGAATATGTTTAAATTGCGGATTGAAATGATAAATATCCGTATCACTTGACCATAGGGTAGAAAATTATATACAGGCACCGTTGGTCTATATATAAACGTTTTGAAAATGATATCTATGGTTTTGAAAGAGAAATATATGATTTTGATTAATACTGATTTTAAAGATTTATTAAAGTTAATTTAATAAAGTTGATAACTAATATGTTTAAGTATTTAATATCTATATTTTTAAATATAGAATTTGTATTGATTTGAAATTGATTGAAATTGTATTTATTTAAGAATTATACTTAAATAAGTCTGATTTGAAATGTATTGAATTTGAACATTTAAAGAAGTGATTTTCAACTTGAAATTTGAAAGGGTGACTTAAATGGATATTTCAAACATATAAATATTTAAATGAGATCTGTTGTTTATTTAAATTGTAAATTGAAATTGTATTTAGATGTTATGGAAATGATTAAGTTAATATTTCAAAACTAAATAATTGTAAAGTGAATTTGATATGTATATAAATTTATCGAGTTTAGTTTTGAAATGATGAATATTTAAAGCTTAGAAATATATCAAAATTGAAATGACTTATTTATGGTTCAGATATGTATTTGAAATCGAAATTGAAATGGTTTATTTAGAAGCTGAATCGAGTTGAAACTAATGATTTGAGATTTGATTAAATTAAATTTTTGGAATTCGAGTTAATTTGGATCGATTTGTGAAATTTGAGGAAATTAATTTATTTTATAACGAAAATTTAATGTCTAGACTGTTTAAAAAGGAAAGTGTTATGATTTCGAAAAACAATATAATTTTGGAAAGTAATATGATTTTAAAAATGGATATATTTGAAGTGAAATGATATCGTATTAAATTTGGGTTTTGAAATGATAATGATTTTGGTTTGAAGTATAACTATTTTGAGACGACCACGGTGTTATAATAACGATTGGTTGGCAAAGAGACCGGGATCGGATATGGACATACTCTCTGTCGATACCGAAAACCACTTTGACAACCGTGTACGCGGTGGAGATTCCAGAATGAAGTAGGATGGTGGCGACGTTCTTAAGGTATGTTACGTGGACCCAACTCTCGTGAGTTGGCAATAAGGTGGCTAAAACAGGAGCGATCTCGGACCAGTGAGGTAGCACCTCTTCTCGGACGCATTTCTTCGATATTATACTCTTACTTGTGATTTGACTAGATGGCCATCCTCCGATTTGGGATGTTGTTCGAGGTGGAACGGTAGTGGCTGCTATGCGTATCCATCAGTCCGTGTGCGTAATTGGTATATCTACCCTGGCATTGCCTAGTTGTGCTGTGTCACCTACCATACCGAGCTTTACTACGATTATGATTTTAAGATCCGACCGCGTTAAGGTTCTCCATCCCCTTAACTCTATTTTCCGATATGATTATACTTTACTTATTTAGACACTATTATAATAGCGAATATTACTACATAGTAAATAGTTTAACGGATCCTTAGGGGATGGTTACCCAAACATCCTTTAAGTTACTTGTATTTCAGTTGATATTTCAGTTGAGTTGGATTTATTAATATTAAGAATGTTAATCCTGACTCGAGTGTTTTGTGTTTTGCTTTACGCTCGGGTCAGACTGAGTGATACAGCATTGGAGACTCACCTTTGGAGTTGGAGCTTCGCTTGGAGATCCAGCTATCTATCGATCCTGCTTTCAGTTATTCTGTTGATCCAGTGATGTATTCAGATCTGGTATTTGATTATTGTATTGAGACATCTATTGTATTCGAGACCTCTGTTGTATCTTGTTTAACTCTGTTATATATATATAGTAGCTTCATGAACTACTATCCTTTGTTTCCGCTGCAGTATTGTTATATTACTCTGTGTCTGTAATTATTTTATTTACTGTATATGATGAGTTTTGCCAAATTTTATTTACAACGCGGTATTTTGAGCAATTCAACTCCGGCATGAGTGTCTACCTATACACTTATAATGGATGCGAATGGCTGAAAATAGCGGGTCGTTACACCGAGAGCTCTCATGCATTACCAAATCCATAAATAATAATCTGGAAGGGTAATGACAATACCCTAATGGGTGCTACCCACATAGCCTTACGGCATATCCCATTTTTTAGTCATTACTAGTTGGTGAGGCTAAAGGCAACGTTTTCCTTTTTAGCATATACCACTTGGAATGCTAACATTGCCCTCCAAGCAACAATGCAATACCAGCATTCGTCCATACAAGTTGTTCAGGATATAAATAAACGAAGGCACTACTTCTACTACATCCCTTTGGAATCTCCCTCGGGATTAGTAGCAATTAGCCCTTGCACTTCAAAGAGATCCATCTTCAATCATCTTCAAGATGTCTTCCATTTGAACGCTTATGTTGATTCGAAGTGGTTTTCGGATAGTATATCCGATCTCACTCTCTCCAAACCGAAAACAATAGTTTTAAAAACTAGCCAACATTTGATAGTGGCTTATTTAACTATCAAATAAACAAACAATTAAACCAGAGATTTAACCAAGCATGCTTAAGCATAAAGCAACCACTAAGCCTCTTTAATTAATCCTTTCATTAATTAAAACCACTTTGTGAATACTTGTATAAAAATACTTTTATGAAGATATATTCAAAAGTCTCCTCTACTCTTTTAATAGTTAGAAATATTCATATATTTATCTCGACGATATAAGTATATTCACAAACCACTTCACTTTTTAATACATAGAAAACTTTTCGTATACTTATATCAACTACATAATTATATTCACAAACACTACATTTCCAATACTTAAGAAATTTATCCATACACTTATTTCAATGGTATAAGTATATTCTTAAATCATAAGAAAAATTTCATTTCCCAACTACAATTAATTTAGGTTAAAACATATGTTAATTAAAAACATTGATATCAATAACCCAAAACACTTTTGATGTAAGTAAACGGATTGTATGGAAATTAGCCCAACATACTTACCACCACTTTTCGATTTCAAACTGTACTATACCTTGGTTAATAGTAAGATCAGACAAGTTAAAAAACTATCATTTTTTCGATAAACATTCTTAATTCTCAAGATAGAGACAAGTTTCCGTACCTCGGAATTTGGTGTTAAGTATGAAAAGAAAATTTTACATACCACCGTAATTTAAAATGATCATTTATGGATATTAGGTCTCAATTATTTTAAAAACCCTTCTTTATAAAAATGCCTTTATTAAACTCCTTATATTTACAAACTCCTTGTATAAAATATTATTTATAAATGATAGAATTTCCTTTGTAAATATATAAACATAATTATAAACCTCCTTCTATGAATCTCCAAACTTATTTTAATAAACTCCTGTTTGAAACATCCTTTATGCTTTCTTAAAATTCTTTAATAAAATAGTCATTTATAAAACTCATTTTATAATTTCCCATATTTATATGCAACTTTTCTATATAATATCGAAATTCATTAATAAAACTCCTTTATATATTTCTAAATATAAAACCAAACTCCAATTATAAATCAGACTCCAAATATAATTACAAACTCTTATCCTTTCCATAACATGGTCATTCCATATATTACAATAATTTCACAACTGTGATTTATGTCTCCAGTTTATCAAAATGATACTATTTTCCCTTTTATAGAAAACCATTTATATACCTATCATTTTATTTATTAATATTGCTTATAAATATCTCTTTTCTTTATAAAATACCAATTATAAATCTATTCTTTTATTACAACATTTTTATATAAAATGTTTCACAAATATTTATTACAAAATATTTCTATCTCCTTCCAAAATCACTTTAAAATAATGATAAACCCCTTTTATTTCTTTTAAATAAAAATATGTTATTATAATGATTTTTTATGAAGATAAATACTTTTTGAAAAAATCTTAAAACATTTCCATATATTTAGAAAGCACAAATAAAAAAGTTGAGGTTAAATAGAGAAGTCCAAAAATATTTTAAATAATATATCACCGAAATTACCAGAATCATATTTAAAAGTCATTCTCTAAATTAAAAACCATTTCAAAGCCAAAACAACAATTAATAGTATTTCAAAGTACTATAACTAGGCAAATAGTTGCCATAGCTCTTAACCAAATGCTAATAATACCTTTATCGCTAAAAGGGTTCAACTTTTAACATATGTCATTGTCACATCCAATGTGACCAAACTATCAAATTTCACCATTTAACAATCTATATAACGGGTATATAACTAAAATAAAGTCAACTGGTATAAAACAGGAAATTAAAAATTACAATGTCGAGAAATTCGGATTTCTCTATAAATTTCCCTTGTATATCAATTTAAATATCAATTGCTTTTCGAAGCGGATAACCAAATTAACCAATAAGTCATCCAAACACAAACAGTAAATTTTATTTATTACATATCATCCCGATTGTCCAAAAACAGAAGTTTAACTCACCGAAATTCCAGCATACGCTTAGGCGTTTTAGTTTGAACTAAAACGAATGATGTTTGACTTTAGCCCAAAATTTTACTTGCTCCAAATTCGACCAAACCTATTCCATCACGTAGCCAACGTCCCTGCGAGTCCAATGCAATTGACCACATCCAAATCCGACCTCATACGAACAAGATGTCAATTTTAAACATAAAATAAAATTAACTAATCACTTTAATTAATACACTAATTACCCTTAATACTTTCTTCACCAGATTGAATGTACATGTCATGAACTAAAATAATGATACCCCTATCCACCCATCACCTCTCCCCTCTTATCCCACTCTACGCTCAATGAAACAACGCACGATCAGCTTCGACGACTCTCTGTTCACTTGCTCTATGCCTTGGACCTGAAAACCAAAAGCTCGAACACCCTCTATGAAATGCGACATGGCCCTCATGCACGTGACCAAGCTATGGATGCATTTTGCTCTACACCGTCGAATGCCACCAAACGTCGGAACAAGATGCTACTCTAGGTGAGTAACTCAATGACACCTTCGAATCGAGCTAATTCTACCTATATCTCCCTAAAAACCAAACCCTAGTTCACCAAGGAACTGTTGATCTCCACAAACCCTCACCAAACTTAACCAAACAACCATAGAAATGTAGACCTCTCCCATTTAAACTCAAAGATCTAAGATTTTAATACTTTTTATTTGTGAATCTTTTTTTTGAATTTTTAAAAGAAGTGGATTTGCTTCTTTTTTTCAATCAAAGGTTGAATGGAACAGTGGAAAGGAAAGAAGACCAAGGGGGTATTAATTTTCCTAAGTGTTGAGTTAGGTTATTTTTCATTTTTTGGCATCTCGCTGCATAGATTTTCGGTTTGCGTACGAACCATGAACGATAAAAAAATAATATGATCGCGCTCAAAACAGCAACACGACCCCAAAACATTATTAGTATACACTGGTTAACCGATTCTGTAAAATCACTAAAATACCGTCTTTTGCCGAAAAATCGTCAAATAATAACTTAAATATTTTCCAAACTAAAAATTATTGGAAAAATCATATAAATTAAATTAAAAGTACATCACCAAAAGTCGAGTCGTTATATCAAAAATAAATTTTATTTTTATATATTAAATTTGAAACAGACTATAATATCTAAATAAATTAAATATTCTCATTCAAAATGTTAAAAATTTCAGGTCGTTACCTTCTTCCCTTAAAAGAATTTCATCTCCAAAATTTCCAAAGGAAGAAAAACGTCCTTGAAACCTTAATCTTGTAAAACCCTTATACTCAAGATGAGTTCTAAAATCTCTCAAAGTCCCAAATAGTTACGGAAAATTTCGACAGCACCTCCTTTGTACAGCTCAATATGGAAAACCACAACTTGCCACAACGGCCCAAGCCAACAAAGAAAACAAAAGCCCAAAAGTAGCCTCCCATATCTGGGGCATAAAATCATCCATAATAAAAGTGTGCCTATTAGTCAAGCAAATCAACTCTACTCTTGAAACCATAAGCATCAAACTAGCCTTTGCTTCCATAAACTTGTATCTCACTTACAAATGATATTCAACCATGTAACTTGCATTATCTAATATAAACAGCATATAATTTTATTAAGCCCATACGATGTACATATACTATCAGTACGCAATATCAAATTCGATCACCCGCTTGATCACACAAATTTCACTTACGAACTGGTATCGCTCACACAACCATTCTGGTGCGGACTTCGGTCTGCTTCCTTAATTTGAAACCTTCGTTCTCCTTACATAGCCATATACTATGATAGAAAACTTTAAAATCAAATCAAAAATCCATATCAAGTGTTCTCCGTTAAGAATCGAGTGAAAAATCCTAACTTGGACCGGTATAAATCAACTTGAAATCGTGTACTTGAATCTGGTTCAAAAACATTTATGCAAATAAAATGATCTACGCACAACCTACATATTTATTCCGATGGTTTCTTAACTATACTAACTATTTTTATCCACATTCATTTTTACTTAGTATATTTCCTTTAATTCAAAAATTACTTATGAACCATTTCATAAAACCATCACTTAAGTTTATAAACATCTTATAAGGCACCACCTATGTTTATTATTTACTTTAAAACTTAAGTTTATATTCATATAATACCCTTCTACATCCTAAGAGTATATATACAATATCAGATTTGTTTTACGTAACCAGGATATTCAACAAATTTAAAACTTTTTTTAAAGTCTTATTTATCTTCTCAAATTTATAGGTTACAAAAAATTATTTCTAATGATTTCATAAAAATACTTAGCTTCCATTTCTCAACTAATTCGGAGGCTTTCGACTGTCCAATATCATCGAAAATTCCATTTCATTTCAATAAAGTGCTTAACAACAAATCATAATGCGATGCTTAATCCAACTATTCTAATGAATAAGATATAGGAATTCATATAATATTTTGACTGAAAATTTCAGAATCAAACACCCAGGTTTTACTCCAAATCAGTTTGAAATAATAATAATATACATATCTCCATTTTGTATATCAAATCATACCTTTTAGGATTTTTAAATCAAAATCTATATTACCAAAATAACTCTGAAGCATTGTCATGGCAGCAATCCACCATTTAGAAACTCAAAAATGAACGCCGATGATGCTGCAGTCGTCACTAGAATTATTTTCGAATGACAAAAGTGAATTCAGTGCTATCTATCACTTTTAAAATCCTTTTTAAAATATTTCTATTCCTCAATACTTCCAAAATAATACTATTATTATTTTTCCTTAGACTTTGAAAATAATTTCCAAATCATTGGGCTTTAAATTCTTAATTTTAAATCCATTTTATTTATAAACCATATTTATAAACCATACCTATATAATTCCACTTTCTTATAAAACAATTCACAAATGTATTTCTTTGTTAAGATTATAATAAACAACCTTATTATAATTCAAATTTAAGTTTTAAGCCAACATTATCACTGAACCCCATATAGTCAAACTATGAAACTAAATTCACAAGGGGTTCGTATTTCATTTAACCAAGACAAAAAATGCTCATGAACTCTCAGAGCATAAACAATCCATTAACAAACAATAATCAATGCTCCTAAACTGAGCGAGCATGACAAATCAAACCATAAATGATAATAACTTAGTATTATCATTTCCTAACAAATAAACACATCATAAATTTCTATATCAATTTCTGAAAATTATTCATTTATATATATAAAATATAATAGAGGTGAAATTATTTCATTTACCCATTTTCAAAAGAATACCATGTCGGTTTTCCTTATTCAAGTATTTAGAAACCTCTATCAATATAATTATTCCTTCTGTACCAACCAGAATTCATAAACCACTCAATAGATAAATCAACACATTATAAAAATATTTTTATAGCACTAACAAATACATGCTCTTATATATATATGTAAACACTCAAACTCATCTTAGGGTGTCCCTTACCCTATCTTTAATGAGTCTACACCACCAAAGCCTAGGTGTTCGCTCAACCTAAGCTTTGATACCACATGTAACGACCCACCTTTCGATCCCCAGAGGTCAACACAAATACATTCATGGTATTCACGTATCGAGCATCTATATGCCAAAAACACATATTGTTGAGGGAAAAAAAGAAAGATAGAACAAAATCTCACATCATGATGAGTAATATATAATATACAATAGATCTTTACAAAAGGAAAATGCAATATTCATACATCAAAGTCAGATTACTCTAATCTATCCTCAGCTTGGACAGTTATAACAACCTGTCCTCACATTGCTAGTAATACAAACAACAAATGCAACAGAAATAAAATATACATGAATACGTCTTGGAGTAATCTAGCTCATCCTCTAAAGCTCCAACCATCCATAACTAGATCTGAAATATGGTCGGCTGACCCGAGCATTATATGAAAAATAACGCTCGGATTAGTCTGGAAAACTAGCCTGAGAAACACACTTTAGATGGATTTTAATGTTATGAAAACCATTCAAAATAGAGGTATCTTGTAAGATCACATCACACATAAACACGGACGGGTTTTCACCTTAAAATAACCCAAACATTTTATAGAAAATCCAGTGATATTATAATAATGTCTAAGGTTTAAAGTAAATTATGAATATAGCTGGAATGTTTGGATCTCTTGTTCTAGCATAGTTGGGCACAACTAAGTCTGTATGGCGCTTATTGGAGAATGAATTCCATCGATGACAAGGCTATTGGGTACTGCCTATCACAATACACCTTTAGATAAAATGTATCAAGGGCCTTGCATGGAACCCCCATGCGGCAAGACCAGCCTACCCCTAACAGGATAGTATCGAATATTTCATCACCCCGGTTGTTTTGCAACCTTTTCCCGAGATCTCTCACGCACAACCAAATCCGTAAATAATAATCTATAAGGGTGATGACAATACCCTAATGGGAGAGACCCACATAGCCTTACGGCATATCCTATATTTTAGTCATTCTCGATTGTTTTAGTCATTCCCGATTGGTGGGGCTAGAGGCTACATTTTACCATTTTAGCAAATCTCACTTGAAATGCTAACACTGCCCTCCGGGCAATAATGCTATGCCAACATTCATTCATACAAGTTGTTTAGGATATGAACAAGCCGAAGGCACTACTTTGACTACATCCCTTTGGAATCCCCATCAGGATTAGTAGCAAGTAGCCCTTGCACTTTAAAGGGCTCCATCTTCAATCATCTTCAAGATGTCTTCCATTCGAATGCTTATGCCGGTTCGAAGTGGTTTTCAGATAATATATCTGATCCAGGTCTCTCCGACCCAACAACAATATCTTTAAAAAGTAGCCAATATTTGATAGTCAGTTATTTAAGTATCAAATAAACAAACAATTCAACCACAGATTTAACCAAGCATGGTTAAACATAAAGCAACCACTAAGCCTCTTTAATTAATATTAAATCCACTTTATAAATACTTCTATAAAAATATTTTTACAAAAATATATTCACAAGTCTCTTCTACTCTTTCAATACTTAGAAAATATTTATATCATTAACTTGACGGTATAAGTATATTCACCAACCATTTCACTTTTTAATACTTAGAAAACTTTTCATATACTTATATCAATAGTATAATTATATTCACAAACACTACATTTACAATACTTAGGAAATTTACCTATATACTTATTTCAACGGTATTAGTATATTCACAAATCTTAAGAAATATTCCATTTCCAAACCACACTTAATTTGGGTTAAAACAAATGTTAATTAAAAACATTGGTATCAGTAACCCAAAACACTTTTGGTGTAAGTAAACGGATCATATGGAAATTAGACCAATATACTTACCGCCACTTCCCGATTTCAAACCGTACTATCCCTAGATTAACAATGAGATCGAACAAGTTAGAAAACTACCATTGTCTCAATATACATTCTTAATTCTCAAGATAAAGATGAGTTTCCATACCTCGGAATTTGGTGTGAAGTATGAAAAGAACATTTTCCATACCATCGTAATCTAAAATGATCATTTATGGAAATTGGGTCTCTATCTTTTTATAAATCCCTTCTTTATAAGAATACCTTTATTAAACTCCTTTTATTTACAAACTCCTTTTATAAAATATTATTTATAAATTATAGAATTTCCTTTGTAAATATATAAACATAATTATAAGCCTCCTTCTATGAATCTCCAAACTTATTTAATAAACTCCTTTTTGAAACATCTTTTATGCTTTTATAAAATTCTTTAATAAAATAGTCATTTATAAAACTCATTTTATAATTTCATAAATTTATATGCGACCTTCTCATATAATTTCCAAATTCATTTATAAAACTCCTTTACAAATTTCTAAATATAAAACCAAACTCTAATTATAAAACAAATTCGGAATATAATTATAAACTTGTATCCTTTCCATAACATGATTATTCCATCTATTACAATAAATTCACAACTATGATTTATTTCTCCAGTTTATCAAAATGATACTATTTTCCCTTTTATAAAATACCATTTATAAACCTATCATTTTATTTATAACTACCACTTATAAATCTCTCTTTTCTACATAAAATACCAATTATAAATCTATTCTTTTATTACAACATTTTTATATTAAATGTTTCATTAATATTCATTCCAATATATTTCTATCTTCTTTTAAAACAAAAATCACTTTAAAATAAAGATAAACTCCTTTTATTTATTTTAAAATAAACATTTGTTATAATAATAATTTGTCTATGAAAATAAATACTTTCCAAAAAATCTTAAAACATTTCTATATATTTAGAAAGGACAAGTAAAAAGGTTGAGGTGAAATAGAGAAGTCCAAAAACTATTTTAAATTAAATATCATTGAAATTACCAGAATCTATTTAAAAGTCATTCTTAAAATTAAAAACCATTTCCAAGCCAAAACAAAAATTAATAGTATTTCAAAATTCTATAACGAGGCTAAAAGCTACAATAGCACTTAAGCAAATGCTAATACTACCTTTATCACTAAAAGGGTTCAACTTTTAACATATGTCGGTGTCACATCCAATATGACCAAACTATCAAATTTCTACATTTAACAACCTATATAATGAGTATATAACTGAAATAAAGTGTACTGATATAAAACAAGAAATTAAAAATCACAATATTGAGAAATCCGGATTTCCCTACAAATTTTCCCCATATTTCATTTTAAATGTTTACCGCTTTTCAGAGCAGATATTTAACCAAATCAACCAATAACTCATCCAAATATAAATAGTAAATTTTATCTACTATATATCATACTGATTATCCAAAAAGATAGTTTAACTCACCGAAATTCCAACGGACGCTTAGGCTTTCCAAATTGAACTAAAACTGAACGACGTTCGATTTTAGCCCAAAATTTTACTTGCTCAAAATTTGACCAATCCAATTCCATCGCATAGCTTACATCCCAACGAGTCCAAAGCAACTGACCGCGTCCAAATCCGACCTCGTGCGAACAAGATATCGATTTTATCAGATTTCGATTTTTATAATTAAATTAAATTAACTAATTACTTTAATTAATACACTAATTACCCTTAATACTTTCTTCCCTAAATTGGATGTACAAGTCGTGCACTATTACAATGATACACTTATCCACCCATAACCTCTCTCCTCTTATCTCACTCTATGCTCAACGAAACGATGCACGATCAGCTCCAACGACTCTTTCTTCGCTTGCTCTCCACCTTCGACCTAAAAACCCAAAGCTCGAACACTCTATATGGAACGTGACATGGCCCTCACACACGCGACCAAGCTACAAACACATTTCACTCTATACCACCAGACGCACCAAACTTTTGTCAAGGTGCTACTCCAAGTGAGAAACTCAACGACACCTTCGAATCTAGTTAATTCTGCCTATAACTCCCTGAAAACCAGACCTTAGCTCACCAAGGAACTGTCGATCTCCACAAACCCTTGCCGAACTCAACCAAACCACCATAGAAATGTAGATCTTTAAAATTTAAACTCAAAGATCTAAGCTTTTAATTTTTTTTTATTTGTGAATCTTTTTGTTTGAATTTTTAAAAGAAGTGGATTTGCTTTTTTTTCCAGCAAAGGTTGAATGGAACAGTGGAAAGTAATGAAGATCTAGGGGGTATTAATTTTCCTAAGTGTTGAGTTAGGTTTATTTTTTAGTTTTTGGCATCTAACTGCATAGATTTTCGTTCGCGTACGGACCAAGAACGACAAAACAAAAATACGATCACACTCAAAACAGCGACATAACCCCTAAACAATCATAATATACACTAGTTAAATGATTCTGTAAAATCACAAAAATATTTTGTAAAATCAAAATATACTATTGTTGGCTTTTAATAAAAAAATAATATTTACATACATACATATGTATATATCATTAATACATATTCTCTTTATATAAAGTGGTACCGCTAGGTTAATTTATACATCCAATATAATTTTGATGTTTGTATTTTGAATAAAAACATCTTAAAATATCAATAAATAAAATTAAAGTAAAATTGAATTAGTAAATTAAATTAATAATAAAATATTTGTATTAAACACTAACAAACAAATGATACTCTGAATAAATTGAACAAATTAAAATATTTCTCGAAACCATTTTATTAATAGATATTAAGCATTTTTGTATTTATAGATATTTTTCATATAAACACAAAAGAAGATCTTTAGCAAATTTATAAAATGATATTTTTTTTTGAAATTTAACCATTTAACTTCATTGCCAATGCTCCTGATCCAATAGAGATAAGCTACATATTTTGTTAATTTATAATAGAGATGAGGCTATGTAGTCGAGGAGGGCTAAGCTTCTTTAAGGCATATGCAAATGTATATATCATTCTTTGTATTTATTTGCATCTTTCAAACAATTTAAATCCTTTTGAATTAAAACCAAAAAAAAATATTTCACCCCAAAATTTATCATGTGTCAAATTATTTTATTCTTAATATATTGCAACCAATAAAAATTGAATTTTCCTTCTCAAAAAAATAAATTTCTATTATATCCATATTTAAAGAAACACATATTTTTATTTTCAATGTTCCCAAATATTGTTATTTTTTTACTTTTCAAAATACCCCAACATACATATATAATGTTAATTAATTTGTTTCACACCACAAACATAATTTTCATTTATATTAAAATTTTCCTCCCACTCCTTTCATTTTTCAAGATAAAATATCTTTATTTGCTATAAAATTCTCCTTTAAGATATTTTTGATAAAATTTCCCCCACCTTTTCAATATCAACAAAGAAAATATAGTACTTTTATTTACCATAAAACCCCTTATAAAATAATTCTTTATCCCGTTAAAGATCACTAGCTCAATTGGTTAGCGGTATGATGCACTAGACTCTCTAGACTTAGGTTTTAGAGGTCATGAGTTCGTATCCTAAGACATTAAAATGAGTGCTCTACTTGAATAAAGTACCACTCTTGCTATTAAATAATAATAATTTTTCGTCTGAAATCCTTGCATACCTACATTGGGTTGTTGCAGACTCCCCTTTAAGAAAATTGCATACTTATAGATTTTACTTACGAGATTTTGTAATAATTCCTACATAACTACCACTATAATTACTACAAAAGCATTTAATCATAAAATTGAAAACATAATACATTGCATACCTAACTCATATGTGAGCCAAAATAACTCAAGTTACATCCATTGCATATGCTTCTTAGTCTCCCATGTACAATACTTTGGGTTTTCCAACCATTACATGTTAACCAATAATACAAGTTTGCTTCTCAATTGCTTCATAAGGCATGATGTAACGACCCCACCGCTATACCTATATTATTAAAGAACATTATAAATAATGTCATCTAATAATACGGAGAATATGGTTTGTTAAGGGTGTCCAAATTTAATATATCTTTAAACTAACATAGACATGTTATACTTACGGTTTACTTGATCACTGGAATAAAATTTGATTGTAATTTTTCAGTTCAAAGTAATAATCACTCTAGTTTCTTAGAATCAGAACAGTATATCATATACAATGGAAATCACAGATCATAGCGGAATGATAAATCTTATATACATATAAAAATTGTGAGTCTATAAAATAAAATACTAGACTTCACATAATATGTAAGTGTTACAAATCTCTGTCTCAAATATACATCTTATATACAACACAAAATCCTAAATGAGGTAAACTAATTGTAAAAAAATGGTTTATCTCCCAACTAGCCAAGTCATCCAAAGGTATACATGTCCTGTAACTTAAAAAGTCTCGACCTGACCCGTGCATTGAAATAACACCCGGGTCAGACTATCTTTAAATATCCAAAAAAGGTAAGAACAAGATGTAATACAAGGATATATGATATATAGATAAATACAGGTGTTATATATATATATGTATGTATATATATATATGACAGATGAAATGAATGAAATAAATAAAGTTGCTCTAGATAAAAGTGATTCAGACACAGATATAGAGGAAAACAGTCCTAATAAATATACAAAAAACAACTTGGACTACTCTAAACAGTTTCTAAATCCAGAGGTTAAAAGTAAGACGGAATCAATTCGTGAGGTCTCTCCTATGAAACTGGGGAGTAGATCCTCAAACTCTAAATGTCAAACATAAGCTGGAATGTAAGGGGTCTAAACAATGACATAAGGCGTTTAGACCTCTTAAATCTGAGGAGAAACTATTCTCCTTCTATTATAAGTATTCTAGAAAATAAGCTCAATAATGATAATCTATGTTTTTTTACTGAATCTTTGGGAGATGATTGGAAATTCATTCATAATAATGATGTGGGAGGAAAAGGTCGTATTCTATTATTATGGAATAATTCAACCTGGAATATCAACCTTTAGAAGAAAGATGAACAACAAATAACTATGGAAGCTACAAACACAGGTGGCCTGAGACTAACTCTTACTTGTGTATATGCTAGTAACTTGGCATCTCAAAGATCTCAACTATGGCAAGCTATTAAAGACATAAGCAAAATTACAAATAACCCATGGATTGTGATAGGAGATTTCAACTCAGTACTCAGAGTAGAGGAGAAAAAAGGAGGACTTACCATGAAAGTTTCCCAGCTCACAAAATTCAACAACTGCACATTAGAAGCAGGATTGATAGAGCCTGTCCACAGTGGCCTGAAATACACATGGAGAAGTGGAGAGAATAAACAGATATCATGCAGATTAGACAGAGTGCTGATAAATGTGAAATGCATTATTTTGTTTTCTAACATTAAAGTTAACATTCTCTCTCCTTCTACTAGTGATCAAAGTCCTATAATGGTTGACCTAGTAGACAAAGGTATGGTTGGCAAAGGAAGACCATTCAGGTATAGTAACCACTGGCATGAAATTGAAGGTTACAAAGAAGTTGTTAATTTCAGTAACATACCAAATGTTGAAGGATCTCAATGTTATAAATTATTACAAATTATTAAAAAAAATAAAAAAAGACATTAAAAATTGGAATAGATGCAGGCCCAAGGAGTATGACCAAATTGCAATGCTGGAAGGTAAATGTGATGAATTTCTTACTATGATAGATAATGGTGCTGATGATGACAATACATAGAGAAATTACTACCAAAGTCAAAATGAATTAAAAGAAGCACTCAGGTTGAAAGCTACAGAACTCAAACAAAAAGCAAAGGAGAAATGGTTTACTGAAGGAGATGAATGCACTAAATTCTTTTATGCTAAAATGGCAATTCGCAGTAACAAGAATAATATCACTCAAAATATCAACCAAGAAGGGGACTATACTATCAATGCAGTAGAATTTGAAGAGCAAGCAATAAAATATTATAATAAAATGTTTAATGGTGAAGTTTGTGAAAACTTACCGAGAATTCACTGCAGGAGATTGATAAATACCAGGGGAAGAAGGATGTTGTCCAGACAAATTACAGAAACTGAAATCTTGAATGCCCTGAATACCATCCATATTGACTCTAGTCCTGGACCCGACGGACTCAGCTCTAAATTCTACACTCTCCACTGGAGTGACATGAAAAATCACATTATCTTAGCAATGCTAGAAATATTTCAAACTGGAAGATTTGTCAAAGAAATCAATCATACATTTATCTGTCTTATTCCTAAAAAAGATAATCCATCCAAAATTGAGGATTACCGGCCTATTGCATGTTGCAATGTAATTTACAAAATTCTAAGCAAAATTCAATGCAACAGAATGAAGATGATATTACCTGATCTCATTTCAGAATGCCAAAGTGCCTTCATTAAAGGTAGAAGCATTTCTGAAAATTCGCTTATGGCCCACGAGTTGGTTAGGAATTTTAATAAACCAGGATCTGATAAATTTTGTTTAAAGGTTGATCTCCAAAAAGCATATGATAAAATCAATAGACAATTTATTATTCATATGCTTATAGCCATGGGATTCCCCTTAAAATTTGTTAGACTTATAAAAGAATGTATATTTACACCTACCTTCTCTATTCTGATTAATGGTATACCAAAAGGTTTCATAGGGTCCAATAGAGGTATTCGGCAGGGAAACCCTCTATCCCTCTACTTGTTTGCAATTGCCATGGAATATTTTTCATTACAAATGGAGTTGGCTACTCACCACAAGCTTATTCACACTATTTTTAACTTCCAGCCTACTGTGAGCCACTTACTCTATGCAGATGACTTGCTCATCTGTATAAAATCCAGCAACGAATCAACAACAACAATTAAATACATTTTCACTAACCTTGAAAATACACTGGGCTAAAACTGAATGAACAGAAAACCAAATGCTACTTTATTAAATCTTGTAACAGAAGAGGAGAAGTGCTGGATATCTTAAATGTCAAAGAGGGCAACCTTCCAGTCAAATATTTAGGGGTTTCACTTTCCTCTAATAAAATCACAGACAGAGAGTGTGCAGTCCTCATCTCTTCCATCAGGGAAAGACTGCAGGGTTGGAGATCCAATCTACTGTCCCTTGCAGGACATATAGAATTGGTGCATACTGTGATTCATTCTAAAGTAAACTTTTGGCTGCAAACATTCCAACTTCCTGATGCTTCAATTCAAAAAATTGAGAGGGTTTGTGCAGATTTCATTTGGAAAGGAGGGATCCACAAAATCAAATATGATAGATTATGTAGGCCAAAAGATGAAGGAGGTGTAGGACTCATAAGACTAAAAGATATGAGAATAGTGCACACCCTTAAGCAAGCTTGGAGAATTATTAATGGAACAGGCCTTTGGGGAAAATGGATGAACAAAAGATACATCAGGGAAATCTTTTAGGAAATGGCAATTGACAACAATGCTTCAGCAAATTGGAAAGCAATAATGAGAGTAAGACACATTTTAGCTTCCCTTTGTACACGAGAAATAGCAAATGGAAGAGAGACTGACCTTTGGAGAGATCCATGGATGCAGGGGAAATCGTTAATTGACATTTTGGGATTACAGACCTTTTCTGCTTTTGGTTGCCCGGATAAAAAAGTCCATGAAGTGATAAATAATAACACGTGGAATTGTGCCTCACTGCCAATAACCCAGGACAGAAAAGAAGAAATCCAATATATGCCAATATATCATGGTAGAGATAAAGACATTTGGGCTTGGAAGCCTACAGGTAAAGAATTTAATTCCAAAGCTACTTGGAAAGAAATCAGGGAAAAAGACAATAAAATTGAATGGAGTAAAATCATTTGGGATCATGTCAATAATCCGAGAATGGCATTCACTGCCTACAAAGCAATTTTGAGAAGATTAACAACGAAAGACAGATTGTCGAAATGGGGCATAATAAATGATACAGAATGTATTCTTTGTATGCAAGAGACAAAAACACATGAACACCTCTTTTTCGAATGCACTTTTTCTAACTCGGTATGGAATGCGTGCAATAATTTCTTAAATCTAACAACGCATGCAAACAAACTTGAAGAACATATCAATTACCTGACATTGTGGGATAACGGCAAAGACATCAAATCCAAAATGCATAAAATTGCTGTCACTGTAGCTGTTTGGAACATATGGAAGGAAAGGAATCGAAGAGTTTTTCAAAATAAACAAAGAAATCAATCAAAAGTAAGCAAGATAGCTTTTGGAGATCTGAAATTAGCATTGAAAAGAATCAAAAACTTCCAGATTACCTCAAGGGAACAAGTCGCAGCTCAAACTGGAGAAGAGGATCAGCTTCATCCATCGTCAGAAATCCAAGATATGAATAGACAGTTTCGGCCGCCATGATTGTGCGTGCTGAAGGTTGAGTTGAAATGTATGAGTTGTCTAAATTAGTAAGGTTCCAGTTGTAACATGTTCTAACTCAAATATAAGTTGTACTGGTTCTTTGGTTTATCATTTTGGGCTGAAAGATGCCTTAATAAAAGTTTACCCATTTTCAATATATATATATATAACAAGTCAACGGATTAGTCCAACTCTAGTTACTTTTTAAGACATAAGAATACCAAATTCACAAAACAAAAAATAAATCACAATCATCAAATCCATCATAAAACACAGGAATATTTCAATCACAAAACATAGACTAAATCAAAACCCATAAATTCCAAACCAAAGTAGAATATCTCAAAATCCAAGAAAAGCAAATACAAAATGATCTCAATAATTATACTCATACAGTAGGAAAACAAAAGGTGGTATCACTCATACCAATTAGATACCACTGATTATCCATACCATGAAACAGAAATCTCAAATCCATGAAAACCAGACCGGAGAAAATATAAATCATTCTAATCACAAGGATCATATACAAATCTATGAGTTTACTTCTTAAGGATCTAGCATCCCCATACCGCACACCAAAAGAGAGTAAACTCTAAAGTGCCAAATACTATCACCTTTAGTAATCACGAGAACTTAACCAAAACGCCTCATACCGTTTGGTAAAATTCAAGAATTTAGTAGAAGCTAGTAAATCTCAGTCGTTCCAAATACCATTGGAAAACCTGAACTATATTCCCTTAAGGATCTATTGGTCCCACCAAACACCAAAAGAGAATACAACTCTAAAGTGTTAATTACTTCCCTATAGAAATCACAAGAACTTAACCAAGGCATCCCATACTACCCGGTTAATTCAAGTATTCGCTAATGCGCTAGTAAGTACCACTCAAACATTCTATTCAATGAGTTGTACAATATTCGACAAAGCGTTATTTGAAAGTATTTAAACCAATCAATAACACTAAGTCAATTATTAGTATTTCCCAAATTATATAATTATAGTTCTCAAACAATTTATTTATAAAATCTTTTCCAAATCCAAAAGTCACACAAAATTTCCAAAATAGTATTTAAATAGCCAAGTATTAATCGAATGAAAATCTGACAAGAGTTTATGGTTTTGAAAATAAATAATATAGTTTAACACATAGAAAGTAATATAATTCATTTTAAACATCCATAAACTCAATTATTTCTCAATTATACATATAGTTATCCTTCAATAAAATAAACCATTGTTCCATTTTTAATATAAAAATACTTTTATATATATAATTATTCCAAATTCTTATTTAAAAGTTCCATTTTTCACAAATCAATTTTCTAAAACTATATATATATATGTAAGCATTTGGTTTATCACATTTTAGTACTCATGTTCCAAAATCCTTATTCCAAAATTCATAACCCTTTCCATAAGCACTACTTAATATATGTTAACCCGCCTTTTGGCAAGGCCGTAGATAGGCGGACTTAACTAAATTGACCACTCGTTCGTCGAGGTTGGTTCATGACAGACTTAGTCAACTAGATGGATGGGTGATGCATCATGCTTGGAAGATGGATATTGGATTGGCTTAAAAGCTGGATCGGTTGCGACTTGGGTCTAGGAAAAGTGGACCGGCGAAGAAGTGGTTCGGCATAGGCCAGTGGTTCGGCGTTAAGATGGTTCGGTGAAGGTTTGAAGGTCGTTCATGGCTTGGTCATTGGTGGTTCGGCAGGTGTCACTCGGCAAGTACCGCTCGGTGAAGGTTGGAAGGTCATTCATGGCTCGGTCATTGGTGGTTCGGTAGGTGTCGCTCGGTGAAGGTTTGAAGGTCGTTCATGGCTCGGTCATTGGTGGTTCGGCAGGTGTCGCTCGGCAGGTGCCACTCGATGAAGGTTGGAAGGTCATTCATGGCCCGGTCATTGGTGGTTCGGCAGGTGTCGCTCGGCATGTGCCGCTCGGTGAAGGTTGGAAGGTAGTTCATGGCCCGGTCATTGGTGGTTCGGTAAGTGTCGCTCGGTAGGTGCCACTCGGTGAAGGTTTAAAGGTCGTTCATGGCTCGGTCATTGGTGGTTCGACAGGTTCCACTCGGCAGGTGCCGCTCGGTGAAGGTTGGAAGGTCGTTCATGGCCTGGTCATTGGTGGTTCGGTAGGTGTCGCTCGACAGGTGCCGCTCGGTGAAGGTTGGAAGGTCGTTCATGGCTCGGTCATTGGTGGTATGGGTCGATCGTCATACTAGGTTATGAAGTCGATCGGCATACTTGATTATGGAATGGCTCGGCATAGGCCAATCGGCATGGCAGTGTGGGTCGGTCGTGATAAAGGATGCTGGCTCGGTTATGGTCCTGATAGGCCCAGACTACTCAAGAAGCCCAGTAACTCGGTATTTGCCTATAAATACAGCATGTGGGGCTTCAGAACAGGGATCTTCCTTTCGGCTCTCTTACTTTCTCTTTTCTAAGGCTAAGGCTACTCTGCCATTTTGTAACTGTAATTGATTCTAATATCAATAAAAAAGAAACTTCTGGAGTGAACGTAGGCCAGAGTTAGCCGAACCATTATAAAATCTATTATTCTTTACTGCTTTCATTTTGATTTTTACTGTTCTTCACATTATTACCCTATACATACATTCTATCTATGAGCTATGACTGGTATTTGGTGCTTTCAATTGGATTTGGGTGTTAGTGACCAATTTTGGTGCTAACAATATATATATATATATATATATATATATATATATATATTCACTCTATAAAATTATTTATAAAAAAGAAATTTGATTGATATAGCAATTTATTTTGAAATCTATATATATTATAATAAGCTATCCTTTTGCAAATTGTTTTATTCAAACTATATTTATACTGGCGAGATTTACAAATAAACAATTTCAATATCATTGAAATAAGCATCATCAAACCGAAGAATAAAACTCAGGAGATCAGAAGTAAAACACCCAAAAATTCATCAAACAACAAGGGAATGAACGACATTGAATCAGCACATCGACGGATCAAACAACACCAGGTGCTCCACTGGTGGACCGATTGTCTCCTACCGGCCCATCGGTGAGACATTTGGAACGTGAGTTCCAAGCGTTCGTTTTCCCATTGATGGCCACCCCGGACTCCAACGAGACCTATACGCTTTCTGGTAACCATTCACTTGCAACATGAACTCCAAATAACCATAAATTTACATGTATTGATAATAGCAACATGCATAATCAATTTAAAACAAATTAGAGATGATTTCATTCGTGGTTAGCAAGCAACAATTCAACCAAATCCGGTTGATCACAAGTTCAATCCAATTCAACAAGCAAACATACGCAATACTATTAGAGATAGTAGGTGAGGATCACTCACCTTTATCATTCTATAACTTGCTAGATCATCACCTAAGCCTTGTTAGACCCTTAGCTTCACCAAATTTGTCTAAAAACCCAAAATAAAAAACTAAGCAACAAGCAATATGATAAAAAAACATGATCAAAATCATCCTTTTATGGATCTAAAAGGTAGAGATAGAGTTTAGAACTCTTACTGTAATTATCTTGGATTTTCTAAGAATTTTTCTGAATTTATTTTGAAAAGTTTGCTTTAGGTTAGGGGTATTGAGTTTTCTATCTTTTGAGAAACAATTTGCTTTGGCTATTATTTGAAAATGAACGTATAGTTCATTCCAAGTACTAAGGGGATAATGATTTTTCTTTATTTTCACTAATAGGTTGAAATTTACATTAAGCCCAATACCCATATTTTAATTTAAGGAATTGACTTTTCTATTCACTTATTTTTTTCCCTCTTTTAACTCTAATTCCAAATTAGATTTCACACATAAAATTCTAATTATACTTCCATCTTTTAACCTTAAATAAAAGAAATAATTATGATCTACGATAATTATTTTAACCCTCTTTTTAATTTTTAAAAAGAGACAATATCTAATTTTAATAAATTGAAAATTTCCAAAATTAGCAACTTTTAAATCTAAATAAATCCATTTTACACAATTATAAGATTTATCACAATTTTCCAAATTAACATTTCAATTTTTTAATTCAAATCCTCTTTAAAAGATGAAAATCATTTCTGAAATAAATTAAAACAATTACTCCAAAAACTAGATTTAATTACACAATTAAATTTCACGAACCACAAATTAGAATTAACTATCCCTAATTAAATTTAATTAATTAAGTAATTAAAACCAGGATTGTTACACATGATGCATAAAATACGTTGTGTACACCTGTAAAATAGCTAAGGAGTGCCACTCTGTTAGCAACCTTCCCAGTCAGTTCAATAACTGGATATAGGCTAAAAACCTAGGCACTAGCTTACGCGTCTTACTAAATCTCATGACTCCCTTCAAAGTGGACATCTTCACAAATACATAATCATCGACTTCAACATCGATGTCCTTTCTCCTTTGGCCAACATATGACTTATGTTGGTCTTGGGCTTCTTTCATCTTCTTTCAAATCAACTCAGTTTTCTTAAAAGCTTCTTTGATGTAATTGGGACCTAACATAAAATTTTCTCTAGTTTCTAGCAAGCATTCTGAGGATCGAGATCGCCTCTCATATAAGGCTTCAAAAGGAGCCATGCCAATACTTAACTAGAAGCTACTATTACAAGCAAACTCCACTAAATATAAGTGATCCTCCCAAGAACCACCAAAATCAAGTATGAAGGAGCATAGTAAATCCTTAAGTATCAGGTTTACTTGCTCCATCTGGCCATTGGATTCGCGATGATATGCAGTGCTGACATTCAATTTCAACCCCAATGCTACTTACTAACTCTTCCAAAATCTGCTAATAAATAACAAATCTCTATCACAAACTATAACATTGGCTCTCCATGAAGTCGTACAAATTCCTTCACATATAGCTTACTTAAATAGGTGTTGTCCTCTTTGAGTTCATGTTTATGAAATGGGCAGATTTCGTAAAACGATCCACAACCACCCAAATACAGTCATAGCCATTCCTAAACCATGGTAAGACTTTAACAAAATCCATTGACACCTAGATACATACACACACTGATACACATGATCAGTACTAGAACCTTATAATATATCTTATATATCATTAAATGAATCATGATTAAAATGTTAATTCATTTGTATAGGATCCCATTTCCATTGCAGAATCTCAAATAGTTGAAAAAATCACTAGGATTTTGATGCTTAGCTTTTATGAGTTGACAAGTGAGACAAATCTTCAAAATCTACCAATGTCTCCATTTCTCAATTTGTCTCACAAGTAATATAGGCCGACCGCATCTTGGCCCACGTCTTGGCTCACATGGTTCCAACTATTAGCAACTTATCATGTATGATTCCAATAGCTCACACCATTGGCTCACCTATTCCACTAGGTCCACATCTACCTCAACGCATAAGGCCTCTATGGAAAGAAAACTCGCCCGACATTGGTACACGCACTAGCCATGGAGTCGTCAATGGTGTCATCAGTAGAATAGAACAAATAGTGGCCTATCATGTGAACTACAATCCATGGGTGAGCCAGGAAGCATGCTTTGTCCATACTTCGATCAACCCAGATAGTATCATCCTTTCTTTAACAAGGTCTCCCGTTCATCTTCCATCCGACCGCCGACACCTTTTGAAGCTCTCTTACCTTAACATGGCCAACTTTGTCCATGGGCGCTCGACCGCTTCTGCATAAAGAAACTTACATGCACTGTTTCTCTAAAGAGTGTAACGACAAGCCTTTCTGACCCTTGGGAATGACACTTAATACATACTCGGTACTCATGTGCCATTTTCTAAGCATCCGAAAGATAAGTTGTCTTGGGGTAAAATAAATAACAGAAAGAATAGAATAGAACAAACTCATAACGAAATGGTTATATATAATACAAAATGATATCGTGCAAAAGCTTACTCCTTATATGGAGTTATCGGAGTTATACAAAAGTACTACATCTAACAGATTGATAGCAATACGTTCTGACTTTTTATTTTTAGATACAAAACACACATACATAATCATACAGTAGAAATAGATAACTAGATAACTAAGGAGCCTCCTGCTCGTCCGTCATCTTTAAAGAGCTCCAAAGAAAACCTGCTATTCTCGGACTACTCAAATGTAATTGAGTACCCGAGAGTTTGGGTAAAATAAACAACTCGAGTCAGACAATATGTATAGTATGAGTAAAACATTGAAACAAAAGGAAGTGTATTTAACAATAATATGTAGGACCATGCCACTAACGCGGAATGGGTTTTCTCCCATATTAACAACAACCAAACATAATAATGGAAAAGTACAATAGAAAACAAATCCAAACATAGATGATGGGCAAAATAGTATAAAGATCCAGACTTGAAAATATGGAAATACTCTAAACAAAATCCAAACTGGACAAAATGGATAAAACAAGATAACAGTCCAAACTTGATGGAATGGACAAAACTTATAATTAAACATCGTGAAGAGTGATTGACTCTTCCCGTTGCAATTATAGAAAAACAATTCGAAGGTTCGAAACAAATAAGGAAAGAAAATTTTCCAACAATGACTAGGAGGGTGCACCCCCCTTGAAGTATACCTCTAGTAATATACTTTTGAGAAGCTCATTTACTCTATGACACTTCTCAGAAATCTCTAAGCCGAACCCCGCCAAACCTTACCGAGTATTCGAATATTTCACATCTAAAAGCGCTACCGAATCCAATCTAGATGAGATGTGAAAGTATCCTAATGGGAGCAACCCCCTATAGCTTGGCCCCCTCTCGTGCTTTGGTTTTAGTCATTTCCGACAAAGGATATCAAAGCTCAACTGAGCAACACATCGTCTTAGAATGATGATAATAAAGAAGTTGAAGTAACGGATAGTTGATAAACCAACTATCTAGGATATAAAATGATAGTATATGGAAATTAAGTCTTGTATACCCATCACCACTCATTGGATTCAAACTTGTACTATTCCTGGGTTAACATCAATGCCGAATAAGTCAATGTAGTGTTACCTCAAAATCATGTCTCATGACCCTTCTTAACTTTCAGAATAGTGATAAGTCTAAGTCTTCGACATTTAGAGTTAAGCATACAAATAAATCTTTTCCATATAAGTGATACCGCTTTACAAAAATTAATTCATTTGCATAAATGAATCAAACTTTTTCTTTTAAAAACCAAATTCATGCTTGGCTTCACATTACAAATATTGGCTTTAAAATTTTTGTTAAAAGAGTTCACTGACTTTGAAACATCGTTATAAAAAGGATTTAATAACTTAAAACATCCTTGTTACTTTGATTAATCCACTTTAAAACTGCATTAATCAAGTTGATAAATTCACTTCAGTGCCTTTAATTAAAAAAGGGTAAATCAACTTTAAAACATCATTAATTCAATTAATTAAGAATATTATTTAGTAATTAATGAATTAGATTAATTAATAAATAATTAAATATCATTATTTAAAATGATGAATCAATTTAAATATCATTGAAGGAAAGATTAATTAAAGTTAAAATGAGTTGATTTCCTTTAAAAGTCATTAATTAAAAAGATTAATTAATTTAAAAACATCGTTAATTAATTGATTAATTAACTTTAATCCATTATTATTAAACGTTTAATTATCTTTAAACATCATTAGAAAAAATAATTAATTAATTTCAAAAACATCGTTAACTAATTAATTAGTTAAGTTTAAACACTTCATTAGCTAGTCGGTTAATTAACCTTATTGTTAATTAAATAATTAATTAAATTAAATAATCATGATTAAAATAATTAACTAAATTTGAGATCATTATCATTTCAAAAATTTCTTAACTTGTAAAACTAATCCAAGCACGATAATGAAACCGAACGGTTTCGATAATAAGTGATTTTACGAAAGTGCCGATATATCGACTATCGCTATTTGGGTAGTTCGGCAAACAAGTTTATGCCGTTATCATTACAACCAAACATCACATGGCAAGGATATGAGCGTATATATGGTAATAAAATATAATATGACATGTAGAGAACCTTACTAACAATATAATTAACTTTAGCTACTAACTTTTCATATCGCTTACTACATGCAAACTAACTTCCAAATGAGACAACTTTTTGCAACATGAACCAAACCATCACTACACATATACAACAAGAATTCATCGGTCATAATTATGAACACAAATATAGTTTAAAAATTTTGGTTTAAAGGTTGAAGCTTTACTCACAAAGTTGCTACCAAAAGAAGCCGAATCACTACAACCTCTTGCACTAGCCTAAGATCTCATGCTCCTAGCTCGATCAAGTCAAGTTTTTGGACCTTGGAACCAAGAATAGACTTGGCCTAGGGCTGTAGGGCATGGCCAAGGCCTTAATTGGGCTCAGGCATGAGCTATTAGGGGTGGTGGAGCTTTATTTTTGAATGTAGAGTGAAGTGAATGATGTAGAGTAGTTTTAGCTTGGATTTTAGGAATATATAAACTAGTTTTTGTCTTAGGAATTGTTTTAAGTGGCCATGAAAGTATGGATGAGTATATAAGGAGCGTTAGGAATTTTAGAAGTGGAAATCAAGAAGTTAGAATGTAAAGTAGAAAACATGAAGAGGTTGGAGTATATTTAGGCATAGAAAGTGCAAAATTACCAAAATACCCCAAAGGACATAACTTCCACTCAAAATGCGCCACATGCCTCCCCCTCCCTCACCTTGCACACGTTGGTCACCCCCTCTGTTACCCCTAAAACATGCTAGCTCCATGATGTGTGTACTTGGGTATGGTTTTGAGGTATGACATGAGATATGATAAGATATATATATATATATATATATACACACACACACATTTTTATAAACTAATGCATGAATGGTCACATCACGTATTAATTTAAACTAAGCATGATTATTTAGCAGTAACAAATTAATTATCTTATTATGGCATGTGCATTACCTGTGCATATGTACAAAATGTGCACAATGTTTTCTGATAACATTTCGAGGCCAAAAAGTCGTAATTTCGAAAAACGATTTTATGTTTTTATTTAAACTAACTATTTTAGTAAACATATTTTGAAAATTATTTTAACATCATTAGTTAATATTTAAAATATTTTTATTTGGTTATTAAAATCCAATATTTAAATATTTAAAAATGATTTAAATATTCAAATGCAAAGTGATTAATTTACGGATTGTTACAAAGAGTCTGGCACATATGACATTGTATATATGACAAATGTAGCACCGTGATACCCACAAATTGTCGTTTGCTGCCATCCTGGAAAAGTGCCTTTGCACAACCACTCTTTGACCCCATGCCACCTGTCAATAACCAAGACATGCTCATGTTCAGACTGCTAACTGGCAAACACCCGAGCTCTATAAACCTATTGGCATCCTAGCCAACACACATCTCAGTTGAACAACTCCATATATGGTTCAAAGAAAATTCTGAACAGAAACTGCACCATCTTAATCATTCATCATGCTTTCCTCTAGCTATAAATATGTAAAGAAATTCATTCGAACAAGGGTTAAACATCTCAAGCTCTCAAGCATTTTATTTTCTAGTTATTTTATCTTGTAATCACAACTATTGTAAGAGAAGTAAAGCAATAATAAAATCCCCGTAGTGGACGTAGATTAAATTAGATTGAACCACTATAAATCTTGTATCTTTTTTACTTACTACATGTTACTTACTCATTTTACATTTTTTAAACCAAGTTATTAGTGAGTAACCAATTCTAAGATTGGCTAAATTTTTAACCAACATTTTGATGCTAGAAGGAGGACCCTCCCTTAAAAGCTCTCATTTTTCTTCACACTTCTTCTCTATAAACCCCTTACTCACATTCACACCATGAAACCAAAGGTGAGAATAAAGCTTATAACATAGAGGTACTGTACATTTACGGAGGCCCGCACGTGTTCAGAAATAACGCCAAGGTATAGTAGTGAGCTCAGTCCGTTCACAAGATATACTCGGTTGAGCTCAAAACTCCAAGAGCTCCTAGGATTGAAGCATAGGAGATGTACATCACTTTCCACTCCGAAGACAAGAAATGAGTGGGCTTTTCCCATCATGATTCCATAGTCATCTTTTTTAATATGATCAGCACCAAGGTACATCGGGTCTTTATTGACGGGGGTAGCTCGGCCAACGTAATGTTCAAATCCATGTCCGATAAGATGTAGATCCTCACCTCCAGCTCCATTCCCTGTACACTACGCATTTATGGGTTTAAAGGAGTGGGCGTAGTACTCCTAGGGACAACCTCACATAAAGTATCCTTCAGCTAAGGACCCATTACAACCAAGATTTAGGTAAATTTTGTTTTAGTGGACTGCCCATCTGGTTATAACATCTTGATTGGTAGAATGATACTGGAAGACTTAGATGCAGTCATAGCCTATTAGTGGCTCATAAAGAAGTTTCCCGTCAAGGGAGGGGTAGGATGCATTCGTAATAATTAGCATGTCTCCAGAGATTGCTATAGCGTTCACCGTAACAAGCCAATAAGGGAGTCCTTATGGTACAGCAAGAGTTTGTCACACTCAATGAAGGTAAATTTGAGAGAGTGTGCAAGCCTTGCAAAGCTCCTGTTTATGCCAGGGCTGCCTACAGCCTTAGAGACATCAACATCAAACACTTCCCTTGAGAGACCATGTGACCCACTCAACTCTCTCATTCGTGCATGGGGTCAAGATGGTCAGGTTGGCAGGGACTATCTTTCCCTAGCTGGCTTGCATAAGATAGCTCATAACCACATAAAACAAGCAAGTTCACCCCACTGGCAACTAAGAACTGAAGATATTACAACTTCATCCTTCACAATGCTGACAGACTTATGTGTTAGAGCTAAGGGTTTCCATTGCTCCAGGTTCGAACACAGACATATGTCCTGGTCGAGGAAATCATTGAGTGCATGATATATGCGCTAGACCAATGTGGTTTGGAAATGAGTGTAGATGAAAATTTCGACGGCCCGATCAACCCACGTTGGGAGATTCAAACCTCAATGGTGGGCTGCTGACTCCGCTTGAGGCAATATTAATTGACAATGACAACCCTAGGGTTGTCCAAATCGGCACAAAACTAAGTTAAAAAATAAGGGATGAGCCGATAAGTTTACTCAAATAAAACTATAATGTGTTCGCTTAAAGGCTTCATTATGGACCCCTCAATCATCTGTTATGCCTTAAACATCGACCCAATAAATCACCCTATCTGGAAAAATGACTACCCCTAATTACCTAAAGATATAGAGCTCCAATGGAGGAGGTGGAAAAGATCCTCACCAACTGTTTCATCCATAAAGCAGAGCATTCGGTCTTGGTAGCCATCCCAATAATAGTTCATAAGCCAGGTAGGGCCTGGAGAACCTGCATTGATTTCTTATATCTAAATAAGGCGTGCCTGAAAGATAGTTTCCCTCTGCCTCACATCAATCCACTTATGGATGTGACCAGCGGGCATGAGCTCTAACATTCATGGATGGTTACTCCGAATACAACCAGATCGCAATGCATGGACCATACCAAGGACACACTTCTTTCATCACAAATGCCAGACTCTACTACTACAAAGCCATGCAATTTGGTCTCCATAATGTAGGGGCGACCTATCAACATCTCATGAACAAAATATTTGCAGAATATATCGATCCGTTGATGAAGGTCTACATGCAGGACATGTCTGTGAAGTCTAAAAAGGCTAGGAGGAATATAAAGAACCGAACCGAGACTTTTGATATTCTCCATAGGTACAACATGAAGCTCAACCCCAAAAAGTGTGTCTTTGTAATCCAATCAGGAAGTTCCTCGAGTTCGGAGCACTAAATTAACATAGGCCAACCCCAATAAAATTCAAGTGATCCATGATATGCAGGTCCCTCGTACATTCGAACAAGTGTAAAGCCTAAATGGGATGATTGCGACACTCAGCCATTCCGTGTTAAAGGCAACTGATCAATGCATATCTTTCTTTGACATTATCAAGAAGAAAAATTCATTTGTCTAAACAAAGAATGCCTAATGCCTTTGAAGGCCTGATTCCTTTGAAGGCCTAATGTAGCATCTTGCTACACCCACATAATTTCGAACCCTATACACGGGGAAGACTTGTAACTTGCATTTACTGACCACGCAATCAATGATATCCTAGTTTGGGATGAGGAGAAAATTCAACGACCAATTGCTTTGTAAAAAATAGGTTGTCAAGCCCAAAAATGAGATATAAACAGTTGGAAAAGTTAGCCTTTTATCTCCTAATGTTAACCCGACATCTACATCTTTATATCCAAGCATACAAGATAAATATCTGAACCAACCAACCATTGAAACAAGTACTGAGCCAGCCTAATAAAGAGGGTCAATCTTGAAGTGTTCATGGGAACTTAGGAAATACCACATCGCCTTCCATCCCTGCACTTCCATCAAAGGCCACAACGTAGCTGATTCATAATAGAGTGCTCAAGCTCGGACATCGACAAAGAAGAAAATCATCAACCAACAAGCATGGCAGTTGTATGTAGGCGTTATGCCAAATGAGAAAGGGGCTGGAGTCGGCATAGTCCTAGTCACTCCCTAAGGAAAGGAATTTAGCTTTATTTTCCACCTTAGCTTCAAGGTCACTAACAATGAGCCAAGTATGAAGCCATCCTGCCCGGTCTCAGGATGGCCAAAGAACTATGAATTGATTCATTGCATGTATTCAATGGTTCATCGCTAGTCATTAATTAGATCGGCGAGGACTCCAAGTTATATAGTGGAAGCGAAGAAATTCATCAACATTTTTTTAGATTTCAAACTGAAACATATTTTGCATGAGAAGAACGCCAAACTAACTAGCTGGCCAAGGCTACAAGCGATCCTATAAAAATTTTCCCTTGGGTACCATTAGAAGTGTGAACCACTGTTGTATTGAGTCAGGGGCAACCGCCATAGAAATTGATAACGCCGAAAAAGACACTCGGATGACCCCACTATTGCATTACCTTTTGGACAGTGACTTACCCATAGGTAGAAAAGAAGCCCAAAATGTTGTTTACCAGGCACCCCACTACACAATCATCGATGAGAAGCTATACCAAGGGGTATTCTTTCCCTTTCAACACCGCATAAAAAATGAAGAAACTAGCCAAATAACGATAGAGCTTCTTAAAGGCTTCTGTGGAGATTAGGCCAAGGGTAAAGCCTTGAAAAAAGGCTATCCGACAAGGTTATATTGGCTAACCATGATCAAGGATGCGACGGACAATGTCAAGAAATCTAAATGATGTCAGTGGTTCACTAAGATTCCTAGATCTTCCTTGAACTTCCTAACTACCATGACATCCCATTAGTCGTTCAACACCTAGGGATTGACTTGATCGGAAAGATCCCTAACGCTTAAGGGGATACAATTATTATAATATCCTTAATCTAGAGGCCAAAAGCTAAGCGCTACATATGCTGTAGTCATCCATAGTATTAAGTTTCGGCAACTAAATACGGCAATGTTAATGATATCCATAATATCAGAAGCATTTGAATATGAAACAAAATTACAGATTTCAAAAACATCTTTTCTCATTACATTCAAAAGCACATTTTCACATTCAAATTACATAATGCCATAAGCGTTTCCCAAGTTCAGATAAAATATAATTATTACATAAATACGCCGAGAGTGACATATGATGATGCCCCTTTGGTTGACCAGAGTACTATATTGACATAACTGTCTTAAATACAACACATCGGAATAAAACTAAACAAAACACCAAATCCTAAATAGCTATCCATCAGCCACCCGGTCATTTTCGGAAGCTTTATTCATCAACCTACTAAAAACCTGTAAAACCTTTAACCCTCAGCCTACTCAAATCAATTTTAAGCATCCGAGAGTTTAAGGGGAAAACATAAACTTCGATTCAAACATAAAGCCTGGTGTGAATAATACTATACATCTCGGTTATTTGATATTAAGTGTGACCACACCGCTTAGTGAAAAGGGTTTCCCCTCACTAATATCCTCTAAAATCATATCTTTTGCAATTCATAATCCTGCAACCAAAACTGGTTAAAACTGTAAAGCATTTTATGTAAACTTACATATTAGGTAACAAATGGACTATCTGTCCGAACACTATAGTTCTATTTGGCTAACTACTAACCTTTGGCTGGCTCGGGCCTACCAGACAATTTAACAAAATAATCAAACATCTGCTAGACATACCTCTTCTGGATGGTATGTCCTTAACTATTTGTTAAATACTTCTCTTCTGGACAGTCTGTCCCTAACTTAACATCTCCCAGGGTCACCTAATCCTAATGGTTTTGCGGGCTCACTAATACCCTATCTGTATACAAAAATATATTCCTTTATGTTTGTAATCATAATTTTAGTCTAACCTGTGATAAAGCTCTACATATTGAAATTTTGGACTAAATTAGCTGGGGCTAATAGCTAATGTATAGGGTACGACCCTATACCAGTCCCATCTGGTATTCTAATATCTGAGTCATTCTACTTAGAGATACCTTTCCAAAAATTTTCTTGAAAACCTTTTCATCTAAAATTGATTTATAACCTTTTAAACCAAACTTAAACAAGGAAACACTTAAACTTTATGCTTTACGCAAAATCTCCTTGCCATGTTATATATATATTTTACTCAAACCTTTTTTGATGAAAACATTTAACTTTTGAAAGTACCCCTTTCGAATCCATTGAAAGCACCTCTTTCGAAACCAAGTAAAACCCTTTATTCAACCTAGGCTGAAAAGCTAAAACCTTCCTTTCGAAACCATTCTTAAAACCTTTTGAAACCCTTGAAAAACCTTCCTTTCGAAAGCTTTAAAACCTTAGACGACATCTTTCTTTTAAAACACTTCTAAATTTCCTTTCGAAAACATTGGAAAAAACCTTCCCTCTTAGACCTTTAGAAACCATTGGGAAACCTTCCTTCAAAACCTTTCGAAATCATTGGGGAACCACCCCTTCGAAACCTTTATTTAAAACCTTTCGAAAGCATCCAACCTTTGTAAACAGCAAATCTTTCGAAAGCATTTGGGTTCAATTTAAAACATGTGGAATACACCTTTCGAAATCAATTAAACCATCTCTTTCGAAACCATTTGGGTTATACTTCAACAGAGAAAAAGGGTCATTAAAACCATCAAAGTCGAAAGCCTATCTTTTGAAAGCATTCCTACGAAAAGAAGTGATGGTGTCGAAACCACCCTTCCGAAAGTATTGGAGAAGTGGCCAAGTTTTAAAACAAAATATACCTTTCGAAACCATTGACTTCAAAAGGTAGGAAAAGCGGCAGCTAAAGGGCTACGACTTAGTCGAAAGCAGTCATTTAAAAATAAAGGCGCAACCTCTTAAAACTCTTTCTTTAAACCATTTGACCTGGTCGGAAGCCAACTAAGTCGAAAGAAATATAGTCAAAAGCAAAGCAGGCGCATTTTCAATTTAAAACAAAGGAGTGCTTCGACCCCTTTGGAACCCCTGGGTTTCGACCTCATACCTTCCGCCTTCTTTCCAATTCGCTGCGCACCAAGTCTTTGATGCCATGCGCATTGGTTTCGATAGTGATGGAGGCGGAGGAAATAATTCGAAAGCCATCTATGTCGGAAGCAGGGTGCCGAAAGTGGCGAAACATGCTATTTGCAGGTAAAACTAATTTTTAACCTTTTTAAGTAAACTTTTTAACTAACCTACCTTGTTTGTTTAAATCTTATTGGTTGCAAGTTATCTTTTATAAAAGTACTGCCAACATTTTAGAAATAAACACTTTAATTTATTTAAAAAATACCCCTTCTCCTTTTATAAATATATAAAACATTTAAGTCCCATACCTTAAATAATTTTATATATTCATCCAAACACTTAGGAAAATTCTATAAAAATTCCAGAAAATCATTTTCAATATGTTTTCTAATATATATAAATTTCAGACCCAAATAAATAATTGTTTAGCCATAAATAATTTATACCCCAAGTAATCATTTTCTATACTAGAAAATTTATATAAATCCACAATAATTCAGAAAATTATGAAAATTGAAACCCGTCTCTAAAATATCATTTCTGATCTAAATCTAAGATCGCAAGGCATTTAGATGTCATTTAATAGGGTTTTCTTATTAAAAAATATCATAAATTCTATATGAATAAGCATAAACCACCAGTAAGTATACATAAACATTTAATCCATCCAAAACATGGCATAAACTTGCAAGACACTTCGGATTAATCTTAAAATCGAAAACAATTAAAAGAATGAGATGTAGTCATTATTCATCTTAGCTTGAGATTAAGGATTTGAGATTTGAATTGCTTTTGATTTAATTAATCTTCTTCCTTAGCTTTTTCTTTCTTTACCTCTAGGTTTTTAATTTGCAAATGAGAATGAATAAGAGACTACACCCCTAAGGGGTTTAAGGTTTATGGTATATGGATTTTCCTTGTTCCCATTTTGCACATGCCTACTTCCTAATCCTTTATCTATTTTATTTCATGTTATCTCATTTTGATTTACTCATTAACATGGCACGGCTACCCCTATTTAATCATAAATCTCAATCCATTAATCAACTTACGTTATTTTATTTTATTTAGCTAACTAAATATCCTAAATAATGTTACTAAAAATATTGGGTGTTACAATCTCTCCTCCTTAAATGATTTTGTCCTCGAAATTACGATAAGGTACACAACAAAACAATCAAGGGTAAAACATACCATCAAACAAATCAGGATAAGCATCTTTAATCCTGCTCCTAGTCTCCCAAGTACAGTTTCTAGCATCGTCACTCCACTGGACCTTTACTAATCTAAATGTCTTGTTCCTCAACTTCTTCTCATCTCTCGTGACTGTCCTAATAGGCTTCTTAACTATAGTCAAGTCTGGTTCGACTACTAAATCTTCTAATACAGTCGGTGCTATAGTAGTATCTGGATCCCTAACACATTTCCTCATATGAGATACATGGAAAACATCATGGACTCCTGCAAAACTACTTGATAACTCTACTGTATATGCGATTTTCCCGATCCTTTCCAAAATAGGAAATGGTCCTACGAATCTCGATGTTATCTTCCTTGTCTTCCCGAACCAGATGAAACCTTTCATCAGTGATACTTTGACGAAAACATGATCTCCAACAGAGAATTCTAAATCTTTCCATCTTCTATTTTCATAACTCTTTTGCCTAGACTAAGCTTCCGTCATTTTGGCCCTTATCAGCTCAATCTTTTCTACTGCTTCTCTTACCGAATCGGGACCAAGGACCAATCTGTTCTGGTCTCTAACCAACATACAGGAGATTTGCATGGTCTTCCATACAATGCCTCAAACGGTGCCATCCCTATACTAGTCTGATTACTATTGCTATACGAAAACTCGAATAGGTGTAGATGGTCATCCCATGATCCCCCGAAGTCTACTACACAAGCTCTTAACAAGTCTTCCAAGATCTTGTTAACCGTTTCCGTTTGCCCATCTGTCTGCGGATGGTAAGCGTACTTATCTTAAGTTTGATTCCTAAACTTTCCTGTAGACTCTTTCAAAACTCGCTAGTGAATAAGGAATATCTATCATTAACAATACTACTAGGAATTCTGGGAAGTCTAACTACATTCTTCATAAATAAATTAGCCAATACATAAGCCATCCTATTTAACTTAACGGGAATGAAATGGGCACTCTTGGTCAACCTGTCCACTATGACCCATATACTTTCATATCCTCTATTAGATATCGGCAACCCGTCTATGAGATCCATAGAAATAGAATCCCACTTCCATATCGGAATATCCAATGGCTGAAGCAACCCACTTGTCTTCTAATGCTCATCTTTCACTTGCAGATAGTTCAAACACTGTTTTCACCCATAAGCCAACATCCCTATTCATTCCTTCCCAGAAGAAACTTCTCTTCATATTCTGATACATCTTCGTTCCTCCTGGATGTATAGTGAACTTCGAACAATGGCATTCTTCCAAAACTTCTTTCCTTATGTTTCCCACATTTGGAACACATAATCTACCCTTCTTTCATAACCATCAAATTTGGTCATGACTGAAATCCTTCAAGTCATCACTCTCTGTTCCATCATTTAATTTCCTGATCCTTTTCGATAACACTGGATCCTCTTCCTATTTAGAAGCAATCTTCTCAATCAATACTGGTCGGACTTCTAAACAAGATAACATAGTAGATTCTCCACTAGACCCAGCCTCGGATCTCCATTGCACTCTGCAAGTCGACAATGCTTCCAAGTCTTTCCATTCTGCTATCATAGCCAACACTACATTCTGATGCTTCCAACTAAGCGCATCTTCAACCTTGTTGCCTTTCCCTGGCGTGTATTCAATACCAAAATCATAAGCAGCAATAAACTCTAACCAACTATGTTGTCTCATGTTCAGCTCCTTCTGAGAAAACAAGTACTTCAACGACTTATGATCCGTATAAAGCGCGAACCTCTCTCCCAAAAGGTAATGTCTCCACACTTTCAATGTAAATATCACCGCGGCTAATTCCAAGTCATGCGTTGGATATCTAAACGCATGCGGTCTAAGCTGTCTAGAATCATAGGCAATCACTTTACCTCTTTGCATTAGTACAGCTCCTAATCCAGTTCCACACGCATCTGTATAAACTACCAAGTCATGATTTCCCTCCACATCCAATAACACATGTGCATGGTTCAACAAGTGTTTCAAGCTCTGGAACGCTTCCTCACACTTATCGGTCCACACAAACTTCACATCATTTCACATTAGCTTGGTCATCGGTGCTACTATCCGCGAAAAATCTTTTATGAACCTCCGATAATATCCAGCCAATCCAAGAAAACGTTTTATCTCAGTTACCGTTTCTGGTATCTTCCAATCATTAACAGCTTTGACTTTATCTGGATCGATTGAAAACCCTTTCTCCGAAACCACATGACCAAGAAACTTCACTCCCTTCTTTCAGAAATGGCACTTCGAAAACTTTACCTTTAGATGATGTGGCCTCGGCATCTCAAGCACAACTCTAAGATAAACTTCATGCTCCTTCTCATTCTTAGAGTATATCAAAATATTATTTATGAAAACAAACACGAACCTATACAAGTGCTCTCGGAAAATCTGGTTCATCAAATCCATAAAGAATGCTGGTGCATTAGTGAGTCCAAATGGCATAACTAACCATTCGTATGACCTATACCTTGTTCTGAACACCATCAAAGGTATACTATTTTCTACTACTCTAAGCTGATGGAAACATGTTGCTAAGTCCAACTGATAAAATACCTTGGCTGCACTCAGCTGATCAAACAAATCATCAATCCTAGGCAATGGATATCGATTCTTTATCATTCTCTCATTCAACTTACGATAATCGATACATAGCCTTAACAATCCATCCCGCTTCATAGCAAACACTACGGATGCTCCCCGAGGTGAACTACTCGGTCTAATAAAACTGTTGCCTTCAAAATCCACCAACTGAGCCTTTAACTCCCTCATTTCTATCGGTGTCATCCTGCTTGGTGGTCTACTTACCGGTTCAGCCCCAGGCACCAAATCTATTTGAAACTCAATGGATCATTTCGATGGCAATCCTACTACCGGCTCGAAGACATCTGCGAATTTTCTAACCACGAAAACGCGATTCAACTCATCTTCTAACTCCACAACTCCTAACAAAGCATTCACCTCACAGCTAGGGTTTTCTACGGTATAAACTATCCGATCAGTACAGTCCGGGTGTCTAAGTGATATTTTCCTATCCTGGAAAAATATCCTAGCATCATAGTCCCTTAACCAATCCATGCCCAATATAATTCCAAACCCTACAAAGTCAAATATATGCAAACTACAAACAAAGGTGTAACCTAGTAAGTCAATTTCTAAGTGGTCACACTTCATCCCAAGTGTCTCATACCCTCCTATCGGATTTGCAACTCTTAAGGAAGTAACTAAATATATGGGTTCAAGGTTAAGCTTATCTACCAAACATCGAGATATAAAAGAATGAGATGCACCAGTATCAAACAAAACGCTAACAGACATATCATGGATCTGAAGCGTACCTCCCAAGACCGCATTTCCTTTCTCCTGCACTATCAGCTTCGAAGTAGCAGGCTCCAATGCATACACCTCGCCATTCCAATCCTTAGCGGGCTCTTTTCATTGATTCTTGTAGTGCCCAACTTGATCATAGTTGAAACATTTAACTCCTTTCTTCTCAGAAGCCATCTTTCCTTTGCATGTCCGGCACTCATGAGCATAATGGCCTTTTTTATCACACTTGTAACAGACCACTTTAGACTTCCCCTTCTTTGCTGCTCCACCTTTCTGAGCACCCTTCTTATGAAAGAACTTTCTCTTTTGACCTTGCCCAACCTGGACCTCCTTCTCCTTCTTCTTCTCCAAACAAGTAAGCATCTCTTCATGTCTTAATGTCATTTCCACTACCACATCATAGGGATCTCTGATATGTGGTAAGGTAGCCCTAGCCAACTCAGGCTTTAATCCCCTAATGAACTTTTCATTCCTCTTCATCACTATATCAATAGCGGCATACCAATATCTAGCTAACTCCTCAAACCTGCTAGCATACTCCAAAACATACATTTCTCCTTGTTCTAAGTCAGCAAATTTTATGACCAAAACAGATTGCGCCATTACCGACATGAACCTCTCCTGGAGCCTTCTCCTAAACTCATCCCATGTCATCTCCACTTCATTTACCCCAGCCGTTACAATATTCCACCAAAACAAAGCTGCTCCCTGAAGCTGTCTTGAAGCAAGCCTCCTCTTCTGCTCGTCATTGAGCCCTAAGTCAGCAAATATCCTTTCATAGTGTAGCAACCAATTCTCCACTTCTATAACATCTTCAGTTCCAATAAACGGCTTCCCTCCAAGTCTAGCACAGTCTCTACTCAAGTTAGCATAATGATTGACAACCAGAGCTTCCTGAACTCCTTCCGTAGCATCTCCTCCAACCACTCCAGCAGCAATTCTAGCTTGCATCATGTTTACAAAAAAATGATACATAGCTCTCATATCCACTTATGGGCCTCCAACACCAACATTCTCTTCTTGAGCCTGACCTTGAGTCCTTCACATATTGGGTCAGGCGTTTCCATTGGTAGTGATGTTGTCCCCTCCTAGGTTAACTCTGCCTCTTCTTGCATCCATATCTGTATTCAAGCCTCGTGAGATACAGAAGAATAGCTTAATAGAGATAGGAGAATAGAGATATAGCATATACTTATATATAGAAAATACAAGTACGTTACTACAGCGTTATCCCATACCCCGATCTTAACTCTAACTCTTAAGGATTATATTTTCAAAAAAATCATTTTTAGTTAAAGTATTTCATAAACTTATGCTTTGATACCAAGTTGTAACCCCTATCTAGAGGCATTCCAACACTTGGTTGCGAAAATCTCTGAGGTGTCAATTGAAACGTAACATGAAATCGATCACCTCAAGATGGAGGAGATCCATGATAAACACATAATCAAACACCAAGATAATGAGATCGTGGAGTTAACCACGAATCTAGCCGTGATAGAAAAGAGTGCTAAAGAAACATCTGAGGTGGTTAGTCCTTTGGAAACGACTCATAAAAAGGAGCTGGATGCTGCCCTCAACCGCAGTGGTATGCTTGCTTTGGAGAAGGACACACTACAAAAGGGGAAAAACATTCTAGCCTACCGTGTTGAGGAACTCAAAGAACTCCTTAAGGTAGAGAAGAAGAAAAACTCGAAGCTCGGGAGGAATCACAAAGGTATTGTGAAGAGGTCGTCAAAGCTCGGGAACTGAAAATTAAACTTGACGAGCAGCTTGCTCAGATCGAAGCTCTCAAGGAAGAGGCGAGGGAAGCTAGCCGTAATGAAGTCAAAGAACAAATTGAAGCCCGGTTGGATGATGCTAAAGAGGCTGGCTGAAATGAGATTAAGGACATGTTCGATCCTTTAATTGTCATATAAAATGCTAATGTCCTAATCCATTGTGACTTGAGTTTTCTCGAAGAAGGCTACCTCAAGTTGCTTGCCGAGGCTTGGGAATATACCATTGAAACGAGGAAGAAAGCCCTTGGTGAAGCTAATTTAGATGTGAAAAAACTGGTGCGGGAGATCCTTCAAGGGAATGAACCTTTAGATCTTGCCGTTACAAGGCTCCGATACTTTGATATTTTAGCACCCTCCGACAAAGGGAAAAACGTCGCTGAAGCTTCGAAGTCTGACCCCAAAGGTCCCTCTTCACTTCAAATAGCTAGAGCATTGGTTTCATTTGGCTCGGGATAGGATCCGAGCTATGATCCGGACAAACCCGGTTATCAATCAAAGGTGCTGACCCATATTCAAGAAGGGAGCGCTCCGGCGACAATTGAAAATCAGTCGGACACAGGTATCCCGCTCTATCTCCATTATTAGAGAGATTTTATGGGCTTATTTGCTTGTTCCCATAAATCTGCAGGTCTTTCAGCTCCCAGTCAAACTCCAGGAAGCGGTGCCGCCGTAGAGCAACAACTGACATTTACTAAAATTCTAGCGGCTACCGACATTCCAAGGCCTGATGCTCAATTATTGGAGCTCTTGATAATGATAAGGCCGACGATCAGCTGTTGCTAAATGAACCTGATGATGTTGTGATCACGGGTACCTCCGAACACACTGATGAGCTCAGCTTAAAAGAGTGCATCAAGAGGGAGGAGTTATTGAAGAAAAAGGCTAAAACTGAACCTGTTGATGTGGACATCGATGATCCAAATCTCGTCCCCCTACAAGTCATTCCACTCAGTGAGTCGGTTGCTTGAGAACACCCTCCAACCTTTGAAAGCTCTCCTGCTAAGGGTGGTAAGGGATCGAAGAGAGGGATAGACGGATGCTGGGGTGGGTCCACTCCTAAGAAATTCAAAAGGGAGAAGAGGTAAAAGAAGTAGCCGTCATTTCGGCTTAGTTTGTATCTAGCTTGTATAGTTGTTTTTCTTTTTGTTGGCCATGTTTGTGCGAGTATGACCCTCGCTTTGGATAAACTTGTATTACGATTTCAAGTTTAATGTGCAAATAAAAGTTCTTTATTTTACGTTGAACTCTTATGTGAATTTGCTTAAGCAGTCAAGCTATTACTTTTCCATTCAATGTACTTGTAATTCATTGCTCATTAATTTGGATAATCGCCTGTTAATTTTTACTCAAGGCCTCCATGTGGTCGTGGCCTCAAGTTGTACCAAACACTGGGCTTGAGCTTAGTGTTACACCGTCGGATTTAGCGGTTTAAGTGATTACACTCCTGCCCCCAGTCTCGGGTTAGCGGAGTTAGATAATGGATGGTCGAATTCCATCCTTAGTGAGTTGATACTCCTCCTGTCGGTTTCATGTCAGAGTTTATGGAATAGTGCGTGGTTAAACCACACTCATCTATTTGTTTATACTCATACTCGCAGTTTGGGGATAAGAGTTGGTTGGCGGGTGATCGGATCACACCAATTCTTTTTTATAGTCCAGTCCATAGTCCGGGGACTTTGAGTTATTTCGAAAAGTAGTTGAACCATACTTTCCTTTATTGATTGATTTTCTCCCAAGTTCAGGGTTTAACTTAGCGAGTGATCGGTTGTATCACAATCGCTTTTGATTCATGTCTGTCTCATCGCTTGGTGGGATTGATTTGGTTATCAAATGGTCAAGTCACATCCATTTCTCATTAGGTACTCCGTTCGTCGGGCTATGAGCGAGAATCATCGAATGAATGGTCGAGCCATGTTTATTTTTTTAGTTCAATTATGAACTTATGTAATCGGCTAGCTCAAAACTCTGGGATCCTGCTAGAAAATGTCAATATTAGTTAGTCGGTTACCTTAACTAATATGTAATGCTACAGTAATCACAGTTATGAAGGAAATTTTAAACTTTATTTGCCAAATGGAAGAAATGACATAATTTGTCTTATTACATATTTTAAAAATCAAATGCTAAAGCAAATTCGAAAATTGAATACAACCGAATGAAACGAATAAACTAAGTGAAATAGCATCGTAAATGCTCACTATTCCATGCCCTTGGGAGTGTGATGCCATCAACAGTCGCTAGCTTGAAAGTTCCCTCTCCAAGGCCTTTGTTCACTGACATACGGTCCTTCCCAAGTAAGATTCATGTGTGATGGCACAGGAAAAACCCATTTCAAGATGAAATCGTTGATTTCAAAGGTTCTAGGTCAGACTTTAGTGTTGTACTATCGGGCGTCTCGGTGTCGATGTCTAGCTACCCTCAAATCAGCTTCTTTGCACTTCTCATCTATAATTTCTGTAGATTCTAAGAGGAGATCTTTATTCATTCTGGGGTCGTAGTAGGTTACACAATGAGAAGGGACTTCGACTTCAACAAAAATGACGACTTCGGAGTCGTAAGCAAGGGCAAATGGAGTATGGCCAGTCGCGGACTTGTGGGTGGATTATAAGCCCATAATGATGTTGGGAGTTCATCCACCCACTTGCATCTAGCCTTTTCCAAATGTTTCTTCAAAATGGACTTTATGATATTGTTCACAGCTTTAACTTGTCCAATTACTTGAGGGTGAGAAACTGCCGCAAATCTCTTTTTAATATGGTGCCGACGGTAGAAGTCTTTGAATTCAGCGATGTTGAACTGGGTTCCGCTGTCAGTTACAATGGTTCATGGAAGGCCAAAATGACAGATTATGTTCTAGATAATGAAGTTGTCTACTTTCTTCATCGTGATCATGGCTAAATGTTCTACTTCAGCCCATTTGGTGAAGTAATCAACTGCTACGATGACGTACTTTACACCACCTTTTGAGATCGGTAAGGAACCGATAATATCTATGCCCCATATGGCAAACGGCCATGGACTGACCATTTGTGTAATTTCCGTCGGCGGAGCTCTCAGAACTTTTGCATACACTAGCCCTTGTGGCATTGTTTGGCATAGTCAGTGGCATCTCAGTTGACAGTTGGCCAGTAATACCAATAACGGAGTATTTTATTTACTAGGGTTTGTCCTCAATGTGATCGCCAAGTTCTCCTTCATGAACTTCCTTTAGGACTCGTTTATTTCATCACGAGCGATACACCGGAGCAAGGGAATGGAAAAACCCTCTCTATACATGACTCCTTCCTGAATGATATATCGTGAAGCTTTGCGAAAGATTTGTCATCTTTCATTTCTACTTTTGGGAAGGACCCCTGTAGCAAATAATCTTTAATCGGAGTCATCCACGACTCCTTCTCAGGCTACGTCTCTAGTACCCAGTCGATTTCCATCTGGTTTATGCTCGAAGCATCTAATATTTCGACTGGAACCAAGCCCGTTTGTTGTGCATCCCACGTGCTAGCAAACTTGCCAATGAGTTGGCCTCTTTGTTTTGATCCCGAGGAATGTGCGTGATGTCATAATACTCAAAACCAGCCAATAGCTCTTGGACTTGGATAAGGTATGGAGCGAGTCGTTGTCCTTTAACCTGGTAATCCTCTTGACTTGGTATACCACCAATTAGGAATCGAAAAATATTTCAAGAGATTTTACTCCCAGTTCTCTAGCAAGTTTGAGTCTAGCAATCAAAGCTTCATACTCAGCTTCATGGTTCGTTGCATGGAAGTCAAGCTTAAAAGCGTAGGAAATTGATCGATCCTCCAGTGTTACTATTACGACTCCAGCTCCAGAACAGCATTTGTTGGAGGCTCTATCTGTGTACATTTTCCATCGGATGGTCGGGACTTCACTGCTCTCTGGGAAATCATCCTGTGCAGTGAACTCGGCTATAAAGTCCGCCAGTGCCTATCCTTGGATGGCTCTCTGAGGGAGATAGTTAATGTCAAATTGGCTCAGCTTGATGTTCCACTTTAGTAACCTTCCAGATGTATTAGGTTGCTATAGGACCTATCGTAACGGCTGATCGATGTAAATGTTGACAGGATGAGCCTGAAAATAGCGACAGAGCTTTCGTGAGGCAATTAATAAGCAGTATGTCAATTTATCTATCGTCGGATAGCTCCTTTCAGCTTCTGTTAATCGCTTGCTAACATAATAGATCGGTCTCTAGATTCGATTCTCCTTACGAAGCAATGCGGCACTTATAGCGTGCAGCGACACGGCCAAGTAGATATACAAGTCTTCATGATCCACCGGCTTTGACAAGATGGGAGGCCTCTCTAAGTGGTTCGCCAAAGCTTGGAATGTGTCTTCACAATCCTGTGTCCATTCAAAGTTCATTTTCCCTATTCTAATCAAGTCAAAGAAAGGAAAGCATTTATTGGTAGCTCTGGAAATAAATCGACTTAGGGTGGCAATCTTCCTATATAGGCTCTGTACTTGTTTCATGGTCTTTGGCACTTGGATGTTGCGAATTTCTCAAATCTTCTCGGGATTGGCTTTGATTCTGCGAGCATTGACGATGAAACCCAAAAACTTTTCTGATGCAATGCCAAAAGAATCTTTCAGAGGATTTATCTTCATTTTGTAATATCGGAGGATATCGAACATTTCTGCTAAGTCTCTAATGTGGTCGCTTGATCATCGTGACTTTATGAGCATATCATCCACGTATACCTCCATTATCTTTCCAATTTGATCTTTAAACATTCAGTTGACTAGGTGTTGATAAGTCGGTCTTGCATATCTTCAATCCAAATGGCATTACCACATAGCAGTACAATCCAACGTTGGTAATAAAACTGGTGTGCTCTTGGTCGGGGATGTGCATCGGGATTTGATTATATCCGCAGTACGCATCCATGAAAGATAGCAACTCATGTCCTGCGGTTGAGTCTACCAGCTGGTCAATTCTCAAAAGGGGAAAACTGTCTTTCGGGCATGCTTTGTTTAAATCCGAATAGTCAACACATGTCTGCCACTTTCCATTCGCTTTTCTCATAAGTACAAGATTAGATAACCATTTCAAGTAGAGGGCGTTGCGAATAAACCCATTGCTTTTGAGCCTATCCACCTCCTCTTTAAGGGTGGTAGATCTCTCCGAATCTATGCCATGGCTTTCCTGTTTCACCAGGACTTGCCCCGAGTCGATGTTTAATGCATGGCTCGCAATGGCAACCAAGATCTCACACATTTCAGAATGAGTCCAAGTGAACACATCAAGATTCGCTTGGAGAAAACCAGCAAGTTCTTTCATCATCAAGGGGCTGAGCTGTGATCCGATCTTTAGGACCCATGATTGGTTATTGTGGCTGACCATGATGTCAATCGTCAGCTCATCCGGTGCAACCTTGGTCCCTTTGGGCTCTTCCTTGTCATCCCTTAGATCTATGTCTTTATAGAACCGACTATGGCGCCCGAGCCAAGGCCCGGGCGCTGGTTGTCAATCTTCAGTGGCTTGGATGTGGAGAAACTTGTCCATACCCTTGCCTTTCTCCTTCCATTGAGCGCCCCTTAATTCAGCCACATAGTAGCACGTCTGGTTGCCAGATCACCATGCATAACTCCAACACCGTTATCAGTTGGGAACTTCAAAGTCAAACACCATGGGGCGAGAGCTGCCCGGAATTAATCTAGGGCTGGTCGGCCCAGAAAAACATTATATGGAGAATCAACATCCATGACAACAAATAGCAACATCCGCACTCTTTTGTGGTCACCTTCCCCCAACTTCATGGGCAATTCTACATAACCGACAGCTTCGGTCGCAACACCATTAAAGCCATGAAAGCAGCCTTTAGACAGTTTCAATTCCTTGCTTTCCATCTTCATCTGATCGTAAGCCTTTTCGAAAATTATATTTACGAAACTTCCACAGTCAACCAAGATCCTCCTCACTAAGGCAGGGCCGATCATGGTCGAAATGACCACTGGGTCGATCATTGGTGCCTCCACCTTATCTGCATCTTTGTTTCTAAATATAATGTCGTCTGTCATTATACGCTACTATTTTGTCGGAACCCCATCTTCTATACTTGAACAACATTCAAAATTCATATGCTTGATTGCGCTAGTATAGCACTCTATCTCATGCTAGCTCTTATTAGCTGGATTCAGTCCTCTGACTATTGTATTGATAACTAATCTTCTACCAGTCCACGCAGGCTCCTCAGGCATGTGCGGTGCTTGTCCTCGGTTGGGGTCGGATGTCCCCTGCCTACCATCCTATGGGGCTTTAACAAATTGCTGTAGCTTTCTTTCCCGAATTAGTTTCTTGATAACATCCTGGAGATGCCTACACTCATTTGTGTTATGACTATGCCATTCATGGAACGGGCAATATTTTCCAGTCTGATTTTGTTTCTCCGTCGATTCCTTCGGAGGTGGCTTCCTATACTGCATGGTGTTGCATGTAGACAAGTAAACATTCTATAGGGATGTATTCAGCAGTGTGTAGGTATCATACATTGGAATCCTTCAATTTCCCCTTCCAGAGTCCCTCTTTCACTTAGGGTTCCTATCACCACCTTTCTTTTGCTGATTCGGTTTATTTTGGGATTTTTACTTGAACTTTTCTGGAACTCTCCCGGATTGTTTCATTGCAATGTTACTCTGCACTCCCTCTCCACTCAGACCCACAAAATTCTTCTTCCTAGAGCATCTAGCTTCCTCTTCCTTAAATGCTGGGCTGCTTTTGCATAGAAACGCTCCAACGTTGCAGGCGGTTTGCCAGCTAACCAATCGCCAAAGTCAGATTCTGGGTTAATCCCACTTGTTACTGCCATCAATTTCAAATGGTCATTTGGATTACCGACTTCCACGATGGTTGTATGAAATTTCTCCAAATAGGCTTTTTGCGATTCTCCCGAAGCCTGAATCACGCTTGACAGGGACATTACATCTTTGGCACGAGTTGCATGCATACGGAACTTCTCCATAAATTTTGTTGCTAAATCATCAAATTTAGAGATTGACCATCGGGGTAATCTCGTAAACCACATCGTTGATATGCCAGAGAGAGTGATAGGAAAACATCTATATTTTATGGCATCATCAGCTCATGCAGAATCCATCATCCATTCATATCTCATGATATGCTACCTGGGGTCGGTTTTTCCCTTATAGGTAGGTATCAATGGCATGTTGAACCTCCTTGGATACTCTGCATGTAGGATATTGTCGGTGAATGGTGTATGGCTTCTCGAGATCCTCCAATCGTCATTGGTCAAGCCTTGGCTTTCTCTTACTAGTTGTCTAACCATAGCTGACAAGTCTAGTGTTTGGATAGTTAGAGCCAAGCGGTAGTCATGCTCCACCTCATGTGAATGGTTCGGTCGATGTCTATTAGTCATTCCACGCCTTCTTGGCTCAACATTCTCTCAGTGAATATCACATGCGTTCACTTCATCATCATTTCGAGGAGGTAACTGGTCTGCCTCCACTTGAACTCCAACATCCAAATCAACCGCTGCAACTTTAGCTTATGCTCCAACATGGAAAGTCAAACTTCTTTCTTTAGAGGAGGGACTGACACAGAACCCTCCAGAGGAATCAGGTCCGATCGGTCGTAGCAATTTGGGTTGGTTTTCCTATTGATGTCCGGAAGCTTCTACATGATATCAGTCAGTTCTGCAACATTTGTTTCTGTGATAATCACCTGATGAACTAGAACTTTCCAATGCAGAATAAAGGGTTGGCTCCTTCCTAGTTTTCCCACGCTTTTGATCTCTGGTTGATTCATTATATCGATGTTAGCTTGAATCTACTAGTCCAACTATCGGCGGCTACCCACAAGCTCTCTCATTAGATTATGGAAATAATCCATTGTGATGGAATCGGTCGGATTCTGGACATCAACTGGATTGATAACATTAACATCAACTGGTAGATTGCTCTGACCTCCTTGTTGAATGCTAGCGTTCTCATTTCCTTCCACGTTTTGAGAAGTATATCTGGTGTTCCTAGCCATTATTGATAGTTTTTCATAGACTTTTGCAAATCTGAGTAGAATGGATAAACTACTTGAAGATAATTCTGGATCTCTTCCAGGAATTTATGCAATCCAGTAGCAGCAAAGAGATCCAAATAGAGTTGAGAATCTCTTTTTCAGTGAAAGCACCAAAATGTTTGCACCAAAAATTGGCACAAACACCCAATAGAGATTTTGTAGAGAACTAAATAAAGAATATAAAATGAAAATAGAGGAAATAAGCAATTAAATAATAGAAAATCAAATTAATAACAAGAACATGGCAATTTATAGTGGTTCGGCATTGTTTGCCTATGTCCACTTTGAAGAGATAGCTTTATTAATCATTTTGTAAATTGAGTACAATAAGGTTTGGATGAAAATCCTTAATTACAATAGAGTAAAAAGTAACAAGCAATGTAAAGGTCCTAAAAATGAATAATCAAGCCTGTATTTATAGATGAAGACGGTGAAATATCTCCTTGAAAATTTGACAGAAGGATCTCCAAAACCATATGGGCCTACAGGAGGGATCGCATGGCCCAAATCCCAAGAAATAGGGATTTTTGTTGATCCCTATTTTGGAGGAATTTCGGGGTACGATCCCTATATGAGCTTCTCCATCTTGTAATATGCTTAGCCTCCAAGTTTAATGTCAATTGGATTAGTAGAACTTGAGTTATTGATCAATCTTTGTTGCAACATGTTATGCATCCTGATTCTGGTTGATCCCTACGAAGGGAAGAGGGTTGATTTCTCTTTCTTAGTCCTTTTGAGGTGCAATCCTTAGGGTAGACTCCTTAGGGTTTCCAGATCCTGTTCCCAAAGTTTCATATGTATTGGACTTATGGATCTTGAGATATTGATTATTTTCCATTGAGTTGCACTTGTTTGGCTGAAATAGGACGATCCCTATGATTGAGAGGGATTATAGCTGATCCCTTTTCTATATTAAAATATATTCCATACTTTGAACATTTTTTATAGCATATCTCTTGATTTCGTTTGATCATGGATTCATATTATCATTTGTACTTGACTTCTGGAACCCACAACCATTGCTCTAGACTTACTGGCCTTGGCGATAGTTGAATCTAACTTGTCCAATCAGTTCGGATATAGCTGGGTCAAAATGGCGGATAACACCTCCAAGTCTTCATCTTAAACACATTCGCTGCTAACCCTAAATCATGGATTGGATATTTCTTCTCTTGTGGCTTCAATTGTCGACTGGCATATGCATCAATACCTTACCCAATCCAGTGCCACAAGCATCAGTATATACTGTTACCTCTTTATTCCCATCGAAATGGTCAATACTGTGTGCTCGTCAACTTTTTCTTCAGTCTCACGAATGCCTACTCGTATCTTGCATCGTAAATAAAAGTTCGATTCTTTTTTTTCCAGTGAGTTGTAACGACCTAGAATTTTATCACTTTAATTTGTGAATATTTAAGTACTTTTAAATATTCAATTAATGGTTTTTAATGGTCAAATAACCCTCTTTTAATTAATAAACAATGGTGGTAAGCTTGTTTTGAAAGTTTGTTCACCAAAATATGTAGTTCGATGAAAAATTGAAAATGTCACCAAAAATCGTTTTTGGGCTTTTTACATGCGTACACTTTTGTATCATACACTTATACATATAATAAGTGATTTAATAAAGTAAGTAGATTATAAAAAGTAAGTATAATCAAAAAAGTGATTAATTAAGAGTGTGACTTTTACTTTCTAAAATAAAGAAAAGTGGACTTTTCTCCTTCTTAATTTAAGTACATTAGTATATAAAACCATTATAAAGTACAAGGTCATGTAAAATCATTATAACTTTCACAAAAAAACTCAAAATCTAGTGATTATTTTCTTTAAACCAAAGATAATTGAATAAGGAAGAAGTTTCATCTTGGTCATGTTATCAAATTCGTAGAGAAATCTTGTCAAAAATTAGTGAGAAAACAACCCATTTACTAGCCATGTTTTTAAAGCAAAAACTTAAACCCAAAGCCCCTCCTTTCCATCATGGCCGAGCCCATCTAGAGTTAACCCGAGATTTTTGAGCTAGTGTTTGCAAGTAGTGGGGATTGGTTGGTAGTAGCAAAGAGCAGTGGACTTTTCTCGAAGTTTAGGTTGCTTTGAATGTGAGATTTCTCACTTTAAAAGTTGGTTTTAAAATTGACAAAATGTGATAATAATTTGTTACTGACCTATAATGTGGTATTTATGTGTTGTGATGTGCTTGTATTATTGTTTGATTTTGATTCCCGCTTGGAAGTGAATGAAATAAATAATCATTTTGTTGCTAGGAACAAAAGCAAAGCGAATGGAAGTCGAAGTATTTGGGTAGCGAATAGGTTGCTAAAGAAGCACTTCGAAGAATAAAAATGTTGTAGAGGGATCCTAAAGGATTCCTCGCCTTATTGATTTTTATTTACGTATAATTATTGGTTATGTAAATGCTTGTGTTTGTGGAAAGTGAATGGTGCTTAGTTATAGTTAAGCTACTTGTTGGTGGTTTTACAACGACGTTGAAATCCCATGCTCTCTTTTAAGGGATTTAACACTTATTTTATAAAGTGTCTTGAAATGGTTTCGGAACTCGACTTTTGTTTTAAAATATTTTTGAAAACATATAAAGTGGTTTAAATATAGAAAGAAAATGTGGTTTAAAAACTATTTGATTATCAAAACCAAGTTTTAAAAGCTATGGTCCACATAGCGATAGCCGTTATGGATGCACTTTGCAAATCGAAGATTTTAATGAATTAAAATGAGGTTATCTATTTTAGATACTGTATAAAAAAATTAAAATATGTTTTATAAAGTTATATAAGTATTTTTAAAGGAGTTTGAAGTTGTTAAATATAATTTTAAGAATTTATTCAATTATTTGAACAAGAGATTTAAATTTTACGCCTTTGTTTTCAAAAGTCAAGTTTTGTTAAAGGCGAATCTTTAAAGGGATGTTTTAAATACAAATTTTGAACTTGTTTTAAAAGTAATTTTGAAAGAGGAAGGAAGCATGGATTACAACATTATTGTTGTAATAAATGTTTTCGAGAAAACGAAAGAGATCATGGACTATAACAATTTTTGTTATAGTTAATGGTTTTGAGAAACTTAAAAGGGAGTTAATTTATAACACTTTGTTATTGTTTAAACAAGTTGTTTACTTTTAAAAAGGAAGATGTTTTAAAGTGGTTTGGAATTTATCGATTTAAAAGGTATTTACTTTTATAAAAGAAGGATGTTGCCTTTTTTAAAATTAAACATTAGTTTGAATAAGTGATTTTGGAAAATGTATTTTGGAACTCTAGGATCCTATTTTAATTTCTAGACTTCGAGGTATGGAAGCTTGTTTCTATTTTGAAGTTAGAAATGAATGTTGAGTCAAGGTTTGAAAGGTAATAATACCCCAGCTTGAATGGTTTCATTTCTAACCGATGAAAAGCACTAGTTTGAAATAGATGACTAGAAATAATTTTTTTGGAATTAGTATTTAGATTTGTTTTAAAAAGACTTTGTTTTCTGCAAGAGATTTCTTTGCCAGTGCCATTAAGTAACACAAAACAAAATTAGTGCTAAAATATTGACATATTTATAGAAAATAAGTCGTCTTATATTTAGCACTAAAAGCTGATGGGTAGACTTTTCTTTATCTGTGAGAACTAGAATCAAAGTGTTTGAATAAGGTAAGATCGGGAGCAACCAATGCTCTGACTTACCTGATTTCTTTTTTGGGCGAGGGATAGAGAAGTCGAAATGTCGGAAACGTGATAAGTATAAGAGGGTTAATTTCAATAAATGAGTCATGATTAATTATGTATATGAAAGGTACTTCATTGTATACTTGACACCAAATTCCGAGGTATGGAAACTCATCTTTATCTCAAGAAGTAAGATTGTATGTAGAGGCAAGAATGGTTTTCTAACTTACTCAACTTCATTGTTAATCGATGGATAGTACATTTTGAAATCGAAAAGTGGCGATAAGTATAAGCTGTCTAATTTTTCACATACAAACTATATTTACACCCAAATAGTGATCTGTCCACTATCGATAACTTGACCTATTTTGACTTAGGAATTTTCATACGGTTTGAGATTCCCTTAGGAGAACTCATTCTGATGAAACGTCTCTCGCTTTAAGGTTTATATTAGAGATCCCCTTGGGACTCTTATATAGTCTGCTTACTTCTGAAAGAACTGGGATAGAGTCAACCAGAAACTATTGATTGTTGGTTCGGAGAGACCGGGATCGAATGAGCATGAGTTATCCGAAACCACTTTGAACCGACATAAGCGTTCGAATTGGTGACATCTTAAAGATGATGGAATCGAAGACGGAGTTCTTTGAAGTGCAAGGGATACTTGCTACTAATCCCGAAGATGTAGTAGAAGCAGTGCCTTCGGTTTGTTTATATCTTGAACAACTTGTATGGATGAATGCTGGTCTTGCATTGTTGCGTAGAGGGCAGTGTTAGCATTCAAAGTCAGATTTTCTAAAAAGGTAAAATGTAGCCTCATATCCGGGAATGGCTAAAACAGGAGATATGCAGCAGGGCTATGTGGGTTGCACCAATTAGTGTATGGTCATCACATGATCTAGGTCGATATTTATGAATTTATGTATGCTTGGGGCCCATTACGGATGTCAGCTGGAACCGGGGTGATGACATATTAGATACTATCTAGGAAGGGATAGGTTGGTTCTATGTTAGTAGAGGGTCCATGTGAGACCCTCGGTACATTTTTCTAGAGGTGTACTTTGGCAGGCGATACCCAAGTAGCCTTGATATTGTATGGAATCCATTTTCCAATACGTGCCTTTAAAGACTTAGATATATACTAAATGTAATTAATGTAACCATTTCGGCTATGATTCAATATTTATTTTAAACCCTAGACATTACTATAATATCATAAGATTTTCTTTAAAATGGTTTGTTTGTCGTAAGGTAAAACCTATTCATTTTTATGTCCGTCGTGGTCTTACGAGATAGCTATATTTTTTAAAGGGTTTTATAAATATAACAATCAATATGATTTGAGTTTCTCATACTAGTTTACCAAACTGATCCGGGTGTTATTTTCTTATAATGCTCGAGTCAGACCCAAGTATTTTTCTAGAGCAAGCTTTAATTAATTTGGAGCCTCTAAGCTGTATTTCCGTACTTTTATTTTTTCGTTGCATTTCTTATTTTGTGTAGATCAGCATTTGTAAGGACGAGCTGTTATAACTATCCAGGCTGATGATAGGTTAGACTCTAATTGTTGTATGAATATTAAAGTTCTTTAATAAGGATCATTTGGATATTATATATTTCTTTATAATATGAGATTCTATTCTGTCTTTTCTTTCTTTCACCCCAACAATCTGTCTTTCTGGCACTCGGATGCTCGATACGTGTGTACCATGGATGTATTAGAGTCAACTTTTGAGTGTAGAAAAGGTGGGTCGTCACATGAGTCAACTGTGCAGCTATTTGGAGAAATCCAAGATGAATCGTCTATAATATCCAACTAACCCCAAGAAACTTCTCACATTCATAGCGTTTTTGGGTCTAGTCCAATCATGGACTTCTGTGACTTTTGTAGGATCTATAGCAGTGCCCTGCTCAGAAACAAAGTGACACGAAAATATCATTTCCCTTCTCTAAAAGCGACACTTCGAAAATTTTGCTTTCGGACGGTGCTCTCTCAACACCTCAAGCATGATCCTTAAATATGTCCTATGTTCTTCCTATGTCCATGAGTAGACAAGAATATCATCGACAAACACAAGCACGAATTTATTCGGCTCACCCTTGAAGACACGGTTCATGAGATCAACAAAGTATGTTGACCCATTGGTTTGCTCGAATGGCATAACCAACCACTCATAGAAACCTGAGGCATACAAAGCGCTATAATCGACACACTCTCCATCGCTACTCTCAATTGGTGAAATCCGGTCACAAGATCCAACTGAGAAAATACTCTAGCACCATGAAGCTGATCGAACAAGTCACCAATACGTAGAAGTGGATACTTGTTCTTCCTCGTCACTTTATTCAGCTTACAGTAATAAACACACAATCGATGGAACCATACACCTTCGTGGTGAATACTACGGGTGCTCCCTACTTAGATATACTCTTGTAAATGAACCCTCATCGCAATAAGTCATTCACTTGCATTTCGAGCTCTCTCTACTCTCTAGGTGCCATCCTCATCAAAGGCATCACTATTGGTCTGGCATCTTTAACTAGATCGATATGGAACTCGATCTCTCTGTATGGAGAAAGTATAGTCACCTCCTCAAATACGTCAAGATACTCCTTAGCAATAGGTACTAATGGAAACTCATCAGGTGGGCATCAAGCGAACATACAAAACTGACCATCATGTCATCGTTCGGTATGCAACCTGACACTACCATCCACCCATCATCTACCTCTATCGTCACCAATGACTTCTCGCAATTCACTATCACTCTGTATCTGAGAAGCGAGTCCATCCCCATTATAATATCAAACCAATCGTACCCAAAACAAAACAATCACAACCAAAAGAACATTGATAAGAACAAATCACGACAAACCGTACATAGGCCGGTGGAGCCTCTAATAGGATTTGTTGCAATCAAAGGTCAGTCAATAATTTCGGGTCTCAATCCCAATCTATCTACCAAGTCACTAAATATGAAGGAATGTGAAGCCCCCATATCAAACAAAACTTTTATAGGAACATCATAAATGGAAAGCATATTTTGAATAACAATGCCTTTCCCCTTCTCTTTCACCGATGGAGAATTCGACGAAGTCAGAACGGCACAGATAGCATATGCTTTCGCCACTTGCTTCTTCTTTAACGGCTCTGGACAATCCTTCTAAATATTCTCAACCTTATTGAAATTATAACATTTCTTCTCCTCAGCCTTTCAATTACTATACTGACCTTTGTCACTGCAATTGAAACAAGTGAGTGAGGTCTTACTCTTCTTTTGGATGCCTTTGTTCTGAAACTTCTTCCTCTTATTATTCCAATTCTTCTTGCTTCCTCTGCCCAATTATGGCTTTGGGTCATTTTTGGGAACAATAGTCCTTGGATTTAGATAAAGACTCTCATTCCTCAAGGCCTTTTTGACTATCATCTCAAAAGTATCATCAGTGTGGCCCACGAGCTTCTCTCCTAAGTGATCATCCAAGCCGATGATGAACTTCTCCATCTTATTTAATGGAGTGTCGATAAAGGACATCCCATATTTTGACTAGGTGTCGAACTCAAAAACATACTCAAAGATAGTCATATCTCCTTGCTTCAGATCCGCAAACTTATGGAATAAGACTGACTTCCGAGCTTCCCGTATAAACTTTTCTTCGAATCTGGCTTTGAATTGGTTTTATGTGAAATAGTCTTTGGGAGTAGCGACCTTTACAGCATTCCACCAATCCATGGCTCGCCCCTGAAGCTGTCGGGAAGCCAATCGTGTTTTCATAAAATCATTCAGCTTTAAGTCATCGAAGATCCTTGCACAAGTATCAAGCCAATCATGCACTTCCATCGTCGACTTCGTTCCTTCGAACGGTTTGCCACCAAGACTAACAAAGTCATTATTCAGCTTAGAAAAATCGGCTCTATGCGCCTGCACTGGAGCACCACCATCAGTATCAACATTTGGGGCGACTACTTGAGCATTTTGCAGCATGTCCACATCATGGTATTGAACATGGTCTGGAAATCAAGATTAGCAGCTCTCGAGCTAGCTCCTTCTTCAACTCCAGAGACGTAGTTCCTAACGACATTCCTTGTTTGATGACCCATCCTTCAATCTGTAATAAGGACGATCAGCCTCTCTATAAGGAATCCCACTTAAGTAGTACTCGTGTTTGCAGTGCGACTTATATGCTATATACCACTATATAATTTTGAAAACCAAAATATATTACAAGTACGCTCTCTTATGTATATATACACATTCTCGATCGTGTAGGTGAGAACTCATATCCTATCTCTACTGGGTCACTGTATCCCTTAGGTTAAACTACACAACCTCGCTCTGATACCAAATGTGACGACCACCCAACACCACCAGCACCCAATATACCTACATAGTGCACTATAGCGGAGCCCTGTCGATGTAGGATGACTATCATGGTTGTAAAGTAAATAAAGAGTCAAAGAACCTATTATATATCTCACAGCGTATCAAATAAAATATAATAGTAAACATCTCAGATATAAAATAGACGAGACGATAATAACTGAATGAATCACAGAAATCAGAGTATATGGATCCATACAGTAAACATTATAAGTAATAGAGTTATACAATAGATAATTACTCATAAATAAATTGTTTCTAGATAATAAAGGCATTAGCAAGCTCCATAGTGCTGTGTAGCGGAATAGCAAATCATAATAAATGTAGTGATACGAGAGTGCGATATCTTGCTCATCCTTTATCCAGCTCCACATGCTCACCAAACCTGATATCCTTAATTTACTAGTTTAAGAGTACATAGAGTAATAGGAAGCAAAGCATAAAATTCCAAGTCAAATAGCAGTCTAGTGTGAGCGGTAGAAAATTTCTAAATACTAATAAACCACTATAATAGGACAAATGGTATGAAGAGTGATACCCAAATTGTCCCTACATCCATAGAGTTAGCATATACACAAGATATACACTACTCTACATCATAGTCATTATAGGTGTACTATACATCAAATTACTAAAGGGTGTCTAGATATCTACATCAATAATATCGGTATCATATGACATACCTAAGGTGATAAACAATCAAGCAAACATAGCATACATCATCCATCCTCACATTCACTCACTTGGTGCATTGGATATACGATCACTCGCCCGACCCATCATGGTCAAAGACTAGACTATTCATCATGACAGCCCGCGTCCTAGTTCCTCGTCACTCGAATCCATGCCACTTGGTCGGCTATGAAATATACTAACCATCACATCAGTCCGGGGTAAGAAAACCTCATATCTAGAATAAAAAGCCATTACATCCCCTATATATACCCCATCTCATGAGTACCCTACGGACCCTCGAGTCTCAACTATCCCTTTGCACGTGTCATCTATAACCGAGTACATCATGGAACTGATCTCACAAGTCCCATTAGAAGTCACCGCGGTAGGGACGATTCTCTACCGTCGACATCAATCATAGAATACCATCATATGTCACGTAGCCTTCCTTTAACGGTTCCCTCAATCTGACTCATGGTCCTCTACTCTACATCTCCAAATACAGCTGTCCATCACTGGAGCCATCACTTCCCATCACAGAACAATCATCATCGAATCATGGGTCATCGTCATAAAAAATCGCCACCGAACCCTATGGTTCAGTACCAACCCCTATACTTAGCTATATTTGGCTAAGTATTTTCTTTGGTACGAGTTCAGGGTCAAAACACCCAAAACCCAAAGCAAATAACATCCCATTTTGAAGTAAGAGTAAGGAGAACTTGAAGCAGGCATATGGGAACTCGATGTCGTTCTACAAGTCACAGTCACCAAACCATTCCCATCAATCCATGAAGCCCAATCCCTCCAACCCGATCCATCACCAAGCCAAGTCCTACCGACCCCGTGGTTTACTTCTTTCTTCGAATAACCAAAAACATTACACTTTTATGGATCGGTACTGATCCATATGACTTTGCCAAATTTTGGCTAAGTCCTTATCCTTTGGCAACCCAATACCTTCGTCGATCCATAGCTTCTACTGAACTATACAACCCTAAGTCTCAAAGCTATCCCCAAACCTTCATGGATCGATACCGATCCATAGTTACCAATCCATCAATTAGCGAATTTTATCCTTCTTTACTAGATCAGCCTCTGCTACCTAGCAAGCTTTTATGACTCGAAGCAATACCTCCAAGACTCGAAGTAAACCATCCAAAAACTCAAAGAAACTTCCCACCGACCCATAGCCTTCAAATGGCCACCGATTCATCTTAATTTGGCCATAACTCGAGAAAACAAACTCCTAATGACTTGAAACTTTAAACATAGCTTTAGGGAGTCTTTCTTGACCCACCCTATGCGCATGTTACTTAGACCAATACTGGTCGATCACTTCCGATTTGCTTTTTGTGTTTTCATTCTTCTATAATTGCTATGCCATGTGTCTTTGTTGCTCTCTTTCCTTTGTTGACTAACCAAAGCATGTTTTGTTTGATTTTGTTCTCCTTTCTTTGTAATTTCTAGGCATATCAATAAATTGGTAGGGGCCCTGTAACAAGCCAAGATTTATGGTCATTTGATTTTGAATATCTAAGTAATTTTAGATATTGAATAATTGGTTTTAAAGTTTAATAACCTGAATTCGAGCACAGAATAGCTAATAATCAATTAAGAGAAATACGTAGGATGTACGTATATTATTTTATTCGCATAGCGATTTGATCCAGAATTCGAGCATAGAATTTCGAGATAGTTATATCGATCCGAGTTAGGATTTTTCACTCGATTTTCGATGACGAACCCTGGATATGGATTTTTGGTTGATCCTGGAAATTCTCTATCATAGTTTACGGCTATGCAAGGAGAATGACGGTTTCTGATCAAGAAACCAGATCTGCGTCCGCACTAGGAAGTCGGGTGGACGATACTAGTTCGGAAGTGAAATTGTGTGATCGAGTGAGCGATCGAAATTTGATATTGCGTACAAATGATATGTGTGCATTGTACGGATTTGAATGAAATGGATATTGAAAAGTTTGTAATTGAATTAAACAAAATGAATTTGAATGTTGTAATAGGACATTGTTACTAAGTAGTTTACAGGTGTTTTAAAAGGAAAATGAAATTGGATTTTTGATTTCGAAGATAAAATTTAATTGCTCGACAAAAGGTATGTATTTAAATTTCAATATGAAATTTGATCCTTTTTTGGTCTAGCCACATGGCCTTTTGTTTTCTTTTGAAATCTGGGGGCCCGTTATGGCATTTTGTAGTCGTACCGAGCTAGCCGCACAAAGGAGACGCTGGCGAAATTTTTCGGAAATTTAGGGAGTTAGAAAATTTTTGAGAAATTTGGATAATTTAAAATTTGAATTTAAATTTAAATTTGAATTGTTGAATAAGTGATATTATTTGAAACTTATGGTTGAGTTTGGCAAGTTAATAAGAGGGCTAATGTGTCTTCAATAAAAAGATTTGTTTTGGAAAGTTGATAAAACTGTTTGGTTTTGAAAAAAAATAATTAAACGGGTTATGGATCATTCTTCTTAACTAGTAATTTCGGGATGAAATCCTTTTAAGGGGGGAAGAATGTGACGACCCAGAATTTTGAACATTTGAAATTGAAATATTTAATTGATTTTAAATATTTAAATGTTAGTTCAACTTAAATTTCAAATATCAATATGAATTTGGCAATTAAAATATTAAATTTAATTATTGAAGTTGGGTAAAATATGTAATCTTCAGTTTTGAGCTTGTTAAAGATAATTTGAAGTCTTGAAAATTTTATATTGATAATACTGAAGATAATAAAAGCCTCAGAATTGAATTTGAAACTATTTTGTTCAGTTTTGAATTTATATCGTTTAAATCGATATTTTAAAAATAGCTTTCCGATGCACAGTCTCGGAATTCGACGAAACCAGTTCCATTGGATCCGTAATAGTGTATTATTATCGTATTTCAATTTTTGTAGTATTTGTAGTTGTCGGGTGATCGTACGGTAGATAAACGCGCTGAATTTATATCGAAATTTAATATGATAGCTGGGTCTGAAAAGCTATCTTCTCCATACGATCGAATTTGGACTCGAAACCTTTTCCGTTACATTCGGAATAGGGGTATAACCTTATGAATGCCTAGCGGCACGCCTCGATTGGAGATTGGGATTTTTGGCTTCGTTTTCTCAACGATTTGAATTTGAATTAAAAAATTTAAAAATGTAAATGATATTAATGTATCAAAGCACTATTGAAAACATCAGACGCGTAGTGGAAAATTCAAACACCTGTTACATTTTCTTTGCTTAAAATAACACGTGTTCGTTTCAAATTAATAAAAGAAAATTCCTGAACTTTTTCATTATCTCGTTATCAAATTCAAAGAAATAAAATAATCTCGTTCAAAAGGAAAATGGCCGAGACTCTTCATACCAATTCGTTCCTTTCCCTCTTCAGTTTATTCGCATATCCTAAATCATGGAGCCATGGCTGCTTTTCCCTTTTTTCCAAAATCGAATCAAACAATTACGAATTCGAAAGCCGAACTCAGAGAAAAGAAAGGGGTTTGCAATTGACATCGGGGCATCGTGTAGCCTAATCGCGAGGCTGGGATTCGCGATTCTGGGGAGGCACGTGCGTCGGTGACGGCTCGGCCTGGGAGGTGGTGGCGTCATTTGCATGTCTAGGCTTGACCTTGATTTTGGATTCTGGGAAGTTATGGGTCGCGCGAGGGCAGTGGTGAATGGGGCCGCGTGGGTTTCAGGTTCGTGATGGAATGGAGATGATGGCGATTTCTGTGCGTTCGCGTGGAATCAGGTGAAGGGGCGGCGAACTCGGCAATGACGAATGGATGGTGGGTGATGTGCTCAGGGGGTTCGAGTGGCTACGGTTTTCTCGAGTAAGGTAAATTCTTTTAATAGAAATTTTATTTAGCAATTTGAAAATTTAGCAGTAAATCTTATATGAGAATATTTACAAGGAATATATATACATATAATTTACAGTAAGGTTTCTATTTTAAATAGATAAACAGTAAACAGAAAATAATAATATATATAGATAAGATTTAGAAATAGAAATTTTAACGGTAATAAATTGTGTGGTTAATTCAAATATTAATAAAACATCTAATGTTTGTACAAGGTCCAAAAATCGTAAAAACAAGCTGGAATGGAAACGGATTGCAAAACAAAAATCTAAGGTGAGATCTTCTCACTCAAATTAAAATAATTGGAATTTCAGTTATTGATTGATTGTTTGGATGTGATAGTATATATGATAGTAGTATATATATATATGGAGTGATTGATTTCCCACATTATATAGTAGATGAGACCCTATGCGCCGCATAATAGCGGATGGTATTATATAATCTCATATACCATGATATTCCACCTCGAAGTAGAATTGGTATTTAATTGTTGTGCTAACATCTGTAGATGCAGGGAAACAGGTTGGAGGGATCCAACTGGATTCCTCACATTGTTGAATTTATTTGTATATGTTGTGATGTGATAATCTGTGAATGATTATATTGGTGTGAATGACTATATTGATAAATGGAATTTATTTGAAGGCTATAGTTTAGTCGAATATATTTTTGGTATCGTATACCAAAAATAAATAAAATTGGATTTTTATAAATTAAAGTAGAAAATTTAGAGTAAATTAATTTTAGAAAATTGGATAAATTTAAAGGAATTTAAAAGTATAAAAGTTGATTTTTGTAATCCTATCAAATCAATTCCAAAATATGGGTAAAAGATTTTAATAAATGGATTTTGAGTAATATTATTTAAAAGTTGAAGAATTTATTTAAAATTCGGATTTTAAATAGTTCGGGAAAAATAAAGGAATTTATTTTAAAAGGAAATTTGATTTGGTGTTTGAAATAAATTTGGATTTTGACTTGGTGTTTGAAATAAATTTGGAATTTGATTTGGTGTTTGAAATAAATTTTGAATTTGATTTGATGTTTGAAAATGAAAATTTGGAAATCGATTTGAAAATCGTATATCAGTGGATATTTGGAAATTTAAATTCACAATGGGAATTTATAAAGAAAAGGGAGATTTGTTTTAAAAATAAATATTGGTTTATTTTAAAAAGTGTGGAAAGAAATTATGGATTTGGAATGTAAATTGAAATAAGTCAAGAAGAATTTATTAATTGATTTAAATGGATCATTTTGAAATGGAAATAAATAGCATTTGGAAATTTATTCCGCCAAAAAAAAGTGATTTGAAATTGGTTTTCAAAGTGTTGAAGTGTTAAAATATACCTTGCGAAGATATTTTGAAAATAAATAATTGGGAAAAATTATATAAAATCTGATGATTGTTGTGAATATTGTTTAACAGTTAAATAACCAACTATCAGTATAAACAATTTGGGAAATTATTAAGGCTTGGTGATTGTTGTGAATGTTGGTTGATAGTTAAATAACTGACTTTGCTACATTACAGCATGATAGGGGGTTCTCGCTTCGGGTTTGGTGGCGAGACGGAGACTCTTACCCCTACATGTCCCCGGGGAGGGGTTGGTTGAATTGAGTCGAGAGGCAGGCCGTAAAAGCAAATTCGGGGTACCACTGTATGTCACGGCGGGGCTGGGATGGTTGAAAAGCTCACCAGTCAAGATTGGCCGTTGTTGATGGTTGAAAAGCCTAGACCGTTACAATGTTCAAATACAGGAATTATTTAATATATATGGATTATGAATTCCATATTTGTATGGCGATTTAAAATATTGGAATTTTAAATTAAATATTAATTTAATGGATTTAATGATCGTATTTGACTCCCTTTTATTTTGTAAATAATAACAATATATTCATTATATAGATTTATTGCAATAATAAATGGTTCAAATAAAAAATTAGAAAAATTATTTTTATTTTTACGACTTGATTTTATTGACGTATTTTTTATTTAGTTTATTTGATTTTTCCATAATTTTAAATTTAGAAAAAATTGAACTTATTTGTTTGACAATTTATCGCCAAACGACAGTGTTTTTGTGATTTTACAGAACTCAATAACTAGTGTTAATCAATAACTACTTGTTTTCTAGTTCGGGGTTCGTACGCGAACGAAAAGGCTGTGCAACGAAATGCCGAAAAATTAAATTATACTAACTCCAAACATTTTGTACCATGCAACACACATTTTCTTCTTTCCATCGCTATCTTTGATCAATGAAAGAAAAAATAAGCATTTGATTTTTCAAAAATTCAAATCAAATCATGGCAAAATCTAAAAAATGGAAAACTTGGATCTTTGGGTTCTTTGAGTCGAGAACTTCTTGTAGATGTGTTATAAGAGGGTATGGCATTCTTTTTGGTGATTGACAGTGAAGTCGTGGCACTTAAGCTAGCTAGGGTTTGGGTTTTCTTACGGTATAAGTGATGATCGACTAATTTGTGTTTAGATTTGGATTGCTCATGTCGAAGAGTTGTGGATGGCTGAAAATGGTGGGTCATGATGGCTCCTTGGGGAGTGCGACAATGGTCGCACGACCGATGTAGTAACCGGGTCGCAAAATTTTGGGGAGATGAAGATTTGATGATTTTGGACTAGGCCGATAGAGATCGTAGTGGAGAGTTCATAGGAGTTGACGACATATCGATTCGTCATTCGGAGAGGGAGATAGAGATGGGCAAACTTTCAACCGTGGGTGGGTTAGAATCAGGAGCGGGAGTTTGAATTGATGGAGGAGAAGGGTTTAGGGAGTAGTAAACTGGGTAATTAAAATTAAATTATAATAGTATGTAATTAATATTATTTAAAACATCAAATGCTTATAATTAGAATAACTTGTTCGTACAAGGTCTAAATCGAATGTGGTCAGTTGCGTTAGACTCATATCGATGATATCTATGCTTCAAAGTTGAATTGGTGGAGATTGAAGCTTGTAGAATTTCAAACTAAAATCGAATTGAGATGGAACCAGAATGCTTCAGCGATAACTGGAATCTCGGTGAGTTAAACTCACATTTTTGGTTAATCAGAATGTTTCATAGTTGATAAAAATTATTGATTGTATGCCTGATGTTTTATAATTGATTGTTTGGTTTTGATGAATTGTCGCTTTTGAAATCGGTCAATATATGAAATCATTTGCAGCAAAATTATATGACAAACGGGAAATTTGTAGAGGGATCCAACAGGATTCCTTGCCATTTGATTTATTGCAATCATATTCCTGTTGTATGAATTATTGGATATCAAAAGCTGATTGTTTAGCCCTATTAGTTATGACATTTTTATATGTTGAAATTTAACCCTATAGTGATAAAAATCAATAACAACATTAGTTAAGTGTTTTGGTGGCTACTGGCCTCAATTTAGTATTTTGAAAATACTATTAATTTGCCGTTTGGCTTGAAAGTGGTTTTTGATTGGGAAAATGATTTCAAATCTAATCTTTGGGTTTTCTGGAATATTTTATTTAAGCAGATTTTGAACTTCTCTATTTTACCCCAACCTTTTTAATTTTTTTCCTAAATCATTTATAAATGTTTTAAAGTCGTTTAACTATCATTTAATAATGGTTTAACGTTGTTTAAATATTGTTTAATAATGTTTAAAAGTTGTTTGTTTCTATTTAATATTGGTTTAAAGTTGTTTATTAATATTTTAATATTGTGAGAAGTTATTTATTTAAATAATTGATATTGTTTGATGATAATAATTATTATTTATTAATAATATTTTGGAAGTTAATTATTTGTTATAATAAGGTTTTTGAAGATTAATTATTAATTATTATGTTAATAATGTTTTGAAGTTATTTATTATTATACTAATAATGTTTTGAAGTAAATTAGTTATTTCATTAATGATGTCCTAAAAGAAATTGACTTTGTTATTATTGTTGTAGAAAAGTCACTTTATTATTTATTTATGATGTTTGAAGTTAATTAATTTATCTGATTAATTGTATGTATAAATAATAATTTGATTTATAAAGGAATTTCATTTAATTAAGAATTTATGAAAAGTAAATTAAGAAGGGATTTTTATAAAGGATCTTTATAAAAGGAGTTTTATAAAAGAATAAAGTTTTATAAATGGTTTTATAGATTTATAAAAGAGTTTTACACATGTTTTTAGAAATTTGTAAAAGAGATTTATAAATGGTTTAAAGGATTATAAAAGGAATTTATGAATGATTTTTGAGTTGTACAAAAAGGAAATTTATAAAGAAGGTGAGATTTGATTTCTATAAATGATCTTTTCATAATTATGGGGGTGTGGAACATCTTTCCCTACTTAATACCAAATAGGAATCTTTCTCAATGGTTTGTGAATATACTTATACCAATGAAATAAGTATATAGATATTTTTCCAAGTATTGAAAGTGGTTTTATAAATATATCTTTTTGCAAAGATATTTAATTCCGGTATTTATGGAGAGGTTAAATAAATGATCTATTTAAAAGGGGCTTAATGGTTGCTTATGCGCTTAACCAATGTTGGTTTCCCTATGAAAATAAACCTCATATTCGATTGTTGTTATTTGATAGTTAAATAACCGACTATCAAACCATGGCCAGTTTTGACTTAAGAAGTAAATATGGGCTTCACGTATTCATACAATTTGAGATTCATTGGGATAACTCATTCGGGTGGAATGTCTCTACCTTTAAGGAATATATTAGTGATCCTTTGGACTCTGATGTAGCATGCTTACTTCTGAAAGAACTGGGAATGAGTCAATCGGAAATTATTAGTTTTTGGTTCGGAGAGACCGGGATCGGTTTTATTATCCAAAAACCACTTTGAACTAACATATGCGTTCGAATGCAAGCTATCTTGAAGATGATTGAAGATGGTGCTCTTTGAAGTGTAAGGGCTACTTGCTACTAATCATAAGGGTGATTCCAAAATGGATGTAGTAGAGGTAGTGCCTTCGGTTTCATTTATACCCTGAACAAACTTGTATGGATGAATGCTGGAATTGCATTTCTACATGGAGGGCGGTGTTAGCATTTCATATGGGATTGCTATATAAAAGGTAAAACGTAGCCTCAAGCCTCAACAACCAGGAATGACCAAAACAAGGTATGCTTCAAGGCTATATGGGTCGCAGCCATTAGGGTATTGTCGTCACCTTTTCTAAATATATACGGTTATGGATTTGATTGTGATGGAGCTCTTGGAAAGGTTATAAAAGCAACCAGGGTGACAAAATATTCGAAGCTATCTAGTAAGCATAGGGCCGGTCTTGATTTGCAAAGGGTCCAATTATGGCCCCCGGTACATTATGTAGAGATATATTGTAGGGAAGGTAGTCCTTTACCTTGCCATTTTTGGAATCCATTCTCCAATACGAGCCTTCGGAGTTGATTGTATACTAATTATGCTGGAATTTAATTAATGTAATAATTTCAGCTATGATTCAATATTTACTTTAAATCCTAGACATTATTATAATATCAGAAGATTTCTTATAGATAAGTTTTGGTTATCATAAGGTAAAAACCCTTTCGTGTCTATGTGCGGCGTGGTCTTACGAGATACCTTTTATTTTGAAGGGATTTATAAATATAGAAATCAATATGATTTGACTGATTTTGTCACGTTGCTTTACCAGACTGATTCGGGCGTTATTTTCTTATAATGCTCAGGTCAGCCCAAGCATAGTTTCTAGATTTAGCTGGATTTTTTGGAGCTTTCAGGAGACGAGCTGGGTTCTACAAGCTGTACTTATATGCCTTATGTTAACCATAAAATGGAAATGAAGATAAAGAAGGCACTTCAAAGACCTTTCGCATAGGTAAAGAGTACCAGAAGAATTTACCTTTCGATGACACCAAAAGGATTGTATGACACCAGAGAAGAAGAAGCACATGGTAGCTTCAGGGTAGAGCTTTCGCAGGCACGAAAGAGTAAACTACTAAAGCGAAGCAAAACAGCTAGATATAAAACTACTGAGTATCTCCTGGACCAAACAGGAAAATGGTTACAAGGCCGTTTAACGTAATGCAAAGACTAGGAAAAAGAAGATCGCCCCAAATCTTTTTGATAGGAATGAAGGAATGCAGGTGACAAGTTTGCCGCAGATCTGAACCCTTCAGAGCAGTCGAAGGGTTTCATCATTCGTCATTCAAACAGACGTCTTCCGAGAAGGGTAGAAAGGATAGGGCAAGAACATGCGACTCAATTGACAACCCTTTCGAAAGCATAATAAGCCTTTCGGACCGGTTAAAGTACATATCTGACACCTTTTGACGGTATCAAAAGGTTTAAGCAAAGGCAGTGTTCATAATTCAATAGAAGACCACCTTCTGATAACATTCAAAAAGAGCGTAGCTCTAGGAGGTAATCAAGTAAAGAAGCAACCTTTCGACAAGGTCGAAGGGTTCACAATACCTTATAGGAAACCAACCCTACGGGAGAGACAAGAAGTCCATGAATACATGGGGAAATATAAACCCTTCGGCAGCTGCCAGCAGTCCGTGATGGTGTACAATAAACAAACCTTCCGTCAAGAACGAAAGGCTTACAACCGTGAACAAGAAGCAACCTACCGTCAAGACCGAAAGGTTTACAACAGCGTATAAGAAGCAACCTTTCGTCCCCGACAAAGGCATAAGGTCGAAAAGAGGGCCGCCTGCATCTATAAATAAGACCCTAGGGGTCCAGATTCAAGATCGAATTTTTCTTCTCACTCTTCTACCCATCAATCGCTACCGCTCCCGCTTATTACTTTGTAACCCTTTGAAATCAAATTGGGGGCTAACTTCTTAAATTTTATACCGAATTCCATTATGAGGAAATAAAGAGAATTATGGCTTGTGATTAACTTAGAATTTTGGGATAATCATGATTAGGCGTTAACTTAATATTAATGACTAATCATTTGTGATTCATTTCTTATATTCTTTGTTTATTTCGAGAATATGTCATGAGACCTTTTCATAAGTTCCATTCTCCTTTACTCGGCGTCAATCGTGAAAAAAGGAGAATGTAGCTTGTGAATTAACTATAAATATAGGTCTCATGCCATATTAAATCAACTCTTATTATTATCTAAATATGTTTGGATAATGAATTCTTTTTCAAAAGGTTTTCACATGAAGAATATCTACCCAGGATGTTGAAAGTGGCAAAAGGGGACAGATGAATATCTCCTTTCGATGATTCTGGAGGGTTCATAACCTTCTGGAAGAGTTCAAAGGAAATTTTAATCGATAATCAATTACTTTCGGATTCTAAGGGACAGAGAGTATAATGATGTGATTAAGTTGAAGGTTGAATAACGAGTATAATTAGGTCAGAAAGTTTAAATGGCCACTTATACCCTCCAGACAAAGCGGAAGGTTTAGTGATTTCCTGACTCTAGACTAGCCGAAGGGTTTGAATGGAACTCTAACCCTTCGACCTTGTTAAAGGTGAACTAATCTCATCTATAGTCTCCACCCAGAATAAATAGACACTCAAAACCTTCCGGCATTGATCGTCCCCAGTGGTGGTCAAAGCCGATGTTTCAGAACCTTTCACCTTAATCACTTCATTTAGAAATGTGAATACACTCAACTGAAAGGTTGAACCCATATAGGACAACTTTGTGAAAAGCGTGTGAGGTGTTAACAGGAAATCTTTTGTTGTAGGAAAATGAGATCAAAAGGACTTCTACCTGTCAACGAAAAGGGTGAACCTGTAACATCACTGGAGGAGAACGTCTCACCATCTTTCAACCCTTAAAACAGGGAGCAGAGGCAATCTTCCGCCCCGGTTCAACCGACTCTACCTCCGGTTCAGATTCGATTATCACCACAGCCGGTTCCGACTCAAAATCTTCAGTCGAAGCAACACCTTGCTAAGATTGCGTATCTAGAACGACAAATGGCGGAGATGAAAGATCTCCTGAATGAGGTGCTATCTCATCGATCGTCTATGAAAGCTGCTATGGCGGAAGAAGAGGTTGTCTCACCAAGGAAAAATCTTAAGATCAACACAAGTGTCGCAAAGAGCAAAGTTAATATTTCTTTATCTAAGCAGAATGATCACCTTCCATTAAAGGCCAATTATCAAGGGAGAGTTCAAGCAGAAGATAAGGATTGTTCTGCAGGCTCAACTTCGGATGGATACAAGCCAGACAAGAGGAACTATTTAAGCAGTGAGGCAAACCTCAAAGACGTCGCAAAAAAGGCTATGAAGGACCTATTAAATTTCAAGTGCAAAAGAACTGAAGATGAAAGAGTAAACAACAATGAAAGGGTTGCTCCTTTCATCGATGAAATCATGTCAACACCTATACCACCTCATGTAAAGGTCCCGGCTATGAAATATCATGGGACAACTGATCCAGATGACCATTAAATGACGTTGATAGTCAGATGGACTTATACAATGCTTCCGGCACTGTCAGATGTTGGCTCTTTCGAGTCACACTACAGGGAGCTGCTGCAAAATGGTACCGACGGTATCGTGAAAACATGATATATTCCTAGAAACAGTTCTCCTACGGGTTCTCTATTCAGTTTTTCATATATAAGGATCCCTCTATTGACTATACCGTGCTCGCTAACATCAGACAAAACCATGGAGAGCCGTTAGGAGATTATCTGAAGAGATTCAATACTGAGGCCTTGAAGGCCAAAAGTGTGAATGATAGAGACAAGCTCATTGTTGTTCACTCGGGGCTCATAGTTAACTCTCCTTTCTGGAAGGAGCTATTCATCCATGGATGCCGGGATCTTCAAAATTTCCATGTCCAAGTTGACAAATTTATTCGGATGGATGAATTGTATTACTCAAAGAAGAAATTTAGTCACAGGAAGGACAACAGTAGGTTCGGCCTAGAAAGGATTCCTAAGAGAGCTATATGGGAGGACACTAATACTAACGCAGTGGCGTTAAATCGGCCGATTTCCTACATCTATGCAATGACCCAAGATAAGGTCAACTTCCCCACTTCATTCAAAGCCCGAAATTACCCTGAACAAAAGAAAGGGGACAAATATTGTGCCTACCACAAGGCAAATGGCCACAGAACGAACGAATGCAAGGTACTGGCTGAAATAATTCAAAAGTTAATCCAAGAAGGGCAGTCGAAAGAGTTTGTTAAGAATCCACAACAAACTCTCCCCTAAGATACTAATGCGAGGAAGCCTGCTGGCAATGCTGTGAATATAATCGAGGATGAGGACCCGTTAATTCTGGGTCCACCTCAAAATAGAATTGATGTTATATGGGGAGGACCGCATCCCGCTAGTAGAAGTCAAAATGCTCGGAATAAATACATTCGTGAAGCTAAGAAGGGATTATTTTCTGTATAAGAAGAACGACCATTCAAGAGTCCAAATACAACATCAATATGCACACACTGGTGGTCAATCCACAAGAGCTAAGAAGGGGAATTCATCATCCCTATAATGATCCACTAATGATTACAGCTCAAATAGGATCCTCGGTGGTCACAAAAATCTTGGTTGATACAGGAAGTGCTGTAAATGTGATATTTCGTCATGCATTTGAACAAATGGGAATTTCCAAGGATAAGCTTGAGCCTGGCCCCGAACCTATTTTCGGATTCAACAATAAGGGGACGACTACACTTGGGCAAGTAAAGCTCTTGGTCCAACTAGGACTCCCTCATGCTCCTGATTTTTTGAAACAACCTTCGTGATCATAGGTCAACCGTCATTTTATAATGCTTTCTTTGGACGGTCGGCGCTGGACGAAGTAGATGCGTTTGTCTCGCCAAAATATCTAATGCTCAAGTTCCTCACTAAAAACGGCTGGGGCACCATCCGAGGCGAGCAATTCGCATCAAGAGAAATATATTTTGCAACTCTAGAGCAATATAACAGGGATTTCACCTGTTATTTTTATTCTTCCATTATTTTACAGCCTTCGGAAGATGGATTTCTACGTCCATCATTCAAAGTAAGGAAAAAATTTGATAAGACTAACAAACATGTTGCTACGAGATGTTTTGCAGTGTATGGGAAGAGAAAAAGAGCGGATTCTAACTTGATAGAAGAAAGTGAAATCGCTATACAATTAGACTGTCGGGGAGATGTGGAAAAAGTAAAACCGGTTGAGGAAACCGAGGAAGTTTCGATAAATCCTACAGATCCAACTAAAATAATCAGAGTGGGAAGGGGTCTTGAAGGGCACTTAAAGTCAAGATTAACATGATTTTTGGAAGACAATAAGGATGTCTTTGCTTGGAACCACTCTGATATGGTTGGAATTAGCCCTACAATTATGAGCCACGCCTTGAACATCAATCCAAATGTTCCTCCGGTTAAGCAAAAGAAAAGACAATTTGATAAGGTGAGACTAACGCCTTAAAAGAAGAAGTTAAGAAGTTGTAGCAAAATGGGTTCATACGAGAGTTCCTTTATCCTAAGTGGCTGGCAATCCCAGTTCTAGTAACGAAATTTAACGGAAAGTGGCGGACTTGTGTGGACTACACGGATTTAAATAAAGCCTATCCAAAGTATTATTATCCGCTGCCAAGGATAGATGAATTAGTCGACTCTACCAGTGGACATAAGCTGCTTTCCCTGATGGACGCGTATTATGGATATAATCAAATCCCTATGTTTAAACCCCGATGAAGAGCATACCAGCTTTATTATAGATGAAGGAACCTATTGTTATAAGGTAATGCCATTCAGGTTAAAGAATGCTGGGGCAACCTATCAAAGATTGGTTAACTAAATGTTCAAAGATCAAATTGGGAGGAACATGGAAGTTTATGTGGATGGCATGTTAGTAAAATCTCAAGAAGCGAAGGATCATCTCGAAGATTTGAATGAATGATCAAAGTGCTCCGCAAGTACCAAATGAAACTCAACCCCCAAAAATGCAACTTTGGAGTCCATTCTGGAAAATTTCTTGGTTATATTGTGAGTGCACAGGGGATTGAGGCGAGCCCAGAGCAAATCGAGGCCATTAAAGATATGGCGGAACCTAAGACGAGTAAGGATGTTATGAGTTTAAACGGGAAGGTGGCTGCATTAAGCAGATTTATATCGAAGGCCACTGATAAGTGCATACCATTCTTTGAGGTGATAAAGAAGAAGAAAAAATTTGAATGGAATGAAGATTGCAAAATGGCATTCTAAGAGTTAAAAGTACATTTGGAAAAACCCCCGATCTTGTCCAGTCCTGAAGAAGAGGAGGATTTATTCTTGTATATGGCAATTTCCGAACATGCGGTCAGCTCAGTATTGATTAGAAGTGACAAAGGACTACAACTACTAGTTTATTATGTAAGCAGAAGATTAAAGGATGCTGAAATTCGATACCCAGTCATTGAAAAATTGGCATACTGTCTAATTTTAATGGCCCGAAAGTTAAGGCCTTACTTCCAAGCACACCCAGTGAAAGTGTTGACCGATTTCCCGTTGAAACAAGTTTTCGACAAACCCGAAACTTCTGGAAGATTGATCAAGTGGGGCATTGAGCTAAGTCAGTATGATATAGCTTATCAACCTAGAACAGCTATAAAAGGGCAAGCCTTAGCTGATTATATTAACGAGTGTACAAGATTCATTTCGTAAAAATCCAAAAGAGAGAGGATGTGAAACCTAAATGGCAATTATTTGTGGATGGCGCCTTAAATGAGCAAGGGGCCGGAGCAGGGTATGTGATAATTACCCCGAATGGGCACAAACTACATTATGCTATTAAAGTAGGGTTTTAGGCAACTAACAATGTGGTAGAGTACGAATCCATGGTTGTAGGGTTAACCCTTGCCCTACAACTTAAAATTCCAAAGATTCAGGTGTTTAGCGACTCCCAATTGATGGTTAACCAGATTAAACAAATATATCAGACCAAGAATCCTAAACTGAGTCAGCACGTGAAGAAAGTTTTAAAAATGCTTGCACTTTTTGAAGACTTCTCTATACATAAAATACCTAGAGGGGACAATTCTCAAGCGGATTTATTGGCAAATTGGCATGTCCAAGAGGAGCTCTCGAAACTCGAATTGCGCCTGTCGGATTTCAATCAAATCCTAGTATTAAGGAAAGCACAGAAGAGAAATCCAATGAGTTATTAGTGTTAACCTGATCACAAGCCTTAGCACAAGAATTGGAAGAGATAGATCAGGAAACATTGAATGAAGAATCTTTCGCTCCAACAGCAGAAGAAAGCTATGAAAACACTTGGATGGCTCCAATTATGGATTATATTATCAATGGAACATTGCCAGCAGATAAAATAGAAGCATGAAAATTGAAAATACAAGCTTAGAGCTTTACTATTATGGATGGGATTCTCTACAAGAAAGGATATTCCCTTCTCTATTTACGATGTATGAAGCCCGAAAGTGGATTAGAAATATTAAAGGAAGCACACGAAGGGTTTTGTGGGGATCATTCTAATGGAATCAAGTTAGCCAAAAAGATAATGAGGCAAGGGTTTTATTGGCCACATTTAACCAAACAAGCTATTGAATATGTTAAAAGGTGTGAGAGGTGTCAACGTTATTTGAAAATACCGCATCTCCCATCAAGTCAACTGACCCACATTTCTAGTCCATGGCCATTTGATGTTTGGGGAATTGATTTGATCAGGCCACTTCCAATCTCCAAGGGAGGGGCAAAATATGCTATAGTAGCAATTGACTATTTTACAAAATGGGTTGAAGCGGAGCCACTCCCGAAAATCACTTCTGGGAAAGTACTAAGATTTGTCATCAAAAATATTGTCACGAGATTTAGGATACCTTAAAGTTAATAACCGACAATGGAACCCAATTTGAGAGTGAAGAATTTTCACGATTTTGTCACAAGAATGGAATCATAAGAAGTTTTCTTTTGTCGCTCATCCAAAGGCCAACGGAGCCATTGAGGCTGCTAACAAAACAATAAAGACAATCTTTAAAAAGAGGTTGAATAAGGCAAAAGGAAATTGGATAGAAGAACTACCACTAGTATTGTGGGCTTAAAGAACATCAACTAGAACTGCAACGGGTCATACCCCGTATTCTCTAACATATGGATGTGAAGCAATGCTACATGTGGAGATTGAGGCACCTTCCCATAGAAGGATTGCCTATGCCTTCAACCCAAACCAAGAATTGAGAAAGGAAACACTTGACCTAATTCAGGGACGAAGAGATGAAGCAGCCTTGAGAACAGCTGAATATCAAAGGAGAATATCGAAATATTACAGCTCAAAAGTAAAAGCAAGGTCATTTAGGCAAGGAGATCTAGTACTACGAAGGGTAATGGCCAACACAAGAAACCCCTCGGACGGACCATTAGGACCAAATCGGGACGGTCCATTGATAATCTTCAAAGGAATTCCCCCGGGAGCTTACAAGTTATGCTACCCTAATGGAAATATGTTAACAAAAACCTGGAACGCAGAACATTTGAAACCATATTTTCCAACTTTGAATGAATAAAGCAATTTCAAGAATGTCTCTACCATGATTCATTAAGAAAAGACTACATAGTTGGGAGTAAAATTCTCCTCAAAACTTGGACTACCTAAGATGGTAGGCTACCAATAATGGTAGAAAGCCCTTGGTCGCGCCAAGAAGTCCAGGTCAAGGCACCTCCTGTATGGAGGGCATAAGCCTTTATCCATGCCAAAACCGAAAATGGCCATGGTTAAAGCAGCACAAGCCCTTATCCACATCATGCTACGGCCAGGATAAGGCACCTCCTGGAGGAAGGACGAGTAATCCCTTGGTCCAACCACGCTATGGCCTGGCCAAGGTGCCGAACAAGCCCTTAACCTCGTCATGTTATGACCAGGTTAAGGATCCTCTTGTAGGGAGGTCGGGTAAGTCCTTGAGCCCTGCTTCAGAATAAGCTAGCCGAGCGCACTGGAAACTCGGATAAATATCCGGCAGACTAAGAAAAGTCCATGCCTGAAATAGGCACCGCCAGAAATTGGCATAGCTTAAAATAGCAACCACCTAAAAGGTTGGTATTATCAAAGATGATAAACAGCCTGAAATAGGCTCTGCTTAAATAAGCACAAAATCAGACAAAAGAGTCCCCGCCTGAAATAGGCCAAAACAAATGACAAATGAACAAAGAAAACTCGGGCCCGAGAAAGTAAAAGCACTCAAGGCATCCTCAAAGCCTGAAGATGGCGCGTTCAATGGACAGAATCAAAAAGAATTCTTGAATTTTCGCTAGATGGGTATTCTGGTCTTCTATTCTTAATTGCCGGAAATGGTATTCTGATCCTCAATTATTAATTGAAGGAGATGGTATTCTGGTCTTCTATCATTAATTGATCTTCTATTATTAATTGCCAAGGATGGTATTCTAGTTTTCTATTATTAATCGCCAAAAATGGAATTCTGGTCTTCTATTATCAATACAAAAAATGGAATTCTGGACTTCTATCATTGAGTAATGCTTTGGATTTCTACTATCAAATATCAGAAGAGAATATTCTAATCATCTATTATTTATTACCAGAAACAGTTTTTCAGATTTCTATTATCAATGCAAAGGTGGATTTCTAGTCTTCTATTACACATTATTAGGGACTAGTGGTCAGATTGGGATTCTGGTCTTCTTCCGTTATTAAGAATTTTTTGATATTTATTTTCGCAAAACGCAAGCTCCCAAACTACCCATTTATGGTCTTCTAACATTCTATTGCTTGGAAACTTTTACCATCGGTGGCAAAATGGGAAGCAATTACTATTTGGTTCTGAATGTTTAAGAGATGAGTCCCTCGCCAAAATAAAATTAAAGTTAAAAATCGATCAAATAGGAAAGGAATTTATAACATAAGTTAACTGTGTGAACATTATTATTAGGGGACTTACAGAAATGTAGGGGCAACTTGATGATGCCGAAACCTTTGTCCAAAAGAACAAAAGCCTTTTTTATACAATGGGGCTAAATGTTAACCATAAAATGTAAATGAAGATAAAGAAGGCACTTCAAAGACCTTTCGCATAGGTAAAGAGTACCAGAAGAATTTACCTTTCGATGACACCAAAAGGATTGTATGACACCAGAGAAGAAGAAGCACATGGTAGCTTCAGGGTAGAGCTTTCATAGGCACGAAAGAGTAAACTACTAAAGCAAAGCAAAACAGCTAGATATAAAACTGTTGAGTATCTCCTGGAACAAACTGGAAAATGTTTACAAGGCCGCTTAACGTAATGCAAAGACTAGGGAAAAGAAGATCGCCCCAAATCTTTTGATAGGAATGAAGGAATGCAGGTGACAAGTTTGCCGCAGATTTGAACCCTTCGGAGCAGGCGAAGGGATTCATCATTCGTCATTCAAACAACGTCGTCTGAGAAGGGTAGAAAGGATAGGGTAAGAACATGCGACTCAATTGACAACCCTTTCGAAATCATAATAAGCCTTTCGGACCAGTTAAGGTACATATTTGGCACCTTTCGACGGTATCGAAAGGTTTAAGCAAAGGCAGCATCCATAATTCAACATAAGACCACCTTCCGATAACATTCAGAAAGAGCATAACTCTTGGCGGTAATCGAGTAAAGAAGCAACCCTCCGACAAGGTCGAAGGGTTCACAATACCTTATAGGAAACCAACCCTACGGGAGAGACAAGAAGTCCATGAATACATGGGGAAATATAAACCCTTCGGCAGTTGCCAGCAGTCCGTGATGGTGTACAATAAACAAACCTTCCGTCAAGAACAAAAGGCTTACAACCGTGAACAAGAAGCAACCTACCGTCAAGACCGAAAGGTTTACAACAGCGTATAAGAAGCAACCTTTCGTCCCCGACGAAGGCATAAGGTCGAAAAGAGGGCCGCCTGCATCTATAAATAATACCCTAGGGGTCCAGATTCAAGATCGAATTTTTCTTCTCACTCTTCTACCCATCAATCACTACTACATTCGCTTATTACTTTGTAACCCTAACTTAGAAATCAAATTGGGGGCTAACTTCTTAAATTTTATATTGAATTCCATTATGAGGAAATAAAGAGAATTGTGGCTTGTGATCAACTCGAAATTTTGGGATAACCATGATTAGGCGTTAATTCAATATTAACGACTAATAATTTGTGATTCATTTCTTATATTCTTTGTTTATTTCGAGGATATATCATGAGGCGCTTTCATAAGTTCCATTCTCCTTTACTCGGTGTCAATTATGAAAAAAGGAGAATGTAACTTGTGAATTAACTATAAATATAAGTCTCATGGCATATTAAATCAACTTTTTTTATTATCTAAATATGTTTGGATGATGTATTCTTTTTCGGAAGGTTTTCATATGAAGAATATCTACCCAGGAAGCTGAAAGTGGAAAAAAAGGATAGATGAATATCTCATTTCGATGATTCCGGAGGGTTCATAACCTTTCGGAAGAGTTCAAAGGAAATGTTAATCGACAATCAATTACTTTCGGATTCTAAGGGAGAGAGAGTATAATGAAGTGATTAAGTTGAAGGTTGAATAACGAGTATAATTAGGTCAAAAAGTTTAAATGACCACTTATACCCTCCGTACAAAGCAGAAGGTTTAGTGATTTCCTGACTCTAGACTAGCCGAAGGGTTTGAATGGGACTCTAACCCTTCGACCTTGTTAAAGGTGAACTAATCTCATCTATAGTCTCCACCCAGAATAAATAGACACCCAAAACCTTACGGCGTTGATCGTCCCCAGTGGTGGTCAAAGCCGATGTTTCAGAACCTTTCGGCTTAATCACTTCATTCAGAAATGTGAATACACTCAACCGAAAGGTTGAACCCATATAAGACAACTTTGTGAAAAGCATGTGAGGTGTTAACAGGAAACCTTGTTAACACCTTATATTCTTCCATAATTTATTGTTCTTGATGTCTATTTGTATTTATCAAAAATTATAAGAACAGACTGTGATAATTATCTAGGCTGATGATAGATTAGTACTTTAATGATTGTATATATATATATATATATATATATATAAAGTTACTTTTGTAAAGAGTTGTTGTATATCATATTTTACTCGTCACATTGTGAGACTATGTTATGTCTTTTCTTTCTTGTACCCCCATAGTCTGTCTTTTTGGCACTTGGATGCTCGGCACACAAATACCGTGGATGTATTAGTTTCGAATCTGAGAATTGAAAAGACAATTCGTTACACTTGGTATCAGATACAGGTTGAGCGAACACCTAGGCTTTGGTGGGGTAAACTCATTAGAGACAGGGTTAGTAACACCCTAGAATGAGTTGACTGTATTATATATAAGAGCGCTTATGTGTTAGTGCTATAAAAATGTTTTGTATTGTGTTGATTTATCGGTTGAGTGACTTATAAATTCTGGTCGATACAGAAGGAACAACTACATCTATAGGGGTTTCTAACCATATGAACAAGGAAAATCGACATGGTATTGTTTTAAAAATTGGTAGATGAAATAATTTTGCTAAGATTTATATTTTGTATATAAAGGAATAATTTCCATAAAATCGATATAGATATTTTGTGTGTTTGTTTATTAGGAAATGAAAATATGTAATTATAATCATTTATTGTTTAATTAGTCATGCTCACCCAGTTAGGAGCATTGGCTATTGTTTGGTGGTTGAGTAGTTGCGCCCGACCAATTTATGGGTATGGACTATTATGGTTGATTAGGAGTAGTTTTATCCTTTTCACTACATGGGTTGGGTAGATAGAAATTTAGGGGAATATAAAAAATGAACACCCTGTGAATTCAGTTTCACAGTTTGACTATAAGGCGTTTGATGATAATATTGGATTAAAATTTGATTTTAATTGAAGTTGTTTATTATAATATATACAAAGAGAAACAATTGTGAATTGATCTTACATAAGAAGTGAAAGTATATAAGTAGGATTTAAAACATAGAATTTGAGTACTAAAATCCCGGAATTTGAAATTGTTTTTCAAAATTTTGGAAGTAATAATAATAATATTATTTGGAAGTATTATGGAATAGAAATATTTTTAAAAGATTTTGAATAAGATAAAAAGCACTAAACTCACTTTGGTCGCTGGAAATTAATTCGATGATGACTGCAGCATCGTCGGTTTTCATTTTCGAGTTTCTAAGTGGGGAATTGCTACCATGGAAATTTGTTTAGAGTTGTTTAGGTAAACGGTTCATGATTTAAAAATCCCAAAGGAATGATTAGATATATATATAATTATTGTTTAAAAATGATTTGAAATATAAACCGGGTGTTCAAATTTTGAAATTTTTAGCTAAGTGATATTATAAACTCATGTATCTTATCCATTAGGGTAGTTTGGTTGGTGCATCTCATTATGATATGTTGTTTGATAATTTTCTTTTATTAAAATGAAATGGAATTTTCGATGATTTTGGACAGTCGAAAATTCCTGAATGTGTATAGAAATTGAAGCTAAGCGTTTTATGAAATTATAAGAAAATATGTTTTGGTAACTTATAAAATTTGAGAAATTAGTAAGTAATTTTTTAAAAAAATTTGTTGAATATTCTGGTTAAGTAAAACAATTCTGAATATTGTATATGTACTCTTAGGAGGTAGAAGAGTATTTTGCAAATACGAGCTTGAGTTATAGAATGTTAATAGACTTAAGTAATGTTTCTTAAGTAAAATAATCATTTTTTAAATAGGTAATTATAATCTTGGGAAATGTTTTATTAATGAAGATAGATCTTTATAAAGTGTTTGTAGGCTTAGAGTCATGTGTTATGAAATGACTCAGAGAATGAATTATAGTATTAATTAAAAATATGAACTTTAAAGTTGATAACAAAAATAAATGTGCTTTATAAAATGTTTATAATAAACTTAAGTATGGAGGAGCTTTAAGATGAAGTTGTGACTTTTGAAAATATGTATAAACTTGAGTTTTAAAGTGATTGATTTACATAAGTGGTAATATAAGATGTTTGTGAACTTAAGTAAGGGTTTGATGAAATAGTTCATAACTAATTTTAGCCTTAAAGGGAATATACAAAGTAATGATAAATGTGAATTAAAAATAATTAATATATTTAAGAAGGGTAAATTTGAAATTGAGCTTTGAGATGAAATTTAACTTAAGTAAAGTTAAATAAAATGATTTATGATATGGTTTGTAATGAATTTTAGTATTAAAGGAAATACTATTGGAAATTAAGTGTGATATAAAATTGAATGTGAATAAAAAGAATTTGGTATAATTTAGGAAACAGTAGAATAAATACATAGGATGTACGTCGGTCATTTTATTTGCATAACTAATTTTGATCCAATTTCAAGTACATGATTTCGAGGTAATTTACACCAGTCCAAACAAGGATTTTTCACTCAATTGTTGACGGTGAACACTTGATACGGATTTTTGATTTGATTCCAAAGTTTTCTATCATAGTATATTGCTATGTAAGAAGAACGAATGTTTCTAATCTGATCGGAGTCTGCACTAGGAAAGTCGAGTAAGCGATACTAGTTCGGAAGTGAAATTATGTGATCGAGCGAGCGATTGGATTTGGTATTGCGTATGGGTGGTATATGTACATCGTACGGGCTTTAATAAATTATATGTGATTGCACATTAAATGGTTGGATTAATTGTAAGTAAGATGCTGGTTCATGGAAGCAAATGCTAGTTTGATGCTTTGGTTTCATAAGTAAAGTTGGTTGCCGACTAATTGGTACATATTTATTTTATGGTTTGGTTTGATGATGTTATGCCCTAGATATAAGAGGTCACTTGGCTTTTGTTTTCTTTTGTTTGTTTGGCCCCGTAAGGGAAATTCGTAGTTTTTTCGATCGAACCGCGTAAAGGAGACGCTGCCGAAATTTTCCGTAACTTTAAAAGATTTAGAGATTTAATAACCTATTTCCATAAATTGATTTAGAAAAGTTAATGGGTTTGAAGGCATTTTCCCTACTTAGGAAATATCAAAAATGAAATTCTTTTAAGGAGAGAATGTAACAACCCTGGATTTTTGGTCATTTAATTATGAATATTTAATTCATTTTAAATATTGAATAATTGGTTTTAAAGGTTAATAACCTGAATTCAAATATAGGAATTATTTAATATATATGGGTTGTAAATTCCATATTTGAATGGCAATTTAAAATATTGGAATTTTAAATTGAATATTAATTTAATGGATTTAATGATCGTATTTGACTCCTGTTTATTTTGTAAATAATAACGGTAAATTAATCCTATAGATTTATTTGCAATAATCAATGGTTCAAATAAATAATTAGAAATTTTATTTTTATTTTTACGACTCGGACGTATTTTTAATTTAACTTATTTGATTTTTCCATAATTTTTTATTTGGAAATATTGAAATTATTCATTTGACGATTTATCACCAAATTACAGTGTTTTGTGATTTTACAAAACTCAATAACAATTGCATATTATTATTGTTTTGGGTTCGCGTCCCTGTTCTGAGTATGACCATATTTTTGTTTTGTCATTAGGGGTTCGTATGTGAATGAAAATAATGTGCGGTGAAATGCTGAAAATTAAATTATAAACTAACTCCAAACATTTCATACCACACTGCACACATTTTCTTCTTTCCATCACTATCTCTGATCAATGAAAGAAAAAGTAAGCACTTGATTTTTCAAAAATTCAAATCAAATCATAGAAAAAACTAAAAAATGGAAAACTTGGATCTTTGGGTTCTTTGATTCGAGATCTTCTTATATATGTGTTATGAGAGGGTATGGCATTCTTTTTGGTGATCAACAGTGAAGTCGTGGCACTTAAGCTAGCTAGGGTTTGAGTTTGCTTATGGTATATCCGATGATAGGCTAATTTGAGTTTGGATTTGGATTGCTCATGTCGAAGAGCAGTGGATGGCCGAAAACGGTGGGTCGCGATGGCTACTTGGGGAGTGCGATGGTGGTCGCACGGCTAATGTAGTTCCTAGGTCACAAATTTTTGAGGAGATGCGGATTCGAAGATTTTGGCATAGGCCAATGGAGATCGTAGTGGAGAGTTCGTAGGAGTTGACGGTACGTCGATTCGTCAATCGGAGAGGGAGATAGAGTTAGACGAACTTTCGACCGTGGGTGGGTTAGCTTTAGGAGCGGGAGTTTAAATTGATGGAGGAGAATGGTTTAGGGAGTGATTAATAGGGTAATTAAAATTAAATTGTAATTAGTTTGTAATTAATATTATTTAAAAATCAAATGCTTATAATTTAAATAACTTGTTCGTACAAGGTCCAAATCGAACGCGGTTAGTGTTGTTCGATTTTAGACGGATCCAGCACGCTTCGGCGATAACTAGAATCTCGGTGAGTTAAACTCACCTTTTTGGTTAATTAGTAATGTTTTATAGTAGATAAAAATTGTTGATTGTATGCTTGGATGTTTTATTGTTGATTGTATGCCTGGATGTTTTATTGTTGATTGTATGCCTGGATGTTTTATTGTTGATTGTTTGGTTTTGATGAATTGTCGCTTTTGAAAACTGTCAATATATGAAATCATTTGCAGGGAAATTATATGATGAATAAGGAATTTGCAGAGGGATCCAACAGAGTCCTTGCCATTTGATTTATTGCAATCATATTCCTTTTGTAAGAATTATGGCTATCAAAACCTAATTGTTTAACCCTATTAGTTATGACATTATTATATGTTGAAGCTTAACCCTGTAGTGATAAAAATCAATAACAACATTGGGTAAGTGTTTTGGTGGCTATTGGCCACAATTTAGTATTTTCAACATACTATTAATTTGTCGTTTGGCTTGAAATTGGTTTTTGATTGGGAAAATGATTTCAAATCTAATCTTTGGGTTTTCTGGAATATTTTTATTTAAGTAGATTTTTAACTTCTCTATTTTACCCCAACCTTTTTATTTGTTTTTTCCTAAATCATTTAGAAGTGCTTTAAAGTTGTTTAACTATCATTTGATAATTGTTTAAAGTTCTTTAACTATTGTTTCATAATGTTTAAAAATTATTTGTTTCTATTTAATATTAGTTTAAAGTTACTTATTAATATTTTAATATTATGAAAAGTTATTTATTTAAATAATTGATATTGTTTGAAGATAATAATTATTATTTATTAATAATATTTTGGAAATTAATTATTTATTGTAATAAGGTTTTTGAAGATTAATTATTAATTATTATGTTATGAAGTCATTTATTATTATACTAATAATGTTTTAAAGTAAATTAATTATTTCATTAATGATGTACTAAAAGAAATTAATAATGTTATTAATGTTGTGGAAAAGTCACTTTATTATTTATTTATGATATTTAAAGTTAATTAATTTATCTAATTAATTGTATGTATAAATAATCAATTGATTTATAAAGGAATTTCATTTAATAAAGAATTTATGAATGAAAACGAAATTTTGGATTTATAAAGAATTTTTATAAAGGCTTTATAAAGAATTTTTATAAAGGATTTTATAAAAGGATTTTAGAAAAGATTTTTATAAAGTAATTTCAGAAGGGATTTTTATAAAGGACCTTTATAAAGGAGTTTTATAAAAGAGTAAAGTTTTATAAATGGTTTTATAGATTTATAAAAGGGTTTTATAAATGTTTTAGAAATTTGTAAAAGAGAATTATAAATGGTTTAGAGGATTATAAAAGGAATTTATAAATGATTTTTTAGTTGTATAATAAGGAAATTTATAAAAGGTGAGATTTGATTTCCATAATTATCTTTTAATAATTGTAGGGGTGTGGAACATCATTCCATACTTATGCCAACTATGAATCTTTCTTAGTGTTTTCTGAATATACTTATACTGATGAAATAAGTATATGGATATTTTCCCAAGTATCAAAAGTGGTTTTGTGAATATATTTTTTGTAGAAATATTTAATTGAAATAAATGATTTATTTAAAAGGGGCTTAATAGTTGCTTATGTGCTTAACCAATGTTGGTTTCCGTATGAAAATAAACCTCTGATTGGATTTTTGTTATTTGATAGTTAAATAACCAACTATCAAATCTTGGCCAGTTTTGACTAAAGAAGTAAATACGGCCTTCACGTATTCATACAGTTTGAGATTCCTCGGGATAACTCATTTTTGTGGAACGTCTCTAGCTCTAAGGGATATATTAGAGATCCCTTTGGGACTCTGATGTAGTCCGCTTACTTCTGAAAGAACCGGGAATGAGTCAACTGAAAATTATTGGTTGTTTGTTCAGACAGACCAAGATCAGATATATAATCCGAAAACCACTTCGAACCAACATATATATTTGAATGGAAGCTATCCTGAAGATGATTGAAGATAATGCTCTTTGAAGTGCAAGGTATACTTGCTACTAATCCTTAGGGTGATTCCAAAATGGATGTAGTAGAGGTAGTGCCTTCGGTTTCGTTCAGGCCTAGAACAAACTTGTATAGATGAATGTTTGCGTTTCATTTCTGCCTGGAAGGTAGTGTTAGCATTCCAAGTGGGATTGTTATAGAAAAGGTAAAATGTAGCCTCAAGCCTCATCAACTGGGAATGACTAAAACATGGTATGCTTTAGGGTTATGTAGGTCGCACCCATTAGGATATTGTCATCACCCTTTCAAGATATATACAGTTATGGATTTGGTTGTGCATGAGATCTCTCGGAAAGGTTGCAAAAGAAATTGAGGTGATGAAATATTCAAAACTATCTAGTAAGAGGTAGGGTCAGTCCTGATTTGTAGGGAGCCCATTTGAGGCTCTTGGTACATTATCTAGAGATGTATTGTATGGAAGGCAGTCCCTTACCTTGCCATTGTTGGAATCCATTCTCCAATACGAGCCTTCGGACTTGATTGTATACCGATTATGCTGGAATTTAATTAATGTAACAATCTCGGCTATGATTCAACATTTACTTTAAACCCTAGACATTATTATAATATCATAAGATTTCATATAGAAATGTTTTGGTTATTGTAAGATAAAAACCTGTCCATGTTTGTATGTGGCGTGGTCTTACGAAATACATGTTATTTTGAAGAGATTTATAAATATAGAAATCAATATGATTTGATTGAGTTTTGTCATGCTGGATTATCAGACTGGTCTGGGCGTTATTTTCTTATAATGCTCGAGTCGGCCCGAGCATAGTTTCCAGATTTAACTGGATGCTTTGAAGCTTTCAAGAGATGAGCTGGATTCTCCAAGATGTACTCACATACCTTATATTCTTCTCATGTTTATTGTACTTGATGTCTGTTTGTATTTATCAGAAATTGTAAGATTGGACTGTTATAACTGTCCATGCTGATGATAGATTAGTACTTTGATGATTGTATATATATTAAAACTTCTTTTGTAAAGAGTTGTTGTATATCATATTTTACTCGTCACATTGTGAGAACCTATTCTGTCTTTTCTTTCTTGTACTCCAACAATCTGTCTTTCCAGCACTTGGATGCTCGATACATGAATACCTTGGATGTATTAGCGTCGACTTTAAGAATCGAAAAGGCGGGTCATTACACGCCCAGTCAACCCCGCTAGCCTTTTCGATTTTAAATTTTAAATTTTGCCAAAACAATTTTAAATTTTGTATCGAGCATGTATTATATGAATACCTTGGATGTATTAGCGTCGACTTTAAGAATCGAAAAGGCGGGTCATTACACTTGGATGCCAAAACAATGTAAAACAATTTTAAATTTTGCATTTTATAACTCTTTATAAAATTTTCTAATTATTTATTTTAATTTAAAATAATTTAAAATATATTTTATGATATTCATATACGCTTATTTGAATCAATATAAGACTTAAAACACTTCTAAGTCTTCAACAAAGGCATACCTTACAAATAGATCATCGACGAGACAGGTAAAGGCCAATAGAACGGAAAATTTTACATTCATAGAACGTTCCTTAATTAGAGTAACCTTTTCTTTAGTTTAAACACTTTTTCCTTAGACTCCCATCAAGTTTGGCCTTTTCAAAATAATATCCTACGTGTTGGTTAATTATCACATAAACACAATACAAGCTACATTTGTTGGATCAAATACATTGGCTATGGGGTTAAAAGGGTGAATTTCAAAAAAAATCCTTTTATTAATTTGTGCAAGATCTTTTTTTGTGATTATGTGAATAATCTTTATTTTTTATGAAATCAAATTTGTATTTATTAATAAAATAAGTTTGAAAATACTATAATTTATTCAGTTTTTCTAAAATATTTATTTGTTTGTTAATGCTTAATAATATTTTATTATTAATTTAAAATTTTAGTTCACCAATTTAATTTTACTTTAATTTAATGTTTAAATATTTTTGAGATATTCATATTCAAAATAAAATTATCATAAATATATTAAAAAGGTATATCCTAACCTAGGGGAATACTGGGAATGGGTATGATACTAAGCGTTGTAATCTACGGTTAAAATATGTCAAGATAATGTCAAAGGGAATGATCAAATGTATCACATAACCAAGTTTATATATTCACTAATCTTAACATTTTTTTAGCCATAGTATTTAATTAATATTTATATTAATAAGATATATAATATATAAATATACATATATATATAACAAAGTTATTAAAATATAGATTACAACTATAGATAAATATTATATATATATATAATTTTACATTTAAATATATTATTTTGTATATAATATTCGAACTTAATTAAAATATATATTTAATAATTCTAAAATAAAAATAAATTTGATGAATTTAAAATAAATATCTAATAATATCTATTTGCACAATTTTTTTATTTAATAAGATGCAACTGCCATAAAATACCTTTTTATCTAAGTAAAGTTCAATCGGATTTTTGGTTAAAATTTCAAATATTTAATGTTTAAGACATCGTTGACATTTTAAACAAAATAAAGAGTATGTTTTTTTAGCCGAGAACATTTTAACAAAATAAAATTTTTAACAAAAAAAAATTTTCGTATAGAAATATATATATATATATGTATGTATGTATTTGTGTGTGTACTACAAAAATAATTATTCAAAAACAAAACAGAAAACATAAGTAATTTTTATATTATAAATATTAAAATCGAATAATATATATATATATAATTGTTTGCCAAAATGTTTGCAACTAAATTGGTCACAAACACCTAAGAATAGATTTATATAGAGAAGTAAATGAAGAAAAACAAAATTAAACTGGAGAATGATGAAACTAATAATAGATAAAGAGTAATAATCAAAGACACTAGGATTTATAGTGGTTCGACGTTGTATGCCTACGTCCACTTTGAAGATTATCCTTTATTGATCACTTATAAATCAGATTAAAGCAGTGAGGAATAGTAAACACATGATTACAATAGAGCCTAGAGTAAAAAGCAGCGTAAAGATCCTTTAAATAAACCAAGAGGCTTGTATTTATAGGGAGAGATGATGAGATATTTCACTAAGATTTCGTTAGAAGGCTCTCTAGGTCCACATGATCCCACCATAACGATCGGTGGCCTTAACTTAACAATTTGGAACGATCTCCTAAAGTTTAACCGATCGATATTCTTGCTTCCAATTCACATGTGATCATTTTTGGGAGGTCTCACATGCTTCTTGAACTTGCCTATAAAATATGAAGTCAATCTGAGTTGTAGATTACGAGATATGGATAAACCTTTGCTGTACTTGGAATGTTCACCGACCGTTATGAAGGATCGGCCAAAAACGATTGGCTATCTTCATATCTCAAGATCTTGATGCACGATCATTTTTGTTGGCTCCACTCTTCAGAATACCGAGGCTATGAATGTTTCAAATGAATTGGCCTTGTGGATTTTTAGATATCGATCGATCTCTCCTAATTTGAGTTGTTTTATGGATCGTTCCCGATCGATTCATATAAATCCTTGCTTTGTCTGTAACTTGAGCATAAGAACTTCGATCAACTCCAAATTTGAAATGTATCTTCGCAGGGCAATGCCAATCACTTCATGCTAATTGCGCCACAATTGGGGCCCGGTCCGAATCTGCTCGACTATTGTTCATAGTATTGTATATAATTGATTCCCAAGGTTGATAACCATCCATTCTTAGCCAAGTCGATGATATTATGGCCTTGCTAAAAGGTGGGATAACATTTGACCCCCAAAGTACATCTTTTTTTGAACATGACGTGCTATGAATCGTCACAAGCTAGAATCGTCGGAAAGAAATCCATCTGGTTCATCGAATAGTCGTTATCCTTCCATTGAGTTGTTTTCTTGTCAAGGGTCGTATTTTCCTTATTCGTCGTGATGATTGGTCGATTTTCAATAGTATAAATGCGGGATCGTAACTTTTTAGCGATCATCATGCTTTGTTTCTAGCAATTTCTAAGCTTCAGCAACTTAGTTTTATTTATTCTCTAGTCGATCTCAGGTGATCATTGAATTTTTGTCGATTTCAAAAAATTAGATTTCGAAACGTATACCAGCCGACTCCCAATCACGGTTACACGTTCACGGGTCATTGTCAAGTTTTGAAATTTTTATAAACAATCTCTACTGATCGTTATTCTTATTTACGTATATACCTTAATAAATATTCACTACCGATCATTATTTCCCCGGTCCATACACATACATATATATATATTTTAACGGTCGTTTTCTTCATAAAAAGAATTTTCGGATCGTTCCAAGTCATGGAATGATCAGCGTAAAACCCTTCCCTTAAAACGATCGGCATTTAGCCTGCATATGGAACGATCGGCATAAGATCATTATCATGAAACGATCGGCATACACCCTACCTATATAAGCACCTACACTTAGCCATTTTTCCTTCATCCTTCATTTCGTATCATTTCCAGTTGAGAAGAAAAGAACGAACCGTTCCAATTTCCCCCATGACCGATCAAAGAAACAATCCACTTTCCCAAAAATTAAACCACATCTCTTCAAATTAATCACCATTCAAGTGCTCCTCCAAATCTTAACTCTCTTCGATTTCGAATATACTTCCCTTTTCGGATTCCAACCTAGGTAATTTGATTTGAACCGGCTTTATGAGTCGAGAACGAGACTTTGGGCTTCATTAATTTTGTGACATTTGACTACATGGAGCGAATAGTAGTTGGAGGAGATGGAAGCTTCAGCCGATTGTTTCTGGAGAAGATGGAGTAGCTATCTTGATGTAAGACGATCGTTCTTGGACGATCGGCAAAACTTTGGGACGTTGAGGCTCGATTGTTTAATGATTGTCTACAAATGATCGACAATGTTTTGGAGTTGGAGGCTTTTGAGGTGGATAGGGAAAATTGGGACGATCGGTTGATGGCATGGAGAAAACGATCGGCATTGAAGGCCAAGGAGGACGATCGGTGGATACGACTAACTAAGAACGATCGGTAGATGTTGTCTAGGGAAACGATCGGTGGGAGTGTCTTTATGAATGATCGGCCTTGTTCAGGGAACGATCGATTGTTAGCAAATGAACTTTAAAAAAATAGAACTTAAATAACTGAACTTGAGCTAAATGATGAGCTTCGGCCTTGCATACTTGAACAGACATTTGAACTTGCATATGGCTTGCATACGACTTGAACTGCATATTCGGTAACAGATGACCTTAGAACTATGACACGAACCAATGCCTTTGACTATTCTCTTGAAGCTCATCGGTGACTTAGATAAAAATCAAACTTTTGCTTGCTGACGATCGATCATGAAACTCAAACTGCATCGTTTCCGGATGACATGAAGAAACGGTTGAGACGGTCAGAAATGATGGTCTCTCTGGTTGAACCCTAAAGTCTCGTCGTCTTTTCCGTCTTCAGTTTTGCACAACTTATTACTGTATTGTATACCACTTTACCGCACCACACTAGCACTCACTATACACTGAGGGGTATAGGTTACTTTATCTAACCATGATTTTTACTAAGATTAATAACTATGGGTTCTAGATGTTCTGGACGACTTGCACCTATGCCAGCTGAATCATTTTCTCAACTGGATAACCATGACGTAGAATCAAGTTCTGCAACTGAATTCGATAATCCGTCCTCTAGTCATCATTCGGAACAACCGGAAAGCCCTAGCCCTCAATTTGACCTTTATGATGTTGTTCCCATCCTTCCAGCGGAGGTTATTGATCCTGCTTCCGACACTCTAGAAGACACAGTTATTCTGGAGAACCCTGCTAATTCGGTAGCTTCTAAAATTAAGGAAGATGCTCTTCGCCGAATCCGTGTAAGGCACGGAATTCCTTTCGACAATGATTTGGTTCCGTTGAGGGATGACAGGGCTCACAGATCCCCAGAAGGGTATAAAGCATGCGACAAGTTCATGTGCTAGGGCAGATGCATCCCGCCATTTAATTCATACATTTGGAAAATTCTTCATTATTTAAGGATAGCTCCAAATGGCTATGCTCTTCTTAACTATACGTATATAATATTTATGGAGTTCATGCACCATCCTCCAACAATTGATGACATCCAATTCACATTCACTTTCAAGTGACGGAGAAGAAGCTTTCGTTTACATTTCTTGAGTCGGGGAAGAGGTGCCCGATTCTAACTGGTGCATGGAACAAATTAAGCACCTTTAAAAGTGAATGGTTCTTCATTCATTGTCCGGCTGGTTTCGCTCAACAATGGCTAGAAAGACGTAAGTGTTATCCATTATTTTTATATTAGCACGAAAAAACGATATTCAGGTCATATTCCTGACTACGTTACTCCTTTATAGGTATCGTCACCTAGCCTAGCGGTAATATTTATGAAGAGGCAGTCACAACTTTAAAAAATGTACCTCCTGAGGATAGGAACATCGAATACCTGCTTATGGGCGAACGTCTCGTTACTTTTTGTTTGATAGAAGAGGGCCTCGACGTGGGGCTAAGTAAATTTGCCCAAACTACAGGGATAAGACCATGGGGTGCAGTCAGTCAAAGGGATAATCGAGCTGATTCCATGGTGCTCCCAGTCATGAGTGCTTAGTAATTCACTGGTATTGATGCCGAAGGACATAGAGACGATGTGCCCAGTCACAATGTTGACGAATCCAGTCTTGGAGTTGATGTCGGATTCTCGCAGGCCTCACAACCCTCGGTTCCTGATAGGAGAAAAAAGAAAACATCTGTACATAAATTTCCAAAAAGCCATCTCTCTGGTCAATCCAAGTCGTCGATGGCTCCTAAGATTGTTCAGGATGAATCTTCTTCCTAATCGTCGGAACGTTCAAGTTTACCACTTGATTCTTTGTCTGGTCTACCAATTCCGGATGATCTTGATGCTTTTCATTTTACTGATGTGAGCATCGAGGGGTCGGAATCTCCCACCAGAATTAGCACTGAAGTTCCTACTTCTGGAGGAGAAGTTACACCAATGAGAAAGGCTCCTGCACCTGGTTTGTCGGAGGGTTACATAAGGACATTTGCACGCATTTGCACCACTCAACATTGCATTATGCTTGACTTGTGCTTTTTAATGCTGAAAGCTGATTACTTTCTGTTTTCCTTTGCAGAAACGATGGTGAAGAAGAGGAACATGTTTGATTCCCTTGGGGATATACACCACCAATCCTCCGGTTCACGCTCTGGCTCTTACAGTGGTAATCGAGAGTATTACGATTACAGTTATCAACCCGGCCGAGATTAGGGTCATCAAGACAGAAGTAAGCCACCCTAAGACAAACATCGATCAAGATTGAGATCCTCTCCTTCAAAGGGTCCCGAGAAGCCAACTAATCGCAGGGACCAACCTATCGATCCTTTTCGCAGTCCTCCTCCCGCTCATGTGCCTCTACAGCCTTTGGTTTCCTCTCATTCTCAGCGGCCGAGCGATCGTCATCGCCATAGTGAACATGCTACTGCCCATAGGCTCGACAAGGAAAGTACTGAAGTTAAAGCTGATTTTGAAGATCCTACGATCAATCTAACTGCTCGTATGGCACAGCTTTGTGAAGAATTTCCAAACTTATGTTTTGAAGGGTTCTATTTTCCTCCTAACTTGAAGAGGGTTCCGGACCATGTTCAGAAAATGACTATTGACTGTGTCATTGACATCTATATGCAGTAACGCGAATGGATGAAGGCAACAGAGAAAATGTCGAAAGTCTTCTTCAAACGTGCGGCGAAGATTGAAAAGCTAAAACGCCAGGAAACTAAAGATAAAAGAAACATTAACACTTTGACAAACGAGCTAGAGGCCTCTAGGACCTCCTTAGCAAAAGCCGAAGGAAAAGCTAATGCTGCTGTGTAATCTATGGAGGAGATGAAATCTAACCATCTTGATATGGTTCAAGTGTTGCATCATCGAAATCAAGATAGCGCTTGAGTGAGATACAGCTCGAAATAATGAATCCGCAGCCTTGAAGGAGATAGCGGATCTTAAGGCTAAGCTTGAGTATGCAAATAAAGAAAAAGACGATGCTTGGAAGATTGCTCAAAATGCTTGTGATGAGCTGTAAATGTTAGACTTGAGAGAGACATGGCTGTTGAAAGGGCCAAAAACGACGATGCACTTATTCAGCGTGAAGCAGAAGCTAGCAAGAACAAGGCAAGGGAGGAGATAATGAATGAGCTTGACCCACTTCTCGTTCATTACCATGCTAACGTTCTCAAGCATAGAAATTTGACATGGCTTGGTGACGATTATCCCTACCAGCTCTGGAGCGCGTGGGAATTTCTCATTGCAAAAGAGAAGAAACTTCTTAATTCGGAGGATATCGACCTGTCTTGGCTTGAAAGTGAAATGCTATTGGGCGATGAACCCAAAACATTGCACGATATCCAGCTTTCACTCCAGAAAGAGTTTGCTATTGTTTCTTCACAAGAACTGGGTGAACAATCCGGGTCGGCACAACCCGATATTACAACTGAATTGCCCCTGACACCCCAGGTCATCCCTAGCTTTACAGCAAGCTCTTCAACCATTCATGGGTATGATCCAGACAAGCCACAACTTTCTCCAATTCTCGAACACAGTTCTAAGGATGTTTCGGCTCAACCTGGGAGCCACACCAAGGAAGGTATTCCGTCGACATTTCCCATCTTTCGTAAAATTATAGCATTATCAGTTGATATTTCTAATCTTTTCACCTATTTTTTCTCAGCTTTGAATCTATCAGGTGTCGTTCCTCTCCTCTCACAAGAGCCTTTGTTGGAGTCACAAACGGCTGCGACAGAGTCCATTAAAGTTACAACTTCGACCGCTGATCAAGGTGCTCGAGAAGAAGCCTTTTTTATTGATGATCAATTTATGGAGGCATTATTCAAGGAAGGAAGCGACCCGCACCATGAAATTCCCTTTGATGAAGATGTTGTGATCATGGTTCTTCTGACCCCACTGGCGAGCTAAGCGTAAAAGAGCACGTTGAAAGGGAAGAACTGTTGAAAAAGGAGGTAAAAGCTGAGCCTGTTGGTTCGAGCTTCAATGAATCGATTCTTATCCCGCTCCAGATGATCCCTCTTGGCGGGACAATTCCCTAGGATGATACCCCCCCCTCCCGCTTCTGATGCTGAGAGTGCCTCTATCCCTCCTACTTCTAAAGATGATACTGCCTCGATTCATACAACTGAAGATGCTTCTTTGAAGGGAAGTCGAGGCGGAAAAGGGTCGAAGAGAGGGTCGAGTAGCAGTTCGGAAGGAGCCACTCCAAAGAAGAAAAGGAAAGATAGGAAATCTAAGAAATAATCTTTTGGTTAGAGTGATATGTAAATAGCATAGATGGCTACCTTTTCTTTTCGTCGGTCATGTTTGTATGGGTACGACCCCATTCCTATTTCTCATTTTGGATAAACTTGTATTATGTGCAACAAGTGTAGTGTTAATAAGAATTCTTTTATTTTTTGTGTATAATTCTTGTACACACTTGTTTCAGTGATCGAGCTATCATGTTTTTAATTTTATGTATTTATGACTCGTCGTTCATTGGGTCGGATATCAATCCGATTTATCCATCCCAGGGCCTCCTTGAGGTCGTGGCCTTGAGTCATATCAAGCACTAGGCTCAAGCCTTAATGTTATGCTTGTCGAACTCAATGGTTTGAGTAACTGTACTCTTGTCCCCAGTCTCGGGTTAGTGGAGTTAGGTAGTGGATGGTTGAACTCCATTTTTAGCGAGCTTACACTCCTCCTGTCAACTTCAATCCAGAGGTTATGGAATAGTGAACGGTCGAACCGCACTCATCTATTTGTTTATACACATATCCGCACTCTAGGGATAAGAGTTATTTCGTCGGTGGGCGATTCACACCCGATTTATGTTTATACTCCAATCCGCACTCTGGGGACTTAGAGTTATTTCACGAGTGGATGATTCACACCTGATATATGTTTATACTCCAATCCGCACTTTGGGGAATTAGAGTTATTTCGTGGGTGGACTATTCACACCTGATTTATGTTTATACTCCAATCCGCACTATGAGACTTAGAGTTATTTCGCGGGTGGACGATTCACACCCGATTTAAGTTTATACTCCAATCCACACTCTGGGGACTTAGAGTTATTTCGCGGGTGGACGATTCACACCCGATTTATGTTAATACTCCAATCTGCACTTTAGGGACTTAGAGTTATTTCGCGGGTGGACGATTCACATCCGATTTATGTTTATACTCCAATCCACACTCTAGAGACTTAGGGTTATTTCACGGGTGAACGATTCACACCCGATCTATGTGTATACTCCAATCTGCACTCTTGGGACTTAGAGTTATTTCACGGGTGGACAATTCATACCCAATTTATGTTTATACTCCAATTTGCACTCTGGGGACTTAGAGTTATTTCGAAGAGCGGTCGAATCGTATTCTCCGTAATTGAATGATTTCCCCCTAGGAGTCTGGGGTTTAACTTAGCGAGCGATCTACCATGTCACGATCGCTCTTATTTTATTTTAGTCTCGTTGTGTAACTGATACACAATGCTACAACAAACATAAATACAAAGGAGTCCAAGGCTTTGTTTGCTAAATGGAAAAGAATGATGTAAGCTGTCTTATTACATATCTGGAAAATCAAATGCTAAAACAAATTCTGAAAGCAAATACAACTAAAATGAAAAAGAAATAAACTAAGTGAAATAGCATCGTAAATTCTCGATATTCCGCGCCCTTGGAAGTGTGATGCCATCGACAGTCGATAGATTGAAAGTTCCCTCTCCAAACTTCTGTTCAGTGACATATGGTCCTTCCCAGGTTGGATTCATGTGCGATGGTGTAGGCAAAAACCATTTCAGAACGAGATCGTTGATTTCAAAGGTTCTAGGTCGGACTTTAATGTTGTAATACCGGGCGATTCGGTGTCGATGCGCAGTTGCCCTTAGATTGGCTTCTTCACGCTTCTCATCTATAAAGTCAAGAGATTATAAAAGGGGATCTTTATTTGTTTTAGGATCGTAGTAGGTCACTCAATGAGATGGAACTTTGAGCTTAACAGGAATAATGGCTTTGGAACCATAAGCAAAGGCGAATGGAGTATGGCTAGTCGCGGACTTGTGGGTGGTCCTGTAAACCCATGGTGCTATAGGGAGTTCATCTCTGGCCTTTACCAATCGCTTCTTCGAAATGGACTTTATGATTTTATTTATAGCTTTAACCTGTCCATTTGCCTGAGAGTGAGCGACTGCTGCAAATCTCTTTTTAATATGATACCTCCGACAGAAGTCTTTGAATTCAACATTGTCGAATTGAGTCCCATTATCTGTTATAATAGTTCATGGTGGACCGAATCAACATATGATGTTTCGGACAACAAAGTTGATTACTTTCTTGGTTGTGATCGTGGCTAAAGAATCTGCTTCGGCCCATTTGGTGAAGTAACCAACTGCAACGATAACATACTTTGCGCCACCTTTAGAGATCGAAAAGGAGCCGATAATGTTTATACCCCACATGGAAAGTGGCCATGGGCTAACCATTTGCGTGAATTCCGTTGGCCGAGATCTTGGAACTTTTTCATATATCTAGCACTTATCACATCGTCTTACATAACCAACAGCGTCTCGATTTACGGTTGGCCAATAATACCTATAACGGAGTATTTCTTTGCCAGAGTTTGCTCCCCAGTGTGATCACCACATTCCCCTTCATGAACTTCTTTTAGAACATGCTTTATCTTATCATGAGTGACACACCGAAGTAAGAGAACAGAGAAAACTTTCCTCTACATAATTCTTTTTTGCATGATATATCGTGAAGCTTTGTGAAGGAATTTTCGCTTTTCATTCCTTTGTTCAGGAAGAATTCCCTATAGCAAATAGTCTTTGATCGGAGTCATCCACGACTCCCTCTCAGGCTCTACTTCCAATGTCCAGTCGATTTCTATCATGGTTAAACTTGGGGCATTTAATACTTCAACCGGAACCAAGCCTATCTGTTGTGCGTTGCCGGTGCTAGCAAACTTTGCCAATGAATCAGCCTCTCTGTTTCGATCCGTGGAATATGCGAAATGTCATATTACTCGAATTCTGCCAATAATTTTTAGACTTGGGTAAGATATGGGGCAAGCTATTGTCCCTTAGCATGCTGACTTGGTACACTACCAACTGCGAATCGCAAAAGATCTCGAGAGATTTTATTCCGAGTTCTCTAGCGGGTTTAAGTCCAGCAATCAGAGCTTCATACTCAACTTCATTGTTTGTCGTTGGAAAATCAAGCTTTAAAGCATAACAGATTGACCAACCTTCGGGAGTTACAAGCACAATTCCAGCCCCAGAACAATGATCATTAGACGCTCAATCAGTATATAATTTCCACCATGTGGTAGGGATTTCGCTGCCTTTTGGAAAATCATCCTGCGCGGTAAACTCTGCTATAAAATCTGCCAGCGCCTAACCCTAGATAGCATTCCGAGGAAGATAAGTAATATCAAATTGACTGAGCTTGATAGTTAACTTGAGTAACCTTCCAGATGTCTCAGGTCGCTGTAGGACCTGTCGTAACGGCTGGTCGGTGTAAATATTGACCGGATGTGCCTGGAAGTATGGACGAAGCTTTCGTGATGCAATCAGCAAGCAGTATGAAAGTTTCTCTATTTTTAGATAGTTCCTTTTAGCTCCCGTCAATCGTTTGCTGACGTAATAGACCGGCCTCTGGATCTGATCCTCCTTGCGAAGCAATGCAGCACTTACAGCATGTGCCCATACTGCCAAATAAATGCACAAATCTTCATTATCCATTGGCTTTGACAAGATGAGGGGTCTCTCCAAATGATTCACCAAAGCTTGAAATGCATCTTTACAGTCCTGGGTCCATTTGAATTTATTTTCCCATTCCTAATCAAATCAAAGAAAGGAATGCATTTGTCGCTAGCTCTGGATATAAATCGGCTTAAGGCAGCAACTTTTTCATTTAGATTCTGCACTTGTTTAATAGTCCTTGGCGCTTAGATATCAGGATAGCTTGAATCTTCGTAGTATTAGCTTCTATTCCATGGGCGTTAATAATGAAGCCGAAGAATTTCCTTGATGCAACACCCAAATAACACTTCAAAGGATTTATTTTCATCTTGCAATGTCGAAGGATGTCGAACATTTCTGCCAATTCGCTAATGTAGTCGCTTGATCATCTTGACTTCACGAGCATATCATCCACATTCACTTCCATCATTTCTCTAATCCGATCTTTAAACATTCTATTGACTAGGCATTGATAAATAGCTCTTGCATTCTATAATCCAAATGGCACTACTACATACCAGTACAATCCAACATCGGTAATGAAACTGGTGTGCTCCTAATTGGGAATATGCATCAGGATTTGGTTATATCCCAAGTACGCATCCATAAAATATAGAAATTCGTGTCCCACGGTTGAAACCATCAGATGATCAATCTTTATAAGGGGAAAACTGTCATTTGGACACGCCTTGTTCAAATCTGAGTAGTCAATGCATGTTCTCCACTTCCCATTTGCTTTTTTCACAAGTACAGGATTAGCTACCTATTTAGGGTAGAGATCGTTGCGGATAAACCTGTTATCTTTTAGTCTATCCACCTCCTCTTTGAGAGTAGAAGATCTTTCTAGATCCATCCCGCGTCTTTTTTGTTTCACCGGGACATACCTCAAGTCAATATTCAATGCATGGCTCGCAATAGCAAGTGAGATTCCACACATGTCAGAATGAGTCCAAGCGAATACATCAAGATTCGCTCTGAGAAATCTAGCATGTTATTTCATCCTTGGGGGGCTGAGCTGTGATCCAATCTTTAAGACTCATAATGGGTAATCGCGGCTGATCTGATATCAATTGTCAGCTCAACTGGTTCAGCCTTGGTCTCTTTGGGCTCCTCTTCATCATCTCTTGGATCTATATCTTTATAGAACCGACTGTGGTACCTGAGCTAAGGCTTAGGCAATAGTTGTCAATCTTCTGTAGCTTGGATGTGGACAGTCTTGTCCACACCCCTACCTTTTTCTTTGCACTGAGCATCCGTCGACTCAGCTACATAATAGGCATATCCAATCACCTGATCGCCCTGAAAAACTCCAACACCATTATCTATCAAGAACTTCAAAGTCAAACCCCATAGCACAAGAGCTGCCGGGAATTCAGCTAGGGCCAGTCGACCCAGAAAAACATTGTATGGAGGTTTAACATCCAAAACAATAGACAGCAAGATCCGAAATCTCCTTCGTTCACCTTCTCCTAACTCTACAGGTAACTCCACATAACCAACAGCTTTAGTTGCAACACCGTTAAAACCGTGTATATGAGCCTTGGATGGTTTTAAGTCTTTGGCTTCCATCCTCATATGATCATAAGCTTTTTTAAAGATTATATTTACTGAACTTCCGCAATCAATCAATATCCTTCTCACCAAGCGCCGCCAATCGTGGACGAAATGACCATTGGGTCGATTGTCGGAGCCTCGACCTTATCTGTATCTCTGTTCCTAAACACGATATCATCCGCCATCGTGCGTTGCTGTTTCGTCGGAGCTCCATCTTTCGTATTTGAGCAGCTTTCAAAATCCACATGTCTAATTGTGCTGGCATAACGCTCCATTTCTTGCCAAATCTTATCTACTAGGTGCGGTCCTCCGACTATCGTATTTATCACTAGTTTTCCACCAGTCCGTGCAGGCTCCACAGCCTTAAGCGGCGCTTGTCCTCAGTTGGGGTTAGATGTCCTCTGCCCGCCATCGTGCAAGGCTTTCACAAACTTCTGTAATTTTCTTTCTCGAATCAGCTTTTCTATAACATCCTGGAGATGCATGTATTCATTTTATTGTGCCCATATCACTCGTGAAACCGACAATATTTCTCGGTCTGTTTTTGCTTCTTTGTTGATTCCTTTGGAGGCGGCTTCCTATATTGCATGGTATTGCAAGTAGATGGATAGATATTTTCAAAGGACGTATTCAATGGCGTGTAAGTATTATACATCGGAGTCCTAAGCTTCCCTTATCCAAAATCCCACTTTCGTCCATGGTTCCTATCTCCACCACCCTTTTGCTAATTTGGTTTATTCTGGACATTCACTTGGAATTTTCCAGAACTGTCATCAAACTGTATTATTGCAATGTTACTCTGTACTCCCTCTCCACTTGGTCCCGTAACATTCTTTTTTCTGGAGGAGCATGCTTCCTCCTTTCTCAAATACTGAGCCACCTTTGCATAAAGGTGCTCCAACGTTACGGGTGGCTTACCACCTAACCAATCGCCAAACCCAGACTTCGGATCAATCCCTCTCATACGGCCATGAGTATCGCATGATCATTCGGATTACTGACCTACGTAACAGCTGTATGAAATCTCTCTAAATAATCTTTGACGACTCTCTTGGAGCCTGAATCACGCTGGAAAGGGACATCACATCTTTAGGACGAGTCGCGTGCATTCAGAACTACTCCACAAACTTGGTTGCCAAATCATGGAATCTAGAAATTGATAGTGGGGTAACCTTGTGAACCACAATGCCGCTATATCAAAGAGAGTTATGGGAAAACATCTACACTTGGTTACATCATATTCTCGTGCAAAATCCATCAGCCAATCATATCTCATGATGTGCTGCCTGGGGTCGGTTTTCACTCATAGGCAGGCATCAATTTCATGTTGAACTTCCTTGGATATCGTGCATGTAACACACTATAAGTGAATGGGGTATGACTTCTTAAGATTCCCCGGTCATCGTTGGTTAAGCCTTGGCTCTCCCTTACTAACTTCCAGACCATTGCCGATAAGTCTGGCGTTTGGATGGTTGGTGCCAAGCGGTGGTCGCGCTCCACCTCACGTGAATGGTCCAGTCGATGTTTGCGGGCCGTTTCATACCTTCTTGGTTCACCATCTTCCCGATGTATATCTTGTAAATTCACTTATTCGTCATTCCGGGGAAGAGCATGGTCAAGATTTAATTGAACTCCAGCATCCAAACCAACTGTAGCAGCTCTAGCTTGATTACCATAAGGCATGGATGAATTCCCCTTTCTGGTGGAGGGATCGGTACCGATCCCTATGGAGGGATCGGCACCGATCGATCCTGGCAGACTACGATGGTTTGTTAGTTGACGCCCCGAAGTTTCTACACGATATTCGTCTGTTCTGCAACACCTATGCCTATCATACTCATTTGATAAGCTAGAACTCTCCGATGCTGAGTAAGCAGTGGGATCCCTTAGCTTCCCCCGCTGCTGCTGATTGATTTGGTTCATCAAGTTGATATTGGTTTGAATTTGTTGATTTAATTATCGACGGCTCTCCATCAACTTTCTCATTAAATTATGAGATTCAGTTCTTGTAATAGAATCAGTGGGATTTTGAAATTCAACCGAATCAACATTCATATTTGTTGGTAGATTGCTTGGGTCTCCTTGCGGAATGCTAGTATTGTCATTCCTTCCATGTTCTGAGAAGTAAATCTAGTATGTCTCACCATTATCGATAACCTTGCTTAGATTTTTACAAATCTGAGTAGTATGAGCAATTTTCTGAAGATTACTGCAAATTTCCTTTGGGGGATTTATCCAATCCATTAGCAACAAAGGGATCCTAATAAACTGAGAATCAAGTCTCTTAGTGAATGCACCAAAATGTTTGCAACTAAATTGGTCACAAACACTCAAGAATAGATTTATGTAGGGAAGTAAATAAAGCAAAACAAAATTAAACTGAGGCAATGATGAAACTAATAACAGATAAAGAGCAATAATCAGAGATACATGGGTTTATAGTGGTTCGGTGTTGTATGCCTACATCTACTTTGAAGATTATCCTTTATTGATCACTTATAAATCTGATACAGTAGTAAGGACTAGTAAACACTTGATTACAATAGAACCTAGAGTAACAAGCAGCATAAAGATCCTAAAAATGAACCAAGTGGCCTGTATTTATAGGGAGAGATGATGAGATATTTCGCTAAGATCTCGGCAGAAGGCTCTCTAGGTCTATAGGGGCCCACCATAACGATCGGTGGCCTTAACTTGACAATTTGGAACGATCGACTAAAGTTTAACCGATCGATATTCTTGCTTCCAATTCACATGCGATCATTATTGGAGGGTCCCACATGTCTCTTGAACTTGCCTCTAAAATATGAAGTCAATTTGAGTTGTAGATTACGAGATATGGATCAACCTTTTCTATACTTGGAATGTTCCCCGATCGTATGAAGGATCGGCAAATAACGATCGGCCAAAAACGATTGGCTATCTTCATATATCAAGATCTTGATGCATGGTCGTTTTTGTAGGCTCCACTCCTCAAAATACTGAGGCTTTGAAAGTTTCAAGTGAATTGTCCTTGTGGATTTCGAGATATCGATTGATCTCCGCTGATTTGATTGCACCACGGTTGCGACCTGGTCCGAATCTGCACGACCATTGTCCATAGTATTTTATATAATTAATTCCCAAGGTTGATAACCATCCATTCTTAGCCAAGTTGATGATATCACGGCCTTGCCAAAAGGCGGAATAACAATAATAAATTTAGATTATAAAATGGTTTAATATACATATATATAATGAATATAATATTAGATTCAAAATTTATTTATCAACCTGAAAATAAAATTCATATATATATATAACATACATATAAATGTGTTTTAAAATATATATTGTTTTTTATAAAGTATTAAAATATATATATATTTTTAAAAAAAATATGTTTTTATTTTAAAGTGGCCAATATATATGTGTACGTGCACGGGTGAATACTACCATATAGAAGATTATATGTTTATATGAATATATTTAAATTAGAACCAATACCTTTCATTTTTGAAATCTAGTCGATGGTCAAACACGTTGTTTGTTGGTTGTTTTCTCTTTGAAGCTTCGTTCTCTTCATTGGTTACAGGTTGCAAAGCTATCACCTTGGCTCCATAAATCATCAATGTGTGCTAGGGCTATATGGAGCAAGTGTAGAGAAAAAAGAATTGGAGGCCATCTATTTATTGCCAAAAAGATATCAAAATATTTCCTTCTCTTAAACCTCAGATGACTAGGTCTCCAAAGCCACCTACCCTCTTCCTGGATGACATTCTCTTTGGCCTAGCATGGTCAAAATGCACATTGACTCCTATTTTGATCAATAATTTCATTATATTATTTAAGCTCCCTTTTCAATCGATCCGACACACAACTTTTATACATCGTTCTGATCAATTTTGGACTTCAAATAAATAAGTAAAAATGCCATAAATATTAATAAAACATTTGTATTAGTTTATTATAATTTATTTATAAACTAAATTTTAACATCAATCGAATTCATAAATAACTAATCACGTGGTCGTGTTGCTTCTTTGGTCTGAACTTGGTCCTCAACAGATATTTAAACAATTTAAATATTGAATTCTATATGGACTTTGCTGAAGTACAGTATTAGGCACAAGTTTAATGTTTACAGATCATTTAGACAAAATCCAATTTCTAATCTATAATAAGCTCACTTAGTAATGACATTTTGCACATGTATTATTTTCTTCGTCACTGTATCGCTTTGATATCTAGAGTTTGGTCTAAGGTCAAAAACTATACCAATATCCATATTTAATTGGGTAAACCATTTTAAAGTCCTTGGTCCGATTCAGTAACATTTATCGATTAACCAATTTACTAATAGCCTGATATTTTGACTTTAAGTAACAATTACAGTGATACTAACATTTTATGATGAAGGAGATGAATCCTCGTTGGTGTAGTGTTTCACTCCAAGTAGTTTAATGTATAACCAATTATGGTTAGAACAAGGTCATCATGCTAAGTGTTTAACCATAATCAAAGTATAGCCTAGCCACCGAAGATTGATAGTGTTAGAACTCTCGTTTTATGTTTTAATGATGACAACTATAGCTCTGTGTATATATAGCTATTAAATCGTAGAATCAAGGAAAGAGCAAGGCGGATCGACTACATTTTAAAAGCTATGAAAATATGGATCGTCAAGTCAAATGTATGTATTTAGTCTTAGATACACTTGTAAAATCTCCTTGATAGTTCATATGCACACACACATACACTTGCATACAAATGTTTTCATATATCAAAGAGAAGAAACAAGTTTAAAAGATTAATTTTATAAAAACAGTTTTTACACTATTCAGTTGGCTGAGATTATTTTCAGTCGACTGAGGGTAGTCCATTGAAAATAATCTTAGTTGATTGAACCTCAATATTTTATTATACATATTGGTATTCAAATTTTCTCGCATAATTCAATGTTCTTATTTAGTAGAATAATTTTTTTACACTCAGTCGACTGATTACCCTGTAATGGTATTTTCTTAAAAGTCATCTCCAATAGTTGTGATCGTTTGCGAGCATCTCAGCAAATGGTAATGGCTCCGATTGAGCGATTACAACTATTCAACGTAACTCTTTGACATATATATAAAGAGATCAACATTTGAAATCATTTTGAACTTTTCTACTTGCTTTCTTGATCTCTATTCTCTCTTGAGCACTATTGAACTATTGCATTCAAATCTTATTCTTTACTAAAGAATCACTTACTACACTTCCATAATCACGGAGCACGCATCTTGAATCATCAAGGAGACTATAGGAAGTCTTGTACTACAATTGGCCATATTTGAGTTAGCAAGAACTCATTAGAAGTTAGAGAATTATTTTTGTTTTGTGAAGTCCTATGGGAGATCTTCAGGAAAAGGTTGAAGTCCTATTCAGCTGCTCAGGCATTTTGTAAGATACTTGTTCCTTCGGATTAAGTGAGGGTTGGTTTGTTAATTTCAGAAGGAGTCTGGGACTGGATATAGGATGGTAGGTCCGGACCAGTATAAAAACCCGGGTATGATTGTTTTTATTTACTTTACTATGCTATGCTAGTTAGTGTTGCTTAATTTTGAATATACGCTTGAATATACTACTAAGACATATTATACGAGTTCCCTGTGCACTTTTATTTGGTATCAGAGCAAAGTCATTTCAAATTATCCAAATAAAGTATTTGAATAATCATCATAATATGGAAAGTACTTTTCAAGAAGGTCGGTTAACTGCTTGTCCTCCATTTTTCACTGGATCTAACTATGCTTATTGGTCCATACGTATGAGAATATTTATGGAAGCTAACGGCCTTGAAATATGGCTAGCTACTCAAACTAAGTATGAAGCTTCTACTACTGAAATAAGTACTTGGACAGATGCTCAAAGGACCGCATCGACCAACAATGCTAAAGCTATGAATGTCTTATTCTATTCACATGATAAAAACAAGTTCTCAAGGGTTATGCTTTGTAAAATTGCTTATGATATCTAGCATACACTACAAGTCACTCATGAAGGCACGAATAAAGTAAAACAAACCAAAATATCTATTTTACATAATCAATTCTCGTCATTCAAAATGAAAACAAATGAAACTATTATTGACACGTACGCTAGATTTCAAATGATTCAGCACAATCTACTGGCTCTAGTAGTTACTTTTACAGATTTTGATCTTGTCACATGCATTTTATACTCTTTAACTATGAATGGGAAAGAAAAGTTTTAGCTATCGAAGAAGCTAACGATCTTTCTCAACTCAAGGTTGAAAAATTAATAAGAAATTTGATGTCATACGAAGCTAATTTTCAGGCAAGGAAAGAGAAAAATCAAGAGAAAAAGAATATATCCTTCCAAGCCAATGATGATGACTCAAACTTAGATAAAGATGAGGTTTTGTTTATCGCCAAGAACTACAACAAATTAAAGAAGTTCATGAAGGCTCAAAATGACGGAAACTCTACCTCGTCAAATGCTTCGAATGTGAAAATTTCGAAAACATAAAGAAGGAATGTCCACAACTAAATAAGGAAAAGAAGAAGGGAAAATTTGAGAAAAAAAAAAGCTTTTCAAGTTACATGGAATGATTCGAACTCGTCTTCTTCGGACAGTTATAGTGATAGTGGCATGGAACAAGCAAACGTTTGTTTCATGGCTACTGGTGGCGTAAGTCCTGAACTCTCTTATAATGATATTTCAGAAATTAGTATTGAATTAGATGACAAACCAAGAGATCTAAAGAAATTATATAAAGAAAATATAGGTAAGTTAAATACAGCTGAACTAGAAATTGACTTGTTAAAAGATGAGAAAAGTATTCTAGAGGAGGAACTAGAAATTTCACAAAAATATTGTCTTCTCAAAATGCTGCTCTAACCGATGAACTTAAGGCTAGCAAAACTGAGAACGATAAGCCTAGCAAAGAGAATTGTGAATTAAAATTTAGTCTAAACTTAGCTAGAGATGAGAATTTTAAACTAAAGAAAAAATTGGAACAAATTACTTACAATGTTTTGAAATTTAATAAAGGAAAGCAAAATTTTAGAAAATTGAATTAAAATTTCAAAACTAGTTGGTAACAAAAATGGATTTGGTTTCAAAGCTAAACAAAATATAGCACTATATATACTAAGTTCATAAAATCCAAAAATAGTGTCCACTCAAATAACTCAAATTAAAAAATCTTAAAATTTTGGACTCCTAAAACTAATAATAAATTAGTTAGGCAGAAATATATAGATGCTTATCTAGTAAATGTTGTCTATAATGATAACTATATATCTAAAGGTTCCAAACCTTCTTGGGTGTGGCTATCTTCCTCTGCTAACACGTAGGACTTTAATAAAGGAAATGGGTACCAATGAAACTCGAACTCTTATTTGCAGGTACCCACAAAAACCAAATAGTCTATATAATTACTATGTCCCTATGTGAATCTACCTTGTTGGAATTACGTAGAGATATTAACATATAAATAAATTATTTTCATAATAGTACCACTAATGTGATTCTAAATATTTTTAAGTATAATGCAATTCTTAAGCAATTTTTTAATAAGCAAACAAAGTTTTATATATATTTATATAGCTGTGAATGTACTTTTCAAACATATGTAATACAATGCATATATATTTTTAAATAAGAATAGATAAGAAAATAAAATATTCAAAGTATATAAGTTATAAAATATAAAAACCGGTTCAAAAATTACAAATTAAAATATTCAGAATCTGTATTTTTATTCATTTAGTCGACTAGATAATACCCCTAGTCGACTAAACTTAGGCAAAGACAAGATAGTCAACTAAATTATAAAATTCAGACGACTAAACCAAGGCTTGCAAACTGTCTCCAAAAACCCTATGATTAGTCGACTGTATAGGTCCCTCAGTCGACTGAACCAGGGTAGTTCAGATGACTAAATCTATATATTTTAGTGGACTAAATATTGCAATTTACTCTCTCGGGAAACCACTCTGTATAGTTCAGTTGAGTTATTGGTTTGGCTAGTCGACTAAACTTGTAGTTTGCTATTTTTAAAATGTAAAAGGTCATACCTCTTCATCCAAATCATCACTTTATTTTTTCAAATTTCAAACCCTAGTCTCTCTAAAGCTTTCACCAACGAGTCAATAAGTCTAAAGCATAAACTCCAGAAACTCGCCGTCATTAAGGAGAGACAACAAAATGACAAAGCTCCGACTTCCTCATCTAATTCCTCTCATCCCGAGTTTGTATCCGACGACCGAATCCTACAACGGTTAAATGACAACAAGATCTCATAGAAACACTTCAATGAGTTGAACGATAAGAGGGTATTTCAAGAAACATTTTACAAGATGTCGGTCTTTGAAGCTTTTGGAATTGAAGCAATATCTATGGAACATGAGTTTCTATCTTTGAGTGATGCAAACCATAACAAGATTAAAAAATAACTCTTTCTTAGTTCGAATGTTTTATGCAAACTTGTGTGGTAAACCTGATAATGATGATGGTATGTTATGGAGCAAAGTTTTAGGCATTGATATTAAGTTATCTATGGAAGATTTAGGAATAATATTAGGTCGTGCTCGTTCCGGTTATGATTTAGATGACATTAATCATGATGAATTTGCTTATAATCCAACTAGTTATCTATTTCGTACTGACCAAACTCCTAACACTTCAGTTAACATACGTCCCTAAGCTCGAATACTCAACAAAATGATAATTCACACCATATTACCAAGAACCGAGAGCTATGAGAAAAGGTACGATAACAATTACAAGGTCTTAAGTGTTATTTGTTCCAACAAGAAATTGAATTGGGCAAAAATAATCCATGATGAGATCAAAAGATTTCATGCCTGCTCCTGAATGACATATTCTTTGCATCCTACTTGACCAAAATTTTCATTCACTTAGGTATTAATGTGTAGAGTTAGCAAGATTTTACCTTACCTAAGGTCATGGACCAAAAATCCATCTCTCTCATGAAAATTACCATCGAAAATAGAGCCTCTTGTGCCATACAATGTTTATTTATCCCGCTTTGTTCAAGAGAACATAGGTTAATCCTCATGACAACCACAACCATCGAAACAACCTATACAACAAGAGATTATCGAAGAGATTAATTACAGTTCGAAAGCGATAAGGAACTTACATTTGTTAAGCCTTCCAAGAACATTTTCCCCAATGCCGCCATTCTCAAAAACCAAGAAATCCTCTATAAACAATAAAGGAAAATAATTAAACGCCAAAAGACTTTTGAGGAGATGATGCTTGGTTTCTTGGAGAAGATATGGAACAAGTTATCCTCTTGCTCACGACGTTCCTTACCCCATGACTCAAAGTCGGAGAGTTAGACATGCTTCTTGGCTTGGTAAGTTTTTCATTAGTATGGTTTGGTGATGGCCTTAACTTTCTTTTGTTATTTGCATCTTGTGTTGAAAGTGTGGTATTTGTGTTTTGTTGTATGTTGAACTTCTCACATTTGTGTTTATGGTTTGTATTTGGTCTAGAATTTGTGATGTATAAATTTCAAACTAGTGTGTTGGTCTTATGGTCATTTACTTGTGTTTTAAACAATGTGGTGACGTGAACTCATGTTTATGTTATGTTCTTCTAGTTTGTCAAGTATGTGTTTGTGCAATTTCTTATATGCTTTGCATTAACTTCCAATAAATGTTTGAATTTCATCATCATACCCTATGATATATCTTTGTATAGTGTAATCTATATTGTGTTCTCCTTTTTTAGTTGATGCCAAAGGAGGAGAGAATATTGATAGCAGGAGCACGTATTAAGGGGGAGAAATACATATGTTTTTAATCAATAATTCATGTAGTTGTCATCGGCAAAATGGGGGAGATTGTTAGGACTCTAGTTTTATGTTTTAATGATGACAACTATATCTCTGTATGTATATATATAGTATACAATATCATGTAGGTAGAAGGAGCTATTAAATCAGAGATCAAGGAGAGAGCAAGGCGGATCAACCACATTTCAAAAGCTATGAAAATATGGATCGTCAAGTCAAATGTATGTATTTGGTCCTACATACACTTGTAAATTTCCTTGATAGTTCATATCCACAATCACACACATACCTGCATACAAATGTTTTCATATATCAAAGACAAGAAGCAAGTTTTAAAAGATGATTTTATAAAAACAGTTTTTACACTGTTCAGTCGACTGAGGGAAGTTGACTAAAAATAATCTCAGTCAACTGAACTTCAATATTTTATTATACACATAGGTTTTCAAATTTTTCTACATAGTTCCATGATCTTATTTAGTAGACTAATTTTTTACACTCAGTCGACTGATTACCCTGTAATGGATGTTTTTTGAAATGTCATCTCCAATAGTTATGATCTTTCGTGAGCATCGCTGCGAATGGTAATAAGTGTGATTGAATGATTACAACTATTCGACGTAAATCTCTTATATCTATATATAGAGATCAACATCTAAAATCATTTTGAACTTTTCTACTTGCTTTCTTGATCTTTATTCTCTCTTGAGCACTATTGAACTATTGCATTCAAATATTATTCTTTACTCAAGAATCACTTACTACACTTCCATAATCATGGAGCACAGATCTTGAATAATCAAGGAGATTATAGGAAGTCTTGTACTACAATTGACTGTATTCGTGTTATCAAGAACTCTATAGAAGTCAGAGAATTTTTTTTATGAAGTCCTGTTGGAGATCTTTAGGTAAAGGTTGAAGTCTTATTCGTCTACTTAGGCATTTTGTAAGATACATGTTCCTTCGGGTTAAGTGAGCATTGGTTAGTTAATTCCAGAAGGAGTCTAGGACTAGATGTAGAATGAGAGATTCGAACCAATATAAAACCTAGTGTGATCATTTTTATTTACTTTGCTTTACTATACTCTTCTAGTTAGTATTGCTTAATTTTGAATATACACTTGAATATACATCTAAGCCATATTATACGAGATCCTTGTGCACTTTCAAGCAGTACCCACAAGTAAGAGGACAACTGTATGTCATTATCATGAGATCTTCTATTTTGACTTAGTGTTTTATTACTATGGAAGACTATCGTCGAGTCGTTCTATGATTGCTTCAAACAACCACAAGTACATAACCCCTTGACATCCCCAACGGTCGTGGGTAAATCACCGTCCATCGCAAATAGAGTGTTACGTACGCTAGTCTCAATGGATCTATCAATATCCTTTTCTCCATACATCTTAACTAGGAAAATTTAAGGAGTTAGTGTTTATATATATACATATATATATACATATATATATATATATCGAATCAATATTCATGATCACAAACATTTGTAACTACAATCGATTAACCATCCTAAGAATTTTCTACTTATATATGTTTAATTAATGTAATTAATACATTATTTGTATCACTATGTAATAACATATATAAAAGAAAATAAAACCAAAATCCTACTTTATTTCGAATGGGATTTCTTCTAGAGAAAAGTTTATATAATAAATTGCATGCCCATATGGCGCACCCTTAACTCTATCAATTAGAGCTAGAGATTAACGTAAAATGGAATCTGAATTATGCACATAAAATATGTAAAAATCATTTTGGTTATTTAAGAAAATATTACGAAGCATAGTCAAATGTGTTGGGCTATCGGGACATGACTTTTGCGTTGTCGCCAACTTTGTACGCTTCCCACCATAGAAGTGGAATGATGTCATTCACGCAAGAAACTCATTTCTATATGTAGTTTTTGTATATCATGCGTGTTATATAAAATATATTAATAAATGTTTATATTAATAAATGTTTAACATGAATTGCAAGCTCCTAGAGCAGTGAAGTTTCAAAATAGTGCTCTTAAGTAACCTGATTTAATGAAAAACATTCTGAAAAAACACAATAAATGTTTGTCTGCATGGTCATCTTCATCATTGAACCTACGTCCTACTGGTAACAAAAAAGACATCGACGATGATATTATAATAGAGCATGACACATATGTAGATAATGTTGACTTAAATAGTTATATGAATGATGACTACTTTGACTAGATAAGAATAATCGAGATATAGGTTGTTTACTAGTTTTCTATCCAACCTCGTAATGATACGAGTGTGTTGTGAAAAGAAAAGGCTAGTTGCTAATCATTAGGATTAAAATAGAAAAAATAAAGAGTTAAATACGTAGTTGAAAGGTAAATAGCATAAGATATAGAGTGGTTCAGCAAAGCTGCCTACGTCCACTATGAAGTTCTCTTACTATATGTTTTTCTTACAACTATACGAAATTACAAGAGAATGATAAGAAAAGTTGGGCACTTAAGACTAACAAAGCTATGTAATCTTAAGGACGTATGCGATAAAAAGAGTGTTAGTCCATGAGATGATGGTTTTGATGACAACAACCTTAGAATAGATTATAAAATATAAATACTAATATTACAAGTTTAGATATATATGTATATGAAGGATCTAACCATGCAGGTATCAAGAATAAAGACTGTACAGTATAGAGATTCAAGATATAGAGATAGAAGACTCATGAGTATCAAGATTATCAAGAGTATCAAGATTATCAAGAGTTCAAGAGTGCAAGGTTAAGTTTGTTTTATTAGGAATATTTGTTAAAACTCGTAGAAAAGCACTGGCATCTTAATATCCAATTTATTCGTGGAATGGAATCCACTTCGAGCCTGTTAAAGGGATGGAACCCTAAGTAGGATGGAACCTACGAAAATCTAGTGGGACATTGTTTTGTATCCACTAATTTTAATTCAAATGATTTTACAAAATTATCTTGTTTTCAAAATGATTTCAAAACTTTCCTTTTAAAAGATTCAAAACTCTCTATCCTGATTTTAAATAATTTTAGCCTCAAAACATCTTTAATTTCAAAGTCAAATTACTCCTGATTTTAAATGTCTTTTCAAATAATATATTTAACTTTTAATATTTATACTTAGATTTAAATATAAAATTATAGTTAAATTATGTATATATTGTTCTTTATATTTACTTATGAATTTCAACTATATTCAAGTATATTTATAAAGTTTTAAATAGTTTTTATATAAGATAAATATTATTTTTATAGAAATAAAATATCAATTTTGGCTGAGGGATGTCGACATGCCCTTAGGCACTATGTCGACATGGTGACAGTTGAAGTTCAAATTCAAATTTCAAAAGAAGTGTCTATTCGCCATAACTCTTCATGAATGGTCATGGCTGTTGATCTTCTATAAATAGGGGTCAATTTCAATGAATTTATATTCATATTTTTCTGGTTTTCGCTTCTCTTCTTCTTCCACATTTCTTAATACAAAATCATACCATTACTCTACCAAAATCAACATCGAATCATACTCGATTATTTCTGGTTTTGATTCTCTCTACTATCTCTACAAGATCCAAGTTCTAATCTGAGTTATAGACTTTTTGTAATCAATTGAGCGAGAAAAGGTGTGATTGTAGCCTTGGAAATCAATCAAGCGAGAAAAGGTGTGATTGTAGCCCTGGAAATCAATTGGGTGAACTTGTTGCCCCGGAAATCAAGTATCTCTACCCAGAGGATTGTCATTCTGGAGGGTGTACCTCATAGCCTTGAAACCGAGGGTTGTAATTGTTGAATTGTTGTTGAAAGGAAATCTGTACTTGTGTTGCAGGACTGGATGTAGGGTAACTTCGAACCAGTATAAAATCCGGTGTGTTCTTTCCTTTACTGCTTTTACTTTATATTTGCATCTGTGTTTGATTTTGTGTTCATATCTGTGTCTAATTAGTGTATACATTGTTAATAAAGTTAGATAAACTCAAAAAGATTAACAAATTTCTTAAAACACTATTCACCCCCCTCTAGTGTTAATTTTAGCCTTAAGATCCTTAATCCGCATTTCTCACATTTGGTATCAGAGCTTTGTTTTCAAAAGTTTCATTATCTGAATTTTGAAAAATTTCAAAATGGCTACTAACACTAGTACTGTTATTACCACCAACACTAGTTCATTTGTAGAAGGTCAGTCTACTGCCAGACCACCACTTTTTAATGGCAGTAACTATGCATATTGGGCATGTAGGATGAAAATATATTTACAATCTGTAGGATTAGATACTTGGAATATCACACAAACTGAATATTCTGAACCCACAACTAATTTTACACAGTGGACCACTGAGCAAAAGACTATTGCACAAAATAATTTTAAGGCAATGAATATTCTGTTTTGTTCACTTGAAAGAAATTTATTTAATAGAATGTCAGTTTGTAAGTCTGCATATGAAATCTGGAAAACTTTGCAAGTAACTCACGAAGGAACAAGCAAAGTTAAACAGACCAAAATTTCCATGCTCACAAATCGGTTTCAGTTATTTAAAATGAATACTAATGAGTCTATTTCATATATGTATAGTCGATTTCAAGATATTGTGCATTCTTTAATATCTTTGGGAAAAGAATTTCGGAAGAAGATCAAGTCAGAAAAATTTTAAATTCTCTCACTCCAGAATGGGATCAAAAGACACTTGCAATTGAAGAGGCAAATGACATCAGTACTTTAAAGATAGAAGAATTGATTGGAAATCTAATGTCGTTTGAAGTTCAAATGATCGGGAGAAGAGAAAGCAAAGCATCTGAAAAGAAATCAATGGCATTCAATGCATTGACCGATGGATCAGACTCAAACAGTGATAATGATGAACAGATAGCATTTATGACCAGGAATTTTAGGAAATTCCTGAAGTACAGAAAATTGAATAGTTCCAAGAGAAACAACTTTAAGAATTCCGGTAATCAGACTACAGTACCAAACTTTATCAAATGCTTCAATTGCGACGAATCAGGTCATATCAAAAGAGACTGTCCGTATCCAGATAGGTAGAATCCTCCTATGAACAATGAACCAGCAAAGAAATGGAAGCATGCATTTACTGCTACTCTAGATGACTCAGACTCGTCCTCAAGTGATGATGATCAAAAGATGGATAATTCGACTTTGTGTTTCACTGCAGTTCACGACTCCGACGAATTCAGAGAAACGGACTCAGAAAAAGGTACACGTTTACAATACAATTGGTTGAAATTGCTTGCATAGAATTAGTTGCTTGATTGTTTGATTGATTGATTTTGAATTGGTATGTTGTTTGAATTTTAAGATTTATTTTTTATTATTATTTTATTATTATTTTATTATTATTTTTATTAGTTTTGACACATTCTGAAACATATTATAAGTACGATAATATTTCAGAAATATAGACATTAATAATAATATTTATATATATGTATATTAGATATCTTAGGATAAATCATGTCATGAAAATTCAAAGGCAAGGGGGAGTTGTTAGTTTTAGGGGAGTTATTAGGATAGAAGGAATATTTTATAAACAAAGGTTGTCATCATCAAAAAGGGGGAGATTGTTAGTCCATGAGATGATGGTTTTGATGACAACAACCTTAGAATAGATTATAAAATATAAATACTAATATTACAAGTTTAGATATATATGTATATGCAGGATCTAACCATGCAGGTATCAAGAATGAAGACTGTACAGTATAGAGATTCAAGATATAGAGATAGAAGACTCATGAGTATCAAGATTATCAAGAGTTCAAGAGTTTAATTATTAGGAATATTTGTTAAAACTCGTAGAGAAGCACTGGCATCTTAATATCCAATTTATTCGTGGAATGGAATCCACTTCGAGCCTATTAATGGGATGGAACCCTAAGTAGGATGGAACCTACGAAAATCTAGTGGGACATTGTTTTGTATCCACTAATTTTAATTCAAATGATTTTACAAAATTATCTTGTTTTCAAAATGATTTCAAAACTTTCCTTTTAAAAGATTCAAAACTCTCTATCCTGATTTTAAATAATTTTAGCCTCAAAACATCTTTAATTTCAAAGTCAAATTACTCCTGATTTTAAATGTCTTTTCAAATAATATATTTAACTTTTAATATTTATACCTAGATTTAAATATAAAATTATAGTTAAATTATGTATATATTTTTCTTTATATTTACTTATGAATTTCAACTATATTCAAGTATATTTATAAAGTTTTAAATAGTTTTTATATAAGATAAATATTATTTTTATAGAAATTCAAAATATCAATTTTAGCTGAGGGATGTCGACGTGCCCCTAGGCACTATGTCGACATGGTGACAGTTGAAGTTTAAATTCAAATTTCAAAAGAAGTGTCTATTCGCCATAACTCTTCATGAATGGTCATGGCTATTGATCTTCTATAAATAGGGGTCAGTTACAACGAATTTATATTCATATTTTTCTGGTTTTCACTTCTCTTCTTCTTCCACATTTCTTAATACAAAATCATACCATTACTCTGCTGAAATCAACATCGAATCATACTCGATTATTTCTAGTTTTGATTCTCTCCACTATCTCTACAAGATCCAAGTGCTAATCTGAGTTATAGACTTTTTGTAATCGATTGAGCGAGAAAAGGTGTGATTGTAGCCTTGGAAATCAATCAAGCGAGAAAAGGTGTGATTGTAGCCCTGGAAATCAATTGGGTGAACTTGTTGCCCCGGAAATCAAGTATCTCTACCCAGAGGATTGTCATTATGGAGGGTGTACCTCGTAGCCTTGAAACCGAGGGTTGTAATTGTTGAATTGTTGTTGAAAGGAAATCCGTACTTGTGTTGAGGGACTGGATGTAGGGTAACTCCAAACCAGTATAAAATCCGATGTGTTCTTTCCTTTACTGCTTTTACTTTATATTTGCATCTGTGTTTGATTCTGTGTTCATATCTGTGTCTAATTAGTGTATACATTTTAATAAAGTTAGATAAACTCAAAAAGATTAACAAATTTCTTAAAACACTATTCACCCCCCTCTAGTGTTAATTCTAGCCTTAAGATCCTTAATCCGCATTTCTCACAAAGAGCGTTGAATTAAGCGTAGTATTTAGAATTCTTGAATGTTCTAACCTATTTTACGTTGCAATGTAGAGATATTTATAGTAGCTATAATTGACAGTGGATGGTTGAGATTATGTTGTAGAGCTAGCAGGAAAAGTGCTTGACGTTGATCTGACTATAGAGATGGATGGTCAACAACTATATAGTGTGTAAGAAGATTTGCGGCGGACGAGAATGTATTCATTGTCTCTTTGTACTAGGCATGAGCATGCGTTAAATGCACGTTTAATGCTGATGGTATGTCACTTCAATTCAACGGCCCAATCTTGATGCTTCAGATGGATAGATGGGCAGTTTTGTCGTTCACTTGACTGCACACATGGCTGAGCTGGCCAATTGGTTATTGGCAACACGAAAGAGATTTGTAATTTTGTTAAGGACCATGCCGAGAAGATGGTAAATGACCCTGTACAAGGTGACCAGGAAGGAGGCCTGATGCCGGTTGGAGTTGGTTGTACTAAAGCCATGTTAAAGACAGGCCATTCTTGGGCCATTCTTGCCTGATGTGTTGTTTAATGGGATGGGCTTGGATAGGAGCCGGCTGTCGGCTGATGTAATGTCGGACGAATTATGTTGGCTTTTAGCTATCGTAGGAAGAAGTTCGATATAGGAGAGTCGGTCGGGACCGTGCCGGACCTGGTCCAGTTCTTGTCTAAGTGTGAAAGTTTCTTTGAGATGAGATGCAGTGCCTCATCTTTTTATAGGCCAGTGGCAGATCAATTGGGCTGGTTTTGATTGGGCCAGATTGCCTTCTTTTGGCTTGATAACTACTTACAAGAAAATTGAGCAACATTTAGCGCCCTCCAAGTCCATATTCACTTGCGGGTGCATGCTTGAAAATCATACAAATCTTGCCAATTGATGGCTCTCCAATGCATTTAATGCGATTTCCATGTAGCTTTGTGCAATTGGCTATGATAGTTCATTTTCCAGACATGGTAAGAGACATGTCACATCTCCCCATGTGCATGACTTGACTTAATACCGATCTCTTTATAACAATTGGGATTCTTTTTGGCTTTTGAATTCAACACATGCGATTGAAGGAATGGTTATTTCTTCTTATTCCCTAAGCCCACAAAATCCCTTCATGAAAGGATTTCAAAGCTTGTGAATCATTCGCAATTCTTTACCAAAAAAGCCGCTAGCTTCATCTGTGCACTTATTAAGCAGAATACCTTGAGCATCCAATAATCCCCATATTTATTCTACGGAAATTTATTTCTTTTTAGGATTATGTTATCAATGTGATAATAAGGCGAGCTGGATATAGTCGTTAATGTAGCCAATTGACAGCTGGATATAGAGTGGCGGTTTGTCTAGCTTGAGCTGAAATGCAAATTTGCTCTCGGGTCCTCTTGGGTGGAAAGCAGTCGAGCATAGAGTAAAGGACGAGCCCAGGACCTGAGCATATGGGGCTGTAAGAATCCCCTGGGTGATAGATCGCCTATCTTGAGGCGGCCGTCGATCCTGAATTGAATTGGAATGCATTTGCTCGGCTTAGACACTCTGGTGTAAGTGAGTCGCATGGTGGCGAGGCGAGCTATACATAGCCCGCTCACAAGGACTTGATGGTGAGATGGGCTATACGCAACTGTTTAGAAGAATGGATAGATGGAAAAGTATTTATGTTATTTTCCCTTTTTGTGAAGGAGACTTATCTGTAATGATCAGTTTACTCGAGATTATGATGCCCCCGGCTTTCAAATGAGTCAATCGGTTATAAGAGAGTAGGGGCTACTACCGATGCCTTGGGAATGGGGTGGTCTTGTAAAGAATCAGGGTGTTGACCGGCCCATTGGATCTTTCGAGAAACTCAACGTTAATGGTGGAATGTTCTTGCTGTAGCATGAGAACACCCTTATTTGCTTGCCTGAGGGAAGTTCCATAACATTCCCTCGCTTTTTTCTAGTTGCCCCTAATTTCACCCGACCCCGTCTTGGATGGTAAACTTCATGGTCAGGCAGTTGGTTATGAGGGAGTATGGGCTGCTACCAATGCCTTGGTATTTAGGGTGGTTTTGGAAAGAATCAAGGCATTGACCAGCCCGCTGGATCTATTGAGAAACCCACCCTTGATGGTGGAATGTTCTTGTTGTAGCATGAGAACACCCTTCTTTACTTGCTTGAAGGAAGTTTCATAACATTCCCTCACTTTTTGCTAGTTGCCCCTAATTTTGCCGACCCTGTCATGGATGGGGAACTTCATGATGAGGAGGTTATAAGAGACGATGACATCCAGCTTGGCAAGCATTGGTCATCCTATTAACAGGTTATAAACGGATGGGAAATAAACCACTACAAATTTTACCTGGGTCTTTGCAGTAGTAAGGGGCTCTTGACCGAATGTTGTTACGAGCGAGGTCGGTCCCATCAAAACAATGCATATACCCTGAAAGCCATAAATGGGCAAGGCGCATGGTATAAGGCTGGATGCAGGAAGCCTAAGGATTCAAAGACGTTCTTAAACATGACGTTGACCGAGCTACCCCTATCCACAAAGGCTCGATACACATTGGAGTTGGCCAAGGCAAGAGTAATGACCATGGGATCGTGATGGAGGTAAGACATTGCTTCCCTACCCTAGGTCGCAAAGCTGATCGGCCACTGTGATTCCAATCTGGGCACCTTGGACGCCCAAGACTCCAATGAGTAAACCTATCTTGCAGTGCCCACTCCTCTTTGATACCGAGACCGGGCCTCCCAAGTGTAGCCGACCACATGAGGTCCCCGCATATGGTCAAGACCTCGATGATAACTTGAACATTGACGTTGGGCTAAGGTGGCTGATTATGTCATTCTTCACAGTTTTCCTTTCGCTTGACCTGGTCTAGAACAAACTCCAAGAGTACTCCTTCTTGGATGAGCCTTTAGGTCTCATATATGAGCACACGTTAGTCAATTGTGGAATGACCACTGATTTTGATGGAACTCGCATTACTTGTCGCTGCGGCGAGGTTCCTCCTACTTAACATCTTTGATGGTAGCATGCATTTTATACCGCACTTGGTTCCTAGTGGTGAGGTAGATAGTGGCGATGTCCATATTCAAGTATAAATAATTATGATACTCGGGCCTGTAGGGAGTGTCGGCCTCTGGATGCCTTCTGACGTTGGCTTGACGATCACTTTGCGATAATTGTTATTATTGCGAAGGTCAATCTAGGAGGGATGCTTTACCATGCCATCGTTCTTTGAAAGATTTTCATCTTCCATCCTCATCATGTCATTTGCCCGTTGATAGAAGTCAATTAGGGACGAAGCTGGTTGTTTCTGAAGCTCTCTCCACATTCTAGACTTGTACCTAACCCCTGAGCATAAGGCCACAACCAAGCTGCTCAATTTTGCATCCCTAGCCCGGGTGGACTCATTAGTTAAGTGGCTAACATAACACCATAAGCTTTCAAAAGGACCCTACTTGATATTTTCCAACTCACTGGCCAACATGACATAGGTATGACAGTGAAAAAATAAGTCTTGAAGTCCGCGGCCAAGGAGTGGATACTGCCCGATCATAGGTGCAAGAACTAGCGGAAGGCCTTCAAAGGTGAAGGGGAAGAGTAAACACTTTGCTGAGACGGAGATCTATCTGGCACGGGTGATGGAGTTGAATGTCATGATGTGGTGGATGGGTCTACACTCCCATCATACTTGTCAATTGGCGGTAAGACATACCGCTGATGGATGTAAGTGTACAGGATTTCATTGGAGTTCCCCATTCTCATCATCTTAGAATGTCTTGCCGCTGCGATTGCAGGCTTGCATTCTGTTGAGCTATTGGTAAAGGACGTGCATTTCTTCCCTAAGACCGACACCGGCCTGTTGCTGGGTGTTCTAGCCAACTACAAGATAATGACTCAGCCTGCACTGAGGCAGAGTAGGAGATCAGTAACGAGATGGAGAACGATGAGGACTAGTTGGAGCTCTTCCCCTATGTACTGAAAGGGATCTAGAATGCATGGCTTGCTCGTCTCTTTGCCTATTTCCGGCCAAATCCCTATGGCATTGGGAGTGCACAGAGGGAGCCATGTGCTCCCTTTTGATGGAAGGGGGAATGCCATTGAGATGGTCAAAAATAGAAGTTCACGTACGATCAAGAGCTGGTGGTCATTCCACATAAAGGGAACGACAACGGGTTAGCCTCATAGGCAAAGCCATGTCCAAGGTAAGATCAATTTGGCTAAGCATGCGCACGGTGTACCTTCTAGGATGGATTGAAACATCAATTAGTGGATTTTCTAGAACCGTCCTTTCTTAGGCCTCGGTATTGTTTAAGAGATCGTAACTGCCGAGAGACATCGGCCTATGAGAAAGTAGATTGACCAGGTTGACTATTGGAGGAGGAGCTGATGAGACAAATTTCATGGTGGCTTAGGCATCTATCTACGTCTCAAAACCATCTACTTCATGGGACAACTAACCCACATTTGACAACTATAGTAGTACAACATGCCATATTTCTTCGTTGGAGTCAAGGTTGGGCTGGGCAGCACCGACGAGAGTGTTGTCATTAGTTTGGTGCTCGTTAGAGTGGTTATCTTCGAATTGTGGAGATTGTCCATGGTAACAAGTTAGATCAAATCTCTTGCGGAGTTGAAAGGTATGGAAAGGGGAGAGCTTTTAGAGGGAAGCCCTTCTTCTACCATCCAAATATAGACTAGTTTGTTAGCTAAATTCTGATACGAGTGCATTGTGAAAAGCAAAGGTTAGTTGATAATCACTAGGCTTAAAAATAGAAAAAATAAGGAGTTAAGTACACAATTGAAAGGTAAATAACACAAGATATAGAATGGTTCAGTAAAACTGCATATATCCACTTTGAAGTTCTCTTACTGTATATTTATCTTACAGCTACAAGGAATTACAAGAGAACAATAAGAAAACGGGCGCTCTTAAGACTAACAAAGCCATATAATCTTAAGAACTTATGTAGAAATAAGGGCACTGAATTGTGCGTAGTATTCATAATTCTTGAATGTTCCAACCTATTTTATGTTGCAATGTAGGGGTACTTATAGTAGATGAAGAGGGTGGTGGATGGTTGGGATTGCGTTGTTGAGCTAGCGGGAAAAGTGTTTGACCATTGATCTGACTATAGAGGTGGATGGTCGACAATTGTAAAGTGTGTTAGAAGACATGCGATGGATGAGTGTATTCATTGTTTCTCTGTACCAAGCATGGGTTTGCATTAAAGTGCATTTAACACTGAGAGTAAGCTACATCAGTTCAGTTGCCAAACTATCGTGCTTTGGATGGATGGATGGACATTTTTGTCGTCTACTTGAGTGCCCACATAGTTGAGCTGCCCAACTGGCTGTTGAAAACATAGAAGAGACTTGGAATCTTGTTGAGAACCATGTGGGGAAGACGGTTAATGATCGGGTGTGAGGCGGCCGGGAGGGAGGCCTGACGTCGGTTGGAGTTGGTGTATTGAAATCATGTTAAAGACGGGCCATGCTTAGGCTATTCTTGCCTAATTTGCTATCTGCTAGGGTGGGCATGGATAGGAACCGGCCGTTGGCTGATGTGATGTTGGGAGAATGGTGTTGGCTTTTAGCTATTGCTGAAAGAAGTTCGATATAGGAGAGCTGGTCAGGACTAAGCCTGACCTGGTGCAGATCTTGATTAATGTGAAGAATGCTTTGGGACGAGAAGGTCGGGCCTCATCTTGATGCCTTATTCAGTAGAAATGGTTGTTTGGACCAACATGGCATTGGGCCAGCCTTTGCGGGTCAGGGACAGATCAATTGGGATGGCTTTGATTGGACCAGACTACTTTCAATTGGCATGCTAACTACTTGCAAGAAAATTGAGTAATATAGGTAATGCCTCCACATGAAGAAATGACCGATCACACTTGACCTTCAAAGGCAACGCCTCACCATTGTAATAAAAAATGCCAAAAAGTACAGGTAGCGAAACATTTGAAAATCAAATAAAATGATTAGTTGAAGTCTTGAAGCAACCAACTAATGAAGAGAATGCTAACAAATGACCTTCTTACACCGATGTTATAGTTTCCTTGAGAGAACTGAAAAACGTGGGTGTTATAATGGGAGGCGAATATGGACAAGCAAAATGTTATTCTATGGCAAACCAGAACCAATGGAAGCTTTCACATATGAACAGAGAGCTGATGAAAAAGTATATTTTTTAAATTATGTTATAATAGCTTAGTTTTTCTTATCAATAATATAGTGTACGATGAGTGAATAATTGATTGAACTGATTTCCATAGTAATTTTCTAGTTTTATTTCGGTTTACCGTTGCATTTCAAACACAATACTAATTTATACTTATTTTTCTTATAGAATGACAGCAAAGAAGTGGTTATTCATTGAATTGTGTCAGAACTATAATTCTCAGTTTTGATGACAATAACTTCACAGTAATATATCTCAATAGCATGGTTTGTAGGAGCATTGCTACAGCCTTGAAAAGAAAGAAGTGGAGATTTCTTTCAAGCGTCGAAGAATGTCAAACAACTACTATGGAGAGAAGATGTCAAAATATTTGAATGTAAGTCGTATTGTCTTAGATTATGATGTTAAAACTCACAAGAAATCTTAACCTTCTCTAGCGCACCAGTGGGAGACGGGGCCTATAAATCTCTCGTGTTTTAAGTTAAAAATGAAAATAAAGTTTTATATATCATCTTATACATTTAAATGATCTCTGAAAAGGCATTTTATGTGTACATCGGTGGACCGGTGGAAGCCCACCGTTGCACCGGTGCCCACTTAAAATTAAGTTTCCAATAACGAACCCGATGCATCTTTTCACCACCAATCAACGCATTTTTTTCATCCTCCTCCAGTCATAACCCTCGGTAATGAATGGTTATCATATCTCTTGATCAAAACTATTTATATCTGTAATAACTATGGTTTTCAACGTTTTGTTTAACCAATTCTCTCTATTTCTAATCTCTGCTCTCTGATTTTATGAAAATACTAGATCGTTCTAAATTACTTTCAACAGTGTTCAATTCTCAAGTCATTTCACATCCTAAACTCTTGTTCATTCAAACAAAGCCATTCCTGTGAGTTATAGGTGTTTGTACTTCCAATCGAGCAAATCAGTGTACAAAGACACAACTACTGTCAAAAGATTATTTTTAACTGTGATAGTGTAAAAGTCTTGTTCAGTGCCTCAGGTAAGTGTAGAGGCCTATTCCTCCGGCAAAAGCGAGGGTTTTAGTGAGTGAAAGCTAGAATAAGAGATTCTAGGACTAGACATAGAACGGTGGTCCAAACCAGTACAAAAAGTCTGGTGTGCTTAATCTATCTTACTTTATTTTACTTGCTATCTGTCTATAATATTGCTCGTATATATATATTTAGTTTAGTCATACATGATCCGTTACACTTACAGTTGGTATCAGCCTTCGGCCTTCGCATTTTCCTCTCTGGGAATATGCGATATGGTGTAAAATTCAATGTTACTAAGCAGCTCAAGGGTCTGGTTTAGATAAGGAGCTAGTCTCACTCCCTTCACCAGGAACTCTTTCCTTACTTGACATACCACCAGCTGAGAATCACAAAAGATATGTAAAATTTTAACTCCCAGTTCCTTGGCCATTTTGAGTCTTGCAATCCATGCTTCATACTCCGCTTCGTTTTTTGTTGTAGGGAAATTGAGCAAGGCATAACAGATTGAACGTTCCTCGGGAGAGATAAGTACAACTCAAGCACTGGAACAACATTCGTTTAATGCACCATCCGTGTACGTCTTCCACCTAACATTTTGCTCACCACTAATCTCCGGAGTATCATCTCATGCAGTGTATTCAGATATGAAATCCACCAAAGCTTCACCCTGGATTGCTCTCTGACGGTGATAGGTTATGTCTATTGGATTAATTCAATGTTCCATTTCAACAGCCTTCTAGAAATCTCAGGTCATTGTAAGACTTATCGCAAAGACTGGTCTGCGAAAACTTTGATTGGATGAGCCTGAAAGTAGGGCGGAGCTTCCTTGAAGATGCAAGCTTTTCCATCCTTGGGTAATTTATTTCTGCTCCTATCAATAGCTTACTGACATAATAGACTGGTCCTTGGATGTGGAATTCCTCGTGTACGAGCACGGCGCTCAAAGCATGCACTGACATTGCCGGATATATAAACAAGTCCTCATCATCCAATAGCTTCGAAAGAATAGGGAGTCTCTCCAAGTGATTCACCAGAGCCTGGCATGTGTTTATACACTTATGCATCCAAGCAAAATTCCTTTTTCCTCTCTTAATCACGTCAAAGAAAGGGATGCATTTGTCTGTTTCTCTGGATATGAATTAACTCAAGGTGGTGACCTTCCCATTTAAACTCTGGACCTCCTTGATCGTATTTGAGGCCTCGATGTTTCCCAATGCTTCGATCTTTTTCGGATTGGATTCAATCCCATGGGAGCTCACAATAAAACCCTAGAATTTCCCTGACGCAAATGAGCATTTCAAAGGGTTGAGCTTCATCCCGTATTTTCGGAGAATGCCGAACATCTCTAGCAAATGGTCAATGTGGTTTCTCAAACATTGTGACTTCATGAGCATGTCATCCATATAGACTTCCATCGAATGCCTGATCTGATATTTGAACATCTTATTTACTAATCTTTGGTAAGTTTCTCCAACGTTCTTTAATCCAAAAGGCATGACAAGATAGCAATACAGTCCTAAGTCGATAATAAAACTACGGGCTTCTAATTGGGGACGTGCATTGGAGTCTGATTGTATCCAAAGTATGCATCCATGAATGAGAGCAATTCATGTCCGACTGTTGACCCTACCAGCCGATCTATCCTTGGGAGTGGGAACTGCCCTTCGAGCATGCCTTATTCAGGTCAGAATATGAACACATTTTGGATTTATATTTAATGCATGACTCGCTATCTCCAACGATATTCCACACATGTCCAAGTGAGTCAAGGCGAACACATCCAGGTTCGCCCGAAGAAAACCAACTAACTCTTTCATCACCCTCGTTCCAAGCTGTGATCAGATCTTCAGGACCCGCATAGGATCATCCTGGCTAACCGAGATGTTGATCGTCAACTCGGTTAGAGCTGCCCTTCCATCCAGTGGCTCTTTTCACGGATCCATATCATTATAGAATCGACTGTGCTGCCCAAGCCAGGGCTCGGGAGGTAATTTCTATTCGTCTAAGGCCTTAATGCAGAGGGTCCCCTCTATACCTTTTTCTTTCTCTCTTCACCTGGAAACCTTTAGCTACCGACATAATATTCACAGCCAAACCCCTGATCTCCTTGTATTATTCCCACACCATTCTATGTAGGAAACTTCATCGTCAAGCACCAAGGAGCTATAGCCGCTTTGAATTCAGTTAGGGTCGGTCGGCCCCAACATGCATTGTAAGCAGAGTAAATATCCAACACCATAAAAGGCATACCCCGCACTCGCTTGCGGTTGCCCTCGCCAAGCACCATTGGTAGTTCCACATATCCGACGGGCTCAGTAGTCGTCCTGTTAAATCCCTAGATCCGAGGTTTGCATGGTTTCAAGTCCTTGTCTTCGGAAGCATTTGGTCATAAACTTGCTTAAAAAAAATGTTGACCAAACTCGCATAGTCAACCAGCACTTTTCATACAATAGCAGACCCGATCGTAGCCTTAATTACAAGCGGGTCGATCATCGGAGCTTCCACCCCATTAACATCTTTGTTCTGAAAGACAATGTCATCAATCATCATCCTTACTTGTTTTTTCGAAGTACCATCCTCCACAGCAAGATGACACTCATTCTCTGCATGTTTTAAAGTACTAACATATATATATATATATATCCATCTCATTCCAACTCCTATCGGTTGGGTGTGGTCCATCGATGACTGTATTGGTCACTAAACGCTTTTCAAGCCGCCTAGGTTCGTCAACACTAGGTCCAGCTTGCCTCTGTTGGGATGACGACCCAAGGGGGTTGGAATTTCCTTGCCCTCCATCCTACGGGGCTTTCACAAACTACTGCAACTTCTTTTTGCGAATCAACTCCTCGATCATATGACGTAAATGTCTGCATTCGTTGGTGTTATAACCGTGTGTCTCATGGAACCTGCAAAACTTGCCATATTTTTTCTCCTTCTCAGTTGACTCTCTCAGAACCGGCTTCTTGTACTTATTGGTACCTTGAGTTACTAAAAAGATATTCCTTATTGAGTTATTCAATTCGGTGTAGCTATCATACTTAGGAACCTAGGACGATTTCTATTATCCAGCTTGTGCTTCCAAGCCTCATTATCACTCTGTTTATAACCATTATTCTTGTTGCCAACATTCACATCCACATTTCCTGAACTTCCTCCGGACTGTTTCATAAAAATATTGCTCTGTATCACTTCAGCTGAATGCCCAGCATCATCCCTTTGGGAATGAGTGCATGCCTCTTTCAAGCGCAAGAATTGATTAGCATTTCTATAAAAAATATCCATCGTCGACGAGAGTTTCATTTCCAACAATCTGTCGAAATCAGTCTCGAGATGAATCCGCCTAATCAGTGCCATCAATACTATGTCATCCTTAGCATTCATGACTTCCATCACAGCGGCATGGAACCTATTTAAGAAATCCTTCAATGACTCTTCCATGCCTTGGAAGTGGTTTGATAACGACAACATGCCTTTTGGACGTGAAATGTGCAGACGGAATTGCTCCAGAAACCTTCATGTCAACTTAGTAAAAGATGATATGGATCTTGGTGGGAGCCGGGTGAACCACATCATTGCTACTCCCTCTAAGAAGATTGGAAAGCAGTGACATCTCACGACATCAAATGCTCTAGCAGAGTCTATATGACATTCGTATTTCATCAAGTGTTGCTTTGGATCCATTTTTCGCTATGTAACAGCATCGTCGGCATTACAAACCTCCACGGATATTACCCATGTAGAATGTTCTCAATAAACGAATTCCGACTAGAAGAAGTACCCCAATCTCATCACTTCTAAATTATTTTACATTCACAAGTTCAGCTTAACGGTAGTAATCAGGATCTGTTCTGAGTGTTCGGCCCAACGAATGCTCTTGAGCAGACCCTCGATACTTGGGGTTCTCCAGACTCTGAGAGGTCCGTTCGTCTAGCGGTCCCCCCTATTTGATTCATGTGCACTAAATCATTAGCAGTTGTTCAATATTCTAGATTTTGATCATCTATAACACAATCAAAGGTCAAGTCCACACCACCACCCAAAGGGAGAGCTCCAGATCCATCTTTGTTGGATCGATACCAATCCATCATCTTGGATCAGTATTAATCCACAAACTCTTGCCACGAGTTTGTCTTGGTTCCTGATTCGAAGTTCCACCCACATTTTGAGCCATTTTCTTCTTCCTGTTATTGTGCTTCTGTTCGGATGATGAGGAACTATTAGATTCTGAACCATAAGGTGCTAAGTCCATCTTGCTCCTTTTACGGCAATTCTAAGTTAGCTCATTCGGTAGTCTCAAGCTCTCATGCATCTACTGGTTCATCTCATTGCGACTCTCTTGGCTCCTATCCTCCATCTGCTTCATCATACGATCCATTTCCATTCTTATCACAACATTAGTTGGGTTCTGGATCTCTGCCTACTCTGGCTGTGCAACTTCATCCACACGCCGATTATCTTGGTTCTCAGTGTCACTAGCAGCTCTGGAGTTTGTAGAACGGTCTCTTCTTGGGGCTATGGCGAATAGCTTCTTGTAGATTGTTGAAAGTCTGAATAGTAGAATGGTAGGATTTGAAGATTAGATCTCTCTCGGTTCTAATAAATCCAATAGTAGATGATGGATCTAAGTAGCCTGAGAATATCTCTTTCAGTGAAAGCACCAAAATGTTTGAACCAAAAAATAGCATAAATACCCAAGAGATTGAGTAGAGAATAAAAAGTGAAGAAAAGAAAATTAAAATGAGCAAGAAAGAACACACGGCGTTTTATAATGATTCGGCTAATCTTGGCCTACATCCAGTGATTTTATTGATTATATCACTGACTTGCAATTACACGTTTTTACGGATCGGTATAAATCCACGGATGATTACACGAGATTAGAGTAAGAGAGCAAGAGAGCCAAAAAGATCCTTAAAAATGAGCCTCTGCCCTCCTAATTATAGTTATAGGAAGTCTAAAATCTCACCCCCATGATCTCCACCTCGTTCTCCATGCCCAAGACTAATTCTCAAGAAAATTTGGTGGACACCTCATCTATAATCATGGATCGATACCGATCCATGGGCTTGGATCGGTACCGATCCATATGATCTTCATATGGATCACTCTAAATGCTTTGTCCTGGCTCGATATGTGGTTAGTTTCATGATTCCAAACTTGTTTGCACCATTATTATCTTGTTTCTTAGTCCAACTAATGGATAGTTGTAGAATGAAGTTGCTAATTTCTTGCGCTCGTGGAGATTGATAGAGAATTGCATGGGAACGATGAAATTGAACTTAAAATAGGCTTTTGGCATCATCACTTGTGAATAGTAGAAGTAGGGGTTGGATTGGGTAAAGCAATATGAATCGATACTGATTCAAGTGGTTGTATCGATACAGATCCAACACTTTGGTGGATTTTGGATCCTCGCCTCTTGGAGTGGTTTTATCTTCACCTTGTAGCTCTGTTCATACCTAATTTTCAAACGCTGAGGCTATCTCTCCGGGCTTCCTACCTCGATAGCTTTCAAGTCCGATTCATCCAGTCTATCTAAATAATGTCTAGTTAAAAGGCTAGATAACAGAGAGGAAATGTCAACAACAATAACGCTGGACTCAAGTGCTTTGGCTATAATAAAATTGGATATATCATAAAAGATTGTCCATTACAAAAGAATGGAAAAAGGGATTTCAAGAGCAAAAGAAAATTTGACAAAAAGAAAAAATCTACCTATTAAGTTACTTGGGATGATTCTGACTCTTCATCTTCCTTAGATAGCAATAGTGACATTGAGCAAGTAAACACCTGCTTTATGGCCATAAAGGATGAGGTACAATCTGATTTAACTTATGATGAGCTATTTGAATTTTATATAGATTTAGATAAAAAAATTATAAATTTAAGGAAAACTCATAAGGAAACCATTGTTAGCTTAAATGGAGCAGAATTAGAAATAAACATGTTAAATGATTAAAAATCAATTTTAGAAGATGTTATTGAATTTCAGAAATAATCTTTAGAAAATTATATTTTTGAAAACGGAACAGAAATTTTATTTCAAGAAAAATTAGAATTATCTAAAGAATGTGAGCTTTTAAAAGATTTAAATATGGATTTAAAAGTTTCAAATAAAAAATTAAATTTTAAAGTTGATTATCTTGAAAACGAAATTAATTCTTTAGAAAATGAAAATATTGTTTTGAAAAATTAAACTAAAGAACTAGAAAATTCACAAAACTCAACTGAAAATATGAAAAATAAAATTTTTATGCTAGAAAAGGAAATTGATTCTTATAGAAATGAAAATGTCAAATTATCAAAAAATAATTGTGAATTAAACTTTAAAATCAAAACTCTTGAAACATAAAATTTGGATTTTAAAGAAAAGCTAGAAAAAATCTCTTCAAATGTATCTAAGTTTAATAAAGGTCGGGAATATTTATCAAATCTGATAAAGAATTCTAGACCTATTCACAATAAAAATGGTTTGGGATTTAAAAGAGAAAAGATCAGAAAGATTTCTAAGAAATATAGTTTTCTCTATAAAAAAATTTGAAAATCTAGTAATACTAAGGAAAATAAAAATAATGAAAGCAAAACTATAAAAATATGGGTTCCAAAATCTAATAATAATCTTATTAGAAAGAAATATATAAATAAATTTCTTTTTGATGTTAATAATAATAGCAATCTTCTAAAGGTTTTACCAAACCGTCCTGAGTATGGTTACCGAAAACTTAACCCCAAGACCCTAACATAGAAAGTGGATACCAATAAAATTATTTATTTTTTGCAGGTATCCACTCACATTAGTAAAAAGGGAAGATGGATTCCAAATAGCGGATGTTCCAATCACATGATAGGAAATTCCAACATGCTTACAAACATTAGACCACTTAATGGAGGAACCGTATCATTTGGAGATAATTCAAAAAGGTACATCATCGGAATAGGGGATGTCGGCAACAATGGTAATCCTAATTCTCCTTTAATACTAATGTTTATTTAGTTAAATATCTAAAACATAATTTACGTAGTTTTGATCAGCTTTGTGATAAAGATTCCAAAACTAAATTTGAAAAAGATAGTTGTAATATTTTTGATAAACATGAAAATTTGATTTTTGAAGCAATTAGAACTTCTAGCTTTTGCTTGCCATCATAATATTAAATTATATCAAATGGATGTAAAATGTGCTTTTCTTAATGGTATTATAAAAGAAAATGTTTATGTTGAACAACCACCAATATTTAAACATGAAAAATATCCATACTATGTTTATAAACTTAAGAAAGCTCTATTTGGTCTTAAACAAGCACCATATAGCTGGTTTGACAGATTAAAAAGCTATATAATAGATTCTGGATTTAAAATTAGTCAAGTTGATTCAGCATTATTTTTAAAACATAAAAATAATGATTTGTTAGTAGTTCAAATATATGTCGATGATATCATTTTTGGATCTACTAATGAAAAACTGTGTACATAATTTTCTGAGATTATGAGAAAAGAATTTGAAATGTCCCATATGGGTGAATTAAATTATTTTCTTGGATTACAAATTAAACAACTAGAAAATGGGATTTTTATTTCACAAGAAAATTATTATAATGATTTAATTAAGAGATTTAGTGTCGAAAATATGAGCAGCAAGCCAACACCTATAAGCACAACCATTCACTTAGATAAAGACGAGAACGGTAAGGATGTCGATCAGAAACTCTATTAAAGTTTGATTGGGTCTTTACTATATTTAACTGTGAGTCACCCCGATTTATTGATGAGTGTGTAGCTCTGCGTCCTCTTTCAAGCCATATCTAAGGAGTCACATCAACGAGCTGTTAACAGAATTCTAAGCTATCTAATCGGGACTAAGGAATATAGCCTTTTTTATCCTAAAAGATGTCCATTTGAATTAGTATCTTATAGCGGTGCTGATTTTAGTGGATCTCGTACTGATAGAAAATGCATTAGTGGTACTTGTCATTTTTTAGGTCAATCTTTAGTTTCTTGGTTTAGTGAAAACCAAAACTGCGTCTCTCTATCTACATCTGAAGCTGAATATATTTCAGCTGCTCTTGCTTGTGCTCGGATAATCTACATGCAGCAAACTCAAAAGGATTTTGGTGTTAACTTGTCTAAATCACCTATCTACTGTGATAACACCAGTGCGATAAATTTAGCAAAAAATCCTGCAAATCATTCCAGAACTAAAAACACTGATATTAGACACCACTTTCTAAGAGATTATTTCGAAAAAGAAAATATTGCTCTTGAATTTGTATACACCGAAAATCAAATTATTGATATTTTTACCAAACCTTTAAATGAAAATACTTGTATTAAACTACAACGTGAATTAGGAATTTGTTCGATAAACGATATAGTTTAAACTTATATATTTTTGAAGTTTACAATTCTAATCTATTAAATTTTCTAAGTAATCTATAACCAAGCTTTTACAAATTTTTAAGTCTAATAACTAAGAAAGGAAATTATTATAAACTTGAGATCATAAAATCTCGTATGTTCTATATATATAAAACTAAATATAACAAAATTCGACTCGTATTTGCATTCAAATATTTAAAAATTTTCATTTTAAATGCTTCAGGAAGGCTGTAATTTATCTTCACAACAGTGGACCGGTTAATCCAATCGGTGCACCGGTGATGGGTATTTTTCACAGTCGAGACTTCCTTTATCTTCTTCTAACTTACTCCACTCTCCATTTTTTTACCCCAATACAGTTTTTACCAAGCACTAGCCACCATTTCCAAACCCTATCTCTTCAAAAAATTCGATGATTTCTTATTTAAATCTCAAATTCATAATATGATAAGACAAAAGAGAAGCCTTTCTTCTACTTCCTTTGGATCTATAGAAGAAATTCAGACCGATGAAGTGAGGAGATGGCTCAAGAACAAACATGAAAATATAAGAAAATTCAAAGCTCTAATGGCTAATGAACACTTGGGTGGATGTCCGGTAAATCTAAACTCTTTGAATCGTTGTGATACTAGAAACTTATTTACTCGAGCAAATTTGGTGAATATCATAAGTATGGTTGGTTATGAAATTGATATAATATATATATATATATATATATATATATATATCCTTGTTGTATTGCGCTATTCTATGCAAATCTTGAATCGATCATGATGAAAGTGGATTAGTTCTTTCAACTAGTGTAAAGGATGTAGATATTGCTTTCAATGAAAATGAGTTATGTGAAATTTTGGGAATTTTGTCAAACGGTTTGCCTTTAGATGAAATTACTTTTGATAAACAATCTATTTTATGACTAACTCTAGAAAATACTCATGGAAATTGGACCGCATCTAACTTGACTCATTTGGCCCGTATTGTTATTTGCATTATACAACAAATTTGATTCCAAAAACCAGCAGCTTTGATGAAATACATCCTTTGGTTCATAAAGCAACCTATGCAATTTCGGAAAATATCAGAGTTAATTGGACAAGTGCTATTATGAATAATATGGTTGAAAATAGGTCAGGAGAAAGGAGAAGGTATAACCCATATGGAATTATCACTTTGATTCTCTGATGTTTTTTTGTTATTATAGACGATGAGCCTCCAATTAGGCACCCTTACTCGAGTAGCATTCATAGTAAAGTTTTAAATGCTATGAAACTTCCTACTACATTGGATGAGATCACAATTAAGACTCCGGTTCATCAATCATTTCAAGAAGACACGGCCGAACCTTCTTCTCCACATCAAGACTCACCTATGCAAACCTCTCCATCTGAAGCTTGTATTCTCGCCATCTTATGACGACAAGAACAAATGATTTATCAAGTCCGAGAAGAGCAGTTGGGGCAAAAGAAGGAAATTAGGATTACTATATCATTGCTGACACGTTTGTGTGGCTCAGTACATACTCGCGAGAGTGGTATAGGCATCAGCAGTGAGGCCGGTGCAGCTCTCTAGCCCCTGTTAGTTTCTCAACCTTCTGTTCATGACTTTCACCCAGGACTTCACAGCTCTAGTGCAGCAGGTCCTACTTTTCAGGTTCCAGAACTGACCAGAATGGGATCGACATGGAGAGGACCGAGACCACATACTAAGTTACTCATGCTTCCGGTTCTCTAATTTGTCCTCCAGCCCCAACTAGACCACATACAGGTTTTACCGAGTCTGATCCTACCACTCCTTTTGGTTACTGCGATTCACCTTGATGATTAGCTCCTTCATAATGGTATTGCTTTATAACTTTCTACTTGTTTTTAGTTTATGACTTATAAGTATGTTTTGATGTTTGAAACATTAGGTAACTGTATTATGTTCATATTACCCATACTTTCGTAATCGATATGTTTTGGTGTTTATGTTGTTGTTTGAACATTGTAGTCATTGTGTTTATATTGTTTGTGATGTGCAAATTGTTATGTGACTATTGTATAGTTTTTTGTGGTATATTATACATTGTATGGTATGTGTTATAGTTATTGTTTGTGTTTGTGTTTGTGTTGTGTGTATTAAATTATGAGCCACTTTAGCACTGCTGTATGTGTCTATGTTTTGTTATGTTAGCACACTATTGTCATATGTTGTCATATAGGGTTATCTCCTTTTTGATGTGCCAAAGGGAAAGAAAAGTGGTCATATGCAGCATATATTCCGGGGGGAGTTTATATATAAGTGATCATCTTTTATGTTAATTCAATTCTACATATTCTTGAATATATAAGTTGTCATCATCAAAAAAGGGGAGAATGTTAGAACTATAATTCTCAGTTTTGATGACGACGACTTCACAGTAATAGATCTCAATAGCACGGTTTGGAGAAGCTTTGCTATGGCCTTGAAAAGAAAGAAGTGGAAATTGCTTTCAAGCATCGAAGAATGTCAAACAACTACTATGGAGAGAAGACGTCAAGAATATTTGAATGTGAGTCATATTGTCTTAGATTATGATGTTAAAACTCACAAGAATGTTTCATACATCTCTCGTGTTTTAAATTAAAAATGAAAACAAAGTTTTATATATATCATTTTATACATTTAAAACACTCTCTGGAATGTGCATTTTATGTGTACACCGGTGGACTGATGGAAGCCCACAGGTGCACCGGTGCCCACTTAAAATTGAGTTTCTAGAGACGAACTTGATGCTTATTTTCACCACCAATCGATGCATTTCTTCGTCCTCCTCCAGTCATAACCCTCGGCAGTGAATGGTTATCATATTTCTTGATCAAACTATTCATATTTATAAATAACTATGGCTTTCTACATTTTGTTTAACTAATTCTCTCTATTTCTAATCTCTGCTCTTTGATTTTCTGAAAACCCTATATCATTCTAAATTGCTTTCAACAGCGTTCAATTCTCAAATCATTTCACATCCTAAACTCTTGTTCATTCAAGCAAAGGGATTCTTGTGAGTTATAGGAGTTTTTACTTTCAATCGAGCAAATCAGTGTACAAAGACACAATTACTGCCAAAAGATTGTTTTCAACTGTGATGGTGTAAAAGTCCTGTTCAGCAGCTTAGGCAAGTGTAGAGGTCTATTCCTCCGGGCAAAGCGATGGTTTTAGTGAGTAAAAGCCAGAATAAGAGATTTTGGAACTAGACGTAGGACAGTGGTCCGAACCAGTATAAAAAGTCTGGTGTGTTTGTTCTATCTTACTTTATTTTACGTACTATATGTCTATAATATTGCTCGGATATATATTTAGTTTAGGCATACATGATCCATTACACTTACAAATTGCTCTCGCTTGAAACCATAGAATAGTGCTGCAAAAAGTATTATACCTCATCTCTTTTCGGTAAACAATATATGAAGGAGTTAATGTAAGGTTCTTCCACGATCATATATAATGAATTTCGAATGGACAAGAAATCTTTTTGAAACCTATGTCGTTACTTTCAACAGAAAAATTTGCTTTGTAATAACATATAAATATTGAAGAAAAAATTGCAACGTTTCTATTCATACTAACCCATAATAATCGAAACTTTGCAGTCATGTACCAATTTCAACATTCATATATAAATATTGAAAAAAAAAATTAGTGTTTCTATCCATAATAACCCATAATAATCGAAACTGTATAGTCAGGTACCAATTTCAACGTTCAGGACAAACGGTTCATAAGTATTTTCACGACATATTAAATGCGATGATGAATTTTGCTCGAGATATGATAGTTCCTTCAAATTTTACCGAACATATGTTAAAAACCTTTGATCACATATTGAACTAAGAGAATGGGCTTTTATAGATGCAATTGGAGCATTATATGGTACATTAGTGGTAATGACATCGAAAATATGTAATTATATTATACAATATAGGTAGTTTTCTGTGTGTTTCTTTGTTGTATAGGTTACGAATCTTTGAGGCATTTTTATTTACATTTTTTAGTTGTTCAATATGTTTTATACATCGGTTGAGAAGAGACTTACTAAGTCCTTATTTACAAAGTTACAAAAATATGCAAACAAAACTTTATATTCAATATTCAAAAAAGACCGTAGTTTTAGTAGATTTTGGTTGCTTAACTCTAGAAACAATGAAACAAAAGTTTTTCAAGGCTGCCCAAGATGGCACTGGCTGCTGTTTATTTTCAACCTGCAGTTTAGATTGTATCCCATCGACGTGAACGTCCTCTTAAGGTAATAGCGGAGATAGTAGACATTCCTAATTGAGGAGCAAAATTATCACCTTGCAATTATGTATGGATTGTAGAAACGAAAAGGCTTAAAGATTTGGAGGCGGAGGTGGTTGAGGTTGCAGATTGGTACCAGTGTTCTCGGATTGTGAAAGATTTAGAGCAACGTTCGAAGCATGGTCGAAAATTTTGTGTTAATATATACAACTTAGAGATGCAAAATTGAAATTATGATTTAAAATTTGTTGATGAATGCGACCATGATAAATAAAAGGTCGGGAAAAATTAAACTAGCATTGGAATTTGACATTCGTGCAAGGTTATACTCTAAATTCAGTTGAAATGAATGATTGCGAATTGCGAATTTGGATAAATGGACTTATTCAGACTTCTTTCCTCCCCTTTTGATTTGATTTGGTTTTGCATTTTTATTTTTTCTAAATAAATGAAATTTTGTGGTGTGTAAATATAAAACGAGGGGAGTGATACTGGTAATTTTACCAGTTCTTAAGACCAGATAAAATTAACATCTCTTATTTTCTTAATCCCAACTTTTAGTAAGTCCAATAATACAATCTACTCAATGTCGTCAAAGCCACTTGAAGAGTTCATTTTTTATGAAATGCAACCCACTCATCACATCGAATGCACTCAAACGCTTGGATTTGTTCTAATAGATGAATCAGATTACAGTAAAACAAACATGCAATCGGGTTGCATTGCATTGAAGTTGCAACCAGCATTTCAGCATATCATAAACCCGACCTCTTACTGTTATGTCAATATATAATAACTATGCTAATAAAATGGTAAATTACAACACAATAGACTGAACGAAAAACCGTCTACATACAAAATTTATTATTCAATGAGGGAAAAAGAAAACAATACAACGTAACCTTTCTCCGTATCAATGACAAAGTACAAGAATACAACAAGAGGCTTTTGAACCAAATACAAACCCGACTTCCAAAAAAAATAAGTACCAACTTATACCGAGTAACAAACAAAAAAGAGAAAATGGTGGTGTTTGGCCTTTTAAGTTTACATGAACATATAATATATATAGCACTATACTTTATGCTCGAATGATATGTGAATTCAAATGGATTACAAACCAACTGGGAAATTGTTGATCTGCCCTTGTTCCAGTTTATCCTGATTGTTCACTTTGTAAGCTACACGTATTCTCATGGCAAGCCCTTTCTGAAACAAATAGGAAACAAAAACTCCAATGACACACACGATATAATAAGGTGAAAAATTAGGTGCACAAGCATACTGATTAAGTATGCTTCAACTAGCCAAATTGGGTTAGTATGCGAGTCTGGTACGCAATGTAGGGATGTCAACGCGTTGGATATAAATTCACCCAAAATAAAACAATAAATATTCTAAGCAACTATTTTTTTTTATCGGTGATTGATAAAAACAAATAATAGTGAATCCGATGGTAGTGAAATAATACGTGCTGAAATATAATACAGAGGGTTCGGAAATGTGGTTGATACAATCAAATCCTGATAATCAAACGCCGATAGATATAACAGATATTACAGTAACCAGAAAACATATGGTGTTCTCATTAACCTAAAAGATAATTAATCATATTTGTCTCTACTGCAAGTAGTATATGTTGATGTTTTATTTTTTTGTCTCGTGATTTTCATCTAGTAGAAAATTGATCAGATATTCAAAAACAAATTTGAATATGTAGTTGATAATATTAGGATTCAGGGCTGAATTTGAGTTTAGGGAGACTAATAGTACATCCCTATGTAGAGATGCATTATTTTCAAAATTTTATGGTATATGGATATACAATAATTATATCAACATTGACACAGACTTATACTCAAAAATTTCTTCCATGAACAGAGTAAAAAATTTCATGACTACCTTTTAGCAATGTATCCACTCTATTAACTGAAAGATAAAACTTGGAGATAAAAGCAAGCAAATCATTAGCAAAAACAAAACAAAAAACCTTGAAGACCCAGGGTGAGGGATGTGTGACTTTTTGTTAGTTAATGTATGGGTTAAATCATCTGTATTAAAAAAATTACTCTGTAAATATAAGCAGATGGCTGGGAAAGCTAAAGTGAGTGAAAGGAACTTAATGTGTCTCAGGTTAACTTACGATATATTTACTAGTACATCTAATATATTGCATGTATGAATGAACAATCACTCGACATGGATGCTTCATGATATCATGCTAACTCATAGCAGCTTCTAAATCCCAAAATGATGCCTACAAGAGTTTGAAATCAGCAAAGCAATATATTTACCTGACCATGCTGGCTATTTGTTACAGTGAGTGTTTGAGTTACTGAACCAGAGCTATTGGCAGGAAGAGTACTGCTGCTTGCTGGATCCAAATGAAGTTGAATAAACTGCCAAAAACATCCAGTTAAACGTCATAATTTTTAAACTAACAACAATAGCAAGTAGTAACAAAGTATTGGTTCACTTCATGTTACTTTACACCATACTTTGATATCTTGACTTAGCATAACAAAGCAAAACAAAAAGGTAGATATTAAAACCTGTTAAATGTTATAATTTATAAACTAACGATAGCAACAAAGTATTGGTTCACTTCATGTTACTTTACACCATACTTTGATATCTAGACTTAGCATAACAAGGCAAAACCAAAGGTAAATATAAAACCAGTACACTTATATTGATGATGCTTTTATATTGCTATAAGAGAAAACTGCATCAAAAGCTTAATGGGAAAATATACTCAAAGAAACATGAAGAAAGTGAAATGACGCACTCCACGTCATTAGTATTTTACCTTTGGAACAGCTGCTTGAAATATAAAATTTGTGTAAGCATCAGAGGTCAAATTCCAAAAAGTGGCCTTAATCACCGTAACTTGCGGTTTACCAGCAGACTTTGTGAAATTAAACACAATTCGCAGAGCTCCATTCTCAAAAGCAGTGATGGAGGGAAAAGATGGAACTTCAGTTGCTGTTAATAAATACATGGCATCAGTAGTGTGGATGTCATTACCAAACATATATTACTACAGTTACCAGACAGAAGAGCATCGTCTGTAAGGATAATAAAGTTTAGTGTAAACCATTATTTACAATTCACCTAAATAACCATTCCAAATTTATTTCAATCTAGAAATATTAAAAAGATATTTAAGAACAAGTTAAAACGGTCTTTCATAATTATGCAAGTTATGATTGCAACACATAATTTTAAGCAACATGGTTTAAGCATAATGGTTAACATCCTTGAAACTCGAAAGGCTGGTCTATTATCGAACATGAAATACAAGCAGTTAACCTATTTATTTAAGTGAAAATTTGGATATGCCCCTTATTTATAAGTTTGATACACGAAAAACCCTCCTCAAAACATATTTTAAATTACACCCCTAAATGTAATTTCGATGTGTTTTTTTTTGTTTTTTTGAAAATTAAATCCGCACTTAATCGCGGGTTTTTATAAACAAAGATAATTTTTTTTTCTTTTCTTTCTTTATATTTGTAGTTTACACAGTGAGTATTTGCAGTTTTTACTGCAAATAATTGCAGTTTGACCGAACCTAAAAACAGAGGTGTTTTTTTAAACATGATTTTGAGGAGGAACGGCTGTGTATTTTGAAACACAAAAAACATGTTTTACAAAAGTTCCCTTTATTAAAGTACGCACGAAATTAGATTGGCAACAGAATATTAACCTGAAAGAGATACCGGAGAGGACAAGCCATCCAATAAATCAATAACTGGAGAAGCAGAGTGTACAGGTTTAGTTCTATCCAAAGATGGTTGAGAAGACAATGAAGAAGCTGGAGAGGAAATAGATGATAATCTATCCACACGATCAACACTGATTTGAGTAATGGGAGCAAGATTTGTTGTCTGTGGGTTACTTTGTGTAGGAGATGTTCCCATTGATAACAGATCCATTAGTATATCTGATCCACCAGATTGACCAGTACCTTCCATATCATGAGGGTAGTAATTAGATAAATTTTAAAAATAAATTCTGTGCACGATAGTATGTAAAGTACGACAATAAATGACATAAAAGTGTAAAGCATCGCAATCATACAGCACAGTAGAGAAAATCGCATGCAAAGTGAGCTTAGATGCTCCAAATTTCTAACTATGAACAGGGACGGATCCATGTAGTAAGTACCATGGACCATAATCTGGATGAAATTTTGAATACTAGGATATAATTATGCATAATTTGACTTTTCAGTAAATTTGATCTAAAGTAAATATATACAAAATAATGACAATTAGTGTGGAAGGCCTATTGTAACGACCCGTAAATTTTAACTGTTTTAATAACGTAATTAGTTAAAATTTTATGAAATTTAAACAATAAAAATTTATTATTTGAAATGCGTCTAATTAAACATAGCAAACTGTAAATTTTCGTCAGAAAATATGAAAGTTTATTTCGTGCGTAAAGTTACTTCAATTTAATCGGTTAAAAAGCGTTGAAAATAAAATGTTTTCGGAACCTAAATATTTTTACATAGAAAAATTCTAACCATCTTCTGAGCAAACGCTATTTTTCGTTTTTCAAAATTCAGACATATTTAGCTCCGTCGATCTTAATCTTCTGCGTTTTGTTGCATTTTCCGCTAGTAGGAAATTCGAATTTTTATAATTCAATCATACAACTGACATCTTTATACCGTTTTGATCGTCTCGACGTGCTGATCTATGCGGTATATTCCATTCTGTGTTTTGAAGTTCGAAATGTGGTGAAATCCACTGAACGATTTCCGTACCGGTTCCGCAATTTGGGTTTTGATCTTTGTGACCATTCAACTCTCCTCCATATAAATCCCACACGCATCAACAGTTATTATCTCAGCTTTTTGACCTTATCTGTTCCACATAACAATTTATTATTACTGTTCCCAATACATTTTGTTATGTCCCAATACATTTTGTTATGACCCTTCATTTTCATTCTCTGTCATCACTTTTCTTTTTCCCATTCTTTAACTTCCTATCTTATCTTTCCCACCACAGCACGTCACTCTTCCTTCCTCATTTTCTTACCTTTGTATTTCGACCTGTTCAACAAAAGAAGAAAAGGGCAAACTGCCACCATGTCCACCCACGCATGTCCCCAAAATCCCTCCTTGCCAAACTCTTCCGGCTCGCCTCCTCCATGGCCAAGAGCCTCCTACCGTCGCCTCCTCCACCCGCCGCCTACCCAATGCCGCACCCCTCCATGTGTCGCAACGCCCAAACCCGAAGAACCACTCTCCCTAACAGCTTGCGCCAAAACTGGTCCACCACAACGTTATATCCATTGGCCTTCACTTCCTCCCCTCCACCGTTTGCCGCGCCCTGTCGCTTACACCTCACTGCCATGTAGCCTTGGTCGCCACCTGTTTGTCCTCTACTGATGCTATGGCCGAGCATCACCTTTATGGTGAGAAATCTTGATGTACGTGTTTTAGCATATTTATATAAAAGTTTATTTATCTGTTATAACTATATATTATATATATATATAAACCAGTGTTTAAAGTATTTTATATATATAACATATGTTCAGATCTCTGTAGCTTTTACTGTAAAGTATATAATATGTTATATTTTGAAAGTTGAGTCTGTGTTGAATATATGTTACAGTTTGGTTTCGAAAAAAAGAGGAAGGGAAAAGTTGATTTGTATAGATATATATATAATCTGTTGTATACATATATATAGAGAGAGATGTACATAGGTTTATAAGGTCAGTATAAACAAATATTAGCAATATGGATTTGAATATATATCATGCATATGTACTTTACATTTTCACAAATATTATGTTCTGTTGTACTTTCTGTTTGGTTCAAAGTGTGTATTCTATTACATATGTTAATATATGTTTTGTTTTGCTGTGCACAGCAAGTAATACACAAAGGTTTATGATAGTATTTCATATATTATCTGTTATATAATTTTTTTTATAGTAATATATATGCTCTGTTTTATAAGTTATATTTGTTATACAAATGCACACTGTTTTCTTTTGTTATATTATTTCCTTTGTTAACTTTGTTGTTTAGTGGTTTTAAACATATGGGTTTATACCGTAGTGTTAACAGTCCAAGTGTTATAAGTATGTATATATAATAGTATGCTGCTGTTTTTCGTTGCTTTTGTAAAATTTATATAGAAAGTTGCAACCAAACTGGTTTTGCACTTGTTTGCATGTTTTTTTTTCTTTTCTGAACAACAGTTAGACTTCATGTTTACGATATCATATCTCACTCATGTTTTATCGGAATGAGTTGATTCTATTTTTTAAAAAAAGTCGAAGTTATCTAGTTTATGTCTGTCAAATTTCAGTAAAATCCGACATCGTTTGATTAGTGGTCGATGATCTGGAAGTTAGACCCAGGCAGCTGTTCTTTTGTACTTGAAATTATTTTACACTGCTGCAAACACGACCTGAGTTCATGTTTGACGCATCGTATCTCTTCCGTCTTACGTCGGGATACAGTGATTCCTTTTTTGTTTAAAAGATAAAATTTTCTACTTTCTGTATATAAAATTTTAGCTTCATACGAAGTGGTTCAGTCCTCTGTTTCTTACCTGGAAGTCAGACCCAGAGGGGTTTTCAGACCTAAACATTTGACAGTCGCAACATGGTCTGAGTCTATGTTCGTGACATCGTAACTTTCTCGTCTCTTGTCCAAATCAAGTGATTCTTTTTCAGTTTGAAATACAAGTTTTGATCTTTATTCATACCAAATTTCAGACCATTTCGATCTCGGTAGCACATAGAATTATATTGTTAAACTTTGACGCAGGACATGTTTTTTTTATTTGTTGCTATGTTGAATGTTTTGATTTGATTTCGGCAATTCCTATTTAACAGCTTTGCTCGTCGATTCGTGTCAATCTAGTTTATTTCAGAAGCCGTGCTTGCAATTCGTAACTCAACTTCGTTGTCTATTCATATCTCTAGCCTCGAAAGGTGAGCAATCACTCACGATAAATATTCTTTTATTTATTAAATCTGATTTCAATTAAAACGACACTTGAAATATGCTGCTGTTAGTTATTTACACTGTTATATATGCTATTACCTGTATTTGTTCACCTATGACATCTGACACAATTATCTGTAAATTATTTATGCGATGATAATACAGTTTGGTCGATAATTGATTGATTGATTGTTGTTATATTGGATGTTAAATTGTAATGTATAAAGTGATAAATATTATGCAATTGAATTTGACGTAGAATAGTTAAAAAAATTTGAATCGACATATGTGTTGAATTGGGTTAGTTAAATTTGTTTAATATGACCCCTTAAATGTTTAATCATTTGACACGTAGAAAATAGTGTTAACTACACCTTGAACCATCAATTGTATGTTGGTTAAACTGATGATGTATGAAATTGTAAATAGATGACAAGTGAAAAACCGTAATGCAATAATCTTTAATCTACATGAAATGATAGTGTAGATTCTAGAAATAATTATATTAATTTACACAAATAACAATATGAATTAATACGATTATTTCGGGATTATTTGAATAAATTATTGGATTGTTATTGATTGTGTTATTGCTTGTTTATTTACTTTGACACCATCCCAGTTATCACACTGCAAGTTTCTTTTGTTATGCTTTGATTTTGAATTGAATTGGAATCGGGTTGAAATGATAAATACCCAAATAAAACTTGACTTAGGATAGAAAATTTAATAAAAACCCGATTGGTCAATAATTTGATTTAAAAATAAATTGAAGATTTTATTTGAATAAATAATAAGTTTTGAAAAGAAGTTGGAATTTGAATTTAATGAAAGGAAATGTTAAAAATAAAAATCTGAAACGAAATATTAACATTGTAGTTATTGAAAGAACGTTGTTTGAAATGAATTATTTAACAATTAAATTGGAATTATTCATTGAATTAAGTTTGAAATGATTTAATAAGTAAGTTTGAATTTATAATTAAGTTTGAAATGATTAAGTTTTGAAATTATTTAATAATTGAATAAGATTGAATTATTTAATAATTAAATAAGATTGAATTATTTGATAGTTAAATAAAATTGAATTCTTTATTAAGTGAAATTGAACTTTTTGAATAAGTGAAATTAAGTTCTTTATTAATTGAGTTTTGAAATTGTAACTAAGTAATTTAGTAAGTGAAATTGAATTTCTCTAATAAGAAATAAAATGTGTCTTATTGAAATTAATATAAGACTTGAAATGTAAAGAAGTTGATTTGATGAATTTAATTTAATGCAATTTGTAAGTTTTGATAATGAAGTTGAACTTAAGTAATTGATTTAGTGAATTGGAAATTAAATAGAAATTATTTGAATGATAAATTTACTTAACGAATATTGAATGAAATCGATCAATGAATTTAAATTGATTTGAATGTTAAATTAAATTAAATTAAATGATTATGGAATGAAATTTATATATGAACTTGAATCAATATTTGAATTGTTTTAAATCAAATATTTAATTTGAATTATGAGACTTTGAAATGGTAATTTGGAAGTTTTGAAACGTGAATTTGGAAATTGATGTAGAAAGACAAATGAAATGTTGGTTTACAAACTCTGATTGAAATTGTAATTGATTTGGTTTTGAAATTTATTAAACGACCAATCGGTGTAATAATCACGAAAGTTATTAAAGAGACCGGAATCGGTTAGGGACATACTCACTGTCTAAACCGAAAACCATTTTAATAACTATACGCGGAGTGTGATCCAGAATGAAGTGGTTGGAATGATGTACGTGATGACTGAAGAAAGAAAACGATAATGGATAGCCTTGACACTTGTGTCAAATTGGAAATGACTAAAACAGTAGCCGTGCCGGGCCAAATGGGGGTTAGCTACCTCGAGCGAACACACTCCTTCGAAAACTACTCATTACTTGTTGTCGATTGGTGCACCCTTGATTTTGGGAGTGTTGTTTCGCGGTGTTGCGATCGCTGCGGCGATGCGTTCTCACCAGTCCGGATCAGGCAAACGGTAGTTTCACTACCTTGGGTATTGCCTCATGTGCCTTGTCATACTTGGATCCCTATATACGCGACCACTACGATTTGTTTTGTGTTATACCTATGGAGTACTCCCTGATATCCCACTAGTTTACGGTGGAGTTTACAGTGCTGTATAGACTATAACGCTTATATAAAATGTGTTAAGGGGGATAATGGTAACGCCTTAACACTATTTTGATATTTTATATTACTGATAGACATTATCTACTTATCGTACACTACTACATAGTAGATAGTTTAACGGATCCTTAAAGGATGGTTATTCCAAACATCCTTTGAGTTACTTGTATTTCAGTTGCTATTTCACTTGAGTTGAATTTATTGATATGAGAATGTTAATCCTGACTCGAGTGTTTTGTGTTTTGCTTTACGCTCGGGTCAGACTGAGTGTTCCAGTATTCGAGACTCACCTTTGGAGTTGGAGCTTCGCTTGGAGATCCAGCTTTCAGATATCCAGTTGATTCCAATGATGTATTCTGATTTGTACCTGATGTATAGTGTTACTCTTCTGTTGTATCTTGTTTAACTCTGATGTATATTGTATATTTATATAGTAGCTTCATGAACTACTATCTCTTTTACTTCCGCTGCATTTATTACTCTGTGTCTGCGATCTGTGATTATTTATTTTCTGTATATGTTCAGTGTTGCCAAATTTAAATTAACAATTCGGTATTTTGAATTATTCAAGTCCGACATGTGCGGATGCGAATGGTCCAAAATAGCGGGTCGTTACAAGTGTAAAGCATTACATCAGGTACAGTAGACAATAAATTCTGTGCACGAATAGTATGTAAAGTACGACAATAAATGACATAAAAGTGTAAAGCATCGCAATCATACAGCACAGTAGAGAAAATCGCATGCAAAGTGAGCTTAGATGCTCCAAATTTCTAACTATGAACAGGGACGGATCCATGTAGTAAGTACCATGGACCATAATCTGGATGAAATTTTGAATACTTGGATATAATTATGCATAATTTGACTTTTCAGTAAATTTGATCTAAAGTAAATATATACAAAATAATGACAATTAGTGGGGGAGGCCTATGGTCTTATGCTGGTAGTAATTCACGGAAACATATTATCTACTTTTTTAAAAAATAATTTCAGAGCTCATGTTTTCCATAATAAAATGCTGTTCAATTATAAGTAACGCCAAAAGAAAGAAATATCAGCTTATTTAATAAGAATATGCATAAAGGCAAAAGCGTAGACCAGTTGCAGTCTGGGAGGGGTGACTTTTGTAAGAACACTTTGGTTCAACATAACTCAACAGGCCCACCTCTATTAGATAAACTATATGCGCAAGATTGACTAAATGCTTCCACAAAAAATTACATTAAACAACATCAAACGGAATGCTGATGAATAATTGAACATATAAAGAAATTGATGGATTTATTTTTATTTTTCATGTGAAGGTAGTTTAATTAATAGGAAATTATTGTCAAGGACAAAATTTCTCAACGTTTTAGCCTCAAGGACAGACCTTCGGTATTTTACCCTGAAGGACAACTTTCTTTAGGTATCATTTTTTAGTTATTGATAGCAGTTTTTAGGTATCAGTTTGTAGTTATCAGTAGCAGTTTTTAGTTCGATAGCAGTTTTGGAAGAATGTTTGTTCTTATGAATACTTTTGGAAGAATGTTTGTCCTTATGATTAATTTTTTGGAAAATGTTTGTCCTTATAGTTAAAACATTGAGGTCGTGTCCTTGAGGCTAAAAATATACAATTTTTTGTCCTTTAAATTAATTCCCTCTTTAATTAATGGAAGGGGCTATTGAGACGTGAAAAAACACAAGGATGATGCAATGCTCCATCATATCTCTAATAGATCTCAAAAACAAATAAAAACACAACAAGACATCAAGATCTAAAGATTGAGATGTACCGTGTTATACATTGTATTTTTATTTGTCTCTATAGTCACTCCCTTAATTAATTATTGAATCTTAGCATTGAACGCGTCCTGTAGTTTACAGAAGAGAACTATACATAAGCGTTATTGTCCCTTTATGTAAATAGCTATTGATTACTATTTCACAGTTGTCTAATATAGACCCTTTCAAATATCATGGGTCTTCAACCGGTTTCTTTATTACCTATCATTGTATATCATAGAGGATAATATTTAGCATGTTTTGTTGGCTATTATTCCTAGATTGTTTAAAGCACTCCTGCTTGTTAACAACCTTTTGTAGTTATGAAATAGTAAATACCCAATTTGAGGGTAGTGTTGTTATGGTGCGTACATTGAATGGTTGAAGTGACTTCATATATACATATGAAAAAACTGTATTAAACTGGAGCTTTGATGCACGTACAGCACACTTGAAAATCGGAAATAGAGAGAATGTGGTTGGCCCCACCAAATTCTCTACATTACCAATTTGCAAGTGCTGTATGTTATTGATTACAACAATAACACACATATTTAACTAGTAAACTAGTATCACCTAAACACATGAATAAAAAGAAAAGACACTAGCCTCTACTATAGGATAGGTAGATTATGTATTTAAGAATCAAACCTGGTGAAGGATTAGTCAAATCAACACCTAATAAATCATGGAGAAAATCAGTGGTTGATGATGAGACAGCTGGAGCATCATCAGACGTCAAATCAAGCAAATCAACCAAAGGAGCAGCAGGAGGCTTAGTGACACCATTTGGAACATTAGGTGACGGTCCAGGCATGGGAGATTTATTGACCTTGTTGGTACTTATGGCTTCTTGAGCAGTACCAGCCCTCTTTACATTATAAGCTGACTCGTCTAGAACTGGCATCCGTTCAACCAAAGCAGATCTGTGTAAGAAATGTTCATGCCGTGAATATCAAATACCAAATATTACAGATCCAGTATTTCACCAACATTGAATATATTATGTGTAGAAAGTCACTGTATGTCATGTTAGAAAGATGCTTTTGTGCTACATTTTGTTATCAAGGAGAAATACTAAATGAAAATATTTGACATGGATTGGAGTTTGGTTTAAAAACCAAACAATGCTTCGGATATCAGACAATACCATAACCTACAGACATGAGGCACATTTTCATTGAAATTTGATTCTACTAAGATTTGACGTGAAGTTCTTAGGCTCTTATAATTAACAATCTGACCATTCTAATCAAAATAATATCCTAAAAATTAGAAGATATAGGACCGGTCTAAGTTTCAATTTTGACCGTTCTAAGATTCATTTTTTTCCAAATTTGAAGTGCCCTGATAGCAAGGAAGAACCAGACACCAAAGACCAAATCACAGCTTTGCTAATTGCTTGTTTATCTGTTTAACTTTATTAACATCTAATACAGTTATTGATTGGAAGTACTCTGAAGTCTCTTATTCAACCGTGTCAAGTTGACTATAATATCTTTTTCTCTTGTTACTTTCTCGATCTATCTAATGCTTTCTATAGCAAAAACATCTGAGTTCATGTTTTCAACCACACCATATCATCTCCATACACCCCTTTTTTCAATTGCCATGATCAAGGATTTCTTCAACAGATTATTAAGTTTCAACTTCCACAGAAACACTTGTGCCTCGTAGCATTTATAATTGGAACCCCTAATTACAACAATAACATGCCATTTCTATCCATCCTTCTCTCGTCTTTCTCTGTTTAAGGAATTCCTCATCAAATCAAATTTTCAGTTTCATATTATATTGAAATATACATATAAAAAAGCTTTGCATGCACAACGTGCATTTCGGTGCTCTAGTTAAAAAGAACCGAAAGTAAGATCCAAATAGAAATTACTACCCACTTTATGCTTTGATGCTTTTGTATAATAGAATTGAATTCTATTGATCTCTGTTGCAGTTCCAGTTCAAGGCTTCCCTTCTGTTGAGTAATTAGCTCCCTTATTCTCCTGTAAAGTAGAATATTCTGTAAGAAAGTGACATAAGAACATAGGCATGTATTAAGTTTTTATTACACGAGTATTGATCAGTAAATGTGGCTCGGCAAAGATATTGATTTTGGAACCAACACGCTTAAGTTATATTTGATCAATTATTTTGCTTTAAATGGCTAATAGGGTTTAATATAGATATGGAAATGTAATTGCTCAACATAAAGATTTTCATAATATGGAAAGAGATGCTTACTCAGAGATAACAGGAAAGCGAGACGAAAGCTTCAAAAGAGCTATCAGACACATTGCTCGGGTCGTAATATCAGAAGAATGGTGTTTCAAAGCAAGCTCTATCAAATCAACAGCATCTGATTCTGTTACCTAAAGTTAAGTTAGACTACGTGAGAAAACTCAGCTGATATGAAACTACATTACTGGATAGATGTAAAAGCTAAGATAGATGTCCATATAAAGATGAATGATGTCATAAGCTCTAGCTTTGCATCTACGTATTACTATTTGGAATTTTGGCATGTGCTCGTGCTTATAAAGCAAACTTCTTAAAAATCAAAAACATACTAATAGATAACTATAGAATCATAAAATAAGCAGTACAAAAGGTTAACTTAAAAGAAGTGACAGAAAATAGGTAGTTTTCTAAAAAGGAAACTTTTGTAAAACACCCTCTTTAAGTTTCAAAATACACATTGTCCCTCCTCAAAAACAGATTTTAAAAAACACCCATGTTTTTAGTTTCAACATATTTGCAGAAGAACTGCAAATATTTCCATTTTCTTGAACTACAAATATTTGCACTATTCAAAAAAAAATTAAAAAGATACTTTTGATTATAAAAGCATGCGATTAGTTCAGATTTAATTATTTTTTAAAACGAAAGAAATTTTTATTGGAAATAAAATTATAAGTGTAATTTAAAATGTGTTTTTTAGAAGGGTTTCCCACTTATGAAACTTGAAAATAAGGAACAGATCCGGGTCTATCCAATAATTTTTGTAGACCAGTTATCTATCTATTATATAATGCAAATGATTCACCTTAATGGATCTTTTTTGCAATACCAAGAATACACTTGGATGAATTATTTATAAAAAAACAAAATTCTTTTTACTCAAAACAAAATTGTCAGGATTCGTATTTTAGTCAATTTTCTTTCTATCATGTATACAATACTCATTCACTTTCATTTGACGTTGAACTCATACTTGCAAAAGGCTAAAATGTTTAAATCCTATTTATTTTCCATTAAGAATTATTTTATTTTATTGATATTGACATCGTTCTTATATGCAACGACCTCACTACACATATTCTCGGTATTTGCTAATATTATTTCTACGTTATTCTTGTGAATAGCGCAATATTAATTTAGTATTAGAAGAATCTTTACATAAAATTTGTTATTTCTTCTTAAATTTTTAATCTCTTATAATTATCTTATGCTTTTAATAATAAAAAATTCTAACAGGTTTTATTAGAATTTTTTTTTGTTTATATCATTTACCTCTATTATGACATTTTACGTCCTATAAATTCTATTGGGTTTCAATTTAAAAAACTGAAATGAGAACCGTGTAGTTCAATCCTTTTAATCAAACAACTGTATGTTCTTTGTGCTTGTATTATTGCTTAAGTTTACTCTTTAAAATCTTCATATAAAATATTTCATCCTTATAGTGGAATCCATTTTCGAATTCGTTATATTGAGAATGATTGATCTTTTTTAAAAAAATCCGTAAATTTTTGGACAAAATTTATTAAATGATTTCTATTCATATTATTTTTAAAGAAAAAATGGGTGTATTATGATAAACTATTGGTAACTTTTATCAGATTTTATCCATCAAATCTTTACTGTTACAATGATAATCTAACCATTTGATCCATGCATCCATTTTCCTGAATAGCAAAGTAGCCCTCACTTATAAAAAAAATGAACCACCCAGGGGGTTATCCATGAAGGATGTATGTCTACCCCTAACACATATTCATATGTGTGTGCGTTATTGTTACACCCCACTGGAAAATACCATTTGGCTTCGCCTCTGGCCTCTTATATTATCTTTTGAAATAGATAAGAAGCACTAAGCCCATTAATATGCAAATTTCAAAATCCAAGCTTTTTCATTAATTATCAATTACATGATAATAAAATAAATTTGAAGAGTTGCATTTATTTAAGATTTGCAAGTAAGACTTGAAAACCCATCAAAAATATTACTTTTATAATTATGTAACATAAGACAATCAATTTGGAATGCAATATATACGTATAAATAGTGCCCTTTAATTTTACCTTTAATTTTATTTCATCTTAACATATGCCTCCAATTGCTTCAAGCAAGTAAATTTTAGTTACTGTTTCTTTTATGCCTTTTTAAGGTTAGTTATTCATTACAAAATTTAAATCATGTTCCTTTGCTTATTATCCTTCATCTTACTGGAAAAAAAGAAAACTCATTGTTATACATATCATATCTCTGTTATTAATAAAGAAAATTGATATGGCGTTCATCGTTTCAATCGTATTAAAGTTACGCAAATACTCTTTTAATTTTTCATATATTGTCGCATTTGTACGGCAAGTGCATAAGTGTGCATCATGCGTGCAATTTACTGGTATTTAGAGTGCTTTGTGGGAATCTTTCCCCCCTATGAAGGCACATAATATGAAAATTTTGTGATATTATATGGTTGTTTTGTTGGTGAAGCTTTTAGCATTTTCATGAGTGTTGTGTTTTGGGAATATTATATGGAAGTAAATGATATGATAAGAGTTAAAAATAACACTTGAGAAGTTTAATGTAACTTTCTCTGAATAAATTATGGGATAATTAAATAAACGAATCATTTCAATTTTTAATTTGTTTGTTAAGTACGATAACTATCAGATAAAACAGATGTATTTGAACAAGCACATAGAGCTATCAAGGAAATTTATGGAATAAGATTTACAGTAATTTCGTGGTATATTACTAAAAATATTATAAACAATTTACAATTTTATAGTATTACATACAACAGAGCTTCTGAAAGAACGCTTTAAATGTATTTATTTATTTATTTTCCTCTGCTAAGCACCTACCAAACATTATCTTGAATCTAGGCACATGTCAACATGTTCATGCATTAGAGCATGCTATAGAGGAGCTCTAGGTCTGTTAATCCACAAAAATGATTTTTCCTTGACTATTACAATTCAGTTGCTATTGTCGGAGGAGTCTTTATCGTCAAAATATGGCATAGCTAGGAAGTCGTTTGGGAATGTTCCAAGTATTTATATTGTGATATTATTAGATTTTATTATTTTATAAAACTATGATATATATATTTTTTGTAAATCCAGGTTTCTCCGTATACCTTTCATGGCTATTATCCTCAATAACTTCCTGCCTATGCCTTTCTATGGGTGTGTTTTTATATAAAATTCATGCCAATATATTTGCATAAGTAAACAATGCTAAAGACTCGCTTATTCAAAACCAAATCAATTGGAAAATGTGCTTGAGAGACTTTATATATATATATATGCATGGCCAAATTATTGGTTTCCCATCTTGAACCATCTGCAGACCCCTCCCATATTGCATTTCTTAAGCCTAACTGGGAGTATGTAATATTTGTATGCAAATTTAACAAGTTTACACCGACATAGTATCAAACAACCACTTCAACACAGCCAATAGGAATAATTGTCCTTCAATATTTTTATGCAAATGTTGATTTTCCTATGTGGAATTTCGCTTACATATAATTTCTGACATGAGCAGCCACAGCTGAAGTAAAATATAACTATAGTAATGTTTGTACCAAAAATGGGCACAACTCTTCGGAAGTTTTTGAAGAGATAAAAGTGAAGAATAAAAATTAAAACTGTGGATTATCTAACAAAAACTCCAAATAACAGAAAGTAAATTGCAAAGACAAGCGATTTAGAGTGATTCGGCGTTTTGCCTACGTCCACTATGAAGTTTGATGATTTTATTGCTCGATTACTTGAAGATTACAGTAGTTAATAATGTAATACAACTGAATTCAAATGCTAAATGTCAATCTAAAGCAGCGGCGGTGTTCTGGAGTAGATCTGGCAGAGTCTGGGCGCTCTTCAGTACTTAGAATTCTTCGACCCCCCTTCTGAATGACCAGGGGCTCTATTTATAGGTGTAGGAGGCTGATATTTCGCCTAAAATGAGGGGAGACCAGTTCTGGTACGTCAGGGGGCCCACATGGCCGAAATCTGGAGATCCGGGCCCACTTTGGGATCGATTCGACCCTTGGTTCGAATCGATCAAGAAATCATCCAATCGAGCTGAAATTTAGTGTGAACATTCTTCATCATGTGTTTAAGCTTCTGTGAAAATTTCATGGCATTTGGACTTGTAGAACTCGAGTTATGATCGATTCAAAATCACGTTTCTGGTTGACCAGCCTAGTTCGAATCGACCTTAGTTCGAATCGATTCGTTCGAATCGATCTCCCTGCGCACGAAGGCAATGGTGTGGCGCGCATGCTTCGGGTCATCCCTCTTTTATCTCCGAGTTCTACCAAGTCGTACCCGGGTTTCTAGCTGCGTAGACCATGTGGATTCGAGACTATCGATTCGAAGACGTGCTTTCCTCGAATCGATTGAATTGCGTTCCCTCGTATCGATTGTGGATGGTCATGACTGATCGATACGAAGCGTCTTCTGTCTTTGGGATTCGAAGACAATAGTGGCATGGAATCGAAGCTGAGGTACATCTCCTGGATTCGAAGCTCCTTCTCTTTATGGATTCGAGGTGTAGGAAGTTCCAATGGATTCGAACTTGGGGTACGTTCGAATCGACTCGAAGCACAGCAACTACGATCGATTCGAACCAATACTATCTCGATGTTTTTGAACCAATGCTTGGTCCTGATGGATTCGAACGAGGGCCTCTGTGTTGATGGAGTCGAAGCAAGGCAACGACTCTGTGGATTCGATGCAATGCTAAGGGGGATGGATCCGACCCTAGGTCCTTCTTCTTTCTAACTGCGATACCTTGGGCATACGAACTCGGATTGCTCCGAAACTTGGAACGTTGGCTTACACGGCTTTGCTTGATGTGCCTTATCAACTATAGCACGATCCGGACTTGAACAAACTTCATCGATATCCGTAGCGATCCTTACGTGTAACCGACTTCCGAGACGACCTGTCACCGGTATCTAGTCAAGTCCTTGGTGTCACGGCCTTGCCAAAAGGCGGGATAACATTTGCCCCCCAAAGTACGTCTTGTGTAAACAGGACGTGCTTTGATAAGCTGCAGTCTCTCATTGGATTGCTACAACATGCTTTATCGAAAGTTGCATTCGGTATTGCAGTAATCGACTGTCGTATAATCGTGACTGGCCGTTGGGCTTATGAGTCATGACGAGATGAACATTTGATTCCTGTTGATGATAAAGACCAAAACATTAGTCAAAAATACGTGTATACGTGTATTATCTTGACCTTAGTTAACGTTGCGTGATCGCAAGTTGTTATCAGTTCGGTTTGCTATCGAAATCTGCATCGGTTCTCTCCTGAACCGATTTGAGATTTGAGTTAAAACATTGCTTTTATGATTGTCTATGATCATCCTCTCGTATCGATCCTCTCCTGAATCGGTATAAAGAGTAGACAAGCAATTTTTCACATTGGAACAGTTCGTCCATTTGACCGGTGGTATTTGATGGATGCGAAGCTATGTTTTTTTTTTCGCTTCGAGTTGAGGGTTTCGAAGTGGGTACTTCGAATCGATGGTTCTCCGAATCGATACTGCGTGGATTTGAATTTCTCTGAGTTGGTGGAGTCGAAGTCACGAGTGCTCGAATCGATGTTGCTTCGTTTCGATGCTGCTGAAATGGATTCGATGTTGTAAAGGATTCGAAACCGGATGGATTCGAACTAAGGGATGGATGCGCAGCAGTTGAACGACTCCGTATCGTGAGTGATTCGAAGTAGCGGTTTACAATGGATTCGAACTCGCTGCGACGAATCGATCAGTTTCGACTTTCTTACCTGTAGAAGCCGGTCAAGCGTACCGGGAGGCGAATCGTCCTACTTCCCCTATATATACCGGGGTCCTGTTTATTTTTAACTTTTCATCATTGCTTCAGTTTCTCTGCGTCTTCGAATCGATCTAGCACTCGCGTGAATCGAAGCCATCTGCCCTTCTTTGAATCGCAACAATCCTTTCTAGTTTCATCTCGTATTTAGGTAGGCGATCCGACTAAATACTTTTAAGCTTCGGGCTTCGATGTAATTTCCTTTGCTTACGTTCGTATTGATCTGGATGGAATCGAGTCCAGGGATGAAAAAAGAAACGACTTCCTCGCATCGATCTTGGATGGTGGTTTTCGAATCGATCTCAGATAACCAAATTTTTTTTGTGGCGTTCGTATCGATCTGTGGAGGTATGTTGATCGAATCGATCGTTGGTGGTGAATCGATCGTATCGATTCGAAGCGACTGATACGAGGAGTTGTGGTATACCTACCTACGATCGATTCAAAGATTATATTACCATGATCGATACGAAGCTTCGTCCATTCGACACACGATTTTTCCAGAGATCGATTCGAAGGATAAACCACCTCAGCCTGAACTGCATCGATTCGGATTGTATCGGTTCGAATCGCCTTGACTTGAGTTCGTATCGATTCGAACCTGTACCGATTCGAAGGCCCACCTTTAAGATCGATTCGAAGCTGTATGGACTCGAAACTTGATCTTTACAAACGAGCTTCCATGGATACGAGAACTTCACATGATTATTGGCACGACTCCGACGAGCTTCATCTTTGCATATTCGGACTAAATTTTTGTTGTGCATATTTGACTGCCCCTCAAAGCTCGTCGATGGAACTGTAACTTTGAAAAAATTAACCTGAACTAATCAATCATGGATTCTGAATAACATGTTTTAATACGGTCAGCAATGACGGTCGCTCTAATTAGCTTCATAATTTCTGAAGCTTGCATCTTGTTCTCAGTTTTGTTAAATCTGTTAAGTAACGCACAGCACTTGCACTGCACGACACGTTCATACACACTATACCGGGGCATGCACGGGCTGTTTATGAACTTAACGTTGCTTTCTGATGAGTTAGCTAATTATGGAATCTTCGAGCTCCCAACAACAAGAGGTACAGAGCTCGACTCCTCCGGTGCTTGAGATTCCTGACATTCCTGCCGATGTAATCGATCCGGCTCCAGATGAATTGCCGGAGGCGATATTTATTGAGGACCCTGTTGATTCGGTTCAGTCCAACATCTCTGAATCCTTATTGGGACGAATATGCTTAAAGCATAACATATCTCTAGGTGACGTATTATTGCCCAGCGCCACTGATAGACCGCACAACCCGCCTGAAGGATATACAGCATTCTACCGTCACGCTTGTGCGGCCGGAACTCTTCCTCCTTTCAATCAATATATCAGAGGGATGCTGTCATATTTAGGAATCGCTCCTTCACAACTTCATCCCAACGGGCACGCGTTGCTGAACAGTGCCTTCGTAATATTTATGGACTGTCTCTTTCGCCCGCCGAGGCCCTCCGAGATCAGACACATATTTAACTTCAAGAGTAGGGGTGATAGCCCGTCCTTTACATTTTTGGAGGCAGTCAGGAATTGCCAAGTTGTAGTTGGAGCTTGGACTCGACTAAGCTATTTCAAGAACGAGTGGTTCTACGTTCGGTGTCCTCCGGGTTTTGCTAGGCGATGGTTGTCTAGACGTAAGCGCCTTAACCTGTTTTCTTGACAAATAGCTCTTTGGTGTTAAAATTGACATTTCATTCCTTTTACAGCTATTATCTCTAGGCCCGATGGAGGGCGTTTCAAGGGTACCGTCCGGAGTCTTCAAGAAGTCCCAAGCGAGCTGAGGCATATTGACTCGGTGCTGAACGATTACAACTTAAGAGTTCTTGGTTTGATCGACATCAATCAAAGCATAGTCGTTGAGGGATTTTCAAAGTCCGCCTCCAAGAAGGAAAATAAGAAGAAACCCAAGAAGAGAAAAGCGAAGAAGTCACTCGGAATCAAAATAATCGAGGCGAGTGACGAAGAAAGAACCCATACGGATTCAGAGCCGATGGCTGACCTTTCGGGAAACTTGGAGGAATCGGGAGAAAAACGGAAAGGCAAGGCCGCCGTTTCCAAAAAACTTAAGTCAAAGGGGGGAAAATCTGTAGATGTGTTTCTTCCCGCTTCCGAAGTTACGATTTCTGAGGCCGCCCCTTCTCATTCGAGAGATTCTCTCAAAGGGCTTGACGACATTCCTATCCCAGATTATATATCGATTTCTCATAATCCTGGGTTGGAGGAATTTCAAGGTGTCCTAAACATGAACGAGCCCTTTCCTTTAAGTGTGGTCAACACTTCCGGTCGGTTTGGGGGTTTACACATTTACACACACTTCCACGGCACTTCATGACTTCTGCATAGTAAACATTGCTTTATGGGATTTTAATCCGTAATTCTTTCTTATCGCAGGTGAGATGTCAGGACGTGGCTCTACTCTAGATAGGCTTCAGAATGTGCGCCAATCTTCTCCATTTTACGATTCCCGTAGAAGAGAGACAGATAGGGATCATGGGCGAGGCTATTCGAGTCAAGAACGTTATGATAGAGACAGAGATTACTCGTGTAGCCGCTCTGGCTATGATTACTCTGACAGAGACCGGGGATACCAGTACCGACCCCGATCTCGCTCTCCTCCGCCTCCCAGGGCTCCAGTAGACCTCCCAGGGCCATCTCATCAGCAACAGTTGCCTTCTCAATCTTCTCGGCCTGATACTCAGCGGCCAAGAATGGAACCGACAGCAGCCGCTATAATTGAACAAGCTCCGGCTGAGTTGACAAGCGAGGGAGCTGCTAAACTCGCCCAAATGAAAAATGACTACCCGGAAATTTGCATGGATGGCTATATCTTCCCTCCTAACTTTAAAAGAATCCCTCCGGAAGCTGAGACCACTGCTCATAGTTATATCCACGACTTCTACGCTCAGTATAAGGAGTGGTATAAGGCAGCCATGAAGGCTTCTAGAGTAGCTTTCGACAGGGCGAAGGTCATTGCTGAACGTGATGTTGACATTGCGAAGCAGAAACGCATCATTCAAGTTCTTCAATCCGAAGTGGAAACGTCCCGAAAGTCAGAGCTTGAAACACTTCAGAAACATGAGGGTGTCGTGGCCAAACTAGCGAGGATGCAGCAAGAACATTGCGCCACGGTGGAAGAGATGGGCCATCGCAACACCACCATTGCAGCTGAGCGAGACTTAGCCGTTAAAGAGCTGAATGAGCTCAAGGCCAAATTCGCTGAAATGGTGAAGGAGAAGGATGATGCGAACGCCACTGCTCAAGAGGCTTGCGACCAAGCAGTATCTCTCAGGACCGAACTTGCTGCGGCGGCGGTCAGGGCTAAGTCTGCGGAAGCAGAAATTCAGGAAAAGATTTTGGAGGAGAGGTCTAGGCTAGATGCTGAGTTTGACGATCTCTTAGTCACGTATAACGCTAATGTGCTGGAACACAGAAATTTAGCGTGGCTGGGAGATGACTCCATGATCTTGTACAATGCCTGGACTCGGCTGGTGAATGAGAAAAGAGCAGCGCATCCAGATGAAACACTTGACGACTTTGAACTGGAGATGCGTTTGCTTACCGAGGATGAGAGGAAGACCCTTCATGAGGTGGTGATCTCTATGGCGAAAGAAAAGCTCGGCGTCCAATCTCTAGAGACAGGCGAAGGTTCGGGGATCGCGCACCACGGAACAAGTGTTGGAGCTGCAATTCCAACATTGCCCGAAACCACGGGTGCGGTAGATTCCCAGTCTGTTCCTGCCTATAATCCTGACCAACCATTATTATCTTCTGCCGAGGACTCTGCCCACGCTTCGGTCCAGACCAAGGAAGGTATTTGAACGCTTCTCGTATTTTAGTTGTGAAGAACCTTAAGCAACACACCTGGCTAACAATCTTCGTTTTGTCGCATTTCAGTGACTGAAGCTATTGTTCCTGCGCCCCTTACTCTATCAGTTCCTCATCAAACACAAGGGGTTGTCTTTTCTGAAGCCATCACGACTTCTACTTTGGTTGGCGAGGAGGGAGATGCGAATATGTTTTCTTTCAGCACTCAAATGATTGAGGAACTTCTCAATGAACTCATCGATCCCTCTGCCAACCCGTCTGATGCTGTGAGTGGGGCTGCTCCGGCCGTTAGTTCATCTATGCCAGCTATTGGCATATCCGATGCGGCCCAAGTATCTCGTGAGGACGACGTTATTGCTGAGATTGCTGCCGAGATGGCAGCAGGGAATGTTGGTACGAGTCCCCCCGGGCCTGCCCCGTTAATGGTGATTTCACCGGGCGGTACCGTAGTGATTGAAACTGCTCCTGTCCCTCCTCCTGCTACTACTCCTATGCCTCCAGTTCGACCTCCTAGAAGAACTTCCGTCGCCTCCAGCTCTGAGGAAGACGTTGACATTATATCGCTGCCGGAGGGCAAGCCTGAAAAGAGTAAGCGATTGAGGAAAAAATCAGGCAGTGGATCTGGTGGGGCTACCCCGAAGAAGAAGATAAGGAAGAAGAAAGATTGAACTCTTTCTTTAAATCTTTGTTGCGTAGGGTAGCATTTTGTTGATTTCTCTATTGCCGTGTATAGATGTGGATTCGGCTCCCATTAGCAGAATTTTCCTTAAACACTTTGTAATCAGATTCTTTTTGTTGATAGTGGAAATGAAAATCTATTCCCTTTCTGTCTTCAACTTGTTATGTGTTACGGTTCTGCCCCCGGTATTGGGGATAAGTGTGGAGTTGACATATGTTTATACCCTGTCTCGCACTCTAGGAGTACGGAGTTGAATGAATGTTTATACTTCGTCTCGCACTCTGGGAGTAAGGAGTTGTATGAATGTTTATGCTCCGCCTCGCACTCTGGGAGTACAGAGTTAGATGAATGTTTATACTCCGCCTCGCACTCTGGGAGTACGGAGTTAGATGAGTGTTTATACTCCGCCTCGCACTCTGGGAGTACGGAGTTAGAGAATGTTTATATTCCGCCTCGCACTCTGGAAGTACGGAGTTAGATGAATGTTTATACTCCGCCTCGCACTCTGGGAGTACGGAGTTAAGTAAAAAGCTTGTACCCAGCTCGCGCTCTCGGAGTACTCTGGGGTTTAGGAAAAATGTTTATACTCCGCCTCGCACTCTGGGAGTACGGAGTTAAGTAAAAAGCTTGTACCCAGCTCGCGCTCTCGGAGTACTCTGGGGTTTAGGAAAAATGTTTATACTCCGCCTCGCACTCTGGGAGTACGGAGTTGAATGAAAGTTTATACTCCGTCTCGCGCTCTGGGAGCACGGAGTTTAGTAAAATGTTTATACTCCGCCTCGCACTCTGGGAGTACGGAGTTGAATGAAGGGTTGTCGTGTATCAACCCATTTCGTGGCCTGATGTGATGGCTTGCCCCCGAGCTCGGGTTTCATTTAGTGAGTGGTTGATTGCTTCACAGCCACTCTTTACTTGAATAAATTCCACTGTGTGATGGAACTTAGCTCTTCGTGCATCGTGATGTTGTACATTGTATTTAATGAATCACAGCTCTGGCTCGAAGAGATGGCATTTTATTGCTGAAATAAGAAAATATGGCAAATCAGTTGCCTTATTACAAATTCTAATTTCGAAATGCAAAAGTAAATTGCTGAATAAAAAACATAATGAAATAAATGAAGCCTGTCATATGTAGTAGCGATGGAGACTCTCGCTGTTCCAGGCTCTTGGTAAAACTAGACCGTCCACGGTTGATAGTTTGAATGTGCCATCCCCAAGTCTTTGTGTAATCACGTACGGTCCTTCCCAATTTGGTTTCATGTGTGAAGGAACCGGGTATATTCTCTTGAGGACCAGATCACCGAGTTCAAAGGTTCGGGGGCGAACTTTGGTGTTATATAATCGGGCGACCCGACTTCGGTAAGCGGCCGCTCTTAAATCAGCTTCTTCTCGTTTCTCGTCCAACAAATCCAAAGATTCAGCGAGTAATATAGCGTTTGTTTTCGGATCGTAATAAGTTACGCGGTGAGAAAATACGTCCGTCTCAACTGGAATGACGGCCTCCGAGCCATAGGATAAGGAAAATGGGGTGTGTCCAGTCGCGGTCTTGTGAGTTGTTCGATACGCCCATAATGCCATAGGAAGTTCATCAACCCATTTGCCCCCAGCCTTTTCCAGTCGTTTCTTTAAGATGGATTTGATAACTTTGTTAACAGCTTCGACCTGACCGTTTGCTTGTGGATGCGCGACTGCAGAGAACTTTTTATGAATATGAAATCGTTGGCAGAAATTCTTGAACTCCGAACTTTCGAATTGGGTCCCATTATCGGTGATGATGGTATGCGGGAGTCCAAATCGGCAAATGATATTGCGGACCACAAAGTTTATCACTTTCTTTGACGTAATCGTTGCGAGAGCTTCGGCCTCGGCCCACTTCGTGAAGTAGTCAACTGCGACGATGGCATACTTCGCACCACCTTTTGCCAGAGGCAAAGCGCCAATGATATCGATACCCCACATAGCGAACGGCCAGGGACTGACCATTTGAGTTAACTCGGTAGGCGGGGCTCTTGGAATTCGAGCGTGTTTTTGGCACTTGTCGCACTTTCTGGCATAATTGGCTGCATCTCGATTCACTGTCGGCCAGTAATATCCATATCGGAGTATTTTCTTAGCAAGCGCTTGTCCACCGGTGTGATCGCCGCATTCTCCCTCGTGTACATCATGTAACACTCGTTTGACTTCGTCGTGAGCGATACACCGGAGGAGTGGAACAGAATAACCTTTTCTATACATGATCCCGTCCTGAATGATGAACCGCGAAGCTTTTCGTAGAATTTTCCTTTTCTCATTTCGGTGTTCAGGCAATATCCCATTTTCAATATAATTTCGATACGGAGTCATCCATGATTCTCTGCTGGGAAAGGTTTCCAACACATCATTCGTTTTGATTTGATCGATGCTTGGGAAGGACAAAGTTTCGACCGGGACGAGTCCCATTTGCTGTGCTCTACCTGTGCTGGCCAACTTTGCCAATGAATCGGCCTTTTGATTGTGATCTCGTGGTATGTAGTAAATAGCATAATAATCAAACTGATCCAGCGCTTCCTGAACTCGGGCTAAATAAGCGGCTAACCTTCGATCTCTTGCTTGATATTCTCCCCGTACCTGACACACAACCAACTGTGAATCACAATAAACTTCTATAGCGATAATTCTCAGATCTCTGGCAAGCTTTAACCCAGTCAACAGGGCTTCATATTCGGCTTCATTGTTGGTTGCGTGAAAATCAAACTTCAAAGCATAGCATATGGATCGACCTTCGGGGGTCTCTAGTACAACCCCAGCGCCCGAACATCGATCGTTTGACGCACCATCTGTATAAAGTTTCCAGACATATTCGGGAGACTCGCTGGTTTCGGGTAAGTCGTCTGGAACAGTAAATTCAGCTATGAAGTCAGCTAGGACTTGCCCTTGAATGGCTCTCCGCGGAGCATAAGTAATGTCAAACTGGCTCAGTTCAATATTCCACTTGAGTAACCTTCCAGACGTCTCAGGCCGCGTGAGGACCTGTCGTAACGGCTGATCGGTATACACGGTAAGCGGATGTGCTTGGAAATAAGGACGAAGCTTTCTCGAGGAAATGACCAAGCAGTAAGCCAGTTTCTCCAACCTGGGGTAATTTCTTTCAGCTCCGGTCAATCGTTTACTAACATAATAGACCGGTTTCTGCACTCGATCCTCTTCCCGGACCAGAGCAGCACTGATCGCATGCTTTGATACCGCCAGATAAAGGTATAGTTGTTCGTGATCAATTGGTTTCGACAAGATCGGTGGCGTAGAGAGATGCTGAACCAGCGATCGGAATGCGCCTTCACATTCCATGGTCCATTCAAAGTTTCGTTTTCCTTTCCGGATTAGATCAAAGAAAGGAATGCATTTATCTGTGGATTTCGAGATGAACCTGCTTAACGCTGCTACCTTCCCATTGAGACTCTGGACTTGCTTTATGGTCTTTGGAGTTTGCAAATTCCTTATTGCCCAGATCTTTTCGGGGTTTGCCTCTATCCCACGAGCGTTGACGATGAAACCCAGAAATTTTCCGGATGCGACGCCAAAGTGGCACTTTAACGGGTTAAGCTTCATTCCATATTCACGTAGGATGCGAAACATTGAATCTAAATCCCTGACGTGATCTGTGGAAAATCGGGATTTAACTAACATGTCATCCACATAGACTTCCATGGTCTTCCCGATCTGCTCAGCGAACATTCGATTAACCAAGCGTTGGTAAGTTGCTCCGGCGTTCTTTAAACCAAAAGGCATGACTCTGTAACAATAGAGTCCCAGATCGGTCACGAAACTGGTATGTTCTTGATCGGGTAGATGCATGGGTATTTGATTATAACCGGAATAAGCGTCCATAAAGGATAACAATTCATGGCCTGCAGTTGAGTTTACGAGTTGGTCAATTCGAGGAAGTGGAAAACTATCTTTAGGACAAGCTTTGTTTAAGTCAGAGTAGTCGACACAAGTTCTCCATTTCCCATTCGGTTTCCGAACCATTACCGGATTTGACACCCACTCTGGGTATAGAGCATCTCGGATGAAACCATTTGATTGCAACTTGTCAATTTCTTCTTTAAGGGCGGCAGATCTCTCTGGATCCATACCACGCCTCTTTTGCTTGACCGGAACATGTCGCGGATCAATATTCAAGGAGTGCAATGCTCGGTGATATTCCGCACATGTCAGAGTGCGTCCATGCAAAGACATCGAGATTTGCTCGAAGAAATTCAACCAATTCTTGCTGTATCTGTTTTCCCAGTTGAGATCCGACTTTTAGTACTTTCGAGTCGTCATCCTTACTGACTGGGACGTCCACAGTCAGTTCGGCTGGAGATGCTTGATTCTCTTTGACTTCATCTTTATCTTCGTTATCTCTAGGGTCAAGATCTTTAAGGAATTGGTAGTGGTGCCCGGGCCGGGGCCCGGGCACTAGTTGTCAATTATCAGTAAAGCGGACGCAGAGAGATTCCTCTACGCCCTTTCCTTTCTCCTTCTTCTGTGCTTCTCGCAATTCAGCAACATAACAGGCTCTTCCTGCTGCCTGATCTCCTTGAACGATTCCTATACCATGGTCAGTCGGGAATTTTAAAGTCAAACACCATGGGGCAATGGCTGCCCTGAATTCAGCAAGGGCCGGTCGTCCCAGGAATGCATTGTACGGTGAAGCGATGTCAAGAACAACGAACTGCAGCAGTCGGACTCTCCTGCGCTCTCCGATCCCCAGTTCCACTGGTAGTTCCACTATTCCAGTAGGTATTGTTGCACTGCCATTGAAGCCATGAACCCGGGATTGGCAGGGTTTCAGGTCTTTTGCTTACATCTTCATTAAATCGTAAGCTCGCTTGAATAGAATGTTTACAGAACTCCCACTGTCAACCAGGATCCTCTTCATCCAAGCAGGACCAACCTAGGCAGATATGACCAGTGGGTCAATTGTTGGAGCTTCGATTTTGTCAGCATCCCTGCTTCTAAATATGATATCGTCAGACATCGTTTTTTGTTGCTTAGCCGGGGTTCCATCCTCACAATTACTGCAGCATTCGAAGCTCACATGCCTGATAGAGCTAGCATACGACTCCATTTCCCTCCAGCTCCTGTCCGCTGGATGAGGACCACCACTTATGGTATTGATAACTAGCCTCCCGCATGTACGAGCGGGTTCCTCTTGTCTTTCTTGGTCTTGCGCACGGTTTGGATTCGAGGGGCCCGCACCACCAGACTGCGGCGCTCGAACGAATTGATCTAACTTCCTCTCCCTGATCAACTTTTCTATGAGATCTTGCAAATGGCGACAGTCATTAGTATTGTGGCCATAACTCTCATGAAACCTACAAAACTTTCCTGTCTGAATCTGCCTTTCTGAAGACCGCTTAGGAGCGGGTTTCTTATACTGTTCAGTGTTGCAAGTTTGCAGGTACACATTTTCCAGCGAAGTGTTTAATGGTGTATAACTTTCGAACATCGGAGCCCTACGCCGTGGGCCTGGATTCGGATCTCTCTTCTTATTTTGACCATTGCCACCTCTTGGCTGAGTTTGTTTGTTCTGTATGTTTAACTGGACTTTTCCGGAATTGTCACCGGACTGTTTAACTGCTACATTGCTTTGTATTCCCTCACTTCCGGGTTTCGCATCGTCCTGCTTCCTAGACTGTTTCGCGTCCTCTTGCCGTAAGAATTGAGCGGCTTTGGAGTAGAAACGGTCCAACGATGCGGGTGGTTTTCCGGCTAACCAGTTTCCAAATTCGGAATCGGGATCAATTCCCTTTGTCAATGCCATTAAAATCGAGTTGTCGTTGGGATTACTAATTTCCACACATGCCGCATGGAATCTCTCCAAGTAACGCCTTAATGTTTCCCCACGAGCCTGGGTAACATTGGACAGGATGTTAACATTTTTGGGTCTAGCAACATGCATACGGAATTGTTCAACAAATTTCTTAGCCAATTGATCAAATGAAGAGATAGATCTTGGAGGTAGTCTTGTAAACCACATTGTTGCAATTCCTCCCAGTGAAATGGGGAAGCTCCGGCATTTTACTGCATCGTCGGCCCTTGCGGCGCTCATTGACCATTCGTATTTCAGTATGTGCTGATTGGGATCAGAACTTCCTTCGTACATAGGGAGAGTTGGCATTCTGAATCGCCGAGGAGGTTCAGCGTATAGTATTTCGTCCGTGAAAGGAGTATGGCTTCGAGAGATCCCCCAATCGTCATTGGTAAGACCTTGGCTTTCACGGATCATCTGACGTATCATAGTCGAGATGTCTGGCATTGCTACATTTTGAGCATGCTGAGCTAAGGTGTGGTCGGGTTCCACAGTGCGAGTTTGGACCGGGCGCTGTCGACGGTCCAAGTTTCGCCTCCTTGGCTCAGCGTCTTCCGGGACGTATGGTTCAGAAGTACGTCCTTGCTGTTGATTACTCGAATCTGGAAGATGTCGGGTATCAACCCTTGTTTCTACTGTGGCAGCTGTGACATGATTGTCCGTAGTATATTGTGGAGTACGGCCACCTCGTGCTGATGGTCCAGCCTGGAAGCTGGTTGATGGTCCTACCCTCAATTGCCCGACAGTCAGGGCGGGTTGATATCCAGCAGTCTGAGCATGATCTCCGTCTAATCGGGGACGGGTAGATCTATGATGATAGTCAGATGAGGCAGAACTTTCAGTGGATGAGCGGGAAACATCATCCCCTTCTGGACCTCCTACGGCCCTGGCGGTTCAGTTGATTTGTCAATTCAATATTGGCTCGCAACTGTTCGGCTAACTGCTGCCGACTCTGAGTCAACTCTTAAAGTAACACCTGAAATTCTTGTCTAGTGACTGCCCCAGACGGATCCGAGTGGGCAGTGTTGTCTTGGTTGGATGGCTGCTGTTGAGCAGGATTCTGTCCATCCCTACCTTCTTGTCCTGGAGCTGCAGAAGTGGTTCTCGTGCTAACCATTTTGAATGATGAATCCTTTTCCTAGATTTTATGCAAATCTGAGTAGAATGGAAGGATTGTGAATTAGAGATCCGGATCTTCCTCTTGGATTTGTGCAATCCGGTATCGATGGTAGATCCACGAAGCAGGAGAAAAAAGCTGGTTTTTTCTCAGTGAAAGCACCAAAGTGTTTGTACCAAAAATGGGCACAACACTCTTCGGAAGTTTTTAAAGAGATAAAAGTGAAGAATAAAAATTAAAATTGTGGATTATCTAACAAAAACTCCAAATAACAGAAAGTAAATTGCAAAGACAAGCGATTTAGAGTGGTTCGGCGTTTTGCCTACGTCCACTATGAAGTTTGATGATTTTATTGCTCGATTACTTGAAGATTACAGTAGTTAATAATGTAATACAACTGAATTCAAATGCTAAATGTCAATCTAAAGCAGCGGCGGTGTTCTGGAGTAGATCTGGCAGAGTCTGGGCGCTCTTCAGTACTTAGAATTCTTCGACCCCCCTTCTGAATGACCAGGGGCTCTATTTATAGATGTAGGAGGCTGATATTTCGTCTAAAATGAGGGGAGACCAGTTCTGGTACGTCAGGGGGCCCACATGGCCGAAATCTGGAGATCCGGACCCACTTTGGGATCGATTCGACCCTTGGTTCGAATCGATCAAGAAATCATCCAATCGAGCTGAAATTTGGTGTGAACATTCTTCATCATGTGTTTAAGCTTCTGTGAAAATTTCATGGCATTTGGACTTGTAGAACTCGAGTTATGATCGATTCAAAATCACGTTTCTAGTTGACCAGCCTAGTTCGAATCGACCTTAGTTCGAATCGATTCGTTCGAATCGATCTCCCTGCGCACGAAGGCAATGGTGTGGCGCGCATGCTTCGGGTCATCCCTCTTTTATCTCCGAGTTCTACCAAGTCGTACCCGGGTTTCTAGCTGCGTAGACCATGTGGATTCGAGACTATCGATTCGAAGACGTGCTTTCCTCGAATCGATTGAATTGCGTTCCCTCGTATCGATTGTGGATGGTCATGACTGATCGATACGAAACGTCTTCTGTCTTTGGGATTCGAAGACAATAGTGGCATGGAATCGAAGCTGAGGTACATCTCCTGGATTCGAAGCTCCTTCTCTTTATGGATTCGAGGTGTAGGAAGTTCCAATGGATTCGAACTTGGGGTACGTTCGAATCGACTCGAAGCACAGCAACTACGATCGATTCGAACCAATACTATCTCGATGTTTTTGAACCAATGCTTGGTCCTGATGGATTCGAACGAGGGCCTCTGTGTTGATGGAGTCGAAGCAAGGCAACGACTCTGTGGATTCGATGCAATGCTAAGGGGGATGGATCCGACCCTAGGTCCTTCTTCTTTCTAACTGCGATACCTTGGGCATACGAACTCGGATTGCTCCGAAACTTGGAACGTTGGCTTACACGGCTTTGCTTGACGTGCCTTATCAATTGTAGCACGATCCGGACTTGAACAAACTTCATCGATATCCGTAGCGATCCTTACGTGTAACCGACTTCCGAGACGACCTGTCACCGGTATCTAGTCAAGTCCTTGATGTCACAGCCTTGCCAAAAGGCGGGATAACAAGTAAGAACCATGAAAGCACGAGAAAAGGAACATGATGGAGCATGTGGGTGCACAAACATGCAAACAGAGACGTATAACTATTTTAAGAGCATCCATTGCCATCCACTGAAAGATAAATGAAAAAATTAAACTAATATTGATGTGTTGCTGAAAATGAAAATAATTAAATATAGGATGTCGGCTATTCTAAAACTGTTCATATGTCAACTTACAGATATAAACAACACCGCTTTAATAATCATTCTAATGTGCACACTTCGATGAGAGAACAGGCATATAGCTTAAATTCAGACACTAAAAGAGAACTCACTGTCATTGGTTCCTCGCCCTCAAGCATCCCAGCACTATTGACTAGCATTTCCCCATATTCACCAATACACCACACAGCCACTCGAGCCAAACTTTCCTACAAATTTTAGAGAAATAAATGAAATTTGTTACAAGCTGCCAAATGTTTGAGCATAGCTAGTACCTGTTCAAATGCTATTTGGAAAGCCCTGTACAATGATCTGACAGTATATCCTTGGAGATCGGGTGCATTGGTAATCACAACTATAAGAGCATGCCATACATCATCCTTGACATAATTTCCAGCCTGTGAAATTTCAGCTATAATATTTAGGAGAATTCAGAACAAACTAATCGTACAGGTACATCTGAGTTACCAATACAAAGGGGAGTGATGGATACACTCCCCTTTATCACCCACTCCCATATCAAAACATTCTTACAAATGAACAGACAATGTGAATGATAAAATATAGAATGTGAGTGTATTTATCACTCTCCACTAGGCCGCCAAAGTAAATAGATTAGTATGATAAAATAAGTAAATCTATTTCCATGGTCCAAGGTTTTCAAAATGGGATTCAAACTTTAAATCAAAATGAGATTCAAATCGTAAATCGTAGAATTCAAACTTCAAATCAAAATGAGATTCAAATCGTAAATCGTAGATTCAAAGGATCAATATTTTAAGTTTGTGCGCGCTTTTGAAATTGACTTTGATGTTTGAGCTTCTACAACTAAACTTAAAACATAAATTTATCTCTTAATCTATTTTTATTTTGTTTTGAAATATGAAACTATGAATCCAAATAAGTATATTAAATATGTTAGTTTGAGTTGAATGTTTTTTAACTGTAGTCTTAACTAAGTTTGAATAGAAAAATAAATCGAATCGTAAAGGAAGAAATTCGATCTGAATCAGGATTTAAATCGTAAGATTTTAAGATTTTTGACAACAATAGCATGGTCCCATTTTTTACCCAAAAAATCTCATGCTTAATAAAGTCATTCGATTTTGGCTTAGTTACGGGAAATACACATAATTTGAGTCCGTATATAGGAAACCATTCTCAGTATGATTCCAAAGTGCATCCTTTTTTCACTTACATTATTGAGTAAAGAATATTATATGCAAAACTAAATACAACCAATTCCCTAGATTTTTCCAAAAAATATCAGGCAAACTCATCTAAACTCATAATAATTTTAGGTACGTGTTGTTCCTCATAACCACATGGAAGAGTAGGAGTGAGCATTTATTGGTTTGTATCAAATAAACCAACCAAACCAATAAGTTTGGTCGGTTTGGTTCAGTTTTGAAGTTATTAGGTCGGGTTTATTTTTTGTTTTCGAATTTTCGGTTTTTGGTTGATTTTGGTTTTTAGTATTTGAAAATTGAACTAACCAATTAAACTGAATATTTTACTTAAACTATTGTAAAAGATCATATTTTACTTGAACTATTGGTTTGATTGAGTCTATATTATTTACAAACTGAATATTTATATTGTTATCTTAACAAATTTAGTTTTCTTTCAATTTGAGTTAATATTTTTATAAGTGAAACAGCTGGTTTGAAGAAATCAAAATAATTGTTTCAGCCTCATTTTATGTTAGTCAGTACACAATCTAGGTTATTTAGTCGTCAACCAATCAAATGAACCAAATCTAACCAATTATTTTTAGTTTAGTTGGTTTTGGATTCTTAAAAGTAACGTTTTGGTTTGATTCGGTTTTTGTTTGTTCAACGGTTAATTTGGTTTTAATATTTTTTGTCGGTTTCACATGGAACCAACCATTTGCTCACCCCTATGGGAGAGGATGGTGATCATTATGCAATATCATGTGTATCAGATTCCACTGGTACTTGTGGTTTGAAATGTAAACATATGTGCAAATAAAAGGGTGGAACTAGATGCATAAGTAAATGGATGAAATTCAACGCACAAGTTTCCTACCATATAAATGTCCAAAAATGGTTGCCATAAAAGCTAGCTTATTGACAAAATAAAAGGATAATCTTAGAAGTCATGCCTAAACTTTAAAAATACTAACGTGGGATCTTAGGGTAAAGGAGAATTCTGAACTTGTAATGCTGATCGGTGAAAACTGGAAATTGTTAATCATATGCGAGAAATTGAATTGCATTAAAAGACTAGTCAGCCGGTCAAAACTGGAAATTTCTGCTACTTCTGAGAAATTGAAATTAAGCTGGATAAGGACTGCAACAAGAATGCCAAACTACTGCAACAAGAATGCCAAACTAAAACGCAAGACTACAAAATTCAATACAAGACTGCTGCACACATATGCCAAATTGCAACACAAACTATAAAGACTGCAAAAAAATGAGGAAAGTTTTATGTTTTGGGTGCGGCCAAGGTTGAAGCAACTAGGCAAGAGAGGAGATGGAATTATTTGCAAATAATTTTGGCAAGTTTATATCTAGGACTATGGTTAGGATCAAAATATAAATTTGTTTTGTTTATGATAGGATGGACCATTTAGATATATCTCAACATACACTTGTGGTTCATAATTATATATTAAATTAATATATGTGTATTGTAATAATTAACTTAAATGAACATATACATACAGAAGTAAGTCTAGGATTGCATTTGAGAGGGGCAGTAAATGAACAATAAAAACTATCACCCATCAAAAACGCATATTAATAAACTAAAGTTTGTTTATCTGTTCATAAAAAATAAAAAAATGTTGCTTTAACAAACAGTTTTCAATTATAATCGGTCCCATCGAGATTTCATAGATAATATGTTCATCTTTGAGTCAAGGAAGACGGATCATTTATCATGGGTTCATTCTACAGTATATTGTTTCCAATAAATAATAGTTGAATAAATCTGGCAACAATGCAAAAAGCCAGTCAAATTTGAGTGAAATTGTCATATACTCATATCTCTCAAAAGTAATAGATAAAATAAAACTAAACGAAAGAATATGTGTAGAAGATCACAATCAAAATTAACTGAAATTAATCCACTCCATATTCTAAAAGCAGGCTGATCTAGCAATTTCCAAAATATATACTTATACATTAAACTTAATTCAACGGATTAGTTCATACTTATCAATCAAGTTACTAAATTAATAGTATTGAGTTGTAATTAGAGAGCAAATATACTCTAGAACATATATTGTTTTTGTTAGAACAACATTTAGTTCAGTCAAAAACATTCATACTTTCAGTTAAAATAATTTAGTGCAAATTAATATTAACAAATCAAAAATTAAAATTAGTAAATTACGTATACATTTACAGTTTTTGGAAGAAGACTAATGTGTTTGATAATAGAAGATAGGAAGTAGACAGATGGAAGGAAATGGTTAGCTGTTGCGCAAATGTATTAAATCCCTTGCAAGTTTTTGAACTTGAGAAGGGTCATCATTTTTCTTATTTCAGAAAGAATGTGAACTTATTTTGATGTAAACCTGAACTTCTCGAAATGTACTTAAGGTCTTAATTAGAAAACATTAAGACGTCACGGGTTCAAAAATATCACTTTAACGCTTATTAAAAATAAAGTGAAAATAAGGGACACATCTAGAATCAAACTTAATACACAAAACATCCTTCCAAAAAAAAAGATATAAATTATATCCCTATTTTCAAATACTGCAATTTTCTTCCCTAAAATACCTCTCTGCTCCATTGTTAACGTTAATTCTTCATATGTGGATGCTATTCTCACATCCATAATTAAATTTTGCACCTCATTAATTATCAATCTTTAAAACGCAATAACTTTTTGTAAAAATGACGGATTAACAAACCGTTTTCACCATTAAATCACAAATTTTATTATCTTTCTAATGAGTGGCATTTGCATATGTAAAAACAATGGAGGAACAAGTTATTTGTGGATCCAACTCTGTGTTGAGTTGGCTGGGGGTTTACAGCCCCTGTCCGAAGGCGGGGTTCGGGGCGGAGTCCAAAATTTTTTATAAATTGATGTTTTTCGAATTTTCTGCAATTATATGGTATAGTTGCACTTTTTGATTATTTGGAATAATTGCAGAGTTTTCAGCAATTATTCGATATAATTGAATAAAAGTATGCACTTATATGGAATAATTACAGAAAAATATGCAATTATTTCATATAATTGCATAAAAGTCTGCAGATATTTGAAGAAAAATTGATAATCATTTCATATAATTGCAGAAAATGGCAAGTATACTGAATAATTGCAGAAAAATCGGCAATTATATGGAATAATAGCAGAGAAGTCTGCAATTATTTCATATAATTGCATAAAAATCTGCAATTATTCCATATAATTGCATAAAAGTCTGCAATTATATGGAATAATTGCTGACATTTGAAGAAAAATCGATAATGTTCAAAAATTGCAGAATTCTCTGCAAATATATGGAATAATTGCGGTCTTACTACAAATATGATATTTTGGTATCAACAATGGATCTCATTTTAAAGATCACAAAATTTATGATTTTTTGGTGAAAACGGTATGCTGATCCGATGTTTTTCTACAGAAAGTTATACGCGTTTGAAATGCTAAAAATGTAAAGAGTATTTAGGTCTTTTGGAGCACGCGGATTTGGAAACAGGGACTAGAAACATATGTTTAGTTTGGGGGATATGTTTTCTATTTTGAAACTTAACAGGGATGTTAGCCAAACTATCCCAAAAATAAATGGTATATAAATAAGATCATGAGTTTGATCTGAACTCTAACAAAAACTTTTTTATACCATACTTCAATTTAAGGATGTTTTGTGTATTTTGAAAAATCACTTAATGTATCTTTTATAGTATTTATTCTTCATGTATTCTTTTACATTCATACATCTAATATTCAATTTAATTCTCAATCTTCATGAACAGTATTCCTCTCACAAAAAACTATCTCTAAGATCATTTGATCTCTACATTTGTGTTTATAATGTATTTGTCAAATTAATAATAGTCAATATTATAAGGTAAGAACCCATCCCTAGTTACAATCATGCAACCGCCAACAAGAGTACTGAAGACTTCAGTACGTACGTACGTACCGTACCTACGTACCGTACGTGCATACATACATACATACATACACACACACATACATACTACATACCTACCTACCTACCTACCTACCTACCTACATATATGTATGTATATATGTATGTATAATATGTGTGTATGAATACGGCATCTACCACCAATTATGTCGATTATAACCAAAACATGGGAGGTATTTGCAAATCTTTAGTTGCTAAACAAACAATCAGTATCATCCAGCTTCTTCTATACTAAAAAAACAGTCTAGATTGGTAGCCATATGGTCGCAAAGAAACGATATGAATGAATAATAACAATAAAATGATACGCATTGCCTTTTCCATGTCATGAATGAAGAACATAAAATAATGTATGTTACACTCATCCTTTTCAGTGACTTTTATTAGAGGAAATCCAAAATGATCATGGTGTAAAATACTTATTAATAACCGAGGTTAATACAAGGTTACACTAAAAATTATTCTATAATTACATCTGGTTCATCAGTTACCTTCTAGATTTATGATCTTTTATCTAATAAAATGATATTTAACTAATTAATAGTGGCTGAAGTACTTTGAAGCTAGATTTAACTATAAGCAGTCATTTTGAAGGAAAACTTGAATTGTACTACAATAGAAATTATATGAAGCAAAACGTAAACTTGAGTGTTCCCCTGTATTAATATCTTTCTAAACTAGACGCCTACATAATATTGACCGAATATAATGTATTTTGTCATATGCCACCTTAACCAGTTAGATAGCAGGGTGAAAGTTCTTGGTTAAGCTTATAATCAAATAACAAAAACCAGGATAAACCAAGCTTTCTTTCACAAGAAAGTTAAAAGCCCAGAGAGTGATCCAACAAAACACATAAATTAAGTGATAAACACGTTAAGGTAATACTGAATTGATATTTGCAAAGTGATAACTGAGTTGAATTTCTCTTACCTCGGATAATACTTTTAACATTTGATCAATATACCAGAGCTTGTCCAAAGAAAACCTACAGGGAAAAAGTAAACAGAGATATTAGTGAAGGTAATTGGACGGAAAATTAGCAGAAAAAAAAAATCATGAAGATAATATATTATTAGTACAGTACTAAGTAATTGAGATGCAATTAAATTAATGCCACAAATATATAGTTAATTACAAATAGTGTTGGGAAAAGAAATCATATGTCTTTTATTAGAATACTGGATTCATACTTCATACAGAAGAATAACGAGACAGATAAATGCCACACCCTTGACATGTGTATGGTTTCATCAACTCCAACCTTGGGCTGTTCAATGTGTGGATATAATTCCATTAGCTCCAACAAATGGGATGCTCATGGCCTTAGAAAAATCTAAATGTAATACGTGCTGTTAAGTATCAAATTAGATTAAGTGAGTTGTAATTTGCACATAAACAATAAAGAACACTTGTCTTCTAGGCAATCACAAACCAACACATCGTTGTGTAGCAGACCACGATATAGACATACAAGGAGAAGCATGGAACTAAAAATCTGAGACTGGTTGATTCGAGAACAGATGCTTGGAACACAAAATCAAACACTCAAAAATATAGTTAAACAGAAACATATTTGGTGAAACTTGGTAGACTAAAAAAACAACATACCAAGCAACACAAAAAAATTGACGATAATCCTAGCATTCAAATTTTTGGTCAAATTGAAACCATTAGGCTGAACCTATCCAAATTTACACAGACGATCGATGGGCAAGTAAGATACACAGAGTTGAGGTGTTCTATATAGTTTTATTGGTGCATCGAAATCTACTGTAAAGTATTAGGGTCATATGGTCACTAACGTGCATGGATAAATTGTGACTAGAATACATTGTTTAAGCAAAAAACGATATGTGTTGGCTATGTTGTTCGCTGGTCAAGGCAGGATAGGGCAAGGTGCTAGGCGTAAGCTTCTAAAACCTAAATGGAGTTCCACAAATTGTTAAATAATATATTAATAGTTTGCATCAAATAGTTTATAAAACAATCATTGATTGTACAAGATCAGATTAACTGGATACAGACTCCCACATACTTATCATTCGTGCATCTAGCGATTTAAACATCAACAGACCGAACATGACATAAACATGTCAAATGTCCAATATAAATAGAACAAACCTATAACAAATTAATAGTATACACATCCAACAGAAAAAGAATATTGAAAATGCCTAAGAGCATATAAGAGCATCCGAAAGCATCTAACAATTTGTAGTTGGTGTCTGAGAAAATAGTCATAATTAAGCAATACAATTCAAGAGGTATGGAGCACAAAAAAAAATTATTGTCTACACAACGCTCAACAGCACCCAAGTGGTGTAGCATAGATGTACATCTATTACGCACTTAGAAATTTATAATCAACAAGAGGGGGAAAAAATCAACGATAGAGGAGTGTCGGCTGAGGCACAACTCAATTCAGAGGAACTATTCATTATGATATGAATAATAAAGTAAAACAAATTTGTGATGGTAGTTTAATTCAAAATGACACAACTAAATTTATAATCAAGGATAGAGAAAGGTCAGCGGAGTCACAATTCAAACAAGAGAAACAATTTATCATGACATATATATAGTAAAATTGAACAAATTTGCAGCGTTAATTTTATTCGAGATGACAAAGCGAAAAATTAGTGGGTCTAGCCCAAGAGTTAAAAATAAATTTAAAAGATTTCAAAAGCTACTAGATATGTAATTCAATAAAAAAATTCAGGTATTTGATAGCCAAGGAAAGTTAAACACAACATACACAATACAGATGGGGAAAAAAACATATATTGCACTAAAGCTATGAAGGAAAAAAGACCATCAATAATAAAAAAACAAAAACAAAAAACCCTGCATAATTGCAAAAAAAGATCAAACTGCCCCTACTGAGGTTAACTCTATTATTTACCTAGCATGGGAAATTTGATCATTTCTATGCATTTCACATAAAACTTTATATGTTATTGAAACAGAGCCGGTTTGCTCAAACAATAATACAGACACTGTCAGTAATTATAATGATTTTTTAGCTTTGTTATTGTCATATCTGTTTTTTATAGGGTACATGTATAAGGAAAAAATATACCCATAAAATATAAAGGTAAGAACTAAGCAGTTGGTAAAACATATATGCATATAAAACAACTGTGAAAAACATAATCATTGCTAAATTGTAACCAAACACAATCATTTGAGCATCAACATAAAATTGCATTCATCTTTTTCTTTGCAGCTGAATACAATTTAACCCAAGTAACTTGTGATTTTGTTTACTATCATATCTTCTTTCCATTTTTACTCTCTTTGTACTACTATATTTTAGTAGTGGTTCTTCATTATTTTCTACAAAGATTTATACATAAAATGAATATTTACTCTTTGGTCCCAAGGTGGATATGCCTTGCCTATGTTAATATTACATTGCTTTTAACAAGGGTTGATGTATTGACACAATATGGAAGTTAGGTTGACAACAAACTAGTTGCTTCAATACTTTTTTGTTACAATGAACCATATACTCACTCACAAATGTGCTCACAAGAGTCCATGATCTATGCTAAGAGTTGACTTGCATGTTTAATCTTTTCCCATGAACTAACCACAACTCACCAAACTACTTGTTAGCTATGTGAAACAATTGATTAAGAATAAGAAAAAAAAACTACTTTTCCAACTTCGATGGGTAATGTTCTGCCCAAATTGGACCAATAGCCGTATAGATCCATCCAATCTCTTACAGCATTTGGTGAAGTCATTTGGCTCACAATAAATATAGAGAAGCTTTCATTTTTAAGTATATTACCCACAATAACCTTATAAAGATGAAAAATTAGCTTTTGCACTTTTTGTGTAAAGCTGAAAAATCAATGTTTTTACTTTGAATTCTAATGAAAATTCTTTTTCATGAAACTATTTATGACATTTTCACACATTTTCATTTTTCCTAGAAAAGCCGCCTAGACATTATTATCATGATGATAATTTCCGCTAGTTTTCATTCCATAGTACAAATAAAGCCTCTTGAATTCGATATTCCTAAACTAGTCCTGTATATAGGTACGTATGAATGTGTGGATATGGGTATATGTATTAGGTAAGTTCAAACTGCCCTCTAAAATTGAAGCTCGTTAACAACTTAATGTAATTCATAAGACCAAATTACTTCATTTCCATTAATGATACCGGCATAACAATAATAAAGAATTAAAGTCAATAATTGTCATTTCACATCATTAAAAGTCATGTACTAAATCAATCAAATGGACTCCATCACAGAGGAGTTGTCGATACTAGCACTATGTGTATGTATATGTGTGTGTGCGCGCACACAAAGTAAGTTAACTTAACCGCTATCTTTTTGCCTCAAACCTTGTGTTGAGTATACATTTGATTAAGATAAATAGTTTGCATGTATAATTGCTATGGTGAGAATAAGTCAATGAATTTATGACGCATTTCATTTATCTTAGTGCCAGTCAAAATTATAAATGATCTGGAGATAAGGGACCTTAGATATATAATGGTTTGAGAATTTTAAGATATATGATGGTTTGCAAGCTATATATATAGTGATTGAGGGCTAGGCACTTCACTAGAAACGTGGATTTGGAAGGCTGGTACAGATCCAACGATTGAGGCCCATATATCAAAGCAGTTAACAAATTAAGTATTGAAGGATAATATTCTAGACTAAGTTTAGAGGGTCAAACTATAACAAAATAATGATGATGATTTGAGGGTCATACAATGATTTCGAAATGTTACAAAGATTTAGGGGTCAGACAATAATATTCTAAATACATGAAGATTTGATCGACTGATTTAGATATGTTACATTGATTTCGGGCTAATTAAGAAATGTCAAATACAAGGGCCATAATTATGAAATGGCTAGTAACTGAAAGACCTATTTGGACAGAAACAATAAACAGAACTTACTTGGAAGAAAGAATGAGAGGGAAAAAAAAGATTGGGTGTTGTGTTTAAAAATTGGGGAGGGGTTGCTGTGGATTTCAATTCATGACAATTGTGATTTTGCATTTCCTGGTTATAAAAAAGAAAATATAATAGTTCCCACTCTCTCGTCTACCTAATATCTTGCCATAGTTCTTTTATCCCTATTTCGGGTAGGACATCGGTGATGAATTTCACAAAACAGATAACTATATAACGTATATGCATATTGTTACAAAGACTATGTTCGTGTCATGAGAGAAGGTACAAACAATTAATCTGAGAATTAAGCATAATATGCACTGCTACCGATGGTAATAGAGCATATCTGGAAAGAATGCAAAACACGAGCAAATAAGAGACATGAGTTCAACTTACTTTTCCGCAATGGAACAAATTTTTGCACTAAGCTCTTCTTTGAATTCTTGATCACTTACTTCCAAATAATCAATTAGATCTTTCGTTAGCTGCTTCACATTTGTGTCATTAACTAAAAGAAAAACAAGTTCGAGGGCTCTTTTACGTATTGATGCATCAGGGTCCTGAAATATGTAAGAAATGGTTTATCATGACTAATAAGCCTTGGAAGAACAGTTTAGATGATAATTAGTGGACGTCATGCATAATTTGTCTGAAAAAAGTCAAGGAGAGTGGAAAGTTCATCTTTACAAGCACATAACACACCCTTTAGTGTAATCTATTAAATCCATAGTTCGAATCGTTTAAACAGGAAAGTAGTAAAGCATATATTGTGGCTCGTAAGAATGAATCATGGCATAACTAATTTATATGTACTCAGAATACTTCCATACAATTTAAATAAATATATAAATAGGAGCTGATCAAGCTCATTATATGGATGACACGTGCTATATGCTTCATAATGTACAAGTAGAACCACAAGTGTAACACTGACAAGTCGTACCCATGTTCTAAATGCTTCTAGGAAGCACATATACCCTAGAAACATAGTTGTATCACTGATGTAAAAATCCTTCTATGCGTCTGCCTAGGCACCTAAGAGTTGAGCGAGGTTTACTGCTAAGCCCATTCCTAAGCGCTAGGCAAGACTTTTCACCTCATCTAAGCATCTGCTAGATGCTACATAGGCACTATATGAGGCTTGTTATCTCGCATGAGCATCTACATGTTAGTTCTATGTGGTCTTCCTTCCCCAATCTCATCCGAACTCCCAAATTTCCAGTTTGGACCTACTGATACTAAATGAAACATCAAAATTATTAAAAATACACAAGTTTATCCAAAAAAACATAAATCTGATTAATCTTCGATTGATCCCCGTCCTAAACAATTAATTTATGGACCAACCTCATCGCTATAGTCCATCTAGCGATTTTTACAACCCTGAGTTGTACACATGATGTTTGAAGCCATTTTAAACAGCCAGCACATAATATGATAATATTACTGTGCCTGATTATCTATGCTGAGATGATAAGTCTGCGCATGCGTACACATGTAAAAATATGTTTGTGGAAGAAATGGACAAGTAAATAAGTATACAAAATTACAAATTTTAAATGAATTTACTGTAATATTTACGACGCATTTGTATGGATCGAGATTTGAGATCTTGGTTTCGATCTCGGTTATGGTCTTTTGTAATTTTAGGAATTTCAACCTAATTCGTAAATTTCAAGAATTTAGATTTCAGTTTTGGTTTCGAAATATTACATGTATATTTGTTTAATTTATTGAAATAAAATGTATAATTTATCTTTAATTAAAAAAATAAGGTATAAACAAAGAATACCAATTAATCATAACATTAAAAAAAATGTATTACTTCGTTCTTAACTTTTTATAGTTACATTTTTTATATATTTTCTGATTTTATATGTTTCCTACGTAAAAATTTCAAATTTTGAATATTTGTATATTTGAAACTCAAATTAATTCTCTTTTTGAGTTTTACAATAAAATTTGAAGTTCAATAGTTTATTTTATTGAATCGGAGTTTCGGTTTCGGTTTGGTTTCGTTTCAGCCCCTAATAAAACCAAAACGGAATGACTGAAATCTCGGTGTTTCGGTCGAAACCTCAAACCTTGGTACGGGTGGACTGTAGCACATACTATAAAATCTTTGATGCAGAAATACTGACCAATCTGTTAACTTCAATGAATGCGTAAAAATATTAATATCTGAATATACTGGATTTCTTATTGGAAATGGCTTCCAGGAAGCTGCATTATCAATTTTATATTTCGGATTCTTGATGACGCAGATGCATACATCAACTATATACATTAAATCAATCCAGCATAATAATGAATTATCCAAAGTTCTTGCAACGAGTTAAGAGATTTTATCTTAGGAAAAAATGGGAAAATTTTAAAATTTTAAACTCGTGACATTTGATCTTAAATTGTAGAACATCAAAAAAAAGTAATATTAAGTAAACTGCAAAGTAAACCTACAGAATAAGTAAATTCGTTTTTCCATTCATATAAGTAATATTACGCCAAAGGGGAAAAATATATCATTGGTGTCTCTAAAAAAATTTGCTCAAAATGATGGACAAAAAAAATACAAATTTTATCAACCGCTAAAGGAAATATAAGTAGAAAATTGAATAATAATAAGAATAATGTAAGAAAAATACATCACCTTAACACACTCTAATATTGTGGCTCTGTGCCGCTGCACTGCTTGAGAATCGACTGAAATGGCCTTCATTAGCATGTTCAGTGCAACATATCTGTAGTACACAAGTTATTAGCATCATTTGAATGAGTAGCAAACATGCTTGGCATTGTTTCATTTACGCATATGTGTATGCGTGTATAGCGAATCAAATTTTAGAAAAAAGAAAAAGGTATTGTCCCTATTTTTTTGTTGATATAATACCAGACCCTGCACCAATTTAAAATTATATTCCAGGTCCTTACATATGATGAGTCAGCATTTTTCTTCTTTAATAATGCACACTTTTCTTTTTCCCTTGTCATCTCATTATGCCTCTTCCATGATATATCTTATACTATTGGTTATACAAATAAATATCAATTTTTCTTCAATTTGTTGTATCAAACTGATCTTACTGTTTCTGACATGTGAATACAAATAATGTAAATGTTGTTTTATGATCAATCAATTGTAATTTGCTATCTTTCTTTAGAGATGGATTTGAATTTGATTTCAGCATTTTAAAAAGCAAACAATCTGCAGTTTGATGCTGTTGCTCGAACTTTTCAAAGTGCAAACAGTATGAGTATTGTATGCTGAACTTTACAAATGTAAGCAGTGCACAATTTGTAAGATGATAATACATACATCTCATTTTAGTTACTTTTACAGTTACGAAATTATGAAATACTATTTGAATGCATTTATTTTACAGAACTTTACAGTCGAAATTCGACTACCACTAAACTATAATAAATTTACTTGTATGGAGAAATTGACTTGAAAAGGTTACATAATTGATGTCTCAAATTAATATCATCTAAGCCACTTTAAGAATTTATCATAAATCTATGAATATTGATTACATTTTGACCGGTCGAGGAGAAGGAAGATTTTGAACTTTATTATTTCACTCGGTATACTATTGCTATTTGAATTCCGTAAAAGAAAGCGGGGAAATAAAATGCATTTTTATTTGTTGGGTTTGGTAAAAGACAGTACAAAATGTGGTATGTATACCCGTACTTTTTGCAATGTACACAGATTGCACTTCTATAACCTTTTATGCTTCCAAAAGGGTGGGATGTATGTAGGATGCACACGGATTGATTATCCAATCGATTAAATTCAATCTAATCCAAAAAAATCGGATCGGAATTAATCCAATTTGAAAATCGGATCGGATTGAATTCAAATTATATAAATTCAATTGTGGTGGATAGGTGATAAGTGAAGGTAGCAGTAGGTATTCAAAGTGTAAACCATGGTCCAGAATTCCGATGGAATTCCCATCACTCCGGTAATTCTGTTCCAGTTCCGGTAACAACTAGACGAAATTCGGCTTAAATTCCGAATTTACTTTTCAAATTCTACAAAAATAGAAAAAAAATCAACAACAAAAGAAATTACAATAAACATGTAAAAGAACAAAGAAAACAACAAATCAAACAATACAATAAAAAGAATGGATAAATGACCATATATTTCGAGAAAAAATTATGATATGCTCATCAATTTCAACTCAATTCGGCAAAAATAACATGAAGAAATAGTAAAAATCAATAATTGAATAAATTTTTGTGTGTATAGTACATATTTTATTTTGGTAAATACAAGTATGTATTTTCTATTAACGTGTTTTTTTATTAAAAAAACATCAAAATCCAAAATGAAATCATGCCTGAAATTTCTAGAACTTCCGATCAAAAAATCTCAAATGAACAAAATGGAAACTGAAACCGAAATTTTGAACTTTGGTGGACAAATGGTTGTCATGGCTAAATTGTGGATATTTTAACTCTTAATTTTTGTGATTTTTCTTCAAACTTCAATTGTTTAAGGACAGTTTAGTTAATTTAAGGGATTAACATGTTTAGCAACGGGGACATAGAAAACCTTAAAGTGGAAATTTGAAACATAGATTTAATATGCTGTCAATTACTAAATAGATCAAGTTGGCTACCTAGACCTTGTTTGTAGTATGATAATTAAATATTTGAAATTCAAACAAAAATATGAAACTATTTTGACATGTATAATAAAATATAAACCTTCAAACACTTCTAGCCTTCAATCTTTGAAATAACAGAATGAAACATCACATCATCAACCAGTGGATGCCCTTTTATGCAACTTATTTTGAAAATGCAAAAGGACAAACCTGATATTATTGTCTCGGTTTGACAAAAACCTTCCCAAAATATTGATTGCAAGCACTCTCAATCCACTAGTGGCCTCAATACCCATTATTGTTTCAACACATTCATATAAAATTGCATTTCCAGCAATTTTATTTGATTCGGTCTTTGTGGCAACCTGTGGCAAGGGGAAAAAATTAGTACATGATCATATTAGGCGCATTGGTGAACCTTGATGTATTAATCATGCCATAAGTAGCATCAATTGATAAATATTTTCGCTGGGAAAATTATGACTATAGCATGAACAGTCAATATTTTTGGATAGTATATACATACACTGTGCATCAACAGATAATGAACATTCAAATTTCCACTGCTTGACCTTTCTTTCAAAGGTCCAACGTTAAGAAAGGGTGAAATTGCAGAGAACTGGAGGAAACTAACCTGTGCAAGAATATCATTCATATATTCACTAGAGTCAGCATCGCCTTGACCCAACATTCTCATAAGCTTAAGCACTCGAATATGCAGAAAAGGGTCTGTGATCCCAGAAATGTCATACTCGGGTGCATAAGGACTATTTGATACATTCTTCAGTATGCGAACCAGACCTTCTGTGCAATTCTATAAACATAATGACATATTATATGATGCTATGAAATCCACACCACTACAGATGTAAACTAAAAATTTACAATTGATACATGGCATATTAATGATGTGCGGGTCCCAGCATAGATATAGAAATTATTATAAAACAAGTCAATCTAAAGTAGGGTTCTTAACTAGCCATCAAAACCTTAAACAAGTCCTGCTAGAATATGACATGTAATAAGGTTCTTCGCTACAGCCAGTGATCATTTGTCTAGCAGTAAGACACCTAGATAGAGTTGTTGCTATGGGTGTTGGGTTTAAAACCCGAGAAATAAATAATTGCCAAAGGAAAAAAAGGTTCTTTACTACATAAGTATAATGCAACTATAAACTACTAAATTTCAAATGTATGATTGATTTGCAATGTAAATTACCTTCCTTAAGTATTCTAAAGCCTCTGTGCTGACTTTGCATAGCTCTGTACAGAGCTGGACACCAGAAATAAGAACTCCATGGTGCTTTTCCTTGAGTAAAGATGCTGCAGGGTTCATAAAGTTTTCTGCTAAATCTGGAACTTTTCTTACAATCCTTATCGAACATAAGGCGGCCTGAGAAATATTGAAAATTTACTGTTGAAAGAAATTGGAGATCGTGGAGTCCAAGCATTCTAGTCAGAAGCAAACATCAACTTTCCCTTTAGCATCGTTCAAGTCAAGAGATGATTTTAAAAAAAAAACAGTGGTCTCTGTGTATGTCTTCTTAAACATTAACTTATTTAGCCGAGTGGCTAGCACAGTTCAAAGTTGCATGAACTTCATCCAGCTCTTTTGACAATTTTCAGTCGGCTTCAGAACCAGACTACGGTAAATTGTTCAAATTGTTTGTCCGTGATTCTCATGCCATTTCAGCTTGATGGCATCATCATTTACATTGCTCTTTACATATACCACTTGCAAAACAATACCTAAAAATTGTGGACGCTCGCTGTCGTCGTTTAAAGTTAGTAGAAAAAATGGAGTGAATAATTGCCACATCCTAACAACTAAATAAATTGACTTCCAAAGTTGAAAAACTAATCATATCATACACAGACCGTAAGGTCTGCTGATTCGGCTTGTAATCGGTTACAATCTTACAGGTGACAACAATCAGTTTCAAATGGATACTCCATAATAAGAGATGATTTACCCATAAAGAAAGTACCTTTTTCTTAATGTTTGGATCTCTATTAAGCAATAGTCTTTCCACTTCTGGAGCAAGATCTCTTGCCATTTCTGCTGAACATATATTCCCTAGTGCACAAAGTGCAAGTCCAACAATATACTGGTTGGAGTGATTCAGATCTCTAATGCAGTCAGGGATACACACACCCAAAAAAACAGTATGATAGCATTGCAACTTAAACTAAAACTTCCAGAGAGGATTATATGCAAAGACTCTATGGGATAATGTTTTATTTCAATCGGACAAACCATAGCTCCCATAGAAGTTATACCATCATTTAATCTCATTTACATCTTTTTCTCTCATAGTTTGGGCAAGTTTGGAAACCTCTAAAATGGTGAGAGAGAAAATACACACTATACAGTAGCTTACCTAGTCATAATTATAGATTCAATAAAGAAAAAATATGACAGCAAGCCAATGTTTAGTATTGAATCAAATATATTTTTTCATTTGATATTGTGCATCATAACCAACCCAAATTTTCTGAGGCAGCGATGAATTTTGATGAAAAGATTGGCATATTAGAGGATACTGTTTCAAAGAATTAGTAACCAGCATAAGCACTTCTTGCCTTTCATCAAGAAGCAGCATAAGACCCAAATATCCAATGCGTTTCTCTGGAAACCCCGATGAAGCTATTAATTTTAGGCATTCCATTTGACCAAAATGAGTGGGATAACCAAGCATGTGAATGAACATGAGTTTTGCAAGGTTACGATGCCGATAATCATTGTCATTTTCACTTACTGCTGCACGTATAGCTGCACACTCTTTTCTAACAACTGCACGCTCTTCTGCAGCAGTTTTGCAAGCACGAATAGCTCGAATCATATCCCTGAGAAAAAAATGACACACACACACACAGAGTTATATACACCACAAGAATACAAGATTTGAAGCTGCAGTTAACAAATCGAGGAGACTATGCTAGTGAATATAAGGCAATGGGTTGCCCTGATAAAATGCCATGTGATTTAACCAACAGTAGAAGGAAGAAAATATCACAGATTTAACTAGTATAAGCTTCAAGTGAGATATTGTAATTTGTAGACCTAAAACTTAAATTAATGCAATGCCATCTGATTTAACTAGTATAAGCTTATAGCATGCGCAATGCCATATTATTGTGAGCTAATGATAATATATTCTTATGCGCAGAACTATAATAGCAGGGGCAAAGGACTTAAACTTGGAGATATTAACCTTTAACTAGATAAGTTTGCTATAGTTATATACTGTCTAAGAAGTGATTATCATCAAGTTCCATAACAAGTAGATAAAATTATTTATTTAACTCACCTGAAATGTCATGTTTTCTTTCATGTTTATTTACCATAGCATTCCACAAATTCATGACGCTTCACCTCATTCACAATGATTTGCACTAACAACTCACCCAAAAGTGGTGCATACCAAACACTACAATTTGTGATCCAAAGAACAAACTGAATACACTGAGTTACTTAACTAAGCCTTAATAGTTATTACGCTAAGCATAGCTCCGTGCAAATATCGATCAATGAAATATAATTCACAATTCTACCAGATTCACTCTTTCAACCCAAGACAACAAGAAGACAAAATTCGTTCGGCCGTAGGTATGTAATATTCTATTTGAAGCGCGACTCAAAATTAAGCCAAATTAATAAAGAGATTAAGAAGACACGATTCATTTTACCTCAAACGAGTTCCTGAACTAAACGGGTTCATTGTTGCCTGATTTGTAGAACGAGATTAGCTAGCAATCGAAACCCTTAATTGACCAAGATCTGTGTAGGAGGGGAGAAAATATAATAATGTGATGGAGAGCAGAGATCTGAGAGATTGGAAAAGGAAATAAAAAAGAGTGATGCTAGAGGGCCCGAAAAGCTTAGCCAGGGAAGTGCGGCTTCTTCCGTAATTCAGGGGTACATTGATTTTTAACGTTTTAGTTTACTGCTGCCATTAGATTACTTTCGGGCCAAATTTCTTATCCTATCTTCGGGCTTCATAGCCTTTTCCAATAAAAAAAGCAGGGGTAATTATAACAAGTTTTACCCACCACCTAAGAAAAAATGTTTATTTGGTTGCTGTAAAGTTCCTAAAAGCTCTGTATAGGCAAATGAAATCTGAATTTTCGCAGAAGTTGATTTTCAGTTAGAAATTTTGATATATATACATATGCAGGACGGATGTCAATTTAGAATTTATACATATATACCTACGTATGTTTGCAGTTTGCATATGTTTGCATATGCCAATACACACGTACGTATGTTTGCTAAAAAAAAATATAACATTAAAAATTTTAAAAACAATGTAGTGTTTGGTTTGTTATTTTTAGTTTTGTGTTTCCGTCCATACAAAAATGCACACGACGCATTTATATTGTCGAAAACGGCCGATTTAGAAAACGAAGTTAACATACAAAATAGAAAACAACTTTTTTTTATTTTTCGTATTTTGGAAAATAACACAAGCACGTGAAACAGTCCATTCTTCCGACGTTTCTCTATCCACCTCGTCCTCTCATCCGTCTTTCTTTCATCCACTCTGACGTCCCTCCATTCTTCTCATATTTGAGATACATATTGAAAACTGAAAACATAAAATTCGTTTTTAAACCAAACACTACCTAAAATTTTGAAAAATAAGATTCGTCCATTGTTTTCAAGTTTCGTACGTGAAAAAAAAACTTCTTAAAAGACATGATATTAATTACACCTCTATTTTTTTAAACACGTTTTATTAATGCCAACAAAAGTCGATCTTGATGGTCGAAATTGTAATCTTTAATCTCGTAGTCTAAACTACCTACCATAAAAACAAATTGCATCCCTATTTTTATTTTCAGTAAAAAAATTAATATTTTGAAGACTATTTCTAAAATTTATTGCAGTTTTCACTGCAAATATTTGTAAATTTTTCTGTAAATAGTTGCAAAATTGCAGATTTTTCAGCAAATACGTTGAAACTAAAAGATAGGATTTTTTTGTAAAACTTGTTTTTTTTTTAAAAAGCAGTGTGTAAACTTAAAGGGGGGTGTTTTAAATACTGTTATATCTTTATTCAAAGATGTTTTCATAGGTGCATGTCAAACGTCTTGTTTTTTTAAATGATAAGAGTGTTGCTTTGTTCAAGCGGAGCATTCATTTTGATGTCTATGTGGTACACGTTCATAACATCTAGTAGCTCAGCCTACAGCGTCATACCACCACCTTAAACTAGTGGCCCTTGAAAATGTCTCATATTATTAATAGTAATAAATATTAGTCAAACGCCAATTTCATATAATTTATGGTGTGCAACAATTTTGTAGTATGCTTTCCCTTTGGACGTGTTAATTGCGTCTGAGGCCTTAGACGTGAAAATGAGATCACCATTGATAGTTGAAATGACTTCAAAATCAATTGGTCTAACTCGCGAAATTTCCATAATGTCTTTCAACGCAATTGAGGTCACGAATTCGAATATCAGTAATGACAAAAGTTAATACTTATTTTGATTATAAATTTTGATACACATACTGACGAGGTTAAGTTCGAATCTTCATCCCAACAAAAGGATCATATTCTTTTATTTATACTTTGAATTTATGTCTGCTAAAATACTGTAAAACATCAAGACATAATGATTCTCTATCGTTATAACTTTATTCAAGGGTATTTTTTATATGAACCTGTCATATGTCTCATAATAATAATCATTATTCAAATATCAATCCCTTTCGATTTACGATGTGCAATAGTTTTGTGGTTCATTTTCGCGATGAAGGTGTTAACTGCATCTTATGCATCGAACGCGAAAATGGAATTAGAACGGGACTATAGCTATTTTTGCATGGACGCGATTAGTCGCATGCACCTTTTTAATCCACGTCCCCCTCCTTATCATTTCTTTCCCCTTATCATATTCTACTTCTTCTTCCTCCATTTATTTTCTTCTTGATATGTATAGTTGCTAAGTCTGATTCCGGCAGTGAAGATTATAAAGATTTAGCTTCCATAATGCATTTTTTGTAAACAATAAATGAGTCTATGAGGCAAGTACATAGATGCATATAAATTGAATCAAAAATATATGTTTGGCCACTAAAACGTTATCGGTGAAATTTTATAATGAGACTTTTCTTAATGTCATTGCGTGAATGAATGGAAAACAAACACGTTACTAACAAGAAAATTTTGATTAGAAAAACGGTCGTAATGTTTATGTATGTCATATCTTTTATTCTTTCAACTTGAAAATTAGCGAGGAATTTTAAAGTTTAGGTCAAAGAATACTAATTATTCTATCTAGTTTAGAAGATGCTTTTTTCTTTCTGAAAATATAGTTACTATTTTTTTAAAGGGAGAAGCAAAATAAACAAATGTGCTTATTAGTTATGGGGGGAACTGGGAAAACAAATCATGAAATAGGCATCGAATAACTTTTTGGTGTATGCTTGCTACAATATAAAATAGTACATGTTTGTTTCCCAAAATGCTTTTATTACTTTTATTTGGAATCCCAACCATTTTCTGAGAGGGTTAAGGGTATACATTATGAGAAGTTTTAATCTGTTATGTAACGAATCTTATTCAAAATAAAAATATACCTTTTTGGTTTTGTTTTCTACCATGTGTTTTTTTCTATATAATATTATTAATGACTACAAGCACTCAACAAATATAAATAGAAAATCCCTAAGCAGTGTATTTTATCGATTGCAATTGTGAATAAGTCATAATCACGAGTGTTAAATTGATCTAGTAATGATACTCAGCTTTAAAAGTGTATATGTAATATGCATCGAGAAATGGATATTGATGCATCCATTGATATTAGTGTATGTTACGCTCCCCGACTCTTCAGATGTTGGATGGTGAATTGCTCATTGCTGTTGGGAGCATCAAGGGTTACGTTCTTGTGATTATTTGATGGTTACAAAACGCTCAACTACGAGTCCTATATGGATTAAATATATCTAAGTTAAAACATAGGATCTCAACGTGATGATGGTCATTGTCTTTGGACTTGAGATATCGTGCTTTTATTTTAGTTAACTTGTTGCATTGCGACCATGCTACGACTCCTTTTGGGTATATGAAAAATCGTTTGGAGTCAAACACTATTCAACAAAGGATTTGCCTTCTTTGATATAAGAGTATATTATCACTGCAATTGGAAGCCAACTCAAAGTCTGACCGTAATACTTTCTGTTATTCGATAATTGTTATCGTTTGAACCTAGGACTTTGATTTTGCTCTTCACAATTAGCTATGGAAATTATTAAAGCTTTTTTGACTGTCAATCAAACTCTAGATATTCAACCGATATAACGATGACGAAAAGAAAAGAAAACGCACGTAGACATTGTTGCTTGAAGGTTCGCTTAGCTAGATTATGAAAGTTTAGGGGTTACGCTCTAAGGGGAATTATGTAATTTGTTACATAACCTAACTTTGGAACCAATCTTATTCGAAATGAAGTGAGCTTTTGGTATTCATTTTTTATGTTATATATGTTGTCATATGTGATATAAATAATGACTAAAATCATTAAATATATGCAAGTGGAAAATCCTTAAATAAAATATTATACAGTTGCGATTACAAATGTCGTAACCATGAGAATTAAATTGTAAACTAATTAATACTTTGTTTTAAATGTTCTTAATCAAGATGTTTTGAGAACAGGATATTGATTCATCCGTTGAGACCAGAGTACATAACGTTGTCCAACTATTGGACAGTGTATTACCCATAGTTGTAGGGGAACAAAGGGGTTACATACTTGTAGTTATGGGATATCTATAGAATGATTTGACCTAGAGTTTCCTATTGGTTAGTAACAACTAGATCAATTACGAAATCTCAGTGTGACGATTTATGCAATTCTTTCAACTTGAGAATATTGGAATTTGACGTGAATGCTCCACTTTGATTATAGTTAAACCATGGCATGGTGTTCATTATATATGACTATAGTTGGGTCTGAGTTGAAGCATTGGAGGTAAACACTATTTAATAGAGAATCTGTCTCCTCTACAGTAAGAGGTTAGTACTATGGCAACTGTGGTTAACTCAAAGTCAAAGTTTCTGTCTAGAGCATATGGATTAATGATAATATTAATATTAAACAAAGGGCTTTGGAGATGGACTACATAGTTGTGTATGGATATTCAATAGAGCTTTGACCAAAAGCAAGCTTTAGATATCGAAAATGATACAGTGATGATGAAGAGAATGTTTGTATAATATATTGTTACTTACAGGTGTTGCTTAAAGTATGATTTTACCTTAAAAATCGGTAAGCGGGGAGATGGCCAAACTGTCATACCATTGGCTAAGGTGACATGTGACCATTAATATTTGATGTATTCGATATTAATTACCGACCAAGATCACACCAATTAGTTGCACAACATAATCTGTGCAGTCTTTGAAATATTACCTGATTTAATTAGTCTGTAACATGTTATAAATTAGTTAAGTTAATTAATATAATTATTATATTAATTATTGAGTGCCTTAGTGTTTAGGATGTCATTGGTGATTGTTATATTGATTCTGAAGTTTCGGGGTACTCTTAGTAATTTTATGGATGTATATATAATAGTTATATGTGCATACAAATATTAAATATGATTTAATATTAAAGTGTTATTTAAATTTTGATTTAAATGGTATAATATAAATTAGTAGGGCTGAAATTTGAAATATAAAGGAAGAGGGGTGGTTATGAAATGGATCGATGAGGTGATGGTCTGAATTAAAAGGAGGAGGTATTTTAGAGAATATACCTCTCTATACTTTCTTATGTAAACCTGGCCTCCTCCTCATTCTTTCATACATCTCTTCCCTTGCTCTCTTACCTCCATAGCAGAACTCTCCTCCTCCCCTCTCCCAAATACAAAATATCTCTCCCTCTCCAGTGTATTGTCGTGATCCTTGTAAAATTGAGCAAGCGAGATACCGATTTCAATTAGAAACTCTTAGATCGACGTGTGACGAATAAGTAGGATTGAAGAGGTGAATCCTTTTTAGATCCACAAATCACACACACATGGTCATAAACACTTATACACACACACACACATCTACTTTATTATTACTTTAAATCATATGCGCACACATTAATTTTTCAGTGGAAATTAGCCACAAGGGCCTCTTTAGTAAGTGAAATTAGTTTCTAGGACACACAACTAAAATAATTACTTTCAAGGACAAAACGTAAAATAATTAGTTTCTAGGGCCTAAAAAACCTATGAAATTATGCCTTTGAAAGTATTTAGACTGCTGACTTTGTCCTTGAAAGTAATTATTCTGCTGACTTTGGTCTTGAAAGTAATTTCTTTGAATGTGTGTCCTAGAAACTAATTAGACTGCATAGTTTGTCCTTCTGGTGAAATGCCCCATAATTTTATTAGTATTTTAAACTATATGTGCATGTGTTTGATTGAAATTGTTTTTAATTAAAAAAGGTTAATTTTTAATGGCTTACAACATAAAATAATATATATGTATGTATGTATGTGTGTATTATACATAAATTATAATATGATATATTACATTATATATATATATATAATTTAATTATATATACACATAATTTTAGTTTTTAAATTATATATATACATGTATTATACATAATTTCCACTTATTTAATTATATATATATTCAGTTTTTAAATAATGTGTGTATATATATGTACATTCTAAACAAAGTACATATATATATGCATAAATATTAAACATCTTTATTAATAATTGTAATATATGGGTGTCATATTTTTTGGTATCAACGTAAACCACCAAAAACGCCCTCTACAAAAAGTGTCACTCTACAGATATTAAACAAATCTTAATATTATAAATATGATCTAACTTACCAATTCAAAATGCACATCTACAAATATTACTAAGTCTTAATATTACTTAAAAGTAGGATCGAATAAACAAACTTATTTTACAAATTCAAAACACATTTATACAAATGTTATCTAATTTTAATATCACTTACAAACGGGATCTAACAAATAAACTTTCTTTACAAATTCATTCTTTATTAATTAATAATGGAAATAAAAATTTAAACTAATAAAAAAATTAGATGTTGCAACTTAAAGATAAAAAATCAAACTAACTGGACATTATTTCAACATAAAAATATGACTGAATATTCGTGCAAATCATTTTCTCTTTAATGGGAACATACTCAATTTACAGAAAAATAATTCACACGCGAAGCACGTGTCGTAACGCTCGTTATAAATATATATGTATTTCAACCTTACATATTTTAAATAAATAAACAAATAAATAATATATATGTATATAATATGTTTTCAGATTTAATTATAAATATAATATTATGTATGCATGTATTCATTAAATTAAACAACATTAATTAAACATGTAGTAATACATTATATTTATAAATTATAACTTATACAAATATTTTTTAACATAGAATTATTTGCATGTTTTACATTTTATATTTTGTAATTTTATAATCATTTGAATTAGCAAGCGGTATTTGAATAAAAGATTTATCTAAATCTTTAATAGTAGTTGTAATAAATTTGGTGTCACACTTTTTTGATGTAAGTGTGAACTACTAGAAATGCCCTCTATATATATTATCAAATCTTAATATCACCTAAAAATAGGATCTAGTAAATAAACTTCATTTACCAATTCAAATTGCTCTTCTAGTCTTCTATAAATATTACCAAATCTCACTATCACTTAAAAATAGGATCTAATAAATAAACTTTCTTTACTAATTCAAAATCCACATTTATAAGTATTATCAAGTCTTAATATCACTTTAAAAATAGATATAAAAAATAAAAAAAATTACAAGTTTGATCTTTATTAATTAATAATAGAAATAAAAATTCAAACTAACTAAAAATTAGATGTTGAAGCATTGAATAAAAATTCAAACTAACTATACCTGATTTCATCGCAAATTATGACTAATATTTGAATAAATCATTCATCTTGAATGTGTTAAACATATATAATTTGTAGAAAAATAATTCATGCGTGAAGCGCGTGCCGTAACGCTCGTAATACACACACATAATATGTATATTTTTTTTTTGACTTGGTAAGAATAGGTCAAACAAAAATATTTTTGAATACAAAGGATACTTGAAAAACAAATAAATTAATGTATACACTTTTTTCCTAGGCAAGCTAGTTTTTGTAGTTGTTGTCCACTTTTATAAATCATAAAGAACAGGTTTGAAGATGAATGCCTAAAAGCTACAAAATTCCACACTTAAAAGTACCACTTTCAAACCTAAGATAACAATGCTAACTAACATATGTACCATGCAATATACCTAAAGTTTCACAACTACACAGACGACACACTAAAGCTAAAGCCAAAATCGGGCTTGTATGGAAAATTAGCAAACTACGCATTTTCTTCACTGCAACCATGACACCTTATTGTGATCTTATGTTAACAACATACAATACACCATATTCTAACACACACTATGACTTACAGAACCTTCCACCATTAAATCAAGAGGCATGCACATATAGAGTTCCAAATAACAAGTTTCTAAGCAACAAGCGATGCTTTTGAAATATAACACACATAAGATGTGGTGTTAAAGAGATTCACCAAGCAAAAGCAGTGGCATTGGAGTAACTTAGTGAGCACACAACTGTTCCAACCTTCAAAAGCAGTATACTCATAACACTAAGCCACAAATCCACTGGAAATGCTCTCGAGCCACGCAGCCATAGGAAATGCTCTCGAGCCACGCAGCCACAATTGAAACCAAGCCACATCAAGGCAGTAGTAATGTAACGCTCCGCAAAATTAACCAAAAACTTAATAAAGAAATTAAATTAAATATGATAAGGGTAAAAATGAAATTTTCATAAATGTCAAAATCTGGCTACCAAACTTGATCCATTGCGTCCGTGATAATTTTTTGGCTAATTTTTATATGTATATTTTCGTAATCGGAGTTCGTACGAAAAAGTTATTAAAGTTTAAAGATTTGAAATAGAAAATAATTAAAATATATAAAATGAATACTTTAAATTGGGTAATTTTTACTGGACGACAGCCTAAGATGGACCAGTCAAACCCCAACGGTCGACCACTCCAAACCGAATGGTCGACCACTTGGGTACTGTCGGCTAAGAAAAATCTAGGCCGAACGGCCCGGATTTAATGAAATTAAAAAACAAGGGGCGAGTTCCTGTACCTATAAATAGAAGGTTAACTTAACAGTAAGAACCCTAAACTAATCTTGTATGCTCCAAAACTCTGTCTCTCCAAAAACTCTCTACTTCTCTTCGGATCGACCAGTTCTTCAAAAATAAAAATAAAAAACAAAATTAAAGATTAGAAAGAAGAGGAGACAATTAAATTGAAGTAAAATCAAAGGAAAAGGGAGAAATCAACAAATCAAAATGGAGGCAATTCAAGGTGAATTAAGAGGGAAAAAGCCTACACGAGGCGAGTGGATTGATTAATAAAATATGAGGATTAACTAGTAATTTGATTTATTTATATATCTGTTTGATTTGGGAATTTATCTTATTTGAATCTGAAATGAAGAGTTTATTTAATTTGGATATTATTTTAATTGCAATTATACGGAGATAAAATTTTATTTGATGATCATTGAAATCTAAGATATTGTTTAATTTAATTAGAGAACCTGTTTATCTAATAATTGTAATAAATTAGGAATTTGATAGTAATTTAACCTATATGAATATATGTTCCCTGTTTAATCTAAATTTGGTTAAAGTGATTTAAGACTATTTGTTAAATTTAATATATACTGATATATCAATACCATGTTGATTCTAAACCCGATTTAATTTGAATTGATGACTAACATACTTATGAAATGGTTAGAAACTGAAATTAGAAACATTGGAAACTATAGATAAACAAAGTAACTGTATTTAATAGAGAATGATAATTAATAGAGAACGATAATTAACAAAGAACAACGAAGTAAAAAAAATCAACTTCGAACGGTCGATAGGCTCAGCAAGCGATCGACCTCTCCAATAGCCGAAGGTCGACTGGTTAATGGGTTATAGGCACAATTTGAACCTCGGTCTAAGGCCCAAGTTATAGGTTTATATAATATATGTACATATATATTTATATGAATGTTAGTAATTTAGTAGGGAAATTAATTCCCTAAGTTTATGACTCATGGATGCTACGGTGCTGGATAAATGTGCATGTGGGCTAGTAGTCTTAAGCACTATTTATTCGAAAAAGTCAGTATTTGATAGGGGCGATTCGATTGTAAATTGCACTCACAGGAGGTTCTACAGTGTATGCGCAACACTGACGAGGTTTCTTGAAGAAATGTGTGGCCTGACACTAACAGGAGGTTCCTACTTCCTAGGTACAAGCCGTGGTATTTTTTATTGTTGATTTGATGCCCGGCGCCCTACAATAATTGGCGTTACGTTATCATTAAGAGTGGATACGGATGCAGCAAATCCTGAGACGTCTTTGTCATGAGTCGACATTGTGGGCTTCTCCTCAAGCGTAAATACGATACGTGTAGTTGTAATTTGGGAATGTAGTCCCAAGGATGATGTTGTTAGCGGTCCTATATTAGAAATAGTTTCTATAGGTTATTAACCGATCTGACGTGCTTTGAGGTTCGATTAGTTATTCGGCCTTAAGTGTGAACCTTCAGTAGATGTTGGATGTAGGTGTATTTAGAACTATATCCCTTAGGTTAATAAAACTAACCTTAGTAAGTAGTTCATAAACACAAGTAGGACACCCTAGGTCACATAAATTATAAATGAAGTAAATTGCTTGTGATCACCATATGTTTAGTAATATAACTCATTCACCAGACTTTTGTCTGACCCACTCATTTCATTTTCCCCCACCACAGGAAGGCGGGACAGTGGTTGATTTGGCTAATATGTGGAAAAAGAAGTTAAGCGAGAGAGGTCCATTATTCTTTATTGTTCATGATGTAGCTACTTATTGTATTAAATGTCTATTAGACTTTGTATTGTACTATAAAAACATTGTATGAACTAAGTATTTTTAGAGACTATTTTTCTGAAATGTATATTTTCAGTACTTATATTTTGATTCCTTCTGCTATGAGACCTGAAAATACGGAATGTTTTAGGTATTATCTTAGTCTCTATAATGTTTAAAAAAACCGATAGCTCGTATCTCTTGGCCAACGCAAGTCCAAAAGTCACCCTAGGTTTTGGATCGGGATGTTTGGAGGTGCGGTTTGTCATATTTGGTATAGGAGCTTAGGTTTAAGATTTCTTAGGATTTAGGTACGTATTGGGAGAACGCACTTGAACATTTTGAAAAAAAATGAGTTTTCCAAAATATTTTCAAAGAGTTTTCCAAAATGGGTTTCGAAAAGGGGTGTGTGTGTGTATGTATATGTATATAGAGTTTTTCAAACACTTTTCAAATGTAAGTATAATAAAAAAACACTATCGCTTATTTTTGCCAGTACTATCTGTAGGAAAGTTGTTAATAATTCCTAATCACATATAGTGAGAATGAGCAATTTTGATGGTAATGGCCCAGGTGAAGCAGTTAAGGTGAAAATCCCTATATGGTTCCGTCAGTATCTACAAGTGAGGAAATAAGTCGAGCCTAATCCGGCCGAGGGAGCGTATTTGTAATTTTCTAATATGTATATCTATTAATACACCACACCTTGTGCATTTTGATTCTTAAGGTGGTTGTTCCCTTACACAAGCAAGCATTGTGAGTTAAAGTGAAGGTTAAGATTATAACAGTTAAGATGGAAAAATAAATCCTTTACATATATTATAATTTACTCCATAAAGAAATGCTAGTAGAGGTTTCTTATACCAACTAGTAGTAGCAGGTAAATTATAGATTTAAGGTTGAGTGGAAGAAGATTAGTACCATTGGATCCATATAATAAAAGTATGATGTGATAAGGCATAATGGGAACATGAAAGAAGGACTTCACAAACTTAGAGAAAACCTCCCCAATTAAAGTGGAAATCCTATTCTTATATTGGTAGTAGTTGCAAAGAATCCATTTGACTATATCTATAGCTAGAGTGTTCCGATATTGGAGTTGGATACTGTATTGGAAGATAAACTCGAGTTAACCATCTTTGAAGAAGAGGGACGGAAACCCTATGCATTTAAAGTGTTGTTAGGTGTAGTTGGGCTTGTGTAAATTAGGTAGCTTTTATCTATTTCAATTTAAGTGATAAACCAGTGAAAACGTTTAGAAACAATAGATGTTTGATATTTAAAAAAGAAAAATAAGTTGGTTTATGATTTTCTATGAAATGATTGGACAAACTTTATAAAATTTATTTAAAAAGTATAATTAAAAGAATTTAGCAAAAAACAAATTTTAATAACTACTTTAAAGTTTTTGTTTTTTAAGCACATTGTTGTGCTTATCTCGATATGTGCTTTGCTTTTGATAAGGAAACTCTTGGAAGAAAATTTGAGAAGTATGTAAAACTCGGTTTTTGAATGTCTTCTGTAAATATTCCTATCATGATTTAAAATAAAAATATAGTAAGCTATAACATCATGTTTTCATTTAAAATACACTTTTGTGAAAATTTATTATTTATAAAGGAATATTTAGTAAGTGGCAATTTTCCACAAATATTTTAAAAGCTTTTATTTTGTAAAAATTTAGTGTAAGGCTTATAATTGCACCTATCTTTTGATATATTGTTTTTGGGCAGTGAAACGGTTGAAAAGTAAATTGAAAGATATGAAAAAGGTTAATTAAAAGAAGATGTCATGATTTTTGATAAATAAAACGTCTGTTGAAATTAAACAGAAGATTTTACAGTTTTGGAAACTTGCTAGTTTTGTGGAAATGATGTTATAACAAAGATTTTGAAAAATAAAGTAAATAAAGTGACAGTATTATTATTATTATCACTTAAGCTAAAAGAAGAGAATTAAATTGGAGTAATATAAATATGATTACACAACCTACAAGGACTGAAACGACTATGGAAGTTTAATGACTTTTTCAATCAACGGTTGAACTGGAAGGGTAGAGTTTTGAATCAAACTTCCTGTAATAGTGGAGAGTGAACATCACTTTGTGTTTTTCTACCCAAGTTTGGTTTGAATTATAGACTCTTTGTGCAAAAAAAGTTGAAAAGTATGATTTGGGTAAAATATATTTTAGAGCAAAGATGGGTAAGCCAAGATATTTTATTACATCAAAGAATGTTACGAATGCAAGAAGTTTTCTCGGTTTTGTTAGCTGCTATAAGAAGAATTCAGTTTTGCATGGAACTTGGAATGTGAGCATGCTTTTGGTTAGCTAAAGGAGTTGTTGACTAGTACACCTATTTTTGTACTCCTCGACAGTTCAAAGGAGTTTGCTACATATACTGATGCTTGCAGCGCAGGATGTGATGCTGTTTTGATACAAAAGTGTAGAGTTGTTTGTTATATTAGTCAACGGTTGGAAGTACATGAGAAGAATTGTCTGATACATGATCTTGAGATGACAGTTATTGTTCTGCTCTTAAGTCTTGAAGGTAGTTTAAGTTGTTTGTAGATTATAAGCTCCTAAAGTATTAGTTGTTTTAACATTGCCAAAAAAGGAAGACAATTTGGATTATTTATGGGTGGGTGGCGTCGATTTGACGTTTCAGATAATGTTACACCATGCATGTTGCTTTTGGCTTGGGAAGTTATAGGTACTAGATATGTTGTTTTGACTTGGTGAATCATAGGTAGCCAAGCAAGTAGATTGTCGTCTTATAGTATATGTTATATGGCGATATTTATAAAGTAATTGGTACTTGAGTTGTCGTCGCAACTACGAGTATGTTGTTGGGGCTGAGGTGATAAAGGTTCCATAAGATGTTTACTAGGCTAGGCCATCGTACATTTTAGATGTTCCTAGATGAGTTTTTAGGTACGGTGTTAGTTAAGTGTTTGTCGTTATGTCTAGTAGATTAAAATGGTTAAGCACCATTCCACATTAAGTTGTCTCGACCATAAAATAGTTGGAATAAAATGGTGAGAAGTTACGTTTGGGAAAAAGGTCCCATTAATGGGTTGGCATTAGGGAATGGTAATTTTTAGAAGTTCAAACTACAAAAGATATCCTAGATGGAGTTGGAATCAAAGTTGTACAAGGAATGGTTAATTCAACGATTTAGGTTCCCGTTAATAAAATGTACTATTTGCATGCTATGAGAACGCAAAGACGATTTTCATAGCAAATAAGACTTGGAAATTTTAGGTAAGATTGGAGAAAAGGATAATATGGTTCTTTTCGATCATCCCTCAAATTGGAAGAAGGCAATCTATTTAAGGATGTTCATGAAAGACTGACTTAGGATACATAGTTTGTGTTGCATAACAGTTACACGTGAACAATGTATCACCTAGTCGATTACCGTCAATGCTAAAATTATTTTAGATTATAATTTCATTTAAATTTAGACTTCACTTGGACTTAGGATTTTAGTTAGGTTTGAATCGAAAAATAGACCAAGTTTACCCTACTAGAATACTTGAGTATTTACATACTTGTATACCGAAGAACTTAGGATAAATTCATGCAGACTATAAATTTGATATCTAGGTACCACGATTGTTGAAGGACCGGAGAAATGGATCAGAAGTAAGATGAAATGGCTTAAGTTGAGTCAAATTAGAAAAGAAGTTATGCTATATTCAATAGTTTAAGAAATCACTAGATTTAGATGTCCTTGGGTGAAATGAAGGAATACCAAAAGATCTTATTTAGTAGATACTAAGGGGAACACCATTCACTTTCAGGTTTTCTTACCTTGGAATCTAGTAAAGGTAGTAATATGTATACTATTGGATGATCTAAGGCATGAGGTATGTACATTGTGGGTTTCATAAGGCTGCATTTCCGTTGGAACATACTTATGCTCAAGTTATCTATTATGGTGCATGTCGACATCACTTTATTTGAGTTGGTAGCAAAGATTATAGAGGGTTGCCTGTGCACGTACATTTAGGTTGAAGTTACATGCCAGTGGTAAAGTGATAAGTGTTGTCGGAAGAATGATTCACTGGAGAGTACTTGGAAAGTGAAGAGAGAATCCGATCTTTTCATATCGACTCTTTACTGAAAGATGTTTCCATCGACAGACAGGGACTACAAGAGATAAGAATAAAACATATGCTGACATGAGACACATGGAGTTATCCACGGTAGGCGACATGGTCTATGTGAGCATCTCGCCACTTAGATACATTATTAGGTTGGTAGTTCGGAAAAGTTAGCACCAAGGATTGTAGGGCCTTTTCCGATTTGGATAGAGTAGGGGGCTAGCTTATAAAGTGGATCTTCTTGAGGGAGTGGCGAGAGTTCACAATGTTCAATGTGTCACGTTTGCAGAAGTGTTTACACAATTTAGCTATCTTGGTCGAGCCGAGTCAATTAGAAGGAATTGAAATAGAAAGTGGTCACTTATTCGCCATGCACCTAGCTGCATTGTTGAGCATGAGTCAAAGCGACTCTGCAATAAAGTAATTAGACTGGTTATAGTCCAGTTGGAAGATGATCCAGTTGAGAGTACTTGGGAGCTTGAGGAGAAAATCCTAGCTACCTATTTAGGGCTCTTTTTTGGTGAGTCTCTAGTTAGAATAGCTAATTATTTATGCACTAAGGTTTAGCTTAATATACCTCATAAGTAGATACGTTTGGATGCTAGAATTGGCTGTGAACGTGTCATTAGGACATGTTTTGGATGATGGTTTATAATGGATGTATTTAATAAATTGATCCTTGAAGACAGGCAAATATTCTCGAGTTAGCATACACTCACAACATCACTTATTTTATTTTATTGAGTAATATGTGTGTGGTTGTTGCATATGGATCAAATAGTTGCGAATACAATTAGAATTGCCAGTACATTTACATAAGATGTTGCATACATTTTGGATACATGACATAAGCACTTGCATTTCAGACGGTCGACTAGATCAAGAGGCCGTCTAATTTTTGCATTAGTATAGATTCATATGCATTGCATGCCTACATGTACATATTGTATTAGATATTTGAACTAAGGACAATGGTTGCCAATGGTTAATGGCTGAGTAGATGGTTGTAAGTATTAGTTTCTGTATGTACGAGTTGCATTTTTCTATCATAGGAGATTTTGGGGACGAAATCTTTTTATGGGGGGAAGAATGTAACACCCCGCAAAAATCAACCAAAAATTTAATAAATAAATTAAATGAAATATAATAAAGGTAAAAATGGAATTTTTACAAACTGCATAATCTAGCTACGAAACTTGCACCATTGTAATCGACGCAATTTTCTAGCCAATTTTCATATATGAAGTTTTATAATCGAATATCGTATGAAAAAGTTATTAAAGTTTAAAAAATTTAAATAGAAAATAATTAACATATATAAAAGGAATAATTTAAATTAGGTAAGTTTTACTGGTCGGTAGCCTAAGTTGGACATGTCGACCCCCAACAGTCGACTGCTCCAAACTAAGCAACCAATCGCTTGGGCACTGTAAGCTAGGAAAAACCTAGGCCGAACGACCCAAATTTAATTAAATTAAAAATCAACCCTGCACCTATAAATAGAAGGTTAACTTGAAAATAAGAACCCTAATATTATCTTGTACACTCCAAAACACTGTCTATCTAAAAACTTTCTGCTTCTCTTTGGATCAACCAGTTCTTCAACAATAAAAATAAAACAACAAAATCAAAGATTAGAAAGAAGAGGAGACAATCAAATATAAGTAAAATCAAAGGAAAGGGATAAATCAATAAATCAAAGCGAAGGTAATTCAAGGCAAATTAAGAGGGAAATGGCCTACATGAGGTGAGTGGATTAATTAATAAAATATGTGGATTAATTAGTAATTTGATTTATTTGTATATCTATTTGATTTGGGAATTTATATGATTTGAATCTGAAATGAATAGTTTATTTAATTTGGAGAACAATGGTATATGTAGTCTCCTACCAACAAGACAGTGATCTATAAGGCCTTCCGTACAACGCCTTGAATGATGTCATCCCAGTGTTTTCTTGATAGCCATTATTATAAGTAAACTTCACTAGCAACAAGTGATCCTCGTAAGAACCTTTGAAATCTAAGATACACATCTAAAGTAAGTCCTCTAACACCAGGTTCACCCTATCGTATGTCCATCCATCCGCGGGTGATAAGCGGTACTCAAACTCAACTCTGTGCCTAACGCCTCATGAAGACTCCTCCAAAAATCACTGGTGAAAAGTGGATCTCGGTCGCTCACGATGCTAGAAGGAACTCCATGTAATCTAACTATCTCCCTCACGTAAAGTGTCACCAAAGACACTATAGTCCTCGTACTTCTAATTGGAAGAAATGAGCACATTTGGTCAGTCGGTTAACTATGACCCAAATACTCTCATTCCCCCTTACTCATAGGTAGTCCATCAATGAAATCCATAGAAATACTCTCCCACTTCCACTAAGGAGTATCTAACGGCTGAAGCAACCCTCACGGCTTCTTCTGCTCCACCTTTACCCTTCGACAAATCATACATTAGGCCACATACTCTGCACATGTCTCTTCATACCAGGCCAATAAAAGACTCTCTTTATGTCACGATACATTCTGTCTACGTTGGGATGCATGGTCATCCTAGAACGATGAGTCTCGGCTAGTACCATGTCAGTCAAATCCATAATGAGAGGAACACACAATCTACCATCTCTCTGTAACCACCACTTTGAGTCAACGACATAATGCCTCAAATGAATGGACTGCTCTCCTCTACTAATCCTCTCAAAAATATCCAATAGCTCCTTGTCTTGCTTTTGACTTGACCCTATGCAGTCCATAAGTGTAGGCTGCATATCCAAAGTTGCTAACAATAACATAGTAATATTTGATGATGGTCGAAAGTCGAATATAGAAATAAACTCCAAGTGCTTCCACTCCAAGAACAAAGGACTCAAAATCACATGCTTCTTACTAAAGGCGTTGGCTACAACATTACCCTTGCTTGAGTAAAGGAGATATCGAAGTCACAATGCCAAGAATTCCACTCACCTTTGCTGCCTTAAGTTCAAATCTTTCTAGGAGAATAAATACTTCTGAGATTTATGATCTATATATAGCTCAAACCACTGTCCTAAAAGATAGTGTCTCCATGAATTGAGTGCAAAGACAATGGCTTCCAACTCAAGATCGTGGGTAAGGTAGTTTCTCTCATGGACCTTCAACCGCCGACTAGCATAGCTCACCGCTCTCCTTTCCTACATCAACACCACACCTAACCCCATACCACAAGCATTGGTATATACTATGAATGCCTTAGTACCATCAGGTAGTACTAGAATAGGTGCACTAGTCAATGACTCTTTCAGCTTGATAAAAGCATCCTCACACTTCGAACCCCATGAGAAAACCAAATTCTTCTTGGTGAGGCGGGTTAGAGGGGCAGAGATTTTAGTGAAGTCTTTAATGAACTTCCTACAGTAGCCCGCCAAACCAAGGAAACTCCTAATTTTCGTGGCATTCTTGGGCACATGCCAATTTTGTACTGCAGCAACTTTACTAAGATCGACCGCCAATCTATGCTCCGAGACAATATGTCCCAAAAAGTGCACCTCCTTGCGCTAAAAGTGGCACTTGGAAAACTTCGCCTTCAACTTATGCATGTGGAGCGTATTATGCACTTCTTCTAAATGCATATCATGCTCCTTCTAGCTCCTCAAATAGACTAAAATATCATCTACAAATACCACCACGAACTTATTAAGCAACCCTCTAAAAACTTGGCTCATCAGATCAACAAAGTAGGCAGGTGCATTGGTCGAAAAGGCATGACTAACCACTTATAAAGTTCGTCAAGTGTACGAAAAGTAGTCTAATGAATACCGTCCTTGGCTATATGCAACTGATGGAATCCGATAGCTAAGTCAAGTTGAGAGATTACTGTCGCTCCAACCAATTGATCAAAGAGATCGTCTACGCGGTGCAATGGGTAACGATTCTTATTTATCAGCTTATTCAGCTCTCTATGATCAACGCAAAGCCTCAGGGAACCATCTGCCTTAGTTGCAAAGATAACTGATGCTCCCCACTCTGAAATGCTCCTCCTAATGAAGCCCTTCTCCAATAATTCACTCACTTGCTTAGTTAGCTCGTGTCTCTTATTAGGAGTTATGTGTCTCAAGAGTAAGGCAATAGGTCTAGCGTTCTAGTCTAGATAAATCCGGAATTCGATCTCTCTCTATGGTGTAAGACTGGTAACCCCGAAAAAGACATCTGAATAGCCTCTAACTACAGGCACTGAATCTAACTCATCATATGATAGGTATAATGAACATAGGTAACTCAACATAACTGAACTTCTAGGATTGCAATAAACCTCTAGACTGCGCCCACTACAAGTACCCAACCTAACAACCTTCTTATCATAATCTAGGACCGCCCCATGCATCATCATCCAATCCATGCCCAAAATCAAACCAAACCTAGAAAATCCTAAGACAAAATCATCACAATTAAACTCGACCTCCAAAATAAATAATTTCAAACCCCTACATATCATTGACAAATAGGACGATCCTCCAATTGGGTTTGATACAACTACAGGATCTATAACTATGCTAGTGTCTAGTGTAACTCATCTACAAGTCTACTAGAAATAAAAGAGTGTGATACCCCAGTGTCAAATAAGGTATGAATGGATAAACTGGATAGAGTTAGCACACCTTTAATCACGATCTTCTTCCCTTTATCCGCTGCTGGAGGCACACTCGAGCTGGGAATGGCATTCAGTGCGTAAGCTGCTACAACCTAAGTATAGGTCTTCTGTGGTGCATGACACTCCCTCCTCATGCTCCAATTGATTGCAGCTATGACACTTGATCTTCGAGATGTCTGTCTTGCACTCTTTAGTAAAGTGGCCTTTCTTACCAATTCTCATGCACAACATCTCCTACTTCCTAATCTTCCCTTTGGGTCCTACTCCACCCTTGGCTGATCCTACTATGGCACCTTCCCTCTTGACTTCATGGGCTCGTCCTTCACTCCTCCTTGGAGACAATATTCAACAATGTCATGTTCACCAAACCCTCATAAGTCCCACCCATAGGAATATGACTAAGAGCCAAACCTTGGAGAGGTTGATTCAACCCTTTAGCAAACCTCAAAGCTTTCTTGTAAGGGGTGTTTATCAGCTCCATTCCAAACTTAGCCAACTCATTGAACTGATTCACATACTCCTTCACTGACATCTCTCCTTACTACAAATGTATGAATTTCTCTAACTATACTCCATCCTCTGCTCCGAAAATAAACTTCATCTCAAAACGTCTCCTAAACTCCCCCTAAGTGATCTCTCTCTCTCTCTCGTCAGTCTCCGCCACTACACCATCCCACCAATTTAGAGCCTCCCCTTGTAAATGCCAAGTAGCAAGCTGTCTCCTTACCTCATCAGCAAAATCCATCAATCCAAAAATCCTCTCATAACTGCGGATCCATGTCCTCGAGTCCACATACAACTTAGTTCCCATATATGACTTCCCTACCAAACTGGCAATGTCCTTACATAACTTAGCGAAATCGACGACGGGTGGTCGAGTAGGAATCGTACCTATGCACGTTCTATGGGTCCTTTATTAGGATTTAGCTTGGCTTATCCTCTTGCTTGCAGATACCGATGGAACCAAATCAGAACGTTCACGTCTGGAATCTTAACTGCATCACCTAAGCCGCAATCGATAGGATCGCTCCTCCTTTCTATTTGTGATTTTGGAATTTATTAGCAACTTTTCCATAGATAGTATTGGCAAGAATAAGGGAAAGCGTTTTACCATATTATACTTATATAAAATCTTTGGAAAACTTTTTGAAATATGTTATATATTTTTCTATACACACACACACATTTTTAGAAACCCATTTTGAAAAACTTTTTGAAAACCTTTTTGGAAAATATATGTTTTCAAAACTTTTTCAAGTATGATCTCTCAGTACATACCTAGTTCCTAAAGAATTTAGAACCTATGCTCTGATACCAAATGTGACGACCGTATGATTCGAACCTCTGTCCTTTCCAAAAGCAACACCATGCACTAACCAATGTGTTAAAAGATAATTTTGTTAACTTTCTTAAGGGATGTTACAAACTACCCCCATTAAAGAGCCTAACGACCTCGTTGGCTCATCATCACACACCACCCAAGCGTTGTGCTTGTAACCTACATCGGTACCACACCGACTGACATAAAATACACAATTCCGGCTGGGTATAGGCTCCGATACCAAATACGATGACCGTGGGATTCAAACCCCTACCATCTCGAAAAGCAACACCACGCACTAACCAATGTGCTAAAAGATCTTTTTGTTAACTTTCCCACCCAGTTGGATTCAAAAACAATGGAACTAGGAGGATGTGACATTGTGATTGTAAAAGTAGTGATGTAAAGATGTCGATTAACAAAACATAGGAAAATAGAGAGCGGCAAAGAGAGAAGATGAGATGGATTAACGAAGATGAAGATGAAAGAGGGAAGGATATATGAATAGAGGTGGTGGGCGAAAAGTTTTGATTTGGGGAGATGAAGATGGGTAGTTGCTGAAACTAGGGCAACATTAATCTACAATTTTTACTTTTGACATAAGATACTTGCATTAATTATCTATACACACACTCACACCTCAACATTTAATTAAATACATTATGCATACATAATGGTTTAAAATATAAATTATTCAATATATATAGATAAATAGACAAAAAGTACGGATAATATATATATATATATATATGGTATTATATATATATGTATATGTATACAAACCATGTACATATATGTTAATGTGTATAAATATATGTATATATTATATGTGTGTTAAAGGAACCAAGACAGTCAGAAGCGGGTGAAATAGGTAGATTTCAAAAAATATATTCTATTTTGGATCTATTGAGCCTATGAGCTCAATAAAATCTAAAGGTTATTAGATCCAATCTAATATTGTTTTAAATAAAATCTCATTTTATATAAATTGTTCAAAAAGGAGTTCCATAAATTTGATTTTTATATAAATTATAGTATACCAATATGTTCTTATATGTATATGTGTGTAACAGTTAATTGCTTTATATTATTATTATTTTGGCAAATGAAGTGTCAAGCTGTTAGTTATGCAAACTATTTAATAGATCATAAATGCAATGAATATGCAACTAATTAGAAATAACACTTTATACTTATATAAACAATTCACCATATTTTGCTTAATTTGATTAAATGAAGTTTAATTTAATTTAAATTAAATGAGTTTTAATTTATAAATATATGAAATACACTAATATGTGTATAGTGCATGTGCAACAAACATGAAGTTTACATGGTTAATGTGACCATGTATAGGTACTGAGATTTACATCGCAACGGACACATTTGTCTATTTATATATGCCTACGTTGTCCAAAGTTTTTTTAAAATAAAATAACAATTGTAAATGTACATATAATAATTATATGTATGTGTGTGTATGTTAAATATTGTTTTGACTATTTTAAATGTTTAGAATTCAAGAATTAATAGTTTTAAATCTATTTTTAACTTAGGAAAGATTTAAAATTAAATTTATAATTTTTACACAAAAGTTCCATTTATAAAATTCAAATTCAAATAAAATACGTATATGTGTACATGGAAAATAATTACAAATAATGTATTTAATTTAAAATAACATAAATTTATAAACTATATAATTACACACATACACACAAATATGTGTGTGTATCTATGTGTGTGCGCGCGCTCATGTATTTTAAAACTTAAAGTTACCAAATAGAAAGCTAACCTTAACTCATGAAGAATTCAAAGTAGGTTTATAATTTTGCACAAAAGTCCACTTATGAATTTTGGGTTGAAACAATTTTAAAATTATATAAATATAATAACCAAATGAATTTACATACAAATCAACAAACATACATCACATTTATTCAATTTTCGTAATGATTTCAACTGATCAATACATGTAAGTTATGTATATTTATGTGTAAGAAAAGTTAAAAATTAAATAAATTAATTGAAATTGATTTCCAAACAAAATTGTTTTTTGTTTAATCATTGATATCCACATCAACAACAAAATTAAAGCGGACAACCCAGACATATATAAATTTGTTGTAAAAGGTGGGATCTAAACATTACATATATGCATATAATCAGAAGAGAAGTAGAATGGGATCTAAACTATATTAACATCATGAATTACACAGTGAAATAAAATCAAATAATTACCTTAAGATGAAGCAGAAAAATCACACCTTAAATGAATAGTAAATTCCTGGATTTGATAGAATCAACTTTGGATTTTGTAAGGATCTAGAGGCTTGAATATTTTTGACTTTTTCTTAATTCGTTTTAGAAATTTTTATGTCATGGAGGCCATTAAGGGAGGGAGGATAGTTGGAGGAAAAATGAATTGTGGGTGGAATTAACGAACGAAAGAAAGATTTTCTTTTAAAGGAATCATTGAAACTTTCCTGGTTTCTTCCTTATAACCTTCCTTTGTTAATTTTTATTAAACCTCAATCAAATCCCCTTCCCCCTATCGTTCATGGTCGAAAAATAATGTGCCAAGATAGGCGTTCTAAACTTCTAAATCCACTTAGTAATTAATTGATTTAAATCAAATTTAAATATTTATCGACATCGTATATCAATACGTATATATATATATATATAACTTAAATATACACGCTTTATTAAATATTAATGGCATTCAAAAATTAAATAAACATTAATAATTAATATTTTTTAAATATTGATTAATTTAATTAATTTACAGTGATTATAAATTAATTAAATTGTGTGGTTTATTCGGAGTATTCACCATTGCGGCTGTGCGACTCAAAGGAGTCAATTCAGTTAGTGATCAGTATCGAACAATTTGAATATTAACGACACATGTCTCCTTGGCTAGCGGTGTGACATTTTGGCCAAATTTATCACTTACAAATCGTTTTAGTAAATCCAATTTTACAATTATAAGCGGTACCAAGTAGTAACGATTATTTACACTAATTCCCTTCGCCAACACTATATCACAGAGGACATGGAATTTGGTTTTGGTCAAAATTCCAACATCGTCTACATTCAACTTGATTAATCGAAATACAAAATAATTGGCTCAATAATAACATTTATTTTTAGTTGTACTATTCTGGCCGAAGGCTTTGACTTTGAGTTGACTATAGTTGACCGTAATACTAACCTCATATAACCGAGGAACCGAATTCTCTACTGAATAGTATTTTACTTTCGATGCTTCAACTCTGACCCAATTATAGTCATTCGATGAATGTCATGCCATGATTTAACTATATTCAAAGTAGAGTGTCCACATTAAAGTTCAGTAGTTTTCTCAAGTAGAGAGAACTATGTAATATCGTCACTTCTACACTCTCTATTTGAATTTAGTAATATTAACCAACAGAAAACTCTCGAGTGAGTCATTCCATGGTAATCCAACAACTATCAGTACGCAACCTCTTGGTGCTCCTATCAGCCATAAGTAATACACCACCCAACAATTGGAGAGCATTACGTACTCTAGTCTTAACGAATGAATCGACGTCCTTTCTCAAAACATTTTGACTAGGAATATTTAAAGCAATATGTTATTTTAAGGGACATTTTTTCAAACACCCTACAAAAGTTTCAAAATTCAGTTGGGCCCCTGCCTAAAAAAGTTTCATGGAACACCCCCATTAAATTTTCCAACAAAAACGTGCATTTAAACTACATATATTTGCAGCTGGAACTGCATACATTTACAACTGGAACCGCATATATTTAAAGCAAAAACTGCAAATTTTCATTTTACAAAAATATGTATCTAAAACGACAAATATTTGCATTTTGAGTTGCAAATATTTGCAGTTCTAGCTGCATATATATGCAGTTTAAAATGCATATTTTCGCTGGAAAATTTGACAAAGGTATTTCTTGAAACTTATTCTTGGTTTTCAAGTATTAATTTTGAAAACAAGGGGCCGATCCTAATTTCCATTATTTTTAATGTGATAAATTTTGCATGATTACAACATATAGTAATTACTATCACTTAACTTATCATTTAGGTATTTTCTATTTAATATGCTTTATATTAATTATTTAATTAATTATATCATAATATAACATAGTACATTATATGAATCAAACACTTTTAATATGAATAATATTGGTTATCGAGTTAGATATATGTAACAAACTACATAAGTGCCCTTAGGGAATTTGTCTAACTCTATCAATCTCCCACTTGCAAATGAGGTCATTTTTGGAATCTTATACCAACTTCTTCGATTGATTTTCTCAAAAACTAATTAGGTCAGTCTCTTAGTGAACAAATAAGCTATATTATTTTATTTACCTACTATGTACATTAACTCTATCCTTTGTTGATAAACTTCCTTTATCATGTGGAATCCTTCAGAGTGTTTCTCGATTTCTAGTGAGCTTTAGGTTGTTTTACGAACCGTGTCAAAGCATTGTGTATATAACATTGCCATGAGATTCTGAACATATGGAATCACCCTAGCTCAGTTATAAATTTGTGCATTTATTTATACTTATTATATTGCAGCGCTATTCAAGACGACGTATTTAACATTTGGTTGAATCAACCACTACTCATTGTTTGGAATATTTTCAACTTAAAGTTATTAACTTAAGATTGAACTTGAATTTGGAATTGACATACCATGCTCGATATCGGTCACTTATGAAGTTCGAGTCTGTGCACTCCATCACGAGGAGTTCGTTGTTTCTATAAAAAGTTCTCTAGTATTTCGTAAATACTCAAGAACACCCTAAATTATCATTTGGTGATCTTAATTCAAGTTAGCACTTGCTTTATGTATTAAATGCATAAGTGAAATGTGATATTTTAGACAACACAACATGTATGATAAATTTCATTGCCAATGCATAAGGAATCCATCTTATATGCTCCATGTTAAACATTTAATATAACGTCTGCATATATTATTTTGAGACAATCCCAACATCCTTTTATACTGATTGTAAAATATGTTAATTTCAAATCCATAAACGAGAATTAAACAACCATACTAAGATGATTTTAACATGAGTATATCGGTGACAATCATAAGTTTGTTGTTTACTTATAGTTTTGAAATATTTTAGTATCTTTATAGTGATTTCTTACAGACACATGCTTCCTCTACATTTTGATTGAAACTTAAAATACTTGATTTGTCAATCAAAATACTTGCTCAACCATGTTGCTTATTTAACAACACTTCCGTATTATTTCTTGGATCATATCCATTAACCCACAACTCAAAATCGCTTCTACTGACTTTGAGACACTTTGGTTATTAAGTGAAAATGCATATTCTAATTATTATTTTGGAATTTCTGTTTCAAGATACGTATAGCAAAACTCAATGTCATATCGAGTAATAATTTCTTAAATAAAATCTGAATTAACTTAAGTATGTTGAATGACGAATCTATTACGTCAATCTCAACAATTAAAATTTATAATTTTATTCTATCAATATAGCTTACTATATTCCAACCATGTTTTCTTCTTAGAGACACTTTTGTGGTCGATGGATCATATCCTTTCAGGTACAGCAATCAAAATCATATTTTGATAATGTACTTGGAATCCATTCTGGATTTGCACGTCATGCCATATGGTAGGGTCAAACTCTTAATGGCTTATTTGACAGTTGAGGAATTTCATTAGTCGACATCGATAAGAAAATCATTGTTTTTCTTTTATGTACAATAATTCTTATTAGATATTCTAATTAATTGTGTCCGTTTAGACTTGGTCAATTTCACTTTATCCTTTGCAATCAGTCTTATCTTTGGATAGTGTCCAAATCCATTTTACTATCAATAACTTCTAAAAGAAATTCTTTCATTATGAAGTTGGGGTATTTCTTGAAACAACAATTGTTTCTTAATGCAACAGAATATGTATTCATAAACATTATATGAGTTTCCTGTGAATATATATATATATATATGTATATGTTTATGTATGCATGTTTGTATGTATAAAACAGATTTGGTTTTTAAGTTTATGAAACTTGTGTTCATAACATAAATCATTCAATCAATATTTATCGGTCCCAAACTCAGTTGGGGTGGTCCATACAAGGTCCCTTTATAACAAATATTATGTGCAATCTCTCAACTTAAATAATCCGTCAACTCCATGAACTCGGATATGTATGGGTTGTTTCATCAACTCTTATCTTGTATGATTTTAAAAACTATGCTTTGAATGAATTAAATCTAACCTTATGTACTTATTCTTAAGTACACGTCCTTACAGAAAGAAGTTACTTAACTTCGCTCATCATCAATTGTACTTTTTCCAACAAAATCTGATTGCTCCTTATCAACACATCATTATGTATCACAGGGAGGAGTGACTTTTTAAGTCGAATTATATTTGTTTTTAAGTACATTTGGAACTCCTTTCCAATACACTCACTTATTCGATCAAATCAAATCATTTTCTTTTCTTTTGCACGTCATGTTATTTACTTCAGTTGTTATATTCTATTAACTTATCATAAACATACTACATGTGTATTAAATACACATGTTCATGTTTGCAATAATTGATCGGTGAATTTAATGAAATATGTGGAACCGTTTTAGTACCATTAGACCTAAGATTGCATACATCTATATGTATCAATTTTAAGAGAAGAGTTTACCAACTCTTTTGTCGTTCCCACTAAATGGGTGCTTCGCCCTTATTCGTTTGAGATACGATTCACCAATACCATATTACTCATAATTAGTTGATTAAAGAATTAATTCTCAAAACTGTAGCTTTAGTTAATGATTCCAAAATAACTATAAAAAAATTAGATGCTTCTATGTAAAATATCTAATGCAACAAATATCATTATTTGCATAGATAGATTATTTCATAACAAATATTCAACTATTCATAACAAAATAAAGCTATATTTATTTTCAATCAATGATGTTTTTACTTATTATTTCATAATTAGTATTTAGTACGAAAACAATTTTTTGTATCTTGATGCATCCACTAATAAGTATTTTATGACATGCTTCCACTATTTCCACCATTACTATAAAAGTGTTTGAAATACAAAGCTCCATTTAGCTACTAATTATGGGCTATTTATTTCTTTTACTATAGCGAGTTTACAGTCTAGAGTTTTCAATCAAACATCTTAAACTCATAGAAATAACTTTTGTAGAAAATAATTTTCTATATTAAAACACAACTGAAACAGAAATCACATTCCTTATTATATATTAATTATCTTTTAGTATTTTTTATAATTCTCGTTTCTGATGTCTCTTCATGAAGTAGAGAGACGGTTCACTCTCCATGCCACAACTATTTCTATCTTACATCTACTCTCGAACATTCGCTTTTCTTTCAAAAATGGTCGAGCAATTAAAAGAAAAACTTATTATAAAACAGTAATGAACTATTTATAAAAATGCACTTGGTTATCCTTAGCATTTAAGGATAGCAAATAAGTTGCACTTTACATAAACTGATCAAACTGACATTTTAATGATCACATTCTTAGGTGCATCTTGTAGCTCTTGATCAGTTCCAGATCTAACATAATAAGGTCCCTGTCATAATCAATCATATTGAATACATGAGCTCGCTTTATGGTTACTTGCTTTTTTCAAATGTACTAATTTCATCGAAGTTTCATACATTTTGAATTGCAATCGTTTACCATATAACATTTATATATGATCGGATATGGATCAAATATCCATATTCTTGTATTGCTTAAGAGTTCAAAACCCATAAAAGATAGTATACAATCTCGAACAAATAAATATGTAAGTGACCAAATTACGAACGTATTTAGTAGTTGTATAATTAGGTGCTTGCATTGTCCTTGAATTGACAAAATGAAAAAATATTTATTGGTAAGTATATTTTATATTTCTATGTCAATCTTAATTCAGTTCATTGGTATTATTTAACTGATAAATATTTTATCAATTATAACAGTTGCAGAAATTTATCTAAGTAGATTATTTTAAATTTATAGCATATATTCTTACACTAATAGAAGGGTTAATGTTATCATTTTATTTTTCTAATAAGACCCCATTAGATTTTATGTTTCTCAAAACCCAAAGAAAAACAAAGAAAATTTTCGATTTCTCTATTGGGCGTTAGGACTTACTTATCTTGGAATTGTTACCTTAAGGAATATTAACAAATCGTAGGTCCGCAAATGATGAATAATACTTTATCATTGTATCATATACAACTCCTAATCCATGGTCTTTGTCTTAAAATCATCTCAACCTTGAGGAATATCAACATATCGAAATAGAATATTCACTCGTACCTATTATTTCACGATGATCTAAGCATAATGCACGTAACTTGAGGATTATTAACAAATATGCGCATATATCTTATCCTCGTCTAGTCAATACATTAATAGTACTACACATAACATCTGTAGCTTGAGGAGTATCAACAACTAAAGAGTATGCAAGTAATATGTTAATATGTAAATGGTAGATGACTTATATTAAAGATTCATAATCTTTAACATATATTTTGAGTGATATCAATTTAGAGATGGGGCATTTCACTAGAAGGACAAACTTTGCAGTCCAATTAATTTTAGGACACACATCCATAGAAATTAAGTTCAAGACCAAAGTCAGCAGAATAATTACTTTTAGGACAAAGTCAGCAGTCCAATTACTTTCAAGGACATAATTTCATAGGTTTTTAGGCCTTAGAGACTAATTATTTTGCATTTTGTCCTTAAAAGTAATTATTTCAGTTGTGTGTCCTAGTAACTAATTGCACTTGCTAAAGAGGCCCTTGTGGCTGATTTCCACTTTAGAGAACAGTGTATTTTTTATGAAATACCATTATGATTCAAGTATTGGAAACATTTGAAATCAAAGTATACATACAATACGTATTACTTGTTCCTTAAACCTAAATTGGGTTTATTATAGTTCCATTCAATTTTATACATTCACCTTATATAAGTTTAATTAATTTACAACTGTTTATAATTTAATTACATTATATAATATTATTACACATAATATTAATATAATCATATTTAATTAATATTAGTTCTTATTAATTAAATCATATTTATTTTATTTATTTTATTTAAGCTAGTTAACATTTAAATAGTTAATCAAATATAACATTTGTACTTTGCTTATTTGTACATATCAATATATGTATACATCTTAATTAATTAACCTTTAATTAATTTAACTTAATAAATTTTATTTAATTAAACAATTTAATTAATATTATAATTAATTTGAAATTTTAATTTAATTTGTAAACAATTTTAAGGTAAATAAATAACTACAACAATTATAGTTATACACATATACCAATATATATGTTTAAACGTATTAACTTTTAATTAATTTACCCAGTTAAGTAAATTTATCATATTAATTAAATTTTTAGTTTCAAAACTAATTATTTAAATTCTCAAAACAATTTTGAAAATTTTGAATGAATTTTATAACTTTTATAAAATTTCCCTTTTATATTTTAAACTTAACTTTTGAACCTAAAATTTAAATTTAAAATTTTGAACAAATTTGAAAATCAGCCTGAGGCCCAAAATCAATTTGGGTCTTTATATCGGAGATAGCCTTTAGGCTTACTTCGTCTTTTAGGCCAGGTTAGTAGCCATATATAGCAGAGCACTTGTTATCCAAACCCAACATCAAACACTACCTTTCTAGACACCCTACTAAATGGATATGATTTAAGTAGTTAGCCCTAGCATTGCTAATTTAGACCACATAAACTAGTAGGGTTTTGATACCGTTGAGAGAATTAGGCCAGTCGGAAGTGGGTGAAATATGTAGATTTCAAAAAAAAAATCCTATTTTATATCTATTTGGCCTATGAGGTCTAAATGGTTGTTAGATACAATCTAATGTTGGTTTAAATAAAATCTCATTTTATTTAAATAGTTCAAAAAGGAGTTTTAAAATTTTGATGTTTATATAAATAAGAGTATATCAAATATACTCTTATATGTATATATGTATGTAATAGTTGATTGCCTTGTATTATTAATTTGGCAAATGAAGAGTCCAATTGTTAATTATGCAAACTATTCAAAGGTCATAAATGTAAGGAATGAAATTAGAATAACATCTACTACTTATATAAACAATTCACTATATTTTACTTAGTTTGTTTAAAGGAAGTTTAATTTAATTTAAATTCAATGGCTTTTAATTCATAAGTGTATCAAATACACGTATGTGTAAAGTGCACATGCAACAAATGTAAAATGTATATGGTTAATGTAACTGTATATAGATGTTGGGATTTACATCGCAACAAACACATTTGTTCCTTTATATATGTCTTTGTTGTCCAAAGTTTAAAAAATAAAATAAAATAACAATTTTAAATGTACATATAATAGCAATCATATATATATATATGTATATGTGTGTGTGTGTGCGAGCGCCCACGCGCCCGTGCGTGTGTTAAAATATTGTTTTGACTATTTTTAATGTTCTAAACTCTAGAATTAACAATTTCAAATCTAATTTTAACTTAGGAAAGATTTAAAATTAAATTTATAATTTTTACACAAAAGTTCCTTTTATAAACTTTAAATTGAAATAAAATACATATATGTATACATGAAAAATAAATCCAAACAATGTTTTAAATTTAAAACAACATAAATTTATAAACTTTGTAATTATATACGTCTTAAAACTTAAAGTTAGCAAATAGAAAGCTAGCCTTAACTTATAGAGGATTCAAAGTAGGTTTATAATTTTGCACAAAATTCTACTTATGAATTTTGAGTTGAAACAATATTAAATTATGTAAACAATAACCAAATTAATTTACATATAAAATCAATAAACATACAAACATGCATCAAATTTTCATAATGATTTCAACTGTCAACACATGTAGCTTATTTATGTTAGTGTGTAAGAAAGGTTACAAAATTATATCAATTAATTAAAACCAATTCCCAAATTTAAATCTTTTTTGTTAAATCATTAATTTCCAAATTAATAACAAAATTAGATTGGACAACCAGACATATATAAATTCATTGTAAAAAGCTTGTGATCTAAATAATACATACACGATGGACATATAATCAAAAGAGAAGTAGAATAGGGGAACTTAACCTGTATTAACATCCTGAATTACATAATTAAATGAAGTTAGAAAATTATCGAAAGATGAAGCCAAAAATCACATCTTGGATGTATAATAAACTCCTAGATTTGATGGGATCAACATCTCGATTTTGTACGGACCTAGAGGCAAACACAACCTTGAATATTTTTTATTTTATTTGAATTTATTTTGGGAGTTTTTAGGCCATGTAGGCCATTAAGGGAGAGTAGAGAGTAGGAGGAAAAATGAATTGAGGTGGAATGAAAGAAAGATTTTTTTTAAAGGAATCATTAAAACAGTTCCAATTCCTTCCTTAAAACCTTCCATCTTTAATTCCACATCAAATCTCAATCAAATCTAGTCTCCCTATCATGCATGGCTGGTCATGTATGTGCCAAGATAGGCCAAACTTTAAAATCCACTTAGTAATTAGTTGATATAAATCAAATTTAAATATTTATCGATATCCTTTATCGATACAAACATATATAACCTTTGTATACACACTTTATTAAATACTAATGATATTCAAAAATCAAATAAATATAAATATTTAATTTTTCATAAATATTAATTAATTTACAATAATTATCAATTATTTAAATTGTGTCATTTATTATGTGCATTCATCATTACGGTTGTGTGACTCAAAGTTTTAAATTCAATCAGCGATTAATATCAAACAATTCAAATATTTATGTTCACAGCCATCTTGGCTGGTGGTGTGTTTATTTTGTCAAATTTATCACTTACACATCTTTTTAGTAAATCCAATTTTACAATTATAAGTGGTACCCGGTAGTAATGATTATTTACACCAATTCTCTTCGTCAATACTATATCACATTATGACTTATGGAATTTGGTTTTGGCCAAAATTCCAACACCATCTGCGTTCAGCTTAATTAATCCAAATATGGAATCCTTAGTTCAATAATAACATTTATTATTAACCGTACTACTCTAATTAGAGACTTTGAGTTAACTATAATTGATCGTGATGCTAACATCATATAACTAAGGAGACAAATTCTCTATTAGATTGTGTTTCACTTCCAATGCTTTAACTTAGACCCAACTATAGCCACTCAATGGATGTCCTGCCATTAATTAATTGTAATGAGAGCAGAGTGTCTACGTTGAAGTTCAACGGTATTCTTAAGTGGAGAGGTCTATGTAATATTATCACTTCGAGATTCTCTATTTGACCTTAGTTATATTAACCAACATAAAACTCTTGAGTAAATTACTCTGTACTATCAGTATGCAACTTAATGGTGCCACCAACAGTCATGAGTAATACAGTGCCTACATTTGGAGAGCGTTACTACTCTAGTCTTAATGGATGAATCGATGTCCTTTCTCAAAACACCTTGACTTGGAAGATTCAAAATAATATGTTATTTTGAATATGGTAGATTTCTAATGATTATAACACATTATAATTACTATCACATAACATAATAGTTGTTTATTAAATTAAATAATATTTTTGAAATATTTATTATTACTACTTTTTTGATATTTTAAGTGCCGTTGTATTTAGTAAAATGCATATATAAAAGTTATATGGGTGCATATCGATATACGATATTGGTAAAATATTTAAATTGAATTTAAATAGATTAAATAATGAATTGGTTTGAGAAATTTTTAGGCTCATCATAACCCATTTATGGCTGGCTAAAAAAGTGGTCCGGGAATTTCTTATGCCATGGAAGCCATGGATTTCGGTAGAGACAAGAGGAAGAGAGCAAGAGAAAATGAACTGTCAGGAAAAAAAATTATGAATGAATAAAAAGAATTTTTGTTTCAAAGTAATCATTGAATTCCAATACCTTCCTAAAAAAACCTTCCCCTTTTTTATTTCCTCATTAAATCTCAATCAAATCCATAACAAAATCAAATTAGATAGCCCAAACATATATAAATTCACCGTATAATATTGGATCTAAACTATGCACACAAGATTAACATGAAATAGAAAAAGTAGCTTATGAGGGTCTAAATTATATTAGCATCATGTATTATATAATCAAACAAAATTAAAAAATAATCTTTAGATTAAACCAAAAACCACACATTGAATAAAGAATAGAATTTCTAGATTTGATAGAATCGACCTCTGGATTTTGCAAGGGTCTAGAGACAGATCCTACCTTGAATATTATTGATTTTAATTAATTAGTTTGATCAAATAATACATGATGCTAATATAATATCGATTCCCATATACCGCTTTTTTGATTTCATGCTCATTATATATGTATAGTGTAGATCTCATAGCATACAACGAATTTATATATGCCTGGGTTGTCGATTTAATTTTGTTATGGATTTGATTGAGATCTAATGAGAAATTAAAAGAGAGAAGGATTTTTTAGGAAGTAGTTGGAAATGTTTCAATGATTCCTTTAAAACAAAATTTCTTTTCATTCATTCATAAATTTGTCTTCCTAACAATTCATTTTCTCCTACTCTCCTCTCTTTGCCAAAAATCCATGGCTTCCAGGACATAAAAATTCCCAAACATTTTAACTTTCTACCATGCCAATTAACCTTCTTTGATGCCAAGAGCCTACCATTGAAGGAATTGGGCCAGTTGAAAGTGGGTGAAATAGGTAGATTTAAAAAAATTCCTATCGTGAATCTTTATTGGGTCTACAAAGTCTAAATTTATTTTAGATCTGATCTGAAATACTTAAAATAAAATATTTAGTTTATTTAATTTTTAAAATTTTTTTAATTCATAAGTGTTCCAAATACACTTATATGTGTACAATGCACGTGCTATAAATATGAAGTTTAAACAGATAATGTGACTGTATATAGGTGTTGTGATTTACAACGCAACGTACTCATTTGTCCCTTTATATTTATCTTTATCGTCCATAGTTTTTGTTATAAAATTAACAATGTACATATAAATATAATAACATTTCCATACACAAATATATATATACATACACATATATTAATGTTACTTTGACTATTTTATATGTTTTTGAATTCTAGAATTAACTATTTTAAATCTAGTTTTAACTTAGAAAAGTTCTAAAATTAAATTTATGATTTTACACTGAAGTATCTTATATAAAATTTAAATTTAAATAACATACATATGTACGCTTGTATTAATAATTGCAAACAATGGTTTAAATTTAAAACAACATAAATTTATAAAATTTGTAATTTTATATGTCTTGAAACTTTAGGTTGGAAATAGAAAACTAGTTAACTTATGAAGGATTCAATATAGGTTTATGATATTTTGCACAAAAGTCTATTTATGAAATTTTGAATTGAAATAACTTTAAAAACATGTAAACAACAACCAAATGAATTTACATACAAAACTAATAAACATACTAAACATGTATTTAATTTTCAAAAAGATTTCAAGTAACACATTTAGCTAACTTATGTTTATGTATATATAAGTTACAAAATTATATCAATTTTCAGGTAATTTTTTAAAACTTTAATATCCAAATCAATAACTGAAATCAATCGGATAACCCAAGCATATATAAATTCATTTTATAATATTGGATCCAAACTATACATATAAGATGAGTATGACATCAAAAGAAGTAGCATATGGGGATCTAAATTATGTTAACATTGTGTATTATATAATAATAATAAAAATTAGAAAATTACCTTGAGATGTAGCTAAAAATCACACTTTGAATAAAGAATAAAGCTCCTAGATTTGATTGAATCAACCTCTAGATCTCACAGGGATCTAGAGGCAAACATCACGTCGAATATTATTGATTTTATTTATCTATTTTGGGAATTTTTATGCCATGGAAGCCATGGATCTTTTCCACAGAGAGGAGGAAGAGACTGGAGAGTAGGAAAAAGTGAATTGTCAGGAAGAAAATTCCTTTGAATAAATAAAAAGAATTTTTGTTTTAAATGAATCATTGAAAACCATTCAAATCCCTTCCTAAAAACCACCTCTTTTAATTCCTGATTAAATCTCAATCAAATCCCCTTCCCTTATCATATATTTTCAACAACAAATATGGTATAGAAGAGTGGTGAAAACAAATGAATTAATTTGTAATAAAAGAGAATAAAAGGCTAGAGATCTTATGTCTTCCTTTAGTTACTCCTTTGCCTTTCAAATCAAATTTGAATTCCTTTTTCTCCTCCTTTTTCCGGCAAGCCATAAAAGAGGCATAATAGGCCCCAAAGAAATTCCCAAACCTATTTAGTATTTAATCTATTTAAATTCAAATTAAATACTCTATCAATATTGCATATCGAGATGCGCAAATATAACTTTTATAAACACATTTCATTAAATACCAATGGCATTCAAAAAATAAAATAAATACCAATAATTAATATTTCATAAATATTAATTAATTTAAAGTTGTAAATTAACTAAATTGTGTGGTTTATTCGGAGTGTTCGTCATTGTGGTTGTGCAACTCAACGGTGTAAATTCAATCAAAGGCTAATATCGAACAATTCGAATATTAACGTTCATACGTTGCCTTAGCTAATATTGTGACATTTTGGCTGAATTTATCGCTTACACATCTTTTTGGGTAAAAATCCAATTTTACTACTATATATGGTACCTGTTAGCGGTGATTATTTACATCGATTCTCTTTGTTAAAACTGTATCATTTTAGGACTTATGAAATTTGATTTTGGTCAAAATTCCAATATCGTCTAAATATAATATAATCAACATTCAACTGGATTAGTCCAAACATAAAATCCTTAGTTCAATAATAACAATTATTATTGAATGTATTGCTGTGGTAAGAGACTTTGACTTTGACTTTGAGATGACTAAAGTTGATCGTGATACTAACTTAATATAATCGAAGACGGATTCTCTATTGATTAGTGTTCTACTTCCAATGCTTCAACTAAGACCCAACTATGGTCATTCGATGGAGACCATACCATAATTTAACAATAATCAAAGTAGAGTATCCATATTAAAGTTCCATAGAATTTTCAAGTTAAGGGAACTGTGAAACATCATCACTTCGAGATTGTCTGTTTGACCTTAGTTATGTCAACCAACAGAGAACTCTTGATTAAGTTATCTATATTTATCCAACAACAATCAACATGTAACCCCTTGGTGCCCTTAACAACCATAAGTAATACACTGCCCAACATTTGGAGAGCGTTACGTACTCTAGTCTCAACGGATGAATCGATATCCTTTCTTGGAACATCTAAACTAAGAATATCTAAAACAAAATGTTATTTTTTAATGTGATAAAATTATCATGATTACAACATATTGTAATCACTATCACATATCATATCATTTAAGGATTTTCTATTTAATATACTTTAAATTAATTACCTATTTAATTATATCATAATATAACTGTTATCCCGCTTTTTGACCAGGTAGAATACCATGGGTTTGGTTAAATGGATTTTGATATCACCAAGGTAGGAAGCCCAAGGAGATGATTATTAGGTTTGGGAAATCAGATATAAGCAAGGCTATGGATGATAGTCAAGTGGATTCAGGTGAATGACATCCCAGACTTGGCTAAGTATGGATTGGTACTTCCCATAGGCAAGGGTTCGATACATATCCCTTCCCCTAGGTAGGGGATCAGATCGTATCACTTCAGGAGATAGGATCAGATTACTATGGCTATGAACAGTTAACTTAGCAGATCAACTTAACAGAGATCAGTCAATATCTCAACAAACACTGGGGGAACCAGGCAAACAACTATGGAAACACGAAGAGGAAGTGGAGGGGGACCACCACAACCGATTGCATGGCGCCATGTGCCCCTACCATCAATCAGTGCCAATCTCCATAGAAGGCCCAAGTGGGCCCCAAACTTTTTGGATCGGTTCGTCTTGGTCTTGGACTTCTATGCGCCGATTTTCAGCTGGATATTTCAGTGTCTTCTCCTATAAATATAGGATCGTTGGCTCATTGTAGAGGATCTTCTTTTGGCTCTTCTTTATTGTTTCTCTTTCCTTCCTCCATTAATTTTCTAAGGCTAAAACAAACTGTATTTGTAATCCTACAACTTAATAAAAAGATTGTTGGAGTGGACGTAGGCCAGAATTTGCCGAACCACTATAAAATTCGTGTGTTCATTTACTTTTTTGCTATTGAATCTGTGATCTGCGCATTTAATTCTCCGTTTGGAAATTGTGACTGTATTTGTGGTATTGATGCTATTAAAGCCAATAATAACAAATATAATAGAAATAAAAACCTTTATTATGAACACAAGATTGATTATCAAGTTTGATATATGTAATATGTTATATAATTACCTTTAGTACATATCCCTAGCTTTATCAATCTCCGACTTACACCTAGGGTCAATTATGGAATCTTATTCCAACTCCTTTGATCAGTTTTCTCAAAACTAATTGGTCCAGTACCTTAGTAAACGGGTATTCTATCTTGTTTTAATTATCAACTTTGTCAATCAACTCTCTCCGATGCTGATAAACTATCTTTACCATATGACCCTTTGGAGATGTTTATTGACTTCTAATGAGCTTTTGGTCCTTTTGCAAACTGCATCGCAGCATTGTTATCATTTAACAATGTCATGTGATTCTCAACATTTGTAATCAACCCAGTTCAGTTATAAATTTGTGCATTTATTTATACTTATTATATCGCAGTGCTATCAAGGCGAAGTACCTAGTTGGTTGAATCAACCGATACCATTTGTTTTTAACATTTCCAACTTAAAGTTCTTAACTTGAGATTGATCATGAATTTAGGGTTGACATATTATACTCAGTATAACTTATGAAATTTGAGTCTGTGCACATGTTTATAAGGAGTTTGTTGTTTCATTAAATGATTCTCTAATAATTTGTGAATACTCGAGAATACTCTAATATGTCATTCGTTGATCTTAATTTTGATTTGATACTTTCCCTATGCATTAAATACATAAGAAAAATGCAAGACAATACAACATGTATGATAATTCCTATGCTAATACATAAGAAATCCATCTTACATGCTCCTTAGATATTTTAGTATGGTGTTTATATACATAGTTTGGGACAATTCCAATGTTCTTTTATACTGATTATAAAAGATGTCAATTTCAAATCTAACATCGAGAATTAAACAACCAAACTAAAATGATTTTTAACACGAGTTGATAATCATAAGTTTGTTGTCTACTTATAGTTTTGAAATATTTTTGTACCTTTATAGTGCTTTCTTACAGACATACACTTCCTTTGCTTTTCAACTCAAATTCAAAATGTTTAATTTTTCTGTCAAAATGTTAGCTAAATTTCGATGCTTATTGAATGATACTTTGTATTAGCCCTTAGATCCTATCCAATGACCCATAAACTCTGGATAGCTCCCACAAATTTCGAGACACATTGGTTATTAAGTGCAATAAGCATGTTCTAAGTCATTGTTTATGATTTCAGTTTCATATACATATACCAAAACTCAAAATCATATCGAGGAATAATTTTGCGAGAATCCAAATTAAATTAAGTGCGTTGAATGATGAATCTGTTACGTTAATTTCAATAATTGAAATTAACGATGTTACACTATCAACGTAGCTTACTATATTTTAAATACGTACCTCATGAGCGAGTTTTACATGCAGTCCTTCGACTAGCACAACCATCATAGGACATGTAGAGGTAAGACGCAATGCTTCGTCACAAATCACAATGTGAGAACCTCCTATCATGCTACCTATAGGGATCAAACCCAAAACATCCAATGTACAAGGTGAACACCTGAACCAACCTCGCTTTGATACCATTGATGGAACCGAGTCAGTTAGAAGCAGGTGAAATAAGTAGATTTCACAAAATTTCCTATTTTGGATCTATTGGGCCTATAAAGCCTAAAGAAGTATTTGATCTAATTTATTGTTATTTTAAATAAAATCCCATTTTATCTAATTTGTTAAAAAAAGGGTTTTATAAATTTGATGTTTATATAAATTCATATATCGAATATACTCTTGTATGTATATGTGTGTAATAATTAATTGCTTTGTATTTTTGTTTTAGGTAAGCGATATTTTGGGTAAGCGAAAAGTCAAGTTATTAATTATGTAAATTATTCAATATGTCACAAATGTAATGAATGTGTAACTAATCGACATAACACTTACTACTTTTATAAACAATTCATAATTTTTTACTAAATTTGTTTAAAAGAAGTTTAATTTAATTTAAATTAAATGAGTTTTGATTTATAAGTGTATCTAATACGCTTATATGTGTATAGTGCATGTGTACAAAATATAAAGTGTACATGGTTAATATAACTGTATATAGGTGTCGGGATTTACACCGGCATATTGTCCCTTTATATATGTCTTTATTATCTAAAGTTTTTTTTAATTTTTTACATAGAATAACAACTGTAAATATACATATAATTACAATTATATATATATGTGTGTATGTATATGTATGGTAAAATATTCTTTTGACTATGTTAAATGTTTGAATTCTAGAATCAACAATTTCAAATCTAGTTTTAACATAGGAAAATTTTAAATTAAATCTATGATTTTACACAAATGCGCTTTTTATAAACTTTGAAATAAAATAACAAATATACACACACACATACACACACATGTATAAATAAATACAAAATTTGTTTTAAATTTAAAAACAACATAAATTTATGAACTCTGTGAATTTATATATATATGTTTTAAACTTTAAGTTATCAAATAAAATATTAGACTTAATTTATGAATGATTCACAGTTGGTTTATAATTTTGCACAAAAGTCCACTTATGAATTTTGAATTGAAATGTCTCTAAAATTATATAAATAACAACCAAATGAATTTACAAACAAAATCAACAAACATACAAAACATGAATTCATTTTTCAAAATGATTTAAACTGATCAACACATGTACCTTACTTATGTTTGTATATAAGAGAGGTTATAAAATGATATCAACAGATTAAAATTAGTTTCCAAATCAAAATTGCTTTTTAACCATAAATATTGAAATCAAAAACAAAATTAGATCAGATCACCCAACAAATATAAATTCATTGTAAAAGGGGTAGGATCTAAACAATACATATAGATTAGCACATAATCAAAAGAGAAATAGAATATGGAAATTAAAATGGAATTAACATCATGATTATATTATGAAATAAAATTGGAATATTAACTTAAGATGAAGCCAAAAATCGCACCTTGAATTAAGAATAAAACACCTAGATTTGATAGGATCAACCTCTGGATTTTGCAAGGATCTAAAGCAAAAATCACCTTGAATATTTTTTATTTTATTTGAATTTGTCTTGGGAATTTTTTATCCTTAAAACCATGGAAATTTTCGGCCATTAAAGGAGAGATGAGGACAATCTGAGAAAATGAATTGTCAGAAAGAATAATGAAAGAAATTTGTTTTAAAGGAATCATTGAAACCTTTATAATTCCTTCCTTAAAACCTTCACTCTTAAGTTCCTCGTTAAATCTCAATCAAATCCCCTCCCCCTCACAATGCGTAGCCAACCAACTATGTGCGAAGATAGTAACAATGGCACGGTTTATTAATTTAATAAATATTAATGATTAATATTTTACAAATTTTAATTATATAAATTAATTAAATTGTATGGTTTATTCGAAATATACATCATTACGGTTGTGGGACTCAAAGGTGTAAATTCAATCTGCGATTAATGTCGAACAATTTGGATATTAATGTTCACACATCAACTTAGCTAGTGGTGCGATATTTTGACCGAATTTATCCATTATATATCTTTTTGTTAAAATCCAATTTTGCAATTATAAGCGGTACTCATTTGTATCGATTAATTACACCAATTCTCTTAACACATTATCATACTAGGACTTGTAGAATTTGATTTTGGTCAAAGTTACAACATCATCAACATTCAATTTGATTAATCCAAATACAAAATCCTTAGTTCAATAATAACATTTATTGTTAACCGTACCACGTTGGCCAAAGGTTTGACTTTAAGTTGACTACAATTGACTGTGATACTAACCTCATATAATTAAGAAGACAAATTCTCTATTGAATAGTGTTTCACTTCCAATGCTTAAACTTAGTTCCAACTATAGTCGTTCGATGAACGCCATGCCACGATTTAACTATAATCAAAGTAGAGTGTTCACGTTGGAGTTCACTACCCTACATGGCGACTAGCCTATCCATTTAGTAGGATGTAGAAAGGTAGTGTCAAAGGTTGGGTTTAGGTAATAAGTACTACACCATACTTGGCTACTGGCCTGACCCGAAGGATGAAGTAAGCCCTAAGGTCATCCCTAATGTAAAGGCCCAAATTGTTTTGGCCCTTGGGCTAGTTTTCATTTTTTTTGAATATATAAAATTATATTTTAGATTAACAATTAAGTTTAAAGTATAAAAGGGAAATTTCATAATAGTTATAAAATGTTCAAAATTTTCAAAATTGTTTTGAGAAATTAAATAATTAATTTTGAAATTTAAAATTTAAATAATATGATTAATTAAATTAAATAATTAATTAAAAGTTAATTGATTAAAACATATATAGTGATATATATATATACATAACTATAATTGTTGTAGTTATTTATTACTTAAAATTGATTATGATAAATTAAATTAATATTAAAATTAATTAAAATATTTAATTATATAAAAATAAAATTGATTAAAGGTTAATTAATCAAGATGTATATATACACTGATATGTACACATAAATAAATTATAAATTTTATAGTTGATTAACTATCTTACTGGTTTATGATGAGCAATATAAAATTTTCGTAATTTTAAATAAAATAAATAAATAAAATATTATTTAATTAGTAAAGATTAAAATTAATTAAATAAGCTTAAATTAATAAGATACATGTATATATTCTATAATTGATTAAATTATAAAAGTTATAAATAAGTTAATACTTACATAACTATATATGTATAAAATTAATTGGAACTGCAATAGACTCAATTTAGGTTTAAGGAATAAGTACATATGTATTGTACATATACCTTGATTTCAGATGTGTTCGACACTTGAATCATGATGATATTTCATAAAAGAAACACTGTTCCTATAATCGATATCATTCAAATTATATATTAAAGATTATGAATCTTTAATATAAGTTGTCCTCTATCATTTATATATTAATAGATTACATGCATACTCTTAAGTTGTTAAGCTTTCCTCAAGAAGGAATGTTATGTGTAATACTATTGATATATTTACTAGAAGAGGTAAGATACATGGACATATTTATTGAGCTCTCCACAAGGTTTGTGCAACATACTTAGGCCGTCACGAAATGGTGGGTATGAGTAAGTAATCTCTTTCGATTTGTTGAGCTTTTCTCAAGGTATAGATGAGATCAGGACAAAGACCACATGTTAGAAGTTACATACGATACAACCGATAAGATGTTATCCATCGCATACGGGGCTATGATTTATTGAGCTTTCATAAAGATTAGAATCCCAAGACTTGTGTGTTCTAACACCTATTAGAGAAATCAAAAGATTTCTATGTTTTTTCTTAGGGTTTTTAGAAACATAAAAATCTAGTAGGAGCTTTATTAGAAAAATGAAGTTGTCATATTTAACCTTTCTAATATAGTAAGAATATATGTTATACTAGTTATAATAATCTACTATAATAGATTTGTGCAATTAATATAATTGATAAATTATTTATCAGTAAAATTATACAATTGAACTAAATTAAGACTAACATAGAAATATTGTAACATTGCCCACTTGGAGGCTCAAAACTAACGGCTACGGATGCTGTAGTCATCCATAGTTATTAATTCTCGGTGATCAAATGCGGTAATGTTAGATACATTAACATAACAAAAACACATGGATATGAAAAAATTTTAAAACCATTAAACAAATTTCTCATCCCATTTCAATTATATTTCAAATTCATTACATAACCCCAAATTCGATAACCATGTTCAGAGAAAATATAATTATTACAAACTATGCTAAGAGCGACACATGAAAATGCCCTCTTGGATGATCAGAGTCTAAACATATGCAGTTAAACCACTTTGTGTTTACACCAAGACACAACGGAATCAACTAGAAAAGAACTCCTATTAGCTAGCTTGCCTCCTGCATGTCTTCGGAAGCTTATTCGTCTAAAGGAGAACCTAAAAACCTCAACTCTCAAACTACTCAAAATCAATTGAGTACCTGAGAGTTTAAGGGGAAAACATAAACTTTGAGCCAAACAAAAAGCCTGGTATGAATAATAACCTACCATCTCAAACCATTTAGATATCTAGTGAGACTACGACGCTTAGCGAAACGGGTTTTTTCCCTACTAGTATCTTACCCAAAAATTTATAATAACCATATACTGTGCTGCTGCATCAACAATGGTTAAAAACATAGCAATTTAAAATATATCATGATGATATGCAAACAAGCAAAATATCCTAGATTTCTCATCCCTATTCATTTGACTATCTGTCTCGGTTAAAGTTTCTAGGGTCACTATTAACCTACTAATTTTCATGGGCTGACTAATAACCCATTCAAAGCTTATGGACTATCTGTCCTGTCTCATAGTTTTCATAGGATCACTAAGAACCTATTGACCCCTGCCAATTACTTCATTCAATTATTTCATGGGTTCTCCCTGAATCTATTGGTATCTCCAATAACTTGTTTTATATCATAGTTTTCATGGGTTGACTATGAACCTATTGATCTTTGTCAATAACTTTATCCGGAAATAGTTTTCATGGGATCACTATGAACCTATTGGCCCCTGCAATAAACTCTCTCTCCAAACATAGTTTTTGTGGGTTTACTATGAACCCGTCTAAACTGACAACTTCTTGATCAGTCTTTGGGCATCCTATGTTCTGGTCTACCTGACCTCCTGGATGCAATTATACTCATATAGGAGTTTTTTTTGAGAGAGATGGGTGTGTAGCATGATACTACACAGCCGGTTTACTCATATAGGAGTTAACTCAATTTATATTCACCACTGGGTCAACCTAGCTGGTGATTCTGCCCTTTCACCCCCAAAATACAATTATGGGTCCATTGTATAGTAAATATATTTATAGAAGAAGCATATACAATAACATAACAATACCAACATTTATGGTTTAATATCCTTGATATCATTTCCGCATGTAATTTGGTTAATACCTTTAACCCATTATTTTTATCAAGGCAAGCTTCTTTAAAAACTCCAAATCTAAAAGCCATTTCAAAACTCTTTTATATTGCCATGGGTTTTCCTTTAAAAAGGAGAATGGATTCTTTATTTTGAAAGCTAAGGCTTTCGAAACCTTAGACCTTTACTTTCAAAACCATTAGAATATATCTTTCGAAAGAATTCAAACCTTCTTTTAAAAACACTTAAACATATGCCTTTCGAAACATTTAAATTATCTCTTTTGAAAGCATCAAAACCTTCCTTTCGAAACTATCAATACATTCCTTTCGAAAGTGTTAAAGCATACCTTTCCAACTTATAGAAGCATAGCTTCGAAACCATTTGAAAGTACCTCTTTTGAAACCATTAGGTTTAATCTTAAATATAACTTTTGGGTCAAAGTGAACATAAGCAAAAGTATCCCTTTTGAAACCATTAACCTTCAAGTAAAAGAGTTTGGGAAAAACAGACGGCTTCAGAACCATTCTTTCGAAAGCTTTAATCTTTTAAGTAAAACAATTAGAAGGGTAGCTTTGAAACATCTTTCAAAGCCATTGTCTTCAAAACCTTTAGTTCAAATGGCTACTGGAGCCCTTTTGAAAGCACTGTGAAGCGGCTTTTATATTTATAAAACAAAACTTACCTTTCGAACTTGTTGGTAACTTCAACCTATTCGAAAGGTATGAAGACGGCAGCAAGGTTTCGACTTGGTTCAAAACTACCCTTTCGAAAGCTTCATTTTTTAAAACATAAAACGCGGCAACTCATTCGAAAGCTACCATTTCAAAACAAGAAGGCAGCAACCCCCTTCGAAAGTTATTTAAATTGGCCTTGACCCCTTTGAAAGCATGGTTTTGACTTTATACCTCCCGCTTTTCTCCAATCCACTACGTACCAAAGCATTGATACCATGTGTATTGGTTTCGATTTGGTTAGGTATAACAACCCTGCTTTCTACGCCGTATAAATAAACAAACTTAATTAGAATAAGATTGTTTGAATTTGATAATTAGTAATTTGAGAATAAATTTTAGCTAACTAAACTATATTTAATAGTGATTTGGATTTATGAAATTAAATTCAATTAAATTAACAAATTCTATTTTTTATTTAATATAATGGAATAAATTATTTTAATTGAAATATAATTTGTCGAAGGGTGTGCAAATCAATTTATATTAGATAGAAATTTATTTTAGGAATTAAAACACTAGAATATGATAAACATTTATTTAAAACTAAATTGAATCAATATATAACCAAGCCCAAACCATTTAAATCTAATATCGCTTATCCTTTAGAATATTACCATCACTTCAATAATTCAAGTAAAAAAACCGTAGCTTCCCATTTTTAGAATTTCCCACCCTAATTGCAAAAAGAAGACGGTGATTGACAAAAAAGGTAATCATGCGATTAATCACGATGCTTGGAGATGCTCAAAAGCGACATCTTTAGGGGAGGACGAGAGGTAATCGATGGCGATATTTGATTACAACTTGTGCTGGAGTGAACCGATTCAAACTGGTGCATGCTTTCAGGTCATGATGAAGGTAGGAGGTAATGCAGCAGGCGATGGTAGATAAGGGAGCTTGTTGCATGATTGGGTGTCCGTGTTTGATGGCCGTGACCCTAGGAAGCTCGCGCTTGAGTTTTTGTAAGCCACAGTTGAAGACGGCTCAAGTGGATGCTCGATCCTGTTTCTGGCGAGCTGGAGGTAGCTGGTGAGGTTGTTGGCCGATGGGGAGGACGCTATGGGAGGTAAATGAGCGATTGATGAGGGAAGCAGGGATGAATTTTGGGTCAATGGTGGAGACTATGCAGATGTTAATATATTAGAATTTGGGTGAAGCGGATTTTATGGAGTTGAGTTTAATTCTGCATTCGTGAATTTGGTGGGTTTTTATTTAAACTCACAACTATATCTATATAGCATTGAGGACACATATATATTATCCTGATTGATGACTGGATTGCATGGTTGAATTGTTTGTTTGGTGTTGTGATGAATTTAGATGATATCGATTGCTTGTTACAATATTGGATTGAATTAATTGTGCAGAATTGGATATGATTATGGATTAATTGGGAGATTTTTTTAGTTGGATGTATCGATATACAAACAGAGTTCTATCCGTTTGTGAATTGAATTAGACAATTATTTGTATGTTAATCCATAAGCAATTTACTAAACATTATTCAATTTAGCTACTTTTAATTTACAAATATATTTTAATTATAAATAGCAATATAGTTTTCTATTAATTATAAAACTCAATTTAAAATCAATATGGTAATATATTATAAGTTTTAGAATTGTTTTAAAAGGAAAATATAATATATTAATATTTTTATAAAATATAATTTGAAATCAATAATATTATTTCTAAGCGATATTATATTAAATTGTTTTAGAAAGTATAATATTACTTAATAATAGTAATTGATTATATAAAAATATGAAATAGCTTTTATATGTAAGATTTAGTTTCATAAATTATTTTAGGAATTTAAATTGAGTTTTCTAATGTTATTAGTAAATATCTAATAATCAACTAAGTTTATATAAAATTGGAAAATTAGTTATTTATTGTAAATATTAAATTTTATCAGAGTCTAGATGATCATTTAATTAATTTTGGGATATGGATTTATTATCCATTTCTTAGTATTCGTTTTGTTTTATAAATTTATATGTTGTAAATGAGTTTTGTTAAGTATTATTTAAGTATGAACTTATAGATGCTTGGTTTAAAGATGCTTAAAAATAATAATTGTCTTAGAAGACCATGAAATAAGAATTATATAAAATGTTTAACTTCTAAAATTATTTTGGAGTTTAAAAAGAAGTATATTTACTTTTTGAATATGCAAATGAATATTAAATTAAATTAATTTTTGGTTATCTATTTATTGTTGTTTATAAGTATTTATTTTCTTATATGATATAAAATGATATAAATGATTTTACGAGATATCAATTTAGTAGTTTTATATTATATTTATTTAGATAATCTATTTTATAATTCTCCGGATCAATCATTTCCTCTAAATTGATTTGGAATATATAAATGTTTAGTAATGATTTTTGAGTTTATTTCTCATCTTCTCAATATTGATTTAAGATAATAAGAGTGATTCACCGTTGATATAGATTTGATTGATGATTTTAATATGAGATGGTGATGACATCTTTCTATTTGATTTATGGGATTTAATTTCTGTATGATGAGAAATTTGAATAAATAGATTAGTAATACCATTTGGGATGGAACATTCGGTAATACTTTTTCAATTATTCATTGGACTTATCATATAGAAATATATATTGTGTGGATCGAGCATAGTTTATGAGCTTTGAATAATTATTCAAATAATATGCGGTGGTATGGGACGCCGTTATGTTATTTGTTTGATTATTCGTGGTAAGTAAATATCACTCAAACGGGGATTGCACTCATGGGTCCATGTGATACTCGGTGAGGAGTATCTTATCATAGATATTGGTATGAGAGCTGTGTGTCGGCTTATTATTAAAGATATGTTTAGCAGTAGGATATGAGTGATATATGACCATCCATATTTGCGTCCAACTTCCTTTTTTTCCAAGTGTGAACCAGATTGGCCAGTATCCACCCTGGCGGCCTAATTATGGGGTAGTGCCCCAAATCCACCACCTATAGTTATATGTCCATTTGATGCGCATCATAGTATTAGTAGTAGTAGATGGGTTGTTGCCCATAGCCCCTAGTGTCGCTTAGGCCAGCAGTCTGTTACCATTAAGGGCAAAGTAGGGTCGTGACTGGAGCTACGCGTAGACGAGACACTGGTGGATGGAGTCACGATGTCCGTCGAGGTCACTAAAAACTATAGGAATAGATGGTACTCTACGGTAGGCGAGTAGACCTGGGTTCCTGGAGCAGGCTTGCGATAGACGGCTGTCAGTCTCCCCATCTGTTTCAGGGTATGTGAGTATAGTAGATTGACATGTACCTTGAAGACTATAGGAATAGACGGTTACTCTATGGTTGGTGTTTGCACAAAAAATGGGCAAACACCTCCAAGTCGTATGATTTAGTTGATTTATGTTATTTTTAGTGATCTGGGTGATTTATGCAAATATATAAAAAGCAGGGACTAAACTGTAAAAGACACACGGATTTATAGTGGTTCGGCCAGAATGTGCCTACGTCCACTTTATATGTTATTCTCCTTTACTGTTCAGATTACAAGTACAAAGCTTTGATACAAGTATATGAAAGTTGTTTGAAAGTTCTATCCGTGCTTGAGCTCTCAAACTTGTCTGCCATTGTTATACCCCTACCCCTCTATTTATAGAGTGAGGCTGGGGGTAGGAGTCTTAGATGTATATAGCTGCTGGCGGGCCTGGACTGACGTGATCTGGCCTGGCAAAGTGGGTTCGGCATGCCTTGGTCCGGTGAAGGTTGGTCCGGTGAGTGGATGGAGTGTGGATTGGACCGGTGGTTCTGGTCCGGTGGTGAGTGGGAGTGGTTTTGGTTCGGTAGTGTTTTGGTCCGGTGGCGAGTGGGGCGTTAATTGGACCGGTAGTAGGTGGAGCATGGATTGGACCGGTAGTAGGTGGAGCGTGGATTGGACCTGTAGTAGGTGGAGTGTGGATTGGACCGGTGGTTCTAGTCCGGTGGTGAGTGGGGATGCCGAATAAAGCTTAGGCAAGCCTGGACGAAACTGATGCTTCTTGTTCTTGAGATCTCCTGGGTGAGAACATGCCCAACATTTGCCCCCCAAAGTGGGGCATATGCCGGTATATGCCACGCTTTGTTTTAAAATTAATGACGTTAGCTTGGATGCCCCCATTCGGCCCAAACGCCGAACCAGCTAGTCCGGTCGTCTATGTTTGCCTATAAGTATGGGCCTTATGCTTTTGTTATTCCTTACAATCTGAAATAGCCGAACCAGATTCTTGCCTGCCGAATCAATCATATCACCGAGCCAGCCTTGATTGCCGGACCAGGTGAGGTTTTCTTTTGCCGAATATACTCCATTCTTGAATTACCAAATGAACTTCTAGGGAGTATGAGTGCCGAATGAACTTCTAAGATTCGAATCACCGAATGGAACTTAGGGAGTAGAGTGCCGAATGAACTCCAAGACTAGAATTTCCGAACGACACTTAGGGGGTATGAGTGTCGAATGAACTCCTAAGATTCGAATCACCGAATGGCACTTAGGGAGTAGAGTGCCGAATGAACTCCAAGACTTGAACTACCGAGTGAAGCTTTTATGTTTTGAATTATGAATGAGATTCCAGACTGTAGGTACTTGCTTGTTTATATCTCTACACTCCTTGTTCTAACAATATGTTTTCTCGTGTTGCAGATAATGTCTCATAAAGTAGAAACTCGTTCTGACAAGAAGAAATCCAAGGACAAAGGAGAGTCCTCCATAGTGCCCCCAGTTCAGGCAGAACCAGGACGACATGTACCAACCCCGAGATCGTTAGTAGACGGGTACGGTCCTCAAGAGCTCTTGAACTCACCGCCTGACTGCTTTCCCAGCTCCCTCAAAGATGAGCAGCTTGACGCTATATCTAGATCTTTTGGGATTGACAGAGCGCATATGAGGTTGCCGGGGAACGGAGTGATGCCGTATAACCCCCCATAAGGATATTTTGCTTACAGCAGGTATCATTGCATGTGCGGTGCTATCCCTCCGATCAACGCTTGGATAGTCCGCTTCATCACGTACCTGAAGGTGGCCCCTTTCCAGCTTCAGCCCAACTCCTATGCCATCTTGGTGAGTTTGTTCATCATCTTCCAGAGGAGATACGGGCGTCCTCCTTCCAACCGGGAGATCCGATACCTATACAACTTGAGAGGCTACAAGAAGGGGTCTCCATATATTAGCTTAGAATCAGCCGTGTCTTTCAAGCCAGTCTTGGACTTATATTCAAAATTTAGCATGTTCAAGAAGGAATGGTTCTTTGCCAAGGACGACTCTGTTTCTTTCCACCGCTTCACCTCTGGCTGTAAGTTGAATCTTATTTATAGTTTCCGTTCTGACTGCAATGCTCCTCCTTATGTGCTTTATTTCTTGCTAGCGACAGGTGGCTTTGCGGTTGTAGAGAATGATCGTCTGGTTCAGATGGCTGTGGAAATAGAAGCCATTCCGGAAGGCGAGAGGGCGGCTTCTTATTTGATCAGGAATGCTACTCTTTTGGGGCTCAACTTAATCCTGCCACGCCAGTCTGTGGTCAAGCAAAGGGACACAGCTGAGGAGAGGGCCGCCAAAGCTAAAGGAGGGGCTACGGCGAAGAGCAGTAAAAGGAAACCCTTCTCGAAGCATCCAATTGCCGGGGGGAAGAAATTTAAGAAGTCCGATGGACCCTCCCCCAGCACATGTCCAGATGTCCCGGAGGAGGAAGAATTGGAGGAGGAAAGAGGCGAGGATGAAGGAGGTGAGGCGGAGAGTGGAAGTGGTGGAGAAGGTGATGGTGATGGTCATAGCGATGATGGTGGCGACGGACAGAGCGGTGGTGGTACTGGGGCTTTGTCTTCTAAGCAAGCAGGGGTGATCCAGGAGTGGACAGATGATGCTTTCCGCCTAGCTTTTGAAGGGTCGGAGGAAGGATCGGCTTTAGTGGAGAAGCCTAAGAAAGCTGACAAGGCCGAGATCGGTGCTGATTCTTCTAAGAGCGCTTCAGCTAAGGCAATTTCTGTGATTCAAGGTGAATTTTTGACTCCTACCGACTCCATTTATGATAAGGATTTAGGAATATTTTATGGCCTGCTCCCGTCCTGGAATGAGATTCAGGACCTATTGCAGTATCCTACTCCTCCCCAGGGTTTGTATAACAAAAGCGTCTTTTTACTCTTCTTAACTTGATGTATTTCTTGAATTATAGCTCAATGTATGCTTGTAACACTGGGTTTTTATCACAGAAGCGGGTAAGGTGGCCAAGACGTCGGATGTTCGGCACCGTCTTGAACAATACAAACTCCTCAAGGCTTCTACTAAACCAAAGCCTCCGACTAACCGCCCTGGAGACGTAGTCGGCTACCGTCCACTTCTTGGAGTTATCGAAGAGGATATCCAAAAGAAGAAAAGGAGTCGCTCCTTGTTTGAATCTTCACCTGGTCCTCAGCCCCCAACTCAGCCTCTTCAGGATACCACGGAGGAGAATACTGAGTTTATACCTTCTCCGCACCCATATGAAAATCCTACCGTTACCCCGATAGATCATCCCGGCTTGGCTCGTAACCCGTTTGCGGGTCATCCAGATCTGGATCCTGGTTCTCATGATATTACCTTTGATGAGGCTACCGGTGAGCACCTTCTCCCTCGCAATCCTATGGTAAGAGTACTAGATGAAGCTAAGTCCCTGGACCTTGATTTGCTTAGCACTCGGGTTGTAACTTTGGGGGATGAAGCTAAGGCAAACATTGACCGGGTTGTTGAGGAAACCAGGAAGCTGATGGGGCATCATGCTCGACTGGTCAAGGCCGGAGAAGAAATTGGCAGTGCTAACATTCAACTGCGGTTAATGGTTTCCGACCAGGCCAAACAACTCGCTGATCAGGCCATCCGGATCTCTCAACATGAGGCTGCCTCTAGGCAATTAAAGAAGACCATGGAAGAGGCCAGTAGGGCAGAGTTACGGAAAATGGAGGCCGTCTATAAGGAACGTATTGATATGGCTATTGCAACGGTGGATGAGGTTCGGCAAGCGGATCTCGAGCGGGTACATGAGTTATCCGAGAAACTTGAGGCCACGGAGCTTGCTCAAACCAAGCTGAAGGAGGAGATGAAGGTGATGAGGAAATCCTTTCAGGCTGACTACTCGCGATACCAATCGGAGAGGGATGCTGCCATTGCAAAGCTGTTGGCTTCTGAGGACCGAATAAGGGAGTTCGAGGAGAATGGGGGGATAATGGATGAGATGCTTCAGGATATATACTTTCGCACTTGGAAACAGGGCAACTTATCGTGGATGGATGATTACCCCCGAGTCATGACCAGGATTTATCTCAGGGCCTTGGAGGAGGCTAAGGCCGATGCAGATAAGGAGGGTGGCGTGGTCTTCAGAATGGACGTGGTTACGGCTCAATTCTCCAAGGAGGAGAAAGCGGCGGTGAAGGAGGGTATGCGGCTGCTTACTGCTGAGGAGGTAGGTGTGCAGTTAGAGGATGATGATCAAGGAGCAGATGCTGGTAATTCTTCCCTTTTAGCTTTCCGTAACTTGGTTGCTTATTATTAATGAATTCTTTCCTTGATCGGACAGGCGAGACCTCTGGAGCACTAAATATCTCTGGTCAACATGCTGAAAGTTCCCACTCTGCGGTTAAGGAGATTTCGGAGGGCCAGCAGGACAAGGGTGAAGCTCCGGTGCAGCCGACTCCTTAACTTGACCTAGATATCTTTCTGTTTACTTGACACTGCTGTCTACGTTAGTCTCAGAGCAGTAACGTAACTTTTAGGCTGTAATTATGTTACTTGTAATAAACGACTTTATTCTTGGTATGTAATTTTTTTAACTTAAGCTGATTCTGTCGTATTTGAATGCTTTCGTCATTTTGATGTGTTGTATAAGAAGTATAGCTGTGCATATGCCTGTGATTCGATCGTGTTTGATGTCAAGTTCTTGTTTAAGATATAATTTCATACCTTGCAATGTTTAATGTGATGTGCGAAAAAATTATAGCTACGTATTTATACACAAAAGAAGAAAGTACCGCCCTTTATGTTTTAGTTGTAGACGGTTGCTTTGAATGTCTTATATGACTGAGTATGGAATGCAGTTGATTGACTCGTCATCCAATTGTGAGTTCTTAGTGAGCGTCTCCTATCTTGTGTCCTGTACTTTAGGGATTGTTATAAAGGATAGGAGGAAAGTTTTTAAATAAAATAGAAATATAAGAAATAGTAAAACTTCCAATCACGGAAGGCCTTCGATGTGCTTAAGTTCGTGGCAAACGGGTTTTGTAGTCACTTTCCCTAACTGTGGGTCTTGGAGACATTTGTCACCCATCTTACGCCTCTGCGGGGAGTTTATCTTTTTTACCACAGCCGTACTTAAGACACATCGGAGCCGAGATTGCGCACAGTAACTACCCGGGCCATTATGGCCCGTAGTCGCGGGTATTATTCGATTTACCGTGGCCGGCTAGCGTGGGTGCCGATCGTCAACCGTGAACTACCCCTAGCTGGCCACACTTTATGTTGGGGCTTAAAGTAGGTTCACGGTTGTCGGCGAGCCGAACGCCGTAATGAGCTGCCTCGGCTATAGTCGGCCTTCTCGGTGGCTTATAATCGGCTCATTACAGTTGGCTTTAAGGGCCGTCGCGAGCAATGAGTTAACCCGCAGCAGAGGGATGCCGGAGCAAAAGTGTCTCATTGGCGAGGGCATAGATTCGCATAGTACTTGTTAGGTCTTGTCCAGGTGAAGTCGCGCTGGGGAGTGTCTTGAATGGAAATGCTATATGCACAGGATTTTGTTCAACAGAAAAGGATAAAATTAACAAGTAGCCAAGACACAAAGGAACAAGTTAAAAAAAGAGACAAGTTTTTAAAGTGGTTCGGCACGAAAATGCCTACGTCCACTGATTCTCTTTGTTAATTCACTTCATATGGGCGGTACAAGTTAATAAAAGTATCGACGAAGGTGTTGGATGTTCCATGCCCTCTAGAACACCTCTCCGTCCACTATTGACAAAATATAAGCTCCGTTGTGGAGATCTTTATGAATTACATATGGTCCGTCCCAGATTGGATCTAGTGCTCCGGGGCGCGGGAAGATTCACTTGAGGACAAGATCCCCCTCTTGTAAGCTACGATGCTTGACTTTGGAGTTGTATTGCGCTGCCACTTTTTGCTTGTGAGCTGCTGCTTTGGGGGCTGCATCATTTCTTCTTTCCTCAATTAGATCCAAAGACAAGTGAAGGAGTTCCTCGTTCTCTTCTGGGTTATAGTGGATCCTACAGTGGGAAGGCACTATAGTTTCAACTAGGAGCATAGCCTCCGATCCGTATGCCAAAGAGAAAGGAGTATGCCCCGTTGATGTTCAGAAAGATGTGCGATAGGCCCAAAGTGCCGTCGGAAGTTCATCCACCCAAGCGCCTTTTGACTTTTCAAGTTTCTTTCTGATTAGAGTCTTGAGAATTTTGTTGACAGCTTCGACTTGTCCATTTGCCTGGGGATAAGCTACAGATGAGAAGCTTTTGTGAATTTCGTGCTCTTGGCACCAGTTGGCGAACTCCTCGCTGTCAAACTGAAGTCCATTGTCCGATATGATTTTAAATGGGACTCCGTACCTGCATAGAACATTTTTGATCAAGAAGTTAATAACTTTTGCTGAAGATACTTTATTTAGGGGTTCTGCTTCCACCCATTTGGTGAAATAGTCGACTGCCACTATAGCATATTTGGCTCCGCCTCGGCCCATTGGCAGTTCGCCAATCAAGTCAATTCCCCATACTACAAAGGGCCAAGGGCTGGTCATTTGAGTAATCTCAGTTGTTGGTAGCCGCGGAATCTTAGCAAATTTCTGACATCTGTCACAGTTTTTGACAAAGTCTAAGGCGTCTTTGTTTAAGGTGGGCCAGAAATATCCATATCGGAGTATCTTCTTTGCCAGAGTTTGCCCTCCAGTGTGTTCTCCGCAGCTTCCTTGAATGATGTTGGATAAGATTTCCTTCGCTTCCCTTCCGGCGACATACCTTAATAAGGGGTTAGAGAAGCCGCGTCGATAAAGGGTGCCTTCTTGTATTGTGTAGCGGGAAGCTCTCCTCAAGATTTTCTTGACTTCGTTATGCTTGTCGGGCAGTGTGCCATCTTGTAAGTATTTTTGGATGGGAGTCATCCAAGTTTCCTCTTTGATTGTAGCTATCAGATTCACCTGCTCGAAACTTGGGGTCAGTTGCTTTGAGATGGCCACTGCTCCGGAAATAGTGCCGTCTCTCATGCTAGCTTGCTTCGCCAATTCGTCGGCCTCTTGGTTCTCTTCCCGAGGGATGTGTTTGATTAAATAGCGATCCAATTGATCGAGAAGCAACTTGGTCTTCTTTAGATATGCTATGAGTCGTTCTTCTCGAGCCTGAAATTCTCCTAGTATTTGATTTACAATAAGTTGAGAATCACTATGAAGACACAAAGAATTGGCCCCGATTTCTAAGGCAAGTTCTAATCTAGCTATCACTGCTTCATACTCTGCATCATTGTTGGTGGCAGCGAATTCCAACCTTAGAGCATAGTGTAGCTTATTTCCCCTGGGAGTGATTATTACCACACCTGCCCCCGAGCCTTGTTCGTTTGACGCACCATCCACAAAGAGATTCCACTTGATGTCTTCTGCTATTTCCGATTGCTCCTTACCTTCGTTGGTAGTGAATTCAGCAATGAAATCGGCCATGGCTTGTCCCTTGATGGCGGTGCGAGGATGGTAGGTGATATCATATTGACTTAGTTCAATGCACCATTTAAGTAGTCGCCCAGAAGTGTCGGGACGATGGAGTACCTGCCTTAGTGGTTGATCGGTCAGAACTCTGATGGAATGAGATTGGAAATAGTGATGCAGTTTCCATGACGTGATTAGTAAACAGTACGCTAGTTTCTCAAGTTTAGGATATCTGGCTTCCGCCCCTGTAAACCTCTTGCTCACAAAGTATACTGGCCGCTGCGTGCGTTTGTCTTCTCTCACCAAGGCGGCGCTTAGAGCATGAGATGACACAGCAAGGTATAAGTATAGCTCTTCGCCTTTGTTCGGAGTTGAGAGTACTGGTGGTCTCTGGAGGTGTTCGATTAAGTTAAGGAAAGCTGTTAAGCACTCGTCAGTCCATTCGAACTTTCATTTGTCTTTCTTTAGAGCTTCGAAGAAGGGGATGCATTTGTCAATTGCTTTAGAGATGAATCTGCCCAGGGCGGCCACCTTCCCATTTAGGCTTTGCATTTCTTTTTGGGTAGAAGGTATCTTGATATCTTTCAGAGCTCGGACTTGTTCAGGGTTTGCTTCAATTCCTCTGGCATGGACGATGAATCCCAGGAACTTCCCTGATGATACTCCGAAAGAGCACTTTAGAGGATTCAGCTTCATTCCATATTGGCGAAGTACTTGAAACATCTCGCCTAGGTGGCTTACGTGATCGTCAGCTTTTCTTGACTTTACCAGCATGTCATCCACATAGACTTCCATAGTTTGTCCTATTAGCCCCGCAAACATCTTGTTGATGAGGCGCTGATAGGTGGCTCCTGTGTTTTTAAGTCCAAAAGGCATTACTTTGTAGCAGTATAATCCCCGGTCAGTGATGAAACTAGTGTGGTCTTGATCGGGAGCATGCATAGGAATTTGGTTATATCCTGAGTATGCGTCCATAAAAGATAAGAGTTCGTGCCCAGCCGTGCTGTCCATGAGCTGATCGATTCGGGGAAGTGGGAAGCAATCCTTCGGGCAGGCGTCATTTAAGTTGGAGAAGTCAATGCACGTTCGCCACTTCTCATTAGCCTTCTTTACCAGTACCGGATTAACGATCCACTCTAGGTAGATGGCTTCTCGTATGAAGTCATTGGCAAGTAGGTTTTTTACTTCTTCATCGAGGGCTGCTGATCGTTCTGCCCCCATACTTCTCTTTTTCTGTTTTACTGGCGCCTTGGTAGGATCGATGTTTAGTACGTGGCATGCTATGTCTGGGGAGATTCCAGTCATGTCAGCGTGTGACCATGCAAATACATCCAAGTTGTGGCAGAGAAAATCAATGAGTTGTTCCTTCAATTCTGCTTTTAGTTGGGACCCGACTTTCAATAGTCTACTCGAGTCGTGTTTGTCCACAGATACAAATTCCATAGCCTCTGCAGGCTCGGCAGTGGCCTCCTCCTCTTTGTCCCTGGGGTCTAATTCATTGAAAGGGTCACTGGTATATCGAAGAGGATGGGCTTTCTTTAGCTGTTATGCTTCCAAACTTTTCGTGCAGAGGGCAGTCTCTGCACTCTTCCCTATATCCTTCCTGCGGTTATTGCGAAGTTCAGTTACATAGCAATCTCGAGCTATGTCCTGGTCTCCCTCTACTTCCCCTATTCCATTGTTCGTTGGAAATTTCATCTTCAGGCACCATGAGGCCAGGACAATTTGGAAGTCAGACAAGGCGGGTCTTCCTAAGAAGGCATTGTAGGCCGAGTGGTTTTCTATCAATACAAATGTTTGTTTCCGCACAACGGAGCGAGGATGACTTCCAATTTCAACAAAGAGGTCCAGTCGCCCGAGGGGCATCTTCGCATTTCCAGTGAAACCGTGTAGTGGTTTATTGCAAGGGAAAACATCCTTTAATGACAGCTTCATTTTGTCGAATGCATGCTTGAATAGGATATTCACTGAGCTTCCAGTGTCTACTAGAATCCGGAAAACTTCGGCTGGACCGAGTCGGGCAGAGATAACCATGGGATCCATGTGAGGATACTGCCTTCCCTCCAGGTCACGCCTACTGAATGTGATGTCATCATTCTCTATCCGCTTCGGGTGGTTTTCTTCTATAATAGAGTTAACGCATTCTTCATCGTTCCTAAGTGACTTTCCGTACCTTTCCATCTCTTCCCAGCTTCCGTCGGCGATGTGTGGCCCTCCCGAGATGGTATGAACCACTATCTTCTCTTGACTGGAACCGCTGGTGTTGCGATTTCCTTTACCTATTTCTGGGGAGGGTAACCTTGGGTTCTCATTGGCAGGAGCTGGAGTCCTGTTCTGACCTTTTACATAGCGTTCTAGTCTCCTTCTTCTGATGTGTTCTTCAATCAAGTCCCGGAGATGATGGCATTCATTGGTATCATGCCCATGGGATTCATGGAAGCGGCAGAATTTTCCAGACTTAATTGCGTTATCTGATTCCTTCTTATGCGGGGGGCGTTTGTATTTAACTTCGTCTTAAGTGGCGAGGAAGATGTTTTCGACCGTTTCATTCAAAGGGGTGTAAGCATCAAATCTCGATCACGGCCGATATAGATGCTTTTCTCCCTTCTTGCCCCCAGCATTGTCTCTAGAATCATTTCTTTGAACGTCCTTTGCTACAGCGGGCGTGTTGCCGTGAGCTGCCTTATTTTGTTGCCCTGACTGCCCCTCAGTGGCAGCGTCTTCAAGCCTCATATATTTCCCAGCTTCATGGAAGAAATCGGGTAAAGTAGCTGGTTTTTCTTTTGTCAATCTTCTATCAAATTTAGTATCTGGATGCACACCACTACAGAGGGCCATTAAGATAAGCTTCTCATCGGCATCTTGGACTGCGGCCGCTGCGGCATTGAATCGGGTTAGATATTGCTGCACCTTCTCTCCAGGTTTCTGTTTGATACTGGATAAGGAATAAGCGTCCTTGGGTTGCTCCACATGAATGCGGAACTGGCTGATGAACTTTTCTTTCAACATCTCCCATGAGCTAATGGATCCTTGGGGTAGATGGCAGAACTAGGAGGTAGCTAGATCTGATAAGAATAGTGGAAAGCATTTGCACAACACTCCTTCTGTTGCTCCGCTCATGAGCATATGTTGTGTGTATCTCTGTAAGTGTACAACAGGGTCAGAGGTTCCCTTGTAAGGTTCCATTGTAGGCATTTTCCATTCTCGGGGGGTGATGGCAATTTCGATATTGCAGACGAAAGGGCTGGTTACCCTAGAACCTATCCCTCGATCTCTTTGATCCCGTTGGACGCACTCTCTGAACAAGCGTGCCATCCTTTCATCAGAATTTGGAGCAGATAGAAATGAGTTCGGTTCTGCTCTGTGGGATTGATTCCGTCCAGATGACCTGTAGGGATGGTATCGTCTATCATTCCTAATATTTTCCAGTGGCTGTCTTTGGTCTTCTGGGAGAATGCTAGGGTCAGCTACAGTTGGACCTTGCCTTGATCTTCCCCTGCTGGGTTCTGTTCTAAGCACTTCCTCGGGTCCATCTTCGGTCTGGACTCTAGCTCGGCCCCTTTCATTGGTGTTCCCGTGGTTAGACAGCATGACAGGCTCAACTATAGTTGACCTCCGCCCGGTACCTCCCCCGTTGGGTTCGGTTCCAAGCGTTTCCTCAGGTCCAACTTCGGGCTGAGCTCGGTCTCGGCTCCTACCATGGCCGCTTCTGTCGTTGGCTTCTTCGAAGAAGGAAGATCTTTGTCGCCTCTGAGATCCTCCAGACTGGGACTCACCCCATGATTCAGTGTTGCGGTTGGACTCTTCAGCATCCCTTAAGCGTGACATGAGTTGGTTCACCAAGGCTTCCTGTTGGGATGTGAAGCGGTTAGTCACTTCAGCCACAACCCTGTCTAGATCTGCCCTAGTAATTGCTGCCGGCTGTTCCGTGGCAGGGGTTGTCGGATTTGCCTGACCTTCATTTGGTACTGCTGTTGGAATGGGACGATTTCCTTGATCTATGACCACTAGATCTGGAATACTGATGGTTGCGATGTTTTTTCCTTTGTTAACATCTTTCTTCTGCTTGGGAGGCATGTCTTCCAAGCAATGAGCGATGTTGTTAGGAAGAAGGTTAAGTGGGAGAAGCTGAAGTCCTGAGTTCACCTTCTCAGTGAAAACACCAAAAATGTTTGCACAAAAAATGGGCAAACACCTCCAAGTCGTATGATTTAGTTGATTTTATGTTGTTTTTAGTGATCTGGGTGATTTATGCAAATATATAAAAAGCAGGGACTAAACTGTAAAAGACACACAGATTTATAGTGGTTCGGCCAGAATGTGCCTACGTCCACTTTATATGTTATTCTCCTTTACTGTTCAGATTACAAGTACAAAGCTTTGATACAAGTATATGAAAGTTGTTTGAAAGTTCTATCCGTGCTTGAGCTCTCAAACTTGTTTGCCATTGTTGTACCTCTACCCCTCTATTTATAGAGTGAGGCTGGGGGTAGGAGTCTTGGATGTATATAGCTGCTGGCGGGCCTGGGCTGACGTGATCTGGCCTGGCAAAGTGGGTTCGATACGCCTTGGTTCGGTGAAGGTTGGTCCGGTGAGTGGATGGAGTGTGGATTGGACCGGTGGTTCTAGTCCGGTGGTGAGTGGGAGTGGTTTTGGTTCGGTAGTGTTTTGGTCCGGTGGCTCTGGTTCGGTGGTGAGTGGGGCGTTAATTGGACCGGTAGTAGGTGGAGCATGGATTGGACCGGTAGTAGGTGGAGTGTGGATTGGACCGGTGGTTCTGGTCCGGTGGTGAGTGGGGATGCCGAATAAAGCTTAGGCAAGCCTGGACGAAACTGGTGCTTCTTGTTCTTGAGATCTCCTGGGTGAGAACATGCCCAACAGTTGGCGAGTAGACCTGTGTTCTAGAGCAGGCTTGTGGTAGGAGGCTGTCAGTCTCCCATTAGATTCAAGGTATGTATGTGTGGTGGATTGCCATATATGTCTCTTTCCTATAATGAGTTGACTAGACTAAAGATTAGTTGAGTCTAAAGTGTAGTCAGTCACCGTTATATCCAAACTGTTTGATGATTTGATATATTGAGATAGCCTTTACTATTGATTTGTATTGTATTGGATTATCTTTGGGATTTGTATAATATTGGATATCGTTTGGATGATTCGATGTGCTATCTCACATTACCCATTGATTATATGATTTTATGATATAGTATTAGAGCATTACTATGTGTTTTCCCAATTAACTTGACAATTTCATTTTCTACGATGATGTTTTATTGTATGGATGATTCACCCATTGGATGTAGTATTCTTGATTTATATTGAATTGTTTATATGGGTGATGACATTTTATATTGGGTTTTGTGATGTTTTACATTATATGATATTTGAGTTAGTATGAGATGAAATTATTATGTTATTACCAGTATATACTGAATACCATATGTTCATTAAAATTGGAATTAGATATATTCTAACCCGTTTATTATTTATACAATACCCGAGTCAGTCCGAGACATTTCAGATATAGGGACAACATGAACAGCTTGTGTTTTACTGGGCTTAGAGAAGTACAATATTAGGATTATATATGATATCAGATTCATTGTATGTATATATAATTGACAATGAGTTGTATTGTATTCTTATAACGTTAAAGTATTTTATATATTATATGTTATCGCTGCGATTGACTCTCTGTTCTCTGTTATTTTACTATATATTATGTATTGTTCTTTCCTGGAGGTACGCATGTCTATTGCTTTATATTAATACTGTGTACATACTGATTAGTTATTTATCAGATGTTTTTAAAACGTACCGGTGTTAGTCCAAGGGAATATTCACGTGTGTACCCCATATAGCCTCATTCTCCGTATTATTTGACAATATTATTCTAGAATACACTTGGATAATATGGGTATAGAGGTGGGGTGTTACAAAATGGTATCGAAGCAGGTTTAGAACAATACATCATATATTAGAGACACGAGTCGATACCTTAGATGAGACTTAAGGTCCCTGACCCTTCAGAGTGTTGGGTAATTTTCTATAATAAGAGATGATATATTATATTTATATATAAGATGTATAAGATGATTACTGGGGTAATTATTTAAGAACGTATTTGATATTCAGATTCCTATAACTATTTTCACTTATTTCTTTGAGTATGGTAATAATGGTTGGAGTAGCAAGGATGAAAGGAGTTAGTCCAACCAGTGACACTTGAATTTGTAACTTTGGATGATTTTGTATTATATTGTGTTGTTTGGTTAGTGAAAATTTCTGGTATTAAATTTGATTTTGGAAGTTTAAATGTATTTATCAAAATTACGAAACGAATTCAATTATTGATTTATATTTATTATAAATGAATATGAATAGTGTTTCTTTGATAATATGAAATGTTTTAGCAAACTGTTTTGTTGTTAATTTATCCGTCAAGTGCTTTAAGAATTCCGGTCGATATGTCTGGCCAACGTTATCGATAGGGATTCCTAAACATTAGAACGGGACATTTCGACACAATGGTTGAAAAGAATAAAATGTTTTGGAAAAAAATAAAAATAAATTTATAAGATAAGTTTTTATTTCAAACATGAAGTTAAAATAAAATAAAAATTAATGATTTAGTGATGAATTTACATTGTAAATCATCATACACATTATTTTATGTTAACATTTCATCTAACAATGCAGTTCCATCGAAAAAAATATCAACTTTCAAATGAGTCCTTTATGGAATATTTTGAAATAAGCAAAACTGAATATTTTTAAAAACAGAATTGATATCTAAGCCGTGTTTTATGCCTTGTAAATAACTATTGCTGCTTTCTGTTAATTGAACGTTGAGTTATTAAATTCTATAGCTCGATCGTGGCAGGAGAGACATCAAGAAATATATTATCATTTTTTTAATAATAAGAACTTGAATAAGTTACTTAAACTCATAATATTTAGGTAGGAACATACATGTATCATGCACACTATGGTCCATAGAGATCAGCTGGATTGTATGGAATGATGGTAGTATAAATGTCTAATGAAAGTGATATCAATTTGGAGTGGTATAGCGGACCTCCGATAGTACGAGAGACAAGGCTTTGAGATATATGAAAAATTGCTTCAGTTTGGACGTCGCGTGCATAAGTATAGGAATTAGAGTGTGCTCTTATTGCATAAAGTATGCACAATCAAACACCTACGCATCAAAAGTATGAGCTACAACGTCATTGGCAAGCAAATGACCTCTAGACTATACATAGGAAATTTGATCTTGAGCAAAGCTGAGCTTGAAACTGGGCATTTACAGTATGTGCAGGTCATGCTTTAGCACATGATTGAGTTGTAGATGAGGTAACTTGGCAAATTTGAACAAGGTCATAGTATCTTCCTAGACAGGCTCAATGTTTGAAGCAGTAGCAAATGCATGAAGTTGTGCATGACCACCATCTAGAGTTAATTCACCATCAATTTCTAAAGGTGGTGAGTTTGGTGAACTGCATGCACTCAAATCAAATGTATATAGCTGCACTGGATCAATCGAACCACTCATGCAATCATAAACGACATCGTGTCAAAGTCTAATGTGTAATCCCCATAACTCATCAATGAAAAAAATACCATTACTTTGTAGAATATACTAGTGTACGATTTTTGTTTGATGATAATAAACATATATATATTCGTTTAAATGTATTTGTTGTTGTACTATTTTATTTTTCTACATAATTAAATAAATAATTTTTGAATAAAATAAATAACTCGGAATTCTTATTTAAATAAATATTTTATTCGAACAAATACTTTATTACAAATTCAAATAGTACAAATTTAAGCTCTTACTATAATTACACAATTCCAAATACAAGTTTCAATTACAACACAATTTTCACTATACAATTTTACTTACATGTTTCACCTCACTCATATTCACTCATCACTCGTATTTGACCTTCAACTCTATTCCAGCCTGTATCCAGCATTTGATCTATCCGCAAAATAAACATTGACGCAGTAAAATTGAAAAATAAACATTTTGCAGTGCACAATGAAGTGTGTGTGTTTGAAAATATTGTTTGCCTCGGTTATTTGGGTTGTTCGCCATTATTTTTTTAATTCATCTTTCTATTTCAAACTAGAATAAAAAATACGCGAACAACTTGTGACATGCACAGTGTAATTGTACATGCCACAAGGTCACGCACACCGATATACACTTGCTTGTTAAAATTGCAGGGACATGTGAGCACAAGGTCAAACCCAAGCCAAGATTGGATTCAACTCAGGTGTAATGCATTAACAAACAACACAGTAATGGTCAATACAAAGCAATCAATAAACATGCTCATATGTACATGGATATGCAAGCATTCAGACATGAAAACAACATGTGGAACCAGACCAGACTTTAAATGGAACCAGACCAAACTTCAAATGGAACCTGACTTCAAATGAAAACAACAACATTCAGTACAAAGCAACCAGACTTCAAATGGAACCAGACCACAATAACAAAGGCATAAGGAAAGCATTTGAATAACAAGAATAACAATCAAGTCCAATTTCAACATGTACATGAAAATATACAAAATGTTCAAGCAAAATCAGAATTCAGGGCCAAGTACAGGGTAGTGCACATGTAAAAAGTGGTGCACCAGATCTAGACATGCAACAGAGGAGACATACAGACATGGAACCAGACATTGAATACATGCAGTGTAACAGCCCATAAATTTTGAAAATATTTTAAATGAAATTCATTTGAAACTTTGAATATAATTATTTTAAAATTTGATAAATTTGGAAATTTAATGTAATATTTTGGGATTTGATGTGAAATGTTCTTCCAAATTTAATAAAATAAAGATTTTTCTTAAAATGCAAATTTTGGTCAACCTTGGTCAAAGTTTGACTTTCTGTGAAAATTTTAAATTTTGAACTTTTACTTTTTTTTATGAAGATGGATTTAATTCTAACATTTTCTTTGTTTTTCATTTTGTAAAATTTTGATTTCTACTTCAAAAAATTTACAAATTTTGGCTTATTACACGCAGTTATTTTCCTATAACATTTATCTTATTTACATTTTGATTTTGGGCTTGTACTATTGGGCTAGGAATTTCTTTAGCAGATGAGAAGCCACATGATTGAGATGACTATATAATATCCTAGGGTTTTGCTAGACTCTTCATTTTCATTTGTGCCTCCGCAGAAAGAAATTAATGTAAGTTTTTCTTCTTCCTCTTCCTCCTTAAAACTTTAGACTTCTCCTCTAAAATTTCTCCTTCCTCCTTCCTCAAATTTCGGCCATGCTCATCACCACGCCCATCTCCTCTTCCTCCAACCAAAAACCCTAGCCAAAACCACTTCTCCTCCTTCCTTTTTCCCTTCCTCTTCAACAAATTTCGGCCTCCACTCCTCTTCTTCCCACCACAAACCCTATAGCCGAACCATCACCTCACCCTTCCCCTTGCTTTGCCTTGGCCGTGATCACCTTCTACACAACCAAACCCTAACCCTAGCCTAGACCGAACCCAAACCCAAACCCTAGCCCTAGCCGAACCAAACCCCACCCAAATCTAGCCTAGACCGAACCCAAACAAACCCTAGACCAAACCCATGTGTCCCCTAGACAAGCCCTCTTCACATGTTTACAAATATATAAAATTTTCTACTTTTATTTTTCTATGCGAATTATTTGTTTACATATGAAATTTATTTTACTTTTCAAAGCTTTGGATTTGAATTCTCCTCCCACTCAAGTTTGTCCGTAATTGTCGTGCTTATTGTAGCCATTGTGTTGTGTTTGGGATCACTTCTCTAACCAAAGAAGGTGAGTAATCACTCTTGACAACATACTTATATTTTGGTGAATTGATGACAATGGAATTGTATGGATTTGTATATGCAAGTTGATAATTTCACCAATGTTTATATTATGTTATTTCATATCATATTATACCTGTTATGATCGTATGCCATGATATGCTGAATATTGTTCTGTTATTGCATATTCTGTTCTCACACCGCAAGTTCCTTCACTATGGGTTGAAATGATACATACCCGAATGATCTTTAGATTAAGGAAAATTGTTATGGGCTGAAATGATAGGCCCGAGCAATTTTATTTGACATGGGATTGCGGGTTTGAAATGATATAAAACCCGGAAAATTAATAAATTGTGGATTGAAATGATATATGTCCGTATTTACTTGACCCTAGGGTAGAGAATTTTATACAAACTCTGTGGTTGATTTAAAATGATTTTCTAAAAATTATTAAGTATTTTGGATTTCTATATATGAATCTCAACTAAAATTTAATGTAATAATTTCTGTGAATTTGTTTACATGTGTTAAATTTTTTATAAGAAATAAATAGTTGGAAATGTAAATTTGGAATCTAATTTACAGTATGAAGGTTAATTGAAATTTAATAATCCGATTTGACTTCATAATGGTATTTTATTCTAACCTATAAATTGTAAGTTTTTATTCATGTAATAGTGATTAAAATGATAAATGGGTTTTTTTGTGGGAAAAAAATGTAAGTTAAAACGTACATTTGACATGTAAGTTTTAACTAATGTAAATGGTATAACTTGGGTAATAAAAATGATAAATGTTATTTACTGAAAAGAAAATAAAGTGTAAGTTAATAACGTACTTTTAACTTAGCATAAGGATTTTAGCCTTAACATTTGACATTATAGTAACAAAGTTATTTAACTAAAGGTGTGGTTTCTTTAATGACCAAATAGCTAAAATTAGAGTAATATAATAGGAATGATATAATGACTATGATAAAAACTATAAATATATGTACTATTTGATTATATAAACTATTGTGGTAGGAAGTATTATAGTAACAATTCAAAACTGCTGCGATTTCTTACGGTAACAATTCAAAACTGCTGTGATTTCTTGCTGTAACAATTCTGCACTACTGCGGATTCTTACAGTAACAATTCTGCACCGTTGTGAATTCTTACAGTAACAATTCTGCACCGCTGCTAATTCTTACAGTAGCATTTATGTACTGCTGCGTTTTCTTAAAAGTGACATTTCTAGAATGCTACAAAATTTTCTAAAGGGTTATAGTTCCGAATGTTATGGTTCTAAAGGTTACATTTTAAAAGTGCTATGATCTCTAAATCTTTATATTTCAAGGGGGTTATAATTAAATGAATTTGGAAGTGTACGACTTTGGAAAAATGAATAATATTTTAAAGAATAATGATATGGAATTTATATGGTTTTGAAAGGAATATGTTTGATATGAAAAATAAACCATTTGAAATTGAATAACCACGGGTTATAATAACGTTTGGTTGTTAAAGAGACCGGGATCAGAAGTTGTCATACTCTTTGCCAACACCGAAAACCACTTTAACAACTGTGTACGCGGTGGAGATTCCAAAATGAAGTAGGATGGTGGTGATGATCCTAAAGGTATACATACATGGACCTAACTCCCGTGAGTTAGCATAAGGTGGCTAAAACAAGAGCAATTGACGGGCCAAGTGAGGTAGCTCCTCTGATCGGACACACTTCATCGTTAGCCATTCTATTACATTGTGATTGATCTGGTGCACACCTTTGATTCGGGAGTGTGGATCGAGTTGTGCGGTAGTTGCGGCTATGCGTTATCAACGGTCCGGAAGTGTAATTGGTATATCTACCCTGGCATTGCCTAGTTGTGCCGTGTCACCTACCATAGCGCGCCCACTACGAGTTTGTTTTGTACCATACCTATGGAGTGCCCTCTGACGACGTCTAGTATGGGCGTGATTACGGTACTGTATAGACTATGGGAATATATAAAATGTGTTAAGGGGGAAATGGGTAACGCCTTAACGCTATTTTAATAGTTTACTTTACTTTAGACATTATTATAATAGCGTATATTACTACATAGTAGATAGTTTAACGGATCCTTAAAGGATGGGTGATCCCAAGCATCCTTTAAGTTACCGATGCATTTCTTTTGCAGTTCACTTGAGTTGATTTACTTTTTATAAGTATGTATGTCCTGACTCGAGTGTCTTGTGTTTTGCTTTACGCTCGGGTCAGCCTGAGTTTTACAGCTTTGGATTCATCTTTTTGGAGCGCTCGGGTGGACAGAGCACAGCCTTAGCAATCACACACAAATATACATACATATATGTATGTATCTATGCATGTATGTATATACATTGGGACATCAGATCAAACTTAAGCAAAGGCAATATGAGCATATAAATTAAGAAAATCAAGGCATGTTGGTAATTATCAGTAGTAGTTTGAACAAAGTCAAGCGAATTCAATCAGAGGTCATAAGGAAACACATTTTAGAAAATGGAACATTGAATTGAACAAGTTGTTGGCAGTAAAGAGCAAAACAAATTCAAATATATTTAAACATATTTGAATATATCAAAAATACATGTAAAGGATGAACAAGTCAAAAACATATTAGAATCTAAATAAAGAAGAGAACAAATTCAGGAAGGAGTAGAAAAAGTCGCAGAAGATATCATGATGAACAAGTCAGACTTTAGGAAGTCGAGATTAACCCAAAATCAATATATATATATATATATATCTCAAATTCAAATGCCAAGCAGTAATCGAAGGATGATCAAGTCAGAGATGAACAAGTCATACTTCAGAGATCGTTCGATCAGAAATCAACGCAAGTTCTAAAATCACAAAGAGTTCAAATCAAAATACACGAAACAAAATTATAGGGTTTTGATCCCTATAAATACCCAATTCCTCATCTGTAGTTATGTAGTTCGAGTTCAAGCAAATCAGCAGAACAAATAAAGTAAAAAATCGCATACCGATATTATACCATCCGAACTCGACATCAATGCAGCAGTAAGAAAATTAAGGAACAAAAGCATCAAGGCAACGATTTGAATTTCTATTTCGAAGCGACTGCTTCAATTCAACTAAACCCTAATTCCAGATCGCAAGGAAACGAGACGACATGGATGAGCAGGAAGCAAAATAAAAGGGGAAACTTGTTTATTCTCTTTTTTATTGGGCCGTACAGTTTTAGATATTAGGGTTTTATTTATTTTTTAGTTCTTTAGTTTGTTGTTTGTTTTTTATTTAAATCAAACTCTAGATTAAATTGTTTACGAACTACGATTTTGTAGTTCGAGAATTCGCAACTCAGTGGCTGAGTTGTGGCAGGGTTTTGAGCTTAGAGTTAGGTTAATCAAGTTAGCGGGTATCGCAAGTTTATGTGTTTTTGTAAGCATTTGATTACTTAATTTCTAGTAGAAACCTTGGGGGCAGCACGTAGGCAAATTTTTACCGAAGCTGGGTAAAACTGTATGTGATCTTTACTACATTACTTTCTATTTTTTTTTCCGTATTAATATTTAGTAGATCCAATTCACCCCCCTCTAGGGTGAAAACGATCCTACAAGTGGTATCAGAGCTAGGATTAAAAACCATTTTCTGTTAAAAAATTTGATTTTTTCTTTTAGTGGCTTCTTTTAATAATGCTTTTGCTGAATGTCAGTCCATTGCTAGACCACCCATGTTCAATGGTGAATATGCATATTGGAAAACCTGAATGAATTTTTTTGAGAACCATAGATGCATGGAATATTGTTGAAATGGGATATAGCACACCAACAATAATGGTAGGCAATCAAGAAGTTGATAAACCTATGGATCAATGGACAGATCTTGAAAATAAACTGCAAACTGCTAATGCTAAAGCTATGAATTCTATTATTTGTTCATTAGATCAAATTGAATTTAACCATGTCTCACATAGTCTAACTGCGTAGGAAATATGGCACACGCTTGAAGTGACTCATGAAGGAACCTCCCAGGTTAAAGAATCTCGCCTTGCCATGCTTAGTAGCGAGTACGAGAACTTCACAATGGCGAAGGATGAAAGTGTCAAAGAAATGTATGGACTACTTTCTAATCTTGTATACAAATCAAAATCCCTAGGAAGATCATACACAGAACTGGAAATAGTCCGAAAGATCCTCAGAATTCTTCCACGAAATTTTGAAGCAAAGGCGACTGCCATCCAAGAATCAAAGGATCTAAAACAGGTTAAAGTTGAAGAACACATCAGAAACCTCACCACTTATGAGCTAGAAATCAAATTCAAGGAAGAACGTGAAGGAGAAGATACACAAAAGAAATTAATAGCTCTCAAAGGAACAATGGAAAGTGAAGATGATGGTGATGATGAAGGAGCAGTTGAACTGGCACTGATAATAAAGAGATTCATAGAGTGGAACCGCAAATACGGAAATCCAGCCCTAAATCAACAACTAAAGAGCAGAATCCTCAAAGTTCTAGACAACCTAGAAAAGCAGGAGGTCATTTATCACAAGTGCAATAAACCTGGTCATATCAAGCCAATTGCCCTCAAAATCGATTCAGCAAAGGAAAGAAATCGAAAAGGAGAAATTTTGTAGCAACTTGGGATGAAAGTAATGAAGATGATGATGAAAGCACTGGTTGTGAGAGTGAAAGAGAAAATCCGTGTTTTTAGGAGAAACAAGTGACAACAATGATGACGAGCCAAGCAAGGTATCAAAACTTACTCACTTGCAATTACTTATATATTTTCATGAAGTAAATAACTGTTTTGAAAGGCTTAGGGAGAAGTACGCTAAAATTGAATCACAAAAAGATAGTTTGATAGAACTAAGTATGCAGCTTGATCAAATGGTTCAAAACTATAGAAAAAGAGCCCTAAGTGTGATATGTGTCCATCATTAGAAGAGGAAATAAAAAAATCAGAAACTAAAATTAAATCGCTTAAAAATGAAATTCTGATTTTGAAAGAAAGTGAAAACACTAGGAGAGAAAATTCTATAAAAAAGTGCACTTTGTTATTGAATGAAAATGAGTCTCTCAAGTCACAAGTCCAACAATTGTCTACAACTTTAGGAAAATTCTCCAAAGGAGAAAAATCACTAAATATGCTATTAGGGAAACAAACTGTTAATACTATTAGACAAGGACTTGGATATACTCAATCTGAAAAAGGTAGAAGTGAAACTAATCATGTCAACTCCAAATGCATGATTTGTGGAAAAATTGGACACAATCAAAACAATTGCTGGAATAGACCCAAACACGCAAAAACCATATCAATTTGGGTTCCTAAAGGCACGAATGTAAAATCCCTTAAAATCAAACAAATCTGGGTGCTAAAGGAACAAACATAGACTGTCTTGGTTCTACGCAAACTTGTTTTTCAAAAATTTTTGTCACTAACAATCATGGACCTATGAAAACAAATAGGTCACTAAACTCTTTTCTCATGTAGGTGTATTGGCAAGATAAGGAGCAAGAGTGGTACCTGGATTCTGGCTATTCCAGGCACATGACGGGCGACAAATAAAAGTTCCTTAGCCTAGAGAAGTACAAAGGTGGCAGAGTCACAATGGGCAACAACGATAAATGTAAAATTATCGGTAAAGGTAAAGTAGGTGATCAATTGGGAAAATTTGAGCATAAAGCAGACGAAGGCATGTTTATGGGATACTCTTCCAGAAGCAAAGCTTATAGAGTATACAACAAAAGGACGAGAACAATTGCGGAGTCAACCAATGTGAAATTTGATGAAGGCATTGATGATCAAAGCAAGGAAACAATCAAAAGCAACGCCGAAGGGGAGAATGAAAAAGATGAAAGTGAAAATCCAAAAGAAATTGCAACCGCAGAAGAAGTCCAAAGAAATCTGGAACCAGAGAGATTGAAATTCAAAGCAGATCATCCTCCATAATTGGTAATAGGTAATCCTACCGTAGGAATTCAAACTCGTTCCTCCTTTAGAAATTTATGTGATTTGTGTCTATACAGTGGATTTATTTTAGAAATTGAACCCAAAGATATAGATACAACTCTCAATGATGAAAGTTGTTTTATGGCTATGCAAGAAGAGCAAAATCAATTTGAACGAAATGAAGTTTGGATTCTAGCACCTAGACCTAATAATTATCCAGTTGTAGGAACCAAATGGATTTTTAAAAATAAATTTGATGAATCTGGAAATGTGATTAGGAACAAAGCTAGGTTAGTTGCTAAAGGTTATAATCAAATTGAAGGAATTGATTTTGATGAAACTTTTGCACCAGTAGTAAGACTAGAATCCATTAGAATCCTGTTAGCTTTTGCTTGTTATAAAGGATTTAAACTAAGACAAATTGATATTAAAAGTGCTTTTCTTAATGAAATTTTGAAAGAGGATGTATTCGTTGAACAACCTGAAGGTTTTGAAAGTCAAGAATACCTAACCATGTATGTAAACTTAAGAAAGCACTATATGGATTAAAACAAGCCCCTAGGGCTTGGTATGAATGTCTTAGCACTTATCTCCTTGAAAATGGGTTCAAAAAGGGCTGTGTAGACACCACATTATTTCTATTGCACGAGAATGATAACCTATTGATTGTTCAAATATATGTTGATGACATTATTTATGCTGCCACTAACAACCTTTTGTGTGAGAAATTTGAAAACATCATGCAGGAAAAGTTTGAAATGAGCTTGGTAGGAGAGTTGAAATTCTTTTTAGGATTTCAAATCAAACAAAGCGAAAAAGGTACGTTCATCTCACAAACAAAATATATCAGAGAGCTTGTCAACAAATTTGGATTGAAAGATGCTAAACCTGTAAAAAATCCCATGAGCACAACAATTAAACTTGACAAGGATGAAAAAGGTAAGGTAGTTGATCAAAAGAACTATCGAGGTATTATTGGATCACTTCTTTATCTTGCTGCTTCTAGACCACACATTATGTTCTCTGTTTTCTTATGTGCATGGTTTCAATCAAATCCAAAAGAATCTCATTTAAAAGCTGTAAAAAGGATTATAAGGTATCTGCTGCACACCCCACGGTTTGGTCTATGATATCCAACTAATGATAACTTTGAGTTAAAAGAGTATTCAGATGCAGACTATGCTGGTAGTATAGTTGATAGAAAAAGTACCAGTGGAATATGTTTTATGTTGGGACATTCGTTAGTTACATGGTCAAGTCGAAAACAAAATTGTATTGCATTATCTACTACTTAGGCAGAGTATATTGCTATAAGCGGTTGCTCTGCTCAAACCTTATGGATGATACAAACCTTGCAAGACTATGGTCTAAATTTTAAATGAGTTTCACTTATGTGTGATAGCAAAAGTGCAATTGATATCACAAATAATCCTGTACATCATTCTCGTACCAAGCATATAGATGTTAGACATCATTTCATTAGAGATCACATTTCCAAAGAATATATCTGCATAAATTTCATTTCAACCGATTCTCAATTGGCAGACATTTTTACAAAACCCCTTCCAGAAAATAGTTTTTGTCGACTTCATCTCAGTTTAGGCATTATAGAAATGTGATTTTATATTTTTTTTTGGATTTCATCTTAAACGCCTATGTTAACTAATCTAACTCCCATTTATTATCAAAAAGATAAATAGTTACTGAAAAAAGTGATGAGTGTTGATCTTGATCATACATTATGTCTTGAGAGAGTATATTTAGAAAATTTCTTTAAAAATTTAAACAAAATTTGTAATAACTTTGGTTGGTAAAAATTCCATGACCATCTCTATTCCTATCATATTTCTACGACAATCACTCATTAAAATCCAATATAGTATGTCAAAATGTGGTATTTAAACAGGAAATTATTCATTTTTTTAATTAGTAATAAAATCGTCCAAAAGTACTCACTCTCATTTAAAAATCCTCATAGTTATGCATGGGTGAAATACTTGAAATCTCTGATTATGTGCTATCATGCTCATTTAAAAGTCCTCACAGTTATGCATGTATGGAACACATCAAAATTGGATGAAATAGACAAGTTGATTCTAACCCCATTTAAAAGTCCTCACGGTTATGCGTGGTTACAAGATGCTTGAAATTCATTTTTAATAAAAACAGGGAATACTAATAATCTTATTTAAAAGTATAACGGTTATGCATGGTTAGTAAGTATTTAAAAAATTCCTATCATAGATATGCCACAAATTGACACCACTATATGGTTTTCTATGCCGACATCACTCCTATCACTCTAAAATGAAATATGCGCCTAACAGAGTATTTATAATTTTTGTTTGATTTTTTTTAAATTTAATATTTATACTTGATTAGGTATTAATGTTGTGATTCATGTCTATCATTCTTATCTAACACGGTTACTCTTTTGCCGATAACAAAAGTGGGAGAGAAGTTAAGATATTGGAAAATAAGTCATATTTTTTATTTGCATATTCTTATCTAGGTTCGTTGCATTTGTTTTTGTTTTGTTTTTTATTTGCATATTCTTTTTTATTTTCATGCATATGTGAAGGGGGAGCTTTGTTGTAGGAGGAGTATTCAAATAGGGGTAGCTAATAGAATTCATAAAGACCAAATGCATTTAATAGAGTCAATATCTTAATATATGTTTGTTATCATCAAAAGGGGCAGATTGTAGAATATACCAGTGTATGATTTTTGTTTGATGATAATAAACATATATATTCATTTAAATGTATTTGTTGTTGTACTATTTTATTTTTCTATATAATTAAATAAATATTTGTTGAATAAAATAAATAACTCGAAATTCTTATTTAAACAAATATTTTATTCAAACAATTACTTTATTACAAATTCAAATAGTACAAATTTAAGCTCTAACTATAATTACACAATTCCAAATACAAGTTTCAATTACAACATAATTTTCACTATACAATTTTACATACATGTTTTACCTCACTACATATTCACTCATCACTCGTATTTGATCTTCATCTCTGTTCCAGCCTGTATCCAGCATCTGATCTATCTGCAAAATAAACATTGATGCAGTAAAATTGAAAAAAAATATTTTGCAGTGCACAATGAAGTGTGTGTGTTTGAAAATATCGTTTGCCTCAGTTATTTGGGTTGTGCGTCATCATTTTTTTAATTCATCTTTCTATTTCAAACTAGAATAAAAAAATACGCGAATAACTTGTGACATGCATAGTGTATTACTGTACATGCCACAAGGTCGTGCACACCGATATATACTTGCTTGTTAAAATTGTAGGGACAGGTGAGCACAAGGTCAAACCCAAGCCAAGACTGGATTCAACTCAGGTGCAATGCAAAAACAAACAACACAACAATGGTCAGTACAAAGCAATCAATAAATCTGCTCATATGTACATGGATATGCAAGCATTCAGGCATGAAAACAACATATGGAACCAGACCAGACTTCAAATGGTACCATATTTCAAATGAATACAACAACATTCAGCACAAAGCAACCAGACTTTAAATGGAACCAGACCACAATAACAAAGGCACAAGGAAAGCACTTGAATAACATGAATAAAAATCAAGTTCAGTTTCAACATGTACATGAAAATATACAAAATGTTCAAGTAAAATCATAATTAGAGCCAAGTACATAGTAGTGCACATATACAAAGTGGTGCACCAATCTAGACATGCAATAGAGGGGACATCCAGACATGGAACCAGAAATTTAATACATGGAGCAATCATACACTCACATATACACATAATACAAGGAAATGGACATGGAACTCGACCAGCAACTAGCACAAAATCATTATGGCCAGAGAATACAAGTGCACTAGACACAGTAAGTCTAACAAGCACAGTGACATGTATATACGGGCAAAGTCAGAATGCAAGCACTCGGGTGGACAGAGCACATCCATAGCAACCACACACATATATACATAAATATATGTATGTATGTATGTATGTATATACATGGAGACATCAGATCAAACTTAAGCAAAGGCAACATGAGCATATAAATTAAGAAAATCAAGGAATGTTGGTAATTATCAGTAGCAGTTTGAACAAAGTCAAGCGAATTCAATCAGAGGTCATAAGGAAACACATTTCAGAAAATGGAACAGTGAATGATGAATTGAACAAGTTGTTGGCAGTAAAGAACGAAACAAATTCAAATATATTTAAACATATTTGAATATATCAAAAATACATTCAAAGGATGAACAAGTCAAAAACATATCAGAATCCTAAACAAAGCAGAGAACAAATTCAAGAAGGAGTAGAAAAAGTCGCAGAAGATATCATGATGAACAAGTCAGACTTCAGGAAGTCAAGATTAACCCAAAATCAGTATATATATCTCAAATTCAAATGTCAAGCAGTAATTGAAGGATGATCGTTTCAAAGATGAACAAGTCATACCAAAGATCGTTCGATCAGAAATCAATGCAAGTTCTAAAATCAAGAAGAATTCAAATCAAAATATACGAAACGAAACTATAGGGTTTTGATCCCTATAAATACCCAATTCCTCATTGGCAATTATGTAGTTCGAGTTCAAGCAAATCAATAGAAAAAATAAAGTAAAAAATTGCATACCGATATTATACCATCCGAACTCGACATCAAAGCAACAGTAAGCAAATTAAGGAACGAAAGCATCATGGCAACAATTTGAATTTCTATTTCCAAACGCCTATTTCAATTCAACTAAACCCTAATTCCAGATCGCAAATTAAAGAAGTTTGTGTGAGCCACATAGAAGATTATTTTGCATAATTTTTAGAAAATTATTGAGTACGAAGAATGTTAGGGTGTGAGTTGTTTGACGTATCCCTATAAGAAATTGCGAGGATGCGATTTTGTTAAGGAGGGGAGTCTGTAACAACCCTGCTTTTTTACTCCATACAAATAAAGAAACTTAATTAAAATAAGATTGTTTGAATTTGATAATTAGTAATTTGAGAATAAATTTTAGAGCGATTTAGACTTATGAAATTAAATTCAATTAAATTAATAAATTCTTTTTTTATTTATTATAATGGAATAAATTGTTTTAATTGAAATATAATATGTCAAAGGGTGTGCGAATCAATTTATATTAGATAGAAATTTATTTCAGGAATTAAAACATTCGAATACGAAGAACACTTATTTAAAACTAAATTGAATTAAAATATAACCAAGCCTAACCCATTTAAATCTAATACCTCTCATCCTCTAGAATATTCCCTTCACTTCAGTAATTCAAGTCAAAAAAAATCTCATAGCTTCCCATTTTTAGAATTTTTGGCCCTAATTACAAAAAGAAGATGGCGATTGAAGGAAAAAATGGTAATCACGCGATTAATCACAATGCTTGGAGATGCTCGAAAGCGGCGGCTTTGGGGGAGGCCGAGAGGCAATCGATGGTGATATTCGATTATAACTTGTGCTAGAGTGAAGCGATTCGGCCTGGTGCATGCGTTCAGGTCATGACGAAGGTAGGAGGCAACGCAGTAGGCGATGGTCGACAAGGGAGCTTGTTGCGTGATTGGGTGTCCACATCTGATGGCCATGACCTAAGGAAGCTCGCGCTTGAGTTTTTGTAAGCCACAGTTGAAGGTGGCTCAAGCGATGCTCGATCCTGTTTCTGGCGAGCTGGAGGTAGCTAGCAAGGTTGTTAGCCGATGGAGAGGACGTCGTGTGAGGTAAATGAGCGGTTGATGATGGAATCATGGATGAATTTCGGGTCAATGGTGGAGACAATGCAGATGTTAATACATTAGAATTTGGGTGAAGAAGATTTAATGGAGCTGAGTTTAATTTTGCATTCGTGAATTCAGTGAGTTTTTCTTTAAACTCACAACTATATCTATATTGTGTTGAGGACACACACATATATTATCCCGATGACTGAATTGCATGGTTGAATTGTTTGTTTGGTGTTGTGATGAATTTAGATGATATAGATTGCTTGTTACAATATTGGATTGAATTAATTGTGCAGAATTGGATATGATTATGGATTAATTTGGAGATTTTGTTTTAGTTGGATGCATCGATTTACAAACGGAGTTCTATCCGTTTGTGAATTGAATTAGACAATTATTTGTGTGTTAATCCATAAGCAATTTAATAAATATTATTCAATTTAGCTACTTTTAATTTACAAATATATTTTAATTATAAACAGAAATATAGTTTTCTATTAATTATAAAACTCCATTTCAAATCAATATGGTAATATATTATAAGTTTTAGAATTGTTTTAAAAGGAAAATATAATATATTAATTTTTTTATAAAATATAATTTGAAATCAATCATTTACATATTGAAACTCTATTAGAATTGTTGTTTATAAGTATTTATTTTCTTGTATGATATAAAATGATATAAATGATTTTATAAGATATCAATTTAGTAGTTTATATTATATTTATTTAGATAATCTATTTTATAATTCTACGGATCAATCATTTCCTCTAAATGGATTTGGAATATATAAATGTTTAGTAATGATTCTAAGTTTATTTCTCATATTCTCAATATTGATTTAAGAAAATAAGAGTGATTCACCGTTGATATAGATTTGATTGATGATTTTAATATGATCCATGATGACATCTATCTATTTGATTTATGAGATTTAATTTTGGTATGATGAGAAATTTGAATAAACGGATTAGTAATACATTTTGGGATGGGACATTCGGTAATACTTTTTCGGTTATTCTTTGAACTTATCATATAGAAATATATATATTGTGGATCGAGTGTAGTTTATGAGCTTTGAATAATTATCCGAATAACATGCGGTGGTATGGGATGCCGTTATGTTATTTGTTTGATTATTCATGGTAAGTAAATGTTACTCAAACAGGGATTACACTCATGGGTCCATGTGATACTCGGTGAGGAGTATCTTATTGATAGATATTGGTATAAGAGCTATGTGTCGGCTTATTATTAGAGATATGTTTAACGATAGGATATGAGTGCTATATGACCATCCACATTTGTATCCAACTTCCTTTATTTTCCGGGAGTGAACCAGATTGGCCAGTATCCACCCTGGCGGCCTGATTGTGGGGTCGCGCCCCAGGTCCGCGACACTATAGTTATATGTTCATTTGATGCGCATTAGTATTAGTAGTAGTAGATGGGTTGTTGCCCATAGCCCCTGGTGTCTCTTTGGCCAGCAGTCTGTTACCATTAGGGGTAAAGCAGAGTTGTGACTGGAGCTACGCGTAGACGAGCCACTGGTGGATGGAGTCATGATGTCCGTCGAGGTAACTGAAAACTGTCGGAATAGATGGTACTCTACGGTATGCGAGTAGACCTAGGTCCTTGGAGTAGGCTTGCGTTAGGCGGCTGTCAGTCTCCCCATCCGGTTCAGGGTATGTGAGTATAGTAGATTGACATATACCTTGAAGACTATAGGAATGGTCGGTTACTCTACGGTTGGTGAGTAGACCCGTGTTCCAGAGCAGGTTTGCAGTAGGCGGCTGTTAGTCTCCCGTTAGATTCAAGGTATATATGTGCAGTGGATTGGCATATATGTCTCTTTCCTATAATGAGTTGACTAGACTAGAGACTGGTTGAGTCTAAAGTGTAGTCAGTCCCCGTTATATCAAAACTATTTGGTGATTTGATATATTGAGATAGCCTTTATTATTGATTTGGATTGTATTGGATTATCTTTGTGATTTATATAATATTGGTTATCATTTGGATGATTCGATGTGCTATCTCTCATTACCCATTGATACTGTGTACATACTGATTAGTTATTTATCAGATGTTTTAAAAACATACCAGTGTTATTCCAAAGGAATATTCATGTGTATACCCTATATAACCTCATTCTCCGTACTATATGACGGTATTACTCTGTAATACTCTTGGATAATATGGGTATAGAGGTGGATAGTTACATTAGGGGAAGAAGTATAGGGTCGAAAGGTTGCTACTGGAAGTGGCGAAACAATAAATATTTACAAAACTGTTTTGTTGCCTTTTTAAGTAAATGCTTTTCAACTAACTTGCCTATTTGTAAAAATATAATCGGGTGGCCCAAACTTTACCAAAATCTTTTCTAAAAGACTGCCGAATTCATCCAGAATTAATTAAATATAATTAGCAAAGAAGTCATTCCCTTTAGCAAAACAATTAAAACATTCATGTCCTCCAACTAAATTAATTTAATTTCCATAGTAAATTACTTAGGAAAAATCCCCAAAAATCATCAAAATTCATTTTTAATATGTTATCTAACATACATAAATTTCAGACCCAAAACTCTTTATATAATAGCCGAAATAAAATTTTAAACCCAATTAATTTTTTGTTCCTTCAAAATTCATAATAAATTATCCATAGCTTGGATAATTACGAAAATTTAAACCCATCTCCAAAATAATTTTTTTCATAACATATTAAATCCTCATGGCATTCTAAACCTAATATATATGATTTTAGCCTTAAATCGAATAAAACATTTATCAAACATACTTGTTTGAATCAAACATATCATGTAATCCAAGCATATCATCTTTAAATTCATCATAAAGGTTTTAAATTAAAAACCCAAACTCAAATGCTCTTTAAAAACGAAAATGAGATGGTTTTGATTATTATTCACCTTGCTTTGGATAAGGAACTTAAGATTTGATCTTGCTTAATTCTCCTTGCTTGATTTCTTAGCTTTAATTTGATTTTTCTCCTCTTTTTTCCCTAGGTTATGGCCGGCTTGAGCTCTTTGGTTTATGTTTTAGAATTATGAACTTGTGAAATGAAAATGGGAATAAAGGTTTAGGGGTTAATGGTTATGGTGGATGACTACTCCCCATAATACCCTTGTCTTATTCTCTTATTAGTTAACTTATAAAACTATTTCCATAAACTCATTCTTTTAAATTTTTATTTAGTTAAGCATGGCCTCTAATAAATTTTCAAATCTCAATCTACTTATCACTCTAATCTTTACATTATTCTATTTAATTTATCTAATTAAATCTCCTGAATAATGTTATTAAAAATTAGGGGTGTTACAGGCTCCCCTCCTTAAAGAATTTCATCCTCGAAATTCAGTAAGGACTAAATACTAAGCATAGCAATCCTCTATAACAACTCCTAACTACCATACTAGCCTACCTGACTAGCAATAGTCTATATAAAGCAAATATAGAACATACCCTCACAGTAGATTGGGATAAGTATCTCTAATCATTTCTTCCCAAGTACAGTCCTTCTCATTGTCGCTCCATTGAACTTTCACCAACTTGACTGTCTTGTTTCTTAACCTCTTCTCATCTCTCGCTACAACCCGAATTGGTTGTCTAACCAAACTCAAATTCGGTTCTACTATCAAATCTTCCAACCTCGTCGGAGGAATAGTTGTCTCTGGATCATGCACATATTTATGAAGATGAGATACATGGAACACATTATGGACACCTGCCATACTGCACACAAGCCCTTAATAAATCCTCGAGCACCTTATTCACTCTCTTTGTCTGCCCATCTGCCTGAGGGTGATACGCAGTGCTCATCTTGAGCTTGGTACCTAACACATCCTGTAGACTCTTCCAGAATTCACTAGTAAATAAAGCATCTCTATCACTAACTATACTACTAGGAATTCCATGCAGTTTAACAATGTTCTTCATGAACAACTTAGCTAAAATAGGTGCCGTCCTGGTAGCCTTAACTGGAATGAAATGGGCACTCTTGGTCAACCTATCCACTATGACCCATATACTTTCATTTCCTTGATTTGTACTTGGAAACCCGTCTATAAAATCCACGGATATCGAATCCCATTTCCAAACTGGTATTTCCAAAGGTTGAAGCAACCCACTCGGCTTCTGATGTTCGGCCTTCACTTTTTGACAGTTCACACACTGCCTAACCCATAAGACAACATCCTTCTTCATACCTTCCCAGTAGAAACTCCTCTTCATATTATGATACATCTTGGTTACTCTAGGATACATCGTAAATTTGGATTGATGACATTCCCTAAGAACCTCTCTTCTCTAGTCCTCAACATCTGGAACACACAACCGTCCATTCTTTCTCAACCATCCCCTCCGATCATGACTAAAATCCTTTAGATCATCGGTCTCCAATCCGACCTCAAGTCTTCTAATCTTCTCGACCAATAATGGGTCCTCTTTCTACTTAGAAACGATCCTTTCGATCTATACTGGTCGAACTTCCAAACAGGACAACATGGTGGTGCTCTGACTAGAACTAGCAGTCGATCTTGACTACATGCTACAAGTAGTCAAAGCTTCTAAATCTTTCCATTCTGCCAACATAACTAAAACCACATTCTGATGTTTTCTGCTAAGAGCATTTGCTACTTTATTTCCTTTCCCAGGTTTGTACTCTATACCAAAATCATAAGCTACTAAAAACTCCAGCCACCTCTGCTGTCTCATATTCAACTCCTTCTGAGAGAATAAATATCTTAAGGACTTATGATATGTGTATAGCTCAAATCTCTCCCCTAAGAGATAATGTCTCCATACCTTCAATGCGAAGATCACCGTAGCCAACTCAAAATCATGAGTAAGATATCTCACCTCATGCGGTCTAAGCTGTCGTGAAGCGTAGGCAATGACTTTACCCTTCTGCATTAACTCAGCTCCTAGTCTGGTTCTGCATGCATCAGTATACACCACCAACCCTTGGTTTCCGCCTGGAACCACTAACACAGGCACGTTGGTCAACAAATAATTTAACTTAAGGAATGCTTTCTCACATTTGTCAGACCAAATAAACTTCACATCCTTCCTGGTTAACTTAGTCAAAGGCGCTGCTATCCACGAGAAATCCTTAATGAATCTCCTGGTTAAAAAGCCTAAGAAACTTCTAATCTCTGTCACTGTCTCTGGTCTCTTCCAGTTATTAACAACTTCGATCTTATTTGGATCAACTAACAAACCCTTCTCTGAAACCATGTGACCAAGAAACTTAACCTCTTTCTTTCAGAAATGACACTTGGAAAACTTCGCTTTCAGCTGATGCCGTCTCAGCATCTCAAGCACTACTCTAAGATGAACTTCATGCTCTTTTTCATCTCTAGAGTATACTGTCATATATAAATACCAATATGAACCTATCTAAGTACTCTTGGAAAAATCGGTTAATCAAATCTACAAAGAAAGCTGTGCATTCGTTAACCCGAATGGCTTTACTAACTATTCGTACGAACCATACCTAGTCCGAAATGCTGTCAATGGAATACTGTCCTCTACCACTCTTAATTGATGGAAATCTATCGCTAAATCCAATTGGAAAAATATTATGGCTCCACACAACTGATCAAATATATCATCGATTATAGTCGAAGGATACTTATTCTTGATCGTCTTCTCATTCAACTTATGATAGTCGATACACGTCTTTAACGACCCATCTGGTTTCTTCATGAACAGAACGACTGCATCCCAAGGCGAACTGCTTGGTCTAATAAAATTTCTCCCTTCTAGAACCACTAGCTGCACATTCAGTTCCTTCGTCTCAGTCAGTGTCATCCTGCTAGGTGGTCTACTTATAGGTTCTGCTCCCGACACAAGATCTATTCGAAAATCAACGGCTCGTTTCGGTGGTAATCCTGTAACCGGCTCAAAAACATCTGCAAATTCTCTTGCTACTTGAAACCGACTTAACTCTTCTTCTACTTCCATAACACTCAATAGAGCACAAGCACTCCGGTCAGAATCCTCCACTGAGAATATAATTCGGTTATGACTATCAGGGTGTCTCAGTGATATTTTCCCATCCTGGCAAAATATCCTAGCCTCAAATCTACCTGACCAATCCATACCTAAAATGATTCAAAAATTTACAAAATCAAAAACATACAGACTGCATGCAAACTTACGACCTAACAAATCAAGTTTTAACTAGTCACATCTCATTCCTAGAGTTGCATACCCTCTTATCGGATTCGAAACCCTTAAGGAAGTAATAAGGTATGTGGGTTCTAAACGTAACCTATCAACCAAACACTGAGATATTAATGAATGCAATGCACCGATATCAAATAGTATCCTAACTGGTGTACTTTGAATCAAAAGCGCACCTTCCATCACGGTCTTTCCTTTCTCAGCAGCAGTTGGCTTAGCAGACGATGGTTTAACAGCAAAGTCTTTTTCCCTGTCCGTCTTGACTGGTTCTGGACACTAATTCTTATAATGCCCAATCTGGTCACTGTTAAAGCACTTCACTCCGTTCTTATCTGCGGCCTTTTTTCCTTTTCCAGTTCGGCATTCATGAGCATAATGACACTTATTATCACACTTAAAGCAAACCACATTAGTCTTTGCCTTCTTGGCAGCTTCTCCCTTCTGGGTTCCTTTCCTCTTAAAGAACTTCCTCTTTTTGCCAAGAGAACTCTGTGTTTCAACCTGCTTCTCCTTCCCATAAGTAGCAAGCATCTCCTCATGTCGGATTGCCATTTCCACAACAACATTACAAGGATTACGAAAATGTGGCAGGGTTGCCCTAGCAATCTCGGGTCTCAATTCTCGAATAATCTTCTCATTCCTCTTGATGACAATGTCAATGGTAGTATGTCCATATCTGGATAACTCATCAAACTTCATGGCATACTCAATCACCGACATCTCGCCTTGAACTAAATCCACGAACTTCCTCAACAATGCTGACTTAGGAACTTTAGACAAAAACCTATCTTCGAATCTCCTTCGAATTCCACCCAAATAAACTCTTCCTCGGGAACTCCAATAGTGACACTATTCCACCAATGAAGCACTGCTCCCTGCAACTGTCTAGAAGCTAGCCTCCTTTTCTGCTCATCATTCAATCCCAAGTCAGCGAAGATCCTTTCATAAAGCAAAAGCCAGTTCTCAACTTCCATAGCATCCTTCGTCCTAAAAATGGCTTCCCACCAAGACTGGTATAATCTCTGCTCAACTTAGCATAGTTGTTGCCAAATGGGGTCACGGGATTAGCTCCTCCAACATTCCCAACATTACCCCCAGCTACCCCTACGACAGCTCCTGCTTGCACCAAATTGATGAAGAACTGATACATCATCCCCATATCTATTGGCGGATTTCCAGCACCTACGTTGGCATTTGCATTTGGATTAGCGTTTGCTTGTTGACCCTGATTTATCCTATTGGGTCGAGCATTTCCATTTGCTGTGGTGCTTCCTTCATCGAGATTTCCTCTTCCGTTTCCTGCCTCTATATCTTCCTTTCTCATAAATCTGCATACGAGCCTTTGTAAGATACAGAAGAACGGTCTAAGAGAGAGGGGAGTACGTACACACACACACGCATATATATATATATATATATATATTCAATACAAGTACATTACTATAGCATTAACCTAAACCCCGATCTTATTTTCTGATTTATATTTCGTAAAATCATTTTAGGTTTGAAATTTCTTTTAAGTTTTCATAAACCTTTGCTCTGATGCCAACTTATAACATCCCCTACTTAAAGGCCCAAAACAAACACCTATGGATGCTGCAGTCATCCATAATTATTAATTCTCAATGACTAAATGTGGTAATGTTAGATACATTGATATAACAGAAATACATGGATATGAAATTTTTTTAAACCATTAAACAAATTTCTTATCCCATTTAAATTATTTTCAAATGCATTACATAATCCCAAATTTGAGAACCACGTTCCGAGAAAATATAAATATTACAAACTACGTCAAGAGTGACATATAAAGATGCCCTCTTGGATGATCAGAGTCTAAACTTAGGCAATTAAACCATTTTGCCTTTACATCAAAACACAATGGAATCAACTAGAAAAGAACTCCTATTAGCTAGCTTGCCTCATGCACGTCTCTGGAAGCTTATTCGTCTAAAGAAGAACCTGAAAATCTCAAGTCTCAAACTACTCAAAACCAATTGAGTACCCGAGAGTTTAAGGAGAAAACATAAACTTTGAGTCGGACAAAAAGCCAGATATGAATAATAACATACCATCTCGAACCATTTAAATACCTAGTGAGACCACACCGCTTAGCGGAATGGGTTTTTCCTCACTAGTATCTTACCCAAAAATTTATAATAACCATATACCGTGCTCCTGCATCCACAATGGTTAAAAACATAGCAATTTAAAATATATCATGATGATATGAAAACAAGCAAAATATCTTGGATTTCCCATCCTCATTCATTTGACTATCTGTCTCGGTTATAGTTTCTAGGGTCACTATTAACATATTAGTTTTCATAGGTTGACTAATAAACTGTTCAAATCTTATGGACCATCTGTCCGGTCTCATAGTTTTCATGGAATCACTAAAACCTATTGGACCCTGCCAATAACTTCATTCAATTATTTCATGGGTTCTCCTTGAACCTATTGGTATCTCTAATAACTTCTTTTATATCATAGTTTTCATGGGTTGACTATGAACCTATTGATCTCTATCAATAACTTTATCTGGATATAGTTTTCATGGAATCACCATGAACCTATTGGCCTCTGCCAATAACTCTCTCTCCAAACATAGTTTTCATGGGTTTACTATGAACCTGTCTAAACTGACAACTTCTTGATCAGTCTTTGGGCATCCCATGTTCTGGTCTACCTGACCTCCTGGATGCAATTCTACTCATACAGGAGTCAACTAAATTTATATTCGCTACTGGGTCAACCTAGCTGGTTATTCTGCCCTTCCACCCCAAAATATAGTTATGGATCCATTATATAGTGAATATATTTATAGAAGAAGCATATACAATAACATAACAAAACCAACATTTATGGTTTAATATCCTTGAAATCATTTCCACATGAAATTTGGTTAATCCCTTTAACCCATTATTTTTACCAAGGCAAGCTTCTTCAAAAACTCAAAAGCTATTTCAAAGCTCTTTTATATTGCCATAGGTTTTCCTTTAAAAATGAGATTGGATTCTTTTTTTTGAAAACTAAGGCTTTTGAAACCTTAGACCTTTACTTTTGAAACCATTAGAATATATCTTTTCAAAGCATTCAAACCTTCTTTTCAAAAGACTTAAACATATGCCTTTCGAAACACTTAAATTATCTCTTTCGAAAGCATCAAAACCTTCCTTTCGAAACCATCAAAACATTCCTTTCGAAACTATTAAAGCATATCTTTCCAACTTATAGAAGCATAGCTTCAAAACTTGAAAGTACCTCTTTCGAAACCATTGGGTTTAATCTTAAATATAACTTTTGGGTCAAAGTGAACATAAGCAAAAGTACCCCTTTCGAAACCATTAACCTTCAAGTAAAAGAGTTTGGGGAAAAAAAATGGTTTCAAAACCATCCTTTCGAAACCTTTAATCTTTTAAGAAAAACAATTGGAAGGGTAGCTTCAAAACATCTTTCGAAGCCATTGCCTTCGAAACCTTTAGTTTAATGGCTACTGGAGCCCTTTTGAAAGCATTGGGAAGCCACTTTTATATTTATAAAACAAAAGCTTACCTTTCAAATTCGTTGATAACTTCAACCTATTCGAAAGGTATGAAGATGGCAATAAGATCTCGACTTGGTTCAAAACTACCCTTTAGAAAACTTCATTTTTTAAAAACATAAAATGCGGCAACTCATTCGAAAGCTACCCTTTCAAAACAAGAAGGCGACAACCCCCTTTGAAAGCTATTTAAAGTGGCCTCGACCCTTTCGAAAGCATGGTTTCTACTCTATACCTCCCGCTTTTCTCCAATCCACTACGTACCAAAGCATTGATACCCAATTTCTTAATTGTGTTTTCATATAATAAGAATCTTATTATGTTAAATGTAGCATTAGACCAATAGCTACATGATGTACTTGAGAATTCGATCACTGAAATGTTATTTTGATCAACTTACGTGAAGTGCGATTTATTCGGCATCCTTAATTGTTAAGGACGACCAAATGCATTTTTGTAAAGAGTTAGTTATGATCTTGTAATGAGAGTTTCCTTTTAGTGGTATGAACACTTTTTAAAGGAAAGCGAATGTCCAAGAGTAGATGTAAGATGGGCATAGTTGGGATGAAGAGGGTGAATTGTCCCTTTGCTTCATGAAGAGACATCAGAAACGAGAATTGTATAAAATACAAAAAGATATTTAACATGGAATGAGAAATGTGATTTGTATTTTAATTGTGTTTTCATATAGAAAATTGTTTTTTATAAAATTTATTTCTACGAGCTTAAAATTTTTGGTCGAAAACTTAAGACTGTAAACTAGTTAAAGCCCATAATAAGTAGGTAAATGGAGCTTTATATGTCATATGCTATTATAGTGATGGTAGAAATAGTGAAAGCATATAATACTTATCAGTTGATGCATCATTATCCAAAAAAATTGTTTTCGTAAATATACCAAATGTTATTTATGAAATAATAATTATTCCCAATATTAACAGAAAATAAATATAGCTTTAGTTTGTTAGGAATATTTATTATGAAATAAATATATTAGAATAATGGTATCTGTTGCATTAGCTACATTACACAAAAGTATTTGGATTTTTCTAATTATTTTTGAATTATGGACTGAGCCACAATTTTGAGAAATAATTCTTTAACCATATGATTATGCTTTATATGTTTCCAATGAGTCGTATCTCAAACGACTAGGGGCAAAGCACCTATTCAGTGAGAGCGACATAAGAGTTGGTGTTATCCGGGTTTTTAACCCCGCATGATCCAATAGAAGTCGGAACAACATGGTCATGTCAGAATAGCCAAGAAGTCAACCAAAAGAACTAGAGTAACAAGCCAAAGGAAGCCAGAAAAAAAGAACGAGAAAATCCACTAAGGACATGGATTGCTAGCGATCCATGTGGTTAGCTCAAGGTTCAACCGATTCTCTTGCTTCATGATCCAAACACATATTCTAGAAGCAATAACTGAGTTTGACGAGATTTCGAGTTAGTTAAATCAAGAGACAAGCATCCGTCCAGTCCAATCAGCAGCTGAATATAACTAGCAAGTAAACCGTTATCCAAACAAGGCGACATGCAACAAGACTACATGACTGACATCAACACGAGACAACGAAGGTACTCCAGACACCAAAGTCCAAAAATAAGCTAAGTGTATGGATCGCCAGCGATCCATACATCCTCACAGGGTCGCTGCAATTCAAACAGAACAGAGTAGAGAGTAAATACTAAGGGATTGGCTCGCATTCGAGCAAAAACTATGGATCGCTAGCGATCCATGGTTTTGGCTCGGGTCGCAAGGCATACTCCAGTGCTCCTTCCTACAATCATTCGCAAGTGGTTGGCGAACAGGCTTGGCCCAGTAACTCTCTAACCTCTATAAATACTCTCCCACTTGCAACATAAACTTGATCCCTCTGGACTAGTTGTTGAAACTCTACTGGAAGCTTTCTTCACCCTTCACCTCCCTCATAACGATCTTTAAAGGAGTTCACCATAATTCTCCAGTGGATTCCAACCTTGGAGATTCATTCTAGCTAAGGATAATCAAGAGCTTTGTAGTCAAATATAACTTGTAACGACAATCAGTCAATAATAAAAACTATGAAGTGGACGCAGGCTTCGTTTATAGCCGAAGCACTATAAAAATTCTCTTGTCTTCTTTCTATTTCTGCTCTTTTACATTTATTCTCTATATTATTGCTCTGTAAGAACAGGGCTGGTGATTTCACACTCAATCTAGGGTGTTGAACCATTTTTTGGATTAACATTTTGGTGCTTTCCTTGAGAACCCAACTCAAGATTTAGATCTAGCTATCTACTTTGGATCAGATAGGTCCAGAAGTTAGATCCACAATCTTTGCTTGAGAAATCTGTTTCTTGGAATCAATGGCTCCATGAAGGAAGAGAACTGCCTCTGGAAGGTCCATAGGGGCATTAGTAGTTGGAGAAGATATGAATCATCAGTAAACTGAAGTAAACAGTGCCAACTTAAGAGATCAAGTGCCAACATTTTCCAATCAATGCGAGGTCGTTACAAGAGATGAGTTAAACAAAATGGTGGATGAAATCAACCAAAAAAGGAAAGCGGTCAAAGAGCTCTGATGGATAAGCTCAAGGCTCTCTTAACCTTACAATCAAATCCTGCTCCAAGAACCACGTTTGAATCCGCAGCTGCCATAGAGCAAGAAAATTCTTCCCTTTTCCGGCTTAAATAGAAGAAACGGGAAGCAGCCACAGAAAAGGTGATAGCAGGAACTATTGGAATCAAGTAGAAGGAAATACAAGTACTCCTCTCGCTGCAAGGCAGCCAACTTTGAACTTAAACCAAGGGGTGAAAACCCCACGAGAGGATATAGTCATGGACCTCTCCGACTCAAAAGATGGATAACAATTTAATGATGATAAGTTGGAAGAGAATGCCAATGCGTTCGATAATGCTGGAAATGTTAAAACCGCTCCAGTCCGGCCAACCGCAAGCCAACGAGATCCCGAGGGATGGTTCTCCCAAAGACAAGAGAGCCTAGGCTTCAACCCACTCGCCAAGACCGTTTGCAAAGCCAAACACTTGGTGTAGTGACTGACAGCCGCCCCCAGAACTACCAGACAACAAAGGCATTCATCGTGGATATGGTCAAGCGGTTGATGGACGAGAATAAAAATAGGAATGAGGATCTGCACGAAGTTGGACTCCCTTTACTGATGAAATCTTGAATGAGCGATATCCAGAGAAGTTCACAATGCACACTATTCCGTCCTATGATGGGACAAAGGACCCAAAACCCCATTTGTACAAGTATAGTTGGTACATGGATGGAGCAAACACTTCGGATGCTGTTCGATGTAGATGTTTTCCCATCTTTTTGGAAGGAATTGCTTCCATGTGGTTCACTAGGCTTTTACTGTGATCTATCTCTACTTTTTACCAACAAGAATGAAATTCCTCAATCAGTTCAGGCTCTATACCGTGCAACCTAAAGATGTGATGTCCTTGTCCGGACTATTCCAGGGACGAAACGAATCGCTGAAGTATTTCATGAACCGGTTCAATACTACAATAGAAAAAGTTAGCAATCCAAACGAGGACATGGTTTTCATGGCTTTGGTCTAAGCCATTCATCCCGAAACTGAGTTCGGGAAGCGGATCAAGATGAAGTAACCCACTACAATGGAGGATTTCAATCGCAAAGCAAGTCAATATTTGTGATTGGAGGAGGCGTAGGAGCTAGAAAGGAAGTCTACTGGCATGCAACCGATGAACATTGGGCAGAGTTGCATGGCAATGAATCAGAATACAAACGCTTTCGGAACGACTGAAGGAATCACAGGGAAATATGGAAACCAGAAAAGGAAGAATCATAATTCCAATAAGAAGAATGGAAATAGTAGACGCCTTAAAGGCTTCAGGCCTGAAGATTACACCCCTCTAAATGAAACTCCAAAGACAAAAGGGACTAAGGAATATAAAAAAAACCCTAAGAAGGAAGCAACCGAACAACAGAAGCGCTCAGGGAAGTTCTGCCGCTTCCACGAGACGCACGTTCACAACACAAATGAGTGCCGCCACCTAAAAAACTTGATTGAAGAGCTGATTCAGGATAACAAACTTTAGCAATACATGAGAAAACCATAGAATCCTAACCATCCCGCGGCTCCTCAAGCCCCTAGGAATCAAAGAAACCAACCCGAAACCAGTGAAGAGGGATCAAAGCGAACTGACCATAAACTCATTATTGGAACGATATCTGGAGGCCCACATCCTGCATGGAGAAGTTGGGGAGAGATGGAGCGGTATGCAAGTTCATTAAAACACGCTCCGAAGGAACCATGTCTCACAATAGAAGATGGGGCTCCGACCAAGCAGCAGAAAACTTTGGGTGATGATATTGTATTCAGAAACCGAGATACCGAAGGGATCGATGCTCCAACCCTCGATTCATTGGTGGTGACAGTAGGAATCAGACCCGTTGTGGTCCGATGAGTATTGGTCGATAGCGGCAGTTCTGTTAATATGCTTTTCAAACGTACCTTTGACCGAATGAAAATCGGCATGAAAAGTGTGTCTGCATGCCAAACAAAAATCCAAGGGTGTGCTGGCGAACCCAAACAACCCGTAGGGACAATTGACTTGCCAGTGGAGCTTGGAAAGGTCGATCGAGAGTTACCCTCATTCAAACCTTCGTAATTGTGGATGAAACTTCTACGTATAACGCCTTCTTGGGACGACCGACCTTAGCTGATTTCAGAGTCGCTCTGGCCCAATGGTGCCTTACTATGAAGTTCCCAACTGCAAACAGAATTGGGGTGGTAAGAGGAGATCAATGCACCGCCAGAGAATGTTACACTACAGAGTTATGCAAATCTAAAAGAAGGGAAAATGGGAGGGATGTGGGGAGAACTCCACATTAGTGAACCTTCTGAATAGCAACTACAGAGCCGCCCTTGGCTCGGGGACCATAGCCGATTCGACAAGGCTTTGGACCGTAGAAAGAAGAGTTCGAGGGAGGATCGGGCAGCACCGATAGAATTGACGGTGTCTGTCCCAGTCGATATGGACGACCCGACAAGTGTCTTGAAAATTGGATCACACCTTGGAAACAAGATGTGGTTGGAACTTACAAAATTTCTTCGCGCCAACTTGGATGTGTTCGCATGGACGCATTCCGATATGTGTAGGGTGTCACTAGAAATCTCATGCCATGCGCTCAACATTGACCCTAATTTCACGCTAGTAAACTAAAAGAGGCACAGCTTGGGTCCTAAACGGTCCAAGGCACTAAGAGAAGAGGTGGACAAGTTAATGGCCAACGGCTTTATTCATGATGCAACTTATCCTGAATGGGTATCTAACCCGGTCTTCGTCAAAAAGTCCAATGGGAAGTGGCGAACCTATGTCGACTACTCGGACTTAAACAAAGCTTGCTCGAAAGATAGATTTCCTCTGACCAGAAAAGACCAGCTTGTGGACGAAATGACGGGACATGAACTGCTATTATTCATGGACGCATACTTAGGGTACAACTAGATCCTGATGCACGAACTTGACCAAGAGAACACCAGCTTCATCACCGATCAAGGACTATACTGCTACAATGTAATGCCATTCAGTTTAAAGAACGTTGGGGCAACTTATCAAAGGTTGGTAAATATTATGTGAAGCGCAAAATCGGGAAAACCATGGCGGTTTACGTGGATGACATGCTGGTCAAATCGCGAGTAGCTGCCAATCACCTAGATAATCTTACTGAAATGTTTGAAATACTCTGGAAGTATGGAATGAAACTCAGTCCACTTAAATGTCACTTCGGAGTAGCCTTCGAAAAGTTCTTAGGATTCATAGTAAGTGCCAGGGGCATTGAAACAAATCCAGAGCAAATAACGGCCCTACGAGAAGTCCAAGCCCCGAAGAACAAGAAAGAATTGCAAATCTTGAATGGGAAGGTCGCAGCTTTAAGCCGATTTATCTCCAAAGCCACCGACAAGTGCATACCGTTCTTTGATGCATTAAAGAAAGGAAAGAAAAACTTTGAATGGAGTGCGGCATGTCAAACTGCATTTGAAGAATTACTGCGACTCATGGAAACCCCGCCAATCCTGTCAAAACTAGTGGACGAAGAGGACCTATTCATTTACCTAGCAATCTCACCTCATGCGTTAAACGCTGCCCTTGTGTGTGAAGAATTGAAAATCCAACGACCCGTAACAACATTAGCAAGGGGTTTACTGGAGCCAAGAAAAATTACCCAAAACTGGAAAAGCAAGCATATTGCCTCCTGATCGCATCTTGGAAGTTACAACCGTGTTTCCAAGCACATCCAATCAAAGTACTGACTGATCGGCCTCTGAAACAAATACTGTACCGACCTGAAAATTTCGGATGACTTCTCAAGTGGAACATCGCACTAAGCCAATATGATATTACTTACCATCCGAGAAAGGCTGTCAATGGGCAAGCGCTGGCAGATTTCATCACCGAGTTTACCATACGGAATGACGAAGAAGAAACACCGTTAGAAGCAGAGACGCAATGGAAACTTTTTGTTGATGGCGCATCCAACAGGCTCTGTTCGGGGGCAGGAGTAGTGCTTGAAACCGTCGAAGGAGCCATTTTCTACGCCTTGTGCATGGAATTCCCTACGAAAAACAATGTAGCGGAATACGAAGCATTGATAACAGGGTTGAAAGTTGTGAAAGAACTCGGAATATAGTCTGTCCACATCTACATCGACTCCTAGCTAGTCATCAGCCAAGTAAAAGGCGAGTACCAAGCTCGAGGGGAGAACCTTGCCCCGTATCTGTCTAAAGTACAAGAGTTGCTGGTCGACATCAAACATTATACCACAACTCACATTCCGCTGGAGCAAAACACCAAGGCTGACTACTTAGCTAAACTGGCAAGCTCAGGAGAAGCTCAATCATTGGGACTAGTCTCGGTTGAAACTCTGACTGCCCTAAGTGTAGACGAAATGGATGTTGACTGGATTCTCGAGATCATTGCCGAACCGGAAACATGGATGACGCCAATCAAGGACTACTTGCTTACAGGGACCGTTCCAACGGACCGCAATCAACGGAAAAAGCTTCTTCGAAAGGCATCACGGTTCATAACACAGGATGGAACGCACTACCGAAAGGGATTCTCCACCACCCTTCTTAGATGTGTGAACGTATACGAAGCTCGACGGATCCTAAGGGAAGTGTAAGAAGGCAAACGCGGAGACTATACTGGGGGCATACCCTTGCAATTTCTTTGATATGGGTACTTCTGTCCAACAACAAAAAGAGATGCCGCAGACTACGCCAGGCGGTGTGATCGTTGCCAAAGATTCGACATAATTAAAAGAACTCCCTCAACAGTGTTGATGCAGATGGTCAGTCTATGGTCGTTTGCAATATGGGGAATCGACTTGATGAGCGTACTACCAATAGCTAAAGGAGGGGCCAAATATGCTATAGTTGCTGTTGACCATTACCACTAAGAAAGTTATTAATTTTGTTACTAAAAACATTATTTGCAGGTTTTGTGTGCCACAGAAATTATCACTGATAATGGGACCCAATTCGAAAGTGCCGAGTTCAAAGATTTTTGCAAACGCTTCAAAATAGAGAAGAGCTTTTCCGCGGCCGCTCATCCACAAGCAAACAGGTAAGTGGAAGCAATAAACAAGATCATCAAGTCCACCTTAAAAAAGCGACTAACTAAAGAAAAAGGGAACTGGGTTAATGAACTCCCACTCGCACTATGGGTATACAGAACAACTCACAAAGCGACAACTGGTCACACTCCGCTCTACTTAGCATATGGCTCAGAAGTAATGATTCTCGTCGAACTAGAAGTTCCCTCTCATCGAAGGCAAAACTTTAAACAGAAGCAAAACGAGCAGCTCCTACTTGAATCACTGGATATGATTGACGAAAGGAGGGAAGAAGCCGAGCCTAGGACTGCTGCCCACCAAAAAAGGGTCGCGTGATACTTCAACTCCAAAGTTCACAACCAAACCTTTGAAGTGGAAGACCTCGTCCTCAAACGAATCTATCCCATGCCGGGAGCCTTCAGACCAAACTGGGAAGGGCCGTATGTCATCAATTAAAAGCCAAGGACAGAACTTTCAAGCTAACAACCGTTGATGGAATCCAAATTCCCAGAGCATGGAACAGCGAATCGTTGCACCGTTACTTCATTGGAAAACTACCTTATGTACTTTCTATTTTTCAGAAAATAAGCCGTCTCGGGATACCGAGGCATTGTAAATAGGCAAAAACTTGCCCAACCTTTCTTAATAAAATTAATTCGCTTTTGAACCAACAAAACTGTGTTCATAATAGTAACCTGCTGAGTCAATGGGATCAAATCAGCTCAAAAACATCCAATCGCTACTTGAGAAAGTGGAATCACGCTTAAGTACGCTCCACTTACCCGCCGAGTCGACGAAAGCAAATCGACTCAAACCGTTGGATCAGCGGAATTCGATCCCCACCTTCTAAGAATCGGTGTTGTCCCGGCAACTTCTGGAAGGCTCAAATAGAAAAGCCGTGCGTCCCATAAGCCGCGCACTAACTCTTAAGACACAAACTCCTTATGTTACCCGAAGATAGGCAACATGGAGAAGTATTAAAAGCCTCGCATTTCATAAGCCGCGCACTAACTTTTTAAGCCATGAAATCACGCTCTTAAAACATGAACTCCTCACGTTGCCCGAAGATAGGCAACATCGAGGAGTACCAAAACCATTCTGGATCGACGGGTCATATCGGTCCCAAAAGTCATGCATCCCATAAGCCACGCATTAACTCTCCGAGCCATGAAATCACGCTAAAAAAATAAACTCCTCACGTTGCCCGAAGATAGGCAACATCGAGAAGTATCGAAACCGTTCCGGATCGACGGGTCATATCAATCCTAAAAGCCGCGCATTCCATAAGCCGTGCATACTTTCAAAAAGCCATGCGTCCCATAAGCCGCACACATCTCTAAGTACCGAAATTGTCCTAGCGATACCAGGAAACTTATCCGCGATAGGAATAACGAGGATCAACCCATTCCCATTATCAACAGTAACGGGCACCACTCTAACAAAACCAGAGTGCTACGAATTAGTGGAAAACTCCAATTGCTGACACTTAATGATTAACTATAACATTTAATGCGGATAACGTCTAGCTATCTACAGTTAACGTGTACAATGTGCATTCTCTAAGCAATGAAGTGTGTATTCGAAGATTGCAAACTTGTAAGAGAAATAACACTCATAAATATCTACTCGCGTTTTTACGCACATTTAGTCAATCTTATAACTACATGTTAATCTTATACCCATGTGCTTAGAATTCCGAAAATTCTTTAACTATATGTTACATACTTTCTTGAATCGCATAAAAACATAAACATACTTTCTAGAGTCGCATAAAAACATAAACTATATACTAAAGTTATAAAACTTGCAAGCAAAAAAAATCGAATTGTGATTTAGTCAAAATCCAAGTTTTGGTATGCAAACTATTCAAACCGTAAGTTACCGATCGTTTTTCAAGTGTTCGAAGTAAAGAGCCCTGTGAACTGGGGGCATACACTGGTACTTTAATAAAAATGCTCAAAAAGAAATTTTCACAAGTTCTGTTACTCCAAACAAAAAATTTTGGCAGTAGTTATAGGACTAGATAAAGTGAAATGGAAGTAAACAAAATAAACATAAGTGCACATAACACGTATGAGTAGATAAGTAAAGGTACAGCCAAAATATCAACAATGTATTACTTATAACTTTCTTTTGTACAAGGTCAAAACGTAGGGGCCTTACCCACACAATACCGACCAACAAAGGAAAAAGTACAGACAGCACAACGAAAACACTAAGTGCAGACTCTACACCTGAACAAAACAACACAAAATGAATCAAAATCAGATCAGGTATCGTCCAAGCTTCTCAGCGCCTTCTTCTACCACTCACTTTCCCGCCTTTTGTTCGGAGTTTTCGCTTTGCCTCAGTAGTGGTGTCGCTGCCGGTAATGTCAACTATTTCCTTGGTGCTGACATCTTCCTCCTGCTCTATAACATTCTCAGAAGACTCACCTTTCATTTTACGCTTCTGAGATCTGCGAGAGCTCTTAGAGGCCTTGATCGCTCCAACCTTCTCATTCTTAATGGCAACCAGTTCTTGTTGAGATTTGCGAGGCTGCTCAATCTGAATTTCCTGCTCCCGAACTTTGGCCGCGTGAAGTCACCTTCTAAAGATACGGAAGGGTCATCCAAGCCATGTAGTGCGGTGAACTTCTCAGATTTCGGCCCCTACTGCGAGCTTGACATGGACACGGCGACTGAAACAGGTACAAAAACAAGCACGGAAGTGGTAGAGATAGCAACAGGTCCAGGAACCAAGGAAACCGGCAGATCGGTAGATAAGGAAGACAGTCCTATAAGATCAAAAACGAAAGCGTTAAATTCATCATGCTCTTGCGGCGTGAGTTGAAAGTTATCGAACTCGGGAGAAACAAGTAGATTACCTACACCAGAAGAGTGACCGAGAATGTCAACCTCATATTCATTGCCTTGACCCTCCTTCGACGGATCCACAACCCAAGGGGAGGCTTCAAGCCTAGAACTTGTTGGTGGATTGCGAGGCTGCCCCGATGGTTCATCGGGACTGCAAAATAAAAGGCGCCGGTAACATTTCGGCAGTTGCCGCCGTGGCAGCATCGACAACTTCCTTCTCTCTTTCAATCCACAAAATCTCTCGGCCTTCAAGCAACGCCTTCTTTGATTCTTCGTTGAGATAGGCATTCTCCAGCTCTCGCTTGGTATAAGCATACCCGCTATCATGGAAACGGGTTAAGATTTCCTCCCAAACCACCGAGAGTGCACCGGAATTTAGGGCCTAAGTAACTGAGACTCCGCTGGTGCAGCAGGGAGTTGACATAAAAGCTCAAGATGGTCTCATCCATCTTCTCCATCTTTCTCTCGAAGGAGTTCTGAAGCTCCAAATAATCTGCCATAACGGCGACCTTCTCAACTTTGACACGAGCTTTATCAGCGCTAAGCTGCACAACTTGATCCTGGAGCCTGGCGATCATCTCAGCCTGGTCGGAAATGGTCTTATCGCGCAACTTCACGACTTCATCATATTTCGCAATCATTTTACTATTCCCCACTACGATAAGGTCGTGGTCGAAAATGGTCTTCTTTTGGGTCTCAATCGTCACACTAGAAGCTGCCACCTCTTCTTTTAACTTGGATTCTTCTGCATGAGCCTTCTTAATTTCGTCACTATAGGCGATCTCTATTCTCTCGTGAGCCTCTTTTAGCTCTTTCAACAGGCCGGTGCTGTTCTTGCTTTCTCGGAGCGCCGCATCCTTTTCTTCTTCCAGTTGTTTGATTTTGGCATCGCGTTCCGCTAATGCTCTTTTGAAATCATCCTTCTTCAATTCAAAGGAGAGGATTTCTTGATAGTTGTTGCGGTTCATGTCCGCCAGTTGTTTGCATAACTTTTCCCACACTTTGGCCCGTTCTAAATCGTTCTGGATCGCCTGAAGGTGAGGCATGTATGTATCTCTACGAACCGGTTGAAGATCACTATCAAATTTAACCCTCTCTTAAAAACCACCCGGGGAGCGCTGCCTCAAGCCTGGGAAGACCGAATGGAAGAACATAGGAAGATCTCCGGTGGGGGCGTGAAGAACCGGGGGCAACAGCCACATGAGATGATAGAACTTGAGTTGAAGAGGAATGTGGACAGAAGAAACCAGGATTTCAGGACCGATTGAGGCGGGGGCCGAAGCGAAAGCCTGTTGTTCTGTAGAATGTAAACCGCGATCAAACTTGGACTTTTTAAGCGGCTCCTCTCGCTCATTGAAAGTCTTTCTTTTCTCATACCCACCTTTGTATACTCGGCCCTGTTCCCTCTCTTCTCGGCGACGAGTTTCAGCCTCTAAATATTTCCTTCTTCAATATTCCTCCTCTATCTCGTGAGGCCGATAACGGTTGGAAGATCGTTTCGACCAGCGCTAAGAGTCGGTGAATTCTTCGAGATCATCATAGAGACCACGTCCACTCATGGCACCTAACATGAAAGATAGATAAAAAGTCTTAGAAATGGAGAATAGGCATGAAAAGTATGTAAGTGAGTGTAACCATAGTGAAACGTGTAGTGTGTTTGGGGGAAGGCCTAAAGCGACATCACAAATCGGATCGGGCTACGTCATGGAAAGGATCGGACTAACTTCGGGTGCAACATGGCCCGGACGAGGAGACACCTCCTCAGACTTGAAGTCTTCCCCCATGAGCATGTCAAAATTGACGTAAACATTGCTCAAGTCTCCAAAGTCTACACCAGCATATTTAACCGAAGAATCCCGATGTCGTCTGACTTCTGAAGCATAATCTTTATCACTCATGTCTGGGGAGGCGAGCTTGGAACAACAGGACTCATCCCCGGAGTCTTGTCGCATGATTCAAAATCTCCATCGCCGAATTCTACATAGAAATCATCGTCGTCATAAGAGGAGGACTCATTGCTGTTGCTCTCAATCTCACCCTCCTCCTTTTCTATATCTATTGCGGCTTTGCCTTCTCTTTGATTAAACTACTCTTCTTCTAGAATCAGGGGCATTCTAGCCGGGCAACTAGCTTCAGTCGGGGTGTCTTTTCCCTTGTAAGTCTCTTCGGCTGATTCACCGGACATGCCTCCCCTCTCTTGAAAAACACCCCCTTCAGGACCATGAGACGAAGAAGGGGATGAGACTTCAACTGGGACTGCAGATCTTCCTGGATGCAACAGCCCGTACTGTAGTAAGTTTTCGTCTATCAACAAAATTAAACTGATCTCTCCTCGACATCGATAGCATTTAGGGTTTGGAAAGTTTCGTCGAGGGATAAGTCCTTGTTCAACCTCAGAATAACTATAGAAAGTATTTGACTCGTTAGAAATCCCATAGCAACATATCGGAGCTCTATAAGTGAGAAAAAGAACTTACCCCTGTCATCCAAAGAAAATTGAATCCCTCAGGAGACCTAACAAAGAAGTATTGAGTCTTAAATTGAGATAAATTGCTCTGCAATCGCAACACAATTTAACGGTTCGTCTAGGCCTCAATAACAACTAAGGATGGACACTCGTCTCTTCTTTTGAATGAGAGGAAATTTCTTAACTCGTCGAAGCTCGGGGCACGATTGAGAGTCCGCATGAAAAGAACGTGTTAGAATAGCGTATCCGTTGGGATGACTCTAAAACGGAGCGATTCCCAAGTTCGAGAGGGTTTCTCTCAAAAAGTCATTGAAGAAGGGCACTGCTTCGTTCAGGCACATATACCGATGACAAGTAGTATACCGATGACAGGCATATGAGTAAATTCATCTTTCTCGGGAAGGAGCACGTCTTCCTCCGGAATGCCATGCTGCAGGCAGATGTTGTGCAAGACTTTAGTAAAAATCACGAAGGATGCTCACTCCAGCGGATTTAGAACAACTCTGAAATTAGGAGGAGTTCGGTCCAAGATCGGACCAACTGGAACTAGCTGGCCATATTCAGCCTGCGAAGCAGAAGAAGGAGGGGCGACAGACGATGACTCGGCCTCCAAAAGCGTAGGACTTCCTTCGCTAGACTTGCGGCGAGAAGATGGGTACTTCATTCTAAGCAACATAAATTACGTCCGAAACAGTCAGGTAATTCTAATTTAAAATTAGAATTCCCCGTACTACACTTGAATTTCGAAGAAATATCGGTTCACACTGATGTGTCGGACTTCAAGTATGCACCGAGGCAAGTGCAGCATGTTATTTATCGGTGGTGGGCTTGGTGTCTTGAACACTACAAACGCTATATCCCGTGTAGATAGTATGCTAGCAGCTGAGAGGTAAAGGGACTTCTCGTATCACTTTCCTTTTGAAATTACTTCTCCTACACTTACCCGTTATCGATCAATGATTGATAATGGATCCATTGTCCGAAACGATGCGGAAAGTCCCTTCTAGTACAGGTACACCATGCGTGCAAAAGAAAGCAAAATCAATTTGAATCCTCCAGAAGGACGAAACCAATTCACGATGTGTCGTGCAGTATCGGCTATGGGACCTGGCACAAGTCAATTCTGGCTCAATGGATGAAGACAACAAAACATGTCAAGCACCGGAGCAAGGCCCGAATGTCGTTCCGTGAAGAACTAAAGACTTTACTATCTTACTCCATTAAGCCACAATCGACTTGGACTCTACACGATCAACACCACGAATCCAACTCCTTCGCCAAAACAACAAACCAACATCATGATCAACAAACCCATGTTGAATCAGTAATCAAGAGGCAAGGAAGGTTGAATTTCTCGATCTAGCGACTTAAACAGTGGTCCAGCGGTGACCTATGCAAGTCGGCGAGCTAGAAATGGATCGACAGTGATTTAAGGCAGCAGGCAAACTAGGGTTTCAGTCAAAGACGATTTGGGAAAGCGGCGGTGAAGCTCAGGAGTCGGCAGTAGAGCATGATCGACAACGTTGAAGGAATCAAGTGGAAGTTTGGACAAGGCTGAATCGCTAGAGATGTGGATCAAATCGTTGGTGGAAGATTAGATCAGAAGGAAGTAGAAGACTCGGGTCGTGTGATAAATGTGGAATGGGTCGGCCCGGGAGTTTAAATAAGAAAAGAAAATGTGCAAAAAAAATTGCTAAGTAATCAGGTCGCTAGGGATCCATCTGCTATGGATCGCTAGCGATCCATAAAGTTGCACGCTTTTTTACTTCGACTTTGCCTAGCGACATTCATATGCTACTTCGAGACATGTTGGGAAATTATAGAGTAAAGTTCGGTCTTTTATGACAAGCAATGGCAGTCCAGGACAAAACTTAGCAAGCGATAGTCTAGTCTAATTCAAATTCGTGTAACTCTAACACGACTACTTGAAATTCAGCAAGCATAGACTAAAAAGCGATTACTTCCAGAGCACACCCTGTTTTCAACAAAGACGTACTCTAGGGGCAAACGTTATCCGGGTTTTTAACCCAGTAGGATCCAAGAGAAGTCGGAACAACTTAGTAGAGTTAGAATAACCCAGAAGTCAACCAAAAGAACTAGAGTAAGAAGCCAAAGGAAGCCATGAAAAAAGAACGAGAAAATCTACTAAGGACATGGATCGCTAGCGATCCATGGGGTTAGCTAAGGGTTCGATCGATTCTCTTACTTCATGATCCAAACATATATTCTAGAAGCAATAACTGAGTTTGACAAGATTCCGAGTTAGTTAAATCAAGCATCCGTCCAGTCCAATCAGCGGTTGAATACAACTAGCAAGTAAACCGTCATTAAATCAAGGCAACGGGCAATAAGACTACATGAACGACATCAACACAAGACAACGAAGGCACTCCAGACACCAAAGTCCAAAAATAGGCTAAGTGTAAAATTCTCTTGTCTTCTTTCTATTTCTGCTCTTTTGCATTTATTCTTTATATTATTGCTCTGTAAGAACAGGGCTGGTGCTTTCACACTCAATCCAGGGTATTGATCCATTTTTGAGTCAACAATTGGTAATTCGTACAGTTGATACATACAGATGTTTGAAATCGTGTGTCTAATGCTACCAAAATGGTTCCACGTACTTCATTAAATTCATCCATGAATTATCGTAGACATTAACATGTGTATTTTGATAGTTGTACCCAAAGGGATACGATCCATCAACCACAAAAGTATCTCCAAGAAGAAAACCAATGTAGTTGGAATATGGTAAGCCACATTGATAGTTGAAATTAACGTAACACATTTTTCATTCAAAGTACTTAAGTTAATTAAGATTTTACTTGCAAAATCATTGCTCAATATGATTTTGAGTTTGGTATATCTATGTTGAAACATAATTTCTAAATAATGATTTAGAATATGTTGTTTGCGCTTAATAAACAAAGCTTCTTGAAGTCAGCGGGAGCAATTATGAGTTTGTAGGTTCAACCTATGAAAGGTAACAAAAATCCATGCGAACCTACTTGCCCGCTTCTAGTACGTACAACCGAAACTATATCTTGGTCTTAACTGCATGAAACACCTATCCCAACCTTTACAAGGTCTGCCTATCAAATCGCTTCTAGATTAATTAATTTTACCGTTACAGTTTACATACTGTTTATTTTCATTAATCTGCTTTAGGCCATTTTTACATCCGATTTGGTTATTTCACAATTTCCTTTTTTCTTACATAAATGGTATTTCAATTTCAAGTCCGTTCAGTCCATATGGTTTGTCTTTAATTTTTATGCCATTTTGTTACGGATTTACACAAGCCTTTAGGGTCCGTTTGATTTACATTTTTTTCCACCCTAATTTACGTTCTCCTTTTAGAGATTTAATCTGTACAAAATTTTTATCCAATAGCCACAAACCATTTAATTACACAAAATTCCACTTTTACATTTTTATGTCACATATGAAACAAACAATTATGCCAATTAGACTTCCCAATTTTATTCCAAAACCATATTCAAAATTATGTAATTATACCAATCAAAACCATAATTTTATTCAAGTAATATATTCTGAATTTATTCAACTAACATGTTCTACCATTAGAAATTGAATAACAATTCTAATTCAATTTAATTAAACCAATCTTAATTACGCCATGAAACGTGATTAACAATTTGTTTGTTCCAAATTTCAACCCTAACATGAATTAGAAATTAGAAGTGGAAGAAGAAGAAGATACAATAATTTACATAAATTTCAACCTTATTTATGCCATAAAACGTGAATAGACAATTTATATGTCCCATATTTAAAACCAAACAAGAATTAGATTCGAGAAGTGGAAGAAGAAGAAGATATAATAATTTACGTACAATCTTATTTATGCCATAAAACATGAATAGACAATTTGTATATCCCATATTTTAAACCAAACATGAATTAGATTTGAGAAGTGGAAGAAGAAGAAGAAGTTGCAATAATTTACGTCTATTCTCAATTAATAACAGAAACTAATTCATATTAACGTGCCAGAAAAACTAAAATTGAACTACTTTATTTTTCTATTTCACATGAATTCTCACTCACCTGACACTTGAGCTTGCATAAATTTGAAAAAAGCTTTGCTTTAATCTTTCTCCCTTTGATTCTTCTAAATTCCCCAAATTGCTTGAATATATATAAATAATTTAATTTGGTATAGATTTGTTTATTTAGTAGAGAAAAGGAGGAAGAATAATACACACTAATTTTACTGTAGAATTATGGTGACAACTGAATAAGAGATTAGGTTTAGGTTAGATGGTTTATTTATAGTTTGTTTGAGTGAATATAATCCATTAGATTATTTTAGAGTAAATCTTGTTCTTTCATACACTTAAAGGTTATCCATTCTAGCCCATACACATCACTCAACCAATAAAATTTAGTCATCTCATCCTATTACATCACTGGAGCGAATGGGAAATCACCACATGTCAGAAACAATGCTGAAATACATAGGAAAATCACTGGAGACGAACCAGCTAAAAAAACATCGCTCCATATTTTTGGCGACAACGGGACTTGATCCCTGGTCACCTAGGAAGTCAACATGCTCCTTTACCACTGTACCAAATGCGCTTTTAATTTCTTTTTAATTATATTTCCCTTAAAATATCGAGGTGTTACATCTCCCCCTCTAAAGGAGTTCGTCCCCGAAATCTCCAAAGACGAAAGAACGTAATTAATAACCAGCATCCAAGAACTACATCCATCTACCCAACCATCGTCCATTTCTACCATTGTCCTTATTTTTAACTAATGCAATTTGTGATTTATGAAAAGTGAAATGCATATGAACTTACCTAATGCGAAAAGGTAGTTGGTCTACTGATTCAGTTGACCTCCTGTAATGCAAGTATGCTTATGTCATGCAACCAAATGTATGAAATTACCCTAGTATAATTGATAATTCTGTATGTATGTTTCAATCATTCACCCAAATGCACCATCCATATGCAACATCCATTTATATATACACACACACACACACACACATATATATATATATATATACAACCATGTGCAAATGAAAAGATAACTGGCACACATATGCAGCTGTGTGTACCTAGTTGGCCGATTATCCTAATAAATATCTATCTAGTGCATGCAATGCATCCATTTGCATATATTGGCATCCACTTGCAATCATTTTCATCCATCAAACATAGCATGTCCTAATGACATGTTTACAACCAAGCTACCATCCATAGGTTTCACCTAAAGATTATCGAAAAGACCCAAACTAAGGAAAGATCAAAGATAGGATATTTGAAGTGTACCTTCAAATAGAAAAGGATAAGAAGTTTGAATTCTCTCCTCAGATTCTCATGTGCACTCCTTGGGGTCATCTCCTCACTAAACCTTCACTAGACGAACTTCCTTGTTGTGTAATCTCTTGACGCCGTGTTCTAATATACGGGTGGGTGTACGACGCACAAGTGATTCGCGCTCTACCTCCACGTCCTTTAGTTGATCGGGTTCTACTGCTGCTGCAGAATCATGTGGACACTTCCTCAGATGCGAAACATGAAAAACATCATGAACTCCTGTAAAATTATTTGGAAGATCATCTCTGTATGCCAATTTTACAATCCGTGCGGTAGTAGGGAAGGGTCCTACAAATCTTGGTGCCAACTTACCCACTGAGCCAAATCTCATAACGTTTCTCAGAGGAAAAACCTTGACAAAAACCATATATCCAACCTTAAACTCCAAATCTGAATGTCTTCTGTTAGCATATGACTTTTGTCTATCTTGTGCAGTCTTCAACCTCTTGCGAATCAAATCCACCTTCTTGGAAGTTTCCCTCACCAAGTCTGGTCTAAGCAAGATCCTATCGGTGGTATCCCACCAACAGGCTGGTGATCTACATGGTCTGCCATAGAGGGCCTCGAATGATGCCATCCCAATGCTTGCTTGATAACTATTATTATACGCGAATTCCACCAAAGGTAGGTGGTCTTCCCAAGAGCCTCCTAAGTCAATAATGCACAATCTGAGCAAATCTTCCAAAACCCAATTTACCCTCTCAGTCCGTCCATCTATTTGAGGGTGATATGTCGTTCTTAGATTCAATTCCGTTCCCAAGGCTTGCTGAAGACTCCTCCAAAACTCGCTAGTGACTAATGGATCTCTGTCGCTCATAATGCTGGCAGGAACTCCATGAAGCCTAACCATCTCCCTTACATAAAGAGTCGCCAAAGAAGCTGTCGTCCTATTATTCTTAATGGGTATAAAATGAGCTCTCTTCATTAGTTTATCCACAATGACCCAAATGCTCGTGTTTCCTCTCCGTGACCTTGGTAATCCATCCACGAAGTCCATAGAGACGCTCTTCCATTTCCATAATGGAATATCCAATGGCTGCAATAGTCCTTCGGGCTTCTTCTGTTCCACCTTTACCCTTTGGCAAGTGATGCACTTCGACACATACTCTGCCACCCTCTTTGTATCCCGGTACATCTTATCACTACTGGGGTGCACTGTCATCCTAGAATGATGTGACTCGGCCAACACCGCATCTACTAAATCATCACTACTGGGAACACAAAGTCTACCATCCCTTCTAAGCCATCCCCTAGTGTCCATTGTATAGAGCCTAAGATGTGGTGATGACTCTCCTCTACCAAGCTTATCTAAAATGTCCTTTAACTCTTCGTCCTCACCTCGCTTGCTCCAGTCTGCTCCATCAAAGTAGGCTGCACGTCGAGCGCTGCTAACAATCCCGAAGCTAAATCTGATGGAGTTCTAAAATCAAAGGTAGCTATGTACTCCAAATGCTTCCATTCCAAAAACAGAGGACTTAAAACCACTTTGCGTCTACTCAACGCATCTGCCACTACATTACCCTTGCTAAGGGTATAGGAAATCTCAAAGTCATAAGAGGCTAAAAACTCCATCCATCTTTGCTGTCTCAAATTCAAGTCTTTCTGTTCAAAGACTTATGATCCATGAAAAGCTCAAATCTTTCTCCAAAGAGTTAGTGCCTCCAAGACTTGAGAGCAAAAACTATATCTGCCAACTCAAGATCATGCGTCGGGTAGTTCTTCTCAAGCGTTTTCAACTGTCTACTCGCATAGCACACTACCCTACTTTCTTGCATCAGTACCACCCCTAGACTCGTACCACAAGCATCCGAATAAATTGAGAAAGGCTTGGTTCCATCCGGTAATACCAATACGGGTGCGGTAGTCAAAGCTTCCTTCAATCGACCAAAGGCATCCTCACACTTAGCATCCCAACAAAAGCTAAGTTCTTCTTGGTAAGTCAGGTAAGTGGATCTGATATCCTTGCGAAGTCCTTAATGAACTTCCTATAGTAGCCCATAAGATCAAGGAAACTCCTTATGTCCGTGGCACTATTAGGGGTCTGCCAATCCTATACTACTGCCACTTTCACCGGATCTACTGCAAGTCCATCCTCTGAAACGATATGTCCCAAGAAGCGAACCACATCCCTCCAAAACCGGCACTTGGAAAACTTCGCCTTCAAATTATGTGCTCGTAGGGTCCTAAGCACTTCTTCCAAGTGAACAGTATGCTCCTCCTTGCTTCATGAATAAACCAAAATGTCATCGACGAACACCACCACAAACTTGTTCAATGATTCGCGAAATACTCGACTCATCAGGTCCACAAAATATGCTGGAGCATTGTTTAGCCCAAATGGCATGACTAACCACTCAAATAACCCATCCGGAGTCCTAAATGCAGTCTTCTCAATGATATCCTCCACCATATGCAACTGATGAAATCCCGTGGCCAAATCGAGCTGCGAAAATACCTTGGCTCCTACTAGCCGGTCGAAGAGATCGTTTATACGGGGAAGAGGATAACGATTCTTCTTTGTCAACTTATTAAGCTCCCTATAATCCACGCAAAGCCTTAGAGAGCCATTCGCCTTAGTGGCAAAGACGACGGGTGCGCCCAACTCAGAAATGCTCCTACGAATGAAGCCCTTTTGCAAAAGATCTCCAATCTGCTTATTCAACTCACGATGTTCCTTAGGAGCCATATGCCTTACCGGTAAAGCAACCGGTTTGGCATTATAGACAAGATAAAACTTGAACTCGATCTCTCTTCAAGGTGGAAGGCCAGCAACCTCCTCAAACACATCTGGAAAGTCTCTAACAACGGGTACTGAACTCAAACTATCGGGCGATAAGTCAAAAGAATAAAGGTAACTCAACATGACTGATCCTCTAGGATCACAAGATACCTCTAAGGTACGTCCACTACAAGTGCCTAACCTCGCTACCCTCTTATCGCAATCAATAACAGCACCATACATGGATGGCAATCCATACTAAGAATCAACCCGAACCTGAAAAAGCCCAGTACAAAGGCACTACAATCAAACTCAACCCCTAAAATAAACAATTTCAAATCCCGACATAACATGGACAAATAGGTTGATCCTCCTACGGGATTTGATACTACTACCAGGTCGGTCACTAAGTAAGCATCTAGACCAAGACCCACTACCAAAGTACTAGATATAAAAGAGTGTGAGGCTCCAAAATCAAATAGGGTACGAACAGGAAAATCAGAGATAGATAACACACCTTCGATGATCACCTTCTTTCCCTTGTCCACAACTGGACGGGTACTAGAGGAAAGAGCTGCCTCTAAAGCATAAACCTGAGCAGACTGTGAAGGTGTCTGTGAACTGTCCTTGGGCTTTAACGGACAGTCCTTTTTCATATGCCCCACTTGATCGCAAAGATAGCACCTCAGTCTCGATCGCTCCCCTGCCCCACTACAATCTTTAGCAAGATGACCTGGTTTCCCACAAGTATTGCACTTCCAGTCCTTCCTTGGAACTTTCCATTTTCCACCTGACCCTCCTCCTCCTCTCCTCTTTCCTTTCCACTACTTCTTACCATCACTCTTCTGTACCACATCTCCTTTCTTCTCAATATCAGCAAGTAAAGCCATCTCTACCAATCCCTCAAAAATGGCTCCCATCGGAATGTGGCTCACCGCCAAACTCTGCAGTCACTGACTCAAACCCTTAGCGAACTTCAGCGCCTTATTGTTAGGAGTATTGATCAGGTCTAGTCCAAATTTGGCAAGCTCATTGAATTGATTAACTTATTTCTTAACTGTCATATCCTCTTGCTTGAGCTGTATAAATTTCTCTAGCTGCACTCTCTCTTCAGCCTGCGATAAGAATTTCCTCTCGAACCTAGTACGAAAATCCTCCCAAGTCAAATTATCAGCCTTAGCCTCCATAATCTCCCACCAACAAAGAGCCTTTCCCTGAAACTTCCATGAAACCAACTGCCTCCGAGCCAAGTCCTCCAATCCCATAAGTCCAAATATCCGCTCACAACTATGGATCCAAGCTCTCGCCTCAGTATATGACTCGGTGCCAAGAAACGGCTTGCCTCCTAAGCTGGTGTAGTCCTTGCATAACTTGGGAAAATCAAGAATGCTTGGCCTGGAGCCCCTTCTACTAGAGCAGCATCCCTAGTTGGTGGCTCTGCTCGTGCAGTAGCCTGCAAATAACATCTGAACCAAGAAAGCATATTAAGGCCTGGAACTTCAAGGATATCTTGCGGTTCAGACATTTCTAGCTGTGGTTATTAAAAAGATGGGATTAGGTACTCCACAAATAGTTCAATAGATAGGGAGGAAGAGATATGAAGGACCTATTCTAAAATTTCTTTTTTTTCAAAATATATACATATACTTTTAAAAGTATTATTTGGAATATCCATTAAAAATTATTCAAAAACCTTTTTATTTTTTAAAATATTTTTTGGATTACCGAAACCTTAGCTCTGGTACCAACTATGACACCCCGCACCTCTAGGCACCCCGAAAATCGGATATGACTAGAAGCACGGGTGGTCGGGTGAAATAAAAATCCATAACATAGCACAGAGACTAAGGCAATAGCATAAAATGATTAAAATATTACAGCGAAAGAAAACTTTCACCAATTATAATTTAATAGCAAAATAGCTTCATTAAAAACAACATTATCCCAAATTCATTTCTGAAACTAAAAGTACCAAGTAGTCTCCACCAAAACATAAAACATAACAAAGTTCACAATATTGGTCCCCATATATAGAGTAAAGTACGGAAAAGAGAAACGAAGTAGATGAAACAAAAGAAACAAAAGCTGAAGATAACAACTGCTCCAATGACCCTCCAAGCTGCAAAGAACTGCAACCAAGACCTGCCCTCTTGTGATTTGGGAAAAATAGGAATGGGTCAGACATAAAGTCTATTGAATGTGAAATAAAATGAAGCAGAAAGAATAAAACAGTTTAATTCCAGGTCTTCCCCGAATATCGTAGAGGGTGAATAATATAATGCAGTGAATCCTTTTTAGTTACAGTTCCTAAGAAGCCAAAGTCTGTGGTCACTCTAGGGAAGTCAACCATGTAGTAATACTAAACATCAATCGGCCTGTCGGACCTGCTGTCCTTACCTATCCACGTACTACAGGGTAAAAGTCATGCTCTTCACCGGTGCACTATGACTAAATGCCTCTTACGTCTGACCGGCACCGACTCAAACAACCTCGCAGGAACCTAAAGTTGCACTCAGGCTCGGCCAAACTGGACTCCTATCCTCTTGTCTCCTTAGTCACCAACGTGGACATTCCCCAATCCAAAGTGACGGTCCTCCGAAAGAGCGTCCATAGCTGGGTCGGCTGCGTAAAATCCTCCAACGATCTGCCTAAAGAAGCATAGGTAGAAGCACACTTGCCTTGTTCCGTCCGCGTCGATTTGCCTGAAGAAGCCTACGATTGCAGATGATATCTATCCTACGTACAAGCAACCTATGAAAGGTAACAAATATCCTTGCGAACCTACTTGCCCGCTCCTAGTACGTACAGCCAAAACTATATTTTGGTCTTAACTGCATGAAACACCTATCCAGACCATTACAAGGTCTACCTACCAAATTGTTTCCAGATTAATTAATTATACCGTTACAGTTTATCTATAATGTTTATTTCCATTAATCTGCTTTAGGCCATTTTTACATTTGATTTGGTTATTTCACAATTTCTCTTTTTTTACATAAATGGTATTTCAATTTTATGTCAGTTGAGTCCGTATGGTTTGTCTGTAATTTTTATGCCATTTTGTTATAGATTTAAACTAGCCTTTAGGGTCCGTTTAATTTACATTTTTTTCCACCCTAATTTACGTTCTCCTTTTAGCGATTTAATCTGTACAAAAATTTTATCCAATAGCCACAAACCATTTAATCACACAAAATTCCATTTTTACATTTTTAGGCCACATATGAAACAAACAATTATGCCAATTAGACTTCCCAATTTTGTTCCAAAACCATATTCAAAACTATGTAATTATTTAAATCAAAACCATAATTTTATTTAAGTAACATATTCTGAATTTATTCAACTAACCTGTTCTACCATTAGAAATTAAATAAAAATTCTAATTCAATTTAATTAAACCAAGCTTATTTACGCCATGAAACGTGAATAACAATTTGTTTGTTCCAAATTTCAACCCAAACATGAATTAGAATTGAGAAGTGGAAGAAGAAGAAGATACAACAATTTACATAAATTTCAATCTTATTTATGTCATAGAATGTGAATAGACAATTTTTATGTCCCATATTTTAAACCAAACATGAATTTGATTTGAGAAGTGGAAGAAGAAGAAGATAAAATAATTTACATAAATTTCAATGTTATTTATGCCATAAAACGTGAATAGACAATTTATATGTCCCATATTTTATACCAAACATGAATTAGATTTGAGAAGTGGAAGAAGAAGAAAATGAAGTTGCAATAATTTACATCTATTCTCAATTAATAATAGAAATTAATTCTTATTAACATGCTAGAAAAGAACTGAAATCGAACTACTTTATTTTTTTATTTCATATTAATTCCCACTCACCTGGCACTTGAGCTTACATAAATTTGAAGAAAACTTTGCTTTAATCTTTCCCCCTTTGATTCTTCTAAATTCCCCAAATTGATTGAATATATATAGAAAATTTAATTTGGTAGAGATTTGTTTATTTAGTAGAGAAAAGGAGGAAGAATAATACACACTAATTTTACTGTAGAATTATGGCGACAGCTAAATAAGAAATTAGGTTTATGTTAGATGGTTTATTTATAGATTGTTTGAGTGAATATAATCTATTAGAATATTTTTGATTAAATCCGGTTCTTTCATACACTTAATGGTTATCCATTCTAGCCCATACACATCACTCAACCAATAAAATTTAGCCATATCATCCTATTAGATCACTGGAGCGAATGGGAAGCCGCCACATGTCAGAAACAACGTTGAAATACATAAGAAAATTGCCGGAGATGAAGCAGCTAAAGAAAACATCGCTCCAGATTTTGGGCGACAATGGGACTTGATCCCTGGTCACTAAGAAAGTCAACATGTGCCTTTACCACTGTACCAAATACGCTTTTAATTCCTTTTTAATTATATGTCCCGTAAAATATCGGAGTGTTACAATATCTAAGGTGAATAATAATTCATTCCATCTCTATTTTATTTCATAATCACATATTTTCGGATTTAAGATTAAATTCGTTTTTATGATGTTTTGGATGATGATATGCTTGAACTAATATTTGTTTGATTTAAACAATCCATTTACATGTGAATTTGCACGGTTTTAGGGAAAAACCAAGGGTTATTGATTTTTAAATGCTATGGAAAAAAAATTGTTAAGTAAAACATGATTTTAGAGGTGGGTTTTAATTTTCATAAATTTTCAAGTTATGGAAAATTTATTATGAATATTTAAAGGAAATAGGATATAATTGGGTTTAAAATTAATTTTGATTATTTCAGGAAGAAATTGGGTATGTAATTTTGATATGTTAAATAACATGATGAAATTGAATTTTAGTGATTTTTGGGGATTTTTCCTAGTTGATTTGCCCTGGATAATAAATTATTTTAAAAGGACTTATTTGCAATATTGGTTTTGCTTAATGGAAGGGCTTAAATGTTAACTTTCCTTCGATTTAGATCTGATAAATGTGGCAGATATTTTGTAAAGTATTTGAAAAGTTTTAAGGCAACCAATCAGGTGTTTACAAATAGGCAGGTTAGTTATAAAGTATTTACTAAACTTAGCATTAATTCAGCCTTTTAAATAAAAAATTGGTTCTGCCTCTTTTGGAAGTGGCCTTCGACCCAATGCTTTCGCCTCGACTCAGTCAAAATTAACTCTGTCGAAACCCAACTAGTTGAAACTATTACACAAGGTATCACTTAGATGGTACGTAGTGGATTGGATGAAAGGTGGAAGCCATAGTGTCGAAAGGAATGCTTCCGATGGGGTGGAAACCCTGTTTGGTTTTCAAAAGTTAAAATATTTGCTTTGTTTTGCTTAGAACTTTCGACCCAGTCAAAAGTTATGTTTTTGAAGCAAGTTTATAAATAGTTTTCGAAGAAGGTTGTCGTATTATGTTTAAAGTATTAGCTTTCAAAGGGGTTTCTTTTATTTTTGAATAAGTTTTTTAGAAAGTAATGGTTTCGACCAAGTCAAAACCCAACCGCTATTTTCCCTTCCGAGTGTATTGAAGCCATCAATGCTTTCGAAGGGTTATCTCAGTTTTAACCTAAGCTAAGCCACTTCCTAAATGCTTTCAAAAGAGGTTGAGGGTTCCGAAGGCAATGGGGTCGAAAGGTGCTTTCGACGCTACCCTACGAAGTGTTAACTTAAAGGTTTTGAGCTTTTGAATAGGTGGTTCCAACACCATCAACCTTTCCACAAACAATATTATAAGGGTTTCGAAAGAGATACTTTCGTACATAACCACTTTGACCCAAAAGATGTTTTTAAAGAGTAGACCAAATACTTTCGAAAGGGGTAATTTCATTTGTTTCGAAGCTATGTTATAAAGAACGTTTTGATACATTCGAAATATATGTTTGGTTTCGAAAGAGAATATTTAACAAGGGCTTCGAAAGGTATTTTATTGTGTTTTGAAAAGAGGTTTTCTTTGCTTTCGATGGAGGTTATCTAGAGGTTTCGAAAGAAATGTTTTAAGATTTCAAAACATCAACCCAATCTGAATTTAAAGCAATAACCATGGCATAAATTAATAAAGAGATTTGAAATGAAGTTTTTTTAGAAGTTTTCCATGAATAACAGGTTGAAGGGATTAACCAAGTTTATATATAAAATGATCTCAAGGATATTAAACCACAGGTGTTGGTATTACTTTGTTGCTATGATTGCTTCTTCTTATATTCATTCACATTTTTATGAACCCATAATGATACTTTGGGGAAGGGCAGAATAACCAGCTAGGTTGATCTAGTAGTGAATATAACCTAAGAAATGTTAAAATCTTAGTTAAAGATGTTGGCAGTTCATAGTCAGCCCATGAAAACTATGATTTGATATTGGCAGGGGCCAATAGAATTATAGTTAGCCCATGAAAACTATATCCAGATTAAGATATTGACAGTTAGTCAATAGGTTCTTAGTGATCCCTTGAAAACTATGAAATTGGACAGATTGTCCATAAACATTTAACAGGTAATGGTAACCCTAGAAACTATAATTGAGACAGATAGTCAGAATGAATGGGGATTACCAATCCAGATTTGATTTACTTGTTTTGCATATCATCATAATGTTTTGAAATACTATGTTTTAACCACTGTGGATGCAGGAGCACAGTATATGGTTTTATAAATGTTTTAGGATATTAGTGAGGGGGAAACCCGTTCCGCTAAGCGGCGTGGTCTCACTAGATATCTAAATGGTTTGATATGATAGATTATTATTCATACCAAGCTTTATGTCTGACTCGAAGTTTTCGTTTTCCCCTTAAACTCTCGGGTACTCAATTGATTTTGAGTAGTTTGAGAGTTAAGATTTCTAGGTGTTCTTTTAGACGAATAAAGCTTTCAAAGACGTGCAGAAGGAAAGCTTGTTATTAAAGTTCTTTTATTTCTGTTGTGTGTTTGATTGTAAAGGCAAATTTGTTTTAGTGCCTTATCATATACTCTGATCATCCAAGGGGGTATCTTCATATGTCGCTCTTGGCGTATTTTGTAAAAAGTATATTTTGAAATTAATTTGAAATATTTTGAAATGGAATGCTGACTTGGTTGCTGTTTGAAATTGTTTCCATATTCTTATGTTTCTGTGTATCAATGTATCTAACATTGCCGTATTTGGTCACCGAGGATTAATAACTATGGATGACTGTAGTACCGTGGCCGTTAGTTTTGGGCCCCAAGTAGAGGGATGTTACAAGTTGGTATCAGAGCATAGGTTTATGAAACTTTAACAGAAACTTAAACCTAAAAGATTTTTCAAAAATAATTCAATGAATCAGACAACAATATTGGGGTTTGAGTTAACGCTAATGTAGGAGGAGCTAATCGTGTAGCTCCAGTTGGAAATAATTATGCTAAGCTGAGTAGAGGCTACACCAGTTTGGGTGGGAAGCCATTCATGGGGATTGAGGATGCTATTGAGGTAGATAATTGGTTGTTGCATTGTGAGCGTATATTTTCTAATTTGGGATTAGATAACGGACAAAAGAGAAGGTTGGTCTCTAGGCAGGTACACGGGTCAGCGGTTCATTGGTGGAATAGTGTTACTACCAAAGTTTCGGAGGAGCAGTTGACTTAGGCAGATTTTAGAAGGAGATTTGAGAAGAAGTTTGTGTCTGATTTTTCTAAGTCAGAGTTGATGAGAAAGTTTATGGATCTGGAGAAGGAGAGATGTCGGTTGTTGAGCATGCCACTAAGTTTGAGGAGCTGTCCGGTTATGGACATAATATTGTAGACACTGACATCAGGAGGAATGAGAGGTTCATTAGGGGACTAATGCTCGAGATTGCTCAGGCGACCCTGCCACATGTTCGTGGTTCTAATAATTTGGTTGTGGAGATGGTCATTTGCCATGAGGAGATGCTTGCTAATTGTGTTAGGGAGAAGCCAGTGGCTCAAGGGAAGAAGAGAAATTTCATCAAGAAGAAGGGAGCCCAGAAGGGAGATACTACCAAGAAGGCAAAGGCTGAGTTAGTTTGCTTTAAGTGTGACAAGAAGGGTCATTAGGCGAATGAATATCAGTCAAGTAATGGGAAGAAGGCTGCAACTTAGAAGAATGTGAAGTGCTTCAACTGTGATCAAGTTGGGCATTACAAGAATCAGTGTCCAGAGCAAGTTAGGGAGGACAAAGGAAAGATTTTTGCTATTAGACCAGATAGGCCTACTACAGTGGATAAAGGGAAGATTATGATGGAAGGTACGCTTTTGATGTAGAGTATACCGATTAGGGTACTTTTTGATACCGGTGCATCACATTCATTTATATCTCAGTGTTTGGTAGATAGATTATGTTTAGAGCCCACCTACCTCATTACTTCCTTAAGGGTTGCGAATCCATTAGGTGGGTATGCAACTCTAGGGTTGAGATGTGACCAGTTAGAGCTTGATTTGTTAGGTCATAAGTTTGCTTGCAGCTTATATGTCATTGATTTCATAGATTTCTGAATCATTTTGGGTATGGATTGGTTGGGTAGGTATGAGGCAAGATTATTTTGCCAGGATAAAGAGGTATCATTAAGACACCCTGAAAGTTATAACCGAGTAGTATTTCCAGTGGAGAATTCTGACCGAAGTGTTAGTACTTTGCTTAGTGATATGGAGATAGGAGATGTGTTAAGTCAGGTTCGGGTAGTAAGAGAGTTTGCAAATGTCTTTGAGCCAGTTACGGGACTACCACCAAAACGAGTAGTTGAGTTTCGTATAGATCTTGTGCCCGGAGCTGAACCTATGAGTAGACCACCTAGCAGGATGACACCGACTGAGATGAAAGAATTGAAGGTGCAGCTAGTGGATCTTGAAGGAAGGAATTTTATTAGACCAAGCAGTTCGCCTTGGGGAGTAGCCACGGTTTTCGTGAAGAAACCAGATGGGTCGTTGAGGATGTGTATCGACTATCGTAAGCTGAACGAAAGGACGAAAAAGAATAAGTATCCTTTGCCGAGAATTGACGATCTGTTCGATCAGTTGAGTGTAGCCAGAGTGTTTTTCCAGTTGGATTTGGTGACAGGTTTTCCATCAATTAAGAGTGACAAAGGATAGTATTCCTTTAACAGCATTTCAGACTGGGTATGGTTCCTTTAACGAATGCACTTGTTTTTTTCGTGGATTTGATGAACCGAGTTTCCCGAGAGCAGTTGGATAGGTTTGTGCTAGTGTTTATAGATGACAATTTAGTATACTCTAAAGATGAAAGAGAGCATGAGGATCATCTTAGAGTGGTGTTAGAGACGTTGAGGCAGAATCAGTTGAAGGCGAAGTTTACCAAGTGTCATTTCTGGAAGAAAAAGGTTAAGTTTCTTGGTCACGTGGTTTCATAGAAAGGCTTGTCGGTTGATCCAGATAAGATCGAAGCTATGAATAATTGGAAGAGATCAGAGACAGTGACTGAGATTAGAAGTTTTCTTGGACTTGATGGCTATTACCGGATAATCATTAATAATTTCTCACGGATAGCAGCACCTTTGACTAAGTTAACCAGGAAGGATGTGAAGTTTGTCTGGTCCAACAAATGTGAGGAAGCATTCCTTAAGTTAAAGCATTTGTTGACCAATGCACCAATGTTAGTAGTTCCAGACGAAAACCAGGGGTTGGTGGTGTATACTGATGCATGCAGAACTAGATTAGGAGCAGTGTAGACGTAGAAGGGAAAAGTTATTGCCTACGCATCCAGACAGCTTAGACTGCATGAAGTGAGGTATCCTACTCATGATTTGGAGTTGGCTGCGGTGATCTTTGCATTGAAGATTTGTAGACATTATCTCTTAGGGGAGTGGTTTTAGCTATACACGGATCATAAGACTTTAGGGTACCTATACTGTTAGAAGGAGTTAAATATGAGACAGCAGAGGTGACTGAAGTTTTTGGCTGCTTATGATTTTGGTATAGAGTACACACCAAGGGAAAGGTAATAAGGTAGCGGATGCTCTTAGCAGAAGACATCAAAATGTGGTGTTAGCCATGTTGGCATAATGGAAGGATTTAGAAGCTTTGGCGAGTTGTGGTATGCAGTTAAGATCGACTGCTAGTTCTAGTCAGAGTACTGCTATGTTTTCCTGTTTAGAAGTTCGACCAGTGCTAATCGAGAGGATTGCTTCTAAGCAAAAAGAGGATTCAATATTGGTCTAGAGGATCAGGAGACTTGAAGTTGGAATAGAGATCAATGGTCTAAAGAAATTTAGCCTTGACCAAAGAGGGTGGTTGAGAAAGAAGGGACGATTGTGTGTTCCGAATGTGGAGGACTTGAGGAAAGAAGTTCTTGGAGAATGTCATTGATCCAAGTTTATGATTCATCCTAGAGGAACCAAGATGTATCAAGATATGAAGAGGAGATTCTATTAGGAAGGTATGAAGAAGGATGTTAGCTTGTGGGTTAGGCAGTATGCAAACTATCAACAAGTGAAAGCCGAACATCAGAAGCCGAGTGGGTTGCTTCAGCCATTAGAGATTCCAGTTTGGAAATGGGGTTCGATTCATGGATTTTATAGATGGGTTGCCAAGGATAAATAAAGGTAATGAAAGTATATGGGTTATAGTGGACAGGTTGATCAAAAGTGCCCATTTCATTCCCGTTAAGTCAACCAGGACGACACCTATTTTAGCTAAGTTGTTCATGAAGAACATAGTTAGACTACATGGGGTTCCTAGTAATATAGTCAGTGACAGAGATGCCTTGTTTACTAGTGAATTCTGGAAGAGTCTACAGGAAGTATTGGGTACTAAGCTTAATATGAGTACTGCATATCACCCCCAGACGGATGGGCGGGCAGAGAGAGTCAATAAGGTACTCGAGGATTTACTAAGAGCTTATGTATTGGACTTTGGTGGATCTTGGGAAGACCACCTACATTTGGTTGAATTTTCCTATAATAATAGTTACCAGACTAGTATTGAAATGACACCTTTTGAAGCTTTGTATGGAAGGCCATGCAAATCACCCACATGTTGGTTGGAGACTGGTGATAGATTAGTATTATGTCCAGATTTGGTTAGAGAGGCGTCAGAGAAGATTGAGTTGATAAAGGATGAAGGAAGTATGGTCCAGACAGAAGAGTTATGCAGATAAGAGGCGTAAAAACCTAGAGTTCTCAGTTGGAGGTAAGGTTTTCGTTATGGTGTCACCGATGAAAGGTATGATGCGATTTGGAAAGTCAGGGAAGTTAGCCCCGAGATATGTTGGACCATTCCAAATTATAGAGAGGATTGGGAAGCTCGCATACATAGTAGAGTTGCCGAGCAGTTCGACAGGTGCCCATAATGTGTTTCATGTGTCTCATCTTCGCAAGTATGTGCATGATCCAGAGATTACTGTTCCTCCGACAGCGTTGGAAGACTTGGTAGTAGAGCCAAATTTGACTTATGTTAGAAACCAAGTTCGGGTGGTAGCGGAGGACGAGAAAAGATTGAGGAATAAGACAGTCAAGTTGATGAAAGTTCAGTGGAGCGACAACGAGAAGGACTTACTTGGGAGAGAGAGGACAGGATTAAAGACACTTATCCTGAACTGATTTAAGGGTATGTCTATATTAGATTCATATAGATAGTTACTAGTCAGATAGGCTAGTATGTTTGTTAGGAGTTGTTACAGATGATTGTTATGTTTAGTATTTAGTCCTTACTGAATTTCGAGGACGAAATTTTTTAAGGGGGGAGCGTGTAACATCCCTATCTTTTTATAAAAATATTCAGGAAATTTAATTAGATAAATTAAATAGAATAATGATGATAAGAGAATTGAGATTTGAATAAATCTTATAGAGGGTTGTGCTTAAGAATAAAATAGGTGGGCTTAAATTGGTTTATAAGCTAATTAATTTACACCTAGCATATTAGTAAATAGCCACTTCATTATACACGGCTATACACCTTTGTAATTGCCCATTCACGTTTCATTTCTCATATTCCACAAACGCAAAACAAATATTAAAAATAGAGCCGGCCATTAACAAGGAGAAAAGGACGAAAATTCAATCTAAATCTAAGGATCAAAGCTAGGAAGGATTAATCAACAACGAATCTCAAATTCCTTATCATACCTAAGGTGAATAATAATTCATTCCATCTCTACTTTTTTTATAATCACATATTTTCGGATTTAAGATTAAATTCGTTTTTATGATGTTTTAGATGATGATATGCTTGAACTATTATTTTTTTGATTTAAACAATCCATTTACATGTGAATTTGCACAGTTTTAGGGTAAAACCGAGGGTTATTGATTTTTAAATGTCATAGAAATTTTTTATGTTATGTAAAATATGATTTTGGAGGTGGCTTTTAATTTTCATAATTTTTCGAGCTATCGAGAATTTATTATGAATTTTTAAAGGAAATATGATATAATTGGGTTTAAAATTAATTTCGATTATTTCAGGAAGAAATTATGTCTGAAATTTTAATATGTTAGGTAACATGATGAAATTGAATTTCAGTGATTTTTGAGGATTTTTCCTAATTGATTTGGTATGGAAAATAAATTATTTTAAAAGGACTTATTTGCAATGTTGGTTTTGCTTAATGGAAGGGCTTAAACATTAACTTTCCTTTGATTTAGATCTGAAAAATGTGGTAGCTTGTAAAGTATTTGAAAAGTTTTAAGGCAACCAATCAGGTGTTTACAAATAGGCATGTTAGTTATAAAGCATTTACGAAACTTAGCATTAATTTAACCTTTTAAATAAAAAGTTGGTTCTGCCTCTTTTGGAAGTGGCCATCGACCCAATGCTTTCGCCTCGACTCAGTCGAAACCAATACACAAGGTATCACTTAGATGGTACATAGTGGATTGAAGGAAAGACGGAAGCCATGGTGTCGAAAGGAGTGCTTCCGATAGGGTCGAAACCCTGTTTGGTTTTCAAAAGTAAAGTATTTGCTTTGTTTTGCTTAGAGCTTTCGACCCAGTCAAAAGCTATGCTTTCGAAGGGAGTTTATAAATAGTTTTCGAAGAAGGTTGCCGTATTATGTTTAAAATATTAGCTTTTGAAGGGGTTCCTTTTGTTTTTGAATAAGTGCTATCGAAAGTAATGGTTTCGACCAAGTCGAAACCCAGCCACTGTTTTCCCTTCCGAGTGTATTGAAGACATCAATGCTTTCGAAGGGTTATCTCTGTTTTAACCTAAGCTAAGCAACTTCTTAAATGCTTTCAAAAGGGGTTGAGGGTTCGAAGGGGGTTTCGGCGCTACCCTTCGAAGTTTTAACTTAAAGGTTTTGAGCTTTTGAATAGGTGGTTCCGACACCATCAACTTTTCCCCAAACAATATTATAAGGGTTTCGAAAGAGATACATTCGTATATAACCACTTTGACCCAAAATATGTTTTTAAAGAGTAGACCTAATACTTTCGAAAGAGGTATTTTCATTTGTTTTGAAGCTATGTTATAAAGAACGTTTTGATACCTTCGAAAGGTATGTTTGTTTCGAAAGAGAATATTTAACAAGGGCTTCGAAAGGTATTTTATTGTGTTTTGAAAAGAGGCTTTCTTTGCTTTCGAAGGAGGTTATCCAGAGGTTTCAAAAGGAAGGTTTTAAAATTTCAAAACATAAACCCAATCTCAATTTAAAGGAATAACTATGGCATAAATAAATAAAGATCTTTGAAATGAAGTTTTTGAATAAGTTTCCCTTGAATAACAGGTTAAAGGGATTAACCAAGTTTATATATAAAATGATTTCAAGGATATTAAACCACAGGTGTTGGTATTACTTTGTTGCTATGATTGCTTCTTCATATATTCATTCACATTGTTATGAACCCATAATGATACTTTTGGGGAAGGGCAAAATAACCAGCTAGGTTGACTCAGTAGTGAATATAACCTAAGAAATGTTAAAATCTTAATTAAAGATATTGGCAAATGCCAATAGGTTCATAGTCAGCCCATGAAAACTATGATTTGATATTGGAAGGGGCCAATAGGTTTATAGCTAGCCCATGAAAACTATATTTGGATTAAGATATTGACAGTTAGTCAATTGCTTTCTAGTTTGCCCATGAAAACTAGGATAATAAAAAAGATATTGGAGTTACCAATAGGTTCTTAGTAATTCCATGAAAACTATGAAATTGGACATATTGTCCATAAACATTTAACAAATTAATAGTAACCCTAGAAACTATAATTGAGACAGATAGTCAGAATGAATGGGGATGGTGTTGGAACTGGACCAGCCCGCAGCGGAAGTTATGGGTGAATTTCAAAAAATTTACCCTATAGGATCTTTATTGGGCTTATGAAGTCTAACTGAATTAGAACATTTCTAGATTTCATTTAAATAAAATCATTTATTTTATTTAAATTCAAATATATTAAGATATGAAATTAATTTTATTTGATTTAGTTTATACATAAATGTATCATATACATATACGTGTGAGTGCATGTGTAACATAATAATCTATGAAAGATATAATATGACCATAGGTAGATGTTGGGATTTACATCGTAACGGACATTAGCTCATTTTGTATGTCATGTATGTTGTCCAAATATGTGCATGTATATGTGTTACAACACACACACACGTACATGTATGTATAAATATATTATACGAGCGTAACGGCACGCACTTCGCGCATGATAATGGCACGCGTTTCGCGCGTGAATTGTTGTTCTACAAATATTATGTATTTTACATATGTAAGGAAAAATGATTTTCACAAATGTTGCTTGATTTATAAATCTATCACTCCAAGAAAAAGAAGTAGAAAGACTAAACTATATAAACAGATTCGAAAGTAATGCTTATAAAATTTATTCAACTATTTTGTCTTTTAGTCGATATGAGTACATCTCTATAAACAACATTTTTAGTATAAGTTCCCGATTTTTCATGAACATTGTCATCTTTTATCAAAAATTTCTTATTACTCATTGAAACTCCTCTTGATAACGCAACATAAAGCTGACCATGACCGAACACGTGTTGAGGCAAGTAAATTCCTATATATGGAATTGTTTTTCCTTGTGCTTTGTTAATAGTAAGGGAAAAACTCAACCTTATAGGAAATTTTTTGTGCAATAATGTGAATGGCAAACAGATATCTTCGGAAGGCTTCATAGGTATTCTTGGTAAGAAAACTCGATCTTCTGCAAATTGTCCAGTGGCAATCTCTGCATCTATAAGGTTTCTGTAAAATTCACGACATGTTAATCTGGTACCATTGCATAACCATTCATTGGATTAAGATTCCGGAGTAGCATGATCGGTGCTCCTTTCTTTAAGACCAACTTATGTGGAGGCAAACCACCTGGAGCTATTGATTAAGGTATTCGAGTTGGTATAGATTTCTTGTATCATCTTCGACAAAATCAAATGAGTAGTACGTATGTAATTCTCCAGGAAATAGATTAATAACTTGGTTATTCAACTTATCAACGCATTCATTGAGAGGGGTAATTAAAGCTCTTGCCACAATATATTCCTTTTGGAATGCATTTTCATGTAATGTGGGAAAAATTGTATTTACAAGAGTAGTTATTGAACATTCATCTTCCCATGGTACTACCATTTCATCCGGAATTCGAATCAAGTCGTCGCCTATGTGCGGTTCATTCCCATCACCAACACGTAATAGAAAATTCGAATAGAAAGAATCTTTTTTTGCTCTCGTATTTTGAGTAAGTTGGATGACTTCTACATGATTCCATGGTGATGATTTAACAATGCATGCATCAATTGTTTCTGCTATTGTACCATGTTGTACAACGGGTAAGACTTGTCGAAAATCCCCTCCAATAATAAGAATTTTACCTCCGAATGGCAAGTTATTCCCTATAATATCCTTAAGGGATCTATCCAATGCTTCGAAAGCATATTTATGAGTCAGTGCTTCATCCCAAATAAGAATGGATGCTTGATGCAAAAGATCTGCTAATTCTGATTGTTTAGATATCGTACACATTGATTTAGATGTTGTATTAATTGGAATTTTGAATCTCGATTGCGTCGTTCGACCACCTGGTAGAATAGTCGCAGCAATCCCGGATGTGGTTGTTGCAAGTGCAATCAAACCTTCTTGTCGAAGTGTTGCAAGTATTGCTCGATAGAGAAACGTCTTTCCTGTTCCACCAGGACCATCAATAAAACAAATCCTGCTCTCTTTATTATTAACAGCATTCATAATTGCAGTATATGCATGCAATTGGGATTCATTCAACTTGCTGGCAAAAGTTAAATCCTCTTTTGGTGTTATAATAGAATACTGCTCACTTATTAATGTTGAGGTTAATGAATGATCATCTATGTCATCTCTGATTGTTGGAAGGTCATAATCAGAAACTTTTTTCTAATGGTTCATTAATAAAACATTAAGATCTTTTAAAATATGATTTTCAAGTATAACTCGACTTGTTACACTTGAAATCGAATAATCTTCTATCATATAGTAGAAAAATTCATCCCATAATTTTCTAATATCGGTTGGTGTACAATAAATCAAGATTGTAGCGAATAGTCTTCTCAAAGATGATGGCATTCGTGTGGCTGATGCTTCCTGCAAACATGCTCTAATGCTTTGATCTTCCTCCAATGGTCCTATCTTCTTCGTTGTTTTCTGAAATGTTGGATATTTAATACCATCAACTGTGAGAAGATAGTTAAATAAGGTTTGTCCTTTTACATGATTTAAAAGAATTCTCAAGTAGTAACGTTCTCCTTCTGATGGTGAAACGCTATAAATCCGTCCTATGACTTTTTTTGATGATGTCCTACGTCTCCATTTTTTTATATCTGTTACCCACCTGTATTTCTCTAGAAATTCACGATAAAAAAATTGTCATGCTTCGGGATCTTGCGAGCTTGTGTTGAAGAACTCAATTAGCATCGATGTAGAAAGGCTTTCATCCAACAAAATATCAAACACTGTTTGATTAGAATGATACGTGACTTGTTACCTACTTGGTAAGTGTATTTGTAATCGTTGAATGGAAGGATAAATTGTATGCGGTAAAAATTCAAAAATTCTCCAAAAGGCCTCTTGAGGGCATATCCATCTTGCATCAATAAACTTTTGAATTTCATCGTACTCACTTCTTGGACGAACTTCAACTGCCACATGATCTAGACCTTTGTAGACATACTTGTATAGGTATTTGACAGATTTGATACTGCTACAAACTTCGACATGATATGACAATCATATTTTTTTAACAACCATGGATTATATGGGACAACCCAACGATTATCGACAACAAAATCATTGTCACTGTTTAATGCAATGCTTCTACCATTATCTCGCCTTCGATAGATTGGATATGAATCATTTCCTTGAAGAGTAGTTGAAGAAAATTGTTTTGGATAATTATTTTTGCATTTTTCATCTTTCATACATGGTGAACTTGGTCGATGTCTTCCGCATGGTCCATGAAGCATCCATTTAATAACAGTACTATATAATTCTGGTTCTTCGTCACGGTCTGGGATTTCTGCTCTTATAATAGCATCATAATCATCTGGGCTATGAAGTTTATCTTGCTCATCTAATATGATAAGAATATGAGCATGAGGAAGTCCTCTTTTCTGAAATTCTATAACGTGCACATGTTCTGCAACTAAACCGAGAACTTGTTTGCTATAAATATCGTCCTTCAGTTGCTCATATTTTGCACAAAATATTCTTGTCGTAAGATCTGGACGATCTTGAGTTGGTTGTTCGTAAAGTAGTTCAGAAGTGATTTCATCCCATGAAGGATTACATGTCATTGTAATGAAAAGGTCAGGCTTTCCAAACTTCTGCACCAAAGCCATAGCATCTTGGTAATGTTGGTACATGTTGCGTGGGCTTCCATTAAATGAAGCGGGTAATACTGTTCTTCTTCCGATGTTTCCTATATTTAATTTTCAAATCATTTTTAGCATGTTGATGATATATGTATGTATGTATGTATATAACATATTGTACATATTACTTTTATTGAGCAATGTAAATAAATTCATATACCTACATTGTTCTCTCCAGCATTCAATGCATCTTGTAGACCCATATACAGTTCTGGTCTTATGTGGTGTTGTTTTTCGCGAAACCATCTCATTCTACTACTTTCAATTTTTACGTAATTATCCATAATATATTGTTGTAACAAACGTCCATCGAGCAGTAAAAGAGATGTGCTTTCTTGTCGAATCTATAATTATAAGATTCGTTAATTATATAAGTATTTTACTAAGATAAATAAAAGTTGAGTAATATATTTGGTTAATACTAAGATTATAAAGATATATAAAGTAATCAATGATCTATGTTCATACCTGTAAGAGATATGCATAATACTCTCGGCATGTAACATGGGTACCATTCTCATTACGACTATTTAGGTCCCAACCATTATTTCCATAAGGTAGTAGAAGAGGATACTGTAAAGGATCATAACAACCATGCGTCTCCGGTACTCTCATAAGCTATCCTGATACAATTTGTACAATGATATCCCTACCATTTATGATACTTTTATCATCACCTACCACTATTCCTGCAACTTGTGAAGCTATTGGAAGTGCATATTGTCATTGTAATGGTTATTCCTTGATTATAAATCTACAGTCATGAATGTTAGGAAGCTGTGCAACTCGACGAAAATTTTGTGCAAAATTATTATTTTCATTTAATATATGTTGTATCTTTTCTAGTATTCTTCTATTCAACTCTTCATTTTCCGCCATACGATTTTCAATTTTATGGTCTGTCATATAAATACAATTGCAAAAACCTTGGTCTATATCCTTCTTGGGGTAGTAAGCCGCCAATATTGTAATATATACATCCTTGAGCAGGAAAAGTGTAGACTCCAGCTTTTCCGTTTGCCAAATTTTCGTCAATGTGAACTCCTATTGAAGTGAAAGAAAATGCATGATTATATGACCGAATATTTCTTCTAAAGTGTACACCATCATTACTTGTATTAATGTAAAGGTTGAAGAGCTCAGTTGATGACTGTAGTGGGGGTAGTATAGTTCGTCCCTTCTCACAACATAGAGAATATGTTTCATGTTCAAATAATTTTGCTGAGCAATGCGGACAAAATTTTGGTCGTTGTAATGAATGTCTTCGAAAGTCAATGTCGTCTTTGAAATTTTTTGCAACGTTATGAGTTCGTATATGTATGCGTACTCCTTGATGTCTTTGCATGTCATTATCATTTTCCATAATCTGTCGTCTTTGATGGTAAGAATTTCGACGGTGAGCTAGATAGTGTTCTCTTTCTTCTATAGACATAGTTTCTCTTTGTTCTCTTCGTCTTTGACGATTTCTTTCTTAGCGGTAATGATGATACTCTTCATTTATATGCTCATTTTTTGCATTTGAGTTAATTGTCTCTATAATCATCATTTCAGTTTCTTCAGATTGATTTAAATTTGTTTGGTGGTTATTTACTTGCGATACTGTAAATAATTCTTCATTTGGTTAATGCATGTCATCCAAATTTTCATTGGTTATCCCATCTAAATTTCTACTTAAAGACGTATTTTGAAGCCTTTCTCAGCGTAGTCTATAAGCTTGACGACGTCGAGCAAGATATGCTTCTCTTTCCTCCGAAGTCATGGCTTGTCTTTGTTCTCTTGCTCTTACCCGGTTAATTTCTCTTTGTTCATTGGTTGAAACATTTATTCTTCTATTTCTCCTTCTTTGATTATTCATTTTTGGTACGCAACTGTATTAAAAATATAAATATTCATGTATGATTAATAAGGCTTTAAATTTGTTAATCATGCATAATAATTTCTATAGTATTAAAAAAATGGAAAGATCATATAACTAACAAACATAAATGTTAAACAAAAATATAATAATGAAGCATTTAATACGATAATACTAAATGATATACATTTGTCCTAATTAACTATCATTAAAGATTTGACGATAAATGATTTCATCTTAGTTGTCTTCATTGTTACCATCCATTTTTTCTCCAAATAATTTATCTGCAAAAATAAACGAAGAAAAATAAGATTAGATAATGAATACTTGTTATTATATATGTGTGTGTATGTATGTATGTGTGTGTATGTGCATATATATATATATATATATATATATATATATATATATTAGTAATATATTAGTATATAACTTACCAACCCAGAAGTAAAACTTGGATCCCAACCATAGTCGTCTATCAAAAGGGTGTGTTGATCGTTGCGTGGTTGTTCTTGTACTTCCTTTTTATTTTCCCTTGTTGTAGCTTTGGTAGGTAATGCCTTATCGTGTGCCCATTTTTGTTTATTGGATTGTTTGACATCCATTTTGTTTTATGATTTTAATGCGCTAAAAATGCTGGATTATAAAGAGATGGTAATGGTTTCATTTATGAGATATAAATGAATGAGCACTAATTTTAAAATATTATGCATATCAAATTTAGAGCAAAAAAATGAATGCATATAGTAATTTTTGGTTGTTTTATTCGGTGGTATCTCGCCTTAGAGAGCGCAATGACTGATTTTGTTCTTATTATATTTACTGAAGTTTTGAAATTATGTGTGATATTCGCATGCACAATGTAAAAATATATTCTAATTTTTAATCACTAAAGCTTGCCCACAAGCTTGCCCACATATAGAATAGCGTTCACCCATAAAGTGGTACCAACTTCATATTCAAATGGTTTAGCCTGTAAACATGCTTCTTTATTGATATAACAGTTAGACAAAATATAAAATAGCAGCAGTTCTCTTCAACAAAACAATTAAACTAAAAAAATTAGAATATAGAAACACAGAGCAAGGCAATGTCAAATACTTAACACTGGAACAACAGCAGATCAAGGCACCATTTATAAAGTTGCACATATACATACACGCAAGTGATAGGAACAGCATAAATCACTATTAAATAAATGGTCACATGAATCTTGCTATAGTGAAAAAAATAAAGTTAGTAAAGTTAAAAACAAGGAATGCATTGCAATATTGAATGTAATAGTTTATAAAAGAGCAAAATCAATTTTTTCTGGGATTTTGCTGTTTCTTTCAGTTTGCCTACGTTGAATACATATACAGAAGTAAAGTGCAAGTAAATTCACTTTGGTCATTTGATAAACTTAAGTATCATATTTACATTACATTTAACATATAAGCATACATATATTTTAATTTATTTATATTCGGACTCTGGGAATTTAGCATGCGTTTCCTTCCTTCATTTGGCATTACTATACTCATACCAATGTCTTTTAATGTTGCAGATGGATGCCTGCTTTTTTTTCATTTTCTTTGTTTGAATTTGACATCTGGCATAAAATATGGGTGCGGTTCTTTCTTCAATACAAAATGATTTTACTTTTAGATGTATCAAAATACAATGTTACTACCATGTATTTTATATGTATACCAACTCTTTTCTTCCTTTCGTTTTTAGATGTATTTTGCCTTCAAAACCACTATTGTAATCCAAGCTGTGTAGGGATTTTATTTCAATCTGTGCAACTTCACTATCCATGTGAACTTTATATGATGCCTCATATAAAATGCATGTACTTTTATGGAAAATTTCTATGGTTATCTCTTTTTTCAGTTCAGTTTGAAAATCTAAGGCTATGTTTGATTTACCGTTTTGAGTTTTGAGTTTTCGTTCATACAAAAATACGCACGACGCATGTATATTATGAAAAATGATCATTTTAGAAAACGAATTTAACACACAAAATAGAAAACAACTTTTTTTTTATTTTTCTCCATCCATTTCGTGGTCCCCTCAAATCTTCCGTTCATCCCTTCCGACCTTCCTTCATTCTTCTCGTATTTTGTAATTAATGTTGAAAACTCAAAACATAAAATACAAAATAAACCAAACAACCCCTAATACTTTCTAATTTGTCCCATGACCCACTACGGCTTCAACTACAAAGGTACACAACTTATTGTTTGCATTTGATATACAAAGTAGATGATGTTCACTTTTGGATTTCCAAAAATCTACTTTCTGGAATTATTTATTTCTATCATTATTACCCTCGCGAACTTATTATGACTCTTGATTGTATTTCCCTTGGTTCTCAAAATTTTCAAAACCCTTTATTATTCCGTAAATTTCTCAATTATAAATCTAATTAGTTGGATTCATTTTATACCCATACATGATTTATAAAACATATTACAACACAGAAATGAACATTCTTTTCTTCATGGAAGAGGTAACACAACAGGTAATAATGGGTACAAATATAAAAGATTTACAGAGTACTATATTTCAAACGTCGCTTAATAATAAAAATTGTATACATACTTTTTTCGGTCATATTTTGTACATGATGTGCTGATAATTAAATAACTGCATGTATGAATTGACCATACCCTATATGTACTATCTTTAACAATTAAATAAATAAAGGCTACGATCTATTCTTACCCCGTCATTTTCTCTTCCCGCCCTGTAGTTTTTGTAAATAAAAATCCACCCCGTTAATTACCCTTCCCACCCGTTCAATTCCATTAATACCCTCTTCACTCCTTAAACGACGTATCCAATCTCCAACCCTAATTTGCCGATTAAAACCTTCAACCCTAATTTGCCGATCAAAACACAGTTCGAAGCGAGTCGCCGTCGCTTTTCAGTCGCCATGGAGAAGGAACGAAGGAGCAAGCATCGGCACAGTATGATTTCTGTACTCGAATTAACGATTCGATGTTGCATTCCATGTTGCTTTCGATTTCTGTACTCGAATTCACCATTCGACCTACGAAATGCAACACGAACGAGGTTGCTTAATCAACCTCGTGTGCGTATAACGTGGTGTTGTCAACACCCACGTTATGACCGGACGAGGTGGATTAAGCAACCTCGTTCGCGTTGCATTTCGTAGGTCGAATGGTGAATTCGAATACAGCGTAGGTCGAATTGGTCAAAGTTCATCTCTCTGTTTTTCCTCCATTATCTCGACCAAAGCTTAATGAAAAATTTGCATTTTGTTTTCAAAAATCATCATTTTTGAAGGGGATTTGCATTGCATGGTATTACTGACATTAACATTTGTGAAGTTTGAAATTCTGCAACATTTGATATGGGTTGTTGAGTCTTAACAAGTGTTGGTGGTAAACCAAATTTAGGTGTCACTAACATTACTGACATTAACATTTGTGAAGATTTTTTGGATATGGATTACTTTGTAAACCAAATTTAGGTGTCACTGTGTTTATTTTTCTTCTTTTAGTTTCCAGTAAAAACTACAACTTGCTTTGATTTGTTTCTAAACATGGTGCAAGCTTAAACACAAAACTCCAACTTGCTTTGATTTATTTTGAAAATTTCGCAGCCATGGTTTTTAACTCCTTTTTTTTGAAGTTTATCAGTCGTATATAAAACAGTTTGCATCATGGTGTACATATGGATTAAAAATTTGTTTTGTTGTTACAGAAAGTTCAAAAAAACCAACACGCAATCCTTTAACGGCTTCCGAAAGAAATCGACGCGTGAAAGCGAGAAATCCAGACACTACAACTCAAACAGAGGTACAAAATCGAGACTAGCATGATATTCAAGAGCGAATTGTTGAGCATGTTGTTCAAGAGCAAAATTTAGAAGAGCAACCTTCACAGCCTGTTCAACATCAACCTTCACAACATGTTGAAGAGCATCTTACGCATGAAGATATCGGTGGTTCTAGTGGCACACAAAATACATCTTCTGGTGGACCGAGAATAACCGATGTGATTAGCAGCTACGATACCCACGTTGCTTCATTGATACGAACTGGCAAGGTATGTTTTACAATATTCTATTAAATAAATTATATATCACAATAGCGTAATATACTGTTAAGTTGTCTTTTAGGAACGAGACACACTGTTATGTGTAAACCATGGTACAAAGATTTTAAATTGGAAAATACCAAGCGATGCAACAATTTTTAAAGGATATGTGGAATCTTCCGGATTATTTTCTCTAGTAGAGACATGTTATAGCTCTGTAAATAAAGTACTTATATCTTGTTTTGTTGAGCGTTGGCATCCGGAATCAAATACATTTCACCAACCATTCGGTGAGATGACTATAACATTAGACGATGTTGCCTCCCTACTACATATTCCGATTGAAGGATTACCAATACAAACATATAATTATTCCCGAAGTGATATTACTAATTTGGTTGTCAATAATTTGGGGATAAGTGATATTGAAGCAAAAAATACCATGAAGGACAGTGTTGGATACAAATTGCCTTATACTAAATTGTACGAAATTTTTGATGGAGTCTGCGATGATTGGGAAGAAGAAAAAATTAAACAAGCTGCTCGTGCATATCTACTGTATTTAGTGGGCAATACATTATTCGTTGATAAAAGTAAGTCTCATGTGTCTGTACATTATTTAAACCAAATTGGTAATTTGGTTGAAGTTCGTAATTATTCTTGGGGTTCGGCAACTCTATGTTGGCTATATAGGCAGCTAGGTCTTGCGAGTAGAATAGAAGTGAAACAAGTTGTTGGTTTTCTCGGATTGTTGGAATCATGGATATATGAACATTTCCTACATCTGCATCCATCAACCAAAATGTATAATGAAAGTTCACCAAGAGCGGCCCGTTGGGATCCAACAAACGATTATCGTGCATCTCATAAGGAACTTAGGCTGTATCTTGATAACATTCAAGAACATGAGGTTTGAATCATTTGAATTTTTGAATTTTTTGTTTTTTTTTACAAATTATGATAACTGCATTTTTTTTACAAATTCATGTAGGTAGTCTTTGACCCTTACATGCATGCAAGACAATTCCATCCTTTTTCGCAATTTTCTTGGTATTCTAGTTGTTTATTATGCTTAAATGTGGTAGAACCATATCACCCCACCCGGGTTTTGCGGCAATTCGGTAGGGTTCAAAACATTCTGCGGCCTATCATTCAATCAACTAGTAAAAACACTCATCGCGGTGCTACGGCTTCAACGTATAAAGTGCTTTACGAGTTTGTGGAAAATATTTGGAATGAGTGGCCAAATCATGTTGTTAGTGCACAATATCGTTCCATTCTTCTGCGTGAATCCACTGAAACGGTGACAAGTGATTATTTTGATTGGTATTACCCGCGCACCGTGTTAAAAGTTCATCCGATTAATGAACAAATTATTTACCATAGCAATCGACCTTCGTACGATCATTTATACACGGTAAAAGTCAATATACTATTCTTTTATATCTAATTTTACAATAATAACTTATTATCGATTTCCACTACAGAGCTATGAAGAGCTTAATGATGTGATTAGTGAAGGCATAACACTGGCTTCATCACAACCGGAGCTATTAAAAGCAAGTATCTTACCTATTTGATGTGTAGTTGCCAAAGTGCATAAACTTGTCGATCCAAGCACGTACAAATCGATCTTTCCATGTCTCAAGCCAATTTTCACTAATATATTTTATTAAATTTGGGTACTCACCATACTTGAAATGCAAATCTTGTAGATTATTATTATATTGCTCAATATTTCCAGACTCGCATAAATTGGTCCAATCTTGAAAAAAATGTTTTTTTCTTTCTTTTTTCATACCCGTAACTCTTCTTTGAATAAAAGCAAGAATATTTTTTTCGATATGCCACTTGCATAGGATATGAGCTGCTTGGGGAAAAACAATGTTAATGGCATTAATCAATGCTATCTCTCTATCCATGACAATGACACTTGGCATTTCTATATCACAATCAATCATTACCAATTGAAGACGATTTAAAGCCCAAAGATAGTAATTTTCACGTTCAGATACGAGATATGCAATAGCAACGCAAAAGGTTTGATTAGTTGACGTGACACCGACAATCTCCAACAACGGCATTCTATATTTGTTTGTTTTGTAAGTACAATCCATAACAAGAAGATGCAGAAATGTTCTTAGCAAATCTATACTCGTAGGATGAGCCCAAAATATATCAGTAATTACATCACTTCCATCTAAAGTATTACGATGCCATTCGAAGTAATTTGTATCCTTAAGCTTGCTTAAGAGATATTGTATTTGAGAACGACCCGCTCTATCCATTTTCTTGTGCCTAGAAAGAACGTTATATACTGTTTTAATTGTTGTACTATTGGATGAATCGTTTTGTTTTATAGTGTGCAAAATGGCTTTTGGCTTCACCATATTTTTGTACATTTCAACGGCTAATTTTTTTTCATCCTCCGTTAGTCGACCAAGAAAAGAATGGCCTTCCGAACTGTAAAGTGCAGAATGATTATGAACACCGCATATTACTTCTAATCTCCAATTATCTGAACTATGAAGTTTAACACCTTTCAAACGAAATGGGCAATTGCACTTTTTTTTATTTGTTAATCTAATACTGTTAGATTTCTTGCCTTTATACTCTTTATATGCTCCACTTCTCTCACATCCAAATATAATTCTTGGATTTCTATCGCTACTGTTAATATCCGATTTTAAGATTACCACTACCATCGCATTCCTTCTAGCAGTGAAATCAATCCATTCTTTCATTTTATATCTATTTGGAAATGCCTTCATACAATAACAAAATGAAGAAATTTTCAATTTAGAATATAAGTTAATTTACATAATAGTAAAATAAATTACATACATCATATGTTGTGAACTCATTACTATAATCCATAACAATTTCTTCATCTTCTTCGGCCACCCATCCAATCTAGAAAATAAAAAACGGGCATAGTATGTAACGAACAATGTTTTCATCACTTCCTAGTATATGATAAACTAGGTTTTGAGCAATTCCTAGTGTATATGGCACTATGATTATATAAGTTCCTAGTATAGTAGCAGTCATGAAGGAAGCATACCTGATTTTGTTGTACGTACTCATCTGTTGTGCTCGTATCCTCCATATCAATTTCACCAGACGCAAGAGAGATGAAGATGAAGATGAATAGACACAGTAAATTGAATAAGATATCTATTCAACTGTTAAAGGGTAAATTTGGAAATAAAATTTTAAGATTGTTACCTGGGGGGTGAAGAGAAAATACCGGGGGGTTAATAGACGGACCCAAGCAAGTATCTTACCTATTTGATGTGTAGTTGCCAAAGTGCATAAACTTGTCGATCCAAGCACGTACAAATCGATCTTTCCATGTCTCAAGCCAATTTTCACTAATATATTTTATTAAATTTGGGTACTCACCATACTTGAAATGCAAATCTTGTAGATTATTATTATATTGCTCAATATTTCCAGACTCGCATAAATTGGTCCAATCTTGAAAAAATTGTTTTTTTCTTTCTTTTTTCATACCCGTAACTCTTCTTTGAATAAAAGCAAGAATATTTTTTTCGATATGCCACTTGCATAGGATATGAGCTGCTTGGGGAAAAACAATGTTAATGGCATTAATCAATGCTATCTCTCTATCCGTGACAATGACACTTGGCATTTCTATATCACAATCAATCATTACCAATTGAAGACGATTTAAAGCCCAAAGATAGTAATTTTCACGTTCAGATACGAGATATGCAATAGCAAAGCAAAAGGTTTGATTAGTTGACGTGACACCGACAATCTCCAACAACGGCATTCTATATTTGTTTGTTTTGTAAGTACAATCCATAACAAGAAGATGCGGAAATGTTCTTAGCAAATCTATACTCATAGGATGAGCCCAAAATATATCAGTAATTACATCACTTCCATCTAAAGTATTACGATGCCATTCGAAGTAATTTTTATCCTTAAGCTTGCTTAAGAGATATTGTATTTGAGAACGACCCGCTCTATCCATTTTCTTGTGCCTAGAAAGAACGTTATATACTGTTTTAATTGTTGTACTATTGGATGAATCGTTTTGTTTTATAGTGTGCAAAATGGCTTTTGGCTTCACCATATTTTTGTACATTTCAACGGCTAATTTTTTTCCATCCTCCGTTAGTCGACCAAGAAAAGAGTGGCCTTCCGAACTGTAAAGTGCAGAATGATTATGAACACCGCATATTACTTCTAATCTCCAATTATCTGAACTATGAAGTTTAACACCTTTCAAACGAAATGGGTAATTGCACTTTTTTGTATTTGTTAATCTAATACTGTTAGATTTCTTGCCTTTATACTCTTTATATGCTCCACTTCTCTCACATCCAAATATAATTCTTGGATTTCTATCGCTACTGTTAATATCCGATTTTAAGATTACCACTACCATCGCATTCCTTCTAGCAGTGAAATCAATCCATTCTTTCATTTTATATCTATTTGGAAATACCTTCATATAATAACAAAATGAAGAAATTTTCAATTTAGAATATAAGTTAATTTACATAATAGTAAAATAAATTACATACATCATATGTTGTGAACTCATTACTATAATCCATAACAATTTCTTCATCTTCTTCGGCCACCCATCCAATCTAGAAAATAAAAAACGGGCATAGTATGTAACGAACAATGTTTTCATCACTTCCTAGTATATGATAAACTAGGTTTTGAGCAATTCCTAGTGTATATGGCACTATGATTATATAAGTTCCTAGTATAGTAGCAGTCATGAAGGAAGCATAACTGATTTTGTTGTACGTACTCATCTGTTGTGCTCGTATCCTCCATATCAATTTCACCAAACGCAAGAGAGATGAAGATGAAGATGAATAGACACAGTAAATTGAATAAGATATCTACTCAACTGTTAAAGGGTAAATTTGGAAATAAAATTTTAAGATTTTTACCTGGGGGGTGAAGAGAAAATACCGAGGGGTTAATAGACGGACCCATAAATAAAAGGTAACAACATGCAATAATGGGTACAAATATAAAAGATATGTTTATATATTAATGCAACAAAAATTTATAAACCTAAAGTGGAAAGCTAACCTGAAGCTTTGGAAGATGTACAGTAAGAACCGTGAATAGCAGAGAAGAATGAAAACGAAAACGTAGTGTTGAGAATGTGAAAGCAAATAGGTAGATTGAATATATTTAAAGGTGTTAATAGTGTGTTCTAGAATGCTATAGTCAAGGGATAAGGCTTTGAATTTTTCAACGGGCAATAATGGACCGCTTCTTTATGCTGACGTGTACTTTTACATGCCTACTTGTATGATGTTTTGAATAGTGCATGCTTTTTTATGTTGAAATAATGGTGATAATATGGGTGGACCACTTTTTTATATTGACTTTTATGAGCTATTTTATTGGGCACAGAAAGATTCGTTTGAGTTGTTTTTGAAGTTTGTATTTGCATTGGTTTAAAGGGTATTTTTGGTAGTTCACGTTTACACCAAAAAAGTGTGACACCAAACGTATTACAACTATTATTAAAGATATAATATATGAAGATAAAACATTTATATATAGATATATATATATATATATATAGAAAGGGAGAGAACAATTATTAAAAATTATTTATAATTCAAAATTAACTTAGTTTTGCAAACATAATAATTTTAGTATTTTAATTTGTATGTATTATGAATAAAATAATGTTTTCAATCATAAATAATTAACATAAAATAATCTATTGATGAAAATTCAAACTTTATAATTTTCAAAAATCTAGAATCATAAAATAGAGCTTAGAAAAAATCTGGAGATTTTTCACAGTTGAAATATTATTTTTTTAAATAAATACATTGATTTCGGTAATAAGTATTAAATATAAAATAATATATTATTAATATTTCAAATTTTAAAATTTCAGAAATTCTAGGATCATGAATGAAATATTACGAAAAATTTTGAAGAATTTTTTAATTAAATTATTATTTTTCATAAATCATAAATAGTTTTTCTGAAATAATATAATTATTACAAATATTAAACTTTATTGAAAAATTCCTAAATTTTTTCGGTATGTTTCTGAAATAATATACAATAAACAATTCAAAATTTTAATAAATGTTAATTTAAAAATATGAATATATCTATGATAATTAATTTTTGAATTTTTAAATTCATATTATATATAAATAAGGGTACTAAATTTTTTAAATCATATATATAACTTATATATGCATATATGCTATTATGAGAGAGAAATATACACTAAAATATACATATGAATTTATTAAAAAATATATATATAATAATTATTAATGACAAAAATTGATTTTTTACAATAAACAACATTTGTCTACACATAAATCAAATAGTATAATAAACAAATTATGCACATAACCAAACTGATTTGTGACAACTACATCTACTTACAAAATCTCACCTAACTAAACATATAGTAGCAATATATTTAAACAGATATGAAATTTCTCATTATATGATCATAAAATATAATTTAGTTACTGTAATATGAATTAAAATTACCAATTTAATGATGCCTTTGAATCCATGTTGAAGCAATGACTTCTTTTCCTTTTACTATTCTTGATTCGTCAGATTGCAAGTCCGGAATCACCGACCTCTAACTACCGAATAGTATTATTTTAATTTGAAATATATTTGAGAATTTTGGAGTGGATTAAGAGCTATGTTTTAACCAGCAATGTAGAAGGTAATAACGGCCAAAAAGGTTCATCATTACTTTTTAGATATATATATATATATATATATATATATATGGTTGTATTAGAGAGAAACGAGGAAAACCTTTTTACCCATTCTCACTTGATCTCAACCCATTGTCTCCAAGCCAATTCCCTGTGTTTTAGCCACCCCTAGACCTTCCCAAAACTGAAATTTTTCAGCCCTAATGATGGGCCTTAAACCCATCTAAGCCCAAGCCAAAATACTATGCAATTAAATCTAATTTAATCGCTTTCCGATATTGTATATCGATCGATATATTTATAATTGTTATAAATAAATATAACATTATTTATTTATCAAATCATATTTAAATTTTATAATTCATATTTCATCAATATTAATTAATTAAATTAATTTATAACAATTATAAACTAATTAAATCGTTCGGTCTTAAGGGAATTCATCATTTCGGCTGTGTAACTCTTGGATGTAAATTTGGTCAGTGATTAACATCGAACTATTCTAATGTTAACGTTCACACGTCACTTAGCCGGTGGTGTGACATTATGGCCAAATTTATCACTTACTCATTTTCTGTAGAATCCAACTTTAGTTTAATAAGCGTTACCCGGTTGTGACATTTGTTTGCACCAATTCTCTTCGTCAAAACTATATCACTTTGGACTTATGGAATTTGGTAATGGTCAAAATTCCAACCTCATCCACATTCAACTTTATAGTCCAAATACAAAGTTTTTGGTTCAATAATAACAATTATTATTAACCGAAATGCTCTGGCCAGAGACTTTGACTTTGAGTTGACTGTGATACTAACCGCATATAACTGAGGAGACGAATCCTCTCTTGAATAGTGCTTCACTTCCAATACTTCCACTCGACTCAACTATAGTCACTCGATGGACGCCATGCCATGATTTGGCTATAATCAAAGTAGAGCTTTCATATTGAAGATCCACAGTATTCTCAAGTCGAGAGAACTATGTAAATCAATCACATCGATATTTTCTGTTTAACCTTAGTTATATTAACCAACATAAAATATCGAGTGAGTCATTCCATTGTTATCCAATAACTATTAGTACGTAACCCCTAGGTGCCCCCAGTAGTCATAAGTAATACACTGCCCAACATTTGGAGAGAATTACGTATTCCATTCTCAACGGATACAACGATATCCAATCTCGATGCATCTTGACTAGGAACATTTAAAATGGTATATTTGTTTCGTTGTGATAAATTACCTACGGTTACAACACTTTGTAACTACTATCACAAAATACTCAATTTATGGATTTTTCTATTAAATATAATTTTAATTAAGTTAATTAATTAACATAATCACATTATATCAAGTATATAATAGGAAGAGAATACCTTTTATTTCAAACAAGATTGGTCAACGGGTTAGATATATGTAACAAATTACATAATTGCCCCTAGGGCATACCTCTAACTCTATCAGATGGGTAATCCAGATTTGATTTACTTATTTTGCATATCATCATAATATTTTGAAATGCTATGTTTTAACCATTATGGATGCAAGAGCACAGAATATGGTTTTATAAACGTTTTAGGATACTAGTGAGGAGAAAACCTGTTCCGCTAAGCAGCGTGGTCTCACTAGATATATAAATGGTTTGAGATGGTAGATTATTATTCATACCAGGATATATGTCTGACTCGAAGTTTTGTTTTCCCTTAACTCTCGGGTACTCAATTGATTTTGAGTAGGTTGAGAGTTAAGGTTTCTAGGTGTTCTTTTAGAAAAATAAAGCTTCCTTAGACGTGCAGGAGGCAAGCTTGTTATTAGAGTTCTTTTATTTCCGCTGTGTGTTTGATTGTAAAGGAAAATTTTTTTTAGTGCCATATACTCTGATCATCCAATGGGGCATCTTCATATGTCGCTCTTGGCGTATTTTGTAATAAGTATATTTTGTCTGAACGTGGTCTGTGCTCTGGGATTATGTAACGAATTTGAAATATTTTGAAATGGAATATTGACTTGGTCGCTGTTTGAATTTTTTTCCATATTCTTATGTTTTTGTGTATCAATGTATCTAACATTGCCGTATTTGGTCGCTGAGGATTAATAACTATGTATGACTGCAGCATCGGTAGCCGTTAGTTTTGGACCTCCAAATAAGGTGATGTTACATGTTGCGTAGGAGTTTGTTGTCAGTTGGAGCATTGAGTAGACTTGGTATAAGGATAATAGTAGACAGGGATAAATTGAGAGTGGCGAAGGGTTCCTTGGTAGTGATGAAGGGTATGCGAGTTGGCGATATTTTCATGCTTCATGGGGAGGAAATCTTGGGAGAGTTGGTAATTTCTATTGGTTCTAGTGTTCCAGATTCTACTCAGTTATGACATCTTCGTTTAGGTCATGTTGATGAGGAGAGTTGTAACAACCCAAAAATCCGCACAGTTTAAGTTGACAATAAACCACACACGTCTAACCAAAATTGAATGGAAAGACGAATAGTTATAGAGAAGAAAGAAGAAAGAAGAAGAAACAAAAGAACAACATAGAATCTCACAATCGCAGTGGAACAATATATAGTATAATATCAATGATCTTTACAAAAGAGAAACTGTTATATACATACATCCATCAAAGTACAACAACAAATCATAATCATCAGCCTGGAAAGTTATATCGATCTGTCCTCACAAATGCTTATAATTTCAACAACAAAGCAACAAAAAAATACGTAAATACGTCATGAAGACCTTCAGCTCGTTTCCTGTGCTCCAATGCATCCAAGCAATCTGTAAATATGCTCGGTTTGACCTGAGCATTATAATAGAATAACATCCGAATCAATTCGGAAAACTAGCGTGAGAAAACACACCCAAGTGGATTTTAAAGTTATAAAAAAATACCTTCGAAATCAAAAGTTTCTCATAAGACCATGCCGCACATAAACACAGACGGGTTTTTACCTTACGATAACCAAAACATTTTTCTAGAAAATCCTCTAATATTATAATAATGTCTAGAATACAAATACTTATTAATCATAGCCAAAATTATTACATTGATGAAATTCCAGCATAACATATATACAACTAAAACCATAAAGGCTCGTATTGGAGAATGGATTCCATTCTATGACAAGGTAAAGAACTACCTTCCGAAGGTACATCTCTAGATAAAATGCACAGGGGTCTAACAAGAACATCTTATACCCCTGCCACACAGGACTGGCCTACTACTTGACTAGTAGTACCGAATATTATCACCCCTTCCACTAATGGGCCCCCAAGCATGCATGAGTAGATAGTAATCGATCTAGTTTTTGAATGACCATACCCTAAGGGGAGCGACCTACTTGGCCCTACCGTATGCTCGATTTTTGTCATTTCTCGGTTGATGAGGCTCGAGGCTACGTTTACCTTTATATAGCACTTCCCACTTGGAATGCTAACACTGCCCTCCAAGCAATACTATAATACCAGCATTCATCCATACAAGTTCGTTCTGGGTCTGAACAAAACGCTTGAGAGCTCAGTCTTCAATTCCATCATCTTCAAGATGTCTTCACTTCGAACGCTTGAGTTGGATCAAAGTGATTTTCGGATAACATATCTGATCCCAGTCTCTTCGAAACAACTTTTGATGATTTTCGGAAAACTCAACCCCGGTTCTTTAGGAAATAAATAGTCAAAGATAAGAGTGGAGATCACCTCCTAACTGTTAGTAGATGGATTTCCTTATCGTTTGTCCTAGGAGAACAAAACGAGATTTATACGCACAGTACAGTATCATCAGAGATGACTGTGCCATATAACTCATATTCTTCTAGATATTTCCAAAGTTACATTTTGGATCAAAATTCGATAGTCGGCTATTTTACTATCGAATAACAAACATTCATTCAGGGATTTAATTCCATAGGGAAAACCAACAATGGTTAAGCACACAAGCAACCACTAGCCTCCTTAATTAATCTTTTATTTTAAATTCACTTTATACATACTTAAATCAAAATTCTTTTTACAAAGATATATATATATATATATATATCCACAAATCCCTATATTTCAATGCTTGAAAATATCCATATACTTATCTCAATGGTATAAGTATATTCACCAACACCGAGGAAGATTTTCTTTTTATACAATTCTAAGTCATTTATAAACTCCATTATAAATTTCTAAAATCATTTACAAATCATTTTATAAATCTCATAGAATCATTTATACTCTCGTTAATCAATTTAAATCACTCATACATTCTTTTTATACACTTCTAAAATCATTTATAAACCCTTATTAAATCCTTAAAACCATTTATAAAAATCCTTTTATAATCTATAAACCCATTCCTAAATTTGTTTCTAAACATCTAACCATTTACAAAACTATTTTTACCCTTTTTCAATCTTCTTTTAAGTTTTTCCCAAACCATGTTGTAAGATTCCTCTTATAGAACTCTCATCTGTTTATAAAATCCTGTTTATAAATCTCGAAAACATTTATAAATGAATTCTAACCATTTTCTTTAAAATACTATTTTATAATAGTAATAATTATAAATAAATAAATAATAACTTTAAAACATCTTAAAATAATAATTAATAAATTTAAAAACCAACAATAATAATTTATCTTCACATTTTTATAAATATTAATAATTAATTTTCAAAACTTTATTGATAAATAATTATAGTTAATTTCAAACCATATTAATAATTTAAATAATTAACCATTCAAAATATTAAAACATTGATAACAACTTTAAAGCAATACTAATATAAATAAACAACTTTTAGAACATAAATATATATATATTTCCTTGATAAAAATCCATACGTAAAATTTCAACATAATCATTTTCATATTTATAAAACTATATTTATAAATCTCTTTCTATTTCATAACATATCGTTTAACGTCTCCAATTTATCCTCGCTTTCAATTTCTAAAAGAATCAACTATTTTTCCTAAAACAACATTCCACATATTATCATAAATCCACCATTGTGATTTATTTTTCAATTTATCAATGATAAAAGTTTTCTTTTATTTATAAACTTCCACATTTATAAATGAACCTTGATATATGTGTATATATATATGTACACATCACTTTATGTAAAACGGTTAATGAATAATTTTATTAAATTATTTCTATCTTCTTTTTTAAAATCAAATTCCTTCATTATAAAAGATGGACTTATTTTTTTAATTTTAAAAACCTTTATCCACGGTTCAAAAATCTCTATTTTGAATATTTTATAAAACTATTAATTTATAATCTCCAAAAATCATACATTTAATTTTGTTTAAATTAAATTCATTCTCTTAGTAATTCAAGAATTATTATAAAAAATATATATATTTGAAATCACTTAAATCCTTTTTAAAACTAAATCTTTATTTTATAATATTTTAAAATACTAAAAATATGACCCAAGGTTACTATAGCACTAAATAGGGAAGATTATCCATGTCATCAATTATGGCATTCAACGGACCATATATCAATTTATATGAAAAAATAAAAACTCAACAATGTGAGAAATCCTGTTGGATCCCTCCAACCCGTCCCCCTGCATCACATACAATATATAATCAAATAATATAAAAATCAACCGTTTTGAGACGGAGTCGTATACAAAGGGTCATTCGCTCTTACACGGGAACGTAATAAGGTCTCATCCGCTCTAAGGGCGGGAATATATCCAAACCAACAATATAAAATAGTAAATCATCAAAACACTCAATCAATAATTTATCAACTATAAAATATTACTGGTTAGCCAAAAAGGTGAGATTAACTCACTTTGATTCCAATAATCACCAAAGTGCTCCGGTTCGAATTAAAATTGAACAGACGTTCAATTTTAACCCAAATTCCCAGTAGCTTCAAACTCATACAATCCAACTCTATAGCGTAGTATTCGTCGATACGATCACAACGCAACTTGTCGCATTCAATTTGGACCTCGTATGAGTTTAATATGAATTAATGAACGTTTCGAAAAAATTAAACATAATTAACTTAAATAATTAAATTTCTAAATTAAATAACCTTCTTCCCTCTTACTCGTTCCCAAGCAACAATATCACGACCGTGTTCATCAATCGATGCTGCCGCTTCCATGCCTGCAAGCCGCTTGCGCCTACCGCCGCCGCACCTCGCCATCATCGCGACCCACCTCGCCTACGCCTGTGCCGCCAAAGACCGAAAGACGAACCCATGCTGCCAACGAATGCGGCCCAAAATCGACCTCCACGCAATGATCTACAACGACCAAACCATTGATTAGCTATGTTTTGACGAGCTCTACATTTCGCTAGTTTGAAGTTTGGCCTAAAATGGCCTTGGATGGCGTCGTTCGTCATCGGCTGATGGATTAGTGGTGGGTAAAATTTAAAAAGAACAGCGAACGAAAATCTTGCCTGAACGTGATTTATAAATGCAGAGGGTATGGGCATGGCGTTCTTGGGTATGGGATAAGCGTGGTTATAAAGTATATATATATATATTATTTATATTTTTTTATCCAAAAATATCCACTCGATGCACTCAAAAATCTCGAACTTCAAACGAGGCGTACCGCCTAGCGTTCTATATGTTATACCCCTATTCCGAACGCATTGGAACTAGTCTCGAGGCCGAATTCAATCATATACAGAAGATAGCTTTTCAAACCTAATTATTATATAAATTTTCTGAAATAAATTTCTAGGCGTTTTGATCTCGCATTCCCAAACGTACGTCCAGTTGTCACGGAATTCGACGACATACTGTAATTCGCTATTACGGATCCAATGAAACTGGTTTCATTGAAATCCAAGACAGTGTCCCGAAAGGCTATTTTTACACGTTAATTAAAACGAATCATTATAAAATTAGTTTATTCACTTTTAATTTAAATTTAAAAGCTTACCATCTTCCTTCTTATTCAAATAGAATTTGAATTAACTTCCGAAATCATTTTCATTCACATTAAATTCAAAATTTAAAAAAAAAACCAATTCCAAATACTAAATTCAATAATTTAATTATCAAATAAATCGCTATATTTGGAATCCAAGTTATTTAACTTATAAAATTAACTTTTCAATATTTTTTAAAATAAATTAAATATTCCAAATTCAAATGACTAAAATTCTGGGTTGTTGCAAGAGTCTTAATGTATTAAAGAAGTGGGGGTTGATTGATGGTGTTTTTCAATCGAAACTTGGCTCTTGTGGAGATTGTTCTTTACGAAAGAAGAAGCATGTCACATTTGCTGGTAGTATATCTCGTCAACCACACCCCTTCTGTTGTCATAGATATGAAGATTCTTAAGGAGATATGGAATGATAAGCATGTAAGTATTTCATTCCACTAGTACAAAAAGTGCATATTACTTCGCCTCATTTGCACGGTTGAAGTAAAAACTGATGCAAATAGAACTATTTGCATCAGTTCTATCTTAATAACCGATGCAATTTGTACGTGGAAAGCAATAGGTAGTAAAAAAATCAAATTTGCATCAGTTCTCACCAATAACTGATGCAAATAGTTTTAGTCGCATCGGTTTTAAATTCAACCGATGCAACTACATGTTGATGGCAATATGAAATTTAGGTGGGAAATAATGAAAAATTAGCTCCAAAGTTTACTTTGGACAATTGTACTCCTTCCTTCTCAATTTTCCCAAAATCAATCATTTAAACCGTAAACCTTCGTTTCATAACTCATCGTCGCCATGGCCGCCAGTAAGCATCAATTTAATAGCGTTATTTCCTGTTTATATGAGTTGATTAATCGAAAATTTTAGTAACTGGACTTTTTTCTTGAATCATTTGGTTATTCAGGAATCAAATATGAAAGCTCGTGCGAAGTAGGGGTCTTCTCTAAACTCACAAATGCTTACTGCTTAGTTACAGCGGGTGGATCTGAAAGTTTTTACAAGTTAGTCTTAAAACCCTATAAAAGGATTATTATGTAAAATCATAATATTTTTGGACATTTTCTAAATTAGTTTCAAATTTAGTGCGTTTGAAGCTGAACTTGCTGATGTTATACCAGTGGTAAAAACATCACTATTTGGTACCAGAATCATTGGACGTTTATGTGCAGGTGAGTCCTTTTGGCTGTAACTATGGAGAAATTACGCTCTTTAAAGATTTTAGTCGTATTTTCTTGATAAGAAATGTTTCATTTGTGTATATAGGTAATAAGAAAGGGCTTCTTGTGCCACATAATACTACCGATCAAGGTAATTTGCCATAGCCTATGTACATAATTTTTGTAATGAATTGGATTATTGTGGTTGTTATACTATTTTGTTTTGATCAAGCAGGTATACTTGTGTTTTGCTTACAACTTTCACTTTTGTGCATTCTCTTTAATTATAGATTCAATTACTTGATTCTGCTTAGAATCCACTGAATTTCCTGTACACTATATTTTACAGTTTCTTTGTTAAGGTACCACATTAGCTGTAATAGGTAACTTATCATTTCGTGTTCACGATCCATGTTATAAAAATTTCCATGTTAGACGTTTAATCTGCTATGGTTCTAGAGTTAAGTTTGTAGAGCATGAAAGGTTGATTCAAATTATTTTCATTTTGTGTACTTGGAACAAGTTACCTAAATAAATCATACTATGTCAATATTCTTTAGAGTTCAGCTGATTTATTTTCTAGGAATTTGGCTCATAGAGTGAAATATGTCATTTATCTTAGTTGGGCTTGGGCACCTATATTCTTCTCATAACCAACCTCTCAACCTTTAGTAGAAAATCACCTTGTATTAAGAAATGTGATTTAAATTTAGTCGCATCGGTTTTAAAGTCAACCTTGCACATTATTGTAAAGTTGCTTAGCATAACTTAATGTGCTGCTGGTTTGATATGCAGATCACAGATTGTTAAGCTGACCATGTTCTGTACTGGTGGTTCTTGATCGGCTGTAACAACATAAGCAGAACTGAATTTATAATGTTATCTCATCAAGCAGCTCAATACTTGTAACATCAAGCACCGAGCAGTGAGAAGCCATACAAGTATGTGCATATATTCTACTTTTCATTTTCTTCACTGCAATTAATAAATATATGTATTGTTTGTAAACTGTTAATTTCTATCTATTTTATTTTATCCAATACTATACTAGATAAACTTTCAAAAGATGATAAATCTATAAGATCATTTAGGGACGCACTAACTAAACTAAAAAACGGCATCCAAAGATTCATTCTCGATTCCGATGCAGCTTACAACCAGTTGTTTGCTAGTGTTTAATAAGTCAGGCTATGTTTGACTAAATAGAAAATGCTACTTCAGTTTTTTGTCGGGTAAAAGAAAAATGGAGTATCAAGGACAAACATTCATTAAGTATATTACACTGTAACATCTGAACAAGTTTACTTAAATATTGATAAGTATAGAAACATAATGCAATTTTATGATACATGCATTGCTATAACTCTAAGATGAAAACTAATTTGTTGTAGTAAATATATAATTGTTTGGCGCAATTGAGTCAAAATACCAATTAACCCATTTTCGGTATTCCAATAATTTTGTCGATGAACCCTCTATTACATTTGATCATTTCATCCGATGGCATTGTAATAATATGTAAAATTAAATTAGTAAACAGATAAGCGATAAGTGTATAAGGTAATGTAAAATTCATATTACAGTCAGATGATAATAGTGATTACAGCTTCACATTAATAGTTTTGCTTATAGAAAGTTGGGAACCAATTTGAAATTTCCGAGCCATCTAAATATGATTACTACTTTATTGCCAACCTAAACCTTTTGGAGTAAATCAACTTTCTTTTCAAGTAATCTACATCAGTTATTAAGCTCGATTGTCAATTTATCCTTTTTGCATTGAAGCTAACTTATAAATTTGACAGTGAAGAGACTCGAGTAGTATTGACAAGTGCCGCATTTGTTCACTTGAAAGAAGCAGATTTCTCTAAGCACATGCGTAATGTTGTTCCTGCAAGTCGAACAATCCTGCTTTCTGGCCCAATAGGTAAATAAATTAAAGAAAGAAGCATAATATGATTATGATAGACTTTGTCCTAAGTTGCTGGAAACTTTTCTTGCTTTTGATCTTAAGCAAGTAGCACCATGTGCTTCAACTTATGACACTTTCTCTTCCTGGTTACTTTTCCTTGGTTATTTCAAGTTCTCGTCATTACGAATTAGTATTTCTCTCCCTACCAAAGTAAGATGTAAATACAATTTGCTCACATTAAGTGAAACATTTATTACTCTTTATTTCACTCCTTTATCATATCAAACTTTCTTTTTGTGTCAAAAGTTTAAGGAGTCAACAGATTATACTTTATGAGATTCGTCTTTGTTCTAAATTTTGGATTCCAGATTTAAAAATACTTGACTTCCTGCTATGATAATGAAGTGAAGGTTGCTTGTGATTTATCCCAAAATTGTTCTTAATATGCATACTAACTGGTTTTCCTATCTGTGAAGAGTTATATCAGCAGTTACTTGCAAAAGGCTTGGCTCATTGCTTTGAGGCAAAGCTATTGTTACTTGATGTTACTGAAGGTAAAAACATGTGATTCGGCAGTCATGTTTATGTTTGCAATATCAAGTTACACTGACATGAGCAGCAAAATTTAACTTACAGGTTCAAAGTAAATTTGGCTCTCTCTGGCTTAAATGTTCAGGGAAAGACCGCCATCAAGAGAAGAAGCTGAAAATCTTCAAAAGAAGTGTGGAAATGTACCCTTAAAGTTCTGTTTTGTTGATGGCCGTCATGTTAGTTTCTTTTCTTATGAAAAAATAATTCTTCCAACCTTAGCATGATTCTTGTATGATGTCGTCTTGAAAATGAATCATTATTCTCTTAATTTGACTGTTGTCAACCCTTACTCAACTGAAATGTATGATGACCATGTTTTCATCTAGTGGGAGTAGATCAAGCAGATGTTACAAAGATTTTAGATGTGCTATGTTTGATTTTGGATGTGCTCTGTTTGATTTTGGATGAAAAGCAGGACAATTTTGTCCAGGTAAGAGACATTCTTTTGAATTAGATCTTAGTTATGAGCACATGTATAATTTAATGCAGTCTTATATATGAAAATTTTTTTTGTATGTTCATTTGTATTTTAGGGTGATTATCAAGGCTGCTGTTTTCTCATGTGTTTCAGGATGAGTTTCTGAAGTGATTGATAAGGTAAAAATCAACAATAACAAGCTTCTTTCTTTCTTTGCAGTAAGTTGTAGAGCAAATAAAATAACTTAAGAGTCTGACATCATAAATATACCCACAATGGAAAGTCATACTTGTGTTTCAAAAATTAAATTTCCTTGTAAAAAGCTGATTCTACAGATAATGTTGTAACTGAACCGACGAAACAATTAAACTTTACTGGTTGCTAACTGTTCCGTAATTTTAATTTTATCTCAGGTTATATTCTCAGACTATGAGGCTGCAAGTTACTAGCAGTTAATGCCTTCCATAAGGCCAAGCAAAGCTGTCCAGGAGGAGGCAAGTCTTTTTTGCAGAAGGTTTACTAGAGACGGAAGTGAATTAATTTTGAAAACGAGTTTTGACATTTAAGGGTCATTTTGCTCTTCAGTCAATGGCTTCTGCCATATGTTTCTATGACTTTATTTTATTTTGAAAATATACTTAGTATCGGTGTATTTTGAATTCAATTGACCACTGTATCAGGTGCGGTTATGTGAACTAGAATACAGCTAGCCAGTACCTGTGAATTCAGTTAACCATGTACCAGCCGTTGCTAAGTTAAATAAAATGAACTTTTTACTTGTTAATCGGTACACAGAGCAACAATCATTGCTGTTGTCATTGAATAAAATGTGCAATTAACCAAGAATAATCTTTTTTTATTTTTTGTGTTTGTTTTTTTTCTTTTTTTTATATATATAAAGATTATAAATAATATATATATAGTCTATTTGAGTACTGTAATAATGGTTTCTGAGGGATTAGTTTGCATCGGTTGTTATAAAAAACCGATGCAATAGAGAGATTAGTTTGCATCGGTTTTCAACAACAACCGATGCAACAAGGACCTTTTTGCATCGGTTTCAGAACTGATGCAAAAGTGTTAAGCCTGTTGCATCGGTTGCATATGCATCGGTTGTTGAACTTATGCAATAGGGGGGTAAACAACCGATGCAAATGGCCTGTTTTGTAGTAGTGTTCCTTAAAATATTTGGTTGTTTGGCTTATTTAGATAATGAGGGACAAGATAAGTTGAAGCCTACGGGAAGCAAGCATATTTTGTTAGACTAAGAAATGAAGAAGTATAGGTTGTGGTGTAAAACAACTATCAGAATTGTGATTAGCAGGCAAGTGAAGTTTGATGAGAGGTCTTTATTGAAGGTGCATTCTCTATCAAGTGATGACGTTATGAACAAATTTGGAGTCACCGGATTATTCCATATTCGGAGAGATATTGGTATTTCCGATGATACAATGGTTGATGAGAAGATTACAGAGATTCAGACTCTAGGTGGAGCTCAATCATAGGTAAAAACTTTTGATTCAGATGGTTCTATTTGTGAGCATATTTGTACTGATGATTTTTCATTTTATGCTTTGAGTAATGCGGAGCTTGTTGATAAGTCTGTCAGTGTAGAATTAGGAAATTCTAACAAAATTCTTGAGAAGAAGATTGAAGTAGATAATATTGAGTATGTCCCCAATCAATATATGGAACAGAGAATGTGAAGCCTGCTAATTAAATCTTCATTAGTCTCTTGAAGTTCAGTGTCTACAGGTTCGTCTCCTATATCACATATATTAAAGAATTTTGGTATTTTCTCGTATGTATTTTATTTGTTGATGTGCATACTCTTTCTTATGCTTGGAAAAGATTTTGAAGTTCTGTTTAGGCAACATGCCCAAACTAGTTCATATTGAACTTGATGTCATGTGGTGCAAGCCCAACATTTGTTAAGATGCGATGAAGAATAAATATTATTATATTTGAATCAAGATGAAGTGTTAAATTAGTATAATTCAAATATTTTCCAAGGAAAGGAATTAATTTACTGATTCAATCAATCAATTAATTATGCTATACGTGGAAAGAAAAATAGAAAGATAAGGAAAGTTTTTTTTTTGAAAACCCAGGAGAACCTAGCGACCGGTAAACTCCTAAGGAGGGTATAGTAAAGCCGTCCGCTGATCCAAGCCCCCATACCCCAGGTAAATTTATATAGGATAGGGAAGCGCATGGTAAGAATCGAACCTGAGTCTTTTTACCAAATCCAAGCCTCATTTCCACTGCGCCACACCCGCGGACAAAAGATAAAAAAAGTTATAAGAGGATAGTTTCACTTGGAATGATACTAATTATTTAGTCAATCAATTAATTAGTCAATTGATTTATAAATAAGGGAAGAAGTCTATTTATAAATTCATTGATTTTGCAATATGAAGAATGAATTGGTTAGGCGTGGAGAATCAATCGAGAAAAAGAAAATTATGAAAACCAAGATTACCATTACCTATTTGCATTGAATTAATTCATGGAATTTGAAAAGATTTTAAGGTTATCAAGCAATTAATTTTTCTTAATCTCCAAGTAATTCTTTCATACAAGTCTATTTAATTCATCTTTATATGAGTGTGAGAGAGCATTCACTATTTTTTCTTTTTCAGTAAACCTTAATTTCCACAGTCAAATATAATTAGAGATTTTGAATGCGGACAGGTCTTTAAAGAAATTGATTATTTAATTTGTAATTATAGGTTAGTCTTTTCACAATTCTACCTATAATATTATAATTTTTCTTGTATACTTTTTCTTCAATAAAGTAAAGAATGGTTGTTGAATCCGTGGACGTAGACAATTTGATCGAAGCACGTTAAATCTCTGTATTCACTGTTCTTTTATTTTTCTTTGTTAATGATTATTGTTGATAGATTGGTGGTTGATAATTAACGGACAAGATAGATACATTTGTTGCTTCCACGTTAAGTATTTCACAATATATTGTTACCAGAGCAATAGATTTTGCTCAACATTAGCACACGTGACACAAGCAAGCGGAATCATTAACATTTTGCACACAAGATGTATCAAAGTTGTTTTTGTTTGATTTGTGCTACCATGAAAACTTTGAGTTATTGTCAACTATTACATTACAAAGTCAACATTGGCTCAAGAACCACGTGTACATTGAAAATAGTATAAAGAATTGAATAAAATGAAAATAGAACTTTATTAACAGTGGGAGTATTTGTACAGAAGTGTTTTACAAATGATTTTTTGTATCTACAGTAAAGCCACATGTATCTCGTATTTATATAAATTGAAGAAATGAGTCTTGGGCCATAATGCTGAAGCCCATAGCCTGTATACTGAATGCTCTGATATATTCTTCATATTAACGCTACAGACTTGTAATCTTTCATAATACTCCCCTCTCAAACCTAGCTGCGACTCTAGGGTTTGCAATCTTCATATGAAAAATTGTGCCGCCATTGATGAGATGCTCGAATCAACTCAGATCCGTAGCAAGTAACTCAGATCTGAAGCAAACTTGAGATCTTTGTAATCTTGCTTGAGTATTTGAGGAAAAATTGTGCCTCCATTGAGGAGATACATGAATCAACTCGGATCTGAAGCAAATAATTTGGATCTGAACTAAAGTTGGGATCTTTGCAGTTTTGCTAGAGTACTTATGAGAGCTTTGCTGGACAAAGTGTATTTTATAAGATATTCTTACAAAATATACTTATTGTCTTCTAATTGAGGAAGCGCATGTGAGCTCTGAGAAGGAAGTTTGCTGAGGTATGAACATTTATTGTTCGTTTGATGATGCTTGTTGAAATTTTGACTCAAAGCGAAGCAGAGCATTACTTTCTGTCTGACATTTGGGATCTATAACACCAAGCTTTTCTCTGAATCGAGTGAAATTTAGCTTTGATAATGGTTTCGTTAGAATGTCAGCAACTTGGTAAGTGGCAGGTACATGATTAATTTCTAGTTTTCTCTTGGCAACTTGCTCTCGAACAAAATATAAGTCTAACTCCATGTGTTTTGTTCTGGAATGCAAAACTGGATTTGCAGTGAGTGACACAGCACTTAAATTATCACACCATAATATAGTCTTGCGATCAGTTTTAATCTGTAGTTCATTTAGTAATGACTCTATCCACATTATCTCTGCCACTGCATTAGCAACACTTCTATATTCTGCCTCTGTACTAGACCTGGATACTGTTGTTTGTTTTTTTGAACACCATGAAACCAGATTTTTGCCTAAATAAATGCAGTGTCCACTTGTTGATCTTCTGTCATCTATATCACTTGCCCAGTCTGCGTCTGCATATCCAATGATACTAATAGTTTGACATGCTTCAATAGTTAGACCATAATTTATTGTTCCCTTGAGATATCTCAGAATTCTTTTGACTGCTCTCCAATGCTCATCTGTTGGACATTGCATAAATTGACTTACTTTATTTACACTGAAAGAGATTTCTGGTCTAGTGATTGTTGCATACTGAAGTGCACCTACAATACTCCTGTATTGACTGTCATTTGTGATTGCCTCTCCTTTTGTTTTTGATAGATGAGCATTGGTTATCATAGGTGTTGAGATAGGATTTGATTGATTCATTTTGGCTTTATTGAGAATTTCATTGATGTATTTTTTCTGGCTGAGATGCATTCTGGACTTTGAGAATTTATTCACTTCAATTCCCAGAAAATAGCTCAGATTTCCAAGGTCTTTAATTGAAAATTCCTTATTTAGATGCTTGATAAGATCATTGATTTCTTGATCATTGTTGCCTGTAATAATGAAATCATCAACGTAAATTAATATGTAAGTAACAGTATCTGAATTAAATTTTGTAAAGAGGGAATTGTCTGATTTTGTGCTGCTGTAGCCCAATCTGAGTAATGTTGACTTTAGTCTTTCAAACCAAACTCTTGGTGCTTGCTTGAGACCATAAATTGCTTTGTTCAACTTGCATACTAATTTTTCATTTCCTTTCTTTATAAATCCATTAGGCTGCTCCATATAAACTTCTTCCTGCAAAACACCATTTAAAAATGCATTATTTACGTCAAGTTGCTTTATATTCCAGTTTTTATATAAGGCAATACTGAGTACAATTCTAATGGTAGAGGGTTTCACAACTGGAGAGAAAGTCTCAGTAAAGTCAAAACCATTTTGTTGTGAATATCCCTTTGCCACTAGTCTTGCCTTATATTTGGAAATAGAACCATCAGCATTTCTCTTTAATCTATATGTCCATTTACAGCCTACTATATTTTTATCATTAGGCTGAGCAACAAGATCCCAAGTCTTGTTGTTCATAAGAGCCTCATATTCTTCATTCATAGCTGTCTTCCATTTGTCATTTTGTATAGCTTGCCAGTATGTGCTTGGTTCTTCATTTTCTAGAACTGCATTGTATAATTTTGGTTTGAATATGCCACTTTTTGCTCTAGTGATCATGTGGTGTCCAGTCCTTTCAGTGGTTTGTTGATGATTGTTGTTGATTGCTTCTGTCTCTTGACATACATTGGGTGATTGCAAGTCACCTGATTTCTGACTTGAACTTTGCTGTATTTGATTTTCTAACTGTTGTATTTGAGATGATGAATTAGGTGATTCAGATTGTTCATGACCTGGTTCTGGAGAGAACACTGTGTGTTGTGGACTTTCATCACCTTGAACTTCACTTTCAGGGATGTGAGCAGCTTTGTCACTTATCACAGGTATTGGCATTAAAGTATGCCTAGCATTGTACACTTTCTGTGTAGTTTTAATTGCTGAATTGCTAAAGGGAAACACTTGTTCATTAAAGACAACATGTCTAGAAATAAATATTTTGCCATTACTAGATAAACATCTGTAACCTTTTTGGTTTGCTGCATATCCCAAAAATGTGCATGGTGATGATCTATAGTTTAACTTGTGAGAGTTATATGGTCTGAGATAAGGGTAGCATAGACAACCAAATACTTTTAAACTATGATAGTCAGGCTTGATACTGTACAGTATTTCTAATGGACACTTTAAATTTAAGATTTTTGTGGGTAATCTATTAATTAGAAAAACTGCAGTAGCAAATGCATCAGGCCAGAACTTAAGGGGTAATGATGCATTTGCTAGTAGTGTCAAGCCTGTTTCTACTATGTGTCTATGCTTTCTTTCAATCAGACCATTCTGTTCTGATGTGTAAGGGCAAGTTGTTCTATGTATAATACCTTTTTCTTGAAAGAATTTCTTTAGTGATAGAAACTCTGTACCATTATCCGTCTGTAGTATTTTCAGTTGGCAGTTTGTTTGTTTTTCTGCCTGCACTATAAATTGCTGAACTGCACAATACGTTTCAGACTTTGTTTTCAAAAAATATATCCATACGTATCTAGAATATGCATCAACAAAAGAAATGTAATATTTGTACCCATAGTCAGTTGATATAGGTGCTGGACCCCATAAGTCAGTTGCAACAAGTTCCAGTGGTTTGTTGTAACTTGCTTTAGAGTCCATAAATGGCAATTTGTGGCTTTTGCCCATTTGACAATAAGTGCAAATATATGGAGTAAAAATATTGCGAAAAGAAATATTGTTCTCATTCAATACTTGTTTAACAACATTTACATGAGGATGTCCAAGTTTACAATGCCAAATATCAAAGGTCTTACAGTCATTCACAGTTTTGATTTCAGAGTAATTACACCATTTTTCTCTACATCCTGAGATTCTTGAATTAGCAACATTGAAAGTGTACAGTCCCTTAACTTCTCTACCCTGTAAGAGGACATTTTTAGTTAGTATGTCTCTAACTAAACAGTGATTTGGGTAAAATTCGAAAAACACATTATTGTCTCTAGCAAACTGAGATACACTTAGTAAATTTTTTTTGACAGATGGTACTCTTAATAGGTTATGTAAGTATAGCTGTTTCTTTGCTGATATGTAACTACTACCAGTATGTGTGATTTTAACAGCCTTACCATTACCCATAAGTAACTTTTGTGTACCTTTGTACTCTTTGTTGCCAAGATTTAAGTTTGCCAAGTTGTTGGTGACATGATTTGTTGCCCCAGAATCAGGATACCAGCTGTTGTCATGAATATCTTCAATTTTTGCACTTTCATTGTTGTTGCTGTCACTTTGGCTTCCAATTTCTTGATTAGCACTTATCATATTTGCACTTGGATTGCTGTTTCTTGTATTGTTGTTGTTCTGCTGAGATGAGGAGTAATTGATGTCAAATCTGAAATAGCACTTGCTAGCAATATGACCAACTCTTTCACAAATTTGACATTTGGGTTTGCTATTTCCATTATTGTTAGACCATCTTCCACCTCTTCCTCTTGACCTGTAGGACTGACCACCCCTCTGATTGAAGTACTGTTGGTTTCTGTTATTTGATGACTTTGCTTGATTCTTGTTCCTGCTATTTGAGATGAAATTCAGAGACATATCTGATGTAGTTGATTTCTTTTGTTCCAACCTACCCTCATGGGCTAGAAGAGTAGAATGAACATATTGAATTGTGGGTAAGGTTTCTTTTGATGATATAACTGCTACTACTGATTCATATTCATCGTCTAGCCCTCCAAGAATTGATAAAATGTGCTCTGTGTCACTTACTTTGTGTCCTGCAGAGGACAAGTGATCACACAATGTTTTTACCTTTACAAGATAATCTCTCATTGACTGATTTTCTTTCTTTACATTTTGTAATTGTCTCTTGTAGTACATGATCTTGGCTGCTGACTGAGTACTAAAGATTTGCTCTAGTGTGGACCAGATTTCATGTGATGTATTACATCCAATTAGCTGTGGAAGAAGATTAGCACTAATAGATGATATTAACCAAGAACTGACTAAACTGTCTTGTCTTTGATGCATTATGAATTCTTGATTACTAATAAGCTTTCCATCCTTATCTACAGTATATTTGGGTGGAGCAATTATGGTGCCTTGAATGTATTGCTCTAATCCGTAAGCTCTGGCTGCTGTGTCAACTTGAAATTTCCAAAGTAAAAAATTTGTTTCATCAAGTTGAATGGACAGCAACTGGCTCTGAGGCTTGATAATTTCTTTCATAAGCTCTTCAATAGGATTTGGCCTGACATTGGTATGAGTACTGGAGGAGGCAGACATGTCTTGATCTCCTTCAGCCATAGATTCAAGAAATCAGTATGGTGTTACTTTTTGACAAAGAAACAAATGAGAACTGTGCAGCCAAGAAGTTCTTGATTGCTTCTTGAGCAAGGCACGGCAAGATTTTGATAGATGGGCCCTGAACAGGTATGTATAGTAGAGACAGTGATGATGGGAGGTATTTTATCTCTCAGATGATTCTAAACTTGTGTTCTTTGATCTTGAGATGATGATAATAAATCTGATCTCGGTCAAAGAACAGAAGAATAGTGGTAATCTGAAGATGAGAACTATGATTCTCAAATGATTTGGATACACTGGTAGAAGATGATCAAGAAGTGATTATACACAAACTGATCTTGATCTGAAATGAAGGATATGACGATGATGAGAACCTTCTTGATTCTCAGATGATTCAGATAACGAATGCAGCCTGATTGAGAGGTGATGATGTTGTATCTGATCTTAATCACTGGCACGGCATTATGCTGTTAGGCAATCAATGCTCTGATACCATATAAAGAATTGAATAAAATGAAAATAGAACTTTATTAACAGTGGGAGTATTTGTACAGAAGTGTTTTACAAATGATTTTTTGTATCTACAGTAAAGCCACATGTATCTCGTATTTATATAAATTGAAGAAATGAGTCTTGGGCCATAATGCTGAAGCCCATAGCCTGTATACTGAATGCTCTGATATAAATAGCTCTTTTGATAGTAAAATATATCCAATCCTACAACTTTAGCAGTCTCAATATTATGATCAGATCCTCAGTTGATAATTTATATATGAATATCAAAGATTGTATCAATGCGAAGCCGTACGAAGAAACATGCAATTAACCCTAAAATTACAGAAAACCCAACATCATCAGATTTACAAGGTTATAATATCCAACAAAATGAAAAATACATCAAAACAACAGCAAAATGATAAAGACTGTAGTAATCCATAGCAGCAAAATATCTGCATACATATATAATACATGTATTAATACAACAATTATAACACACTTAGTAAATTACCAGGAACACAACAAAGCTCATATTTCAAGCTCGAAAGCAGCCGCTTCAAAGCTGTCGGACAGTCCAGTTCCAGTCTTAAAAGTTAGCTTATCAGAAGTCGGGTTCTCAAAGTACATCTCCACAACAGACAGCCACAACATAAGCTCTTTTGTCTTAACGCCAGTCATCTTCTTCATTTTTCTTGGTTCAACAATTGCAGTAACTTCAGTAGCATAAGACACATGGCGCTTGATCTTTTTGAAAGTGTGATCCTTCTTCTTGCTCTGAATCAACCACACGAAGCCTGTAGTGCGATTGTATCCAAACTCTTTAATGTCTTCTAATGGAAAGAGTCCTTTCGGCATGCACAGTTCTTCCAGAAGCTCAATTGATTTCTTCCTGCAGTCTGAGTCGCCATGGTAAATTTCTGCTCCTGCTTTGTTGCTTTCGATTGCTTGAGCTGCCATTATTATATTAGAGGTTTAGATATGAGTAATATATGGAAGGAGGAGGCACATATTTATATTGAAATTTATGCTATATTCTTTATCAGGTCTCTTATGAATTAATCTCTGCAATTATTGTTGAGTGTGAACGTCAGTTAGAAATTTCTTCATTGACTAGAAGAAATTGTCAAATAGGGCTTGCTGACAAATCATGGATTATTCAATAGCTAACAAAATTTGACTCTGATGAAGATACTGCCAAAGATACAATATACTTTAGAAGGATTTAATCTTTTATGATAGTGCACATTTATGATCATGATAGCGAAATGAAATTGAAGAAAAGATCAAGTCACTGTTCTTTGCACTTTTGGTGCATTCATATAACTGAATATGAGAACTTTTGGACTGGAAGTATCTGTAAATATGTAAAATAACAATATAAACTTTGAAACAATTTTTTTTTTTGGATTTTGATGGGTTGAAATCCTGTATAAACTCGTTCTAGAATTGAATTCTCAGGCTCATCTTCTTTTAATTAATCTAACACATGGAATTATATCAAATTCTATTGTGAAATTAAGCCTATACATATTGCAAGTCTCGTCTATTATGTTTGAAATAGATATATAGCTATAAAATAACGTAGGTACATCACAAAAGAATTATTTTATAAACTCTAACAAAGACGATATGATTTAATACTATCCACAACGACACAAGGACAAGGATGGTGAAAAGAAAAGGTGGTTAATATCGGGCCACGTCATCTTTCAAAGTGTCCATAAGAATTCCTTACCTACCGCTGTTATTTGTGCATCAGAGGCTGGAATGAGACACCGAGCTGAAATGACACCGGAGCAGGGTATCGACTTCCCCTCCGTATATGCAAAGTTTGTTGGGTTAAACTTTTATAATATATTTCTAAAAGGTACTTTGAGTAGGCTTGTCAAACGGGTTGGGTTGGGTCAAAATGGGTTGGGTCGAGTTTGACCCAACCCATTTATGACTCATTCTTTTTTATCCATTTATGACCCAACCAACTTAATAAGCGGGTTACTCATTTAACCCATTTAAAGATTTAAACTTAATTTGACTAATAAAAAATAAATAAATATAAAATAATACTAATTCTAAATTTTATGTTTTGAGTTCCGATAAAAATTTAAGGCCCCATTTGGTTTGCTATTTTTAGTTTTGTGTTTTCATCTAAAGAAAAATTCACATTTACTATGTATTGTTGAAAAACACACAATTTTGAAAAATGAAACTAACATAGAAAATAGAAAACAAGTTTATTTAATTTTTCGTGTTTTGAGAAATAACAAAAGGATGGAAAACAAATCATCTCCTCCGTTTCCTGTCCATCGTCGCGATGGCTAAGAATCGTAAATTTTTTTCCACATTTTCTTGTATTTTGTAGTGTATGTTGAAAACACAAAACACAAAACTCAAAACGAAACCAAACGGGGCCTAAAATTCTAATTTTCATTAAAATTCAAATACGGGGATGCGGTAGCTTATTATTTTCCAAGTACAACTGTCAGTTGCCTTGGAGAACTGCATGTCTGCGTTCATACGATGAAGTATCCGATTGTTCCATACTGTCCGTAATTTAGGTTGGAGTTAATCGATCGAAGTCTCGCTTGATTCTGAGTTAGAACGAAGGAGTTATTGAAGTCTGAACAAAAAAAAATAGCGGCTTCTACACTAGGCGGAGTTCAAATATGTGGATGCCGTAGCCTGTTATTTTCTAAGTACAACTGTCAGTCCCCTTGAAGAACTACAGTGTACGTTCACACGATGAAGTATCCGAGTGTTCCATACTGTCCGTAATTTAGGGGGAGTTAATCGGTCGAAGTCTCGCATAATTCCGAGTTAGAACGAAGGAGTTATTGCAGTCCGAACAAAAAAAATAGCGGCTTCTACACTAGGCGGAGTTCAAATATGTAGATGCGATAGCCTGTTATTTTCTAAGTACAACCGTTAGTCCCCTTGGAGAACTACAGTGTGCGTTCATACGATGAAGTATCCGAGTGTTCCACACCGTCCGTAATTTAGATGGGAGTTAATCGGTCGAAATCTCGTCCGATTCCAAATTAGTACGAAGGAGTTACTACAGTTCGAACAAAAAAAATAACGGCTTCTGCACTAGGCAGAGTTCAAATATGGGGATGTGGTAGCCTATTATTTTCTAAGTACAACTGTTAGTCCCCTTCGAGAACTACAGTGTGCGTTCACACGATGAAGTATCCGAGTGTTCCATACTGTCCGTAATTTAGGTGGGAGTTCATTGGTCGAAGTCTCGCCTGATTCCGAGTTAGAACGAAGGAGTTATTGCAGTCTGAACAAAAAAAATAGCGGCTTCTGCACTAGGCGGAATTCAAATATGCGGATGCGGTAGCTTGTTATTTTCTAAGTACAACTGTCAGTATCTATGAAAAACTACAATGTATGTTCAAAATTCTTATTTTTCAAATTTATATTATAATTTAATGTTTTTAATAAATGGGCAAATAGGTTACCCATCTACAACCCTTTTAAAAATGGATCAACCAAACCCATAACCCATTTAATAATATTTATAAATGGGTTGACCCAACCCGCTTATAAGTAGGGTAAATGGGTTGGGTTAATGGGTTGGGTCATATTTTGACAAGTCTAACTTTGAGTCAAAGTGTTTCTCAGTCCAGAATAATAAGGTTTAAGAACATTTCTAAAAAACTAGTTTTAAAGACAATTTATAAAAAAATGATAAACGAAGTTGTCAATTTCAGTTAAATAGAAAAAAATGATATATGAACCTGCATATTTTCATGTAAATTGTCATTGAAACTAATTATTCAGAAGTTTTATCATTAAATCTTATTGTCGTGGAATGAGAAGCCCTTTAGCCTTTTTTTTAACTTCTTTTACTTCTTTTATGGATTAGACAGAACACCATATTACAAAGATATCATGCATAAAAAAAATTCTATCCCATGTCCCGAATTTTAATAGCATACACCATATTACACATATTTATTGGAAATATTACTCGGTCGTAATTAATAATTATTAAAATCTAAATTCTTTTTTTTCTATTTGTCCAAATACCCTTTTCATTAGACAAAAGAACATTTTCCTCTTAACAAAATACTCCGTTTAAAATTCCGTAAATTTCCCGTTCAAACACTTTGTTTTCTCATATTTTATGATGATGTTTATAAATTCCTATTGTAAGATCTTTTCGTTTTCACGGTTGCCGATGCATGTAGAAATAAGGGTCCCGTGTTACTATGCTAGTGGTCTTAACTCTTTTGTATAAAGTCACGTTAGCTATTGATTGAATATGAACCCACCTTGATCTAATACGAATTTACATTTGCTAAAATTTCATGATACAAACATGTTGAAGAAGCAATAAAATTCATTGGAAAAATGGATGGAGATGTAAGATCAAGTGGAGGAGAAAACGGAGCAGACCAACAACATCAGCCAACCATTGGTTAACCAACCAAGGACACTACCAAAGATAAGGATACTAGAGGCAATTAAAAATGCCTCATTTAACCAGAGTAAAGGCACAAAATTAGATAAAATGCCTCCAATAGCAACGGAAGCAAATTAGTGTTTGCCCTTAAAAATTGAGTCACTAGTAATAAACAGAGGCAAATTAAACACTTATTTTTGCATATGCCACATAGGATTAACTTAAAGAATAGAGTTGTATAAAAGTGCCTCTATTATTATTCAATTAAAAAAGGTAGTTAAATAAAAGAGGGAATTAAAGAAAAGTACAAACTTTGAAAAAAAAAATTAGGTTGAAGGACACCAACTTTTATTTTTAGGTTGAATGACAAATGCTAGTTATAATTAGCATTATATTCAACTTTTACACTATACAAAATGCTAGTTATATCTAGCATTATATTCAGTTTTACACTATACATAATACTAGTTATAACTAGCATTGCCCTTAGCCTAAAAAACAAACTTGTTGTCCTTCAACCTAAATTTTTTTCTAAGTTTGTCCTTATGCCTATTTTCCTGTAAATAAAAATAGTTGCATATGACCCTTACAAATAAACATTTTCGTTAATTAGTTCCCAAATACATATATTCTGATTCAATTTATAATAAACTATATAAAAAGCAAAATGAATTTATGAAACAAGAAACATAAGTCTGAATTTATTACAGTATCACAAATTTAATGCCATGCACAAAACTTTTGAATTTACATAATAAATATTCTTGATAAATGTTGATTTCTTCACTTACAACACATACATATCTGTTGGAAATAATGATTTTCGGCTGAGTCGTGGACAACGTCACTCTCTCGAAGACGTTTTGGCGATCTACTATGTTGTGCAAGTAGTTCGTATCAGTCGTCGCCGCCTTTAGGATAAAGCAGCCTCTCAATAATTTCTGCGCTATCGATTCGTTTGCACATACAAAACGATTCTGTTTGCACTCAAAAAATGTTGCTCGAGTTTGTGGATTTAAAAATGAATTTTTCAACAGGATGTAGTTCTTTCTGTTTCGACTCCTTATCAGTTAAGAAGACGGAATAGTAAAAGAACGTTGTTGGTTGTGGGGAAATGATGCAGCGCGATCTGCTAACTTTTCAGATTTGAGTCATTCAAAGATTTTAGGTCACTCAAGACCTAGTGAAGGTCGCTCACGACCTAGTGAAGGTCGCTCACGACCTAGTGAAGGTTGTTCTATCTTAGGTCGCTCAAAGGCTAGGTCGCTCAATCCTATAATTCGCATGTGATGAAGACTTTTTTGCCACTTTACTCTATGCCGCTCAACTTTAGGTCGCTCGAAGATTTCCTAAAGCCGCTTCTTTAGGTCGCTCAAGATAGGTCGCTGCCGTGTATTTTTAGGTCGCTCGACCTTGTGTGTTGTTGTACTTTGTTGTGTTGTAATGTGTTAGGTCGTTTACTTGTTGTAACTTGTATCTGTTAAGTCACTATTTGTTAGGTCGCATGACTTTGTTTTAGGTCGTATTTTGTTAGGTCGTTCACGACCTAAGTGTTGTCAAATGTTGAATCGTGTGAGTTGTAAGCCTATAAATAGGCGGGTTGTGTCATTTGTAAAAGTTAAGTTGATTTTGAATAAAACTTTGTTTGTGTACTTTGTGCCACTTCTTCAATTGGTAGTTGAGTGTGATCTCCTATCTCCACTTTCGGTATTCGAGTGCGCTCGAATCAACGATCGTTGAAGCCGATTCATGGAATCTAGTGCGCTAGATCAACGTACGAAGAGTCGTAGATCTTTAAACACGGTATCGTGCGCGATCAACGTGTTTGAGATAGCTAAAATCCGGTATCTTTGGATCAACGGATTTGGGCCTATTGGTATCTTCAATTCCCCGATCGCTACTTTCACCGATTCATCCATTTTTGTTATCCGCTGCTGCATCATTTGGTATCGGAGCTAGACTTAGCCAATCATAGGTAAGCCAAGTCTTGGAGCCGATTCTTATTGAAGAGTTTGAGGAGTTAGTGAAGCCGAGCCAATAGAGTGAAGCCGTGCATCATTTTGTAATTCAAGGCCGAAAGTTTAAATTTGAAGTGAAGTTCAATTTGAAGTTTAAGCCGAGAGTTAGCTTTTGTTGAAAAGTAATCATGCCGCCAAGAAGAGCTAATCGCCATCAAAATGTTGAAGCATTGTATAGAAGAGAAGAGGCCGATGAGATGGAGCAAAGAATTAACGAAAACTTTAATGAGAAGCTTAATGAAGGGATTGGTCGATTAGAGAAGATGATGTTGGAGATGAATCAAAATCAGAGAAGGGTTTCACCTGAATCTAACCATGGGGGAAGTAGAGTTTCACCACGTTCAAATCGAGAGAGAAGTATTGATAGTGATCATAGAAGTATGAGTCGAGATTGTTATAGAAATGTTGATGATCGAAGTCGTGATAGGAATGTGAATGATCGTGATCGGAGGAATGTAGATCGAAGGGATGTTGGTGGAAGAAATGATGGTAGTAGAGATGTTGGTGGTCAGGATAAACATCGATATACATCAGATTTTGAAGAGGAGTTTGATGGTGGTAGTGTTCATGGACGAGGACGGGGTCAAGGAAGAAATCATTCAGAGTATGATCACAAGTAGGAGTCTGGGATGAAAACTGAAATACCGGAATTCAAGGGAGGTATGCAGGCCGAGGAGTTTCTTGATTGGCTAGCTTACGTTGAAGAAATTTTTGACTTCAAGGAGGTTCCGGAAGATCGTAAAGTAAAGTTGGTTGTTACTAGGTTGAGGGGAAGAGCTATGGCGTGGTGGCAGCAAACCAAACTTACTAGAGAGCGGATGGGGAAGTCAAAGATTGTTGCTTGGGAAAAGATGAAGAAATTGATGAAGGCTACTTTCTTGCCCTACAATTACCAATCACTGATGTATCAGAGATTACAGAACCTGAGGCAAGGGACGAAGACTATTACTGATTATGCAGATGAGTTCTACCAGTTGATTGCTCGAAATGACATTATGGAGACAGAAGAACAATTGACCGCTAGGTTTGTTGGTGGACTTAGAACACAGATCCAGGATATGGTGAACATGTTCGACCCTAGATCTGTGGCATAAGCACATCAAAAGGCGTTGGCTTGGGAGAAACAAGGTAGACGTGGGGGAGGTGTGTTTCCAAGTTTTACAGGGCAGAACAAAGGAGCGGGTAGTAGTTCTAATGTTCCTAAAGCATCGAGTAAGCCGGTTGTTCATGAAGTGGCTAAACCAAAAGTCAACACCAATTTCAAATGCTATAATTGCCAGGAAGTGGGTCACAAGAGCAACGAATGTCCGAAACCGAAGAAGAGAACTATGATTGCTGAAGTGGAAGATGAGGATGTAGAAGAATGTTCTAATTCACAACATGATGAGAAGGAAGAAAATGTGTCGGGAGATGAGGGGTATTCATTGATGATGAGGAGAAATTGCTTAACACCAAAGCAAGAGGAGGAAACTAGCTGGTTGAGGAGTAACATCTTTCAATCAACATGCACTATTCTGGGAAGGGTTTGCAAGTTTGTTATTGATGCAGGAAGTTGTGACAATATTATCTCTACAGAAGCTGTGAAGAAGTTAGCATTAAAGACTGAGAAGCATCTGAAACCTTACAAGTTAGCTTGGTTGAGGAAAGGTGGGGAGGTGAAAGTTGGACGAAGGGCTTGTGTTAATTTTTCGATTGGGAAGAAATACAAAGATGAAATTTGGTGTGATGTTGTGGACATGGATGTATGCCATTTGTTGTTGGGAAGACCATGGCAGTATGATAGAGCGGTGCAACATGATGGTCGTACTAACAGTTACAGTTTCATGTTTGAAGGAACTAAAATCACTTTAATTCCTAAGAAGCGACAATAAGAAGAAAGCAAGTTGGAGGAGATTGAAGAACTTAAAACTTTGCTATCTTTGAAGGAGTTTGTTAAGGAAATAGAAGAGGATCCTGAAGTTTTTTTGTTGATTGGACGTGAGAGTAACGAAGTGGTTGAGATTCCGGAAGAAGTAAAGCCAGTGCTGGAAGAATTTGAAGATGTATTTTCTGAAGAGTTGCCAATGGAGTTACCACCGTTGAGGGACATTCAACATCAAATAGATCTTGTTCCAGGAGCTGTGCTACCGCATAGACCGCATTACAGAATGAGTCCAAAGGAACACGAGGAGTTGAGAAGGCAAGTGGAAGAGTTGCTTGAACAGGGGCGTGTACAGGAAAGTTTAAGTCCTTGTGCGGTGCCAGCTTTGTTAGTGCCGAAGAAGGATGGAACGTGGAGGATGTGTACTGATAGTCGGGCACTGAACAAGATTACAGTAAGATACAGATTTCCTATCCCTAGACTGGATGACTTGTTGGATCAACTTAGTGGGGCTACTATCTTTTCGAAAATTGATTTGAAGAGTGGTTATCATCAAATTCGAATTAGACCAAGAGACGAATGGAAGACAGCGTTCAAGACAAGAGAGGGGTTGTACGAATGGCTGGTTATGCCGTTTGGTCTTTCGAATGCACCGAGTACATTTATGCGGGTGATGAATTAGATATTTAGACCATTTATTGGAAAGTTTGTGGTGGTGGATTTTGATGATATACTGATATATAGTAGAAGCGCAGAAGAACACTTGCACATCTGAAAGAAGTGTTGATGATACTACGAAAGGAACAATTTTATGCTGCAACGAAGAAATGCGTGTTCATGACGCATAGTGTTTTATTCTTGGGATATGTTATTTCAGAAGGAGGTATACAGGTGGATCAGAATAAAGTTGAAGCAATCGGAAATTGGCCACAACCCAGGACGATAACAGAAGTAAGAAGCTTTCACGGTTTAGCATCATTCTACCGAAGATTTATTCCACACTTCAGTAGCATGATGGCACCAGTTACTGATTGTATGAAGGGGAAGCAATTTTCATGGTCGGAAGAAGCAGGAGTTGCTTTTGAGCGGATCAAAGAACTTTTGACGACAGCACCAATTCTAGTATTACCAGATTTTCAGTTGTTGTTTGAGTTACATACTGATGCATCTAAAGTCGGGATTGGAGGGGTGTTGAGTCAGAAAGGACGTCCTATTGCATATTTCAGTGAGAAGTTATTGGGAGCAAAGATGAGATATAATACTTATGATGTGGAGTTTTATGCTATCGTACAAGCTGTGAAGCATTGGAGACATTATTTGTTTCATAAAGAATTTGTTTTATATACTGATCATGAAGCGTTGAAGCATATGCAGGGACAGGACAAGATTGCAGCTAGGCATGCTTCGTGGATTGCATACTTACAACAATTTACATTTGTGGTGAAGCATAAATCGGGAGTTACGAATCGAGTGGCAGATGCATTGAGTCGAAGGAATCATTTGTTGATACAATGAAGGTTGAAGTGACAGGGTTTGATGTGTTGCCAGAATTATTGGTTGATGATCCTTACTTTGCGAAGTTTTTAGATGAAGTCAAGGAGGAAAAGACTGATGAGTTTGTGTTGGTGGATGGTTTTCTATTCAAGGGAAACAGATTATGTATACCCGAGTGCAGCTTACGAATGAAGATTGTGAAGGAGTTGCATGAGGAAGGTCATGTGGGGAGAGACCGTACATTACAGTTGATTTCGCAATCATATTTTTGGCCAACTATAAGAAAAGAAGTTGAGAGGTTTGTGGAGAGATGCCATATCTGTCAAGTTTCGAAGGGAACAGCGACGAATGCGGGATTGTATATGCCATTACCTGAGCCTACCAGACCATGGGTTGATATCAGCATGGACTTTGTTTTGGGTTTGCCTAGAACTCAAAGGGGAAATGATTCTATATATGTGGTGGTAGATAGATTTTCGAAAATGGCACATTTTATCGCTTGTAAGAAGACAGCTGATGACGTCCGTGTTGCTCAGTTATTCTTTAAAGAGGTGTATCGATTACATGGGCTACCTGAATCTATTGTTTCAGATCGGGATACTAGATTTCTAAGCCATTTTTGGTTGAGTTTGTGGAAGATGGTTGGAACAAAGCTGAATTTTAGTAGCGCTTATCATCCACAATCAGATGGGCAAACGGAGGTGGTCAACAGAGCATTGGGAAACTTGTTGCGATGTCTTGTACAGGATAATTTGAAGAGTTGGGATATGAAATTATGTCAGGCAGAGTTTGCACATAATCACGCTGTTAACCGTAGTACGGGTTTCAGTCCGTTTCAAGTTGTATACTCAGCAAGTCCGAAGGGTCCATTGGATCTGACGACAGTGCCATATCAGAAGGGAGTTGTTAAGCGTGCTTGTGATTTTGTGACTGAGTTGCAGGAATGCCACAGAACTGTGCATGAACGATTGCTTGCATCAAATGAAAAGTATAAACATCTGGCAGATAAAAGGCAAAGGAGTGTGAATTTCGGAGAAGGTGATTTGGTTTACGCTGTGTTGACAAAAGATCGTTTTCCAGTGGGAACGTACAATAAATTGAAGGCACAAAAGATTGGTCCAGTAGAAATTTTGAAGAAGATAAATGATAATGCGTATCAGTTAAAATTGCCGGATCATATTCACACTGCAGACGTTTTCAACGTCAAATACCTGATTCCGTATCATGGAGATGAGTTTGTTGTGGAAGAGGAAGGTGCAAATTCGAGGACGAATTCTTATCAACAGGGGGAGGATGATGCAACGCGATCTGCTAACTTTTTAGATTTGAGTCATTCAAAGATTTTAGGTCGCTCACGACCTAATGAAGGTCGCTCACGACCTAGTGAAGGTTGTTCTATCTTAGGTCGCTCAAAGGCTAGGTCGCTCAATCCTATAATTCGCATGTGATGAAGACTTTTTTGCCACTTTACTCTATGCTGCTCAACTTTAGGTCGCTCGAAGATTTCCTGAAGCCGCTTCTTTAGGTCGCTCAAGATAGGTCGCTGCTGTGTATTTTTAGGTCGCTCGACCTTGTGTGTTGTTGTACTTTGTTGTCTTGTAATGTGTTAGGTCGTTTACTTGTTGTAACTTGTATCTGTTAAGTCGCTATTTGTTAGGTCGCATGACTTTGTTTTAGGTCGTATTTTGTTAGGTCGTTCACGACCTATGTGTTGTCAAATGTTGAATCGTGTGAGTTGTAAGCCTATAAATAGGCGGGTTGTGTCATTTGTAAAAGTTAAGTTGATTTTGAATAAAACTTTGTTTGTGTGCTTTGTGCCACTTCTTCAATTGGTAGTTGAGTGTGATCTCCTATCTCCACTTTCGGTATTCGAGTGCGCTCGAATCAACGATCGTTGAAGCCGATTCACGGAATCTAGTGCGCTAGATCAACGTACGAAGAGTCGTAGATCTTTAAACACAGTATCGTGCGCGATCAACGTGTTTGAGATAGCTAAAATCCGGTATCTTTGGATCAACGGATTTGGGCCTATTGGTATCTTCAATTCCCCGATCGCTACTTTCACCGATTCATCCATTTTTGTTATCCGCTGCTGCGTCAGGCAACGTGGTCCCAAAAAACGGATCTGAGAAAATAATGGATCAAAAACAATGAACCTTATGTAACGTTCTCCAATACGGGTCTGGTCTGAATTGACCGTTCCAGCCCGGTCTAAAAACGGTTAAAGAATTTTATACCAAAAATATAAGTGATACACCACTACAAGCCCGAGCCCGAGCCCAGCCCGCGTCAGGTCGGGTCGAGTCGGTCGGCGCGCGCGTGTGGTGGTTAAGCATAGTCTCACTCCTCACAAAAGAGCATCATTGGGTGCCCAAAAGGCCCAACTTAGCTTCTAAGAATCAAGTATAAATACTTGATTCTTTCATATAATCCCACAATGTGGGTCTATTCATATTCCCATATAGGAGCCATTTTATACTTATTCAATTTATTAAGAATTCGCTTATTTTTTAAAAACAATTTCCAACAATCCTCCACTTGAATTTAAAAAAAAAAAAATTTCGAGCAATTTCTGAAAAAACATAAGATTGTGCATAAATAAAGGTGCCTTTCAACTTGAACCTTTGTATAGTGGATAAGATTAAGTTTTTACTAGAGTGACACGTAGTCTTGAACTCTATTCCTGACATCAGACCACACACAATCTTTCTAGAGTGCAATCAAATAAGCCCGTGCATTTATGGCCATGCACGTCTATCCCAGTTTTAGTGAATGCTCTAGGAGTTTTGCCCAAAACTCCATAGGAAACGGCAAAATTTCCACATTCACACAGGTGAGTCTATCAAAAATACTCCTGAAGGTAGGTACTCCACTCCAAATAGAGTATACATCTCATTAAGAGTTTCTATTAACTCATCCTCTAATCACTTAAGGAATACATGCTTATATATATATATATATATATGAAAATAGCATGTTCAACTCATATCACTTCACAACTTGTTCTTACCCATTGAACATAGTTCTTGGGATCTCCAGTCATTAGGTCGGGTTTTCATTGTTCGTGGCTCAACAATCTAAGGGCAATAGTCCCATTTTCTAGAAGTTGTAAAGACTTTCTCTCTAGCCAGTCCTTTCGTCAAAGGATTTTCCAAATTCTCATCACTGCGTATGTGATCCACTCTAACAGCTCCTGAAGAGAGTAGCTCTCTAACAGTGTTGTGCTTACGACGTATCTGTCGTCTCTTACCGTTATAATAACGGTTCTGTACTTTTGAAATAGTCGTGGTACTATCGCAATGAATCAACACAGCTGGTATCGGTTTTTCCCATAAAGGAATCTCAGCTAGCAGATTTCTTAAGTACTATGCTTTCTCACTAGCTGTGGCTAGTGCTATAATCTCAGACTTCATAGTAGATTGAGCCAAAATAGTCTGTTTCTTGGATTTCCAAGAAACAGCTCCACCAGCAATGCTAAAGATATAGCCACTGGTTGCTTTTGAATCATCGGATAAAGTATTCCAGTCTGCATCGGTGTAACCTTCAAGAACAGTTGGAAACTTTTCATAATGTAACCCAATGTTCATGGTTCGTTTTAGGTATCTCATGACCCTCTCAATAGCATCTCAATGCTCTATACTAGGTCTACTAGTAAACCTGCATAATAATCCCACGACATAACCAATGTCGGGTCTAGTACAATCAGTGGCATACCGAAGGCTGCCAATGATGCTCGCATAATCAGACCGTCTTACACCTTCACCGGTGTTCTTGAATAGTTTTACACTAGGATCATATGGTGTACATGTAGGTTTACAGTCAAAAGTAATTGTATTTCTTTAAGATCTTCTCAATATAATGAGATTGATCCAAAGAAAGTCCCTTTTCGGACCTAGTAATCTTAATACCAAGGATTACACTCGCTTCACCTAGATCTTTCATATCAAAATTGGCACTTAAGAAAGATTTAACAGTGTTTATGGCATGAATGTTTGACCCAAAAATAAGTAAATCATCTACATACAAACATATTATAGTGCAAATGTCATTCTCAGATTTATAGTAAATGCATTTGTCACTTTCATTAACTTTGAAACCATTTGAGATTATTAAGTTATCAAATTTTTCATGTCATTATTTAGGTGCTTGTTTTAAACCATATAATGATTTATCTAATTTGCAAACTTTATGTTCTTGGTCAGGAATTACAAAGCCTTCAAGTTGGTCCATATAAATTTCCTCTTCTAATTCACCATTTAGAAAAGCAGTTTTAACATCCATTTAGTGTATTATTAAATTATGAATAGATGCTAATGAAATTAGTACTCGAATGGATGTGATTCTAGTTACAGGTGAAAAAGTATCAAAAAAATCTATATTTTCTCTTTGCCTAAAACCTTTAGCTACCAAACGGGCTTTATATTTTTCAACTGTGCCATCAGGTTTCAATTTCTTTTTAAGTACCCATTTATAGTCTAGACTTACAACCAGGTGGTAAATCTAGTAAGTGCCAAGTCTTATTGGATTCCAAGGAATATCTCATCATTTATAGCATCTTGCCAAAAATCGACATCTAATGAAGATAAGGCTTTTTGGAGGTTTGTGGAGTCCTCCTCTATAGTAAAAGTGCAAAATTCCGAGCTAAAATCTTTATCAACTCTTGCTCTTTTACTTCTTCTAGGTTCGATTTTAGAAGGTTCATTAAGTTCTGTTCTAATAGACACGGTGTTATTTAACGTGCCCCCACTATTCCTCAATTTAAAAGGAAATTTAGTTTCATAAAAATCGGCATCATTAGATTCCACTATATTATGTGTATTCAGGTCATAAAATCTATATGCTTTGCTATTAATAGCATAGCCAATAAATACACATTCGTATGCTCTACTTGCTAATTTTATTCTCTTAGGGTCAGGTAGACGAACGTATGCCAAACATCTCCAAGTTCTAAAGTAAGATACATTCGGTTTATAATTTCTTAAAATTTCAAAAGATGAAATCTTACTTTTTGATCTAGATATTCTATTCAATACATAGCATACAGTTATTAAAATATCCCTCTACCAATGTTTTGCTGCACCCGAATTTAATAAAATAGCTACAACTAATTCAGTAAAGGTCTTATTCTTCCTTCCAGCTTTACCGTTCATTTCAGGTGAATAAGGTGTTGTTCTCTCATGAATTATACCATGCAATTTATAGAAATAAAGAAATGAACTAGACTCATATTATGTTCCTCTATCACTACGAAGTCTCTTAATTTTCTTATTAGCTAGATTGATTCTCGATTTCAGTTTTAAATAATCTAAACATATCAAATGCATCACTTTTATTTTTCATAAGATATACATAAGTGAAATCAGAGCCATCGTCAATGAAAGTGATAAAATAACGGTGTCCATGTCTAGTTAAAGTGTCATCAAGCTCACATATGTCAGAATGAATCAAGTCTACTGTTTCAGAAATTCTATCAACTGATTTATGGTGTTTCTTAGTGATTTTTGCTTGACTATAGAATTCACATTTATCAAAATCAGTTTGTGACACTTTAGGAATCAAATCTAAGGTGATCATGTTATGAATTTTACGTTTATTTACATGACATAATCTAGAGTGCCAAATATTAAAGTCACACAACATATAAGCAGAACTGGTTACTTTATTAGAATCAACATTAAGTCTAAACATACCCTCACAAGCATAACCCTTCCCTACAAACATGCCCTTATAAGTTAAAGTATACATATCAGCCTCTATAACATGAGTAAAACCAGCCTTATTAAGGAGAAAATTAGATTTTTTTTCTCATCTTTGGAGTATGCATCACATCTTTTAGTAGAACTGTCTTTCCAGAGGTAAACTTAATTTCCACATTTCCAATGCCAACAACTATAGTGGTATGAGAATCTCCTAGTAGCACTTTCTGATCATCAGCAACCGTGTATGTACTGAACATAGCACGATCATAGCAAACATGGTGGGATGCGCCCGTATCTACCCACCAACCCTCTGATCCACCAACAAGGTGAATCTCAGAAATCATAGTCGTAAGAGGCTCCTCAGCCAGGTTAGCCTGCGGTGCAGGATCAAGTCCGTTCCTACACTTGCGTGCCATATGATATGGTTTTCCACAGTTGTAACACATAAACAACTGTCCAGAGTCATTCTTTTGGGTCAGTTTCTGTTGTCCCTTTTGGTTCCCTTGCAGGTTCTAATTCTGCTTGTTGCGGTTGCGGTTCTGATTCTTGAAGGTTTTCAGATTTGGTTTCAGAACTGTGGGCTTGGTCTTTTTAGTGTTGATGTTGGTGAAAACAAGCACTTTCTCTTTCTGGTCTTGCTTACGAGCCTCCTCCTCAATACGGAGGCGAGTGATCAAGCTCTCTAAGGAGAACTCCTTAGTCTTGTGCCTAAGCACATTCCTAAAATCTTTCCAACATGGGGACAGTTTATCAATAATAACAGCAATCTGAAATTGTTCGTCCAAACTCATACCATCGGAGATGATCTCATGAGCAATTTTCTGAAACTCATGAGACTGCATCTCTACTGACCTATCATCTGTCATTTGGTATTTCAGGTAGCGGCTGACGGCATACTTCTTTGCTCCAGCCTCTTCTGTATCATACTTTTTTTACAGCGCTTCCCAGATTTCTCTGGCTGTCTTGCCCGAATTGTAGTAGTCGTAGAGATCATCACTGAGGCCGTTGAGTATGAAGTTTCGGCACAGGTAATCCTGCTCTGTTCAGTTCTGCAACTCCTTTGATTTTTCTATTCAGGCTCGCATCAGGTCTGCATCTGCTTCATTTGGTTTATCTAGCAACTGCGGCTTGTCGGTTGTCGGCACAGTCATCACCTTTCTCATGGTCAGGAAGAATTCCATCTTTTGTTTCCAACACTTGAAGTGGAGACCCTCGAATCTAAAAGGCGCAGCAGAGACCATCGGGACCTGGAAGAGTGAAGCGGGAGCAGCGGTATCTACATCTGCAGCGGAAGTCATCGTAGCTGGCGACGTCTTCAAATTGTTGGAAAACAATGATCTTCGGCTGAGTCATGGACAACGTCACTCTCTTGAAGACGTTTCAGTGATCTTCTATGTTGTGCAAGCAGTTCGTATTAATCGCCGCCGCCTCTAGGATAAAACAGCCTCTCAATAATTTCCGCAGTATCGATTCGTTTGCACATACGAAACGATTCTGTTTGCACTCAAAAAATGCTGCTCGAGTTTGTGGATTTAAAAATGAATTTTTCAACGGGATGTAGTTCTTTCTGTTTCGACTCTTATCAGTTAAGAAGATGGAATAGCAAAAGAACTTTGTTGGTTGTGGGGAAACGTGGTCTCGAAAAACAGGTCTGAGAAAATAATGGGTAAAAAACAATGAACGTTATGTAACGTTCTCCAATACGGGTCTGGTATGATTTGACCATTCCAGCCCGGTCTAAAAACGACTAAAGAATTTTGTACCAAAAATATAAATAATACATCGCTACAAGCCCGAACCCGAACTCGACCCGGGTCGGTCAGTGCGCGCGTGCGATGGTCAAGCATGGTCTCACTCCTCACAAAAAAACATCATTGGATGTCCAAAGGGCCCAACTTAGCTTCTAAGAATCAAGTATAATAATCTCACAATGTGGGACTATTCATATTCCCATATAGGAGCCATCTTATACTTAGTCAATTTTTTAAGAATTCACTTATTTTCTAAAAACAATTTCTGATTCAATTTATAATAAACTATATAAAAAACAAAATGAATTTATGAAACAAGAAACATAAGTCCGAATTCATTACAGTATCACAAATTTAATGCCATGCACAAAACTTTTGAACTTACGTAATAGATATTCATGATAAATGTTGATTTCTTCACTTACAGCACATACATATCCTTTATTATCAATTAAGACAAAGTAAAGTATTCATTCATTTTTTCGTTTGACTATCCAAGCAATATGCATTCAACAAATTTAACTCTACTATCACCAGATCTTAATCACATGAACAATTTTTGCACCTAAAGCAAGCTCTTCGATCTTGTATGCATTGTTAGATTTTCTATTTTATTTTTCTTTTTTTCCCAATCACCACCAGATTTGTATGCCTCCTCATCATTTATTGCATCACAGCCTATTAGAATTGGTGGTGATGAAGACATTAATGACTGATGCAATGGCTGCAAGTTAAACTCTATGCTACAGGAATCCAACACTCTCTTCCATCCCTTTCTGCATTCAAAACATTGATTATATCATTTATGATGCATGTTTTCCCCAAAAAATGTTTTCATAAAAAAACTGATAAACACATCACTATTCATAAATTTCTACAGAACTGTGTCATAAATGCATGTGACTTGAACAAGATTTTACTGTGTATCTGGACAAAAATATTGAACAAGCAACGAAGGTACAAGACTATGGGACTAAGCAAATGTAGGAACAAGTGTTATCATTATAAGTCTACATGATTTCTTCTATCTTTTTGGTTTACACATCAAGTCAAAAATTACTTACCACTTTTTCTTTTATATGTATCAAAATACTAATTGTACACTGAAATAGCTGAAAGTGTTCAAAAAGGGCCTGGAGGTATGTTCCTAAAAGTGTATCATCTTAAGGTTTAATTTAAACAAGGGATAATAAGAAAACTAATACTCTATATGTATTAATTTTGAGCACTAAAGATCAAATAATTAAACTTATAATCAAGAAGGATTGTATTATAGCTAATAACAACAAGTACACACTAAACATTTGTCATGCTATTACAAGATGTCTTCACTACAAGGACGGCAGCAGATAGCAACGGCTTTTAGCCGTCGTCGGCCGTCGCAGGCCGTCGCTAGCCATCGCTAAAAGCCGTCGCTATTTACCTCGTCACCCAATAGTATCGCGACGGCTTTAGCGACAGCTCCGTCACCAAAATAGCGACGGCTCGCGACTGCAAATGTGCCATGTGGAAATTTTCCAACGACTAAATGGCGTCACTAGCCGTCGCTACGCGGCACACAAATTTTGCACTTTAGCCGTCGCTAATCTGCAACATACAGGCCGTCGCCAGCCGTCGCTAATATGAAGCAAAATTTGTGCACTTGCACAGCCCATACACACTTCAAACAACAACCATCAAATACCATCATCACAGCCAATATACACTATATTTATCAACTATAGCCATCATATATCCATCATATAACATCACTATACATTCAAACAATATAAAATCCAACCAAATCTCATTTTCAAATCCAACCAAATCAAACAATATAAAATCCAACCAAATCCATTAACCAGAATATGTACATAGTAACCCGAAATTTCTACATAATATCCCGACATATATATACATAATAGCCAACCAAATCCATCAACTAGAAGTCATCAAAATATATACATAATATCCTAAATATATATACACCAAACCAACCAAAATGTGTATATACCAAACTATAACACGAGCAAACAAACATACCTACTCCTCGCCATCGCTGCCGTCCTCTCCAGGCATCCTCCCATGCTGTTGCAAATAAGCCGCAATCCGCTCATCCAGCTGTTGCTCAAAGAAACTCTTCCTCCAATCATTTATTTCTTCCACTGTCGCCCTCAACTGAGCAATCTCCGCCTCTTGCTGCGACCTCCTGTATGCATTCTGCATTCTCATCGCCTGTAAAATAGTTCATAATTATTTATATATTAGTATATATATAATATTATTAAAATTATTTAACTATTCATATGCATGAGTAAATTTATATATTAGTACATGTCAAAATTTACCTCCACATTTCCATAGCTATACCGTCGACTGGTCCGAGAAGGCGGGTCAATAATAGCATCCCAAATATGGTTCTCCTCCTCTAACGTAAGCTCTTCCCGACCAGTGGACTGTGCTACACGAGCCCGCTCTGCTTCGTACCTCTCCTGCGATTACAAACAATTGTTTTACCCGATAAAAACCGAATTTCAAATTTTTGAAAATAAAATAAGACAAAATATTGTTATTAACAATAAATTAATTTACCATTACGGATTGTGATTTGTCATCCGTCCACTCGTACGAAACATCGCCCTCTTCGTCAGTCCTCTCCACGGCATGCGTGGCCTTGAACAGCTCGGCCATAGTGGGCTCGCGGTTGTATCTCGTGGCCTGAAAATATATAAATATTATTGCTAATCTGATTATAAAATATTGTAATAAAATGTAAACACAGTTTATAAATTTAATTACCAGCTCTCTCTTGTGCTCCTGAAAGGATTTGAAGCCACCACGGTGCAATGCGGGATTTTTATTCCTATTTGCCCGGTTCCGCGCAGATAACTCCTACAAATTAAGATAAATTATCACGTATATATCTTGCGAGATTTATATTAGATTTAAATAATAAAGAAAACATATTTTACTTACTTTTGCTGCCGGACTGTCCCAAAGCCGAAGAAATTCATTCCATACACCCTCACCCATCCAGTTCGGCTTTTTCCTTGCATTCTTAGCCTTGGACAATGTATCCCTGTAATTTTTTCTCATTCGTTTGTTCCAGTGATTTAAAAAAATGTCCAAGTCGTCAGGGTCAATGCGGACTGCAGCCTGTAAATTAAAATTATTTTAAGTTATATACATTATATTAATTTACAACTGAAATTCAAACTACTACTTACAAGTAAATCCGCCTGTATTGCGTTTTTGACGTGAGGGGGGATGTCGTCCCAGCGAGGCCAACAACCATCCATGCGGTTCTGAAATGCCTTTCTCGAAACCTGTAAAATATAATCCGATGGCTCCACCTCAAAGCCACTGCAAAAGTTATGATATACATGTTTAGTGGATTTTAAAACTTATACTTTAAATAAAATTGATACTTACCCAGCACTTCTAGGAACAACTTCTGCAATCGGACGTAAGTCTGGTGCAATGCCACTACCACCTGCACCGGGAGATGGGGATGGCGTGCCATTACCACCTACACTCCGTCTCCTGCCAAACATATCTGCTATAGAAAAACAATATCATCAGAGAACAATTATAGAAATTCACTACTACATAGCATGTTTCAATCACTTTCACAGAAACAATTATAAAAATTTACTAGTACAAAACATGGATAAAAATTATATAAATAATCATCACAGAACCATAATATAATTCACTACTACATAGCATGTTTCAATCACTTTCACAGAACAATTATAAACATTTACTAGTACAAAACATGGATAAAAATTAACTAAATGATCATCACAGAACAATTACAAAAATTTACTATTACATCGCATGTTTCAATCACTATCACATAACAATTATATCAATAACGATCAGTCTTCATCGTTTTCTGATTCAGACTCAGTCTCGTATTCACTTAACAACTTAAATTTGTAATTTATCAATTTCATAAACTATGAAATACTTTCATGTAAATTTATCAATAACCAAGTTAATCATTAATATACACTATTTTTTCACCTAAAACAACTAACCATGTTAATCGCCAACACTAATTATCTACATCAACCATTTATTCAACTTGATCATGATAAACTAATTAATATAATACTTAATTCAAGTTCATGATAATAAAATAATTAATCTACCAAATCAACATACAACACTACTAATACCTAATTTAACAACACTACTAATACCCAATTTAACAACAAATCTCAATTTTACAACAAATCATAATTGAATTAGGGTTTAAACTAAACCTAAAAACATCAAATTTACATTCAAACAAGAGATTAGGAGCATACCGACATAAATTTGGGTGATTTGGAGGCGTTGAAGGCTGGGGCGGCGGCTACGGTGACGGAGGGCGACAGATTGGGGGAAGGAGGAAGGTTTTGGGGGAGCAAGTGAAGTGAATCTGCTGCTCTCAGTTTGGATCTGCATATTGCGTATAGCGACGGCTAGCGACGACTGCTTTTTTTAGCCGTCGCTAGCCGTCGCTAGCCACCGTCGCTGTACGAAGCCTTTCTTGTAGTGCTTGGATTAAAAACTTAAATGGGAAAGGAACACTAAAATAGATGCTAACCTCTATCAAACATCATCTCATTTAGTCAATAACTGCCCATTTTCATAATTTGACAATATTGAAATAAGTACTTCTTCACCTTGATAATTACTTGTCATACAAAAGAGAGTATAGTTGGTCGTTATTATAAGGGAAAAAAAATTTTAAGGACAAATTATAGTAAATATTTAGTCAGAAGGACACGCGCATAAAACTTTTACCGTAAGGACAAAGCCCAAAGCCCAGATATAATTTTAAACAAAACAAAGCATTCTGTTCGTCTTCCTCCTCCATTCTTACACTTAGAAATTCACGAAAATTTTGCTCGAAAGAAAAAATGGCACCGCAAACTAGAAACAAGTCTACATCTCCAACAGAACCTCAGAAATCGACTGTAGATGAACAACAAGCACAACAATCGACAGCCGATAAAAACCTAACTAAGTCGGAAGTGAATCAACAAAATGAAAATCGAAATGTCGACGCAGCAGATGTTCAAAAAGAAAATGCAATGGTAGAAGAGAAAAACCTACCTCTAGCGCAAACATTAGCGTCGGTAGTAAAGGGAAAAAGCAACAAATTAAAGCTTAAAAAACCTACATCAACAGAAGAGGAAAAACAAAATATAGAAAAAAGAAGAAAGAAAAGAGACGAAAAAATTACAGCAAGTGGAAGCAGACCAGAAATAAGGGAAAGTATACCAAAGAAGGTAACTGATAATATAAAATCAAACATAACAAAGTCAGTATAGTTTTGTTATAGTAACATTGAAATTTTTTGCATAGAACAAAGAGGAGAACATGCAGCAACAAATACCTACAGAGAAAAAAGTTGAAGACAATATGCAAAAAAGATAACAACGAACAAAAAGAATAAATGAAAAAATGATTCAGAACAAAATACAAAAAGAAACAGAGGTAACTGAAATGCAAAATTATAAAACTAATACTGATAATTTATTCTGTTAAATGTATTCTAATGTTATCAAAAATGTTAAACAGGAAAAATTTCAGCAAAAAGAAGGGAAAAAAGCTGCGGATGAAGAATCAGATGAAGAACAACTAGATTTGGTAAAATAAAAAAACATCATAACTTTATACCATGATAAATATTTCAAAAATATTACCTATAAATCATTTGGTAAAAGAAAAGGCTGATAAGTACAACAAACTGATACCTAATTACAAGTAATAATTGTCATTATCATTAAGCGTAAATTGTTTGATAAAATAATAGTCAGTATCATTTAGTTGAAATATGATACAAACAAAAAACTGATACCTATTTACAAAAAACTGATACGTATTTACAAAAAACTGATACCTATTTACAAAAAACTGATACCTATTTACAAAAAACTGATACCTAGTTATAAAAAACTGATACCTACTTGAAAAAATGATACCTGGTAATAGAAAATGTATACCTACTTAGTACCAACTGATACCTAGTTACTACAAATTGATACCTAGTTACTACAAACTTGAAATTGTTACATATTTGACAGAAGATTTTTCACTGCAGCTAATACCCAAATCTATTGTTGTTTTTAAACATAATTTGTTTCACAAATAACTTATTGTCTTTATTTTGAAATAATAGGATGATGATGATTTTGTTGATCCACATCCAAAATGCATAAAAGAAAGATCACAAACAAAACAGCAATCTGAAGATAAAAAGCATGAAACTGCTTATAGATGTGGATTGCAGGCAGTATTCAAAATGGTAAAACTGATAAAACAAAAAAATGCTAGCTCTATCCAAGAAGCAAATGGACATAATGAAGAGCACTCCTTTCTACAACTTCTTTAGAGTTTTCTATGAAGAGAAAATTTTGATGAAAGAATGCAAAAAGCATCAACACAATTTGGATGCTTTATACAAATGCTACTCAGTTGTAGAAGATGCATTCTTATTTTCCAAAGAAAGGATGAAAGTTACAGCTACGGATATAAGTTTGATTTTTGGCCTAGCACTAAAAGGAATTAACATTGAGCCAACTCAGAAAATGACAAACAGAACAATTCCAATGCAGTGTAGGGAATTTGCAAACAGAAACTTCGGCAATTGCACTTATATAACAAGAAATGTTGTGGAAAAAAGAATAAAGCAAGAAGTTGCAAAAAAGAAAAAAGAGTATGAAGAAGACTTGCCAATGTTAATAGTAATTGAAATACTATTAACATTCTTCTTTCCAAACAACCAGCAAAAATTAATATGGGGACTTCTACCATACTTAATTAATGTAGAGACAATGTTATTGGTTTCTTGGCCACTAACAATAGAAAAGAATTTCAATAAATTTGTTAAGAAGTTCATCTAATCCAAGAAATATGTCGGGATGCTCCATGCTTCCATTAGTAAGATAAGTTAATCAAAAATTTACTTAAACTTTTTTTAACAAACATATCTAATCAATTCTTTTTATGTTAACAGTATTGCATTTGTGAGAAACTGAATCTCATTCAACAAAGACAATATTATACTCCAGCTTTACCAAGATTTGCAAAATGGAATTTAAGGAAACTCAAAGACAAAGCAATCAAAGCAGTTTTTGATAACGTGAAAGAGGGTGATGTAAGTAAAAGTTCCGTTTCATTTTTTGTTAATCAATATGCTTTAACTCTTATGTAGAATAAAGTTTTATTGTCTATCCTTTCTTCTATAACATAAAACTGATACTACAGTGATCAAAAACTGATACCATATCATTACGTAGTAAATAGTATCAAAAACAAAAAATAGAATGCAAAAAATTGATACCATATGTTTACTTGCTTGAAACGAATACTAATAGTATCATAAACTGGTACAAAAATGCAAAAACTGATACCAAATGAGTACATGCTTGAAACTAATTGTGGATGTATTCAAAATTGATACTAGAATGCAAAAACTGATACCTTGTAATTTCACAATTTACACTGATACTACAATCCAATAACTGATACCATAGTTGTACATCTTTGAAACTGATACTTATATTATAAGAAACTGATACTAATATTATTAGAAACTGATACTAGAATTCGAAAACTGATACCAGTTTTACATGATTGAACCTGATACTAATAGTATCAGAAAATTAAAAAATAGCTATTTGTTTTATTGCATACAGTTTTCTTTTTTCATTACAGTAAAAATTCAATTATCATTGCAAATTGATATCATAGCTTAAAACTGAAACAAATTTTCCAATACCAATTTTCTAGGTGAAAGAAATCACAAATCTCAGCCCATATGAAGAATGTCTACTTCAAACAGAGACTGTTGAACACAATTTCCCCAAAATTCAAAAAGAAAAGCATGGAAAGAAAAGAAAGTTTGAAGAAACCAAAGAAAGTGCACATTCATTTGAGGAAGACATAAGCATCAAGATCTTCCAAATGCATATAAAAGATTTGGAAGAAGAAACAAAGAAAACAAAAAAAGAATTGGCTGTAGAAAAAAAGAAAAGAATTAAAGCAGAGCAAGAAGTTTTTAGGTTGAAAGAAGAGTTGAAAGAAATTAAGTTGAAGCTGAAAGATAATGAAGAGAAAACATCTTAGGCTGAAGACAACACTAATAAATTTGAAGATGATTTGAATGACAGTGAAGAAAACGGTGAAAATAAAAAAGAAAGTTTCAATGTACAAAGCGACATTTTACAAACTGAACTAAGTGCAGATACTTTTATAGAAATGGAAATAGAAAAAAATGAAGAAAAAGCTGAAGAGTGTGTACAAAAAAGAGAAGATAAAACAGAAGAACTGAAGAAACATATGCCCATCAAAATAGAAAGTGAATTGGGTAAAAAAAACGAGCAGTGAAGAAATACAATGTGAACATGAAGAAAAAAAACAGACTCCAACTGAAGTGCATCAAAAAGAAGAGTTGGAAAAACAAAGTAAAGTGCAGAGAGACAACTCAGAAGATAATCAAAATCTTCAAGAGGATACAGATGTAAAAAACCAAAGTATACCATATGTCGCTTCAGTGCTTGACTTTACCGCTCCATCTTTCAAACTTTACGACACACAAGACTTTGAAAGTGAAAAAACTGAAGAAGAAAAAAAGATGCAGAAGAACATGTGCAAACAGCTGTTAGAAAAGGGAAACAAACAGTCACAAAATCAAGTGACAAAAAAATCAAAGCAACACAAAAACGGACAGCTTCTTACATTCAAAGGTTAAAGGCAAGAACAAGAGTGAAAAAACAACGTCATAGCTTTAAATATGGGATGAAACAAAAGAAAGTTTCAAATAAGCCAAAACCTGAAGAAGAAAAAAGATGTTGAAAACAAAAGTGAACAAGACAACAGTCCAAAGCCACTTGCAGTAATAGAGCCAACACTTTCAGAGATAGGGCTTGGACCTTGCAAATGTTTGATCTATCTCAATGTTGAGCAACAAAATGTGATCAAAACTTTCTTTTCATTAACGATATCATCACAAAAGTAAGTGTACAAATATGTATATTAATTTTAAATATGAAATTAAGTTTATCTAACATATATAAATTGTTTTTATCAAAATAGTGTAGTGGCATGGGAAGACAATGACACAGTCAAAGGAGGTTGTGTCATAACAAAGAATGCACTAAAACATCTACTAGAAGGAAACGACACAGACGGGCAGGTACATAATATATTTTTTCTGTACATCAACACTAATACCAAAATAAAAATAAAAATGATACCCAAATCCACAACATGCTTAAATTGACTTGATGCTTTATTATTTTATACTTATCAACATACATAGCAACTATTAACATTACTGATACTATTAACAATTTAATATTGCTTCACCAATAAAAAAACTTATACTTTTCTGATTTTAATACAGATTATAGATTGGTATATTTCAAAATGTGGACTGGAAGAACACAACTATGCTTTCACAACTACAATGACGGTAAATAAAACTTTAATATTAAAGTATATAATAATTGCTTCATTTATTAAATCATAACTTATTTTCATATTAAACAGAAAGCAATTGTGTGTGATATAAAGGGGGTGAAAAAAAGTCTTGTCCTCCCTATGCTAGAATCTATTGTACAGGACAAATATGCTGAAAGTATATATTTTCCTTTGCATTGTGAGAACCATTGGACATTAGTGACTTTAACATACCCAATAATGCAATGGTGCCATGTTGACTCTAACCGCCCTAGAGGATCAAACGAAAGAAACAATTCCAGTTTACAAGAAGCTATAAAATTGGTATGAGATTTATCTTTCTTTTTAAAAAAATACTTATCACGGTGAATATGAGCTAAATTTTTAATATATTACCTGTTTTAGAGACATGAAATAGAGGACATGCTCCAAGAAATCTGGAAAAGCAAAAACATAACAGACATGGTGGTGAAACCAGATGAAATGCATCAAATAAAGTGTGCATAGCAAGCAGAAGACTCGTAAGTTTTTTTTTCGTTATAATCTATGTTTTTGCATTATAATTTTCCATACATACTTCTATACATCATTGTATACCTTTTATATTTAATTGAATTTGATTCTTAATAAAAATATTGAAAATTATTATCTCTCAATTCAATAAACTTTTAATTCAGATAAACAATGTTTTCTCCCAAAAATTTATTTGATAGAGTGCAATATAATTTCATTTATTTATTATTTAAGATGCCAATGAACCATCAAAGTTTGTGCATATGTGGAATTGCGTAATTTACTACTGCTAAACGCATAAGAAAAGTCTCTCCCAAAAATTTGTTGCTAATTATATAATCCCGGTTCTTATTATTGGTTGATCTTATATCTGCCTTCTTGTAGGTGGATAAAAAACAAAAAAAAGGAATAAGTTCATATGTTTTGCTACTTCCTTGCCAGGTTTATTTCTATATCTGCAAACTCATACTAATTTCAATGTTAACCGTTATATATATTGTATTAAAGAGATGCTTATGTGTATGTGAAGGCGTTAATGTGGTCCTGGTTGATGTTCATAAACAGATAATGTAGTTAGAAGGAAGTGTAGATGCAGTACGGTTTGCTCAAACAAGTCCTGTGGAAATTCAACAAGTCTTCCCAATTGTTATCACTGAGCAGGGAAATAAAGCATTGCTATACTGTGTGATTTATGTTTTGATTAATATTGGTTTAATAATTATGATTTAAAGAGATGTGTGTTTTTATGAATACTACAGTAGGCGTTTATGTCATTGTGGTATTTAACTTTTAACTGTATTAATGTTTGTAATAGCATCTGTCCATTTTTTCTTGTCAGCTGCAACTCTCCTTTTGCAAATGCTGTAGCAGTATACTTTTGTATACCATTGGCAAATGATGCCTCTAAATACTGCATTTGATGTTAATTTATCACCATTAAACGATTATGTTCTCCAATTTTACTTTTGAAAATTATATGACTGAACGGTCGGTTTTTCCACCGTTATGCGGTTATACTAGTAATAAAGGCACTTTTATACAACTATTCTTTAGGTTAATCCTATGTGGCATATGTAAAAAATAAGTGTTTAAGTTGCCTCCGTTTATTATTAAAGACTCGATTTTTAGGGACAAATACTAATTTGCTTCCCTGGCTATTGGGGGCATTTTATCTAATTTTTGTGTCTTTACTCTGGTTAAATGAGGCATTTTTAATAACCTCTAGTATCCTTATCTTTGGTAGTGTCCTTGGTTGGTTGACCAATGGTTGGCTGATGGTGTTGGTCTGCTCCGTTTTCTCCTCCACTTGATCTTACATCTCCATCCATTTTTCCAATGAATTTTATTGTTTCTTCAACGTGTTTGTATCATGAAATTTTAGCAAATGTAAATTCGTATTAGATCAAGGTGGGTTCATATTCAATCAATAGCTAACGTGACTTTATACAAAAGCGTCAGTCTTACAAAAGAGTTAAGACCACTAGCATAGTAACACGGGACCCTTATTTCTACATGCATCGGCAACCGTGAAAACGAAAAGATCTTACAATAGGAATTTATAAACATCATCATAAAATATGAGAAAACAAGGTGTCTGAATGGGAAATTTACGGAATTTTAAACGGAGTATTTTGTTAAGAGGAAAATGTTCTTTTGTCTTATGAAAAGGGTATTTGGACAAATAGAAAAAAAGAATTTATATTTTAATAATTATTAATTACGACTGAGTAATATTTCCAATAAATGTGTGTAATATGGTGTATGCTACTAAAATTCGGGACATGCGATAGAATTTATTTTATGCATTATATCTTTGTAATATGGTGTTCTGTCTAATCCATATATAATAGAAGTAAAAGAAGTTTTAAAAAAAGGCTAAAGGGCTTCTCATTTCACGACAATAAGTTTTAATGATAAAACTTCTGAATAATTAGTTTCAATGACAATTTACATGAAAATATGCAGATTTATATATCATTTTTTTTATTTAACTGAAAATGACAACTTCGTTTATCATTTCTCTATAAATTGTCTTTAAAACTAGTTTTTTAGAAATGTTCTTAAAACTTATTACTCCGGACTGAGAAACACTTTGACTCAAAGTACCTTTTAGAAATACATTATAAAAGTTTAACCCAACAAACTTTTATAGTTTTGCATATACGGAGGGGAAGTCGATACCCTGCGCCGGTGTCAATTTCAGCTCCGTGTCTCATTCTAGCGTCTGATGCACAATGAACAGCGGTAGGTAAGGAATTCTTATGGACACTTTGAAAGATGACATGGTCTGATACTAACCACCTTTTCTTTTCACCATCCTTATCCTTATGTCGTTGTGGATAGTATTAAATCATATCGTCTTTGTTAGAGTTTATAAAATAATTCTTTTGTAAATGCAGTAGAGTTCCTAATTAAACCGAACTTTATCCTTCCAAATAACATCAGTAAAGAATGTGATGTACCTTCGTTATTTTATAGCTATTTATCTATTTCAAACATAATGGACGAGACTTGCAATATTTGTATAGGCTTAATTCACTACAAGAAAAACAGTCTTTTATAGCGGCATATAGCCGCTATTGAACACAACTATAGCGGTTTAATAAACGCTGTATATCGACATGTTATAAAAAATAATTGCACATTCATAACACAAAAAAAGCCGCTATAAAAGAGCATGATTTCATAGCATAAAGTGGCCGCTATAAAAGAGCATGATTTATAACGCCTATTTGCTGTTATCCTTTGACGGTAACCTCATACATTACATTATCTTTTTATAGCACTTATGTCATATAGTTATAACGCTTTTTAGGAGCTATGTTTTATTTTACTATATATTTGATGCACCCCACTATTACATTTTAATAATAACAATCAAAATGAATTTTCTTTAAATAGATAACAATTTGAACAATGTATGAACAAAAAAATATAATAATTAGCAAATGTAACGCATATCCATGATAACAAAATAAAGTATCAACTAACAAAAAATAAGTTCAATACATGAGTTACCAAATTCAATACATATTCATGATAACAAAAGACAACATAATTTAAAGTTAACGTCTATAAGTACCAAATGCATCACTAAGAACTTGAATTGCTCAAAGCCTTTCTTCATGCATGTTACATCATCCATCGACCAAGTTCTTTATCTACTTTCTACCACCTCATATTGGACAAAATTTTACAACATAGCTGAAGGACATCACCTTTAATCATCTACTCTGGTTTGAAACGAGAGTAGGGATGCTCTGTAGGTTTAAAGCCATTAGATAGTAATTTTAATAGCTCAAAAAATAACAGTGCATCTTAACAAAGTGAAATCTATTAGAATGCACGGGTATAGCTAAAGTGCACTGATCGTTGACCTAATTGCTCCAAAGTCAGTAGAGTATACCTACCCCTGGATTTGAACAGGAACCAAATTATACGACCTAATTCTGTTATCACATGGAAATACTTTAATTTTTAACTTAAGGCAGGCAAAGCCGGTGGATTTTTGATTCTTAAACTATCAGTATTATAGCTACCAATAACTTTTTCAATTGCTTCAGCACATATAAAACTCAAATTGCACATAGTTACCGAATGTCTTTTAGACAATTAAACATCAAAGTTCTAATTTGTTTGAACACAGTTACTGAATGTCTTTTAGACAATTAAACATCAAAGTTCTAATATGTTTGAACTCAACCAAAGTTTATTTTCTTTAGATTTGTACAAAATGATAAAAGGGCCTACCTCAAAAATTTGCATGAGCCAAGTCTTGATAGATTTGCTTTTATCGATCATCGTCTCTGTACCAACTTCCAATCTACCAATCATTTTTGGATCAATCTGATATTTCTCAAGGAGTGATGTAACAACAGTCAAACTACACGAAAACAAATACAAAACTTCCAAATCGGGTATTACATAAGACAACAAATATACAAAGAAACTCCAAATTCAGAACGATATGAATAACCTCATTGAAATAACATCTTCCAATTTTGTACAAAATGCCATGCAATCTTGTCCCAAACCAATTGGGTATTTTCCTTTGCTTGCTCCATCGTGAGCTTCAAGCTCTTCCTGCAATTTGCATGGTTACAACTTGTTAAGGATTTTCAATATTTTAATATCATAACTAAAATTTTTTGGTAGGGAAATTTAACAGTTAATTTGAATGCCCATTTCATATCCATTGCAAAAATTAAATACGACAAATGTGTAACCTATTATCAGTGTAAACTATTTCAATTCATAGCAAAAAACGTAAAGATGAGTTCAACAAAAAGCACAAATTATAAATACATAGCGAGTAGCACGATTATCTTAATTTAAATAGTCGATTCTTTCACCGAACTTTAACTTCACAACCTCACCGATTAGAATCAAACCAACAGCGAAAAGTTTCAAAATAATGATGGTAAAAAAGTTAGTATTTTTCTTTTTAATATAAATAAAAATTATACCCGTTGAACACAAGTAAGAGGAAAGTAGATATCCACGGCGAGAATTCCAACATCCATAGCTTTTGTTTCCATTAACATGAAAAGTTGCAGATCTGATCAGATTGCAAGTGTTTTATTTGAAGCGAATTAAAAAATATAAATGCAAGAGAAGTATTGATCAGTCATCTTAGCAATAGATCGTAAACATGTAATGAATGTTTTGGCCAGACAAATATTTGAGGACATTAAAGCATATTCTACTTCATGATGTTGCAATAGTGACTCTGAATGTAGAATATCAGATAATGCAGAAATATGTCAAAAAACTCATATTAAAAAGTCTGGTTTATGGGGTATAGTGGTTGAGAAATATTGATCAGTCATCTTAGTAATAGATCGTAAACATGTAATGAATGTTTTGGCCAGACAAAGATTTGAGGACATTAAAGTATATTCTACTTCTTGCAAAGATTTAACCTAGACAACAATCATAATGCTCAATGAGTGCAGCTGTACAATATGGAGAGAGTGGTCGTTTGATTATTCATAACATGCGTCAAACATATTATATTAATGTGTTTGCCTCTATTTCGCTATGGATTTTGGAGGTCCCTTGTCATTACTACCTATTCATGAAAATTACGCCATTTTTGACAGTGACATATGCTCGCTTTATCAATTTAGACGTACAATGATAATTTAGCATCCCAACTATCTAGAATTGAGATGAGATATACTTTATGTTTGCTAGATGATTAGTATTGAAATGATTTGACATGCATTAAATGTGGCCAAAATAGAAACTTTTGAAAAACGTATCATTAGCATCAATTTACAAGCATGTGAAAAAGAGTACTTTGATTTATTTTTTTGGAGTAGGGTCCAAAAGAAAACAGTGAATCTGAGATTGTTACGCTGATGATAAATTTACCATTATCATACCAATAACAAGCAATGGTCGAATAGGGTTAAAAATAATATGATCACGAATAGGAAATTCTGGACCAAGAATATTCTGGACAATATCAGCTGGAGCTGGAGGACCATATTGAAACTTAGAAACACTTTCCTTCCGATAATACAATGTAACCTAAATTTGAATCAATACCTATCCTTCTGATTAACTAGTACTGGGTTAATATTGGGACAATTTCTAGACGGCAATCTTAGATATATTGCCGGTATACCTGACACAGCTTTGGCTAAGGAATACATTAACAATAATTATGTAACCCTTCCATACTGTAGCTCAACGTCTATTAAACAGCTATGGAATAGAATTGCTGATAAACCCTTACCTACTGGAAGTTCGATGGTTCTCTGGATGGATAGTAAAAAAGAGCACTCTATCTCAGTAGTTTATAATTGCCTTATGCAGAGCAATGACCCACCTTCCTTCCCTTGGGTTGCTAAAAGTGTATATATAGAAACAAAATATAACAATATTGTGTGCTCCATTCACACTCATTCATTTCTTTATATCCAAGATATTGCAATTGATGCAAAGAACTTGAAATAATGCAAACGAGCACCGCAGACAGAATGGAAGGAGTACTTAAAAGTAATGGATTGTATGATTTGGTTACCTACATGCATATTTAACTCAATTATTGAATTAATGTATGCTCTACTCCAGTGTTGTCAGTAAATATTATCGAACAAAAAGGCATCAAATAAGAAAATGAAATACATAATGAGTGCTTCTTGGAAAGATTGCAAACAAAATAGAAAAAAAATCAAAATATACTATACAATTTTCTAGAAATGTAACAAAATTCATAAGTAAGTCTATTAATGTTGGTGAGAATTAGTATTGAGTTTTTACTATGTACACAAAGCAAGACAAGACGATTGACTATGTATCCACTCAGTCTATTAATGTTGCTTTTTCCCTTCTCAGTTACCGATCACACAGTCATTTTACACTAAAGGCCTATATTTTGCTTGTAATATTGTACATCTTTAAAATAAAATAAAATATGTAAGCTTAAAAAAATAGAAAAACACAAAATGTTAATTTGTTCAAATCAAAGTCATAGGAGTACTATTTTAAGAACCCTTGTTTATTCTAATATGTGACAAAAATTAAATAAATTTTTTTATTTAAATATTTTTTATATTCTAGAAACAGATAGGTTAAATTTTGTCTTCATATTGTGCTTCTTTGCAGGTAATCAAAATAATTACCTATTTTCGGGCCCACTAAAACCTCATAAATAACTCTGAACATGATCCTATTTCCCCATTTGGCCAAATGCATACTTTGCATAAACAATTTAAATGAAGCATGAGATAACAAATTTGAATATTTATATCAATATAAATTAAGGAAGAACCTGAAGAGCCTTGATCCTTTCATCGCTAATAGATTATGCATTGACAGCAGCTTAACTTCCACTCTTATGCTTTGTTTTTTGGTTTCCTAAATATAAAGATGATGCTATGTTCTTAAGAATAATAAGTGACAGTTAATTAAGAGTCCAACAAAATGAGACAGCCTACATTGTTACTGAATTTGCATGGAACTACTTATTTAAAAATATGCCATAACAACAAAATTTGTCACTCCATAATATTTTAACAAGTTTTAAGTCATAAAAGCATGTTTGGCCATGAATTTTAAATAGGAAAAATCTCATAACTTGAATTGTTTGAGAATAAGTCAGTAATGAATAGTTAATAAGTCTAAGTAAGAAAAACATACTTTATCTGTATTATACAACGAACCTTTATCTGTATTTTAATACATCTATCCAAACACCTCTATCTTTTATTCATTCAAAACTACATAAAATTACAACTCAAAACTGCTTTTAAGTGGTTTTATAAATTGTTGTCAATGAATGGAATCTTTAGTTAAATATTATTTTGCTTTTCAACATTTTTTTTTCACTTTATGATCGGAACAACAAAAGATAAGTTTTACTGCCCATTTCGATATCGGATTAAGGCTAATTCAGAAACAATGGATGTGGTCAAGATGGTTAAGTTAGCCATGATAATAATGAGTGTGGGTGTTAAACGAATATAATGAACTTAATAAATTCAACCGTTCCACTAAGACAATCATACTAATTAGCAACTAGGAAAATTTTGAACAAAGGTCGTTTAATCTTGCATTATATCAGCATGCAAGACAACATCCTTACAGCAATTCAATTAAGCTTGCATGTCACGGAAAATTTTGTTCAGCTCAAAGACACAATCTGAAACGCAACTTGAAGTCTAACTATGAGATATTTCAGAAAATCCAAAGCCTCGTCTTTCACTACTTCAATATATATCTCGGAAAACTAAAAGTAAAAGTACAAGTAAATCAAAAAAAAGGGGGAAAATTACACGACGACGGAAGGTGTTGAAGCTACAGTTGCATACGTCGCATCTCGGCGCCTCTTGAAAAACTGGAGGAATTTCCATAGTTTAATTTTATCGATCTCAAAAATTAATTAGTTTTGAGAAGTTTTTGGTCAGATATACAAAATTGGGGATCTGAAAATAAAAAAATCTATAGACCAATGGTTCGGTCTTTTTGGGAGGGAAACGAAATCGGTTAAGTGGCTTTTTGGAGGGGTGACGAAAATTTTGGAGCCAAGAGCGTTACACGGCACTGTACAAAATAAAATGAGTTAAAAAACAAATAACTAAGCGTAAACAATAGCGCTTTAGAATAACGCGTTATTAAATGGCATTATTAATAACATATTTTGTTGTAGTGATTTCACAAAAGAATTTGATATAATTCCATGTGTTAGATTAATTAAAAGAAGATGAGCCTGAGAATTCAATTCTAGAATGCGTTTATACAGGATTTCAACCAATCAAAATCCAAAAAAAAATTGTTTCAAAGTTTATATTGTTATTTTACATGTTTACAGATACTTCCAGTCCAAAAGTTCTCATATTCAGTTATATGAATGTACCAAAAGTGCAAAGAACAGTGACTTGATCTTTTCTTCAATTTCATTTCGCTATCATGATCATATATGTGCACTATCATAAAAGATTAAATCCTTCTAAAGTATATTGTATCTTGGCAGTATCTTCATCAGAGTCAAATTTTGTTAGCTATTGAATAATCCATGATTTGTCAGCAAGCACTATTTGACAATTTCTTCTAGTCAATAAAGAAATTTCTAACTAACGTTCACACTCAACAATAATTGCAAAGATTAATTCATAAGAGACCTAATAAAGAATATATCATAAATTTCAATATAAATATGTGCCTCCTCCTTCCATAACTTACTCATATCTAAACCTCTAATATAATAATATAAATATGTGCCTACTCCTTCCATATATTACTCATATCTAAACCTCTAATATAATAATGGCAGCTCAAGCAATCGAAAGCAACAAACACTACAAGGATGGCAGCAGATAGCGACGGCTTTTAGCCGTCGCCAGCCGTCGCAGGCCATCGCTAGCCGTCGCTAAAAGCCGTCGCTATTTACCTCGTCGCCCAATAGTATCACGACGGCTTTAGCGACGGCTCCGTCACCAAAATAGCGACGGCTCGCGACTGCAAATGTGCCACGTGGAAATTTTCCAACGACTAAATGGCGTCACTAGCCGTCGCTACGCGGCACAAAAATTTTGCACTTTAGCCGTCGCTAGCCGTCGCTAATCTGCAACATACAGGCCGTTGCTAGCCGTCGCCAGCCGTCGCTAATCTGAAGCAAAATTTGTGCACTTGCACAGCCCATACACACTTCAAACAACAACCATCAAATACCATCATCACAGCCAATATACACTATATTCATCAACTATAGCCATCATATATCCATCATATAACATCACTATACATTCAAACAATATAAAATCCAACCAAATCTCATTTTCAAATCCAACCAAATCAAACAATATAAAATCCAACCAAATCCATTAACCAGAATATATGTACATAGTAACCCGAAATTTCTACATAATATCCCAACATATATATACATAATAGCCAACCAAATCCATTAACTAGAAGTCATCAAAATATGTACATAATATCCTGAAATATATATACACCAAACCAACCAAAATGTGTATATACCAAACTATAACACGAGCAAACAAACATACCTACTCCTCGCCATCGCTGCCGTCCTCTCCAGGCATCCTCCCATGCTGTTGCAAATAAGCCGCAATCCGCTCATCCAGCTGTTGCTCAAAGAAACTCTTCCTCCAATCATTTATTTCTTCCACTGTCGCCCTCAACTGAGCAATCTCCGCCTCTTGCTGCGACCTCCTGTATGCACTCTGCATTCTCATCACCTGTAAAATAGTTCATAATTATTTATATATTAGTATATATATAATATTATTAAAATTATTTAACTATTCATATGCATGAGTAAATTTATATATTAGTACATGTCAAAATTTACCTCCACATTTCCATAGCTATACCGTCGACTGGTCCGAGAAGGCGGGTCAATAATAGCATCCCAAATATGGTTCTCCTCCTCTAACGTAAGCTCTTCCCGACCAGTGGACTGTGCTACATGAGCCCGCTCTGCTTCGTACCTCTCCTGTGATTACAAATAATTGTTTTACACGATAAAAACCGAATTTCAAAATTTTGAAAATAAAATAAGACAAAATATTGTTATTAACAATAAATTAATTTACCATTATGGATTGTGATTTGTCATCCGTCCACTCGTACGAAACATTGCCCTCTTAGTCAGTCCTCTCCACGGCATGCGTGGCCTTGAACAGCTCGGCTATAGTGGGCTCGTGGTTGTATCTCGCGGCCTGAAAATATTTAAATATTATTGCTAATATGATTATAAAATATTGTAATAAAATTTAAACACAGTTTATAAATTTAATTACCAGCTCTCTCTTGTGCTCCTGAAAGGATTTGGAGCCACCATGGTGCAATGCGGGATTTTTATTCCTGTTTGCCCGGTTCCGCGCAGATAACTCCTACAAATTAAGATAAATTATCACGTATATATCTTGCGAGATTTATATTAGATTTAAATAATAAAGAAAACATATTTTACTTACTTTTGCTGCCGGACTGTCCCAAAGCCGAAGAAATTCATTCCATACACCCTCACTCATCCAGTTCGGCTTTTTCCCTGCATTCTTAGCCTTGGACAATGTATCCCTATAATTTTTTCTCATTCGTTTGTTCCAATGATTTTAAAAAATGTCCAAGTCGTCAGGGTCAACGCAGACTGCAGCCTGTAAATTAAAATATAATCTGATGGCTCCACCTCAAAGCCACTGCAAAAGTTATGATATACATGTTTAGTGGATTTTAAAACTTATACTTTAAATAAAATTGATACTTACCCATCACTTCTAGGAACAACTTCTGCAATCGGACGTAAGTCCGGTGCAGTGCCACTACCACCTGCACCGGGAGATGGGAATGGCGTGCCATTACCACCTACACTCCGTCTCCTGCCAGACATATCTGCTATAGAAAAACAATATCATCAGAGAACAATTATAGAAATTCACTACTACATAGCATGTTTCAATCACTTTCACAGAAACAATTATAAAAATTTACTAGTACAAAACATGGATAAAAATTATATAAATAATCATCACAGAACCATAATAGAAATTCACTACTACATAGCATGTTTCAATCACTTTCACAGAACAATTATAAACATTTACTAGTACAAAACATGGATAAAAATTAACTAAATGATCATCACAGAACAATTACAAAAATTTACTATTACATCGCATGTTTCAATCACTATCACATAACAATTATATCAATAACGATCAGTCTTCATCGTTTTCTGATTCAGACTCAGTCTCGTATTCACTTAACAACTTAAATTTGTAATTTATCAATTTCATAAACTATGAAATACTTTCATGTAAATTTATCAATAACCAAGTTAATCATTAATATACACTATTTTTTCACCTAAAACAACTAACCATGTTAATCGCCAACACTAATTATCTACATCAACCATTTATTCAACTTGATCATGATAAACTAATTAATATAATACTTAATTCAAGTTCATGATAATAAACTAATTAATCTACCAAATCAACATACAACACTACTAATACCTAATTTAACAACACTACTAATACCCAATTTAACAACAAATCTCAATTTTACAACAAATCATAATTGAATTAGGGTTTAAACTAAACCTAAAAACATTAAATTTACATTCAAACAAGAGATTAGGAGCATACCGACACAAATTTGGGTGATTTGGAGGCGTTGAAGGCTGGGGCGGCGGCTACGGTGACGGGGGGCGACGGATTGGGAGAAGGAGGAAGGTTTTGGGGGAGCAAGTGAAGTGAATCTGCTGCTCCCGGCTTGGATCTGTATATTGCGTATAGCGACGGCTAGCGACGGCCGCTTTTTTTAGCCGTCGCTAGGCTCCGTCGCTATACGAAGCCTTTCTTGTAGTGAAAGCAGGAGCAGAAATTTACCATGGCGACTCAGACTGCAGGAAGAAATCAATTGAGCTTTTTTTTTTGCAAAGAAATGTATTATAAAGAGGAGAAAAAACGCCTTTCTCCAAGGGCTCACAAAATAATAAGAAACAAGGAGGGACGAAATCCTCCCAAAAATAAACACCGCAAAATAACAGCGGAAAAAAAACCATAAATACAGGAGAAAAGACCACTATAGCCAGAAACAAATCCACCCCATGTTAGTGGAGGAGAATGCACAATCGATCCACCAACAATCACAAACCCGCCTTTACCCAAAGGAAAAGGCCAAACCACCAAGCCGAACCAAAAAGATAGCCAACTAAAAAGCGCAAATACAGCAAATCCATGGAACGCACGGATGATGGCAATCAGAGCAACAAAGCTGCCACCAACGACAATCCAGTGGCATAAAAAGAGAGCAAGACTAGACGAAGCAGCCGAACAACCACAGTAAAACCACCAAATAACCAGTGAACAAATGGAAGCCGGATCCCGAAACCAGACAACCAAATCACAAACCGGGCCAAAGAAGAAACCAAAGAGAAAAGAACCTGGAAAACTAACAACAACATTAAACACAAAGGGGGGAGGGGAAGTGAGCGGTGGGTGAAGGCCAGCGCTCGCTCGCGATGATCAACCTACTCCCAGTCTAGCGTGAGACAAAGCACACGAAATAGAGAGAAGACCGACCAGATGCTCCGCACGGGAGTTCAAACGACCCCTGAAAGGTCTACCACGGAAAGCAAGGAAGACGTCTTTCCTCACACAACGAATAATAGATGGGGGGTCCATACGAGTATTTTCGAAGGTTGCCTTGTTCCGTGCGCACCAGAGATGCCAGTAGATGAGGCAGGGGATCAAGCGAAAAACGATAGAGCGAAGAGACTTACCAACATTCCCAGACCACCAGGAGTTACGAAGATCAGAAGGGGAGCTGGCCAACCGACGATAACCAAGAAGGTTTCCGAAGTAATTCCAGCACGATCTGGCCAAAAAACCACCAAAGAACAAATGATTCAGGGATTCTGATTCCCCATTGCCGCAGCATCTACAACGAGACACGAGAGGGATACCGATTTTTTGTAGGTTCTCGTCAAGTGGCAATCCATCATGGAGAATCCGCCACATCAAAATAGAGACCTTGAGGGGAATACGAAGTCCCAGATGAAAGAATAAATCGGACGAATGGGGTCTTGGATTCTAATCGAAGACCAAGCTTTAAGGATGGAAAAAGGAGAGCCAGCCCATCCTGAAGATCCACCATGAGTGTCGGAAAACGGTTTCACCGACTGCATGTGCTTCCAGGTCTCACTAGCATAAGACGGAGAACCTGAGAAGTTAGAGCCTGTAAGACTGCGGTATTTCGCATGGAGGAAAGAAGCCCATAAGGAATTGTTAGCGCCAAATCTATGCCATAATTTACAGGCAAAGGCAGCACAAAGGTCCTTCGGATTGCGCAGACCCAGACCGCCTTCATTTTTGGGGCGACACACCACGTCCCACGACACCCATTGGTGCCGACGGGCACTGTCCTTGTTGCCCCAGAAGAAAGCTGAGGCCAAAGACCGATATGACCTGAAGAAAGAAGATGTGGGGGTCATAGCTGCGAAAACATGAGTTCCCATCGAATCCAAAACGGATTTGATAAGAACAAGTCTACCAGCCTGAGAAATTAGAGAAGCATTCCAGCGTAAGATCTTACCCCTAACTTTATCAGTCAATGGGTCGAAAATAGCATTGAGCTTTCTACCGCGATACAGGACAACACCCAATTAAGGAAGAGGAAGGGTGGCTTCCTTGAACCCAGAGACAGACTCGATCCAGGTAGCACGAGAGGGAGGCAAATCTTTTGCATGGACGAAACAGCTTTTGGCAGGGTTAACCAGTTGGCCCGAGGAACGCTCATATTGATGAAGAAATTTGAGGAGCCGGCGGACAGAGGAGACGCTGCCATTAGAGAAAATGACAACGTCATCTGCGAAGGACAAGGAAGAGACTAGGGGGTAGCCCCTCGGTATCCCAAAGCGCTGAATTTGGCCGTAGATAGTTAAGGATTGGAGACCGCGAACGAAAGCCTCTGCCGCGATCACAAAAAGTGATGGGGATAGAGGGTCTCCCTGATGCAACCCCCTACCGGCCTAAAAATAACCATGAGCCGATCCATTAATGAGCATAGAGAACCAGCAGTTGGAGATGAGCCTCCACACCAAATCAATAAGGGGTTCTGGGAAACCGAAAGCCCTTAAGACCTTGATGATGAAAAACCAGGACATGCGATCGTAGGCCTTAGCCATGTCCAGTTTGAAGACAACATTAGAACCCCTGACCTTCCAGTCGATCTGGGAAATAAGTTCCTGAGCGAGCAGAACGTTATCAGTAATCAAACGCCCCTTTACAAATCCCGCTTGAGAAGGAGAGATAATACGCTCAAGGAAGGGGGCCAATCGAGAGGACAGGATTTTAGAAATCACTTTATTCGAAAAATTGCAAAGACTGATTGGCCGGAAATCCATACACGACCTAGGGTTCTCGCATTTTGGAATAAGGACAACGTTGGTCGAAGTCCATCCAAATGGAAGGGAGCCCCCAGAGAAAAAGGATTGAACAGCAAGACAAAAGTCCTTCTGTATAATAGACCAAGCACTCCTGTAAAAAACACCGTTGAAACCATCCGGACCACTGGCACAGTCCTTGCTCAGAGCAAAGACAGCAGCACGTATCTCCTCAGAGGTAGGGAGATCCGCGATAACGTCACTTTCCGGAGAAAGAACAACACGAGGATTGAAGGCCAGCAGAGCGGGGTCAGATACAGAGACTGAATGAGAGCCCAGAAAGGATTTAAAATGGGACAGGATGGTCTCTTTGACATCTTCAGGCGAAGAGGCCGTAGATAGATCCTGTCGCAAAATCTCACGGATCGTGAGGAGGTTATTCTTCTTACGAATAGAGGAATGGAAGAATTTAGAGTTTGTATCACCGACTACTACCCACTTGATCCTAGCCTTTTGACGAAGGTAGTCATTCTCGATACGAAGTTCCGAGGAGAAAATGGTTTGAGCAAGAGCCTAGGCCTCCTTGTTAGCCACGTTAGGATCCTCGTCTAGCAAGGATTCGGCTGCGATTAGAGACACTTCGGCCAAGCGAACTCGATCGAAAATGTTCTTAAAGACCTGTAAGTTCCAATCCTTAAGGCAAACTTTAAGACGCTTAAGCTTACGACCGAACATCTCACAGGGAGATGCAACAAAAGGAACGCTCCAAGAATTAGCAACAACTTGGAAAAAAGAGTGGTGAGATATCCACATGCTCTGAAACCGAAAGGAAGATGGCCCCGTTAAAGAGCGGGGAGAGCAGCGAACAACCATGGGGGCATGGTCAGAGAAAGACCGATGGAGATGCTCGATCGAAAAGGAGAAAGGGAGACGAAACCACTCCTCCGACCCGAAAACACGATCAAGTCGGGAAAGGATACAGTTCGGTCCCTCTTGGTTGTTGGACCAGGTGAAAGCAGAACCAACAAAGGGAAGCTCAGACAGACCAGAGATGACAATGAAAGAGTTGAAATCCGCCATCGCTACACGGTTGATGGCGGCTCCTCCCCGTTTTTCCGCTTGGCAGGCGACAATATTAAAATCACCGCCTATCACGGAAGAGGAGAAACCCAACGAATCGAGCCCTAATATGTCCGACCAGAGAGCTAATCTCTCCAACCGATCACATTTGGCATAAACCGCCGAGAAAAGAAAGGGAGAGCTAAAAGAAGGGGACGAGCAGGCCAATGAAAATAACTGATGGGAATCAAAAGCGGCCCGGACCGATATGGATTTGGACCATAGGATCCAAATCTTCCCCGATACGTTGGCAAAGCCACCGCCAAATCCTAAGGATAAGACGATGCCGGAAATGCCTTCCGGTCCCAGAAAGGGTTCCAGGAGAGCGACCAAGCCAACAGAGTGCTTCTTGACAATGCGTTTAAGCCTAGCCAAGGACGCATCATTGCCAATACCACGGACATTCCAGAACAGCAAATTCGCCATTAAAAGCGAGAACCGGACACCAAGACAAGAGGACTCAGACGAGGTAAAGCGAGTACCGAGTAGATCGATCGATCTGCTCGGACGCCGCTATAGAGCGTGTGCGAATGGTGCGGGGGGTAGCCTGGACTCTACGTGATCGGCGCCGAGACGCCTTGGTGATAGAGTCGGAAAGCTGGGGAGGTGTCTCTGAAGACACTACAAGACCCGGACCCGAAGCAGAAGGCAACGAGGCACCAAGCAGCAAAGTCGAATGCGAAGAATTCCTAGCTAGGCAGTCGAGATGCTCATTGAGGAGCGCAATCTCTGCCTTACTCATAAGTGGAATGGATATGGACAGAGAACAAGAAGAAGCAGGAAGGGAGCAAACTGATGAGCAGTAGGAGGAAGAGGGATCCTCCAGGTCTGAACGATCCGAATGCTCCTGGGTAAACCGACAAAAAGAGGGAAGGCGAATCAGACGCATACCAATCTGCCGAAGAAACCAATCAGATAAAAAATAAGTAGAATAACTAATAGGACCGAGATGGCATGAGCAATGCGACACCGACAGAGAAGACTCAACCGACGAGAGGGGATAAGAGAAAGGCGAAACAACGGATTGAGATGAGGAAGGAAAAGAAGAAACAGAACGAAGCAGTGTAAGGGCGCTAACAGAAAGCGGCCCATATTGTTGTGGGAGTCTTACCAATACCGGACTGTCACTAATAAAACAGCCCCGCGTAACAGGTAAGAGTCGCAAGGCGGACCAATCAGAGGGGAAGGAAGAGCATAAAGGCTGGCAAAATCTCAGTCTGTCCGTATAGTGGTCAAGAATGGTCACTATACGAACAGGGCTAAAAGAATGCCCGAACCAACAGCTCCACTCCCTCAGAAACCTCTGAATAGACCAATCGAATCCAGTATAAGGAAGACTGCACCAGAAAGACAAAGTCGCTGACGATATAGGTTCGGCCTCGTCAAGACTCAACAAAGAAAACCAACAACGATCAGCCAGCAAAACAACCCAGACAAATATCCTGGGATGAACACCACCTAATCGGCAGACAAAAGCCCACAAAAACATCTGAGGCCGGTAAAGCTGATACAGATAGAAAGACGACCAGGACACGAAGATTGAATAAAAATCAACAGGCAACAAGGGACCTGACACACTCCCGGTCTCAGAAGAGACGGTAGTGTCAGGGAGCTCACACATAAGTGTGACAAGGCTCAGGCAACAGTGACATACCGAATAATTCGACAACCAAAAAACAGATGGCAACCCACAATAACCAACAGAAATGAAACAATAAAAAGGGATGCTCACCTGCCAACAAAGAGCACTACAAACCTGAAAGGGCGGAGACAATGTCAGCAACCTCAACGAACTAAAAATAGACGACAAAACCTCTTCATCGTTCACCAAAGAAGCTGGCGGAGAAAGTGACTCCGAAGAAACGAACAAAGGCAGATCAGAGCCAACGCCAACCACAACATCTACTGGCCGGACTGCTCTAGGAGTTAAGGCGATCAAATCCATAACCCCTGACGCAAAGTCATATCCTGATTCGACTACAGACCCAAAAACAATAGAGTCCTCAAGAGGAACACAATCAGCAGCAGAACCCACAAACTCTAAGCGAGGCACAAACCGAGTGATGAAATCTCGTTTGTGGCTCGAGAAGGGACGACAATCATCCACAGAACCATCGTGCTCAAGCAGTGCTGCATCAAGCGAACCAAATCTAAGAGCTGGTTGGCCAGAAACAACTCCAACCAACTCATCAGCAAAAGCAATACTCGGAACAAATTGGGTGGAAAGGTCCCCCTGACCGAGAGGCACTTCCAGAATCGAAGCAACACCGCAAGGAACGGTAGAATTAACAATCTCTACCTTCGACCCTTTAAAACATGATGGAATCGAAGGGAGAGAACTGTAAATGGGATCCAGAACCAAAAAATACCCATCAACGTCTACAAATCTGAAGTGAGCCAGCGTCGAGAAGGCCTCAAACGAAAACACACAAATTTCAATAGAGCATGAACCAGTGAAACAAACCGACAAAGGCGGAGGCACTAGCTTTAACAGGGCATAAGCAATTGACTCGAAAGAGGGACAGCGCTGCACAAAATCGCCATGGAAATAAAAAGCCCCAAAAACCATTGCCGGAGCCCTAAAATCGGCACCCAAAACCAGAGACAGAGAGTCGCGAAACCAGAGAGGAAAGCGAAAGATCGCTAGAGAGGGAGAGCGGAGACAAACGGGGGAAGTGGAAGAGAGTAGTAAATCGCTATGAAATCAATTGAGCTTCTGGAAGTACTGTGCATGCCGAAAGGACTCTTTCCATTAGAAGACATTAAAGAGTTTGGATACAATCGCACTACAGGCTTCGTATGGTTGATTCAGAGCAAGAAGAAGGATCACACTTTCAAAAAGATCAAGCGCCATGTGTCTTATACTACTGAAGTTACTGCATTTGTCGAACCAAGAAAAATGAAGAAGATGACTGGGGTAAAGACAAAAGAGCTTATGTTGTGGCTGTCTGTTGTGGAGATGTACTTTGAGAACCCGACTTCTGATAAGCTAACTTTTAAGACTGGAACTGGACTGTCCGACAGCTTTGAAGCGGCTGCTTTCGAGCTTGAAATATGAGCTTTGTTGTGTTCCTGGTAATTTACTAAGTGTGTTATAATTGTTGTATTAATACATGTATTATGTATGTATGCAGATATTTTGCTGCTATGGATTACTACAGTCTTTATCATTTTGCTGTTGTTTTGATGTATTTTTCATTTTGTTGGATATTATAACCTTGTAAATCTGATGATGTTGGGTTTTCTGTAATTTTAGGGTTAATTGCATGTTTCTTCGTACGGCTTCGCATTGATACAATCTTTGATATTCATATATAAATTATCAACTGAGGATCTGATCATAATATTGAGACTGCTAAAGTTGTAGGATTGGATATATTTTACTATCAAAAGAGCTATTTTCAATGTACACGTGGATCTTGAGCCAATGTTGACTTTGTAATGTAATAGTTGACAATAACTCAAAGTTTTCATGGTAGCACAAATCAAACAAAAAAAACTTTGCTACATCTTGTGTGCAAAATGTTAATGATTCAGCTTGCTTGTGTCACGTGTGCTAATGTTGAGCAAAATTTATTGCTCTGGTAGCAATATATTGTGAAATACTTAAAGTGGAAGCAACAAATGTGTATATCTTGTCGATTAATTATCAACAACCAATCTACCAACAATAATTATTAAACAAAGAAAAAAAAAGTGAATACACAGATTTAACGTTGTTCGATCAAATTGTCTATGTCCACGGATTCAACAACCATTTTTGACTTTATTGAAGAAAAAGTATACAAAAAAATTATAATATTATAGGTAGAAATGTGAAAAGACTAACATATAATTACAAATTAAATAATACCTGTCTGCATTCAAAACCTCTAATTATATTTGAATGTGGAAATTAAGGTTTACTGAAAATGAAAAAATAGTAAATGCTCTCTCACACTCATATAAAGATGAATGTCTTCATTTAAATTAATTGCTCGATAACCCTAAAATCTTTTCAAATTCCACGAATTAATTCAATGCAAATAGGTAATGGTAATCTTAGTTTTGATCATAATTTTCTTTTCCTCGATTGATTCTGCACGCCTAACCAATTCTGTGCGTTGTTTTCTACTGCCGAACTATGTAATGAATTTTAGTTTGAAATGTCTTGCGAGCTTTATCCCAAGCTTGATCCATTGCCTTTACGTTCACTTTTACCCTTTTTGCTTCTAATACAGGACAATGCATGCATCAATTTTATTTCACTTTCAGACTTTTTCTTTTGCATCTTATTTCAATATAAAATATTTTCTAGATTGCAAAAATAGGAGATCTAAATGTCAAAGGACATAATGATGGTAGTACTCATACAATATTCTACCACAAAATTGACTTAAATTTTAACATAGATATTGTTGAACTTTTAGACTATCAACAAACATGTCAACTCGATTACTGCAGCCAGTTTCCAAATTGTGATCTATTTTTTTCAACTTCGCCCACAATTCATTTTTTTTCCGCACTGTTGTTTATTTGTTTACTCTTATAAAAAAGATTTAGTTCTATTCATTTGAAATGCACCCTATTATTTCCGCTACAAACCTGGGTTTCCATAAGAATCAAAACTGTTTGACTGGCCCTTTGTAGTTGACTATTGGTTTAGACGACATTACTACTTTGTAATATACTTTTTTTTTTCAAATAGTCGTTCCAGCTAAAAAAGTTATACAAAGCTCGGCAGCCAGCCATGGCTGCCTTTACAAAATTCTTAGATAATCCTATCTATAATCTTGATCAGATAGAGGGGTCCTCTCATTCCTCTTCATTTCACTCTCATCCACCTTCACTTAATCCAGTGTCGCCACCACCACCACTATTAGCAAAGAAAATTTCTAACACGGATGAAGAAGGATTTCAAATTGTACAGAGTAGAAGATCAAAACCGTTGAATAAAGAATCTGCTTCTCAAATGCAACGTGCAGGAAACAGTTCTTATCAGTTGAACCTGAAACAAGATACTATGAATCAATCCAAACAAACTTTCAGAAATGCAAATCAGGGAACTTTCAATTCAAGAACTACTGTGAACGATACAATCTCAACAAGAAATGTTGCAAGAATCAACCAGCAAGTCATGAACTCAGATATGCATTTCAGAAATTCAAGAAGCAATCCAAGAAACACTCAAAATAAAGAGAATTTAGTATCTCAATTCAGCACTATAACCTGAGTAAGCCTTCTTCATGGGCATAAATGATCAAGAAAGGAGGTTCAAATACTGAATTTGACCTTAAGTTTGCCACTACTCTCTCCATTAATGAGAAGAAAATAGTGGTGGTGAGCGCGGAGGCCAGCAAAATGGTAGAGAGTAAATGGAATTTCTCAGTATTTGCCTATGTTTTTGGCAACAGACCCGCTTATCATCACTTCAAGGCTGTAATTGCTAAATCCTGTAAACCCACGGGTAATTTCGACATTTTTACTCGTAATAATAGATTCTTTCTTATCAGATTCTCTAATGCTACTGATTGTGATAATGCAATCAATGGGGTCCATATTTTATTAATGGAAAGCTTATTATTATGAAAAAATAGAGCAGTAAAATTAATCTTGATAGAGATTTACTCTCTACTATGCCTATATGGATTAAACAGCCTGAACTAAATCTTATATTGTGGGATAGTGAGATTTTAAGTGCCATTGCTAGTGTGGTTGGTATTCCTCTCAAATTGGATGATCACACTGCAAAAGAAACTAGACTTTCTTTTGCAAGAATACTTGTAGAAATTAGAGCAGATTCAGATCTTCCAAGTGAAGCTACCATTTCCTTACATGATGGTGAAAACTTAGTTCAAAACATTGAATATGAACGAGTTCCTCCTAGATGCAAAATATGTTCTTGCTTTGAGCATTCAATAGAAAATTGTGACTCTAAATTGATTTGGAAAGAAAAATAAAGCATGCAAAAAAAATCAGCAGTCATTGACAGTGACCTACCTCTGGAAGGAGAAGCTACCACAGAAAAAACATTAACTGATCTCAGCATTAAAAAGGCTTCACAATCCTTTAATAATTCTTCAGAAAAAAATTTGAATATAGAAGTCATATTGTCTACTCAGAAACTTCCTCTTGAAAAGAAATCTCAAGAAGGTATTAAAAATCTGTTAATTGAAGGCAGCGAAATAGAAATCATTTCTGAAACATCCAAAGAAGCAGAGGAAAATTCTGGAACTTCTCAAATTCCAAATGCAAAAGCCATGAAAAATCAAGCAGATGAAGCTCCAACTGATACTGTGGCCATGAATTTGGATGATGGTTCTTACATTAACAATATCTTATGTAAAGAACCATATGAAAATCCCAATATCAGTCAGCTTTCTCCTCATCTCTCTCCAATTATCAAAAACTCAAACTCAGAATTCAATATTCAAAAGGCTATCAGTCTGGTTTCAAATTCTTCTAAGACAAAAAGAAAGGATAAAAAGGAAAAAAGAAAAGGCAGAATGAAGAGTATTAATGAAATAGTGGATACTGGAAGCACAGAGGATACAGAAGATAGTGAATTTAAAAAGAGATATATTTCCAAAAATTACAGATGGGAAGAACAGTTAAAAGCTCTAAGCAAAACTTCATACAAAAGGAAAGGGAAAAGAATAGAGACTTTTGAAGAAGAAGGCAGTCACAGTGCATAACTGTTGATGTGCCATGTATCCTTAGTGTATCCTTTTATTGCTAATTTTAATTTTCTTTACATTATTATGTCAACAATATCATGGAATGTCAGAGGTCTTAATTCCCCTGCAAGAAGATTAGATCTGACTAATCTTCTTAAGACAGAAAATCCTAGTATTGTTGGCTTGCTTGAACATAAATTAGATAATCATAAAATAAAAGATTATCATATTAAAAGCTTAAATAACTGGAATATTATTAATAATAATCAGATGGGGGGAAAGGTAGAATCATGGTCATTTGGGATCCTAATATCTGGGATATCTTCCAACATTTTCTCAATTTTCAATTCATTCACTGTAAATGTATGAACAAGGGTGGATTTCAACTTGAAATTACTTTTGTGTATGCATCAAACAGTGAATACGAAAGGAAATTTTTTTGGAAAAACCTTGATCAGATCAATGCTAATATGAAATCCTCTTGGATTATTATTGCTGATTTAAATACTATAATGCATCCTCATGAAAAAAAGGGTGGGGTTCCTTTTCCTTCCAAAAAAATAGATATTTTAAACAAATTTATGCTCAATACTAGTTTATATGAACCTACTATTTTTGGAAATAAATTTACTTGGAAATCTGGAAAATTCAGGAACATTCACTGCAAATTAGATAGGATCTTACTTAATCTCAGATTTACAAATTTTTTTAAAGACTTTAAATGCTATACTTTACCTCAAGCATCTAACGATCACACTCCAATTCACATTTTTCTTACTCCAAACAAATTTTTAAAGAAATTTTTTCCTTTCAGATTCATAAATGGGTGGGTTTATGAAAACAATTACAAAGAGATTATCAAAAACAGTCTGTCTTTAAAGGTACAAGGCACTGCCCAGTACAAATTCAAGAAATTTCTTCAAATTACAAAAGAAAACTTAAAAAAATGGAATAAAATCAGAAATAAGAATGAAGTTTCTTATTTAAGAGAGGAATGTGAGTTAAGGCAGAATGCTTTAGATAATGACTGCTCGGACATTGATAATGTCAACAAATTTTTTAAAGCCCAAAATAAATTAATCAAGTCCCTTCAAGTGCAGTCTATTAATTTGAGGCAAAAAGCCAAACTAGATTGGCTAACTCATGGAGATGAGGCAAGTAAATTTTTTTATGCTAGAATGTCTAGCAGAAAATTTAGAAATGATATTGGTAAAATTATTGATGTCAAAGGTAATGTTATCAATGAAGAATCTTGTATTGAAAAAGAAGCTATTAATTACTTTACTAATCTTTACAACACTAATAACTACTCTAATATATTCCCTATAATTGAATCTAAATTTATTCTAAATATCAACAGTCAGGATATTCTCCTTTCCCCCATTTGCCTTGATGAAATTAAAAATATTATCTTTCGTTCTAATAATGATAAAAGTCCCGGCCCTGATGGCTTCGGTGCAGAATTTTATAAAACTCACTGGGAGGATATAAAGTGTTTTTTATTTGATGATATTTCTGAGTTTTTTAAAACTGGTAAGCTTTTAAAGAATCTTAACCATACTTTTATAACTTTGGTTCAAAAAATTCATATTCCAAATAGTCTGGAAGATTTCAGACCTATTGCTTGTTGTAACTTCATTTATAAAATCATTTCTAATATTTTGTGCAACAGAATTAAAACATTTTTAAAATATCTTATTTTTGAAAACCAAAGCGCTTTCATACCGGCAGACACATTGTAGAGAATACCCTTCTTGCACATGAGTTGATTAGAAACTTTAACAACAAAAATAAAATCTCATGTGTGTCAAGATAGATTTACATAAAGCATTTGATAAGATCAATAGACATTTTATTATATATATGATGCAACAAATGGGTTTTGACAAAAAAATTTGCTCTCTTATTCTAGAATGCATCAATAATGTTTCTTATTCAATTTTGGTCAATGGTTCCCCTAAAGGGTTCATTCATAGCAATAGAGGTATTAGGCAAGGAGACCCACTTTCTCCTTATTTATTCACTATTGCTATAGAATATTTCTCTATACTTATGGAAACTGAACTTATTAAGGGAAATATTAAACCCATTAATAGGACCAAACCATATATTACTCACTTGCTTTATGCAGATGACCTTCTTTTATTTTTACATGTAGACTCTCATAGTGCTAAAACTATTGCTAATATTTTTATGAAATTGGAAGATAATGCAGGTCTATCAGTAAATGAGTTTAAAAGTAAAATTTATTTAGTAAAGGCTGTACCAGAAAATCAGATATTCTCAATATTCTTAAATTTAAAGAAGGCAGTCTGCTAGTTAAATATTTAGGCTTGTCTTTGAGTGTTAATCAAATTAATGATTCAGACTGCACTAGACTTTCAAACATTATTCAGAATAAATTTAAGGGTTGGGCTTGTAAACTTCTGTCTTTAGCTGGTAGGTTAGAGTTAACCCACACTGTCATCATCGCAATCATTATGTATTGGATTCAAGCCCACAATATTCCAGTCAAAGCTATACATAAGTTGGAAAAAGCTTGTGCCAATTTCATTTGGAAATGAAAATAGCATAAAATTGCTTGGGATATGGTCTGTAACCCAAAAAAATCTGGAGGTCTAAGCCTTAGAAATATAAATGATTTGAGAGAAGTTTGCAAACTCAAACTTTTTTGGAAATTTGTCAATAGGAGCTCACTATGGGCTAGAAGGATGAAAACGAATATCTTAAAAACAAAAAAATTTGGACTGTGAAATATGAAAACCATTATTCTTTCTCTTGGAAAAATATACTAAGTTGCAGGGATACTGGGCTAAAACTCTTGGAAAAAAAATTTAAAGATGGTAATCAGACCAGCATATGGTTTGACCCATGGATACATGGTAAAACTTTGGTTAGTCTCTTGGGTTGGAATAATATGCTTTGGTTTGGTGGGTCTCTTGATAATGTTAACATCATCATCCAAAATAATTCTTGGAATACATTTAATCACCCAGCCACTTCAATTTTCAATGAAGCCATAAAAAAGATTTCTATTGACCCACATCTTCAAACAGATACATGGGAATGGAGGCTTACAAAAAAAAGGGGTTTTCTCGTTTAAAAAAACATGGAATTTTATTAGAGGTCATGAAACTAAATTAGATTGGTACAATATTATTTGGAATAAAACGAATTGTCCAAAAATGTCCCACTGTGCTTTTTTTGCTGTTAATAACAGATCGCCAACAAGGGACACGTGCTCGAAATGGAATAAAAATGGTGAAACAGTTTGTTTACTTTGCAAACAAGATGCTGAAAGTATAACTCATTTATTTTTTGATTGTGTCTACTCAAAACATATTTGGTTTATAGCCAAATCAAAACTCAAAATTAATCAGCATCATGCTGTACAAAACATCAGAGAAAGGATCAAATACATTCAAGAAAACTTCAATAAAAGATCAAAAGAGTTTAGGAAAGCAAGCACTATTCTCACAACAACTATCTTTCACATTTGTAAAGAAAGAAATCAAAGACTGCATGCTCAAAAGGAAACATGAAGCATTCAACTATGGAAAACAATAGAAATGGAGAGCTATACTCTACTCAAAAAATTTGAAAGTCAGCACAAATACTCTGATAACATCAACCATATTTTTTGCAACACAAACAATTTGGAGGATGAGTTAGAAACTTTCTTACAGAGGGGAAAATTCAATCTCAATTTCCCTGGAAGCAGTCTCCTTCACCACAGTGGTAATCACTGGATGAAGAAGCCTATAAGCCCCAGGAATTCCAAATACGAGACTACTTCTATTGGTGGTGGCCACCTCTACCACCAAAACAAAGCCCCCTACAAAAGATAAGGAAGTGTACATTATTTTAAACACAATACAATTAATAATATAAATTCAAAAACTGACCTTTCTTTTATCTCACCTGATAGGGGAGGAGGCTACTGCACGTGCAAAAAGAAGGAGCATTTGGATTATCTCCTACATAAAGAAATTTTTTTGCAGCTGGATATGAATAATCAGAGAGTTTCAGATAATTTTTACAAAAGCAAAATCACTAATCTTATTTATCACTTATCTGTTTGGGAAAAAGAGGATTGCAGCGAGCATCAAGCGAATGAAGAACTCGAAGCTTGGGACAACAACAAACTACATGATAAAAAGAAGCTTGCTGCAACTGATGACTTCGATTTCAACTCATCAGCTCCTAATTTCAGATGTCATAAGCAAAAGACGCTTCTTGGGAATGATATCCAAGACATCAGTGATCGTGTTTCCTCAAACAACAGATATTCACCCTCATCTGAGTTATATACCAAGATTAGAAAGCAAAAGGAGTCTACTTGGAACAAAACCTCCTCCCAGATCAATTCGCGAGAGTTAACTCGAGAATCCCCTGAACTAAGTAGAGAAAACAACAAAAAGAAGGAGTTCGCATGGAAGCCCCCTTGACTTCTATGATTTGCTGCTAAATCGACATAGATCGCATGGATCTTTCCCCCATGTTTTAAAATTAGGGTTTTTTTCGTTTGCTTGTGTCTGAGTGAAATGTAAGCGGCGAGGGTTTGCTTGTATCTGAGTGAAATGTAAGCGGGTAGGGTTCCTTTGCCTACCTGTTTGCTTTATTTTGGGTAGGGTATTTTCCTACCTTGCTTTGCTACCGAGCCTTGGGCCTATTTAACTGTTTCAAAAAAATATATCGTTTTTCAAATAAATACAAGGATTTATTTAATGTATGCTTTCTTTTGTTCAAGATTGAAGTGAATGTTTTAAATCAGCTTATTCTCACGTTAAACAGTTGAATAATTTGAAAGGTTTCAATTGGTTTTCCTGCTTAGTCGCTTGCATTTTTTCTTCATTCTCCCCTCAGTTTTAAGTTGGAATTTTATTCATGTCGTGTATGTAAATAGATTTCATACTTTGATGATTGTTGCCTCTCTTTATGTTGTATCTTCATACGTAGTCAGCTAATTCATACTTTTGTTTGTGTTATACCTTATCCACGGATATATTTTTCAACTTCACCCAACATCTTCAAAACATTTTAGTAGAGAAATTTACCGTTTTCCGACAACATCTATTTGTGCAATAGCCAACTTTTATATGGGTCATGCATTAAAAAATTTCTACTAACACCAAAGTTCAATAACAATTGGATTTTAGAATAGAATAGAATTGCGTTAAGTTGTTATAAACCGAGATAAAGAAATACATGTCATTTATCCATTAACTGTCTTTTATTGTTGCTTAAAATTTTGCGGCTTAAAATTATTTTACTTTTTCTTTTTTCTCCTTTTTACATTGACGGATTTCCTCAGGAATGTACTCCATTATTCTGTAAAATTTTCCTTTTTAAAACTAAATTGCAGATATTTGTTCAACTCAAAATTTGTACCACCGAAAATAACTTTACGTCATTTTCAAGGTTTGTTCTTCAAACCCTCCTATCACATAGAAATTTTATCAATTCAATCAACTTCCCCAGACTTATATCAACTTATGCTTCGACCATATTATACAATGTCCGTTTATTCTTTCTCCACCGATTCACAATTCTGTCACTATGTAACATAAAATATGAAATTGATTTCTTATACTGAATTTTCAACGTGATAAAACTACTTCTATTTTAAATTATTAATATCATCTTTTAAAATTTTATTCCCCCATATTTCAGTAAAAAAAGAATAGTATGATGTAAACAAAGATTTGATGTGCTTTTAACAATAAATTTTAAATACTCTATAGAATGTTTTGAAGCAGATCCATTGATATAATTTATGTCTTGATAAGTTAACTAAAATTTACAAGAAATATAACGTTGCTTAATCATATATCCTATTTTTTAACATATGATCCAATTAATTAGTAGAAATCATCGATGTATTATAAACTACTGAATTCCACTTCATGAATCAGTCATACTTTTTGTTGCTTTACAAATTTTAACATGTTTAACAAACAAAAATGTTAGTGTAAACAAATTTTAAGTTGATAGTGATATGATTTACAAGGAATTTTTATCATTGAGGCTTCATATAATATGCGCTTCAAAAATACGAAAGTTCAAAAGTTCATTTGTCAACAAACGTTCGACAATAGGGCTTGAAAAAAGACCACTCTAAAGAAATTATAATCCATGGATATATGTTTTGACATTATATAACTTTAAAATATGCTGGTATTAAATTATATAACTATAGTTGTTAGTTTATTGGACACATTTGTTTCGGTTAGTTCAATGGCTTTATTATGTAGTTGCTTATTTTCAATGTATTTACTTCCATAATTTTTCTTTGCTACGTGATTTCACAAAACCTAGACCTGTTGTCCTTGCATTCATGCATTGGCATAGTTCGTTCTTATAAAAAATCTATTCATTTCTTACTGAAATATGTGGAGCGAAATTTATTACAAAACAAGCTAATGACTTATGTAATTTAATATTTATAGCTTAAGTTTTAACTACGTACAAAACAGCAAGACAATGGGTCTGCAACTATATCTTAGTAAGCCTCTCATGAGAAATTAATATTCGAAAATGTGAATATGGAATAAGTATATCTTTGTTTGGCTCATGACTTACAATTTTGCAACAACTCCTTGGTTTATGAATTTCCCTCTTCCACACATTATACTTTATGTTAGTATAGGTTTTAGCCCTATTCAAACACTAGCTTATTTCCATTGGTGGTAACAAATATGCGACCACATCATGTAAGCAACATGGCTAGAGCTAGGCGAATTCGATATTCTCTTGGGTGGTTGAGGGAAAGAAGGGCTAAAATAAAAAAGAATCCGCTCACGTGTATTACCCAAGTAACATATGTAAGCAGTGACGGTACTACTTACAACTGCGCAAGTGGTGACCTACGAGAATGCAAAAGTTCAAAAACCCCTAAAATTGTGTGTGTTGATTTTCGACATTTCCGCGCACCTACGCGTTCACTTCACCGTGTCTATCCAGGGTCAACGGTCGAAGTCTCCCATGCCGGCGTCCCGATTGAACACCCCTCCATCGCCTCCCATCGGGCATATAATCTGGTCTTGGCAAGACATTGTAACAAAAGGAATCCCCAATGTTACGTGCCACCAATCCCATATATATACCACGATTATTCTGAATATTCTGCGATGTGGGACTTTTAACCCGCTCAATCCACGCACCCACTCCATTTACAATGCGAGCCACACCTAACAATCTCCACATTGGCGAGCATTGCTCAAATCACCTTGGAGTTATACTGAGTTCTCTTCGCAGTTGGATGAGGCTGCTACCCTGAGTTCTCACAAGCAGGAGGGAGCGACTGCTTAACCGTATCTCCACCTTGACGAGCATCCCATGCTCAAGCCCCTTCGGAGCCATGCTTCGGTCACGCTGCATCATACCGGTCACATCGAACCATGGAGCTCTGATACCATGTTGATTTTCGGCATTTCCGCGCACCTACGCGTTCGCTTCACCGTGTCTATCCGGGGTCAACGGTTGAAGTCTCCCATGCCGGCGTCCCGATTGAACATCCCTCCATCGCCTCCCATCGGGCATATAATCTGGTCTTGGCAACACATTGTAACAAAAGGAATCCCCAATGTTACGTGCCACCAATCCCATATATATACCACGATTATTCCGAATATTCTATGATGCGGGACTTTTAACCCGCTCAATCCACGCACCCACTCCATTTACAATGCGAGCCACACCTAACAGTGTGTTCCATCCATATTTTAGGTAAGCAATGATTTTGCCCTAGGTCATTTTCCTATTATCCATCGCGTTGACATTCATCATTAATGTAACTAAATTAGATCAATAGAGAAGTTGATATCGAAGAAGTCTGTGGATTAGACAGAAAAAATATCCTGCTTTAACAAGTGTTGAATTAGGTAATATTGAGAACTATATTACTGGTAAAAGTAGTTCAATTTACGGAAATTAGCTTTCCGCTTTATTCTTAACCCGTACTTTAATTAACTTTCCTTTTCAGACTGTAATGCTACAATGGACATTGCATCAACTTCGCAAATTCCCCCTTATCTGAACATGCAAACGTAAACGAAGTGCCTCCAAAAGCATCCCATTCTTTATCTGCCCCAGTTCATTCTGAAAATGACCTCAACGTCACCTCCGTACAAAATAACTAACATAAATTACACTTCGATGAAATTAACTTCCCTCTTACAAAAAAAACTAAATTTTCCTTCATGCTCCCAATATACAGAACATATTTTTGAGGCTTGGAGCTTTGGTCCCCTAACATATAAGTGTACTTACTGCATTGCAACGGTTTGGTACGAAGAACAAAATAACAAGACAAATGGATTGAAAGATCCTAGGTTCTCAATTTGCTGTCAGGATGGCAAAGTGCAATTGCCACTGTACGCCCATCCACTAGAGTTCTTACAGCGGCTGCTTGGTTATAGAGATGATCCTATAGCAGCTAAATTCAAAACTCAAATCTGTGCATACAATTAAGTTTTCACATTCACATCTATTGGAGGATGTGTAAATAACTCTATTAATGATGGTAGAGGTCCTTATATCTTCCGTTTAAATGGACAAAAACATCACCTAATTGGATCTTTGCTCCTGTGGATGGTACACCAAAATTCTCCCAACTATACATTTATGATACAGAGAACGAAGTTAATAATAGAATACGTGCAAGTGGAAAAAAATAAAAATAAGGATTTAGATCCATGCATTGTTGAAGGTTTTAAAAACATGTTGGATGAAACAAATGAACTTGCCAACATGTTTAGAATGGCAAGAGATCGATTTAATATGTCTGATGAAGAAAATGTAACAATGATAATTATGGAGAAAAGACCTTATGACGGTAGATAGTACAATCGACCAATAGGTTCTGAAATTACATCACTATCTGTAGATCGCAAAATGAATGTAGGATGCCAAAGAGATGTGGTTCTCGAGCATACAAATGGTTTTCTAAAAAGAATAAATGACGATCATCCCAGTTTCATGGCGCTGCAATACCCTCCACTGTCCCTTATGGTGAGGATGGGTATCGTTCTAATATTGAATATAGACATTTGGAAAGGAGAAAAGACTGCAAAAGAACAATTCTTACAAAAAGAAAATTTTACGCTTTTCGCCTGCAACACCATGAAGGTGAAGGGCAAAGTTTGATATATGGTGGTCAACTACTACAACAGCACATTGTTGATGTATATTCAAATGTGGAAGATGAGCACATTGTTTCCACCGAAAAATCTCCATATCAATTTACTATGGTAGCAACTCATCACTTAGAAACTCGAAAATCAACACTGATGATGTTGCAGTCATCGTCAGAATTATTTTTCAATGACTGAAGTGAGTTCAGTGCTATATAGCTTCCAAAATCCATTTTAAAACCATTTCCTTTCGAAAATATTTAAAAATAACACTCTGACCATTATTTTCCACACCACTTTGAAGAAATTTTTCCCAAACTTCCCGAGATTTAAATTTTCAAATTCTGGTTTGAATCCAATTTAATTTTAATACATTTGTATAATTTATACTTATACAAATTTCCAATTAGTTATATAAAATATTTCCAATTTATAATCTTATTTGATTATATATTATCATCCAAACACTCCAAATATGTATATAATAATTTCAGAAAATTATTTCTTTTATGTCAAAATATAATTTGAGTAAAATTATTTCATTTACCCCATTCCAAAACAATGCTGTGTCGAATTACTCTATTCAAATGTTTAGAAACCCCTATCGATACAGTTGTATGGATTGTGCCGACCAGAGTTCATAAGCCACTCAATAAATCAACCAACACAATATAAAACATTTTATATTCACTAATAAATACACGTTCATATCTATTAATACACTCAACTCATTCTAGAGTACTACTGACTCTATCTCGAATGAGTAATCCCCACCAGAGCCAAGGTCCTCGCTTAACCTTCTGCTTTGATACCAAATGTAATGGACCTAGGCTTTTCAACCGTCAGTCAGTGACAACTGGTAGGCTTTTCAACCATCCCAGCCCCACTATAGCATACACCGGTATCTCGAATTTTCTTTTATGACCAGCCTCTCGACTGTAAGCACCTAGCAAACCAACCCATCAAGGCCTTATACTACCTCTCCGGGACATGTAGGGGTAAGAGTCTCTTGCTCGCCACCAAACAGAAAGCAAGAACCCCCTATCATGTGTGAACATATCACCAAGTAAATCTGATCCCGGTCTCTTCGAAACGATTAACGAAATTGGTCAAAATTTGATAGTCGGTTATTTAACTATCAATACCCATCCATAACAATCATGGGCCTTATTTTAAATTTTCCAAAATTTATCTCAAAATAACTTTATAAGATATTACTTTCAGTTCCCCAACATTTGAAAACAGTTTTCAAACCCTTTTTATCTTCACTGGACATTTCCAACTTTTCCCAATACTTAGAATATTTTCTTCACTTCATTTGATATTAAAAACTTGGAAAAATATTCCTTTTATTTCCTTTTTCTTTTCTTAAAAATCATTTACAACTTTATTTGTAAATTTCCCAACTCGTTTCACACGAATTCTATAAATTCCGGAATTTCCTTAACTAATTCCCTTAATATTTTCAAAACCAATTATACTTGCTTATAAACTCAATTCCCTTTGTGTTTCTTTATGAATTCTATTTTCATTCTTCGAAGTTCACATTTATTTAAATTCTTCAAAAAATTTCTTACTCTTTTTCCCAATTCCATTTAAGAATTTTCTTATAAATCATATTCACTGAATAACCCATTTCCAGGCTTCCGAGAAGGTTTATAAATAAATTTAAAACGTTTCAAAACTCTGTACATACATAGATATATATATATATATAAGTATTTTTAAAGAAATAATAATATTTTTATTTTTAAGACATATTCAAATAATTATTTAAAATATTGAAAAACACTTCCTTATAATATCACTTTTCAAGCAGGTTTAAACATTTAGGATTTTATCAAAATAGATATTAAGTATTTTAAAATTTTACTTCCGAGGTATTTCAATACTAACCAACTTTGAAATTTATATAGTTTAATAAATAAGAATTTTCCTTTTAAAATAAAAACTTAGCTTACCGATAAAATAAATTTTAAATCTCAATAACCAAATTTTAATTTATAAATCTTCTCGATTTCCATCACATTACTTCCATCCCGGCCCCCTTAACCATTTCACTTTAAAAATAGTATCTACCATTTTTCTCACCCTATTTTTATATTCCAATATAAATTCTCCCCATAAATTTATATTCCAAACTTACCATCCAATATCACTTCCCTTTTATTTATAAACTCCGTTTATAAATTTTTATAACACTTTTTGAGTTCCACTAAAAATAATCTCATTTATAAAATTCCAATAGATAATATCACTCCAATACTAATATATATACTACTATATATATATATATAATCATCCAATAGAAATTGGTCAGGCCGTGATGTGCGAGAATATCACTCCAATGCTAATATACATACTGTTATATATATATAATCATCCGATAGATAATTAAAATCTATCAATCCAATCAAGCATCCAATAATAATTTAAATTTAAACATTTAAATTTAAATGGGGTAATCCAAATGAGTAGGAAATCCTCACCTTGCGTTTTATTTTGCAAACTCGTTCCAATCTCAACTTGTTTCATGATTTCGGACCTCGTATAAATTAGTGATAACATTTATCAGATCCATGCATTAACTTATGTGTGTGTGTGTGTGTATATATATAAGTTTCACTAATGCCTTCATTAGAAAATAAATTACCTTCACTAATGCAAATCCCCTATGCTTAAAGGCTATAGCTTTCGAACACACGACATCACGGCCTGACGAGTCACCTCATACCAATGTCGACCCCCTTCTTTTCTGTCGTGCCGACATCCCCACACGCGCCATATTCCCAAATCAACTCAACCTTAAACGTGGCCTCGTCGCACGCGATTTCCCCCGTAGAACCAAACTGCAGCCCTAACAGTCGAACGCTACATTATAGTCGATCCTTGCCGAGTTTGCCTTCCATTCTCTGCCCAAAATTGTACTGGCCACCCCCTCCTGTGCTACCGCCCCTCGTCGAGCATTACCTTCGCCGACCACGACCCATTACGCGTGCTCGCGACAACCCCTCCCCCGCCTCCATCCACTCATGCTCGAGCCCATTGGCAATGAGCCTTCCCTCTTGTCATTCGGCTTAATCGAATTCGACCAGCGAGGTTTTCGCCTGGTTACGCTCTATCTTTTTTTTTCCTTTTTTTATAAACGAATTCCTTCGTTCGAACTTCAAGGAGGAAGAGGAAGTACGCGTGATATTTTTAAAGGAAGAAAATGCCGGCAGATTTGAAAGAACGAAGGGAAAGGTACATGATGGGTGGCGTGTAAGATGAAGGCTACAGTGACTGAGGCGAAGGGGGAAAAGTTTTAATGGAAATATATTTGTCAAGTCAAATATATATATATATATATATAAATTCAAATCGTCTCGATTACATATCTCAAAACCACGAACCCCTACCAAGGTGTGCCGCTAGGCGTTTATAATGTTATATCCCTATTCCGAATGCAATAGAAAAGGTTCCGAGTCCTAATTCGATCGTATGGAGAAGATAGCTTTTTGGACTCAATTATTATATTAAATTTCGATATAAATTTCAACGTGTTTATACACTGTTCGACCAAATGACAACTTCAAACACTATGAAATTTTAAATCCGATAATAATACACTATTACAGATCCAATGGAACTGGTTTCATCGAATTCCGAGACTGTGCCTCGGAAGGCTATTTTTAAATGTCAATTTGAACAACTATTTTCAAAATTAAACAGATCACTTTTAAATTCAATTTTAAAACTTTTATTATCTTCATTATTATTAATATAAATTTTACAAGTCTTTAAATAATTTTTATCGGGCTTAAAACTCCAGATTCACTATTTTATCCAATATTCAATTTAAACTTCAATAATTAAATTATCCAATAATCGCTATATTTGAATTCTGAATTTATCTTATAAATAAAAACCAACTTTCATATTCAAAAATCAATTTATAATTCAAATTAAATATTTAAAACATTTAAATATTCACAATTCACCGTCGAAAAATCCGGGTCGTTACAGAAGAACTGCCCCAAAGCATACAAGGAGCTTACAATGGTAAAGAAAGAAAACCAACTATTATTTTGAAAGCCGTTGCTTCATATAATTTATGAATATGGCATGCTTTCTTTGGAATGCCTGGATCTAATAATGATTTAAATGTTATTGAGAGGTCACACTTATTTAATGATCTGGCACTTGGTCGAATAACTCCAGCGTCGTTCACTCTTGGGCAAAACACTTACGAGCATGGATATTACCTTGGTGATGGAATTTATCTAAAATGGAGCACCATTGTGAAGACACGTCCAAACCCAATAACAGCAAAGCAAGCAAAGTTTGCTGCGATGCAAGAAGGACAAATAAAAGATGTAGAAAGAGCTTTTGGCATTCTACAGTCCAGATTTGCTATGATTAGCAATCCATGTAGACTTTGGTTTCGGAAAAAATATATCCAGAATCATGTTTGCATGTATTATTATGCATAATATGATTATTGGTATATCTATACCAATAGGGGTCGACAAAGAAGCGAAGTGGGTAACCGAATTTGTAAGTAGAATACAAAATTTAGAAAAAGAGAAAGGATCTTTTGCTTTAAATATACTAGAAAAAAGAACCAGATCGAAATGGTTTAAAAAAGAATAGTTGGTAATTTGAAATACAAGCTATAAATTCTTTTTCTAGATCGGAATCTTGAAGTCGAAAGGGATATGGACGAACAACAACGTCACTACGAATATGATGGTGCAGGGTAAATGCCAAAAGTATTCCGAGATGATATTCTTATAACAGAAGAAGCATTCAACGTTCACATGGAACGACAACTTTCATACCGCGACGCACAACTTCACAACCGGCTCCAAAAAGATCTTATGAATCACGTTTGGAATTACTTTGGTGATTGTTAGATTAGATCTGTCATGTATGTACGCATTTGCGTTGTGATGGTATTTAAGTTGTATTATTACTATGTATGTCATTTCCTTCAACATGTTATTCTGTTTGGTTATCGACTTTGTCTAAATGGAAATAAGAATGGTACAATAATAATTAATAATAAAATACAACATATTTAAATAAACGATACATTACACCGAAAGTAGTACAACTTAAACAATTCTAATACTAAAACAAACTACTTTGAGGGAATTTGGAAATAATTATTTATCGTTTGTCCTCCATCCAATACTGCTTTTACATGTCATCCATCCTCGTCAGATCTTTATCCATAATCATTTGTTCTTCCCTTCCCCTTTCTATATCCAACTTTTGTTGTTCAATTTCTACGAACTTGCGCATCACATCAATCTTCTCCTGTGCTTGCCTGCTTCTTTCTTGATGCCTTCTTTCGTGAATTTCAAAAGCGGCATTCACTATAGCGTCCACCACAGCATCAACTTTATTTTTTCTCTTGGCTGCTTTTGCCCCAATTGGTCTATAACTTTCATTCAGTCTCTGGTTGAGCGCATCCGACTCATTTTCTCCCTGAAATTGACTTTCTCTACAAGATGAATTTTCCAGGCTTGACGAGTATGAAGATTTCGATGCTTTGTTCTTCCCCTTCCCCTTCGTTTGAACGTCTCGAAGGCTCTTACCGTTATCGGAGTTCCACTTCAGTGTGCTTGTCAGCAACTCGTAACAATTAGGAAATTGGAAGTAATGCACTTTTTTATCTCCTTTTTTCCTTGAAAAAGCTTTATGAATTCCTCATTCGCCCTTTTTTCTGTAAATCCAAAAAGAAAAAAAATAACTAATCATATTTAATACAAAAAACTAATAATAACAAGAAACATACCAAATGCTCTTCACCTCCCATTCCACTAGGGTTCGTTTATTTATTTTATAAATCTGTGATTCATAAAACTGAGTTTGTCGATTGATTTTGCCGAGTCGACATTGAATCGTCGATAAAGGTCGAGTATTTTCGAGATGCTTAAGGTTGAAGGTATACATTATTTTCTTCCAAAACTTATCGCCTCTCAGATCGTTGTCTCTAATCGGGTCGTTCGTATAGTGACAGTAAATGTTGCATAAATCGTAGTCCTCGTCGCTTCTCCATGGATTGGACCAATGCTGCGTGGGAGGTGTGCTCGGTTGTTGATGACTGTCGTCGAAGTAATAGTTTTGAGGCTGAGAAGGATGCGTGAAGTTTCCAAAAGACGAAGTCATTTTCAGATAACATAGTTTGTTGAAGAAATGAATGAAGATGTTTGTGTAGATATGATGAGTTAAGAGAGTGAATTTATAGAGAAGACGGAAAATGGTTGTTGCAACTAGCCGTTGGGCACCGAATGCTGATTTAATCAACATTCGAAGCTGGGCGCGGATTATGCGTAACCCCTGAATATTAGCCTTAATATTCAGATGTAATTCGACCGTTGGAGTTGTTTTTCAGATTCACGGCTTAATACTAGGCTGAATATCTCCTTGTTGGAGATGCTATTACTAGCCGAGGCATAAATAACTGCCTCTAAATCTAATGCACTTTCTAAATTTTGGTGTTAAAAGTTAATGTACCGCCAAATTTTGATTAGTCAGCATTGCATCCATTGTAATTAATGTTTTTAGAATTTACTAGAAGAGAAATCTCATTGATGTTTCAAGACAACCTTCGTCTCAATTTTTTTTACAGGTATGTTGTTCTTCTTAATCTTTATTTGTTTTATTCAATTACTCCTTAAATTATCTTCTCTCTTCTACTCATGAGGTTTATACCAGGGATTTCAATTTAGGAATTCTACGTAGAATCCAATTATTAAGGTTTACGATTTCATACAACTTTTGATGAATCAAATTTTATTAATGTATTAAACTTTTCATTAGACTGTTCTACTACTACTTTCAAAACTATTGTTGGCGTATGATATGAAAATTTCAACATGATGGTTTTTAATTTAGGGATTTTATGTGAAATGCCTTATAGACCACTGAGTTTGCTCAAAAGACGAAGAAATAGCATTATGTCTGTTAGCACCAAAATTGGTCACTAACCTCGTAGAAAAAGATTGTGTAGAGAAATAAGTGATGAAGGTAAATTAAACAGAGAAGACAATGCTAATTTAAATGCAGAAAGTAAGAACACCAAATTTATAGTGGTTCAGCGTAATTGCCTACGTCCACTTTGAGATTAAACTTTATTGATCTTCTTAATGATTGATTACAAATACAATTCATAGATCAAATGCTTGAATGAAGTTGTTAAGTAGAGAAGATGAGTCTCAAAAATGGCAGAGTCTCCCCAGTGTTCTCCAAAAAAGCTCTCTTTTTACTGTGACCCTGCCCCTCTATTTATAGACAAAGATGGGCTGGACTTCCCAAGTGGGCTTGGTAGCCGAACACTCTAGCTCAGGTGCAGTGGTCGCTGCATGCCGAACCAGGTATGCCGAACGCTATAATGCCGAACAATCCTCTCTATGCCGAACGGTATATTCAATGTGTGGGAAGTGCAGAATGGTTGTCAGTTGAAGCCGAACGTGTCTCTGTCTGAAGCTCTTGACCGAACAATGCTCTCTGACCGAACGATGCATTCAGGCCGATCGATACTGTCACGTTGAGTAGTTATGCACACCGAATGTCTTCCGGATGCCGAGTACTTCCGTCGCCGAGTTCTACTGTCGCCGAGTTCTACTGGGCGCCAAATACCATCTGATGCCGAGTTCTACTGTCGCCGAGTTCTACTGGGCGCCGAGTACTAGTTGATGCCGAGTTCAAGCTGATGCCGAGCATTACCTGATGCCGAGTGCTATCTGAAGCCGAGCACTACCTGATGCCGAGTGCTATCTGATGCCGAGCACTAATCGATGCCGAATACTACGCCGAGTACTACCTGACGCCGAGTATTATGGATGCCGAGTACTTCGCCGAGTACTCCTAGATGCCGAGTGCTACTGGATGCCGAGTACTACGCCGAGTACTCCTTGATGCCGAACACTTTCTGATGCTGAGTTCCACTGGGAGCCGAGTACTAGTTGCCTGGTTAAATCTCCAGGAAACACTTGCCCCCCAAAGTGTATCACGTGACTGAACGTGATGCGCTTTGAATCTAGTTTAACTTCCCTTGGTGATGCCTCCTTGAGAATATCTGTGCCGGAGGTGTGTGACGAGCGTGGCATGAACGTCGAACGATACGTTCGAAGCCGAACAATCCTTATGCGCCGAGTGACACTTCGCTTTGAAGCCGAACGCTACGACTTTGACCGGTTCCACCGGGTATAGCCTTTTCAACTTCTATCTTCCCCCTATAAAACCAGGTCCTTCCCGTCTCCTCTCCTTTACCTTTTCACTTCTGCCACTCTTCAAAGATTTGCAATTCTCGCTAGCTGATCAGATTCAACACTTGACCATTCCTTCCTAAGCTCCAATCTGCAAACTAGGTACTGTTCCTTGTACAACTCGAATAGGTTTCAAACGAGATGGCCAAGTGTGTCATGTAGAAAGCTTTCGAGTAGGTTGTCCTTATTGCCGAACGATGATGCGAGGCAAGGAGGAATGATTTGGAGTGTTTGCACATATGGCTATTGGATTTAGCTTCTTCGCGCCGGACCGAAGTTAAAAAGGAAATGAAAACGTTGGAGGTGGTAAGGGTGTTGGATGGCACAGCTCTGGTTCGGCGTATGTTGTCATGCGCCGAATGGTGGAATGGAGGGCTGCCGAACAGTATTTCATCCGAACAAACTAAGGAATGCCGAACAACAACTTAGCCAAACAAACCAAAGCCGAACACCTGTTTAAATGCCGAACAATAACTTAGCCGAACCGAACCCAAGCCGAACACACTTAAATGCCGAACCGTATCAAGGTCGAACAACATAAATATTGAACAACTGACATGCCGAACTATGCTTAGGCCGAACACTCCAAATGCCGAACAGAACTTAGACCGAACAATACGATTACCGAACAGAACTTAGACCGAACAATACGATCGCCAAACAATATACATGTTGGACAATTAACATGCCGACCGATGCTTAGGCCGAACACTTATTAACCTTGCCTATTCATATAGCAAAAACAAGGACCTGGACCTAAGCACACTATCACATGAAACTGATCCGGATCATTAACCCCATAGCTTCAGTAGACATAGATCTGAGCTTAGATTAACATTCGTTTCCCGAACTTGAAACTATAACCATCACAAGGCGGGCTTTTTGAGACGGTCAGCGATGACGGTCTTCGAAGGCGATGATTCGAAGCCCATTTTTATATCTTTGAAATCTCTAGATTCTTATTGCTTGTACACGATTGCTCGCACTAGTTCACACATCACGTGGGGGGAAAATTCGTGTTGTTAATTCTAACGCTCGACGTTTTTCAAGTATAGTTTTCTCAGGCACTTAGCCAGGTTCGTTATTTATTGAGTATGTCAAGAAAGTCTAGCTCCGCCACTATATCCGACAGGCCTGGGCCGTCATCAAGGCGAGAAGCCGCTGATACTTCTAATCCGCCGACTTCCACGGCTCATAACTTAGCACCCGATGCCCTGGAGGCAACGATTCTACTAGACAATCCGATCGATTCACAGGCTTCGAAGATCAATGAAGCCGCACTCCAATGGATATGCTCCATCCACGGGATTCCTTTCGCTGATGTGCTAGTCCCTTCGCGACATGATCGCCCTCACCTGCCCCCAGTCGGATACACCACTTGCAACAAGTTCATGTGTTGGATGGGCAGCGTGCCTCCGTTTAACCTATTTCTTCGGGACGTGTTACAGTATATCGACATTGCCCCGTCGCAGCTGCACCCGAATGGTCACGCGTTTCTTCATGGGACCTACCTACTCTTCATGGCCGTCTTCTCTAGAGCTCCAACTCCTGGCGACATCAGATACATCTATATGGTCAAGAGGCGGAAAGACAGCCCTTCCTTCATGTTCCTTGAGCCCTACCACAAATGCCAGATCTTAACAGGGGCATGTAGTAAATTTGCCCTGTATAAACAGGAATGGTTCTACGTGCGTTGCCCTCCTGGTTTTGCGAGGAGATGGGTTGAAGGCAGTAAGTCTCTCCACTGAATCATCTTTCGCGATGAATCGGAGTCATGCTTTTTCTAACTCATTGTTTCATCTTTTTTAGATATCAACCCGTGTCCGGAGGGCCGAGGATATTCTGAGGCCGTTGAAGCCATTAGAGCTCTTCCTGCCGAGAAACGAGACATTCGGACCATCATTTCAAACGAGTCATTGTCGAGGTTTGGCTTGCTTGCCCCTGGTCGCCGGATTAGCCTTCCGGAGGGCGTCTCTATTCCCAAGCCGGCATCTGGTAAAGGGAAAAAACTGGCTGGGTCGTCATCACGCCGAACTCCCGATGCGCACGAAGAAGGCGAGCACAAAGAGGATGACGCTCCTGAGACCCAAGACGAGAATGTAGGTCCTGCTTGGGATTCGGCTGTCGAAGTTCACGACATTGACACGTCATCCTCCCCTTCGAAGGGAAAGAAAAGGTTAAAATACAAAACCCGAAAAGAGAAAGTTGGTGGTACTTCAAAAGTTACGCCTGTCCCGCCAGAGAAAGAGGCGTCCTCACAGCACCTGGAGAGTTCTCTAAGGGGCTTGTCGAATCTTTCTATCCCCGACGACATACTTAACTACGGGTTTGACGATCCTGAAGCCCTCAAGTTTTCTTCGCCCGCTAGAGGCAATGCGGGAGTTCAACTCCAAGTCCAGGGAGACAATACTCCGATTAGTAAAGATAAAAGAACTGGTCTGTAGGGGGGAACACTAGGACACACACGCACATGCGCATTCCATCACACACTTCAAGTTCTTTCTTATTTCCCGGATTTTTCTTAACTCGTTGTTATCTCCATTCTTTGCAGGTGACATGGGACGCTCTCATGGATTCGATCGCCTTCATGGCTCTTCCATATTTCATCATTCTGGACAGGACTCAGGTTCAAGCAGATGCAGGGACATAGATGATTATGAAGATAGAGACAATCGTCCCCGCGAGTCGTCTCACCGTAAGAAGGCATATTCTCAATCTTCACAATCCCGTGATCCTCTTCCTCCAACTGAGCCGAATAAGGAGAAGTCTTCACAGAAGGGTCACCAATCTGATGCTCCTCGAGAACAACACTCCGGTTCATCGAGTACAAGGCAAGTGCGGGAGCAACGAAAAAGAGCGGAACTTCCAAAGCCTCCTCCCCCTACTCCCGCGGTTGATCCAACTGTAGCGGAAAAGATGGTCGATCTTAAGGCCAAGTTTCCAAAAATTTGCTTCGACGGTTTGAAGTTTCTCCCGACTATTCACCATATTCCCGGGCACGTGAAGCAGAGTGCCATTGCCTGCAATAACGACGTCTATGTTCAACATGACGCGTTTGTACACTTGGTTGAAAAGATCTCGGAGGTGTCCGTTGAGCGTCAATATGAGATTGATCGCCTGAAATTGGAGGCTGGCTGCGACAAAAACATCATCAAGCACCAAGACGAAGAGCTTGCTTCGTACAAGTCGAAGTTGGAAGCTGCCGAGCAAAGCGCAAAAGATACTGCTGAAGTAGTTACTCGTTTAGAGATGGCTCACAAAAAAGAGCTTGATGAAGCAGTCCAGCGCAGCGGTGCCCTCGCCCTAGAAAAAGATTCCGTTCAAAAAGAAAGGAACGCGCTCGCCACTCAAGTCAGAGAGTTGAAAGAATTACTCTCCAAGGAAAAGGAGGACAAGATAGCTGCTCAAGAAGAATCACAACGATATTGTGATGAAATCGTCGCCACTCGTCTCCTGAAAACGAAACTCGATGATGAACTTGCTGGGGTTGAGAAAATGAAGGACGAAGCCCGTGAGGAGGGCAAAAGAAAAGCTGCGGAGGAGATTGACTCTCGCCTCGAGGCGGCCGCAGAGGCTGGCAGGGAAGAGGTCAAATGCATGTTTGACCCGTTGATTGCTGAGTATGGAGCCCGCGTCCTTATGCATCGTGACTTAACATTCTTGGGCGATGGCTATCTCGAATCCCTAGCTGAGGCCTGGGAAACCTTAGTAAAGATCAGGAAAATCGAGTCGGGCTCTAAAGAGGTCGATGAGGATGCTTTGGTGAAGGAGTTTCTTAGGGGGAATGAGCCAACGGATCTGTCCGCAGCTTTGGCGCTTTATAACAAAGGCTGTCCCCTTCCAAAAGAGAAAAGTGATGAAGTTAGCCCGTCTGGGGCCGAGACTACGGCTCCTCATATTGCTGCTCCTCCCGTTGCTCATCCGGCCGGTCGGCCGACACTTGACCCGTTCGAGCAGCATGCCGGCTATGATCCTGAAGATCCCGGGCTTGGCGTTCACGTGCTATCTCCTATTCTGGAGGGAGAAACCTCATGCGCAACTGATAGCCAACCAGAACCCGGTAGGAAACACTTTTTTTCCTAGAAGTCAAAAGATCTTGTTATTTTCCAGCATTTATTCGTTCTAATGTTCATCTTTTATGTTTTCATGCAGGCTGCTCTAATGCCGAGCCAACTCCGAGGAGCGATGACGCCAAGGAGGAGGCAGAGAAAACAAGCGACGCTGTTCATGCGGGAGTAATTCCCGGTCCCGATGCTCAAGTGATTGGTGTGCTAGATGATGATAAGCTTGACACTTCATCTCCTGCCGAAGGGAGTGACGAAATCGAAATCACTGGCGCCTCTGAGCATACCTCAAAGGTGAGCATGAAGGACCGCCTCGCCGTAGAGGAGAAGAAAAAGGTCGAGGTCAAAGTTGAACCCGAAATACTGGAACTCACCGACCCTCGGAACAGACCTTTGAAAATCATTCTCCCGGGCAGGTCTAAACCACTGGATGTTCTGTCCCCTACTCCCGACTACGCTTCTTTGGCAAGCAAGAAATCCAAGAAAAAGCGTGAGGGAGAGGAGTCGTCGGAAAAAACAAAGGAAGATAAGAAGAAGAAAACGAAGAAGTAATCGATACACTCGTTCAACGAGCTTCTTGCTTAAGTCTTGTCGTTGCTTTTATTTTTTGTGGCTTGCAGTTTGTATAGATAGGTTCTGAACTCTGAGTTTCGTAGGAGTAACTGTGTAACCCCATTTTGAACTACTGAATGAAGTTTAGTTTCTTTTTCGTTTGAATGATTCTATTGCTTTTCTTTGGTTTGTTGACTAACTGTAGTCATGACTCCACTTGTTACGAGTTGCATTATCTCCCAGTCTACTTGCGTGTTGTTCAAACATTTCCAGACGTGGCTTACTTCTTGTTCCACATTTCTCGAGTACTTGGACTTTTTTCTGAATCGGCGCTCTGGGGATTCGGAGATTTGAAATCGTTTATACCCTAGTCCGCGCTCCGGGGACTTAGAGTATTCTGATCCATGCTCTAGGGATTCGGAGATTTGGAATCATTTATACTCTAGTCCGCGCTCCGGGGACTTAGAGTACTCCGATCCGCGCTCCGGGGATTCGGAGATTTGAAGTCGTTTATACTCTAGTCCACGCTCCGGGAACTTTGAGTACTCCGATCCGCGCTCTGGGGATTCGGAGATTTGGAATCGTTTATACTCTAGTCCGTGCTCTGGGGACTTAGAGTACTCCGATCCGCGCTCCGGGGATTCGGAGATTTGAAGTCATTTATACTCTAGTCCGCGCTCCGGGGACTTAGAGTACTCCGATCCGCGCTCTGGGGATTTAGAGATTTGGAATCGTTTATACTCTAGTCCGTGCTCTGGGGACTTAGAGTACTCCGATCCGCGCTCTGGGGATTCAGAGATTTGGAATCGTTTATACTCTAGTCCGTGCTCTGGGGACTTAGAGTACTCCGATCCGCACTCCGGGGATTCGGAGATTTGAAGTCGTTTATACTCTAGTCCGTGCTCCGGGGACTTAGAGTACTCCGATCCGCGCTCTGGGGATTCGGAGATTTGGAATCGTTTATACTCTAGTCCGTGCTCTGGGGACTTAGAGTACTCCGATCCACGCTCCGGGGACTTAGAGTACTCCGATCCGCGCTCTGGGGATTCGGAGATTTGGAATCGGTTATACTCTAATCCGCGCTCCGGGGACTTAGAGTACTCCGATCCGCGCTCCGAGGATTCGGAGATTTGGAATCGTTTATACTCTAGTCCGTGCTCTGGGGACTTAGAGTACTCCGATCCGCGCTCTGGGGATTCGGAGATTTGAAGTCGTTTATACTCTAGTCCACGCTCCGGGGACTTAGAGTACTCCGATCCACGCTCTGGGGATTCGGAGATTTGGAATCGTTTATACGAGTCTGTATATCGTATAGGATAATGTAATTCGTCATCCGATCATGAGATATAGAAACATTAGTGATTTGTGGAAAATACAGCATCAAGCCTTTATTAATGAAAAACAACTAGACTGCTTGATTACATAGTTAAAAAGAAGCTAAGCTAAAACTGAACGAAAACACATAGGAAATAACAGTGCCTAAAACAAGAAAGGAAAACATGCTAAATGTAATAATGCCGCAAATGCTCACTTTTCCATGCCCGGGGGAGTGTCGTGCCATCAACGGTCGCTAGCTTGAATGTTCCTTCTCCAAGCTTCCGTTCAATGACGTATGGACCTTCCCAGTTGGGATTCATACGCGATGGAACCGAGAAAAATCGTTTCAGAACGAGATCACCTATATCAAAAGTTCTTGGGCGGACTCTGCCGTCGTAGTAACGCTTGATTCGGTGCCTATGTGCTGCCGCCCTTAATTCGGCCTCTTCATGCTTTTCATCGATGCAGTCCAGTGATTCCAACAAGAGGTCCTGGTTCGTCTTGGGATCATAGTACGTCACTCGGTGTGATGGAACTTCAAGTTCCACGGGTATAACGGCTTCCGAGCCGTAAGCCAAGGCGAATGGAGTGTGGCCGGTCGCGGACTTGTGGGTAGTTCTATAAGCCCATAGTGCTGTTGGGAGCTCATATACCCACTTGCCTCCAACCTTCTCCAGACGCTTCTTTAGTATGGACTTGATTATTTTGTTAACGGTCTCGACTTGTCCGTTAGCCTTTGGGTGTGCAACGGCGGCGAACTTCTTCTCGATGCCATACTTTAAACAGAACTCTCTGAACTCTCTGCTTTCAATTTGCGTCCCGTTGTCTGTAATGATGGTTCGGGGAAGGCCAAAGCGGCATATAATGTTTCGTACAACGAAGTCAATGACCTTCTTAGATGTGATTGTGGCCAAAGGCTCTGCCTCAGCCCATTTTGTGAAATAGTCGACTGCAACTATCGCGTACTTCGCACCACCTTTAGATATAGGCAAAGATCCGATTATGTCGATTCCCCAGATTGCAAATGGCCAGGGACTAACCATTTGTGTGAGTTCCGTTGATGGAGTCCTCGGGATTTTCGCATATCTTTGACACTTGTCACATTTTCTTGCGTAGTCCGCAGCGTCCCGATTTACGGTCGGCCAGTAATATCCGTAGCGGGGGACCTTCTTTGCTAGCATTTTCCCCCCAGTATGGTCGCCACATTCTCCTTCGTGAACCTCTCTTAAGACCCGCTTTGTCTCGTCATGAGCGATGCACCGTAATAATGGGACTGAGAAACCTTTTCGATACATTAATCCATCCTGCATCACGTATCGCGCGGCTTTTCGAAGGACCTGGCGTCTTTCGCTCCTTTTTTCTGGTAAAGTCCCGGTCGTCAGGTACAGTTTGAATGAGGTTATCCATGATTCCTTCTCGATTTTCGTTTCCAATATACAATCAACTTTCATCTCGTATATGCTCGGGGCGTGCAAGGCCTCAACGGGATACAATCCCATTTGTTGTGCATCGCCTGTGCTTGCAAACTTAGCCAACAAGTCGGCTTCTCTGTTCTGTTCGCGCGGGACATGCGAAATGTCATAATGCTCGAGATTCGACAGTAGCTCTTGGACCTGAACAAGGTATGGAGCAAGCTTCTGTCCCTTGGCTTGGTAATCTCCCCGCACTTGGTAAACCACCAACTGTGAGTCACAAAAGACCTCAACTGATCTGATCCCGAGTTCTCCGATGAGCTTCAAGCCAGCAATCAATGCTTCATATTCTGCTTCGTTATTCGTAGCCGGGAAATCAAGCTTCAAAGCATAACAGATTGATCGGTTTTCCGGAGTTATAAGAACTACACCTGCGCCGGAGCAACGGTCATTGGATGCCCCATCAGTGTATAATTTCCATCGAACGGGGGGAATGGCGTCGTGATTATCTGGTTCTGTGGGCATGGTAAACTCAGCGATAAAATCTGCTAACGCTTGCCCTTGTATGGCTCTCCATGGCAAGTAGGCGATATCAAACTGGCTCAACTCGATGTTCCATTTTAGCAATCTTCCAGAAGTTTTGGTCATTGGAGTACCTACCGCAGGGGTTGATCGGTATGAACACTAATTGAGTGTGCTTGAAAATATGGGCGTAGCTTACGTGATGCAATCACCAAGCAATAGGCCAATTTCTCGATTTTAGGGTAATTTCTTTCTACCCCCGTTAAACGCTTGCTAACATAATACACCGGCTTTTGGATTCGGTCCTCCTCGCGAACTAAAGCCGCACTTATTGCATGTGGGGATACAGCCAAGTATACGTACAGCATCTCGTGGTTTACTGGTTTTGACAGCACTGATGGACTCTCCAGATGCCTCACCAGATTCCGGAATGCTTCCTCACAACTAGACGTCCATTCGAAGTTCCTTTTCCCTTTCTTTATTATATCAAAGAAAGGGATGCACTTGTCAGTTGCCCTTGATATGAATCGACTTAGCGCAGCTACTTTTCCATTCAAGCTCTGTACCTGTTTTATAGTCCTGGGTACTTGCACATCTCGAATAGCTTGGATCTTTTCGGGGTTAGCTTCAATTCCCCTAGCATTGACGATGAATCCCAAAAACTTCCCTGACGCAACGCCGAAGGAACACTTCAGAGGGTTGATCTTCATCCCGTAATACCTGAGTATGTCGAACATTTCAGCCAAGTCTCGAATGTGTTCGTTTGACTGTCGTGACTTCACGAGCATGTCATCCACATAGACTTCCATCGTCCTACCAAGCTGGTCCTTGAACATTCGATTCACCAAACATTGATAAGTCGCTCCTGCGTTCTTCAGTCCGAAGGGCATTACTACATAACAATATAGCCCGACATCTGTAACGAAGCTGGTGTGTTCTTGGTCCGGGATATGCATCGGGATTTGGTTGTACCCCGAGTACGCATCCATGAATGATAACAGCTCATGTCCTGCGGTGGAGTCGACCAACTGATCGATCCTTGGTAACGGGAAACTGTCCTTGGGGCACGCTTTGTTCAAATCAGAATAGTCTACGCAAGTTCTCCATTTCCCATTTGCCTTTTTCACCAGTACGGGGTTCGATACCCACTCAGGATAGAGGGCGTCGCGGATGAACCCATTGGCTTTGAGTTTGTCCACCTCCTCTCTGAGAGCAGCGGACCTCTCCGGGTCCATTCCTCTCCTCTTTTGTTTAACTGGGACGTATTTCGGGTCTATGTTCAACATATGACTCGTGATGGCGGGAGAGATCCCACACATATCAGAATGCGTCCAGGCGAAAACATCAAGATTCGCCCGGAGGAAGTCACTAAGGTCTTCAGTCATTGCGGAGCCAAGCTGTGATCCGATCTTCAGTAATCGCGAAGGGTCTCTTTGGCTGACTGAAATGTCAACCGTCAATTCAGCCGGCACCGCCTTTTCTTCCCTGGGTTTCTCCTCGTCGTCTCTTGGATCTATGTCTCTGAAGATCCGAGAGTTATGCCCGAGCCAGGGCTCGGGCACTACTTGTCAATTATCCGTATTATGGATGCGGACGGGATTGTCCGCAACCTTTCCTTTCTCCCTCCGGTGGGCCCCTCGGAGCTCAGCCACATAACAGGAACGACCAGCTGCTTGGTCGCCATGAACAATACCTACTCCTTTGTCAGTTGGGAACTTTAAAGTTAAACACCACGGGGCCAATGCTGCCCTAAACTCAGCCAGGGCCGGCCGGCCCAAGAAGACATTATATGGAGAATCCACATCCAAAACTACGAAGGGTAGAATTCGCACCCTCCGACGCTCGCCTTGTCCCAGTTCAACTGGTAACTCGACATACCCCACTGCATCGGTCGCAGTGCCGTTAAATCCGTGGATACGAGCCTTGGACGGTTTCAAGTCCTTTGTTTCCATTTTCATTTGGTCATAAGCCTTTTTGAAGATGATGTTGACAGAACTTCCGCAATCAATCAGAATTCTCTTCACATATGCCGGTCCAATCGTCGCAGATATGACCATCGGGTCGATGGTTGGAGCCTCCACTTGATCAACATCCCTGTTTCTGAACACTATGTCGTCTGTCATTACGCGCTGCTGCTTGGCAGGAGTCCCATCCTCCACGTTTGAACAGCACTCAAAATCTACATGTTTCAGGGAACTTGCATACCACTCCATCTCTTGCCAATTCTTATTCGCGGGGTGAGGTCCGCCGATAATAGTATTTATGACTAGTCTTCCCACGGTTCGGGCAGGCTCCTCGGGGTGACGCGGGGTCGGTGCGCGACCTGGGTTGGACGTTCCCTGTCCTCCTTCCTGTGGATCCTTCACAAATTCTTGCAACTTCTTTTGCCTGATCAACTTCTCGATAGCGTCGTGCAAGTGTCTGCACTCTTCCGTATTGTGCCCATAAGTCTCATGGAAGCGACAATATTTCCCAGTTCGCTTCTGCTCCTCGGTTGATTCTTTTGGACGTGGCTTTCTGTACTGAAAAGTATTGCAGGTAGATAGATAAATGTTCTCAAGAGGCGCATTAAGCGGAGTATACTCGTTGTAGCTTGGAATTCTCGATTTCCACTTCCCCGCTTCTCTCTTCTTCCCTTAATTTCTTCCTCCGGACTCCTTAGACTGCCCAGGCTTGTTCTGGACATTGACTTGGACCTTTCCCGAGCTGTCTCCGGACTTCTTCACAGCAACGTTGCTTTTCATAGACTCTTGGACAGGTCCTGGTGCCTTATCTCGTCTTACCCACCTGGCTTCCTCTCTCCTTATGAATTGGTGTGCCTTTGAGTAGAAACGCTCTAGTGTGGTCGGAGGTTTTCCTGCCAACCAGTCTCCAAATTCAGACTCCGGATCCACACCTCTCATCACAGCCATTAGAATTGCATGATCATTGGGATTACTTACTTCAGTTGCCGCAACATGGAACCTTTGTAAATATTCCTTCAATGACTCCCCGGGACTTTGGATTACACTTGACAGAGACATTACGTCCTTCGGACGAGTAGTGTGTATCCTGAACTGCTCAATAAACTTCTTTGCCAGCTCCTCGAAATTGGATACAGACCGTGGAGGAAGTCGGGTAAACCACATAGTAGCGATCCCAGATAGAGTAATTGGAAAGCATCTACACTTGGTGGCATCATTTGCTCTAGCTGAATCCATCATCCATTCGTACCTCATGACATGCTGTCTGGGGTCAGTCTTTCCCTCGTACGCAGGGATAGTTGGCATACTAAACATTCTAGGGTACGCCGCCTGTAACACAACATCTGTGAACGGAGTATGACTCCTTGATACTCCCCAATCGTCATTCGTCAAACCCTGATTTTCTTTCATCAATTGCCTGACCATGGCTGTCAGGTCTGGTGTTTGTATGGAAGGTGGGAGATTAGAGTCCGTTCTACGTGACTGTCCATGTTGATGCCTCCTCTCCTGGCGATCTACCAATCGTGCGTCTTGAGGTTCGACATCATTAGCGTTTTGATGGTCTGGGCTTCCAGCTTCCACCTGTACTCCAGTTCCTAAGTTTCCAGCTCCGACTTGGTCGCGGTTTCCAGCCGTTTGAAAATCAGCACCTGTCCTCGCAGCTTCAGTTTTACGGCGTCTACGCCTGGGAGGTTCGTCAGAAGAAGTTGAGCTGTCGGATGAGGAATAGGGAGCGGGATTGCCCCCGGCATTCTGTTGCTGCTGTTGAGTGAGTTGCGCCATTAGGTTGGCGTTAGTTTGCATCTGCTCTCCTAGTTGTCTCCTGCTTTCTCTAAGTTCTCTCATCAAATCGTTGAACTCTATCTTGGTGACAACCAGAGCCTGGTCCTGAGCGGCAATTCCTACATCCGGAATTGTTGGTTGATTGCTAGGTCCTGCTTGTTGCACGCTAGCAGTCTCATGGGCATCCGCATTATGAGAAGCTAACCTGGTACGTGGTCTCGCCATTGTAGAATTATTGGTATGAACTCTGAGTAGAATCAACAGATGTCCTATCAATGAGTCGGATCTTCTTTGGGGGATTTGTTCAATCCAGTAGCTTCAAAGCAGATCCTCGAGGTCTGAGAATTCAATTCTCAGTGAAAGCACCAAAGTGTTAGCACCAAAATTGGTCACTAACCTCGTAGAAAAAGATTGTGTAGAGAAATAAGTGATGAAGGTAAATTAAACAGAGAAGACAATGCTAATTTAAATGCAGAAAGTAAGAACACCAAATTTATAGTGGTTCAGCGTAATTGCCTACGTCCACTTTGAGATTAAACTTTATTGATCTTCTTAATGATTGATTACAAATACAATTCGTAGATCAAATGCTTGAATGAAGTTGTTAAGTAGAGAAGATGAGTCTCAAAAATGGCAGAGTCTCCCCAGTGTTCTCCAAAAAAGCTCTCTTTTTACTGTGACCCTGCCCCTCTATTTATAGACAAAGATGGGCTGGACTTCCCAAGTGGGCTTGGTAGCCGAACACTCTAGTCCAGGTGCAGTGGTCGCTGCATGCCGAACCAGGTATGCCGAACGCTATAATGCCGAACAATCCTCTCTATGCCGAACGGTATATTCAATGTGTGGGAAGTGTAGAATGGTTGTCAGTTGAAGCCGAACGTGTCTCTGTCTGAAGCTCTTGACCGAACAATGCTCTCTGACCGAACGATGCATTCAGGCCGATCGATATTGTCACGTTGAGTAGTTATGCACACCGAACGTCTTCCGGATGCCGAGTACTTCCGTCGTCGAGTTCTACTGTCGCCGAGTTCTACTGGGCGCCAAATACCATCTGATGCCGAGTTCTACTGTCGTCGAGTTCTACTGTCGTCGAGTTCTACTGAGCGCCGAGTACTAGTTGATGCCGAGTTCCAGCTGATGCTGAGCATTACCTGATGCCGAGTGCTATCTGAAGCCGAGCACTACCTGATGCCGAGTGCTATCTGATGCCGAGCACTAATCGATACCGAATACTACGCCGAGTACTACCTGACGCCGAGTATTATGGATGCCGAGTACTTCGCCGAGTACTCCTAGATGCCGAGTGCTACTGGATGCCGAGTACTACGTCGAGTACTACGTCGAGTACTCCTTGATGCCGAACACTTTCTGATGCTGAGTTCCACTGGAAGCCGAGTACTAGTTGCCTGGTCAAATCTCCAGGAAACAATGTCATTTTAGACTTGTTTGTGATTCACGTACAAATCAGATTAGTTGTTGCTTTTGTTATAAGGTTTGGTGTTTTTATTGGTAGTCACTGAAACACTAGCAGATCAAATATAATATGTTTTTTATGATATCTTTTGAGATACAGCTTAATCTTTTATTTTGATCCTTTTCATTATTAATTTATAAACGAAATATAATTTTTAAGTTTTTTTGTTATATAAAGTTGGGCGTGAACTAAGCAACAAATAACTCAAATCATTTCATCACTACGAAGCTGTGCAATAAATAAAGTTTTTGGACTGGTTTTGATCAAATATAAATGTCATTTTTATATTCGGAATGTTATATTTACCATTTTTTGATTCTCAACTAAATTATCAATGTGTGTGCATGTATATTTTCTATCAAAAGAAATATTTAATCTCACAAGAAAAGGATTTTCCTCAAGCATTTTAATATGTTGAGGTATATTTCATATACAAACCAATCGTCCTAGAACCACACTTGGGTAGATTCATGTAAGCGCATCAGCTACATGTTGCACAAATGATCAAAAGTTCATTTTATGCATTTTGTATTCTTGTAGGAACGTTTAAAGTTAGATCTTACGTAATCATTGTGATCATATTGAACCCAATGGCTACTTTTTTCTTTATCTTTGCTTTTCCTTTTCTTCATGGATAAAGTGATCTACATTCAGCATTTCCACTTTCAATATGCAAGTTTCATCGACTTAGATTTCAATTCTGAAGCTGCATGAATATTGTTCTAAACTATTGTAGAAAAGATGCAAATGTAAAAATATTGAGCATTATGAAAAGACTCAATACTTTTCCCCTTTTTTGTTACAATATGAAAATTTATCTTTAGAGCTGTTGGACTTGGGTATTGGCTATAAATCTTACCTAATACTAAACCCATGTGCTGACAATGCCCTCTAAGTGCAAAACCTAACTATATTGATTCATTCTATTATTAAAGCTTAAGTGATGAATGGTAGAAAAAGAGAGGGTAAGTGACTTATGCTGTGTATCATTCATATCGGTATGCAGCTAAATAGATTCTTATTGACAACATGCATTTCACTTGCAGGTACTTCAAATGTAGCAAGGATCATCATGATAGTATACTAGGACTGTTGAAAGAGATGCATACTTAACAAGACTTCTATCATTTTACGGATGACCGCAGACTATCTTCTTAGTTTGCTTGATCAACCTTATAATGAGAATTTTCTAGGTATTTACAATTCTTACAGGACAGAATGAGAGTAGTGAATATGGATCTTAGGATGCAACACATTTTCAATCCGGACGCAATACTAATGCTTGAACAAATGGTGTTATACTATTATAATAATTTTTTCTTCTGAATAACTAGTGCTTAATTATATGGATAATTTGTAGGGAATCCTTGCATTTTTTTGTGAAGTAAATAAAATGCCAAACTTGGTAGTCTTCCTCTCATTTTTTTTACCTATCCTACTTAATTTTTTATGCATGGAAAATGACATACATATGGAAACATGTTAGTAGATGAAACCATGCAAAAATGTGTAGGTGTAGGTAGGGGATGTTTATTGCAATAGTTACATCAATAAGACATTGCTCGTTATAAACGTTTTTTATATTCTGAGAATGGGATGTTTATTGTAATTGCAATAATTACATCTATCATGTGTACTAAAATGTGTTTTCTTCTCTTTAGATAAGACTACACATTCTTTCTATGCATGAATTGTGTGAATGCAAAAAAGGAGAAGGCTTTACAAAGAGCTTTGATGCTCATCTCAACATCAAACAAATGAATAAGACATTTGTTGAACTGTTTCAACTGTACGATGATCATATAGAAAAGGGGAAAAGTATTTCAACTGAAAGGGAGTTCAGAGGTTATTGTGCACTTCTCAAGAGGGATAAGAATCCTGGATATAAACTCAGTTTTTTGTTTATTTATGTATATATTTTTATATATTTTCTCTCAGGGAGGGATTTTTTTTACATGGTTATCTTTTTTAGGTGGAACCTTCAGAACTTTCACTAACCTTGCAAAAATGACCTAAGAAATGAGATGCATGCCAGAAGTGTTATTTTCTCGCAATGTACTAAGGTTAGTTGATATTTAGTGGCTTGTTTTATATATTTAAATATATTTTTTGTTATTGTTATTTCAAACCTTAATGCAGCAAATTTATGTGTAAAGCTTTTAGGACCAAAAATTATATTGCTTTCTTTCACTGTACAAGAAAAGCAACTTATCTTCAAGCTTTCTAGATGCATGCTCACTTTGCAAAGGTATTTATAAGGAAATAACATTAGTCTCGTATGTCAGTAAATTGATATAATATTATACTCACATTTAATCCCTGTCATTTTGCATAAATTCATGATCCTCTTGTAATTAACACTTCCGTTGATGTTTGCATATTATTCAACAAATCGATGATTGGTCTAAAAATTCAAATGCAGCATAATCAGCATTAAAAGAATCACTGATATCGATGATCAAATTAATTAAAAAAGTGAGAAAAGAGTAGCTCTTCATTCGTCACTCCATTGAATCTTCATTTAGTTCAATAGGTAGACAAAAGAATCTCTTATTGTCAATGAGTATTTTCTTGGATTCCAAGATTTAATTTTGTAGCAAAATCCATAACACAAAGTTTCAAACATGTCTGCATTAGATTAATAATTATTATTTAAGATGTGGGAGAAGAATAGATAATTCATAACGCAAATTTGGGATATCATGGCAGCTACCTTCTGCAGTACAAATCTTGACTACAAATTCATCTTCGCACTCCCCGAAATTCCGATTAATATTTTGGAATGAGCACATACCCATTAGCTTGTTAACGTTTGTAAAACGTTTATAAAATCAAATAAGAAGAAGAAGAAGAAGATAATTCATATTATTCAGCAAGACGGCTGAGCAAGAAGATTGATTACATTAGGGTTACAGAGATAGATTTATATAGATAGAAAACATAAGAAAAGGCTAAAAGGCCAAACGGATAAAAGGCCAAACAGTATTTGGATCAATATGCTAACATCCCCCCTCAAACACGCGATGGTACAGCAAGAAGCATCGAGAGTTTGCCAATGAAAAATCTATGACGTTCGATAGTGTGAGCCTTCGTGAAGAAATCTGCAAGTTGCGTCGATGACGAAGTAAAAGGCAGAGAAATAGTTCCATGCAGCAAGTGATACCGAGTGAAATGACAGTCAATCTCAATATGTTTGGTGCGCTCATGAAAAACAGTATTGTGAGCAATTTGAATAGCACTCTTATTGTCACAATACATAGGAGTGAGAGAAGAAAACGAAACACCCATATCCTCCAATAGCCAGCGTAACCAAATGATCTCAGATGTAGTGGAGGTCATAGCACGATACTCTGCCTCAGTAGAAGACCGAGAAACAACATCATGTTTCTTGCTCTTCCATGAAATAAGGGAATCAACTAAAAATATGCAAAAGCCAGTTGTGGATTTTCTATCCGTTGAATCACCAGCGCAATCTGCATCAGAGAAAGCACGAAGCTCCAAAGATGAGGTCGATGGAAACAAAAGACTCTGATAAAGTGTTCCTTGCAAGTAACGAAGAATGCGCATAACAGCAGCCCAATGAACAGAGGTAGGGGAAGATACAAACTAGCTAACAATGTGAACAACATAGGCAATATCTGGATGAGTGATGGTCAGATATACAAGGCAACCAACAATAGAACGATATAAAGTGGGATCAGAAAGAGGACTCCCATCGGTCGGAGTATATCGGGCATTTACCTCAAGTGGTGAATCAACATGACGTGTATCAGTAAGACCAGCACGATGAATAATGTCAGTGGCGTATTTGGATTGGGAAAGAAGATAGCCTTTTTCTGAGAAAGCTACTTCAATACCTAAAAAGTAACGTAGATGATCCAAATTCTTCATATCAAAACAACGAGACAATGTGGCTTTAATGCTCATAATACCATTACTGTCATCACCTGTAATGATCATATCATCTACATATAATAGAAGAAGAATACGGCCTGTAGAAGTTAATCTGACAAAAAGTGCTGAATCATGGGGACTAGATGTAAAACCAAGTGATGTAACAACATTCGAAAATCTCTCATACCAAGCACGAGGTGCTTGCTTAAGACCATATAGAGCTTTCTTAAGCCTGCAAACCTGACCTGGAGCATGAGAAACGCCAGGTGGAGCAACCATGTAAACTTCTTCCTTAAGATCTCCATTAAGAAAAGCATTTTTAACATCCATTTGAGAGATGTCCCACTTACGACTGGACGCAACATCAATAAGAACCCGAACAGATGTCATTTTAGCCATAGGAGCAAATGTCTCCTCATAATCCATGCCATACTCTTGGGCAAATCCTTTAGCAACTAAACGAGCTTTGTATCGCTCAATAGAACCATCTGACTTGGTTTTAATCTTATATACCCATCGACAACCAATAGTTTTCTTCCCAGTAGGAAGATATACAAGATCCCAGGTACCAGTTTTGTCTAAAGCAGACATTTCCTTAGACATAGCACGTTGCCACACAGGAGAACGAACAGCCTCCGAGTAAGAAGAAGGCTCATAGAAAGTGTTAATGGAAACAAGAAATGAAGCAAAAGCCCGAGAGTAACAAGAGTAAGCAAAATCTGATAATTGAGTAGATTTACGTGTGCGAGTGGGATAGCGAGGTTGAACAGGATTTGTCATTACAGGAGGTGTTTGAACAGTCGTAGTAGCAGGAGATAAAGTGTCATTTGCAGAAGGAGGAGGAACAGAGTGTATGGATGACGGTGTTTCAATGGTAATGAGTGGTGAATCAGAGGGGTTATCAGCAGGAAATGGATCAATGTGAATAAGATCAGACTTAGTCATAATATGAGGACTAGCTGGAATAGAGTAGAAGGAAATATGCTCAATAAAGGAAACATGACGAGAAACATATAGTTTATTTGAAGAAGGATCATAACAGCGATAGCCTTTTTGTCCAATACCATACCCAAAAAAACACATATAGCAACACGCGAAGATAATTTTGTACGCTCTACGTGTGGACGAAGAACAAAACAAGTGGAACCAAACACTTTTAGGTGTGAGTAATCGGGAGTTTGACCAAACAACTTGGCATGAGGAGAAATACCAGAATTATGAGAAATCGGGATTTTATTAATAAGATAAACGGAAGTAAGAACAGCTTCTCCCCAAAATTCATTTGGAACACTAGCTGAAAGAATCATAGAACGGGCAGTTTCAACAATGTGTCTATGTTTTCTTTCAACAACACCATTTTGTTGCGGGGTATTAGTGCAGGAAGACTGATGCAAAGTACCATCAGCCGTGAATATGTTAGAAAGGTCTCCCTTAGTATATTCCCCCCCCTAAATCAGAACGAAAGCATTTAACAATAGCAGAGTGTTGTGTTTTAACATATGCTTGAAAGGCAGTATATATATCAATAAACTTAGAACGACGTTTCATCAGAAAAACCCAACAATAACGAGTATAGTCATCGATAAAAGAGATATAATATCTGCACCCACCTTTTGTGGGGATGGGTGCTGGACCCCAAACATCAGAGTGAACTAAATCAAACGGTGCAGTGGAAGTAGAAAGACTTTGATTAAAGGGTAAAGCAGAAAATTTTCCAAGTTTACAACCACTACAATCTGAAATATCATGAGAACGTAAATCTCCCAAAACACCAGAATTACATAAAAATTTAAGACGAGAGCTTGAAATATGACCAAGTCTAGAATGCCACAAATAAAACTTAGAAGACAATGGAGTTAAATGAAAAGAAGAAAGGTCAATACTGGCAGCAGCGGCATGACTTGGAATGTGTAAGTCATCTAAAACATAGAGACCGCCCTGCCTACGGCCTGTCCCAATCATCTTCTTGGAGTTGGGATCCTGCACAGAGCAAGTGGTAGAAGAAAAATGAACAAGATATCCAAGATCACAAAGTTGTCCGACCGACACAAGGTTCATAGTTAATTTAGGAATGCAATAAACATTTGGGAGGGAAACGTGTGTTGTTTGAATTGTACCGATTCCTGTTAATGACAAAGGTGTGCCATCAGCAGTCAAAATAGAAGGTGAGCGAGAATCAAAAGACATAGATATAAATGATGAACAATCATGGGACATATGATATGAAGCACAAGAATCCAAAATCCACAAAGGAGAATTCAAACCTGATATGGAGGGAGCTGACATGGCAAAATGCTGAGACTGAGGAGCAGTCATGTTTTGAGACAAAGACTGGCTAGCAAGGAACTTCTGAAATTGTTCTGCAAGAGAGTCCATAGAAGAATCAACACCTGATTCACCAGAAGGATGTGCCAATGCAGCAGTCTTAGACTGGGAACTACCACGTGACTGTCCATATCCTTGTGCAGTAGAGAAGGACTGTTGTTGGCTACCACGCTGTTGCTGTTGTGATCTATCACCTTGCTTTTGATTTTTTTGACGAGCTAATAATTCAGGACATTGATTTTTCCAATGGCCTGGTTGTTTACAGTAATTACAATCACGACCATTCTTGATATTTATTTTGTTGCGTTGAGACGGGATTGGTAAAATTCCCGTAGCAAGAACAGATGCAGAAGAGGTCTGTGCAACTTTCTCGGTTTGAGACTTCAAGCGAGTTTCTTCAGTTAACAATTCATGTAGAACAGAGTCAACAGAAGGTAAAGGAGTGCGATGTAGGATGGACGCACGACAATGCTCATACTCCGGTCGAAGAGCCATCAACAATTGAACAAGACGTTGTGCCTCCCTATGAGCGATATATGGAGCAAATGACCTAAGCTCAGCATCCTCAGTCATAGCCAATTGATCCCAAAGAGCAATAATTTCAGAATAAAAATCTTGAATATTTCGATCATTCTGAGACAATGACCGAATATCAGCCTCTAATTGATATTGAACGGCAAAGTTAGAGCGCACAAAAAGTCGCTCCAAATAGTCCCAGACTTGCTTAGCAGTATCATACTTAGCCAATTGCATACCAATTTTATTCTCAACGGAATTATTAATCCAAGTGATGATCTTTGAATTGTTGGTATCTCATTTCTCCATTGATTCAACATTAGTAGTTTCAGGAGCCACAATAACACCAGAAATATATCCTCACATCTGTTTTCCTTTCAGAAAATTTTTCATGACATAACTCCAATAAGAATAGTTTTTTCCATCTAAACGAACACTAATAGCCTGTAATGAATCATCACCTCCTGCCATATTTTGAAGTCAACAACTGCTCCAGATCGAGTTTGCAATTGGGCTAGGATTTCGGGGAACTAGGGTTTTGAGACAAGGGTAGGATTTTCGGTGTGCTAGGGTTTCTGTGGGGACAAGGGCTGGGGAGATCGGCTGTGGGGCTGGGGCTGGAACGAGGGCGGCAGGGGCTGGGGCTGGGACAAGGGCGACAGAGGCTGGGGCTGGGACGAGGACGGCAGCTCTAGGGAGATCAGTTGGGTGACAGGCTCTGGGGGACAAGGCAGCGGTCAGCGGCGAGGAGCGACGAGGCTAGGGTTTCAGGCTGAGAGAGGCTAGGGTTTCAGGTTGAGGCAGCGACGAGGCAAAAACAGGAACCTTGCTCTGATACCATGTTAACGTTTGTAAAACGTTTATAAAATCAAATAAGAAGAAGAAGAAGAAGATAATTCATATTATTCAGCAAGACGGTTGAGCAAGAAGATTGATTACATTAGAGTTACAGAGATATGTTTATATAGATAGAAAACATAAGAAAAGGCTAAAAGGCCAAACAGATAAAAGGCCAAACAGATAAAATGCCAAACAGTATTTGGATCAATATGCTAACAAACATCAAGATGATTGCTGATGTGAAGATGTGTTTCAGATCCTCATTTTCAAACTAATGTTAGCAACGTACCTTACCACCTGTAGCAACATTAAAGGACACAGCATTACTTCACTTTGCTCTTTATATATCTTAAAGCAGTGGAAGTTTAGTACGTGTTCCCGTAGTCTTTACATGCTCTCATCTGCCTGCTTCAGTGAGTATATGCCTATTTCAGTGTCTCAGTTTGGCACATCATGTCTGCTTCAATGTCTAAGTGCTGCAGGGAATACCTGCTTCAGTGTCTACCTGCCTCATCTATGTGCCTCTATCCATGCCTACTTTGGCTATGCTGTGGCAATACGCTTCAAGACCAAGCCCTACTTATTGCTAGGTGACTTCAGAACTTATCCTACTTTAGTAATGCCGCTTAGTTTTCTACTCAATACCACATTGTTTCAATCATGAATTCGACTTCCCCAAATTCAATTATTCAGTCATTCTGCATCGTTTAACCACAATATCTGCACTTCATCCATTTTGATATACTTCAATCGGGTTCGCCAATACATCAGGCTTTTAGTTCCAACCATTTAGATGCTTCAGAATTTGCAGTTAATTAAATAGTTGAAATAATGGTTTGTCCTATACATAATTTATCTTTTGGCATGTAGTTAGACATAACAGTAATCTTGGTTTGATCATCTATTTGATTAATTTTACAGTTTATTCTATTACATTAAAAGTTTAATATGAACTCAATATTTAGCTTTATTTTCTCAAATTTTAAAATACCAATTCCTATTTTCGTTAAAGTTCTGAAAAATCAAACACTACTTCTTCTAGAGAAAGACCGCAAATTGATGAAAAAGGTAAAATCATAATCAAATTACAGCACACATACGCCAAATTGGTAATTTAGACTCAAATTTTTTGCTGATCATCACATTGGTTTTTTTAGCCTTTAGTTAAATTATCTATGAAATAGGAGGTGACAGTTAATTTAAGGATTTTACTATTTTGATATTATATTTTTTAATTTACAGTTCTACCAAGTGACCTTGCAAAAATGACCTCCGCTATGAGATGCACGCCAGAAGTATTACTTGCTCGCAATGTAGCAAGGTTAGTTGATGTTTAGTGGCTTGTTGTATATATTTGAATATAATTTTTGTTTATTGTTATTTCAAACCTTAACACGTCAAATTTACAAGTGCCGAGCTTGTAGGACCTGAAACTATATTGCTTTCATTCGCCTTGAATGAAAAGCAACTTATCTCCAAGCTTGCTAGATACATGCTCACTTTGCAAAGGTATTTGTATGGAAATAACAATAGTATCATATGCCAGCAAATTGATATAATATATAATCACATTTAATCATGGTTATTTTCATAAATTCAAGATCCTCTTGTCTATTGATGTTTGCATATTATTCGGCAAAATAGGTTTAGATTAACTTTCAGTTTTGATACAAATAGAAACCTACATTAAAATGATCATGAATGGATGATACCGTGAAATATTGTTTCTTAGGAAATATTTCGTACAAGATAAAATGGGTGATGAAGTTTGAATGTTTTTCTCATAAATTATGAATCACTCTAATCAAGGAAAGATTTGTATACTATATCTGGTAGCGTCATCAATATAATACCAAAGAGAAACTCTTGATATTTGTGAAGAATGATAATGTTCATACCAAAGTTTGACTTGTTATAATAAGTTGGTGTGAGTCAATGAACATTAGAGATTATTTATTGCACCAAAATGCGCACTTGTGTTGCTATGTTTTGAAATCCAATCAAAGTTTTTTCTAATCACATTTAGTTGAAATCTCGTGAACACCATTCATGTTCATTCTTTCTTCTTTTTTAACATGCCTACTATTAGTTACTGAATGTTCTGCTACATTGCAATGCTAAAACGTTCTTGTTTTTTCTTTTAGCTATCTCAGGGATTGTCTCTTTTAGGATATTTTGACAAACTTCCATTCTAATCGGGAACTATCCATTTTTTCTAACTTTTCTAGCATGGGGTGTGTGTAATTAACTGAACATTGGGTTTGTGGGGGGCAAAGAAGAGGATGGGAGTGGCCAATCAAGGATAAAAGCTTAATGTTTTTTGTCCCTTGCACACAAATTAATATTCATACATTATAATAACGACCGACTATGCTCTCTTTTGTATGATAAGTAATTATCAAGGTGAAGAAGTACTTATTTCAATATTGTCAAATTATGAAAATGGGCAGCTGTTGACTAAATGAGACGATGTCTGATAGAGGTTAGCATCTATTTGGTGTTCCTTTCCCTTTAAGTTTTTAATCCAAGACATCTTGTAATAGCATGACAAACGTTTAATGTGTGCTTGTTGTTATTAGCTATAACACAATCCTTCTTGATTATAAGTTTAATTATTCCATCTTTAGTGCTCAAAATTAACACATATGGAGTATCAGTTTTCTTATTATCCCTTGTTTAAATTAAACCTTAAATTGATACACTTTTAGGAACATACCTCCAGGCCCTTTGTGAACAATTTTAGCCATTTCAGTGTACAATTAGTATTTTGATACATATGATGCATGCATATGTGAAAAGAAAAGGTGGTTAATAATCTTTGACTTGATGTGTAAACCAAAAGGATAGAAGAAATCATATAGATTTATACTGATAACACTTGTTCCTACATTTGCTTAGTCCCATGGTCTTGTACCTTCGTTGCTTGTTCAATATTTTTGTCCAGATACACAGTAAAATCTTGTTCAAGTCACATGCATTTATGACACAGTTCTGTAGAAATTTATGAATAGTGATGTGTTTATCAGTTTTTTTATGAAAACATTTTTTGGGGAAAACATGCATCATAACTGATATAATCAATTTTTTGAATGCAGCTTGTAGCATGGAGTTTAACTTGCAGCCATTGCATCAGTCATTAATGTCTTCATCACCACGAATTACCGAATATATTTATTTGTAAGGGTCATATGCTACTATTTTTATTTAAATACCTTTTTTAATTAAATAATAATAGAGGCACTGACGCAGCGGCGGAATAACAAAATGTGTGATACGGTGAAAGTAGCAGTCGATGGAATGAAGAATACTGAAATGCCGAAATTCGTTGATCCGAAGATGCCGAATTCTAGCTATCTCTGACACGTTGATCGCGCACGATACCGTGAAGAGAGATCTACAATTCTTCGAGCGTTGATCAAGCGCACTTGATGCCGCGAATTGGCTTCACGATCGTTGAATCGAGCGCACTCGATTGACCGAAGGTGGAGATAGGAGATCACACTCGACTACCAATTGGATGAAAGCACAAAGCTAACAAAGGAAATTTTATTTCAAAATCAACAACCTTTTACAATGACATTACTTCCCTATTTATAGGGTTTACAACACAACACCAATGACTTAAGAAATTTACAACACACCTCATAGGTCTTGAATGACCCAACACTTAGAATATTTACAACACTTAACAGAAATACGAGCTACACTACAAACGTCTCAACAATAGCGTCTAACGACTTAAAGAACAGTAGGCATCCATTTCCATCTTCTCGCGACTTATAAAAAAACGTTGACGACTTATCACAATCATTCACGACTTATCAAAATGCTTTCTCGACGACTTAAAGAACGGCAGACATCTGTTTAAACCTTTTCACGACTTATCAACTCAACTCGCGACTTATCACTTCTCCTTCCGACTTATCAAATCTCGCGAGTTAAAAATTTGTTTGCGACTTTATAACTCGGCAGCGACTTAAGGAAGGTGGCACGCGATTTAGGGGAAACTCGGAGGGAAGTGCTTCGGCTTAGTATTAGGTTGGGAAAAGGAACAGTTAGGTCGCAGAAGTGATTTGGATCGGTGAAGTCTTAGGTCGTGGAAAATAGGTTGTGGAGGAATTAAGTCGGGGAAATGGTTAAGTCGTGGAGTTTGTTCGCGACTTAGGGATAGGTCGTGGGTGTGGTTAAGTCGTAGGTCGCGGAAATTAGGTCGTGGGGAAATGGAGTTTAGGTCGGAGCTTCTGGTAGGTCGTAGGTCGCGGTTATTGGTGTTTAGGTCGCGATTTCTGGTTAGGTCGGGAAATTGTTGAGATAGGTCGGAGAACGACTTAGTGTAAGTCGTGGAGTTTGGTAGGTTGTTGTGTAGTGGAGATAGGTCGCATTGATGGTTCAGCTTGCTGTAGTTAAGTCGCTCATCTTCGTCTTCGCCATTGCAGATTGAAGTACGTGCTGCATCATCCTCCCCTTGTTGACAAAAATTCGACCTCGAATTTGCATCTCTCCCTGTCCCAACAAGATCGTTCCCATGGTACGGAATCAAATATTTTACGTTGAAAACGTTTGTAGTGTGAATATGATCTGGTAACTTCAATCGATATGCATTATCATTGATCTTCTTCAAGATTTCGACTGGACCAATCTTTCGAGCTTTCAACTTGTTGTACGTTCCAACTGGAAAACGATCTTTTGTCAACACGGCATAAACCAAATCACCCTCTTTGAAGTTCACACTTCTTCGCTTCTTATCTGCCAGCTGTTTATACTTCTCATTCGTCTTCTCCAATCGTTCTTGAACGGTTCTATGGCATTCTGTCAACTCATCCACAAAATCAGCAGCTCGCTTAACTGTCCCCTTCGGTTGTGGCACTATCGTTAAATCCAACGGTCCCTTTGGCAAGCTTGAATATACAATCTGAAATGGACTGAAACCTGTACTACGGTTGACAGCATGATTGTGTGCGAATTCCGCCTGACATAATTTCATATCCCAACTCTTCAAATTATCCTGCACAAGACATCGCAATAAGTTACCCAATGATCTATTCACAACTTCAGTTTGCCCATCCGTCTGAGGATGATATGCACTACTAAAATTCAGCTTCGTTCCAACCATCTTCCACAGACTCAACTAGAAGTGACTCAGAAATCGAGTATCTCGATCGAAAACAATAGATTCAGGTAATCCATGTAAACGATATATTTCTTTAAAGAATAACTGAGCCACTCGGACGACATCAGCAGTCTTCTTACAGGCTATAAAATGTGCCATTTTCGAAAATCGGTCAATCACCACATAAATGGAATCATTTCCCCTTTGAGTTCGAGGCAAACTCAAAACAAAATTCATACTCACATCAACCCAGGGCTTAGTTGGTACAGGCAACGGCATATATAATCCAGCATTGGTCGCAGTTCCTTTCGAAACCTGACAGATATGACATCGTTCCACAAACCTTTCCACTTCTTTCCTCATTGATGGCCAAAAGTAAGAGTGAGAAATCAGCTGTAGTATACGGTCTCGACCCACATGACCTTCTTCGTGCAATTCTTTCACAATCTTCAACCGTAAACTGCAATCCGGTATACATAATCGAGTTCCCTTGAACAGAAAACCATCTGCCATCACAAACTCGTCAGTACTTCCATCTTTGACTTTCTCAACAAGCTTTGCAAAATAAGGATCTTCTTCAAACAATTTTGGCAATAATTCAAACCCCGTCACTTCAACCTTCAATGTAGTTAACAAGTGATTTCTTCTACTCAACGCATCTGCAACACGATTCGTCACTCCCGACTTGTGTTTCACAACAAATGTAAATTGTTGCAGATATGCAATCCACGATGCATGTCTCGCTGAAATCTTGTCTTGCCCTTGTAAATGTTTCAACGCCTCATGATCAGTGTATAGAACAAACTCTTTCTGAAATAGATAGTGTCTCCAGTGTTTAATAGCTTGCACAACAGCATAAAATTCCACATCATATGTACTATATATCATATTTGCTCCCGATAGCTTCTCACTGAAATATGCAATAGGACGACCCCTCTGACTCAACACCCCTCCAATTCCAACCTTCGATGCGTCAGTATGTAATTCAAACAACAACTGAAAATCAGGTAATGCTAGAATTGGTGCTGTCGTCAACAACTCTTTGATTCGTTCAAAAGCAACTCTTGCTTCCTCCGTCCATGAAAACTGTTTGCCCTTCATACAATCAGTAATAGGCGCCATCACACTACTAAAGTGTGGAATAAATCGTCGATAGAATGAAGCCAACCCGTGGAAACTTCGAACTTCTGTTATCGTCTTGGGTTGTGGCCAATCTCTAATCGCTTCGATTTTACTTTGGTCAACCTGTATTCCTCCATCCGATACAATATACCCCAAAAATAAAACACTATGCGTCATGAACACGCATTTCTTCGTCGCAGCATAAAATTGTTCTTGTCGCAGTACCATCAGCACTTCTCTCAGATGATTCAAATGTTCCTCTGGACTTCCACTATATATTAGAATATCATCGAAATACACCACCACGAATTTCCCAATGAACGGTCTAAAAATCTAATTCATCACCCGCATAAATGTACTTGGCGCATTTGATAAGCCAAATGACATTACTAACCATTCGTATAGACCCTCCCTGGTTTTAAAAGCAGTCTTCCACTCATCACCTGGCCTGATACGAATTTGATGATATCCGCTCTTCAAATCAATCTTCGAAAAGATAGTAGCTCCGCTTATTTGATCTAGCAAGTCATCCAACCTCGGCATTGAAAATCTATATCTCACAGTAATCTTATTCAATGCTCGACTGTCAGTGCACATTCTCCACGTCCCGTCCTTCTTCGGTACTAACAAAGCTGGTACAGCACAATGACTTAAACTCTCCTACACACGCCCCTGTTCAAGCAATTCTTCCACCTGCCTTCGCAACTCCTCATGCTCTTTTGGACTCATTCTGTAGTGTGGTCTGTGAGGTAACACAGCTCCTGCAACTAGATCAATTTGATGTTGAATGTCCCTCAACGGCGGTAACTCCGTTGGCAACTCCTCTGGAAATACATCCTCAAATTCTTTCAATACTGGTTTAACTTCTTCTGAAATTTCAACTTCTTCACTGCTCTCACGCCCAATTAACAAGAATACTTCCGGCTCCTCTTCGACTTCTTTAACAAACTCCTTCAAGGTTAATAAAGTTTTCAGCTCTTCAATCTCCTCCAGTTTGTTTTCTTCTTGTTGACGCTTCTTGGGAACGAGAGTAATCTTCGTGCCTTCAAACACGAAACTGTAACTGTTGGTACACCCATCATGTTGCACCGCCCTATCATATTGCCACGGTCTCCCCAACAACAAATGGCATACGTCCATGTCCACAACATCACACCAAATTTCGTCCTTGTATTTCTTCCTAATTGAAAAATTAACACAAGTCCTTCGACTAACTTTCACCTCCCCATCTTTCCTCAACCAAGCTAACTTATACGGTTTCGGGTGCTTCTCTGTCTTCAATGATAACTTCTTTACAGCTTCTGTAGAGATAATGTTATCACAGCTTCCAGCATCAATAACAAATTTGCAAACCCTTCTCAAGATAGTGCACGTCGATTGAAAGATGTTACTCCTCAACCAGCTAGTCTCTTCCTCCTGCTTCGGTGTTAAGCAATTCCTCCTCATCATTAATGTATAACCATCATCTCCAGACAACAATTCTTCCTCCTCAACTGGTAATTGATTAGAATCTTCAACCTCCTCATCCTCATCCTCAACCTCAGCAATCATTGCTCTCTTCTTTGGCTTTGGACACTCATTGCTTTTAGGACCCAACTCCTGACAATTGTAACATTTGAAATCGTTGTTAACCTTTGCCTTCTCAGCCTCCTTCACCACTGGTTTACTGATAGGTTTAGAAACATTAGAACTTCCACTAGCACCCTTCACTTGATTATTGGAATTAGTAAACACACCACCTCCTCGTCGTCCCTGCTTCTCCCAAGCCAACGCTTTCTGATGTGCTTCCGCCACAGATCTTGGATCGAACATATTCACCATATCCTGGATCTGCATTCTCAATCCCCCAATGAATCTAGATGTCAGTTGTTCTTCCGTTTCCATAATATCATTCCTTGCAATAAGCTGATAAAACTCATCTGCGTAATCATTAACAGTCTTTGTGCCCTGCCTCAAGTTCTGCAAACGTTGATACATCAGAGATTGATAATTGTAAGGTAAGAACGTTGTTTTCATCAATTTCTTCATCTTCTCCCAAGATTCAACTTTTGACTTTCCCATTCGTTCACGTGTAAGTTTGGTTTGCTGCCACCATGCCAAAGCTCTACCCCTCAACCTTGTAGCAGCCAACTTCACTCTACGATGTTCTGGAACTTCTTTGAAATCAAAAATTTCTTCAACATTAGCCAACCAGTCCAAAAACTCCTCAGCTTGCATACCACCTTTGAATTCTGGAATTTCAGTCTTCATCCCAGATTCCCACTTGTGATCGTACTTCGACTGATTCCTTCCTTGTCCACGTCCTCGTCCATGAACACTACCTCCATCATACTCTTCGTCACAATCCGATGTATATCGATGTCGATCCTGACCACCAACATCTCTACCACCACCATTTCTTCCACCAACATTCCTACAATCTACATTCCTCCGATCTCGATCAAGCACATTTCTATCCCGACTTCGATCATCAACATTTCTATCACAATCTCGATCCGCGCTTCTATGATCACTATCAACAGTTCTCTCTCGATTTGAATGTGGTGAAGCTCTACTTCTCTCATGGCTCGATTCAGGTGATACTCTTCTCTGATTTTGACTCATCTCCAACATCATCCTCTCTAATCGACCAATCCCTTCATTAATCTTCTCATTAAAGTTTTCGTTAATTCTTTGCTCCATCTCATCGGCTTCTTCTCTCACATATAAAGCATCAATGTTGCGATAACGGTTAGCTCTTCTCGGAGGCATGATCACTCTTCGACAAATTTCAACAAAACTTCACTTCGATCTAAAAATCTTCAAATCAAAACTACCCACTTGTTGAAAACTTCAAAATTCTCCAAACGAACAAGTCTCTTCAAAATCTCGATAACCCACTTCTCCAAATGATGTAAATCTCGCACAACTCCAAAAATCTACGCAAACTCCTTGCGTTCTAGCTCTGATACCAAATGATGCAGCGGTGGAATAACAAAAATGTGTGATACGGTGAAAGTAGCAGTCGATGGAATGAAGAATACTGAAATGCCGAAATTCGTTGATCCGAAGATGCCGAATTCTAGCTATCTCTGACACGTTGATCGCGCACGATACCGTGAAGAGAGATCTACAATTCTTCGAGCGTTGATCAAGCGCACTTGATGCCGCGAATTGGCTTCACGATCGTTGAATCGAGCGCACTCGATTGACCGAAGGTGGAGATAGGAGATCACACTCGACTACCAATTGGATGAAAGCACAAAGCTAACAAAAGAAATTTTATTTCAAAATCAACAACCTTTTACAATGACATTACTTTCCTATTTATAGGGTTTACAACACAACACCAATGACTTAAGAAATTTACAACACACCTCATAGGTCTTGAATGACCCAACACTTAGAATATTTACAACACTTAACAGAAATACGAGCTACACTACAAACGTCTCAACAATAGCGTCTAACGACTTAAAGAACAGTAGGCATCCATTTCCATCTTCTCGCGACTTATAAAAAAACGTTGACGACTTATCACAATCATTCACGACTTATCAAAATGCTTTCTCGACGACTTAAAGAATGGCAGACATCTGTTTAAACCTTTTCGCGACTTATCAACTCAACTCGCGACTTATCACTTCTCCTTCCGACTTATCAAATCTCGCGAGTTAAAAATTTGTTTGCGACTTTATAACTCAGCAGCGACTTAAGGAAGGTGGCACGCGATTTAGGGGAAACTCGGAGGGAAGTGCTTCGGCTTAGTATTAGGTTGGGAAAAGGAACAGTTAGGTCGCAGAAGTGATTTGGATCGGTGAAGTCTTAGGTCGTGGAAAATAGGTTGTGGAGGAATTAAGTCGGGGAAATGGTTAAGTCGTGGAGTTTGTTCGCGACTTAGGGATAGGTCGTGGGTGTGGTTAAGTCGTAGGTCGCGGAAATTAGGTCATGGGAAATGGAGTTTAGGTCGGAGCTTTTGGTAGGTCGTAGGTCGCGGTTATTGGTGTTTAGGTCGCGATTTCTGGTTAGGTCGGGAAATTGTTGAGATAGGTCGGAGAACGACTTAGTGTAAGTCGTGGAGTTTGGTAGGTTGTTGTGTAGTGGAGATAGGTCGCGTTGATGGTTCAGCTTGCTGTAGTTAAGTCGCTCATCTTCGTCTTCGCCATTGCAGATTGAAGTATGTGCTGCATCATCTTTTATACAACTCTATTCTTTAGGTTAATCCTATGTGGCATATGTAAAATAAGTGTTTAATATGCATCTGTTTATTATTAGGGACTCGATTTTTAGGGGCAAACACTGATTTGCTTCCCTTGCTATAGGGGCATTTTATCTAATTTTTGTGCCTTTACTCTGGTCAAATGAGGCATTTCTAATTGCCTCTGGTATCCTTATCTTTGGTAGTGTCCTTGGTTGGTTGACCAATGGTTGGCTGATGGTGTTGGTCTGCTCCGGTTTCTCCTCCACTTGATCTTACATCTCCATCCATTTTTCTAATGAATTTTATTGTTTCTTCAACGTGTTTGTATCATGAAATTTTAGCAAATGTAAATTCGTATTAGATCAAGGTGGGTTCATATTCAATCAATAGCTAACGTGACTTTAGCCTTACAAAAGAATTAAGACCACTAGCATAGTAACACGGGACCATTGTTTCTACATGCATCGGCAACCGTGAAAACGAAAGATCTTACAATAGGAATTTATAAACATCATCATAAAATATGAAAAAAACAAGGTGTCCGACGGAAAATTTGAACGGAATATTTAAACGGAGTATTTTGGTAGGAGGGAAATGTGCTTTTTGTCCTATGAAAGAGGTATTTGAACAAATAGAAAAAAAAGAATTTAGATTTTAATAATTATTTATTACGACTGAGTAATATTTCCAATAAATATGTTTAATATGGTGTATGCTAATAAATTTCGGGACATGCGATAGAATTTTTTTTATGCATTATATCAGTGTAATACGGTGTTCTGTCTAATCCATAAAAGAAGTTTTAAAAAAAGCTGAAGGGTTTCTCATTCCATGACAATAAGTTTTAAGGACAAAACTTCCGAATAATTAGTTTCAATGACAATTTACAGGAAAATGATAAATTAATTTATCATCTTAAGTTATGCAGGTTCATATATCATTTTTTTTATACAACTTCTGTAAATGGTCTTTAAGACTAATTTTTTAGAAATGTTCTTACTCCGGACCGAGAAACCCTTTGAGTGAAAGCCCCTTTTTGAAAATATATTATAAAAGTTTAACACAACAAACTTTTATAGTTTTGCATGTACGGAGGGGAAGTCGATACCTTGCTCCGATGTCATTTCAGCTCCGTGTCTCATTCCTGCGTCTGATGCACAATGAACAGCGGTAGGTAAGGAATTCTTATGGACACTTTGAAAGATGACGTGGTCTGATATTAACCACCTTTTCTTTTCACCATCCTTATCCTTATGTCTCTGTGGATAGCATTAAATCATGAGCGGTGCTAAATGCACCATGCTTGGGACTTCATTTTACCCAGAATTTTCCAATCGGCAGTATAATGTCGATTGACTATGAAGCGACACCGATCTCATACTGCCGAATGAGTGTTAAGCCGCATCTAGCTCATACTGCCAAATGAATGGAATGGGTAAAATGAAGTTCCCAGCGTCGTGCATTTAGTAGTGCTCTTAAACCATATCATCTTTGTTACAGTTTATAAAAAAATTCTTTTGTAAATGTAGCAGAGTTCCTAATTAAACCGAACTTTATCCTTCTACATAAAGAATGTGATGTACCTACGTTATTTTATAGCTATTTATCTATTTCAAACATAAAAGACGAGATTTGCAAAATGTATATGCTTAATTTCACAAAAAAATTTGATATAATTCCATGTGTTAGATTAATTAAAAGAAGATGAGCCTGAGAATTCAATTCTAGAATGCGTTTATACAGGATTTCAACCAATCAAAATCCAAAAAAAAAATTGTTTCAAAGTTTATATTGTTATTTTACATATTTACAGATACTTCCAGTCCAAAAGTTCTCATATTCAGTTATATGAATGTACCAAAAGTGCAAAGAACAGTGACTTGATCTTTTCTTCAATTTCATTTCGCTATCATGATCATAAATGTGCACTATCATAAAAGATTAAATCCTTCTAAAGTATATTGTATCTTTGGCAGTATCTTCATCAGAGTCAAATTTTGTTAGCTATTGAATAATCCATGATTTGTCAGCAAGCCCTATTTGACAATTTCTTATAGTCAATGAGGAAATTTCTAACTAACGTTCACACTCAACAATAATTGCAAAGATTAATTCATAAGAGACCTGATAAAGAATATAGCATAAATTTCAATATAAATATGCGCCTCCTCCTTCCATATATTACTCATATCTAAACCTCTAATATAATAATGGCAGCTCAAGCAATCGAAAGCAACAAAGCAGGAGCAGAAATTTACCACGGCGACTCAGACTGCAGGAAGAAATCAATTGAGCTTCTGGAAGAACTGTGCATGCCGAAAGGACTCTTTCCATTAGAAGACATTAAAGAGTTTGGATACAATCGCACTACAGGCTTCGTGTGGTTGATTCAGAGCAAGAAGAAGGATCACACTTTCAAAAAGATCAAGCGCCATGTGTCTTATGCTACTGAAGTTACTGCATTTGTCGAACCAAGAAAAATGAAGAAGATGACTGGGGTAAAGACAAAAGAGCTTATGTTGTGGCTGTCTGTTGTGGAGATGTACTTTGAGAACCCGACTTCTGATAAGCTAACTTTTAAGACTGGAACTGGACTGTCCGACAGCTTTGAAGCGGCTGCTTTCGAGCTTGAAAAATGAGCTTTGTTGTGTTCCTGGTAATTTATTAAGTGTGTTATAATTGTTATATTAATACATGTATTGTGTATGCAGATATTTTGCTGCTATGGATTACTACAGTCTTTATCATTTTGCTGTTGTTTTGATGTATTTTTCATTTTGTTGGGTATTATAACCTTGTAAATCTGATGATGTTGGGTTTTCTGTAATTTTAGGGTTAATTGCATGTTTCTTTGTACGGCTTCGCATTGATACAATCTTTGATATTCATATATAAATTATCAACTGAGGATCTGATCATAATATTGAGACTGCTAAAGTTGTAGGATTGGATATATTTTACTATCAAAAGAGCTATTTTCAATGTACACGTGGTTCTTGAGCCAATGTTGACTTTGTAATGTAATAGTTGACAATAACTCAAAGTTTTCATGGTAGCACAAATCAAACAAAAACAACTTTGATACATCTTGTGTGCAAAATGTTAATGATTCAGCTTGCTTGTGTCACGTGTGCTAATGTTGAGCAAAATCTATTGCTCTGGTAACAATATATTGTAAAATACTGAACGTGGAAGCAACAAATGTAAGAAAAATAAAAGAATAGTAAATACAGAGATTTAACATGATTCGATCAAATTGTCTACGTCCATGGATTCAACAACCATTCTTTACTTTATTGAAGAAAAAATATACACCTCCGACCCCAACCACGGCATACTTGGTCGAACGAATTAATCGCCCTCCACATCTAGCCCTAGGTCGTACAAATGTGGCCAGATTTCCACTCCAATCGTCGATGATTGGACGATCCAACCACACGTTACGTAGCGCTCGTCGAGCTCCACGACTTTCCTTCACGCGCCGCGACGACCTATTGAGTGGTTGATGAGGAATTAAAGGAGGAAGAAGGGGTGATTTCGGCCATTGAATTTAGTGGCGGCCGAGGGTTTCTTAGATTAGGGTTTTGCAAATGAGAATCTTCGAGGTTCTTTTATAGAAAATTTATGAAACACTATTCACACGTTAAATTTTCGAATTCCAATCGAGACGGTCGTCTGGTGTTCTATATGTAATACCCTTATTCTGAACACAATGAAACTAGTATCGAGACCCAATTCCACCATATACAGAAGTTAATTTTCAAAATCAAATTATATAAATTTAAATTTCTTTAATTAATTTCTACGCGTTTCAAACTCGCACGACCAAACGATACGTCCAATCGTCACTAAATTCGACGCCATACTAAAATTCACTATTACGGATTAATGGAACTGGTTTCTTTTAATTCTAAGAGAGTTCCCCAAAAGGCTATTTTCACACGTTAATTAAAACTAATTATTATAAAACAATTCAAATCACTTTTAATTCAAATTTAAAAGTTTACTATCTTCATTCTTAATCAAATAGAATTTAAATCATCTTTCGAAATCATTTTTATTCATATTGAATTCAAGATTTAATTATTTAGAAAATTCCAAATATTCAAATAACCATTATATTTGAAATTCAAGTTATTTAAGTTATAAAATTAATTTTTCAATATTTAAAATCAATTAAATATTTCAAATTCGAATGGCTGAAATTCTGGATCGTTACACACACATTCGGCCAACAAATAAAAGCAAACTTTTTTATAAATATTCTTTTCGGTTTTAACATTAAATGTTTTTTAATTATGATTTCCGCACAGAAATCCTTTTTAAAATAAAAAAGTTCTTTTTCTACAGTAACATTAATGATATATAAAATTTTAATAAATAATTTTTTATATTTTATACTTATTTTATAGATGTATAGATATTGTAAAACATGGCTTAGTGTTTAAATAAATTATACATATATATATGTATGTATTATATATATATATATGTATGTAGTTTTCAAATTTTTTAAAATTCACAAACATGTAGTGAAAATACATGGTTAATTTTATAAGTACATGAAATATATATATTTATTATGAATATGTTTTAAACTAAACTTGTTTTAAAATTATACGTTTCAAACTAAACCTGTTTTTTAAAAAAGCTTTTTTTTGCTGCCAGATGCTAATAGAGCATTAATATATATATATATATATATATATATATATATATATATATATATTTAAATATTTTTTACACATATATATAAACATGCACATCCAATGTCCACAACAGTAACATATAAGGATTTGTGATATCAATTCATTATCTATACTTACATTAACATGATGAATATTTATATACACATAAATAAAAATGTAAATAAGGAATTTACTTTATCCAAAGCCTTGTTGACACACCTTGAAATGTTGAATCAAAACATCGAGTCCTGAATCGAAAGAGCGATACCAGTCTGAATGCAGCTACCACCGATGTATATAATTAACTTAATTTAGTGTTTTGAAACTTGAAATTTTGAGGAAGAGAAGGGGACAAGGGGTTGGCCTTTGCTAGTATAGAATGGAGCAAAAAGAAATAGTAAAGAATGATGGTTGGAGGCAAAAATAGCAAATGGCAAGGAGTGAAAAGAGGATCCGGATCCTTCTTTTCATCTTACCAAACCTCCTCCTTTTGAATTCAAAATTCTACCCTCTTCCTACCTGATATTATCGGCCCCTCATGGTCCTATTTGAACCTTGAATTCGCTTTAAGCCGATCAATAAATACTGCATTTAAATCTAATTCAAATGAATATCGATATCGTATATCGATACATGTGTTTATAACTATTATATATACACTATGCAATATTAATCAACATAAATTAAATAAAATTTTATAATTAATATTTCATAAATATCAATTAATTCATAACAATTATAAATAATTAAATCAGGAGGTACGAGGAGTATCAAACATTTTAGTTGTATGACTCTTAGATATAAATTTGGTCAACGATTAATATCGAACAATTGGAATATTAACGTTCATACATCACTTAGCAGATGGTGTGACATTATGGCCAAATATATTGCTTACTTAGCTTCGGTAAAATCCAATTTTACTAATTTAAGCATTGTTCGGTAGTGATAATTATTTACATAATTCTCTTTGTCAAAACTATATCACATTAGAACTCATGGAATTTGGTAATGGTCAAAATTCCAATATCATCCATATTCAACTCTATAGTCCAAACACAAAGTCCTTGGTTCAATAATAACAATTATTATTAACCAAAATGCTCTACCCAAAGACTTTGACTTTGAGTTGACTTCAATTGACCATCATATAACCGAGGAGCGAATCCCCTCTTGAATAGTTTTTCACTTCCAATGCTTCCACTTGACCCATCTATATTGGCTCTACAAACACCATGCCATGATTTAACTATAATCAAAAACAGAGTTTCCACATTGAACCTCGATAATATTCTCAAGTTGAGGGGATTGTGTAATTTTTTTACATCGATATTTTCTGTTTGACTTTAGTTATATTAACCAATATAAAACTATCGAGTGAGTCATTCCATAATTATCCAATAACTATCAGTACGTAACCCCTTGGTGCCACCCAACAGTCATGAGTAATACACCATTCAATATTTTGAGAGCGTTACGCACTCTAGTGTCAAGGGATATATTGATATCCAATCTTGATATATCTTGACTGGGAATATTTAAAACGGTAGGTTTATTTTATCATGATAAATCACTCATGGTTACAACACTTCGTAATTAATATAACAAAACATACCGTTTATGTATTTTTTATTAAATACTTTTAATTAAATTAATTAATTAATGTAACACATTATATCAAGTATATAATAGAAAGAAAACACCTTTTATTTTGAAGAAGATCGGTTATCGAGTTTGATATATGTAATAATTACATAATTGCTCCTAAGGCATACCCCTAACTTTATCAACTGTCTTATCATCTGATGTATGAGACTTACATGCTAAACTTCCCACTATACATTTGTTAGAAATATTATAAATGGTAGCCTAATTATCACAATTAATCATGACTACATGAGATGGCTTTTTCCATAGAGAAATTTCTATCATAAGATTCCTAAGTTATTCGACCTTTTAACAAGCATCCATTAATGAAATTAATTCTGACAACGTTGTTGAATCGGAAATACAAGTTTGCTTCTTGTAACCCCAAGACATAACAACAGCTCCTAATGTAAAGATCCATCCAGCCGTAAACTTGGATTTGGATTCTACTTTGTTCCAGGTTGCATCACTATATCTTTCTAATATTGCAGGTCATCCTTTATTGTTATAAACCATAGTCTATGGCACCTTTCAAATAAGCTAAAACTCATAGTAATGACTTTCCAATGGTCATAAACTGGATTACTTGTAAAATGATACAACATGCTTATAGCTTGTGCTATGTGTGGTTTAGTGCAATGCATAACATACATAAGACTTTCAATAATACTGGAATATTCAAGCTGAGAAATAGTTCATTCAGTATTCTTCACTAATTTAATATTATGATCTAAAGGAGTTGGAGCTGGTTTGTCATTGTAATGACCGTACTTCTTAAGGAACTTCTCAATGTAGTGAGATTGAGTTAGTACCAACTCTCCCTCTTTCCTTATTATTTTGATATATAAGATCACATCAGCCTCTCTCAGATCTTTCATTTCAAAATTAGAGGATAGAATTTTTTTTGTTTATTTGACACACAATATATCAATGCCAAATATTGGTATGTCATCAACATATAAACACATCATAACGTAATCGTTTTTAGCTGATTTTTTGTTAATGCATTTATCGGTATTATTAACAGTAAAGCCATTTGATAATGCTACTTTATCAAACTTCTCATGCCATTGCATCGGTGTCTATTTCAGACCGTAAAGAGATTTTACCAAATTATAAACTTTCTTTTCTTGACCTGAATTTATGAAACTTCCGGTTGTTTTATATATATTTCTTCTTTTAAATCACCATTTAGAAAAGCAATTTCCACATCCATATGGTGAATTACTAGTTTGTGAATGGAGGCAAGTGCAATCAAACAACGAGTCAAAGAGATGCAAGCAACATGAGCATATGTATCAAAGTAATATTCTCCATGTCTTTAATTATAACTCTTAGCAACTAATCTGACTTTAAATTTATTAATGGATCCATCTGTATTCAATTTTCTTGAATATCCATTTACACCACATTGGTTTAACAAGGAGGTAAATCTATCGGAAACCAAGTTTGGTTTGTCAAAATTTAATTTGTATCGTCACCGATAGCTTCTTTTCAGAAAATTGCATCTCTAGAACTCATTGCATCAGATAAGTTTTAGAGCCATCATCAACATGCATTAGGTATCTGGTTATAATAAGGATTTCATCCATACTTCTTTCTACTAGATATGTAATAAAGTCAGGACTATAGTCCTTTTATATTCTCCCTTTTTTGCTTGTCATACTTCATGTAATTGCTTCAGGTACTGAGATTTTATCGTTGTTTTGAGAAGATATATAATCTTCATCATTGTTATCATCACTTTCTGTATGTTTTGGACTAGATGATATCAATGGATCCTTAATAGTTTGATTTTCAGATATATACTTGTTTGCGAAGAATCCTACATATTATATTACTTCAAAAGTGTCAAATATTATGTAAACCATGACCGCATCTATGGAAGCATTGGTTTATACATTTCTTTTAGTCTCGACTTTATGGATAATTTTTTTCGCTATCTTTTTTCGAGAACCACCTAAGGTTTCGACTAAAAAATAATGAAATAATTTTCATTATAGAAACTGAAGTAATGGGCTCTCATATCAAGAGGCTCATTACTTCAACGAGTCTAGGTTATACTATTATGTGAATAACTAATAAAAGCACACTTAAATGCTTTATTTTCTAATTTTAGTCTTTTAGGATATGGTTTTCTAACGTAATTCAAACTACCCCAAATTTGAGTCTTGATAAATTATGTTTTCTTTTAAACCGTAATTTATAAAGGGATGCATTTTTATTTTATTTAGGAATTCGATTCAAAAGGTAACATATAGATAAAATAACATCATCCTATAAAATATTTGGTTTCTTTTCCTTCTTAAAACATGCAGTTGATTTCTTTTCCTTCTTAAAACATGCCCAAATTGACTTATTTGAAATTTTACAACACTTAATACACGAACCGATTCATCACCTCTGAAACGATGTTTCTCACATCTGGTCACTGGAACATCTGGTTACTCAGCCTCCATGAGCGCTGCAAGCATACATCGATCTCGAGTTTGCATTCATTGCCACCGTTCTCCTTCTCCACGCTTTATCCACTCATCTGCGACTAACTTGCTCACCAACAAGTTTGCTGTCAGCAAAATTGTAGCTTTTGCGACTTGATTCAGGATCGACCACTATTGTAGAGACAGGACCTACTGCTGTTTCCACAACCATTTTTTTGGATTGCAGAAACAACACTGAGCTACTCCTCTGTCTTTGACAATCATGCTTCTGTATTCTCACTGTGTGTTATACCCTAACTTCTCCAGTTGGCCATGTTTCAGTCTGCCAAAATAGCACAAACTCGTGTTACATTAGTTGTGGTGCTCTTTTGCTTATTTTGTAATGTACATATAACATATTGGTGTATTATTTTGGTGTTTGAGAGGACTCGTCTATGTATAGGCCAATTAGTATGGGAGCAAATGTTGAAAAAGAGTTACTTTTGTTAGTGTATAGGATTTGAAGTTTTTTGAGAGTGATGTTGAGTATATTGTTGATTACAGGGGATGAGAAATGAAGGAATATGTCAGTTGTATTTGACAAAGTGAATATGGACATTTTGGGGTGATGCAGTCATGTGTAGCAATGACTACATGTATATTGATCGAACCTTGTTGATCTGTTGTACGAGATTAAGATGTTAAGGTGAGGCAAAGGTGATATCATCGGTTTCAGATTTGATTGATTGTTAATGTTTAATTTAAATATACGTATTGACTTGACGAGTGTGAAATTGTAGTTAGATTTTGTGATATAATTCCGAAAGAGATTGAAGAGAAAAAGATGAATTGTTTTATTTCATTCACAATTCTGATTACATGCCTATTCAGGCTTTTATATAAGAAAGGAAAATACATAAATGGGCTTGGGCCTACTTGCTTTGTAAACCCGCATTCTATCTTTGGTTTGGCTTTGAGATAACACAACCAGGTTAACACAACTAGGTTAACCCGCATACACTTCATCCCCCCCCCTCAAACCAATATTAGGTTTAGGGTTCCTTTATGTCTTCCATGGCGGCAATGAAAGGCGATTTCCTCTTCCCTCGATTCTCACAGTCATCAGCTCTTATAGAGGTTGTTGCGTGTTCTTCTATTAATTTAGAACTCGCAGCAGCTTCGATCCTCCTTTCAGTGTTCAATACACGCTCTTCTTCTCCAGATCTGGTTTTAGTATTGTCTTTGAGTAGCTTGCTTGCTGTAGCTATGACTTTGTGAGGTGCTTCTTTCTCTTTGCTGGAGACCAGTTTTCCGAGATCTGTCTTGCTCTCAACTTTCAGATCAGCTCGAAACCTTAGGTAATTTCTTGCAGACAGTGCCTTGGTAAGTGTGTCTGCACGCTGGTAAGCTGAAGGTATGTGGTTGATTTGTAGATTTCCTCTTTGAACTTGTTCACGAACAAAATATAAATCGATTTCGATATGTTTTGTTCGTGCGTACAAGACTGGATTTGCCGTCATGTACATGGTGCTTTGATTGTCACACCATAATATTGGTTTGGCTGTTGTGTTGATTTGTAGTTCCTTTAGTAGTGATTGTAGCCAGATTATCTCTGCAGTAGCACTTGCAACACTTCTGTACTCTGCCTCTGTGCTTGATCGTAAAACAGTGGTCTGCTTCTTTGAACACCACGACACTGGGTTGTCCCCAATATATATGTAGTATCCTGTTATAGACTTTCTGTCGTGAGTGTCTGTAGCCCAATCTGCATCTGTATATGCTGTGATGTTTAGATTATTGCATGCTCTTAACTTTAATCCAAAATTTGCAGTTCCTTTAAGGTATCTGAGAATCCTTTTTACTGTTTTCCAGTGTTCATCACGTGGTTCCTGCATAAATTGAGAAACCTTGTTAACACTGAATGATATGTCTGGCCTAGTAATAGTAGTGTATTGTAATGCTCCTACAATACTTCTGTATTGTTTGGTATTTAATATGGATTCTCCCCTGTTTTTGGATAGTTGTTGATTGCTGACCATAGGAGTAGGTTGAGATTTTGCCTCATGCATCTTTGACTTGATAAGTATCTCTCTAATATAGTTTGTTTGACTTAGCAGTATTTCTGTATCTGTTTTTCTGTCGACTTCAATGCCCAGAAAGTAATTAAGCTTGCCAAGATCCTTGATAGAAAATTGTTTGTTAAGATATTGTATGATGCTTGTAATTTCTGATGTGTCATCACCTGTTATAATCATGTCATCAACATATATTAGAATGTAAATAATATGGTTATTATGACTTTTCACAAATAGTGAGTTATCTGATTTGGTAGATTGATAACCCAGAGAAGTTAGTGTGCCTTTTACTCTATCGAACCATACTCTTGGTGCTTGTTTCAAGCCATATATGGCCTTGTTTAACTTGCAGACTTGGTGACTATTCTGTTTATATCCTTGTGGTTGCTCCATGTAAATTTCTTCTTGTAGAATGCCATTTAAGAATGCATTGTTGACATCTAGTTGTCTTATGTCCCAATTTTTGCTTAAGGCAATTGTGAGTACAACTCTGATGGTTGTTGGCTTTACCACTGGTGAGAATGTCTCACTGAAGTCAAATCCATATTGTTGAGTATATCCCTTGGCAACTAGCCTTGCCTTGTATTTGGATACTGTTCCATCAGGTTTCTTCTTTAGTTTATATGTCCATTTGCATCCTATTATATTTTTGTTTGCTGGAGGGTGCACAAGACTCCATGTTTTATTCTTCATTAATGCTTGGTATTCTTCATTCATTGCCATCTTCCAGTTTTCATCCCTGTATGCTTGTTCAAAAGACTCTGGTTCTTCAGCATTTATTGTTGCTGCATAGACTTTTGGTTTGAATATTCCTCTTTTGGATCTTGTAATCATGTGATGACTTGGTCTGATTGATACTTCAGTGTCAGTTGATGCTGAGTTATCAATCTCACCAGTGTTGTCCTGAATTTGTTCTTGAGATCTGTCAGTACTAATTCCTTGACTTTGATTGTTTGATGTAGTGGGTGATTGTACAGGTATATCAGGCCGCTCTTCTGTTCCATGACCTGGTTCTGGTAACACAATGTGTTGTGGATCAGAATCACCTGCTTCCTGGAGATTCCATGTCTCAGAATACACAGGTATATTTGAGATAGATGTTCCAGGATTATATATTTTCTAAGTAGTCTTTATATTTGCTGAAGCAAAAGGAAATATCCTTTCATTGAATACTACATGTCTGCTAATAAATATCTTTCTGGAGCTGTCCAGGCATTTGTAACCCTTTTGTTTGGTTGCATAACCCAGAAATGTACATGGATGAGATCTGAAATCCAATTTGCATCTATTATATGGTCTTAGGTAGGGAAAACATAGACACCCAAAAGTTTTTAGGCTATCATAATTGGGTTTAATTCCCATAAGTTTCTCAACTGGACTTACTCCATTCAGTACTTTAGTAGGAAGTCTGTTGATCAGATATACTGAAGTACTAAATGAGTCAGGCCAGAACTTTAGAGATAGAGATGCCTAAGCAAGTAAGGTTATCCCTGTTTCTACTATGTGTCTGTGTTTTCTCTCAACTAGACCATTTTGTTCAGAGGTGTATGGACAAGTGATTCTATGTATTATACCTCTATTTAGGAAGAATTTGTTAAGAGACTTGTATTCACTACCACCATTACTCTGAACTACTTTAACTTTATGACTAGTTTGTCTTTCAACTTGGTTAATAAAGTGTATAACAGCATTGTAAGTTTCTCCCTTAGTTTTTAGAAAGTATATCCATGTATATCTAGTAAAAGCATCAACAAAGGAAATATAATATTTATAGCCATAGTCAGAACTAATGGATGCAGGACCCCAGAGATCAGTTGTAACTAATTCTAGTGGCATTTTGTACTTAGTAGCTGAGTTAGCAAAAGGTAATTTATGACTTTTGCCCATTTGACAGTAAGTACAGACATATGGTAAGATAGGATCACTAAAAGAAACTTTAATTTCTTTCAAAACCTGTTTTACAACATTTGCATTAGGATGTCCCAACTTATAATGCCACTGATCAAATATACTGTTATTGTTTTCAACAGATGATACTTCACAATTATTGCTATGCTTTGTTTTCTCAACAATGTCTCTGCAGTTATCTGCAGTGAACCAGTACAACCCATTCACTGCATCACCCTGCAAGAGTTTTTCACCTGTTAGTATGTCTTTGATTAAACAGTATTTAGGGTAAAATTCAAAGTACACATTATTATCATGTGCAAATTGAGAAACACTCATAAGATTTTTCTTGATTATTGGTACTCTTAGTAAATTGTTAAGATATAATTGCCTTTCACCTTTGATGTAGGCATTACCAATATGAGTGATCCCAATAGGTTTGCCATCCCCCATAAATATTAACTGTTTACCTCTGTATTCTTTGTTGCCAAGATTTAAGTTGTCGAGATTATTTGTCAAATGGTTGGTTGCACCTGAGTCTGGGTACCATGCTTCATCTTGTATGTGTTCTGATCTTGCTGTTTCATCTTGATGTTGATTCATGTTGCCACTGCTTTGTTTATTTGGTTCTTGCTGAGCTTGTGCCATGTTTGCAGTACAGTTGCCATTTCTTTGATTGTTTGAGTTTTGTCCTGGTACAAAGTTGGCATTGAATCTGAAATAACACTTAGGTGCAGTGTGACCAATTTTCTCACAAATCTGACACTTTGGTTTGTTGTTGTTGTTGCTCCATCTCCCCCTGCCTCTTCCTCTTACAGTAGTGTTTCCCCTTTGATATTGCTGATTATTGTGATTTTGATTCCTGTTTTTATTGTTCCCTGAGGCAAAGTTGATAGACATTTCACTGTCTATTGGTTTCTTGAAGTCTAATCTTCCTTCATGTGCAAGAAGGATAGAACTGACATACTGGAGAGATGGTAGGGTTTCTTGAGAGGATATTACAGCAACCACTGACTCATATTCATCACTTAAGCCGGTTAGGATAGTTAAAACTTGCTCAGTGTTTGACACTTTGTGTCCTGCAGCTTCAAGCATATCACATATGTTCTTGACCTTAGCCAGATAATCTCTCATTGTTTGATTCTCTTTTCTGACATTTTGCAACTGTCTTTTGTAATGCATTACCCTTGCTGCAGATTGAGTGTTGAAAATTCTTTCTACTGCTAGCCAGATTTCATTAGCAGTTCTGCAGCCAATTACTTGAGGCAGTAATTTAACATTTATTGATGAAAGTAACCAAGAACATATAAGACTGTCTTTCCTTTGATACTTTACATGTTCTCCATTACTTACAGTTTTGTTTTCTGAATCAGTGATAAATTTGGGAGGAACAGCAGTGGTACCAAGAATGAATCCTTCCAAACCATATCCTCTTGCCGCAGTTTCGACTTGGACCTTCCAAAGAAGATAATTATCTTCTTCAAGTTGAGCAGTAATGAGTTGTATCTGGGGACTGATTGTGGCTTTCAGGAGATTTTCTGCTGCAACAGTGGATTGTTGTGGTGGGTTGAATGTATTATCAGAAGTTTCTGAGTTGTCATCAGCCATGATGAAGTTTCTTGAATTGAGAATGCTCAAGAAATCTAAGATCAGATAAAGTGATCAAGATCTTGCTTCTGCAGAATCCAGGTATGTTGCAACCAAGTTTAGATGATGATGCTTTATCTGATAGACCAGTGGTTTGGCACTTGCCTCCTTTCTGTTTTAATGAGTTTCTTGACTTCTTGACTGATTTTTGATTTCTTTCTTCGAGTTAAGACTTGATCAATGAGAAAGAACAGCGCAGCCAGAGTTATCTAAGCGAGGCACTATTCTTTAGAGACAAATCTTATGTTACCTAAATGATGAAGATATTTCTGATGGGTAACTAATCTCCAGATGATGAGATTTCTCTGATGGAGATTAGTATCTTCTTCTTCTTTTCTTTTTCGAGAAATTTGATGCAGTTTTGCCTTGTAAACTGGCTCCGATACCAAGTTAGATTTTGTGATATAATTCCGAAAGAGATTGAAGAGAAAAAGATGAATTGTTTTATTTCATTCACAGTTCTGATTACATGCCTATTCAGGCTTTTATATAAGAAAGGAAAATACATAAATGGGCTTGGGCCTGCTTGCTTTGTAAACCCGCATTCTATCTTTGGCTTGGCTTTGAGATAACACAACCAGGTTAACACTACCAGGTTAACCCGCATACACTTCATTTATTGTTGGAAGAATATTTGTCCTGGAGCTATGGTGCTTATAGACATGGTTCATTTTGGTAGCTTGGCAGTATGAAAGAGATTGGGTCTTTGTTAGCATAGAATTAAAGGTTGGATAAGCAGTTTGCAGTTTGCATTGGATTCACAGATTTGCTACTCCGGTGAGTACTTCTCACTATATGTTCATGGAACACGTTTTAATTTTTTTATTCATTCACAATTATTATGTTTGTGTTGGATGTTAATTGATTGCTAAAATGTTTATTTGGTAACTTGGTTATTGATTTTATATTGAATTGGGAGTGCTAAGAACATCTTATGCATTGAAGATAGGTTTAGATTATTTCCCTAACTCATAACATGATATGAAAGGATCAGACTTCACATAATGCTAATACAAGCCTTATTACCTAATATAAGTCTCATAGTATATAAATGTCTAGTATAAAGTGCTACAAGAAAACATAAATACTTAAAATAAAAGATAATAATTGGTGGTATCCAACATATGCATCCAAATAGCTTATTGACATCAGCTATGTATTTAACATATGGCACTAATGTCCATTTATGCTGAGTCCTGCTACCACGACTCTTTGTTTACACCAATGGTGTATTTGAGAGAGAATACAAGTAAGTAACTCGGGTGAGAATATGAAAATCCTAATGTATGGAATTCTTTTAACTCAAGCCTCAATGCATACATACAAACACACACATATGTACATACATACATATATATGTGCGCACGCGTGTGTGCGTGCGTGCGCACACACACGTATATGTATATGTACCCACACTAAGTACAAAAATCATATCAAAAACTTATGGGGTGAGGTGAGCCGTGTATGTGGTCACCCACCCTCCTACCATTGACATAGTCATTAATAACATATATAATAGTAGTGTATATATGTCCTCTCACCTAACTCTTCGTAGAGATGTTTCCACACTGTATTTAATGTCATTTAGCCTTGATCTCCTCTTCTCAATGTACCTATCCAAGGTTATCAAAATGAGATTCAAATCGTAAATCGTAAAGTTCAAATTTTAAATCAAAACGGGATTTAAATCGTAAATCGTAGATCGTAGATTCAAAAGGTCCATATTTTAAAGTTTGTACATACTTTGAAATTGATCATGATGTTTAAACATTTACATCTAAACTTAAAAATTAGTTTTTTCTTTTGTTTCATTTTTATTTTGTTTAGAAAACACTAGAATTAGAATTGTGGTTCAAATAAGCATATTGAATATATAAATATGTATTGAATGATTTTTCTCAACGGCGGTTTTAAGTGAAGTTGAATCGGAATATAAATCGAATCGGAAGGAGAGGGATCCGATCCAAAACGAGATTTAAATCGTAAGAATTTAAGATTTTTGATAACAATGTACCTATCTATAGTGCCCACACAACTTAGATGTGTACATATATGTATCTTGATTTTCATAGCTTAGCAATACATCAATCTGCCGTTCATTCATAGGTTAAAAATGGAATAGTATTAGGATCTCTCGTTGTCACATTATGACAGACTTATTGGCTTGATTCTAGACACATGTTGCTTAATCTAGGTAGTGTATCACTCATAAAGTGAATAAAGTGAAAACTCATATCGGTGACAGGAGCATCCTCAACAAAGGTAGTTATTGACTATTAATAGTCAAAAGCTACCTCAGTGGAGTAGTAAATGAGTAACAAAGCTCATATTTTAGCTATCGAGTAGTTAAATTCAGCTACTCGATAGCGAGGGCCTACCTGAGTTTCAGAAACTCGGGTAAGTCTTTATTTTATCATTTCATATTACCTAACTAAAGGAGGTCATTATGCTAGTCGATATCAAGAAAAGGGAAGGAGAGTTCCTACATAATTATATGATCTGGTTTAACGCAACCCCGTAGGTGTTTGCAACCCTAATGAATTATTGATGTGCATGGCTATAGTTGTTGGAGTGAACAAAAGAATATAATTTAGGAGAAATCCGACAAGGCAGAAACCGAATGACTCGAGAGAATTTTTAGCAGGGTAGATCATTTCGTAAGCCTAAAAGAGGTGATTAATCAGCCTTTACAAGGAGGTCTGTTAAACCAAAACTTGGGCAAGATGAAAAACAATGACTCAAATGATAAAAGAACTAATTAAAAGGAAGCCCAAAATATACTTCCTACACTAGTCCGTCTGACTCATTTGAGAATGTGTAACGACCCAAAATTTATGATGCTTGAAAACCACCATCCAAAGTGACAATAGTCCGTAGGAACCATAAACTTGGGACCATAAGGTATATTCAAAATAAATAGAATATATTTATCATAGTAAATTATCAAAATTCACAGTGAAAGGATAGAACATAATGTGTGTGCATGTATGTATATGTGTGCTTGTGTGTGTGGTTATGTGTGTATCTGGTCATGATAATAATCCAAATATCCAACTTGGTGAAAAGATTCTCCAAGCATATGAATTCTGATACAACAAAATCCAAAACAAGTAATTCTAACATGTCTCTAATTATTACAATATCGAATATATGATAATAGATTTGTGATAACATGGTAATTCTATGTCTTCATGCCATCGCTATCTTCGGTTAGCATTATCTCCAAAATTCCTTAATCAACCTAATTGTTAGGTATATAACAAAGGAAGGAAAACATAGGAGGGGGTCAAACAAAAGAATTCTCCTACACATAATGAGCTATCACCTTTATTTAACAATGTTACACTAACTGATAATATATGATAGAATAATTATACACTAATCACCTATCATATATAAGGCATAAATGAATATAATGAAACCTTACATCTTAGGGTAGCTTGCCCGATTCCGTTCGACCCAACCAATATCTGAAATAAGGTTAAATAGTACCAAACATGATGTACATCAAAATACTTCACATGACCACCTAAATTAATTGACTTTTAACAATAAAAATGTTCTTAGTTTTCCTAACATGCCCGTGGAATGAGAACTAAGAATGACGTCATGACGTTGTCATGTGCTGGACTAGGCCAAACTCTACAATGAGAATGCGCATTCCCTACTCCACCTTAACCCTTCCCAAAGCGCAGAAGTTAAGGTCGTCGCCTACCTGCCATATCTAAAGGGAACATACAACACTCAAAAGTCAAGGCCGAAGCCAAGACTCCAGAATTGACTTCTGTAACACAAATATTCTTGGAACCGTAGTTTGTATGCCCGAATTTGCCACATAGTTATAGGAACACATCTACTAAACATTATCATCATTCTAGAACTTAATATTTCAAACCATATACGTATTAACCCGCACCATACATATCGATTCAACTATTGAAGATCCCATGCCAAAGTACCTTCTAAACATCTCGAAAACCTTTTGCTATATGCTCAAGTTCGCGTTGGACGTATAGATGAAGTTCTGGAAGTGACCGAATCAACACAAGAGGAAATATCCCCTACATCAGTTCATCAGTCAACTGGTAGGGTCGACCACTGGTCGATGTTCAAATTGACCAGTTGCCCGATCCAGTTGACTTAAAGGCTACCATTTTAGCCTTATTCCTTTCTATTTTGTTTATATCATGTTCTAGTCTAACCGTCGACTAGTTGACCTAGACCAGTTGCATGATGACCTACTACTAGAGCTATTCCACTTGTTTGTGGTATTTCCTAATTTATGAATTCGACATTTATTCAAATAACTTATATGTGTTTTTATACGTTCTTTCTAGTAGACAAATGTGTTTATACATATCTTATGTAAAATTTCATACATTTAATTCAGTCCAATTAATGATCAAACAACAACATGTGATTTATATAACTATTTACTAAACAATATTTGACTAATAATATATAAACTCATACAATTCACAATAAATAACAGTAAGAACAATCTATTATCAATTACGGGTTCCTGATTTTAGATTTATTCGTGTGCAAGATTGATTTGAGGTTTTATGTATAAGTCTATAAAAAAATAAGATGGAACCCAGTGCACGAGGCTCCCGCACGATAGTGGGCTCTGGGGAGGTCGATAATGCACGCAACATTTCACTCGCATTGCGAAGAGACTGTTTTTGGACTCGAACCTAAGCGCCCAGATCACCGTGCGGGTGGCATAACCATTGCGCCAAGACTCCATCTCGGTTTTATGTATAAGTCTAAACAATACTAATTAAATAACAGTTTATAGATTCTATCTATTTATTCTATCGTTGATCCTAATTCAACCTTAATAGATTATTCATGAACAATAATGTAAAAGGCATCATACAAAGTAATAGAAAGTTCTCGCTCTCTGATTTGTGAAATATTTGCCTTAGCTTTAAACTTCGGAGCTCCCACCTAATCATTCCGCATTTAGATTTTAGCTTATTGATTAGAGAGGAGAAAATAATGGATTGATATAAGGTCTTTCAAATTAGATTTGATTTTGATTTAATTTGAGATTTTTGGTGAAGAGAAGAATTTTATTGGCGGTTAAACTAGAGTTTTATAAATGAGGAATATAATGAACTCCTAGGAGCTGAGATGAATTCATAGACAATTCTTGGGCTGCTGGCCTAAATCCAACAAAATTACCATTTTGCCATTACCTTTCATTCCCAAATTATTTTTGACTTCGTTATCTGTTTTTAACAAACTTTATATGTTTTTTAGATGCAAACTTTATTCTGGACGCAACGGAATATGTTTCAAGGCCAAATTCTTCATCTTTAAAAATCTCCCTTTTTATTGTATTTATTAATTTACCTTAAATTCATTCCTTATAAATTTAGGACATATAATCTTTAGTTCATAAAAATTAGGGTTGTTACATTCTCTCATCCTTAATGAAATTTCATCCTTAATGAAATTTTGAGGAACAGAACAATGCTCTCACAAAATCATAATAATCACAACACATTCACAAGTAATCAAAGTATTTGTATAACTACCCTATTGCAATCAACAAGTCATACAAGGTAATGCCTAATTGTTGTTTACATAGCAAAAAATGGTTTATTACTAGTGTAGCAAGTAAGGCCGTTCGTACCATTCATATAACAAATCATAGAAATCACAAGCAAATTCTGTTCTGCATGTGAGAAGGTAAAGATTTACTTAAGGTGGGTGCAAACTTATCGGCAAAAGTTTTGGATGAGAAATACACATCTTCTCTTTCGATTCTCACGTTCTTTCTTCGACATCCACACCACATTGGACAAACAAGTTTGAAAAGCTTGTTTCAAAGTCGGTTGGTACTATTTTCAAGGATTCAGATATGTGTTATAGGCATAGCTAGATCCAATTTCCAGTCCACTTCTTCTAAATGACTTAGTTCAATGATTATATTAGAATAATGTATACATTTGCATAAATATGAGATATGGAAAACAATGTGCATTCCGGCCATCTTTTCGGGAAGCGTTACTTTGTATGCAAGCTTATCAATTCTCTCTATGATGAGGAACAACTAACAAAACTTGGTGTTAATTTTCCCGAGATACCAAAATCTTACAACATTCTTCAAAGGAGAGGCTTTAATGAACATCGTATCACCTATTGCAAACAATAGCTTGGTAATTCTTTTATCCGCATATGACTTTTGATCTTTTATCCGCATATGACTTTTGGCGATCTCGAGAGACTTTCATTCTTCTTTGATTCTCGGAGGTCTTCCTAGTCATCTCTAGTCCAAGTATCAACCTATTTGTAGTTTCCTACCAATACGAGGGTGATTTGCATGGCCTTCCATATAAGACTTCAAATGATGCTATGCCTATGCTAGCTTGATAACTACTGTTAAAGGTGAAATCAACTAAGGGCAACCGATCCTTCGTAGAGCCTCCAAAATCAAGTATGCAAGCCCTTAATAAATCTTCAAGCACTTTATTCACCCTTTCGGTTTGGCCATCGGTTTGAGGGTAATAGGGGTGTCTAAATTTAACTTGGTTTCCAAAGCACTTTATAAGCTCTTCCAAAATTCACTCTTGAAGAGAGGGTCTCTATTATTAATGATACTAGTGGGTATGCTATGCAATCTTACAACCTCCTTACCATATAATGTAGCTAATGATAAAGCGGTTCGAGTGGCTTTGATTGGGATGAAATAAGCACATTTGGCTAAACGGTTTACAATAACCCAAATGCCCTTATTCCCTCTTCCAATATGAGACATTCTGTTAACAATATGTTTCCACTTGCGTTGTGGGATAACCAACTCGGCTTCTTCTGCTTATAACCCTTTGATAAGTTAAACATCTTTCTATAAATTACGAAACATGCGCTTCATATTTTTCTAATAGAATATACGCTTCATGTCATCCTAAATCTTATTACCACTTGGATGAATAATCATTCTAGAATGATGATACTTCTTAAACACTTCATCAATTAATCCACTAATCTAGATAACATATAATCTTCCATCCTTATGAAGTCATCCTCTCGAACCAAGAGAATACATACCCAAGTCACTCGACCTTTCACCCTTCTTTAATCGCTTCATGATCATGGCTTCCTTTAACTTAGCATCAAATATTTGACTCATATCAGTAAGATCCATAAGAGTAGGGTTTACCTTTACAGTGGTCAACAAACCAAGGACAATATCATGTGAGGATCGAAAATCAAATTCTTACTCAAGCCCCTTCCGCTCAATAAACGTAGAGCCTAACATAAAATGTCTCATACTCAATGCATCTGCTACAACGTTTCACCTTTTAGGGTGTAAGAAATATTGAAGTCATAAGAAGCAAGTAATTCCATCCATCTTTGTTATCTTAAGTTGAGGTCTCTTTGGGAAAAAAATACTTCAAAGATTTATGGTCTGTGAATAGCTCAAATCTCTCATCCAACACACAGTGCATCCAAATCTTCAAAGCAATTATATTAGTTGCCAATTCTAGATCATAAGTTGGGTAGTTCTTTTCATGTGAGTTGCCTACTAGCATAAGCAACTACTTTTCCTTTTTGCTTAAATATTGCACCAAACCCCATACCACAAACATCGATATATACATTAAAAGACCTGGTTCCATCATGAATAGTAAGGACAGGAGTGTTGGTCAATAACTCCTTTAGTCTAATAAAAGCATGTTCGCAACTAGCATCCCATGTGAAAGGTTGATTCTTTTTGTGAGTCGTATCAAGAGAGTTGCTACCTTTGTAAAGTCTATTATGAACTTTCTATAGTATCCTGCAAAAGAAACTGCGCACTTTAGTTCCATTCTACAATAACTTCCAAAATTACACTTCTATTTTGCTAGGTTCTATGGAAAGGCTATGCTCGGTAACTACATGGGTCAAGAAGCGTGTTTTACTTCTCCAAAAATAGCACGTGGAAAATTGGCCTTCAATTATTGTCTCGTCAAAACTTTTAACACCTCCTATAAATGCAGTTTGTGCTCTTCTTCATCTTTAGAGTATATTAAATATCATTCACAAACACAACCATGAATTTATCAAGTTGCTACTAGAAAACTCCACTCATAAGGTCAACAAAATAAGCAGCGGCATGGTAAGCCCGAATGACATGACCATTCATAGGAAGCGTTGGGAGTCTTAAAGATGGTCTTATGAATGTTGTCTTTTCTTAACCTTAGTTAATGAAAGTCCTTAGCAAGGTCAAGTTGGGAGAATACCCTTATCCCTCCAAGTTGGTTGAACAAATCATCAATGGTAGGTAGATGATACTTATTCTTTCAAGTTAACTTATTTAACCTCCTGATTATCAACACATGCCTTGGGAATCCATCCGCCTTAGTGACAAACACAACGGGTGCTCCCCAACATACTTCTTTGTATAAAGCTCTTTTTCAAAATTCACAAACCTGAACTTCCAACTCCCTTCTACCTTTAGGAGCCATATGTCAAATAGGAAATACATATTGGTGACTGTTCGTCGACGGAAATTCTATCGGTTTAGAAAACCGTCGAACGAATTTTGAAATAAAATTTACCGCAAGCGCACGGCGTACACTTGTAGTACGTGGCGAATACGGGTCGATCCGCAGGGAATTGATGATTTTAAAATTCTATTCAATCAAATTAAACCAAAGTCGAGTAATTGTTAACTAACTAAAATGAAGTAAAAACAAGCTAAAACTAAGGAGAATAAAAAGATGAGATTAAAGAGCAATTTAGAGGCAAATCCCCTCTCATGATCATATAAATCAACATAATGACATTATGATCTCTTTTTGGTCATTTGTGAGTTTAGTTGATGCATTTATCATAAGTATGGCCTAATTGTGTTATTAATTAACACACTTAAACCATCAAACTTTAATGCACCCTCTAACCCACTTACTAACTTCAATGAAAATGATATGAAATCAAAAGTAGAATCTATTTTAAGCATGGTTTATTAACTATTGGATTAGAAACATAAACCATCAAATTTTGATTCTAAATCCACTTCCATTACCATGATCATATATAGATGAAGAGGTAATTAATGATTCATATGACTAAGCATAGCCTATTTGTTTTGAACAATATAAGCTATCAAACTCAATATTAGACACAAAACCCCACAAACATCTACTTTCCATTAAGCACAAAAGAGACATAAAAGAAATTATGTTGCATCTACATGATTCAAGAGAGCTTCATTACCCCTAAATTGAAGGGATTAGCCTCTCATTTTTGTTATTAAATCAACAAATGTAGAAAGCAACATTAAACAAACAAGAGAAAAAAAGAAAGGAAACACTAATCTACTTGCATAAAATAAGAGAGATCTACACTACAACATGAAAGGAAAATAAACATGTAAAAGAAAAGAGAGCACTAATTAACATTAAAAAAAATGAAAGTTACATGAAATAAAAATATGGCTAAGTAGCCATGAAAAGAGAAAGAGAGCTTTCTTTTATTTGATCTAAAACTAACTAAGAGAGACTAAGGGAGAGAGGAGAGGGTTACATGAAGATATGGGGTATTTATACAAGTGTTAAACCCTAATTCATATTTTTGGGGAATGCCCAAAATGCCCTTGTAGGAAGTGTGGTGGCCAAGTTATCATTAGCTTCAATAATCCCTCACTTAAATGTACATGAAGCCATTAATTCCATAAGCATGTGCATTAGCATCTAATTTGTACATTAAGGTAGGTGGGTAGGTGGGGTCCTCCATTATCTTCACTTTGAATTATTTCCATCTTCATTTGTTCTCTTCACTCTTGTGCATGCATGTGTCTTCATGAAACCACTCCTATTTGAGATCAAATTCCTACACAAATATATATAAATTTCCAATTAATTTTTCTCAAATTAATATATGCACAAAAATGACCATTTTGCCCTTGGATAAAGATGAATATGTGAAAATTTGAAATAATTTGAATTTTGGTTTAAACAAGTTAAAATACCCGATATGATCATTTATTTAATTTAAATAGATTAAATATGGTGGTAAAAATATGCACATTTAAGTGCACATCAAATACCCCCACACTTATCTTTTTATTCGTCCTCGAATAAAGGAAAAGTAAGATAAATCCGTTTTCGTAGGGAGCACGATTGCATTGAGCATATGCAACAAGCCGTTAAACCTCTGGGTGTCCTCAGTAGGACGAGTGTTGTCTCGTGAGGGTTTTCAGCGGATACTACCCATAAAATCCAAATGCAGGATGAAAATATTTACAAAATGCAAGATTTATTTACAAAGATGTGAATGCACGTTTTTGAAAATATTTACGAATGAAGGATTTATTTTTAAATTAACACACATAAGTTAAATATAGGTTTGGTCATTATCTTGAAATTTAAGTCATTTACTCGTCAAAATTTCCAACAAAAATTAAGTTATCATAACAAATAGACTATAGTTTTAACTCGTTGTTTGGTTGATAACAAAGTGTAACCATGAAATAGATCCTTAATTGATTATCAAAGTTTATCAAAGTGGTATTTTCATTTCTTTTCAATAACAAATCAAATCAAATAAGTAAAAATAATGCTATCATTTCAATTGCTTGCTCTCTCATTATTTGCAAGAAAAACTACACACCTAGCTCAGGTAAACTGAGGCCAGATATACCACCCATGCACTGCCTTTCGGGCTTATGTGAGGGGAGTACAGAGCATGGCGAGTGCACACACTTTCGTGCATACACCTATCAACCGTAGGTGGTTTTTATTAAGTCTGTTCTTTTTTTTACATGTGTTCCATACATGCATAACCGTGAGGACTTTTAAATGAGTATGAAAGCACATAATCAAAGATTCCAAGTAATTCACTCATGCATAACCGTGAGGACTTTTAAATGAGAGTGAATACTTTGGATGTTGTTATTTTTTTTATTTTTTTTATCTTTTTTTAAGAGAGAGAGAGTTTTGCAAAATCATCTTAGCACCATTTAACTTAGAAGACAAAAAAATGTTATATCCTTTACTTTAAATCAACCACTTTTTAAAACAAAGATTTTCAATTAGGAATTATTTCATAATTAACACGTATGAATCTTCATATGTACTAGTTAAACCATTATTATTTGTAATCAAACTTCATTTTTATTTTTGTTAAGACGAATAAATTTTCAAAAATTTCAATTTAATAAAACAAAACCATATATTTATTCTATAGCGTTTCTTTAAAAATAAATCAAAATGGTTTAAAAAAAATTCTTTTTTTTTTGTTTTTTTTGTTTTGGAAAGAAAAATTGAAAAATAATGATGAGTCTCCCCCACACTTGATTTTGACTGTGTCCCCACAGTCAACCAAAGTGAAAGGAGAAAAGTAAAAATAAAAATGGCCTTTATTTATATGAAAATGAACAGTATTTACACGGGATCAGAAAGTATATCGTCAAAGCGTAAATGAAACGGTCTTCCAAAAACTGATTCATTTGTCTCATCAAGTATACGAGACATAGTTTAAGCTCGATAAACCAAATCGTAAAAGATTTCAAAGTTGAATTTTGATTTGGAAAAACGAATGCCGTTTTATTAAAAATTGTACGAGTCGTTTTATTTTCAATGATTTTTGGAGTTGATAAAACGATTGATTGAAGTTCAAGTTTATTTTCATCAAATTGAAATTCAAGCGGTTCATTGAAAAATTCTTCAAAATTATTGATTTCAAAATCAAATTGGTGATTTAAATCTTCCCCATCGGAGTTTAACGACTCGTTTTCAAACAGTCCATAAAACTCGTGTTCGTTAAATTCGACCTTTGTTGGATTATCAACAACTTCATTGCGTATCTCAAGTTCAAAATCCAAAATTGTTGTATTCAAATTTTCAGAAAAAGGAAGATCGAAATTTAAATCGAGTTTCTCACCCTCAAAAGAATTGAAATCCAAGTCAATCACCAAATTTTCAACAACTTCGTTAAGATCGTTATTTTCAATTTCAAAAGTTGTTATTTGAAAATCGTCGATTTGGGTAAAAGATGGATTATTGTTTGACTCGTCACATGTTGGAATTTGATTTTGTTTTTCACGTTGTTTTATATATGTTTCAAACAACGAATCCGTGTGATCATCGTATATTTCGTTCATTTGCTCAACAAAATCCAATTTATAGTTATTAACATGAGGATTTTCACTTTGAATTTGTTGAGAACAGAGATTTTCAATCGTAGCGTGGTTAAGATTATTCCCATTGCCAAATTCGTTTGAAAAGTTGTTTCCATTTTCATTTTGAGTTTGAAATTCATTTTGGAGTTCGAAATTGAATTGGCATGGGTAATAATCGAAAATGTTTGAATTTTGAATTGAATTCAAATTTTGAAATCCTTGACTCGAGTTATTACACAAATATGAATTACACAAATCATTTATACTTTGATTCTGTTATGTAGAGATTTCAAATAGAGATGAAATGCTATTTTCGAGATTCAAGGGTTGGTCATCGTTTTGAAAATTCTGTGGTTCAAAATTTGAATCATTTAAACAATAGTTGTTGTTAAAATATCCATACGAATTTGGAGTGAAATCATATGGATTATATTGATTTTCACAACTATTGTAAAATTCAAATGAGTGGGGAAACTCGGACATTTTCAAGAATGTTTTTGTTTTTTTTTGGTTTTTCAATTTTTTCTTTGTTTTTGAAAAGGTTTTATAATAATTTTTTTTTGGGTTTTGGTTTTTCTAAATTTTTTTGGATTTTTGAAATTTCAAAGGAAAAGGATTTAAAAATTTCAAGGGAAAAGGAATATTCACAATTTTTTTAGTCTTGGATTTTTGAATTTTTTTTGTTTTTTTTAATATGCATGAACTAATGCAACTAAATGAATGCAAGGTTTAATTACAGATGATTTATCCTAAGTTAACCCAAAATTGTATGATTACAAATTGTCTTAAATCAACAAGATAGTTCTCAGCCAGGTAACGGGCAGGAGTTATCGGTGCACCACGAATCACCGTAGCAATGCAGCCGAAGGTTTAAGTACCTTCAGAGGAACAACCACTATAATATTTACGAATCACCGTAATATTTATAAATGGTTATTACTTTGCCATAGCCTAGACACCAAGAAAGTAAATTGTTCAAAGAAGACAACTTGTAAATATACAATTAAGAGCTATCGATGTCTAACCGTTATTATTAACAAATTCTAGGATGAAATGCAAAGCAGAAATTAAAAGTGTATTAACAATGCAACTACGAATGAAATTTCTGTTTTGTTTTTTGATTTTTTTTAAATGCAAGCAAACAAAGCAATAGATATATACAATGCAATGCAAATAAAAAGAAAATTATAAATAAACAGGCAGTTATTTTTTTTTGGCAAGCTCAACAAAAGAAGCAATTTATTTTAGCAAGCACGTGTACTCCTTCTGCAGTTCTGCTTTGGCAACCTGAAACTAAAACAAAGTATATACAATTTCTTTATATCAAAGAAAGACAAAAACAATGGAAAAAAAAGAACAAACTAAACCCAAACAAATTCAAAACAACCTTACCTTTTTTTTTCAAATTCCAAAGTTTTTTTTTTGGAAAGGAAACTTAAAAGTAGAGTTTTACTTTAAATTTTTTTTTTTTTGAATATATAGTAAGTTAAACAAATTAAACAACACCAATGTTTTTATTTTATATACCAAAGAGTAGACCCTTTTTTTTATTTTGAAAGGAGCTAAAAAAAAGAAATAGATAGCTTAACAAAAAAAACTTCAACACTAATGCACTGGCCCGGCCCAGTCTAAACAAAAGAACAAAGAAAAGTATCCTCAACTTCACTCATTCACAATTTATCAAATCCACGAATTCCTAAAACCATGAATTTCTACTTTCCCGAAATCAATTTTGAATTTTTTTTCGCAATCACTTAATAAATTCTTAAATTTCGGAAATCGCTTGGACTCCTGTTCGTTATTTTGGCCGCGAGTTCATTGATTTGGTCGTGATTTCGAGGGTGGTAGGCGATTCAGGCAAATGGTCGAAGGCGTTGCCGATTAAAATTGGAGGAGTTGTTGAAGTTGAAGAAGAGTCAGAGGTTGTTGAAGGTGAGTTGGTTATTGTGGAGTTTGTGGTGTTGGTTTGGTTGCCGACTGCTATCAGGTCGCGGTTGTATGGGGACGAGATGGACTGGGATCTTTGTTGCTGTGTTGATGGAGGAAGTCAGAAACAAGTGGTATGAAGGGGGTTGTGTTGATTTGGAAGGCGAATTTGTTGAAGTGAGAGGGAGCTGATGAAGACAGTTCTTGGCAAGTGAGTAAGAAGTTGAACTGTGATGGGTGGTGGGTTGTTGTAGAGTTCAGGTGATGTTTGGTTTGGAGGAGGAGAATTGCTTGCTGGTTCAGGTCAGAAGGAAGTTGGGCTGTAGTGGCTAGTGGAAGTAGGTGATGATGTTTGTTGCGATGTCGATGCAGTCGGTTAAGTTGCTATGGAAGTTATGGAGAATTGTGGTTGTTGGTGAAGTTTCTCTTGGGAGGAGGTGGTGATGAACCACGACAATGGAACCAAGGCAGTGATAAGAGATGTTTCAGAAGTTTGCCGAGGATGGGTGAAATGAACTGTAATGGCTTGGATGATTTGAGAAATAGATGACAGATTGGTTGTGGATGGAGGACTGGGTTTGAGGAGTTCGATTTTGGGGTCAGTTCAACAGTTTCAGGTGACGAATGTAGTCTGAATGCAAGGAGTAGGGGATGAATGTGATGTTTTTGCGGAAATGAGGTGGTGGATATGATGGTATGACAGATAAGTGTTAGTGCTGCAGGAGTCGGGAAGCAGAGGAGGTTGGAAGGGTAGCAGGAGTTGGGTGATGTCGCGACTGTGCTGTGATGTTTGCAAGGAGTTTGATTGCTGGTGATTTGATATTAAGGCGAGTCGAATTTGTGATGTGGTCTTGTGTGGGCACGTTGCAGGCAGTGAGTAGTGTAGTTGTTTTATAGAGGAGGTGGTTGTATTTGAGCAGCAGTTCAAGTCTGAGGTGGTATGTGGTCGACAAGGTGGAATGAAAGTGGAGTTGATGATGTTGAGTTTGTGAATCGTAGTTTAGTCTAATAGTGAATGTGGTATGTGTGGATGATGGAGGCACTGTGGAGTATGACTGATGTGGAAGAAAGCAAAGTGTAGTGAGCAGTGGTGGTTAGAAGGGGATGTGCAAATGATGCAATTGGTACAAGGCACTGGATATGTGTAAATGTGGTCACTGTTGATGGTGATATGGAGCAGCAATCGTGGTGTGAAGTTCGGCAGTGGTCAGGGGATGGTGGGTAAACAGGGGTTTGATGTTTGAATGCGAGAACAGTGTGGATGTTAATGAAGTGGCAGTATGGCAATGAACAGTGGGTATGCAACAGTGAACAGTCGGGAACAGTTTGTAAACAGAATGTAGATTGCGATTTGCAAATGAAAATTGTAAATGAAATTCAATTTGTAAAAAAAAAGAAATAAAATATTTTTGTTTTTGTTTTGAAATTGTATGTTTTTTTCTTTTTTTTAAATAGCAATGCAAATGCAAAATGAAAAGTAAACAAATGCATACAAGCACACAAACAAATGCAAGCAACAATCACACAAACACACAACAAATTTTTCTTTTTTAATATGCAAGCAAACACACAAAATAAAAAAAATAAAAAAAAACACACAAAAATCAAACAAAAAAAATAATTTGAAGAATAGAAAATTGAAATCAAAACAAATTCCCCGGCAACGGCGCCAAAAACTTGTTCGTCGACGGAAATTCTATCGGTTTAGAAAACCGTCGAACGAATTTTGAAATAAAATTTACCGCAAGTGCACGGCGTACACTTGTAGTACATGGCGAATACGGGTCGATCCGCAGGGAATTGATGATTTTAAAATTCTATTCAATCAAATTAAACCAAAGTCGAGTGATTGTTAACTAACTAAAATGAAGTAAAAACAAGCTAAAACTAAGGAGAATAAAAAGATGAGATTAAAGAGCAATTTAGAGGCAAATCCCCTCTCATGATCATATAAATCAACATAATGACATTATGATCTCTTTTTGGTCATTTGTGAGTTTAGTTGATGCATTTATCATAAGTATGGCCTAATTGTGTTATTAATTAACACACTTAAACCATCAAACTTTAATGCACCCTCTAACCCACTTACTAACTTCAATGAAAATGATATGAAATCAAAAGTAGAATCTATTTTAAGCATGGTTTATTAACTATTGGATTAGAAACATAAACCATCAAATTTTGATTCTAAATCCACTTCCATTACCATGATCATATGTAGATGAAGAGGTAATTAATGATTCATATGACTAAGCATAGCCTATTTGTTTTGAACAATATAAGCTATCAAACTCAATATTAGACACAAAACCCCACAAACATCTACTTTCCATTAAGCACAAAAGAGACATAAAAGAAATTATGTTGCATCTACATGATTCAAGAGAGCTTCATTACCCCTAAATTGAAGGGATTAGCCTCTCATTTTTGTTATTAAATCAACAAATGTAGAAAGCAACATTAAACAAACAAGAGAAAAAAGAAAGGAAACACTAATCTACTTGCATAAAATAAGAGAGATCTACACTACAACATGAAAGGAAAATAAACATGTAAAAGAAAAGAGAGCACTAATTAACATTAAAAAAAATGAAAGTTACATGAAATAAAAATATGGCTAAGTAGCCATGAAAAGAAAAGGAGAGCTTTCTTTTATTTGATCTAAAACTAACTAAGAGAGACTAAGGGAGAGAGGAGAGGGTTACATGAAGATATGGGGTATTTATACAAGTGTTAAACCCTAATTCATATTTTTGGGGAATGTCCAAAATGCCCTTGTAGGAAGTGTGGTGGCCAAGTTATCATTAGCTTCAATAATCCCTCACTTAAATGTACATGAAGCCATTAATTCCATAAGCATGTGCATTAGCATCTAATTTGTACATTAAGGTAGGTGGGTAGGTGGGGTCCTCCATTATCTTCACTTTGAATTATTTCCATCTTCATTTGTTCTCTTCACTCTTGTGCATGCATGTGTCTTCATGAAACCACTCCTATTTGAGATCAAATTCCTACACAAATATATATAAATTTCCAATTAATTTTTCTCAAATTAATATATGCACAAAAATGACCATTTTGCCCTTGGATAAAGATGAATATGTGAAAATTTGAAATAATTTGAATTTTGGTTTAAACAAGTTAAAATACCCGATATGATCATTTATTTAATTTAAATAGATTAAATATGGTGGTAAAAATATGCACATTTACGTGCACATCAGTGACACCCTTCTCAAGTTCAATTCGGAACTCAATTTCCCTATGGGAGGCAAGCCAGAAACTTCTTCAAATATATCGGAAAATTCTTTTGTAAAAGGGATATGCGAAAATTTGTCTTGAGAGAATTCAAGATCGAATACTAATAATTCAACATCGTAGAACTCATAGGCTCAAAATTAATGTCAATCCCATGACAACAACTATCCTTTACCCTTACAATTTTCCTATCACAATTAGGAGTTGCCTCTTGCTTTGACATCCAATACATACCTGGAATAATACCATAACCCAAGAATCCGAGCACAAAGACATTACAAGATAATCTTGATCCATCTTTGAAAAATTCAATGTCATGACAAATCATAGTAAGATGGTGGACCTCGCATAAGGGATTCAACACCATAAGAGGATAATGAACAATATGAGGTATAAGGTGCAAACTATCAACTAAGCGACTATCGATGAAATTGTGTGAAGCCTTCATGTCCAATAAAATGCATTTGGATAAATCATAAATAGAAAAGCACCATCCATAAAAATGTTCTTCCCCATATCTTCAGCTGGTCTCTTACCATAACTGGGGACTACCTCTACAGCATAAGTCTTCATCACTTGTCCACCATTTTGAAGAGTTGGACAGTTCTTCTTAATATGTCTCTCCTTATCACAAATATAACATTTCCTCTTGGAGATATCTACTCTACAGTCCTTTAAAATACGTCCCCTCAAACCACAACGTCCGCACAACGTTCCACCCTTCTTTGCTTTACCCAATTCATTCCTAACCCCTTGGACTTTTCGCTTTCCTTAGAACTTCAGTTTTGCTTCGACCTTTGCTGCTTACAATTGGGAGTCTTATGAGTAATAAAATGCAATAGTGACATTTCAATCAAACTCTCATAAGTGGGCTCCCATAGGGACATGACTAAGGTAAGATCCCTCAGAGGTAGGTTAAGCCACTTTCCAAATTTAGTGGCCTTCTTCATCGGGGTATTGATTTAATCCATTTCAAACTTGGTTTGAAATTTGGACTCATTTACGTACTCCTTGATTGCCATACTTCCTTGTTGAGATGGAGGAACTTCTCAAATTACACTGCTCTTTCAGCCTTGAAAATAACCAAGCCTCGAACCTTCTTTTAAAATCTTCTAAAGTAATACCCCGATCATCTACCTCCTTAACAACCACGTCCCACCAACTTAGGGCTTCTCCCTGAAGCTGCCGAGTAGTAAGTCGCCTCATTAACATACCATCCAGCTTCATATCACCAAAGATCAATTCATAAGTGAAGAGCCAAGCTTGTGTCTATATAAAAGACTTAGTACCCATATATTGCGTTCCTCCTATACAAAGAGAATTTCAGCAGTCTCGGAAAGTTCATAACTTGTGGCGTAGGTGGTGGAGGAATAAGCACCACATCAATTGTTGCTTATGCAGAGTTCGAAGGAGTACCTAGCAAGCACCAGGAGATCAGTAGTGGTATCCCTAACAGTTGTAGCTCTAGTATTACATCTTATGGTGCTATCTGTAAAAGGGTTACATTAGCAATCTTGCAAGAGACAATTTGAATACTAGAGTGTTGGTGCTTAAGCATTATATATATAATTAAAAAAAATACAAGTACGCTATGATAACTTATCCCAATCTCATGGTTGACTCAGTAAATTATACTTCTCCTGACGGTTCAATCCATCCAAGATTCAGGGTTTCATTAAACCTAAACAATGATACTAAATGTAACTACCCAAAATTTATAATGCTTGAAAACCACCGTCCTGAGTGAGATAGTCCACATGCACCATAAACTTGGAGCCCTAATGTATATTTAAAATAAACAAAGCATATCTATCACAGTAAATTATCAGAACTCACAGCGAAATAATAAAATATAATGTACCAACATACACACACATACATAGTGAGAGAGAGATGATAACAATCCAAATATCCAAAGTGGTGAAAAGATTCTTCAAATACATAGTGTCTGAAGTACAAAAATCCCAAATACGTAGTTCTAACATATCTCTAATTATTAGAATATTGGATAGATGATAATAGTTTGTGGTAACATGCTAGTTCTGCATCCTCTATGGCCCTATCAGTCTCAATTAGATTTATATACAAAATTCCTTAGTCAACGTAATCATTAGGTACACAACAAAAGAAGAAAAATATAGAGGGGTTAGACAGAAGTCTGGTAAAATGAAAATAACATTAAATTTTATGATAACTAACACTAATATTGAATGCAATATTTTAAGGGTATCAATGAAGGTAACATCATAGACATACCTTTCCCTGCATCTTCTTCCACGCACAACAAGTTAGAACTTTTATTTTATAATGTTATGCTAATTGATAATATATGATAGAATAATTACACACTAATTATCTACTATCACTATGACATAACCGAATAACGAAACCTTACATCCTAGGATAGCATGCTGGAATCCGCTCGACGAGGACTAGATTGAAACATGGTCAAATAGTTTCAAACATGATGTACATCAAAATACATCTGCATGACTATTTATATTAATCATCTCCAATGATATAAACGTCCTTACTTCTAATGACATGCCTATAGGACGAGAATTGAGAATGATGCCATGATGACATCTCGTTGCTGGACTAGGCCGTACTCCTACAATGAGAATGGGTGCCCTGCCCAAAGCACATAAGTTAAGGCCGTCTCCTACTCGCTATATCAAAAGGGAACACACAACACTCAAAAATCAAGGCTGGAGCCAAAAATACCGACTTGACTTCCGAAACACAAGCATTCTAAGAAACCTAGTTAGTATACCCGAATTCTCCACATAGTTATAGGAACACATCTACTAAACGATTATCATCGTATTATAATTTAATCTTTCAAACTACATAGTAATATATGTATTAATCTGCACCATACATCTCGATTTGACTATTACGGCTCTCATACCGAAAGTACCTTCTAAATATCTCGTGAATCTTTCTCGACATGCTCAAGTTCTCATTGGATATATAAATGAAGTTCTAAAAGTGACTGAACTAACACAGAAGGAAATATCCTTTATATCAGCTCGTCGGTCAACCGAAACATCGATGGGTCGACTGGTCAATGTTCCAATCGATTGGTTGCCTGATCCAATCGATTTAAATGTTGCTATTTTTGCCTTATTCCTTAATGATTTGTTTACGTCCTGTTCTAATATAAACCAATTGACTTGTGGACCTAGACTAGTCAACCGATGACTTACTTTTAGGACCGTTTCTTTGATTTTGACATTTATTCAAACACCTTATGTGTTTTTATATGTTCTTTCTTGTAAACAAATGTTTTTATACATATCATATATAAAATTTCATACATCTCAACCAATCTCATCAATGGTCGAGCAACTACAAGCGATTTATATAACTATTTACCAACCAATATTTAACTAATAGTATATAAGCTCAATAGAGTACACAATCAAATAACAATGGGAGCAATATGTTATCAATTAGGGGTTACTAATTTCAGATTTCTTCATGGTAAGATTGATTTGCAGTTTCATGTATAGTTTAAACAATATTAATTAAATAGCAGTTTATAGATTGGATCTATTTATCTATCGTTGGCCCTAATTTAACCTTAATATATTAGTACAATAACTACGAGTATCGTTACGAAGTAATGTAAAAGACACCTTATATAAAGTAATATAAATTTCCCGCTCATCGATTTGTGAATTTCCTGTAGCTTTAAATTACTTTACAGTTCCTTCCTGATCCTTCTGCCTCTAGATCCTAGCTTGTTGATCAGAATGGAGAAGATAATGGATTGACAAAAGATCTTTCAACTTAGATTTAATTTAGATCTAGTTTGAGATTTTTAGTGAAAGCTGAAGAGAAGAAGGAGATGAGAAGAGTTTTAGTGGCATCTAAATTGGGTTTCATAAACGAGGAATAGAACGAAACCCTTGGAGTCTTGTGATGAATTTATAGGTAAATCTTGGTCTGTTAGTTTGAGTCCATAAAATTGACGTTTTGCTCCTATTGTCTATTGCTAAGTTATTTTTGGCTATGTTATCCGTTTTAACAATCTTTATATGTTTTTTAAGTATTAACGTTGTTCCAGACATAAAAGTACATGTTTCAAGACCAAATTTCTTTATCTGTAAAAACTCCTTTTCCATTGTATTTATTAATTTATTTTTAATTTGTTCCCAAATAAATTTAGAACGTATCGTCTTAATTCTATAAAAATTAGGACTATTACATTATGTTTACCTTACGACTCAAGGTATTATTCCATACAAAAAACCTCCATTGGGTAACCATCTGGAAGGTAAAGAAGTCTAGAAAATTCTGTAAAATCCATGAAACGAATGGTCACGGTACGAACGAATGTCCCTACTCAAAGGAATGGAAACAGAATCACATCCTTGAGATGAGGCTCTAAGAATATGTGAACGGTCCAACAACGGATGATCTGGATTTAGGATCATAACGACACCTTCTACCTTGATGAATAATCCCGATGGGAGCTATGTAGGGAAGTACCAAAGGTTCTATGTTCATGATGGTGGAAGGGAGTTTAGAATAACTTTTGCTTTCTTATTCAAATAAAGTTCGGGAGTGCACTCAGCTGATTTACACATGTACAAGGTTCTGTGCAGGCCTTTCTAACATGCTCTGAGCGGAGGTTCCTAAGGAATCTTGTGTTTGAAATCTTTGAGTTAGATTTTTTATTTTTACATTCTTTTATCAGTGTAATAAATGCCGTAAGAACCATTTCATAAACAAGTTCTTTGATAAATCCACTTGTGTGTCGTATATCAAATGAATTTGATACGCCAACAATGGTTCTAGGAATAAATTCACTTTATGCAGATCAATATGTCCTACGTCGAACTCAAAGTTTATCGAATCGAGGCATGCCAGATGATCATCTAATTTAACTTTGAGTCAAGTCCACTTCTTGATAATTGAATTCCCTTGGATTGCTCATCCAAGATGAGCATATACCAAACATGAGAGCATGTGATCGATCCCACTTTGTGTACTTCATAAAGATGGAATGCACTCACATGTTGCAGAACATCCAGATTGCTCATAAATGGTAGAATGACATGCGTGCGATCGAACGTGATAGTTCGACAAAGAGATGGGTCCGCAGTCCAATGTTTACATATAAACACGTTGATCTAGGTCACCTGATCGTGGGTGAATGGATCCATATGAGGTGTTGTGATCGAACATGTTAGTTATGCGGCATGACTGTGATTAACTATAAGTCCCCTCACATGAATGTGAGAGGATGAGCTTACTCTGAGTACCGTTATCAAACACAATAGTTCGACGGTACGACTATTATTCATGTGTAAGTCCCCTCGTTTAAACGTGAGAGATTAACTTACTTGGGGCGGTGCATTAATTGAATATGATCATTCAGTGGCACGACGGGTGATTTAGGAAAAGGTAAATCCCGCATTTGAACATGAGAGGATGGACTTGCTTAAAATATCATGATCAAACATGAGAGGATGTATTTATATTTCTAAATTTTTGTATTTGTTCAACTTTTTTTTGTTATAAATTATTATGTTCTTATTACTACATTTTTTATTCATGTGATACTTATTAATTATAAAGTACTTATCGTTAACAATAATTATTGCAATACAATTACAAACGACCATTTCCCTTTCGCTGTCCCTTTCACAGCATAAAAACACATTTTTTTTTATCGATCCCTTTTTCGTGCCCCTTTCAAATGCCCCTTTCGCGTGTTCCTTAAATTTCACAAAAAATGCACCCTAAGGCTCCTCTTATTAACTTTCCCCATATGAAAGTGCCATAGTGATTAGATTCCTAGTAACTAGAATTCACATCTATCACAAACACATCTATGATTGCCGCTTGCTTGAGCAAAATATTGATATTTGATCCTCGCTTCTTTCATCACTACCAATGAATACCAGGCCACTTTATGTTTTAGGCAGTCTACAACAATCTTCAACATTACCCTACTTAGTACCTCTGACAAAAAGCAAACTTCTATGAAAATCTAAAACTTGATCGACATTTACAGTAGTATGAACAACATTATTAAATATGTAGATCTTAACTTCCAATACCTAACTTCCTACTAGATGCTTCATTGTCCATAGTAATGCTCTGTCATCATACTCTCTATGGAGTGAAACAAATCCTATCTACTTATTGGTATCACGTGGTATGACTTTTATGATTCAATTATCAATAATGTAGTCTTCACATCTTTGTGGAACCTACCGAAAGCGTGATGGTGTCATTATCTCTATTTGATTCAGATCTTACTAAAACTTTTGTAGATACATAGTTGGCTCAGATTTTGCTAATGCGATGGTTTAGATTATGTTTCTAAATGAATGATTTGTGTTCCTCCTAACCAAGCTATTCTAGCCGTTGATGTTTGATATATAAGACGTGGCTTTGTTTTCAATCTGAAAATTTCTGCATAGATATGAATACGACTGCTCGATGACATGGCTTCTTTTGTATTCACTACAAGATGCAAAGTCCAAATAAAAAACCATGACGTTAGTCTAGTGCAACAAAAACTGGACCATTTTTGTGGTCAAACGACTCTAATACAATTGGGATTAATCCCACGTTGGAAAAAACTCCTATTTTCTTTTGTAAATATGAACTTCAGCCGATCTTTTTTGATATAGCTTCTTCGCAGAGAATTCGCCAGGTCGCCGTTAAAAGCAACTAAGGTATTGTTTGTTTAAAATGCTGAACATTGAAAACTGAATGTTGAACGCTGATTGATGAATACTGATTGGTGAATACATGAAATATTGTTTGTTTGCTATCTAATTAAAATTTTGTTTTAAGAACGTAAATTACCATTTTGACAATATTACCCCTCAATTTTACAATTAATTATTCCTTGGCACAATGCCATTAACAACGCACAGTTAATTATCTTATCTTAGATATTTTGAATACAATAAAAAAACGAATGCTTGATGAAATTATTTATTTATATTTTTTTAACATCTGCACTGCATATTTCTTTCTATATATCATATATCATTTTCATTTTTATTAATCAATTTATAAATTACTATATTTTAATTTTAAATTATACTGAAACGTTAGGTAGGCTACCATCAATTTTTTTGGTCAATAGTTTTTAGTATATCTGTTTCCAATAATTGGAAACTACTGAATAAAATTATAATCAAAATAAAACAAAAAAATTAGTTCAAAAGAGAAACAGATAACTAAAAACAATATTGATATTATGTCTAAACTTTTCCAATTGTTTGATATACTATATAAGACAACTAAATGTTGTGTTACATAAGGGTATAATTGAAAATTCAGTGCAATAAGTGACAAGGTTTTAAATCTCCTATATCTCGCCCGAGATCTCGCCCGAGATCTCATTTTCACACTTAAACGAGACGAGACATCAAATCTCCTCCATATCTCCCTCGACACTCATCTCGTCCGAGATATTCAAATCTCACCCGATATATGGATCAAAATCTCAATCCGAGATCTCACCCGAAGTTATACATTTTTCTTATTTTCCATAATAATTTTTATTTTCATATTGATTCGAAAGAAACTACTCAATCCAATTATAATTTACCAACTTCTTGAACATATTCTACTTTTTATCTTAATGAGTCATAGCGAAAGGTTTCACTTCTTTATTACGTTCAAATAAAAGGATATTATTCAATCATTAGATTCATTACCAAATCAATTAAGTCAATCAAGCTACTACTCTTCTAAAAATATTTCTTTGTTCATGTAAATCAAGTATGTTACCATTTTTATTTTTAATAAGAAAGTTATAATCGTTAAATAAATTTTTGACACATCAATTTTAAACACATAAGTACATCCGAGATATTCCCGAGATGCATTATAAGATCCGAGATGTCAATCCGAGATATACACCCGATACGTACTCATCTCGTCCGAGATCTCTCCCGATACGAGATAACTTGTGTAAAAATCTCGAGACGAAACGTGACCGAAATCCGATATTTAAAACCTTGATAAGTGATCAGCACAGCCAATAAATACTAAAATTTTTCTTATTCATTTTATTTAATAAAAGAGCTTAATGAGGTCACTTGTTTGAAAACAAACAAGTTATTAAGCTCTTATCACTTGTTCAAATAAACATTCAGCCTTTTTTATCTTAAAACAAACGGAGCCTAAAACGCTTAACTTTTTTCTAGGCCATGCTACTCAGCAATCGATGTGGCTATTGCCTGGGCTGTAAATTTATTTTGGGTTCTTGTCATTTGAGTCTGGATTTGAGAATTGGAAGGAAATGTAAACTTGAGTGTAACGACCCGTCATTTTGGACCATTCGCATCCGCACATGTCGGACTTGAATAATTCAAAATACCGCGTTGTTAATTTAAATTTGGCAAAATAGAACATATACAGTAAATAAATAATCACAGATCACAGACACAGAGTAATAAATGCAGCGGAAATAAAAGAGATAGTAGTTCATGAAGCTACTATATAAATGTATAAGTTACATCAGAGTTAAACTAGATACATCGGAAGAGTAATACGATACATCAGATACAAATCGGAATACATCACTGGAATCATCGAATACTGAAAGCAGAATAGATGGCTGGATCTTCAAGCAAAGCTCCAACTTCAAAGGTGAGTCTCGAATACTGGTACACTCAGTTTGACCCGAGCGTAAAGCAAAACACAAGACACTCGAGTCAGGATTAACATTCTTATATCAATAAATCCAACTCAAGTGAAATAACAACTGAAATACAAGTAACTCAAAGGATGTTTGGAATAACCATCCTTTAAGGATCCGTTAAACTATCTACTAGGTAGTAATATACGCTAAGTAGATAATGTCTATCAGCAATATAAGATATCAAAATAGTGTTAAGGCGTTACCATTATCCCCCTTAACACATTTTATATAAGCGTTATAGTCTATACAGCACTGTAAACTCCACCGTAAACTAGTGGGCTATCAGGGAGTACTCCATAGGTATAACACAAAACAAATCGTAATGGTCGCTAATAGGGATACAAGTATGACAAGGCACATGAGGCAATACCCAAGGTAGTGAAACTACCGTTTTCCTGATCCGGACTGGTGAAAACGCATCGCCGCAGCGATCGCAACACCGCGAAACAACACTCCCAAAATCAAGGGTGCACCAATCGACAACAAGTAATGAGTAGTTCGAAGAAGTGTGTTCGCTCGAGGTAGCTAGCCCCCATTTGGCCCGGCACGGCTCTTGTTTTAGTCATTTCCAATTTGACACAAGTGTCAAGGCTATCCATTATCGTTCTCTTTCTTCAGTCATCACGTACATCATTCCAACCACTTCATTCTGGATCACACTCCGCGTATAGTTATTAAGTGGTTTTCGGTTTAGACAGTGAGTATGTCCCTAACCGATTCCGGTCTCTTTAATAACTTTACGTGATTATTATACCGATTGGTCGTTTAATATATTTCAAAACCAAGTCAATTTCAATTTCAGCTAGAGTTTGAAAATCAACATTTTCAACATTTCGTTTATCTTTTTAAATCAATTTCCATAATTTACGTTTCAAAACTTTCAAATTACCATTTCAAAATCTTATAATACAATTTCAATTTTTATTTAAAACCATTCCAATATTCATTTAAATTCGTATCTAAGTTTCATTCCGAAATCATTTAAATTAATTTAATTTACATTCAAATCAATTTAAATTCATTTATCGATTTCATTCAATATTTGTTAAGTAAATTTGTCATTCAAAACAATTTCTATTTAATTTCCAATTCATTAAATCAATTACTTAAGTTCAACTTCATTATATCAAAACTTCAAATAGCATTAAATTAAATTCAATTTGTCAAATCAATTCTTTAAATTACAAGTCTTACATTAATTTCAATAAATCATATTTTATTTCTTGTTAAAGAAATTCAATTTCACTTATTATTTACTTAGTTGATTTAAACAAATTTCCAAAAACTTAATTATTACATAACTCAATTTCACTTATTAAAGAAGTTCAATTTCACTTATTACGAAGTTCAATTTCACATATCAAGAATTCAATTTTTATTTAATTATTAAATAATTCAATCTTATTTAATTATTAATGATTCCAAATTTTAAAACAACGTTCTTTCATCAATTACTTTGTTAATATTTCATTTCAGATTATTAAATATTCACATTTAAATTTCATTAAAATTCAATTTCCAACTTCGTTTCAAAACCATATTATTTATTCAAATAAAATCTTCATTTTATTTTTAAATCAAATTATTGACCAATCGGGTTTTAGTTAATTCTCTATCCTAGGTCAAAGTTCAATTTGGGTATTTATCATTTCAACCCGATTCCAATTCAATTCAAAATCAAAGCATAATAAAGGGAACTTGTAGTGTGATAACTGGGATGGTGTCAAAGTAAATAAACAAGCAATAACAACAGCCAATATCAATCCAATAATCAATTTAAATAATCCCGAAATAATCGTATTAATTCACATTGTTGTTTGTGCAAATTAATATAATTATTTCTAGAATCTACACTATCATTTCATGCAGATTAAAGATTTTTCCACTAATTATTTATACGGTTTTTCACTTGTCATCTATTACAATTTCATCCATCATCAATTTAACAACCTACATTCAACGGTTCAAGGTGTAATTAACCAAATCCTACGTGTCAATTAATTTAACATTAAAGGGGTCACATTATACGAATTTTTAACTAATCCAATTCAACATATAGATCCAATTTAAATCATTAACTATCATATATCAATTCAATTGCATATTATTTATCACTTTAACATTAACAATTCAACGTCCAATATCAACATCAACAATCAATCATTTATCAACTAAACTGGATTATCATTGTATAAATAGCAGATAATGGTGTCAGATGTCACATGTGAACTGATTCAGGTAATAACAGATATAACAGTGTAAATAACTAACAGTTGCATATTTCAATTGTCGTTTCAATTGAAATCAGATTTAATAAATAAAAGAACATTAATCGTGAGTGATTGCTCACCTTTCGAGGCTAGAGGAATAGACGATGAAATTGAGTTACGAACCCAAGCACGAATTCCAAAACAAAGTTAGATGGGCACGAATTCGCTGATCAAAGCTGATAATATAAAATAGACGAAATCAAATCAGAATTTGGTTGATGAAGATCAATGGTATAAAAGATCTTGCTTATAACCATATATAACCATATATATATAAATCAAATTCTAAATTCAAACATATTTTAAATTAAATAATTATTTATATATTACTTATTAAAATGCAAAATATTTACACATTTAAAATCTATATATACATATGATCAAAATCCATATCCAAATATAATAAAATCAATAATAAAATATAGAACATAAAATCCATATATTATATTACAAGAATCATTTCTAAATTTAAGACACCTAAAATTTAAAAATCAACACATACACATATATATATATATTTAATACAAATATTTAAAACCAATATAATACAAGTATATAATTTATAAATCCTCATCACATTATATATACAAAAACGTACTTATAATACTTGAAAACAGAACACACGAAAATATCATACTATATAAATAACTTGTAATAGCCGAGCCAGCTAAGATAACGTACAAAGGTAAAGTGCAGGCCAGGCTTAGACTAGAATACCAATAAACTATATATAGTACAGTTAAAATAAAATACCAGATCTGGCCTATCTATATACAAATATCTTTTAAAGTAAAATTTTATATAGGACAAATTTTCAAAAGAGGCTGGTTTTTTAATCTATTGGCATAAATAGGCTAGTTTACAAACTATTTGCAAGTTTAGGCTAGTTTTGGCCAGCTCAGCGATGAGCTGGCCAGTATTTGAAAAAAAATATCACGGGGCGCATTTGTGAAATGCGCCCATACAAAATTACACTGGCGCACTTGCCAAATGCTCTAGTGTAATTTTTTGTCCAAACATGGAAATGCGAACCAAAGCCAAATTTGGAGTTTGTTATCATTTAGTGGAACGATAGACATAACTGTATCGTACACCAACAATTTCCTACCATTCCTATTTCGAGATACATGACTTAGTATTGGTTGATTACTCGAAGATTCATTTTTGCAGATCGGACTTCTCACGAACATGCATACACCGATCTTGCACCGCTTGAGCGAGATGTGGTAAATCTTCATATTATCATGATATTTTTAGTTCGTTGGCTTGAAGTTGTTTGTTCACTTGAATTATGTTTCTAATTTTGAATAAATAATTACAACTTGTAGGTCGATGTATTAGAGACGGTAGGAAGAGGGTTGGACAATATCGGATATGATAGAGTACCCGAACGAGAAGCCCAACCACGATGTCTTGATTTCAACAAACTTATTGATACACTCTTTTTAAGAAATCGATTAGCACGACCTAGCCCTTCCGAACAAGCTATGCAGACTAGAGAGCGAAGAACTAAAAGAATGCAGGATACACATCAATCGCAAGCCCTTGGATCTTCTCAACCACCACCTACATAAGACGATCCAACCATAACATAGTTAGAATTACCATTAATAAATTTAACATTAATAAATTTCAACCATAACATAGTTAGAATTCGATTACATTCGCACTAAAGTAGAAGTTCTAGTTCGATTACAAAAGCAAACTAATATTAAACTAAAAATACTAATATTCATAGTGGAGTTGGATCGTCTTATGTAGGTTGAGAAGATCCAGCGGCTTGCGATTGGTGTGTATCTTGCATTCTTTTAGTTCTTCACTCTCTAGTCTGCATAGCTTGTTCGGAAGGGCTTGGTCATGCTAATCGATTTCTAAAAAAGTGTGTATCAATAAGTTTGTTGAAATCAAGACATCGTGGTTGGACTTCTCTTTCGGGTACTCTACCATATCCGATATCGTCCAACCCTCTTTCTACCGTCTCTAATACATCGACCTACAAGTTGTATTATTTATTCAAAATTAGAAACATAATTCAAGTGAACAAACAATTCAAGCCAATGAACTAAAAATATCATGATAATATGAAGATTGACCACATCTCGCTCAAACGGTGCACAAGCGGTGTATGCACGTTCGTGAGAAGTCCGATCTACAACAATGAATCTTCGAGTAATCAACCAATACCAAGTCATGTATCTCGAAATAGGAATGGTAGGAAATTGTTGGTGTACGATACAGTTATGTCTATCGTTCCACTGAATGATAGCAAACTCCAAATTTGGCTTTGGTTCGGTTCGCATTTCCATGTTTGGACAAAAAATTACACTGGAGCATTTGGCAAGTGCGCCAGTGTAATTTTGTAAGGGCGCATTTCACAAATGCGCCCCGTAATATTTTTTTTCAAATACTGGCCAGCTCATCGCTGAGCTGGCCAAAACTAGCCAAAACTTGCAAATAGTTTGTAAACTAGCATATTTATGACAATAGTTTAAAAAACCAGTCTCTTTTGAAAATTTGTCCTTTTATATATAATATATATATACTATACTTGAAATCAAACACTACGGACAACATAGTTTACAACATATAATATAAGTATTTAGAATAAGCTATATCATAGCAAGTCAGATTTTCAGGCCAACAAATATGTGAACTATCTATATATACAGTATACAAAAATCTATCTTTCTATATGGTATATGTCGTAATATATATATATACACACACTATCATACTACAATATACAGTGAGCAACATATTATATATGTAAACTATTATAGCTTTATATTTTTTTGTTATTCTTACTCAACAGACCAATTATAGGTATAACTAGTATAAACACACATATATATAAATTTTATAAACTGCATAACACATATACAACATACGTATATAAACTGTATAACATATAAAGTAAACATATAGATAACGGTATACATAGGAAATAAACACTTTTACTGACAAAGAACATAAGTCTCCTATTGTATAAATATATCTGAATAGGCCTGAGTACAAAAAGAAAACAGTCTGTATCTAAATTAAACACTTAGTAAGTATATTCTATGGATTACTAACTGTATATATATAAGGTTATTGATATAAATCTAAACAGACTATAACACATAATATATACACTATTAGAAATCAACATGTAATACCATGACTAAATATATACAACGTCATATATATATATATATATATATATATATATATATTGTTTTACTTCCTATACCCATATATATATCACTGTTAAAATTATATATACCATACCATTGAAAGAAACGGTGAAGGACCAATGACAGGGAGGAGGATGACGGTAGTGGCTTACGGCTGTCAAGTGGGAATGTGCTGCTCGCACGTGAGCAAGATGGTGGCCGACTTCGAGTATGTGAAGGGCGTGGCAGTGGTCTAGGCGTGGGCGGAGGCTGGGAGGAAGTAGGCGGTGAAGGCATGGGCGATGGAAGATCTGGGCGGTGGTCGAGCAAGTGGGTGGCTGGAAGTGGAGTAAGTGGCGGGTTGTTCGGTCAAGCGGTTGAGGGGGGAAAAAGCGAGTGATGGCCAAGCAGAGGTGAAGAGGAACAAGGCACACTGTTTTTTTCTCAGATCAATAGATTTTTTTCGGCTGTCAAATAAAAGAAAATGAAGGCGAAGGGATTGGAGAGTGAGAGACAGTGAATAGATATCAACTGGAAAAATATTAGAACCGGTGAAAATGCAAAAGTCACTTTTTTTTTGAATTCATAAATAATTTGTGGCTATTGGTCTTTAGTACGGTGGACAATTGAATGGTTACGAAAGACAAATGGACTCGAACAAATACAAATACGGCTGACCGTTTTCACGGTTTCCACGTTGTATCGGACTTCAAAATAAAGGATTAAATATACCGCAGAGATCAGCACAACGAGACGATCAAAACGGTATACAGATATTAGTGGTACGGTCTAATTATAAAAATTCAAAATTTCTAATAGCGGAAAATGTAGCAAAAACGCAGAAAAATAAGATCGACGGAGCTAAAGAAGTCCGAATTTGGAAAAACGAAAAATGACGTCTTGCTCAAAAGACGGTTTAGAATTTTTCTATGTAAAAATATTTAGGTTCCGAAACATTTTATTTTCATCGCTTTTTAACTGATTAAATTGAAGTAAATTTACGCGCGAAATAAACTTTCGTATTTTCGAACGAAAATTTACCAGTTGCTATGTTTAACTAGACGCATTCCAAATATCAAATTTATATTTCAAAATTTTATCGTTTTAAAATTTCGCAAAATTTCAATTAATAACGTTATTAAAACCACTTAAATTTACGGGTCGTTACATTGAGCTTTAATTACATAGTTTGATAGTTCGTTACAAATATCTTTGGGTTCGAAAATATTTGTTGCGTATAAAGATATTTTCGGATATCCAAAAATATGCAAGGATAGAAATATAGATATTTTTTCTTAAATATCCATAGTCATTTGATACGGTTGCTTATGCAAATTTTTATTTCCAATGAGATACAAATATGACCCTATCCGGCTCTGTTTACATCCATTTACAAACATTTTCTTGTTAGTAAGCATACCCTCCAACTTTTCAAGCGTAGAAACTACTTTGAAAGACTATTTTCAAATCAGTTTTCATTTTCCATCTCCATGCTGCATAATCATTTATTCCATCAAATGTTGCGATCGAATAATTGTTATATGATGTGAAGAGTTATCTCTTAATACTAGGTGGAGGCCCGTGCTTCGCACACGGGCAGATGGGGGTAAAGATCAAGTGGTAAATATTTTACATTTTTGACACCAGGTGACATATTTTACGTTTGGTCTCATGTATAAAAGTTGGTGATATACTTTATTTAATATGGCAAAACAGCAGAGGGGATGTTATTATGAAGAGGAGCAAAATCATCATCAATGGTACAAAATGTCCTGATGAGGTTATAAAAGAATAGTGTACGGAGTTTGTATATTTGTGAAAAGGAAAATTAACATTCTTCGTAGAACATAATGTGAAATTTTCAATTTTTGTACATCGATCAGCGTATGCATAATCAAATGGTAGAGCTCGATTCTTGTTTCCAAGATCCGAACTATGAATTTAACAGTCCTTGTATAATTTGAGTACAACCATACAGACAGTAAATTGGAACAACCTATGTATTATAGTAAAACAGTCATAGGAAAATGTAGCAATTATCCCACTATGTAGTCATACAAAACACGGGTGCGTTGAAAACCAAAATACCAACAGGAGGTCCATTTTTGTATTTGTGGATGATGGAAGTTTTGTACTGTGCACAGAAACCTATGAAATGGAACAATTTCATCACAAAATTGACATATATAAGTAAAAAAATTAGTTTTAAGTGTATGATGCCAACATCAGGAAACTGGTTACAATAACGTCTATTTTGTACTATGTGGAGTGAACTGGTTTGATGTCACCACCATGATATTGGTTATAATAAAGTTGCAAAGAGTAGAAGTATGATCAGTGTACTTTTGTGTACATCAGCTGTCAAACAGAGAAGTAGCTGTATCCTATAATATCAATCACTACACAAAGAATGGCTAACAAATAGTATGAATGTACATGTGACAGTCACAATGATTCTAGCTGTGTATATAAAATCGCGAAGGTGTAGAAGAATTAATAAACAGGAGAAATAGTTTGATGGTAGATGTGCATGTGGGCTATCATTAATTTGTAAAGATGAAAGGGTGCACGGCAATGAAAAAAAAAGAAGACTACAAAAAACTAAGGTAAACCTAGCAGCAACAGGAATAAAAAGTAGTAATGAATAAAGTATGAATTGTATCTCAACCAGAAAGAGCAGATAAGAATACGTCAGAGCAACTGGGGTAGTTGATTAGTAGGTAGGAAAAGTAGTCATTACAGGTGAATGAAAATAGTACAGATAAGCAGAAGAAAAATATCAAATCCCATAGTAAGTAGCAACAGGTACATGATTGTTGTTAAAAGAGAAAACCAAAGCACAAAGTGACAGAGAAGTGAAATGCAAAAAAAAATGTAAACTAAAGGAAGAAGCATAGCAAGTCTATGCTATAGTAGTACAGTCATATTTATTTCTTCCCGCCCTTGTCCCCTACTTGAGTACGGGCAGAATCCACACGATTGCCAACATCCTCTTTATCCTTTAAAATATACCATTATTTTAGATTATTGTATAGTAAGGTATGATCAGTTTTAATTAGGGGGAAGTAAAGATCAAATCAGTTATGTAACAAGGTAAGGAAAGTTAATATGGAGTTGTATAGTAAGAAATTAAACAGGTAATAGTAAAGCATACATACAGCTATGTAAATCAACTTCATCTTAGACTTATTAATAATGAAATTCAATAGCGGAAGATATAAAAAAGGGTAGCACAATCATGCCAAAAACAAATAAGTTTATATTACCTTAGTTTCCATAAATAATAATGCATAATCAATATAAGTCTTCTCCAATCTTGTCCAAAACCAAACAAAGGCAATGCCTGCAACCTATATAAGTAACAACCTAAAATAGTGTAGTAGGGAAAATAATGGTTACCATAGACATGTGAGTACATTTTTAAAAGAAGATTTTAGATTTTTTATATGCTTTGAATTCATGACATGATTTTAGGGAGGTAATTAGTAATGAATGGGTGTCTCTTTTTTGTTTATACTTGTAAACGACTTAAGTATGCCTCAAGTATACGAAGATGGGTTTATTTTTTTGGTATTAGTTTTCAATCGTCGTCATTTATTTCAATAAATTTCAATGTATATGTTAGTCATCATATGTATGTTTAAAATAGGAAAACTAGATGTTGACTTATGATAGTCTCCCAGATTTTCTACTATTTCTGTTCATTTTATAGAGATTTATCAAATAGGTGGAGGTATATCAAGTACAAGGGGACTACAAGCAGAGTAAATAGATGACAATAGTGTGCTATTGTGCAAAAGTTGTATATCAACTTTTTTCAATCGGTCTGCATCACTTGATTTTGTGATGCAGATAAAAACCAAATGACAAAACTCAGCAACTCATGCTACAAGCGGTAAGTAAAGAAAGCAACAAACGGGCAATTACACAAACAATGAAAAAGGGGGTCCAGCAATCACTGTACGATGCTGACACATATTGTACATAGTCTAGAAAAAAAGTAGATGAAGTACCAAAATTGGGAAATGATTCTCCAGTGTTAGTTTCTTCAATTTACAATCTTCATTCAACAGATCGGGTACATTTAAATAAAGATAGTGTCATAAACAACAAATCAGTTTACAGACAAAACATCTGGAATCAATTGTGAAGCGGTAGTTGAGGAATAAGTACCTCGAAAAAAATATAGGCAGCAGTATTCTCGTCGTCGATGGTCTGTTGCGCAAATCACTGTTCGAGGACAAATATTTGAGCAACCAAGTATCAGAAACTAAGGGCAATTCAAATAGAGAGTTGATGCAATCGACGACAACTCATGAAAGTAGTGGTAAATTGTATAATGAGAGGAGTGGTAGGAAGTTAAAAAAAGAGGGGAGGAGAAAATGCTATAGGAAATAGTGGAAGGTGGAACGATTAAAAAGGAAATAGTATAAAAAAGGAGAGATGACGTAAAAGAGGAAAGATTGTAAGATGCAGCGATATCAGATTGTCCAGGTCAGCAAGGGTGGGTTCCTGTTTTCTATTATAGATAATAGATTTATGATGATCAATTATTTTGATTAGAGAAGGTGGAGTTCAGACTGTTCTAAACGTTCTCAACATGTGTATCATATCATAAGCAAAAACATGTGTTGGATTGGCTAACGCAGAACATGTGTAGTGGTTAAGCACGCACACGAAATGAGCCTAACTCCGGTACCATATTTAGAGAACTATTTACCAAAAAACAAATCGACGATGGGAAGAATGGTCTTCTACAATTATTTAGGATCAATTGTTTTAATTAGAAGAGTTGATGCTATTCTTAGTAATTGCTACTACCAATCTTTGATTAGGCGACCAAAAATAATCATTTTAACTAATAAATCCCATGCTTTGATAATAATTGCAACAATTATTTTACTAATCAATTCATTCAAAACATCCAACCTTGGAATAAAGATCTAAATTTATCAATTGAAAATCAACTACAATCAACGATACTAATGAAATCACCAATCAACAAAACTAAAATCATGGATAATAGCAAAAAATGGGAAACAAGAAATTTTAATTAGGTTCAATCACAAATGATCAACGACTTCGGATCCAACCATCTTTATTACTTTTACTCAAGAGAATTACGAAATATACGATTCAAATTTCAAGTTATAAAATTGTATAACAATATGGAGCAATTTATAATTTCATAATAAAGAACTCAATCTGAGGAATTGTCTTTCGGCGCTGAAACCCTTTTTTAATTTTGGCTTTAACTCCCTTGATTTATAAAGAAGACTTAAGTATATATAATCCATGGATCAATAGCAACCATCATATGGAGTTAGAGGCTCACAGAGCACTATGCATTAAAAAAAGGTAAATTATTAATCTTAATCTTCAGAACTTGCAATTACTAGTTGACCGATAGAGCAACTGGTCGATCGGTTGTTTGCACTACCTCGCATGTTACAAACACCGATCGACATCAAGAAGCAGTATCTACCAATTCATTTGCTTTAACTTTTCAATGCATTCTACCAGACAACTACCACTCCCACTACCAATTTTGTGATTATTAGGGACCCTAAATTAAAGGCAAAGTAAACTTTCCGCCCCTAATAATTACCGATTAAAGGCAAAATACTAACTAGCCCCTATTATTACTAGCCGAGGCTTAAAAAACTGCCTCTAATGCACTTTCCAAATTTTGGTGCTAAAAGTTAATGTACCGCCAAATTTCAATTAGTCAGCATTGCATCAATTGTAATTAATGTTTTTAGAATTTACTAGAAGAGAAATCTCATTGACGTTTCAAGACAACCTTCATCTCAATTTATTTTACAGGTATGTTGTTCTTCTTAACCTTTATTTGTTTTATTCAATTACTCCTTAAATTATCTTCTCTCTTCTACTCTTGGGGTTTATACTAGGGATTTCAATTTAGGAATTCTACGTAGAATCTAATTATTAAGGTTTATGATTTCATATAACTTTTGACGAATCGAATTTTATTCCTGTATTAAAATTTTCATTAGATTGTTCTACTGCTACTTTCAAAACTATTGTTGGCGTATGATATGAAAATTTCAACATGATGGTTTTTAATGTTGAGTTTCGGCATTCCCGCGCACCTACGCGTTCGCTTCACCGTGTCTATCCGGGGTCAACGGTCGAAGTCTCCCATGCCGGCGTCCCGATTGAACATCCCTCCATCGAGCATATAATCTGGTCTTGGCAACACATTGTAACAAAAGGAATTCCCAATGTTACGTGCCACCAATCCCATATATATACCACAATTATTCCGAATATCCTACGATGTGGGACTTTTAACCCGCTCAATCCACGCACCCACTCCATTTACAATGCGAGCCACACCTAACAATCTCCACCTTGGCGAGCATTGCTCAAGTCAACTTGAAGTTATACCGAGTTCTCTTCGCAGTTGGATGAGACTACTACCCTGAGTTCTCATAAGCAGGAGGAGCGACTGCTTAACCATATCTCCACCTTGACGAGCATCCTATGCTCAAGACCCTTCGGAGCCATGCTTCGGTCACGCTGCATCATACCGGTCCCATCGAACCATGGAGCTCTGATACCATGTTGAGTTTCGGCATTCCCGCGCACCTACGCGTTCGCTTCACCGTGTCTATCCGGGGTCAACGGTCGAAGTCTCCCATGCCGGCGTCCCGATTGAACATCCCTCCATCGCCTCCATCGAGCATATAATCTGGTCTTGGTAACACATTGTAACAAAAGGAATCCCCAATGTTACGTGCCACCAATCCCATATATATACCACGATTATTCCGAATATCCTACGATGTGGGACTTTTAACCCGCTCAATCCACGCATCCACTCCATTTACAATGCGAGCCACACCTAACATTTAATTTAGGGATTTTATGTGAAATGCCTTATAGACCACTGAGTTTTCTTAAAAGACAAAGAAATAGCATTATGTCACTTTAGACTTGTTTGTGATTCACGTACCAATCAGATTAGTTGTTGCTTTTGTTATAAGGTTTGGTGTTTTTATTGGCAGTGTATTAAAACACTAGCAGACCAAATATAATATGTTTTTTATGATATCTTTTGAGATATAGCTTAATCTTTTATTTTGATCCTTTTCATAATTAATTTATAAACGAAATATAATTTATAATGGGTAGGTTAAGAAAGGATCAAAATAAAAGATTAAGCTATATCTCAAAAGATATCATAAAAAACATATTATATTTGGTCTGCTGGTGTTTCAATACACTGCCAATAAAAACACCAAACCTTATAACAAAAGCAACAACTAATCTGATTTGTACGTGAATCACAAACAAGTCTAAAGTGACATAATGCTATTTCTTTGTCTTTTAAGCAAACTCAGTGGTCTATAAGGCATTTCACATAAAATCCCTAAATTAAATGTTAGGTGTGGCTCGCATTGTAAATGGAGTGGATGCGTGGATTGAGCGGGTTAAAAGTCCCACATCGTAGGATATTCGGACTAATCGTGGTATAGATATGGGATTGGTGGCACGTAACATTGGGGATTCCTTTTGTTACAATGTGTTACCAAGACCAGATTATATGCTCGATGGAGGCGATGGAGGGATGTTCAATTGGGACGCCGGCATTGGAGACTTCGACCGTTGACCCCGGATAGACACGGTGAAGCGAACGCGTAGGTGCGCGGGAATGTCGAAACTCAACATGGTATCAGAGCTCCATGGTTCGATGGGACCGGTATGATGCAGCGTGACCGAAGCATGGCTCCGAAGGGGCTTGAGCATGGGATGCTCGTCAAGGTGGAGATATGGTTAAGCAGTCGCTCCTCCTGCTTATGAGAACTCAGAGTAGCAGTCTTATCCAACTGCGAAGAGAACTCGGTATAACTTCAAGTTGACTTGAGCAATGCTCGCCAAGGTGGAGATTGTTAGGTGTGGCTCGCATTGTAAATGGAGTGGGTGCGTGGATTGAGCGGGTTAAAAGTCCCACATCGTAGGATATTCGAAATAATCGTGGTATATATATGGGATTGGTGGCACGTAACATTGGGGATTCCTTTTGTTACAATGTGTTGCCAAGACCAAATTATATGCTAGATGGAGGCGATGGAGGGATGTTCAATCAGGACGCCGACATAGGAGACTTCGACCGTTGACCCCGGATAGACACGGTGAAGCGAACGCGTAGGTGCGCGGGAATGCTGAAACTCAACATTAAAAACCATCATGTTGAAATTTTCATATCATACGCCAATAATAGTTTTGAAAGTAGCAGTAGAACAATCTAATGAAAATTTTAATACAGGAATAAAATTCGATTCGTCAAAAGTTATATGAAATCATAAACCTTAATAATTAGATTCTACGTAGAATTCCTAAATTGAAATCCCTAGTATAAACCCCAAGAGTAGAAGAGAGAAGATAATTTAAGGAGTAATTGAATAAAACAAATAAAGGTTAAGAAGAACAACATACCTGTAAAATAAATTGAGACGAAGGTTGTCTTGAAACGTCAATGAGATTTCTCTTCTAGTAAATTCTAAAAACATTAATTACAATTGATGCAATGCTGGCTAATTGAAATTTGGCGGTACATTAACTTTTAGCACCAAAATTTGGAAAGTGCATTAGAGGCAGTTTTTTAAGCCTCGACTAGTAATAATAGGGGCTAGTTAGTATTTTTCCTTTAATCGGTAATTATTAGGGGCAGAAAGTTTACTTTGCCTTTAATTTAGGGTCCCTAATAATCACAAAATTGGTAGTGGGAGTGGTAGTTGTATGGTAGAATGCATTGAAAAGTTAAAGCAAATGAATTGGTAGATACTGCTTCTTGATGTCGACCGGTGTTTGTAACATGCGAGGTAGTGCAAACAACCGATCGACCAGTTGCTCTATCGGTCAACTAGTAATTACAAGTTCCGAAGATTAAGATTAATAATTTACCTTTTTTAATGCATAGTACTCTGTGAGCCTCTAACTCCATATGACGGTTGCTATTGATCCATGGATTATATATACTTAAGTCTTCTTTATAAATCAAGGGAGTTAAAGCCAAAATTAAAAAAGGGTTTTAGCGTTGAAAGATAATTCCTCATATTGGGTTCTTTATTATGAAATTATAAATTGCTCCATATTGTTATACAATTTTATAACTTGAAATTTGAATCGTATATTTCGTAATTCTCTTGAAAGTAAAAGTAATAAAGGTGGTTGGATCCGAAGTCGTTGATCATTTGTGATTGAACCTCATTAAAATTTCTTGTTTCCCATTTTTTGCTATTATCCATGATTTTAGTTTTGTTGATTGGTGATTTCATTAGTATCGTTGATTGTAGTTGATTTTCAATTGATAAATTTAGATCTTTATTCCAAGGTTGGATGTTTTGAATGAATTGATTAGTAAAATAATTGTTGCAATTATTATCAAAGCATGGGATTTATTGGTTAAAATGATTATTTTTGGTCGCCTAATCAAAGATTGGTAGTAGAAATTACTAAGAATAGCATCAACTCTTCTAATTAAAACAATTGATCCTAAATAATTGTAGAAGACCATTCTTCCCATCGTCGATTTGTTTTGTGGTAAACAGTTCTCTAAATATGGTACTGGAGTTAGGCTCATTTCGTGTGCGTGCTTAACCACTACACATGTTCTACGTTAGCCAATCCAACACATGTTTTTGCTTATGATATGATACACATGTTGAGAACGTTTAGAACAGTCTGAACTCCACCTTCTCTAATCAAAATAATTGATCATCATAAATATTAAGAGATAACTCTTCACATCATATAACAATTATTCGATCACAACATTTGATGGAATAAATGATTATGCAGCATGGAGATGGAAAATAAAAACTGATTTGAAAATAGTCTTTCAAAGTAGTTTCTACGCTTGAAAAGTTGGAGGGTATGGTTACAAACAAGAAAATGTTTGTAAATGGATGTAAACAGAGCCGGATAGGGTCATATTTGTATCTCATTGAAAATAAAATTTTGCATAAGCAACCGTATCAAATGACTATGGATATTTAAGAAAAAATATCTCTATTTCTATCCTTGCTTATTTTTGGATATCCGAAAATATCTTTATACGCAACAAATATTTTCGAATCTCCAAAAATATTTGTAACAACTACCAAACGATGTAATTAAAGCTCAAGTTTACATTTCCTTCCAATTCTCATATCCAGGCCCAAATGACAAGAACCTAAAATAAATTTACAGCCCAAGTAATAGCCAAATTGATTGCTAAGTAGCATGGCCTAGAAAAAAGTTCAGCGTTTAAGGTTCTTTTAATGGCGGCCTGGCGAATTACTCTGCGAAGAAGCTATATTAAAAAAGATCGGCTGAAGTTCATATTTACACAAGAAAATAGGGGTTTTTTTCCAATGTGGGATTAATCCCAATTGTATTAGAGTCGTTTGACCACACAAATGGTCAAGTTTTTGTTGCACTAGACTAACGTCAAGGTTTGTTATCTGGACTTTGCATCTCGTAGCGCATACAAAAGGAGCCATTTCATCGAGCAGTCGAATTCATTTCTATGCAGAAATTTTCAGATTGAAAACAAGCTACGTCTTATATATCAAACATCAACGGCTAGAATAGCTAGGTTAGGAGGAACACAAATCATTCATTTAAAACATAATCTAAACCATCGTGTTAGCAAAATCTGAGCCAACTATGTATCCGCAAAATTTTTAGTAAGATATGAATCAAACAGAGATAATGACACCATCACGCTTTCGGTAGATTCCACAAAGATGTGAAGACTACATTATTGATAATTGAATCATAAAAGTCATACCACGTGATACCAGATAAGTAGATAGGATTTGTTTCACTCCATACTGAGAGTATGATGACAGAGCATTACTATGGACAATGAAGCATCTAGTAGGAAGTTAGGTATTGGAAGTTAAGATCTGCATATTTAATAATGCTGTTCATACTACTGTAAATGTCGATCAAGTTTTAGATTTTCATAGAAGTTTGCTTTTTGTCAGAGGTACTAAGTAGGGTAATGTTGAAGATTGTTGTAGACTGCATAAAACATAAAGTGGCCTGGTATTCATTGGTAGTGATAAAAGAAGCGAGGATCAAATATCAATATTTTGCTCAAGCAAGCGGCAATCATAGATGTGTTTGTGATAGATGTGAATTCTAGTTACTAGGAATCTAATCACTATGGCACTTTCATATGGGGAAAGTTAATAAGAGGAGCCTTAGGATGCATTTTTTGTGAAATTTAAGGAACACGCGAAAGAGGCATTTGAAAGGGGCACGAAAAAGGGATCGATGAAAAAAATGTGTTTTTATGCTGTGAAAGGTACAGCGAAAGGGAAATGGTCGTTTGTAATTATATTGCAATAATTATTGTTAATGATAAGTACTTTATAATTAATAAGTATCACACATGAATAAACAATGTAGTAATAAGAACATAATAATTTATAACAAAAACAAGTTGAACAAATACAAAAATTTAGAAATATAAATACATCCTCTCATGTTTGATCATGATATTTTAAGCAAGTCCATCCTCTCATGTTCAAATGCGGGATTTACCTTTTCCTAAATCACCCGTCGTGCCACTGAATGATCATATTCAATTAATGCACCACCCCAAGTAAGTTAATCTCTCACGTTTAAACGAGGGGACATACACATGAATAATAGTCGTACCGTCGAACTATTGTGTTTGATAACGGTACTCAGAGTAAGCTCATCCTCTCACATTCATGTGAGGGGACTTATAGTTAATCACAGTCATGCCGCATAACTAACATGTTCGATCACAACACCTCATATGGATCCATTCACCCACGATCAGGTGACCTAGATCTACGTGTTTATATGTAAACATTGGACTACGGACCCATCTCTTTGTCGAACTATCACGTTCGATCGCACACATGTCATTCTACCATTTATGAGCAATCTGGATGTTCCGCAACATGTGAGTGCATTCCATCTTTATGAAGTACACAAAGTGGGATTGATCACATGCTCTCATGTTTGGTATATGCTCATCTTGGATGAGCAATCCAAGGGAATTCAATTATCAAGAAGTGGACTTGACTCAAAGTTAAATTAGATGATCATCTGGCATGCCTCGATTCGATAAACTTTGAGTTCGACGTAGGACATATTGATCTGCATAAAGTGAATTTATTCCTAGAACCATTGTTGGCGTATCAAATTCATTTGATATACGACACACAAGTGGATTTATCAAAGAACTTGTTTATGAAATGGTTCTTACGGCATTTATTACACTGATAAAAGAATGTAAAATAAAAAATCTAACTCAAAGATTTCAAACACAAGATTCCTCAGGAACCTCCACTCAGAGCATGGTAGAAAGGCCTCCACAGAACCTTGTACATGTGTAAATCAGCTGAGTGCACTCCCGAACTTTATTTGAATAAGAAAGCAAAAGTTATTCTAAACTCCCTTCCACCATCATGAACATAGAACCTTTGGTCTTCCCTACATAGCTCCCATTGGGATTATTCATCAAGGTAGAGGGTTTCGTTATGATCCTAAATCCAGATCATCCGTTGTTGGACCGTTCACATATTCTTAGAGCCTCATCTCACGGATGTGATTCTGTATCCATTCCTTTAAGTAGGGACATTCGTTCGTACGGTAACCATTCGTTTCATGGATTTTACAGAATTTTCTAGACTCCTTTACCTTCAAGATGGTTACCCAATGGAGGTTTGTTGTATGGAATAATACCTTGAGTCGTAAGGTAAACATAATGTAATAGTCCTAATTTTTATAGAATTAAGACGATACGTTCTAAGTTTATTTGGGAACAAATTAAAAATAAATTAATAAATACAATGGAAAAGGAGTTTTTACAGATAAAGAAATTTGGTCTTGAAACATATACTGTTATGTCCGGAACAACATTAATACTTAAAAAACATATAAAGATTGTTAAAACGGATAACATAGCCAAAATTAACTTAGCAATAGACGATAGGAGCAAAACGTCAATTTTATGGGCTCAAACTAACCGACCAAGATTACCTATAAATTCATCACAAGACTCCAAGGGTTTCGTTCTATTCCTCGTTTATGAAACCCAATTTAGATGCCACTAAAACTCTTCTCATCTCCTTCTTCTCTTCAGCTTTCACTAAAAATCTCAAACTAGATCTAAATTAAATCTAAGTTGAAAGATATTTTGTCAATCCATTATCTTCTCCACTCTGATCAACAAGCTAGGATCTAGAGGCAGAAGGATCAAGAAGAAACTCTTAAAGTAATTTAAAGCTAAAGGAAATTCACAAATCGATGAGCGGGAAATTTATATTACTCTATATAAGGTGTCTTTTACATTACTTCGTAACGATACTCGTAGTTATTGTACTAATATATTAAGGTTAAATTAGGGCCAACAATAGGTTAATAAATCCAATCTATAAACTTTTATTTAATTAATATTGTTTAAACTATACATGAAACTGCAAATCAATCTTACCATGAAGAAATCTGAAATTAGTAACCCCTAATTGATAACATATTGCTCTCATTGTTATTTGATTGTGTACTCTATTGAGCTTATATACTATTAGTTAAATATTGGTTGGTAAATAGTTATATAAATCGCTTGTAGTTGCTCGACCATTGATGAGATTGGTTGAGATGTATGAAATTTTATATATGATATGTATAAAAACATTTGTTTACAAGAAAGAACATATAAAAACACATAAGGTGTTTGAATAAATGTCAAAATCAAAGAAACGGTCCTAAAAGTAAGTCATCGGTTGACTGGTCTAGGTCCACAAGTCAATTGGTTTAGATTAGAACAGGACGTAAACAAATCATTAAGGAATAAGGCAAAAATATCAGCATTCAATCGATTGGATCAGGCAACCAATCGATTGGAACATTGACCAGTCGACCCATCGATGTTTCGGTTGACCGACGAGCTGATGTAAAGGATATTTCCTTCTGTGTTAGTTCAGTCACTTTTAGAACTTCATTTATATATCCAGTGAGAACTTGAGCATGTCGAGAAAGATTCACGAGATGTTTAGAAGGTACTTTCGGTACGAGAGTCGTAATAGTCGAATCGAGATGTATGGTGCAGATTAATACATATATTCCTATGTAGTTTGAAAGATTAAATTATAATACGATGATAATCGTTTAGTAGATGTGTTCCTATAACTATGTGGAGAATTCGGGTATACTAACTATGTTTCTTAGAATGCTTGTGTTTCGGAAGTCAAGTCAGTATTTTTTGCTCCAGCCTTGATTTTTGAGTGTTGTGTGTTCCCTTTTGATATAGCGAGTAGGAGACGGCCTTAACTTATGTGCTTTGGGCAGGGCACCCATTCTCATTGTAGGAGTACGGCCTTGTCCACCAACGAGATGGCATCATGGCGTCATTCTCAATTCTCATCCTATAGGCATGTCATTAGAAGTAAGGACGTTTATATCATTGGAGATGATTAATATAGATAGTCATGCAGATGTATTTTGATGTACATCATGTTTGAAACTATTTGACCATGTTTCAATCTAGTCCTCGTCGAGCGGATTCCAGCATGCTATCCTAGGATGTAAGGTTTCGTTATTCGGTTATGCCATAGTGATAGTACATAATTAGTGTGTATTTATTCTATCATATATTATCAATTAGCATAACATTATAAAATAAAAGTTCTAACTTGTTGTGTGTGGGAGAAGATGCAGGGAAAGGTATGTCTATGATGTTACCTTCATTGATACCCTTAAAATATTGCATTCAATATTAGTGTATTAGTTATCATAAAATTTAATGTTATTTCCATTTTACCAGACTTCTGTCTAATCCCCTTTATATTTTTCTTCTTTTGTTGTGTACCTAATGATTACGTCGACTAAGGAATTTTGTATATAAATCTAATTGAGACTGATAGGGACATAGAGGATGCAGAACTAGCATGTTACCACAAACTATTATCATCTATCCAATATTCTAAAAATTAGAGATATGTTAGAACTACGTATTTGGGATTTTTGTACTTCAGACACTATGTTTGAAGAATCTTTTCACCACTTTGGATATTTGGATTGCTATCATCTCTCTCTCACTATGTATGTGTGTGTGTGTTGGTACATTATATTTTATCATTTCACTGTGAGTCTGATAATTTACTGTGATAGATATGCTTTGTTTATTTTAAATATACATTAGGCTCCAAGTTTATGGTGCATGCGGACTATCTCACTCAGGACGGTGGTTTTCAAGCATTATAAATTTTGGGTAGTTACATTTAGTATCATTGTTTAGGTTTAATGAAACCCCGAATCTTGTATGGATTGAACCGTTATGAGAAGTATAATTTACTGAGTCAACCATGAGATTGGGATAAGTTATCATAGCGTACTTGTGTTTTTTTTAATTATAAATAATGCTTAAGCACCCACACTCTAGTATTCAAATTGTCTCTTGCAAGATTGCTAATGTAACCCTTTTACAAATAGCACCATAAGACGTAATACTAGAGCTACAACTGTTAGGGATACCACTACTGATCTCCTGGCGCTTGCTACGTACTCCTTCAACCCCTGCATAAGCAACAACTGATGTGGTGCTTATTCCTCCACCACCTACGCCACAAGTTATGGACTTTCCGAGACTTTGCTGTAATTCTCTTTATATAGGAGGAACGCAATATATGGGTACTAATTCTTTATAGAGACACTAGCTTGGCTCTTCACTTATGAGTTGATCTTTGGTGATATGAAGCTGGATGGTATGTTAATGAGGCGACTTACTACTCGGCAGCTTCAGGGAGAAGCCCTATAAGTTGGTGTGACGTGGTTGTTAAGGAGGTAGATGATCGGGGTATTACTTTAGAAGATTTTAAAAGAAGGTTTGAGGCTTGGTTATTTCCAAGGCTGAAAGAGCAGTGTAATTTGAGAAGTTACTCCATCTCAACAAGGAAGTATGGCAATCAAGGAGTACGTAAATGAGTCCAAATTTCAAACCAAGTTTGAAATGGATTAAATCAACACCCCGATGAAGAAGGTCACTAAATTTGGAAAGTGGCTTAACCTACCTCTGAGGGATCTTACCTTAGTCATGTCCCTATAGGAGCCCACTTATGAGAGTTTGATTGAAATGTCACTATTGCATTTTATTACTCATAAGACTCCCAATTTGTAAGCAGCAAAGGTCGAAGCAAAACCGAAGTTCTAAGGAAAGCGAAAAGGCCAAGGGGTTAGGAATGAATTGGGTAAAGCAAAGAAGGGTGGAACGTTGTGCGGACGTTGTGGTTTGAGGGGACGTATTTTAAAGGACTGTAGAGTCGATATCTCCAAGAGGAAATGTTATATTTGTGATAAGGAGAGACATATTAAGAAGAACTGTCCAACTCTTCAAAAATGTGGACAAGTGGTGAAGACTTATGCTGCAGAGGTAGTCTCCAGTTATGGTAAGAGACCAGCTGAAGATATGGGGAAGAACATTTTTATGTATGGTGCATTTTCTATTTATGATTTATCCAAATGCATTTTATTGGACATGAAGGCTTCACACAATTTCATCGATAGTCACTTAGTTGATAGTTTGCACCTTATACCTCATATTGTCCATTATCCTCTTATGGTGTTGAATCCCTTATGCGAGGTCCACCATCTTACTATGATTTGTCATGACATTGAATTTTTCAAAGATGGATCAAGATTCTCTGTGATGTCTTTGTGCTCGAATTCTTGGGTTATGGTATTATTCCAGGTATGTATTGGATGTCAAAGCAAGGGGCAACTCCTAATTGTGATAGGAAAATTGTAAGGGTAAAGGATAGTTGTTGTCATAGGATTGACATTAATTTTGAGCCTATGAGTTCTACGATGTTGAATTATTAGTATTCGATCTTGAATTCTCTCAAGACAAATTGTCGCATATCCCTTTTACAAAAGAATTTTCCGAGATATTTGAAGAAGTTTCTGGCTTGCCTCCCATAGAGGAATTGAGTTCCGAATTGAACTTGAGAAGGGTGTCACCAATATGTATTTCCTATTTGACATATGGCTCCTAAAGGTAGAAGGGAGTTGGAAGTTCAGGTTTGTGAATTTTGAAAAAGAGCTTTATACAAAGAAGTATGTTGGGGAGCACCCGTTGTGCTTGTCACTAAGGCGGATGGATTCCCAAGGCATGTGTTGATTATTGGGAGGTTAAATAAGTTAACTTGAAAGAATAAGTATCATCTACCTACCATTGATGATTTGTTCGACCAACTTGGAGGGACAAGGGTATTCTCCCAACTTGATCTTGCTAAGGACTTTCATTAACTAAGGTTAAGAAAAGACAACATTCATAAGACCATCTTTAAGACTCCCAGCGCTTCCTATAAATGGTTGGTCATGTCATTCGGGCTTACCATGCCGCTTCTTATTTTGTTGACCTTATGAGTGGAGTTTTCTAGTAGCAACTTGATAAATTCATGGTTGTGTTTGTGAATGATATTTAATATACTCTAAAGATGAAGAAGAGCACAAACTGCATTTATAGGAGGTGTTAAAAGTTTCGACGAGACAATAATTGAAGGCCAATTTTCCACGTGCTATTTTGGAGAAGTAAAACACGCTTCTTGACCCATGTAGTTACCGAGCATAGCCTTTCCATAGAACCTAGCAAAATAGAAGTGTAATTTTGGAAGTTATCGTAGAATGGAACTAAATTGCGCAGTTACTTTTGCAAGATACTATAGAAAGTTCATAATAGACTTTACAAAGGTAGCAACTCTCTTGATACGACTCACAAAAAGAATCAACCTTTCACATGGGATGCTAGTTGCGAACATGCTTTTATTGGACTAAAGGAGTTATTGACCAACACTCTCGTCCTTACTATTAATGATGGAACCAAGTATTTTAATGTATATATCGATGTTTGTGGTATGGGGTTTGGTGCAATACTTAAGTAAAAAGGAAAAGTAGTTGCTTACGTTAGCAGGCAACTCACATGAAAAGAACTACCCAACTTATGATCTAGAATTGGCAACTAATATAATTGCTTTGAAGATTTGGATGCACTATGTGTTGGATGAGAGATTTGAGCTATTCACAGATCATAAATATTTGAAGTATTTTTTTTTCCAACGAGACCTCAACTTAAGATAACAAAGATGGATGGAATTACTTGCTTCTTATGACTTCGATATTTCTTACACCCTACAAGGTGAAACGTTGTAGCAGATGCATTGAGTATGAGACATTTTATGTTAGGCTCTACGTTTATTGAGTGGAAGGGGCTTGAGTATATTGCAGAATTTGATTTTCGATCCTCACATGATATTGTCCTTGGTTTGTTAACCACTGTAAAGGTAAACTCTACTCTTATGGATCTTACTGATATGAGTCAAATATTTGATGCTAAGTTAAAGGAAGTCATGATCATGAAGCGATTAAAGAAGGGTGAAAGGTCGAGTGACTTGGGTATGTATTCTCTTGGTTCGAGAGGATGACTTCATAGGGATGGAAGATTATATGTTATCAAGATTGGTGGATTAATTGATGAAGTGTTTAAGAAGTATCATCATTCTAGAATGATTATTCATCCAAGTGGTAATAAGATGTATGATGACATGAAGCGTATATTCTATTAGAAAAATATGAAGCACATGTTTCGTAATTTATAGAAAGATGTTTAACTTATCAAAGGGTTATAAGCAGAAGAAGCCGAGTTGGTCATCCCACAACGCAAGTGGAAACATATTGTTAACAGAATGTCTCATATTGGAAGAGGGAATAAGGGCATTTAGGTTATTGTAAAACGTTTAACCAAATGTGCCTATTTCATCCCAATCAAAGCCACTCGAACCGCTTTGTCATTAGCTACATTATATGGTAAGGAGGTTGTAAGATTGCATAACATACCCACTAGTATCATTAATAATAGAGACCCTCTCTTCACGAGTGAATTTTGGAAGAGCTTATAAAATGATTTGAAAACCAAGTTAAATTTAGACACCCCTATTATCCTCAAACCGATGGCCAAACCGAAAGGGTGAATAAAGTGCTTGAAGATTTATTAAGGGCTTGCATACTTGATTTTGGAGGCTCTACGAAGGATCATTTGCCCTTAGTTGATTTCACCTTTAACAGTAGTTATCAAGCTAGCATAGGCATAGCATTATTTGAAGTCTTATATGGAAGGCCATGCAAATCACCCTCGTATTGGTAGGAAACTACAAATAGGTTGATACTTGAACCAGAGATGACTAGGAAGACCTCCGAGAACCAGAGAAGAATGAAAGTCTCTCGAGATCGCCAAAAGTCATATGCGGATAAAAGATCAAAAGTCATATGTGGATAAAAGAAGTACCAAGCTATTGTTTGCAATAGGTGATACGATGTTCATTAAAGCCTCTCCTTTGAAGAATGTTGTAAGATTTTGGTATCTCGGGAAAATTAACACCAAGTTTTGTTAGTTGTTCCTCATCATAGACAGAATTGATAAGCTTGCATACAAAGTAACGCTTCCCGAAAAGATGGCCAGAATGCACATTGTTTTCCATATCTCCTATTAATGCAAATATGTACATTATTCCAATATAATCATTGAACTAAGTCATTTAGAAGAAGTGGACTGGAAATCGGATCTAGCTATGCCTACAACACATATATGTATCCTTGAAAATAGTACCAACCGACTTTGAAACAAGCTTTTCAAACTTGTTTGTCCAATGTGATGTGGATGTCGAAGAAAGAACGTGAGAATCGAAAGAGAAGATGTGTATTTCTCATCCAAAACTTTTGCCGATAAGTTTGCACCCATCTTAAGTAAATCTTTACCTTCTCACATGCAGAACAGAATTTGCTCGTGATTGCTATGATTTGTCATATGAATGGTACGAACGGCCTTACTTGCTACACTAGTAATAAACCATTTTTTGCTATGTAAACAACAATTAGGCATCACCTTGTATGACTTGTTGATTGCAATAGGGTAGTTATACAAATATTTTGATTACTTGTGAATATGTTGTGATTATTATGATTTTGTGAGAGCATTGTTCCGTTCCTCAAAATTTCATTAAGGATGAGAGAATGTAACAAATCTAATTTTTATGAACTAAAGATTATATGTCCTAAATTTATAAGGAATGAATTTAAGGTAAATTAATAAATATAATAAAAAGGGAGATTTTTAAAGATGAAAGAATTTGGTCTTGAAACATATTCCGTTGCGTCCAGAATAAAGTTTGCATCTAAAAAACATATAAAGTTTGTTAAAAACAGATAGCGAAGTCAAAAATAATTTGGGAATGAAAGGTAATGGCAAAATGGTAATTTTGTTGGATTTAGGCCAGCAGGCCTAGTATTGTCTATGATTTCATCTCAGCTCCTAGGAGTTCATTCTATTCCTCATTTATGAAACTCTAGTTTAACCGCCACTAAAACTCCTCTCTTCACCAAAAATCTCAAATTAAATCAAAATCAAATCTAATTTGAAAGACCTTCATCAATCCATTATTTTCTCCTCTCTAATCAATAAGCTAAAATCTAAATGTGGAATGATTAGGTGGGAGCTCCGAAGTTTAAAGCTAAGGCAAATATTTCACAAATCAGTGAGCGAGAACTTTCTATTACTTTGTATGATGCTTTTTACATTATTGTTCATGAATAATCTATTAAGGTTGAATTAGGATCAACGATAGAATAAATAATATAAACTGTTATTTAATTAGTATTGTTTAGACTTATACATAAAACCGAGATGGAGTCTTGGCGCAATGGTTAGGACACCCGCACGGTGATCTGGGCGCTTAGGTTCGAGTCCAAAAACAGCCTCTTCACAATGCGAGTGAAATGCTGCGTGCATTATCGACCTCCCCAGAGCCCACTATCGTGCGGGAGCCTCGTGCACTGGGTTCCACCTTATTTTTTTATAGACTTATACATAAAACCCCAAATCAATCTTGCACACGAATAAATCAAAAATCAGGAACCCGTAATTGATAATAGATTTTCTTACTATTATTTGATTGTGAATTGTATGAGTTTATATATTACTAGTCAAATATTGTTTAGTAAATAGTTATACAAATCACATGTTGTTGTTTGATCATTAATTGGACTGAATTAAATGTATGAAATTTTACATAAGATATGTATAAACACATTTGTCTACTAGAAAGAACATATAAAAACACATAAAAGTTATTTGAATAAATGTCGAATTCATAAATTAAGAAATACCACAAACAAGTGGAATAGCTCTAGTAGTAGGTCATTATTCAACTGGTCTAGGTCGACCAGTCGACGGTTAGACTAGAACATGATATAAAAAAAAGGAATAAGGCTAAAATGGTAGCCTTTAAGTCAACTGGATCGGGCAACTGGTTAATTTGAACATCGACCAGTGGTCGACCCTACCAGTTGACTGATGAACTAATGTAGGGGATATTTCCTCTTGTGTTGATTCGGTCACTTCCAGAACTTCATCTATACGTCCAACGCGAACTTGAGCATATAGCAAAAGGTTTTCGAGATGTTTAGAAGGTACTTTGGCATGGGATCTTCAATAGTCGAATCGATATGTATGGTGCGGGTTAATACGTATATGGTTTGAAATATTAAGTTCTAGAATGATGATAATGTTTAGTAGACGTGTTCCTATAACTATGTGGCAAATTCGGGCATACTAACTACGGTTCCAAGAATATTTATGTTACAGAAGTCAAGTCTGGAGTCTTGGCTTCGGCCTTGACTTTTGAGTGCTGTATGTTCCCTTTAGATATGGCAGGTAGGCGACGACCTTAACTTCTGCTCTTTGGGAAGGGTTAAGGTGGAGTAGGGAATGCGCATTCTCATTGTAGGAGTTTGGCCTAGTCCAACACATGACAACGTCATGACGTCATTCTTAGTTCTCATCCCACGGGCATGTTAGGAAAACTAAGAACATTTTTATTGTTAAGAGACAATTAATTTAGGTGGTCATGTGAAGTATTTTGATGTACATCATGTTTGGTACTATTTAACCTTGTTTTAGATATTGGTTGTGTCGAACGGATTCGGGCAAGCTACCCTAAGATGTAAGGTTTCATTATATTCATTTATGCCTTAGATATGATAAATGATTAGTGTATAATTATTCTATCATATATTATCAGTTAGTGTAACATTGTTAAATAAAGGTGATAACTCATTATGTGTAGGAGGATTCTTTTGTTTGACCCCCTCCTATGTTTTCCTTCCTTTGTTATATACCTAACAATTAGGTTGATTAAGGAATTTTGGAGATAATGCTAACCGAAGACAGCGATGGCATGAAGACATAGAATTACCATGTTATCACAAATCTATTATCATATATTCGATATTGTAATAATTAGAGACATGTTAGAATTACTTGTTTTGGATTTTGTTGTATCAGAATTCATGTGTTTGGAGAATCTTTTCACCAAGTTGGATATTTGGATTATTATCATGACCAGATACACACATAACCACACACACAAGCACACATATACATACATGCACACACATTATGTTCTATCCTTTCACTGTGAATTTTGATAATTTACTATAATAAATATATTCTATTTATTTTGAATATACCTTACGGTCCCAAGTTTATGGTGCCTACGGACTATTGTCACTTTGGATGGTGGTTTTCAAGCATCATAAATTTTGGGTCGTTACACATTCTCAAGTGAGTCAGACGGACTAGTGTAGGAAGTATATTTTGGGCTTCCTTTTAATTAGTTCTTTTATCATTTGAGTCATTGTTTTTCACCTTGCCCAAGTGTTGGTTTAACAGACCTCCTTGTAAAGGCTGATTAATCACCTCTTCTAGGCTTATGAAATGATCAACCCTGCTAAAAATTCTCTCGAGTCATTTGGTTTCTGCCTTGTCGGATTTCTCCTAAATTATGTTCTTTTGTTCACTCCAACAACTATAGCCATGCACATCAATAATTCATTAGGGTTGCAAACACCTACGGGGTTGCGTTAAACCAGATCAGATAACTATGTAGGAACTCTCCTTCCCTTTTCTTGATATCGACTAGCGTAATGACCTCCTTTAGTTGGGTAATATGAAATGACAAAATAAAGACTTATCCGAGTTTCTGAAACTCAGGTAGGCCCTCGCTATTGAGTAGTTGAATTTAACTACTCGATAGCTAAATTATGAGCTTTGTTACTCATTTACTACTCCACTGAGGTAGCTTTTGACTATTAATACTCAATAACTACCTTTGTTGAGGATGCTCTTGTCACCGATATGAGTTTTCACTTTATTCGCTTTATGAGTGATACACTACCTAGATTAAGCAACATATGTCTAGAATCAAGCCAATAAGTCTGTCATAACGTGACAACCAACATGACAACCAACGAGAGATCCTAATACTATTCCATTTTTAACCTATGAATGGACGGCATATTGATGTATTGCTAAGCTATGAAAATCAAGATACATATATGTACACATCTAAGGTGCGTGGGCGTTATAGATAGGTACATTGAGACGAGGAGATCAAGGCTAAATGACATTAAATACAGTGTGGAAACATCTCTATGAAGAGTTAGGTGAGAGGACGTATATACACTACTATTATATATGGTATTAATAACTATGTCAATGGTAGGAGGGTGGGTGACCACATACACGGCTCACCTCACCCCATAAGTTTTTGATATGATTTTTGTACTTAGTGTGGGTACATATACATATACGTGTGTGTGTGCGCGCACGCACGCACGCGCGCGCGCACATATATATGTATGTATGTACATATGTGTGTGTTTGTATGTATGCATTGAGGCTTGAGTTAAAAGAATTCCTTACATTAGGATATTCATATTCTCACCCGAGTTGCTTACTTGTATTCTCTCTCAAATACACCATTGGTGTAAACAAAGAGTCATGGTAACAGGACTCAGCATGAAATGGACATTAGTGCCATATGTTAAATACATAGCTGATGTCAATAAGCTATTTGGATGCATATGTTGGATACCACCAATTATTATCTTTTATTTTAAGTATTTATGTTTTCTCGTAGCACTTTATACTAGACATTTAGAGCAACTCCAACAGTTCGGAGTGCGGAAATTGGATTTTCCGCACTCCGAAATGTTGGAGGCCTCATTTCTACAACAGAAATGAGGCTAGGCGCCCGTGTTTTTTAAACATCGGGCGCCTGTTGAACAGGCGCATGATGCCCAGGCGCCTGTACAACAAGCGCCTGGTGATCACGCCTATATCAGGCGCTTTCACTCTCTCCTCCCTCATTTTTACCTCTTCTATCCTCTTCTCGGTTAATTTTTTTTATTCTACTTTGCGTCCAAATGCCGCCCCGTCCGGTCAAAACCGGTAGACGCACCGTTCGATATGTGACCGATGCCAATATCGGACCTGCTCATGTCCCTCCTGATGCTACCGTGACTCCAGACGATCTTCGATCCTTACACGACTTGCCCCCTACTGTTTCGCATCGACTTACTGCAGCTATAGCGACGCCACAGGTATACGTTTATTTCTTTATTGCTTGATGAACAACCGTGTAACTGTATATGTATGATAATTGTTTGTTTATTTTAACACTAAAGAATCATATTTTTAGGTTCATCACGTAGCGATGCGAGGTAGTTGGTATAGGTGTATGTCTGAGTATTTTGATCAGTTACCGCAGCCGAGTTTGGATAGGCTACATGCGTCACCTTTTGGTGAATTTCTAGATTTACCTAGATTTGCACATGTAGATCGTTGCCTGTAGAGGCCCTCACCGAGAGACGGTGGCCTACCACTCACACATTTCATTTCCCTGATTTTGAGCTAGGACTGACTCCTCTAGATTTTTATATGCTCACCGGTATAGAGGTTGGTCGACCGGACCGTCTCCCTGTTCCATTTGATAGTTCCTTTGAGGAGTTCGAGTCATATTCAGCTTATTTACCGACTTTGGCCGATGAGGAGGTTAGAGGAGGAGCTGTTACTCTCCCTTGTTTGCAGCGTTATATAGTAGAGTACATGGTCGTTGAGGATATGCACACTCCGGTTATCCGTGCCTTCATATTATACCTTTTGGGTCTATATTTTTTAGTAACAATAAGGGTACTATTAGGCTTGGTTTTCTAGCTGGGTTAGTAGATGTGGATGGACTACATATATATGATTACGGTACCGCTATTATTGGTTATTTGTACGTAGCATTAGATACTTATGTGCTTCAGCAGTCTAGACAGATGTATGGATTTTGGTACATTCTTCCATTTTGGTACTACGAGTATACTGCCAATATGCACCCCCGACTTATTGTAGAGGCGAATGCCACACCTTATATTTACTTTCCTAGATTGCGTCGTTGGGGTCCTCCTATGCATTTGTCCCGTGTTGCACAAGGGGTGCACAATGAGCTGATGGAGGCTAGACAGCAGATGGATATGAGGCGGCGTGGTAACATTATCATTCGTCCATGGGATCAGTACTTACAGTTCCTAGAGCCCGGTCCCGATCATTCACTCACTTTTCAGTTTTCCATGTCGCGACGCAGGATTTGCTTTCAGGTTCCTACATGTCCATTCATATGGTATTTAGGGGATCGGTGTTGGCTACAGTTGTATGGTATAGTTCGCATTCCATCAGATCCGCTACCATGGAATGATATGTATGGTGATATTAGGGTTGGACCAGCTTATATTCTTGCGATGAGGGGTGCGGGATGGGTGGATGGTGAGCCTTTTACAGTTCTGGGAGACTTTGATTCATATTGGGCTCGAGTACCCCACGTGCTTACGCATTGCCTGATTATATTCGGGGTTTGAACTCCGATCATATTGGTCCGCGTACCTCTTCTGGTAGAGTTCCACTACCGCCTGCCACCTTTGAGCCTACATCATCTCAGTACACGCAGCCTCCTACTTTCGACCCCCCTCCTCATTCGTTTAGAGCGTATGATGTACACGGTCAGGTGGTGGAGTATCCCTTGCAGTATCCTACAGACGACGCTATTACGGGTATACCATCCGCCGGATTGTATCAGCCTCATCAGGTTTGTATGAGTTTTAAATTTTCTTTAAATTACTTGTCATTATATTATCCACCTATGTATAATTTTTCTTGTGCGCATATCAGTTTTCTCAGTACATGGATTATGATAGACGGATGATTGCTGCATTTGAGCATATGACGCTCGATTATACACAGATGATGTATCAGAGTTACCAAACTGCGGTCCAACAACAGCAGACTCAGTATGATGCGCAGATACAGGGATTACAGACCCAGATTCAGCAGCTTCAAGAGCAGCTTCACTGGACATGAGACTTATATCATACGTTAAAATTGGCTAGAACGATTTGGATATCCATAATTTGAGTGTATTATCGTTGAGTTTCTTAGTGTCAGTTCTAAGTCCTAGTCGGGGTATTTTTGTTGGTTGTATTATTGTGGAGTGTATGTATTGTCGTTGACTGTATTAATGTTTGGGTGTTTCAGTAACATTGACTTGTTTCTTTCTGTATTATTGCGTTAAGAACATGGCTACAGTTGTATGATGGGATGATACACTGCATCAACAGTCAATAGTGTATGGAGGGGACAAGATAGTGCAGACGTGACACTACAGCCAAGACACTGTCTCAAAAGTTAATAGTGTATGTTAAGAACATGGCTACAGTTGTATAATGGGACGAGACACTGCTTCAACAGTCAATAGTGTTTAGATGTGACGAGACACTACAGCCGTGATATAAATGAAATCTACTTTATAGATGGTGGTTGAATTTAATTAATGCTACCCGCAAGTGATTGTTTGTTTTATTATGAAAGCCAGCATGTGATTTAAGCTATAAAAAGCTTGTTAGATGCTGAGAAGTATTATTGATCATTCTTATTTCATACAATTTCAAATATAATAAATGGCGGCAGAAGATTATATATTTTTTGATGATAGCGACGATGAATTTGATGAAATGATGGAAGATCATTTTCGTCGTGAAAAGGAACTAATAAGTATGGCTGCACTATAGGTTGGTCAATCGAGCAGGCAACACGGTGGATCAGTTGTTGGTCGTCGGTATAAAAATCGTAGACATTCATGGCACAACGAAAGACTGATGGAAGACTACTTTGTTCCAAATCCTACTTACACAGATGCTGATTTTAGAAGAAGATTCTGCATGCGGCGTCCTCTATTTCATAGAATCCTACACTGTATCAAGCAGCATGACAAATATTTTATCTTCAAACCCAATGCATCTCGTACAATGGGATTGACTGGAATTCAAAAAATGACAGCTGCACTCAGAATGCTTGCATATGCAGGACCAGCGGACGCGCTTGATGAAAATTTGAAAGTGGCGGAAAGCACGGTATTAGAGTGTTTGGAGCATTTCTGTCAAGCTATCGTGGACATTTACGGTGATCAATACTTACGCAGACCAAACGAGGTAGATATAGTAAAGTTATTAAATATGCATGGTAGTAGAGGTTGGCCTGGAATGTTAGGCAGTATAGACTGCATGCATTGGGAGTGGAAGAATTGTCCAAAGGCGTATGTTGGAGCTTATCAGGGTAAGTCTCGTAGGTCCTCTATTATTCTTGAAGTCGTAGCGTCGTATGACTTATGGATATGACATGCATTTTTTGGAATGCCGGGTTCGAACAATGATCTTAACGTAGTCGAACGATCTACGTTGTTCAATGATTTAGCAAACGGTAGATCAACTCCTTGTACCTTTACTTTAGGAGGTAATACGTACGATCATGGATATTATCTTGATGATGGTATATATCCTTAATGGAGTACCATTGTCAAGACAATTCCTAATCCACAAAACAATAAACAATCAAAGTTTGCAGCGATGCAAGAAGGCCAGAGGAAGGATGTTGAAAGAGCATTTGGGGTTCTTCAGTCTAGATTTGTCATAGTCAGTAATCCATGCAGACTTTGGTCACCGGTTAAAATGACCAAAATAATATACACTTGTATTATTTTACTTAATATGATTATAGAGGATGAAAGAGACATGGAGGAAGATTACTTTTACGAGGGTGCTCCTACACCACCGCATGTTTGGCACAACGATATGATTGGAAGCGCACTAGAACTCGAGTTTCATGTAGAAAGCCAAATGTCATACCATAGTGTTCAACTTCATCGAAGACTGCAAAATGATCTCATAGATCATCTTTGGAGGTTTTCTGGAAATCAGTGAAACTATATTTCTGTTCTTACTTTTCCTACTGTTGTTTATGTTGTTGTTACTTATTATTGTTATTGTAATCTATTTATGTATAATTAACCTAATGTTGTTATAATCTTTTTTCAATGTAATGCAATTTCAATTAAAATACTTTATTAATAATTGCTTGCATTCAGAACACAATACAAATAATGGTAATTAAAAGATACAAAGGTTGTAAAAACGGTAATTCATTTAATGACCCTCTTCAAGTCTATGCCTCATAATTTCTCTCCTTCTTTGCTCTGTATACTGCAGTTGTTCTGCAGACATGTGTGACGTATCCATGAACATTATTGCATCTTCATCTCTTTGCCGGTTTCCAGCAAGAAGTTGATCCATTCTTGATAACTTTTCTTGGTGTTGCATTGCTCGAGTGTCCATTGCCCGGTTAAATCTATCTTCATATTCAAGCAGGAGTTTTTTAATTTCTACTTGATCCGCTACAGCAGTCTGCTTCTTTTTGGCCGCTTTTGCTCACTGTGGCCTAACAAAATGATCTTCGGTTGGGGATGGACCTTCTTCTGATCCTAAACCGTAGCTTCCTTGCGATTCCCTAGGGCTATAGCTTTCTCCAATTCTAGGCGTTCTACCCCGACCACTGTTTGATTGAACTTGTTGAACGATTTTTTGAAGCGATGATTTCCATTTAACGTGCTCGACCAACATGTCATAAACATGCATGAACTGATAAAAATGTGGTGCTTGTTTACTATCAGGTTTATAGATTTGTTTGAACAACTTGTTTGCGGCCATTCTCTGTTAAAAAAATAACTAGTATACTTAGAGAACTATGATAAAAAATAGAACAATGAAATTATATTAAAGCTTACTAAATGCGTTTCATTTCCAAATCCACTAGGATTCGTTTGCTTTAGCTTGAACATTTGAGAATCGAACGTTTGCGTTTGACGATTTATTTTTCCATAATGACCTTTGACTGAAGATAGCGTTCTTTTCCGATCGATGTTCTTCCGATTGTAGCAATTAGTAATTTTGCCCCAAAAAGACTCACCACTTTGATCGGTCTCTCGAATAGGATCGACTGAGAGTGCACAGTAAATGTAGCAAAGATCGTAGTCTTCCGCAGCGCTCCAACTTGCATTAGTTACTTCTCCCCCAATCGGAATCGTAACGTCTTGTAAGTCGTATTCTTCAAAACTAGACCTTGCAGCATCGACGTCGGAGTACATTTTCAGTTGAGATTAGTGGCAGTAAAAAATTGTAATGGAAGTAGGAAATTGGTTGGGAATGGAAGAAGAGGGGAGAGTTATATTTGAAGGGGGAAAAATGGCCGTTGGAAGATGACCGTTGGGGCTGAGTGGGCGCCTGTTAAACAGACGCCTGGATGCCACAGGCGCCTGTAGCCTCTGAAAATGAGGCGCCTGTTAAACAGGCGTCTGGATACCAGGCGCCTGTTAAACAGGCGCCTCATCCAATTACATTTTCCCGAGTCAAAGCCCCACCTTTCTGCCTTTTCGGGGATTCTCGCGCTCTGTTGGAGTTCTTTCTGGGTGCGGATTCGAGAATTCTGAATCTGTTGGAGTTGCTCTTATATACTATGAGACTTATATTAGGTAATAAGGCTTGTATTAGCATTATGTGAAGTCCGATCCTTTCATATCATGTTATGAGTTAGGGAAATAATCTAAACCTATCTTCAATGCATCAGATGTTCTTAGCACTCCCAATTCAATATAAAATCAATAACCAAGTTACCAAATAAACATTTTAGCAATCAATTAACATCCAACACAAACATAATAATTGTGGATGAATAACGAAATTAAAACGTGTTCCATGAACATATAGTGAGAAGTACTCACCGGAGTAGCAAATCTGTGAATCCAACGCAAACTGCAAACTGCTTATCCAACCTTTAATTCCATGCTAACAAAGACCCAATCTCTTTCATACTGCCAAGCTACCAAAATGACCCATGTCTACCAGCACCATAGCTCCAGGACAAATATTCCTTCATTTCTCGTCCCCTGTAATCAACAATATACTCAACATCACTCTCAAAAAACTTCAAATCCTATACACTAACAAAAGTAACTCTTTTTCAACATTTGCTCCCATACCAATTGGCCTATACATAGACGAGTCCTCTCAAACACCAAAATAATACACCAATATGTCATATGTACATTACAAAATAAACGAAAGAGCACCACAACTAATGTAACACGAGTTTGTGCTATTTTGGCAGACTGAAACATGGCCAACTGGAGAAGTTAGGGTATAACACACAGTGAGAATACGGAAGCTTGATTGTCAAAGACAGAGGAGTAGCTCAGTGTTGTTTCTGCAATCCAAAAAAATGGTTGTGGAAACAGCAGTAGGTCCTGTCTCTACAATAGTGGTCGATCCTGAATCAAGTCGCAGAAGCTACAATTTTGCTGCCAGCAAACTTGTTGGTGAGCAAGTTAGTCGCAGATGAGTGGATAAAGCGTGGAGAAGGAGAACGGTGGCAATGAATGCAAACTCGAGATCGATGTATGCTTGCAGCGCTCGTGGAGGCTGAGTAACCAGATGTTCCAGTAACCAGATGTGAGAAACATCGTTTCAGAGGTGATGAATCGGTTCGTGTATTAAGTGTTGTAAAATTTCAAATAAGTCAATTTGGGCATGTTTTAGATGGAAAAGAAATCAACTGCGGATTTTAGTGCTCTATATTTTTTTGTCACCTTTTGAGACTAATTTGATATTCCAGCTCTCAAAGTATAATTTCATTACAAGGTTGGACCGTTTAGACGTTCAAATGTCTTGTTTAAGATTAAAGTGAAAATGCAATTAGGACTTGAAATTAAAATTTTGCATTCCGATCATGGTGATGGATATTTTTCAAATGATTTCACATTATTTTGTAAAAAAAATGGTTTAATCCGCTGTGCTAATTAGTTCTAATTTACCAAATATTTTATCTACATGTTACCTTTTGAATCGAATTCCTACAAAAAATAAAGATGCATCCCCTTATGAATTACGGTTTAAAAGAAAACATAATTTATCAAGGCTCAAATTTGGGTAGTTTGAATTACGTTAGAAAACCAGATCCTAAAAGACTAAAATTAGGAAATAAAGCATTTAAATGTGCTTTTATTGGTTATTCACATAATAGTATAACCTATTGATTTACAATATTTGACAGTTTTGAAGTAATATAATTTGTACGATTTTTCGCAAACAAGTATATATCTGAAAATCAAACTATTAAGGATCCATTGATATCATCCAGTCCAAAACATATAGAAAGTAATGATAACAATGATGAAGATTATATATCTTCTCAAAACAACGATAAAATCTCAGTACCTGAAGCAATTACATGAAGTATGACAAGCAAAAAAGGGAGAATATAAAAGGACCATCGTCCTGACTTTATTACATATCTAGTAGAAAGAAGTATGGATGAAATCCTTATTATAACCAGATACCTAATGCATGTTGATGATGGCTCTAAAACTTATCTAATGCAATGAGTTATAGAGATGCAATTTTCTGAAAAGAAGCTATCGGTGACGATACAAATTAAATTTTGACAAACCAAACTTGGTTTCCGATAGATTTACCTCCTTGTTAAACCAATGTGGTGTAAATGGATATTCAAGAAAATTGAATACAGATGGATCCATTAATAAATTTAAAGTCAGATTAGTTGCTAAGAGTTATAATTAAAGACATGGAGAATATTACTTTGATACATATGCTCATGTTGCTTGCATCTCTTTGACTCGTTGTTTGATTGCACTTGCCTCCATTCACAAACTAGTAATTCACCAGATGGATGTGGAAATTTCTTTTCTAAATGGTGATTTAAAAGAAGAAATATATATAAAACAACCGGAAGTTTCATAAATTCAGGTCAAGAAAAGAAAGTTTATAATTTGGTAAAATCTCTTTACGGTCTGAAATAGACACCGATGCAATGGCATGAGAAGTTTGATAAAGTAGCATTATCAAATGGCTTTACTGTTAATAATACCGATAAATGCATTAACAAAAAATCAGCTAAAAACGATTACGTTATGATGTGTTTATATGTTGATGACATACCAATATTTGGCATTGATATATTGTGTGTCAAATAAACAAAAAAGATTTATATCCTCTAATTTTGAAATGAAAGATCCGAGAGAGGATGATGTGATCTTATAGATCAAAATAATAAGGAAAGAGGAAGAGTTGGTACTAACTCAATCTCACTACATTGAGAAGTTCCTTAAGAAGTACGGTCATTACAATGACAAACCAGCTCCAACTCCTTTAGATCGTAATATTGAATTAGTGAAGAATACTGAATGAACTATTTTTCAGTTTGAATATTCCAGTATTATTGGAAGTCTTATGTATGTTATGCGTTGCACTAGACCACACATAGCACAAGCTATAAGCATGTTGTATCGTTTTACAAGTAATCCATTTTATGACCATTGGAAAGTCATTACTAGAGTTTTAGCCTATTTGAAAGGTGCCATAGACTATGGTGTATAACAATAAAGGATAACCTGTAGTATTAGAAAGATATAGCGATGCAATCTGGAACAAAGTAGAATCCAAATCCAAATTTACGGCTGGATGGATCTTTGCATTATGAGCTGTTGTTGTGTCTTGGGGTTCCAAGAAGCAAACTTGTATTTCTGATTCAACAACGTTGTCAAAATTAATTTCATTAATGGATGCATGTAAAAAGTCTAATAACTTAGGAATCTTATGATAGAAATTTCTCTATGGAAAAAGCCATCTCATGCTGTCATGATTAATTGTGATAATTAGGCTACAATTTATAATATTTCTAACAAAATGTATAGTGGGAAGTTTAGCATGTAAGTCTCATACATCAGATGATAAGACAGTTGATAAAGTTAGGGGTATGCCTTAGGAGCAATTATGTAATTATTACATATATCAAACTCGATAACCGATCTTCTTCAAAATAAAAGGTGTTTTCTTTCTATTATATACTTTATATAATGCGTTACATTAATTAATTAATTTAATTAAAAGCATTTAATAGAGAATACATAAACGGTATGTTTTGTGATAGTAATTACGAAGTGTTGTAATCATGAGTGATTTATCATGATAAAATAAACCTACCGTTTTAAATATTCCCAGTCAAGATGTATCAAGATTGGATATCAATACATCCCTTGACACTGGAGTACGTAACGCTCTTAAAATATTGAATGGTGTATTACTCATGACTGTTGGGTGGCACCAAGGGGTTACGTACTGATAGTTATTAGATAATTATGGAATGACTCACTCGATAGTTTTCTGTTGGTTAATATAACTAAAGTCAAACAGAAAATATCGATGTGAAAAAATTACACAATCCCCTCAACTTGAGAATATTGTCGAGGTTCAATATGGAAACTCTGTTTTGATTATAGTTAAATCATGGCATGGTGTCTGTAGAGCGACTATAGTTGGGTCAAGTGGAAGCATTGGAAGTGAAACACTATTCAAGAGAGGATTCGCTCCTCGGTTATATGATGGTCAATTGAAGTCAACTCAAAGTCAAAGTCTTTGGCTAGAGCATTTTGGTTAATAATAATTTTTATTATTAAACCAAGGACTTTGTATTTGGACTATAGAGTTGAATATGGATGGTATTGGAATTCTGACCATTACCAAATTTCATGAGTTCTAATGTGATATAGTTTTGACGAAGAGAATTATGTAAATAATTATCACTACCGAACAATGCTTAAATTAGTAAAATTGGATTTTACCGAAGCTAAGTTAGCGATATATTTGGCCATAATGTCACATCATCTGCTAAGTGATGTGTGAACGTTAATATTCCAATTGTTCGATATTAATCGCTGACCGAATTTATACCTAAGAGTCACACAACTAAATGTTTGATACTCCTTGTACCTCCTAATTTAATTATTTATAATTGTTATGAATTAATTAATATTTATGAAATATTAATTCCAAAATTTTATTTAATTTATGTTGATTAATATTGCATAGTGTATATATAATAGTTATAAACACATGTATCGATATACGATATCGACATTCATTTGAATTAGATTTAAATGCGGTATTTATTGATCGGCTTGAAGCGAATTTGAGGCCCAAATGGGACCATGAGAGGCTGATAATATTAGGTAGGAAGAGGATAGAATTTTGAATTCAAAAGAAGGAGGTTTGGTAAGAGGAATAGAAGGATCCGGATCCTCTTTTCACTCCTTGTCATTTGCTATTTTTGCCTCCAACCATCATTCTTTACTATTTCTTTTTGCTTCATTCTATACTAGCAAAGGCCAACCCCTTGTCCCCTTCTCTTCTTCAAAATTTCAAGCTTCAAAACACTATATTAAATTAATTATATACATTGGTGGTAGCTGCATTCGGACTGGTGTTGCTCTCTCGATTCAGGACTTGGTGTTTTGATTCAACATTTCAAGGTGTGTCAACGAGGCTTTTTAACAGCCGGGTATTTTCAACTATTCGCATCCGCACATGTCGGACTTGAATTGCTCAAAATATCAGATTGTTAATTTATATTTGGCAAAACTCAGCATATACAGTAAATAAATAATCACAGAATCACAGACATAGAGTAATGTAACAATAGGCAGCGGAAATAAAAGAATAGTAGTTCATGAAGCTACTATATATATATATATAACAAAGTTAAATAAGATACAACAGAAGTCTTAAATACAATAGTCAAATACAAGATCAGAATATATCACTGGAATCAACCGAATAGCTGAATGCTGAAAAGATGTAGATGGATCTCCAAGCGAATCTCCAACTCCAAAGGTGAGTCTCAAAAGCTGTATCACTCAGTCTGACCCGAGCGTAAAGCAAAACACAAAACACTCGAGTCGGGATTAACATTCTTATATCAATAAATCCAACTCAAGTGAAATAACAACTGAAATACAAGTAACTCAAAGGATGTTTGTGATAACCATCCTCTAAGGATCCGTTAAACTATCTACTATGTAGTAATATATGCTATTATAATAATGTCTATAGTAAAGTAAACTATTAAAATAGCGTTAAGGCGTTACCCATTTCCCCCTTAACACATTTTATAATGCCAATAGTCTATACAGTACCGTAACTCCCCGTAAACTGGGGTTGCCAGAGGATACCCGATAGGCACGACATAAAACAAACTCGTAGAAGGCGCGCTAGGGTAGGTGACACGACACAACTAGGCAATGTCAGGGTAGATATACCAATTACACTTCCGGACTGTTGGTAACACATAGCCGCAACTACCGCCCAACTCGATCCACACTCCTGAATCAAAGGTGCGCACCAAATCAATCACAAAGTAATAGAATGGTTAACGATGAAGTGTGTCCGATCGGAGGAGCTACCTCACTTGGCCCGTCGATTGCTCCTGTTTTAGCCACCTTATGCCAACTCATGGGAGTCGAGTCCACGTATATACCTCAAATAGAACGTCGCCAACTACCTACTTCATTCTGGAATCTCCACCGTGTACACGGTTGTTAAAGTGGTTTTCGGTATTGGCAGAGAGTGTAACGACCCAGAATTTTGAACATATTAAATTGAAAATATTTATTTAATTTTAAATATTTGAACGGTAATTTAATTTGAATCCCCAATATAACTTTGAATTTGGCGATTAAATTTTAGAATTTAATCTATTGAATGTTGAATAAAAATTTGAATCTTCAATTTTAAGCTGAAGAAAAATATTTCAAAGGATTGTAAAATTTATATTGATAATACCGAAGACAATAGAAGCTTCAGAATTGAATTTGGAAGTGAATTGTTCAGTTTTGAATTTATATCGTTTGAATCGATATTTAAAAATAGCGTTCCGGGGCACAGTCTCGGAATTCGACGAAACCAGTTCCATTGGGTCCATAATATTGAATTATTATCGGATTTCAAATTTCGTATTATTCGGAGTTGTTATGTAACCATACGGAGAGTAAACGCGTTGAATCTTTATCGAATTCAAATTTAAAATTTAAAATTTTATTAATTAACATCAGCACCTTTCTCCCCTAAAATCACGCCTAAGATTGGGAAAGAGATCATGCAACCCATGTTCTCCTGTCTCCCTCCATCCTTTATTTTAAATAATCACGCAACTCCGTTCAGTTCAAAATCACAGAAGAAAAAAAAACAATAATGGCCGAAGCCCTTTACTCTCGTTCAAAAATAATAAAAATAAAACAAAAACCTTCTTTCGTTCGAAATTTAAATCAGGGCCGTTTCCTTTGAGCCCTAATCCCTTCCCTATAATTCATCCCAATCAAATTTAATAGCCGAACCAACAAACGAGAAAAAATTGAATGGTCGGAGCCTCGTTCGAAAATGGTTCCAATTCGCGTTCGATTGTTCATCGCGATCTCGAGAGGGCGCGTTTGTGGCGAAGCAGTTAGAAGCGAACTTCGCAAAGGGGGGAAAGCAGGCAGCTCGCGTTCGCGAGAGAGGTTCAAGCAGCGATTGATTCTCTTGGAGGCTCGAGACGATGGAGTGGAAGTCGATCTCGTGTGGCAGTGAAGTGGCGACTCGATAGAAGGCACGAGTTCGAAGTCGCTGGCGTCGATGGGGCAGCGTTCCCAGTTCGATATGGCGGTCGAAGATTGTTTCTGCCGTAGGCAGAGTCGAGTTCGACTGGGGTAGGGGCTCGCAACCGTGAACGCGAATGATGCGAGTGGTGGTGTTGGCCGTGAGTTTTCCTGGAAACGATTAATATAGGTATAGCAAATTTTTATTTGATTTACTTTTATATAAATTGTTTATATGTAGAGATTTTTATAAAAAGTATGAAAACAAATTTTCTAGTTGGAAAGGAATTAAATAAAATGAAGTTATATGCTGTTCGTATAAAATAGGTTTAAAAAGAGATTTTATATTTTGCAAGGTATAAAATAATTTTGATTTTGATAATATATATATATAGGAATCAGCCCACCTTTAAGAAATAGGTATATTTATTTGAGAAATTAGGATATATATATATAACCTGCCACTGGATTTATAATTTGGGCAGAAAAGAAATGTAACTAAGTTAGATTAACGATCATTTGGAAATTTAGTAGATTGCTAGTTAATTTAATATTAAAATGGTAATTAATTGTCTGATTTATTCGAATATTAATGAAATTATTAAAGGAGAAATTTGTTAATCTAAAACAATTGAAAACGAAAATTAATTGTTCAGTTGATTCGAATATTAACAAATTGTATAAATTATTTATACAAGGTATAAATCAAGGAAATCGAGTCAAGTTTGGAAATGGATTGCAAAATAAAAGCGAAGGTGAGATTTTTCTCACTCAAATGAAAAGTTGAATTTGCAGTTATTTATTGACTGATTGATTGTTATTTTGGATGTGATATTAGATATAGTAGGATATATCTATATATATAGCAATATATACATATTGGCATATGTATATATTGGATTGATTGATTTCCCGTACTGTATAGCGGATGAGACCCTATTGCGCCGTTAGTAAGCGGAATATTTTTATAAAACCCATATACCGCGATATTCCACCTCGAAGTGGAGTTGGTATTGTGCTAACGTCTGTGGATGCAGGGAAACAGGTTGGAGGGATCCAACTGAATTCCTCACCAGTATTTATTTATTTACAGATGTTGTGATGTATTCTGTTATCATATTGATATATGATATTGAATGTTGTGATTGACTAATTGGTGCGTTGCATCATCAGATTCATTTTTGAAGTTAAAAATAACGATGATGAATTTAAAAGAGATTTTTAAAGTGATTTTTTGAAAGTATACATTTATTTAATTTTTGAATTGATTTATAAACGTTCAACTTTTAAAGTTATAAAAATTATGATTCTTGTGAAATATAACCAAAGTGTCATTTTTGAAATAAATAGTTGATTGATTTATAAAATGGTTTAAGTTGGGATTTTTGAATAACTATAAACAATTTGTATAAAAAGATTTATAAAATTGATATCTATAAATTGAAAGTATTGGAATTATAAAACGAGTTTTTATAAGTGTTAAAAATGAAATAATTATGGAATTCGTAAGTGTATGAAATTTATAGATTTATAAATTGTGAAGTTGAAAATGAATGAAATTGTAGAATGAAAGATTTATAAGAAATTAACTTATAAATTTGATTTTTTTACCTTTAAATGGATCTTGATTGGATTTTTTAATAAAGGAGATTTATAAATCAAAGTTGTTATGAAATATAAAGGTGAATTTATAAACGTTGTTTTATAAATCCGAAACCAATTGAATTTGGTAATATTAAACGTAGAAGTTATTAAAGGAGATATATTCGTGATTTTGGACAGCGAATTATCCTTTAAGTTAAATGTTGTAAATAATAAGAGTTGGTTGGGAATTTTATCCACGATTTTGGATAGTGGATAATTCTTGAAATAAAATGTGTAGAAAATATTGAAAATTTGGTTAGTGAAGTATATTCACGATTTTGGACAGTGAATATATATTATTAAGTAAAATGAATCTGGTCTTGGGAAAGTGATATTGAAATAGAATGAAAACGATTTAACGATGTTTTCAAAAGTGTTTAATATCGAAATCATAGATTTCAACATTCATTGTTGAAATAGACGTTTTCGAGGAAGAAGGAAATGGTGGACTATAACACTGTTGTTATAGTAAATGATTTCCGAAAGGAAATGTTTTTATATAGTATTGGAATTTACATATCTATCTTAATTTCGAATCCCTATACTAGTGATTTTGAGTCGTCGTAACGATGTTTTACGTAACATTCGTTTTGACTCAAATAGATGTTGTTATAATAAATGATTTCCTTATAGAATGAAATATATACTTAATTTTGATTTAAGTATATCGAATATTTTCAAATGTTGAAAATAAATAGATTTGTGAATCACTTATTTTTAAATAAGTATGGAATTACTCTTCCAATATGAAATGAATGTTTTGAGATTTATCTTTGTAAAGATAAATCGAAAATGAATATTGACATCGATTCGAAAATCGTATATCAGTGGATATTTTGAAAATATAAATTCACTATGGAATTTATAAAAGAAATGGAAATTCGTTTTAAAAATAAACGTTGATTTATTTTTGAAGTGTGGAAATTATATATCTAGTAAAGATATTTTGGAAAATAAATAATTTGGAAAATTATTTGGAATCTGATGATGTTGCGCATCTTTATTGATAGTTAAATAACCGACTATCAATAATTACCTTGATTAGGTATTTGTTGTGATTTATTGAATTTGAATGCCACACTTATTTTTGAATAAGCGCTCACTATTCGGGTTAGCCGGGAAAGGACCATGGGGTCGTATAACACATTCTGAATATGTGATACATCGTTATGAATTGCATTTGATGACCGGTGTTGAAGACCGGATATTTTTGAAAACGGAAGGATTACCGTCGAGTTACTCTACATCGGTTGATCTCTGATTTAGAGGTTTTATCACCCTTAGTGACAGGAAGTCTGGATGTGATTGGAAATTATCCGGAATTGCAAGGGCTTCGTGAGAAGTGCCTTCGGTTCTGTTCGATCCCGGAACAGACTTGTATGGATTGTATGTCTGACGTTACAAATTGAGATATAAAGCTGATTTCTTTCAAATACATTTCTGTTGGTGGTGGAGAATTTATTCTCTTAGCTTAACACCCTTCTCTGAGACGTACGAGCTCAGAGGTTATGTAGTTGAAATTTATCAGCAATATACTCCCAATTTGGTAACGTGGCATGCTGAGTGTTGCTGTGTGATGATCAGTGTTTGATCATTTGTGATATGATCATTTGTTTGATCATTTATCTTTGTGATCATAGGTTGATCATCTGTTGACCCAAAGCGTGGCTTTTTGAAAAAGCGTAGCTTTGTGGACGAGACTTCGTCAGGGCCTCAACAACCCGGAAATGGTCGAAACAGGAATGTTGCGGCAAGGTTATGAGGGTCGCGCCCTTTAGGGTATGTCGTTTCCTTCTGGAAAGGGGTGGTATCATGGTATGGAGCCCAGATACTTACTCATGTGGACACACTTTATTTATTATGTGTGATGTTGGTTATCGAGCGCTCGGATAAAGGTCCCAAAGGACCGGGGGATGACATATTCGTGAGTTACCTGTTATAGGGGTAACCCGGCCTTGTTTGGCAGAGAGCAGTTTGTCTCTCGGGACGTCCAGCCAGAGGCGATCCCATTCGGCAGGAGGAAAGGAAGTTCCTTAGCCTGACCATTTGTTGGAAATCCATCTTCCAAATACGAACTTTGTACGGTATTAGTTGTAGAACCTGCCATTTACGTACGGTGGTCACCACTGTTTAGATGGTAGCTATAGTAGGCATACGATACTGGTCGTATGCTGGCTAAGATTAATATTATACTTTCGAAATGTTTTCTACACTAGACATTAATAATAATAATCCAATGATTGGCGTAGTAAGCATATTTGATTATCATAAGAAGAAATTTCCTCCAATTCTGCGTTTGCATTGTGTGTGTGGCGGGAGGTCTTATGGTAGTTTCATTTTCCAAAAGCATTGCGAAATTGACTTTAAAATCTTCCTGTTGTTTGTTTTAAAAGATAACTGTTTTACGATCTCACACCAGTCACCATGACTGACTCAGAGTTTATTGTTTCCCTTCTAAACTCTGGGTGCCCACAAATTTCCACACGGGCAGTCTAGAGTTAGGTTATCAGGATATTCTGGATATTCTGGAGCTTTAGGAGCAAGCTGGATGACGAGACGTAGTATTTGTATCTGATAGTATTTATTCCACTGTGTATTCTGTATGAGGACAAGTTTATATAACTGTCCATTTTTTTATATTGACTCTGATTGATGTATGTATAAACTGATATAGTTCTTTGTTTTAAAAGACTAGTGATTATCTATTATATATTGTTCCGCTGCGATATGTGAGATTCTGATATTGTTTCTGTTTCTGATGTTGTTCTGTTGTTCTTCTTTCCTTTTTCTTCTATCTTTTCTTCTACCTCTTCTTTTAAACCCTAAGAATTCGGTTTTCCGGCATTCGTTTGCTCGGCAGTTGATACAGTGAACGTATCGATGTCGATTTTCGAAAGTTGAAGAATCGGGTCCTTACAACGTGGTATCAGAGCATATGGTTAAGCGACAACCCTGCTCTGTTGGGTGTTACTCATTAGAGATAGAGTTAGTAGTACTCTGGAATGAGTTGAGTGTAATAATAGATATGAGCGCGTATTTGTTAGTGAATATGAAATTGGTTTGTATTGTGTTGACTTATCGGTTGATTGTTTATGGATTCTGGTCGGTGCAGTCTAGCTAACTGTGTTGATAGGAGTTTCTAAACTCTTAAATAAGATAAACTGACACAGTATTGTTTTAAAATAGGGTAAATGAAATAATTTTACCCAAAACTAATTTTGTATAGAAAGGAAATGATTTTTCTATGAATTATCATAGTATATGGATGTTTGGTTGTTATAAAATAATAACATTGAATTATTATCATTGTTATATGAAATGGAATGAGAAATTAAAATGATAACCAAAGATTTGGAGATAAATTCAATTAACAAATGAAATTTATAAATGCGAATTGAAGCATAAGGAAATGAATTCGTATACAAATGAAATTTGAGAATATAAATTATAAATGTGATTTGTAATTTGAAACGGAATTCCAGAGAAGTTTTTGGAAATGTTTGGAAAAGAATTTGAAAGTTTTGGAGATTTGGAAAGTTTAAAATCCTTTTTGATTTGAAAATGAATTTCAAAGGTTTTGAAAAGTATTCTGAAGGAATGAAAAGCTCTAAACTCTTTTCGGTCGTTGGAAAATAATTCCGATGATGATCGCGACATCACCGGTGTTCATTTTCGGGTTTCCAAAAGAGGAATTGCTGCCAAATTGTTTTAAATGGAAGTTGTTTGGAAAATTTGGGTTTTTTTTTGGAAATTCAAAGGATAATTTGAATTGTTTTCAAAATGATTTTGAAGGTTGGTAAAACTCTGGAATACTATATAAAAATATTTATGAAATATTATTAAGTTGATAACTTATACAATTTGAATTTTGATAGAATAAATTTAACTTAAAAGATAGAGTTAAATTAAAGAAGTATAAGTGAATAAATTTGAATAAATGAAAGTGAAATTGAAAGTTGAGATTCATTTTGAATTTGTAAGCGAATAAAAATGAAATTGAATTTGATTGTGAAGTATTAAACTAAAATTAGTAAGTGAAGCTAATTGAATATTGACCAAATGAATAAGGTTTGAAACAAATTAAATTCAATGATTATAGAAGAAAGGTAAATTGAATTCGAATGTGAAATCCAGTTTAACATAAGTGGTTATAAACCAAAATAGTGAATTGAAAATAAATTTTGGGAATGAACAAAAGAATAAAACTGGAATTGAAACTGAATGTTGAAAACAAATTTGAGTAAGTGGATTAGAATTTGTAATGAATTAGTAATTGGAACTAATCTAAAATAGTGCAGTTGTGAATGAAAGTAAATTGATAGAAATTCAATATTCAGAATGTAAACTAGAATCATAATCAAATTGGAATTGTGAATTGAATTCAAATAGAATTTTGAAATGTAAAATTGAATGTAAATGAATATGTAACTTCAATAGTAAGCTAAAAATGTATAAGAAGTATATATTGAAAATTTTGTAATGAAATTTGCAAAATAGTTGAATGTTGTAACTAGATATTATGGCTAGTAGGATATACAGGTGTATTAAAGGAATTGGATTTGATTTCAAAGATAAATTTGAGATTGCTCGAAAAGGTAAGTATTTAAATTTCGATATGAGATTTGATGATTTCTTGTCTAGCCGCTTGGCTTTTTCTTTTCTTTTTGAAATCTGAGAGTCCGTAGGGACGTTTTGTAGTCGTACCGTATTAGCCGCGCAAAGGAGACGCTGGCGAAATTTTTCGAAAATTTTGAGTGTTAGAAAATTTTGAAAGTTTAAAATTCAATTTAAATTTAAATTTGAATTGTTAAAGAAACAATATTGTTTGAAAATTATGAAAGTGTTTAGAAAGCTAGTTGAATTGATAACGAATCTTTAGTAGAAAGATTTGTTTTGACAAATTGATAAAACTATTGGATGTTGAAAAATAGTAGACGAGTTAAGGACCATTTTTTTTTCTAACTTGTAATTTCGGGACGAAATTCTTTTAAGGGGGGAAGATTGTAACGACCCAGAATTTTGAACAAATTAAATTGAAAATATTTAATTAATTTTAAATATTTGAACGGTAATTTAATTTGAATCCCCAATATAACTTTGAATTTGGCGATTAAATTTTAGAATTTAATCTATTGAATGTTGAATAAAAATTTGAATCTTCAATTTTAAGCTGAAGAAAAATATTTCAAAGGATTGTAAAATTTATATTGATAATACCGAAGACAATAGAAGCTTCAGAATTGAATTTGGAAGTGAATTGTTCAGTTTTGAATTTATATCGTTTGAATCGATATTTAAAAATAGCGTTCCGGGGCATAGTCTCGGAATTCGACGGAACCAGTTCCATTGGGTCCATAATATTGAATTATTATCGGATTTCAAATTTCGTATTATTCGGAGTTGTTATGTAACCATACGGAGAGTAAACGCGTTGAATCTTTATCGAATTCAAATTTAAAATTTAAAATTTTATTAATTAACATCAGCACCTTTCTCCCCTAAAATCACGCCTAAGATTGGGAAAGAGATCGTGCAACCCATGTTCTCCTGTCTCCCTCCATCCTTTATTTTAAATAATCACGCAACTCCGTTCAGTTCAAAATCACAGAAGAAAAAAAAACAATAATGGCCGAAGCCCTTTACTCTCGTTCAAAAATAATAAAAATAAAACGAAAACCTTCTTTCGTTCGAAATTTAAATCAGGGCCGATTCCTTTGAGCCCTAATCCCTTCCCTATAATTCATCCCATTCAAATTTAATAGCCGAACCAACAAACGAGAAAAAATTGAATGGTCGGAGCCTCGTTCGAAAATGGTTCCAATTCGCGTTCGATTGTTCATCGCGATCTCGAGAGGGCGCGTTTGTGGCGAAGCAGTTAGAGGCGAACTTCGCGAAGGGGGGAAAGCAGGCAGCTCGCGTTCGCGAGAGGGGTTCAAGCAGCGATTGATTGTCTTGGAGGCTCGAGACGATGGAGTGGAAGTCGATCTCGTGTGGCAGTGAAGTGGTGACTCGATAGAAGGCGCGAGTTCGAGGTCGTTGGCGTCGATGGGGCAGCGTTCCCAGTTCGATATGGCGGTCGAAGATTGTTTCTTCCGTAGGCAGAGTCGAGTTCGACTGGGGTAGGGGCTCGCAACCGTGAACGCGAATGATGAGAGTGGTGGTGTTGGCCGTGAGTTTTCCTGGAAACGATTAATATAGGTATAGCAATTTTTTATTTGATTTACTTTTATATAAATTGTTTATATGTAGAGATTTTTATAAAAAGTATGAAAACAAATTTTCTAGTTGGAAAGGAATTAAATAAAATGAAGTTATATGCTGTTCGTATAAAATAGGTTTAAAAAGAGATTTTATATTTTGCAAGGTATAAAATAATTTTGATTTTGATAATATATATATATAGGAATCAGCCCACCTTTAAGAAATAGGTATATTTATTTGAGAAATTAGGATATATATATATAACCTGCCACTGGATTTATAATTTGGGCAGAAAAGAAATGTAACTAAGTTAGATTAACGATCATTTGGAAATTTAGTAGATTGCTAGTTAATTTAATATTAAAATGGTAATTAATTGTCTGATTTATTCGAATATTAATGAAATTATTAAAGGAGAAATTTGTTAATCTAAAACAATTGAAAACGAAAATTAATTGTTCAGTTGATTCGAATATTAACAAATTGTATAAATTATTTATACAAGGTATAAATCAAGGAAATCGAGTCAAGTTTGGAAATGGATTGCAAAATAAAAGCGAAGGTGAGATTTTTCTCACTCAAATGAAAAGTTGAATTTGCAGTTATTTATTGACTGATTGATTGTTATTTTGGATGTGATATTAGATATAGTAGGATATATCTATATATATAGCAATATATACATATTGGCATATGTATATATTGGATTGATTGATTTCCCGCACTGTATAGCAGATGAGACCCTATTGCGCCGTTAGTAAGCGGATGATTTTTATAAAACCCATATACCGCGATATTCCACCTCGAAGTGGAGTTGGTATTGTGCTAACATCTGTGGATGCAGGGAAACAGGTTGGAGGGATCCAACTGGATTCCTCACCAGTATTTATTTATTTACAGATGTTGTGATGTATTCTGTTATCATATTGATATATGATATTGAATGTTGTGATTTACTAATTGGTGCGTTGCATCATCAGATTCATTTTTGAAGTTAAAAATAACGATGATGAATTTAAAAGAGATTTTTAAAGTGATTTTTTGAAAGTATACGTTTATTTAATTTTTGAATTGATTTATAAACGTTCAACTTTTAAAGTTATAAAAATTATGATTTTTGTGAAATATAACCAAAGTGTCATTTTTGAAATAAATAGTTGATTGATTTATAAAATGGTTTAAGTTGGGATTTTTGAACAACTATAAACGATTTGTATAAAAAGATTTATAAAATTGATATCTATAAATTGAAAGTATTGGAATTATAAAACGAGTTTTTATAAGTGTTAAAAATGAAATAATTATGGAATTCGTAAGTGTATGAAATTTATAGATTTATAAATTGTGAAGTTGAAAATGAATGAAATTGTAGAATGAAAGATTTATAAGAAATTAACTTATAAATTTGATTTTTTTACCTTTAAATGGATCTTGATTGGATTTGTTAATAAAGGAGATTTATAAATCAAAGTTGTTATGAAATATAAAGGTGAATTTATAAACGTTGTTTTATAAATCCGAAACCAATTGAATTTGGTAATTTTAAACGTAGAAGTTATTAAAGGAGATATATTCATGATTTTGGACAGCGAATTATCCTTTAAGTTAAATGTTGTAAATAATAAGAGTTGGTTGGGAATTTTATCCACGATTTTGGATAGTGGATAATTCTTGAAATAAAATGTGTAGAAAATATTGAAAATTTGGTTAGTGAAGTATATTCACGATTTTGGACAGTGAATATATATTATTAAGTAAAATGAATTTGGTCTTGGGAAAGTGATATTGAAATAGAATGAAAACGATTTAACGATGTTTTCAAAAGTGTTTAATATCGAAATCATAGATTTCAACATTCATTGTTGAAATAGACGTTTTCGAGGAAGAAGGAAATGGTGGACTATAACACTGTTGTTATAGTAAATGATTTCCGAAAGGAAATGTTTTTATATAGTATTGGGATTTACATATCTATCTTAATTTCGAATCCCTATACTAGTGATTTTGAGTCGTCGTAACGATGTTTTACGTAACATTCGTTTTGACTCAAATAGATATTGTTATAATAAATGATTTCCTTAAAGAATGAAATATATACTTAATTTTGATTTAAGTATATCGAATATTTTCAAATGTTGAAAATAAATAGATTTGTGAATCACTTATTTTTAAATAAGTATGGAATTACTTTTCCAATATGAAATGAACATTTTGAGATTTATCTTTGTGAAGATAAATCGAAAATGAATATTGACATCGATTCGAAAATCGTATATCAGTGGTTATTTTGAAAATATAAATTCACTATGGAATTTATAAAAGAAATGGAAATTCATTTTAAAAATAAACGTTGATTTATTTTTGAAGTGTGGAAATTATATATCTAGTAAAGATATTTTAGAAAATAAATAATTTGGAAAATTATTTGGAATCTGATGATGTTGCACATCTTTATTGATAGTTAAATAACCGACTATCAATAATTACCTTGATTAGGTATTTGTTGTGATTTATTGAATTTGAATGCCACACTTATTTTTGAATAAGCGCTCACTATTCGGGTTAGCCGGGAAAGGACCATGGGGTCGTATAACCCATTCCGAATATGTGATACGTCGTTATGAATTGCATTTGATGACCGGTGTTGAAGACCGGATAGTTTTCAAAACGGAAGGATTACCATCGAGTTACTCTACATCGGTTGATCTCCGATTTAGAGGTTTTGTCACCCTTAGTGACGGGAAGTCTGGATGTGATTGGAAATTATCCGGAATTGCAAGGGCTTCGTGAGAAGTGCCTTTGGTTCTGTTCGATCCCGGAACAGACTTGTATGGATTGTATGTCTGACGTTACAAATTGAGATATAAAGCTGATTTCTTTCAAATACATTTCTGTTGGTGGCGGAGAATTTATTCTCTTAGCTTAACACCCTTCTCTGAGACGTACGAGCTCAGAGGTTATGTAGTTGAAATTTATCAGCAATATACTCCCAATTTGGTAACGTGGCATGCTGAGTGTTGCTGTGTGATGATCAGTGTTTGATCATTTGTGATATGATCATTTGTTTGATCATTTATCTTTGTGATCATAGGTTGATCATCTGTTGACCCAAAGCGTGGCTTTTTGAAAAAGCGTAGCTTTGTGGACGAGACTTCGTCAGGGCCTCAACAACCCGGAAATGGTCGAAACAGGAATGTTGCGGCAAGGTTATGAGGGTCGTGCCCTTTTGGGTATGTCATTTCCTTCTGGAAAGGGGTGGTATCATGGTATGGAGCCCAGATACTTACTCATGTGGACACACTTTATTTATTATGTGTGATGTTGGTTATCGAGCGCTCGGATAAAGGTCCCAAAGGACCGGGGGATGACATATTCGTGAGTTACCTGTTATAGGGGTAACCCGGCCTTGTTTGGCAGAGAGCAGTTTGTCTCTCGGGACGTCCAGCCAGAGGCGATCCCATTCGGCAGGAGGAAAGGAAGTTCCTTAGCCTGACCATTTGTTGGAAATCCATCTTCCAAATACGAACTTTGTACGGTATTAGTTGTAGAACCTGCCATTTACGTACGGTGGTCACCACTGTTTAGATGGTAGCTATAGTAGGCATACGATACTGGTCGTATGCTGGCTAAGATTAATATTATACTTTCGAAATGTTTTCTACACTAGACATTAATAATAATAATCCAATGATTGGCGTAGTAAGCATATTTGATTATCATAAGAAGAAATCTCCTCCAATTTTGCGTTTGCATTGTGTGTGTGGCGGGAGGTCTTATGGTAGTTTCATTTTCCAAAAGCATTGCGAAATTGACTTTAAAATCTTCCTGTTGTTTGTTTTAAAAGATAACTGTTTTACGATCTCACACCAGTCACCATGACTGACTTGGAGTTTATTGTTTCCCTTCTAAACTCTGGGTGCCCACAAATTTCCACACGGGTAGTCTAGAGTTAGGTTATCAGGATATTCTGGATATTCTGGAGCTTTAGGAGCAAGCTGGATGACGAGACGTAGTATTTGTATCTGATAGTATTTATTCCACTGTGTATTCTGTATGAGGACAAGTTTATATAACTGTCCATTTTTGTATATTGACTCTGATTGATGTATGTATAAACTGATATAGTTCTTTGTTTTAAAAGACTAGTGATTATCTATTATATATTGTTCCGTTGCGATATGTGAGATTCTGATATTGTTTCTGTTGTTCTTCTTTCCTTTTTCTTCTATCTTTTCTTCTACCTCTTCTTTTAAACCCTAAGAATTCGATTTTCCGGTATTCGTTTGCTCGGCAGTTGATACAGTGAACGTATCGATGTCGATTTTCGAAAGTCGAAGAATCGGGTCCTTACAGAGAGTATGACAATATCTGATCCCGGTCTCTTTAACAACCAAACGTTATTATAACACCGCGGTCATTTCAAAATAGTTTATACATCAAAACCAAAATATCATTTCCATTTCAAAAACCATATCAATACGATATCGTTTCCATTTCAAAACCAAATCAATACGATATCATTTTCATTTCAAACATATTCACTTCCAAAATTCATAGTACTTTCAAAGTTATAACACTTTCGAAATCAAAACACTTGAAATTTTTAACACTTTGGAAATCATAACACTTTGAAGTCATAATACTTTGAAATCATAACACTTTGGAAAACCATAACACTTTCCTTTAAACGGTTTAGATATTAATAATAGTTTATATAAAAATAGTTAATAAAATAAAATAGTTTATATAAAAATAGTTATAAGTTAAAATAGTTTATATTAAAATAATTAGTATATCAAAATAGTTTATATTAAAAATAGTTTATATAAAATAATTTATATTAAAATAGATAATATTAAAATAATTTACATTAAAAATAGTTTATATTAAAAATAGTTTATATTAAAATAATTTATATTAAAATAGTTTATATTAAAAATAGTTTATATAGTAAAATATGTAAATAGTTTAAATATAATTTAAAAATAATTTATATAATAAAAAGGTTTCCTCAAATTTCACAAATCGATTCAAATCAACTCGAATTCCAAAATTCAAATTTAATAAAACCTCAATTCATAGATTTCAACTCAATTCGGTATCTAAATAAACCATTTCAAATTATATCGAGTTCAAAGACAGATTTGAACCACAAAATAAACCATTTCAATTTCGATATATTCCAAAGTTTTAAATATTCCACAATTTCAAAACTAAATTTGATAATTTCATTTATATCTCAATTTAACTTCATTATTATTTAGTTTTGAAATATTTACTTAACAAATCCAATATCATTTAAATAAAACCTCAAATTTCCAATAACAAAATATTTCCTTCAATTTATTTAAACTTGAAATATTCATTTAATCATCTTAAACCAAAAATCAAGTTATAAAATCATATCCTTTAAAAATCTCAAATTCAACAAGTTTCAAATCGATTTAATTAAATAAAATTCTTAATTAAATACCATTTCAAATCAATTTCAAATCTATCTTCCCAACCTTAAAAATTATTATAAACTATATATTTGAAAATATAATTTTAAATAAATACCTAAACATATCATTAAATTTATTTATATATTAAATCGATTTATATATTTAAAAATAGTAAAATTATAAGTAAATTCTTAAAATTTATAATTTCAAATTTTAACTCATAACTATAAAATTTTCAAAACATATAACTTTAAAATCTAAAATTTAAGCCTTTATAAAAATACCTTTATATAATATCTTAAAATCAATATTTATTAAACCATATATTTCTTTCCAAAACCATAGAAATCATTTTCAAAATATATATATATATATAGACCAACGGTGTCTGTATATAATTTTCTATCCTATGGTCAAGTGATACGGATATTTATCATTTCAATCCGCAATTTAAATATATACGGGTATATATCATTTCAACCCGCAATCCCAAATTCAATTCAAATGAAAATCGCTTGGATCTATCATTTCAACCCATAATGATTTTCTCCTATTCTACAGATCGTTCGGGTATGTATCATTTCAACCCATAGGGAATTCTATACTAACAGGGAACATGCAGAGTGATAGCAGATATGATAATAACATAACAGGCATATATCATCAATGTAAATAACAGATAATGGTGTCAGATGTCGCAGGTGAACAGATACAGATAATGGCATATATATAACAAAGTAAATAACTAATAGCAGCATATTTCAATTGTCATTTCAATTGAAATCAAATTTAATATATACGAACGTTAATCGTGAGTGATTGCTCACCTTTCGAGGCTAGATAGATTTGACAAAGAAATGAGTTACGAATCCAGGCACGAATCTCTAAGCAAGGCAAGATTGAACTCGAATCGACGAACGAAGCTTAGGCGTGTCAATGGATACCCGAAAAATCTGAAATCCATCTGGATCCGTATTCGAAAAAACAGATATTGTCCGATATCCGAAAAGCGGATGCGGATATCCGAAAAAAAATCGGATGCGGATATGGGCATATCCGTATCCGAAAAACATCCGTCCGATCCGAAATTTTATGTGTGTTGTCATTTTTTCATGTATGTTGCTATTTTATCATTTGAATTGATGTAATATCGTGTAAACTTGTTTGATATTATGTGTGTTGCCATTTTGTCATTTGAAAAACTGATTAGTATTGTAGTGTTTGTATTGTCATTTGAGAAAGCGATTGTTTTAGTTCAAAATATTAGTATAATTAAAATCTTATTCAATTTCGGATGTGGATATTTCGGATATTTTCGAATATTCGAAAATATCCGCTTTTTATTTTCGGATGCGGATATTTTTGGATATCGGAAAAATATCCGTGGATGTGGATACGGATGTTAATTCTCAGATATCCGCAAATATCGGATGCGGATTCGGATGCGGATTTAAATTTTCGGATGCGAATACAGCCATATTCGCATCTGTTTGCATCCATTGACAGCCCTAACGAAGCTGATAAATAGGAATCGATGAAACAAATCGAATTAGCTTAATATAAAGGAAAATATATATATTATATTTATTAATATCAATATTTACTTCAAATCCATATACAGAAATAAAACCTATATGTTTATATTTAAAATCAAGAACACATATACGTATATAATTTAAAATTAATGCTAATATATACATATATGTTTTAAACATCAATATTATTATAACATATATATAAGCTAACATACTATCACAAGCAGACAGATTTCACTCAACTAAGAAAAGCTTATATACTACAAACCTGATATATCTATATCACTTATATAACTACATATATAAACTGGCACAAACATATAGACATAACTAATCAAAAATAGCTTCTATTAATATCATACTAATTTATTGCTGTCTACAAATTTATATTGATAAAATAATACAAATAAGACCAATATACTTATATAAACAGACAAGTAAACAAACAGTTGTATTTATCACTTCATAAAAAAACTAATATGATACTAATATATAACTTATATCCCTTTAAACAATGCAATATAATACTTATATACTTATATATAACTTATATAAACTTTATATATATATATAGGTGCAAACCAAAACAATATCCCTTATATAAAAACATATATATCACTGATGTCTGACATGGCTGCCAAATATCACTTATATATTAATCAAAACATATATATATACCTTACATATATTATGCAAACTGATATATGGAAACTCGTATATTATAACATTTCATATGGCAGACTATATATATAAACTATATATATACCTTTAAATATCAAAACTAATATATATATATATATAATCAGTTATATAACTATATTATAAACCAACAGGTTATGTATAGATACTAATACATACATAAACAACGAAAAGATATAAAACTCATATAAGTTCATATATATATGTATACACAATATACATATACAGTAGATCCAAGAATACATTCAGACCAAAACTAAACAAAATATGTAGACAAATATATATATATATATACACACACAACTAAACTTACAAATATATATATTTTTACGAATGGATCTTATACATTATAACATTATATACATAACTAATATATATATATATACTCACCTACAAATTCAACAGGGGAGGAGAGAGGAGGAAGTGAAGGACGAATTGTTGGTCGTGTGCGAGGGCGGGGTGATGATGGGCCATGCTCGGTAGAGTCTCACGATGGTGATGGGTGAACGATGGTTGCTCGGCTAAAGAAAGAGGGGGAGGCCGGTTCGGTGATGGAGGCGGGCCTGGTGGAGCTCGGCCAGGGACAAAGGAGATGGGTTGACTGGTTGAAGACGCCGGGAAATAGGCGGAGCAGGCGGAGGTAGAGTCGATGGGCTGAGGCTTCGGATTTGGGAAGACAACGTGGGGAGGCCGAGAAAAATAGTTAGGGGAAAGGAACAGGCAGGTGAAAGTTTTGCAAAGGAAAAGCTTTGTAAAAAAAAATCTCTGTAAAGTAAAAATGGGAAGAAGAGAAAGCAGAGAGAGAAAGTGGAGCAGAGAAATAGTGAATATAAAGAAAGTGAACAACCAAAAGCAACGATTATATTAGAGAGTGGAAATAGTAAGAGTCACGTATTGATTTCTGAAAATAATAAATGATAGTGTCCATTGGTTTTCACAGTGGGATATTGAAAGTCACAAAACCAAAACGCACAAAACCAGTACCGATACGGTCCGAAGTTTCACAGATTCCGCCGTGTATCGAACTTCAAAACACAGAACTAAATATACTGCAGAGATCAGCATGACAAAGCGATCAAAACGGTATACAGATATCAGTGGTATGATCATCCTATCAAAAGTTGATAATCGGTACCAAAAATGCTGCTAAAATGCCAGAATTAAGATAAACGGAGAAATAGCAGTCAAAATTTGGAGAAACGAAATGTGACATCTCACTCAGAAGCTGATTTACAAATTTATTATATAAAAATATTCAGGTTTAGAAAACATTTTATTATCATCAGTTTTAACTGATTTGAATTGAAATAGAATTATACAATAAAATAAACTTCCATATTATTTGATGAAAATTTACCATTTGCTATGTTTAAATAGACGTATTTCAAATATTAAATTTTCTTTCCAAATTAAAATATTTAAAATTTCACAAAATTCCAGTTAAATATATTATTAAAACTATTAAAATTTACGGGTCGTTACAGCTTTGGATAAAGTAAATTCCTTATTTACATTTTTATTTATGTGTATATAAATATTCATCATGTTATATGTAAGTATAGATAATGAATTGATATCACAAATCCTTATATGTTATTGTCGTGGACATTGGATGCGCATGTTTATATATATATATATATATATATGTGTGTGTGTGTGTGTGTGTGTGTGTAAAAAATATTTTAAAAAAGTCATATATTAATGCTCTATTAGCATCCGGCAGCAAAAAAAAGCTTTTTTAAATAAACAAGTTTAGTTTGAAACATATAATTTTAAAAAAAGTTTAGTTTAAAACATATTCATAATAAATATATATATTTCAGTACTTATAAAATTAACTATGTATTTTCACTACATGTTTGTGAATTTTAAAAAACTTGAAAACTACATACATATATACATACATACATATATATATATATATAATACATATATATATGTATATATATATGTATAATTTATTTAAACACTAAGCCATGTTTTACAATATCTATACATCTATAAAATAAGTATAAAATATAAAAAATTATTTATTAAAATTTTATACATCATTAATGTTACTTTAGAAAAAGAACTTTTTTATTTTAAAAATGATTTTTGTGCGGAAATCATAATTAAAAAACATTTAATGTTAAAATCGAAAAGAGTATTTATAAAAAATATTGCTTTTATTTGTTGGCCGAATGTGTGTGTAACGACCCAGAATTTCAGCCATTCGAATTTGAAATATTTAATTGATTTTAAATAATGAAAAATTAATTTTATAAATTAAATAGCTTGAATTTCAATTATAATGGTTATTTGAATATTTGAATTGTCTAAATAATTAAATCTTGAATTTAATATGAATGAAAATGATTTCGAAAGATGATTTAAATTCTATTTGAATAAGAATGAAGATAGTAAACTTTTAAATTTGAATTAAAATTTATTTGAATTGTTTTACAATAATTAGTTTTAATTAACGTGTGAAAATAGCCTTCTGGGGCACTCTCTTGGAATTAAAAGAAACCGGTTCCATTAATCCGTAATAGTGAATTTTAGTATGCCGTCAAATTTAGTGATAATTGGACGTATCGTTTGGTTGTGCGAGTTTGAAACGCGTAGAAACTAATTAAAGGAATTTAAATTTATATAATTTGATTTTGAAAATTAACTTCTGTATATGGTGGAATTGGGTCTGGATACTAGTTCCATTGTGTTCGGAATAGGGGTATTACATATAGAACGCCAGGCAACACGTCTCGGTTGGAATTTGAAAATTTAACATGTGAATAGTGTTTCATAAATTTACTATAAAAGAACCTCGAAGATTCTCATTTGCAAAACCCTAATCTAAGAAACCCTCAGCCGCCACTAAATTCAATGGCCGAAATCACTCCTTCTTCCTCCCTCAATTCCTCATCAACCACTCAATAGGTCGTCGCGGCGCGTGAAGGAAAGTCATAGATCTCGACGAGTGCTACGTAACGTGTGGTTGGATCGTCCCATCATCGACGATTGGAGTCGAAATCTGGCGGCATTCGTACGACCTAGGGCTTGATGTGGAGGGCGATTCGTTCGACCAGACATGCCATGGTTGGGGTCGGAGGTGCAGCTTGAGATAACGGAGACGTTAGTGACGTTCAATTATTCTCCGATGAGGCGATGAAGGCGCGAGGATCAATGGAAGTCCGACAATGATGGGTTCACGAATGCAAGCTTGGAAACGAAGCATGTATGTGATGGGGAAGAAAGAAATCAACGGCTGTGATTGAGTTTAAGGGTGATTAAAATTTATTTTGTAATTAAAGTATAAAATAATTATATAATTAAATCGTATGTTTATAAGTTGTATAACTCTTTCATACGAGGTCCAAATCGAACGTGGTCAATCGCGTTGTGATCATACAACGAATACTACATTATGGACTTGGATTGGATGGATATGGAGCTAGTAGAAATTTGGGTTAAAATTGAAAGATTGTTCAATTTTAATTCAAACCGGAACATTTTGACGAAAACTGGAATCAATGTGAGTTAACTCACCTCTCTGGCCCACTTATATTTTTATATAAGTGGGAATAAATTTATTGTTGATTGTTTGTTGACTATTTGGATGATTTACTATTTTATTACTTGGTTTGGATATAGTCCTGCCCTTGAAGCGGATGAGACCCTATTACGTCCCTGTGTATGAGCGGATGACCCTTCATATACGGTTCCGCCTCGAAACAGTTGATTTATATTTTATGATTATATACTGTATGTGATGTAGGGGGACATGTTGGAGGGATCCAACATGATTCCTCAACCTTGTTGATTTTACTTTTCATATATATTGTGATATATGATTTGTTGGATGCCATATATTATGACATAGATATGATTTTTCTTATTTAGTGCTTTAGTAGCACTGGCCTTATTTTTGGTATTTTAAAATACTATGAAATAATGGTTTTGATTTAAAAAAGGGTTTCAAAGTGATTTTGAAAGTATATGTTTTAATAATTTTTAAATTATTAAAAGAAAGGAATTTATTATAAATAAATAAAAAGTATGATTTTTTATATTATAAATTAATAGTTTTGAGAAATACTTTTAATAGATTTTTGAATGGTTTATATAAAGGATTATAAAAGTGATATTTTCTAAATAAAGAAATAGATTTATAAATGGAGCTTATAAATATTTATAAAATGGATCTGTAACCGATATTTTGTAAATGGATTTATAAATGGTTTTTAGAAATAAATTAGATTTATAAAGAAAAGGATTTATAAATGGATTGGTTATAATAAATGAGATTTTGAAATGAGTATATTTATAAACGAAATTTTATAAATAAAGAGATTTTATAAAAATAGAAGTTTTGTAAAATAGAAGTGAAATTTATAAACACAGTTTATAAATTATAAATATTTGGAAATTGATTTAATTAATAAGAGATTAAGCCTATTGACTGGTTATGTGCTAGATTTTATTTGTTGCTTTGATAGTTAAATAACCGACTATCAAATTTAGCCTATTTTAGTTCCTTAACTTGACGTGGGAACAGATTAGCCGTGCACTTAGCACGAAGCCAACTGTATAGGCTTGGTTATTGTTTGGTGTTAATAATGTTGATTCGAGTAGTGCGGAGTGACTAGTATTCCAATTAACCGGGCTTCCTTCTTGGGTGAAGGATGGTAAGTTGAGAGTTGGAAACGTGACAAGTCTACGAGACTTGGTTTCCGTATGAAGTTGAGGGCCTTTTTATCGTTGTTGGTACAGAGAGACGGAGATCGGATTTATCTGAAAACCACTTCGAACCAACGTATGTGTTCGAAAATGCAAGTTTATGATGATGATTTTTAAAGACAAAGATCTTCATGATGTAGGGTTGTTTGCTACTAGATCCTCGGGGAAATTACCATATCATATACTTATGGTAGCAGTAGTGCTCTATTATGAAAATATTCGATGAAAGACTGTTCGCTACTAATCCTAGGGTTAATTCCTGACAGGATATAGTAGGAGAGTGCCTTCGGTTTGTCCTATTCCTGGACAACTTGTATGGACGAATGTCTGATTTTGCATTCTAAATCACATTGATTGATCTCTATAAAACGTACCATCTATTTGGTAGCGGAGAAAGCAACTTCTCTTAGCTTAACACCCTTTCTTGAGACATACGAGCTCAGGAGTTATATGTTTGTAGAAATCAGTTGTGTGATTATGGAATGGCAAGGTGGCATTCAAAGTGAAACGTGCTATGTGAAAGGTAATCGTTACCTCAGGCCTCACACCCGGAAATGGCTAAAATGGGTAGATGCAGCAAGGTTATGTGGTGTGCAACCATTAGGTTATGATCATCACCTTTCTAGATAACCCTCTATAATTTGGGTATGTGGTGTATGCTATGAGACGTCTCGGATAGGTTGATAACAACCGGGGTGATGACATATTTGATACTATCTAGTTAGAGATAGACTGGTCTTGTGTTGGTAGAGGACCATCATTTGGGCCTTGATACATTCCTCTAGAGACGAACTGTCAGAAGGTAGTCTCTTGCCTAGTCATTTGTTGGAAATCCGTTCTCCAATACGTGCCCACCATTTTGTTTGTAGAGCCTGCTTTGTAGCTAGTATGCTGGAATTTAATCAATGTAACAATTTTGGCTATGATTAATATTATCTGTATACTAGATACTAGTGTAATATAACAGGATTTGGTATGAAATGTTTTGGTTATCGTAAGGTAAAAACCCGTCTGTGTTTATGTGCGGCATGGTCTTACGAGATACCTTTTGTTTTAAAATAAAACGTTTTTGATAACTTTATAATTCAGTTGAGATATGTTTTCTCATGCTGGTTTACCAGACTGATCCGGGCATTCTTCGCTTTCAATGCTCGGGTCAGACGGAGTATATATACAGATTTAGATTTGGATGCTTTGGAGCTTCAGCAGACGAGCTAGAGGTCTTTAAGTTGTATTCATGTATATGTTTATTTTCTGCTTCATTAGTTGTTTTTAATTACCAGCAATTATGAGGATAGATTGTTATAACTATCCAGGCTGATGATTAGTGATTTATTGTTGTACTATGATTGATGTATGTATATTACAGTTTCTCTTTTGTAAAGATCATTGATATTATATTATATGTTGTTCCGATGCGATTGTGAGATTCTATCTTGTGTTAGTTTCTTTTTTCTCTTCTCCTTCTCCTTCTCTTCTTCTTTCTTCTTTCTTTCCCATAACTATCTATTTTTCCGTTCAGTTTAAGTTGGACATGTGTGGTTTATTGTCAGCTTGAATTGTGTTGCGGGTCGTTACAGTGTGTATATGTAAATAATTAATTTTATATCAAACTACATTTATATGTATACATATATTTTTTTATATAGAAAATTCTTAAAAATATAATATGAATATGTATAGATGGTTATGTATGTATATATATAAAAATTTATAATTCTTGAAATATATGCATATTTATTTAAAATTAATATAGTTTAATTTAAATTTGGATTTACATATACATACATTCATATATATATATTCATATATTTATATTAAAATGTATATGTTTCGGAAATAGCATTTTATAATATCTACTTATACACAAATACTTACACATATACTTACATATTAGATGATAAATATGTATATGAAGGGGCTAATATGTCCGTTGCGATATAAATCCCAACATCTATATACGAACATGTTAAACCATGTACATCATTTTATGTTGCACATGCACGTACGCCCATATATGTATATGATACACATATCATATTATATAACGTAAAGTTAACATTAAAGAAAACATTATTTATGAATAAATAAAATATTGATTTATTTATAAAAAATTATAAAGGTTCTAAATGAAGTTAGACTATATAGGCCCAACAAAGATCCTAAAGGTAAAAAAACTCGAAATTTACCTAATTACTCCTCTTTAGGCTGGCCCAGTTCCAACAATGGTATCAGAGCCAAATAGTCTATGTGGTCTAAATTAGCAATATTAAGGTAACTTATTAATGCCTACCTGTACAGTAGAGCATTTAGAAAAGTAGTATCTAGGGTTGGGTTTAGGTTATCAAGTACTCTACCCTAGTTAGCTACTGACCTGGTCCGAAAGGATGAGGTAAGCCTAAAGATTATCCCTAATAGAAAAGGGTCGATTTGAATCAGGCATTGGGCTAATTTCAGAATTTTTGAAATTATAATAAATGTTTTAAATTTAAAAGTTAAATTCAAAGTAAGAACGATATTATAAAAGTTATAATATAGATTTTCAAATTATTTTGAAAATTGAAATAAAAGTTTTAAATTTAAAAGTTAAATTTAAAATAAAACACATATTATAAAAGTTATAATATATTTTTTCCAAATTTTTGAAAGTGTTATAAAATTAATTTTGAAAATATTATTTATTAATGAAATTAATAAAATAAATAAATTGAATAAAAAGTTAATTAATTAAATATATATACATGTATAATATATATAATGCTATATTATATGTTGTCTTGAATTGTTTAAGACAATATAAGTATACATGTGTGTATAAAAGAATTTTTGAAATTAATAAAATTTAACAAAATTTTTTTAACTAAATAAATTAATTAAAAGTTAAATAATAAATTAAAATACATACATATATAAAATATATGTGTATTATTATAACGATTATAGTATATATATATTCAATATAATATGTTATAATTGAATAATATAATAATTAATTGATGTGTTAATTAATTAAATTGATTAAATAAGATTTAATTAATATAATGTTATACATAAAATATTATAAGTTAAATAAAGTATAAAATTTATATAATAATAAAACTTATATAATATAATGTATAAATTAAAGACGGAATAGTAAGAAACCCAATTAGTCTTAAGAAATAAATACATAAGTATAATACATATACCATGATCTACGATGTGTCTGACACTTGAATCGTGAGGGTGTTACTTAAGAAAAACATTATTTCGTAAGTCGATATCACTCAATTAAATATATTGAAGATTATGAATCTTTAATATAAGTGTTGTCCTCTACTATTTATATATTAATAAATTATTTGCATACTCCCTGATTGTTGAGCAAACTCAAGCTAGAGATGTTATGTGTATTATTATTAATACATGACTATATGAGGTAAGATAACTATATGTATTTGTTGAGCAAACTCAAGGTACATATACTACTTCGCGAAATGGTAGGTACGAGTGAATAATCTCTTTTGATGTGTTGAGCAAACTCAAGGTCGAACTGACATTAGGACAAGGAACTATGGATTATGAGTTGTATATGATACGACCGATAAGGAGTTATCCATCAATCCTAGTGCAACGACTTATTGAGCAAACTCAAGGTCGGAATTCCAAGATAGACGAGTCCTAACACCCACTGGTGAAGTCGAAAGACTTTTATGTTTCATCTTAGGGTTTGGAAAAACCTATAAGACTAGTGAGAGCCTTATTAGAAAAGTGAAATGGTAAAATTTAACCTTTCTAATATTGTAAGAACATTTGCCACATGTAAAGTTAGATTAATCTACAATGATAAATTTGTCCAGCTAATAAAAGTAATAAAATGTTTATAAATTAAAATATAAAAATGAACTAAGTTAATGTTGATAAACAGGAATATAAAATATAATTACTAATGAATTTTGCATGTTGACCCATGAAAGTGCCTAATTATACAACCACAAAATACGTTCGTAACTTGGTCACTTACGAGTTTACTTGCCCAAGACTGTGTATTGTATTCAATGAGTTTCAAACTCTAAAAGTAATACAAGAATATAGATCTTTGACCCATATAAGATCACATATAAATATTATATGGTAAAATGGTCATTATTCATAATGTACAAAACCTCAATGAAATTATTTCATTGAAATAAGCAAGTAAACTGTAGTGTGAGAATGTGTATTCAATATGATTGATTACAATAATGATCTTGTCGTGTTAAATGTAACACTGGACTAGAGGCTACAAGATCGATCTAGAATTTGATCACTAAAATGTTAGTTTAATAAGTTTAGGTAAAGTGTAATTTATTTGATATCCTTAAAAGTTAAGGATGACAAAATGCACTTTTGTAAAGAGTTCGTTATGATGTAGTAAGGATTTGTTTTTAATGGTTCGACCGTTTAGAAATCGAATGTATAAGAGTGGATGTAACCTAAGGCACAGTTGGTATGAAGAGAGTGAATGATCACTTCTGCTTCATAAAGGAACATCAAAAATGATAACTGTAAAATAATAGTTAATACCTAACGTTGGAATGAGAAATATGATTTCTATTCCAAAATGTATTTTCGAATAGAAAGTTGTTTTCTATGAAATTTATTCTTATGAGTCCATGATATTTGATCTGAAAACTCTTGACTGTAAAACTGATTACAGTTAATGGAATAAATAACCTACATTATGTGATTGAATGGACCTCTATATTTCGTATGCTATTATAATAATGGAAAAATAGTGGGTACTTGCCTTATACAACTTACTGGTTGCATCAAGTTTCATAAATTGTTTTCGTAAAACATACCAAACATTATTAATGAAAAAATAAACGTCATTTAATGTTGACTGAAAAACTGACATAATTTTGTTCTATATGAATTGTCATTATGAAAAAAAACTTTAGATGGTATTTGTGATGCATTGGAAAATATAGAAGTATCTAAATTTATTTGCAATTATTTTGTAATTATAGACTAAGTTGTAGTTTTGAGAAATAATTTGATTATATGATTATGAATCATATAATTCTAATTAATTCTATCTCAAACAATTAAGGGCAAAACACCCATTTAGTGGGAGCGTGATAAGAGTTGATCTCTTTGGATTAATACATATAGATATATGCAGTCGCAAGTCTATTAATACCAAAATGGTTCCACATACTTCATTATATTCGCTGATGAGTTATCACCAACATGGACATGTGTATTTGATACACATGTAGTATATAAGCTCATAGAGTATAAAATGGAAATAAAATAACGTGCAATAGAAAATAAAATTGATTCGATTTGATTGATTAGGTGAGTACATTGAAAGATTTTCGAACATACCTAAAAATGAATAAAGATTCAATCTCAAAAGTCACTCCTCCGTATGATACATAATAATGTATTGATAAGGAGTAATCGAACTTTGTTGAGCAAAGTAAGATTAATGGTGAGTGAAGTTGAGTTAACTTCTTTCTACAACATCATATACTTAAGGGTAGTACACGAGGTTAAAACTAATTTCATCTAAAGAATAGTGTATAAAATCATACAAGATAAGGGTTCATAAAAAGCCCCAACGTATCCTAGGTCAAGTAGTTGATAGGTTGCGCAAGTCAAAAGACTGCACTTAATAATTATACGTAGGGGATCTTGTATGAATCGCCCTAAAAGGTGGGAACGATTGTCATTGGATGACAGTTTATGTTCTGAACATAACTTTTGTAAACTAAAACCAAATCAGTTTTATGTATAAGGCAATCCATAAAGTGTTTATGAATACCTATTCTGTTGCACCGAGAAACAATTGTTGTTTCAAGAAATACCAACTTCATAATGAAGGAATTTCTTTTATAAATTATTAGTAGTAAGGTGGATTTAGATATGATCCACGGATAACACTCAATATGAGGGATGAAATGAAATTAACAAAACCTAAATGAACACAACGCATTAGAATGTCTTATAAATATTCTTGTACATTGAAGAGTAAACATGAGTTTCTTATCAATTCGAGAGAGATAATCCTCAACTGTCAACTAGACCATTAAGAGTATTGACTCCACGATATAGTATGATGCACAAATCCGAAGTGGATTCCAAGTACACTCTCAAAATATGATTTTGGTAGTTGTACCCAAAGGGGTATGATCCATCAATCGCAAACGGGTCTTCTAAAGCAAGACTAATGTAGTTGGAATATATGAGCAACGTTGATAAGAATAACATCGTAGATTATTTGTTGAAATTAGCGTAATTGATTCGTTATTCAACGTGCTCAAGTTAATTCAGATTTGCTCACAAAATTATCTCTTGGTATAACATTGTGTTTTGGTACATATGTGTTGAAATGGAAAAGTCTAAATAATGATTTAGAATAGACTATTTGCACATAACAACCAAAGTGTCTCGAAGTCGGTGGAAGCGATATTAAGTTTGTGAGTTTGTCAGATATGATCCATGAATTGATACGAAAGTATCATTCTATAAGCATACATGAGTAAATATTTTGAAAGAAATTTCAAATAATTCAATTTTTAGTCAAAATGTAGAGGAAGCGTGTGTCCATAAGAAAGAACTATCAAAGGTACTAAAATATTTCTAAAAAGGTAAACAACATAAAAAGGTAAACAACATACTACTAACTGTTAACGTTGTATTGATATTAAAATCAATAATAGTTTGGTTGTTTAATACTCATTATTAAATTTGTAAATTATACCTTTTATAATAAGTATAAAGGATGTTGGAAATGTCTATAAGAACGTACATTTTTAATGATTGGATATTTAACTAATTAATATAAATACTGAATCATTAATTGAAGGGACAAAATCTGACTTCTCGCATATAGGTAGATTTGGACTTTGGACCACTTCCGTTGAGTCAAGATTGATGTTGCAAATTAAAATGAGTATAAATATCGCTATATTTGGAGTTACGGTATTTTGACAATTTGCGTATTGTTATATGTATTTTATAAAAATATATGTGTAGTCGGATCCAGTGAGATCTCGTCTGACGACTTGTGTTTCTATGATGAGGACTTCATTATGAGATGTACAGTTTAATTTTTTTTGGAATCGGGTGATTCGATGGCCAAAATGACCTTAAAATGTGTGAAATTATCATCCAGAGCACTATTTGGGATAGCGAAGAAATTTATACCATCGAAACCAGTAAAATGAGGTGATGTAGGCCGATGAGTTTCATTGAGATACAATGTGCCATGTGATCGTACGAACTTGAAACATATGGCGTTTTATTTAAGAACTCAAATAATATATATTTTAAACATATATATCCAAACTATCACTTACTCCTTTCCCTCTCCCACTTTTCCCTTTCCTGATAATATCTAAAGTAGGTTAGTAATGGTTTTTCAGCTACCCAGATTCCAAGAGCTCCAGGCTGTAATAGACGATATCATTAGATCCATCAAACTCATGGCGAGATGGAGATCGCATCCATAATCGATTTGTTGTGTGCAGTGGTGATTGGTCATAGTCGACATTAATGGCCATTGGTTAGGGTTTGTCTTTGGTGGAGCTAGAGATGGATTTGGGTGAAAAGAAGTATACCGTTGGATTTCCCTTCGCGTCACGCTCCTTCTTACATTGTTTTTAAGGTCAGGTCACCTCTGAATGGTCGTGGCATTGTGAAGCGACTTTGGGAAGGATCAGGTCATGTGGTGAAGCGGTCGTGAAGGGGTCTATCGCAGTATGCATGCAGTAGAGCATGTTGGAACAAATGGCGCCACAATTCTTTGAGTGTCGGTGGAGGAATGAAGGAGAGATGTGGTGTAAATACGAGTAGGTTTGTGCACGTATATGCACTGTGTCAATTTGGGAAAGATGGAGTTTGGCTAATTAAGGCACTAAAGGAATTAATTATTTTTAATCAAATCTCATTTCGTATTTAATTCGTTTCTCTTGCAGACAAGGTCCAATCGAGACGTGATCATCACTATTGCATTCATTGTAAGATTATCTTTAATCAAATCTCATTTCGTATTTAATTCGTTTCTCTTGCAGACAAGGTCCAATCGAGACGCGATCATCACTATTGCATTCATAGTAAGATTATCTACAACCTGGTATGGGCTTGGACTAGATCCAGACAATTGGAAATTTCAGTTTAAGTAAGTGGAATTATAACTTTGAATTTATATTGTAGTATAATCGTCATAATTATATATATTGAAACTATTACCTAGAAGAGGTAGAATAATATATAAGTAATTATTCCCCTATTTGGATTGTTTTGAGTAGGTATTTGAGATAATTGATTAAGATCCCATGTATATAAATATTGTATTATATTCATATAGAGTTAGATGGAGTTGATAATAAATTATGACATTGTGATGACCCGCCCTTTCAACCCTCATAAATCGACACTAATACATCTTCGGTATTCATGTGCTACAAAACAAGTGTCAGAAGGACGAATACAAAGGATAAAAAGAAAATAAAGACAGAACATAATCTTACACGGATGGAATAACATATATTATTTTAATATATATGACCTTTACAGCGGAAATTTTAAATACATTTAATAGAGTCTATCTTATAAATCAGCCTAGACAATTATAGATCTCTGTCCTTAAAAATGTTGAATACAATCAGTAAACTAATGCAAAGGAAATGGAAATGGGGAACTATTTATAGGAACATCTTCAGCTCCAAACTTCAAGCTCCATCACAATGCACCAAGTTAAACCTAACTACTTAGCTGCTAAGAAAAATAGGGCACCTAGAGTTTAAAGGAAAAGAAAATAAACTACAGGTCAGTCATGGGACTGGTGTGAGAAACTCAAAAATACGGGTATTGGAAAACAAAGGGTATCTCATAAGATCACGTCGCACATAAACACGGAACAGTTTTTTACCTTATGATAACCAAAGCATTTGCTGCGTAAAATTAGGGATATTACCTTTAATGATATTCTTTGAAAATCCTTTCAAATAACATATCGATCATAGCTGAAATTGTTACATTAATTAAATTCCAGCATACTAAGTTCTACAATTAAAACCGTAAAGGCTAATATTGGAGAATGTATTTCATACAATGACAAGGTAAGGGACTACCTTCCAACAGTACATCTCTAGAAAAATGCACCGAGGCACCAATAGATGGTCCTCTACCAACACAGAACCAGCCTACCATTACCGTAGATATTATTAAATATGACATCACCCCGATCGTTCCTGACCTATTTGAGAGCTCTCATTGCATACACAACATACCCGATATATGGAGGGTAATCTAGAAAGGTAATGCCCATATCCTAATGGGTGCGATCCACATAGCCCTACCGCACCTACCATGTTTTTGTCATTCCCAGGTGTTGAAACTCGAGGTAACGATTACCTTTCTCATAGCATATATTTCACTTGAATGCCACATTTCCAATTCCATCACACACTATTGGTTTCCACGAATGTACAACCTTTGAGCTCGACTTAGAGAAGGGTGTTAAGTATAGGAGAGTTACCTCCTACACCACCAAACAAATGTACGTTTGTAAAATTCAATGTACGTGCATTTTAGAAATGAAATGTCAGTCATTCATCCATACAAGTTTTCCAGGAATAGGACAAACCAAAAGAACTCTCCTACTACATCCTATCGGGAATCACTCCTAGGATTAGTCGTGAGTAGCCCTTGCATCAAAGATCAAATGAAGATACTACTGCCATATATATATGATATGGGAAATTTCCCCGAAGGTCAGTAACAAGCAGCCCTACATTCCATCTTCTAATTTATTTTCATTTCATGTCTTCACCTTCCAACGTGTAAATTGGTTCGAAGTGGTTTTCAAATAGGAACCACCTAAATCCGATCCTGGTTCCTTCGAGCCAATCATCGATAAAGGATGTTAAGTTTGAGGGTGATTACCATTTCATTTATCAGTCTGTTTTCTCAAATAAAATATCTCTTTTAGAGATATAAATCTTTAAATCGTATTCTTTTCTAGTATATACAGAATCATTAATCCTCTCTTTAACTTTGGAAAACACCAAATCATTTCTTATAAATCATGTTGGAAAACATTATTGGGCAAAAGGGGTCGATAGAAATTATATTAATTCTACTCAATATCAATTTTTGTATTCAACCTTTACTATCCATCGAATAACGATGGAATCACCTTTTAAATTCACATGGATAGTACGGGCTCCCTCCTTGGAACTCAATACCAAGTATAAGAGTATTATTTCTACATAATCCAAGTTGTGTTAAATTTATAAACTTGAATCCTTTATACTTGCATCGTTTCCGACATTTCGACCTTATCTATTCCTCGCCCAAGAAAGAGGCCAGGTGAGCCAGGACGGTTTCTCTTGAACATCTCCTTAGTTTAAACACCCTACATTTGAATCTCACGAATAGAAAAATCCAGTCTGCTCATCGGCTTTTAGAGCCAAGATTAAAACTTTTATTTATAACAGCTATTCTTTAAATCATTTATTTAAACTCTTTAAAATGAATTACAAAACCTCCACGTTATCTTTAAAATACTTAATTATTTATTTGAAAATATTTATAAAAGTTTTTGGAAATAATACTTAAGTTTAAAGCTATATTTCAAAAGTTATTAAAAACCGCTGCAAAAAAGTGCTGCGAATAGTGTTTTTAAGGCTTATTTGATCAAAACGACTTTTCGATCATTTAGATATTCATTTTTACTACTCGAATCCTTTTTATAACATTTTAAAATATTTATAGAATTTATTCCATATTTTTAAAGAATTAAAAATATCGATTTTAAAGAATTTATTGCTTTGGTTTTCGAACTGCCAAAGCGCGATTATTTTGAAAACTTAATTTGCTTATATTTCAAAATCCGCTAAAAAAATATTGAGTTTTTTCTTTTGTTTGAAAACAATGATTATAAGAGTTCGAAAAATTCTTATTTCAAAGAATTCCAACTCCGATTTCATTCTATAAATGAGTTTAACATTTTATGGCGCGAAATCGCGAACTACCGTTACGCACGCGCCTATTTTAACTCAATTTTCATATTCTTTTTCATACTTTGTCGAAACAATTTTAAATGATTATAAAACATTTCTAAATCATTTTAAACCATTTTAAAGGGGTTTAAAAATCTCATGTACACCATTTCATTTATTAATGGAAAGTGATTTCTTTTGTGATATTCGACGTGTATTAAACATGAGCTTTTACACATCCAAACAAACATGTTATCATATCCAAACATGGTTCACAATCATCACAACCCAGCATAGCCAAACATATATGTATCATCCAAAATATCATATTATAAATAGAGTTTCTCATCTTTATTGGATATTAGGTTTATGAAAACGGACAATAGCTTCGCTACGATCGAATCAAGCCCAGGACCATTGGGAAGGCTTGCCTTATGCTTGCAAGTGGAAGTAGGCTCGGCCAAGCATGGATATGGGTGTGGCCGTGAGCTTTGAGTGGAGATGTGGAGTGATTTGCCTTGGTTTTGAGGTGGAGTGACGTGGTATATATATATGTGTATATATTTACTTTATTTTGCCATAACTTTGCAAATATTTTTTCAAGACATGGAAGCCATTAAAGAAGAGCTCTTTGAGAGAGCTAAGGGCTTGTATTTATAGGCGAAATTATGTGAAAAATATCTAAATGGGCATTTCCTTTTCTACCCTCAACCCACACCTTTCCTTTCCCATCATTCCACATGTTGATCTCCCACCCCATGTGCCTCCATCATTTCACTTCGCTTCATGGCATGTGCATTGATTTTGCATAGCTTAAGGATGAAGTTTTCTAAAATATCTTAGATATTTTTGTAATATATATAAGTGTGTATATATATATATGTATATATGTGTTCATGTATACGTTAGGGTGTGCATGTGTATGTTATATATGTGCATGAGACATATAAAGAAGGTTGTAACAACTTTGAACAACTTCCGTTCGTCAAACTGTTGAAAATATGAAAACTGATTCCCGGTCACATTCTCACTTAGTAATCAAATTACATATAAATGTAAAAAAAATTCAAAAATTAATTTTCCATCATTATTAATTAGTTAAAATTATCTCATTTGAATTATAAAACCATATAAATCATTATTAAACAATTGTTTATAGAAAGTGCTATTATATTGATAAAGCGATACAAATTTTCTTATATTTTCAAATCAAGTACATATCTTTATAAAATTATTATAAAGGATTTATCATCACTATGTAAATAACTAAAAAGAGTTATTATCATTTAAAAACAATTAATTAAATAATTAAAATAATTACTAAAATCATTAAATCTCAATTTAAATTTGTAAATCAATTATTAAATATGATGGCATTATTGATGATGTCATAAATACATTTTATTTCCAAAAATAAAATAAATAATTTTATTTTATATTCTTACATATATGGATAAATAAGTGTATGTATCCACATCCGTGCACGCTAATATTGAGAAAATCTCAATTTTCCCGAATAATGATTTTCGTCGTTTTTCCAATGAAAATCCTAAGTATCTATATTTGTTAATATACTTCTAAAACAAGTTTACCATCATTATTTATGGTTTAAAACATTATAATTTGTGTTATAACATTTTGTATTTGAATATTTCAAATTTAAATATAATTTACCAAAGTGATAAATTTGCAGGTCGTTACAGACTTCCCTCCTTAAAAGAATTTAGTCCCCCAAATTACACCTAACCAAAAATCTGGTAAAAACATTATTTTAAATTTCATATACAAACCCATATGATATACATAGATCATTCGTATGCAATATCGGATTTGATCTTCTACTCAAATACACAGCTTTATTTCCGAACTAGTATTGATCCCTCGATCCTTTAGTGCGGACTCTGATTAGGCTCCTTGATCAGAATCCCTCGCTTCCCTTACATAGCCCTCAACCATGATAGAAAACGCAAGTACCCAACCACAAATCATCATCAATGTTAGTCATCAAGAATCAAGTGATAAATTCTTTTTTGGACCGGTGTAAATACCTCAACGTTCCATACTCAAATCTTAAATTAAAATCGTGCAACAAAAAGATCAACGTACCTCATACGTATTATTAACCTTTCCAAAAAATTTATGAAAACATTATGTAAAACTTGTATTCAAACATTTTTATAAAGATGCTTCTTTATATATAATTACTTTAAAAAAAATTATTCACCAAAGTTTTCTATCTTCTTTCCAAAGAAACCCTTTCAATTTCAACACTTAGAAAATACCTCTATATACTTAAATCCATAAAAATCTTTGAAGAAAGCTTCATATTAGGTCAACACAAATGTTGCGTAAAACATCGTAACGACAACCCAAAAACACTAGTATAGGGATCTGATTAATTATACTTAATATTAATTTTCGATGTCGAACTTAAACTATTAGTTAACAACGAAGCCGATCAAGTTAGGTATCATTACCTCTCGGATCTTGAATGGACATCATTCTTACCTTAAAAATGGATATAAGTTACCCACCTTGAATCTTAACATCAAATATAGGATATGTATAAATCCCGATATTATATAAAACATCTTCTTTTGGAAATCACTTACTATAACAACAGTGTTATGGTCTATGTCTTCCTCGTTTTTTCGAAAATATTTTTTACAACAACAATGTTGAAATCTATGTCTTCCTATTACTTAATACATTTTAAATCACTTTTAAAACCATTAAATTCCATTTGCAAATATCACTTTCAAAACATTCCTTTAAGAGATTATTTTACTTTTAAAACGAAATGTATCTCCCTTTATAAAAACCATTCTCTATAAACCCTTTATATTTATAAAACCATGTTTTATAATCTTCTTCCTTTTTATAAACCTTCTTTTTATAAACTCTTTATTTATAAAATTCCATTTATAAATTTATTAATTACAAATCCATCTTTTGCATAATCATTTTATTTTTGTAAAACACACTTTTATACAACATGCTCGTTTATTATCTTATATAAATTCATTATCCTTAATCCAACATTATTATCAAACATCTTATAGTCATATCGTGAAACTTAATTCACAAGGTGTTCGTTAAATCAACAAATGATAATAACTGAATGTTGTTACTCCCAATGCAAACATCTTGATAAAATTAACAATCAATAATTTATTAATTAATGGTTTACATTATCTTTTTAACTTTAGAAAATTATATAGATCGAGTAACTAAAAAATGATACCAAAGAATTGGGTACTACCAATAGTATCACATATTCCCTTAACAAGAAGGGGAATACTTAAGAGAAGTGTTTTCCATCCGAACACAGCTCCTGCCCATTTTTAGTTACTTTCGAGCCACTCGAACCAGTTAAAATACCGCAATTTAAATTCTCAAAAATCTTTTTATAAAACACGTTTCATAAATCCAATTTATAAAATATCTTACAAAACGCATTCGTAAAATTTATTTATCTTAAATAAATTCCTTTAATCTTAAACCAATATTATTTATCGAACACCACATAGTAAAATTATGAAAACAAATTCACAAGGTGTTCATATTTAAACTTTTAAACCAAACAACCAATCAATCAATGATAATAATTGAATATTATCATTCCTTTAATAACCAAACACCACATAAATAACTATATCATTTGAAAGATATCCCTTTATATTAAAACTATAATCCTAGGTAAAATTATTTCATTCATCAATTTTCCAAAGCCAAAATCATATATATATATATATAGAATTAACAAATACCCACTCATATAATACTCTCAACTCATTCTAAGGGCCACTTACTGTAACGACCCGTCTTTCCGAACCCCGGAAGTCGACACTAATACATCCACGGTATTCACATGTCGAACAACTAAGTGCTAGAAAGATAGATTATTAGGGGAAAGAAAGGAGATATAAGACAAAATGAAACTAAACAATCACAGAATCTCGCAACGCAATGGACTAATATATATTAATCAAAATAATTCATTACAGAGTTATTTCCAAAATAATACAACATAGTCATACTAATACAATTCTACCCTTGGACAGTTATAATAGCCCGTCTCTACCTAACTGATACAAGATACATATAATACAGTAGAAACAAGATAATAACTAGCTATCGATGAAGCCTCCTGCTCCAAGCTCCTCCAAAATGCATCCGCGGGACAACCTGAACTACTTGGCAACCCATAAAAGTTTGAGCACCCACGAGTTTTAGGAAAAGAAAATAAAACTCCAGGTCAGATATCGGTCTGGTGTAAGCAAACACAAACAACTGAATTATTATGTTTAAAACCCTTTTAGAATCAAAGGTATCTCGTAAGACCACACCGCACATAAACACGAACGGGTTTTTAACTTACGATAACCAAAACACTTTTTATAGAAAATCCAATGATATTATAATAAAATCTAGAGTACAAATACTTATTAATCATAGCCAAACTTGTTACATTAATTAAATTCCAGCATAATAGGTATACAACTAAAACCGTAAGGGCACATATTGTAGAATGGATTTCATACAATGACCGAGCCACTGGGGTACCTCCCGTCATGGTGCATCTCTAGATAAAATAACACCGAAGACTTCGCCAGGATCCCCTGCCGATGTAGGACCGACCTACCACTTGACAAGTAGTACCGATATGATCACCCCTCCGTTAGTGGGTCCAGAAGCATACAAATGAGAGATAATATCGAATCTAGATAAGGATGATCATACCCTACTTTGGAGCGACTCACTTAGTCCTGCTGCATCTCCCTTGTTTTAGTCATTCCCGGTTGATGAGGCTTGAGGCTATGTTTTACCTTTATTTAGCACTTCCCACTTGGAATGCTATACTGCCCTCCAGGCATTAATGCAATGCTAGAATTCATCCATACAAGTTCGTTCTAAGACTGAACGAAACCGAGGTACTACTTCTATACATCCTATTCAAGGAATCCCTCCCATGATTAATAGAAAATAGCCCTTGCACTTCAAAGCTCTATCTTCGATTCCATATTCTTAAAGACATCTTCAGTAGAAATGTTTGAGTTGGATCGAAGTGGTTTTCGGATAACATATACGATCCTGGTCTCTTCGAAACAACTTTCGATAATTTTCGGTAAACTCAACCCCGATTCTTTAGAAAATAAGAAGACAAAAGATAAGAGCCGAGACCACCTCCTAACCATTAGTGGACGGATTTCCTTATCATTTATCCTAGAAGAACGAAACGAATTTATATGTACAGTATAGCACCACCGATGGTAATCGTCCATATTTTGATAGTCGTTATTTAACTATCAAATAACAAACATTCAAACATGGATTTAATCCCATATGGACTCCATTAAGCCTTATTTAATTAATCTCTAATTAATTAAAATCACTTTATAAACATTCGATCAAAAGATCTTTACAAAACACTATTCCCAAACCCCTTACACCCTTTTATACTTGAAAACCCATTTATATACTTATCTCAATGGTATAAGTATATTTACCAAACTTTATAAAAGTTTCCTTCTTTTCAAATTTCTTTTTGAACACATTACTTGCTATAATCCGATCCATTTATCCTTTATAAAAAGTTCTCTTTTAAAAGCTCACTTCACATTTAAATATCTTTATGAATTTCCAAAATAAATTTATAAAACACTTTTATAAGTCTACAAGTCAATTTACAAAACCTCTTTACAAACCTCTAAAATCATTTATAAAAACAAAACCTCTTTACAAACCTCTAAAATCATTTATAAAACATTTCCTCATTTAAAACTTCTTTGATAATTTTTCTTTGAGAAAAAACCTTTTCAAAATATCTTTTGCAACTCAGCCTTTTAAATCACTTCAAATAAACCTTTTAACTTAGTAAAACCTAGTTATAAACAAGTTATTATTTATAAATACCTTTATAAAATAATAATATAACTTGAAAATCATTTATAGACCTTAAACCCAAATTGATTAAAGAATTGAAATTAATTCAAAACCATGCTTTATAATTTCAAAAAGAGCTTAGCAATCCCAATGGTAGTAATCTAACTTACCATTTAACATCAATTTCACTTCTAAGTCACTTAACCATTTATTTACATAAGTCAACATATATGTAAATGCAATTCACATCCAAATCAGGGAATAACATGTCAATACAACTCAACTAGCATATACATATCTAATACCATAATAGCAAGGTGGTGATTTGTCCTGCTAAATAGATGTCCAAAACAATTCAATCAATTTATACCAGAACATGGATTTATCCTGCTAAACGCATGTCCATCCAAACAACGATCACATTATAGCAAAATAGTGATTTATTTAACTAGAGATGTCCACACAAATCAAATAATCTACTCATAGTAGAACGAGGATTTGTTTTGCTAACACATGTCCACACAATCAAACAATTACATAATTCATTCATAATTGTTTGTCTACTTAGTGGTATCGACATTTGAATCCTTTGTGTTCAAAACCATCTTTGAAAATAATTAATTACAAGTTAAACTCTTTATTAAATCATAATCAATCTTTATTAAATTTGAACTTAATTTAATTATAAATTAATAAATAATTAAACCTTTAATAAATAATTTACTTATTAATTAAACCTTCAATTAATCCTTTATTAATTATTAAATAATAATTTCAAAACCTTTATTAATAATCAAATATTAATTAATCTCAATTAATTAATTAAATAATTTTTAATTAAAACTTAATTAATAAATTAAACATCAAATAAATAATTTATTTTAAATTAAAGCCTTAATTAGTTAATCATTAAAAATAATTAACAATTGATTTATTTAAATAACTAACCTTACAGTTAATTAATAATTAATTAAAAATAAATCGTATACTTTATATTTAATTAAAAATTAATCTTACTTAATTAATAATTAATTAAAATTAATCTTATCTTTAAAAGATAATTAATTAATAACTAATTTTTTACTTAATTATAATTTATAAACCTTATTTAATCTTAATTAATTATTAATTATTTAAACTTAATTAATAAAAATTTAATCATTATATTATTAATTAACTTTATAAAACATTATTATTAAGTTTATAAAACATTTTCAAAACACTTGAAGTTAATAAAACCAAATTTTACAAAAGTCGGACCTTTAAGCGAAACAGCATTCATAGCGACTATCGCTATGGAAACCCATAACATGGAAATGTTTTTCTTACTTTATTTTGAAACTTATTGTAACGACACTTAATTCTCGATAATTAAATTTATTAATTAAATAAGTTTTGGAATATAATGTTGTGAAAATTAAAAATTTAAGATTTAATAATTAGAAAAATAACTAGAATGTATTTTAGTCATGTTAATTTAAGGTAATTGATAACTACGTTAATGTAATATCAAGTAATTGAATTGATTGTAACGTTATAATTATCTATATATTGTATATAAGTAATGAATTCAATGTTGTATTAAAAAGAGAAATTATATGTAATTAATTGAAATCTGGTTAATATAGAATAACTAATCAGTAAGTGAATTTATTTGTTTATTGTTTGTAAATAATAAACATAGAAATGTGTTTGAATTATTAATGTGTAGTGATTGTTTAATTACCAATTCACTATTTAATCCGTTGAAATAAATTGGAAATCAATGGCAATTAATCTACCTCAATATTGCAGTTAATGTAAATTAAAATGATAATTGTAGAATATTGATATAATAAATGATAAACTAATGTTAACTATGTCCATAAAGTAATGATTTATTGAATAAAAAGATTGAAATCAAATTAAATCAATTTATTAGGTTTTAAATTATAATTAATGAATTTATTGCAATTAAAATTGGAACGCTATAATTAGCGTAATATTAATAATTGAATTTGACATGGAAAATTTTTGTTTTAAAGGATTATAAGTTTATATGTAGTCAAAAATGATAAAAATTATTGACCTTTAAATATAAATTTAAAAGGTGATTTAATTAATTTAATAATTATTTATTTAATTAACGTGAAAATAGCCATTTTGGCCAGTGTCTTAGATTTCGACGAAACTAGTTTCATCGGATCCGTCACGGTGAATTATTTTAGGATTTCAAATTTCATAGCGATCGGACTTGTCGTTCGATTGTACGGACACGAAACACGAAGAAATCAATTTAATGAAATCAATTTGAAATAAACTGATTTTAAAAGCTAACTTCTTCATACAATGGAATTAGGACTTGAAACCTATTCCATTGGATTTAAAAATATCAAAAACATCTATTTTGATATATGGGATGACCTACTTTCATTTCGGAAACAGAACGAGCTTTTCAGGTCGTTATTGTCGTTTCGAACCAATTCGATATGATGTTTATTCTTATCGGGCCTTGTCCATATAAATAGATTTTCTAAACCCTAGCAGCCTTTCTATTTCTTATCTCTGTATGTATCTATCTGTTCCATCTATCTGCTGCTTCTTTCTTCTAATGGCTGCAGATCCAAATCCTAAATTCAATTTCCAAATCAATTTCAAAATTAAACTCCTCAAAACCCTAACATATTATATATCGTTGGAAAGCTCTCGACGAGCGTAATCCACTGCAGTGGTTTTTTTTATTCAAATCACTGTTTGGCTAGAAATTGGTGATTTATTCCCGGTGGTTCATATTGGGGATTTGAGATTGGACGGTGGATCTTCGTCCTGGGAATGATCAGAAGGCACTTCATCGGAGAGGGCATCAAGGGGAGTAGATACGTACGGTCTAGATGGTCGGAGTTGCCTCGAATGCCGTGTAAAAGGCAACAACGCACCATATTCTGGCCACCTGGGCCTTGCGCGCGGCCAGGTATTGGGCAGCGTGATGAGGGCTTCTCGTTGGAGTTGTTCGATTGTGAGCTAGTGGGTCGTGGCGGCGGGATTTTGGTGGTCAAACGGCGTGTAGTGGCGGCTGTGATGGGTAATCGACGTCGAGGCCTATGTTTCGAGATGCTAGGGTGTAACGACCCGTATTTTTCACGGATCGAAAAGTTCGTCAAATCTGGAATTTTTGCATTTTTAAGTCATTTCAGATTTTTGGGGAAATTTGTCTAAGTCCTAGGTCGTGGACGACCTAAGAGCTAAGTCGTGACCGAGTTAAGGACTTGCGAGTTAGTGTTAGGTCGTGGGTTAGTTGGAGCGACCTATAAAATTGTGCAACCTAGGATTTAGTTAAGTAATTAGGTCGGCAGGGCGAGTTAACGACCTAAAGACTGACCGACTTAAGGATATGGCGACTCAAGGGTAGGCAGACCTAGTGGTTCCGGGTTAGCGACTTAGTAATTAAGTTGTTAGGTCGGTTGGGACGACCTATAGAAGTTAGCAGTGTGGTTAGGTCGGCAACGACCTAAGTAGTAGTGAGCGACTTAAGGAGTTAAGTCGTAAGTCTGGGTAGAGTTAGGTCGCATCCCAGTTGTTCGCGACTTATGTTAGGTCGCGTGGAGGCTTAAGGAATTAGGTCGTAACCTGTTAAGTCGTAGGTCGCTGGGTTTCGTCTAAGTGTTAGGTCGTAACCTGTTAAGTCGTAGGTCGCTGGGTTTCGTCTAAGTGTTAGGTCGTAACCTGTTAAGTCGTAGGTCGCTGGGTTTCGTCTAAGTGTTAGGTCGAAGTATGTGTTAAGTCGAAGGTCGACTTAATAGTTAGGTCGTATGCGCAGAAGTGTTAGATCGTAGGAGTTGAGGCGCGCGTATCTGTTAGGTCGGAGTTGTTGGCTAAGGGTTAGGTCGGAGGCTCTGTTAAGTCGTGGGGGTTTTTAGGTCGTAGGTCGGCATATGTTAGGTCGGCAACGACTTAAGGAGATAGCCGAGTTACGACTCAGGCAGTTTTCAGCTATAAATAGGAGGGGTTGTTCTCACTTTTTGGGATCCGGATTTTGAAGCGACGAAGTGCTGCCATTTTGAGAGCTCGACTTCTACACTTCTTCACTTCTTTTCTCCACTCTAATCTAGTGCTTCCATCCATCCAAATCGAAGATCGAGATTGAAGATTCAAAAGCTTGGATTGAAGATCTTCATCTTTTCAAGAGAGATTTCTTCATTTGAAGCGGATTTGTGATAGATCTAGCTTCATCCTTCGCTGTCCAGATCTGAAGTGTGTTGATTTGAGGTTGTTTAGGTGATTTGGTGAGTGGTGATTATCTCTCACACGGATCCAAAGGAGTATATCGGATTGTTGGCTCGTTTTGGTGTTAAAATAGAGATTTCCATGCATTTTCTTCATCCTATGTGTAGATCCATATAGATCCATTGTTCATGATGATGTTGCATCCATTTTATCATATGTTAACCTATGCAAGTTCATTCATCAAGTTTGTAGAGATATAATACATGTTTTCATGCTTATTGGACTTTCAACTCTTTAATTACGAAAATGCCATTATTGTTATAATTGTCTACTTAGATCATTTTTGAATGCTTGATTGCTTGGATTGATGTTTGATTTGATTGATTGTTATGAACTAGATGATTGATGACTAGATTTAGATCGAAGGTGATTCAAAAGCTAAGGGAAAGGCTCTTGAATTGGAAAAGCTGCTCGTGGCATATGTAGCGGGATGATGAAGCTCTTATGCATAGATTTGATGATGTGAAGTTGAGATGAAGCTTTGCAAGGGTGTAATGAAGCGAGGCATCATATGATGAAGACTTGGTCTAATCCAGACGGGATCATTCCAAGCATGTTGATAACTCGGTGATATGATTCGAGATGAAGATAATGAATGGATATGAGAATAGTCGTCGAGGAGGATGACTAGGAGGCTTGGATAGCATCGTTGTTGAAGGTTCTAGCATGCTCTAAGCAAGAGTACGTTTGGGCAGATTCGATAGTCCCAACGGCCAACTGTTGATGGTCGAGTACTCTGGGCAGATTCGATAGTCCTAGGCACGGGCTGCGACGACGTGCGGGAGTTATGTCTAGAACCGGGGTTTCCATTAGCCCTTGACGGACGGCTGAAAGAATGTGCCGGTCATTCAATTAACGGTGATATCGAAGCAATGATAACAGTGATAGCCAGAGTCATGGATGTGTGGTTGTATCGTCATTCGGACTCAAGAGCGGTATTTTCTGGGTGCTTATCTGATTTAGGCCTTGGTACTTGGAAAACATCGCCCTTGACTCGAGTGATAGTAGCTTTACTTTAAATTGTATGCTCTGCTATGTTTGCTTCTGCTTAGTGTGTGTCTGGGGGCTATCACTGTAGAATGAGGTTGGAGTGGGAGGGTTGTATTCCTATTCCTTTTCCTTTATGCTCTTTTGGTATGTTGTTAGTTAATTTACTGCTCACTAAGACTGTTGTCTGACTCAAGGCTTTTTGTTTTAAATTCTTATTGCCTTGGGCTGTTCGTCCATTTTGGGACGGGCAGACTAGGTAGCAGGTGACAGGTGCTGTTCTCTTCTCACGATGCTGATATCGAAGACGAGCTAGAGGGTTGCATATTATTTTCTTATATGTACTGGATATTCCGCTGTTTTGTATTCTCTGAGAGATTTGTAGTGAGGCTGGATGTATTGACTATGTGGATGCTTGTATTCAACTATTATGGGGTTTTATATGATGTCATTTTGTTCTGTAAAGCTTCACTATACATATGTTCTATTGTATTTTGTCCATGCGCTGTGAGTAATACGATAGATCCTTTTGTTTTAAATCTTACCTTGACAATCGTCTATGGTCGCCTGGCACACTTTACAGCGCACTATCTCTAGATTCGGTGCAGGGGTCATGGGCGGTCGTCACATTTGGTATCAGAGCATTGGTTAATCGATTTTACCCAACGCTCGCTGTCGTAACTACGTATGAGAGACGTAATTGTATTTTGATGGATGATTACTATATATAATATAGTAGCTTAGTAGAGTTTGAGTCCTTTATGCAGTTGTTTCTCTAGATGTTCTAATCATTCCTTTTTATAGATATTGAGAATGAGTCGAAGAGGGAGACCAGCTGCTAGGGGAGGTCGTGCTACTGAAGAGACTGCTGATTATGCAGCCATGTTCGAAGCTATGATGACTTCGATCATGAGAAGGATACCAGTTCCGGGGGCGGCAGTTGATGTTGGAGTTCAAGTCCAAACTCCGAAACCAGTGGATTTTGCTAAGTTGTGCAAGGATTATACTGCTCTTGGAGGGAAGGTTTTCTTGGGAACAGAATCAACTATCGAAGTCCAGAGATGGATAGATGCTTGTAGAAGGATCTTTGGTGATTTGGGAATTGATGATGCAACTAAGAGGAAGTTGGCATCGAGGCAGCTTCAAGGGAGAGCTTCTGATTGGTGGAACTCTATTACCATCACTACTCCGGAAGAAGAAATTACTTGGGAGCAATTCCAAGTCAGATTTGAAGCTAAGTTCATTTCTACAGCTCAGAAGTCTGTTCTGTTCAAGAAGTTTGTAGAGCTCAAGCAGGGTGGAAGATCTGTTCTTGAGTATGTTTCTGAGTTTGAAGCTTTGTCCAAGTATGCCCGGTCATATATTGAATCTGCTTATCAGAAGAATGAGAAGTTTGTGACCGGCTTGGATAGTTATCTTGGGAGGCAGTTGGTGGATCATTTGGACGATTCATTTGAGAAGCTTGTAGAGAAAGCTCTTAGGCATGAGAGTTTGTTTCCTAAGGAAGGACCTGTTGTTGCTGTTACCAAGGGAGAATCTAAACCACAGCAGGGTGGAAACCAGAAGAGGAAGCAGCAGCAGCAGAAGGGTAAGGACGGCCAGAAGAAGCCGAAAGGCGAGGTGACTTGCTACAATTGTCAGCAGAAGGGCCATTTCTCTAAGGATTGTAAGAATCCAAAGGCACCGATGAAGTGTCACAACTGTGACAAGCCGGGGCATTTCAGGAAGAATTGTCCAGAACCAAGGAAGGACAGGCAGATTGTGCAAGCCTATGCTTTGGGAGCTGTTCCGTCGTCTTCGAAAGCTCCTACTGCTGAAGAAAAGGGAAAGAGTGTGGTTGTTCAAGGTACTCTTTTCCTATGTGGTGTTCCAGTTAGAGTTTTGTTTGATACTGGAGCGTCGCATTCATTTGTTTGTAATGAACTAGTAGGCCGGTTAGGTTTGAAGCCGGATATTGTTGATAGGCCATTGGTAGTGACTAATCCAGTTGGGGGTTCGTCTTGTTTGTGTATGTTATGCCGTGGTCTAGTTGTATCGAGTCATGGTTGCTCTTTTGTTTGTGATTGCTTTGTTCTGAACTTTGCGGGGTTCGGAATTATCTTGGGTATGGACTGGCTTAGGAAGTATGCGGCTAAGGTTGATTGCGAAAGGTTGGAAGTGACAGTCGAGAATGTGGAGGGGCGAAAGATTGTGATACGATGTAAGCATGAAGAAGGCGTCTTCATGAGCTTCATGTATTCGCTAGTTGTTCCACGGGATGGACTGTCATCAGTGCCGATCGCTAATGGATTCGAGGATGTCTTTGACGAAGTCAAAGGGTTGCCGCCGCATAGAGAGATCGAGTTTCGAATAGATCTGGTTGAAGGAGCCAGACCTGTTGTGATGCCTCTTAGGCGGATGGCGCCTAAGGAACAGCAGGAGTTGAGGGAGCAAGTTGATGACCTTTTACAGAAAGGATTCATTCGGCGTAGTGTGTCCGAGTGGGGTGCACCAGTTGTGTTTGCAACCAAGGCAGATGGGTCGTTGAGATTGTGTGTGGATTATCGTGAGCTGAATAAAGTGACTAAGAAGAACAAGTATCCATTGCCGAGGATAGACGACTTGTTTGATCAGCTTCACGAAGCTAAGGTGTTTTCTCAGATGGATTTGGCAACGGGATTTCACCAGTTGAGAGTGGCTAAGGATAGTGTGCCGAAGACTGCTTTTAGGACACCATCCGGTTTCTTTGAGTGGCTGGTAATGCCGTTTGGATTGACTAACGCGCCAGCATATTTTGTGGATCTTATGAATAGAGTGTTCAGAGATCAGTTGAACAAGTTCGTACTTGTGTTCGTGGATGATATTCTGATTTATTCCAGAACGGAAGAAGAGCACAAGACGCACTTGCGTATTGTTTTGGAAATCTTACGGAAACATCAGCTGAAGGCTAAGTTTTCAAAGTGTCACTTCTGGAAGAGTGAAGTGAGGTTCTTAGGCCATGTGATTTCTGGAAATGGAATAGCGGTTGATCCCGCTAAGGTGGCAGCAATCCAAGATTGGGTTAGACCTAAGAATGCGTCTGATGTGAGAAGTTTTCTTGGATTAGCAGGATATTATCGACGGTTTATTAAAGACTTCTCCAAGATAGCTGCACCGTTAACAGGATTGACGAAGAAGAACCAAGTGTTCTGTTGGGATGCTAAGTGTGAGCAAGCTTTCGGAATCCTGAAAGAGAGATTGACGAGTGCTCCTGTTTTGACTATTCCAAGTGGGAATGATGAGATGGTGGTTTACACCGACGCGTGTGGTACTGGACTTGGGGCAGTGCTGATGCAGAAGGATAAAGTTGTTGCGTATGCCAGTCGACAACTGAAGCCGCATGAAAGGAATTACCCAACTCATGATTTGGAGTTAGCGGCGATTGTATTTGCTCTGAAGATGTGGAGGCATTATCTGTTGGGAGTTCGATTCGAGTTGTTTACAGATCATAAGTCGTTGAAGTATCTTTTCTCCCAGAAGGATTTGAATCTTCGGCAGCAACGTTGGCTAGAGTTTTTGGCATCATATGATTTTGGTATAGCTTATACTCCGGGGAAGGGTAACGCAGTGGCGGATGCGTTAAGTCGAAGACATGCAGGATTGGGAGCCATGTTTTCAGAATGGAAGAGTCTCGAGTATTTAGCTGGATTTGACTTCAGGCCTAGATGTGAATTGGAACCTGAGATGTTGGCAAACTTATCGATAAGACCCACTCTTGTGGAAAGGATTGGCGAGGGCCAAAAGCGAGATGATAAGCTTGTCAAGATTATCCGTGAATTGGAATCTGGATTGGATCCAGAAAAGGATAAAGGATTCGAGGTCGATCGAGAGGGTTGGCTTCGGAAGCAAGGACGACTAGTTGTTCCCGATATAGATGAATTGAGGAGTGAAGTTCTGAAGGAAAGTCATCACTCGAAGTTGACAATTCATCCAGGTGGAAACAAGATGTATCGGGATATGAAGAGAACCTACTACTGGGAAGGCATGAAGAAGGATGTTGGAAATTTTATTTCCAAATGCATGAACTGCCAGTTGGTAAAGGCTGAACAGAAGAAGCCAAGCGGATTGCTTCAGCCATTAGAAGTTCCTACATGGAAGTGGGAACAAGTGTCGATGGACTTTATCGATGGATTGCCTAGAACCAGAACGGGAAATGAAGGGATCTGGGTCATTGTGGATCGTCTGACAAAGAGTGCACGATTCATTCCTGTTCGATCGACTAGGACCGCATCAAAGTTGGCTGAGTTGTATGTTAAGTGGATAGTTCGTTTCCATGGTATTCCGAAGAGTATAGTGAGCGATCGAGACCCATTGTTCACTAGTGGATTTTGGAAGAGCTTCCAGGAAGTTTTGGGAACCGAGTTGTGCTTGAGTACAGCTTATCATCCCCAAACAGATGGTCAGACCGAGAGAGTCAACCGAGTTTTGGAAGATCTTCTCAGAGCTTGTGTTCTGGATTTCGGAGGATCATGGGAAGATCACCTTCATTTGGTGGAGTTTGCGTACAACAACAGTTACCAGTCAAGCATTGGTATGGCACCGTATGAAGCGTTGTATGGAAGACCGTGTAACTCTCCGACATGTTGGTTGGAAACTGGAGAAAAGCTGATACTTGGGCCAGAGATGATTCGTCAGACCTCAGATTGCATAGAGATCATTCGGCAACGAATGAAGGCAGCCCAAGACCGTCAGAAGAGTTATGCCGATAAGCGTCGAAAGGATTTGGAATTCGACGTAGGGGATATGGTTTTTGTGAAGATTTCTCCACTGAAGAATGTTATTAGATTCGGGAAGAAAGGAAAATTGACTCCGAGATTTGTTGGACCATTCCCGATCATCGAGCGAATTGGAAAGCTCGCTTATAGATTGGAGTTACCGGAGAAGATGTCGGGTGTGCACAATGTTTTTCACGTATCGTATCTACGGAAGTATGTGCATGACTCGAATGCAGTGGTTTCTGCTGATAGCTATGAAGACTTTGAAGTTGATCCAGTTGATAGAAGACCTCGTAAGCCACTTCGTGTTGTGGAAACCGACACGAAACAGCTTAGGAGGAAGGTAGTTAAGTTGCTCAAGATACAATGGAGTGATGATGATAACGACTGTACGTGGGAGGTGGAAGAGAGGATGAAAGCAGCTCATCCTGAACTCTTCAAGGTATGGCCCTAAGGTGTCGTGTCATCTCACGATATTGTAACTTGTTCTAATTTTAGAATTCTGTACGCTAAGTTAGAATTGGATGCATGGTTTGTTGATTGCTATGGATGGTAGGCGTACAGAATAGTCTTTGATTGCTTTGTTTGCTTGGAATTTCGGGGGCGAAATTCCTAAGGGGGAGAGAATGTAACGACCCGTATTTTTCACGGATCGAAAAGTTCGTCAAATCTGGAATTTTTGCATTTTTAAGTCATTTCAGATTTTTGGGGAAATTTGTCTAAGTCCTAGGTCGTGGACGACCTAAGAGCTAAGTCGTGACCGAGTTAAGGACTTGCGAGTTAGTGTTAGGTCGTGGGTTAGTTGGAGCGACCTATAAAATTGTGCAACCTAGGATTTAGTTAAGTAATTAGGTCGGCAGGGCGAGTTAACGACCTAAAGACTGACCGACTTAAGGATATGGCGACTCAAGGGTAGGCAGACCTAGTGGTTCCGGGTTAGCGACTTAGTAATTAAGTTGTTAGGTCGGTTGGGACGACCTATAGAAGTTAGCAGTGTGGTTAGGTCGGCAACGACCTAAGTAGTAGTGAGCGACTTAAGGAGTTAAGTCGTAAGTCTGGGTAGAGTTAGGTCGCATCCCAGTTGTTCGCGACTTATGTTAGGTCGCGTGGAGGCTTAAGGAATTAGGTCGTAACCTGTTAAGTCGTAGGTCGCTGGGTTTCGTCTAAGTGTTAGGTCGTAACCTGTTAAGTCGTAGGTCGCTGGGTTTCGTCTAAGTGTTAGGTCGTAACCTGTTAAGTCGTAGGTCGCTGGGTTTCGTCTAAGTGTTAGGTCGAAGTATGTGTTAAGTCGAAGGTCGACTTAATAGTTAGGTCGTATGCGCAGAAGTGTTAGATCGTAGGAGTTGAGGCGCGCGTATCTGTTAGGTCGGAGTTGTTGGCTAAGGGTTAGGTCGGAGGCTCTGTTAAGTCGTGGGGGTTTTTAGGTCGTAGGTCGGCATATGTTAGGTCGGCAACGACTTAAGGAGATAGCCGAGTTACGACTCAGGCAGTTTTCAGCTATAAATAGGAGGGGTTGTTCTCACTTTTTGGGATCCGGATTTTGAAGCGACGAAGTGCTGCCATTTTGAGAGCTCGACTTCTACACTTCTTCACTTCTTTTCTCCACTCTAATCTAGTGCTTCCATCCATCCAAATCGAAGATCGAGATTGAAGATTCAAAAGCTTGGATTGAAGATCTTCATCTTTTCAAGAGAGATTTCTTCATTTGAAGCGGATTTGTGATAGATCTAGCTTCATCCTTCGCTGTCCAGATCTGAAGTGTGTTGATTTGAGGTTGTTTAGGTGATTTGGTGAGTGGTGATTATCTCTCACACGGATCCAAAGGAGTATATCGGATTGTTGGCTCGTTTTGGTGTTAAAATAGAGATTTCCATGCATTTTCTTCATCCTATGTGTAGATCCATATAGATCCATTGTTCATGATGATGTTGCATCCATTTTATCATATGTTAACCTATGCAAGTTCATTCATCAAGTTTGTAGAGATATAATACATGTTTTCATGCTTATTGGACTTTCAACTCTTTAATTACGAAAATGCCATTATTGTTATAATTGTCTACTTAGATCATTTTTGAATGCTTGATTGCTTGGATTGATGTTTGATTTGATTGATTGTTATGAACTAGATGATTGATGACTAGATTTAGATCGAAGGTGATTCAAAAGCTAAGGGAAAGGCTCTTGAATTGGAAAAGCTGCTCGTGGCATATGTAGCGGGATGATGAAGCTCTTATGCATAGATTTGATGATGTGAAGTTGAGATGAAGCTTTGCAAGGGTGTAATGAAGCGAGGCATCATATGATGAAGACTTGGTCTAATCCAGACGGGATCATTCCAAGCATGTTGATAACTCGGTGATATGATTCGAGATGAAGATAATGAATGGATATGAGAATAGTCGTCGAGGAGGATGACTAGGAGGCTTGGATAGCATCGTTGTTGAAGGTTCTAGCATGCTCTAAGCAAGAGTACGTTTGGGCAGATTCGATAGTCCCAACGGCCAACTGTTGATGGTCGAGTACTCTGGGCAGATTCGATAGTCCTAGGCACGGGCTGCGACGACGTGCGGGAGTTATGTCTAGAACCGGGGTTTCCATTAGCCCTTGACGGACGGCTGAAAGAATGTGCCGGTCATTCAATTAACGGTGATATCGAAGCAATGATAACAGTGATAGCCAGAGTCATGGATGTGTGGTTGTATCGTCATTCGGACTCAAGAGCGGTATTTTCTGGGTGCTTATCTGATTTAGGCCTTGGTACTTGGAAAACATCGCCCTTGACTCGAGTGATAGTAGCTTTACTTTAAATTGTATGCTCTGCTATGTTTGCTTCTGCTTAGTGTGTGTCTGGGGGCTATCACTGTAGAATGAGGTTGGAGTGGGAGGGTTGTATTCCTATTCCTTTTCCTTTATGCTCTTTTGGTATGTTGTTAGTTAATTTACTGCTCACTAAGACTGTTGTCTGACTCAAGGCTTTTTGTTTTAAATTCTTATTGCCTTGGGCTGTTCGTCCATTTTGGGACGGGCAGACTAGGTAGCAGGTGACAGGTGCTGTTCTCTTCTCACGATGCTGATATCGAAGACGAGCTAGAGGGTTGCATATTATTTTCTTATATGTACTGGATATTCCGCTGTTTTGTATTCTCTGAGAGATTTGTAGTGAGGCTGGATGTATTGACTATGTGGATGCTTGTATTCAACTATTATGGGGTTTTATATGATGTCATTTTGTTCTGTAAAGCTTCACTATACATATGTTCTATTGTATTTTGTCCATGCGCTGTGAGTAATACGATAGATCCTTTTGTTTTAAATCTTACCTTGACAATCGTCTATGGTCGCCTGGCACACTTTACAGCGCACTATCTCTAGATTCGGTGCAGGGGTCATGGGCGGTCGTCACATAGGGTTTGGGAAACGAACGAGGGTGATGTGGAATCTGGGTAACATGTTTTCTTTTTATTTTATTTTTCAATTTAAACTCAATGTTCTAACCTATATAACTTTTCCATACGAGCTCAAATTTGGACGCGGTTTTTTCCATTGGGATTGTATCGAAATTCTAGACAACATGGAACTAGTTTGGTTGCATTCCGAGACAATTAAATTTTTGGGCTTTATTTGGATTTTTAAATCGTTGATAAATCAAAGGTGAGTGTTTTGACCCACTCACAACTACTAGATTATCTTATGTTAGTTAAATTGAATTTATGATGTGATTAGAATTTGATTGGTTGATGTTTGGTATATTTAAATTGTCATTTTAGTGAAATTTGACTTTTATTGAATTTAATCACCATTTAATTTAATATTGAATTTTTAATTGCCTGTTAATACCTGTTATTGATAATCAGTCAATTGTTGTTATTTATTAGTGGATTTGAATGGCGATTGTAATGGATGTTTGATTGTTGATATTGGATGACTAGATGTTATATTTTTATATTATTATAACACTGCAAGTTCCCTTAGTTATTGCTAGGAAAATCACTATGGGTTGAAATGATACATACCCGAATGATCTATAGATTAGGGAAAAATCGTTATGGGTTGAAATGATAAACCCGAGCGATTTTATGGATTTTGAATATTAATTCGGGATTGCGGGTTGAAATGATATATACCCGTAAATTCAAATTTATTGCGGATTGAAATGATATATGTCCGTATCACTTGACCATAGGGTAGAAAATTATATACGGACACCGGATTGGTTAAATTAAGTGATTTTAAAACCTTAAATTTTGAATCCAGTTAAATAATATTTGAAATAAAAATTTGATTTGTATAAACTGAATTATTGTCGAAAGTCCAAGCTTTAAATGTTGAAATTGGAATTGGTTTAAAATGAATTATTTAAAGGATTTAAATTGAAATTTTAAAGTTGGATTTGAAGTATAAATGAAATTTATTGAAATTGAGTTATTGAAATATTTGACTATTTAAACTTCCACTAAATTTGAAATAGTTTAAATCTATAGTTCGAACATGGATTTGAAATCGATATTGATTAAATGGTTTTAAATGAGAATCTGAATTGGAAGACAAAATTGAGTTTGTTGATTTGAAAGCTGGATATGGTCCGGTGTGTTGAAATGAAAGAAATAGTTTAATTTGATATAAATTTAAAATTTATTATTTTAATATAAACTGTTTAAAGAAATATTATTTTAAAATCCTAATTATTAAGATTTTAAACTATTTTAATCTATTTTAAACTATTTAATCTTTTTTTCTATTTTAATCTACTTTATATCATTTAAACTATTTTAAAGTATTCTAAACTATTTAACTATTTAAACTATTTATGACTATCTAAACTATTTTTTAAATTTTCAGACTGTGTAAAGTTGAAGTGTTTATATTTAAATCCTTGATTTAAAGCGAATATGGTTAAATGATATTATAACCTAAGCTCGGATTTGAAATGATATTTTCTAGTGAAATGACATATTTGAGTAAATATGATGATTTTGAAATGAGATTTTGACCTATTTTGTGAATATGATTTCGAAAGTGTATATGATTTCGAAAGTGATATGGTTTGAGAATATGATATTTTGATATCAATTATGAATCGATTTTGGGAAATATAAAAGAACCATTCGGTGTGAAATAAGCATTTGGTTGTTAAAGAGACCGGGATCAGATATTGTCATACTCTCTGCCTATACCGAAACCCACTTTAACAATTGTGTACGTGGTGGAGATTCCAGAATGAAGTAGGATGGTTTGGCGAACGATTCTGTATGAGGTATTTACATAGCCCTAACTCCCTCGAGTCAGCTTGATGTGGCTAAAATAGAAGCTATACCGGGCCAAGTGATGTCGCTCCTCCGATCGAGCACATTTCTTCGATACCATATTATGACTTTGTGATTGATATGGTGGCCACCCCTCGATTTGATTATGGGAGTGTGTTCCGAGGTGGGCGGTAGTAGCTGCTACCCGTTACCACCAGTCCGAGAGTGCAAATGGTAAAATCCTACCCTGGCATTGCCTTACGTGCCTTGTCACATGCCTTATCGCACCCACTACGAGTTTGTTTTGTACCGTACTTATGGAGTGCTCCCTGAGTATCCCATCAGTTTGGTGAGGCTTACAGTATCTGTATAGACTACGGGAATATATAAAAATGTGTTAAGGGAGATATGGGTAATGCCTTAATGCTATTTTAATACTTTACTTTACTGTAGACACTATTATAATGGCGTATTGTACTATGTATGTAGATAGTTTAACGGATCCTTAGGAGATGGAATCCTGAACATCTCTTAAGTTATTGCACTCACGTTAGACACTGAATAGGAGATGTCAAACCCCGTAAACATCTCTGACGCCGTTACACTCATATTTATTTATTGTTGATTTAACTTGCATAAGATCTTTTAGTTCTAACTCGAGTGTTTTGTTTTTTCATTATGCTCGGGTCAGTCTGAGCTTTTCAGTGTATCGAGGACTGCTTTTCTGGAGGACAAAGACGAAGATTTAGTACTATTATTATTTATTACATTATTTCCACTACATCATGTTGTTTCGCTGCATTATTTATTTATTACTATTGTATGTACTCTGATCTGTATTGTAGAAGTGTAATCAAACGTTATTTGTAAAACAGCTTCATGAACTGTTATTTGATTATTATACTTTGTCATTCCGCTGTGAAAGTCTGTGTTTGTTTTATTTCTTTCTCTTCTTTTTCTTATTTATCCTATAACAATCCTTCCTTTTGAATGGTTTTTAGTCTGACATGTGTGGTTTATTGTGACTTAAACCATCCAAAAAGGTGGATCGTTACACTTATCATTTTTGGGAGTTTACTTACATTTCCAAAACATAAAGTAATCCTTGTAAAAGTAAAATAAAGTTTGAAAACTTAAAATTGATTTTGATTTCAAACAAAAGACTATAGTTTTACACATTGAATTCCATTCCATTTTAAGACCAAAGATGCTAACTTTTCTTCGCATATACCCAAAACTTCAAGATCACAACATAATCATACATGCCACATCCACAAACCTAAGTAAGGTCACATCATATAAAAAAAGTTTACAGCTTTCCAAACAACGCTATATTTAAACTTCAATTTCAAGTCTAATTTGCAATCACACTCAATAAAACACTTATAAAATCAGCCACATCATAAACTAAGATTTCAACCAACAAATTATACCATACTTTAACCAACATATAAAAGCTTAAATCTTTGAATTTAAAAACTAAAAGTTTACCCACCAAAATCTTTGAACAGTTGAAATGCTTTAGAACTTGTAAAGCTTGGTAAACCACAAAAATCAACTCGAATATGGATCATCTTCTCCTCGGTTTTTGGCCATGTTACTCTCGGAATTTTAAAAAGTGGTCAAAAGAAAAGTTCTTGATAATTCTTTTCAGATTCATTTAAATAAAATGAATCGCTCAATATGGATTTTTTTGAGGGAGATATGGTCAAAAGAAGAAGAGGTATTTTCGGACTAGAAAATCTAAGTCCAAAAATAGGTCTGAAAGAAATGCATTTTTGACATAGATAATATCAAAATTTGAAGAAGTGATACAAATAAAAGTTGTAGCCACTGAAATTTACATGGTTTGAAAAAAATAAAACCTTCATTTTGATCAGAGATGAAGAAATATGATAGAAAGAAGAGGAGGAAAAATTGAAGGAAGAAAGGGCTATTTATAAGCAAGAAAAAAAGTAAATTACCTAAATATCGTTTATCCTTTACCCTCCACCACCTAGTGCTACATCACCAAGCTTGTTCCCCCTTCTTTTATTATGCTCCAACATCCATTTAATGATAATAGCACTTATGTCCCTTCATGTTCCAAAAGGCATATATATATATATATATCTGTGTGTGTGTATGTACTTATTTATTTATTTATTTACTTTTCTTAAAATGTCACATCATTTTTTTATAACTTTATATATATATATATATATTAAAATATATTCTAACTTATATATAAATATGTAAATGTACATGAATATATTTTCATTAGAGTTTTACAACGTTTTCGATAACTTTAGCTGTAAAAATCGAGAATTCGGAAAACAGTTTTCGGTCACATTTTCGATTTTTCTTCGAACTAAATATTTTTGTAAACCAAATTTAAAAATTATTTCACTATCATTATTTATTATTAAAAATATTTTATTTTTCTTATAAAACCTATATATTGAATACTTAAAATTAATTAAATATTTGCAAATCAAAGCAGTATATTTCCAGGTCGTTACATTCTTCCACCTTAAAAGAATTTCTTCCCCAAAATTACACCTCAACCTAACCCAGAAAACACTTAACACTATACATCAATTTGTATGATGTGCATAGATCATTCTTATACAAAAATATGATTCGATCACTACTCGAATACATAACTTCACTTTCAAACTAGTATCGCTCACTCGATTTTCTAGTGCGGACTCTGATCAGGCTCCTAGATTTGGAACCTCTATTCTCCTTATATAGCCATGTAATATAATAGAAAACATTGGTCCCATACCAAAAATCCTCATCAAGTGTTCGTCGTCAAAAATAGAATAATAGATCCTTATTTTGAATGGTATGGAACACCTCAAAGCCTTGTACTCGAATCTTAGATCATAACTATATGAAACGAGAAATGATCTACATCCAACTTACACACTTATTCAATTGGTTCTCACTAACAGAAATCATATTTCCACTAAATCATTTACGAAAACATTTCATAAAACTAAACTTAGGTTCACTTGGATACAACTCTACTACATCCTAAGAGTATATACCCCTATTTGATTCAACTAATCCATTTTGCATTTATTTCCCTAAGAAAACTCAAGATCCAAATACCCGGTTTTATTTCAATTTTTTTTGAATTGAAACAATATATTTTCATCATAGAACACACACACACACAGATATATATATATATATAACACGAGCAACTCCAAAATAATACTAAGGAAATAGGTACTATCAAATATTATTATACATTCCCTTACAAAGAAGGGTAATACTAAAGAGAAGTGTTTACCATCTGAACACATCTCTTTCCTAAATTTTAAGTTATTTTCAAGTCACTTGAACTAGTTAACTTAAAAATATTTATTTTATTCCAAAATCGCATTTTTGAAATAATACTTTACATATTTCCAACAAAATATTTATCACTAACTTGCCTTGGGTTCGTTCGGGTTTGAACTTGTTTCGATCATACAATGATAAAGAGAATAATTTACTAAGTGCACTACAACGTTCACCTATGCAAACATCTGATCGTCACTTAGAAGATTATTCCGATTATCACAAAATAATCAAGACTCATTCTCCCTAACCGAGCCAAAGAAAACATTTCTTACTTAACATTTTCACTCCCAAAATTTTATACTTGAACCAAAATTGCTTTCAAATAATACTATTATTATCTTGCAAAACCTTGAAACATTTTCCAAAAGCCCCAGGATTTAAGTTCTCAAGTTTCAACTTAAATTCTTTTTAATTAAAAGACACTTTCTTATAAATTCATTTTATAAATCGACTTTTATAAAATCATCTTTCAAATATTTATTGCAAAAAAAATTCTAAACTTTAATAAACATTCTTTTGTTAAATCATTTTAACCCCACATTATCAATCGAACGCCTTATAGTCAAATTGTGAAACTTAATTCACAAGGTGTCTGTTCCGATGTTTTCCCTATTTCTATTTATCCACCCTAAATCTTAAAAACGGAAGCTACCTACACAGACTAACAATAGTAAATGCTTAATTGGACAAGCACGACTAACAAAATTCTTACTGATAATAATAGAATATTATTGTCTCTTAAGAAACAACACCTCAACTAACTATACCATATTATACTGAAAATCATTCTTTATATATAAAATATATTACTAGGTAAAATTATTTCATTTACCCAATGTAATGACCCGGAATTTTAGATATTTGAAATTGGAATGTTTAATTGATTTTAAATATTCAGGTGTTGATTTTTAACTTGAATTTCAAATATCACTATTTACTGGATAATTAAATTATCGAATTTAATTGCTGGAAATTTGGTAAAATGTGAAACCGGGAGTTCTAAGCTCGTTAAAAATAATTTGAGGGCTTGTAAAATTTATATTGATTATACTGAAGATAATAAAAGTTCTAAAATTGAATTTAAAAGTGGTTTGTTCATTTTTAAAAATATATCGTTTAAATTGACATTTAAAAATAGCCTTCCGAGGCGTAGTCTCGGAATTCGATGAAACCAGTACCATTGGATCCGTAATATTGTATTATTATCGGATTTCAAATTTCGTAGTGTTTGGAGTTATCGTGTGGTTGTACGGTAGTTAAACGCGTTGAAATTAATATCGAAAATTTAATATAATAATTGGGTCCCAAAAAGCTATCTTCTCCATACGATCGAGTTAGAACTCGAAACCTTTTCCATTACGTTCGAAATAGGGGTATAACATTATGAACGCCTAGCGGTACACCTCGATAGGAGTTCGAAATTTTAAGTTACATTTATCGAGACAATTTGAATCCAATATATATATATATATATATATATATATATCCACATACAACCCAACATTTAACTGTAATTCTTTCACCATCACAGCTTTTTCCCTTCCTTTCAAAAATACTGCAGCAAAACCCTTCAAACATGCCAACGCCTTCTCTTGCCTCCCCATTCCTTTTAAAAATCAGCTGTGAACGAAATCAACATTTCAAATATATATATATATATATATATATATATAAATCGTGGCCGAGCATCTTTCCTCTAAAATTCAAATCAACAGAAAAACAATAATAATGGCCGAGCGACTTTCCTTCTTCAAAATCTTGTTTCCCCCTCCTCTTTTCGTTTCGACAATCATAATCGAATTCGAAAACGCAAAATAAAATAAAATAAAATCACGAAGCTCGAATCGAAGCCTGCTCGCGTTCGTTCAACTTGGTGGCTGAGTTCGAGCTATCGGCATGCGCTCGATTTAGGGACGTAGGTGTTCGATCATGGCTGGATGGGCGGGGTCACGATGCTTGATGGAGGGGCAGCGTGTCTCGTGAAGGGAGTTGCGTGGCATGGCAGTAGGGTGTCGCGATTTGGTTGAGCTCGAACAGCGAGCGAAAGTAAGTCGGCAAGTTAGGGTGTTGATGGAGGCCGTGGATGCAGTGGGGGTTGAGTGTCGAGGTCGACGATCTCGTATGGAGCTTTGAGCGGAGCCGTTGATTTTGTTTCCAGTCGAATTGGGGTAATTTAAATTTTAAACATTTTAAATTTATAGCACTTAAGTTTAAAACTCTTATATTAATTTGTTGATTTTTAATTCTTTTATCTGAAAGATAATAGTAAAGTAGTTTAAAGTTTATTGAGCCAATAAATTGGACAGATAGTAAAAATATATTTACATATATATATATATATATTGTCCAATTTATATATATATATATATATATATATCCTAATTTATATAGGCAGATAGTAAAAGTATATTTAGACAGGATTTTGGGAAAAATATTTTTTTTTTAATGTTTGAAGGATTTATATAAAAATCTGATTTTGGAATCTCTATGTATTATTTCATAAACATATATGTAGTGTCAAAATATAAAATAATATACATTTACAAATTTTAAATTTACTAATTTATTTTAAAACAAAGTATTAAGGCAATTAATTTGTGTAACTGGTTCATTTAATTATTTTAGTCACCAAAAATAATTTATTAAAGGAGAATTTGTTTAAGTTAAATTATTAAATGCTAATTGATTGTTCGATGATTTAAAATGTTAATAAACCGTAAAATGTTATACAAGGTCTGAAATCGGGGAGAGACAAGCCCGTTTGGATCGGATTGCAAGTTAAAGGGCAAAGGTGAGTTAATCTCACTCAAATTGGATTATTAGTTAATTTAATGAGTTAAAATTAAATTTATTAGATTAATTGCTTGAATTGATAATTTATTATCAGTCTGGATGTGATATTATATGTAGTAGTATATATATATATTGGAGTGATTGATATTCCCGCATTATATAGCGGATGAGACCCTATGCGCCGCATAATAGCGGATGATATGAATATAACCCCATATACCGCGATATTCCACCTCAAAGTGGGATTGGTATTTTTATATTGTGCTAACATCTGTGGATGCAGGGAAATAGGTTGGAGGGATCCAACTGGATTCCTCAAACGTTGAATTATCTCATATTCTATGATATGATTTAATTAGTAATCTGTGATAGATTATATTGGTGATTGAAAATATTGAATGTTTTGGTTTGACTGAAAATATTTTAGGTATATTGAGATATTAAAAATATAAAGATTGGATTTTTGAAGGAAAATAAAAGAGGAAATTTTAAGTAAAATAATTATAGTAAATTTGGATAAAATGAAGATTGAATTTGGAAAAGAATAAAAGTTTGAATTAAATTTATTAAATAAGTCCGAGTGTGGAAAATAATAATAATAATAGAGATTTTAAATAAATGGGAAATAAAAGAGTTTGAGGACTTAAGTGATACGGTTTTAAAGAAGATGATTTATTTTTAAATTCAAGATTAAAATGAGTTGGAAAAAAATAAAAAGGGGATCTTGAAAGAAGCATGAAATTGGTATTTCAGTTTTAAATAAGATTTAAAATCATAATAAAGGAGTAAACTTGGAATTAATGGATTTTGAAATAAATTTAGATAAATCGAGAAATAAACTTTGAAGGTAATTTAATGCAGAGAATCGGTTTGAAAATCGATTAAGTGTTTTGAAAATAATGATTAAAAAGAGAAGGAGATTATGGAATTTATAAACGGGGTTAATAAATAAAGTGAAATATTTATCAGTGGATAATTTGGGATTATAAATTCACGGTGAGGATTTATAAGGAAATAGTAAATTGTTATAAATGTGAGACGTTTATTTGAATAAACTTTGTGATGGGATTTTTATGGAATGGTCGGCATTCTGAAATTTGAATTGTTGTTAAAAGCAACTGAGCTTAAAGATGGCATTTGGATTCGAAGAGACCGAGATCGGGTATCAGTAATATCCGGAACCACTTCGATTTAATAAGCACTATAATTCTTTATAAATTTGATTATAAAATCAAATAGGCTGGAATTAAATAAAATTAAGTATATTCGACTATTTTGAATAAGTAGCTGCACTTAGATATTATTTTAAATAATGGACTTAACAATAAAGTGTTGGATATAAAAGGTAAGAACTCGTAATGTTGGACGAGTTACCATGATTTTCAAAGGTGTTTTTACAACTTTAATATTTCAAATTAAAGAGGTTTTCTCACGCTGGTTTCCAGCCTGACTCGGGTGTTACTTTATTGTAATGCTCGGGTCAGACCGAGTATTACAGATTTTCAGGTTAGGACGTTTGGAGCTCAAGAGACGAGCTGGATGGCAGAGACATATTAATTATTTTCCGCTGTATATTTGGGCTGTATAGACAGCAGTAGAGGACAAGTTGTTACAACTGTCCAGTTTTTGTTGTACTCTGATGTATGGAATGTATATTGACAGTTACAGCTTTTCATTATATAGAATGCTGTTATTTGTATATTATATTTATTTTGCTGCGATTGTGAGATTCTGTGTTGTTGTTTTCTGTTTTTTCTTCTACCTCTTTTTCTTCTTTTCCCACAGTCTGGAGTTTCCGGCACTTGATTGCTCGGCACTCTATACAGTGAATGTATTAGTGTCGATTTTTGGAGTCGAAAAATCTCTCTTCGGGCTGTCACAGTGGTATCAGAGCTGAAAGGTTAAGCGAGAACCTTGGCTCTGGTGGGGATTACTCATTAGAGATAGGGTCAGTAGTACCCTAGAATGAGTTGAGTGTATTATATGAGAGCGTACTTGTTATTTTCTTATATAATGATTTTAAAAATGATTTTGATATAAGCTTATATTTTGATATATAAAGTAATAGTTTTTCAAATTATTATAGTATACTTGGGAAATTGGTTGTTGTTATTAAAATTAAATAAGACCTAAGTAAAACATATGTATAACCAAATAAAAATTTGGGGTAAGAATAAATTATACAAATATGTTAAAAATAGACTCAAACCTGAGTTTTAAATTTTTGAAAATTTATAGAAGTGTTAAAAGATATAATAAGTAATATTACTCAGGATAAACAACAATAAAACAGAGTGAAATGATTTAAGAAAGTAAAATTGAATAAGTTAAATGTATAAAATGTGACTTATAAATTAAAGATAGATTTAAATTGTGAAGCTTAAAATCTAAGCCAAAAGAATTTTGAAATTGTTTCAAAGGGGGTTAAAGAAAATAATAAGTAATATTGTTTATTTTGAACATATGAATCTTGTTTTAAAACAAGAGGTGTTTGGAAATGAAGTTGTTTTAAATTGAAAACCAAGAATGGTTTAAAATTGGAATTTTGACTTGAGATGACAATGGGATAAAATGTATATATATGTGGATACATGTGATTTCAAAATTGATTTGAAATAAATAGTAATGTCGATGGAAAATTTAAATTTGAAGGGATAATTTAAATTGAGTAGAGTTGAATGGATTAAATGAATTGAAATTTAACTTAGGGAAAGTTAAATAAGTCTGGACCTATCAAGTGAAGTTGGAAAATTTCAAGATGCAGTTGAGATTTAACTTAAGGAAGTTAAATGGGTCAAATTGAAAAGAGAGTTATGTATGGCCTCAAACGGGTTTCAAATTCTATAAAGTGAATTGTTTGAAATAAATTAATGAGTGGATTGAAATGATATATATATCCATTGCTGGAATTAAATGGAAATAAAACTTTATTTTGAAAACTATTTAATCTTGGTTTTAGAAATAAGGATTGAACTTATGAAATGGGATCGCTTTGAACTTAAGATATAAAGGTTAAAAATGGATTTATCAACCGAAATTGTGTAAAGAGGTTGAGTTTAAAAATTGAAGTGTAATTGGGAGATCAATTGAACTCTGAAAATTGATTTGTTTGAACTCTCACTCGAACCTTGAAAATAAGTTTAAGTAAGAGTAATTTAAAATGAAATTTGGATTTAGAATTAAATTGTTTAAAAGACTTGGGTGGTTAAATAAAAGGTTAGGGTAAATTTGATTTAAGGAATTAAATCAGCATTTGAAGGATTAACTCAAATTTGTATAAATCAAGATGGCTTAAAATGTGAAAATGAAATTGGAAATAATTCAAAGGTGGAATTGAAATGAATTGTAATCGAAATTGAATAAGTTTAAATTCAAATGGGAATTGATTGAATTAGAATGAGAATCGAAGTTAATTCAAATTGAATTGGAATTGAGTCAATTTAAATGAAAGTGGAGATTTAAATTGAAAATTAATTGAATTGGAGATTGGGAAATTGAACCAGTTTGACTCTGAAATTATTTTCAAATAAATTGTTTTAATATAAACTGTCTTAAATATATTTTCCAAGCTATTTACTATACAACCTTCTTTTTAAAACTCAAACTATCTTGCATTAGCTATTTAACTATTTTAAACTATTTTACAACTATTTTACCACTACTTAACTATTTTCAACTATTCAAACTATTTTCTAAATTTCAAACTGGTCAAAGTGGAACCAATGGATTTTGAAAGGCTTTGGTTTTGGGGAAAATAAAATTTGAGAAGTGGGAAATCCAAGTTTGAGAATTATCGATTTTGAGATATCGGTTTTGAAGTTTATATGTGCAACATATAAAGAGTATGATTTGAAAGATACTATATGTGTATAGTATAAAATGTTTTGAGAATTCTATAGGGAAAAAGGCGCTCCCATTTAGAGTTGAAACTTATAGTAGGAGATCCACTGGGTGGTTCTACCTTGAGCCCTAAGGGGGGTTCTAAATTTTGATCCCAAAGGAGGTCCGGACTAAACTGTAGTTCATGTGGATTGTGATTGGGGTAGCGAAAGTCAAGGGCGCTGATGCCTACAGAGACATTGGAGGTATGCTGTGACTAGGGCTGAATATCGGACAGGACAGTCCGTTGTACGATTTGGTCCGACTCGTAAAATTGTCCGACCGATGTTTTGTTCGACCGATAAACGGACCGGGTTTGAACAACGGCAGTAGTCCGATCAAATTTACGGACCCGAACTCGAACATGGTTACGTCCGACCGAGTGATGTCCGTGAACACTTGAGTTGAGTTGCTGACTTGCTGTTTACAGTAAAGTATGTATAATAATTATTGCTGATAAAGTAAGTAACAGTATAATAAATTACTTGGAAATGACAGTTTTTAGATTATAGCCATAATTGTCTTCCCTTGTTTATAGCCTAACTTATTCAACTGTGAGAAACAAATCTTTTACCTTTCATTATTCTCGGTAATCAAAGTGACGATTTACTTCTCCAAAAAGACTCTTTGATTCCTGCAATTTCATTATCAAAATTCAAAATCGGCAGAATTAAAATGTCCATACGTCTATTTCAATATCCACATAACCTAGATTCATAAATTAGCACAAATCGGCTTTGCACCTCTGATCTACATACATACAGCAGAAATTCATCTCCTATTCAATTTTTCATCTACAAACATCAGATATTCAGATCTTGTTTAAGCTTCCGCTTCACTTTTTTGCCATGGCTTCTTTAGATTCTCCCAGTGAGTTTTTTTTAAGTTAATGAAACTTTAATGACTTTTAGTGTTTGTGAGTAATGAATCTTACCTTGATAGGACCGAATTTTCGTTTTACTTAATGCCTGAATAGTGAAATGAGAGAGTTAGTCCTAGCATTTCAGTGCAACTGTTAACCATTATTATGAATCAATGAATCATGAACTGGTTGAAAACTGGAAACAACTCATTTGGATTTGAATGATACTAGCCCCTTTCTATTTGCCAACCAATTTTTTGGTGCAAAACTAATAATAATAAAAGCTGCAAATAGCTAGTATGATATGATCGCATAACCTTCTCATATTCGAACATTATTTCCCCTCTCTATCATGTTATTTTTTATGAGACTTAAGCTGTTATATTGATCGTACTAAAATTACCAAAGCAAGGGAGAGAAAAAAAAGCATTTTAGCATAAACCACTTGTAATTGCTAGTTGCTACTGACTACATGCTATTATTATTTAAAACTAAACTGTCGGTAAGTAGAGATTCCTGCATATATGTTTTAGGGAGATATTTTGAAACTAACAGTTAAAAAATGTTATTGTATAATATAATTTTTATGAGCATAGTATATGGATCATTCATCTATCATAGCAGTAAGGTTTACAAATCATAGTAACCAAACTTTTTTGTGTAATAATGTACATTAATCTTACATAGAAGGCAACAACAACACCAGCATTTCAGTGTAAATCTGTGTAAATCTAACTTGCTGTATGAATATGGAAATGAATTTTTTGCATACCTTTTGGGTTTTATGAATTTAATCTTATGGTATGAGTACATAATTGATTTTTTTTCCATCCATTATCATTTCTTATTGTCTAAATCTCAAAAGTGTAACTTTTTATGCTTTTTTTATGTATGCTTTGCTGATTAAACTGATGTTATTGACAACTATTCATTAAACTTTTTTTATGCTTTGCTGATTAAACTTTTTATGCTTTTTTTATTTAGTTATTCATTAAACTGTTAATATCCAACAAACGTGACTCACTAACTCCTTGTTTTTTTGTTCTTCCGCTAGGTATGGAACATTTGGTGAATGATGAACGGCATCAACAGCCAATAGTTGGTAATGGAAATCAAGTTGAGCTCATCCCAAGTACTGAAGAAGATTCAGAAGATAAAACATCAAAAAATAATGCTGATGATGATGGAACTACTATTGTGCCTGCTATAGATACTGCTACTGGAAATGAAAAAAAGTCCAGAAAAAAGCGATCCCAAGTTTGGCTGGAGTTTGAGAAAATTAAAGAAGAAGATAAAGATGGTAATGTTAAACTATTTGCTAAGTGCATTCATTGTGATAAAAAGTTAACTAGAACTAGTGATGGATGCACAACTATATTTAAGAGACACCTTTATAAATGTCGTGTTCGTAATGCTAAAGAAAACCATCAAAAGTTGTTAGGAAAGGACTTCATGAAGGAAAAAGTTTCTAAAAGCGGATTGATTGGCCAATTAGCAGTCCATAAATTTGATAAAAGCAAAATAAGTGAGATTCTTGCTACCATGATTATTGTGCATGAGTACCCTTTTAATATGCTTGAACATGAGTTCTTTATATTGTTTTGTCAAATACTAAATCCCGAATTTGAGAAGATATCACGAGTAACAATAAAAACTGATTGTATGAAATTGCATGCATCTGAGAAAAAAGCGTTGAAGGATGTTTTAAAAGGTGTTAGTAGAGTGAGTTTAACTTCTGATCTTTGGACATCAAACCAAACAATAGGCTATATGTGCTTAACTTGTCATTTTCTTGACTCCGAATGGACATTGCAAAAGCATATTTAAAATTTTTCTACTCTACCACCACCTCACACTGGACTTGTGATTGCTGATGCTATTTTTTCTTGCCTTTTGGATTGGGGTATTGAGAATAAAATATCTACGATAACATTAGATAATGCATCTTCTAATGATGTTGTTGTGAGAAATTTAAAGGAAAATTTTGCATTGAAAGGCAAACTTTATTTCAAAGGTAGATTTTTTCATGTTCGGTGTTGTGGACATGTATTGAATTTAATTGTGCAAGATGGATTGAGTGAGATCAAAGAAGTAATTCAAAATATTTGTGAAAGTGTAAAGTACTTTAAAATGTCACCTCAACGCCTACATAAGTTTGCGGACATTGTTAAACTATTGCAACTTCCCGTGTCTAAACGTTTAGTACTTGATGTCCCTACCCGTTGGTACTCTACTTATGCAATGTTAGAGTGTGCTCTAAAATTTAAAAAAGTGTTTTCTATGTATCAAGAAAGAGATCCATCATATGTTTGGTTGCCATCTGCAATGGATTGGGAAAGAGCCGAGTCTATATGTAAGATTTTGGAGGTCTTTAACGAAGCATCAAATGTTTTTTCTGGTACAACTTATCCAACTTCCAACTTGTTTCTTCCCGAAATTTGGAAAATTAAGCAAACCATAAATGAGAAATCAATAGAATATGAAGGTTCCTTATTCATGAAGGGAATGTTAGATAAAATGAAAGATAAATTTGACAAGTATTGGAGTGATTGTAACTTACTATTGTCCATCGCTGCTATTTTAGATCCAAGGTACAAAATGAAGCTTATAGAATTCTATTTTCCTAAGATTTACTCTAAACTGGAATCCGAATGAAATATAATATTCGTTTTGCTTTCTTTGGAGGAATTATATTCTGAATATGCTATGGTTGCAAATAATAAAACTTCTAAGCAACCAAAAGGAAATACATCTAGTAGTACAGCAAAAAGGAGAAAAACAAAAAGTAGAAATGAATTTGAAACATGGGCTGATGAATCAGATGTGGTGGAAACTACACAATCTGAACTAGAGTTATATTTGAAAGAACATCGCTATAAATTTGATGAATCTGAAGACTCTTTCAATGTGTTGGAATGGTGGAAAGTAAATGCTTCAAAATACAAAATATTATCAATATTGGCTCGCGATATACTCTCTATCCCTATTAGTAGTGTTGCTTCAGAATCCGCATTCAGTGCTGGTGGTAGAGTTTTGGATCAGTTCAGAAGCTCTTTAAAGCCAGAAACGGTAGAAGCTATAATCTGCACTGGAGATTGGTTGCGTACAAAATATGCATTGAAGAATTTTGAAGTAATAATTTTATATATTTCCATACATTATGAACTTTATTGGAATGTTTAATTTCTTAAAACGTGTACCAGTTCAGCTGAATGCAACATTTTGATTCATCTTATTAAAATTCATGGTTATAATCAATTTTTAATATGCAACTATTTCAGGTTAAACATGATGAGGAAGATATGGAATCAATAAAAATTTGAATAGTTTGGATGAAGTTGTTGGTGAGTTGGAGCCTAGAGGTATGTTTTAGATCCTTAAATATTCACATGAAGTTTAGTCCAATAATCAACCAGTGCTACCTCCTCTTTCAGCTGGATTGCTATTTTCAAGTGGACTGTAATTTTTAGGTGGACTGCTTATGCTATTGGGAATAGTGCTAAAGTTGTTGAAGGTTGAAACTTGAAAGCAAGTTGCAAATTTAGTTATTAACTAAACTATATATGTCATGAATGTTAGGCTGCTATTTTGTGAAATTAATATTTGGTGTTATCATGTTTCTTCTTGTAATTCTGGTATTTATATTATTAAGCATGGTATGTTTGATTTGTCTTAGGCTGTTGGTTTTTTGAGAAAGAAGTAAGCTATAGTGATATTAAGGCCAACTTGTTTCCATGCTTCATTTGTCTCTCTGTAAGCTATCTGCTGATTTGTCTCTCTGTAACTTTTGTTAAGTAAGCTATAGTGATATTAAGTAAGCTATCTGCTGATTTGTCTTTCTGTAACTTTTATGGTAATATTTTTGTGCGGTATTATTTTTGTGCAGTGATATTAAGGCCAACTTTTATGTATCATTTTTCGGTCAAACTGCAGACAAGTTCTGTTTCATAAAATTTTGATACCTTGTTTGTCCGAGTCCGATTTTGGATCCGATTATGGTCCGATTCATTTCCGATAAGTCTATTGAACCATACACGGACTGTCGTTAAAATTTTCGGACCGAGTTTGAACAACAGTAAATTCGTCCGATGTTTATTGAATCAGACATAGGATCGTCCGATATAGGATTCGGTCCGAGTTCGAATGCCCACGTGTCCGGTCCGTTCTGTCCGATATTCAGCCCTAGCTGTGATGGCAGTGTAACTCTGGTGTAACTGCGATCTACTGCGTTCCATAGCGTAAGTCGAGGGGTAGCGATTGCCTAAAGTCTATGTTTGATTTTGCTGGGAGAGCGACGTAACATCGGTAGATTGCGATCTATGTGGTGAAGTTTCATTTGGCAGCGAAATTCGAGGGCGCTGATGCCTACAGTTACATGGTTTTTGCCGTGATGGCAACGTAACCCTGGGTGTAGCTGCGATCTGTGGCGGTTCCATGGTGAAAATCGAGGGGTGCGGATGCCTACAGTTTTCTATGGTTTTCACCGGGATGGCGACGTAATCATCGGGCTAACTGCGATCCATGGAGGGGGTGATGATTTCCAGGGCATTCTCACAAAAAGGAGAAAAAAAATGTTTTCTATGTTTTCACAAATGTTTTTTCAAGTATTTTCACTGGGTGTTGAAAACGGGTTTACTAAGTACTTATAGATTTTCAGTCCTGCGCCTGGCCAACGTTTGACTGAATTTCTGTAAGAACAAAGATGGACTTGTTGAAACATCGAGTTATAAAAAGTATTTTTATAAAGATAGTTTTGGTGATAAATAAAAATGAAAAGGTAAATCGAATTCAAATAGAATTGGAAATTTAAGTTAAACGAAATTGGATATAAGAGCTTAAATGGTAAAGTTGAAATAAATATAAAGTATATAAAATATACTGGACTTAAGAAATGGATGGTGTAATTCTTAAATAAATTTGCAGTTGAGAAATATACTAAGTTAATATTTGAATGAAAGCTTAATAAAAATGGTAAAAAGGGAAATTGTGAATAAGGGAATAAAAATCAAAATAAATGTGAAAAAAAAAGAGAATTGATGTAAGTAATAATCAATTGAAAATTAATACGTAGGATGTATGTATATTATTTTATCCGCATAGCGATTTGATCCAGATTCGAGCACAGAATTTTGAGATAGTTATATCGATACGAGTTGGGATTTCTCATTCGATTTTCGACGGCGAACCCTGGATATAGATTTTTGATTGATTCTGGAAATTCTCTATCGTAGTATATGGCTATGCAAGGAGAATTGCGGTTTCTGATTAAGAAACCAGATCTGAGTCTGCACTAGGAAGTCGGGTGAACGATACTAGTTCAGAAGTGAAGTTGTGTGATCGAGTGAGCGATCGGATTTGATATTTGCGTACGAATGATATACGGAAATCGTATGAACTTAAATGAAATAGATATAGGAAATTTTGTAAATAAATGAATAAAATGATTTTGAATTCGGTGATTGGGTATTATTGCTAAGTAGGATACAGGTAATTAAAAAGCAAAGGAAAATGGGTATTTTGATTTTAGAAGATAAATTTTGAATTGCCCGACTAAATGGTATGTGTTTAAAATTTCCGTATGAAATTTGATGGTTTTCTGATCTAGTCACTTGGCTTTTGTTTTATTTTGAAATTTGGGGGCCTATAGAGGCATTTTGTAGTTGTACCGATCTAGCCGCGCAAAGGAGACGCTGGGGAAATTTTTTGAAAATTTAGGAGTTAGAAAAATTTCGAGAAAATTTTGATAATTTAAAATTGGTTTCATATTATAATTCAAATGGTATAGTAAGTAATATTGTATGGGAACTATGGAAGAGTTTGGGAAGTGAGTTAGAGTGATAGTGTGTCTTTAATAAATGGTTGTATTGGGAAATTGTTAAAAACTGTTTGGTTTGGGAAATAGTAAACGGGTTATGGACCATTCTTCTTAACTAGCAATTTCGGGGATGAAATTCTTTTAAGTGGGGAGGAATGTAACGACCCGAAATTTTAGATATTTGAAATTGGAATATTTAATTGATTTTAAATATTCAGGTGTTGATTTTTAACTTGAATTTCAAATATCACTATTTACTGGATAATTAAATTATCTAATTTAATTGCTGGAAATTTGGTAAAATGTGAAACTGGGAGTTCTAAGCTTGTTAAAAATAATTTGAGGGCTTGTAAAATTTATATTTATTATACTAAAGATAATAAAAGTTCTAAAATTGAATTTAAAAGTGGTTTGTTCAGTTTTAAAAATATATCGTTTAAATTGACATTTAAAAATAGCCTTCCGAGGCGCAGTCTCGGAATTCGACGAAACCAGTCCCATTGGATCCGTAATATTGTATTATTATCGGATTTCAAATTTCGTAGTGTTTGGAGTTATCGTGTGGCTGTACGGTAGTTAAACGCGTTGAAATTAATATCGAAAATTTAATATAATAATTGGGTCCCAAAAAGCTATCTTCTCCAAACGATTGAGTTAGGACTCGAAACATTTTCCATTGCGTTCGAAATAGGGGTATAACATTATGAACGCCTAGCGGCATGCCTCGATAGGAGTTCGAAATTTTAAGTTACATTTATCTAGACAATTTGAATCCAATTTAAATATATATATATATATATATATATATCCACATACAACCCAACATTCAGCTGTAATTCTTTCACCATCACAGCATTTTCCCTTCCTTTCAAAAATACTATAGCAAAACCCTTCAAACACGCCAACGTCTTCTCCTGTCTCCCCATTCCTTTTAAAAATCAGCTGTGAACGAACTCAACATTTCAAATATATATATATATATAAATCGTGGCCGAGCATCTTTCCTCTAAAATTCAAATCAACAGAAAAACAATAATAATGGCCGAGCGACTTTCCTTCTTCAAAATCTTGTTTCCCCCTCCTCTGTTCGTTTCAAAAATCATAATCGAATTCGAAAACGCAAAATAAAATAAAATAAAATCGCGAAGCTCGAATCGAAGCATGCTCGCGTTCGTTCAACTTGGTGGCTGAGTTCGAGCTATCGGCATGCGCTCGATTTAGGGACGTAGGCGTTCGATCGTGGCTAGATGGGCGGGGTCACGATGCTTGATGGAGGGGCGGCGTGTCTCGTGAAGGGAGTCGCGTGGCATGGCAGTAGGGTGTCGCGATGTGGTTGAGCTCGAACAGCGAGCGAAAGGAAGTCGGCAAGTTAGGGTGTTGATGGAGGCCGTGGACGCGGTGGGGGTTGAGTGTCGGCGATCTCGTATGGAGCTTTGAAGGGAGCCATTGATTTTGTTTCTAGTCGAATTGAGGTAATTTAAATTTTAAACATTTTAAATTTATGGCACTTAAGTTTAAAACCCTTATATTAATTTGTTGATTTTTAATTCTTTTATCTGAAAGATAACAGTAAAGTAGTTTAAAGTTTATTGAGCCAATAAAGTGGACAGATAGTAAAAATATATTTACATATATATATATTGTCCAATTTATATATATATATATATCCTAATTTATATAGGCAGATAGTAAAAGTATATTTAGACAGGATTTTGGGAAAAAGATAGATTTTTTTTAATGTTTGAAGGATTTATATAAAAATATGATTTTGGAATCTCTATGTATTATTTCATAAACATATATGTAGTTTCAAAATATAAAATAATATACATTTACAAATTTTAAATTTACTAATTTATTTTAAAACAAAGTATTAAGGCAATTAATTTTTGTAACTGGTTCATTTAATTATTTTAGTCACCAAAAATAATTTATTAAAGGAGAATTTGTTTAAGTTAAATTATTAAATGCTAATTGATTGTTCGATGATTTAAAATGTTAATAAACCGTAAAATGTTATACAAGGTCTGAAATCGGGGAGAGATAAGCCCGTTTGGATCGGATTGCAAATTAAAGGGCAAAGGTGAGTTAATCTCACTCAAATTGGATTATTAGTTAATTTAATGAGTTAAAATTAAATTTATTGGATTGATTGCTTGAATTGATATTTTATTATCAGTCTGGATGTGATATTATATATAGTAGTATATATATATATATATTGGAGTGATTGATATTCCCGCATTATATAGCGGATGAGACCCTATGCGCCGCATAATAGTGGATGATATGAATATAACCCCATATACCGCGATATTCCACCTCGAAGTGGGATTGGTATTTTTATATTGTGCTAACATCTGTGGATGCAGGGAAACAGGTTGGAGGGATCCAACTGGATTCCTCAAAACATTGAATTATCTCATATTCTGTGATATGATTTAATTAGTAATCTGTAATAGATTATATTGGTGATTGAAAATATTGAATGTTTTGGTTTGACTGAAAATATTTTAGGTATATTGAGATATTAAAAATATAAAGATTGGATTTTTGAAGGAAAATAAAAGAGGAAATTTTAAGTAAAATAATTATAGTAAATTTGGATAAAATGAAGATTGAATTTGGAAAAGAATAAAAGTTTGAATTAAATTTATTAAATAAGTCCGAGTGTGGAAAATAATGATAATAATAGAGATTTTAAATAAATGGGAAATAAAAGAGTTTGAGGACTTAAGTGATACAGTTTAAAGAAGATGATTTATTTTTAAATTCAAGATTAAAATGAGTTGGAAAAAAATAAAAAGGGGATCTTGAAAGAAGCATGAAATTGGTATTTCAGTTTTAAATAAGGTTTAAAATCATAATAAAGGAGTAAACTTGGAATTAACGGATTTTGAAATAAATTTAGATAAATCGAGAAATAAACTTTGAAGGTAATTTAATGTAGAGAATCGGTTTGAAAATCGATTGAGTGTTTTGAAAATAATGATTATAAAGAGAAGGAGATTATGGAATTTATAAATGGGGTTTATAAATAAAGTGAAATATTTATCAGTGGATAATTGGGGATTATAAATTCACAGTGGGGATTTATAAGGAAAGAGTAAATTGTTATAAATGTGAGACGTTTATTGTAACGACCCTAGATTTTAATTTAATTTAAATTAATAATTTATTTAATTTTGGAGTTAAATTAATAATTAAATAAATTTTTGAATAAAAATTGTAAAATTAATAGATAAATTGGAGCGAGTTTCCCCGAATCCCTATGATTTGGTATAAATTGTTTAATTTTATAAATAATAATAAATAATTTTGAATTTATTATTGATGGTTTAATAAATATATATAGTAATACATAAAATAAAATACAAACAAATGCACTTATTAAATAAATAAGAAAATATAAATATATAGAAACATACCTATTTATAGATATTTAAGTTAGAAAATTGAAATAGAAAATAAAAATAAATAAAACTATATGTATGTAGAAACAAATACAAATATAAGTATGCAAATAAATAAAATACAAGATAATACCCTTACATACTTGCCCAGCCGAAATAAGGTAAAAGAAAAAAAAAATATAAATCTTAGTTTGTACAAGTAATAAATGCAAATACCCTTAGTACATGAGGGAAACATCACCAGCCACCGAAATGAAGAGAAAAATATTCATTTGTACATGTCAATTAATGCAAACCATCACTATATATCACCTCAGCCTATAAACAAATGAAAATATGCCTGTAAAATAAAGCAAAGTAATCCCTAACAATATCTCTAGCACGATTTCAGCCATGCCTATGTTAAAGCCAAGTGACAATACCCCTGTACACTTTCTTTTATAATAAAATCAACTCATAGCCTATTGTATAAACAAACAACACCCTGTACTCATTTTTTTTTTCTTTTCTTTATAAACATCATCCTCATTGCAAATTCGTTCCACTTCAAGCTGTAAATGAAAACTCAAACCAAAGCTTCAGTTTAAAGAAAGTTTAAAAACAACCATATACATTAGTACAAACTAGATATCTAAAAAGCATCAGCAAGTAAATTGCAAGCCAGTTTCAAATTGCAACCTGGAAATCAAGTTTGAGTTATCATCACCAGATTACAGGAAAACAATCAAAAGCAAACTCTGTCCTTCCTAAAAACAGGTGAGCAACTCCTTGTTTTTAGAAGCTTAACTTGTTTTGTTTTCTTGATGCTTGTGAGTAAACAACTTAAAAAAAATGATTTTAAGAATATTTATTTGTTGTTTGTAAATCTGAATATTTGAAACTGTTTGTTTTGTACATGTATGCAAAATTCTTCCCAGTATATAGATATTAGTAGGTGTGAATGTCTGAAACCATCTCTGCCTTTGTGTTTCAGAGCATCAACCCCTGTCAAAAAGAAGAAAAAAAACCCCATTACCTTGTCATTCGATCAGTGCTAGGCCTTGACTTCAAAAGAAATTATGTGTAATTAAGTATGAAATAAAATTTAAAAATAGTTTCAAACAGGTTAAGTTTATACAGTAAAAATCATTGTGTGATTACAGAGTAAGATTCAAATTTAGAAAATTTCGAATATAATGATTTGTTACTCCAATCATATAACATGATACCTTAATCAAAAATAGGATTTTTAAGATGTAAATGGTGATTTTTAAGTGAGTGTTTACTGTGTAATTCGAAAATCAATCAAATGTGCATTTCTACAAATTTCTGATGATTGAATCGATTTTAAATGCTGAAACTTGTTACATAGCAAGATTTATTCTCCACGAACCCAGGAAAAATGCTAAAGGATTTTTCTAATGCGAGGATTTTGGGGTCGATTCGAAATTAGGGTTTTAGGTTCAGAATTTTTGGTGTTCTGTAAATTGGGTTTTCGTCGCCATCGCTCAATCGAGTGGCACGTGGATTTGGGTGATGGAAGCTGGGTTGTAGTTGAAGACGACGTCGGAATTTTAGACGTAACGGTGGGAGGAGCTCGGAGAACTTGGCGTTGACAGGTTTTAATGGTGAGGGCTTTGTTACTTCCAGGTTTGGGTTTTGAGTACTCAATTTTGATTTCGAGTAAATGTTGAAAGCCAGATGATCGTAGGCAGGTGCGTAGACGATGGTCGACTTGTTTGACGATCTGGTGATGACCGGAGAGGATCGGTGACCATGTGCACGTGCACGAGTATCCTCGCATGTCTGATTATTTCTTTGAAAGGTTGAAGCTTTTGAGAAGAAGGTTGTACACGAAGTGGTTCTCGGGTTCGAATGCGAGAAATTCCAGGATTGGCCCGGGTGAGTTCTCGGGGAAGTTTGTTGAGGGCTCGAGTGGTTTTAGTGATAGCAGGTTTTTTTTTAAATTTTTAAACAAAACCTGTTTCAGGTTTTAGAATTCAAACAGATTTTCAAAGTTTAGGAATGTTAGTGAAATATTTAATCACGTTTTGTTAAACAAATTCTTAAATGTTTTCAAATGAAGTTTAATGATATAATTGAGTCATTAATTAATATAAAATGGTTTATTCTTAATAAATTAAGGTGGATAATTAAAGAATTAATTAAATGATAAATAAATGAGAGTAATTAAAGTTAATTACTTAATGAAAGGATAATTACCCAATGTAATTAAAAATATTAATTATGTAATTACTTAAAGATTTATTAATCAAGGTGGTTAATTTATTATGTGATTAATTAAAGGTTGATAAAAAAAAATTTGATTAAGGTTAAGTTAATTATATGATTAAGGTTAATTGATAAATTAAGGTAATTAATTTAAGGATGATTAATTAAGGATTAATTAATTTATGTGATTTGTTAAAAGTTGATTTAATTAATTAAGATTAATTAATAAGTAATTAAAGGTAATTAAGTACGTGAAGATAATTATTTGACTTAAAAGTAATTAAATGATTAAAATTGATTAATTAAATGATTAAAGGATAATTAATCAGAATGATTTGTAATTAATTAATATTAATTAACCTAGATTTGTAGTTTATTCATAAGTAATTAATCTGGTATAAATTAATTATAATCAGATATTAATTGATCTTACTTATGGATGTTTGGACTATATTGGATGATTTGATTGTTTGATACCCCTGATATATGATGCTTTATGATACATCCCGATTTATGCTGTGATCTGTAATTTACTTATCTGTAACTTATATATCTGTGATCTGTACGATAAGCGTTATGATATACCGCTTATCAACTATATTTCTGTGTTTTAATCTGTGATGTAGTTTATTATCTGTGATATATATCTGTGATCTGTACGATAAGCGTTATAGTTTATATCGCTTATCAACTATATTTCTATATTTTGATCTATGATGATTCATCGTGTTGCACTATTGTGTTAAACCCCTGGATTACGCCTTTACACACACCAATATGGATTTCACGTGGAAATCGGTTAAGTCACAGATAAAGTTAAAATTTGATGTTTTTTTGAAATTGAAATTTTAATTTCAATTGATTTTGAAATTGGAAATTTCGGTTTAAAGTGAAAAGCTTTTGAAATGGAATTTCAAATATAAAAGTTATTTTGAATAACTTAACCGAGTTTTTTTGAAAGCTTAAATAATTAGATTTAAATTTGAATTCAAGTTTGAAATTGAATCCTATGATTTAAAACTAGGGATTGAAAATGTTATAAATGTGTTTATCTGAATTTAAACCATTTAAAAATGTAATTTTGAGAATTTGGATTTAACCCAAAGACTTTAACTCGTACGGATGAATCAGATTTTCTGAAATAAAAACTGTTGTTTTTAAATGGTAAAAGCTTTCAGATAAGAAATGAAATTCCAGTTAATTAAAGGAATTTCAAGTAAATTGAAAAATGGATTTTCCAAGTTATGAATGAATTCTTTTTGAAAGCTATGAATTAAATCTGTATATTTTTAACAGATTTAAAGTGATGATTTGTTTAAACCATTCGAAATGAAATTGTTTTGAAAGCTATGAGTTAAATCTTTGATTTAAAGATTTAACGAATAAATCAAATTGAAAGGGAAATTGATTTGGAAAATCTGTGAAGGAATCTTTGTGAAATTAAGTGAACTTTATGAATTGAATCTTTTTTGTTTAAAAAGATTAAAATGGTAATTTGTTAAACCATTTGTAAAGAAAGTTTGGGTTTAAGTTGTGACTTAATTGAAATCCAAATATCCGTATATTTTTAAATATTGCGCTCACTATTCGGGTTAGCCGGGAAAGGACCTTTGGGTCGTATAACTCATTCCGAATAGTGATACGTCGTATATGGATAGCATTTGAAGACCGGTGTTGAAGACCGGATATTTTCGAAAATGAAAGGACAACCTGTCGAATGTCTCTGCACTGAGTCGCGCCGGTATAGAGATTTATATCACTCTTTTTGTGACGGGAAGTCCGGACGTGATTGAAAGTTATCCGGAATTGCAAGGGCTTCGTGAGAAGTGCCTTCGGTTCTGTTCGAACCCGGAACAGACTTATATGGATACATGTCTGACATTACACTTTGAGAAATAAAGCCGATTTCTTTCAAATACATTTCTGTTTGGTGGCGGAGAATTTATTCTCTTAGCTTAACACCCTTCTCTGAGACGTACGAGCTCAGAGGTTATGTAGTTGAAGTTATCAGCGATATATCCCAATTTGGTAATGTGACATGCTGAGTGTTGCTGTGTGATGATCAGTGTTTGATCATTTGTGATATGATCATTTGTTTGATCATTTATCTTTGTGATCATAGGTTGATCATCTGTTGACCCAAAGCGTGGCTTTTTGAAAAAGCGTAGCTTTGTGGACGAGACTTTGTCGAGCCTCACAACCCGGTAATGGTCGAAACAGGAATCGTGCGGCAAGGTTTTCAGGGGTAGCTCCCCTAGGGTATGACCATTCCTTCTGGAAAAGGGTAGTATCATGGTATGGAGCCCAGATATTTACTCATGTGGATACACTTATTTATTATGTGTGATGTTGGTTTCGAGGCGCCTCGGTTAAAGGTCCCAAAGGACCGGGGGTGGCATATCTGAGGTTTCTTTTATCCCTTGGGAAAAGGGGTTGCCGGCCTTGTTTAGCAGAGAACGGTGTGGTTCTCGGAGCGTCCCGCCAGAGGCGTTTCTTTCGTGGAATAGGAAGTTCCTTAGCCTGACCATTTGTTGGAAATCCAAACAAAACAATACGAGCCCTGTACGGTTTTAGTTGTATTACCTGCCATGGAATGTGGTGGTAACCTGCTATTGAACATGGTAGCTATAGTAGGCATAAGTGCGAAATGTCTATGCTGGCTAAGATTTATATTCTACTTTCGAAATTGTTTTCTACACTATGCACTAGTAATAATATCAAATGATTTGATTTTGCGTAGTAAGCATCTTTGACTATCATAAGAAGAAATCTCCTCCAATTCTGCGTTTGCATTGTGTGTGTGGCGGGAGGTCTTATGGTAGTTTCATTTTTCAAAAGCATTGCGAATTGACTTTAAATTCTCTGCTGTTTGTTTTAAAGATAAACCGTTTTTGTTGCTCACACCAGTCCCATGACTGATCCGGAGTTTATTGTTCCCTTCCTAAACTCTGGGTGCTCATAATTTTCCACACGAGCAGTCTAGAGTTGGGTTTTTCAGATATTCAGGTTTAGTAGATTATCTGGAGCTAGTTCATTCATCGAAGTTGCTTATCTTGGAGTTGTGGATTCATTCTTGTCTGAAGATCATTTTGGAGTTATCATTTCTATTGATATTGTTCCGCTGCTGATGTTATCTTTTCTTTTCCGCTGCTATTTGTTGTATCATATCTCTGATGTATATTGATATTCATTGTATCACTCTGTTGTATCAGATATTGTATATCAATGTATTATTCTTTTATTCCGCTGTGTTATTTACTTAATGTTGTTATAAGCTCCCGAGAACCAGATTCGACATTTGAATCTACGGCATTTTGAGTACAAGTGAAGTACGGGTGCCGATTTTCGAAGGTCGAATTTTGGGTCTTGACATTTATTTGAATAGACTTTGTGATGGGATTTTTATGGAAAGGTCGGCATTCTGAAATTTGAATTGTTGTTAAAAGCAACTGGGCTTAAAGATGGCATTTGGATTCGAAGAGACCGGGATCGGATATCAGTAATATCCGGAACCACTTCGATTTAATAAGCACTATAATTCTGTATAGATTTGATTATAGAATCAAATAGGCTGGAATTAAATAAAATTAAGTATATTCGACTATTTTGAATAAGTAGCTGCACTTAGATATTATTTTAAATAATGGACTTAACAATAAAGTGTTGGATATAAAAAGTAAGAACTCGTAATGTTGGACGAGTTACCATGATTTTCAAAGGTGTTTTTACAACTTTAATATTTCAAATTAAAGAGGTTTTCTCACGCTGGTTTCCAGACTGACTCGGGTGTTACTTTATTGTAATGCTCGGGTCAGATCGAGTATTACAGATTTTCAGGTTAGGATGTTTGGAGCTTAAGAGACGAGCTGGATGGCAGAGACATATTAATTATTTTCCGCTGTATATTAGGGCTGTATAGACAGTAGTAGAGGACAAGTTGTTACAACTGTCCAGTTTTTGTTGTACTCTGATGTATGGAATGTATATTGACAGTTACAGCTTTTCATTATATAGAATGCTGTTATTTGTATATTATATTTATTCCGCTGCGATTGTGAGATTCTGTGTTGTTGTTTTCTGTTTCTTCTTCTACCTCTTTTTCTTCTTTTCCCACAGTCTGGAGTTTCCGGCACTTGATTGCTCGGCACTCTATACAGTGAACGTATTAGTGTCGATTTTCGGGGTCGAAAATCTCTCTTCGGGCTGTCACACCCAATTTCAAAACAATACTATATCAGTTGGTCTTGTTTAAGTGTTTAGGAATCCATGTCGACAACGTTGAACAGGCCTGTCAACCAAAATTCATAAGCCACTTAACAGATCAAACAATATAATATAAAACATTTTATATCACTAACAAATACGCGCTCTTGTATATATACACTCAAACTCATCGTAAGGCATTCCCTTACCTCTTAATGAATTGCCCCCACCAAAGCTAAGGTCTCGCTTAACCTTGCGCTTTGATACCACGCTGTAACAACCTGCCTTTTCGAACCCCGAAAGTCGACACTAATTCATCCACGGTATTGATATGTCGAACATCTAAGTGCTGAAAAGACTGATTGTTAGGGGAAAGAAAGGAGATAGAAGATAAGAAGAAAATAAACAATCGTAGAATCTCACAACACAACAGACTAACATATATTAATCAACATAATTCTTTATAAAGTCATTTCCAAAATGATACATCAGAGTCATACTAATACAATTCTACGCTTGGACAGTTATAACAGTCTGTCCCTACCTAACCGATACAAGATACATATAATACATCAGAAACAAGATAATAACTAGCTATTGATGAAGCCTCCTGCTCCAAGCTCCTCCAAAATGCATCTGTGGGAAAACCTGAACTACTTGGCTGCCCATAAAAATTTAAGCACCCAAAACTTTTAGGGAAAGAAAATAAAAATCCAGGTCAGACATGGGTCTGGTGTGTGAGTAAACTCAAACAATTGAATTATTATGTTTAAAAACCTTTTAAAATCAAAGGTATCTCGTAAAACCATGATGCACACAAACACGACGAGTTTTTACCTTACGATAACCAAAACTATAGAAAATCCAGTGATATTATAATAATGTCTAGAGTACAAATACTTACTAACCATAGCCGAAATTGTTACATTAAATAAATTCCAGCATAATAGTTATACAATTAAAACCGTAAAGGCATGTATTGTAAAATGGATTCCATATAATGACTGGGCTACTGGGGTACCGTTCGTCATGGTGCATCTCTAGATAAAATAACACCGAGGACCTTGTCGGGATCCCCTGCCAACACAGGACTGGCCTACCACTTGACTAGTAGTACCGAATATGATCACCCCTCTGTTAATGGACCTCGAACCATACAAATGAGAGATAATATCGACTCTAGATAGAGATGATCATACCTTACTTGAGAGCGACCCACTTAGCCTACTACATCTCCAATGTTTTATTCATTCTCGGTTGATGTGGCCGGAGGCTATGTTTTATCTTTATTTAGCACTTCCCACTTGTAATGCTACACTGCCCTCCAAGCATCAATGCAATGCTAGCATTCATCTAGACAAGTTCGTTCTAGGACTGAACGAAACCTAAGGCACTACTTCGATTACATCCTTTTAGGGGAAACCCTCCCAGGATTAATAGCAAATAGCCCTTGCACTTCAAAGCTCTATCTTTGATTCCATATTCTTAAAGATGTCTTCAAGTCGAAATGCTTGAGTTGGATCAAAGTAGTTATCGGATAACATATCCTATCCTGATCTCTTCGAAATAACTTTCGATAATTTCTGGTAAATTCAACCCTGGTTCTTTAGGAAGTAAGTAGACAAAAGATAAGAGCGGAGATCACTTCCTAACCTTTAGTGGACAGATTTCCTAATCGTTTATCCCAAAAGAACGAAATGAATTTATACGTACAATATAACACCACCGACGGTAACTATACCATATAATTTCCGTGTTTCTCCTAGATATTTCCAAAGTTACGTTTTGGTCCGAATTTTGATTGTCGGTTATTTAACTATCAAATAAACAAACATTCAAACATGGATTTAATCTCATATGGACTCCACTAAGCCTTATTTAATTAATATTTAATTAATTAAAATCATTTTATAAACATTCGATCAAAAGATCTTTACAAAATACTATTCCCAAACCCCTTACATCCCTTTTATACTTGAAAAAAACATTTATATACTTATCTCAACGGTATAAGTATATTTACCAAACTTTACAAAAGTTTCCTTCTTTTCAAATTTCTTTTTGAAAACATTACTTCCTATAAACCGATCCACTTATCCTTTATAAAAAGTTCCCTTTTAAAAGCTCACTTCACATTTAAGTATCTTTATAAATTTCCAAAATCAATTTATAAAACATTTTTATAAGCTGTAATTCAATTTACAAAACCACTTTACAAACCTCTAAAATCATTTATAAAACATTTCCCCATTTAAACTCCTTTGATAAATCTTCCTTAAGAAAAATCCTTTTTAAAATACCTTTTGCAACTTATCCTTTTAAATCACTCTAACTAAATCATTTTACTTAGTAAAACCTATTTTATAAACAAGTTGTTATTTATAAATAACTTTATCAAATAATAATATAACTTGAAAATCATTTATAAACCCTAAACCCAAATTGATTAAAGAATTAAAATTAATTCAAATCCATACTTTATAATTTCAAAAAGAGCTTAGCAATCCCAATGGTAATAAATTAAGTTACCATTAAACATCAATTTCACATCCAAGTCACTTAACCGGTTATTTACATAAGTCAACATATATGTAAATGCAATTCATATCCAAATCAGGGAATAACATGTCAATACAACTCAACTAGCATATACATGTCCAAATAACATAATATTAGGGTGGTGATTTGCTCTGCTAAATAGATGTCCAAAACAATTCAATCAATTTATAGCAGAACGACCTACTAAACACATGCCCATACGAACAACAATACATTATAGCAGAATGGTGATTTATTCTGCTAATAGATATCCACACAAATCAAACAATCTACTTATAGTATAACGGGGATTTATTCTGTTAACACATGTCCACACATCAAACAATTACATAACTCATTCACAATTGTTTGTGTACTTAATGGTATCGACATTTGAATCCCTTGTGTTCAAAACCATCTTTGAAAAAGAAGTATAAAACAATTTGATTCTCGAAACAAAGGATTTAAAACTTAAAACTCCTTTTTAAAATGATTAATTACAAGTCAAACTCTTTATTAAATCATAATTAATCTTTATTAAATTTGAACTTAATCTAATTAAACTTTAATAAATAATTTATTAATTAATTAAACCCTCAATTAATCCTTTATTAATTAATAAATAATAATTTAAAACCTTTATTAATAATCAACTATTAATTAATCTCAATTAATTAATTAAATAATCTTTTATTTAAAACTTAATTAATAAATTAAACATTAAATAAATAATTTATTTTAAATTAAAGCCTTAATTAATTAATCATTAAAAATAATTAACAATGGATTTAGTTAAATAATTAACCTTATAGTTAATTAATAATTAATTAAAAATAAATAGTGTACATAAAATATATTTAATTAAAAATTAATTAAAATAAATCTTATCTTTAAAAGATAATTAATCAATAACTAATATTTACTAAATTATAATTTATAAACCCTGTTTAATCTTAATTAATTATTAATTATTTAAAATTAATTAATAAAAATTAAATCATTGAAAACTTAATTAACTTTATAAAACATTATTACTAAGTTTATAAAACATTTTCAAAACACTTGAAGTTAATAAAACCAAATTTTGCAAAAGTCGGATTTTTAAGAAAAACTGCATTTATAGCGACTATCGCTACAGATACCCGTAACTTGGAAATATTTTTCTTACTTTACTTTGAAAGTTATCATTTCTGGAAGTTTACTTACTTTTTCCAAAACATAAAGTAAGCCTTGTAAAAGTAAAATAAAGTTTGAAAACTTAAAATCGATTTTGATTCAGACAAAAGACTATAGTTTTACACATGGAATTCCATTCATTTTTAACACCAAAGATGCTAACTTTTATTAGCATATACCAAAAAATTCAAGATCACAACATAATCATACATGCCACATCCACAAACCTAAGCAAGATCGAATCACATAAACAAAGTTTACAGCTTTCCAAACAACGCTATATTTAGACTTTAATTTCAAGTCTAATTTACAATCACACTCAACCAACACTTATAAAATCAATCACATCATAAACTAAGATTTCAACCAACAAATTATACCACAATTTAACCAACATACAAAAGTTTAAACCTTGAATTTAAAAACTAAAAGTTTACTCACCAAAATCTTTGAAAAGTTGAAATGCTTTAGAACTTGTAAAGCATGGAAAACCACCAAAATCAACTCGAAAATGGGTAATTTTCTCCTTGGTTTTTGACCATGTTACTCTTGGAATTTTAGAAAGTTGTCAAAAGAAAAGTTCTTGAAAATTCTTTTCTTATCATTTAAAAAAAAAGAATCACTCAATTTGGATTTGTTTTGAGGGAGATATGGTTAAAAGAAGAAGATGTATTTTCGAACTAAAAAGTTTGAGTCCAAAAATAGGTCTGAAAGAAATATATTTTGGCATAGTTAAGGTCAAAATTTGAAGAAGGGATAGAAATAAAAGTTGTAGCCACTGAAATTTTACATGGTTTTAAATAAAGAAAACCTTTAGATTGGAGATGAGGAATATATGATGGAAAGAGGAGGAAAAATTGAAGGAGGAAAGGGCTATTTATAAGCAAAAAAAAGTAAATTACCTGAACACCCCTTGTCCTTTACCCTCCACCACCTTGTGCCACCTCACCAAGCTTATCCCCCTTCTTGTATTGTGCTCCAACATCCATCTAATGATAATAGTACTTATGTCCCTTCATGTTTCAAAAGGCATCTTTATATATATATACTTATTTTTTTATTTTTCTACTTTTCTTAAAATGTCACATCATTTTTAATAACTTTTTATATATATATATCAAAATATATTCTAACTTATATATAAATGTGTAGATTTACATGAATATATTTTTATTAGAGTTTTACAATGTTTTCGATAACTTTTAGCCGACGAAAAGTCGAAAATTCGGAAAATAGTTTTCGGTCACATTTTTGATTTTTCTTCGAATTAAATATTTTTGTAAACCAAATTTAAAAACTATTTCATCATTATTATATATTATTAAAAAGAGTTTTATTTTCATTACAAAACATATATATTGAATACTTAAAATTAATTAAATATTCGCAAATCAAAGTTGTGAAATTCAAGATCGTTACACTTACCTTATCTTTAATGAATTACTCATCCTAGGGTATTACTAACCCTATCTCTGATGAGACGTTACCCCTATCAGGCTCAAGTGTTCGCACAAACTTAGTTCTGATACCAAATGTGATGACCCACCCTTTCGACCCTCAGAAATCGATGCTAACACATCCCTGGTATTCACGTGCCGCAAAACCAAGTACCGGAAGGACGGATAGTTAAGGGTAAAAGAATAATAAAGACAAAACAAAATCTTATACGAATGGAATAACATATATTATTTTAATATATATGATCTTTACAGTGGAAATTTTAAATACATTTATCAGAGTCCATCTTATAAATTAGCCTGGACAGTTATAAATCTCTGTCCTTATAAATGTCGAATGCAATCAGTAAACTAATGCATCAGAAATGGAAATGGAGAACTATCTACAGGAACATCTTCAGCTTCGAACTTCAAGTCCATCACAATGCTCCATGTTAAACCTAACTACTTGGCTACCCGGAAAAATAATGCACTCAGAGTTTAAGGGAAAAGAAAACAAACTCCAGCTCAGTCATAGGATTAGTGTGGGAAACTGAAAAACATGGGTATTGGAAAACAAAGAGTATCTCATAAGACCACGCCACACATAAACACAAAACGAGTTTTCACCTTATGATAACCAAAACATTTACTAAGAAAAATCAAGGATATTATTTTTAATGACATTCTTTGAAAATCCTTTCAAATAACATATTAATCACAGCCGAAATGATTACATTAATCAAATTCCAGCATACTAGGCTCTACAATTAAAACCGTAAAGGCTCATATTGGAGAATGGATTTCACATAATGACAAGGTATAGGACTACCTTCTGATAGTGCATCTCTAGAAAAATGCACCGAGGCACCAACGGATGGTACTCTACCAACACAGAACTCTCACTAACCTCGAAACCCTTGGGCTGTGACATATAAATAGTCTCTTCTAAATCATAATTTAGAAATGCTGTTTTCACATCCATTTGCAATATTTCATAGTTATAGAATGCAAAAATGCCCATCATTATCTAAATGGACTTAAGCATTACAGCGGGAGGAAACTATTTATATGGACAGATGGACAAGAACGAATAGGCATATCGAATTGGGTCGAAACGATAACAACGGCTCGAAAAGCCCGTTTCGTCCCTGAAACGAAAGTAGGTCATCCCATATATCAAAATATGGGTTTTCGATATTTTTAAACTCAATGGAACTAGTTTCAAACCCTAATTCCATTGTATACAGAAGTTAGCTTTTAAAATCGAATTATATTAATCAAATTCATTTAATTGATTTCTACGCGTTTCAAGTCCGCACGATCAAACGATAAGTCTGATCGCTACGAAACTTGAAATCCTACAATAATTCACTGTTTCGGATCCGATGAAACTAGTTTTGTCGAAATCCAAGATAGTGGCCAAAATGGCTATTTTTACGTTAATTAAATAAATTATTATTAAATTGATTTAATCACTTTTTAAATTTCAAATTTAAAAGTTTATCATTTTATCATTCTTGATTACATAGAAATTTACAATCCTTTAAAATAAAATTTCCATATTAAATCTGAAACTAAATATTGCACAAATTTCAGCGTTCAATTACAACTGTAATAAAATCCCAGTTAATAATAATTTAATTCCAATCAAATCCTTTTATTTCGATTTACACTCTTATTATTTAATCATCCAACACCTTATGAATATAATTAACATTGGTTTACATTTTATTGCATTCATATTCTACAGTTATCATCTTAACTCATATTAATTGCAATATTTAATTATATTAAATTCATTAATTTCCAAATTAATTCCAAACATATTAAATAATGAGATGATAAATAAACAATTGTTATTTTTAAGTAATTTAATCACATTTATAAATTTATTGTTTACTAACAAAGATTATAACTACTTACCACATCACTGATTTCATATTCTATATTAACCAATTTCAATTAATTACGTACAATCTCACCATTAAATACAACATTTAATTTATTCCTTATTTACTATTATAACCAAATCAACTTTACAATAATTTCAATTGATTGAAATTATATTAAAATAGTTATCAATAACATTCAAACAACATTATTAAATCATATTCTAATTATTTTTCTCGTTAATAAATCATAGATTTTAATTTCTCACAATATTAAATTTCAAAATCTTATTTAATTTAATATTTTTAATTATCAAAAATATGGGTCGTTACATTTATTAAAGGAGTTTTGTAAATATAAAGTTGATTAATAAAATGAATTTTGTAAATATAAAAGAGAATTATAAAAGGTGTTTTATAAAAGAAATTAGATTAGATTTCTATAAATGATCTTTATAACTTATGATGGTATAGAAAGTTTTCTTTTCATCCTTAACACCAAATTTCGAGGTAGGGAAATTCGTTTGTATCCGCGAGAGTTTAAGAATGTAAGTCGAGGCATGGATAGTACGCTAACTTGTCCAACTACATTATTAATCGAGGGATAACACAAGTTTGAAATCGGGAAGTGATGGTAAGTATATTTGGTCTAATTTCTATACAATCCATTTACTTACACCAAAAGTGATTTGGGAATGACATTTGTTTTAACCCAATTAAGTATAGTGTTGGAAATAAAATCTTTCTTATGATTTTGTGAATATGCTTATACCATTGAGATTAGTATATAAATACTTTTCTAAGTATTAAAAGTGAAATGGTTTGTGAATATACTTATACCAATGAGATAAGTATATGGATATTTTTTCCAAGCATTAAAATAGTATAAATGAATAATGAATGAGTAGTATATATATGTATATCTTTGTAAAAGTATTTTGACACAAGTATTTACAAAGTGATTTTAACTAGTGAAAGGATTAATCAAAGAGGCTTAGTGGTTGCTTATGTGCTTAACCATGCTTGGTTTCCATATGAAGTTAAATCTCTGATTGGATTGTTTGCTTATTTGATAGTTAAATAACCTACTATCAAATATTGGCCAGTATTGAAATATCAATTGTTTGTTCGGAGAGACCGGGATCAGATATATTATCTGAAAACCACTTCGAACTGGCATAAGCGTTTGAATTGAATACATCTTGAAGATGATGGAATCAAAGACGGAGTTCTTTGAAGTACAAGGGCTACTTGCTACTTATCCTGAAGGTGATTCCAAAATGGATGTAGTTGAAGTAGTGCCTTCGGTTTGTTCAGTCCTAGAATAACCTGTATGGTTGAATTCTGGTGTTATATTTTTGCCTGGAGGGCAGTGTTAGCATTCCAAGTAGGATTTGCTAAAAGGTAAAACGTAAACCCAAGCCTCACACCCGGAAATGACTAAAACATGGTAGATGTGGCATGGCTATATGGGTCACTCCCATTAGGGTATGATCATCACTGGTATCTAGATTGATATTTACGGATTATATATGCTTGTGGCCATGGAAACTGTTTGTCAATGTAGCAGTCGGGGTAGTGATCATATTCAGTACTATCTAGGAAGGGGTAGGCCAATTCTGTATTAGCAAAGGTGCAATGTTTGCAGGCTTGGTACATTTTATCTAGAGGTGTGCTGTACAGAAGGCAGTCCCTTACCTTATCGTTGTTGGTATCCATTTTCCAATACGTGCCTTACGGACTTAGTTGTATAATAAATATGTTGTTGAATGTAATTAATGTAACCATTTTGGCTATTTTAAATATTTATTTTAAACCCTAGACATTATTATAAAACCACAAGATTTTTTAATAAAAATTGTTTGGTTATCATAAGGTAAAAACCCATCCATGTTTATGTGCGACGTAGTCTTGCGAGATACCTTTATTTTGAAAGGTTTTATAACATTAAAAATCCATATGATTTGAATTTCTCACGCTGACTTACCAGACTGAGTCATGCGTTATTTTCTTATAATACTCGGGTCAGCCCCGAGTATATTTCAGATTTAGTTATGGATGCTTTGAAGCTACAGGACACGAGTTGGATGCCCCTAAGATGTATTCATATATCTTTTATTTCTACTTCATTTCTTGTATTGTAATTATCAGTGTTTGTGAGGATAGGCTATTATAACTGTCCAAACTGATGATAGGTTAGTTTGCTCTGATTGATATATGTATATTATAGTTTTCTTTTGTAAAGATTATGTTTATATTTTATATTACTCATCATGATGTGAGATTTTGTTCTGTCTTTTATTTTCTTTCACCCCAACAATCCATCTTTTCGACACTCGGATGCTCCGCACATGAATATCATGGGTGTATTAGTGTCGACTTTTGAGGGTCGAAAAGACTGGTCGTTGTACGTGGTATTAGAGCTTAGGTTGAACGAACACCTAGGCATTGGTGGGTAAAACTCATTAGAGAAAGGGTTAGTAACACCGTAGAATGAGTTTGAGTATATGTGTATATGGTTTACTCCAACCTTTTTGTTAGCCTCTTCTAATTTATTTAAATTTTAAAAGTATTAAATTATTTATTTTATAGAAAAGTTAATATAATAACGATGTTTATTATAAAGGAAAAGGAAAACAGGGGTTATCTATTATAATAACGTGATTCTATTTTAAAAGAAGATAGAAATATTTTTAGAATAAATATTGGTAAAACGCTTTATACAAAACGTTGTATAGAAAGATAGATTTATAAATGGTATTTTATAAATAAAAGAATACATTTATAAATGGTATTTTATAAATGAAAGAAATGATATCATTTTGATAAATTGGAAAAATATATCACATTTGTGAATTTATAGTGATATATGGAATGATCATTTTATAGAAAGTATTTTGTCCTATCTTGAAACCAAAGATTTGTGATAAGTATATGAGATATAAAATCAGGAGATTTATAAAAGGAATTTTATAAATATAAAGGAGATTATAAAAGGAGATTTGTAAGTACAAAGGAGATTTGTAAGTATAAAGGAGATATATAAAACGAGTTTTGTAAATATAAAAGAGATCTATAAAATGAGTTTAATAAAAGAATTGGGATTTGATTTCTATAAATGATCTTTATAATTTATGGTTGTAACGACCCATATTTTTGGCTATTTTAAATTATTAAATTTAATGTAATTATTGGATAAATATGGGTAGAAATAAAATTTAACGATTTATTAATATTGATTTATTGGATAATTAAATTGTTTAAAATTTAATATTACAAATTATTTGGATAATTTAATTCTGGATTTAAGATGATTGAAACTGATATCTGAAATTGATTTAAATTTTATTCAAAATATGAACGAAGATGGCTAACATTTAAAATTGAATTTAAATGTGAATAATTTAAATTTTCAAATTTATATTTTAATTAACGTGTAAAATAGCCATTTTGGCCACTGTCTTAAATTTCGACAAAACCAGTTTTATTGGATCCGTAATGGTGGATATTTGTAGGATTTCAAGTTTCGTAGCGATCGGACTTGCCGTTTGGCCGTGCGAGCTTGAAACGCGTAGAAATTCAATTTCAAATTTTATTTAAATAATCGATTTTGAAAAGCTATCTTCCGCATACGATCGAATTAGACCTCGGAACTAGTTCCATTGTGTTCGGAATGGGGGTAAAACGTTATAAACGCCTGACGGCATGCTTCGTTTGAGGTTCGGATTTACGTGGGCCATTCGGGCTAGATATTTAAAATATAATATGATTGTTTATTTCCTTCTGATTAACTCGTTCAAACCCGTATCCACTTAACCCTCTCGCCTTCCCCTTTTATCATTTTCATCTGTGACGAAATCATTAAAAAAAAGAGGCCGATCAAAAATCAAAAAAGAAAAAAGAAAAAAATACACGGCAGCTTAAAAAAAAGCTTGAACAACGAGCAAGACGAGGGTGTGCTATGGATCTGGTCGCCTTCACCGATTTAGGGCTTGAGTTCTCGAATCACGTGCGCGATGGTGAAGGTAGGCGGCCGTTGTTGGCTGGCGCATGGGAGTGCGCGATGGAAGGTGGCGATGGGCGAACGAGGGTTAGGGTCGCACGCGTGAGTTGGACGTCGTCGAGGCTGGGTAGTTTCTGGTGAGGCGCGCGCGATGAAGCTGTTCGTGTGGGAAGGTTTCACATTTTTTTTGTTTTGTTGGGTCGGCCTGGTTTAATCACGCGTGAGAGATGGAAGGAAGATGGTAACATTTTTGTTTATTTTTATTTTTATGTTGTTAATTAAATTTAATAACATTCAAATGATAATTAATCGATATCTTTTGCATTCGAGGCCTGTTTTGGATGAAATAAATTGCAGTGGATTCGTATTAACGTCGTCTACAGCTTGGAGTGGAAGTGATATTTATTTAAAGCTGAAATATTTTCGAGTTCAAATAGAAAGGTGAGTGTTTATACACTCACCATTGACTAAAATAATTTTTATGTCAGTTAAATTATATCGTGAAGTGGTTTGAAATTTATTGGTTGTTGTTTGATAAGTTTAAATTGACATTTAAATTGACATTTGAATTAATTGATAGAATTTGAATTGACAGTTAAATTGAATTAGAATTTAATTGCTCGTAAAATACCCGAAATTGATAATTATGAAATTGTTGAAAATTTTATTGACTGTTGGATGATTGGTTGTAATGGATGCTATTGGTTGATATTTGGATGTTTATTTATTTTGATATATCATGTTATCATCCTGTATATTATTTATAGTATATAAAACTGTAAATTTAATTATTTCAAATAAATTAAGAAATAGGTTGAAATGATATATACCTATGGCATTTATTTTGGATTGAAATGATATATATCCATCCCTGAAATTAAATTGAAATAATTGATTCACTTGGCCATAGGATAGATAATTATATACGAACACCGGATTGGTTAAATTAAGTGATTTTAAAATTTTATTTTGAAATTATTTTAAATGATTTGGGTTTAATAAATAAAATTGAATTTATGGGAATCGAATTATTTTCAAACTTGGGAATCGAAACGTTGAAATTTAAATTTGGTAAACGAAATTGTTTAAATAATCGAAGCTAAGATTTTTAAGGTTATAATCGAAATATAACGTGAATGGAAGAAATTGAATTGCTTTAAAGATTTGGACTTTCATTCGAACTTTGAATATTGATAAGTAAAGGTGATATAATACGGTATTTCGAAATTGAGTTCGAAATTGAATTATATTTGAAGGTTTGGATTTTTAATTGAATATTGAGGGTAAATCTGATTTAAGTGTTTGAATCGATATTTTGGAAATCGAACTCAGAATTGATATAAATCGAAATGGTTTAAATTGGAAATTAATTTGAAATTGGAAATTTAAATTAATTTGGAATTGGAAATTAATTTGAAATTGGGATTTAAATTAATTTGGAAATGGAAATTGAAAGTGAAAGGAATTTGTGAATTGAAATCGAAATTTATTCAAGTTGGAATCGGAATTGAATCGATTAAATCGAAATGGAATTTGAAATTGATTTGGGTAGGAAATTGGGAAGTTGACCGGTTTGACTTTGAAATTATTTTTAAAAATGAATATTTTAGTATAAATGATTTAAAATCTATATTCTTTAAATATTCAAATTATTTTGATTTTCCAAACTATTTTACTATATAAACCATTTTTGTATTCAAATTATTTTCGATTAAACTATTTAAATATTTTCTATTAAACTATTTTTAACCATTTAACTATTTAAATATTTTCTATTTAACTATTTTTAACTATTTAATTATTTTAATCTGTTTAAACTATTTTCTAAAATTCAAACCGGTTAAAGGGTAAATTGTTTATATTTAAATTTTGGATTTAAATACGAACTAGATTAAAGTGAAGATCATAACCTAAATTGAATTTGAATCAAATTTTGGAAGTGAAATCGATTTATCGGACAAAATTGATAATTTTGAATATATGATAATTTCGAAATGGATTCGATTTTAAAGCGAATATATGATGATTTGAAATGGATTTGATTTTGAAACGAATATGATATTTTGATATCAAGTGCAAATTGTTTTCGAAATGTAGAAGAACCAACCGGTGTGTGAAATGACGATTGGTTGTTAAAGAGACCGGGGCCTCTTATTGAAATACTCTCTTTCAATATTGGAACCACTTTGACAACCGTGTACGCGGTGGATGATATCCAGAATATAGTGGTTGAATTGGTGACGTTTCCTAGAATGAAGTAAGAGAACGATGATGGATAGCCTTGACATTCGTGTCATAATTAAAATGACTAAAACAGGTGCCTATGTCTGGCCAATGAGGTTAGCTACCTCTAGCGACGTTGATCCCTCGTATTACTATTGTGGTTTCAGATTCGATGGGTGCACCTTATTTGTCGTTTGGATTGATTGTCGCGATCGGCCACAGATGGGTTACGACCAGCCAGAAAGGGTAAACTGGTAGAATCCTACCTTGGGCATTGCCTCACGTGCCTTGTCATATTTATCCTTATACGAGCCCATTACGACTTTGGTTTAAAACTGTAAAAATGTGTTAAGGTGGATCAATGTAAAGCCTTAACGCTATTTTGATATTGATTTTACTGATAGACATTATCTATTATAGCGTATACTACTATATATAAATAGTTTAACGGATCCTTAGGAGATGAAAATCCCGTAACATATCTTAAGTTATTGCACTCATATTTGTGATATTGATTTGACTTACATAAGAGTATTTTAGTCCTGACTCGAGTGTTTTGTCTTTTTATTACGCTCGGGGCCGGTCCTGAGTTTTTTAGTGTATTGAAGACTATTCTTTGGAGGATGAAGACGGAGTTTTGGTATATTACTATTATTATTATTCCCTGCATCATGCTATTCTGCTGTATTGATTATTTATTCCTGGTGTATATATATAACTCTGATAAATGTGTGTAGATTATAATCAAATGTATAGTAAATGTTTCATGAATTGTTTATTTGATTATTATATTTTATCGTTTCTGCTGTGAGATTCTATGTTTAGTTTTCTTCTTCTCTTCTTATTTTTCTTATTTAACTCCATTGATCATCTACGTTTCGGATTGCTTAAGTTGGACATGTGTGGATTATTGTCGATTTAAACCTTCCAAAATGTGGGTCGTCACAGTTGGTATCAGGGTTTAGCGATAACCTTGGCTTTGTGGGGCTTGACTCATTAGAGATAGGGTAGTAATACCCTAGAATGGGTCAGTTTGAGTGTATATATATGGGAGAGCGTACTTGTTAGTGTTATAAAATGTTTTATATTGTGTTTACTTATCCGTTGAGTTGTTTATGAATTCCGGTCGATATGCGGGACGCCGTGTCATCGATAGGGGTTTCTAAACACTTAAACGAGGCAAGTCGACATAATATTGTTTTAAAATCGGGTAAATGAAATAGTTTTCCTATATTATATTATATATATAATGTTAATTTTATTTAATGAAATTGTTATTAGGAGATGATAATATTTAGTTATCATCGATTATTGGTTGAATTAAAATAAAATGGATACTTTGTTAATTTATTTTACGAAACATTCGATAATTAAATTGAATTGTAATATGAATTGCAATAAGCATTGGTTAAAATGATCAAGTTGTAAATTAATGAAATATTTTGGTAAATAAGTTAAGAAAATTTGTATAAGTATATTTATAATATAGCTTATATATAGAAATGATTTTAAAAATTGAGAATTTTAGAATTTAAAACCTTTTGTTTTCAAAATTATTTTCCAAAGCCTTAAAAATTAATAATAGTATATTTGAAAGAGTTTTGACTAGAAAAATATTTTGAAAATATTTGTGAAATAAATAAAGCATTAAACTCGCTTGGTCATTGAGAAATAAATTCTGGGGATGGCTGCAGCATCGCCAGTATTCATTTCCGGGTTTCTAGGTAAGAATTGCCACCAGAAGAAATTTCTTTTCGATTAAAACAGGTTTTGATTATGAAAAAAATATATTTTAAGTATAATTTATTAAATATGTGAATGTTTGAATTTATAATTGAAAATAGTATATAAGAAATAAGTTATAACTTATAAACTTTAATAGGAAAATAAAAACCAAATTTAAAATGGTTAAAATTTTTGGATAAGCAAAATAATTGACTTAAGAAATATTAAATTGATTGAGTTAGTGAAATGAAATAAATAAAATATAGTTTACCTCGTGAAAGCTTAAAATAAAAATTGAATTGCATTTGAAATGAAGTTGATAAATTAACAAAATGGAATTTTGAATGAAGTAAATTTGTATAACTTGTAGATTTGAGAATTAGTAAGCTAAAGATGAATTTAAATTTGTAAAATGGGAACGATAAGAAATTTAACTTGAATAAAATTAAATAAAATGAGTAATGGATTAAAATGAAATGAAGTTTAACTTAATATTAAATAAATTGAATTAGATATTAAATAAAACTTGAGGAATCATTAAAGTGAATTAATTCAACTTAACTATGAAATGGATTAATCAAATGAATATGATTTTTTTTAAAATGAAATGTAATTTAAGTATGTAAGAAATTGAATAAAAATAAATGAATGTAAGTAAAATTAATATGGTTAATTGAATTTAATTTAAATTGGATATAAATAAATAAAATGCAAGTGGAGTGGTTTAAATAAAAATTGAATGTTAACTAATATAATATGTAATAAATTATAAAATGAAGTTAACTTAAGAGAGATTAAATGAATTGATCATGGAAGGGAAATATATATATTTATTAATATGAATTGAGATATAAGGTAAAAAAATTACTTTAGTAAATTAATAATATGAATTTGAATAAATGAAGTAAATCGATGAGTTAATAATAACTTAAAATATGAAGTAATAATAATGAACGTGATTGTGTTGTATAAAATATTTATAATGAATTAGATAAATTTATAAATGATGTTAGTATAAAAAGAAAAGGAGGATATACTAGGTGAAAATATAATAGATTTACTTAAGCATGGTTAAGTGGAATAATTTTTATAAATGATTCATAAATGAATTGATATGAAATAGGTTAAAAAATGAAACAATTGGGATTTCACAAATTGAATTGAATAAATTGAATGTAAATGAGATAAATTTGAATAAATTGAAAGAAAACCAAATTATGAATGTGGTTAAGCATTTGGATAAGCAAAAGGCAATCAATGGAATGTAAATTAAATTTAAATGTGGATGAAACAAATGTAAATAATTGAAACAAATAGATTGAATGTAACTATATTGAATTGAAATAAATCAAATGTGAATGCAATAAATATCGTTTGAAAGAAAAGAATGAATTGAAACCAAATTTGTTGAATGTAAATTAATTAAAAGCGAATGAATTAATTATAAATCCATTGTATGATTAACGAAATAAATAATTAAGTGAATGTGAATCAATTTTAAATATATAGAATGTGGTATGGAATTAAATTACCTAAGTGTAATTAATTATATGAATGATTGAAATGAAATAAGTGGATGTGAGCTTAATAACATTTAAATGAAAGAATTTTTTTTTTGGAAATAAATGAGATTGAATATAAGTCGATTCAATGTTATGAATAAATGGAAAATGAGCAAATAAAATGTTAATAAAAATTTAATGTTAGTAAGAATGAGAATGTATTAATTTAAATATTGACATTGAAATGAAAATTTTGATAGTTAAGAATTGAATTGAATGAATATTGATTTGTCGGATGATTTGTTTTGTTGTAAATCCTTGTTTAATTGTTTTGAGTGCATATGATGGTTGTATGGTTGCATATTTGTGCTCGTGTTTGTGATTTGGATTCAAAATGCATGTTTTATACTTATTAGAACTTATACATGTTCTACATCTTATTATAAGTGACTAACATTCCAAATTGAGTTGAGATAGGTACATACGAAGATCGTTTGGGCGTATACGGGGATTTATATGCTTTGCTTGCTTAATACGAGCGAACTCGCTCGTATTATTATTAATAAGGTACGTATCTCGGATTACATATCGCGATTTTATATTTTTTCCCTTCGGGATGCCTCATCATTGAGATGAGATGTATATTTGATATATATTGGATATATTTGTGTTATATATTGAATTGTAAAAATTTTCTGATCGAGTCGCGCAAAGGAGACTCTTCCAAAATTTTCCGTAAATTCGGGAGTTAGAAAATTTTTGAAGATTTTAAAAAAAATTATAACTTGTTTTTTTTATAAGTTATATTTTCCGTAAACCAATAGAAGAGTGGCGTAGTAAAAGCGTAGTAATAAGATTTAAAAGTTATAAGTGATTATTTGAATAAAATCCATTGTATGTTAAATTCCTTACTTAACGCCTTTTCGAGGACGAAAAGTTTTGAGTATGGAGTATGTAACGACCCGTATTTTTGGCTATTTTAAATTATTAAATTTAATGTAATTATTGGATAAATATGGGTAGAAATAAAATTTAATGATTTATAAATATTGATTTATTAGACAATTAAATTGTTTAAAATTTAATATTGGAAATTATTTGGATAATTTAATTCTGGATTTAAGATGATTGAAACTGATATCTGAAATTGATTTAAATTTTATTCAATATATGAACGAAGATGGCAAACATTTAAAATTGGATTTAAATGTGAATAATTTAAATTTTCATATTTTATATTTTAATTAACGTGTAAAATAGCCATTCTGGCCACTGTCTCAAATTTCGACAAAACTAGTTTCATCGGATCCGTAATGGTGGATTTTTGTAGGATTTCATGTTTCGTAGCGATTGGACTTGTCGTTTGGTTGTGCGAGCTTGAAACACGTAGAAATTCAATTTCAAATTTTATTTAAATAATCGACTTTGAAAAGCTATCTTCCGCATACGATCGAATTAGACCTCACATCTAGTTCCATTGTGCTCGGAATGGGGGTAAAACTAGGCCTGTCAACGGATACAATCGGATACGGATAGTGTTGTATCCGAATCCGTATCCGAAAATAAAAATCCGAATCCGTATCCGATATCCGCGGATACCAGTTGAAGAATATCTGTATCTGTATCCGTGGATATTTTCGGATATCCGTATCCGGCTCAACGGATACGGATATTTTCGAATATCCGAAAATATCTGTATCCGAATTTCAAAATGTATATCTGAAAATGCATAATGCATAAATTGCAGCAAATACAACATATAATTGTAGCAAATTTATCGTAAAAGCAAATATATAAATTACAACAAATTCATTACAAAAGCAAATACATAAATTACAGCAAATACATCATACATGTCATAAAAGCAAATACATCATACATGTCATAACCTAAAACAACATAAATCATAAATACATCATACATGTCATAAATTGTAGCAAATACAGAAAATCATCTACGTAGCACACAATAATTTAATATATTGCGTTCTTTTTCCATTTTTCCATGAAGTAGCGGCTAGTCAATGCTTTAAAAGTTTACCCCTGTAAATTGTAATAGACTATCAGTTAGTAAAAAAACAAAACTAAAATGAAGTACATTATTTTTGTATGTTGAGTATGCAAGCTGGGAGCAGCAAGCATGATCTTACGCTTGTTGTTCCTGCTTGCTGCTCCAAGCTTGGAGCAGTAGAGCTTGGAGCAGCAAGCATGTGTTTCATGCTTGGATAAATTTAGGGCCTTCAAGATAGATACCAGGAGCAAAGGATTCTATGTGATATTTTGAATTGTGTTATGTTAGAATATGAAGTTTAAGTGTAAATTATGACCAACAAATCAACTTTCTGATGGTTCCAGGAAACAGATTTGTTCCTGCCTGATAAAAAAGTTTTCATTATGACAACTAAAGTAATCCATATACAAGCAAAATCACAATCTGTGCAAGAGTAGATCCTGAAGCATTAATCATGAAGGAACAAAAATAACAGAATGACGCCAGGGAGCATGCAAACTATTAAATAAGACATGAGGACAAGATCTAAAGTTCTAAGTAGCAAGTTGGGTGAAACGAAAGGCAGAAAGCACGTGAGGCACCTATGAACAAGAAAGGATAAGGAACATAGTCGCATACTTCATGTGTGTGCATAAATTAACTTGCGCAGATAGTTTACAGAAAATTAACTAATAATATACGAATCAATGTTGACAGAGATAGAATATAAAATAATATTGAATTTGAATGAAATATATAATAGTTGATGGGTCAAACTAGGAGAAATCAGATATTCGGTCCAAGTATGTGTATTTTTGTAATAAACACTGTTTTGTATGCTAGTAATGCCCACCAATCTTACACTAATTAGCATGTGTTCCAAGCTTGGAGCAGCAAGCATTTCATGCTTGCAGCTCTAAGCTTGGAGCAGCAAGCATTTCATGCTGCTGTTTCTTGGAACAACGAGCTTTTTCAAGCTTATAGACAAAGACAATAAAGGGTATGGACTTAAAACAATTAAACAAAATCATACCATGTGTGAAGAGTTCATATAGACTACAGCGTAACCGATGCATCGTCCACAAGCTCAATAGCATTTCCTATAAAAAGAAGAACTGAATAATTATATGAAACAATTATTGCATTTAACCAAATTAAAAAACTAACCAATATCAGATGGTAACCAATCTTTTATACACATCAATGCTTCTACTATATCTGAAGACAATGAAGATCTATTTTCGGTAATCAACCTTCCACCGCTACTAAAAGCCGATTCGGACGCTACAGTCGATACCGGAACTGCTAAGATGTCACGAGCAATCTTTCCAAGAATGGGAAAAGTAGGGCTATTAGTTTTCCACCACATCAAAATATCAAATTTATCTTCATCCTCACCCATTGGCAACAATTCATCTTCCAAATACTTATCAAGTTCCGCCTTTAAAACTAGTGAACTTCCAACTTTCTGCTCAATATAGTTCCTCCATTTTAAATCAATTTTTGTTCTCTTTTTAGGAAGATTAGTAGATGAATCCATAATATTACAAGAAGAATTGGTAGATGCATTCATGGATGAAGTACTTTCCTTTTCATATAAAGAAAAAAGAGCCTTTAAAGATGCATTTATTTTTTCAACATGAATATGTGAATTTTCTCCATAGACCAAGCTAAAGAAAAACTCAATGTAAGTCATCCAATAACGGGGATCAAAAATCATACCAAGGCTCATCATTAGATTACAAGTGCTCCAATACTTGTCAAATTTAATTCTCATCTTTTGTGCCATTGATTGAATATACTCATGTTTATTTAACTCCCAACTTATAATGTTTTCATAAACATCACACACGCTTTTGAAATATAGATTAGCCGTTAGATACTTGACACCAAAAAATTTAAGGGTAACATCATAGAAAACTCTCAAACATTCACTAATTTCTTTCCCAATCTCCCATTCTTCACTTGATGGCAATGATTTATAATCATATGTCAAATCAACCAATCGCTCAAATGCAGGACGCGGTTAAAGTGCACTTTCAAGCATAAGATACGTCGAGTTCCATCATGTTGGAACATCATAACAAACTCCTTTTCCACTTAATCTAGTCTGTGCTAATGCATTTTCCCAACTTTGTTTTGTACTCTGTGATGATTTCGTAAAATTGACACTTTCTCTTATTTTTTCAATAAGCCCATGCGCAATTTTTAAACCGTCTTGTACAATCAAATTTAGTATGTGTGTGCAACAACGCATATGAAATAATACACCATCTAAAGGCAAAACACCTTTACCAACTAACCATTCTTTAAAATCTCTTATCAGAACATCGTTATTCGAAGCATTATCAACTATAAGTGCAAATGATTTTTTATCAATATTCCAATGCAACACTTTTTCCTTCATAGCAGCACTAAGTGCCAATTTTCAATCATCGTCAATATAATGACATGTTATGCAACAATAGCATATATTTTGATGTTCTGATGTCCATAAATCCGTAGTAAGACTAACACGAGCTGATAAACAATCCAACGTATCTTGTACTTTTGCTCTCATATCAATAAAAAGTTTTAGGACATCACATTTAATTGTATTTCTAGAAAACATTTTGACCGTTGGATTAATGCTTTTAACATATTCTTGAAAATAAACATGCTCGGTCATATTAAATGGGTAATCATGCTTAGCAACCATACGAGCAAAACACATTCGGGTTCGATTTTGATCAAATTTCCAACTTGATAATTTGAAAGGCTTATTGGTAGAATGTTTAGTAGTCAGTATTCGCTGCCCTACTAGCCTTTTACTATCAACATTTTTCGGACAAGATTTTATATGGTTTTTTAAATGAGTTGTTCCCATAGAGGCGGCTCCATTAAATACCCTTGTACAATGTTTGCACGTGGCCTTAACACGGCTAATACCATCTTCCAATACTATTTTTCTATCAAAATCTTTCCATACTTCAGATTTTAAGGATTTCATTACAGGTTCATTTTTATCCGAATTTGTTGAAACATCTTGAATTATTTGCAAATTATTGTCCGGATTTTGAGTTTCTTGCACAATAGACGTATTATCATTGACGTTAGCATTATTCATTGATGAACACTGAATGGACTTACTACTGCAGCTTGATGATGTATTTGACATTTTTGCAATCTACAACATAAAAAAACAGTTCAATAAAAAAACAGTTCAAAGTCCTAATTTAATCCTTAAAAGCCACAACTTTGACGAAACAACAGTCACGCTCATGCAAATAAAATATGTAGTACATGTACACACTTTGATGAAACAACAGTCCTAATTAATTTGAATATGCAAGTCCTATTTCACATAGCTTGAGTGAGGATGTTGGAACTGAAGAACGGTAGGATAGAAATATACATTGTGATATCCCGGAATTTTAGGCAATATCAATTTAATAATCTGTATTAAAAATTAAATTGATTTGATAATTATTGTTAAATAAGAGTTGGATTGATTTAATAATCCAGATTTAATAAATATTTAATTTGTAGATTTCATCTTTTAAAAAACTAATTAAATTGTTTTCTATTTATAATGTATATATAATTGTATATGTTGTTAATAGAAAAGCTTTGGATTAAATTTAACAAATAAAACATAATTTTCAATTTCTAATATATTTTGGTAATTTGGGAATTATAATTAAATTTAAAATAAAGATTTTCAAAGATTAATCAAATAATTAACTATATAGTTTTAAAATACTTAAGGAAAATGTATAATGGTTTAAATTATGTTATAACTTAAGTTTAAACAATAAATAAGATTTACAAAAGGATTTGTTTTATTTCTTTTTAAATATAGCTTGATAAAGAGATAATTTCTTTTATAAATTAGTTAAAATTGATAAATGTGTTATTTCCAATAATATTAACATTCTATTGTTTTTACAAATGGATTTTTAATATAAATAGAATTGTTATTTCAAATTGAATTTTGTATATATAACTTGATTTTAAAATTTGATTTTAAAATTTGATTTGGATTTGAATTTAAAGTTTTGAAATTCAAAAAGATAGATATTTAAATTGTTTTGGATTTTAAAATATTGGTATAAACTTTTATTTATAAATATAATTGGGTTATTTATTTTATAATTTATCTACATATAAATAAGTACATATTAACTAATTAATTAAGCCTAAGGTTATACTAATCTTATATTAACATTTAATCACAAATCATAATTAATTTAAGTGACATGTGTTAATTTATAAGCATGCCAATATGACAAATGTCAAGTTTTTAATTTTAATTTCTTTTATTTTTATTAAACCATTTTTCAGCCTATTTATAAACCTATGCTCCTCATCTTCATTTTTTTTATTCTTCTATCCTCTCAAATTCAAAAACTAAGAAACCTTCACCCTGTAAAATTTCCCAGAATTAAAATCTGAAATCAACATTCACAAACCAGATTTCGGTAATTCATTTTTTAACTTCAAAAGCAATCCCTATAACCATTATCAAGATCAAAATCAAAGCTTGTAGACTATTTTCTTCAAACCTGAGAATAACAATGTCTGCAAGCATTTTCTTCAACTTAAATCAAAACAGTCTCATCTCTTCATCAAGTCTCAATAACAAGAATTCAAGTTTTCAAATCAAAGCCTGCATTCATCTTCAACCTGAGATGAACCAGCCTGCATGCAACTGCAGTTTTAAATCAAGCCTGTTTCTTTTCAAACCTGGAAATTAAAGAAGTCTACATCTTTTTCAAACAAGCATGCATGCGGTTTTCAAAGGCAAAAGCATATCAAGTTTAAAAGTATCATAAGCTTGTCAAAATGGTGCTCTGTTCTCTGCTTTATTTTCTGGTGAGTAAACTTTCCTTTTAAAAACAGTTTATTTTGGATTTAACTCTAATACATAAGATAATATTGGTTTGGTATGAAAGTTCTTCAGTTTGAATTTATTTAAATTGATATATATGTTGTGTGAGCATGCCTGTTTATATATATAAGGATCCTGTTCTCTGTTTTATAATCTTAAACATTTGAATTTAAAAACAGCTTTAAACTTATGTTTATGCTTAAATGTTGTGATGAATCTCTGTTAAAATATGCTTGCATGTTTATTTTAAGTAGAATTGAGTGTAAATGATGTGTGCATGTCTGGGTTCAAGAACATATATCTCTGTTCATAGTTTACAGGTTTCAAAACCTGTTCAAAATCCATATCTTCTCATGCAATAAGATTTAGGTGATGATCTTTAAATGAAATATGTTTATAAAATAAAGATCTAAGTTTTAAAAATAATCTCAAGTGTTAAAGTTGAATATTTATTTCAACAATGGGAGATTACAGTGAAAATCATTTAAAATCAGAAAATCAAGTAGTAAGATTTCATGTTTAAAGTATAAAAACAGATTCGTGGTGAAGAATAATGATTTTTGATGTTAAAATCACGATTTTTAAATTTGGGAATGATGGGAATTTTTTTGAGATGAACGGAAAATACATTTTGGTCAAATTTTCGGCGATCGTGTAGGTCTGGGACATTGGAATTGTGGCCAGAGGAAGATCGTTGACTGGAGATCATCAGAAAAATATAGGATTATTTTCTCGAACGCCATGGTGGCCGCGCGATGTCGAAGTAGGGTTTAAGAACTGTTTTTGGTTGGCGTGTTTTGACAATGTCGTGTGTCGTCTGGGAAGCATCGGAGATGACCGGTGGTGGGGGAATGAGAGTGTGGTTGATCGGCGAGGCTCTGGTCAAGGCGGCAAGGTTTCTGGTGAACGAGATCGTCAGAACGAGGCGTTTTTGTCGAAATGTTGGGTTCCAGGAAGTTGCTCGAACGCTCGATTTTGATTTCAGGCGATTTTGTGGGTTTTGGGTAGTCGATTTGATAGGGGTGGTCGACGATGACCGGTTGGAGGTAGCGACGTCGGTCGGAGGAGTGTTGATCATCTGTGCACGTGCACGTGTACACGGGTATTTGGTTCTGGGTTTCGTTAATTTAGGGAAGAAGAAGATGCTCGGGGATGTTCTCGGGGAAACGTGAATGTGACTCGAAGTAAGCGAATGAGAGCGAGTAACACGGGTAAAGGCTCGGGTATTTGAGTGTTTTGCTCGAGTTTTTCCGATCTGGATTATATAACAAAGTTTAAAATAAATAAATGAAATATGAACCAAGTTTTTTTAAAAGAAAACATGATTAAGTTTTGAAGTAATTTGGTTAACAAGTTTTAAGCTAACTATTAAACAAGTTTTCAAAGTAAAAACATTTATCAAGTTTTCAAAAACAAGTTTCAATATAATTTGTAAAGTCAAATGATTTTGAAATTTAATTCGTTTTGATTTAATATAATTGTTTTTCAAATGCATTTATCCTAATTGTTTTTCAAATGGGATTAATGATGTAATTAGAAGTGATTAAGATAAGTGTATTCTCAAATGATTCTATATAAGTTGATTTCACGCTTTTTAATAAAGTTTAAATGATAATAAAGTAGTTAATTAAGATAAATTGATTATCTTTAACTAATAAAGTTTTAAGTAATTAATGAATAGTTAATGAATGTAATTAATTTAAAGATCATTAACTAGTGATTAAGAAATAATTAATTAATAAAATTAATTTAAGATAATTAATTAAGGACAATTACTTTGAAATGGATTAAGTATAATTACTTAATATAATTAATAAAGTATAATTACTTTGTATAAGTAATTAGAGTTAATTAATGGAAGTAATAAAAGGTTAATTTCTTTAAAAGGAAGTAATTAGGAATTAATTACTTAATGTAATTAATTAAGTTTAAATGTACTTTGTTAAGTAAATTAATTCAGTTTAATTAATTTAAACACTTGATGATTTGATAAATAATTACTTAATTTAATTTATGGATTGTAATTACTTAGTAAAGTAATTAATGGTAATTACTGGATGTAATTAATGGAAGATGATTTAAGAATGGAAGTAATTTGAGTTATTGTAATTAATCAAGGTATTAATTAAAGATAATTAATTAAGAAGTAATTAATTAATGGAGTAATTAAGGGAAGTTAATTACCAAATGAGATTAATCAAAGGTGATTAATAAAAGTGGTTTAATTAAAGATTAATTATTAAAAATAATTAATTTTAAATAAGATAATTAATTAAGAAGTAATTAAGGATCATTAATTTATTAATATAATTAATAATGTAATTAAGGGTTGATTAATTAAGACTAATTAATCAATAATAAGTAATTAAAAAAGTAATTAATTAATGTAATTAATTAAGGATTAATGTAATTAATTATAGTTAATTAGTTTATGAAGTAATTAAAGATTAATTACTGTAATGGTTTAAGATAATTAATTTGTGAAATTAATTAAGAATTAATTACTTAAAGTAATTAAAGATAATTAATCAGGATTGATTAATTAAGATTTGATATTTAGAGTATGATTAATTAATTGGTTTAATTAATGATTAAGTAAGAAGGATTTATAGAATGAAGTAATTAATTTAATTCACTTTAAATTAATTAGAGATATTATAAATCATTACTTAGGAATGAATGAAAGATACTGAATGCTTTGCATTTGATTGATATCTCTGATGAGATATATGCTGTGTGATATGGATGTTAGTTGAATTGTATGGATTATCTGATAATGTTGATTATCTGTTGTGAATTATCTTTCTTTGTGTATAAAGATAATGAATTGAATTTGTTTTAACCTTTAAAACAACTTGGCCTTAAAAGATACGCTTTGGATTTCGATGAGACCGGGATCGGGTTTGCTACATTACAGCGTGATAGGGGGTTCTCGCTTTGCGTTAGGTGGCGAACGGGAGACTCTTACCCCTACATGTCCCCGGGGGTAGTATAAGGCCTTTTGGGGTTGGTTGCGACTCGAGAGGGTGGCCGTAAAAGCAAACCCGAGGTATCACTGTAAGCCACAGCGGGGCTGGGATGGTTGAAAAGCCTACCGGTCGTGAACCGTTGCTGAAGGTTGAAAAGCCTTGGTCGTTACAGTGGTATCAGAGCGAGGTTGAGCGAATGCCTAAGCTTTTGGTTAAGTGAATATCAGAGCAGTAGGTAGAGTGAATACCTAGGCTCTGAAGTGGTGTCTATCTTGAGAGCGCGTAATTGTTAGTTATATAAAAAATGATTTTATATTGTGTTAATTGATCGGTTGAGTGGTATATAGATTCTGGTCAATACGAGTAGCTAACGTTATTGATAGGGATCTCTAAACACTTGAACCAGGCCAACGGACACAATATTGTTTTAAAAAGGTAAATGAAATAATTTTACCCAGATATAATTTCTATATAAAAAAAAAGTATCATTTTAAATATATATATATTTCTACCTATTTGTTGGGTTACCTGTTCGGGTTTTCCAATATAGGATATAAAGGTAGATGGGGTAGTGGTGTGTGAAACACGACTACAAATGGTTGAAGTTTGAGTGTTGAGGTTGGAAGTGTATCTGTCGAGACTATAGACCTAATACTGTCTCGAGTAAGCTTTGCTGTGGTGAAAGATTTTATCGATCTCTGAAGAAAACCTGTTAAGGTTCGGAGTTCATCTTTGAAGTGTGGATGAGTAGAGTTGGATCTGTCGATGAGGCAGAAGTGAGTGATGGTACCTTGATACCTCAGGTAATAGTAGCTGTATGATGAGATGCAGTGACTATGGATGTTCCTAAAGATGTTTTCTTTGGAACAAGCTTAAGGAAGTGTATCTGCTTCGGTGTTGTGGCTGAGTTCAGCATGGTGTTTCTGTTTTGTTTGAGGTTCGAGTTTCTCGAAGAGCTTTGATTTGGGAATCTTTGGCATATGTGGCAGCAGTGCAACTCGGAGTATTCTGCGCGTTGGCAGGAAAGTTTTCTGGCTGAGCAGTTTTTCTGGAAGTGAAGATCAGAAGCAGCAGAGTGGATCCATTTCCTCGATAAATTGGATAAATAAGTGTAAGCTGTTCTGATTGGTAAAGAGAGAACAGTCTGTTTGGAATTAGGATGGGTTGATCGCAAAAGTGACTTGCGATTGCTGAATGTTCTCTTGGGTTGTCAGAATTTTCTGGATGTCTTCAGAGAAGTCAGGAGTTGTCCGCATCTGAAGGTTGAGTTTTCTTATCGACTGGATTCCATGAGTGATACCAGTGGTTCAGTCTAGTTGAAGGATATTTTCCTAGAGATAGAGTTTGGTGAAGCAGCTCAAGTTTTGCGGGAATATCTGAGTTTTCTTTATGGATCAGTGAACCTTATTTCTAGAAGTGAGTTGTCCAGTCTGTGCTTGTGTTCTACCTCAGATCAGAGTTGAGCAGCGAAAGCAGTTTGGAGTGTATCTCTGGATGGGAGAAGTAAGTTTGGAATCTACTATTGTGAAGTAGAGTTGTGTTTGGATCTCGTCTGTGTTCTGATTTGGATAAGTAATTGGTCTACTTGGTTAAATTGTCAGTTTGGATAACTGGAATTCATTGAGTTTTACGTATCTCTGAGGGAATACGTATTTGATCTATCTCTGGTTTTAGAATCTGCAGTTTTGGGAAGTTTGGTTATTGAGTCAGACTCGTCTGTAGTCTGATATTCTGTTTAGTTCTGTAAATCTAGATGAGTAGGAGATCTATAGCTTAATAGTTTAGATTGTTTGTAGAGCGAGTATCCCGGTATATATATATATACTTGGGGAAACTCGAGGAATTTTATCTAGAATTTAGTCTAGATAGTTAAATTTGATTGATTGGATGAATTGGTTGCTATGGTTGCTAGCATATGGATGATAGTAGATGCTTGTGTTTTGAATTTAAAATCTTTAATAAGATTATTAAATTACCTTTGTTTAAATTTCGGGGACGAAATTCTTTTAAGGGGGGAGGAATGTGATATCCCGGAATTTTAGGCAATATCAATTTAATAATCTGTATTAAAAATTAAATTGATTTGATAATTATTGTTAAATAAGAGTTGGATTGATTTAATAATCCAGATTTAATAAATATTTAATTTGTAGATTTCATCTTTTAAAAAACTAATTAAATTGTTTTCTATTTATAATGTATATATAATTGTATATGTTGTTAATAGAAAAGCTTTGGATTAAATTTAACAAATAAAACATAATTTTCAATTTCTAATATATTTTGGTAATTTGGGAATTATAATTAAATTTAAAATAAAGATTTTCAAAGATTAATCAAATAATTAACTATATAGTTTTAAAATACTTAAGGAAAATGTATAATGGTTTAAATTATGTTATAACTTAAGTTTAAACAATAAATAAGATTTACAAAAGGATTTGTTTTATTTCTTTTTAAATATAGCTTGATAAAGAGATAATTTCTTTTATAAATTAGTTAAAATTGATAAATGTGTTATTTCCAATAATATTAACATTCTATTGTTTTTACAAATGGATTTTTAATATAAATAGAATTGTTATTTCAAATTGAATTTTGTATATATAACTTGATTTTAAAATTTGATTTTAAAATTTGATTTGGATTTGAATTTAAAGTTTTGAAATTCAAAAAGATAGATATTTAAATTGTTTTGGATTTTAAAATATTGGTATAAACTTTTATTTATAAATATAATTGGGTTATTTATTTTATAATTTATCTACATATAAATAAGTACATATTAACTAATTAATTAAGCCTAAGGTTATACTAATCTTATATTAACATTTAATCACAAATCATAATTAATTTAAGTGACATGTGTTAATTTATAAGCATGCCAATATGACAAATGTCAAGTTTTTAATTTTAATTTCTTTTATTTTTATTAAACCATTTTTCAGCCTATTTATAAACCTATGCTCCTCATCTTCATTTTTTTTATTCTTCTATCCTCTCAAATTCAAAAACTAAGAAACCTTCACCCTGTAAAATTTCCCAGAATTAAAATCTGAAATCAACATTCACAAACCAGATTTCGGTAATTCATTTTTTAACTTCAAAAGCAATCCCTATAACCATTATCAAGATCAAAATCAAAGCTTGTAGACTATTTTCTTCAAACCTGAGAATAACAATGTCTGCAAGCATTTTCTTCAACTTAAATCAAAACAGTCTCATCTCTTCATCAAGTCTCAATAACAAGAATTCAAGTTTTCAAATCAAAGCCTGCATTCATCTTCAACCTGAGATGAACCAGCCTGCATGCAACTGCAGTTTTAAATCAAGCCTGTTTCTTTTCAAACCTGGAAATTAAAGAAGTCTACATCTTTTTCAAACAAGCATGCATGCGGTTTTCAAAGGCAAAAGCATATCAAGTTTAAAAGTATCATAAGCTTGTCAAAATGGTGCTCTGTTCTCTGCTTTATTTTCTGGTGAGTAAACTTTCCTTTTAAAAACAGTTTATTTTGGATTTAACTCTAATACATAAGATAATATTGGTTTGGTATGAAAGTTCTTCAGTTTGAATTTATTTAAATTGATATATATGTTGTGTGAGCATGCCTGTTTATATATATAAGGATCCTGTTCTCTGTTTTATAATCTTAAACATTTGAATTTAAAAACAGCTTTAAACTTATGTTTATGCTTAAATGTTGTGATGAATCTCTGTTAAAATATGCTTGCATGTTTATTTTAAGTAGAATTGAGTGTAAATGATGTGTGCATGTCTGGGTTCAAGAACATATATCTCTGTTCATAGTTTACAGGTTTCAAAACCTGTTCAAAATCCATATCTTCTCATGCAATAAGATTTAGGTGATGATCTTTAAATGAAATATGTTTATAAAATAAAGATCTAAGTTTTAAAAATAATCTCAAGTGTTAAAGTTGAATATTTATTTCAACAATGGGAGATTACAGTGAAAATCATTTAAAATCAGAAAATCAAGTAGTAAGATTTCATGTTTAAAGTATAAAAACAGATTCGTGGTGAAGAATAATGATTTTTGATGTTAAAATCACGATTTTTAAATTTGGGAATGATGGGAATTTTTTTGAGATGAACGGAAAATACATTTTGGTCAAATTTTCGGCGATCGTGTAGGTCTGGGACATCGGAATTGTGGCCAGAGGAAGATCGTTGACTGGAGATCATCAGAAAAATATAGGATTATTTTCTCGAACGCCATGGTGGCCGCGCGATGTCGAAGTAGGGTTTAAGAACTGTTTTTGGTTGGCGTGTTTTGACAATGTCGTGTGTCGTCTGGGAAGCATCGGAGATGACCGGTGGTGGGGGAATGAGAGTGTGGTTGATCGGCGAGGCTCTGGTCAAGGCGGCAAGGTTTCTGGTGAACGAGATCGTCAGAACGAGGCGTTTTTGTCGAAATGTTGGGTTCCAGGAAGTTGCTCGAACGCTCGATTTTGATTTCAGGCGATTTTGTGGGTTTTGGGTAGTCGATTTGATAGGGGTGGTCGACGATGACTGGTTGGAGGTAGCGACGTCGGTCGGAGGAGTGTTGATCATCTGTGCACGTGCACGTGTACACGGGTATTTGGTTCTGGGTTTCGTTAATTTGGGGAAGAAGAAGATGCTCGGGGATGTTCTCGGGGAAACGTGAATGTGACTCGAAGTAAGCGAATGAGAGCGAGTAACAAGGGTAAAGGCTCGGGTATTTGAGTGTTTTGCTCGAGTTTTTCCGATCTGGATTATATAACAAAGTTTAAAATAAATAAATGAAATATGAACCAAGTTTTTTTAAAAGAAAACATGATTAAGTTTTGAAGTAATTTGGTTAACAAGTTTTAAGCTAACTATTAAACAAGTTTTCAAAGTAAAAACATTTATCAAGTTTTCAAAAACAAGTTTCAATATAATTTGTAAAGTCAAATGATTTTGAAATTTAATTCGTTTTGATTTAATATAATTGTTTTTCAAATGCATTTATCCTAATTGTTTTTCAAATGGGATTAATGATGTAATTAGAAGTGATTAAGATAAGTGTATTCTCAAATGATTCTATATAAGTTGATTTCACGCTTTTTAATAAAGTTTAAATGATAATAAAGTAGTTAATTAAGATAAATTGATTATCTTTAACTAATAAAGTTTTAAGTAATTAATGAATAGTTAATGAATGTAATTAATTTAAAGATCATTAACTAGTGATTAAGAAATAATTAATTAATAAAATTAATTTAAGATAATTAATTAAGGACAATTACTTTGAAATGGATTAAGTATAATTACTTAATATAATTAATAAAGTATAATTACTTTGTATAAGTAATTAGAGTTAATTAATGGAAGTAATAAAAGGTTAATTTCTTTAAAAGGAAGTAATTAGGAATTAATTACTTAATGTAATTAATTAAGTTTAAATGTACTTTGTTAAGTAAATTAATTCAGTTTAATTAATTTAAACACTTGATGATTTGATAAATAATTACTTAATTTAATTTATGGATTGTAATTACTTAGTAAAGTAATTAATGGTAATTACTGGATGTAATTAATGGAAGATGATTTAAGAATGGAAGTAATTTGAGTTATTGTAATTAATCAAGGGATTAATTAAAGATAATTAATTAAGAAGTAATTAATTAATGGAGTAATTAAGGGAAGTTAATTACCAAATGAGATTAATCAAAGGTGATTAATAAAAGTGGTTTAATTAAAGATTAATTATTAAAAATAATTAATTTTAAATAAGATAATTAATTAAGAAGTAATTAAGGATCATTAATTTATTAATATAATTAATAATGTAATTAAGGGTTGATTAATTAAGACTAATTAATCAATAATAAGTAATTAAAAAAGTAATTAATTAATGTAATTAATTAAGGATTAATGTAATTAATTATAGTTAATTAGTTTATGAAGTAATTAAAGATTAATTACTGTAATGGTTTAAGATAATTAATTTGTGAAATTAATTAAGAATTAATTACTTAAAGTAATTAAAGATAATTAATCAGGATTGATTAATTAAGATTTGATATTTAGAGTATGATTAATTAATTGGTTTAATTAATGATTAAGTAAGAAGGATTTATAGAATGAAGTAATTAATTTAATTCACTTTAAATTAATTAGAGATATTATAAATCATTACTTAGGAATGAATGAAAGATACTGAATGCTTTGCATTTGATTGATATCTCTGATGAGATATATGCTGTGTGATATGGATGTTAGTTGAATTGTATGGATTATCTGATAATGTTGATTATCTGTTGTGAATTATCTTTCTTTGTGTATAAAGATAATGAATTGAATTTGTTTTAACCTTTAAAACAACTTGGCCTTAAAAGATACGCTTTGGATTTCGATGAGACCGGGATCGGGTTTCCGTATACCGGATTTCCAGGTCTGGAGACCCGAATACCACATCGATCCAAATTAACGATAGGTCGTGAATCAAGTGAAGATGAAGATTCAGAGTGCAAGGGTTATTGTCGTTAACTCTGAGGGTGATTCCAAAACGAGTGTAACGAGATAATGCCTTCGGTTTCGTTCGAACCCGGAACGAACTTGTATGGATTGAATGCTTTCAGAACATCGTCAGGTGGACGATGAGCATTCTAAGTGATGTGTTCTTTTCTAAGGTAATCGTGACCTCAAGCCTCACAAACCGGGAATGGCTAAAACAGGGGAGGTGCAGCAAGGTTAGTGGGTAGCACCCAAGTAGGACAAGGTTACCTCTGTCTAGATGTCCCTTTCTATTTTCGACTTAGTGGTGCGGTTGCTGATCCCAACCGTGAGGTATCTTGTGCGGGAATTATCCAGTAAGGGATGTTCCGACCTTGTGTTGCAGGGGATTGGGAGTGATCCTCGGTACGGTGATCTAGGCCACGTACTGTGACGGGCGGTACCCCGGTAGCCCTACCATTGTATGGAATCCAAACTCCAATAAGTGCCGTACGTATTAGTTGTGCCCAACTATGTTGGAATGTGAGATGTAAGCATTTCAGCTATTTCTGTATTTTACTTGAAAACCCTAGACCCTATTATAATACAATCAGATTTCCTATCAAATGTTTTGGTTAGCGTAAGGTAAAAACTTACCCATGTTTATTTGTGGGGAGTCTTACGTGATACCTTTTCTTTCAAAAGGTTTTGAAGTTAAGCAATTTTAACCCGTTTACTCACACCAGACCTATGTCTGACCCAAGTTGTTTATTTCTGTTTTATAAACTCTTGGGTACTCAAATTTTTACGAGTAGCCAAGGGATTCAGGTTAGCCTTGACGAATTGTGGAGGAGCAATGGAGCAGGAGGCTTCAGCGTTGTAGATATAGATAGTAGTTTCCGCTGTGTTGATCTTGTTTAGATCTTTGTTTTGTATTGAGATGTAATAACTAGACAGATGTTTATAACTGTCTAGTATATGAGATGTAATCTGTGTAACTCTGATAAGTGTTGTATATGATACTATGTAATAGTTATGTGATATATTATATTTTGTTTCGTTCCGCTGTGAGATTCTGATATTGTTTAGTTCTTTCTTTCTCTTCTTTTCTCTTTTCTATCCCTTTCTTTCTTATTAGCGATACGACTTTCTATGGAGAGAAAGTCGTGGTCGTTACATACATTGTAATGTAAGTATTTACAATTTTGATGCCTATAGTTAAAATTTAATAATATCTTGCACGTATATTTAATTGAAACCTGAGTCCCTAATTCTCTATCTCAGTTCCTATCAAAATGGATAAATTCTCTGTCAAAGATTTGACAAATTTAGGACTAGGCTTGTTTCCTGCAGGAATAATCTTAGAATGCAGAATCAAAACTGTAACCTCAGATTATCGTGTGATGATCTGCTTTAAAAATAACCTTATTATCGTTGGAGGCTGTTTTGACAGCTTTTAAAATGTAACTTTTTTTGCTTTTTAAATGCATAAGTTACAAAGGCAATTTTGATACCAAAATTATAATATTTTTAATGCTATTTTTTTACCTTATTTGAATGAAAATGGATATTTTGACAAAATTTTCAACTTATCAATTTCCTGAAATTGAATAGGTTCTTAAATAAAAGCAAAAGCATTTCTGTTTTTTATTGCAAATATATTATAGGAATCAGATGAAGATGAATACAGATGTAATTGATATTATTGATGTGTTAACAGGTTGGCATTGTGACTGATGAAGCTGGTGGAAAAGTGGGTACATTTGCACTGGCATATGCTGCACATAAAGCTGCATCTCCTATAGTTGTGCATTTGTACTTCCCCCAATATAACACATTATTACATTATTGTATAATTACTAGCATAACCTAACAAGTTGTAGTAATCCTCTTTCATTTATCATGATACCGGATTTTATATTCTGAATCACAATTTACTGTAAATTACATTTTGGCTCTAGTTACATAGGCTTCTCAAGATAAACTAACCTTGCTTTCATATTTACCCAACATCTATGATCTATATTTTGTTTTAAAAACAAAGCTCTTCGTTCATCCTTGTATCATCATTATTATTTTCATTTTTTTTGTTGATCGCAGATTAAAACAGAGCTCTTAAAAATCTGCATTTTAGCCTGTAGTAACACATTTTACTTCATTCAAATTTCAATCTTGCTAAGATGCACCTATACCAACCATTATAGAGCCATTAGAATTTACAATGATTATCTAATGGCTTCAAAACTACTGAAAATAATCTAACCTTAAATCAACTAACTGTAAATAAACTAACAGCAAATCAATTTTCAAAAATTACCTAATTAAGTTCAGAAATTATACCGAGTTAAGATTTCCAAGCTATCATTCAAATCGAGAGAAAGAGTGTGATGATTGATAGGCGCCGCCGCGACTCGCGAGAGATGGAGTTTCCAATCGAGGGACGAGCTTCAAATCGAGAGACCAACGTCCGATGACTCTGATCGATCTCCAATTTGCGTGAAGACAAAGTGATGGCGGTTGGAAATTTTTGCTTCAGTAAAATGTTAGGGTTTTGGTGTGTTGTGTGACAATGTAAAGCCGTATAGATAATTTGGTATAGAGAAATGCGGACTGTTAACTGTCTAATTGGTAAATATAAATCAAGTGCGGCCCACACCAAATTTGTTCTCAAGGCCCATTTCCATTAAATTTTTTATATGTATGTATAATGTGTGTATTTTCATGTCAAACAATCGGACGGATATTTTTCGGATACGGATACCACTATAACCATATCCGTATCCGAAAAACTTTTCGGATATTCGTATCCGCTTTTCGGATAACGGATATATTTCATATTTTCGGATACGGATGCGGACAGATATCAGATTTTTCGGGTACCCATTGCCAAGTCTAGGTAAAACATTACAAACGCCTGACGGCATGCTTCGTTTGGGGTTCGGATTTACGTGGGCCATTCGGTTTAGATATTTTCAATATAATATAATTGTTTATTTCCTTCTGAATAACTCATTCAAACCCGTATCCACTTAACCCTCTCGCCTTCCCCTTTTATCATTTTCATCTGTGACGAAATCATTAAAAAAAAAGAGGCCGATCAAAAATCAAAAAAGAAAAAAGAAAAAAAACACGGCAGCTTAAAAAAAAGCGAGAACAACAAGCAAGATGAGGGCGTGCTATGGATCTGGTCGCCTTCACCGATTTGGGGCTTGAGTTCTCGAATCACGTGCGCGATGGTGAAGGAAGGCGGCCATTGTTGGTTGGCGTGTGGGAGTGCGCGATGGAAGGTGGCGATGGGCTAACGAGGGTTAGGGTCGCACGCGTGAGTTGGACGTCGTCGAGGCTGGGAAGTTTCTGGTGAGGCGCGCGCGATGAAGCTGTTCGTGTGGGAAGGTTTCGCATTTTTTTTGTTTTGTTGGGTCAGCCTGGTTTAATCACGCGTGAGAGATGGAAGGAAGATGGTAACATTTTTGTTTATTTTTATTTTTATGTTGTTAATTAAATTTAATAACATTCAAATGATAATTAATCGATACCTTTTGCATTCGAGGCCTGTTTTGGATGAAATAAATTGCAGTGGATTTGTATTGACGTCGTCTACAGCTTGGAGTGGAAGTGATATTTATTTAAAGCTGAAATATTTTCGAGTTCAAATAGAAAGGTGAGTGTTTATACGCTCACAATTGACTGAAATAATTTTCATGTTAGTTAAATTATATCGTGAAGTGGTTTGAAATTTATTGGTTATTGTTTGATAAGTTTAAATTGACATTTAAATTGACATTTGAATTAATTGATAGAATTTGAATTGACAGTTAAATTGAATTAGAATTTAATTGCCCATAAAATACCCGAAATTGATAATTATGAAATTGTTGAAAATTTTATTGACTATTGGATGATTGGTTGTAATGGATGCTATTGGTTGATATTTGGATGTTTATTTATTTTGATATATCATGTTATCATCCTGTATATTATTTATAGTATATAAAACTGTAAATTTAATTATTTCAAATAAATTAATAAATATGTTGAAATGATATATACCTATGGCATTTATTTCGGATTGAAATGATATATATCCATCCCTGAAATTAAATTGAAATAATTGATTCACTTGGCCATAGGATAGAGAATTATATACGAACACCGGATCGGTTAAATTAAATGATTTTAAAATTTTATTTTGAAATTATTTAAATGATTTTGGGTTTAAGAAATAAAATCAAATTTATGGGAATCGAATTATTTTCAAACTTGGGAATTGAAATGTTAAAATTTAAATTTGGTAAACGAAATTGTTTAAATAATCGAAGATGAGATTTTTAAAGTTATAATCGAAATATAACGTGAATTGCATAAATTGAATTATTTTAAAGATTTGGACTTTCATTCGAACTTTGAATATTGATAAGTAAAGGTGATATAATACGGTATTTCGAAATTGAGTTCGAAATTGAATTATATTTGAAGGTTTGGATTTTTAATTGAATATTGAGGGTAAATTTGATTTAAGTGTTTGAATCGATAATTTGGAAATCGAACTCAGAAGTGATATAAATCGAAATGGTTTAAATTGGAAATTAATTTGAAACTGGAAATTTAAATTAATTTGGAATTGGAAATTAATTTGAAATTGTGATTTAAATTAATTTGGAAATGGAAATTGAAAGTGAAAGGAATTTGTGAATTGAAATCGAAATTTATATGGAATTAAAATTTATTCGAGTTGGAATCGGAATTGAATCGATTAAATCGTAATGAAATTTGGAATTGATTTGGGTAGGAAATTGGGAAGTTGACCGGTTTGACTTTGAAATTATTTTTAAAAATGAATATTTTAGTATAAATGATTTAAAATCTATATTCTTTAAATATTCAAATTATTTTGATTTTCCAAACTATTTTACTATATAAACCATTTTTATATTCAAATTATTTTCGATTAAACTATTTAAATATTTTCTATTAAACTATTTTTAACTATTTAACTATTTAAATATTTTCTATTAAACTATTTTTAACTATTTAATTATTTTAAACTATTTAAACTATTTTCTAAAATTCAAACCAGTTAAAGGGTAAACTGTTTATATTTAAATCTTGGATTTAAATACGAACTAGATTAAAGTGAAGATTATAACCTAAATTGAATTTGAATCAAATTTTGGAAGTGAAATCGATTTATCGGACAAAATTGATAATTTTGAATATATGATAATTTCGAAATGGATTCGATTTTAAAGCGAATATATGATGATTTCGAACTGGATTTGATTTTGAAACGAATATGATATTTTGATATCAAGTGCAAATTGTTTTCGAAATGTAAAAGAACCAACCGGTGTGTAAAATGATGATTGGTTGTTAAAGAGACTAGGGCTTCTTATTGAAATACTCTCTTTCAATATTGGAACCACTTTGACAACCGTGTACGTGGTGGATGATATCCAGAATGTAGTGGTTGAATTGGCGACGTTTGCTGGAATGAAGTAAGAGAACGATGATGGATAGCCTTGGTATTCGTGTCATAATTAAAATGACTAAAACAGGACCCTATGTCTGGCCAATGAGGTTAGCTACCTCTAGCGACGTTGATCCCTCGTATTACTATTGTGGTTTCGGATTCGATGGGTGCACCTTATTTGTCGTTTGGATTGATTGTCGCGGTCGGCCACGGATGGGTTACGACCAGCCAAAAAGGGTAAACTGGTAGAATCCTACCTTGGGCATTGCCTCACGTGCCTTGTCATATTTATCCTTATACGAGCCCATTACGACTTTGGTTTAAAACTGTAAAAATGTGTTAAGGTGGATCAATGTAAAGCCTTAACGCTATTTTGATATTTAGTTTACTGATAAACATTATCTATTATAGCGTATACTACTATATATAAATAGTTTAACGGATCCTTAGGAGATGAAAATCCCGTAACATATCTTAAGTTATTGCACTCATATTTGTGATATTGATTTGACTTACATAAGAGTATTTTAGTCCTGACTCGAGTGTTTTGTCTTTTTATTACGCTCGGGGCCAGTCCTGAGTTTTTTAGTGTATTGAAGACTATTCTTTGGAGGATGAAGACAGAGTTTTGGTATATTACTATTATTATTATTCCCTGCATCATGCTATTCTGCTGTATTGATTATTTATTCCTGGTGTATATATATAACTCTGATAAATGTGTGTAGATTATAATCAAATGTATAGTAAATAGTTTCATGAATTGTTTATTTGATTATTATATTTTATCGTTTCCGCTGTGAGATTCTATGTTTAGTTTTCTTCTTCTCTTCTTATTTTTCTTATTTAACTCCATTGATCATCTACGTTTCGGATTGCTTAAGTTGGACATGTGTGGATTATTGTCGATTTAAACCTTCCAAAATGTGGGTCGTCACAATGATGATATGGAATGTATTCCTTTCATACTTGACACCACATTCTGAGGTAGAGAAACTCGTCTCTATCTGCGAGAGTTTAAGAATGTAAGTCGAGGTAGGGATAGTGCGCTAACTTGTCCAACTACATGTTTAATCAAGGGATAACACAAGTTTGAAATCAGGAAGTGGTGGTAAGTATATTTGGTCAAATTTCTATACGATCCATTTACTTACATCAAAAGTGTTTTGGGATTATTATTATCAATGTTTTAAATGACATTTGTTTCAACCCAATTAAGTATGGTTTTGGAAATGAATGCTTTCTTACGATTTTGTGAATATACTTATACCGTTGAGATAAGTATATAAATACTTTTCTAAGTATTGAAAGCGAAATGGTTTGTGAATATACGTATACCAATGAGATAAGAATATGGATGTTTTTTCCAAGCATTAAAAGAGTGTAAATGAATAATGAATGAGTAGCATACATATGTATATTTTTGTAAAAGTATTTTGATACAAGTATTTAATAGTTAATTAACTTGCTGTCAAATCTTTGCCAGTATTGAAACTATGGATTGTCGATTCAAAGAGACTGGGATCAGATATGTTATCCAAAAACCACTTCGAACTAGCATAAGCGTTCATATTAAATACATCTTAAAAGTGATGGAATCAAAGACGGAGTTCTTTGAAGTGCAAGGGCTACTTGCTACTAATCCCGAGGGTGATTTCAAAATGGATGTAGTAGAAGTAGTGCCTTTAGTATGTTCAGTCCCAGAACAACTTGTATGGATGAATTCTGGCATTACATTATTGCTCGAGGGTAGTGTTATCATTCCAAGTGACATTTACTAAATGGTAAAACGTAAACTCAAGCCTCACATCTAGAAATGACTAAAACATGGTAGATGTGGTAGGGCTATGTAGGTCGATCCCATTAGAGCATGATCATCACTTGTATCTAGATTGATATTTATGGATTATATATGCTTGTGGCCATAGAAACGATTTGTCAAGGTGACAGTCGGGGTAGTGATCATATTCGGTACTATTCAGGAAGGGGTAGGCTAGTTCTGTGTTGGTAAAGGCGCAATGTTTGTAGCCTCTGTATATTTTATCTAGAGGTGTACTATATAGAAGACAATCCCTTACCTTGTCATTGGTGGTATCCATTCTCCAATATGTGCCTTACGGACTTAGTTGTATACTAAATATGCTGTAGAATGTAATTAATAACCATTCTGCCTATTTTAAATATTTACTTTAAACCCTCGACATTATTATAATACCACAAGATTTTCTAATAAAAATGGTTTGTTTATCATAAGGTAAAAACCCGTCCGTGTTTATGTGTGGCATAGTCATGCGAGATACCTTTATTTTTGAAAGGTTCTATTACATTGAAATCCATATGATTTGATTTTCTCATGCTGGCTTACCAGACTGATCCAAGCGTTATTTTCTTATAATATTCGGGTCAGCCCCGAGTATATTTCATATTTAGTTATGGATGCTTTGAAGCTATTGGAGATGAGCTGGATGCCTCCAAGATGTATTCATGTATTTTTTTAATCCCGCTGCATTTTTTATATTGTATTTATTAGCGTTTGTGACGACGGGCTATTATAACTGTCCAGGCTGATAATATGTTAGTTTTCTCTGATTGATGTATGTATATTGTAGTTTTCTTTTGTAAAAATTATGTGTATATTATATATTACTCGTCACGATTTGAGATTTTTTTCTATCTTTTATTTTCTTTCACTTCAACAATCTATCTTTCCGGCACTCGGATGCTCTGCACGTGAATATCGTGGATGTATTAGTGTTAACTTTTGAGGGTTGAAAAGGTCGGCCGTTACACGTGGTATCGAGCTTAGGTTGAGTGAACACCTAGGCCTTGATGGGTTAAACTCATTAGTGAAAGGGTTAGTAGCACCCTAGAATGTGTTTGAGTATGTGTGTATGTATGAGGGAATGTATTTGTTAGTGTTTTAAACATGTTTTATATTGTGTTGATTGATATGTTGAGTGGTTTATGAATTCCGGTCGATATAGAAGGTACAACTATATCGATAGACGTTTCTAAACACTTGAACCAGGCAAACCGACACAGTATTGTTTTTGAAATTAGTAAATGAAATAATTTTACCTGGGATTATATTTTATATATAAAAGAGTAATTTTCAAAAATTAATATGATAATTTATGATGTGTTTGTTTCTAAGAGAATGATAATATTAAATTATTGTTTGATTAGTCATACTCGTCTAGATTAGGAGCATTGACTATTGTTTATTAGCTGATTATTTATGCTTAAATAGTTTATAAGCATTTTTTATTTTGGTTGAATCAAATACAAACACCTTATGAATTCAGTTTCACGATTTGACTATAAGACATTCGTTAATAATATGGATTTAATAAGTTTACTTTGTTAATAGGGTTACCATAATAAAGGAAGTTATTATATGAAGATAATTTTATAAATTTGGTTTATAAGATACGTCTTATCAAATAAAAAAGTTTTTTGAGAAATTAAATCACGTTGTTTTTGAAAAGATTTCAAATGATTTTTTTGAGAAATGTAATTATAGTATTACTTTAAAGTATGTACAAGTATAAATATTTCAAATAGGATTTTGAGTAAGATACATTTTCTTTGGATAGTTGGGGAAAACGTCTCGATTTGTTTTGTGATAATCCAAATAATCTTCTAAGTGACGATCAGATGTTTGCTTAGACGAACGTTGTAGTGCCGTTAGTAAATTATTCTCTTTGTCATTGTACGAGCGAAACGAGTTTGAATCTGAATGAACCCAAAGCAAGTAGTAATAGATATTTTGTTCAAACCGTTTATTTATGAATATATACAGTATTATTTCAAAATGGGATTTAAAAGAGAAGAAGTATTTTTATGTTAACTAGTTCGAATGGCTCAAAAGTGACCAAAAAATGGACAAGAGATGTGTTCGGATGGTAAACACTATCTTAAGTATTACCCTTCTTAGTAAGGGGATTATGATACTACTTGGTAGGGCTCGGTTTCTTGGTATCATTTTGGTGTTACTCGGTTTATATGTATATATTTCCTATGGATTAAAGTACATAGTGTTATTTCAAAAAGGCTTTGAAATAAAACCCAGGTATTATTTTAAGGAGATTTAATATAAAATGGAAGGTTATATTACAAATAAGTTTATATAACTCTTGGATAGAGGTATAATCTAATACAAGTTTAATGGGTTAAATTTGATAGGAAGGTTTTAATAAATTTGTCTTACTTAAAATCGTGTCTTTTGTTTTAACATCTAAGTTGTGTAAACTATTTGATGTTATTGGGCCGACTAATAAACAGTTTTACTTTAGTGGTGTCTAAGGAAAAGTAGACTCTAGGACCGAGTTGGATACCAACATCCTACTCTTCTTAGATATTTACTAGACTGGATGGGTAAAGAGATCGAAGAGGTCGATTCAGTTTAAAGGTCCAGATTTATCTTGGCTAGCATTTGAATTTAAGGAAAAAATAAAAGAATAAATCAAATGTTTTGTATATACTCTTAGGATATAGAAGAGTAGTATACGCATATAAACTTGAGTTATAAAATATTAATAGACTTAAGTAATAGATTTATGAAATGGTTCATAAATGATTTCAGTCTTGAATGAAATACTGCAAATGAAATGAATGTAAATAAAAAATAATTCATGTAGTTAAGAAACCAATGGAATAAATAAGTAGTTTTACATAGATCATTTTATTCACATAACTGTTTTTGATCTAGAATTCGAGTACATGATTTCGAGGTGATTTACACCGATCCGAACAAGGATTTTTCACTCGATTCTTGGCGACGAACACAGATTCTTGATATGATTTTGAAGTTTTCTATCATAGTATAGGGCTATGTAAGGAGAATGAAGGTTTCCAATCAGGGAACTTGATCGAAGTTCGCATTAGGGAAGTGGAGTGAGCGATACTAGTTCGAAAGAGAAGTTTATATGATCGAGCAAGTGATCGGATTTGATATTGTGTACGGATGTCATACATACATTGTATGGACTTTAATATATTGTATGCTTCTTACATTAGAAATGCAAGTTACATGGTTTGATATGGAAAGTTTATGTGAGATGATTGTTGTATATGATTTAGTAAGCTTAGATTCGTGATATCATAAATGAGTTGTTGTATTGTTTCATTTGTCGTGTTTAACTCTTTTTTGAGTTATGTAAGTGAAATAAAGGTACATGGAAGCAAAGGCTTGCTAGTTTCTTTTGGTTTCATGAGTAGAGTTGGCTTGCTTGCAAATAGGTACATGTTTATGCTTAACGAGTGTGTTTGCTATGTGACGCACACACTCTATAAGAAATTAACTGAGAATCAATGATTACTAGTCACAAATATCGGTTACGCATTACAGGTTTGCTATGAATATCGATGAATTTTGTCCGAGTCCAGATCGAGCTACAATTGACAGGACATGACAAGCAAAGCCATAAAAGCCGACGCTTCAAATTGCAGGTCAATCGGAGTTCGTATGATTGAGATATGATCGATACAAGATGAGGGAAGCACACTGTTCGAATCGATACGTACGCCATGTTCGTATCCATCAAGGAACGTCTGAATGCGAGTTTCGAATCGATCTACGGTCGCGCTGTTCGAATCCATTGAGTTCGATTCGATCAGAGTGACTTCACCTCGTATGTGTTCGTATCGATCAGAACGGTTTCGCATCGCATCCATCGAGTTCGTATCGATCAGAGTGGAACTATTCGTATCCATCGTTTATCCGTAGTTTCGAATCGATCAGCATTGTCCACTTCGTATCCATCACGAACCCTCTGCTCCATATCCACTCGGCTTGGTTTTACTTCGAATCCATCGCTCGGAGTCAATTCGTATCGGTCCCAATTGAGCAGTTCATATCGATTGATTAACGATCGATACGAATGGACCATTGAATGATCGATATAAAGAAGTACCTCCAGATATCGGTACGAAATGACCCTCCAGCCATCGATGCGAAGTAACCTAAGAACATCGATGCGAACAGAGATACAAACGATCGATACGAAGTCAATGCTTTTTATCAATACGAAATAGAACACGAACCATCGATACGAACAAGGTGCAAATAAGACTCGGTCAACTCGGCAAGAAGGGTGGATCGATCCAGGAATTTCAAGCCACGTCATCTCGCGCGCACGTGCTTTAGATCGAGTCGACGAGAATGATACGAACGTATCGAGTCGAACGAAACAGCTTAAAGAAAACTCCAACTCGTATCGATCATATCCCCTAATCCACAAGTCCAAATGCTATGAAAATTTCACAGGAACTTGCGTACATGCTAAAGAAGGTTCATGCCAAATTTCAACTCAGTTGGACCAAATCTTGATCGATACGAAATTGGTTCGTATCGATCACGGATAGAGCCGAAACTTCATGGGATCGATCGCGTGGACCCACTCACATGCCAGAAGAAGTCTCCCGAAATTTGAGCCAGGTATTTGCATGGAGTGCCTATAAATAGCACCCTAGAGCCTACAGAGAAGGGACTTTTTTTTGATCCCGCAACGTCCAAACTCTGCCAAAATCACGATTGCACTCAAACTCCATTGTTGTACTCAAATACTACTGTTGTATTTCACTGTAATCAGTAAGCACATCAATAAAAGATTACCCTTCGAAGTGGACGTAGGCCGGTGATAGCCGAACCACTATAAATCTTGTGTTTTCTGTTTGTTACTTTTTAATTGTTGTTCTCTACTTTGTCTGGATCTGAGATTTGTGTTACAATATTGCTGATCTGTGTTCATACACTGGTGCTTTCGCGACATTCGGGGTTTATGACCAATTTTGGTGCAAACACTTTAGTGCTTTCACTGAGAAGGCATAACTCAGGGATTCTACTACATAGATATTGGATTGGAAGGCTGAGGGACTCAGATCTGAACAGCAATGACGCGACAATCAACAAGAAGACAGAGAGGAGAAAGGAGCCAGCAAGAGGGAAGTCAAGAGGCCTCTTCTGGAGCTGGAGCAGGTCAAGCTTCGATCTACATCACCAGGGATGAGATGGAGGCTATGGCAGATTCAATTCATGAAAGATTGCTGAAGAGTCAACTAGAAATGATGCAAAACTTCTTTGATCAGATGAGAACAGCTGGAGCACAGAACTACGGACCGGTTGTAGTGACTGCAGACATGGGACAAGGAGCTAGAGTCACAGAGACCAATGGAGGTCAGATCCAAGATCAGAACAAAGAACCTGAAGGCAATCAACAAGGACCTGGGGGCAGACCCTCGGGATCTAACATTGGAAGACCCACAGATGGAGCTCATCAGGCTAGAGCCAACGCCAACGCCAACATAAATGAGCCACATGAGGAATATTACCCGGAATACCCTTTGAGACGTGGGGGGTAGGATAGAAGCATGCCGAGGGGACGACCCCAGGATGGAGACGAAAGAATGGTTGGATTAGTGCGACGGATAATGAGGGGAGGATTGTCAAGCAGAGGCATAGAGGAAGTTAGTCGGAGTCCGTTCACTCCGAATATCAGAAATGCAAGGAATCCTCCAAAATTCAAGTTACCCGCACTGGACCCATATGACGGGAAATCAGACCCAACCATGCATATTACTAGATATATCAGGTATTTTGAAGTGCTAGGGGCATCCGAGGAAGTGATGGCACGATGTTTCCCTCTATATTTGACAGATTTGGCTGCGCTTTGGTTCAGGTAGCTAGAGAATGGATCAATCAGAACATGGAGCGAGCTAGTGGAATGCTTCATGAGGCAGTTTAGGATCCACGTGACGCGACCCAAGAGTGTGATGACCTTGGCATCGATAAAGCAGAGGACATGAGAGTCCATAAAAGATTTTATACTGCGATTCAATGCAACTGTGGCTTCAGTGGATCGCCCGGATCCATCAATGATTTTGATGGCGGCGGTAGCAGGAGTCGCGGAAGGCACAGAACTTAAGGATTCTTTAGCAAGAGATCCACATCAAGACCTTGGAGAATTCTATCATGAAGCTGAAAGATTCATTTGGATAGAAGATTCACGCGCCGAGAGGCGGGAAACAAACGCTGTGCAAGGCGAGGGAATCTCCAAAGAACTGTCCGAAGCAGAAAAGGGAAGCGAAAAAAGGACGACAAATACGATGGTCCTGACAAACGGAAGAAATTCCGAGAGCCCAGATTCAGGCAATACACTGACTTGACAACAAACCTGGAACGAATCTACACAGAGACTCGGGGGTAGCTCCCCTATCGAAAACCACCCAGGAGAGATCCCACAGAACGGGAACGTAGAAGCGGAAAGTACTGTATATTCCATGAACTGGAAGGACATACTACCGATGAATGCCACCATCTGAAGGATGAGGTAGAAGAACATATAATAAGTGGTAGATTGCCGCAATACATCAGAGATCGGACAGCAGCTGTAGGACCTGAGCAACTACTGCCTCCACCTAACAGAACTAATCCTGGATCGGGATCATGGCTCATCATCAATTGATCATGATGGCAAGGGCCAAGTCCAGGATTTGGACTTTGGTCGATTAAATTTCTTAGATTTGATTCCAAAATAAAACGGCTATTCCGCTTACACATGTACAGGGACCGGAGAGATCCCCAGGCATGCTCTGAGATGGTAATAGACCGCTCTGCCCAGAGAGGCAATATTTAGATTTTTCCTTTGTTTCTGATTGAACACTGGAACTCTAATTTAATAAATGAACTTGAATTTATCGATATAAACCTTTGACCGGAGAGCTAAAGGATGAACATTGAAAACCAGCTTGAAAATGATCGCTTTATTACCCTGCCCGGAGAGGCGGGGTCCGGAGTGCAAGAAGTGAGTTGCTTCGCCAGAAAGCGACAGGATCGACTTACTTGACGTCGTTCCCCATTCACCGGAGAGTGATTGGATCGGGGTTTGATAAGAGCCCGGAGTGGTTGTGATCGGCCTAGGATTTAGGCCATGCATCGCTTAATGTTCAGAAACACTGAACCGGAGTGTAGGGGGTGTTGCCGCTTCGCCGGAGAGCGACAGGATCGGCTCACTCGACGCCGTTTCCCATTCACTAGAGAGTGATAGGATGGGATCCATCAAGAGCCTGGAGAGGCTGTGATCGGTCCAGAAAGACCAAGACATCGCTATATGCCCTCGCTAGGGCCAGAGTGCAAGGGATAGAAAGCAACGTCGGAGCGCAACAGGATCTTTCTATTCGATCGCTAGGTTTGGAATGGACATAGCAAGGGTCCGGAGTGACCATCGATAGTCCAGAGAGGCTGTAGAATTTGATTACTGACTTCCGCAAGTGGAAATGGATACTGATTCGGCTTCGAACAGCCATAAATTTGGTTGACGATACTATAGCTGTGAATAAAATATGAGCTCACAGCATTCGATTTGAAGCTATTCAAAACACACCTTTTACCAAAAGGCGTGTTTTGGGGGGCAAAGTGTTATCCCACCCTTTAGCAAAGCCGAGATATCAAGAAATTAACTGAGAATCAATGATTACTAGTCACAAATATCGGTTACGCATTACAGGTTCGCTATGGATATCGATGAATTTTGTCCGAGTCCAGATCGAGCTACAATTGACAGGACATGACAAGCAAAGCCATAAAAGCCGATGCTTCAAATTTCAGGTCAATCGGATTTCATATGATTGAGATATGATCGATACAAGATGAGGGAAGCACGCCGTTCGAATCGATACGTACGCCCTGTTCGTATCCATCAAGGAACGTCTGATTTCGAGTTTCAAATCGATCTACGGTCGCGCTGTTCGAATCCATTGAGTTCGATTCGATCAGAGTGACTTCACCTCGTATGTGTTCGTATTGATCAGAACGGTTTCGCCTCGCATCCATCGAGTTCGTATCGATCAGAGTGGAACTATTCGTATCCATCGTTTATCCGTAGTTTCGAATCGATCAACATTGTCCACTTCGTATCCATCATGAACCCTCTGTTTCATATCCACTCGGCTTGGTTTTACTTCGAATCCATCGCTCGGAGTCCATTTGTATCGGTCCCAATTGAGCAGTTCGTATCGATTGATTAACGATCGATACGAATGGACCATTGAATGATCGATATGAAGAAGTACCTCCAGATATCGGTACGAAATAACCCTCCAGCCATCGATGCGAAGTAACCTAAGAACATCGATGCGAACAGAGCTACAAACGATCGATACGAAGTCAATGCTTTTTATCGATACGAAATAGAACACGAACCATCGATACGAACAAGGTGCAAATAAGACTGGGTCAACTTGGCGAGAAGGGTGGATCGATCCAGGAATTTCGAGCCACATCATCTCGCGCGCACGTGCTTTAGATCGAGTTGACGAGAATGATACGAACGTATCGAGTCGAACGAAACAACCTAAAGAAAACTCCAACTCGTATCGATCGTATCTCCCAATCCACAAGTCCAAATGCTATGAAATTTTCACAGGAACTTGCGTACATGCTAAAGAAGGTTCATGCCAAATTTCAACTCAGTTGGACCAAATCTTGATCGATACGAAATTGGTTCGTATCGATCACGGATTGAACCAAAACTTCATGGGATCGATCGCGTGGGCCCACTCACATGCCAGAAGAAGTCTCCCGAAGTTTGAGCCAGGTATTTGCATGGAGTGCCTATAAATAGCACCCTAGAGCCTACAGAGAAGGGACTTTTTTTTTGATCCCGCAACGTCCAGACTCTGCCAAAATCACGATTGCACTCAAACTCCATTGTTGTACTCAAATACTACTGTTGTAGTTCACTGTAATCAGTAAGAACATCAATAAAAGATTACCCTTTAAAGTGGACGTAGGCCGGTGATAGCCGAACCACTATAAATCTTGTGTTTTCTGTTTGTTACTTTTCAATTGTTGTTCTCTACTTTGTCTGGATCTGAGATTTGTGTTACAATATTGCTGATCTGTGTTCATACACTGGTGCTTTCGTGACATTCGGGGTTTGTGACCAATTTTGGCGCAAACAGTTTTCATATGAAGTTAAATCTCTGATTGTATTGTTTGCTTATTTGATAGTTAAATAACCGACTATCAAATCTTGGCCAATATTGAAACTATCTATTATCATTTCGAATAGACCGGGATCTGATATGTTGTTCGAAAACCACTTCGAACTGGCATAAATGTTCGAATTGAAGACATCTCGAAGATGATGGAATCAAAGATGGAGTTCTATGAAGTGCAAGAGCAACTTGCTACTAATCCCGAGGGTGATTCCAAAATGGATGTAGTAGAAGTAGTACCTTTAGTTTGTTCAATCCATGAACAACTCATATGGATGAATGCTGGCATTGCATTGTTGCTTAGAGGGCAATGTTAGCATTCCAGGTGGGATTTGCTAAAAGGGTAAAATGTAAAATCAAGCATCACATCCGGAAATGACTAAAACATGGTAGATGTGGTAGGGCTATGTGGGTCGCTCTCATTAGAGTATGATCGTCACTTGTGTCTAAATCAATCTTTACGAATTATGTATGCTTTTAGCCACAACGTGGTTTGTCAGGTTGGTAGCCAAGGTGGTGATCATATTAGATACTATCCAAGAAGGGGTAGGCCGGTTTTGTGTTGGTAGAAGTGTAAAGCTTGAAGCCTCAGTACATTTTATCTAGCTATGTACTTGTAACGTCCCAGATTTTCGCGCTCGAAAATCGACATCCATACTTTACATCGTACTCGAATGCCGCAGATTCGACCGTTCAAATCCGAGTCGCCGGAGCTTATAACAACATTAAGTAAACAACACAGCGGAAAAGAAAAAGAATATAGACATCCAACATCTGATACAATATCCAGATACAATGATGATACAATGAATATCTATATACATCAGAGATATGATACAACAAATAGCAGCGGAAAAGAAAATGATAACATCAGCAGCGGATAATCTCCATCTTCAAAGCACTAATCCAGAAATAGCTTGAACTCCCAATAACGATACACCAAGATAAGCAACGTCAGTCCATGAACTCCAAGAACTGAACTAGCTCCAGATAATCTACTAAACCTGAATATCTGAAAACCCCAACTCTAGACTGCCCGTGTGGAAAATAGTGGGCACCTAGAGTTTAGGAAGGGAACAATAAACTCCGGATCAGTCATAGGACTGGTGTGAGCAACAAAAACAGTTTATCTTTAAAACGAACAACAAAAGATTTTAAAGTCAATTCGCAATGCTTTTTGAAAATGAGACTACCATAAGGCCTCCCGCCACACACACAATGCAAACGCAAAATTGGAGGAGATTTCTCCTTATGATAGTCAAAGATGCTTACTACGCAAAAATCAAATCATTTTTGATATTATTATTAGTGCATAGTGTAGAAAAACATTTTGAAAATAGAATATCAATCTTAGCCAGCATAGGCATTCCGCACTTATGCCTACTATAGCTACTATGTTCAATAGAAGGTTACCGCCACATTCCATAGCAGGTAATACAACTAAAACCGTACACGTCGCGTATTGTTTCTTTGGATTTCCAACAAATGGTCAGGCTAAGGAACTTCCTATGCCACGATGGGTACGTCCCTGGAATAGACGACCCGAGAAATAACCTAACATTACGGTTAGATCTCTGCCAACACAAGGCCGGGTTACCTCTGCAAAAATAGGTAACTACTGACACGCGTATGCCATCCCCCGATCGTAACCGATCTTCCCGAGGATCCTCGATTCGCAACAAACCACATAATAATAATGCAGCAACCACATAGGTTAAGTATCTGGGCTCCATACCATGATACCACCTCTATCCATAAGGAATGACATACACTAAGGGGCGCTACTCCCTAGAACCTTGCCTCATCCTTCCTGTTTTGACCATTTCCGGGGTGTGAGGCTCGACGAAGTCTCGTCCACAAAGCTACGCTTTGTCACAAAGCCATGCTTCGGGTCAAACAGATGATCAACCTATGATCACAAAGATATAAGATCAAACAAATGATCATATCGCAAATGATCAAACACTGATCATCACACAGCAACACTCAGCATGCCACATTACCAAATTGGGATATATCGCTGATAAATTTCAACTACATAACCTCTGAGCTCGTACGTCTCAGAGAAGGGTGTTAAGCTAAGAGAATAAATTCTCCGCCACCAAACAGAAATGTATTTGAAAGAAATCAGCTTTATATCTCAAAGTGTAATGTCAAACATGTAACCATACAAGTCTGTTCCGGGTTCGAACAGAACCGAAGGCACTTCTCACGAAGCCCTTGCAATTCCGGATAACTCTCAATCACGTCCGGACTTCCCGTCACAAAAGAGTGATATAAATCTCTATACCGGCGCGACTCAGTGCAGAGACATTCGACAGGTTGTCCTTTCATTTTCGAAAAATATCCGATCTTCAACACCAGTCTTCAAATGTTATCCATATACGACGTATCACTATTCGGAATGAGTTATACGACCCAAAGGTCCTTTCCCGGCTAACCCGAATAGTGAGCGAAATATTTAAAAACATATGGATATTGGGATTTCAATTAAGTCACAACTTAAACCCAAATTTCCTTTTCAAATGGTTTAACAAATTATCATTTTAATCTTTTTAAACAAAAAGATTCAATTCACAAAGTTCACTTAATTTCACAAATATTCATTCATAGATTTTCCAAATCGATTTCCATTTCAATTTAATTAATTCGTTAAATCTTTAAATCAAAGATTTAACTAATAGCTTTCAAAACAATTTCATTTCGAATGGTTTAAATAAATCATCAAATTAAACCTGTTAAAAATAAACAGATTTAATTCATAGCTTTCTAAAAAAGAATTCATTCATAACTTGGAAAATCCATTTTTCAATTCAATCTTGAAATTCCTTTAATTAAACTGGAATTTCTTTTCTTATCTGAAACCTTTTATCTTTTAAAACAACAGTTTTCAATTTGGAAATATGATTCATTCATACGAGTTGAAATCCTTGGTTTAAATTCAAATTCCCACTTATACTTTTAAAATGGTTTAATTCATACAAACACATTTATATCATCTTTATCTCTAGTTTCCAAATCATAGATTTAATTTCAAACTTGAATTCAAATTTAAATCTAATTATTTAAATTTTCAAAACTCGATTAAGTTATTCGAAAATAAGACTTATCTTTGAAATTCCATTTCAAAAGCTTTTCACTTTAAATCCCAAATTTCTAATTTCAAAATCAATTGAAATTAAAATTTCAATTTCAAAAATATTAACTTTAAATTATCTGTGACTTAATCGATTTCCACGTGAAATCCATATTTGTGTGTGTAAAAGTGTAGTCCAGGGGTTTCACACACAATAGTGCAACATCAATCATCACAGATATATCGATAAGCGATATAATCGATAACGCTTATCTTCATTCACAGATCACAGATATAATAAACTTATCGGTCACAAAGATTCACAATTATAATTCGATGTGGGTTTCGGATAACCAACTGGAATCCGACTCCCTGTCGCATCGAAATTCAAGTGCCGTTTTTTCGGGTCAATGGGTTTGAATATTCATATAACAATATATACATCACAGATAAGTAAATTACAGATCATAACATAATCAGGATATATCACAAAGTATCACAATCAGGGATATCAAACAATCAAATCAATAGAATCCAAATATTCATAAGTAAGGTCAGTTAATATCTGATTAATTCAAATCAGATTAATTTCTTAAGAATAAATTTCTAATCCTTGTTAATTAACTCCAATACTTTATAAATTATTTTGATTAATTTTTTTTTCTTTAATCATTTATTAACTATCCATTTATAATAAATAAATAAACCTTTAATGGTAATTCATCAACTCTTAATTTATTACCATTAAATTAATTATTCTTAATTAATTACCATAAGCGATTATCCCTAACTCTTTTTAAACAATTAATTAATAATAATTATTTATTTTAATTAACATTTTAAAATCTTCCTCAATTACTTTAAATAAACTAGTTACTAACTTAAAAGGCTTTAATGTTAATTAAATTTAAAACTTATTTTACATTAATTACTTAATTAAAATATTAATTAAGATTTACTACATTCTTAAGTATTCAGTCAGTTAATTAAAACTTAAATGAATTCATAAATTTCGGTCATCAGTGCTTAAACTTTGTTTAAGATGAAATAACATAGATTTTATTCAGCTAGTACTTTGAATACCAACCCGAGAAATATTCCCAGTTTACTTGAGTTAAACTCGAGCCTCTCCATTTCTATATTTTTAAAACTTGTTTTTATTTTAAAATTTTCAAAACTGTTAACATACACACACGTACACAAGCCTAAACTCGAGTCTGATCGAAAATTACCCTGAGCGTTGCTTCGAGTCACCTTCTTCTTCCCAAACCATCACCACGAACCCAGCTTTTAAGTACTGACACTCCAGCCTCGTACGTACACGTGTGCACGTGCACCAACCACGGAGGCGTCTCCGATCGTCGTCACCGATGCCGACAAGTCACTGCTGGCCTACCTCCTTGATCTCGACCACCTCGACCTCGAATCAATTCCAAAATCGAAAACGAGCTGTTCGTCCCCCCAGGCATTCGAACCTGACCCTACACATTGCCTCGCAATCGGTGATCCCGATCACCAGTGATCATGGCCGTCCACCTAGAACTACTCCACCAACCCATGTTCCATCCTAAACTGGTCCGATAACCCCCGAAGCCACCTTCACGACGCACGAGCTCACACAAAACCGATGGTCAAAATCGAAGCTTAAACCCTAAAATCGATTCGTCCCATCATCTTCTTCAATGGAAAAATTATTGAACATTTTTCCCAACACCAACCATCACCAAGCTTGCTTCGGCTGAGAGCTCGACCCCTCTAGTTACACCGATCACCCGAGATTGACGAAAATGTCGATCTCGTTCATCCCACAATTTCCCATGATTTAGTGAACTAAAAATCTTGAATTTTGTTTTAAAAATCATGAATTTTCCAGTCGAACCCAAAAATGTATATAAATCAATTAATTCTGAGATTCAATTTTATCATATTTATTGATTTTTTCACTGTAAATTCAAATTTCCAGATAATACCCAGTTTGATTCTTCTTAAAAGTATTTTTGGATGCTATATCTTGATCTAACAAACATACCCCATTCAGATCCTAACCCCTAGAATAAACTCTAGAAAGAAGTTTTGGCATCATGAATCAGAGTTCGAAAAAACTGTAATCAACGGGGACTAGCATGGTCTGTGAATTCAACAGGCATATCTAAATTTGTATACCCAAGCACATTCACCTTCATACCAGAAATTTCACAGCAGCAGTTTTAAGAAATGAAGTTTACTCACAAGCAACACGAAATCAAAACAGGGTAAGCTCTAAAATTAGGAGTTGCTCACCTTTGATCAGAGAAAATGGACAGAGCATGGTTTGTCTTTTGAAAACAGTTTGAATTTGAAATCTGGAAACATGTTTCCACTTGATACCTCCTGCCCATCACTTGGCTTCACTGTTTTGTTTAGTTGCTTGATGCTTGTTGAAGCTTGTTTAAGATTAAAAATGGAGTTTCATTTTGTATTTGCTTAGCTCGAACTGGACATGGAAAGTGATGGAAGGAATAGCTTACAGGTTGATGTTTTAAACAGTTTCAGGGTATAAATATTTCCCTTTGCTTGCTAAGTTTTGTTTTCTTGAACGAACTGGAACAATATAGATGTGTATATGTGGAGAGAAGGGTGTTTGTACAGGCTGATAAACTTGGGCTCGCATTAATTAATGTTGTACAGGGTGTTGTATTTGTTTATACAAATAGGCACGGCTAAAGGTTGCTTTAGAGGTATGGCTGAAGTGATTCAGTTATGGGCTTGTACAACTTTACTTTGATATGCTTTGTACTTTATCTTTTATTTTTGTTTACTTGCATCATTTTTGACTTCGGCTGATAAGATCATTTTTGGTATGTTAGAGGTGTCTTGCTTTACATATGTGAATTTTCTTTTGTTTTATTTTATCACTTGTAATGTATAAGTGAGATTATATTTTATTTAAATTTTCAAAAAGAATGAATTTCTATATTTAATATATTGTTAAATTTAACTAATTTGTTTACCATATTTATTCCTAACTTTAAATACTAATTGTCTTTATAAATAATTTCTATTTTAAATGTTTACTTTTACTTCAATACTTATTATCTTTCTTTTTTGTTAAAATATTTATTATCTTTTTTTTAATTTATAATTTCAAATTATTATTAACCATCAATTCTAATATTTAATATTATTATCAATTATTTATTTATAATTTAAACTCAAGTCAAATATATATCTATATATTTATTATTTCCAAATTCACTCGTATATGCCCAAATACATATATATCCACATATATACAATATTTATTAAATTTAAATGATTTATACAAAATATGTTTGGATATCGGGGAAACTCGCATTACTTTATCGATTAATTTCACAGTTTTATTCAAAAATTAATTTAAATTATCAATTTAAATATAATTAAAATTCGGGGTCGTTACAGTACTATACGAAAGGCAGTCCCTTACCTTGTCATTATTAGTACCCTTCTCCAATACGTGCCTTATAGACTTTGTTGTATACTAAATATGCTCTTGAATGAAATTAATGTAACCATTCTAGCTATTATAAATATTTAGTTTAAACCCTAGACATTATTATAATATCACAAGGTTTTCTAATAAAAATGTTTTGGTTATCGTAAGGTAAAAATCCATCCGTGTTTATGTACGGCCTGGTCTTACGAGATACCTTTATTTTTGAAAGGTTTTATAACATTAAAAATCCATATGATTTTAGTTTCTCACACTGGTTACCAAACTGATCCGGACGTTATTTTCTTATAATGCTCGAGTCTGCCTCGAATATATTTTAGATTTAGTTATGGATGCTTTGAAGCTTCAGGAGACAAGTTGGATACCTCCAAACCGTATTCATGTGTCTTTTATTTCCACTACATTTCTTGTATTGTATTTATCTGTGTTTGTGAGGATATGCTGTCATAACTGTCCTGGCTGATGATATGTTAGTTTGCTCTGATTGATGTATGTATATTACAGTTTTCTTTTGCAAAGATCATGTATATATTATATACTACTCGTCACGATGTGAGATTCTGTTCTGTCTTTTATTTTCTTTCACCCAAACAATCTGTCTTTCCGGCACTCGGATGCTTGGCACGTGAATACTGTGGATGTATTAGTGTCGACTTTTGAGGGTCGAAAAGACCGGTCGTCACACTCCACCATTGAGATAGAGATAGGATTTCTCAAAGGAGAAGCAGATGGTTCAAGGTGTAACCGACTGCTAAGAATATCTAAGAATTTTTAAATTAATTTTATATAATTGATTCATGAAATAATTTTAAATCAATATATATATTCTTTCTAAAATTTTGTTGTTAAATTTGAAAAGGAAATTATTTCTCTTCTTCCTATATACGCATGCACTGTACATTTATGCATATCCGTGCGACATTACTACACATGATAGGAGGGTGACGGTTTCACCGTTAGTGATCACCGAGACACCGCTACCGGTACAAGCAATGTAAGTAAGGAGGCATAACAAATAGTAGAGGTCTTTAATGATTAGGGCTTCCCAACATGATCAATTTGGAATCATAGACTGTTAGGAAGAGTCGATGGAAGCAACTCATGGTGGTGTTCATGGCAGTGATGATGGACGACACTCGTTTGCTTATGACGACCATGTGTTAGTCAGGGTTTTGGAGTGCGTAAGAGGAGATAGGGTTTAATAGGAGAGAAAGGGTAAATTTATGTTCATTCCATATTAAAATTATATTTTAAACCATACTTTCTCTAATACGAGGGACCCTCACATACATACTATGTTTGTACATACAACTTGTGGCATTGAGTTCATATTAAAATTCTGGGCAAACTGCGATTATTTAGCTATATATCATACACTTAAATATGATATTTTTATTTAAATTTTATATAATAAATTTGTTATTGGAATATTTATAAATTAACATTGTTATTAACAATTAATATATTGAGATATTATTTTCTGGGATAATATATTAAGACATTGTTTAATTAATTATTATCATTCAAATATTAATTATATATATATCGTTATATAGAAAATTATTTTATTACAATATTTACGTTTGAATCAATGTTATGTTATTTAAAAACAAAATATTTTATTAAACATTTTTAACTACAAATCAAACATTATACATAACATAAATAATGATAATATAACAATAACATAATATAACTTAAAATTCAAATCAAAATCATCCAATAAAACATTAAACATGATTTAATGTTCTTGCCATTATTCACGATAAAACCATAAAAGATTTAGTGCACAATGTATTGAAAAAGGACTTTTTTAAGTTTGTCCGTCTTACCACGCTAGCCCATACACCTGATCTGATGATACATACATATACATACAATGCATACATACATACATATACACATACATACATACACACACACACACATATATATATATTATTTGCATCCATAGTTATATTCTCTTAAACATTTTGCTGCATTATTAGGTTTTTCAATTATTTCTTTTTACTCTAGCAATCAACAATTGAGTTATGTATCATCATTATGTAGAGTAAAACCATTCTTATGGAGTTTGTTGTTAAATCTTCTTTTATTAATGATTGGAATATTCTGATTAAAAACTGGAATAAAATCATAACTTTTAAATTCAATTATAAACTTCCCAAATTACGCTTACTGTATATGGATGATGTTACAAGTTCAACTCCTAATATGATAATAATCAAAATTGGATTTATTTGAAAAGTTGGAATATTATCAAGCTCATAGGTTCAAATTCCAATAGCGGCAATCTATCATTTTTCTTCTTCATTTTCTCGTGTTTTCCAATCTAAGGTTTTTACTATTCTAGTATCAATAGATCTATATTTTATTCTTAAAAAAATATAGTTTACATCAAATGCGTCATCTATGTTGATTTGTATGATTATACCTTACCAAATTATGAATAATACTTTTCTAAATATATAAAAATAAGAAATAATTCATCTAGTAATAAGTAATATCAATTTTCTAAATAATATGTCAAGGATCACTAACTCAAGTGGCTTTTGACCTATGTTCTACAAGGGTCATGATTTCGAGTTTGTGAGATATCAAAATGAGTGCTCTGCTTAAATCAATATTCTTTTTTTTTCTTTAAGTTTATAAATAACACTTTATATGTCATTCAAAAGTTTTCATTTACTTAATGTTATTTAAGTGCATTGCTATAAGTAAAAATTGAAGTTTTACATTTTTTGAACCTTGAAATTATTTTCAACAATATGTTTTGATCAAAAATACAATCAATTTAAAAAAACCAACTCTACAAGCAACATTTTAATTGTCTCTACATTGTTCGAAGACAGTTTCGCATACCCACATGATCGAAAGTAAAAGGATATCAATATGACTTTTAACCTCGTTCATCAGTAGCTTCCGTATAAGTTAGTTTTGGTTATATAATTAATAAACAATGACTTACTATGAAGCTAAGTTAAATAAAATGAATAATGATCGTTATGTTTACAAGCTTAACTAGCATTATGAGTTATGTCCAATGGCATTGAAAAACATCTCGACTTTCTATAAGTGATATATTTGTGATTGATGTCAGTGTCAAGATCGAAAGAAAACAATTGTTACAACATTGTTCATGTGGTGAACCATTATACTATGTCTATAACATATTTTTCTATTGATATCATGTATATTGAGTATATTCCACGCTTATTAACATTCTTTATTAATTATATGCATATTGAGTGGTTATGATGTAATAATATATTTTGAGTTTATGAATTTCAGGTTTTTACTTTTACAATCTTTTAACAGAAAGGGGGTGCATTTTGTAGTAATTATTGTATTTCACATGTAATTTAACAATTCAAGTTGTTTCTCTGTGCAAAACACATGCATTTGCGTTAATAATTTTGCTTTGCACACATGAAAAGCATAACTCGGACGCATGTGTTATTCATTAATAATAATAACAACAATACCATAGAATTTGGTATTCCAAAAATTAAATATATACCAACTAAACGAATATACCAACTAAACCGAAACCAATTTTAACTAAGAGGTAGCATAGTAGTAGTCGCTTCAATGCACAATTGTCCTTACTTGTTTTTTATTGGATGAAGAACTTAGAGGGCCCACGTTATTATTACTGAAATTACAAAACGAAAATAAATCAACCAATCGTAGAAGCTACTGTCTTGTATTTGCGATTGACGTTACTGAGGTTGTTATGGTAATGCTTACCATTGTCGTTTTGCAAAGTACATTACCATACAGTTTTTACTGGTAAGCTAAATTCGCTTACCGTCACCGGTTTACTAATATATCGAAGTCTAATATACTTGTATGCTGATAACCAATACATTGGTATATTACCGTTTGCCTAAAATAAATCAAACCTTGTATATTTTTATACTTCAATGATGTTTCATGATATACTTCATTGTGTCATGCGATAAATGCATCAATATGAAAGAAAGAATGAAAGAAAGAAAAATGCATTTAACATCAATTGACTTGGATTTCTAAACTAAATCTAATAATTTGTTTGCTTTTAAACGACTATAATACAAATTATTACATGAATATCCAAGTACTAGAAATAGACTGATAAATTACCATTATCGATGGTTTTAAAAAATCGTTACCGATGCTTTATCGTGGAAAATGGAAAATTTACCGTTATCATACCAATTATACTGGTAGATTGAATTTACTCAAATGTGATAACCAATTGACTGATAATGGTATGATAATGATACCTTTCCTCTAACAGCTATGTTAGAATTCTTCTTTTAGCCAAGTAGGTTTGCTTTGTTTTTTAGCTAATGACAAACTGAATTCAAAACTTATGGGCAGAGAGAGATGACAATGGGGCGGGTTTTTCATGCCCCATACCTGATTCGAGTTTTTTAAACCCTGCCCCAGACCCGTCCCGTAGACCTGGTACGGGTCTAGATTTTCGCCCAAACCCGAGACCCGTACGATCAGGGTAAGACTCGACCCGCTTCGAAACCCAGTGCATCTTTGTTTGTTTTCTCAAAAGTTGATTTTGATTTGCATATACTAATACTTTTATGTGTTAAAAAGATGGATATTAAAAAAATATATCGATTATAGATAATAATGAATATAAATTAAAAGAAAAAAAATAAAGCGTTCAATTAGATTCAAACAATATGCATTTCTGTTTATACAATTAGCAATAATGCAGTTAGTATTTAAAAACAATAGAACTTATTGAAACATTATGATATCTTCATCATAGAAATTTTTGTTAAATAGATAAACAAATCATAATTAATAATAATCGGTTGATATTATGAGTTTCAACGGTACGAGTGGGGTTGAAACGGGTTTGCTAAGCCCCTACCCGATCCGAGACCCGGAACTTTCATGAGCGGGTTATGTATCTACCCGTTCCGATGATCCAATGGAGTAGGTCTTGGTAGGTCAAAATAGGTGTGGATCTATCGGGTTTGGACCTTAAACCCGCCTCATTATTATCGCTGCTTATGGGGCTTATGGAAAGACTATGATTAATGCAAAAAGCCTAAAATAGAAGCCGAAATCCGAAATCCGAAATCCGGCCCATAAGTAGAAACCCTAACTTTAGCTCCATATAACTTTCGCATCAGCACGAAATCTCGCCTCCATCACGAACCAAAACACAAATGGGTATTGTCTGCTCTCTAATTCTTATTTTTGCTTATTTTTCGAACGAGTTCAATGATCTTCAGTATCATCTACATTTCTGTAATCAGGTGCTTATCGGTACGTATCGGAGTTATGGAGAAAGAAGCAATCGGATGTTATGAGATTCTTGCAAAGAATTCGTTGCTGGGAGTATCGGCAACATCCTGCCATTGTTCGGGTCACCAGGCCTACCCGACCCGACAAGGCTCGCAGGCTTGGTTACAAGGCCAAGCAGGTATATACCAATCAATCCTTTGTCGCCATCCGGATATACTTATGGCATTAGATCTACGTCTCTTAGTAAATTTATGCATATTTGAGTTTTGATAATTTATGCTAGCTATTTTTAATTTGGTGTTATATTAATTGTATTTGTTGTAATTTTGTTTTGATGGCAGGGCTATGTAATTTATCGAGTGCGTGTCAGACGTGGAGGTAGGAAGAGGCCAGTACCGAAAGGTATTGTTTATGGTAAACCAACAAATCAGGGTATTACTCAACTCAAATTTCAAAGAAGCAAAAGATCGGTTGCTGAGGAGAGGGCAGGCAGAAAGTTAGGAAGTCTCAGGGTCCTCAACTCCTACTGGGTTAGCGAGGTTAGCAGAATAATTTAATCAGAACTTATAAGACAATTGATTCATTTATTCGTTCTGCTCTTAAGGTTAAGCATGATGAATTTGTACCATGATGCAACATTAATTAGGTGTTCTCATATTTGCTTTAATGTACAGTCAATGCTCTACCATGCCATTTTGATTCTGGTGCAAGCTTGAAATTTCATATGCGACCCTTATGTAACCTTGGGGTTCAAAACGGATTCAATTTGTAAATTGAATCTTGAATCCAAGTTGGGCTTAAATTTTTGAACCCGATGTGAGAAGTATTCATATTCAATGTGTATATGTACACCTAGACTGTAGAAATTTTGCTCTACTTAGATATCAAATGACATTTAATCATGTGGAAATTAGGGGCATACCCTTACTTTGGAACTTATTCCACCTTGCCCCTTTCAAAACAAGTTTCATGAATCACTCTTGCAGTTATTTTCAGCGGATATTTGCACTTTTCAATGCAAACATTTACTTTGCAATTATTTGCATTTTTTATTGCAAATAATAAAACTGTAAATCTTCCTAGAAATAAATCCGTAGTGCTTTGTGAAACTTGTTTTTGAGAAGGAACATAAGTTTATTTTAAAATTTATATAGGGTGTTAGACAAAACTTTAATTTAATCTTTTCATTAAAATTTTCAATCCAGTTGACCTTCGATTCGATATCGATTTATAATTTTTTAAATTGATTTTGATGCTTCTTCTTCTTAATCAAACCAAAGTTTAATCTTTACTTTATTTACATCTATTTTTTTATTTTCAAAATAATATAATTTGATTAGTAGATCCAAATAATTATATTGATATTTTTTTTGTTTTGACATGAACCAAATGATTTTCTCATTTGTGATTTTAACTCAACATTAAATTGAAATAGAATTACTGATTGTAATTTAAAATGGGATTCAAATCCTAAGATTTGAAAATTTTGTAATCATTGTCTGTAATTAAAAGAGTTGCACGATTTAGATAGTAATATTTTAGATGAAAATCATTATTTGCTAGGAAGAAAATTATATAAATTGATTTTGTTATATGAATTTTTTTGATGAAATGTTCTAATATATATTGTAAGATCTTATCAACAATAATCCCATTGCCCCCTAATGTCGTAGGAAACTTTAGAATGCAAAGTATTTGATAACACAACCCTTTTTTTAAAACTACTCACAAGTAGTTTGTAAGATCTTATGGAGCTAGCCTTCAGGGGTGTAATGAAGAACTGGATTAACTCACGTTTTAGATTATGCTTTGGTGCCTAATAATTAGGTTGTCACTTTGCTTTTATCTGTCTATATATTGGTTTTTCTTCTTTGTAGTTTTTTATCAGTTATATTGGCTGTGCAAAAGTGGCAACGGACTTATAAAGAAGTAAAGCCGGTTAAGTGCCTTAATATTAAAGGCATATGTAATATTACGGGCTTAAGTATAAAACAAAGTTCAACAGTCGAGTGTGTATTTAATACATGTTCAACACCTGAGCGTGTCAATACACATTTGGACTCAGTTCTGTTGTAAATGTATGCCTGGATCCGATTACGTTTCCTGATTTGTAAATGTAATATTAAGACTCTTTCCACCGCTTAATTGAACCGTTGGAGATGCATATTGAAAATTTTGTAAGATTATAAGGCCTTAATATCACCACTGTTGGAGATGGCTTAAGCATACCAAAGCAAAGTGACAACATAATTGATAGGTGTTAAATCTTGGTTTATTCCGTGAATTGTTCCATTACCATATTTATCTCCTAAAGACTAGCTCAATAGGAAATCATGAACTATTTGTGACTACTTTTAACTATTTTAGTGTGTGCTGAACAGCTAAAGTATTTGGTAATCGAGAACTTTATAGGGGTGCTATGTTTTATGATAAAATACTTTAACGGGTGGATGTTTTCTGTAACACAATGTTATACAACTCTTAACATACCATACTCTGGGATGCAATGCAAAACATGACGAATTTAAAGTTGGAACACTGATATATGAGTGTTGTCACTGTTTGCTCCTTTTTTTTTGAATTCCAACAAATTTTCATTAATTTTTCATCGTTATTTTCGTCACAAACAAAGTTTTCACATTATCACATGAATTTCCTTGTTTCTTGAATTAAAAATAATATAATTTTCTTTTAAGATTAATATGCATTTGATATAGGTAAAGGAAGCAAATGTACTTAGGGTAGTTGATTTTTTTACTAAGGAGAATAGTTTTCTTGTTTTACCTTCAATAGTATTTAAAGAAAAACAAACATCAACTCCCTTGGTAAATAGGGTCCTATCTTTACTGCATGTGCAATTGCTTATCATTGAAGAGCTTTAGTGCTTTCCATATTTAATTTTGTGATTTCTTCTGTTATAACATCAGATGCTTCACATTTGCAGATATCATTGTCTAGTATTTGATTCTTTAGTAGTGGGGAGTTCTAGTACAGTAGTACAACAATTATTATGCTGGGTTATTTATTTATAATATAATGGTAATACTATCGACTTATGTTTCATTTTTGGCATAGTGATCATAGTAGCTAAGGTACACTTGTTTAGTTTCCATTATGTTTTTCTTTAGATTTGGTTAGTTTTGAATATAGATAATGCCATATTCGCTTCCGAAATGATTTTCTAATATACACTTCTGGACGGGTATCAGATTTTTATCTTATTCGCGGACGGATGATATATCGAAAAATATAAATAGAAAATTTTCGTGTAACATAATTTTTTTCTTCAGTCCCATCGATTATATAAATACAAAAAATGAGCAAATGGTTTGAGGTAATTTTAGTGTGCGGCTATAAGTTATTTTTAATTGAACTGTGAATATTATTCTGGTCATCTTTATCATAGGATTCGACTTACAAATGGTTCGAGGTAATATTAGTGGATCCGATCCATAATGCGATCCGAAACGATCCGAGAATAAACTGGATATGCAAGGGCGTGCACAAGCACCGAGAGCTTCGAGGACTGACCTCAGCTGGGAAGGAATCGAGAGGGCTTAGAGGGAAAGGAGCTAGATTTCACAAGAACAGACCTTCTAGAAGGGCAACCTGGAAAAGAAACCAAACCAAGTCCTTGCGTCGATACCGCTGATCTTTTCCTGCTTGTTGAGGATCACAATTGTTCTGTGTTTGTTGTGTTTTTGATCGACATGCTGTTTGTTGAATCTTCTATTTACGTGGGTTGTTTTTGGCAAAATGGGGCTTGTTTCACTGTTTATTTGATGGATCGTATCTGATGTTGCCCAAACAATATGTTCTATCTTGGAACGAACCTTGAATGTTGCATATCGAACAGTTTTATTTTAGTCTTTACAGTTGAATATGCGAGTTGAATGTTCATAGTTTGTTGAATGTTCAACTTAAAATCGCATGTCGCTGGTTTTGCCTTATTGTTAAGAAAATATAGAGAGCCTACCGATCCTCCGTTGCATTGTGAAATTAGACAAATTTTCCATTTGTTACTTTAGGAACAATAACGAACATTTAGTTTCATCCTGTTTTAGAAATGTACGTTTGTTTTTCTTTATAATTATTTAAATGTTGGGATAATCTATACTATAAAGAAAAGATTAAGTTTTTTAAAAGTGATTTTAACTCTTTGAAATAAACCTTTTTAATAAACTTTAATTTATTATTGAATGTGTCGGAATGTTAATGGACGAAATTGATTCTTTGAAAAAACTTTACATTTCTCTGCATTTTAGGGAATTGTCAGATAAGGAGCATTGTTGATTAGAGAAAAACTTTCCATAAACATATCAAATTTGAATAATGGGAAATGGTGCGTTGGTTATGGCATCGTTCGCACTATCATCATTATATGAAAAAACGATGCAAAGGGTAAGCTGTTAAATGATACATAGGGAAGGCTGTAAGTACAAAATGCTAATGTAAGGTAAGATCAAGTATTATATGATAAAATTGAAATATAAGTGCTCATTCTTTTTTTAATTCTCATTCTTACAATTTTTTTGTTATTCTACTATATTTAGTTGAAAAGTTTGTCATTCTAACTAAACAATTAAGAGCTCGAAGTTAAAGCTAAAAAATCGATGAATTCTATCATTCGTATACTTTTTATTATTATTTTTTATTACTATTTTCCAGTTTTGGTTTTACGTTACGTGTTGATCGAAACATCCACAACCATATAGCACTTCTTATCTTCCTATTGTTTAACAAAGAATAACAGTAATAACTGTATTCAAACTAAATTTAAAATTTAACTTTAAAAGTTTCAGCAGAAATTAAATCTAAAGTTTGATACATTACCTTTTTGATCTTGTATAAATTTTACGTTGAAAAATTAGCCTTCAAATAATAATAATTTCCAAATAGTTTACAATTCAGAAGAAAAATAAACCTTTTTTTTTAGAGAGCGGTTCTTTATTCAATCAAAGCACTCATTGACACCCTACTGCCTTGTCAACACATCTACCTCCTCCAGAACCCTATTCATCACTGCTACATGCTTGCGCCATCAGGTTTGACTGATCGGCCTTGGCCTAAATTAACAACAAAATTATCATTTAATCCAAAATAATTCATGTGCTTTTGGTCAAAAAATAACAAGTTTTTCCTTCGGTTTGCCTATGTTTGAATCTTTTCATTATTTACATGTTATAATATTTATAAGAAAGTCAGTTTGTAAGATTCTTAGAAGGAATCAAGAAGTTACCTGGGAGAGAGACTTAAGCAATTTTTTTAAACAAAATCATTTTTTATCCTTATTTCATTTTTTTTTGGGGTGACTTATATTGTTACTAATTGTTATCGGCATTTGAACTAAGCGATATCTCGATGGATCTGAACTTTAAGACGATGAAGAAACGAATCGAGAAACTTAAGAGATGTCGTGATTGAAGGATGAGGAGCCTAAAGAAATTTGGCTAAGTTTGGAAGAAACTGAACCGGTCAGCATCGAATGGTCCAGATCGTTCAGCAACGACCGGTCTAGACCACTCGATGCCGACAGGTCCAAAGTCAAGACGGGCTCACTTTTTTCACGGATAGTGCTACATACAAGTTTGAAGGAAAATACAAGTTTTGGATGAGCAAAACCAACCAGTACTGACGACTCCTTGACGGGCAATTTTGTCAACGAAGGTCCAAAGTTTGAAGATTAAAGCAAACACGAAGAAAGATTGAAGAGATAAACTACCAAAACTATTCGGTACCGACCAAAACCAATCAGTACCGAATGGTTATGATGTCAAGATATTTCAATTTTGACTTCTTTGCGGCTACGAAGTTGGATTTGGGCGATTGCTTATTCAAAAACGCTCTACTGACAATGGTGGAGGTATATGCCTATAACTAGAAGACATTGGACAACAAACCAATGACTTCTGACCTCTCTACGGGTTTTTGTGTGGTTATTTTTCAAAATTAGCTAGTTTCTAGAGCTATGCTTGCTGTAAAAGTGGTAGTAATTGCAAGAATCTTCAGATATATGATTGACAGTGGACGTAGGCTTAAAGAATCTAGCCAAACCGCTTAGAAATCTTTTACGTTCTCTTTTAATTTCAATTTTAGATACATAATTTTTGTTTTTTGATCAATTAAGAGTGTTTGTCCACATTTGAGCAAATATTTACTGGTGCTTCCACTGAAAAAGAATTTTCTAGACGTAGATATGCTTTTATTTTGGATTTGGAAGAATTTACAAGTCAGATCTCGAAGCAAATGGCTTTAAGGAAGGATATAAGTACCGAATCTAGAGCTATAATTAAAGGGAATAATGAAGGATTCCCCACAACGAAGAAGAAACTAATCAACTAGTGGCCCAATTGGAGTTTCATCTCAGCAAGAGATTGTGACAAAGAAAGAGATGTAGAAAATGATATATGAGATGAACTTAAAGATGCCGCAACAACAAAAAGTTCGTATGGATATGACGACTAAAATGCAAGAGCAGCAGGGGCGTTGGGTTAACCCCTGCGACAATGTGAATCTCACAGACGAAGGAAGAGTAGAAGAGATTCGTTGTCTTTAGGTTCTAGTGAAGGAAGCTCGTATTCATCAGAGCGGAACATGAGACCGGATAAAAGACCGATGCAGAAAGGGGCTGGGGCGACATAGAAGGAGACAGTACGAGATGGAGCTATTCGGTTAAAGTCAAAACCAGTCGGCACCAATCGGTCAAGACCGGTCAGCTGAGAAGCTAAATCTCTTTGATAACAAGAAAGAATTGACAAGTTAGAGGTATGCCTTAGGCAAAATTCTACAATTTATTGTAAATTATCAACTTTGTAATAAAATCTTGTTCGAAATAAAAGGTGTTTTTTTTCTGTTATATATATTTGTTTTATTGATATGTATTAACTAAACGATTAGTTTAAAATATATTTATCCTTTAATAATATATTATGTGAGTAGTTACAAAATGTTGTGATCAAGATAAATTTATCACATTGTAAAAAAACATATTGTTTAAAATATTCCTAGTTAAAATATTTCGAGAAAGGATATCGATTCATCCGTTTAGACTCGAGTACATAATGCTCTTTAGACGTTGGGCTGTGTATTACTCATGGCTGCTCGAGATACCAAGAGGTTACGTACTGATAGTTATTGAATAACTTTGGAATGACTCACTCGAGAGTTTTCTATTGGTTAATATAACTAAGATAAAGCAGAGAATATCGAAGTGACGATATTACACAGTTCTCTCAACTTGAGTATACCGTTGAACTTCAATGTGGATACTGCACTTTGATAATATTTAAATCATGGCATGACGTCCATCGAATGACTATAATTGAGTTCGAGTTAAAGCATTGAAAGTGAAACACTATTCATTAGAGAACTCATCTCCTCAGTTATGTAAGGTTAGTATCACAATCAACTATAGTCAACTCAAAGTCAAAGTCTTTGGCCAGAGCATTACGATTAATAATAATTGTTATTATTGAATCAAAGACTTTGTGTCTAGACAAGCCAAGCTGAATGTAGATGGTACTGATTTTTTTACCAAGAACCAAATTCCATGAGTCCTAAAGTGATATAGTTTGGACGAAAAGAATTGGCATAAAACATTACTACTAAAGGGCATCGCTTAAAATTATAAAATAGGATTTTACCGACAAAGATGAATAAGCAGTAAATCCGATCAAACTGTCACATCACTAAGTGATGTGTGAATGTTATTATTTGAATCGTTAAATATTAATCATCGACCAAATTTACACCTCCAAGCCGCATAACCACGTTGGTAGATTTTTCAAAATACCACACGATAATTGATTTATAGTTATTGTAAGTTAATTAAATTAATCAATATATATTAATATTAATTATTTATTTGATATATTGGGTGCCATTAGTATTTTCTGGGTGCCATTAGTAATTAAATGGGTACATATATAAAACTTATATCTATATACGAATCGATATTCGATATTGATATGTATTTAAATTTGATCAAATCTGTTTAATTGCTTAACGGATTTAAACAATATTCAAGACTTATACGGCCTCACCTTTGGTCAGCCATGGGGAGACAAGGGAGGGTTCAAATTAAATTATTGAATTTTGAATTGGCAAGGAGTGACCGAGTTAACCAAGGAGAAAAGGTCTCCTTCACTCTCTTTGTAAGGACCACACCACCTCTCATTGTTTTAGGGATTTTTTTGGCTATCCGTCCTCTCTTGTCCAACTGCCAATCACATTAAACAACCCTAGGCTGAAAATACTTCCATCAACATCAAAATAAATTTAAAGACGGTTCTCCAATCCATTATAAAGCTAAGAGCTAGGATCAAGATCGAATCTAGGATTGTCTACCAATCAAAATACAAATCTAGGGCCACATCCATAAGGCAATCTCCTATAGTTTACAACTATTTATTCTTATGATAATGTAGATCTATGCCACCATTGAATGAATTTATATACATGCACACATACACAAACAAATATATACACAACCACACGCACATTTACAAACCCCCACACACAATTGAAATTATACAAGCATATTCATATATAAATATAGATCTATAAAGTTTCAATGTTTATATTTGATTTTAGGTTTCATAAAAAAAAGTACACACACATACTCACACACCCCGCAAAGTCATAAGCTATGTATGGAGCTGACGCTTGCCTAATGCTAGAAAGACAAGGAAGTTGGTGACCTGAAAACAAGGGAGCCGACGATCGAAGCCCCGGTGAACGGGGGCCGTAACTATAACGGTCCTAAGGTAGCAAAATTCCTTGTCGAGTAAGTTCCGACCTGCACAAAAGGCATAATGATCTAGGCACTGCCTTAAAGAGAGGCTCGGTACACACACACACAGAGAAATTTTAAGTATTTTTTATTTTATTAAACACTAAAAATAGTTTTAATTAATTTAAACTTGCTTTAAATACATATATTAGTTTATAAATAAGTGTGTGTTTGTGTATATTTATAAATCATTTTGATTAAATTTTAAATCATATTACTTTCTCAAGAAAAAAAATATCTTTCGAAACATATTCTATTTCAGTTATAATATATTTTTGTATATTTAAAAAAAATAATATATGCATATACATTTATAAATTAATATATTTAATTTTATAAAATTACATCATGGTTTATTGTATACCAAATTTTTTTTGGCCAAAAGCATTTTACGATATATATCATATTTAATTTAATAATACATTTAGTGTAAAATTAAATAAATTCATATTTATAAACTTAATTTTTTTATATAAATTATATCTTGTTTAAGATATTATAATAATTTTATTTAAATTTTAATATTATATATATATATGCATTTATTTTAAATTTGCAGATTTAGATCCGTTTTTAAATTGTTTTACAAAGTAAAAACATAGATATTTTTAGAATGGATTTAAAATTTAAAATTATTGACTTGGTTAAATTTTTAATTTAAAAAAATTCAAAATTACTACATTCATATATATAATTTTTTAAATAATATTTTGGATAGTCAATGTGTATATAAAAGGTAAATGTGTTTGCTGCGGTGTAAATCCAACACCTTCAAAGTACACATTAATTATGTACATCATTTACTTATTGTATATGCACAATACACACGAGTATACTCAAATATACTTGAATTTAAAATTCAAATTTAAATTCAAATTAAATTCATTAGTTAATCAAATCAATAAATTTAAATAAAATAAGATTTTATTTAGAATAATTTTTGATTGGATCTAAATATCAATTAGATTTTATATGCAGGACAAAGATCCAAAATGGAATTTTTTTTGAAATCACCCATTTAACCCACTTCGACCCGACCCAGATCCAACAATAGTATTATAGCTCAATAGCATATGTAGTCTAAGTTAGCAATATTATGACTAACTTATTAAAGCATGCAGATTTACTAGGTGACTACAAAGGTAACATCTAAGCTTAGGTTTGGATAATCAAGTATTCTGCCATACCTGGCTACTAGTCTGACTCGAAGGATGATATAAGCCCAAAGATTATCCCTAATATATAGGCCTGAGTTGATTTTTGGCCTTGGGCTAACTTCCAAAATTCAGCTTGAAAATTTAAAATTATATTTTAAATTTAAAAGTTAAATTTAAAATATAGTTTAAACTTCATAAATGTATAAAATATTTTTCAAGATTGTTTTTGAAAATAAAATAATATTTTTGAAATTATTTAAAAATTTGATTAATTGGATTAATTGAATCGATAATTAATTATATGTTAATTAGTGAAAATAAAACATATATATTTTGACATGTGTATGTATGTGTATATGTGTGTGTGTTATAGTTTAGCATGTGTGTCTATATATATCTTAAATTGTTTAAGGTAAATTATAAATAACTATTTCGAATTTATTAATTACTTAGTTTAAATTGTTTTAATTAAATAAAGTTAATTTTTAAATAAATTAATTAAATGTTAGTTAATAAAATAATATACATATATAATGTTATGTGTATATAAAACTATTAGTGTTATAATTAATATTCATCTTAAATTATTTAGGATGAATAAAACAAAATTTTATTTTAAAATAATTTAATTAACTTGTTAATTAAATAGTAAATTAATATTACTAAAATGTTATTTAATTAATAATATACATTAGAATATTATCTGAGTTAATTAAATCATAAATGGTTACAAATAAATTAAACTTATATAATACAAATATATAAAACTTAAGTGGAGCTACAGTAAACCAAACTTAGGTTTAAAGAACAAATACACATGTATTGTACATATACTGTTATTTCAGATGTGTTTGACACTTGAATCTATAGGGTATTTCATAAGAAATACATTGTTCCTAAATCGACGTCACTCAAAATATATATTAAAGATTATGAATCTATAATATAAGTTGTCGTCTACTTTATATATTAATAGATTACTTACATACTCTTTAGTTGTTGGTTTTCCTTAAGCTAGTGATGTTATGTGCAGTACTATTAATATATTAACTAGATGAGGTAAGATACATGCACGTATTTGTTGATATACCTCAGTGTACATGCATTTATACTAAGGACATTGCAAAATGGTAAGTACAACTGAATACTCTATTCCAATTTGTTGATATTCCTCAAAGTGAAGATGAGATTAGGACAAAGAGCATGGGTTATGAGTTGTATATGATACGATCGATAAGGTATTATCCATTGTATGTAGGCATACAACTTGTTAATATCCTCATGGTCAGAATCCTAACACCCACTAAAGAAATTGAAAGATTTCCATATTTCCTCTTAGGGTTTTGAGAAACATAAAAGTATAGTGTGAGATTATTAAATAAATGAAATGCAATATTTAATCCATCTAAAATATAAGAACATCTGTTATGTATAAATTGTCCTAATCTAACCTAAGACTATTTTCGAAAAATGATAAGCTCACTAGACCGAACTACACTGACTGGTAAAGAGCAATTATGGTAGCACTTACATTGGAACATTTATGATCCACGATAAATAAATCATTAAGAGAGAAACCCACTAAGGGCGCTGACCCTGAGATAATTAAACCTTATAACGCTTGGGTAGCTGATTGCGAAATCGCTCAAGTGTTCATGTTCTACACTTAGACGAGCCGTTGCAAAGACAACACAAACATATGTCTATAAATAAAATCTTCGAAAGCCTCAAACTTATGTTTGAGGAACAATCTTGTTCCATAAGGTACAAGATTATTAAGAAGCTATTCGACACGAAGATGACTAAGGGCAAACATGTTGAGGATTTCATAAGGAATGAAATGACATATTGATAGACTTTCAGAGCTAGAGGTGAAAAAAACAATGAACTACAAGTGGATTTGATTATAGGCTCCCTGACTATGCAATTCGAGCCGTCCATATTGAACTACAATATGAGTCAATCGAGCATAAACCTCATCGAGCTACTCAATATGTTGAGATCAGCTAATGGATCGTTTAAGGATCAAAACATGGTGTTTGCTGTAAAGGGCAAGGCCACATCTTCGAAAGTTTCATAGAAACAAAAGTGGGGTTCTAGGAAGGCTAATAAGGATGCTCCAACTGACAAAGGTGAATGTTACAATTGTCACAAGAAGGAGAATTGGACTCGAAATTATCCAGACTATTTGAAGATAGTCACAGAAAAGAAGGAAAGTGTTTCTTCTACTCCTAGAGGTACATTATGAATCAAAACTGTTTTACAGTCAATTAATTATCTTGGGTAGGATCTGGAACTCATATCTGTAAGTCATTATATAACTTAGGAATATATGACATGTGGCAAAGGGCGAAATGAGACTTCAACTTGCTGATGGATCTCTAGTAGATGCAACTGTAGTTGGAGACTATCACTTGAATTTGCCGAATGGATTTGATTTGATTTTAAATAATTGTTATTATGTTAAAAAAATTACTTGTGGAGTAATTTCTGTGTCTGGATTGTTTGAGACTGGATATACTTTTCATTGTGGTAACAGTGTTATGAACATTTGTTTGATGGAAATAAAATATGCAATGGTGTTTTAGATAATGAAATTTATGTACTTAATTTTAATCATATTTGTGTTATGAATAATCTTCTATTAATATTAATAATAATTACTTATGACACTTTAAGCTAGGTCATACAAGTGAGAAAAGACTGTATATACCGAAAGCTAAAGATTTTCTACCATAATTTGATTATGAATTATTTAACGCACGTGAGTCATATCTTAAAGAAAAAGCAAACAAGCACCTGTTTAGTGGGAGATCCGAAAGGGTTGATGAACTCTTAATCTTATATATACTGATGTATGTGGCCCAATGCCTTTAGTGATAAAGGATAATTCAACTTACTTTGTAACTTTTACTGATGATTTCTCAAGACGAGGATATACATACATACATACATACATACATACATACATACATACATACATACATACATACATACATACATACATATATGTATGTATGTATTATGAAGAATAAATCCAATGTCTACGAGAAAGTTAAAGAGTATAAGAATGAGATAAAAAATTAGACGAACCATAAAATTAAAATACTTTGACCAGATCAAGGAGGCGAGTATGTTGGACAAGAGCTCCAATAGTTCTTAGAAGGTAACGGGATTATCTCTCAGATTTCCTCACCCTATACTCTATAACACAATAGTGTTTCGAAAAGAAAGAATTAGTCCTTACTACATATGGTTCGTTCCATGATGAGTAAGGCCGAGTTACCTCTTTTTTATTGGGGATATGTGCCGAAAACCACATCGCATATGTTGAATTCGGTACCTACAAAATATGTGCCTAAGCCGCCATATGAGATGTGGCATGGGAAGAAACCCCACTTTAACCATTTGAAGGTACGAGGTTGTCCAGCCTACATTAGGAATGTTGGCCCCAGTAAACTTAAGGGAAGATCAGCTCTGTGTAAATTTGTAGGATATACCAAGAATTCTATAGGATATATTTTCTATAACATTGAGAATAAAAGGTTATTGTTTTTCAACACACTTTCTTTTTAAAGAGGAATTTCTATTGAAAGAAGTTCATAGTGAAGTCATAGAACTGGACGAGATTCGAGAAGTTAACAAAGGTCGAGCCGGTGGGCGAATCAAATTCACCATTATATGAAAATATGCAAACTATCTGAAAGTCTAAAAAGGAATCTTGTGCACTAGAGAGATGCTACAACTTCCTTGTGGATGGCAAAAAGAAGGACTGCATCTTAGAAGACACCACTCCTCTCTCATTCCAACAAGCACTATATAGTAAAGTCTTTGCACTTTGGCTTGAAGTTATGAAATTCAAAATGTATTCCATGCAAACAATAAAGTATGGACTTTAGCTGACGTATCCAAAGGAATAAAACCCATTGGCTGCAAATGGATTTTTAATAAAAAGCTAAATGCAAATGGACATGTAGAGATATATAAGGTAAGGCAAGTTGCAAAGGGTTTCGTCAAACTCAAGGTATTGATTGTGGCGAAATGTTTTCGCCCGTTGCCATGCCTAAATCCATTCGAATAATACTTGCTATCACTATGTTCTATGACTATGAAATATGGTAGATGGATGTGAAAAGGACATTCATAAATGGTGACTTGGAAGAGAATGTTTACACGTCTCAATCCAAGGGTTTTGATGCCAGTGTGAGCGAGGCAAAGTTAAGCAAAATTTTAAGATCAATTTATGGTCTTAACCAAGTTTCAAGAAGTTTGAATAAGTGCTTTGATAAAGTAATCTAACATTTCAGATTTTGGTCAAGTATATAGGAAGCATGTGTATACCAGAAAGAACATGGTAGTGCTACAGTATTCTTAGTCTTATATGCCAACTGTTTGCTTCTGATTGGCAACGACATTGCATTGTTGCAATCGGTGAAAGTATAGTTATCCAAGAACTTCTTGGTAAAGGATGTGGGAGATGCAACTTATATACTTGACATAAGGACCTATAGAGATAGGTCAAAGAGGTTACTAGGATTGTTCCAATTCCTATACATAGATACCATACTGAAAATGTTCAATATGGAAAATTCCAAGCATGGAAGTGCTTCGATGCAATCTGGAATCGTCCTTTCTAAGAAGGATGCTCCTCATACTAATGAGGGGAAGGATTATATAAGAATGATACTATATGCTTCTGCAATCGGTTCCATCATGTATGTTATGCTATGTACTAGACCAGATGTGACTAATGCATCATGATGTGTAAGCCGATATCAGTCTAATCCTAAAGAAAAGCACCAGATAGCGTTAAAATGTATTTTTAAGTATTTAAGAAATGCTAACGACTTGTTCCTTATATATGGGAATAAAAGACCTACCGATGAAGGGCTGTATAGATTTAAGCTTTTAGAGTGATATCGATAATGGTCTATCGGTGTTTGATTGTGCATTTACGTTGAGCAGTGGAGCAGTCAGTTGGAAAAGTTCCAACAAGTGGCAATAGCTAATTCAACGATGGAGGCCAAGTACATTGCTCTCAACGAAGCAGCTGAAGAAAAGGTCTGGATACATAAGTTTATGGATAAGCTAGGGGTGTTTCCAAATGTTGAGAAACCCAAAACATTGTCATATGATAATAATGCAGCGATGTAGATCGCAAAGGAACCTAGATCTCATAAGAAATCAAGACACATTTTTTAGAAGTTCCACCTTATTAGGGATATCCTCACCAATAAAGTAGTTGGGACTGAAAGAGTAGGTACCAAAGACAATATAGTAGATCCACTCATGAAAGGACTATGTCGATCGACTCTAAGCAAACCGATCGAAGGGATGGGATTAAAATTCCATAATTGGATCCAAGTGCAAGTGGGAGATTAATAAAGTTAGCAGTATGACCTAGGGGGTAGTTTTGTAATTTACTGTCAATTATTAACTCTATAATGAAATCTCATTTGAAATAAAAAGTGTTTTTTTGTTATATATTTGTTATATTGTGATATATTAATTAATGATTAATTTAAATATATTTAATGATATGTAATGTGATGCCATTTACAAAATGTTGTAATCATAAGAATCACATTTCAAAGAACATATTGTTTTTAATATTCCTACTTCACAGTCAAAATGTTTCTGGAAAGGATATCGAGTCATACTTTGAGACTAGAGTACGTAACACTCTCCCAATGTTGGGTACTGTATTACTCATGGCTGCTGGGGACACCAGGAGGTTACGTACTGATAAGTATTGGATATAACTCACTCAATTTTTTTTCTATTGGTTAATATACCTAAGGACAAACATAGAATCTAAAAGTGATGATGTTACACAGTTCTCTTGAAACACCCTACCACTATACCCATATTACCCAAGAGTATTACCGAGTAATACTGTCGAGTAACACAGAGAATGAGGCTATATGGAATACCCTTGTGAATATTCCCTTGAGCTAACATTGACACGTATTAAAAACAACAAATAAGTAACTCACTTATATGTACACAATATCGGGACCAAGCAATAAACAATTGTGTCTCCAGGATAGAACAACACACAATATACAATAAATCATATAGAACACAAAGTCAGAATCACAGTGATAATATATATACACACACACATATACATATACATATACATATACATATACATATACATATACATATACATATACATATACATATACATATACATACATACATATATATAACATACTATGGATACATAACATCTTAAATGCCAACCGACTCAATGCAATACAACAAATAATCGATATACAACTCGGTATCATATGTATACAGCGAATCAAAGTCATGCAAATACCATATAACAATCCTAAGTATCCTGTCTTCTCTATGCCCATAAAACACATGATGGTCATATTGTCATTGTACCTGAAATATCTCAGACTGACCCGAGTATTATATAAATAACACATAGGTCAGACTATGTCTAAATCAATGATCTATGAACACAAGTGACATAACATAAACTAGTATAATAATATGATAACACTACCAGAGAAAATCAAGTCAATAGTCAATTCATCAATATATATATATATATATATGGAAACATATGCATGGAATATAAATATAAGACCATAGATAATCATCAAAGCATCACATCACACGAATAATTTAAACCACGCATAAAGATGTTATCACCCATATAAAAGAAGATCAAATTTGAAACCACAAAACCAATACAAATAGGTTAATCAGACATATCTCGAAATTACGGTTTAAATCCATAAAACATCAACAAGCGAGATAGCACCAAGTTTAATTAGGCTAACACGTAGAATTGTCCAAATATATCTCCCAATCTTAATAAATAGAACATCATCATCAATATATGTAGGATAAGATAGGCTGCCTATCAATTCAATTTAATAAAAATGCGAGAATCCACTATACTCTGGGCATCTGCTATAGGTATAATCTCATCTCCTCATATATGAACTGTCAAAATATATCTCAACGGGAAATGACTGTACGACAAACTTGAAGTCCCAAGTAGAGCCATATATATCTGTAACGACCAGTATTTTTAACTATTTAAAATTATTAAATTTAATATGATTATTGGATAAAAATGGTTAAAAATAATTTTTTTTTTATTTTTGTAGTTTATTTGATATGAACTTAAATAAATGTTGAATTATTTAGTTGAAAATAAAATGATTGATTTTTAATTAAGATTCATTTGAATCCAATGTTGAAACTCATTGCAATTGGATTTTTGGAAGGCTTTAATTAAAGAAGTGAATTTGTTTATGAATTTAAATGTAAGAGCATTGGTTGTATAAATTTTGAACAAACATTTTAATTCACAAAATGGTTTAAGATAAAAGTTGAATTTGGAATATTTAATTGATTTTATATATTGAAAAGTTAATTTCATAAGTTAAATAACTTATATTTCAAATATAATTATTTAATTGATAATTAAATTGTCAAATTTAATATTTGAAATTGTTTAAATAACTCAATCTTGAATTTAATGTGAATGAAAACGATTTCAAAAGTTGATTTAAATTTTATTTAAATATGAATAAAGATAGCGAACTTTTAAAATTGAATTTAAAAAGAATAATTTGATTTTGGAAAACAACTCGTTTTAACGTGTAAAATAGTCTTTTTTAGCACTATCTCGGATTTCGATCGGATCTGTAATAGTGAATTATTATAGGATTTCAAGTTTCGTAGCGATCGGACTTATCGTTTGGTCGTGCGAGCTTGAAATACAAAGAATTTATTTTAAGAACTTTAATTAATATAATTCGATTTTGAAAAGCTATTTTCTGTATACGATGAAATTAGCTCTTGATACATATTCCATTGTGTTCGGAATATGGATATAACATATAGAACGCTAGGCGAAATGCTTCATTTGGAGTTCGAAATTGTCATGGATGAATAGTGCCATGGAAATTTTCCATAAATAACCCTTAACCTTCTTCCAATTGCAAAACCCTAAACCTAAATCAACAGCCGCCATTAAAAGAACTCCATCCAACGACCAACAACGATCGGTGCCACAATGTTCATTTTTAAGCTTCGACCCCAACAGCAAAGTTGTTCGACTCGATGAGAGCAAGCTTTCTACTGGTTGGATCAAGTCGAAGTGGAGCGAGGCGGCGGCTGGGACGCGAGCAGCAAATTTGGGTTTCACGTAGCGTTCGTGCACGCGCGGGTGGTGAGGGTGCAGGCGGAGGTGGCACAGGGGTCGGTGCGCTGGCGCACGAGCATGGGGTCGACGACGTACGGTGCGGTGGCTGGCGAAAGGCGATCCTCGTTTGAAGAAAAAAGAAACATCGAGCTCGGTTGGGAACTGCACGCGAGTGGAAGATGAGTTAGGTTTAATTTTTATGTTAAATTTTGTTAATTATAATTTAAACATATTCAAACGTTTATAATTTCATAACTTTTTCATACAAGGTCGGATTCGAGTGAAACAAGTTGTGTTGGATTCGCATCGAAGTCTTCTATGACATGGAGTTGGATTCGAATTTTTTTGACTCTAAATTTTTTTTAGTTTCAAATAAAGGTGAGTGTTTTAAACCGTTCATGAAATACTAAAATATTCAGATGTTAGTTAGATCGAAATCATGAAGTGATTTATTTCTATTGACTGTTGTTCGGTAATTTAACTGACATTTAAATTGACATATGAATTGAACTGTTAGGAATTTGCAATTGACAGTTAAATTTGTAATTGAAATTGAGTTGTTAGTTAAACACCCGATATTGATGACTAGTTAACTGTTGTGATTTATTGGCTGATTTGGACGTTGATTGAGATTGGATGCTATTGGTTGATATCTTGGATGATTGGATGTTTATTTATTTATACATATCCTGTTATCACCCTATATGTTTCTGACAGTATATAAAACTGTTATTTGAATTATTTCGAATAAATTAAGAAATAAGTTGAAATGATATATACCTATGACATTGAAATCGATTTGAATTGAAATCGAAATTGAGTCGATTTAAATTGATTTGTGAGCGAAGATGATTTGAATTGGAAGATTTAAAATTAAATCAGTTTGATTGAAATTTGGACCTAAGTCCAGATTTATTGGAAATGAAAAGAAACAATTTTCACTATAAACTATTTTACTATAAACTATTTTAAAATTCATCTTTTTAAAATTTTAAATTATTTAAATTTTCAAACCATTTTAATATATAATCCATTTTCAATACTCAAACTATTTTATATCAAACTATTTTCAATCTCTAAACTTTTTAAACTACTTTAATAGTTTAAATTATTCAAACTATTTTCGAAAATATAAACTGTTTATGTTTAAATCGTACATTTTAAATATGAATGTGGTTAAAATGAAGTTATAACCTAAGTCGGAATTCGAAATGATTTTTAAATGAAATTGATTTCGAAGTGAATATAATGATTTCGAAATGAAATTGATTTCGAAGTGAATATAATGATTTTGTAGTGAAATTGATTCGTGGTGAAAAAATGATTTTTTGAAGTGAATATGTCATATTGAAGTAAATATGATATTTTCAAGCAAATATGATATTTCGATATCAAGTAATGATTCACTTTTGAAATGTAAAAGTACCAGCCGGTGTGTAAATGATGTATGATTATTAAAGAGGCCGGGTTCGGATATGGATATACTCTCCATCGATTCCGAAACCATTTAATAACTTTGTACGTGGAGTGATGATCCAGAATGAAGTGGTTGGATTTTGGTGTACGCTTACTGGATTTGAAGAAAGTGAACGGTGATGGATTAGCCCCGACACTTGTGTCAAATGGAAATGACTAAAACAGGAGCCCTTCTTGGGCAATGAGGTTAGCTACCTCTAGCGGACACACTTCTTCGTTTTATTATCACATTATTATCGATTGGTATGTATCCTCCGATTATGGGAGTGTTGGACGTGGTGGGCCGTAGCTGCGGCTATGCTTTACCATTAGCCAGGGTGTCACAAACTGGTAGTATCTTACCTTGGGCATTGCCTCACGTGCCTTGTCATACTTTTATCCTTATACGAGACCACTACGAATTTGGTTTAGTGTTATCGTATCACGGTGCAATCCCTATCCCCCAACGTTCTACAAGGGTGTTATATGCAAACTGTACGCCAATGCTTAAAAACGCGTTTAGGGGGGTTAACGTAAAGTCTTAATGCTAGGAAAAATATTTGTATTATTGATTAAACATTACATATCTAGTGTATTCTACTATATATGGATATTTAGACGGATCCTTAAGAGATGGAAAGTCCCATAATATCTCTTGAGTTATTGCATGCACTTTATACACTGGATAGGAGATGTAAAACCCGGTAAACATCTCTGACGCTACTACACTCCTGTTATATGTGATATTGATTTGACTTACATAAGGATATTTTAGTGCATTGAAGATCATTTATTCTAGATATATTTTTAACTATTTTAAATTATTAAATTTAATACGATTATTGGATAAAAATGGTTAAATATAAAAATTTATGTTTTATTTATGCAGTTTATTTGATATGAGCATGAAAAAAAATAAATGTTGAATTATTTAATTGAAAATAAAACGATTGATTTTTAATTAAGATTCATTTGAATCCAATGTGGAGCTCATTGCAATTGGATTTTTGGAAGGCTTTAATTAAGAAGTGAATTTGTTTATGAATTTAAATGTAAGAGCATTGGTTGTATAAATTTTGAACAAACATTTTAATTTATGAAATGGTTTAAGATAAAATTTGAATTTGGAATATTTAATTGGTTTTAAATATTGAAAAATTAATTTCATAAGTTAAATAACTTATATTTCAAATATAAAGATTTAATTGATAATTAAATTGTCAAATTTAATATTTGAAATTGTTTAAATAACAAAATCTTGAATTTAATGTGAATGAAAACGATTTCAAAAGTTGATCCAAATTTTATTTAAATATGAATGAAGATAGTGAACTTTTAAAATCGAATTTAAAATGAATAATTTTATTTTGGAAAATGACTCATTTTAATTAACGTGTAAAAATAGTCTTTTCGAGCACTTTCTCGGATTTCGACGAAGCCAATTTCATCGGATTCCTAGTAGTGAATTATTATAGGATTTCAAGTTTCGTAGCGATTGGACTTATCGTTTGGTCGTACGAACTTGAAACGCATAAAATTTATTTTCAGAACTTTAATTAATATAATTCAATTTTGAAAAGCTGTCTTCTGTATACGATGAAATTGGCTCTTGATATATATTCCATTGTGTTTGGAATAAGGGTATAACATATTAAACGTTAGGCGGCACTCTTCGTTTGGAGTTTAAAATTTTCACCGATGAATAGTGCCATGGAAATTTTCTATAAATAGCTCTTAACATTCTTCCATTTGCAAAACCCTAAACCTTCAATAGCCGCTACTAAAAAGAACTCCATCCAACGACCAATAACGATCCGTGTGACCACGTTCATTTTTAAGCTTCGACCCCAACAGCAAAGTCATTCGACTCGATGAGAGGAAGCTATCTACCGGTTAGACGAGCCAAAGTGGAGCGAGGCGGCGGCTAGGGGGCTGCGACGCGAGGAGCGAATTTCGCTTTCACATGGCATTCATGCGCACGAACACGGCGAGGGTGCAAGCGGAGGCGGCGTAGGGTGCGGCGTGCAAGCGTGGGGGTCAGCGGCGTACGGTGCTATGGCGGCGAATGGCGATCGTCGTTTGAAAAAGAAGAAGAAGAAAGAAATGTCGAGCTTGGTTGGGAACTGTACGAGAGAGGAAGAAATAGGTTGGATACGAGCTTGGCTGGGAATTGTACATGAGTTAGGTTTAATTTTTATGTTAAGTTTTGTTAATTATAATTTAATTATATTTAAACGTTTATTATTTCATAACCTTTTCATACGAGCTCGGATTCGAGCGAAACAAGTTGCGTTGGATTCGTATCGAAGTCGTCTACGACATGGAGTTGGAATCAAATTAGTTTGACTCTAAAAAAATTTCAGCTTCAAATAAAGGTGGGTGTTTTAAACCGCTCATGAAATACTAAAATATTCTGATGTTAGTTAGATCGAAATCATGAAGTGATTTATTTTTATTGACTGTTGTTTGGTACTTTAACTGACATTTAAATTGACATATGAATTGAACTCTTAGGAATTTGTAATCGACAGTTAAATTTGAAATTGAATTGCTAGTTAAACACTTGATATTGATGACTAGTTAACTGTTGTGATTTATTGGCTGATTTGGACGTTGATTGAGATTGGATGTTATTGGTTGATATCTTGGATGATTGGATGTTTGTTTATTTATACATATCCTGTTATCACCCTGTATGTTACTGACAGTATATAAAATTGTTATTTGAATTATTTTGAATAAACTAAGAAATAGGTTGATATGATATATCCCTATGACACTTTGATTTGGATTGAAATGATATATATCCATCCCGGAAATTAAAATCGAAATAACTAATCACTTGCCCTTAGGATAAAATATTATATACGGACATCAAATTGGTTAAATTAAATGGTTTTAAATTCATGAATTTGAATTTATTTAAATGATAATTTTTAAAGAGAAAAATTGAATTTATGAGAATGAATTAATTTCGAATTTGAGTTTTGAAATGCTGAAATCAAAATGGTTAAAAGAAATATTTTTTAAGAATTAAATTTGAAATGTGAAGTTATAATCGAAATATGACTTGAATTATGAAAATTGAAATTGTTTTAAAGGTTTGAACTTTTACTTGAACTTCAAATTTATCTACGTAAAAGTGATAAAATGGATATTTCAAATTTGGGCTCGGAATTGAATTATTTTTAAGATTTGAACCTTAAATTGAACATTGAAGTTTAATTTGATTTAAGTGATTTAAATCGGTAAATTGAAATTGGACTTGAAATTTATATAAATTGAAATGGTTTAAAATAAGAAATGAATTGAAATTTGAACCATTGAATCGATCGTTGAATCGAATTTGAAGTTAAAAATGAAAGTTTCGAAATTGAAGTTATTCGAATTGAAATCGAAGTTGAAGTTAATTCGAATCGAAATCGAAATTAGAGTTGATTTGAATTGAAATCGAAATCGATTTGAATTGAAATCAAAATTGAGTCGATTTAAATTGATTTGTGATCGAAGATGATTTGAATTGGAAGATTTGAAATTAAATCAGTATGATTGAAATTTGGACCCGAGTCTAGGTTTATTAGAATGGGAAGAAACAGTTTTAAATTTGAAACTATTTTCACTATAAACTATTTTACTATAAACTGTTTAAAAATTCATCTTTTTAAAATTTTAAAATATTTAAAATTTCAAACCATTTTAATATATAACCCATTTTCAATACTCAAACTATTTTATATCAAACTATTTTCAATCTCTAAACTATTTAAACTACTTTAACTATTTAAATTATTCAAACTATTTTCAAAAATTCAAACTGTTCATGTTGGGAACTGTTTATGTTTAAATCTTTGATTAAAATATGAATGTAGTTAAAATGAAGTTATAAATTAAGTCGGAATTCGAAATGATTTTGAAATGAAATTGATCTCGCAGTGAATATAATGATTTTGAAATGAAATTAATTTCAAAGTGAATATAATGATTTTGAAGTGAATTTGATTTCGTGGTGAATAAAATGATATTTTGAAGTGAATATGACATATTGAAGTAAATATGATATTTTGAAGCAAATATGATATTTTGTGTAACGACCCCGGATTTTATATAAATTTAAATTAATAATTAAATGAATTTTGAATTAAAAATTGTGAAATGTATCGATGAAGTGATGCGAGTTTCCTCGATCACCAATAATTTGGTATAAATCATTTAAAATTAATATTTTTGAATACAGCAAAATGGGATGAAGGAAGTTTTTATTTCTATTTTTGGGCCTACGGACGCGCATGTTTTTTTTCGTCTAAAGGACGCGGGCTTACTTTTTCCTTTCTAAGGACAAACTTCTATAAAATTTAAATTTTCCTCTGTGTTTCTTCTCCACCTTCTTTTTGATATTACTGATCTTTGTTCGTCGATCTTCTCGATTCAAGGACGCGTTTTGTATTCGATCTTCTCGATTGTCATTCATCTTCGTCGTGTTTTTTCATCGTCGATCTTCATCGTGCTCTGGATCTTTACAATTTCGTTACATTCAGGTATATTACTTTTATTTGTTTCGATATTCTTTTTATCTTTCTCTAATAAAATATCGTTCGATTAGTAATTATTTTTTTTGTTTTTGTACGTTGTATAGATTGTCTTCTTCCAGATTTCAGTTCCTATTTTGGATTTGTTTCAATGGCAAGGTAAGATTTTATTGTGTATTATTCTGTTTCTTCAGTATAGTTTAAGGTTTTACAATTTTACTGTTCTTCTATCTTACGAGTGAATTTCATATGTAGTTTTTTTCGTTATGCTATATTTATATAGCATTTTTTGCTGTTGTATTCATTTTGTTGTAATTTGCTTGTGCTCTGTTCATTTATCATCTGCTTTTTAATTGATTTATATTTCTCTTATTTATGTCTTAATTATCATTTTGATTTGTTATGCTATGTTAATTTAACATTTTCTGTTGTTGCTCTGTCATAATATTAAGTAAGTTTGTTAACTGTTTTTTTAATTTCTTTTGCAGTACTGATATCTATGATGATGAATCAAAAAGTTTGCTAGTTATTTTTGATCATAATGGGAATTGCTATTCTTGTCATCTCACGACGGGCTCCTCTTTGTTTGGTGTTAAGACTGAAATCTGTGAAGTTTGGCCACATCTAAGTCCATTTTCTATTGAGATATCTTATGTTCTTGAGAATAAGAATATAATCATTGATACTGATTCAGATTTGATCAGTATTGTGTGTTTTTTAATTTTCAAGAAGAGTCAATATTTTAAGTTTACTGTTAAGGAAAATGTTTGTGTTAAGGAAGTTGATATTGCTGGCTGTGGTTTAGGCAATGCAAGTGTTCAAAGCTCTTCAATTGGTAGTACTTCTGGTTCAAATAGTGATTCACATGCTGATTCTTCTTATTATTTGAAAGATATGTTGAAGAAAGGTTGTCAAAAAACTATTGTGGATTTTCTTGGTTTTTGTTTTAATGGAGCTGAGGATTTTCGGGAGTTTTTAATGGCATATCAAATAAAAAATGGTTATGATTTGATTTTTATAAGAAATTCTCCAGATAGAATATCGGTTAATTGCTCTTGGTTGAAGGATGGTTGTAAGTTTTATCTTAATGCTTCTTCGGATCCCGGTCTACTCTCTCGGTTTTTTATTAGAACTTACAATTTTGCTCATTCGTGTGGAGGCGGTCTTAGAGATGTTAATAAAGTTAATATTTCAAGTAGATTTGTTAAATCTTTGATTGTTGATCAAATTCGAGATGCTCCTATGAAGAAGCCAACAGATATAATGAAGGAATTTAGAAGAGATTACAATTTTACTCTTTCATATTATTATGCTTATAGCGGAAAACAATTGGCTTTGAAAGAAATATATGGCGATGATGCTATGTCATATAATGATTTACATTGGTATTTAGAAGCGTTGCAAAAGTATAATCCTGGTAGTTATGTGGCCCTGGAAGTTAATGGTTCAACTGATCAGTTTGAGAGAGTTTGTATTGGTTTTGGTGCTTGTCTACTTGGATTTAAACATTGTCGGCCATTAATATTTTTAGACGCAGCTGCTTTGAAGGGAAGACCGGGTGTTTTGTTAGCTGCTACTGCTAAAAATGGTAATCAAGTTATGAGTTTCATTTTAGTTTTTTTTTATTTACTCATTTGTTTTTCTAGTGATGATATATTAAACTATCATTGTTCAAAGTTGTTCATAATTATAATGCAGCCATGTTTACACAAGAATTGTTGGCTTTATTTTATTAAATGATTGACCTGGTTATAGTACAAATGTTTATGGTAGAAATGTTTACAAAAACATGAAATAAAATTTTATGCAGCAGTACCTAAAAGACTTTTAAATAACGTATGCTATATTCATATATCATTTTGAATTTACTTTAACTGTGTATAACAGAAATTATTAACCTTTAATAATGGTTTTGATGTTTAATATAATCCATGTTTCTCATTACTGAGCTGTCCTTAATTATTTATTTTGTAGGTTTCTTTCCTCTTGCTATGGGTATTGTTTCGCACGAAAATGAATCTAATTGGTCTTGGTTTTTATCCCATCTGAAAGGAATGCTTAATGAAGATCGGCCTTTAGTTTTTATGTCTGATCGTCAATGGGGTCTTGTTTTAGGTGTTCCCAAAATATTTTCTTCTTCATATCATAGCTATTGTTTACTTCACATGGAACAGAATATTGGTACTGTTGTCAAGGCGGGTAAAGGTGATTCATCTATTGTGGAGTTGTTTAAACTTTGTGCTAGAGCTTCTAATGTGTATGATTTTGAGCGATATCTTTCCAAATTTAAAGATATTGGGGGTATATCTGTAGAAATTTTTTTAAGAGATAAACCGTTTGACCATTGGGCAGATTTGTTTTTTCAAGGAAAGCGTTATGGTGAGTATTCTTCTAATGTTGCAGAAAGTTTCAACTCCTGGATTTTGGAAAATAGAGTTATGCCTATAACTTCTTGTTTGGATGGTATTCGTGTGAAAGTTATGGAGCAAATGGTGAGACGAAGAGAGGAATGTTGTCTATGGACAACATATCTTTGTCCTGTTATGGAGGAACGTTTGTCAAAGTTAGTAGAAGATGGCTTTGGTTGGGAAGTTTTTAAGTCTTCGGAATTTGTGTTTGAAGTTAAATCTCCTAAGTCACAGGTTGTTGATCTTAAAAATCGTTTATGCTCTTGTAATCAATGGAGAGTTACTAGTTTTCCATGTGCTCATGCAATTAAGTGCATTAACAAGTGTAGATTATCAGTTTGTGATTTTGTGGAGGACTATTTCACTGTTACTTCTTTCAGATCTTCATATGCTAATGCTATCAATCCAATTCCAGATTTTGATAAGCCAATTGTTGCTGAAAATAATGTTTTGATTATGCCTCCTAAAGAAATTCGTGGTGCTGGAAGACCATCTACAAAGAGGCGTGGTGGATTTGGATATTCTCAAAGTAAAAGAAACAGATGCAGTCAGTGTAATAAAGTTGGCCACAACAAAAGGAATTGTCTTGGTTCTTCAAAAATTTAATAAAATCTATGTGTTTTGTTACTGCAATTGAGAAGTTTTTTAAGTTTACAGCTGCTAAAGCTTATAGAAAAATGCAGTTAGACATTGTGAAATCATTAGAAAATAAAATGTGATATGTTTTGGTTATTTTTTTTAAAATTTGTGATATCTGCTGTTCCTCTGCATTTTGGTATTGATATTTGTATTCAATGTTATATGTACTTATCATTTCAATTGAATGCTAGTTGTAACTAGCATTTAATTATAATTAGTATTCAGTGTTCTGTCATTGAAATCAATCATCTTTCATTGTATACATCTGAGTAAGCTTTTGAGCAAGAATGAAGGATTTGATGATGATGATATACTGTTTATATGATTACTTGGTTAGATTATTTTAGTGGTTTTGTAACGATTTTTCAGTATGATGATATATTGTTTATATGAAATTGTGGAACATCTGTTCCCATATTTCTTCTACACTGCATCTGAATATCTTCTGTTATTGTTAAAAACAGCAGTTGGAAAAAACAATTAATAGTAATTTGTAAATGAGATATCTTCATTATGCAAACTGCATCTCTCTGTTTCAGAAAATAACATATCCATAATTGCCTATATCTGTTTATCATTTCAGTTTGTAAATGAGATATGTTCTGTTATTTGTAAATGAGATATCTTCATTACAATAAAACCACTATCTCCATGTTTCTACCCCAGCACTTACCATATCCATAATTGCCTATATCTGTTTATCATTTCAGTTTAATGCTAGTTATAAGTAGCATTACAGTGTAAACAATAGCCAACATATTTGAAATGGAGTTGAAACATTGGAAATGATATAAAAATTCGATATGGATAAATTCACACATTATTGATCACTGAGAAATGTATTTTCGCATAATGCTAGTTCTATCTAGCATTTCAGTATAAAACATTATTTGGTACATCAGAAATACAATAAAAGCATTATAAAACAAATAAAAATGACACTTGAGTATATTGATAGTTTATACATTGTAGTTCATGCATTGAAATTAGACAACTATTATCAAATCAAATTCAAATCAAGAAGTTCAAATTCATCTACACAGTTTATACACTGAGAACAAAATTCAATTATTGGAAAACATATAAAACTTCATCTCAGACTCCATCTTAGACTCCATATCAGACTCTTTGCAGAGTTTCTCGAAGAGTTCAAATATATCCAAAGTATTTCGAAGTTACAATGCAACAGCTTTTTTTATGTAGAATCTTTGCAGAGTTTCTCCAGTGACCAACTGTATTGTGGATCATTGAGTATGCTATACACCACTACAGCTCTTAGGTTTCTAAGCATTTCCTTTGGATATTTTTCTGGTACCTCATCCTTGTCCAGTTTTTTCATGTTTACCATGACAAAGAATGCACAATCAAGTCTGTTTCAAATATACAAATGTTAGTTCATATTACAGTAAAACCTAATTCTAAAATAATATTGCTATTTTTACTCCAGAATTCTAAAACATAGCTTTATATTTCGATCACAATATTAATCAATGCATTCATAGAGACAACATTGCTGTGTGTGGAATGTGCATGCTTATACATTATCTTTTTGTTCAATAAGTGCAGATCAATGAACTGTTAATTAACAATGCTAGTTTTAATTATCATTTTGCATATTTCATGCATTCTTCTGCAATTTAAAAATAGAAATGATAGTTTAAACAAGAGAAGAAATGAAATTATTTACTTACGAATCTAAATCCTGTGGTGGGCTTTTTGGCTGCAGCATTTTAGGTTTGTGAAATTCTTTGTTCAGTATTCCTAATTCTGCCCATTTTGTCTTGAATATCAATTCAATTTTGTCTTTCTGCAAGAAGTAAAATTAGTGCTGTATATTAATGTTAGAGTGATTTCAAAAATATACTTTTCTTACAAGAACGAAGGCTTGGTTGTAGCTGGGGTTTGAAGTCCTTGTTGATCTATTTTTTGGTTTTTTTGAATCATAATGACTCCACTGCATTGTTTCATAATTTAGCATCAACAAGCTCCAATGGTTTGCGTAATGTAGAGGGAAGAAAATTTTCTCTGTAAATTCATCTTTGACAATGACATCTACTGTTGGTATAACTATGTCTTTGATCACAGTTTGCTGGTCATGTGTTAAAGCATTCTGCACATTTATATGTATTAGAATACTTTATATTAATTTTTAACATTTATATTAAAAAGATTATACATACCATCATCATTGTGGTGAAGTAGTAACTGTGTTCATACATTTCTTGATTGTAATAAAACCAATCAATAATCTGTTAAACCAAACAACAAAGGTTGTAAGTTTCATGGGATAATTAATTTATTTTGGATCAGGAATATTAATGCTAGTATTCATTTTCATTTATATGTTTACTACATTGTATGCGTTGAAAAATGCAAATGATCATTTAATCAGTCATCTTGGACATTCTATATATTTATATGTGGTTTACAAATATCAATGTTATTTTTAACTCCCATTCTTTCATTCAATACATTTATATGCAGTTTGAAATTTGAATGCTAGTTTTAACTATCATTCTCTCATTCTATACACTTATATGCACTTAAAAAACTATGAATGCTAGTTTTATTACTCATTCTCCCATCCTAGACAGTTATCATAATTTTAATTTGATGCATACCTGTCCATCTGTAACCCCCTCGAACAGAACAGCTTCCAGCATAGATTTAACTATTGTGATTCCTCCTTTGTGTCCTTCATCTTTTTCATATGCTACAGTGCTGTAATTGAAAATTAATAATTGATAACTATATTTTCCTTCAATTTTATTTAGTAACAAATATAATGAAATAAAAAATATTAAAATTCTTACTTCTCATTTTTGTTAAAGTTGAAGAAAGTAAGAATTTTATTTTGCTGTTCTTCATTCAATAATTGTAGAATACTGCTTTTTGTGATATCCTTACTCTTGTAGGTTTTACTTGATTGCGAGTATCCATCAACATCAATAATTTCTTCATTATCAGTTGTTGTGACTTGTTCATCTGTTTCAGTTTCAGATTCATGTTCATAATCTGATTCTTCATTTTGTTCCTCTTGTTTCTGTTCATTTGTATTTTCTTTCTGACCTTCCTTGGTTTCAAATTGTTGCTTTTGGTTTTCATTGTCAACATTTTTCTTTGTTTTTCTGCACACAATTTCATATTGGCAATCAGATTCAATTTTACTCCTTCGTTGGCGCTTTTTAACCCTCAAAACTAAAGAGCTTGGTTTCTTCTGCGTTTTTTCATGCACTGCTGGTGATTTTTCTGTTGCCTCTGAAGGTTTGTTTTGATCCTGTTGTTCTTTCTCTTTCCGCATCTTTTCAATTTCCTGAGTTATTTTGAGATCAAATGATGGTGGTTCTATTTCTACTTTTTCTTTTGATCTTAAAATCTTGATTTCCTTTTTCAATTGTATGACAGTGCCTTCTGCTTGTATTCTTTTATGTTTTTCCTTTTCTAATTCTTTTTCACTTTTCTTCAATTTATTTTCCAACTGTATGATGTACTGCTGCATTGTCTCAACTTGGTCTTTTGGTGTCTCTTCCACATTTTCTTTTTTGTGCATCCCAATATTCTCATTATTATCCAGCTGGACAAATTTTTGTTGGCTTTTTTGTTGAAGAAGTGCTTTTTCATCTTCAGTCAGATTTCTTATTTCAACAAAAATCTATGTAATAACATAAATAGTAATGAATCAGGTAACATACAAGGATGAACTAATTTTATATATAGTTGTCTTTTTTCATGTGATGCTATATCTGACTATCATTCTTTAGTTATACTAGTGTTATGATATAATAACAAAATGACAACTGTTGATATACACTATGTTATGATATATTTATCTATCATTATATATTTGTTATACTAGTGTGATAAATAATACCTTTCTACTGTCCATGTTCATCAATACTTCTCTTGAGATCACCTTTTTCAAGCTTGCAACATTCCACCTCCCAAATCTAGGTAAGTTTGAACAGTATGTTGCTAATGGAGGTATCAAATTCACATGCTCACATAGGAAAAACTACAAATAAAATATTACTTGTTAAAACATATAATGTCTATAATTTAATTTATACAGATAGATGCATGAACATAAAGTTAGATTGCTGTACTTACAATAGGGAGCATGGAACAACCTCGCATGTTTCTTGGCTTTGTTTTGAAAGTTGTCAAAGCTCTAATCAGTGAATGATGAATTGTAACTGGCCAAGATACTGAATTCATTTTGTTTTGGTCTAGGATATAGGGAATATATCCCCATGGTAAGTATCTTTGGTTATCAGGAAAGAAGAAGGTTATCATTGCAAGAATTATAAGCAATTTTGGAAAATCATTTTCATGTTGAAATTGTTGTGTTTCTAGCACATTATTTATCTTAGAAATTGTAAGATCCTTTGTTATGTGCTCTATTGTTCCAAAGTTTCTCAGTACAAAATCTTTGCAATTGTCTGGGAGTATTTGTAAACTCATTTTCGGTACTGGAAAAATATTTACTCCAGACAAAGGTAAGCTAAAGATAATTGCAATATCTTCAGGTTTGATTTTTAAAAAAATATTACCTACTTTAAAAGCTTCATCATTGATAGAAAATGTTTCTATTATATCATCTAAGGTTGTAGATGATTTTGTAAAAGCAGGTATAGATAAAATTTCTTTAAAAAACACTAGCATGAATTTTTCGAACGGTGTTTGTTTTAAATAATTTAATTGGTCTATAAGATAACCTCCTTTTTCCTTAATTTTCTTGAAAATTTTTATCATTGGCAGTAAGCTACATCTATACTGAATTTGTTTCTGAGATACTTTCTTTGGTTTTTTTCCTTCAGTTGTTTTTGCTTTCTCCAATGTTTTACCTTTTGATCCCTGTACAAAAAACTGTGAATGAATAATTCGGTATTTAACAAACTATAATATTATTTTTATGTCTCATTTTTTCAATGCTTTCTTATTTTTATCTATCAATTTTTTCAACTATGAAAGCATAATTGACTAGTGATATATACATCTATCATTCTTTTTTCAAATGCTATATTTGTCTATCATTTCTTTTTTTCACTGTATGCTTCTAAAGTCGAAATATTGAATGCTATGTTTGTCTATCATATGTTCATCTATCATATTATATTTTAATATCAAATGATATATTGAACTATCATTCTATAACCATCAAAACAGTAAATCAAATGATATATTGAACTATCATTCTATAACCATCAAAAACAGTAAATCAAATGATATATTGAACTATCATTTATCATACTATACTAGCAAATACTGTAAATAAAATGATATATTCAACTATCATTCTATCATGATATGTTTCTCCAACATTTTTTTCAATGCTATATATTTCTATCATTCTATAAATATTCATCTTATCATTGTCTATCATCTGTCAAAGACTGAATGCTATGTTCATCCATCATTTCATATTTCAATATTACACATGCAAATCAAATGATATACTGAACTATCATTAAAAAAGTATCCATCTAATTATTTTTTACCATCAATATTATACATGCAACAAATCAAATGATACATTGATCTATCATTCAATAACAAATCAAATAATCAGTTGTTTTACCTTTGTTTTTCTTTTTCTGTTGACGTTTTCATCAGTAAGCTGTTGTTTCTTCCTTTCGTCTTCATTCATAGTTTTACATGCCCTAGGTTTTTTCGTCCTCTTTGTATCTTCGTCAATCTCATCCGAATCAACAGCCGTTGATGAAGTAGTTTTTCGCCTTCTCTTTACTGCTGTACGCATAGCATTGGAAACCCTACTTTTTAAAATCGTAGGTTCATCATTTATTTGTTCAGGATTTATTGAAATATTTTGATTTACGTCGATCGACTTAGATTCTGAAGTCGATTGTGCTTTTAAATCAGTTTGAGGAAGAAAATTGATTTCGGTTTGGGTTGCCATTGTTTGATGAAGAAGAAATTTTGTTTGCAGAAGAAATTTTGTTTGCAAAAGAAATTTTGTTTGCAGAAGAAATTTTGTTTGCGGAAGAAATGAAACTACAGAAGTATTGTTTGTAGAAGAAATGAAACTACAGAAGTACGAACGAAATACAATTTTTGGCGCTTGTCCTTCAGACCAAAGTTTAATTTTAACGTCCGTTAAAATTAAATTTTATTAAACTTTTTCCTTTAAACTAATTTCCTCTTTTGAATATATGTATATATGTGAATATATATGTATACGAGCATATATGAGTAAATTTGAAATGATATATATGTATATATATATTTGATTTGAATTTAAATTGTAAATAAATGGTTTAATAATAATTTGAGTTTATGAAAATATATATATATATATATATATATATATAGAAATTCAAGACAAATGGTATTAAAGTAAAATTGATGATAAATAATTTAAGCTAGAAATAGAGATGAATATATATAAAGATAAGCTATAAAGATATTAAGTAAATACATTTGCTAAACTTTAACAATTAATTAAAAATAGAAGATTATTTATATTATTGGATAATAAGACAATAAAATTTTAAGCGTAACATTTAGATAAAAATCCGACATCAAGTTTAAAATTAAAATTTATTTATTGCAAAGACAAAAGAAAAGATAAAAGTTTATTCAAGTGCTTACATTCAAGAAAGTAAACAAATAGATGTGTATAAGCTTATAAATGAAGAAACAACAAATATTCATTCAAGTATATTCAACCATAAATATGTAGGCTGGTAAAACAAAATACATATGTAAGTATAAAACCAAAAAAACAAAATACAAAGGATGAAATACATTCAAGTATGAATTAGCAAAAGAAACAAAATATATAAAGGTAAATATGAACAAGTACACAACCATATTCTATCAGCCGAAATGAGATCATTTCATTTCAATAAACAAAGATAAAAATCTTTAGTCAAAGCAAGCTTAATTAATGCCATGTCCTATAGCCACCAAAGCAAGATGTATATCAGCCTCCACAAAGAAAAAATCTCTGATGTTGTACCAAACCAAATAATATCAACTTGTACAAAAAATAATATATCTCCCTGTACAAGTAATTTATCACCCAGTAAACTTTTCCATCATCTTATTTCCAGTTCGTTCCATTCTTAGCTAGGTAAAATTGAGAAAATATCATTCAAAACTCAAACAACAATTCAACTAAAACAACAATACCAATCAGAGAATGGAAGAAAGGTTTCAGCTTGCATTTTCAAAACTGGTTCAACCTATCAAACTCTGTTCTTCTTCTTGTTCTTCTTAATCACTGTGAGTAACTTCACTTTTAAACTTTAAAGCAAAATGTAGTTGCATGCTAGTGTTGTTGAACTGCTGTGTATATACATGTATGATGTATGTATGTTGTTTCCAACAGAAGTTACTCTGTTTATGGTTCCAGTTCTCCTGTTGTAACTTGAATTCAATTTCTTTGAAACCAATTGTCGTTAGGACTAAGTTTACAAACAAAAGATATTTGATTTAATATAGATTAAGGTTTGAAATTTTAATTTAGACAAAATAAAGCAGGAGTGACTCTGTAAACCCAAAACCAACAGTGCAAATGCATACAAAAGTGGAATTTCAAACATCGTAATTTGTTGATTCACTTATATAACCTGGATCTTTATCAGAAATCATGATTTTTAAAGGTTAAAACAGAATTTTTAGATTGGGATCGAGAGAGAATTGGAGAGTTGATCGAAATTAGGTCTTTTGTCAATATCCGTCGATCAGAGTGATGATAGGCGTCGGGCTTGTAACCAGAGGTGGTTGGGGCTTGGGGTTTTCCAGGAAAAATAATGGAAAATTTTTCTGATGATGATGGTGGCCACGCGAGGCCAATCTAGGGTTTTGGTGTCAGGTTTGGTCGACAGAGTTATTCGAATTTACGTGATGTCCACGGTGGATCGGAAGCCATCGCGCCCATGGGAAGTGGAGTATTGGATGCTAGCGAAGCTACCTTCGAAGTCGCGAGGTTGTCAGTAGTCAGATCGTCGATGTCGAGGAAGTTTTTCAGATGGCAGTTTGGTTCCAGTTGATCTTGAGTGCTCGTTTTGATTTGTGGACGTTTGAGCTGATCGGGGTTATCGAATGGAGTAGAGGGGTTGCCGATGACTTGCCGGTGGTCGTGGCACTGGTCGGCGGCGCCTGGGTTGCGTGTGCACGTGCACGGCGTGGGGACGATGATGTCAGTAACGTGGTGGTCATCGAGTCGTGCTTGAGTAAAAATGGTGAATGCTTCGGGTTGAAACTCGCGAGCTTGGGAGTAGTTATTGGGTTTAAAAACTTAAGCTAATTGAAAAAAAAATATAGAAGAAGAAGCGTACGAGGAGAAAGACAGGGGGGACTCGGGAAAGTTGGAGAGAAACTCGAAGTGATACCCGAGTAAAACTTGAAAAGAACCGGGTGGTTTCCTTTAAACTGCAGTATTATAGAAAGAAAAAAAATTAAGTTAAGTATTAAATTAATTTAACATTAAAGTTTTGTAGTTAATTAATCAAGTAGTTTAATTAAGAATGAAAAATTGATTAATTAAGTAATTAGTAATTAATAAATGGATAATTTAATCATTTAATAAATTAATGACTTGGACTAATTAATTAAAGTAATTAAAGGTTTAAATTATTAATTAAAGTAATTAATTTGAAAAGAATTTATTTATTATAGGTTAATTAATTAATGAAAGTGATTAAGAAAGGATCTTAAGGATTAATTACTTATTGAAATTAAGGTTGGATATTTTGATTAATTGAAGTTAATTAATCATGTAATTGGTTTAAAAGGTTGATTTAATTAATATGATTAATTAAGAATAATTTAATTAATTAAGTGATTGATTATTTATTTTATATCAAATGATTTGTAAATAAATAAATCAGGATTTGATAATTAATTCATAAATAATTGATTTAATTAGAAATTAAATTGAATTAATTAAGATTTGAACTATTAATAAATCCTATTTTTAATTGATTGGATTGCTTATAAATGTTGGTATGAGATGCCTTGAATTGAACTATTTGATATTTCTGATCTGTGATGGTTTGTGATATATCCTGATTTATGTTGTGACCTATAATTTATCATCTGTGACTTTTAAATATCTGTGATCTGTGAACGAACGATAAGCGTTATAGTTTATATCACTTATCAACTATATTTCCGTATTTTGATCTGTGATGATTGATTGATGTTGCACTATTGTGTGTGAAACCCCTGGACTACACTTATACACACACAAATGTGGATTTCATGTGGAAATCGGTTAAGTCACAGATAATTTAAATTTGAAGTTTTGAAATTGAAATTTTGATTTCAATTGATTTTGAGATTGGGAATTTAGGTTTAAAGTGAAAAGCTTTTGAAATGGAATTTCAAAGATAAGTCTTATTTTCGAATAACTTAATTAAGTTTTGAAATTTAAATAATTCAACTTGAATTTGAATTCAATATTTGGAATTGAATTCAATGATTGGAATTTTGATTAAAGATATTATAAATTTGTTTATATGAATTTAAACCACTTTTTAAATATTGGTTTGAGAATTTGAATTTAACCCAAAGACCTTAACTTGTATAAATGAATCAGATTTCCGAAATGAAAACTGTTTGTTTTCAAATGATAAAAGCTTTCAGATAAGAAATGAAATTCCAGTTTAATTAGAGGAATTTCAAGATTGAATTGAAAAAATGGTTTTCCAAGTTATGAATGAATTGTTTTTTGAAAACTATGAATTGAATCTGTTTATTTTTAAACAGATTTAAAATGATGATTTGTTTAGACCATTTGAAATGGAATTGTTTTGAAAGCTATAAGTTAAATCTTTGATTTAAAGATTTAACGAGTTGAATTGAAATGGAAATTGATTTGGAAAATCTATGAATGAATCTTTTGTTTTAAAAGATTAAAGTGTGGAAATTGTTTTAAACCATTGAAGGTTGGTAAAATGAATCTTTTTGTTTAAAAAGTTGAAAATGGTAATTTGTTAAACCATTTGAAAAGGAAATTTGGGTTTAAGTTGTGACTTAATTGAAATCCCAATATCCATATGTTTTTAAAATATTGCGCACATTATCCGGTTTAGCCGGGAGAGGACCTTTGTGTCATATAACCCATTCCGAATAGTGATACGTCGTATATGGATAGCATTTGAAGACCGGTGTTGAAGACCGGATATTTTCGAAAATGAAAGGACAACCTGTCGAATGTCTCTGCACTGAGTCGCGCCAGTATATAGATTTATATCACTCTTTTGTGATGGGAAGTCCAGACATGATTAGAAAATTATCCGGATTTGCAAGGACTTCTTTGGAAGTGCCTTCGGTTCTGTTCGAACCCGGAACAGACTTGTATGGTTACATGTCTGACATTACACTTTGAGATATAAAGCAGATTTCTTTCAAATACATTTCTGTTGGTGGCGGAGAATTTATTCTCTTAGCTTAACACCCTTCTCTGAGGCGTACGAGCTCAGAGGTTATGTAGTTGAAATTTATCAACGATATATCCCAATTTGGTAATGTGACGTGCTGAGTGTTGCTGTGTGATGATCAGTGTTTGATCATTTGTGATATGATCATTTGTTTGATCATTTATCTTTGTGATCATAGGTTGATCATCTGTTGACCCAAAGCATGGCTTTGTGACAAAGCGTAGCTTTGTGGACAAGACCTCTTCGGACCTCACAACCCGGAAATGGTCGAAACAGGAATGTTGCGGCAAGGTTATGAGGGTCGCGCCCTTTAGGGTATGTCATTTCCTTTTGGAAAAGGGTGGTATCATGGTATGGAGCCCAGATACTTACTCATGTGGACACACTTTATTTATTATGTGTGATGTTGGTTACCGAGGCCTCGGATAAAGGTCCCAAAGGACCGGGAGGTGGCATATTCGTGAGTTACCTATTACAGGGGTAACCCGGCTTTGTTGGCAGAGAGCAGTTTGTCTCTCGGAGCGTCCCGCCAGAGGCGTTTCCTTCATGGCATAGGAAGTTCCTTAGCCTGACCATTTGTTGGAAATCCATTTCCCAATACGAACCGTGTACGGTATTAGTTGTAGAACCTGCCATTTACTTATGGTGGTCACCACTGTTTAGATGGTAGCTATAGTAGGCATAGTTCGGAATGTCTATGCTGGCTAAGATTAATATTATACTTTCGAAATGTTTTTCTGCACTATGCACTAATACTAATAATCCAATGATTTTGCGTAGTAAGCATCTTTGACTATCATAAGGAGAAATCTCCTCCGATTCTGCGTTTGCATTGTGTGTGTGTGCGGGAGGCCTTATGGTAGTTTCATTTTCAAAAAGCATTGCGAATTGACTTTAAATTCATTTGTTGTTCGTTTTTAATGATAAACTATTTTTGTTTGCTCACACCAGTCCCACGACTGACTCGGAGTTTATTGTTCCCTTCCTAAACTCTGGGTGCCCATCATTTTCCACACGGGCAGTCTAGAGTTGGGTTTCTCAGATATTCAGGTTGAGTAGATTATCGGGAGCTAGTTCAGTTCTTGGAGTTCATGGACTGACGTTGCTATGGATTGGAGCATTCTATTGGAGACATTCTATCCGCTATTGGAGTTATCATTTCTGCTTTCCGCTGTATCATTATTTATCTCTGATATTGTTGTATCATATTGATATCATTGTTGTATATCATTCTGGATATTGTATTCATTGGAATTGTATATGATATCATTGTATTCCTTTTCTTCCGCTGTGTTGTTATACTTACTATGTTATAAGCTCCGGCGACTCGGATTTGAACGATCGAATCTGCGGCATTCGAGTATGATGTAAAGTATGGATGTCGATTTTCGAGCGGGCAAAATCCGACTCGTTACATTTTGATATCAAGTAATGATTCACTTTTGAAATGTAAAGTACCAACCGATGTGTAAATGACGTTTGGTTATTAAAGAGGCCGGGTCCGGATATGGACATACTCTTTGTCGATACCGGAACCACTTTAATAACTGTGTACATAGAGTGATGATCCAGAATGAAGTGGTTGGATTTTTGTGTACGCTTACTAGATTTGAAAAAAATGAATGATGATGGATTGGCCCCGACACTTGTGTCAAATGGAAATGACTAAAACAGGAGCCCTTCCTGGCCATTGAGGTTAGCTACCTCTAGCGGACATACTTCTTCGTTTTATTATCACATTGTTGTTGATTGGCACGTACCCTCCGATTATGGGAGTGTTGGATGCGGTGGGCGGTAGCTGTGGCTATGCGTTACCATCAGCCAGGGTGTCGCAAACTGGTAGTATCCTACCTTGGACCTTGCCTAACGTGCCTTGTCATACTTTTATCCTTATACGAGACCACTACGAATTTGGTTTAGTGTTGTCGTATCACGGTGCAATCCCTATCCCCCAACATTCTACTTGGGTGTTATATGCAAACTGTACGCCAATGCTTAAAAACGCGTTTATGGGGGCTAACGTAAAGCCTTAATGCTAGGAAAATATTTATATTATTGATTAAACATTACATATCTAACATATTCTACTATGTATGGATATTTTAACGGATCCTTAAGAGATGGAAAATTCGATAAGATCTCTTGAGTTATTGCACGCACGTTATACATTGGATAGGTGATGTAAAACCCGATAAACATCTCTGACACTATTACACTCCTGTTATATGTGATATTGATTTGACTTACATAAGGGTATTTTAGCTCTAACTCGAGTGTATTGTTTTACTTTATGCTCGGGTCAGCCTTGAGTTTTCAATGCATTGAAGATTATTTATTCTGGAGGATGAAGACGAGGATTTGGTATATTATATTACTAGTATTATTCCCCTATATCATGTTGTCCTGTTACATTGTTTTATTTTGTCTATGTTGTATGTATAACTCTGATTGATGTTGTAAAAGTATAATCAAATGTATAGTGTAAACAGCTTCATGAACTATTTATTTGATTATTATATTTTGTCATTCCAATGCAAGATTATGTGTTTGTTTTCTTTTTTTCTTAATTAACCCCATTGGTTATCTGTGTTTCAGATTGTTTTGAGTTGGACACGTATGGTTAATTGTCGACTTAAACCTCCTGAAATGCGGGTCATCACAGTTGGTATCAGAGCTTTGGTTTAGCGATAACTTTAGCTTTGATGGGGATTGACTCATTAGAGATAGGGTAGTAATACCCTAGAATGAGTTTGTTTGTGTGTGTGTGTATGAGAGCACGTACTTGTTAGTGTTATAAAACGTTTTATATTGTGTTTACTTATATGTTGAGTTGTGTATGAATTCTGGTCAGTATATGTGGCGCCTTGTTGTCGATAGGGGTTTCTAAACACTTAAATGAGGCAAGTCGACATAATATTGTTTTAAAATAGGATAAATGAAATAATTTTACCTAAATCATATTTTATATATAAAAAGAAATTATCTTCCATAAATAACCATATAGGTTTATGAATACGAATTTATTTATGGATATTTGTTGTTAGGAGAAGTTAATATTTAGTTATCATCGATTATTGATTGAATTAAACTAAATATGAATACTGTGTGAACTCTACTTCATGAAGCGTTCGATAATTAGATTGAATTGAAATCTACTTACAATAAGAATTATTTATAATAATAAAGATGAAAATTAATGAAGTTTTTTCGTAATAAGTTAATGGAATTGTATAAGCCTATTTATAATATGGCTTATAAATAGAAAGGAGTTAAAAGCTGAGAATTTAAGAATTTAAATCCCATTGATTTTCAAAATTGTTTTCAAAGTTTTCAGAAATAATAATAAATACTATTTTGAAAGTGTTTTTGACTAGAAATATATTTTAAAAAGAATTTTGAAAGAAATAAAAGCATTGAACTCGCTTTAGTCGCTGAGAAATAATTCTAGGGATGACTGTAGCATCGTTAGTATTCATTTTCGAGTTTCTGAGCGAAAATTACCACCAAAAGGAATTTATTTCTGGTTAAAACAAGTTGTTTATATTTCAAAGATTTAATTTGATATATAAAGTAAATATGTATGATATTATATCAAAAGGATTTGAAATGTAAAAATATCGGGTGTTCGAATTTTGAGATTTTCAGCTAAGCAAGGTCATAATATGATCCATGTGAGTTTTAAAGGTATTTGAACTTGTATAGTAAAGTTTAAAAGTATTTGAACTTGTGTATAAAAGGTTTGGAAAATAAATAAAAATAAACCATCACATTTTGGTAATTCGTAAATTATATAATTTTCAAACTATTAAAATGGTGAATAAACAGGTTTGGAAGTTTGTTCAATAAATTTGGATAAGTAAAATAAATCTGAATTGGTATATACTCTTTTGGTTATGAGAGTAATATATTAATTTGAACTTGAATCAAGGAATGTTTATTCACTTAAGTAAAAGTGGTAAGAAATAATTTAAACTTTAAGTTTAAATTATGTATTGAATGGCTTTATAAAATAAATTGAATACGAAATGAATAGGTTATAAAACCATGTTTGAAAATATTAACTTAAATAATTTGAGTTTATGGATGTTTACAAGCTTAAGTAGTTAGTTATGAAATAAAAATTTAATTTTAGTTTAAGTTAAAGAATGAATTTAAACTGAGAATTTGAGAACTCAAATCCCGGTGCTTTTGGAATTGTTTTCTAAGATTTTGAGAATAATATTATTTTGCAAGGCAAGCTCGGGTTGGCTAGTCCCCTACCAAATTTATTCAAAAATAGAAAAAAAAAACTAGGAAAGGACATGCTCGAATCCAGGAAAAAATAATAAAACAAACACAAAAAAGAAACTACAGAGGCAACAGGAGTGAAACAAAGCAAACTGCAGGAAACAAGAAAACAAAAGACTAATCATAAAAGACAGATATTAAATTAGCCTAAGACCAAACATAAAGTGATGAGAAATCATGTTTGCTTGATCTCATTCCCTGGTGAATTGATTGCATTAGTCTGGACCACATGCTAGCAAGACTACTCCCTTTGTTTTCAAAGCACCTAGCATTTCTCTCCTCCCAAACTAAGTTCAAATGTTTCTTTATAATGAAAAACAAAACATCATTTTCTTTATTTTTCCACTTTGTTGCCTTACTAATAATGTCCTATTCAATCATTGAAACCCCTAATGAGTGAAATAGACTAACTTTAGCTATTAAGTTGCTCCAGAGGAAAAGTACCTAATTGCACTCAAAATATAAGTGTTGCACACTTTCTGTATGGATTATACAGTATACACATAAGGGATCTACATTCATACCATAGGCTATCATCTTTTCCTTTGTCATCAACCCATTGTTAATGACCTTCCACAACATCAGGTTGTCTTAGTTGGGGGAGTTGCTGCTCCACATCACTCTGTGCCATACACTCTTAGTTAAACTGCTGCTGTTCATGAGTAAACCATAAACCATAGAAATCGTGTGGGTCTTTCCATTCCATATAAGAGTGTTAGAGTCAGTTTTAGGATAGGTTAAAGCACTGATTTTATTCCAAAGACCCCTCAATTCCTGATTGCTTGTATATGAAAGAGTGAGAGACCCATTATTAATAAAGTTAGTGGCAAAGGCACCCCTACATATGTCAGACTGCTGAATATGATGAGGATTAAATAGTTTGCTCCAAATAAGACCATTGTCCGACCAAGGATCATCCCAGAATTTTTTAAGGCTATCATTTGAGATAGTAAACTTTAAGAATGGTATAAACAAGCTTCTCAAACCCAGGAGCTTCCTCCACACCCAGCTGCAGTGCCGAGGAACCGACATAGTCCAGAAGGATTTTTTGCCTATATTATGAATTTTGGTCCATGCAACCCACAAACTATCATGGTCACAGAGGAGAGCATTAAAGTGAAAACTGACTGCAGCTTTGTTCCATTTTATAATGTTAAATATGCCAAGACCACCTTTGTTTTTTGGAATTTCAAATTTGGCAAAGGAGCATGGGATGGTTTTTCTAGAGTGAATTGTTCCAGTCCAAAAAAATATTAGCATAGCACTTCTGATCATTTTGAGGAGCTTTGTAGGTAGAATGAAGGTTCTGGCCCAATACACTGACATTGAGAATATTACAGATTTAATTAAAACCAGCCTACCGCTTGAGATAAAAAGTTAGTGGACCAGCATTTCATCTTGGCAGTGATCCTTTCATACAGTGGTATGCAGTCAGCAGTTGAAACTCTGGAAGAATAGAGAGGAAGGCCAAGGTATGTCATATCAATTGTCATTGTTTGAAGACCAGGGAAGAGAATCAGCTCTACAGTAGCTTCAATAGATATTCCAGAGGATAGTAAATGTGACTTTGAAGTATTCAGTTGTAATCCAGTAACTCTGTGGAATTTTTCTAGAGTACTAATGATGCAAGCAATAGAGTCTTTATCAGGCTTTGTAAAGATCATGATGTCATATGCAAACAACAGTGAGGAAATGTGAGGAGTTTTGCATTTTGGGTGAAAAAGGATTTCCTTGTTGATGAACTTTGTAGAGAGCATGGAGTTGAAGACTTCCATCACAAGGATAAAAATGTAAGAAGAGAGGGTATCCCCCTACCTGATTCCCTGCTTACTTTTGAAATAACCAGTTGTGTTACCATTGAATTTTAAAGCAAATGATAGGGTTGAGATGCATTTGTATACCCAGGCAACAAAGGGTTTTGGAAATCTCATGAGGCAAATAATTCTCACTGTTGAAGTCCAGTGTAAACTGTCATATGCTTTTCTTAAATCAAGTTTGAGCATGGCACTTGGTGTTGCTTGAGAGTGGACATAACCTTTTAGCAATTCATGAGCAAGCATCACATTATCCAGAATACTCCTAGTGAGAAGAAAAGCAGCCTGGTTTTTTGATATGACTCTATTCAAAATATGAACAAGCCTTGTTGCCAATTTTTGAAATACATTTATACATCACGTTGCAGCAAGAGATGAGTCTGAAGGATGATACTGAGCTTGTTGGGTTGGTTTTAGGAATGAGTACCAGGTTTGTTGCATTTAATTCACCAAGCAATTTAAACTTGTCAAAAAAATTGTGCACTGCTCTCAAGAAATCAGGCTTGATGGTGTCCCAGCTATGAATGAAAAATAGGAGGTTTAACCCATCAGGCCTCCACTTGATTTTTTGTTCATGGAAAAGAGAGTGTTTTTGATTTCCTCATCAGTTACCTTGTTAACAAGAGAAGCGGCTTCTTCAGGGAGAATAGTAGGAAGCTTAATGTCAGACAGCTCATCAAGGCTAGGCTGAAAAAGTGATTGATTGCCAAAAAGATTCCTGTAGTAGTTGAGAAGAGTAGCAGCTACATCAGATGGGGTTGAGTGAAGCACCCCCTGCTCATCAGTAATGGAGCTAATTTGCTCCTTGTTTTGTTTAGCCTTTAATGAAGCATGAAAGTAGGCAGTATTACTATCACCCTCAGTCACCCATTTTTGGCATAGTTGTTGCTTTTTCATTTTGCCTTCAATAATCAAGGCAGCATTCAGTTCTTCAAAAATCCTTCTCTCATCACTGGTAGCTGTAGGATCATTAGGATTCAACATCATGAGTTCCTGAGCTTGCTTAAGTTGTTCCCGAAGCTTTGTGGAAAATTTTGCACCATCACCATATTTATTTTTTGCCCATTCCCTTAAAGATGCTTTAGTGGCCTTGAGTTTCCTGCAAAAACATACATTGGGTTGCCATAATAATAATTAGACAAAACTTTTAGGATTATACTATTATACTCGGGTTCTTGAACCCAAGCATTATAAAATTTTAAACTTTTTTTCTCTTTTAATGGCTTTACCCTAGTGGAAAAGATAAGGGGTGAGTGATCAGATTATACTGGGTGTGGCAAGAAGGTTGATAAAGTAGGCCTTGCAGAGATAGCTTGATAGTTTGCAAATGAATGATCAATGGTAGTGAAAATCCTAGTGCCAATTCTACTTCTATTATTCCAAGAGAATTTGGCACCAGAAGAAGGAATGGGCATGAGCAATGAGTCAAATATAGATTTATTGAGGGGGTATATGTCCTTGGGGAGAAGTGGAATGCCACCTTGCATGTCATTAAGGTTGGGGCAGCAATTGAAGTCACCAAAAACCATCCAAGGATGGCCGTCTTGTCTGAAGGCAGGGAGGAGATTTAGAAGTGTTTGCCTTGAGATCAGGGAGTTATGAGCATATACAATTGTAAGGTAAAAGGAGCAATTGGATTGAATTATATTGGCATGAAAGTGTAAGAGTTGAGATGTTGATAGAATATGATTGAGTTTGAGAGCAGTAGAATCATGAATGACCATGATTCTACCAAATGGTGCATCAGGATGATTGTGATGAAGGGACCATGAAGGGTTGATTTGTTTGGCAGTTCTATTGGTAAGAGGCAAACTTAGCTTGGCTTCTAAAATAGCAAAGAGGGATAAACTGTGGTGATTGATTAGGTATTTAATTTGATCAATTTTTGCTGGGCAGTGAGCACCCCTAATATTCCATATTCCAAAGTGGTATGTCATTTTGAATATTTCAAGGATTGATGCACCACATTTTTCCTACTCCTTGTTGAAGGAGATTCTTGGTGAGGAGATTCAGTGACCTTATTCTTAGAAGCAGTTGACTTTTGCTTGACTGAAGAGGGAGTAGGTGGCTGTTTTGGTGAAAGAGGAGTGGACTTCTAGCCAGGAATTATTCCAAGAAAGATGTATTGATGGTCTTTGGAAATGGGAGGCAAGGAGTTGGTTTGATTTGAAGTTGTGAGGAGTGAATGATGTTTGGAGTATACAATTTGCATGATTTGGTTATGCAATTTTTCAATGAAATCAAAGGCAGAATTGTTAGGTGTTGATGTGATTATGGATTTGCATCAAGTCAAAAGTTGGTTGTCATCAGGGGAGCTTGGGGCTATAGTAGAAGTTGATTGGATTATTTCAGGAACATGCACAACACTTTGATTGTACACATGCACATTGTTAAGAGGGACAATATTGTTAGGAACTGGTGAGCTTATGGATGTGCTTCGAGTCATTTGCTGGTTGTCATCAGTGGAGCTTAGAGTTTTAGATGAAGTTGCTTGGGTTATTTCAAGAACATGCACAACACATTGATTGTGCACATGTGCATGCAATTCACTTGGGACTGAGTCATTTGATGGGATTGGTGATGCCAAAGCAAGCTGTACTTCTAGATTATCTTCATGAGAATTTGTCAGCTATTCATTGTCCTCAACATCCTTGTCATGTTCACTATTCTCAAAAAATTTCTCTGGATCATCATCTATTTACAGTAGTTGATATCTGTTATTTGTGCAAGGGATATCTTTTTCCAGATCCGCAACTGCATCAAAAGTTGATTCACCACCCTCCTAAGTTTCTACATCTTTTTCACTCATTCTTGCATCATGATCTTGATACATTTCAAATTCCTCATTGCTCTTTATGGTTACCTTTTGACTTTCATTTATATTATTATCCTGCCTCATCCCCACTTCCTCATTGCTGGTTGTGGCTTCATTCTCCATAGGCTCCACCACCTTTTTTGATTTGGTTCCTCTGTGTTGAACCTTTTTCCACACCTGCCTTTTCTTAACTCCTTTGACTGCCTACAGATTTCTTGGCTTCTTGTTATTCATTTCATTAGTTTTCTCACTTTCTACTTCTTCTACAGACTGGTTTTTCAAATTATACTTCATGCAAGAACTATTAGTGTGACCAAACTCTGTACAATATGTGCAAATTTTAGGCTTCCAGAGGTAATTTACACACACCATTTGTATTGAACCATCTATTAACTTAACTATAAATTCGTGCAACAGATCAAACTGTGGTGTTATTTCAATTAAACATTTTGCATATCCAATTCTCTCCATTTTCTCGGTAGATTCATCCATGCATAGTAATCTTCCTATTCTCAAAGCTAACCAATTAATGCCCAGGTGAGACCAAGCATACAATGGTATGTTAGATAGTTTTACCCAAACTGGCACTGATTTGATCGTGCTACAACTATTGCCAATTGCAGGATCCTATGGTTTGACAATAATTTTTTTGTTCCTCATGAAAATGGGATCGGCTTCCACTATATTCCTTCTATCCTCAGTACAATACATATTGAACAGGAACAAAAAACCATCAGATTTTACTTTGATACCACCTTTTAGTTTCCAAGCCCTCTTCAGGTGGTGAATGACGGTTAGATAAGAGAGTGGTTTGTCAAGAAAAAAACCCACTAAGTAGTCTCCCCAAACTTCATTTCCTGCATTGATGACTGCTGATGGCGGTACCATTACATCACCTTCAAACTCAAGAGGAAAAACAATAGGACTGTAAACTCCAGTGTTGCGGGGCTTTGACTTAAAGAGGACATTCCAAGGAGGTTGAGGGGAGACCAGAGATGGAAGGTTAGAAGAAGGAAGGGATGAGGGAGTGGGAACGGTCTGGGAAAGAAGGATGGATGATGAAGGAGGTACATGGTCAGGAGGAAATGTAGGAGGAAGGACGATGGGGGATGGTTGAACATGAAGCGGCGGCAGGTTAGAAGTGATGGGGGGAGGTACATGGGGATGGGAGGCCATGAAATGAGAAAAAAAGTCTTTTGAGAATAATATTAGTATCATCTAAAAATATTTACGAATGTAAGTTGTTTCAAAGGGATTTTAAAAAGAAGTAAATCCTATACTCCCCTCTTCTATCCTTGGAAAATAATTTCAGTGATGATGGCCGCTTCCTCGACATTCATTTCAGAGTCTCAAAGTGGGGAGGCCACTTAGTAGCTTTGCTACGCATTTGGTTCGATAAATAGATTTTGATTTAAAATTTCTAAATATGATTTGATATATATATAAAAGATACGAGTATATATATTATTTCAAAATGATTTGGAAAGAAACCCGGTGTTTAGTTCTTACGTTCTTTATAAATTAATAATTTTCACTTACTGAAATGAAATGAATTAATAAAATGATTTTATAAAATGGTCCATGAATAATTGGATATGAAATGTATTAAACATAAAGTGAAATAATTCAAATTTGAACAAATTGAATGTAAATGAAATAGATGTGAATAAATTGGAAATAAACCAATTGGATGTTAATAAAGAATGGATGTTAATAAGAGATGAAAGTGTATAAATAAACTATTGACATGGGATAATGTAAATTGTTATAGTTCGGATTAATTAGATGAATATTAATTGTTGAATGGTTTCTTTTGTGCAAATAATTGTTATAACCATTTTTGGTTACATATGACTGTTATGTTGTGTATTAGTGCTTATGCTTATGATTTGGATTAAGGATACATGTTATATAGTTCTATTAAACTCATGCATGTTTTCTATATCTTATTATAAGTGACTAATATTCAAACTTGAGTTGAGATAGGTACGTATGAAGACCATTTGGATGTATATGCGATTCGACATGCTTTTGCTCGCTTTAATATGAGCAAACTCGCTCATATTAATAATAATAAGGTACATATCTCAGATTACACACCGTACTTTTTTATTTTTCCCTAAGGGATGCCTCATCAATAAGATGAGATGTATATATTATATATATATATATATATCTCTGTGTGTGTGTGTTGTAAATTTTTTCGATCGAGCCGCGCAAAGGAGACGCTGCCGCAATTTTCCGTAAATTCGGGTGTTAGAAAATTTTTGAGACTTTAAATTTTATAACTTGTTTTACAAATAAGCCGATATCAGAGTGGCATAGCGGAAGTGTGGTAAAGGTTTTGCAAATAGATTTTATGTTTTGTATGTTGATTATTTTGATTAAAATATTTCAAATGTTAGATTCCTTACTTAATTCCTTTTTGAAGACGAAAAGTTTTGAGTATGAGAGTTTGTAACGACCAATATTTTTAACTATTTTAAATTATTAAATTTAATATGATTATTGGATAAAAACGATTAAAAATAAAATTTTATGTTTTATTTATGTAGTTTATTTGATATGAACTTGAAAAAAATAAATGTTGAATTATTTAGTTGAAAATAAAATGATTGATTTTTAATTTAGATTCATTTGAATCCAATGTTGAAGCTCATTGCAATTGGATTTTTGGAAGGCTTTAATAAAAGAAGTGATTTGTTTATGAATTTAAATGTAAGAGCAATGGTTGTATAAATTTTAAACAAACATTTTAATTTACAAATTGGTTTAAGATAAAATTTGAATTTGGAATATTTAATTTATTTTAAATATTAAAAAGTTAATTTCATAAGTTAAATAACTTATATTTCAAATATAATGATTTAATTGATAATTAGATTGTCAAATTTAATATTAGAAATCGTTAAATAACTGAATCTTGAATTTAATGTGAATGAAAATGATTTCAAAAGTTGATTTAATTTTATTTAAATATGGATGAAGATAGTGAACTTTTAAAATTGAATTTAAAACGAATAATTTGATTTTGGAAAACGACTCATTTTAATTAACGTGTAAAAATATTCTTTTTGAGCACTATCTCCAATTTCGACGAAACCAGTTTCATCGGATCCGTAATAGTGAATTATTATAGGATTTCAAGTTTCATAGCGATCGGACTAATCGTTTGATCGTGCGAGCTTGAAACGCGTAGAATTTATTTTTAGAACTTTAATATGATTCGATTTTGAAATGCTATCTTCTGTATATGATGGAATTGTCTCTCGATACACATTCCATTATGTCTGGAATAGGGGTACAACATATAAAATGCCAGGTTGCACGCTTCGTTTGGAGTTCGAAGTTTTCACGGATGAGTAGTGCCACGGAAATTTTCTATAAATAGCCCTTAACCTTCTTCCATTTGCAAAACCCTAAACCTAAATCAAAAGCCGCCATTAAAAAGAAATCCATCCAACGACCAACAACGATCGGCACCACCATGTTCATTTTTAAGCTTCGATCCCAACAGCAAAGTCGTTTGGCTCGATGAGAGGAAGCTATCTACTGGTTGGATCGAGCCGAAGTAGAGCGAGGTGACGGCTAGGTGGCTACGACGCGAGCAGCGATTTTGGGTTTTGAGCGGTGTTCGCGCGCGGGTGGCGAGGGTGCAGGCGGAGGTGGCGCAGGGGGCGACGCGCTGGCGCGCGAGTTTGGGGGTCGGCGTCGTACGACACGGTGGCTGGGGAATGGTGATCGTCATTTGAAAAAAAAGAAGTAGAAAGAAACATCGAGCTTGGCTGGGAACTGTACGCGAGAGGAAGATGCGTTAGGTTTAATTTTTATGTTAAGTTTTGTTAATTATAATTTAATTATATACAAATGTTTATAATTTCATAACTTTTTCATACAAGGTTGGATTCGAGTGAAACAAGTTGCGTTGGATTCGTATCGAAGTTGTCTACGACATGGAGTTGGAATCGAATTAGTTTGACTTTGAAAAAAATTTAGTTTCAAATAAAAATGAGTGTTTTAAACCGCTCATGAAATACTAAAATATTCTGATGTTAGTCAGATCGTAATCATGAAGTGATTTATTTTTATTGACTGTTGTTTGGTAATTTAACTGACATTTAAATTGACATATGAATTGAACTGCTAGGAATTTGTAATCAACAGTTAAATTTGAAATTAAAATTGAATTGCAAGTTAAACACCTGATATTGATGACTAGTTAACTGTTGTGATTTATTGGCTGACTTGGATGTTGATTAAGATTGGATGTTATTGGTTGATATCTTGGATAATTCGATGTTTATTTATTTATATATATCCTGTTATCACCCTGTTTGTAGCTTACAGTATATAAAACTGTTATTTGAATTATTTCGAATAAATTAAGAAATAGGTTGAAATGATATATACCTATAACACTTTGATTTGGATTGAAATGATACATATCCATCACTGAAATTAAAATCGAAATAACTGATCACTTGCCCATAGGATAGAAAATTATATACGGACAACGAATTGGTTAAATTAAATGGTTTTAAATTCTTGAATTTGAATTTATTTAACTGATATTATTTTAAAGAAAAAATTGAATTTATGAGAATTGAATTAATTTCAAATTCGAGTTTTGAAAAGTTGATATCAAAACTGGTTAAAAGAAATTGTTTTAAAGAATTAAATTTGAAATGAGAAGTTATAATCGACATATGACTCGAATTATGAAAATTGAAATTGTTTTAATGGTTTGAACTTTTAATTGAACTTTGAATTTATCTAAGTAAAAGTGATATAAATGGATATTTCAAATTTGGGCTCGAAATTGAATTATTTTTAAGATTTGAATCTTAAATTGAACATTGAAGTTTAATTTGATTTAGTGATTTAAATCGATAAACTAAAACTGGACTTGAAATTTATATAAATTGAAATGGTTTAAAATAAGAATTGAATTGAAATTTGAATCATTGAATCAATCGTTGAATCAAATTTGAGGTTGAAAATGAACGTTTCAAAATTGAAGTTAATTCGAATTTAAATCAAAGTTGAAGTTAATTCGAATTGAATTGAAATTAGAGTTGACTTGAATTGAAATCGAAATTGTAGTTGATTTTAATTGAAATCGAAATAGAGTCGATTTAAATTGATTTGAGATCGAAGATGATTTGAATTGGAAGATTCGAAATTAAATCAGTTTGATTGAAATTTGGACCTGAGTCTAGATTTATTGGAAATGGAAAGAAATAGTTTTAAATTTGAAACTATTTTCATTATAAACTATTTTACTATAAACTGTTTTAAAATTCATCTTTTTAAAATTTGAATTTTTTAAATTTTCAAACCATTTTAATATATAACTCATTTTCAATACTCAAACTATTTTATATCAAACTGTCTTCAATCTCTAAACTATTTAACTACTTTATCTATTTAAAATTTCAAACTATTTTCAAAAATTCAAGCTGTTCATGTTGGGAATTGTTTATGTTTAAATCGTTGATTTAAATATGAATGTGGTTAAAATGAAGTTATAACCTAAGTCGGAATTCGAAATGAATATTGAAATGAAATTGATTTCGAAGTGAATATAATGATTTTGAAATGAAATTGATATTGAAGTGAATATAATGATTTTGAAGTGAAATTGATTTCATGGTGAATAAAATAATATTTTAAAGTGAATATGACATATTGAAGTAAATATGAGATTTTAAAGCGAATATTATATTTTGATATCAAGTAATGATTCACTTTTGAAATGTAAAAGTACCAACCGATGTGTAAATGACGTTTGGTTATTAAAAAGTTCAGGTACGAATATGGACATACACTTTGTCGATACCGAAACCATTTTAATAACCATGTATGTGGAGTGATGATCTGTTTGTACCAAAAATGGGCACAACACTCTTCGGAAGTTTTTGAAGAGATAAAAGTGAAGAATGAAAATTAAAACTGTGGATTATCTAACAAAAACTCCAAATAACAGAAAGTAAATTGCAAAGACAAGCGATTTAGAGTGGTTCGGCGTTTTGCCGACGTCCACTATGAAGTTTGATGATTTTATTGCTCGATACTTGAAGGTTACAGTAGTTTTTAATGTAATACAACTGAATTTCTAAGTTAAGTCTCAATCTAAAGCAGCGGCGGTGTTCTGGAGTAGATCTGGCAGAATCTGGGCGCTCTTCAGTACTTAGAATTCTCCGACCCCTTTTCTGAATGACTAGGGGCTCTATTTATAGGTGTAGGAGGCTGATATTTCGCCTAAAATGAGGGGAGACCAGTTCTGGTACGTCAGGGGGCCCACATGGCCGAAATCTGGAGATCCGGGCCCACTTTGGGATCGATTCGACCCTTGGTTCGAATCGATCAAAAAATCATCCAATCGAGCTGAAATTTGGTGTGGACATTCTTCATCATGTGCTTAAGCTTCTGTGAAAATTTCATGGCATTTGGACTTGTAGAACTCGAGTTATGATCGATCCAAGATTGCATTTCTAGTGAATTTGGACACTTCGAATCGATCCTTCGACTCGATTGGGTCGAATCGATGCTTGCTGTGACATGGTGCGCGTGCTTCTCGCATCGATCCACTTTTCACTCCGGGTTGACTTGTTCGAATCCCTTGGTTTTAGCTTGTTACGACTTGGTGGATTCGAGGCGATGGATTCGAAGGTATGCTCCTTCGAATCGATCGAGTCGTCCGCTTCCCTCGTATCGATCAGGGCTCCCCATAGTCAATCGATACGAAGACACTATTGCTAAATGGATTCGAAGAGGGGAGTGCTCCAGTGGACTCGAGGTAATGGAGCCGAAGCACCCTTAACTGTATGGATTTGAAGATCCCCTACCTTGTTGGTTTCGAAGAGAGGACATGCATGATAGAGTCTAAGTAAATGTGATCTCCATGGATTCGAAGCAAGGCTATGCTCCGTGGATTCGAGGCAACACACGTTTGATGGATTCGACCATGCTGAGGTGATGCCGGTCTGGTGGATACGAACTCCATGGATTCGAACATAGGCTTCGCCTATGGATTCGAACTAAGGACTGTCTACTCCATTTTTCGTCGGTGATATCTTGAGCATACGAACTCGGATTGCCCTGAAATTTGGAACATTGGTTTCTACTACTCTACTTGACGTGCCTTATCGATTGCAGCCCGATCTGGACTCGGACAAATTTCATCGATATCCATCGCAATCCTTGTGCGTAACTGATTTCCAAGACGATCTGTCACCGGTTTCCAGTCAAGTCCTTGGTGTCACGGCCTTGCCAAAAGGCGGGATAACATTTGCCCCCCAAAGTACGTCTTGTGTAAACATGACGTGCTTTGACAAGCTGCAGTCTCTTACTGGACGGCTATGTCATGCTTTACCGAAAGTTGCATTCTGTATCGCAGTAATCGACTGTCGTATAATTGTGACTGGCTGTTAGGTTTTTGAGTCATGACGAGATGAACATTTGATTCCTGTAGATGATAAAGACCAAAACATTAGTCAGAAATACGTGCATACGTGTATTATCTTGACTTTGGTTAACGTTGCGTGATCGCAAGTTGTTGTCAGTTCGGTTTGCTATCGAAATCTGCATCGGTCCTCTCCTGAACCGATTTGAGACTCGAGTTAAAACATCGCTTTTATGATTGTCTATGGTCATCCTCTTGTATCGATCCTCTCCTGAATCGGTATAAAGAGTAGATAAGCAAAAAAAACTTTACATTGAAATGGTTCGTCCATTTTCGTCAGTGGTCTGTGATGGATTCGAAGCTATGTATGTTCGAATCAATGGCTTTCGAATCGATGGCCCTAGGGACTTCGTGCTTCGAGTTGATAAGACTATCATCCTAGCCTTTGTTCGGCTACTCCTTCGAATCGATGATGCTTTGCATCGATACTTGCATGAATGGATTCGACGTTGTAAAGGGTTCGAAACCGGATGGATTCGAACTGAGGGATGGATTCGAACTGGTGGAACGACTCTGTGTTGTGATGGATTCGAAGCAGTGGCTCACAATGGATTCGTACTTGCCGCAACGAATCAATTCGATTCGATTCCCTCACCTGTAGAAGCCGGTCAGGTATACCGGGAGGCGAATCGCCATATTTCCCCTATATATACCGGGGTCTTATTCACTTCTCACTTTTTACTTTTTACCATTGCTTCAGCTGTTTCTTCGAATCGACTTCCCAGAGCTATAACTGACGTGCTTACCACGAATCGATCGAACACGTCCACGCTTCCACTCGCAATCAAATCAGGTACTCAAGGAATCGATTCGAGATTAGGAAAATAGAACTATCTTCGCCTTTAGAAAATTCTGAGAAGTGACGAGATCTGAATGAAATGGGTCGACTCGACGGAGTCGAGGAGTGATGAGATCTGAATGGAGTGGGTCGACTCGATGGAGTTGAGGAGTGATGCCATTCGTGTTACAGCGATTAGAGTGCCATCTCCCGTTTCTTTGCATCGATCTAGGAATGACCGGTTCGAATCGATCTCGAGAGCAAGGTTTCGAATCGATGACTTGGAGGGAAAGGGTATCGATTTGATCGATTCGAAGTGATGTTATCTAGATCGATTCGAAGGAATTAAATACTGATCGATTCGAAGTAGTGTGGAGCCCATGGATACGAAGCGCTCCTCTATCATAAAGTTACATTGAGTCGAATCATATGGGTTCGAAGCACCCGGAATCGAACTCCATCGATTCGACCCTTACCGATTCGAAGTCGATGGATTCGAACGTCTTCGTCCCCTGATACCATTGCTGTTTTGAGTTGTTTCATTATCTAAACTACGACCAATCTTCAAGTTTGTACTCTGACGAACATAATGAACTTTAGCATACTTGACTCCGACGAGCTTCAGCCTTGCATAATCGAACTTGACCGAAAGATTATACTTGAATTTCCCTTGAGGCTCGTCGATGGAACTATGACTTAACCAATAATACAACTGATTTATACTTGAAGTGGTCAGTAGCGTCTGGATGGTGTGGAAGTGACGGTCAGCGATGATGGTCATCTTCGTTCTCAAACCCCCAAGTCTTTGTTGTACGGACATTTTGCTTTGATCTGTAGAATCTGCTTAAGTAACGCATAGCACTTGCACTGCACGACACGTTCATACACACTACACTGGGGCATGCACGGGCTGTTTATGAACTTAACGTTGCTTTCTGATGAGTTAGTTAATTATGGAATCTTCGAGCTCCCAACAACAAGAGGTACAGAGCTCGACTCCTCCGGTGCTTGAGATTCCCGATATTCCTGCCGATGTAATCGATCCAGCTCCAGATGAATTGCCAGAGGCTATATTTATTGAGGACCCTGTTGATTCGGTTCAATCTAACATCTCCGAATCCTTATTGGGACGAATATGCTTAAAGCATAATATATCTCTGGATGATGTGTTATTACCTAATGCCGATGATAGACCGCACAATCCGCCTGATGGATATACGGCTTTTTATCGCCATGCTTGCGCGGCCGGAACTCTCCCTCCTTTCAATCAATATATCAGAGGGATGCTATCATATTTAGGAATCGCTCCTTCACAACTTCATCCCAACGGGCACGCGTTGCTGAACAGTGCCTTTGTCATATTTATGGACTGTCTCTTTCGCCCGCCAAGGCCCACCGAGATCAGACACATATTTAACTTCAAGAGTAGGGGTGATAGCCCGTCTTTTACATTTCTGGAGGCAGTTAGGAATTGCCAAGTTGTAGTTGGAGCTTGGACCCGACTGAGTTATTTCAAGAACGAGTGGTTCTATGTTCGGTGTCCTCCGGGTTTCGCTAGGCGATGGTTGTCTAGACGTAAGTGCCTTAACCTGTTTTCTTGACCAATAGCTTTTTGGTGTTAAAATTGACATTTCATTCCCTTTACAGCCATTATTTCCAAACCCGATGGAGGGCGTTTCAAGGGTATCGTCCGAAGTCTTCAAGAAGTTCCAAGCGAGTTGAGACATATTGACTCGGTGCTGAACGATTATAACTTAAGAATTCTTGGTTTGATCGACATCAATCAGAGTATAGTCGTCGAGGGATTGGCAAAGCCCGCCTCCAAGAAGGAAGATAAGAAGAAAACCAAGAAGAGAAAGGTGAAGAAGTCACTTGGAATCAGAATAATCGAGGCGAGTGACGAAGAAAGAACCCACACGGATTCGGAGCCGATGGCTGACCTCTCGGGAAACTTGGAGGAGTGGGAGAAAGACGGAAAGGCAAAGCCGCCGTTTCCAAAAAACTTAAGTCTAAGGGGTGGAAATCTATGGATGTGTCTCCTCCCATTTCCGGAGTTATGATTTCTGAGGCCGCCCCTTCTCATTCGAGAGACATTTTCAAAGGGCTTGACGATATTCCCATCCCAGATTATATATCGATTTCTCATAATCCTGGGTTGGAGGAATTTCAAGATGTCCTAAACATGAACGAGCCCTTTCCTTTAAGTGCGGTCAACACTTCCGGTCGGTTTGGGGGTTTACACATTTACACACACTTCCACAGCACTTCATGACTTTTGCATAGTAAACATTACTTTATGGGATCTTAATCCGTAATTCTTTCTTATCGCAGGTGAGATGTCAGGACGTGGCTCTACTCTGGATAGGCTTCGGAATGTGCGCCAATCTTCTCCATTTTACGATTCCCGCAGGAGAGAGACAGATAGGGATCATGGGCGAAGCTATTCAAGTCAAGAACGTTATGATAGAGACAGAGATTACTCGCGTGGCCGTTCTGGCTATGATTATTCTGACAGAGACCGAGGATACCAGTATCGACCCCGATCTCGCTCTCCTCTGCCTCCCAGGGCCCCAGTAGACCTCCCAGGGCCTTCTCATCAGCAGCAGCTGCCTTCTCAATCTTCTCGGCCTGATGCTTAGCGGCCAAGAATGGAACCGACAACAGCCGCTATAATAGAACAAGCTCCGGCTGAGTTGACAAGCGAGGGAGCTGCTAAACTCGCCCAAATGAAAAATGACTACCCTGAAATTTGCATGGATGGCTATGTCTTCCCTCCTAACTTTAAAAGAATTCCTTCGGACGCTGAGACCACTGCTCATAGTTATATCCACGACTTCTACGCTCAGTATAAGGAGTGGTACAAGGCAGCCGTGAAGGCTTCTAGAGTAGCTTTTGACCGGGCGAAGATCATTGCTGAACGTGATGCTGACATTGTTAAACAGAAACGCATCATTCAGGTTCTTCAATCCGAAGTGGAGACGTCCCGGAAGTCAGAACTTGAAACACTTCAGAAACATGAGGATGTCGTGGCCAAATTGGCGAGGATGCAACAGGAACACTGCGCCACGGTAGAAGAGATGGGCCACCGCAACACCACCATTGCAGTTGAGCGAGACTTAGCCGTTAAAGAGCTGAACGAGCTCAAGGCCAAATTTACTGAAATGGTGAAGGAGAAGGATGATGCAAACACCACTGCTCAAGAGTCTTGCGACCAAGCAGTATCTCTCAGGGCCGAACTTGCTGCGGTGGCGGTCAAGGCTAAGTCTGCGGAAGCAGAAATTCAAGAAAAGATCTTGGAGGAGAGGTCTAGGCTAGATGCTGAGTTTGATGATCTCTTAGTCACGTAAAACGCTAATGTGCTGGAACACAGAAATTTAGCGTGGCTGGGAGATGACTCCATGATCTTGTACAATGCCTGGACCCGGCTGGTGGATGAGAAGAGAGCAGCGCATCCAGATGAAACACTTGACGACTTTGAGCTGGAGATGCGTTTGCTCACCGAGGATGAGAGGAAGACCCTTCATGAGGCGGTGATCTCTATGGCGAAAGAAAAGCTTGGCGTTCAATCTCTAGAGACAGGCGAAGGCTCGAGGATCGCGCATCACGGGGCAAGTGTTGGAGCTGTAATTCCAACATTGCCCGAAACCACTAGTGCGGTAGATCCCCAGTCTGTTCCTGCATATAATTTTGACCAACCATTATTATCTTCCGCCGATGATTCTGATCACGTTTCGGTCCAGACTAAGGAAGGTATTTGAACGCTTCTCGTAGTTTAGTTGTGAAGAACCTTAAGCAACACACTTGGCTAACAATCTTCGTTTTGTCGCATTTCAGTGACTGAAGTCGCTGTTTCTGCGCCTCTTGCTCTATCAGTTTCACATCAAACACAAGGGGTTGTTTTTACTGAAGCCATCATGACTTCTACCTTGATCGGCGAAGAGGGAGATGCAAATATGTTTTCTTTCAACGCTCAAATGATTGAGGAGCTTCTTAATGAGCCCATCGATCCCTCCGTCAACCCGTCTGATGCTGTGAGTGGGGCTGCTCCGGCCGTTAGTTCATCTATGCTAGCTATTGGCACATCCGATGCGGCCCAAGTTTCCCGTGAGGACGACATTATTGCTGAGATTGATGCCGAGATGGCAATAGGGAATGCTGGTATGAATCCGCCCGGGCCTGCCCCGCTAATGGTGATTTCACCGGGCGGTACTGTAGTGATTGAAACTGCTCCTGTCCCTCCTCCTGCTACTACTCCGATGCCTCCAGCTCGACCTCCTAGAAGAATTTCCGTCGCCTCCAGTTCTGAGGAAGACGTTGACATTATATCGCTGTCGGAGGGCAAGTCTGAAAAGAGTAAGCGGGCAAGGGGAAAATCAGGCAGCGGATCTGGTGGAGCTACCCCGAAGAAGAAGATAAGGAAGAAGAAAGATTGAACTCTTTCTTTTAAATCTCTGTTGCGTAGGGTAGCATTTTGTTGATTTTGATTCTTTTTATAGCCGTGTATAGATGTGGATTCGGCTCCCACTAGCAGAAACTTTTTGAAACACTTTGTAATCAGATTCTTTTGGTTGATAGTGGAAATGCAAATTTATTCTGTTTTTGTCTTCAACTTGTTATGTGTTATGATTCTGCCCCCAGTATTGGGGATAAGTGTGGAGTTGACGTATGTTTATATTCCGCCTCGCACTCTGGGAGTACGGAGTTGAGTAATGTTTATACTCCAGCTCGCGCTCTCGGAGTCTGGAGTTTGTCGATATTTATACCCAGCTCGCGCTCTCGGAGTACTCTGGGGTTTTAGGAAAACGTTTATACTCCGCCTCGCACTCTGGGAGTATGGAGTTAAGTAAAAGCTTGTACCCAGCTCGCGCTCTCGGAGTACTCTGGGATTTAGGAAAATGTTTATACTCCACCTCGCACTCTGGGAGTACGGAGTTAAGTAAAAAGTTTGTACCCAGCTCGCGCTCTCGGAGTACTCTGGGATTTAGGAAAATGTTTATACTCCGCCTCGCACTCTGGGAGTACGGAGTTAAGTAAAAAGTTTGTACCCAGCTCGCGCTCTCGGAGTACTCTGGGATTTAGGAAAATGTTTATACTCCGCCTCGCACTCTGGGAGTACGGAGTTAAGTGAAAATGTTTATACTCCGCCTCGCGCTCTGGGAGTACGGAGTTAAGAAAATGTTTATACTCCGCCTCGCACTCTGGGAGCACGGAGTTAAGTTAAATGTTTATACTCCGCCTCGCACTCTGGGAGTACGGAGTTAAGTGAAGGGTTGTCGTGTATCAACCCATTTCTTGGCCTGATGTGATGGCTTGCCCCCGAGCTCGGGTTTCATTTAGTGAGTGGTTGATTGCTTCACAGCCACTCCCTACTTGAATAAATTCCACTATATGATGGAATTTAGCTCTTCGTGCATCGTGATGTTGTACATTGTGTTTAATGAATCACAGCTCTGGCTCGAAGAGATGGCATTTTATTGCTGAAATAAGAAAATATGGCAAATCAGATGCCTTATTACAAATTCTAATTTCGAAATGCAAAAGTAAATTGCTGAATAAAAAACATAATGAAATAAATAAAGCCTGTCATATGTAGTAGCGACGGAGACTCTCGCTGTTCCAGGCCCTTGGTAAAACTAGACCGTCCACGGTTGATAGTTTGAATGTGCCATCCTCAAGTCTTTGTGTAATCACGTACGGTCCTTCCCAATTTGGTTTCATGTGTGAAGGAACCAGGTAGATTCTCTTGAGGAAAAGATCACCGAGTTCAAAGGTTCGGGGTCGAACTTTGGTGTTATATAACCGGGCGACCCGACTTCGGTATGCGACCGCTCTCAAATCAGCTTCTTCCCGTTTCTCGTCCAACAGATCCAAAGATTCAGCGAGTAATATAGCATTTGTTTTTGGATCGTAATAAGTTACGCGGTGAGAAAATACTTCTTTCTCAACTGGAATAACGGCCTCCGAGCCATAGGATAAGGAAAATGGGGTGTGTCGAGTTGCGGTCTTGTGAGTTGTTCGATAAGCCCATAATGCCATAGGAAGTTCATCGACCCATTTGCCCCCAGCCTTTTCCAGTCGTTTCTTTAAGATGGATTTGATAACTTTGTTAACAGCTTCGACCTGACCGTTTGCTTGTGGATGTGCGACTGCAGAGAACTTTTTATGAATATGAAATCGTTGACAGAAATTCTTGAACTCCGAACTTTCGAATTGGGTTCCATTATCGGTGATGATGGTATGCGGGAGTCCAAATCGACAAATGATATTGCGGACTACAAAGTTTATCACTTTCTTCGACGTAATCGTTGCGAGAGCTTCGGCCTCGGCCCATTTTGTGAAGTAGTCAACTGCGACGATGGCATACTTCGCACCACCTCTTGCCAGAGGTAAAGCGCCGATGATATCGATACCCCACATAGCGAACGGCCAGGGACTGACCATTTGAGTTATCTCGGTAGGTGGGGCTCTTGGAATTCGAGCGTGTTTCTGGCACTTGTCGCACTTTCTGGCATAATTGGCCGCATCTCGGTTCACTGTCGGCCAGTAATATCCATATCGGAGTATTTTCTTAGCAAGCGCTTGTCCACCGGTGTGATCGCCACATTCTCCTTCGTGCATGTCATGTAACACTCGTTTGACTTCGTCGTGAGCGATACACCGGAGGAGTGGAACAGAATAACCTTTTCTATACATGATCCCGTCCTGAATGATGAACCGCGAAGCTTTTCGTAGAACTTGCCTTTTCTCATTTCGGTGCTCAGGCAATATCCCATTCTCAATATAATTTCGATACGGAGTCATCCATGATTCTCTGCTGGGAGAGGTTTCCAACACATCATTCGTTTTTATTTGATCGATGCTTGGGAAGGACAAAGTTTCGACCGGGACAAGTCCCATTTGCTGTGCTTCACCTGTGCTGGCCAACTTTGCCAATGAATCGGCCTTTTGATTGCGATCTCGTGGTATATAGTAAATGGCATAATAATCAAACTGATCCATTGCTTCCTGAACTCGGGCTAGATAAGCAGCTAATCTTCGATCTCTTGCTTGATATTCTCCCCGTACCTGGCACACAACCAACTGTGAATCACAATAAATTTCTATAGCGATAATTCTCAGATCTCTGGCAAGCTTTAACCCAGTCAATAGAGCTTCATATTCGGCTTCATTGTTGGTTGCGTGAAAATCGAACTTCAAAGCATAGCATATGGATCGACCTTCGGGGGTTTCTAGTACAACACCAGTGCCCGAACACCGATCGTTTGATGCACCGTCTGTATAAAGTTTCCAAACATATTCAGGAGATTCGCTGGTTTCGGGTAAGTCGTCTGGAACAGTAAATTCAGCTATGAAGTCAGCCAGGACTTGCCCTTGAATGGCTCTCCGCGGAGCATAAGTAATGTCAAATTGACTCAGTTCGATATTCCACTTGAGTAACCTTCCAGACGTCTCAGGCCGCGTGAGGACCTGTCGTAACGGCTGATCGGTATACACAGTAAGCGGATGAGCTTGGAAATAAGGACGAAGCTTCCTTGAGGCAATGACCAAGCAATAAGACAGTTTCTCCAACCTGGGGTAATTTCTTTCAGCTCCGGTCAATCGTTTACTAACATAATAGACCGGTTTCTGCACTCGATCCTCTTCTCGGACCAGAGCAGGACTGATCGCATGCTCTGATACTGCCAGATAAAGGTATAATTGCTCGTGATCAATCGGTTTTGACAAGATCGGTGGTGTAGAGAGATGCTGAACCAGCGATCGGAATGCGCCTTCACATTCCATGGTCCATTCAAAGTTTCGTTTTCCCTTCCGGATTAGATCAAAGAAAGGAATGCATTTATCAGTGGATTTTGAAATGAACCTGCTTAGCGCTGCTACCTTCCCGTTGAGACTCTGGACTTGCTTTATGGTCCTTGGAGTTTGCAAATTCCTTATTGCCCAGATCTTTTCGGGATTTGCCTCTATCCCACGAGCGTTGACGATGAAACCGAGGAACTTCCCGGATGCAATGCCAAAGTGGCACTTCAACGGGTTAAGCTTCATTCTATATTCACGTAGGATGCGGAACATTGAATCTAAATCCCTGAAGTGATCTGTGGAAAATCGGGACTTAACTAACATGTCGTCCACATAAACTTCCATGGTCTTCCAGATCTGGTCAGCGAACATTCGATTAACCAAGCGTTGGTAAGTTGCTCCGGCATTCTTTAAACCAAAATGCATGACTCTGTAACAGTAGAGTCCCAGATCGGTCACGAAACTGGTATGTTCTTGATCGGGTAGATGCATAGGTATTTGATTATAACCGGAATAAGCATCCATAAAGGATAACAATTCATGGCCTGCAGTTGAGTCTACGAGTTGGTCAATGCGAGGAAGTGGAAAACTATCTTTTGGACAAGCTTTGTTTAAGTCGGAGTAGTCGACACAAGTTCTCCATTTCCCATTCGGCTTTCGAACCATTACCGGATTTGACACCCACTCCAGGTATAGAGCATCTCGGATGAAACCATTTGATTGCAACTTGTCAATTTCTTCTTTAAGGGCGGCAGATCTCTCTGGATCCATACCATGCCTCTTTTGCTTGATCGGAACATGTCGCGGATCAATATTCAAGGAGTGACTTGCAATGTTCGGTGAGATTCCGCACATGTCAGAGTGCGTCCAGGCAAAGACATCGAGATTCGCTTGAAGAAATTCAACCAATTCCTATTGTATCTGTTTTCCCAGTTGAGATCCAACTTTTAGTACTTTTGAGTCGTCATCCTCACTGACTGGGACGTCCACAGTCAGTTCGGCTGGAGACGCGTGATTCTCTTTGACTTCATCTTTATCTTCGTTATCTCTAGGGTCAAGATCTTTAAGGAATTGGTAGTGGTGCCCGGGCCGGGGCCCGGGCGCTAGTTGTCAATTATCAGTAAAACGGACGCAGAGAGATTCCTCTATGCCCTTTCCTTTCTCCTTCTTCTGTGCTTCACGCAACTCAGCAACATAACAGGCTCTTCCTGCTGCCTGATCTCCTTGAACGATTCCTATACCATGGTCAGTTGGGAATTTTAAAGTCAAACACCACGGGGCAATGGCTGCCCTGAATTCAGCAAGGGCTGGTCGACCCAGGAATGCATTGTACGGTGAAGCGATGTCAAGAACAACGAATTGCAGCAGTCGGACTCTCCTGCGTTCCCCAATCCCTAGTTCTACTGGTAGTTCCACTATCCCAGTGGGTATTGTTGCACTCCCATTGAAGCCGTGAACTCGAGATTGGCAGGGTTTCAAGTCTTTTGCTTCCATCTTCATTAAATCGTAAGCTCGTTTGAATAGAATGTTTACAGAACTTCCACTGTCAACCAGGATCCTCTTCATCCAAGCAGGACCAACCTGGGCAGATATGACCAGCGGGTCAATTGTTGGGGCTTCGATTTTGTCAGCATCTCTGCTTCTAAATATGATATCGTCAGACATCGTCTTTTGTTGCTTAGCCGGGGTTCCATCCTCACAATTACTACAGCATTCGAAGCTCGCATGCCTGATAGAGCTAGCATACGACTCCATTTCCCTCTAGCTCATGTCCGCTGGATGAGGACCACCACTTATGGTATTGATAACTAGCCTCCCGCCTGTACGAGCGGGTTCCTCTTGTCTTTCTTGGTCTTGCGCACGGTTTGGGTTTGATGGGCCCGCACCACAAGACTGCGGTGCCCGCACGAATTGATCTAACTTTCTCTCCCTGATCAACTTTTCTATGAGATCCTGCAAATGACGACAGTCATTAGTATTGTGGCCATAACTCTCATGAAACCTACAAAACTTTCCTGTCTGAATCTGCCTCTCTGATGACCGCTTCGGAGCGGGTTTCTTATACTGTTCAGTGTTGCAAGTTTGTAGGTACACATTTTCCAGCGATGTGTTTAATGGTGTATAACTTTCGAACATCGGAGCCCTACGCCGTGGGCCTGGATTCGGATCTCTCTTCTTATTTTGACCATTGCTACCTCTTGGCTGAGTTTGTTTGTTCTGTATGTTTAACTGAACTTTTCCGGAATTGTCACCGGACTGTTTAACTGCTACATTGCTTTGTATTCCCTCATTTCCGGGTTTTGCATCGTCCTGCTTCCTAGACTGTTTCGCGTCCTCTTGCCGTAAGAATTGAGCGGCTTTGGAGTAGAAACGGTCCAACGATGCGGGTGGTTTTCCGGCTAACCAGTTTCCAAATTCAGAATCGGGATCAATTCCCTTTGTCAATGCCATTAAAATTGAGTTGTCGTTGGGATTACTAATTTCCACACATGCCGCATGGAATCTCTCCAAGTAACGCCTTAGTGTTTCCCCACGAGCTTGGGTAACACTGGACAGGGTGTTAACATCTTTGGGTCTAGCGACATGCATGCGAAATTGTTCAACAAATTTCTTAGCCAATTGGTCAAATGAAGAGATAGATCTTGGAGATAATCTTGTAAACCACATTGTTGCAATTCCTCCCAGTGAGATGGGGAAACTTCGACATTTCACTGCATCGTCGGCCCTTGCGGCGCTCATTGACCATTCATATTTCAATATGTGCTGATTGGGATCAGAATTTCCTTCGTACATAGGGAGAGTTGGCATTCTGAATCGCCGAGGAGGTTCAGCGTATAGTATCTCGTCCGTGAAAGGAGTATGACTCCGAGAAATCCCCCAATCGTCGTTGGTAAGACCTTGGCTTTCACGGATCATCTGACGTATCATAGTCGAGATGTCAGGCATTGCTACATTTTGAGCATGCTGAGCTAAGGTGTGGTCGGGTTCCACAGTGCGAGTTTGGACCGGGCGCTGTCGACGGTCCAAGTTTCGCCTCCTTGGCTCAGCATCTTCCGGGCCGTATGGTTCAGAAGTACGTCCCTGCTGTTGATTGCTTGAATCTGGAAGATGTCGGGTATCAACCCTTGTTTCTACTGTAGCAGCTGTGACATGATTGTCCGTAGTATATTGTGGAGTACGACCACCTCGTGCTGATGGCCCAGCCTGGAAACTGGTTGACGGTCCTACCCTCAACTGTCCGACAGTCAGAGCGGGTTGATATCCAGCAGCTTGAGCATGACTTCCGTCCAATCGGGGACGGGTAGATCTATGATGATATTCAGATGAGGCAGAACTTTCAGTGGATGAGCGGGAAACATCATCCCTTCTGGACCTCCTACGGCCCTGGCGGTTCAGTTGGTTTGTCAATTCAATATTAGCACGCAACTGTTCGGCCAATTGTTGCCGACTCTGAGTCAACTCTTGAAGCAACATCTGGAATTCTTGTCTAGTGACTGCCCCAAACGGATCTGAATGGGCAGTGTTGTCTTGGTTGGATGGCTGCTGTTGAGCAGGATTCTGTCCATCCCTACCTTCTTGTCCAGCAGCTGTAGAAGTGGTTCTTGTGCTAACCATTTTGAATGATGAATCCTTTTCCTAGACTTTATGCAAATTGAATAGAATGGAAGGATGATGAATTAGAGATCTGGATCTTCCTCTTGGATTTGTGCAATCCGGTATCGATGGTAGATCCAAGGAGCAGGAGAAAAAAGCTGGTTTTTTCTCAGTGAAAGCACCAAAGTGTTTGTACCAAAAATGGACACAACACTCTTCGGAAGTTTTTGAAGAGATAAAAGTGAAGAATGAAAATTAAAACTGTGGATTATCTAACAAAAACTCCAAATAACAAAAAGTAAATTGCAAAGACAAGCGATTTAGAGTGGTTCGGCGTTTTGCCTACGTCCACTATGAAGTTTGATGATTTTATTGCTCGATACTTGAAGGTTACAGTAGTTTATAATGTAATACAACTGAATTTCTAAGTTAAGTCTCAATCTAAAGCAGCGACGGTGTTCTGGAGTAGATCTGGCAGAATCTGGGCGCTCTTCAGTACTTAGAATTCTCCGACCCCTTTTCTGAATGACTAGGGGCTCTATTTATAGGTGTAGGAGGCTGATATTTCGCCTAAAATGAGGGGAGACCAGTTCTGGTACGTCAGGGGGCCCACATGGCCGAAATCTGGAGATCCGGGCCCACTTTGGGATCGATTCGACCCTTGGTTCGAATCGATCAAAAAATCATCCAATCGAGCTGAAATTTGGTGTGGACATTCTTCATCATGTGCTTAAGCTTCTGTGAAAATTTCATGGTATTTGGACTTGTAGAACTCGAGTTATGATCGATCCAAGATTGCATTTCTAGTGAATTTGGACACTTCGAATCGATCCTTCGACTCGATTGGGTCGAATCGATGCTTGCTGTGACGTGGTGCGCGTGCTTCTCGCATCGATCCGCTTTTCACTCCGGGTTGACTGGTTCGAATCCCTTGGTTTCAGCTTGTTACGACTTGGTGGATTCGAGGCGATGGATTCGAAGGTATGCTCCTTCGAATCGATCGAGTCGTCCGCTTCCCTCGTATCGATCAGGGCTCCCCATAGTCGATCGATACGAAGACACTATTGCTGAATGGATTCGAAGAGGGGAGTGCTTCAATGGACTCGAGGTAATGGAGCCAAAGCACCCTTAACTGTATGGATTCGAAGATCCCCTACCTTGTTGGTTTTGAAGAGAGGACATAGTCGAAGTAAATGTGATCTCCATGGATTTGAAGCAAGGCTATGCTCCGTGGATTCGAGGCAACACACGTTTGATGGATTCGACCATGCTGAGGTGATGCCGGTCTGGTGGATACGAACTCCATGGATTCGAACATAGGCTTCGCCTATGGATTCGAACTAAGGACTGTCTACTCCATTTTTCGTCGGTGATATCTTGAGCATACGAACTCGGATTGCCCCGAAATTTGGAACATTGGTTTCTACTACTCTGCTTGACGTGCCTTATCGATTGCAGCCCGATCTGGACTAGGACAAATTTCATCGATATCCATCGCGATCCTTGTGCGTAACTGATTTCCAAGACGATCTGTCACCGGTCTCCAGTCAATTCCTTGGTGTCACGGCCTTGCCAAAAGGCGGGATAACATGATCCAAAATGAAGTGGTTGGATTTTGGTGTATGCTTACTAGATTTGAAGAAAGTGAACGATGATGGATTGGCCCCGACACTTGTGTCAAATGGAAATGACTAAAACAGGAGCCCTTCCTGGCCAATGAGGTTAGCTACCTCTAGCGGACACACTTCTTTGTTTTATTATTACATTATTGTTGATTGGCACGTACCCTCCGATTATGGGAGTGTTGGACTCGGTGGGCGGTAGCTACGGCTATGCGTTACCATCAGCCAGGGTGTCGCAAACTGGTAGTGTCCTACCTTGGGCATTGCCTCACATGCCTTGTCATACTTTTATCCTTATATGAGACCACTACGAATTTGGTTTAGTGTTGTCGTATCACGGAGCATCCCTATCCCCCGATGTTCTACTGGGGTGTTATATGCAAACTATACGCCAATGCTTAAAAATGCGTTAAGGGAGATTAATGTAAAGCCTTAACGCTAGGAAAAATATTTATTTTATTGATTAGACATTACATATATAGCGTATTCTACTATATATAGAAATTTTGACGTATCCTTAAGATATGGAAAATCACGTAACATCTCTTGAGTTATTGCACACACGTTATACACTGGATAGGAGATGTAAAATCCCGTAAACATCATCTGACGCTATTACACTCCTGTTATATGTGATATTGATTTGATTTACATAAGGATATTTTAGTTCTAACTCGAGTGTATTGTTTTACTTTATGCTCAGGTCAGCCTTTAGTTTTTAGTGCATTGAAGATCATTTATTCTGGAGGACGAAGATAATGGTTCGGTATATTATATTACTAGCATTATCCCCTACATCGTGTTGTTCTACTGCATTGTTTTATTTTTTCTATGTTGTATGTATAACTCTAATTGATGTTGTAAAAGTATAATCAAATGTATAGTGTAAACAGCTTCATGAACTGCTTATTTGATTATTATATTTTTCCATTCCGCTGTGAGATTCTGTATTTGTTTTCTTCTTATCTTATTTTTCTTAATTAACCCCATTGATTATCTGTGTTTTGGATTGCTTTGAGTTGGAAATGTGTAGTTTATTGTCGACTTAAACCTCCCGAAATGAAGGTCGTTACAATATGTGTGTGTATATATATATATATATATATATATCTCACATCGATATGTGGGTCATCTAACCCATATCTATACTAAATTAAGGTGTATTAATGGTATATGACAATCTATCACTTCGTTAGTACTAGAAGGAAGACTGATAGCATGAAGCAAGCTCTAGATTCACGAAGTCTCTACAGTCCTAGTTACCTTCATGGTATCGTGACATGTATCCACCGGTGTGCTCATCAATGTGAGGACTCAAAAGTCATGACCCGACTCTAGCCCCTATAGGTAATAGACTGCTGCCGTAGATGACACAAAGGAAAATGCACGAAGTGAAAGAATGAAGTTATATATAGAGAGTGTCACAGATATGGGGTGCGACACCACGATTAGGCTGCTAGGGTGGATTCTAGCCTTCTGGTTCTCTCCAACGCTAATAAAGGAGTACATCATAATTGTAGCATATAGAACTAATAAACATAGACATGAAGTCATGCTCATCATTAGGCACGCAGCCTTACTCGTCGAATATAGGCATGAAACTATACTCATCACTACATGTATCACCTCACACTCATAAATCTATCCCGGTCAGGTGAGTGCCATTTACTTACAATGAATAACCGAATAATTATCACAATAGCATCCCATACCACTGCATGACACTCAAACGTTTACTCACTGCTTATAGATTACACTCAAATTCCATAATATTCTATATAATGATCCAAAGAATAACAGAAGAAATATTACCGAACGCCCCATCCCAAAGGGTGTTATAACTCTGTTTATTCAGATTTCTCGTTATACAGAATTATATATTACAAAATCATATAGAAGGATGACATCACCATATCATATCAAATCATCAGCCAAATCAATATCAACTGTGAATCACTCATAATACTGAAATCTTTATAGAGAAGATGAGAAATCTGAGATATTGTGTAAAATCATATCAATCAAGTATATACACATAGAAAATATTCTTATTTAAATTTATTAAATATGATAGTACTTTAAAATACTAAAATCCTTAAGTAATACTATTCATTTATTTTCCATACGTTGTATTATATATTTAATATGACTTTTGAATAACACGTTAAAACTAAACTAAATCCACTTTAAATATGTTAATAACTTTTAAATACATTAAATCTTACTTCCAAATTGTAGAATAAAAAATCATTACATAAATTTGCACATTTAAATTATATGAACTATCTGTTAATGAACCATCCACATCATCCAACACTTAATAACACAGAGAAACACAACATAGCTGTTAGCGCCAAAATTGGTCACTACACCCAAATCCAGATGAAAGCACCAAATACCAGTCACAACTCAGTGATAGAGTATATGTAGAGAGTAATAATGTGAAGAACAGTTAAAACAAAAATGAAAGCAGTAAAGAACAACAGATTTTATAGTGGTTCGGCTAACTCCGGCCTACGTCCACTTAGAAGTTTGCTTTTTATTGCTGTAATAATCGATTACAGTTACAAAATGGCAGAGTTGCCTTAGCCTTGGAAAAGAGAAAGTAAGAGAGCAGAAAGAAGATCCCCCATCTGAAGACCCACATGCTATATTTATAGGCAAAACCAGGTTGTTGGGCCTCCTGAGTAGTTTGGGCCCATCAAGGTCATAGTCGAACCCTACTTCATTATGCCGACCGATCCTGAGCAGTTGGTATTCCGAACGTTGGGAGGTGCGAGGTACCGAGGTATGGAGGTGCAAGGTACCGAGGTATGGAGGTGAGAGGTACAAAGGTATGGAGGTGTGAGGTATGGAGGTGCGAGGTATGGAGGTGCGAGGTGCAATGCCGAGCGAGGTGAGGTATGCCGAACGACCCATCCAATGCCGAACGCTCCCTAATGCCGAACGATCCATCCAATGCCGAACGCTCCCTAATGCCGAACGATCCATCCAATGCCGAACGATACTTAATGCCGAACCTCCATCATGCCGAACCATGTCTGATGCCGAACAGTTTCTAATGCCGAGCGCCCATCATGCCGAACGATCTCTAATGCCGAGCGCCTCTAAATGCCGAGCGCTCCTGGATGCCGAGCGCTACTGAATGTCGAGTGCTCCTGGAATGCCGAACCACTCATGTATGTCGAACGCTCCATGCATGCCGAGTACTCTTGAATGCTATTCGAACGTGAATAGTGAATGCCAGACGAACTATTTGTGCCGAACCTCCACCATGCCGAACCATGTTTAATGCCGAACCATGTTTCCTAGACCCAAATTATAATTGATCCATCTTTATCCAATCATATTTCCATCTCCCAAGCACGTTGCATCATCCATCCATCCAGTCGACTGAATCCATCGTACACCAGCCTCGACGAACATGCAGTCGATTAAGTTAAACCCGTCTGTCCGCGACCTTGCCAAAAGGCGGGTTAACACTTGCCCCCCAAAACATGCCTTGCTATTGGAAGGTGTGTTTTGAATAGCCTCAAATCCGATATCCAAAGTCCATGTTTCATCCATATCCAATAACCAATAACCGACTTTAGGACCTCTCCGGGTCAATATCCAAATCCTCTGCCGTCCATAGCCGATATTCATATCCGTAACCTCTCCGGGTTCTTGTCAAGCACAATCCACACCTGACGACCATACTCCAGTGTCCCTAAACGTTGAGTAATGCATGGCTTAAGTCCTAAGCCGAATCCTGGTTGCTCCGGACCCTTGCCGAGCATTGTCCATACTTGACGACCTAAAATAGTAACCGATAATATGGGGGCCTAAGTCCTAGGCCGAGTCCTGGTCTCTCCGAACCCTTGCCGAGCATAGTCCATATTCGATGACCTGAAATAGTAACCGATAATATGGGGCCTAAGTCCTAGGCTGAATCCTGGTCTTTCCGGACCCTTGCCGAGCATAGTCCATACTCGACGACCTGAATAAGTCGATTTGCCATGCTTGGACAAAGCGACCTACCCCTTGCCAGGTATAATCCATACCTGACGACCATTTATCAAAAACCAGATAAAAAAATCCAATCGAAAGCCAATCCAAAATCCAGAGCAAATTAGAAAACAATCATCCAAATATAAGTCCAAACTAAGAAACAAACAAAACCAGAAGTTCAAACCAAATTAGAAAAAAGCAAATGTCCAAGCCAAAAAAGAGAAAGCAAATTTCACAAACTAGAGCGTCGTGGTTTATCATCATCTCAGAGCATGCCTAGGGGCTATCTCCGTCCCCGTACATGAGTAAGTGACTTGGCCGTTTTCTTGTAGTTTGCTACTTATTTCATAATATCCCAATCAATTGATGACCAATCGACCATCATTCCTGTGCCTCATACCATTACTGTGTGAGGTAGACGGTGGTTGCTCCTGCCCCACCGCTGCATTCCGAGTTTCGACGTATTGTTGCAACTGTCCATTCCTTACATGCTCCTCAATTATGTCCTTTAAGTGCCTACAGCTATTGGTATCGTGCCCGTCCAAGTCGTGAAAAAGACAGTGCCTTCCTGACGCCCTTTCACATTCCGAAGGTTCTCTCCTAGCCGGCCTTCGGTAGGGAAGGCGATTCCGAGTCTCCATGAATATCCGTTCCAACGTCTCGTTTAATCCCGTGTAAGTGGAGAATTTTGGCTCTCTCCACCGCTTCCTAGCTTTTCCTGAATCATCATCCAGCTTCCGTTTTCCTTTATCTTTATCTTTATCCAAGCCTCCGCTAGATTGCTCTCCATCATCAGCCGCGTTCACCTTCTTTAATTTCATATCTGAGCATGCATCTTCCTGCCGAAGGAATCTCTCAGCTTCGTGAAAGAATTCCACGAGATCCATTGGTGGGTCTCGTATTAGAGATACCTTGAAATCTGAATTCTCTCTGACCCCTGACACCGCTGCCATTAGGACCATCGATGGATCCGGTCGATCCACCGAAGCAACCTCCGCATTGAACCGAGTTAAGAAAGCCCTGAGTGATTCCTCCGTCCTTTGCTTTACTGATGTCAGCATCATTACATTCTTCGGCCTCTTGATATGAACCCGAAATTGCTTCAAAAACCTGTCCACCAATTCTGTCCATGTCCCGATAGATCCTTCTTCTAGCTGTCTGAACCACATAGCAGCTATATCCGTTAAGTACAAAGGGAAACATCGGGCCATAACTTCCTCCGATGCCCCCAGCACTTCCATGTGTCTTGTGTATCTCATCAAGTGATCAGTTGGATCAGCTTTTCCATTGTATACCTCCACGTTAGGTAGCTTAAACTCTGGTGGATTCCGAGCTATCCTGACTTCACGAGTAAATGGACTCCTGTTCACTCTTTCCAGATCTCTATTGGTCAAACCTCCGCGCATAGTTCGCCTGATAATCTCAGCTAATCCAGCATTGTCCGTCAAGGGATGCCCCCCCGAGTTCCCGAGGGAATTCTGGTACATACTCTTCATCTCTTGCTCTTACATTCCTGCCAGCATCCTGTTGCGTGGTGTTAGCTGGAACCCCTCCATGAATTGGTTCAACATTATCTGATGGTGCACCCCCGAGTCCAGCTCCATCCGGATTGTTAGTTGTATGTTGATTGGGGGTTGCCCCCTGCTGAACCATTCCCTCTGCTTGTTGGTTGAGCGCTTCTGATCTGGCTCCATGGATCTGAGCCCCCGCATTTCCTACTTGCGTAAATTGTCTGAGAAGAGCCTGCATCATCTCCTCTTGTCTTTTCATCATGACTTCCATTTCCTCTCTGGTGATGTAGATGGATGCTTGATCTGCTCCCGCTCCAGAGGAAGCCTCTTGACTTCCCTCCTGATTGCTCTTTTCTGTCACTTGCTTTCTTGTTGATGGCCTAGCCATTGCTTTCTAGAGTCCAAGTTCCTAACTCCAAAATTCCTGAGTTCAGTTCTCAGTGAAAGCACCAAAGTGTTAGCGCCATTGGTCACTACACCCAAATCCAGATGAAAGCACCAAATACCAGTCACAACTCAGTGATAGAGTATATGTAGAGAGTAATAATGTGAAGAACAGTTAAAACAAAAATGAAAGCAGTAAAGAACAACAGATTTTATAGTGGTTCGGCTAACTCCGGCCTACGTCCACTTAGAAGTTTGCTTTTTATTGCTGTAATAATCGATTACAGTTACAAAATGGCAGTGTTGCCTTAGCCTTGGAAAAGAGAAAGTAAGAGAGCAGAAAGAAGATCCCCCATCTGGAGACCCACATGCTATATTTATAGGCAAAACCAGGTTGTTGGGCCTCCTGAGTAGTTTGGGCCCATCAAGGTCATAACCGAACCCTACTTCATTATGTCGACCGATCCTGAGCAGTTGGTATGCCGAACGTTGGGAGGTGCGAGGTACCGAGGTATGGAGGTGCGAGGTACAGAGGTATGGAGGTGCGAGGTATGGAGGTGCGAGGTGCAATGCCGAGCGAGGTGAGGTATGCCGAACGACCCATCCAATGCCGAACGCTCCCTAATGCCGAACGATCCATCCAATGCCGAACGAGATTTATGCCGAGCGCTCCATCCAATGCCGAACGATACTTAATGCCGAACCTCCATCATGCCGAACCATGTCTGATGCCGAACAATTTCTAATGCCGAGCGCCCATCATGCCGAACGATCTCTAATGCCGAGCGCCTCTAAATGCCGAGCGCTCCTGGATGCCGAGCGCTACTGAATGCCGAGTGCTCCTGGAATGCCGAACCACTCATGTATGTCGAACGCTCTATGCATGCTGAGTACTCTTGAATGCTATTCGAACATGAATAGTGAATGCCAGACGAACTATTTGTGCCGAACCTCCACCATGCCGAACCATGTTTCCTAGACCCAAATTATAATTGATCCATCTTTATCCAATCATATTTCCATCTCCCAAGCACGTTGCATCATCCATCCATCCAGTCGACTGAATCCATCGTACACCAGCCTCGACGAACATGCAGTCGATTAAGTTAAACCCGTCTGTCCGCGACCTTGCCAAAAGGCGGGTTAACAACAGCGAATAATAATCATTTTTTAGAATTAAAATGAATGTCTAAATAAATTTTAAATTATTAACTATACAAAAATGCATGGCGTAGCTCTAATTGAATTTATTAATCAATAAATTTACTTCCATATACTTAAAATGTTGATTAGAAAATATTTCTTATTTTTTAGAATAATATATTCAATTTTTTATATGAATTTTTACAAACAAATATCTAATTTATACTTTAATTAATTAATTCCAAATTAATAAATATTACATTTATAAATTCCCATATAAACTTTCACAAATCCATTATATATATTTATTTTTTTACTATTTGATTGTATATAATTTTATATTTTTTTTTTAAATGTGGCTCGATCACCGGTCGACCATTGGTCGATCGGTCACGGTCGATTGCTAGACCTAGTAGGTCGACCGGGTCTAAAGCCATTTCTGGCTTTTGTGATTGAATTGTGATCAAATTTAAACCATTTCCTACTTCACTCATGCAAACAACATATATATCTATGATAGTAATCCAAACACAATTGTATTTATATAATTTAACATGATTTTGCATAGATTTGCAAGCATGAAACCCACTTATACACTGCATTCTGTCTTCTTCTTTCTCTCTCTAATTGCATGCACCCAGCTTCCCAATCCATGATCGAATCCTTGATGCTTTGCTGCCGTAGGTGCCTATCGGTATAGAGATGAACATACTCAAATTTGGTGATCTATGGTAATTTATTAAATTTTATTTTAATTATTATGAGAAGAGGATTGCTTAGTATTTTCTTCAGGAAGGAAGAATATTGATAATAGAAGAAGATATGCATGATATGTTTACTGATGAACAAAAATTCTTGAATTAGAGAAGTCTGGAAAATGGACATAGGTTTGAAAGCTTGAACTTGGGCTTAGGCCTTGAAAATATAAAATAAGCATATATATATATATTCCTTTATTTATAAAACTAAATTCTATTTAATTTAAATAAATTCAAATTTCCATCTCAAAATCACTTCTTTTCCAAATCCATATTATATTTTAATTTCATCACTTTTATAAAACCTTGTTTTCACATTCTTAACTTATTTCAATTTCAAATATCATATTTTCATGATTTAAATCCTTTTATTTAATAATTTCTAAACCAATTTATCAAATAAATCTCCAAATTCTATTTTAATCGACTAAATTACTATTATTAACTTTAATTAATTATTATCTAAAATTCGGGCTGTTACATCTCTTGACTTTAGAATACCGTTGAACTTCAACGTGGATACTCTACTTTAATTATAGTTAAACCATGGCATGTGTCCATTAATTGACTATAGTTGGGTGTGAGTTGAAGTATTGGAAGTAAAATACTATTCAATAGAGAATTTGTCTCCTCACTTATATAAGGTTAGTATCACGGTCAACTATAATCAACTTAAAATCAAAGTCTTTGGCCAAAGCTGTATGGATAGAAATAATTGTTATTATTAAAGCGAGGACTTTTTGTTTGGACAGACCAAATTGAATGTGGATGGTATTGGAATTTGACCAAAAACCAAATTCCATAAATCCTAAAGTGATATAGTGTTGACAAACAGAATTGATGTAAACAATCATTACCGTCAGCTACCGCTTATAATAAATAAAATAAGATTTTATCGGTAAAGATGTATCAGCGATAAATCCAACCAAACTGTCACACCACTAACTAAGGTGACATATGGACGTTAATATTTGAATTTTTCAATATTAATCGCCAATTGAATTTATACTAACGAGTTGCACAACCACATTAGTAGATTCTCTAAAATACCACATAATGTAATTGATTTATAATTATTGTAAATTAATTAACATTTATGAAATATTAATTAATTATTTATTTGATGTATTGAGTGCCTTTAGTATTTTTTGGGTGCCACTAGTAATTAAATTGGTACGTATATAAAAGTTATGTATGTACGAATCGATAATCGATATTGATACACATTCAAATTTGATTTAAATGTGTTTATTTGCCTAATGGATTTGGACAATTTTTTAAGGCCTATATAGCCTCATCCATGGTCTACCATGGGAGAGACAAGGGAGGCAATCAAATTCAATTATTGGATATTGAATTGGTAAGGGGAGACTGAGTAAACCAAGGAGAAGGTATCTCCTTCACTCTCTCTATAAAACCCACACTACCGTTCACTATATCACTAACTTTGTGGCTATCTCACCTCACCTGTCCAGCCGCCAATCCCATTATATCAACTTAGGTTGAAAATACTTCAATCTAAACAACATCAAATAAATTTAACGTTTGTTCTCTAAGCCATTGTAAAGCTAGGAGCTAGGATCGGGATCGAATATAGGATTATCTACTAATCAAGGTGCAATCTAAGGCCACATCTATAAGGTAATTTACTATAGTTTAATTCCTTATTATTATGATAATGTAGATCTTAACCATCAATGAATGAATTTATATGCACATAATTTGTTCCATGTATGTGTGTGTGTGTATAAAACTGTACAAGTATATTCATATATAAATATAGAACTATAAAATTTCAATGTTTATATTTGATCTTAGCTTTTATAAAATAAATTGAAATATATATGTATTTATGTATATGTATGTATATATGAAAATTCTAAATAATTTTTATTTTATTTTATTAAACGTTAAAAATAGTTTTAATTAATTAAAATTTTATTTAAATGCATATATTAATTTATAAATAAGTATGTATATATTTATAAATCATTTTAAATTAAATTTTAAATCATATTAATTTCAATAGTAAAAAATTAATTTTCAAAAAATATTTTATTTTATTTTAAATATATTTGTGTATATTGTTTTAAAATAATATATGCATATATATTTATTAATATGTATATTCATTTATAAATTAATATATTTAATTTTATAGAATTACATAATGGTTTAATTTTATAAATTAATATGTTCATTTGAATAATGTTTTAGATAGCCAATGCGTGTATAAAGGATGAATGTCACGTTGCGGTGAAAATCCCATTACTTATAACCGTACACATTAGCTACACACACCATTTACTTATTGCACATGCATAATACACGTTGAGTATATTTAGATATAATCAAATCTAAAATTCAAATTTAAATTCAAATTAAATTCATTATTAAATTAAATTAATAAATTTAAATAATGAGATTTTATTTAAAATAATTTTAGATTAGATCTAAAAATCAATTAGACTTCATAGGCCCAATGATGATCCAAAATGAGATTTTTTTAAAAAATTTATTGATTTAATCCACTACGACCTAGCTCGGATCCAATAAGACTTACAACTGGTTGATGTTGGCGAAGGGCAAGCTTTAATTCGTAGGTTGGTGCTTTTCGAACCAACATCAGGGAACCAACTAAACGGGGACAAAATCTGATAAGGCATTAAAGATGGCCGAGATGAATGGTTTGTTTAGAGAAAAAGAAACCTAAACATCGTAAAACTAACCGAGACCATTTATCGAGCAAAATAGTCGAGGATGTTCATGATAATCGTCGTTCGACAGGCCAAGGCTGTGAAGAGTACATTGTCAGTATGATTAAAAGGTCGATGAGTCAAAGTCAACAAAGACGGGATGATGAGTGGGGTTCATTGGTAAGTAGGACCTCGTTCACCGAGGAGATTCTTGAGGCAAGTTACCCGAAGAAGTTTGTAATGCCAACCATGCCAAGTTATAGCAACGTGACTGATCCTAGACAACATTTATTGAAGTACGAATGGAACATGGATAGTGCCCATGCAACAGATGTTTTGAGAAGTAGGTGTTTTCTAATTTTCCTTGAAGGATCGACAAATACGTGGTTCAATTGGCTCGAGCCTAGATTTATATCATCATTCAATTGATTGGTGAAGTGATTTATGGAGTAGTGTTAGGTTAATACCATTTAACTAAAGGATGCCATGTCACAATCAAATATGCATCAAAGGTTCGGAGAGACCTTGAATATTTAAAAGGTCTAATGTTGCAATAATGGAAGTGAGTAACCCCAAGGAATGGATAGTATTGATTGCACTTATGAATTAGGTTCACCTAAAAACTGATTTTGGTAGATGACTAAAAATAAAGGAACCAATCACTTTGAAAGAGGTTTATCATAAAGCATCACAATATCTACACTAAAAGGAGGCAGATTGGGAGGCAAGATTGGCCATTGGTAGCTAGGAAGGGCCGAGTAGTTTGATTTAGAGCAATATAGCTGTCAAGCAAAGTGGTGATGGTGCTGGAAATATTGCAGTGAATGTTGGGTAACAATATTAACAAGTGGAAGAATCAAAACACAGGTGATGAAAAGCAAGATAAATTAAAGCGTTCAAGGTACGTCTGTGATAGGAATTACAGAGAGTTAACTAACACTATTGATAATATCTACCTTGTTATGCAAGGTACATAACGTTTCAAGAAGCCACCTCTGACGGGGGCTACTAAAGAGGAAAAGCACTCTGGAAAGTATTTTTGCTTTCGCGATACTCATGGTCATAGTGCAAACCAATGTAGGCACTAGTAGGATGTCATTGAAGATTTGATCAAGAAGAAAAAGCCGCAATAGTATGTTCAAAACCTGTAGGTAGGAGGGCAAACTAATAACCAACCCAGGGGCAACCCGCCCAAAGGAATCAGGATGGGTCTAGTGGAGATGGACCGAGATAGCCAGCTAGGAGAATATTTATTAATACCATATTCAAAGGTCCTCATTCTGTGTAACAGGGTTGAAATGAAATGGAGCACTATAGCAGCTCCTTGAGTCATGTTCCTTAACAGATTTGTTATGCCATAGAAGAGAGTGATTCAGCAAAGTAATGGAAAAAGAATAAATGATGATATTATTTTTAGGAATAGAGAAGCTGGTGGGGTTGAAGCATAGACACTTGACCTGATGGTGGTTACAGCCATGATAGGGCCAACAATAATGTTTTGAGTCCTTATTGATCATAGGAGCTTGATGAATATCTTATTTAAACAGACATCCGACAAGATGCATCTTGACGAGATGGATCTGCAGCCATGTGAATCCCTCATCTAGGGATTTACCAAAGAGGCCAAATGTCAAGTTGGGTGCATCAAACTGCCTATTGAACTAGGAGATAAAGACCACAAGGTAGCATGGTTATAGAATTTTGTCATGGTTGATGGATTTTGATCTTAAAATACTTTCTTGAGCCAATAGGCCCTTGTTGATTTTTGAATTGTGCTTGCTATATGGTGTTTGATGATAAAGTTTTCTATCAAGGATGGAGTGAGGCCAATTTAAGGCGACCAAAGAACGAGTTGTGAGTGCTACGAAATTGAGGTCAGAGTGGTAAAGTGGTTTAAGAAGGGAAATGTTGTAGAGTAGCCTCTCAATTGGGTGGATGAGTTACCATTAGCATTATAGGCTTATCAGACAACCCAAAAGTTTGTAACTAGTCATGCTCCATTTGTCTTGGCCTACAGAACTGAGGCCTCATACCGATTGAAGCTTAAGTATCTTCTCATAGAAGTTTGCACAATGATCACTAGGTGAAAAAGAAACTCTTTCTTGAGTTACTTGACTTGGTTAAACACAAGCATGAAGATGCTAATTTCAGGGTAGCTACTCACCAGTGAAGAATAGCGAAGCAGTTCAATTCTAAGGTTAAGAAATGTACCTTCGAGATAGGTGATCTCATTTTGAAATGAGTATTTCTGAGTATGGAGGCACTTGTTCCTGATTGAGAATGTACCTATGTGATTACACGAAAGCTTAGATAGAAACTTTCAACCTATTAATAGCAGATAGGTCCCTAATCCCACGAGCAAGGAAAAGTGAGCATTTGTGCCATTATTTCATTTGATTTTCTTTCTGTAATAGGGCGTCCTATTCATTAAGATTTTATGCAATAATGTGATAATTTTCATTTATTCATAAATAAAGTTAGTCCTTTGAATCAATGGAACCGTACTCTTAAAGTCCGACTTTGTACTGCAAGAGCGATGTCACAATCAAACATTCTATGTTTTGGAAACCGTAAGCCTATGTGCTCAAAGATAGGTACTGAAAACTCCTCGGATCCATGATCAATTCGTTGGAGTATAATTGAACCAGAGTTTAATCGGATAATTCTCCCTTAAACATCACATCTTTGACCATAGCTAAGAGCTTGGCATGGTCATGAATGAATGCCCAGAGATAAGCATCAAGGATACCAAATTATATAGATAGGAATCAGTATATAATTAAATTTCCCTTATAGGTATACCACTGAAGTTATATCGGTGCTCATGTCAATGCGGGAAGATAATTCATGTAATCTCAGTCTCGTCGGTAGAGCACAACGTTGTTTATAGCAAGAATGAGATATGTCCAACCTATAATAAGAAAAAATTGTCGAGAAAGTATATCCTCATTTAGTTTAACAAGATATGTTTGACGGATAATAAATGGAACTAGGTAACGAATTTACACTGTGAAATTGCTGAAAACTTATTTATATGTACAAAGTTATAATAAAAGAAGGCATTGCATAGATCATGGACATAGGCATGTATAATATATGAGAAATTACATTACAGATGATTATATATTTATATAGCAGACAAGTATGTATGAAAGGAAATAAGACGTGATAGAGTAAATGAGGTAGAGTTAAACAGAAAACAACTTTTATTTACATTCAGCTTAGAGTACAAAATTGTCGGGGCTATACCCACACATCATTGACCTTTGTATATGGAAGTCAAAAGAACGAGAATACTAAAAAACCTCTATGAAGAAATGAAGCTTGCAACTTCATCTAGTTCTTCAGCTTTTTGTCACCCCTTTTTGAACCTTGGCCAACCGGTTTGTGCTTTACCTTTTTTATAGACTTTGACAATTGCTTCTCATTGTCCTTGTCCCAATCGTAGCTGAACGAGGAAGTGAGAGTTACATGAGGAATGGGGGAAACTTTGAATACTGGTGCAATAAGGGGCATAGTAAAGCTAAGAGGTCGTATAAATGCTCGAGCTTGGGAGAGTTGTAGATATCAAAGGAAATTCTCCTTATTGCTAGGCACGAGCTTGATATTCTTTAAATTAGAGAGGTATAGCCTTTTTATCCGCTACTAGAAGTGTTTCTGACCCCTTTTTAGAGATGATCGTCATGTCATCATCGTTGGAAATGTCGATGCCCTCCAAGCTTTCCAGAGCCCTTATCTTCTTAGAATCTGGACTGTGGCCAGACCCTTTAGGAAAGGAAGAAAGAGAAAGTGTTGTAGAAACTAGATGTTATTATAGAAGCACTAAGACCTAGGATAGTTAAGACAAGGGGTAGAGGTAGCAGAGTTAATGATTAACCTGTAAGGCAAAAGATAGAAAGATAAAGGTTCGTTATGTCCTCAAGATAAAATTGAAGCTTCTCGAAGACTGGGGATGTTATAGATATACCTCCAAGTGGTGAGGGATTAGTAGAGGGAGATTTGCTAATTTTCCCTTCATCGAGAACTTTGGTCAATGGAGGTAGAGTTGGGAGAATCGATCATGGAATAATCCGAAGCATTATGATTATAGTTCTCTGAAATGGAAGCACCAACAGTAGTGTCATAGGTCGAAGTTCTAGATGCTTCTATTGCAACAAGCTCAAAAGTGGTCGAAGTGGAAGTGGATGGATCCACATGAGACTCTTTTTGGGTAAAAATTATGTCATCCACACGATCCAAATAGCTTGGACAAAGGGGAGTCTCAGTGGGAATCTACTTAGACATTGAAGCTTCCAAGGCCTTGATCACTGGCCCTTTCTCTAAGGCTATCAAATCCCCTTTGTCAACCAGCTCAACCATTAATTTTTTTGTTGACTTCTTTGCCTTGATCCCTTGCTCACTTAAGTATCTCGTCCTTGGCTTCAGTGAGAGTTAATACATAATCAGCCCCCATATATTTAAGGCCCTTCATCTTGACGACGTTTGAAAAGAATACCAAAATGGTGGCATTGATTTCCTCCATTCTCTTATCAAATTTCACCTCTGCTTAGGTGAGCACATCTTGTAAGTCAATTATTTTCTTCTCAAATTCATTTGGCTTGATTATTAAGCTTATGGTTTCCTCAAAATTAGACTAAGGGAGATCCTGAGCGAGTTCACTCAATTCTTTTTCCCCTTTAAGATCTTTAAGCTTATCGTTCTCAACTTGGAGAGCCACCTTTTGATATTATATTAGCTTGACTTCCATCTCCAAACGGCCACTGACAACTTGTGCTATTTTTAGTTATTCATTTATGACACTTCATTTGGTTCTGTGGGAAGCTGCTTCATCTTGTAGTTTCTTCTCGGTCTCTTTAATGACTTTGTCTTTAGCCTTAATATCTTTCTAGAGTTTGTCCAACTCAACCATATAACCCTCACAAATCCTACTGTGATTGGCTCTTTCTATGTCAAATCTTTTTATAATCAACCAGTTGGCCCAATTGGCATTAGAAATTCCTTGGCTTCCACCACCTCATTGCCTTTGGAGACACCCTTTCGCGGATAGTCTTTATAGATGTCCATATGGTGTAGTCGAACATGACCAATTCTAAACCAACATCAGGAAATACACCTTGCATTTTCGGCTTAGCAACAAGAGGTTGACCTTGAATGGGAGGTAGTGGAGTAATCTATATAGCAGATGCACCTTTTCAAGCTCTATGATATTGAAGAGATGATGAAGAGCTTGATTGTTTATATTGGTAGGAAGAAGCTGCAGGAGCCTTGGAGCGCTTAGTGTAGAAGTCACTAGAAATTCTAAAGATTGTGGAATATTGAATTGAGTATGTTGGCAGCTTCAAGAGTGATGTATAGGGGAGTGTCCATGGAGAGAGGACCTAGATTCACAACTAGATCCAAAGCAATCGTTGGATCCCTATGATTGTTAGAGCATGGGGCCTCTTTAGCTTCGTGCTACTCTTTCTCTTTCCTTCTTGCTCTTTTTCTCTTAGAATGCTGACATGAGACCCGAGGAAGGCATGAACTGCCTTGAGATTGGGAGCGAAAATCGCCAACCCTATGGTGAACAGTGTCAACGCGGCTTCGTTTACCTATTATACCTAAAAAGAAGAAAGAATTGGACCAAAATCAGTGAAATGGAAGTATTGAGTAATTATGCTCGTGGCTTTAGGTGATGTGTAAAGTGTCATTATGTCCTAAGTAATCTAAGAAACATGCTTTTGGGGTTAGAGAGATAGAGTTTCCTCCCCTTCAAAGTGTAAGGGCATGCTAGTTGGAGTGAAATTGAAGTTCAAAGGATTGGATATTAGAAGATCGTCGAAGTTAAGATTAGTAGGAGTGAGGTTTGGAAAAGTCCCAATGTCACCCAGCGAGCCAAAGATAGCATTAGCTATGCCTGAAGGGGTTGACCGCTAATAGGATCCTAGCATGGTTCGGGTGATGAGAGCAAAGTTTTAATGATGAGCTCTAGGTGCAGGGGTAGGTGTGGGCTAGGTGCCATAAGGAGATGTATCCTGATGTGCACGTAAATGTGCATATATATACATCCATATTTTATCTATTTTTATTCATATTTGGGTATTTTAATATGCTTAAATCAAAATTCAATTATCTTCAAATCATCATATTTTCATCTTTATACATGGGCAAAATGGTCATTTTTGTGCATGTGTTAATTTGAGAATTTTTACTTGGACATTTTTTATGATTTTTATAGGAATTTGGATGCATATGAAAGATGGTTTCATGAAGATATATGCATGCACAAGAGAATACAAAGAAAGGAAGATGGAAATAATTCAAATACATGATCATGGAGGACCCCACCTACCCACTTACCTAAATCCACGGTTAGAAGCTAATGGACAACTAAGTGGAAGTTAAAGCTTCATGCATATTTGATGATAGATTAATTAGAGGCTAATGGTTACTTGGTGGCCACACTTCCTAAAGGGCATTTTGGGAAGTACCCTAAAAATTGAATTAGGGTTTTATGCATGTATAAATAGCCCACTTATGTACATGTAAAGGATCTTCTTACTCTTCTTATTACTTAGGAAATTAGCAAGTTGTAAACACAAATCAAAGTGAAATAAAAATGGCTTCCTAAGCCTTCTCTTTTCTACATGCTTCTCTTTACTTTTATGCTTATGTTTATTTCTATGCTCTTTTCTTTTCATTGTTAATAGATTAGATTTACATTCATGCAAGTAGTGTAGTTTTATTTTATTTCTTTTATGCAAGTACTTTAGTAGTTAATCTCATTTTCTTCATTTGTTTAGTTTCTATTTCTTTTGCTTTTAATGTTGAAATTTACATGTGTTGATATGATAACACATATGAGTAGCTAAACCCCTTCAATTTAGGGGTAATGAAGCTCTCAAATATTATGTAAATTAAACATTTCTATGATTTATGGTCTCTTTTATTTGTGCTTCATGAAAGTGGATTTTGATGTAAGTTTATACAAGTGGGTTTGATAGCTTATGTTGCATTTGCAAATGTGCTATTCTTATTCAACATAAACAAAAATTATATCATCATTTGCTAATTGATTTTTGATTTTGAAATGAAAGTAAAAACAAAATTTGATGATCTATATTACTAATTACAATAGTAAATAGATCATACTTAATATAGCTTTTGCTTTGACTTCATTTTCATGAGAATTGATAAGTGGGTTATTTGTTGTATTATAGTTTGATGGTTTAAGTTATGTTAATTAATAACATAAATAAATCATACTTATGATAAATACATCATTTATTTCACTTAATATCAGAAAAAGAGATCATAGATTGTTTGTTTATTGATTTACAAAAATATGAGAGTGGATTTGCCTCTAAATTGTTTTCTAATCTCATAGTTTTCAATCTCATTTTAATTCTAGTTTTAGCTTCATTTTGTTTACAATTTTTAGTTAACAATCTTCTCTCCACTTTGGTCTAATTTGATTGAATAAAAAATTTTAAAATCTAAAAAAATTCCCTACGGATCGACCCGTACTCGCCACGTACTAAAATTGTCCGCCGTGCCCTTGCGGTTAATTTTATTATAAATTTTTCGAAAATTTTCTAAACTAATAGAAAATTCATCGTTAAACATATCCCTAAACAACTCGTCTTCATCCACGTCTTCATCTTCTTTTTCCTCTTATTCCTCTTCATCATTCTCTTCTTCCTCTTCTTGATTGTTTTCTCATCCTACTTCTCCTCTTTCCTCATGTTGTTCTCCTTCTTCAAAGCTTGAAACCACCTCAACTTCCATGAAGACCCCTTGAGGAGTAGGGTATTCATTTGTAGCTTGAGCAGCTACGAGAAAATATAGTTCAGGCTGGATTCTCTTGCCGTTGTACAACAGTCGATGTTGGCATATTGGCATTGCTAAGCAAGAAACAATTGTGCCTTTGTTCTACATTGGCCCCTTTGAGAAATTATAGGGTATCCTTGAGGACGACAATCATAACCCTTCGAGAGATATCTGTGAGTGTGAAGGAAAGTTAGTCACATAGGCGGAAAAAGTTTGAGTGTGGTGAAACCATTGGATGAAGAACTTACATCCAAAGAGCCACTTTTGGTTTAAGCAATCAAGGCATTGGATAAAGAAATATTTGTCCTTTAAGTAACTTCTCTTATTGTGTAGCCCTTTTACAATTTTGCATTCGTTGAATGACTCAAGAATCAGAAGCAAAGGGTAATCAGATCTCTTTAGTAGAAAAGTAATCTCAAGCGATGTTAGTGACCTCCCAAAGTACATCATAAAATCATGTTGTTGGAGTTTATAGGAGCCTAGTCGTTTGTACGGATTTGAGATGGAGCAAATTGCAACATCTGTAAGATATATCTCAAGAAGTTGCTGAATGGAGGGACGATCTTGGATAATCACATATATCAGTTACAAGCGGGGTGATCTTCCATAGGGTCGTGAGCTCTTTGGTTGGGAAAAGGAAGCGACACTTCATTTTTAGAAATCCCGCAATTTTCGTAGATCCTCCGTAGCTTTGCAGTAGTCAACTTAGATGCCGGAGAATCTGAAGGGTTTTCTAGAATCATTATACCATGCCGATCGACCAGTAGAGTGATATAGTCTTGAATTCTCGTCCAAGAAGCAATTTGAAGCTGTTTTTATTGGCTGATTGAATGCTTAACCCTAACAGCAGTTAAAGAAGTAGCCAGGAAGGAAGCTGAGCCCACTTCTGGTGGAATGAATTAGGAAGTACAAGGTCTAGCACTGGCGGAAAGGCGAGATCGTCTATGGTCATTCATTTTATACTGAAAGCTTCAGAACGAGCCTGGCCATATATGATTTATTTTAGTGTTTTGCTTTATTGGAAACCCCTATAGCCAATGCAAAGATCCAATAGATGTCAACGTGTGTTGACCAATCAAACTCAATACATCAACTGAGGTAGTACGATGTGTAAGTCTATGAACTATTTATCCTATGTCCTTAGCATAGAGTACAAAACTTTTTATATGTAGATAGCCCGCTTGAGCTAGCTAACGAGCTTCAGCACATGATGGAACTTTGTGCCAGATTTTACCTGTTATTGTAAAAAGTGTAACAAACATTTTCTACCATCCAATCTAGCAACCGCGATGGAACCAAAATTCTAATTTTGAAGAGAAAAAATTACCAGTGGAAAGCTCTGGGTGAGTGTTCTTCATCTTCTCCTCGGTCTCCCATGTGCTTTCTGTCGGATTATCCCCCCATTGTACTTGGACCAACTTAATTATCTTATTGTGGAGTTTCCTAGTACCGTGCTCCACAATGCATGCGGTGGCACGGGGCACCATCGAGTCCATCTCAAAATCTCCCAACAGATCAGACTCTACTCTTCTAACGGTGTCATGAAGGTATTTCCTAAGGTGAGAAATGTGGAAAACATGGTGGACTCCTACCAACTTGTCAGGAAGCTCCACACAATACGCCAATTTTCCTATTCTTTCCAGAATTCTGAATGGCCCAATAAATCCAGGTGCTAATTTTCCAGACTTTCCAAATCTAACAACATTCCTAAAAGGGGGGATTTTAACAAATACCATATCCCCAGCCTCAAATTCAAATTCTTTCCTTCTTCTATCCACATAAGATTTCCGATGGTCTCGCGCTACCTTCATCCTTTGCCTAATCAACTCTACTTTTTTCATGGTATCAGGATCAACTCGGTTTCGAGCAAAACTTTGTCGGTGGTTTTCCACCAACATTTAGGCAATTTTCTTGGTCGCCCATAAAGTGCTTCAGAAGGGACCATACCAATCGTAGTCTGATAGTTATTATTATACACAAACTCAACCAAAAGTAGATGTTGCTCCCAATGTCCTTTGAAATTCAAAACACAAGCTCTCGGTAAGTCCTTTAAAATTCGATTCACCCTCTCTGTTTGTCCATCGGTTTGTGGGTGATATGCTGTGCTAAGGTTCAAAGAAGTTCCCAAAGCTGTCTGTAGGCTCCTCCAAAATTCGCTAGTGAACAAGGGGTCTCTATCACTGACTATGCTTAGAGGAATTCTACATAGACAAACTACCTCTTTAATATAAATTTGGACGAGAGAGGCGCTAGTCCTATTTCTTCTAATTGGAACAAAATGAGCACTCTTAGTGAGTCTATCAACAACAATCTAAATAGCCTCATTGCTCTTTTGACTTTTAGGCAATCCTTCCACAAAATCCATTGAAATATGCTCCCATTTCCAAGTTGGAATTTCCAAAGGTAATAATAATCCACCGGGTTTCCCTTGCTCAGCTTTTATCTTTTTCCATGTCAAACACTTAGCAACAAACTCAACTATGCTCCTCTTCATTTCATTCCAAAAGAAAATTCTCTTCATGTTCTTGTACATCTTATCTCCTTCATGATGAATGGTCATCCTTGAGTGGTGACACTCCATAAGCACATCTCTTATCAAGTCATCAATCATTGGGATGCAAAGACGTCCATCTCTTTTCAAATATCCCCTCTCATCAACTGAGTATCTCCTAGCATGGGGAAAATGATCTCCATTCCTTAATTTTTCCAAAATCTCAACTAACTCCTTGTCTTTTACTTGCTTTTGCCCTATACGATCCATTAAGGCTGGTCTAACCTGCATGACTGATAGAAAAATACAAATGGGTTCTATTGACAGTTGGCTGAGAGAAACTCCAACTGTCTCCATTCATATATAGCACTTAAGGTAGCATGTCTCCTACTAAGGGCATCAGCGACTACGTTCCCTTTTCCTGGGGTATATTGAATACCAAAATCGAAGGGCGCTATATACTCTATCCACTTCTACTACCTAAGATTCAAATCTTTTTGGGAAAATAGGCATTTGAGTGATTTATGCTTAGTAAATAGCTCAAACCTTTCCCCAAGAGATAATGCCTCCACATCTTCAAGGCAAAAACAATGGCTACCAATTCTAAATCATGCATTGGATACCCCTTCTCATGATCTTTTAGTTGTCTACTAGAATAGATAATTACCTTCCCCTCTTGCATAAGAACTGCTCCTAATCCTGTGCTACATGCATCCATGAAAACCATAAGGGGCTTGACTCCATCCGGAATAGTAAGCACGGGTACGCTAATCAATAACTCCTTAAGCTTCTCAAATGCCTTGGTGCCAAAGCATGTCCCTGGATAGCTCTTCGAGGGAGATAAGTAATGTCAAATTGGCTGAGCTCAATGTTTCATTTGAGTAACCTCCCAGATGTCTCGGGTCGCTGTAGGACCTGTCGTAACAGCTGGTCAGTGTAAATATTGATTAGATGTGCCTGAAAGTATAGCTGAAGCTTCCATGATGCAACTAGCAAGCAGTACGCTAATTTCTCTATCTTCGAATAATTTCTTTCTGCTCCTATCATCGTTTACTAACGTAATACACAGGCCTTTGGATCTGATTCACCTCGCGAATCACGACAGCACTTATAACATGCGCTGATACAGCCAAATAAATGTACAACTCCTTGTGATTTACCAGCTTTGACAAGATAGGGGGTCTCTCCAAATGATTCACCAGAGCTTGGAACGCATCTTTACAATCCTCCGTCCATTCAAAGTTTCTTTTCCCTTCCGAATCAAATCAAAGAAAATAATGCATTTGTCGGTAGCTCTGGAGATAAATCACTTAAAGCGGCAACCTTCCCATTCAGACTCTGCACTTGTTTAATGGTCCTTGGCACTTGGATATCACGATAGCCTGAATATTCTCTGGATTAACTTCTACTCCACGAGCATTGACAATAAAGCCCAAGAACTTTCCTGATGCAACACCAAATGAACACTTCAAAGGATTGATTTTCATATTGTAATATCGGAGAATGTCAAACATTTCTGCCAAGTCTCTGATGCGGTCGCTTGATCGTCGTGACTTCACGAGCATATCATCCACATACACTTCCATTGTTTTTCCAATCTGATCTTTAAACATCCCGTTAACTAAGCGATGATAGGTTGCTCCGGCATTCTTCAATCCAAACGACATTACTACGTAACAATACAGCCCAACATCTGTAACAAAACTTTTGTGCTCATGATCGGGGATATGCATCGGGATTTGGTTTTATCCTGAATACGCATCCATAAAAGATAGCAATTCGTGTCCTGCTATTGAATCAACCAGCTGATCAATCCTTGGAAGGGGAAAGCTGTCTTTTGGACACAGTTTGTCCAAATCTGAGTAATCTATGAACGTTATCCATTTTCCATTCGCCTTCTTCACAATTATTGGATTAGATATCCATTCAGGATAGAGGGCATCGCGATAAACCCATTGACTTTTAGTTTATCCACCTCCTCTTTAAGAGCGGCAGATCTCTCCGGATACATGCCTCATCTTTTTTGCTTCACCGGAACATACTTCAGATCAATATTCAATGAATGGCTTGCAATGGCAGGTGAGATTCCACACATATCAGAGTGAGCCCAAGCGAAAACATCTATGATCGCTCAGAGAAAACCAGCGAGTTCTTTTATCATCGGGGGGCTGAGCCGTGACCCAATCTTCAAGACTCGTGATGGGTCGTCGTGGCTAACCGTGATATCAATCGTCAGCTCAGCCGGTGCAGCCTTGGTCTCTTTGGGCTCCTCTTCCTCATCTCTCGGATCTATATCTCTATAGAATCGACTATGGTGCCCGAGCCAAGGCCCAAGCACCAATTGTCAATCTTCGGTTGCTTGGATGTGGACAGCTTCGTCCACACCTTTTCACTTCTCCTTGCGCTGAGCTTCCCTCAACTCAGCCACATAACGGGCACGTCCAGTCGCCTGATCACCATAAACAACTCCGACACCATTATCCGTCGGAAACTTCAGATTTAAACACCATGGGGCAAGAGCTACCCAGAATTCAGCCAGGGCCGGTCGGCCTAGAAAAACATTGTACGGAGAGTCAACATCCAAAAAAATAAACGGTAGGATTCGCACTCTCCTTCGTCCCCCTTCTCCCAATTCAACGGGTAATTCCACGTATCCAACGTATTCAGTTGCGATGCCGTTAAAACCATGAATACGAGCTTTACATGGTTTTAAGTCTTCGGTTTCTTTTCTCATCTGATCATATGCTTTTTTGAAGATTATATTCACTAAACTTCCACGATCAATTAAAATCCATCTCACCAACGCAAAACCAATCATAGCTGAAATGACCATCGGGTCAATTGTTGGAGCCTCTACTTTGTCTACATCCCTATTTCTAAACACGAAATCGTCCACCATGGTGCGCTGCTATTTTCTCGGAGCTCAATCTTCCATATTGAACATCATTCAAAATCTACATGCCTTATCATGCTAGTATAGTGCTCTATCTCTTGCCAACTCCTGTTCGTAGGGTGTGGTCCTCCAACTATCGTATTTATCACCAGTCTTCCACCAGTTCGTGCAAGCTCCTCGGCCCTATGCAGAGCTTATCCTCGATTGGGGTCAGATGTCCCATATCCGCCATCCTATGGAGTTTTCACAAACTGCTGCAATTTCCTTTCCCAAATTAGGTTTTCTATAACATCCTGGAGATGCCTGCATTCATTCGTATTGTGCCCATAACATTCATGGAACCGACAATATTTCCCGGTCTACTTCTGCTTTCCGTTGACTCCTTTGGAGGCGGCTTCCTATATTGCATGGTATTGCAAGTGGATATGTAAATGTTCTCCAAGAACGTGTTTAGTGGTGTGTAATTGTTATACATTGGAATCCTAGGCTTTAGTCTCCCAAAATCCCTCTTCCGCTCTCGATTCCTATCTCCGTCTTTCTTTTTTTGATTCAGCTTATTCTGAACATTCACCTGTACTTTTTCAGAACTATCATCAGACTGTTTTATTACAATATTACTCTGTACTACTTGTCCACTCGGTCTTGCAACATTCTTTTTCTTGGAGGACTCGGCTTCCTCTTTCCTCGGAAACTGACCCGCCTTTGAATAGAAGCGCTCCAACGTGGCAGGCGGAGTCCAGCCAGCAAATCACCAAACTCAGATTCCGGATCAATCCCTCTCGTCATGACCATAAGTATAGCATGATCATTTGGGTTACTGACCTCTGTGGCGATGGTATGAAATCTCTTCAAGTAATCCTTCAACGATTTCCTTAGGGCCTGGATCACGCTAGAAAGGGACATCACGTCTTTAGGATGAGTCGTATGCATTTAGAATTGCTCTACAAACTTGGTTTCCAACTGATCGAATCTCGAAATTGACCATAGAGGTAGTCTCATGAACCACATCACTGCTATCTCGGAAAGAGTTATGGGAAAGCATCTGCACTTGGTCGCGTCATTAGCTCTCGCAGAACTCATCATCCATTTGTATCTCATAATATGCTGCCTAGGGTCAGTTTTCCCTCGTAGGCGGGAATGGATGGCATGTTGAACCTTCTTGGGTATTCCGCATGCAGAACATTATCAGTAAATGAGGTATGGCTTCTCGAGATTCCCCAGTCATCAATAGTCAAGCCTTGGTTCTCTCTCATCAATGGTCTGACCATTGCTGATAAGTCCGGCATCTGGATGGGGGGTGCCAAGTAGTGGTCACGCTCCACCTCACGTGAATGGTCCAATCGTTGTCTACAGGCCGTTTCATGCCTTCTTGGTTCACCATCCTTTTGATGCACACCTTGAACATTTATCTCGTCGTCATTTTGGCGGGGTACCTCATCAGCATTCGATCGAACTCCACCATCCAAGCTTCCGGGAATAACTCCAGTTTGATTCCCCAAGTGTAATGGTGGAATCCCTCCTCGGAAGGAGGGATCGGTACCGATCCCTATCGAGGGATCTGCACCGATCTGTCTTGGAAGACCATATTGGGCTGCCAAGCGGCGCTCCGATGTTTTTGCGTGATCTCCTTCAACTCTACGACGCCTATGCCTATGGTATTCTCCGATGATCTTGAACTTTCCGATGACGAGTAAGGAGTGGGATCCCTTCTGGCCTTCCCACACCGTTGTTGAGTAATCTGGTTCATCGGGTTAATATTAGTTTGAATTTCCTGATTTAGTTGTCAACGACTTTCCATCAACTCTTCATTAGATTATCAAATTCAGCTCTGGTTATAGAATCAGCAGGGTTCTGAACTTCAACCGGATCAACATTCAAATTTGTAGGCTGATTGCTTGGTCCTCCTTGCTGAATGCTAGCAGTTTCATTTCCATCCACATTCTGAGAAGTAGATCTAGTATGTCTCACCATTATTGATCTACTTACTTAGATTTCAGAAAATCTAAGTAGTGTAAGCAACTTTATGAAGATAACCACATATTTTCTTTAAGGGATTTGCCTAATCCAGTAGCAACAAAGAGGATCCTAACAGGTTGAGAATCAGGTTCTCAGTGAAAGCACCAAAATGTTTGCAGCCAAATTGGTCACAAACACCCAATGATAGATTTATGTAGAGAAGTAAATGAAGAAAGTAAAATTAAAACTGAGGAATATAATAGACTAACATGCAAATAAAAGCAATAATCAAGAACACATGAACTTATAGTGGTTCGGCATTGTATGCCTGCGTCCACTTTGAAGATTATCTTTATTGATTCACTAACAGTTTGATTACAGCAGCAAGAACTAAGAAAAAAACTTAATTACAATAAAGACTCAAGTAACCAGCAGTATAAAGATCCTCAGAATGACCCTCTAGACTAGTATTTATAGGCGAAGGTGACCACCAATCTCTCTGAAACTTCGGCTATAGGACCTTCTAATCCATATGGGCCCACCATAGGGGTCGCTAAGCCTAAATTCCAATGAAGAGGGATCGTATCGATCCCTTCATCGGTTGATTCTTGGGCAGCGATCCCTATGGTGGCTTATTCATGCTTAGATATGTTGCCTTTTCAAATATCAAGTCATTTGGACTAGTGGAGCTCATACTATGGATTGATCTTTGGTTTAGCTCCACTTGTGAGCTGTTTTCTATCGAACCCTTCAAGTAATTATATGTCGATCGCTCTTTCTTTGGCCTTTTGACATGCGATCCCTAGGTTAGGTCCCCTAGGGTCCATATACCTTGCTCTCCAGATCTCAACTGCCTTGGACCTTTAGATCCCAAAATATTGGTTGTTGAAGGCAAGAGTGCACTTAGTTTCTGGTATGTGCCGGTCCCTTCTTGGTGTACTCAAGTATACAGATCCCTTGCTAACTATTAAGCCGTGACGATCCCTCTTATAAGCTATGCTGATCCCTTCCTTCTAAGTTGAAGCATGCCTTCCCAATCCAACAAGCCATACCGATCCATCTACCTTCTTCTATGCCGAACCCTCCTTTGCTTCGACCATGCCGACCCCTTTCCTATCCAATCATGCTGATACCTATGGCACTACCGAGCCATGCCGATCCCTTATTTGTCCAAGCTAAAATCCATATTTCAAGTATCTTGCATCGTTTATCTACCAATTCTGCTCAATTCTGGCTTTATATAACCATCTGTACTTTACTTACGGGTCCTACAACCATTGCTCTGTGATTATCGTTCTTGAAAAAAGTCGAATCTATCTTATGCAATCAGTTCAATATAGCCGGATCAAGATACCGGGTAACAGAGATTGCCTTATATTGATTAAATATTGAACATAATTCCTTACAGTAACAATATATCTTAATTATCATGTCAAATTAGTTATCAATGTTCGTGATTATGATGATCTTTTCTTTGTTGGACAGTTAATTGATTGTCTTTGTCCAATATCAATGTTTGATTGAACCAATTCTTTCAGATGATATCAATGAAATATTGTTTGTGAAAAAGTGGCCATAAAATGCTCTTGTTATCTGATTACTTGTTTTATTTAGGGTATTGTTATTGACATGGATATGAGGGGTATAACCCAAAAAATAATTCAGCATACCCACCTTAAAGGCCATTTTTACACTACATTCGATGCACCCATCAATTTTCAGACTTAAATTAGACACACCCATGTTGAATTTCAGTCCTAAATTCGGTGGACCTCTGTTGAAATCATCACATATCCAAGTTTGGAGTGTCATCATTTAAGTGATTTGGGATTAATAGGCTTAACATTCTGGAAGTGTAGTTGAACCACTAGCGTGAACTTTCTTATTTACTAATGCATTTGATGTGGAAGTTTAATCAAACAAATGTTTTCCTGTTAGGTTCTTTCCTAAACTCTATATATAATATCGTCTTATCACAATTGTATAGTTGAAAAAAGAACTACTTTGGAATAGAGATATATAAGGAAGAAGACATAGTATTGTACAACAATATAAGACTATTTCAATGGATATTACTTATAGTATTCTAAATTATATGCAATATTTGGAAACTGTATTCGGTCTTTTCATCTAACACTATGAAATCTTTGTTGGATAACTATAATAAAACTTTAGTCCCACATCGCCTGATATTTTGTTATTTTCCTCTTTATATATCTTTTTTTTACTATTTATTAATTAGGAGTGAGTAGCATGGATTACCAAGCAAGTTCACACATGCACGTGCATGGGTGCAGTGGACGAAGGGCGCATGTGGCACTTGATGGCACACTTGGCACTCAGCGCTGCACCGTAATGGAATGAGCTTGGTTCTCCATCACTCTTCCTTCTCTCCTTTTATAATTTTATTTCATCTCTCAAAAGTAAAAAGATAAATCTTTTTATCTGCTTATCAGTTACAATTGTGATTAATAGAATTTATGAATGTATTAAAAAAATTGCATCTTTATTACCTCGATTGTTCAAATTTCTCTCATTTTGAGATTTGAGCTACAATTTTCACACCCACACTTATTTATTGTTGTTCCTTTGATGGATAGGAAATCCAAAAATAATCCAATTCATCTTCTTGAAAATTCTTCTAAAACTCCCAAACAATTTCTTTTCTACTCTCCTACAAATTCTTCAATCTTAAGTGCACAAGTTTGAAGTTTGTTGTGTGAACCATGAGGAGCAAACGATAATCAATGATGGCACCTTAGTAATCCCAAAATTCACTATCAAAATAGTGGTCTATCCACGATCCCTTTTCTACTCTTTGCTAATTATCTTTTCTTACAATTTGAAATCAAATTTTCAAAATAAAGAGTGATGGCCTTTCCAATCAATTGCATTCTTCATTATCCTTCCAGATTTGAAGAAATGGATGGAACAAACTACAAACGATGGTCCCAGAAACTACGAATCATGTTCGAGTAGTTGAAAGTCGATTATGTCATGTATACCGAATCCCTTATGAAGGTTTCAAAATTTGATGCTACAGCCACAACTGAAACTACACAACAAAGCATCATACTAGAGGAGAATGATGATGAAGTCAAAAAGAAATTTGAAAAGGACAATAAGTTTTTAGGGGACATATGCTCACATACATGTTAAACAAACTATTTGATCTATTTTTTAATCGGAAATTAGCAAAGATCATTTGGAAAATACTAGAAAAGAAGTATGAAGCAGATGATGATGGAATAAAAATGTACGTTGTAGGTAAATGGTTGCAATTTCAGATGGTTGACGATAAGTCAATTATGAAACAGTTTCATGAATATGGAAACTTGGTGTCTAATATACTCAATGAAGGAACGAAGATATGTGAGATCCTACAGGCTAATGCATTGCTGGAAAAATTTCCACCATCTTGGAACAATTACATAAACTATCTCAAGCACAAAAGGAAGGATTTTTCTTTTCAGGAAGTAATCGGTCATATGCAGACCGAGAAAGCAAATCGTCTGAAGGATTAATTTAGTCATATGACCATTGACTTTGATAATGCTAATACTGCGGAAATGGAAATCAATCTGAAAGGGATAGATTCAGGAATAAAGGGAAAAGCTCATAATATTGCTAATCAGAAATTTAGAATATTGTAAACAAAAATAATAAAATTCAGAACAAAAGGACTTTATGTTATGTATGTGGCAAACCAGGTCATAAGGCGCATCAATGCTTCCAGCGGAAAGGATGACGTAATCAAAAGCAAGCTACCAATGTCAAAGCATAAGCAAATCTTGCTGAAGATGAAGATATCATAGCTGCAGTCGTTGTCAAGGCTAACTTGTAGGAAAACAAGACCGATCGTGTGACGATCGCCCTATACCACCGGCACCAGTAGAGTATAAATAGCGTGCTTCATTCATGCCCGACCGATATAGGATGATCATTGGGGTTTAGAATGAACAAATGTAGCATATAATCTGTTGTATATTTCACAGCGCATGGAAAAAATATAATATCACATACACAATAGAAGAGATAGTAAAAAAGTGACCAAATCATCATCCGAGTATAATATCCACAAAGTTATACATCAATAATAGAGTTTATACAATGAAATCAAACTCAACAACTATCTCAAATACAAATAGTAAGCAGTCACTACTAAGGCTCCAGTGTTGCACAGCAGAATAAGCGTAGACTCAATATAGTATGTAATATGAAATAGCTCCATCCAACTCGTCCTCTAAACAGCTACTGTGTCACAAGACCTGTTATCTACTCTACTCATTTAAGGATACCCGAGATAATAAGAAGCAAAGCATAAAACCTCGGGTTAGACAACAGTTTAGTGTGAGCGGTAAATAAATATCAAAATACTATATAGGTAAATATGATAAGGAATAAGAGTACACGAACCATACCTGACTTGTTCCTGCAACTAAAGAGTTAGCACATAATAGTATAATATGCTACTCTACGGTATCATAAAGGTACAATACAAAATACCATAGCGGATGTCCAAATATCTCTAACTCCAATACTTACTCCTAATGATACCCCTATGTGATAGCCCACTAAAGGAACATAACCAAAGCAACCATAACATCCATCAAACAAGACTCACTATCACTCATCTCTGTGTTTTGAACATATGATAACTCGTATCGTCTACTTATTGCCAGGGACTAATGGAAATCCCGGTTCACTATGTACTTTATCACGCAGCCCAAAGCTTGATACGTGTCTCATAGCCCTAAAGCTTGACACTAGACCCAAGGCCACTGGTCTAGTGTATTCGGATCCTTGCTACCAATCCATGGGCGTTCCCACTTACAATACCCCTGCTTCGAGTACACAAGAAAACACTCTAAGTATTAATGAATCCTTAGCACATACATCAATTTTAGCCCCACTTTACTCCATTCTAATTCCGAGCTCTTCTTGCTCAATCCAGTTTCCATTATTCACGAGGAACCCTTCCACATTCCCCTATCCTACGACTTCCTCCATTACAGAACCACCATCTTCGGAACCTACTCTAAACACGAGCCAACCTCCGAAGATTTTAGCTTTTCATCATGCCATTACATCACCGTCCAACCCTGATGCGAACGAGCCAACATCCCCCGCATGATCTACAGAACCTCTACTACAGTCCCCAAAAGCTCCACCCTCATCTGACATAACCTAACAAGTCGGTACCGACCTCTCTCATGTTGGTGTTGATCACTCTACTTAGTCAACTAGTGGTCGAGTTTTCTTTCACTCCTTCCTTGCTTCTAGTACTCCATGCCTAGATGCTTTGACCTCGATCTATCAACCCAAAGCAAGTCATCATAGGAACAAGTCTTCTATTCAAAGCACTCAACCCCACTTTCTAGAAAAAAGTCATCATAGCTTACAACACTTAGCTAATCACCAATCCGTCACTTTGGGCAACCTCCACTAGCCTTGCTCTTGGCCTCACCAAAGTCTCCAACTTATAGGGCCAATCTAAACATGTCGCTAACATGAACATGTTGGTGTTGACATGTCTACTTAAAGAATTTGAAGACCCGACTTGAACCACCAACTCTCTCCATACTCCAGAGCCTCCCTTCCAACTTTTATCCAGTTCCGATCATCTTTGCCTCCAATTTGCCAAATTCCACATCCTATCTTTCTAAACATCCAAAACACTAACAAACAACATCAAGTCACATCATACAAACATGGAACAACAAGTAATTTCATCCATTCAAACATGCAATCCATATAATATGGTAAACAAGTCAATCTCTAACATCGATATAAATATAGCATCAATATATGAACATAAACGAAGGAGGTTTCTAATAAATCTATATCATATGTATGGATTATCATGTAATTAGAGTTAGAAAAGATTTTATGGCCAAAAATCAATCTAAAACATGCCAAATCCTATAAGTCTACCATATAAACATGCATAGTATAGTGAGAAGGCATAAACCATTCACCAAGTATCAAATCCAACCAATTTGAATGTAGATCCAATCCAAACAGCAATGAAAAACACTTCTAGTCAATGAATTTGATTATCTCTAGCTTATAATCAAAGATCTAATCTCTAATCCACAATCTAGTCTTATTTAGAAAGAAATTTGGATGAATTAGGATGGATTTAGGGCTAATTACTGTTTAGACCTGATTTGGAATGAGATGGAAAGTTTTAGTTTGACTCCTACAGTCCCTATTTATAGCGATTCTCTAATTAGACTAATGGGCCAACTAATTAGCTTAATTAATTACACACTAATCCAAACCAGTAGCTTCTAAAACTTAAAATTGGCATAACTCCCTAACCGTGAATTCATTTTTCTTTTGTTACCACACTACGAAATGGGAAACCATCACCCTGAAGCAATGGAACTGGTTTGAGACCCTAATTCAACTCATATCAAAAGTTATAGCCAAAATAATATTTTCAGGATCAAAATGGTCACATAGAAATTCGGGAAAAATCATTGGTGTGTAAAATGTCCCTAGGAGTAATATCCAAGATTATTGAATATACGACCTGATGCGAATAAAGTAGAAATATTTTACGATCCTTCGATACGTAAAATATGGGTTGTTACATTTTCCCGCCTATTGGAGTTCTGCTCCTGAAATCCCCAAACAAGCCAAAGTATAAACAACCATAATTATCCCGCATGCCTACCGATCATTAACAGCCATCGCAAATATCAAACAAGCAACCATGCAATCAATAGTATAGATGATCTATCCTAGCATGCATAATACTAACATATTTAATATAATATACAATGGTGAAAGTAAATATGATAAACATTGGGTCTTACCATTTAAAGAGCTCCGGACATCTAGTCCTCATGCTCTCCTCCGTCTCCTGCGTACAATTGTCATCACTTTGCTCCATTGTATCTTAACTAGTTTCACCGTCTTTCTCCTAAGCTGTTTCTTATCATACCCAACAACACGAATCAGCTTACGAGACATAGAAACATCTTATTCTACCTCGGCATCTTCTAGCCGATCCGTTGTAATCATCATGCTTGGGTTGTGCACAAACTTTCGAAGATAAGAGACATGAAAAACATTGTGTACGCCCACCATCTTCTAAGGTAAGTCGACCCTATATGCTAGCTTTCCTATTCTTTCAGCTATCAAAAATAGACATACGAATCTCGGTGCAAACTTCTCCTTTTTACCGAATCGAACCACATTCTTAAGAGCAGAAACCTTCACAAACACCATGTCTTTGATAGAAAACTCTAAAACCCTTCATCTCTTATCTACGTAGCTTTTCTATTGATCTTGATCAGCTTTCATTCGTTGTCGAATGATCTCAATCTTCTTCAATGTCTCTCTAATCATATCTTGTCCAAGTATCGATTTCTCACCTGCTTCCTACTAACACGAAGGAGTTTACATGATCTTCTAGACAATGCTTCATATGGATTCATTCCAATACTCGATTGATAACTGTTGTTGTATGCAAACTCCACCAAATGCAAATGATCATCCCATGATCCACTAAATTCTATAATGCATGCTCGCAAGAGATCTTCCAATGTACAATTTACTCTCTCGGTCTGCCCATCTGTTTGCGGGTGATAAGCTGTACTAAGATGCAGCTCCTTGCCTAACGCCTCTTGTAAGCTCTTCCAAAACCCACTAAATTCTATAAAAACTCTAACCACCATTGCTGATGAAGGTTGAGATCCTTCTAAGAGAAAATGTACTTATGGGATTTATGGTCTGTAAACAGCTCAAATGTCTCCCAATAGATAGTGCCTCCACATCTTTAGAGCAAAAACCATCGCTGCCAACTCCAAAGCATGAGTTGGATAATTCCTTTCGTGCGGCTTTAGCTATCGGCTGGCATAAGTGACAACCCTTCCCTTCTACATTAACACCGCACCCAATCTAGTACCACAGGCATCGGTGTATACTGTTAGCTTTTCATTTCCACTTGGAATGGTCAACACTACTGCACTCTTCAATCTCTCCTTTAGACTCACAAACGCATGCTCACACTTTGCACCCCAAACAAAAGTTTGATTCTTCTTTTCCAAATTGGTCAACGGTGTTGCTATCTTCGAGAAGTCTTTGATGAAGCGGCTATAATATCCCACCAATCCTAAGGAACTCCTCACATCCATAGCATTCTTGGGTCGATTCCAATCTGGGACTGTTGCCACATTCGCAGGAACCACCACTATACTCTGTCTTGAAATGACAGGACCCAAGAATCTCACTTCTTTCCACCAAAAGTGACACTTAGAGAACTTCGCTCTCAACTTGTGCTTTCTCAATCTCTCTAGCACAATCCTCACGTGCGTTTTGCCCTCCTCTTCAGTTCTATAGTATATCAGAATATCATCCACGAACATAAGCACAAACTTATTCAATTGGTCTCTGAAAACTCGATTCATAAGATCCACAAAGTATGCCTGAGCGTTGATTAACCCAAATGACATCACCAACCACTCATAAAAACCCGGTAGCATAAGAAATGCAGTAATAGGCACACTCTTCTTCGCTACTCTAAGCTGGTGAAATCCTGTTGCCAAATCCATTTGGGAGAACATCTTCGCACCGTGTAGCTGATCGAATAAGTCAACAATGCATGGGAGCGGATACTTGTTCTTCGTCACTTTATTTAGCTAACAATAATCCACGCATAACCTCAAAGAGCCATCCGTCTTAATTGCGAATACAACAAGTGTGCCCCACTAAGATATGCTTCTTCGAATGAACCCTTTCCTCAATAGGTCATTCACTTGCACCCTGTGCAGTTAAAGCGCTTGGCAGATTCAATGCGGCGGAAGTGCAAAAAGTCATAGCAGGGATACAGCGAGGATATAACAAGATATAGCAGATGACTTTAAAATAGCATATAAAACCCATAATTAATGTTTTTAAAAATATATAAATGGTAATTAAATGAAAAATTAACATTAAATTGAATTATAATTAATACATAAATTATTTTAAATAAAAACATGTGTGAATATACTATAAATAAACATAAAACTGTTATATAACATAATTGAATTTAGTATAATATTACAGAATTTTCATTTCTGAAAATATATTAAAAATTCAATTAAATAAATTAATTTCATAATTTTTATAATGTATAAATGTCAATTTTCAATTCATTTCTTTTAAAGAAGATATAGTGGAAATATCAGAATATATCGGGAATAACGAGATATAGCGGAAATAGCGGGGCTTAAAGCGGAAAGACTATATTTGGGGCTATATGGAAAAATCGTAGCGGTAGAAATCCGCTATGAGATATAGCAGGGTTATAGCGGGGCATTAACTACACAGCTTGCACCTCCAATTCCTTTTGCTCTCTGGGTGCCATAGGCCGCAAAGGCATAACTATCGGTCTGGCTTCTCTTACCAAGTCTATCCGAAACTCGATATATCTATGCGGTGGCAATCCAATTACTTCCTCAGAGACATCTGGATAGTCTTTAGAGATCGGCATAGATGACAACCCCTCATGTGGAACCTTAAGCAAATATAGAAAGCTAACCATCACCCCATCCTTTGGTAGGCAGCTAATCACTACCATTCGCACATTAACATCTCCAATTGTCACCAACAGCTTCTCGCAATCCGCTATAGCTGCATACTTCTTTAGCCAATCCATTCCCAAGATAATCCCAAATCTGACGAAATTCAAAATAAACCAATCACAAACAAAAGAGCATCCATGACTTGATAAAACTAAACTGCTACATACTACGCACATGCTAGTCGAGCCTCCACAGGGTTTGTCATGATAAAGGGCCAGTCTAATATCTTGGATCTCAATCCCAATCTGTCTGTCACTACATATGAATGAATGTGAAGCACCAGTATCAAACAAAACTCGAACATAAACATCACCAATAAAAAGCATACCTTGAATGACGACTCCTTTTCCCTTCTCCTTCGTTGAGGGAGCACTCAACGAAGTCGAAACCGCATCCAAAGCATATGCCTTCACTATCTGCTTATCCATCACTGGTTTTGGACAATCTTTCTTCTTATCACTTGCTCTACTATCCTTAATCAAAAGACCTTTCTCCTTGCACCTATAGCAAATAGGTTCCCATTTACACTTCTTCTTACCACCCTTTCCCTAGCATTGCTTTCTCTTCCATTCCACTTCTTCTTGCCTTCACCGCCTTGTTGCGGTTTTGGCTTCTCTTTCTCAACAAAAACAACAATAGCAGTCTTAACTCTAGGGTACAATTTCTCATGGCAAAGTGCCTTCAGTTTTTCAAACGTCTCATCAATATGGCTCACTAGCTTCTGCCCTAAATAGTCATCCAATTCTATGATTAACTTTTTATTCCTCCTCAAGGGAGTGTCAATGATTGCCATCACTCCCTGCTTGATTATATTTATGGTACAAATTCCACCACATATTTAGAAACTGTCATCACTCCCTGCTTAAGATTAGCAAATTTTCTTAACAACATCGACTTCTAAGCAACCGAAATGAACTTCTCCTCAAACCTCATCTTAAACTGATCCCAAGAAAACTGGTCTTTTGGAGTAGTCAATAGTGACAGCGTTCCACCGATTCATAGCTCGGCCCCGAAGCTGCCTCGAAGCCAACTTTCTCTTCGTAGCATTTTTCACCTCAATATCACCAAAGATGCACTGATAAGTATCCAGCCAATCTTACAATTATATGGCTTACTCCGTCCCATGGAACGGCTTTCCTCTAAGGGTAGAGTAATCCTTGCTCAATTAGTGAAATCAGCCCTAGACGCTTGTACTGGAGTACCTCCTCCAACCACCCTACCCGAAGCATTCCTCATCATCATTGTCATTATAGCATTAAACATAGTAGACATTCCAACTCCTAATCATGCTCCCTCTTTAAATCCTGAAGCAGATCTCACAGTATTCCTATATGCCAGCTCATTCTTATCTATATCAAGGAGCAGTCTCTCATAAAGAAAACTGTACCTATGGTGTTCATGTGTATCCGACTTATATTATATAATATATTACTACTAGATTTTTAAAACCAAAATATATAACAAGTACACATTCTCTCGCATATACACACTCTAGAGTCTAAGGCAATAACTCCTTCCTTATTTCTATAGGATCACGATATCAACTCAGGTTAATCACGTAACCAAAACTCTGATACCAAATGTGAAGTCTGCCCTATACCACCAGCACCAATAAAGTATAAATAGTGTGCTCCATTCATGCCCGGTCGATATAGGATTATCATCAGGGTTTAGAATGAACAAATGCAGCATATTACCTATCAAATATCTCACAGCGCATGGAAAAAATATGAAATCACATATACAATAGAAGAGACAGTAATAACAATGTGAACAAATCATCATCAAAGTATAATATCCATAGAGTTATACATCAATAGTAGAGTTTATACAATGAAAACAAACTCAACAACTATCTTAAATACAAATAGTAAGCAGTCACTCCTAAGGCTCCCTAGTGCTACACAACGGAATAAGAATAGACTCCATATATATATAATAATAATAATAATAATACGAGATAGCTCCATCTAGCTCGTCCTTCGAACAACTATTGCATCACTTAGACATGTTATCTACTCTACTCATTTAAGAGTACCCGAGATAATAAGAAGCAAAGCATAAAATTTTAGGTCAGACAACAGTTTGGTGTGAGCGGTAAATAAATCTTAAAATACTATACAGGTAAATATAATAAGGAACAAGAGTACACAAACCATAGTGACCTGTTCTTGCAACCAAAGAGTTAGCACATAATAGTATAATATGCTACTCTATGATATCATAAAGGTATAATACAAAATACCATAGCGAATGCCCAAATATCCCTAATTCCAGTACCTACTCCCAATGGTACCCCTGAGTGATAGCCCACTAAAGGCAAATACCAAAGCAACCATAACATCCATCAAACAAGACTCACTATCACTCATCTTTGTGCCCTGAACATATAATAACTCGTATGGCCTCCTTACTACCATTGACTAATGAAAATCCTGGTTCTCTGTATACTCTCTTATCACGCAGCCCAAAGCTCAATACGTGTCTCATAGCTCCAAAGCTATACACTAGACCCAAAGCCACTAGTCCAGGGTATTCAGATCCTTGCTACCAATCCATAGACGTCCCCACTTATAATACCCCTACTTCGAGTACACAAGACAACACTCCGAGTATCAATGATTTCTTAGCACATACATCAATTTGAGCTCCACTTTGCTCCATTCGAATTCCGAGCCTTTCTTGCTCAATCCAGTTTCCATTATTCATGAGGAACCCTTCCACGTTCCTCGATCCTACGGCTCCCTCCATTACCGAACCGCCATCTTCAGAACCTGCTCCCAACACGAACCAACATCCGAAGGTTCTAGTTTTTCAATATGATGTTACATCGACATCCAACCCTAATGCAAGCAAGCCAACACCTCCAGCATGATCTATAGAAACTCTACTCCAATCCCCAAAATCTCCACCACCATTTGACTTAACCTGTCAAGTCGGTAACGACCTCGCTCATGTCGGTGCCGATCTCTCTACTTAGGTAACTACTAGCCAAGTTTTCTTCCACTCCTCCCTTGCTTTTAGTACTCCCTGCCTAGATGCTTTGACCCCAACCTATCAACCTAAAACAAGTCGGCATTGGAACAAGTCTTCTCTTCAAATCACTCAACTCCATGTTCTAGAAACAAGTCGTCATAGCCTCCAACACTTAGCCAATCACCAATCCATCACCTTGGGCAACCTCAACTAGCCTTGCCCTTGGCCTCACCAAAGTCGCCAACCCATAGGACCGATCTAAACATGTCGGTTCTAACATGAACATGCCTGTGCCAACATGTACATTTAAAGAATTGGAAGACGCGACTTGAACCATCGACTCTCTCCATACTCCAGAGCCTACCTTCCAAGTTTCATCCAATTGCGATCATCTTTGCCTTCGATTTGCCAAATTCTCCAACCTATCTTTCTAAACATCCAAAACACTAACAAACAATATCAAATCACATCATACAAACATAGAAAAACAAGCAATTTCATCCATTCAAACATGCAATCCATAGAAATATGATAAACTAGTCAATCTCTAACATAGATCTAAATATAGCATGAATTGATGAATGTAAACAAAGCTAATTTCTAATCAATCTATATCATATGTATGGATTAACTTGAATTTGAGTTAGAAAAGGTTTTATGGCCAAAATCAATCTAAAACATGTTAAATCCTTTAATTCTACCATATAAACATGCATAGTATAATGAGAAGGCATAAACAATTCACCAATTACTAAATTCAACCAACTTGAATATAGATCCAATCCGGACAGTAGTGAAAAACACTTCTAATCAATGAATTTGATTATCTCTGGCTTCTAATCAAAGATCTAATCTTTAATCCACAATCTAGTCCAATTTAGAGAGAAATTTGGATGAATTTGGATGGATTTAGGGATAATTATGGTTTTGACTTAATTTTGAATGAGAGGGAAAGTTTTAATTTAACTCCTACGGTCCTTATTTGTAGTGGTTCTCTAATTAGACTAATGGACCAACTCATGGGATAAATTAATTACACACTAATCCTAACTAGTAGCTTTTAAAACTCAAATTAATAGACATAACTCTCTAACAATAAGTCCTTTTTTCTTTTATGACCATTTTACAAAATGGAAAACCATCATTCTAAAGCTATGGAACTAGTTTGAGACCATAATTCAACTCCTATCAAAAGAACAAGATTTTCAAGATCAAAATGGTCGCATAGAAATTCAAAAAAAACCATAGGTTTGTAAAATGTCCCTAAGAGTCATATCCCAAAAATATAGAATCATACGAACTCATACAATAAAATATAAATATTTTATGATCTTTTGATTTGTAAAATATGGATCATTTATTCTGTTAAATAAAAATTGACATCAATAAAAATGGAAAAAGCTTCCTTTCAACCTTTTTCTTCCATCCCCTCAACTCACCTTACCTCATCATTCCCTGTACCTAGTCTTTTCAACATCTCATCGTCCCCTTCCATCCTTTCAACCTCCCTTCCTCCTTCTCAACTAACGCCAGATCCCCCTCCTCCTCCTCTAACATCTCTAGCTCCTCCTCCTCTCCTCCCTCCCTTATCTTTACCTTCGTTTGTTTTGCCACCTTCTCTTTCATCAAACTTGCCTTTTTCTACTAGTTCATCTCAACAGCAATGGACTTCTCTTTTCAAGAGTAAGCCGAAAAACGTGAAGAAGTACATCCCTATTGAGATGACTCCCTCCTTCTCTAAAAACTGTTTGGTTCCCCCTGTAGTGCTTGAAGCTGGCTCGAAAGTCTGGAGTGAATTTCTGGTGGGTTTTTCTTGGACAAACCGTTGTCGTTCACTGCAGTTGTTCAAACATTAAAGAGAATATGGAAGCTAAAAGGTTCGATCAAAGTAAAATCTTATGGTGTTGTCTTCATGTTTTTACTTTCGTGTGAAGAAGACAAACAAAGAATAATACAAGGTGACCCTATCATAATGAGGAATAAACTTTTTATTGTTAAACCCTGGGATCCTACAGTAGGAAATGTTTATGGATCAGGTAAGTCTATTCCAGTTTGGGTAAAAATACACAACTTCCCTATTTTTTCTTGGTCACATTTAGGTGTCAATTGGTTGGCAAGTCGACTAGGGAAACTGTTATGCATTGATGAAAACACTGAAAAGTTAGAGAGAATTGACTTTGCAAAATGTCTAATTGAAATTAAGCCTGACAAGGAGCTTGTAGACAAGTTTGATGTCCTATTGGTTGATGGGGGAATTCAAACTATTGAAGTGATTTACTTATGGAAACCATATGTGTGTACTAGTTGTAAAAATTTTGGCCACTGTACTGCTAGCTGTAAGTATAAAGATAAAAAGGGCGATGGGCAAAGTGAAGTTGAAAAGAATAAGAAGCAGAGCAAACAAGCTCAGTTTAATATGAAGGGAACTGAAAAAAGTGAAGTAGGCAAAAAACATAGAGATGGAAAAGTGTCAATAACACAAAAAGAAAAAGAATGAACGTCCCAACTATCTCCTATGACAAAGAAACAGAATCAAAAAAGGTAAATGAAGAAATGATAAACAGCCTACTGTGGTTAACGTGGAGGGAATATCAAGTGATAAAAAGAAAGAAAAGGAAGTAGAGGAGGAAATATATTTAGAAGAAGGGGAGATATGCAACAAACAAAATGAAAAAAATGATCTGAATGACAACCAGGCAGTGGTAGAAATAAATGAAAATGAAGAATGTGGTAACTATGTTGTACTTGTAGATCTTTCAACCAGCAATAAATATGAAGCATTAAATGATAAGAAAGAAGACACTTGTATGCATGAAAATACTGACATGCACATGCACATATCGATACAAAAACAAATGAATGAGTCCACTCCTATCAGCCAAATCCCCATTCCAAAGCAACTGAACCAAGAAAATCAACAATCTTCTCCCAAAGCTGGAAACTATCAAATAAATGAGATAAATTCAATACTACCGAATATTAAACATAATCCTTTATTCCCTGAACATAATAAAGAATACTCCCCTGCTCACAATCAACTGCTTTCTCAAAAAACTACAGCCCAACATGTTACAGATGCTACCAAAATTCATCCAAACTGCCAACATTCATACAACAATTCCAAATCCCCAGTTTCTCCCTCTCTCACCTTCACCTTTTCTTCTTCCCTTGCACCCTCCCCTGACAAAAATAAGGGCAACATCAAAGGTAAAAAACTTGACCTCAATCCCAAAACTACCAAATCGTGCTCTGCAACCTTCCCTGATCACAAGGAATCAAACACCCCTATTACTAGAGGTAGTCTAATGAGAAGTCAGAACTCAAATAAGTTTAATCAATGAATCACAATATCTGTGCACAGAATATAAGAGGAGCACATAGTGTTGACAAAATCAAAGTATGCAAAGATATCATTGGCTCATATAATATCAAGTTAATGGTTATTCTTGAAACAAAGCTTAACTTAAGTCTTACTCTGCGAGCAGCCAACCTCATCAACCCATCTTGGCACCTGAATCACAACTTGGAGGCAGCTCCTTATGGTAGAATTATGGTCATTCATGACCCTCAAATCTTTACTCTCAACCCCATCCTCTCTACTAGACAACTTCTGCACTTCCACATCATTCACATCCCCACTACCACCTCATTCTATATCTCTTTCATCTATGCGGATAACCTTCTTTCTTCTAGGCTTTCCCTCCTTAACCTGCTCCCTTCTCTAAGACAAAACACTCTTTCACTTGCTGAAATTAAACCCCTTAACAATGTTATATCCTCTTCTTCTTTGCTTGAAATAAAAACTATTGGAGCTCCTTTTTCTTGGAACAACAGTAAATGATCCGGTTTGAGAACTTTTTCTGAGATTGACTATGCTTTCTCTAATAAATTACTATTTCTACCTGGCCGAATACTCTTAACTTCCTCCCCATGTCGTCTTTATCTGACCATTCCCTTCAAGTTCTTTCATTTGGAGCTGATTCTATGAGAGGAAATCAAGTTTTAAATTTTTCAATGCTTGGATATCAGATCCTAATTTCTTAGATATTGTTAAAACTGCTCGGACTTCAAATTTTTATGGTAATCCTATGTTTGTTTTGCAGAATAAACTCAAAGCCACCAAGAAAGCTCTTAAAACCTGGTCTCTCATGAAGTTTGGAACCGGTAACAAAATGTCTTCCGTGCTCAAACCAAAGCTTGAAGAAATTTAGAGAGAACTGTTAAATAACATCCATTACAGCTCCCTCCCGGAACGTGAAACAGCAATCTCAGCCCAATACAAATTAGCCCTTCTTCATGAGGAAGGAATGCTAAAGCAAAAACTTAAACTCAAATGGAACTATGATAGGGGCCGTAATACATCATTTTATCACTCCTAGCTCAAGTCCAAGAATGCCAAAGAAAGCATAACACCAATTCAAGACTCTTCAGGTGAGCTTCACACCAGCAATGAAAAGATTGAGGAACTTTTCCTTTCCTACTTTTCAGATCTTCTTGGTAATACCGATGGTTTCCTGCATAACACCCTTCCTTTGGACTCTATTAGTTTACCTAAACTCAACTCTGATGACTTCAATTTTCTATCTTCTGAAATATCCAAAGATGAAATCAAAAAAGCAATTTTCTCTTTGAACTAGAAATCATGTGGTGGACCGGATGGATTTAATGTCGTATTCTATACTTCATGTTGGGCTATCATTCAGGAGGATGTGTACAAAGCAGTTCTCAACTTCTTCAACAAATCTAAAATACTTGGATCTATCAACTCAACTAATATTGCACTAATTCCCAAAGTCAAGCAACCCCAATATGTTCACCGGTATAGACTTATCTCGTGCTATAATACCATCTACAAATGCCTGTCTAAAATCATTGCATCCAGAATGAAACTGATCTTGTCAAACTTACTCCTAACCAAGCTGCTTTCCTGCATAATAGAAATATTTTGGACAATGTTCTCATGTCTCATGAGCTTATAAAGGGTTACAATAATACTCATATATCTCCGAGAGCCATGATGAAATTTGATATTAGGAAAGTATTTATACAAAAAGAAATACCGCCCAAGGCCCAGACTTATAATCCACGTATAACATGATGAGTTGATCACGCCCGTTGATATAGATGGCTGAGATGGAGATCAGAGAATGACTTGGATAGATAAGAGAGAAAGCACACTCGATGTATTCATAATATCCACCCTCAATATGAGCTAGGGTTTCCACTTCTTTCTCTTCAGCCGCCATGAAATTTGCTACCATCAATAATATTCATTTCCTCTCTTAATCTTGTGAAATTTTTAAAAGACAGTGGTTTTGTAAGGATGTCAGCTCGTTGGTGGTAGGAGGGAACATGTCTGATTTCCAGTTTTCCAGTGGATGTTCTTTCACGAACAAAGAATAGGTCGATTTCAATATGTTTAGTTCGAGAGTGCTGGATTGGGTTCGAAGATAAGGAGATGGTGCTCATATTGTCGCACCAAATCAGCGACTTCCCTTTTAGCTCGAATCCTAATTCGTGAATTAGGGTTTCTAACAATGTAATTTCAACTGCTGTGCTTGCAACTGATCTGTACTCAGCTTCAGTGCTCGAACGCGATACCGTTGACTGCTTTTTGGTGCACCAGGAAACTGGGTTGCCACCCATATAAACACAGTAGCCTGAGGTTGATCGTCTGTCGTCGACGTCGCTAGCCCAGTCAGCATCACTGTAAGCCTGTATATTTACCTCTTTACTTCGAGTCAATAGTATGCCATAGGTTTGGGTGCCTTTTATGTATCTTAAAATACGCTTTACTGCCCTCCAGTGGCAATCTAGGGGGTTTTGCATAAACTGGCAAACCTTATTTATGCTGTAGCATAAGTCTGGTCTAGTAATTGTTAGGTACTGTAGGGCTCCAACGATGCTACGATATTGTTTAACATTGTCGATGGGTTCTCCCTTGCTTTTGGATAGTTGTAAATTACTGACCATGGGTGTGGGTAGAGGTTTGGCTTGATCCATATTAGCACGAACCAAAATTTCATTAGCATATTGTTTTTGGGATAAGAACATTTCTGTTTCTGATGGCCTACTGATTTTAATTCCAAGGAAATAATCAAGTGTCCCCAAGTCTTTTATTGCAAAGTTTTGATCCAGTAATTGGATGACTTTAACGATGTCACTCTCATTGCTCCCAGTGATGAGGATGTCATCTACGTATACCAGTATATATGTGACTTCATGGTTGGTGGTTTTGATGTACAACGAGTTATCTGCTTTGGTTGGGTTGAATCCCAATTTTCCTAATGTTATTTTGAGCTTTTCGTACCAAGTCCTTGATGCTTGTTTAAGGCCATAAATAGCGTTTCGTAATTTGCAAACTTTTTCCTCATTTCCTTCTGTTATGTATCCTTTTGGTTGATGCATGTACACTTCTTCTTGTAAGTCTCCATTGAGAAAGGCATTTTGTACATCCAGTTGTCTAATTTTCCATTGATTGTTTAATGCTATGGTGAGTACGATTCTGATGGTAGTGGGTTTAACAACATGGGAAAAAACTTCATTAAAATCAAAACCAAATTGTTGAGAGTAGCCTTTTGCAACTAGCCTTGCTTTCAGTCTTGTTATTTTTCCACTAGCATCCTTTTTGACTTTGTAGGTCCATTTGCATCCAACGATGTTTTTATCCTTTGGTGGTAACACAAGATCCCATGTTTGATTTTTTATTAATGCTTCATATTCATCTCTCATGGCATTTCTCCAATAAATGTTTTTAACGGCTTGCTCGTATGTGACTGGTTCTATGATTTCAGTACTTGCATTATATATCTTGGGCTTAAAAATTCCACTTTTTGATCTTGTCATCATATGATGGCCAGTTTCTTCCATATTTTGTGTAACCTCTGTGACTGCTGGTGTATTGTTGCTTGATGTTGATATATCAGATGTTTGTGCTTCATTATTTTCTTCAAGTTGTTGTGTTGGCCATTCATGTGTATCACTTGTAATGTGGTCAGATTTTGTTTCTCCCTTAGACTGGGGTTTTTCAAGTTTCCCATTCTTGTTATGTTCTTCTTGAACAGTTAATATTGGTATGGTAGGCAAGCATACTTTGATATAATCAGTACATTGATTTGCTGTGTTTTTGTCTGCAAGTCTTTTATCTGCAAAAGGAAAATTATTTTCATTAAACATAACATGTCTTGATATATAGATCCTACCACTTTTGTCAAGACACTTATATCCCTTTTGGTTTGTAGCATATCCTAAGAAAGTACAAGGACTTGACCTTAAACTTAGCTTATTTTTGTTGTAGGGCCTAAGGCAGGGAAAACATAAACATCCAAATGTTTTAAGAATGTCATAATCAGGTTTAATATCATATAACTTTTCATATGGACATTTATGATCAAGTACCTTACTTGGCATCCTATTTATAAGGTAAACAGCTGTAGTGAATGCCTCCTGCCAATATTTTAGTGGTAGAGACCCTTGTGATAATAGTGTTAGACCTGTGTCAACTATATGCCTATGTTTTCTTTCAACGAGCCCATTTTGCTCAGATGTGTATGGACAAGTGACTCTATGTAGTATACCTTCCTTTTGAAAATAATTTTTGAGTGGGTAAAACTCAGAACCTCCATCAGTTTGCATGATTTTTACCTTATAGTTAAACTGTTTCTCAATTAGTGTGATAAACTGAATTAAAGTATCATGAGTTTCTGATTTAGATTTGAGAAAAAATACCCATGTGTATCTACTATAAGCATCAACAAAAGATAAGTAGTACCTGTGTCCTTGAATGGAATTCAATGGGGCTGGTCCCCATAGATCTGCAGCTATCAATTCAAAAGGTTTTTTGTACGTTGTTTCAGAGTTACTAAAAGATAATTTGTGGTTTTTTCCTAATTGACAGTGTGTGCATATATTATGAATATCATTATTTGGAAAAGAAATTTTATTATCCATCAGAAATCTTTTTACAATTTTCATACTAGGATGCCCTAGTTTACAATGCCAATGATCTAAAACATTTTTTTTATTTTGAACATTGGCTTGAACATTGTTGCACCAGTATTTCTTTATAGTAGATTTAGGTTTCTTCACAGCATTAAATTTGTACAGTCCCTTACTCAAACTACCCTGCAACAATATATCTTTATTTAGCAAATCTCTGACTAAACAAAAGGTTGGGTGAAACTCAAAGTATACTTTGTTGTCATTAGCAAATTGAGATACACTAATTAGATTCTTTTTAATCTCAGGAACTCTCAATAGATTGTTTAAATATAATTCTCTTTTACCTTGAATAGTTCCTATGCCAATATGTGATATACTTATTGTTTCACCATTACCTAAGTGTATAGCTTGCATACCTGCGTAGTTCTTGTTGCCTAAGTTGAGATTTTGGAGGTTACTTGTCACATGATTAGTTGCTCCTGAGTCTGGGTACCAATCATCCACATTTGTGTTGTCTAACCTGACTTCATCTGAACTATTTGACTGTTCTCTGGAACTTTCATTCTTGATTTTCTGCTGTTGATCCAGTTGTGTCATGTTGATATTGGGATTTGTTTGAGTCTGTTGTGCAACGGTGAAATCTTTATTAAATCTGAAGTAGCATTTGCTAGCTATGTGACCAAACCTTTCACATATTTGGCATTTCACTCTATTGTTGTTGTTGCTCCATCTTCCTCTTCCCCTTCCTCTTTGTGTACGGTTATTTCGTTGACTGTTCTGCTTGCTTTCTTGGTTTACTGTGTTGCTCTGTTGTGCTTTGTTTCTTGAACTTCTAGCATAGTTGATTGAGAATTCACTTTGCATATCTTTTCTTTGTTCAATTCTTCCTTCATGAGCAAGTAAAGTAGATTGAACTGACTGTAAATTTGGTAGAATTTGTTGTGATGCTATAAAGGTTACCACTGATTCATATTCATCGTCAAGTCCATTTGTTATGGTGAGAACTTGCTCATTTTCAGAAACTTTGTGACCTATTGCATTAAGTCTATCACATAAATTCTTGATCTTTGCAAGATATTCTCTCATTAGCATATCATTTTTCCTTGAATTTTGCAACTGTCTTTTGAAATGCATAATTCTTGCGGCTGATTGCGAGCTAAATATCTGCTCTATTGATGACCAAATTTCATATGAGGAGTTGCATCCAACAATTTGTGATAATAGACTTGAGCTGATGGATGATAGTAACCATGATGATAGTAAGTTATCTTGTTTTAAATGTCTTGAGTATTCTGGGTTACTAATTGTTGTTCTATTGTCTTCTTCTATGACTGCAGGTGGTACGGCTATTGTCCCTTTGACATAGTCTTGGAGGCCATATCCCTTCAAGGCTGTTTCAATCTGGTATTTCCAGAGTATATAGTTATCTTCATCAAGTGGGATGGAGATGATCTGACTCTAGGGTTTGATTAATCCTGCATTTGATACAACGGTTTGCCTTTTATCATTTCTTGAAGTGGTTGATGATCTTTCATCATCTGTTTCTTTGTCTGACATCTTTGCAATTGATTAATCTGATTTCTTGAATGTGTAATGCAGTCAAAACAGATTTGGCGAGGCACTGCAGATACAGAAAAGTAAAGGTGGGAGGTGAAATAACTCGATGATGATTCAGGTCTGAGGGTAATCGCCAAGAATTGTTGCAGCCAGTCAAGAATCTGAAGTTGTTCAGGTTCTTGCTAGGCGTGGCACAATGATTTGGTAGGGGAGATACTGATTGTGTTGGGATCAACAAGGGGAATAACTCTCCGATGATGAAAATTAACTGAGGAGAGAGTAAAAGAAAACAATTTTGATAAGAAAGATCCTGAAAGTAGCTGATCTTGAAACTTTATGCCGTTGGGCTGTTAAATTGCTCTGATACCATATTAGAAAAGTATTGAAAAGAATTGTATTGCTAATAATTTCTAAGTACTTTACAGAATGATACATTACAAGTATCATTCTGTAAAGTACTTAGAAATTATTAGCAATACAATTCTTTTCAATACTTTTCTAATACTATTATTAGAATTATGAAACAAATGAATTTTCCTGAAAAATTTACTGCTTGGATATATGCATGTATATCCACTCTAGATTTTCTCTGATCATCAATGGCTCTCTAGTGGGTTTTTTCCCAAGTAAACAAGGCATCTGACAAGGCGATCCTATGTCTGCTTATCTATTTATCATAGTGATGGAAGTGTTTACACAAATTTTTAACTCACTTGTTTTAAAGGCCAGTTACCTTCTTCACCCGAAATGTAAAGACCCTCAAATCACCTCTCTTATGTTCGCTGATGACCTAGTTGTGTTCACCAAACCATTCTTGTCTTCTATTGAATCCATTATGTCTGGTCTACATACTTTCTACAAAATTACAGGATTGAGAATTAATCTTGAAAAATCTGATATCCTAGTGGCAGGTGTCTCACAGCAACAGTATAATGTTATCCTCTCTGTGACTTCATTACAACCAAGAAATGATACTATAACTTACCTAGGCATACCCCTTGCAACCTTGAGAATAACTAAGAATCAACGTCTTCCTCTATATGAAAAGATTCTTGCCAAAATCGAGAATTGGCCATGTAGGTTGCTCAGTCAAGTTGGGAGATTAGTTCTTATAAATTATGTAATATTTTCTATGTCTGTGTACTGGTCCAGGACCTTCACTCTACCTAACAAGATGATCAAGAAGATACGTAGTGCATTGATCAAGTTTTTCTGGCATGGGTCCATCCATTCCAACAAACTTGTCCCTATAGCCTTCATGAAGCTTGAAACACCAAGAAAATATGGAGGGCTTGGGATTAAAAGTCTCTCCCAATGGAACAAAGTAGCATTTGGAAAACCTATGGATGATGTCCTGTCTAAAAGGAACAGTATTTGGGTTTCCTGGTCCCTAAAACACTTCATATGCAAAAAGTCCATCTGGTTGATGAACATCCCACAGAACTGTAGCTGGACCTGGAGAAACTTGCTCAAACTTCATGAAACTTTCCTTCCACAACTCAAATATGGTGTAGCAGTTGGTGGCAATGTGAGTTTTTGGGATGACCCATGGTTGTTGCATGGTTCCATTTTAAGTAAAAACTTATCCCATCAGCAGATCTCTCAAACTGGCATAAATAGAAATGCTAAAGCATATGAATACATCAATGAAGGCAGAGTCAGTTTCCCTTACTCTAGTAATCAACTAATTCGACAGTTATGGTTTGGCTTTCGGAATGTCAGGCCGATGCAAACTGATACTGACTGTCCCCTGTGGTATGAAAAAGGCACAACATTGGAACAGTTTACAAAGCCCTATTTGCTAACTTGAACAGTCTCATTTTCAGTTGGAATAAAAGGTTGTGGCTCAATCATAATAATGCCAAGGAGAACCTTTTTTATGGAAAGTCTTGTGTAATGCTCTAAATACTAAGGATAAACTTCACTCCATAGGTATGCTTGGTAATGGTCAATGTATTTTATGTGAAAATGAAATTGAAGACAACATGCACTTGTTCTTTGCCTGTCCTTTCATTTTTCCACTATGAAAAGACCTGATGTTTCAATGTGGGAGAGTTAATGTTGTTAGAGATAGTTTGATTGAATGGGACTTAATATACAAAGAAACCGGATGGCGAAGTCGTGCTACTTTCCTTATATTATTTGCTTCGAAGAAATTCTTAAAGGTAATTTGTTCGGAAAGAAATGCAGTTGTTTTTAATCGGAAAAGAAGAAATAGGGCTCAACTAAAACATTTTCTCATGCATGAAATAATGGAGGGCTTGACACACTCAAGCATTGATCTTGGGCCTTTTAATCCTGGTCGTCCATAAAGAACATGTTTTTAATTTATTCTATGTTGTTGTTATATTTTGTTTTCCCGTGGTTGATATGCGTTGTTTCTATGTTTGCTATCTTTTTTCTTTTTCCTTTTTCTTCCTCAGCCTGTTGAGGAGGATTCCTTTATCTCTGCTCTTCTTTTGCATATCAATAAACTGGTAGAGGGCCAGTCAACCTTGCGGGCTTTTACAAAAAATATATATGGATCATTACAGATTGGGTGTTGGACACAAGAGCTTCTAGACATCTCTGTACAGATCGAGAGTTTTTCCATCAATTCTAGGATGTATGAGAAGGTGAGTGTATCTTCATGGGAAACTCTACTATTGCTGAATTATTTGGAAAAGGAAATATTCTTTTTAAACTTGCTTCTCGAAAAACTTTAGTTTGAATGATGTATTGTATGTCCATTCCTTTCGTAAGAATTAGTATCTAGTTGGTTATTTAACAAGGTTAGGAAGAAACATGTTTTGGACTCTGATAAAGTTGTAATAACTAGGAATGAGGTATTTGTGGGAAAGGGTATATAGTTGATGGTCTGTTTGTATTAAACTATGTTCTTTCTAGTAATGAAAGTACTTTTGTTTTTTTTCATGTGACTGAATCCTTAGATTTATGGCATAACAGATTGGGACATGTTAATGCATGGGTCAATCAATATACTCCAAAATTTGAATATGCTAAATATAGAAAATGACACTTTATCTTCCAAATGTTTAATATGTGTTGATTCCAAAAATGCAGAAAAACCTTTTAAAACAGTCACTAAGAGAAGTATCGAATTACTAGAATTAATACACTCAGACTTGGCAGATTTTAAGAACACAATCAATGGAGGAGGTAAACATTATTATGTAACCTTTATTGATGACTTTTCTAGATACACCAAAATTTATCTTCTTAGATCTAAAGACGAGAGTGTAGAAATGTCCTTAAAATTTAAGGCTAAAGCTAAAAACCAATTAAACCGAAAAATAATAGGCTTAGGTCTGACAGGGGTGGAAAGTATTGTACCGACTTTCTAAAAAGTCTCTGTAAGAAAAATGGAATTATCCATGAAACTAGTGCTCCTTACAGCCCCCAACAAAATGGAGTAGCTAAAAGAAAAAATAAGACACTTAATAATTTGATGAATGCAATGCTTTTAATTTTTGGTATGACTGAAAATATGTGGGGGGGATGCCGTATTATCTGCATATTATATACTTAATAAAGTCTCATAAAAAAGTTAGGTAAAATACCTTATGAATTATGGAGAGGTTTTCCACCGAAACCTAAATTTTTTAGAATATGGGGATGCCTAGCTAAGATGAGTTTAGCCTACTTTAGGAAAATATAAGACCAAAACATTTGATTGTGTATTTGTTGGCTATGCTTTTATTAGTGTTGCATATAGATTTATGCCTTTATATGATCGAACTATTTGTGAGTCTAGAGATGTTGTATTCGTTGAAAATGTTTTTCCTTTAAATACTATAAATAATGAGAGCACTTTTGACTCTTCAATTGCCACCGATGTGTCATTGTCTTTGCCTACTCTATCACCTGTTGCCAACCAATCTAACAATGTACTTGGAAGAAGTAAAAGCCAACATATAGAGACTAACTTCGGACCAGACTTTATTACTGCCTTTTTGGTAGAAAAAACCAATTTTGAAAGGATTGACGATACCGATGTTTCCGTACTTTTAATTGAGGAAGATCCTAAAATATACGAAGAGGCAATTAACTCTAGGGATGATAACCCTTGGAAAGATGCTATTAAAAGTGAACTTGATTCGATAACATCTAACCACACCTGGGATTTAGTTAACTTACCCAAGGGATGCAACCAATTAGGAATAAGTGGATCTTTAGAAAGAAATTGAAAATTGATGGTTCCGTAGATAAATTCAATGCTAGATTGGTAGCCATTAGTTTCACTCAAAAGAAAAGATACTGATTATTTTGACACTTATTCCCTTATCACCAAGGTGGGTACTACTAGAACTTTAGTTTCCTTGCTGTTATTCATAATCTAGTAGTATACCAAATGGATGTGAAAACTGCTTTTTTGAATGGTAATTTAGAAGAAGAAATTTATGTGAAATAATCTATTGGTTGTCTGGTATCGGGTCAAGAGAATAAGGTTCATAAATTAAGATTGGTATGAAAATTTTGATATGACCCTAGTAAATAATGGTTATATACTGAATGCCTCTGATTCCTACGTATATCCAAAGGTGTTTGGTCCTTATTTTATGATTGTCTTTATGTTGATGACATATTGATATTTTGTACAAACATAGTTGTAGTATATCATATAAAAAATTTGTTGTTCTCCCAATTTAAGATGAAATATTTGGGAGATGTAGTTATGATACTAAGTATTCAAATGCGAAAACCCACAATCGACTTCTCAACAAATCAGTCTCATTACATAAAGAAAATCTTTAAAAGGTTTAATTATTTTGATGTGACTCCTGTTCAACCTCTGTATGATCCTAATATGCATCTTAGAAAGAACAAAGGACATAGTATGTTAGAATATGAATATGCCATAGTAATTGGAAGCATAATATTTCTTATGAATCAAATTGTACCTGACATAGCTTATGCCATGAGTCATTTGAGTAGGTACACTCACAACCCCACCAACAAACATTGGAATGTTCTTTGTAACACTGTAATTTTACAAAATGAAATTAGAAAGAGTTAAAACACAATGTTATATATTTATATTTTTGAACATATAAGTTAGCTGTATAAATAATACAAAAAAGTTATGTTCTTGTGTACAAAATAACAAGCGTAAATAATCTAATATATTACCTAAATTTAACATATGCATACATTCATCATCTTAAGAAATGAAGTTGCTTGAGATGGAAGGAATGAAGTGGCTTAAGATGGAAGAAGGAATTTGGCTTATAAGGGAAGGGACTAAATGGCTTAGGATGAAAGAAATGGCTTTGTTGCAAATAAGTTTATCAAGGGTTCTAAATAAAAAACATTTCACTTATAAATAAGGGAGTATTTTCTCCATTTGAGAAAATATAGAAAAGCATCTTTTTTTCTAAATCACTTATCGTACCTTCTTCCAGAAATTCAAATAAATGAAATAAATTTCTAAAATCCCTAAATTAAATAGATGAATCTCAATAGCATAACACACCTATGATCATAAAGAAGTTTGCATTTTGATCAAATTTTGGATGGTTAAAGAATTGTTAGATTAAAATTCATTTTCTGGTAATAAACAATGGAGAAAAGGCTTGATCAAACTGTAATCTCGGGTAGCAAAACAAATTATTTTTGCTTCAAATTTTTCAGGCGAGTTCCATAGATATTTAAATTTTCTTATTATGAATATCTTGTGATTATATGGTAGCAAACATGATTAGTGATGATATTTGTTGATGTGGTTGTATTTTGATAAATTTTGTGATTTTAAACCCTCTTCGCATAAAACTTGTATTTAATTCATTTGAGGTTTAAAAATTACCAAATTTTGTTATGTTGTTCCTGACATGTTCCAACATCTATGTTCCAAATTTGATGAATTTTCATTGAGCTTTGACAGGTTAGATGTGGTCATTTCCACAAGCTTTTTTGGAAATTCTAGGAAGAACATGTTGTTGGTTTGAAAATCATAATAAATTGTAGAAAATTCCGTAAATTCTAAAATTCGGGCATGTTATTCGCAACTCCTTTTCAAACAACTAATAAAAATTTCATTTATAAATATTTTGTTTTGATCCTCCAAATAGTGGATTTACAGAGGTTGTTTCCTTGCCGCGAATTGTTTTCAAAGGTTCAACGATTAGAATTTGCTTGCAAGATGAATATTTCTATTCTTTACCCATGATTAAGTTTACTTAACCTCTGAAATATGGCATTTGGTTTGCTTTATTACTTCTTGTGTTATCGTGAACATTACAAATTTATTGTGGTCTATGAAATCACAACTAGAATTAGCCCGACTCGAGGATTTGTTTATCTTCGACAATACTCAGGCCAAACCAAGGATTATTTGTAGGTTTCAGTTGATATAATCTTGGGTATTAGATGATGGATGGACTGAGTTAATAGATTTATGTATATAAATGTATTAAAAATTGGTATAGTTGTATATTTAAATTAAATGATTTGAAATGTATAAAATAAATTTGGATATTGTATGAAATATTGAAATGTGTAAGATACATTAATTGCTTCCGTTAGAGTATAATGAAATTTATTTATATGTGATGCTGTTATTTTTGCATTGTTCTATCTCGAAAACACCCACATCACCTCATTCTCCATGTTACTCGACATTATTACTCAGTAATACTCTTAGGTAAAATGGGTATAGAGGTAGGGTATTACATTTTTGGTATCAGAGCAAGGTTCATAACAATGTAAAATTTGGGAAGCATATATTTGACCTTAGAGGAGGAAGACTTAGCAAGTTACCCAGTTTTTATATGACTCTCATATGTAGTTTGCTTACATAAATGTTTTTGAATCTTTAAAAATTAGCATAAGTACATATAATTTGTATGATATATTAAATGAAGTTCTTACTTATTATAGTAAGTGTTATGAGTTGGAAATTTGTAAAGTTTTGAAAATTCGTACTTTACTAGTAATTTGAGAAAATTAGAAAGAAAGTGGTTTTAGATGGCTTTGGAATTATGGTATCAAATGTATTGCAAAATGTTTCGGAAAGTGGAAGTAATTTTAAAAGTAGCGAATGTTTTAGAAAACAAAATGGTGGAGAAATTTTGTATAAAGAAATTTCAAATGATTTGGAAAAAAGTTTGGTGTAAGTTTTAAAAAGTTGGTTTTGAAGCATTTTAAAATTTGAAAAAATGGCGGTATATTTAGAAGTGATATGAAATTCTATGATTTGGATGAAAAAGGTGATATGGAAGTTTAGTAAAATGTTTCCTTTGGAAAGTATGGTTGTGAAAGGTATTATTTTCTCATTTTTGTGAAAAAATGATTTGTGAAAATATGGTTTGGGATCAAATGTGGAGTGATTGCTATCTTTGGAAACTACGATGTGATTGCACTCACTGTTGTTGTGATTAGTTTTTATGGTGTTGGGAATGACTATCGGGGATGATGGTTATAAACCCGTACAACAAATGTGACTGGTGAGTAGTGGATAGTGGTAGTTTGTATTTATCCATTGATAGTTATCTTCTCAGATTTTGGAAGATGATTTGAAGATTTCAGAAAAGAGTGTAAATGATTTGAAATGATGATTTTGAATGTGATGGGGAAATATTTTGAAAATTGATTTTTGATAAATTGATTTCAGAAAATATTTGGTTGAAAGTAAGTTCAGAATTTTTTTGAAAAGAGATATGAATGATTTGGAAGTGAGATTTTATACAGACCATGATTTTGCAAAAGCTTTGCTGATATTGTGTATTTTGACTTTTAGAAACATCCACTGTCATAAATGTTTTTTTGGAGAAAGGTAGATTTTATGAAATGTTTTGAAAAGCACTCCACCATTGTAAAACTTGATTTTGAAAACCTTTTCATGAAGTAATTTTGAAAAGGAAGTTCTAACTCAATTTTGTTTATTTTAAAAATGATGTTTGAAAAATACCTTAATGGTTATAAGATATGTTTCGAAGGTGCGTGCGTGCGTGCGTGTGTGTCTATATATATATATATATATATATATATATATTCTAAGTATATGTGTTTATGTGAATGTTATAGATTTTCTATAAGAAGAAATTGCGGGGATGCAATTTTCTTTAAGAGGGGAAGAATGTAACACTTTGTAATTGTACGAAATTAAATTAGAAGGAGTTAAAACCTAATATTATATATTTATATTCATTGACATATAGGTTAGGTGTATAAAGTAATAAAGAAAAAAATTGTGTACAAAATGAAAAGCATAAATAAGCTAATGTACTACTAAATTTAACACATGCATACATTTATCATCTTAGGAAATGAAGTGGCTTAAGATGGAAGGAATGAAGTGGCTCAAGGTGAAAGGAGTAAAGTGGCTTATGATGGAAGGAACTAAATGGCTTAAGATGAAAGAAATGGCTTTTTTGCAGATAAGTTTATCAATGGTTCTAAATGAAAAACATTTCATTTATAAATAAGGGAGCATTTTCTCCATTTGAGAAAATATAGGAAATCACCTTTTTTTCCTAAATCACTTGTCATATCTTCTTCCAAAAATTCAAATAAAATGAAATAAAATTCCTAAAATCCCTAAATTAATATAGATGAATCTCAATAGCAAACACCTCTAATGGTAAAGAAGTTTGCATTTTGATCAAATTTTGGATGGTTAAAGAATTGTAGATTAAGATTCATTTTCTGGTCAATAGAAAATGGAAAAGAGGCTTAATCAAACAGTAATTTCAGGTAGCAAATTAAATTATTTTGGCTTCAAAATTTTCAAATGAGTGCCATGGACTCTTAGCTTTGCTTATTACGACTGTATTCTGATAGTATGGTTGCAAACATGATTAGTGATGATATTTGATGATGTGGTTGTGTTTAGATTAATTCTGTGATTTTATACCCTCTTCACTAAAAAATTCGTATTCAATTCATATGAAGTTTAAAAATTACCTAATTTTGATATGTTGTTCCTGACATGTTCCAACATCTATGTTTCAAATTTTATGAATTTTCATTGAGTGGTGGCTTAAATGCGATCATTTCCGCAAGCTTTTCTGAAAATTCTGCGCAGAAAACGCATGTTGGTTTGAAAATCATAATAAATTGTAGAAAATTCTATAAATTCTAAAATTTGGATATGTTATTCCCAACTCCTTTTTTAACAATTGATAAAAGTTTCATTTATAAATATTTTGTTTTGATCCTCCAAATAGTGAATTTACAGAGGTTGTTTCCTTGCGGCGAATTGTTTTCAAAGGTTCAATGATTAGAATTTGCTTCCAAGATGAATATTTCTACTCTTTACCCATGATTAAGTTTACTTAACCTCCGAAATACGGCATTTGGTTCACTTTATTACTTCTTGTATTATGGTGAATATTACAATATTTTATTGTGGTCTTTGAACTCACAGCTAGAATAGCCTGACTTCGGGATTTTTTTTTGTTTGACAATCCTCAGGTCAGACCAAGGATTATTTGCACATTACAGCTGATATAATATTGGGAACTAGTTGATGGATGGACTGAGTCAACGGATTTATGTATATAGATGTATTAAAAATTGGTATAGTTGTATATTTAAATTAAATGGTTTGAAATATATGAAATAAGATCGGATATTGTATGAAATATTAAAATATGTGATATACATTATTTGGTTCTGTTAAAGTACGATGAGATTTATTTATATGTGATGTTTTTATTTTTGCATTGTTCTATCCTGGAAACACCCACATCGCCTCATTCTCTATGTTACTTTACAGTATTACTCAGTAATACTCTTGGATAATATGAGTATAGAGGTGGGGTGTTACACTCTTTGTCATCTTTTATGGTACCTTAATTGAATAATTGGTTGATGCTTGCATAAAAATATCCTGTTGTGTTCGAGGGATTTTGTGATGCAAACTGGGTTACCGATAATGATAAAGTTAGCTCCACTAGTGGCTATGTATTCACTTTGGGTGGAGATGTTATATCATGGACGTTATGTAAATAGTTTATTGCTCTTAAGTTGGCAGGTCAAGAAGCAGAAAGGTTAAGACTTGTTTGGCAAAAATTCACCAGGGAAAAGAAATGACTGTTCCAGTTTATTTACACTGTGATTCACAGGCCACTGTTGGAATTGCAAAAAATAGTGTGTATAATGGAAAAAGAAAGCATATCCGTGCCAGATACAAAGCAGTCAATATTTTTTGAAGAAACGAGTGATTTCATTGAAATATGTAAAATCAAAAAAGAACTTGGAAGATCCACTCACGAAAGGATTACCAAGAAATATGGTCCTTGAATCTTCAAGAGGAATGTGCCTTAGGTCTAGAATAGAGGAGAACTTAATGAATACCTATTGGCAATCAAACAAGACCACATGATCACCTCTCTCTTCCTATTTTTGTATTTAAGAGATTGATTTTCTTTTGAATCCATAACCTGCTTTGGTGGTGCTCTTATGATGCACCTGATTGATTCATTTGTGAAACTTGATTTTGAACTATATGTTCATCATCAATACATAACCCGTCTTGATGGTGCTTGTGTTATGCATTTGATGGATTTTTGCTTTTTTATCTGTGATCGAGTCTATTGCCCTTATTGAATTCATAACCAGTTTTGGTGGTACTTTTGTGATGCACTTGATGGATTCTATAAACTATTTTCCTACTAAATCCATAACCAGTTTTGGTGATGCTTATGAAACGCACTTAATGGATTCTATGAACCTTTTTTCTATTAAATCCATAACCAGTTTTGATGGTACTTTCGAGACGCACTTGATAGATTTTACTAATATTTTTTCTATTAATTCTGTAATCAGTTACGATGGTACTTTCGAGATGCACTTGATAGATTTTACTAACATTTTTTTTATTAATTCTATAATCAGTCTTGGTAATGCTTTTGAGATGCATTTGATGGACATTACTTATTTTTCTCTATTCATGCCTAATAGAATCCATAACCAAAATTGGTGATACCTTTGAAATGCACTTGGCGGATTCTATTATCTAACTTAAGGTTGAGCTTCATGCTCTTAATGAGTCTATAACTAAATTCGGTGATGCTATGGAGATGCACTTGATGGATTCATCTACTTAAGTGTGAAGATAGGGCCACCTTCTGTGGGAGATTTTCGTAGATTTTTCTAGAGCACTCATGAGCTCCCAAGGCAAACGCATGGTCAAAAAGGCGCATACATATCATGGAGAAGTGTAGATATCAAAAGTGTAGTATGATTTGTGAAGTTTCAACCAAATCTTTTAGTTCAAAAGATACTCACCATATAGACAAAGTTGTAGCTTCATTTCTTATGTCTTAATTCAAATCTAAAGATACTGGTGCATATGAAACTTTTCTTTTGCTCGGGTTGTTTATCTTTTATCCATTTGGAGTTTTCTGTAGTTAGTGGAGGATTATTGGATAACTACAATAAAACTCTAATCTCACTTCGTCTGATATTTGTTATTCTGATGTTTATATGTTCTTATTTCTATTACTTATTAATTAAGCACAGATAATATGAATTACCAGACAAGCTCGCACATGCACGCACCTGTGTGGGCGAATGAACGCATGTGGCGCTTTGAAGATGTGCTTGACACTTAGCATTGCAATGGAATGGGCTTGCTTCTCTATTTCCCTCCCTTTTTCTTTTCTTTTTAATTTTAGTTCACCTCTCAAAATTAAAAAGAAAAATCTTTTTATACACTTATTAGTTACAATTGTGATTGATTAGATTTATGCATGTATTAAAAGAATTGTCACTTCACCACCCTTCAAATTTCTCTTCTTTTAAGTTCTGAGCTGCAGTTGTCACATCCACACCTATTTATTACCACTCCTTTGATGGATAGAAAATACAGAAAGAATCTAATCCATCTTTTTAAAAATTCTTCTAAAACTTATGAGCAACTATATTTCTACAATCCTTCAAATTATTAAATCTTGAGTGCACAAGTTTAAAGTTTGTTGTGTGAACTTTGAAGAGCGAACGACAATCAACAATTGCATCTTAATCGTGTTGAAATTCACTTTCAAGATAGTGGTATGTCTACGACACAAACTCTCTTTCCTACTCTTTGCTGACTACCTTTTCTTACAATCTCAACGGCATGAACTAAATTTTTGATATTGTTGAAATATTTGATACAATATATTTAGTGTACTGCTAAAAGCACCCAAGAAAGTGCTTCCTAATACCATTGCTAAAAGATACCGTGATTATTTAAAATATATGTTACCCAATACCATATCAATTAAAAAACAAGCACCCAAGCCCTAATTTCTTCTCACTTCTACAATTGACTCATTGTCATGCTCCATTGCTTTCTCACTGCTCGTATAAAAACCTAATAACCAATTCAATCCATAAACACAATTATCAATTGTATTTGTGTGTTTATGTACATATAACATTAAACCAACAAATGAGGAAAAAAAAATTAAAATATACTTACATAAAGCGGTTTAATCTCTACATCATCAATCTTCACATCATCGATTTTTTTTATACCCAACAAATTCATTAAGAAAGGCCTATAAAATTAATTTTCTATTAAATTCATCAAGTGAACTGTATTAATTCATTATCTATGAATAAATATCGCATTTAGATCATTAGAGTTTTCTTCTTCCTTTTCATTATTTGAATTCACGAAAAACAATGTCTCCAATTAATCAATTGAGAAAATTGATATCAATGCGGTACTCCTCATTTGTAAATACCACAATTGAACAACCCCTAAACAAATACATGTTGCAAATAATATTGAAAGCTTACAAAATTAGTGTAAATCAAAATCACCTCATTTCCTTCCTTAGAAATGTTGATTATTCTCTAAATATCCTTCTTCCTTAAACTTCATTGATTAGCAATCCAAAGTAGAAATTTTAAGTTGCTTTTGATAATGAGAGTTTCAACTATGGAGACTTTAGGTTTAGGGTTTAGATTCTAATATGAAGAAGAATAAAAAAGTTGGATATTAGGGTTTTAAAATTTACGTGATGAAGAAGAAAGAAAAGTGCGAGCTTAGGTTTTTGGAAGTTATGTGATGAAGAAGAAGAAGAAACTTGGTTTAGAAAAGGAAAGTGCTTTCCTTATGTAATTAATAACTGAGTGGAAAAATAAGTATGGTATTAGGAAGCACATGAATTAATTAAGATGAATTAAATATTTTTTAATGGTACTAATAAACACTTTTTTGAGTGCTTTTAGCATCACACTATATTTAAATCGAAGCATATTTCATCACGATCCTAAACTTTCGTCACGATTGTAGAGTTACGAATGGGAAGGGGTGAAGCATTAAAGTTTCAACCAATGACTGATATGTTGGAGTTTTGAAGCCGGAGTAAGGGAGCCTGCTCTAGTCCACTGAGACTTGTGCCAATCGACTGACAATTTATCATTATCACCTCAATTTCATAGACAACTCAGGTTAAGACAGTGCATGCATATCAAGAAAACCAATTTTATTCAAATATATCATGCACGCAAAAAGGTAGGAAGTTTGCATGTACAAGGTAATTTCCATAGACAAACATGATAGAATATACATGCTGCTTTCAAATATTCATAAATAAACCACTGCACTTGAACAGATTTTACAATCTTTATATATTCATATTTCTACTACTTATTAATTAGGCATGGATAATATGGATTACCAGACAAGCTCGCACATGGATGCACCCGCGTGGACGAATGAGCGCATGTGGCTCTTTGATGATGCACTTGACACTTAGCACTGCAATGGAATGAGCTTGATTCTCTATTACTTTCCCTTTTCTTTTCGTTTTAATTTTAGTCACCTTTCAAAACTGATAAGACTAATCTTTTTATCTGCTTGTCATATCTTCTTCCAAAAATTCAAATAAAATGAAATGAAATTCCTAAAATCCCTAAATTAATATAGATGAATCTCAATAGCAAACCACACCTCTAATGGTAAAGAAGTTTGCATTTTGATCAAAATTTGGACGGTTAAAGAATTGTAGATTAAGATTCATTTTCTGGTCAATAGACAATGTAAAAGAGGCTTAATCAAACTGTAATTTCGGTAGCAAATTAAGTTATTCTGGCTTCAAAATTTTCAAATGAGTGCCATGGACTCTTAGCTTTGCTTATTATGAGTGTCTTTTGATAGTATGGTTGCAAACATGATTAGTGATGATATTTGATGATGTGGTTGTGTTTAGATTAATTCTGTGATTCTATACCCTCTTCACTAAAAAATTCGTATTCAATTCATATGAAGTTTAAAAATTACCTATTCCGATATGTTGTTCCTGACATGTTCCAACATCTATGTTTCAAATTTTATGAATTTTCATTGAGCTTTGATGGCTTAAATGCGATCATTTCCGCAAGCTTTTCTGAAAATTCCGCGTAGAAAACGCATGTTGGTTTGAAAATCATAATAAGTTGTAGAAAATTCTATAAATTCTAAAATTTGGATATGTTATTCACAACTCCTTTTTGAACAATTGATAAAAGTTTCATTTATAAATATTTTGTTTTGATCCTCCAAATAGTGAATTTACAGAGGTTGTTTCCTTGCGGCGAATTGTTTTCAAAGGTTCAATGATTTGAATTTGCTTCCAAGATGAATATTTCTACTCTTTACCCATGATTAAGTTTACTTAACCTCTAAAATACGTCATTTGGTTCACTTTATTACTTTTTGTATTATGGTGAATATTACAAAATTTTATTGTGGCCTATGAACTCACAGCTAGAATAGCCTGACTCTGGGATTTGTTTTTGTTTGACAATCCTCAGGTCAGACCAAGGATTATTTGCACGTTACAGATATTGGGAACTAGGTGATGGATGGACTGAGTCTACGGATTTATGTATATAGATGTATTAAAAATCGGTATAGTTGTATATTTAAATTAAATGGTTTGAAATATATGAAATAAGATCGGATATTGTATGAAATATTAAAATGTGTAATATACATTATTTGCTTCTGTTAAAGTACGATGAGATTTATTTATATGTGATGTTTTTATTTTTGTATTGTTCTATCCTGGAAACACCCACATTGCCTCATTCTCCGTGTTACTCGACAGTATTACTCAGTAATACTCTTGGATAATATGAGTATAGAGGTGGGGTGTTACACTCTTTGTCATCTTTTAAGGTACCTTAATGGAATAATTGGCTGATGCTTGCATAAAAATATCCTGCTGTGTTCGAGGGATTTTGTGATGCAAACTGGGTTACCGATAATGATAAAGTTAGCTCCACTAGTGGCTATGTATTCACTTTGGGTGGAGATGTTATATCATGGACATTATGTAAATAGTTTATTGCTCTTAAGTTGGCAGGTCAAGAAGCAGAAAGGTTAAGATTTGTTTGGAAAAAATTCCACCGGGGAAAAAAATGAATGCTCCAGTTTATTTACACTATGATTCACAGGCCACTGTTGGATTGCAAAAAATAGTGTGTATAGTGGAAAAAGAAAGCATATCCGTGCCAGATACAAAGCGGTCAATTTTTTTTGAAGAAATGTGATTTCATTGAAATATGTAAAATCAAAAAGAACTTGGAAGATCCACTCACGAAAGGATTACCAATAAATATGGTCCTTGAATCTTCAAGAGGAACGTGCCTTAGGCCTAGAATAGAGGAGAACTTAACGAATACCTATTGGCAATCAAACAAGACCACATGATCACCTCTCTCTTCCTATTTTTGTATTTAAGAGATTGATTTTCTTTTGAATCCATAACCTGCTTTGGTGGTGCTCTTATGATGCACCTGATTGATTCATTTGTGAAACTTGATTTTGAACTATATGTTCATCATCAATCCATAACCTGTCTTGATGGTGCTTGTGTTATGCATTTGATGGATTTTTGCTTTTTTATACGTGATCGAGTCTCCTATTGAATTCATAACCAGTTTTGGTGGTACATTTGTGACGCACTTGATGGATTCTATAAACTATTTTCCTGTTAAATCCATAACCAGTTTTGGTGATGCTTATGAAACGCACTTAATGGATTCTATGAACCTTTTTTCTATTAAATCCATAACCAGTTTTGATGGTACTTTCGAGACGCACTTGATAGATTTTACTAACATTTTTTCTATTGATTTCGTAATCAGTTACGATGGTACTTTCGAGACGCACTTGATAGATTTTACTAACATTTTTTCTATTAATTCTATAATCAGTCTTGGTGATGCTTTTGAGATGCATTTGATGGACATTACTTATTTTTCTCTATTCATGCCTAATAGAAACATAACCAAAATTGGTGATGCCTTTGAAATGCACTTGGCGGATTCTATTATCTGACTTAAGGTTGAGCTTCATGCTCTTAATGAGTCTATAACTAAATTCGGTGATGCTATGGAGGTGCACTTGATGGATTCATCTACTTAAGTGTGAAGATAGGGCCACCTTCTGCGAGAGATTTTCGTTGATTTTTCTAGAGCACTCATGAGCTCCCAAGGCAAATACATGGTCAAAACGGCGCATACATATTATGGAGAAGTGTAGATATCAAAAGTGTAGTATGATTTGTGAAATTTCGACCAAATCTTTTAGTTCAAAAGATACTCACCATATAGACAAAGTTGTAGCTTCATTTCTTATGTCTTAATTCAAATCTAAAGATACTGGTGCATATGAAACTTTTCTTTTTCTCGGGTTGTTTATCTTTTATCCGTTTGGAGTTTTTTGTAGTTGGTGGAGAATTATTGGATAACTACAATAAAACTCTAATCTCACTTCATTTGATATTTGTTATTCTGATGTTTATATGTTCTTATTTCTATTACTTATTAATTAAGCACAGATAATATGAATTACCAAGCAAGCTCGCACATGCACGCACCTGTCTGGGCAAATGAACGCATGTGGCGCTTTGAAGATGTGCTTGACACTTAGCATTGCAATGGAATGGGCTTGCTTCTCTATTACCCTCCCTTTCTTTTCTTTTTAATTTTAGTTCACCTCTCAAAATTAAAAAGACAAATCTTTTTATATACTTATTAGTTACAATTGTGATTGATTAGATTTATGCATTTATTAAAAGAATTGTCTCTTCACTACCCTTCAAATTTCTCTTCTTTGAAGTTCTGAGCTGCAGTTGTCACATCCATACCTATTTATTACCACTCCTTTGATGGATAGAAAATATAGAAAGAATCTAATCCATCTTTTTAAAAATTCTTCTAAAACTTATGAGCAACTATATTTCTACAATCCTTCAAATTATTAAATCTTGAGTGCACAAGTTTAAAGTTTGTTGTGTGAACTTTGAAGAGCGAACGACAATCAACGATTGCATCTTAATCGTGTTGAAATTCACTTTCAAGACAGTGGTATGTCTACGACACAAACTCTCTTTCCTACTCTTTGCTGACTACCTTTTCTTACAATCTTAACGGCTTGAACTAAAGTTTTGATATTGTTGAAATATGTGATACAATATATTTAGTGTATTGCTAAAAGCACCCAAGAAAGTGCTTCCTAATATCATTGCTAAAGGATACCGCGATTATTTAAAATATATGTTACCCAATACCATATCAATTAAAAAACAAGCACCCAAGCCCTAATTTCTTCTCACTTCTACAATTGACTCATTGTCATGCTCCATTGCTTTCTCACTGCTCGTATAAAAAACCTTATAACCAATTCAATTCATAAAACATTAATTATCAATTGTATTTGTGTGTGTATGTACATATAACATTAAACCAACAAATGAGGAAAAAAAATTTAAAATATACTTACATAAAGCGGTTTAATCTCTACATCATCAATCTTCACATCATCGATATTTTTTATACCCAACAAATTCATTAAGAAAGACCTATAAAATTAATTTTCTATTAAATTCATCAAGTGAACTGTATTAATTCATTATCTATGGATAAATATCGCATTTAGATCATTAGAGTTTTCTTCTTCCTTTTCATTATTTGAATTCACGAAAAACAATGTCTCCAATTAATCAATTGAGAAAATTGATATCAATGCGGCACTCCTCATTTGTAAATACCACAATTGAACAACCCCTAAACAAATACATGTTGCAAATAATATTGAAAGCTTACAAAATTAGTGTAAATCAAAATCACCTCATTTCCTTCCTTAGAAATGTTGATTATTCTCTAAATCTCCTTCTTTCTTAAACTTGATTGATTAGCAATCCAAAGTAGAAATTTTAAGTTGCTTTTGATAATGAGAGTTTCAACTATGGAGACTTTAGGTTTAGGGTTTAGATTTTAATATGAAGAAGAATAAAAAAATTGGATATTAGGGTTTTGGAATTTACGTGATGAAGAAGAAAGAAAAGTGCGAGCTTAGGTTTTTGGAAGATATGTGATGAAGAAGAAGAAGAAACACGGTTTAGAAAAGGAAAGTGCTTTCCTTAGGTAATCAATAATAGACTGGAGAAATAAGTATGGTATTAGAAAACACATGAATTAATTAAGATGAATTAAATATTTTTTAATGGTAGTAATAAACACTTTTTTGAATGCTTTTAGCATCACACTATATTTAAATCGAAGCATATTTTGTCACGATCCTAAACTTTCGTCACGATTGTAGAGTTACGAATGGGAAGGGGTGAAGCATTAAAGTTTCAACCAATGACTGATATGTTGGAGTTTTGAAGCCAGAGTAAGGGATCCTGCTCTAGTCGACTGAGACTTGTGCCAATTGACTGACAATTTATCATTATCATTTCAATTTCATAGACAACTCAGGTTAAGACAGTGCATGCATATCAAGAAAACCAATTTTATTCAAATATATCATGCACGCAAAAAGGTAGGAAGTTCGCATGTATAAGGTAATTTCCATAGACAAACATGATAGAATATACATGGTGCTTTCAAATATTCATAAAAAACATTGCACTTGAACAGATTTTACAATCTTTATATATTGTTATTTCTACTACTTATTAATTAGGCATAGATAATATGGATTACCATACAAGCTCGCGCATGCATGCACCCGCGTGGACGAATGAGCACATGTGGCGTTTTGATGATGCACTTGACACTTAGCACTGCAATGGAATGAGCTTGATTCTCTATTACTTTCGATTTTCTTTTCGTTTTAATTTTAGTCACCTCTCAAAACTGATAAGACTATTCTTTTTATCTGCTTATCAGTTACGTTGGATTTATTCATGTATTAAAAAATTGTCTCTTCACTATTCCTACTATTCAAATTTCTCTTGCTGCAGTTATCACAGCCACATCTATTTACGACTATTCCTTTAATGGATAGAGAACACAAAAAGGATTCAATTCATCTTATTAAAGATTCTTCTAAAACTTATGAGCAATGTCTTTCTACAATCCTTCAAATTACTAAACCTTGAGTGCATAAGTTTGAACTTTGTTGTGTGAACCTTAAAGAGCGAATGACAATCAACGATTGCATCTTAGTCACGTCGAAATTCGCTTTCAAGACAGTGGTCCGTCTACACCTGACTCTCTTTTCTTACAATCTCAACGACTGAACTAAAGTTTGGATATTGTTGAAATATGTGATACAATATATTTAAGTTGAAGCATATTTCATCACGATCTTAAAATTTCGTCACTTGCAGAGTTACGAATGGGAAGGTGTGAAACATTGAAGTTTCAACCAATGACTGATGTGCTGGAGTTTTGAAGCCAGAGTAAGGGTGCCTGCTCCAGTCGACTGAGACTTGTGCCAATCGACTGACAATTTATCATTATCACTTCAATTTCATAGACAACTCAGGTTAAGACAGTGCATGCATATCAAAAAAACCAGTTTTATTCAGTGCACGCAAAAAGGTAAAAAGTTCGCATGTACAAAGTCATTTCTATAGACAAACATGATAGAATATACACGTTGCTTTCAAATATTCATAAAATACCGCTACACCTGAATTGATTTTACTGCCTTTGGCGTCCATAATGACCAACTGGTTTTCATATTACCAATTCTTCCCTTCAGACCAATTCCTTTCTTCTTACAACAGTCATGAGAATTCTCTTCATCATTCTCATGGTTTACATTCAGTGGAAACGATGGCGACCCAATCTCAATATTTTCCACAATTTCCTGAACCAGTTCAAGAACTTCACTCATTTTCGGTCTGAGCTTAGGCTTTTTGGTCAAACACATATTTGCTACAGCGGCGAGCTTCATTGCAGAATTAACGGAGCAGTTACCTTGTAGTCTTGGGTCTATAATACTTGGAAACTTCTTAGCATCTGCCATGTATGGTTTGATCCATTCTAGAAGCTTCTGTTCGGAGCTTGGCCTGTTTCTGTCTATGGGCCTTCGGCCTGTTATGAGCTCGTAGAGGACAACCCCGTAGCTCCATACGTCGATTTTTGAGGTGAGTCTGCCTGTTAAAATGTATTCTGGTGCAGCATAGCCAATTGTTCCTACTACCTGTTATTCATGAATTTTCTTACAGGCTCATACATGTTTAGTATTAGTATATTACATTTCAATTTTGAACTCAATAATTCAAGATCAATGCTATCGGTTTTTGAGTAATGGTGTATTTCAGAAGATGTTAGCTAACTAAATCTTGACCAACAATTACATTTTAACAAATTCAGTTCTGGTAGTACTATTTTGAGATGCTGATGAAGATGCAAGGTAGATCATGTTTTTTATTTCTAATCTTTGCTATCATGTACTGTTATCCCATTTTTGGTCAAAACTGGAATGTCAATGTTGTATGCGTTTCCACCACGACCGAGCCAAGAAGAAGCAAGCAAGCATATATAAGTCTGAGATTTCACTCAAGGTTCAGAGTCCATTCGGTACCCCAACACTCAAGCCCATTCGGCAGATTTCATTCGGCATTCCCAATGCCGAGGTCCATTCGGCATGTCCATTCGGCATTCTCCATGCCGAACCAGCCCATTCTCCTCCAATGCCGAACCAAGAAGCCTCTCCATGCTCCTACCTCCGAACCATGGTACCACCGATCCAAAACAACAACCGGACCAACTCCACCGGACCAACCTCACCATCTCACGACCGAACCATGTTGGTACCGGACCAAAGTCCTACCGGTCCAAACACCACCGGTCCAATCAATACTCCACCCACCGCCGAACCAGGGTGTTGCCGAACCAAATTCGCCAGTCCAGATTTCGCCAGTCCAGGTTTCCAGGTTTCGCCAGTTCAGATTTCGCCAGTCCAGATTTCGCCAGTCCAGGTTTCGCCAGTCCAGATTTCGCCAGTCCAGATTTCGCCAGTCCAGATCCACCAGCAGCTATATACATCCAAGACCCCTGCCCCCCTGCCTCACTCTATAAATAGAGGTGCAGGGGTACAACAATGGGGGAACAAGTTTGAAAGCTCAAGCACGGAAGGAACTTTCAAACACTTTTAGATACTTGTACCAAAGCTTTGTACTTGTAATCTGAGATCTAAAGGAGAAATAACATATAAAGTGGACGTAGGCACGTTCTGGCCGAACCACTATAAATCTGTGTGTCTTTTTACAGTTTAGCCCCTGCTTTTCATATATTTGCATAAGTCACCCAAATCACTAAGAACAATATAAGATCTACTAAATCATACAACTTTGAGGTGTTTGTCCATTTTTTGTGCAAACATTTTTGGTGATTTCACTGAGAGTTGAACTCAGGGATTCTACAGCTTGGAATTTGAATTTGAGAGTTTAGAGATTCGAATTGGAAGAGTCATGGCGAGACAATCAAGCAGAAGACCAACACCAGAGCAAAGTCAACAGGAAGGGAGTCAAGAGGCTTCCTCAGGAGCAAACCAAGCTTCAGTCTTCATCACCAGGGATGAGATGGAGGCCATGATGAGAAGACAAGAAGAGATGATCCAGAACTTGCTTCAACAGATTGGACAACTTGGAGCACGGAACCAAGGCGCAACTGGAGTTCAGAACGGAGCAGGACCCTCTGGCGTAGCACCAGAGCTAGGGGGCACCCACGCAGAACATGTCGATCCGACCCAGGGAAGAGAGATGGGGGCAACACACGACAACTCCCGCGGACTCGGGGGGCAGGTCGAAGGCACTGAACAAGGACTACAGCTCGGAGACAATGACAGATTAGCAGAGATGGTTAGGAAAGCTATGAGAGGCGGTTTAGTAAACAGAGACTTGGAAGATGTAAACAGGAGTCCTTTTTCTTCGGCGATTAGGATGGCTAGGAACCCACCAGAATTCAAGCTACCATCGGTAGAGATGTACGATGGGAGGACAGACCCTGCGGTCCATCTTACTAAGTATATGAGGCACATGGAAGTGCTGGGGGCATCACAGGAGGTCATGGCCCGGTGCTTTCCACTGTATTTGACGGACATCGCAGCGTTATGGTTTAGGCAACTGGAGAGCGGCTCCATAGGAACATGGGCAGATTTAACTGAGAGATTCATGAGGCAATTCAGGGTCCATATTGCGAGACCTAAGAATGTGATGACTTTGGCAACCTTGAAGCAGAAAACTGGAGAGACTTTGAGGAGTTTTCTGACACGATTTAATGCGGCAGCAGCATCAGTGGATCGACCAGATCCGTCCATGGTTATGATGGCGGCTGTATCTGGAATAGCTGATAGCACAGAGTTCAAGAATTCGTTAACTAAGGACCCGCCTATGAATCTAGGTGAGTTCTATCATGAGGCTGAAAAGTTTTTGCGTTTGGAAGATGCTAATGCAGAAAGAGGGGAAGAAGATGACGTTTACGCAATCAAGAGCGGAAATCCACCTGGAAGGGGTGCGGAAACTAGCAATGGAAAGAGAAAGGCTGAGGATAATGATGACAGGACAAAGCGGCTACGAAGAGAGCCACGATTCACCACCTATTCAGAGCTGAATGAGAGTTTGGAGCGAATTTATCAAGATACAAGAGAGCGGGTTCCCTACCGTAGACCAATGCGAAGGGATCCAACCACTGACGAAAGGAGATCAGACAGATATTGTTTGTTCCACGACCTAAACGGTCATCATACCAACGATTGCAGGCATCTGAGAGATGAGGTGGAGGGACATATCAGGAACGGTATGCTTCTTCAGTATGTAAGGAGGCGAGCTCCAGCGGTGGAGCCAGAGCGACCACCATCTACATCAGCCAGGGCTGCCCCTGAACCAAGACACCATTTGGTTATCCACTGATTTAAATAACGATGAACAAGTCGTAAACTTCCCACTAACACAGTTAAATCATTTACACATGTATGAGATCTCGAACGATCTCCAGGCATGCTCTGAATGATCATTGATTGTTTCACAGTGAGAATTTACACTTTGACATCTTTGCTTTGCTTTTGTTTCGTTTTGATTTGAACATTTAGACTTGGTTTGTTTGAACATTTCTATTTCTAAACTCAGCTGTTGAATGGGTATTTAGTTCTGATAATTCTGAAATGGCTAAGCTACTTACACGTGTACGGGGTCGCGAACGACCCTTAGGCATGCTCTGAGATGGCGATAAACCGCCCTGACAAAAAGATCCAGGGACCCACTCGAACGTGAACCTGGTATCGACAATATTAAGCCCCCCCGGGCACACCGATTCGCCTCGAACAGGCACCCAAACAATCCAGGGACCCACTCGAACGTGAACCTGGCATCGATAATATTAAAGCCCTCCCGGGCACACACAACTCGCCTCGAACGGCACCCGATCGCGAACGGTCACAACTCGCCTCGAACGGCAAAACTCGCCTCGAACGGCAAAACTCGCCTCGAACGGCACAAAATTCGCCTCGAACGGCAAAAATTCGCCTCGAACGGCAAAACTCGCCTCGAACGGCACAACTCACCTCACCACAAATGGCTCGATCGCGAAAGGTCGCCATTTGAGGTCCACCCCCGACCGCCAACAGTCGCACCTTACCACGAATGGCTCGATCTCGAACGATCGTCATTCGAAGTAAGGCACTTGACCGCGAACGGTCACATTTCACCCCAAGTGGCTTGATCGCGAACGGTCGCCATTTGAGGTCCGCCCTCTGACCGGGCTCGGTCGCACTTTACCTCGAATGGCTCGATCCCGAACGGTCGTCATTTGAAGTAAAGCGCTTGATCGTGAACGATCACATTCCACCGCAAATGACTCGATCTCGAACGATCGTCGCATGGATTTAGACGCTTGACCGTGAACGGTCGCACTTCACCTCAAATGACTCGATCGCGAACGGTCGTCATTTGAAGTTAGGCGCTTGACCATGAACGGCCGCGCTTCATCCCAAATAGCTCGATCACGAACGGTCGTCATTTGGGGCCATATAAAATTATCAAGTTCTTTACAGGTTGTCGATAGGATATGAACATCCAGCTCATGGCATTACAAAACACGCCTTCCTACCGCAAGGCATATTTTGGGGGGCAAAGTGTTATCCCATTTTTGGTCAAAACTGGAATGTCAATGTTGTATGCGTTTCCACCACGACCGAGCCAAGAAGAAGCAAGCAAGCATATATAAGTCTGGGATTTCACTCAAGGTTCAGAGTCCATTCGGTACCCCAACACTCAAGCCCATTCGGCAGATTTCATTCGGCATTCCCAATGCCGAGGTCCATTCGGCATGTCCATTCGGCATTCTCCATGCCGAACCAGCCCATTCTCCTCCAATGCCGAACCAAGAAGCCTCTCCATGCTCCTACCTCCGAACCATGGTACCACCGATCCAAAACAACAACCGGACCAACTCCACCGGACCAACCTCACCATCTCACGACCGAACCATGTTGGTACCGGACCAAAGTCCTACCGGTCCAAACACCACCGGTCCAATCAATACTCCACCCACCGCCGAACCAGGGTGTTGCCGAACCAAAGTCGCCAGTCCAGATTTCGCCAGTCCAGGTTTCGCCAGTCCAGGTTTCGCCAGTCCAGATTTCGCCAGTCCAGATTTCGCCAGTCCAGGTTTCGCCAGTCCAGGTTTCGCCAGTCCAGATCCACCAGCAGCTATATACATCCAAGACCCCTGCCCCCCTGCCTCACTCTATAAATAGAGGGGCAGGGGTACAACAATGGGGGAACAAGTTTGAGAGCTCAAGCACGGAAGGAACTTTCAAACACTTTTAGATACTTGTACCAAAGCTTTGTACTTGTAATCTGAGATCTAAAGGAGAAATAACATATAAAGTGGACGTAGGCACGTTCTGGCCGAACCACTATAAATCTGTGTGTCTTTTTACAGTTTAGCCCCTGCTTTTCATATATTTGCATAAGTCACCCAAATCACTAAAAACAATATAAGATCTACTAAATCATACAACTTTGAGGTGTTTGTCCATTTTTTGTGCAAACATGTACCATTTTTATGTTTGCTCTTTACTACAACTGATTGATGTAATTAATGACTTATTTCAGTTGGAAATAAGGCCTACCAATTTCCACGGAGAGAAAAAAAAAGTGCATTATTGGTTAAAGGGCAAATTTTCGATATAAACTCATGAAAGAAAAAAACTTACTACGAAAATATACTTCATCCAAAATTTATTACAAAAATAGATCTGCTTTTCACCAAGTTATGACTTGTACATCTTATTTTTAAATGGTGCACGTACAAATTCGCATTAATGGGCACTTTTAAATTGACCGTGTACAAATATTTTTTTTAAAAAAAAAAACCACATGCGCACTTGCACAAATTTTGATATGGTGAAAGCGTACTTATTTTTGTAATAACTTGATGATGAAGCCTGTTTTCACAATAAATTTTTTTGGTGAGCCTATATATAAATTTTATCCAAGCTTATATCTGAAATTTGTCATTGTTTAAAGTCAGTATAGGTGATGTATGTGTGCATACCGCTGTTGAAATATGGGTTAAACCTTCAGTAGGTCCCTCTCGAGCCAATCCGAAGTCTGATAATTTTGCATTCCACTTCTCATCCAACAAAATATTTGATGTCTTCATATCCCGGAAAATGATCTGTGTATACATACACACATACAACATATTATGTTATCAAAATGGACCGATAAAACCTCTTTTTTTTGGGCCATTTGCAATAAAGATTGTGTGAATTACTAGTACCTGAAAATCCATGCCTTCGTGCAAATAAGTCAATCCACGAGCAGCATCGAGAGCTATTCTCAAGCGCATATTCCAAGAAAGAGATGCATTCATTCTGTTCGACAAATGATCGTCTACACTTCTATTTGGCATATATTCATAAACAAGAAGCCTTTGTGGCCCCCTTTCATCATCGTCAATGCAACATCCTACTAGTTTAACCAGATTAGGATGCTCAACAACGCCAAGAACACTCACTTCAGCTAACCATTCTTTATGCCCCTGAGAATGTACCAACTTTAAGTTTTTTTCTAGAACAATACGAGAGCAACTAAATTTTATTTCACAGATACAACTCATCTTATTTATTTATTTTGATTAGTCAAAAAAAACCAAGTTTCGCTTCTAAACTCTATAGAAGTATGTGTATGCTAAACACAAACTTCAAGTACTTGTTACAAAGTTATTGGTTTTGGAGTTCGATCTAGTGATGTTTGGCCCTGCAGTCTGAACCATCAACCAACTAACACAACTCATCTTTAGATATATGTGTATTATTAAAGAGAAAAATGTTTGTGAACAACCAATTTTTATAACCAATTGGATAAGTGAAAGATTACAATTGATCACTAAAATCATAGCATGAATTAAATAGTCAACAACAAATGAACACATAGCTAAGAGAGGAAAAATATCGGATCCTGAATTCTCACAATTTTAACCTGACATTATGTTTTTTACCATAAGTTTTTATAAAAAGTTTTTTTTGTTAGTGTAGAGCTGTTCTAACAAACACTTTTCTCATTAATAATACCAACTAGCTAGCTTAACCAAACCCAAGGGAACTAAATTTGACAATATGTTTCACATATTAAAGAAAGAAAGGTAGAGATAGCAAGATAAAATGTGAAGAATAAACTAGACAAAGTGGACTAGAACATGAAAGAAGACAAAATAAGATCTAATAGTAAAAAAGAATGCAACAGAGATAGAGTGGCTAAAGTGTTTTTATGAAGACAATTCTAAAACAAACATTGAATGACAAAGTTATTCTCACATCAAAAGAGAAGTAAGTGAGCACTTTAAGTTAGTAAGGCTGACTGTCTTTTAAAGTTTAACTTTGAATGTGTGAGTGTTTCATTGTGTAATTTCTCTGTGTTACAATATTTTATTACTGTACTACAAGTAATCTGTTTTCTTGGTTAGTTTCAACCATTTCAGTTTCTCACTATATTTGTACAGCAATATATGTATATGGAAGATGAAGTTTTACCTGCAAGCCTTTCCTGTTTAGCTGCTTAACAGCAATATCAACTTTAGAATTTGAACCATCTAAAGTATTCCTAAAGCTTCCTCTATAGACACAACCAAAACCGCCTTCTCCAATCATCAACGCTCTACTGAAATTCCTTGTAGCGTTCTTTAGTTCCGTATAAGTAAATCTTCTGAGATTGTTTGGTCTTTGAGATAAGTTAAAAAACCGTGACCTTTCTCCAGAGTCATTACTAGAATTCGAAACATTTCTCGAGTTGAACTCTGAACTAGATCTTTTTGTATCACCACCCGTTGATGAGGTGCTAACAGATTGATTTGATTTTGGACCTCCATTGGTAGATATTGTGGTATTGGATTGATCAGATGATGATTTTTTTGACACTTGTCTTTTCATTTTACCACCATTTGAGAACTGGAAGCATTTCATTTCTCCAGCTTTGTGGTAGAACTGGAATCTGGAAAAAGGCAAAGATTCAGAATACTACTATTAATCATCTCTACTTGCTACCATATTGGGCTAAAAGGTAAAAACTACATAAAATAAGTATATTACTTCGTAATCCCATTTTTTCTTAACAAGGTTAATTGATGTCAATGAGATTCCATTCTGATAGTCTATATAGACAATCTAGAGATATACCACTGTCAGAAGACACCATGTAAATCCATTTATTATTTCTGAAGATTTTGGTTTCACTTAAAATCCCATTATCCTGAAATCACCATAAACAACTATTAATCCTCTATACTTGTTATCATATAGGGCTACAAACCACATAAAAATAAGGATATTACTACATAAACCCATTTTTTCAGACAAGGGTAATTGACATTCAAATAGACAATATAGAGATATACCTCCGTATTGAGTGAACCCACTTAGATAGATTTTGTGTAAACCAATTTATTATTTCTGAAGATTTTGATTACAATTAAAATTTCATTACACATGAGTGATAATTTGTGAGTAAGAAATGTTTGGAGAATCAAATGATCATAACTAACTAAATAATTTATTTAAATTCACTGTTAATAATCCAGAAATCACCATAAACAACATTCACCAAATCAGTGTACAAGTTTGTTAAGAGATGGAAAACTAGATGGCAATTATAGCTACAACTACAAATGATTAAAAACCATGACAAAATTACTTGATATTACATGCAAAAGAACAAATATGTATATAAGTGAAAGAAATGATACCTCGGATTGTTGATTGAGTAAAAGAGGAAGAAGAGCACTTCTCTTGAAAATGGGGAAGAAGAGAAGAGTCAAGAAGGGAAACGGAATTATAGACAAAGAAGAAATCAAATATATTCGTATGAATTGCTGATATATGTGTGAATGAAGACCAAGGTTTGGAAAGGAGGTCAAGGTGTGATAATTAGTAGCTGTCATGTTCTAAGCTTTTTTTAGCTCAACTACCAAAAGTACAACTCATCTCATCTCTTTTAATGTAGCTTAGTTTACAAGGGCTTTCTCTACTAACTTGCTTTTATGAACGGTAGCCACGATGACACTAAAGAGGAACAATATTTTAAAAACTAAGCAATTCTTGCAACTAATTCACAGTTGAGACTTCAGTTTCGTGAACAATAGAAACAGGACGATTCGGTTTTTTAGTCAATTAGTTTAGCTTTTTTCATTCTGCTTGTCATTTCCAATTTTCAGTCTATATTCTGGTAAGGATATAAGCAGGATCAAACCCTCTATTTTCAAATTCCCTATTTTCATATGTCCATTTTAATTTTATATATACATGGTCGTAATTTTATTTTCAAATGAGACATACTGTATCACATGATATATGTATGAATTATAGATAAATAGTTGAAATCAAGTAGAGACATGAGATAGATAACTTGGAATTCCAATATAAGCTGCACATTACACACACGATAATCAGTAACTATTACAAGGTAATTCTATTTAAACTTCAAATATGACCTAATCTATATTTTCAGAATTAATTTAAAGATAAATGTTTTCTAAATATTACATTAAAACCTTAAGCTATATAAAACTATTGGAAATTTCGACTGATTTTGAAATGAATTATTAAAAATACGAGAAAAGTGCATAAGCATCTAATTGAATAATCCAAGAATCATATCTAAATATAAGGTTCTTAAAAGGAATATTGGACCCTTTTAGCATCCATCGTTTTATCGTGTTGTAACGACCCTGAAATTCCGACCCAATTTTAAAAAGTTTAGAACCGTTATTTTAATATAAAATGTGAAACTTACATACGATTTCAATCAACGTCCAAACTTTGTTTCTAAATTGCGCCTTGATGATTGTAGATATGGGTAAAGTTTCGTCGGAAAATACCGCAGTAAATTTCGTGCGCGTTTTACTGCACATCAGTTCATTTTAAAACGTGAAAAATTTTATCTTCCGAACCTAAATATTTTTACATAGAAAAATTCTAAATCATCTTCTAACAAAGACGTCATTTTTCGTTTTTCAAAATTCGGACATCTTTAGCTCCGTCGATCTTATTATTCGGTGTTTTGCTGCATTCTCCGTAATAGAAATTTCAAATATTCACAAACAACTTCCGTTGCCATTCAAACTTCACATTTGGAATGCGCCTAGATAGACATAGGCGTACGCCAAATTTCGTCGACAAATATTGAAGTAAATTTCGCTCGCCGAATTTACATATTAGTTTAAATTTTATGTGTAAATTTTCTATCGTCCGAACTCAAATATTTTTCACAATGTTGCATAAGAAAAATATTCTGATCATGACGGCGCATTTCGTTTCGTCAAATTCCGTTTTTAATTGCTAGTTAAATTGTCGCTCGAGAAAATGGTTCAATAAGATTCACCACTTCGCAAACAATGTCAAACCATCAATATCTTTATACCGTTGTGTCCGCCTCGCCGCGCTGATCAAAACGGTATATTTGTTTGTGTCAATCGGAGTTCGGCGTTGCAAGTTATTAATTGGTTAACGGAGTACAAACTAGTCCGTTACGCCACACAAACCGGTACCCAACTCTCCAACGCTCGGAATTCTAAGGGCCTCGTCCATTCAGAAACCCAACAGCCATTGCGGTTACCAAGGTGATTAGACTGGTGCTTTTGAGCTTCTGTATCTTTTTATATAAGGTAGCTGTCTTCATTTATATCTCTGCAAAATCCCCTGCTCTACATCAATTACCAGCTCACCTCATTAAATTGCACTGCATTTTGCTTTTCTCTGGTACGTCTCTGCACTTCCTTCCTCCTCCTTCTTCTCTATTTTTTTTTGAAAAGAAACTTCTGTAAAACTCTCCCCCTCCACATGCAAACCCATGCAACCACCCCACCTCCGCCAGACCAGCAGTCCGCCCTGCTTCGTCACCAGCCACCCTATCCCACTCCCCTCCGCCCTGCTTCGCCCCGGCCACCAGCCCGCCACCAGCCACCCTATCCCACTCCCCTCCGCCCTGCTTCGCCCCGGCAACTCGCCCACGCCACCAGCCTCCTCCGCAGTCCCCTCCGTCGTCCCACTCCCCTCCGCCCTGCCGCCCCAGCCCACTACCGTCCCCAGCCCACTGCCGTCCCAGCCCACTGCCCCGCACCCAGCCACCCACCGTCCCCGCGCCCAGCCACCCACCCCGTCCCCGCATCCAGCTCGCGCCCAGCCACCAGCCCGTCCCCGCGTCCAGCTCCGCCCAGCCCCGCCTGCCGTCCCCACCAGCCCCGCTTCCTCTTCCCCACGTCCAAATTCAGTTGTTTATGAATAGTACAGCATAGTTTCAGTTTTATATATACTGCAGTTAAGTAATATATGTTATGTAGTATGTTTCGTATTTTATTTAATTTATCAAATTTAAGGATTTAAATTATATATATTTTAACAAACTTTGCGTGTTGTTTCAGTCACCGCTCCGGATTCTTAGGACATCGCTTCGGCTCATTCGCTCTCGTCCCGACTTGTTTGTTCGTATTCGTGCTTGTGTCGTCTATTTTATCTATTCGTCTTCGTGCTTCGCCGTCATCTTCTTCAACCACGCAAGGTGAATATTTTATTCACGACTCAATCTATTATGCTATGATAATCAAGTGATAATTGTTGTTAATATTAAATTTGGATATTAGATTGTTGATTGTTAAAATTTGGTTGAAATAAACTGTTAATTTCTAAAAATTGACGCCATGTATTGTTTAATTTGATTAAACATGTTGAACTGTAATATGATGTTAATTAGGGTAAATAATAGTGACATTAAAATTGATATGTACGATTGATGTAGAAATTTGATAACGGACACCAAGTAAAAATCATAATGTAATAATCTTTAATCCGCAGGAAATAATAGTGTGGATTCTAGGAATAATTGTATTAATTTGCATAATAACAAATGTGAGTTAATATGATTATTTCGGGATTATCTGAATCAACTGTTAAATTGTTATGTATGTTTGCTATTGCTTGTTTATTTACTTTGACACCATCCCAGTTATCACACTGCAAGTTCCCTTTGCTATGCTTTGTTTTATATTGAATGATATCGGGTTGAAATGATAAATACCCACTTAAACAACTTGGCATAGGATAGACAATTAAAAATAAGAAACCCGATTGGTCAACAAAAATTATTTTGAAATTGAAATCTATTTGAAATTAAGGAATGAACTTAACAATTTGTTTGGAAATTTAGTAACGAACTTAATGGATTTGATTTATGGATTAAATCGAAATAAATTAATAGGAATAAATTAATGGAGTTTAATTGAAACGGATTAATAAACCTATTTAATTGAATAAAATGAATTGGCAAATTTATATGAAATGAGATTTAAAAACAAGGAAGTTAGAATTTAATAATTTGAAAATTTATTAGGTTGTTAGCTTTAGATTTAAAATCGGTTTTAATTAAATAGATTTGAAACTTGACATAAATTAAGTTTGAGATTTGGAAAATTTGACTTAAGTGGAATACGAAACTAACTAAAGTTTTATGGATTTAATTTAGTGATAGTTTAAATTTAAAATGATTTTAAATTTAATAAAATTGGTTTAATCAAATTTATGATTATGGTTAATGTATCGATGAATGTAAATACGAATTGAAATGAATAGAATTTGGTTTAAATGATGTGAACTAAAATTTACCATTAAACCGAATTAATTGGAGTATTAACTAAATTTAATAAGTGAGATTTATTAAATTGAATTTGAATACTTAATTATATTGTTAACTCAAATGTTAGACCACAAATTTCATCGGGAAATATGATTTTAAATATCTGAAATAAATTGAATCGTGAAATGTCAAATTTTGGAAGTCAAATTTGCACCTTGACTTTTGGACTTTGATTTGTTTAAACTTTAACTTAAATGACCATCGGGTAATAAATACGTAGTTATTAAAGAGACCGGGATCGGATATGGACATACTCTCTGTCGATACCGAAAACCACTTTAATAACTATTACACGCGAAGTGTTGATCCAGAACGAAGTGGATGGTTTGGTGAACGCGTTGACTGAAGAAAGAGAACGATATTGGATGACCCCTGACATGACTAAAACAGGAGCTGCGCCTGGCCATTGAGGTTTGCTACCTCTAGCGGACACACTTCTTCGATACCATATCTATTACTTTTGTGATTCGATTTGGGTGCACCCCTTGATTTGGAAGTGTTGTTTCGCGGTGTTGAGGTAGTAGCTGCTATGCTCAACATCAGTCCGGATCACGCAACTACTAGTATCCTAGTTGGTATCGCCTCATGTACCTTGTCATACTGATTATCCTATTCGCGACCACTACGTTTTGGTTTGTACCTTTAGTATATGGATTGCCCTCTGGTGACTTCCGGTTTTGGGGAAACTACGGTCTTGTATATGCTCTTGGGAATAAAATGTGTTAAGGGGATTATGGTAACGCCTTAACACTATTTTAATATCGTACTTTACTGATTAGACATTATCTATCTATCGTATTCTATTGTAAATATAGATAGTTTATCGGATCCTTAGAGATGTTATTTTATCCATCTTTAAGTTATGAACTATTCCCTTGCACTTGATTTTATTGTATAAGATTTTGAGTCCTAACTCGAGTGTTTCTTTTGTATATGCTCGGGTCAGTATGAAGCTATCCAGTTTGCTGATCAAGGTTGGTTGAAGATGTTGAAGGCTTAGCATTTATCTTTATCAGTCTATTTCTATTCCTGTATTGGTGTCCTAGTCTGTTGGACATTTTTGTATTAGTCACTTGATGTTAAGACATTGTTGTATTTTATATAGTGGCTTCATGAACTGCTATTATGACGATGTATTTTCCGCTGCATTATTCTGTGACTGTTCTATGTCTGTGATGCTGTATTGATTCTCATTTACATTTATGTATTTATAATCCCATAATGATTCTTGTTTTGTATTATTTAAGTTGACATGTGTGGATTATTGTCAATTTAAATGGTCCAAATATACGGGTTGTTACAGTTGGTATCAGAGCTTCGGTTTCCCTAAAAACCTTAGTTTGTGATAATATATAAACTCATTAGAGATAGGGTAGCAATACCCTAGAATGAGGAGAATCGATTCAATATCCAAATCCTTTCATTTCAAACTTCTTTGATTTGTTGATTAGACTTTCCTTAAAAATTATATGATTTTCTATCCTTGGGCTTTAACAATCTCTTTGGTATTTCAGGATGGGTACCAGAGGAAACAATAGGGGAGGAAGGGGCCATGGTCCTGCTCAGGCTGCACCTGTCGCTCCAGCTCCTGTCAAATTCACCATTCTTAGTAAGGAGTATACACAGCTGGGAGGTATTAAGTTTTCTGGATCCGAGAACATTATAGAGGCTCAGCAATGGCTTAAAGGCTTAGAGAAGATATTTTCTGATCTAGAGATCACTGATGCTCAGAAGCGTCAGCTTGCTGCCTGGCAACTTCAGGATGCCGCGCAAGATTGGTTTGAATCAGTTACTTCTCGTATCGAGGAGAACACCATCACTTGGGCCTAGTTTAGGTATAAAATTATTTGGATTTCGTAGTCTAAATTCTTCTTTTAATCTTGGGAATGTTATTTATCTTGTCTATCTTTTGATTTGGGATACTTTCTCGGCACAATGGATGCCAGCTGCTGGGAAAACCCAACTTTATAGAGCTTTTATAGATCTTAAGCAAGGCAGTATGACCTTTTCGGAGTATGAGAGGAAATTCAACGAACTCTCCAAGTTCGGCCCGGGATTGATTGATACACCCCTTCTAAAGAACGAGAAGTTCATTTTGGGAGCTAGACCAGAGTATTATGACTTGCTTACTGGCCACACTCACTGCACCTTCACAGAGCTTGTTGACTATGCTCTTAGATATGAGGCAAAGCCTAGGGGACCTACTGCCAAGGCCACTCCTACTCAGCCCTCCTCTAGCCAGCCCGGGAAGAGAAAGATGAACTTTGATCAACAAAAGAAAGCTTGGTAGAAGACTACAGGATTGGGATATGCTCAGAAAAGCCCAATCGACCTTGCTAATATCACTTGCTTCAAATGCGATAAGAAGGGCCATTATGCTAATAGTTGTCCATCTACCGGAGCTGCTGTTCCATCACCTTCTACGACTAGGAAAGATTTATGCTATGTCTGCCTCCAACCGGGTCATTTCAAAAAAGACTGCCCACTGTATAAGCATGGCACACCATCTGGAGTATTTGCTATCACCACTCCTACACCGCCTGCTCAGGATGACCAAGGTACCTTACGAAGTACTTTTTCATTACATGATTTACCTATTAGGGTATTATTCGATACTGGTGCTTCTCATAGCTTCATATCTATTGATCTTTGCAATAAGCTCAACTTAGAACCTACTCTTGCTACTACTTCCTTATGCGTCTCCAACCCTATTGGAGGACTTGCCAACCTCAGTAGAATTTGTAAAGAGGTTGTGCTCTTGTATGGAAGATATCGATTCACTTGGGATTTTTATGTACTTGGCTTCGCAGTATTTGACATCTTGTTAGGTGTTGATTGGTTAAGGAAATTCGATGATGTTATTTCTTGCAAGGCTCGTTCTGTTTCTCTAGTCAATGACAAGGGCCTATCGCTTGTCATTGAATGCAAATCACCGTAGAAATATACCGGAAGCTTCATATTCTCTCTTGATGCTCACCCGGATGATCTTAGTACTACCCCTATTGTTCAGAAATTTCCCGATGTATTTGGAGAGGTCAACTCCCTACCGCCTAAACGGGAAATCAATTTCCGCATTGACCTTATGCCTGGAGCTACTCCCGTAGTTCTCCCTCACAGAAGGATGGCTCCTAAAGAAAAAGCTGAACTTAAAACTCAAATTGATGATCTATTTGCTAGGGGTTTGATTATGAGAAGTTGTTCTGAATGGGGCGCCGTAGTTGTATTTGTCACCAAGTCGGATGGGTCTCTTCGCATGTGTGTTGATTACAGGGAGCTGAACAAACGCACTCTCAAGAACCGCTATCTGATGCCTCGCATCAATGATTTATTCGATCAGCTCCATGGAGCTAAAGTTTTCTCCCAACTTGATCTTGCCACTGGGTTCCACCAACTCAGAGTAGCAGAGGATAGTATTCATAAAACAGCTTTCCGTACCGAAAATGGATTCTATGAATGGTTGGTTATGCCATTCGATTTGACCAACGCACCTGCTTATTTCGTCGACTTAATGAATCGAGTTTTCCGCGATGTACTTAACAAGTTTGTTATTGTTTTCATTGATGATATTCTCGTTTTCTCCAAAGACGAGAAGGAGCATGAGACACACCTTGCTTATGTTCTGGAAACTCTCTGAAATCATCAACTTAAGGCCAAATTCTCTAAATGCCACTTCTGGCGAGACGAAGTGAGATTCCTGGGCCACATAGTTTCTGAAAATGGGATTTCGGTCGATCCAGCTAAGATCGCCGTAATCAATGTAAGTTCTATCCTATTCGCTATTTCTATTCAATTCCTCTTATCCCTTTCTAATTTGAAATTTATCTACAGGATTGGGAGACTCCCAAAACTCCTACTGATATCCGTAGCTTCTTGGGCTTGGCCGGCTATTATCGTAGATTTATTGAGCACTTTGCCTGGATTCCTGCCCCACTCACTGCTTTAACCCGAAAGGATGTCAAGTTTATTTGGAGTGAGAAGTGCGAATCAGCTTTTAATAAGTTGAAGTGTAAGTTAACTTCAGCCCCAGTTCTTGCGGTGATCGATGGAAGTGAAGGATTAACTGTCTATACAGATGCTTGCCGAGAAGGTTTAGGCGCTGTTCTTATGCAAAACGGAAAGGTTATTGCTTATGCTGGCCGCCAGTTGAAGATCCATGAAGTAAACTATGCAACTCATGATCTAGAGCTCCTTGCAGTTGTATTTGCTTTGAAACTGTGGATGCATCATCTTTTGGGAATTAAATTTGAATTATTCACTGATCATAAGTCCTTGAGATATATCTTTTCTCAGAAGGATTTGAACCAGAGACAAGTCCGATGGCTCGAATTCTTAGCTGCATATGATCTCGACATCAATTATACTCCTGGGAAAGCAAATGTTGTAGCTGATGCTTTGAGCCGTAGCAAAGCATTGTCATGTTGTAATCTTGTAGAAGGCATGCTATTTCAGCTTGTTATCTCCTCATCTCTTGTGGATCGCATCAAAGCTAAGCAATATGAGGACACCTTGCTCTATCGCATGAAGGAGTTAGTTCTTGGTAGAGTTGGAAATGCCGATATTAAAGTGGGAGCACAGATAGATAGTAATGGAGTTCTGAGGATTGACAATCGTATTTGCGTTCCTAATGTCGATGGATTGAGACAAGAAGTGCTTAGAGAAAACCATCGGTCATCACTTTCATTTCATCCTGGTGTCACTAAGATGTACCGAAATATGAAGAGGTTATCTTGGTGGAGTGGGATGAAGAGGGATATTTCTATATATGTCAGTAGATGCACCACTTGCCAACAAGTTAAGGCCGATCACCAGTAGACAGCAGGATTACTTCAACCCCTAGAAATTCCGTGTTGGAAATAGGATCAGATTTCTATAGACTTCATTGATGGATTACCGAGGACCAGAAAGGGTAACGAGAGTATTGGGTGATTGTTGATAGGTTGACCAAATCTGCTCACTTTATTCCTGTTAAGACCACTCGTACTGCTTTGATTTTGGCCGAGATATATATGAGAGAAATTGTTAGGCTTCATGGAGTTCCATCTAGTATTGTGTGCGATAGAGACCCTTTATTCACTAGTAAATTCTGGAAGGCATTTCAGGACGTCTTGGGCACTAAACTGAATCCGAGCACAGCTTATCATCCTCAAACAGATGGCCAAACTGAAAGGGTGAATCAGATTTTGGAGGATCTGCTCCGAGCCTGCATTATTGATTTCGGTGGATCTTGGGAAGACCATCTCCATTTGGTTGAATTCACTTATAATAACAATTATCAAGTAAATCAAAAATTTCAATTTGAATAAGTAAATTTGAATTAAATTTTAACCACATTTATATTCAGGCAAGTATCGATATGGCACCGTTCGAAGCTTTATATGGACGGCCATGTAAATCGCCAGCTTGTTGGATTGAGCCTGGTGATCGATTAATTCTTGGCCCAGATATGATTATAGAAGCATCCGAGAAGGTTAATGAAATCAGAAGGAAGATGAAGACCGCACAGGATAGGCAGAAGAGCTATACTGATAGGCGTAGAAGAGATTTAGAATTCCAGGTTGGGGATAAGGTATTCCTTAAGGTATCACCCTTGAAGAATGTTATTCGATTTGGTCGTAGAGGGAAGCTCGCTCCTAGATTTGTTGGACCATTCACTATCACTGAGAGAATTGGTACACTAGCCTACAGAGTTGCATTGCCGGAGAAATTTGAGGGCGTGCACAACGTATTCCACGTTTCTCATCTTCGGAAGGTTGTACATGATCCATCCATGACCATCCCTATTGCTCAGTTAGATGAGGTTGATATTGAGCCGGATTTGACTATAGAGAGGAGACCACTTCGTATTGTTGATACGGATACAAAGCAACTTAGAAGGAAGTCGGTTAGCCTAGTCAAAGTCCAATGGAGTCCCGATGATCGTGATTGCACTTGGGAAACCGAGGAGAGTATCCGAGATTCTAATCCATAATTGTTTGTTGAAGGTAATTCCATTCTATACTCTTTACTATATTCAATAATCTATTCTGAATCCATTGTATCTCTGTTATCTGTTCTTCCACTCTTTACTTTGTTCCTTTTCGAGGACGAAAAGTTTTGAGTAGGGGCGAATGTAACGACCCTGAAATTCCGACCCAATTTTAAAAATTTTAGAACCGTTATTTTATTATAAAATGTGAAACTTACATACGATTTCAATCAACGTCCAAACTTTGTTTCTAAATTGTGCCTTGATGATTGTAGATATGGGTAAAGTTTCGTCGGAAAATACCGCAGTAAATTTCGTGCGCGTTTTACTGCACATCAGTTCATTTTAAAACGTGAAAATTTTTATCTTCCGAACCTAAATATTTTTACATAGAAAAATTCTAAATCATCTTCTGACAAAGACGTCATTTTTCGTTTTTCAAAATTCGGACATCTTTAGCTCCGTCGATCTTATTCTTCGGTGTTTTGCTGCATTCTCCGTAATAGAAATTTCAAATATTCACAAACAACTTCCGTTGCCATTCAAACTTCACATTTGGAATGCGCCTAGATAGACATAGGCGTACGCCAAATTTCGTCGAAAAATATTGAAGTAAATTTCGCTCGCCGAATTTACATATTAGTTTAAATTTTATGTGTAAATTTTCTATCGTCCGAACTTAAATATTTTTCACAATGTTGCATAAGAAAAATATTCTGATCATGACGGCGCATTTCGTTTCGTCAAATTCCGTTTTTAATTGCTAGTTAAATTGTCGCTCGAGAAAATGGTTCAATAAGATTCACCACTTCGCAAACAATGTCAAACCATCAATATCTTTATACCGTTGTGTCCGCCTCGCCGCGCTGATCAAAACGGTATATTTGTTTGTGTCAATCGGAGTTCGGCGTTGCAAGTTATTAATTGGTTAACGGAGTACAAACTGGTCCGTTACGCCATACAAACCGGTACCAACTCTCCAATGCTCGGAATTCTAAGGGCCTCGTCCATTCAGAAACCCAACAGCCATTGCGGTTACCAAGGTGATTAGACTGGTGCTTTTGAGCTTCTGTATCTTTTTATATAAGGTAGCCGTCTTCATTTATATCTCTGCAAAATCCCCTGCTCTACATCAATTACCAGCTCACCTCATTAAATTGCACTGCATTTTGCTTTTCTCTGGTACGTCTCTGCACTTCCTTCCTCCTTCTTCTTCTCTATTTTTTTTTGAAAAGAAACTTCTGTAAAACTCTCCCCCTCCACATGCAAACCCATGCAACCACCCCACCTTCGACAGTCCAGCAGTCCGCCCTGCTTCGCCACCAGCCACCCTATCCCACTCCCCTCCGCCCTGCTTCGCCCCGGCCACCAGCCCGCCACCAGCCACCCTATCCCACTCCCCTCCGCCCTGCTTCGCCCCGGCAACTCGCCCACGCCACCAGCCTCCTCCGCATTCCCCTCCGTCGTCCCACTCCCCTCCGCCCTGCCGCCCCAGCCCACTGCCGTCCTCATCCCACTACCGCCCCAGCCCACTGCCCCGCACCCAGCCACCCACCGTCCCCGCGCCCAGCCACCCACCCCGTCCCCGCGTCCAGCTTGCGCCCAGCCACCAGCCTGTCCCTGCGCCCAGCCACCAGCCCGTCCCCGCGTCCAGCTCCGCCCAGCCACCCAGCCCCGCCTGCCGTCCCCACCTGCCCCGCTTCCTCTTCCCCACGTCCAAATTCAGTTGTTTATGAATAGTACAGCATAGTTTCAGTTTTATATATACTGCAGTTAAGTAATATATGTTATGTAGTATGTTTCATATTTTATTTAATTTATCAAATTTAAGGATATAAATTATATATATTTTAACAAACTTTGCGTGTTGTTTCAGTCACCGCTCCAGATTCTTAGGACATCGCTTCGGCTCATTCGCTCTCGTCCTGACTTGTTTGTTCGTGTTCGTGCTTGTGTCGTCTATTTTATCTATTCGTCTTCGTGCTTCGCCGTCATCTTCTTCAACCACGTAAGGTGAATATTTTATTCACGACTCAATCTATTATGCTATGATAATCAAGTGATAATTGTTGTTAATATTAAATTTGGATATTAGATTGTTGATTGTTAAAATTTGGTTGAAATAAACTGTTAATTTCTAAAAATTGACGCAATGTATTGTTTAATTTGATTAAACATGTTGAACTGTAATATGATATTAATTAGGGTAAATAATAGTGACATTAAAATTGATATGTACGATTGATGTAGAAATTTGATAACGGACACCAAGTAAAATTCATAATGTAATAATCTTTAATCCGCAGGAAATAATAGTGTGGATTCTAGGAATAATTGTATTAATTTGCATAATAACAAATGTGAGTTAATATTATTATTTCGGGATTATTTGAATCAATTGTTAAATTGTTATGTATGTTTGCTATTGCTTGTTTATTTACTTTGACACCATCCCAGTTATCACACTGCAAGTTCCCTTTGCTATGCTTTGTTTTATATTGAATGATATCGGGTTGAAATGATAAATACCCACTTAAACAACTTGGCCTAGGATAGACAATTAAAAATAAGAAACCCGATTGGTCAACAAAAATTATTTTGAAATTGAAATCTATTTGAAATTAAGGAATGAACTTAACAATTTGTTTGGAAATTTAGTAACAAACTTAATGGATTTGATTTATGGATTAAATCGAAATAAATTAATAGGAATAAATTAATGGAGTTTAATTGAAACGGATTAATAAACCTATTTAATTGAATAAAATGAATTGGCAAATTTATATGAAATGAGATTTAAAAACAAGGAAGTTAGAATTTAATAATTTGAAAATTTATTAGGTTGTTAGCTTTAGATTTAAAATCGGTTTTAATTAAATAGATTTGAAACTTGACATAAATTAAGTTTGAGATTTGGAAAATTTGACTTAAGTGGAATACGAAACTAACTAAAGTTTTATGGATTTAATTTAGTGATAGTTTAAATTTAAAATGATTTTAAATTTAATAAAATTGGTTTAATCAAATTTATGATTATGGTTAATGTATCGATGAATGTAAATACGAATTGAAATGAATAGAATTTGGTTTAAATGATGTGAACTAAAATTTACCATTAAACCGAATTAATTGGAGTATTAACTAAATTTAATAAGTGAGATTTATTAAATTGAATTTGAATACTTAATTATATTGTTAACTCAAATGTTAGACCACAAATTTCATCGGGAAATATGATTTTAAATATCTGAAATAAATTGAATCGTGAAATGTCAAATTTTGGAAGTCAAATTTGCACCTTGACTTTTGGACTTTGATTTGTTTAAACTTTAACTTAAATGACCATCGGGTAATAAATACGTAGTTATTAAAGAGACCGGGATCGGATATGGACATACTCTCTGTCGATACCGAAAACCACTTTAATAACTATTACACGCGAAGTGTTGATCCAGAACGAAGTGGATGGTTTGGTGAACGCGTTGACTGAAGAAAGAGAACGATATTGGATGACCCCTGACATGACTAAAACAGGAGCCGCGCCTGGCCATTGAGGTTCGCTACCTCTAGCGGACACACTTCTTCGATACCATATCTATTACTTTTGTGATTCGATTTGGGTGCACCCCTTGATTTGGAAGTGTTGTTTCGCAGTGTTGAGGTAGTAGCTGCTATGCTCAACATCAGTCCGGATCACGCAACTACTAGTATCCTAGTTGGTATCGCCTCATGTACCTTGTCATACTGATTATCCTATTCGCGACCACTACGTTTTGGTTTGTACCTTTAGTATATGGATTGCCCTCTGGTGACTTCCGGTTTTGGGGAAACTACGGTCTTGTATATGCTCTTGGGAATAAAATGTGTTAAGGGGATTATGGTAACACCTTAACACTATTTTAATATCGTACTTTACTGATTAGACATTATCTATCTATCGTATTCTATTGTAAATATAGATAGTTTATCGGATCCTTAGAGATGTTATTTTATCCATCTTTAAGTTATGAACTATTCCCTTGCACTTGATTTTATTGTATAAGATTTTGAGTCCTGACTCGAGTGTTTCTTTTGTATATGCTCGGGTCAGTCTGAAGCTATCCAGTTTGCTGATCAAGGTTGGTTGAATATGCTGAAGGCTTAGCATTTATCTTTATTATTCTATTTCTATTCCTGTATTGGTGTCCTAGTCTGTTGGACATTTTTGTATTAGTCACTTGATGTTAGGACATTGTTGTATTTTATATAGTGGCTTCATGAACTGCTATTATGACGATGTATTTTCCGCTGCATTATTCTATGACTGTTCTGTGTCTGTGATGCTGTATTGATTCTCATTTACATTTATGTATTTATAATCCCATAATGATTCGTGTTTTGTATTATTTAAGTTGACATGTGTGGATTATTGTCAATTTAAATGGTCCAAATTTACCGGTTGTTACACGTGTTGAATGGAGAGACTGTACATAACCACTAAACGCGTGGCGCTGACCGACTGACTTGACTTGACCCTGACTGAGCGCATGTGCTGCATCACTCTTTATTTTCATTGGAATTATTTTATTTAAAAATGGTAGTATTTCAAATGGTTTTCTATTTGACTTAGTCAAAACAGCCGTTCAACAATTTGCCCGCAAGAACAAAAACATGTTCCGTCATTTTATTTTTCCATTAGTAAATATCTCGTCTATTTAATTAATAGATAGATGGATTGAGACAGAACATACAACCATCTTTTATCATCCATTCTCTGCCATTGTCGTTTTCTACTCGAGCAGAGTAATAAAATTTAAATGAGGATGCTAGCGAGTCGACGGTCTTCGGTGCAATGGACTATCGATATTTGACATCGAGGATGTTTTTCCTAGAGTGGCATTGCGCACTGAGTACCTTACACAACTTCAACAGGGGTGGAAAAACTCTTAAAAAAGTGATAGAGCATGCGACTCAACCACGAAGAGTTCACTTCGGTGATCCAACTATAACAATTTTAAGATGTTTCTCATACAATGGCTTCGATTATCGACGACTCTGCAAGTAATGACGCATACAAACGATTCAGATTTGAGGCGCTTCATTTCGAAAGATGGAAGCAAAAGATGCAATTTTATCTACCAGTCAAGAAGATGGTGTATGTTCTAAAAACTGAAAAGCTCATTCTGCCTAAACAACCGATGGACAACCCTAAAAAAATTGCAGGATTGGAATGATCGTGACACTACAAGAACACAGGGCTATTCCGACGGCAATTAGCCGTCGACGGCCGTCTAAAGCCGATGGTATAGCCGTCGAAATAGCGTACACGGTTTTTGTCAACTTTCGACGGCGTCGACGACAATCATCCGACGTCTTATCGACGGCTTCTAACGGAAAAATAGCGATGGTCTTCGACGATCAAGGAGGTACACGTGGATCCACTCGTAACCAATAATCCATCGGTAGACGTCGATAGCCATCGAAAGATTCTGACTCGTAAGCCATCGGTCGCTATCGAAAATATGGGTTTTTTTTTGCGCCTATTCGACTTTCACCAAATCTACATATATATCAATGTACCTCTCAACTCCAATTCCACATAGATAATTCAGATATATATATATATATATAACACAACCAACATCACATATTATACCAACAACAATATTAACCATAATCTCCAATATATACAAAATCTCAGACTCCAATATATACAAAGTCAAGATCATAAACTTCAATATATACAAAATCAACCATCCAACATCCTCAAACATCCAACAAAATACAGGCCAATCAACGCCAAACATCAAACAACTCCACAAAATGTACCAAATCAATACAGCACATCCAATCTCTCATCAAAGTGTATCAAACATACCAAAACAAATCATCCTCACCAACTCCAAGTCAACATATACAACATCCAAGCACAAACACAGAAAAACGTACCTATCAAGAGTCGTCCTCGCCTTTGGAAGCACCAGACGACAAAGGAAATGAACCATGTTGCTACACGTACTCCACCAAGCGATGATTCAACTGCTCCATCTATAAAGCGCGAAGACGGTCCTGCTCCTGCAGCTGCTCGACCATGGCTCTTAGCTATTTTATCTCGGATTTGTCCTGCTCTTTTTTGTACGCTTGTTGAGATGCCCTAGCCTGCCAATAGAAAAAACTGTTATAGAACTTTTCGACGACTTTTATAACAATTGTGTAACTTTTATAAGATATTTTATTTTTATAAATTGCCGCTTGGTTTCCATAACCAAAACGCCGATTTCGCTGCGCCGGATCCATGATGGAGTCAAAAGTAGCATCTTCCTTCTCGCGAGTCAACTCATCGCGATTAGATCCCTCTAGCATCTGTGCCCGTGCCTCTTGAAACTTTTCCTACAATGCCAAAAAAATTACAATTGAAATTAACATAACATTATTTTAATTCTTCAAAGCCAATTACTTAAACTAATCAATATTAATACTTTAAAATTCAAAATATGCACACATATGCAGCCGTCGCCTTATCCTCATCTTCCCATGCATATGTAAGGTTTCCAGCTTCGTTCGTTTGCTTTATGGCATGAGTATGAGCAAATACTTCCATGTATGAGACCGGACATCGACGCACTCTTTCCTGCAATAAATAATGTATATATATTACTGTCTATATTAACTGTTTATTAATTATTTTTAACATAAACTATATAAATGTAATAACTGTTTATAATCGCAATTAATGAATTTACAAAATCCTCACGATGATGCTGGAATGACTTGGAACCACCACGATGTGTTACTGGGTTCTTATTTCTATTCGCAGAGTTCCTCTGTGACTTCACCTACAAATTTAAATAATTGAACAATATATTTAATAGCTGTAAAACAAAGTAATGAGATATATATGATAGATTAATTACCTTGAACTCATCGTTGTTCCACTAGGCAACCCAAGCATCCCATACACTGGCACCCATCTAGTTCGGTTTCTTCCCAGCTCTCCTAAGGCTCGACATCATGTCTCGATAATTTCTCGCTATCTTAGAATTCCAATGGCGCTGCAAAAGGGAAATGTCCACTTTCTGCAGATCTACGGAACCCTACACATTGAGAAAATTAAATATAAGTTGTACATTTTTAAGTAGTCAACAAATTGTAAAACGGTAATTTATAAATATGTAAATTTAAACTCACCAAAAAGCCCTGCCAGATGCTCTCTCTGATCGGGTCAAGGATCTTACTCCATCGGGGCCAACAACAAGTCATCCTACTCATACATGCCTGCTTGGAAATACTAAGAACCACTCCCGTGACTCTAGCTCAAATCCCCTATGTTAAATTTGAAACATAACTTTAGACTATTATATATATCATACACAAGATATTTCTAATGCTATGCTACTAATTTTAATACTTACAGTCCATCGGCTTTGGGCTGTAAATACACTACTGGTTGTGCTGCTGGCTCTGAAGGGCCACTGTCATCACCTCTATTCCTTCTTCGAGAAGAAGAGGGGGAACCAAAGTGGGAAGAGCTACACCTTCGAAAAAAAGACATAATACTTGTCACGTACATATCAATTTATTATGTCAGAACATATTATTCATAATAATTATGAGAAAAGATATCATAATTGATGAGAAAAATGTAACATGAATAATTACATAAATTACCTTATATTAAATTGTATATTAGCAATCAGTCCTCGTCTTTTTCTGATTCGGACTCAGTTTCGTACTCTATATCGTTTTCCTCTGTAGTTTCAAATGCTTCTGCTAATACATTTGATTCATCATTTAGAGGTCCAAAATCCGTGTGATCGTCCGTTATTGTTATTTCAACATTTTCCTCGATATATGCTTGATAGGCTTATTCGTCTGGAATATTCTTTCCATCAAACGTAAATCTTGCCTTCGTTTTAAAAACTGCTGACCGGTCTGCTTCATCCAAAAATCGCTAATAGTCCACAACAAAGAAGCAAACATCCAAAAAAAATTGATACGTCGTATGTTTCAACTCCTTCATACCACAATGTTTTCAACTCTTCGATTAACGGTTGTAAGTAAACATTGATTCCCTATGTCGGATCATCTGGGCCAGGGACGATAATTGTGAGAAACATACATGGAGTTTTCATACACATCCACTGAGGTAGATTGTAAGGTGTAACGATTATAGGCCAAGATGAATATTTAGAACCAAGCTGGGAAAACGGTGAAAATCCATCCGTACATAAACCAAGCCTAACGTTACGGCGCTTCGTTACGAAAGCGGGATATTTCTTATCAAAATGCTTCCATGCTTCTCCATCAACTGGGTGTGTTAACGTACTTTCTTCCAGTGTTCTCACACTTTGTCATCTCATATAATACGCTATTACAGATGATGCATATAACCTTTAAATTCTAAGAGTGATAGGTAAGTAATGCATACGCTTGCATGGAACTTCTTTTTCCTTCTTTTCTTGGTTTGTATCTTTCCTGGTTACATATTCTGCAATTCCTAAGATTGATGTCTTCTTTCCAAAACAACGTGCAACCATTTAAACAAGTATCTATTTTTTTGATACGGCAACCCGAAAGCAGACATAAGTTTTTTTACTTCATAATGATTTTACCCATTAAATTATCGGGTGGCATATGTCGTTTAGCAGCTTGTACAACAGCTGTAAATCCGACTTCTGTGAGGTTGTATTTTGATTTCATCGCAATGTACTATGCAGTTACTGATAATTAAGTGCCGCTTGTACAACCATTCCATAAGGGTTTCTTAGCAACATCCAATAAATCATATATTTTTTCGCTCCAACAGTTGTTTCCTCTTCCATGTTAAATCGTCATTATCAACTTCAACGGTAGGGATTATTCATCGTGTTGCATCTTCAACCATATGCTCTATGAGATTTTTCGTACTAATTTCATCACCAACCTCCTCCTTTGACTGTTCTTGATTAGATGCTACAATTTCTCCATGACGATCCCACACCAAATAATTCAGCACAAAACCGTATTGGCGCAAATGAACTCTAACCATATCCGGTATCAAATGCTTCAACGGTTTGCACATACTACATGGACAACAAATTTCTTCATCGTTTCCATTATTACTTAAAGCGAATTCAATAAACACATGTACCCCAATACAAAAATATTCACTTATTAAGCCTCCTATTTTCCTTCGTTGTTCATACATCTAGCTCCAATCAGTAAAATAATTGACCATTGTTCCTACTTTAAAACCTATAATAGGAATTAAAATTAGTATTAATCATTTAATTTTATAGATTGACATTATATTTTTTAATTAAAAGGTATTTATTTATAATGTTATTGAATTTGTTAATTTGTGCTTTTTTGCATCTTCTTGCACCTTTTTGCGCATTGAAATTGCTTTTACACCTTTTTGCGCTTTTTTGCGCCTTGAATTGGTTTTGCGCCTTGAAATGAATATAATATTAAATTTTTAGCTTCTATATTATTTTTTGCTTTAATGGTCGGTCATCCTACTTCCCATTACAAACACAGTAGTAACTATATTTCATAAATCCATTCATTTTAAACGATTTTACAAAATTTCGGCAGCACTTCCCTTGTGTTCCCTGTATCGTACACAAATGCGTGTACACAAGGAACAAAAAGGAAGTGCTATCGAAATTTTGTGAACCGTTTAAAATGAAATGATTTACGAAATGTAACTACTTTATAGTATTTGTAACTTGTCCAATACATGGACAAATCCGACAAATATTGTATCAGATGAATATGCATGTTCGTTTTGTAATAAAAACGAATATTCATATAACGATCATATACAATACTTGTCAGACGGGGCCAAAAACTCTCTCAAGGATATTAATTTTATATAGCTAATTCATTTATGCATTGTAATATTCTAGTAATTATATAATATATATTTTTCCATTTTATATAAAATCGTTTATGTTTTCAATTAAAATAAATTATTGATACAATATTATATTTCAAAAAATAAACTTCATAATACTCCCATTTATTTATTTTATTGGATTCCACATCCAAGTAAACTAGATTTTTTATATAAACTATCAATGGATAATCTTCAATAATAATAATTAAATTGACATTTTAGCACATTAATTAAAACTAAATCATCACACCAATTAACACATAAAATAATCAACATAAGTTGATCATAATTATATTTTAATTATCGGATTTACACACTTACAACCGTAATTAGCATACAATTAGGCTAAAATTAGGGTAATTATCAGATTTACACATTTATAACCATAATTAGCATACAATTTCAATCAACATACAATTAATGCAAACAATCAAGGGGCTAATATCATCAAATATAACTACAAATTAACACTAATTTAACATATTAGGGTAAATTAAAATTAGAGAAAAATACCTTTTTTCGAAATAGAAGCGTCGGAGGTCGAAGAGGAGAAGTCGAAGGTGCTTCTGGTGGTGGCGGATGTTGGCCGGCAGTTGGTGGTGGTGCTGGGCGAATTGGGGAAGATAGGGTTTTGGATTGAAGAAGGAGTAGGGAAGTTAAAGTTTCAGCTGTTGTAATCTCAATATACTCGCGAAATTCCAACGGCTATCGACGGCCGTCGACGGCCTTAGTTCCGTCGGTTATCGATGGCTGTTGACGGCAACTACATTTTAATTACAGAAAAGCCACAGAGATGACGAGCCGTCGAAAGCCATCGGAAAATTCCATCGGCGGCCGTCAGAATGTTGTTGTCGCTATATACTATTTCTCTTGACTTCTTTTTCTTATTTTTATGTGTGTTTTTTTACTAGTAGGAAATAACCTTAACAGCCTCTACTCGTGTCCGAGCTCATCTGAGAGCTAGATTCGCCTCAATTACTTGTCTCTTTCTCCACTCAAGTTAGCTTCAGCTATTTCAAGAGCTTGTTGAGCCTCTTGCGGATCAGTACTCATCTCCGCATCATTTCCTAAAATGGTGATCTCATTATTACTTATTCTAGCGAAACCACCCATCAAGGCTACCGTTAACCATTGGTCGTTAGTGTGACTGCCCTTATAAAAAATAGGCTCTCAATGGCTTGAGTGACGACCTGATGGCTATTACAACTTAGACAAATCGGTAAAGAAGATCTGCAATGCACTACAAAAGAAATATGACAATGAGGAAGTTGGAGCAAAAAAGTATGCTATAAGCCGCTATTTGAAGTTCCAGAAGTTAGAAGGAAGATCTTCAGAGGTGCAGTCCTATGAGTTTCAAAAGATTGTGCATGAAATCATCTCCATAGGTATAGCTTTAGATAAACAATTTCAAGTAGTTGTGTTGATAGATAAATTACCCCTTATTTGAAAAGATTTAAAAAACATTCTCATGTATAAGACTAAGAAGTTTTTCTTGAAAAGTTTGATCACTCATTTTCGTATTGAGAAGGAAGCCCGAAAACAAGATAAAAAAGATAAAGTGTTTGGTGTTTCTAACAACAACACTAAAAAATCCACTAATGCAGTTCTAAAACTCACTGCTAAAAATTTCAAAAATCAAGACCATAAAGAATCAGAACCATAACAATCAGCCTCAGAACAAACAGCAAACTGCCCCTATAAAGCATGACACTGGACTGTTGTTCTTATGTTACAACTATGAAAAATTAGGCCATATGCTATGCAAGTGTCGAAATAGGCCAAATCCTGCACTGGAGGTTAACCTGACTAAAGAAGCCCCGGTGGCTATGATTTCAAATATTAGCCTAGTTGGTGGATCAGAAGGGTGGTGTGTAGACATTGGTGCTTTTTACCATGTCTGTAGTGATCATGAAATGTTCAAAACATATAGTGTCATTGATGACATGAAAGTGCTGTTGGGAGATTCTCACACTACTATTGTTGTTGAGGTTGGTAATGTGGAGTTGAAGTTTACCTCTGGAAAGTCCTAAAGATATGATGCTTGCTCCAAAGATGAGAAAGAATGTAATGTCTAGTTTCTTGTTAAATAAAGCTGGTTTTAGTCAAACTACAAGGTCTGATTTGTACGTTATCACTAAGAATGATGTTTTTGTTGGTAAAGATATTATTGTAGATAGAATGTTTAAGTTAAATGTTTAATGTAATAAAGTTCGTAGTTTTGCTTATATGTTTTGTACTTTTAATATTTGGCATGTAAGACTTTGTCATGTTAATAAGTGACTTATTCATAACATGAGTAATTTAGGCTCAATCACTGAAGTATCAACGAATGATTGAGAAAAATGTGAATTTTGTAGCCAATCTAAAATAACTAAAAGCCCACATAAATATGTGTTTAGAGAAACAGAATCTTTAGATTTAATCTATTATGATATATGTGAATTTGAAGGTAAATTAACTAGGGACGGTAAATGCTACTTTAATAATTTATCAATGATTGCTCTGATTTTATCTATGTATATCTGATGAAAAATAAAAGTGATGTATTAGATATGTTTAAATTATTTATCGTTGAAATTGAAAATCGGTTACCAAGAAAATTAAGAGATTTCATAATGATAGAGGAACAAATTATGAATCTAACTCGTTTATTGAATATTATAATTCGAATGGCATAATTCATGAAAGCACTGCACCATATTCACCTGAAATGAATGGTAAAGCTGAAAATAAATTAGACATTTACTGAATTTGTAGTTGTCATTTTACTGAATTTTGGTACCGCATCACATTTATGGAGGCAAATTTGGTAAAATTGTTTGTTATTTATTAAATGGAATTCCTAAATCTAAGATAAAAATATCACCTTTTGCGGTTTTTAAAAATCATAAACCAAATCTATCTTATTTTAGAACTTAGGGTTGTTTAGCATATGTTCGTATCGCTGATCCTAAAAGAATTAAAGTAGCAAGTAAAGTATATGAATGTATTTTAATTGGTTATGTTATTAATAATAAAGCATATATATGTTTTGATTTTAATGCTCGTGTTATTATTGAATCAAATGATGCTGATTTATTTGAATAGAATTTTCCATTTAAATTGAGAAATAGTAGGGAACATCTACTACGTTATTCCAACGATTAAGAATAATGAACATACCGAGGAAATAGAAACTGCGCTTTGAAGAAGTAAAAGAGCTAGAATAACTAATGATTATGTTCTAGAAGATCATACTTATTACACTATAAGAGGACCCTGTTAATCAAAAAGAAGCTTTCTCTTCTTTAGATTTAGACCTTTAGTAAGAAGCTACAAATGATGAAATTGAACCTCTTGAATCTAATAAAACATGACATTTAGTTGGTTTACCTCCAAGTTGCAAAACTATAGGTTGTAAATGGATGATTAGAAAGAAATTGAAACCTAATGGTACCATTGACGAATATAAGTCTTGTCTATAGCCAAAGGATTTAGGCAAAGAGAAAATGTTGACTTTTTAATACATTTCCACTTGATAATATAATACATCTAATCGAGTGTTAATTTTTCTTGCTTCAATACATGAATTATTAGTTCACCAAATAGATGTTAAAACTTCCTTTTAGAATGGTGAAATAGAAGAAGAAATTTACATGGATCACTGAAGTTTTGTTATCCCTAGTCAAGAAAATAAAGTTCGCAAATTGGATAAATCTCTATATAGTCTTAAATAGGCACCTAAACAATGGCATGAAAAGTTTGATAATTTAGTTGTATTACATGGTTTTAAAGTAAATGAAAGTGGCAAATATCTTTATTACAAAATTAGAGGATAACATTTGCACTATCATATGTTTATATATAAATGATTTACTTATATTTGGTTCATGTATTCATGCGGTGAATTCTATTAATTCTATATTATGTACCAATTTTGATATGAAAGATCTTGAAGAAGCGAGTGTGATCTTCGTATTAAGATTATTAGGTCTAAAAAGCGAATTTCCTTCGTATTAAGATTATTAGGTCTAAAAAGTGAATTTCTTTAGACCAATCTCACTATATTGAGAATATGTTAAAGAAATATAATTACTTTGACTGTAAACCTACCAATACACCATATGATCATGCTGTAAAACTATTTATGGACATTGATGAATGTGTAAGATGGTCTAACTATGCAAGCATCATTGGCAGCCTTCGCTATGTCACTTACTATACTAGATCTAACATAGCTTATGTCATAGGATTATTGTGCAGGTTTACTAATAGGCCTACCATAGAGTATTTGTATGTTATTGAAAGGGTTGTGAGATACCCTAAAAACTATGAACCTTGGATTACATTATCAGAAGTTTTTAGCTGTCATTGAAGGATGTATCAATATAGACTGGAACACTTTATCAGATGACTCCAAAGCAACTAGTGAATGTATTTTAAATATAACAGGTGCGATAGTTTCTTGAAAATCTAAGAAAAATAATATTTATGCTCAATCCATTATGTAGCCTGAGTTGATAGCACAAGCTACAGTGATTGAATTTTAACCTTTATAGTTTTATTTACATATAAATTTAAATAATTAATATTTAATTCATTATTTGTCAAATAAATCATTTATTTAATTGAGCATTTTAATTAAAAACATAATAAATTTCGAAAAATTATTTTAATTTACCTTAAACAATTTAAGATAAATTTTCTACTATAACCTTTATAATTGCATATACATATATCATAATATATATGTAAATTAATTAATTAAAATTTAATTAATTATTATTTGATCGAATCAATTAATTAAATATATAATAAATTTTGGAAAATATTAAACTAATTTTTGTAAACAATTTTGAGAAATTTTTAATTTGTTTGATAACATTGATAAAATTTGCTTTCATATTTTAAATATAGCATTCAAATTTAAATATATTTTAAATTTAAAAAGTAGCTTCTTGGACTTACTCCACCAATTAGGCAGGCCGATATCCAGGAAGGAGAGAATACTTGATTATTCAATCCCAAATCTATACACCATTCTTTTAGACACCTATTGACTAGGTAGACTTAATTAATTGTCCCTAAAGTTGCTAACTAGACCGCATCAAGCATTTGGGCTCTAATATCATAGAAGAAACTGGCATGATCTGTAGTGGGTAAAATATGTAGATTTAATAAAAATCCTAATTGGATCATAATGGGCCTATGAAGTCCAATGGTTTACACTAGATCCAATCTAGTAATTAAATAAAATCATATTTTATTTGAACTTATTTTATATTTATCAATTATTCACATTAATTAGTTAAACTAAATGTTTATATGGATGTATCAAATATACATTTAACGATATAACAACATAACATAATAAAATATAAACATGTGTATAACTATATATACATACAGGCACACAAATATATTGGGATTTATATCTATTGCTATATATATATATATTACACTTACATATACATATGAAAATTTCATATAAACATCAGGAATATAATTGTCTAAGTATATACATATGTTTGATATATTATAATATGTTTATATGGTTTGTGCATGGATATTTATAGTACTATATATACTAAATATATATAAATGTGTGTGTGGTATTTGGTTGCCACTTTTATATATTTAACATATGTACATATATAAAAATATGAAAACAATTCTATATAATAAAGTAAGATAATTTCAAAATAAGCGAACGCTTGATTGGAAGTGAAGATGGTAATAAAGTTTCACATTAAATCTAGATCTAATCAAATCCGAATTAAAAGGAAATAGAATGAGGTGCTATTTCAAAATTTCTCTATTTTAACACTAACTAATAATAGATTCAATACCATAGAGAAAATTTCGTACTTGATCACACGAAAATATCCAAACTTTAAAATTACAAATCCAAAATAACACATTCAACATGAAAAAGAATTGCAAAATAATATTATCATAATTTAATATTTATGTAAATTTAGTGACACAATTAATTTGAAACATTGCATATACGCATATACATAAAAATATATGTTGTAATTTAATATCTTTAGTTCAAAACTATATATTTGACTAAACAACGAATTTGAATATATTAATTTAAAAAAAAACTTAACCAAGGGATTCGACTTAATGTCAGTTTATAATCTTGAAACCATTAAATTGAGGCATATAAACATATAAATAGGCACAATTCAGTTAATTAAAAATTAAATCCATGTTTGTATGTGAATTAAGTTGTGATAACGAAGGTAAAATTTTGTTACAATAAATCAAATCTACTTTAGCAATAATCTTAAATCTAACAAATAACATTAGTACACAAAATAAATCAAATAACAAATTGATTTTAAATTAAGGTTAATTAATTTAATTGCGATAATAAAAGTAAATTTGGTAACAATCAAATATGTTTTGACCAACGATTTCAAATTCAACAATAGTATCAATACCAAAAAGTTAAATCATACACAAAATAGATTTTACATTCACATAAGGATTAAAATAGATTCAAAAAGTGGCAATTCAACATACACATATGTGGGTTGGGTTGGGGTTAAACATTAAGAGTGAGTATAAATAGAAAGAAAACAAACCCTAATAGTCTTTCCCATTGTAATACTTTAATTTGAGATTTCTTCTTGAATCTCAAAGTAGATCTATGCTAGTTTTGCAAAAGAAGGATGAACCACTTAGCTTTTATTTTATTTGATGTTTTCATTTGATTTGAAGTTGATTTTGTTCTGGAAGGGATAAATATTTTCGTCCATGGTTGTGGAGTGGAGGAAAGAAATAAAAATGGATGAATTAATTAATGAGAACATAGTTAGCGAAATGGTTTTATTTGAATGAATGAAACCTTTCTCTTTCTTTCAATTAAAACCTTCCCAATTGATCCTTTAATTTTCTCTCACTCCACCCTTTCTCTTATCCGGACATGACCAATCAAACATGCCATTAAATGGCATGAAATTTTCATAAATCTCTTCATGCAGTTATCTTTTATTTAAACCCATTTAAAGTTATGCCGATACTTTATATTGATATGCGCAAATATAACCTTTATATATGCACTAAAATAATTACAAATAACTCTCAAACATCAAATAAATTAAATAGTAATTAATATTTCTCAAATATTAATTAATTTAATTCATTTACAATATTTTATAAATTGATTAAATCATGTGGTTTTTTGGAGAATTCACAAATACAGTTGTGTAACTTAGAGGTGTCAATTCGATCAGCAATCAATACTGAACAATTCAAATATTAACGTTCATACATCAATTTAGCTAATGATGTGATAGTTTGGTTGTTCATCGCTTATAGACCTTTTTAGTAAATCAAATTTCACACTCTCTTTGGCGGTACCATTTAGCAACAATTATTTACTCACATTCTCTTCATCAGCACTATGTCTATTTAGGATTAAGGAATTTGGTTTTGGTAGAAATTATAATTTGATCCTTATTCAACTCAGCTTGTCCATAAAAAATGTCTTTTTTTCTTCAATAATAACATTTATTATTAACTGTACTACTCTAACCAAAGGTTTTGAGTTTGAGTTGACTACAGTTGAATGTGATACTAACCTCATACAAATGAGAAGATGAATTCTTTACTGAACAGTGCTTCACTTCCAATGTTTAACTCAGATCCAACTATAGTTGCTCGATGGACTGTCATGCCATAATTTAACTATAATCAAAGTGGAGTATTCACCTTGAAGTTCAATAGTATTCTTAAGTCAGGGGAACTGTGTAACATCGTATTATGAGATTTGCTATTTGACCTAGTTGTTATTAACAAATAGGAAACTCTCCGATGGATCATTCCATAGTTATCTAATAATTACATGTGCGTAACCCCTTGTTGCCCTAAGAAACCATGAGTAATATAGTGCTCAACATTTGGAGAGCGTTACGCACTTTAGTATCAACGGATGTATCAAAATCCTTTCTCGAAACATCTTGATCGGGAATATTTAAAACAACATATGTGATAATTTTCTTATGATTACAACAATTTTAATTATTATCACATAACATGTTACTTAAGGGTTTCCCATTTAAATACTTTAAATTGATTACTTAATTAATTATATCACTATGTAGCAAAGTATATAATAAAAATTAAAAATCTTAATTACTAAAAAGATTGGTTATAGAGTTAGATATATGTAACGAATTACATAATTACCCCTAGGGCATACCCCTATCTCTCTCGGTCGTGTAGTAGAATTACCTTCTTGGAACATATTAAAATTTTTAGAGGCCATATAAGATTATTCTCGAAAACTATGTGTGGTTCGATAACCACGCTTTACTGGGATGGGGGATAGTTGGTGTGCTAGTAGTGCCACCAATGGTAGAAAAGGAGGAGTTGAGATATTGCAAAAATAACATCCAAGGTGGAGGAGTACTCAATTCATATGCACTTAGCTATAATTAGTCGCACTTTTATTTAGGTGAGTAGTCTACCTTACCTCCTAGGTTAGGAAAAAAGAGAGTACCCAAACCTAAATAGTCTAGGTAAGAATTTAGCCCCCTAACTAGCCTAGGTCGAGAGAAGCTATAGTAACTTTGATAAAATGGTTGGCATTGAGTAGGAAAATCGTGTGATCTAAGTCACCCAGTGGATATCTCACTCAGGTTACCCGATTGAGGTCTCGGTTGAATTTTTCACCCAAGCCCACATACGTGAGTCACTTTGTGTTAGTTGACCATGTTACCAAACTCATTATGGAATATTATAGTGAAGCTTTAATCATAGGTTGATATATTTCAAGCATAAGACGATTTAATTCATTAAATCTCAATAAAATGTAGCTATTCATATAGACAACTAATTGTTGCATGAGATGAAATGATATTGAAATATGTGTTGCAATGTTAACCGAATGACATATTTCTACTATTTAAAGTAACTATGTATTTCACTTAAATAAAGTTTTCAAGAGATCGAATTGTTTCTTTACCATAACAACCCTCTCCGAAATGAGGCTAATATTCAGCCCAATGAAAGCCCATCGAACCTTAGGCCCATTCCAAAGTTGGCTATCGGTTGGTAAAACTGAACAGTATACAGATCTATCTATCTATGCTTCCAAAATTTCAAAGGAAAGGGATAAAATATAATAACAAAAATAAGTACCTATTTCATAAAATTCAAATCTCAGAAATACAACACATTCCAAAATATTCATAATACAATATCTCAAAATAACATCAATATGTCTGAAACTAGGTACATCAAAATATATCAAAAACATAGATAAATAGATAAACTGCCACAAACCTTTACCACCGCCTTCGTCTTCTCTGTCAACGTCGTTCCTCCAAACCTGTGGATTGTAATAAGGAGTGAGTTGGAACAACAATGTCAAGTGAATGAAAATCTCAAGTCTTACCATAGTAGTATTTGGGCAGTATCATCTAGATAAGTAATATGTCTTGCACATTCTATACTATATCCTACTACGTATTCTTCCAACTATAAACCAAAGGTTTTTCTAGTCTAACCCTATAATGTACCATTAATTATAAGCCAAGGGCCCATTCCAGTCCATCTTCGTAACTACCGTAAATCATGTCCTAACGATGTGAGAGAAATCACCTAAGCTACTTAATACCTCTTTAATGTGAGTGAGGAAGACTATGACCGTTTAATACATATATCCTAAGCAAATCCCCATCATTTAATACCTAGACCCAAGGTGGACTACTCTCTGGTACTTTCTAATTGACATCATAAGAAATCTAATCAAGCCACTTAATACTTCTTTTATGGGAAAGGGGGACCCTACCATAGCTACTTACTACCTTAACCCCGAAGCGAACCTCTACCAAAGTTTTCCTACTACCACACCTAAAAGATAATCCTAACCTTTTAATACTTCTTGAGTGGATAGAAGGCGCACCTTACAATAGCCATTTAATACCTTCAACCCAGAAGCAGGTCCTTACTGGGATATCCGTCATATGACCCATAACCCAAACAATGACGTCTCGTATTAGTTTGAATATTTGTAGGTGCTGGTAACCAGATTAGCTAGGTAGGTTTACCCTATAGAGTTGAGACTAACCTCACGTCCATCATGGGTACTTATTATAGACAATGTCTTACATCAAATCTAAAGTCACATTGTTGGTAGCCAAATTAGCTTGGCAGACTTCTGTGTGTTTTTGACCGACCTTGCATCCCTCTAACTTAATTATATTTTCGCGCTCCAAACATACTATAATATCTCACCGCATTTATGACTTATGGCCATGTAAAGAAAACTCCTTATTTTACCTTTAATTATGGATCAATTTCCATAATTATCCTTAACTTCCTTCTGATGGGATTTAATGCTATTTGATTTTTTATTCTATACAATCCGAATAATATGTTATTATTAATACACTATTAGTATACTTATACCTATTAATATATATGTAATTTAAGCTAACCAAATATCCCTAGGCATGTGTAGAAATATTCATATTTTGAGAATTTGTTTCCTACACTATCTGTTAAAATGTCAAAATTTCGATATTCCCACAAGCCTAAATTTCATATAATAATTTGCAAAATAGCTTGTATTCATAGCTAGACAAAACAAGCTTGCAAAAATATATTCAAAAATGGAATAGAAACACCAAACTTGTTTTACATTAATATAATAGAATCCATACCTCTATTTTAAGAAAACAAAACTTACAATTTAAAATCTTTATGTTCTATTCAACTTTTACATATACAGCCTTGAAGCGGAAAAAGGGATTAATATTTTTTATATTACAGAAATAGGCAGCGCAAATTATAAATAAGAAAATCCATATTTTGCACACCATTTCTTAATAATTATCTTTCTGAACCTTTTTATTACAACAATAGAGATGGGAAGTGGAATATAGCATAAATTATTCAAATTGCAAACAACAAATTTTATTCTATTATATTAACATAAAATAATTGAAATTCTAATAAATCCAAGATTTGACATTTTATTTGAGGGAATTTTTGGGTTTTAGGGTTTTCATGTAAAATTTCCCCGAGGCATAAAACAAGTCCAAACTTTTATTATACAAACTACTTTCAAAAATAACAAATACGCACGGTTACATATGTCTATCTCCGTTAATCGGGTAACCTAAGCTCCGTACCAAATATAACAATCCTCTTTGGAACGGGCCAAATTTTCGACCCAATAAAAGTCCATCGAACCTTAGGCACATTCTGAAGCTGGCCATTGATTGGTAAAACTGAACAATATACAAAGCTACCTATCTATGCTTGCAGAATCTTATAGTGGAATGAATAAAATAAAATAACAGAAATAAATACCCATTTCATAAAAATTCAAATCTTATAAATACAACATATCATCCCAAAATATTCATAATACAATATCTCAAAATAACATCAATATGTCTAAAACTGGGTACATTAAATATATCAAAAACATAGGCAAATAGATAAAATGTCATAAATCTTCACCACTACCTTCGTCTTCTCCATAACCTTGTTTCCCCTAACCTGTGGGTTGTAATGACGAGGGAGTCAAAACAAAAATGTTCGTTGAATGAAAATTTGAAGTCTTACCACAATATTATTTGGACAGTATCATTTAGATAAGTAATATATCTTACGCATCCTATACTATATCATACTAACTGTAAGTCAAAGGTTTTCTAGTCTAACTCCATAACGTACCTCTAACTATAGGCCATGGGCTTTTTCTAGTCTATGTTCACAAATACCTTAAATCATGTCCTAATGTTGTAAGAGTAAGCATCTAAGCCACTTAATACCTTTTTAATAGGAGTTAGGCAGACCCTGACCATTTAATACCTATACCCTAATAAGATTCCCGTCATTTAATATCTAGACCCAATGCGAACTCCTCTCTGGACTTCCTAACTTACATCGTAAGAAATCCCATCGGGCCACTTAATACTTGTTTTATGGTGAGAGGCGGGCCCTAGCATAGCCACTTAATACCTCAACCTCAAAGCGGACCCTACCACAGCCACTTAATATCTCAACCTCAAAGCGGACCCTTACCAAAGATTTCCCACTACCGCACCTAAAAATCCTGACCATTTAATACTTCTTGAGTGGGAAGAAGGCGGACCCTACAATAGCCACTTATTACCTTCAATCCAGAAGCAGGTCCTTACTGGGATATCCATCGTATGACCCGTACCCCAAACTGTGACGTCTCACATTAGTCCGACTATTCGTAGGTGCTGGTAGCCAGATTAGCTAGACAGGCTTACCCTACAGAATTGGGACTAACTACTTATTATAAACAATGTCTCACATCAGTTAGGCAGACTTCTGTCTGCTTTTGACTGACCTCGCATCCCTATAACTTAGTCATATTTCCACTCTCCTAACATATTATAATATCTCACCGGATTTACGACTTAAGGCCATATAAGGAAAATTCTTTATTTCGTCTTTAATTATGAATTAATTTCAAAAAATTTCCTTAACTCCCATGGGGTTTAATGCTATTTACTAACCTATTTATTCTATGCGATAAGAATAATACGTTATTATTAATATGCTATTAATATACTTATACGCTATTAATATATTTATACGTACATAATTTAGGCTAACTAAATATTCATAGGCATGCCTAGAAATATTCCTATTCTAAGATTTCGCTTCTTACACCATTTTTTAAAATGTCAAAACTTCCATATTCATACAAGCTTAAATTTCATAAAATAATTTGCAAAATGGCTAATATCCTTAGCCATACAAAACAGACTTGTACAAATATATTCAAATATGGAATCACAATACCAAGTTTATTTTAGTAACATAACAGAATCCACGCCTCTATTTTAAGGAAACAATACTTACAATTTAAACTCTTTATGTTCTATTCAACTTTTACTAATCCAACCTTGAAGAAAAAAGAAGGATTCGTGTTTATTTATATTACGGAAATAGATGGTGCAAACAACAAATAAGAAAATCCATACTTTGCCCACCATTTCTTAATAATTATCCTTTTGAACTTTTTTATCGCAACAACAGAAATGAGAACTGGAATAGAGCATAAATTATTTAAATTGCAAACAACAAATTTGGTTTTACTATATTTACATAAAATAGTTGAAATTCTAGTAAATCTAAGACATTTTATTTAGGGGAGTTTTTGGGTTTTAGGGTATGGGATTTTCATATACTAAAATTCTCCAAGGCATAAAGCAAACCCTAACCGCCTATTATCTATCGATCGACCACTAAAGGTCGACTAGTCTCCTATCTTTGAATGTGAATTAATCTTTGTTGTTTAATTTTTATTTTCTTCTTATTTTTCTCTGTACCATTAACATTTTCTTTAACAGTAAATTACTCTAACATTAAGTTATCTATTACCCATTTTTATTTCTATGTTAACGTTATATAAATTCAAATTTTGAATTCGCTCGAATTATTTTAAAAACGGAAATTTCAAACGTTAATAAATTTTCCATTTGAACTCCAATCACAAAATTTTATACATGAAAATTGATTAGAAAATTGCTATGAATGCAATAGTTTACTTTTCATAGCCAAATTTCGACGTTTGTGAAATTCTTATTTTGTTTCTTATTTTAATTTATTAATTTCACATTAATTTTTATGGGGTGTCACATTTACATACATATGTAGATCAATGAAAAAATTCTTGATTATCGATGAAAATCCTAACAGGGTTGAAATGTATTAGAGTGCAAGAGAATTTCTTTATTATATGCATTTAAAGTGGAAGATGAAGTACCATGACTTGATGTAAATCCTTTCTAATCGGAGAGGTAGTCAAAAGTTTTTCATTTGATTATCTAAGACTTTGTAACGATGTGTTTGATTAAAGAGTTCTTATTATCTAGTTGGTATTGAATGCTATAAAGCATCATAACTAAAAAAACAAGAACGTATGATGGGTGAACTACAGGCTAATATTAAGACCATACTAGAATAATGCTTTATAGCCACTAAACCCATTGCGAGTAGATTTTCAAGTTGGTTAAATGGATTTAACTTAGGGATACTACCTTAAGTATTATAGTAATTAAAGGAAATTTTTGATTTGATATAACTAAAGGTATGCCCTAGAAGCAATTATGTAAACATAATTATATAATTGTACAATTAACTCTTAAGTACGAATCTAGTTCGAAATGGAAGTATGTTTTTATGGTTTATGTTTCTATTATGTGTGTTTATATTTATAATTAATTGTTGATGATTACATTTTATATATACAATAAGAAATCTTAAAGTATTTAACGATTGTGGCTATAAATGTGTTCATAATCATGAGCAATGAATAAGTATATATAAATAAAAACTTATCTTTAAATGTTCCTAGTCAAGGTGATTCAGTAAAGGGATAATTTTATGCATATGATGGATAGTGATTTTCTCATGATTATGGGGATAATTAGTATCTACATATTTGCAGTGGATCAAATAAAGAATGACTCAACAAGAGTTTTCAATAGGTTAGTTACAACTAAGTCAATATAGAGGATCTCTCTTGACGACATGTGGTGGTCTTTGGACTTGAGAGTGCTTAGGACCCTTTTATTGAGGCCCTAATTTAATGGTGGTTAATTATACGATATGAGTTCGTACTAAGATTACATATAGGTGTGTGACTAGATAATCAAAGTAAGACATTACTCAAGTGATAATTCTTCTGCTCTGATATAGAAGGTTAGTGTTATCGTTGTAAATTTCATTGAAGTAGGTCGAAGAGCCACAGCTTCATAATTGTCAATGTAGCTCTCGTCGAAGACATGTGCACATTGGCTTGCTCATGATATTGGTAGCCAACGTCGAAGTCGGGAAGATAAAGTATCGCTCCTACAATCAGCATCAAAGACGTAGAGTCGATGAGGCACTTACAAGCTAATAATGAAGAGACAGGATACCGCTCTTCGATGATGAAAGATGATGAATAAAGTCATACATGGCCGAAGAGGTGAGGAAATCAAGAATACATTTCTCCACAAATAAATAGACACTTCGAAGAGGTTTCCTATAATGATGAGGAGGGTGTTCTTGTGGCAATATCATCGGATCGCTCAGCCACTTCACTCTTCATTAAGAGACCACTTCACATGCCAGTTCTGCACTACACTTCAAGGAAGCCACACACTTATGCAAAGCGGTGTTGATAAGGGACATTGTCAAAATCCACGAAATCATCATTGCCGCACTTAATATATTTCACATGCACATTCTCATTGACTTCAAAGGTTAAAATGGAAAGAATAGAATGGATCACTTTGACTATGGCATCATGCAAATATTCCTTAACATGCTGGACACCGCTCTATGAAGAGCCCGAGGTTAAATCCCTTTGAAATCAATACCACTGAAGACATACAAGCGAAGAGGTGAGTGCTAAGGAAGGCTGAAGAAACTCCTGCATACGAAGACATTCCCATGTGTCGAAGACATTCCTGCATATGAAAACATTCCTGTGTATCGAAGATGTTCCTACATAACCGCTACCTAGTGACGGCTCCGTTCTAGACCATGTCAATGCCACCAAAGTCAACACCTTCGAAGACACGAGGAACAGAGTGAGGGTTGCAAACTCCTATAAATATGACCCTAGGGGCCTCATTTTAGGGGCATAAATTCTCTTCTCTCATTTCTTACATCGACATGGGGATTTTAGTGCTTATTTCAATTCAAGAACAATGTACATATAGGATCATGAATATTGAACAAGGACATAGCATAGTATATGTGTAAACGATTCGAACTTGTGACTTTGTATATATGAACTGTAGCAACTTCGAAGCTATCATTGCATAACTGACTTCGACTCGAAGACTTTGAACTTGAATTTCTTCTGCACATATGACTTCGAACTCAAATTTTCCTTGAATACATGATTTCAAATTTGTACTCTTCTTGCAGATATGACTTCAACTATGACGACAACATCAAGAATGGATATAAAAACTCTTATTGTATTTCTAACTTTAATGGGCCTCTTCTTGAATAACTAAGCTTTACAAATACTTTTGGAGTTAGCAAATTTATTTGCCAATATTTTGGCACTAGAAGGAGGGCTCGAACCACCGACTTCGTTGAAACCCTAAATGGAACCAGTTCGACCTGCATTGAACTTTCCTAGCCTACATACTAGGGCATAAAGAACATTTCTATCCAAGCATATACTAATCCAAAGATAACCAACCTTAACCCCCAACACCATGCTTAATCATGTTAAGAAGTCTGAGCAGGGGTCTTCAAAGCCTCAAATAATTAGGCCCACATATCAAGTCATTGATAAATCCACGATTTCATGAAGAACAACTATGGAGACTAAAGGTCTTGCAAATCATAAATGAAAAGAAGCAGGCGACCCCCTATGATCTGAATAATTGGAGCATAAATCCCTTTAATATTGGCCCTACTCTAAATTTATGCTTTGAGATGCCCCAAGGAAGGATAATTCATTCCTAAAGATAAGGAAAGCTATCCAATCTCAAGCCAAAGGGACTATATTCGAGAAAGAGATAAAAAATGATTTCGATATATTTGCTCAGAAATGGCATAGAGTCCTGAATTGTTCGTTGGCCTCTAATGAGGTTCAAAGGACATTGAAAAGAAAGTTGGCTATGGATGATAAGATACCAAGCAGCAAAAGAACCAAGCAACAGTCAAGAAGGCTAGCATTCAAATATCGACTTCCAAAGGATTGCACTTTCACTACTTCTCTTGAAAACATTTACTTCTTAACTAAGGATAAGCTTGATTATTGGCATTCGCAAAAGAGAAGGCCCAAGTTTGAAAGAAGTCTTGGAAGGCCGTATTGTCACATTACAAATGGGCATGAAACCAATCAGTGCAGAAGCCTAGAAGGAATGATCATCAATTTTCTAAGGCAAGGAAAGCTCAATGACTTTGTAAAAAAGATATTAGACAAGTTCGATAATAAAAGAAGTTATTCAAATAAGTAATTCTGCATGGTTAAGGATTAAAATTCTTCTAGTATATTAGAAAGCCTAAATCACTACCTAAGATGGAAGCAAAGGGCTAATGCCTTTGTCTCCAGCTAATACGTGCCTAGGCAAAGCGCCTCCTAAAGGGAGGACGGAGTAAGCCTTTGGTCTAATCTGAAAGGGCCTGGTCAAAGCACCGACTAAACCTTTGGTCCCGCTTATATGGTCTGGTCGATGCATAAGCCCTCAACCTCATCATCCAAGGCTTAGTTAAGACACCTCCTAGAGGAAGGCCAAAGTAATCCTTTGGTCTCGTACGAAAGGGCATGTCCAAAGTTTCTACAAGCCTTCAACCTCGCCTATATGGCCGGGTTAGAGTGCCTCCTAAAAAGGAGGATGGAATACATCTTTAGTGCCATCATCAAAGGCCTTATTAAAGTACCAAGTCAGCCTTTAATGCCTGCCATCAAAGTCCTCTCTGAATCTCCTCTTACAGGGAGGTTAGATAAGTCTTTGGTCCTACTTAAGATAGCTAACAAAACGCACCAGATAGCATATCTAAACCATCACTTGAGATTGTGTAAGGGGTCCGAGCCAAAGTAGTTCTCCCAAATCAATCAAAATCAGAGAAAAGTAGTACTTTTAAACCTATCAAAATAGCAGCCAAAGAAGCGCTCCTAAATCAATCGAAATTAGATCCAAGTAGTGCTTTCGAACCTATCAAAATTTGAGCTAAAGAAGCACTATTGGATCAAGCAAAATCCAAGCCAAGTAGCGCTTCAAATCTATCTAACCCTTAAGAAGAAAAGATCTTCAAGTATTCCATTAGAAGATATAAGTTTCTAAGTTTCTGTTATTACCAGATATAGATTCTGGTCTTCTATTGTCCTATATACGGATTTCTAGACTTCTATTATTCTAGAAGTGAGTTTTTGACCTTTCAGATAGGAATTTTTGATATTCTATATTATTTAAACGAAAATTTCTATTATTAAGCATCCAAGTTGAGTTATAAAAGCCTTACAAACAAGCAGAAAGTGAGCTCAAAAGCTCAAAGTACGGAAAAGTGAAATACTAAGCATCATGCAGTTTCAAGTCAGAATCAAAATTCAGTTCTTGGTTAGATATCCAAGGTAATATTCATTCAATTACAAATTGTTTACAATTTGATTCACTATTTATACAGTTGCAGGCATGAAAGGTAGATAAAAGAAAGAAAATCTAATCAAGGCTGGCTCTTGTTACTGCCCTAGACTCTGTGCCGAATTATCCAAGCCCCTGGAAATTAAGGGATCGATGATATGATGAATGGACGTATCCATGAGTTCCTTGAGCTTCTTTTCTTGTTTATAAATAGTGTTTGCATCATCAATTGAGTTAATCTGATCTTTCAGGGTATGACAAAGAGTCTTATTTTCTCCTCGCAATGTCTAAATCATACTCGTCAACTCTTTGATTTCTTGATTAAGATCATACTTCTCGCGTTCGACTTTTTGAATTTTAATTTCATATTAATTAATGCGCTGGGATATCTTTCCTCCCACTTCTTGTTGAAATAATGCATCATTTAGAATTGGACTTGAATACCCCACTTAGAGATCGTTGCATTATTCAAACATGGAGGAGGGTTTAGTAAAGTAGAAAACTCGTGATTAGTTAAGGATGCGAATCTTGTTTTTCATCTCGGAGTAGGAAAGGGAAGGCTAAAATCACCACCACTTACAATAAGCTCCAAAGATTGGCATGCTACTTGACTTTTTATTAGCTCTAATTCGAGATCACTTATCTTCTAATGAAGCTTAGCTATCCTAATGTCATCTTTAAGGGAGAAGTTAGATCCCTGGGCTGTGTCCTTTCTCTTGTTCAACAACTAAAACTCATTCTTTGTTTTTTTTAAGTTCTGCCTCCATGAAAGCGGTCATTTCTTTGAAAGCACTAAAAGCTGATTTTAATAGGAAATAATTCCTATGCTACTCTCGTGCCCTAGGGTTATTTAGGAATCATAAAGTCGAATCGTTTCGAGATGATTGTTTCTCTTCTATATATGCAAACATCCAATCTTTAACTTAATAATTTGTGAGGTGTCTAAGGAATCATATTTACACGCTAACTAAGTGTCCTAATAAAAATAAAGAAAATAGAAATCAATACATGAATGACAAACTCTTCCATTAATAACAAACGAAGTTTATAGATAATAACAGGAGTCAAAATTACATTGCAATTTCATTTCAGTCATGTTTAATTAATATTCAAAGTTTTGAAACCGCGGCCTTAGCCTTTTCAAATGACCTAGTAGACAAAGTAAGCGTATAATCAAAAGAAGCCTTGATTCCATCTGGAGTATAAATTGGAGGAAACCGATGATAATCCCATTCCCCGGCAGAAGGACTATCACGACCGCATATTAAATTTGCGTGGAATGATCGGATTTTGCTAAGTAATCTCTCCTTTTCATCACCCAGAAAGTCAAAACAGAAATGAGGGTAACACATGTAAATTTCTTGCAAACCTCTCAGGAAATTATGTCTCACCAATTGTGATGTTTTGAGAATTGAGGGTTTCTCCGAAAAATCTTTCTTTAATTTGACGAATTTACTTAAGAGATCCTTAGGAACCAGTCTGCTTGAAAGACCTCTATTATGTGCAATATGTCAAAACTAAGCTAAGAATAGGGAAATTGAAACGATAAAGCTCATAAGAAAACTCAGTAGCATACAACAATTATACAAGCCATTCTGATTCATACAAAATAGATTTCTTATACATTTCGAAAATGACTCTCTTCCTATTATATTAAAGTTTTTCGAGGGGAAGAGAGTGTAAGGAAAGAGGAATGGGAATGACACGGGGAAGTTTTTAGCATGCCCTGGGATGAGGATTAGTCATATATTCATCCAAATAACTACGGTGAAGGCGTTTGAGCAAACCACCACTGTGATTACCTAAATATGAGAAATCGACGATCAATCCCCTGCAATAAACTTTGTACAAAAACTCCACCAGGGTATCTCTATCGTCGATTAGCATCCAGAAGAGGGTCTTCAATTCATGATTCTCTTTTATAAGTCTGGATCGATGATGACGGGCTTTCTTCATTCGAGGAGCGACCTCTTTTTCTTCGAAAGGCCTAAGTATGGACCCACTCTCAGCAAGCTTCTTGTATTTCTCGGATAGCTCATAATCTTTCGTTTGCTTGTCAAGCTCTTTATTTAGCCGATCAATTTTTGCTTATTTCTTTTCAAGTTTAGTGTTGTAACAATATTTCGATTTTCTCCTTAGCTAAAACAATTAATGTATTAACTAATAAATCACTTGATAAGCCTAAGACATTTATATAAAGATACCCATACTTGAGAAATTGGGATAGAAGGGTATGGGATCTTTCTTGGAAGGACCTTTCTTTGAGGCGTCGTAGCATCAGCGGCTGCCGCATCTTGGGTAGACATATCTGGGTTAGCACCGCCAGACTCATCTTAGTTTTCTGGTTGATCGAATGGACCCATTTCTTCACCTTCACCACCACCACCATTGTCATCGTTATGACCATCATCATCATCGTCTTCATCATTATCGTCGTCCTCTTCATCGTCATCATTAGGGTTATCGTCATCATCATCTCCTTTTCCATCAGGTCCCGGTACTTCGTCAACGGGAACATCATCAAATGATAGCAATTCCGTAGCATCAATTTCTTCCTCATCAGGGAATTCTTCCTCGAGAGCCTTTTTATCCTTTTTCATTTTTAGACTAAACTTCCTTTTGCACCTTTCATCCAAGGCTGGAAGAGACGAGAAGTCTAAGTTTGGACATTTGCGAATATTGTTGGCGTATGCTACATACAATGCCTCTTCAAGCACTTCTCACTGATTTTAAGAAGAGCAACATCAAGGAAGGAGGCGAATTTCTTCTTAGTATCCTTGATGATATTATTCGAACAATCTAAAAGCTTAGATTTTCTTTCTAATTGACCTTTGAGAAATTCGTTTCTCTCAGTCAGTTCAGAGATTGCCTTTGACAGCCTAGTGTTTTCAGCTTCCAAGTCTTTCACTTTCTCTTCCAACAGCAATTTGGATTTCTTTTCCTCTTCCAAAGAAGAAGCCAACGTATCCTTTTCAACAATCGCTTCATGTCTTCTTGCACAATATTGATCATCCCCTTTTGAAGGAAAGCAATCTTTTCCTTAAGCTCATCCACTTTGACAGAAGGCCCTTGAGAAACATTTCTAAGAAGGAGCATATCTTTTCCAACCTGAAATTTTATAACTCGGTTAAGTTAAAAATGAAATTCAAGAAGTTGAAATTAGATAAGTAAATTAAGAAAACATATTGATATGAGCTATATAAGAATAAGGAAAAGGTGGTCATCAGAGTAGGCCAAAGGTTGTGGTGATCTGAGGGAAGCAACAAAAGGGGACTGAATGACCAATTGAACCAATTCCTCAAAATTCATTGTTGAAGACTGAGACTGAGCCCTTGAGGGAAGAGGATCATCCGAAGAAAGGATCAAACCAAGTTCAGTGCATATGTGATGAATGGATGCTGGAGAGAGAGGAAAATAAACACTAAGGGGATCAGAAGTAAACTTCTTAGGATGTCTCAACTTGAGTTTCTTTAAGCTATTCTGGAGCTTTATCTGAAGCAAGCGCTCTGGGACTTGAGTCTATATTCATTTGCTCTATCTCCTCCACGACCATAGGGGTAAATTTGTCTATAAGTTTAGGTCTTTTGTCCTAAAGAGGAGAAGGAGCATTGTTAAGAACATCAACGTATGTCCCTTCTTTTTCAAATGCTTCGATAGCCTTGGCGATAGAATTCTTAAGGCAGCAAGTTTAATTGGCTGACACATAGCTGGAGACGCATCTTTTCCTTTTTTTTGACATGGTAGTTTTGACTCTTGATTCTTTGGGAACAGTAACAAGAGCAGTTAAGCCTAAAACAAAGAATGGAAGTTAGTAAACTGATAACATCGATAATTTCCTTTCTTAACTATATTAAAAATTACCATTAGTATCTGGCTGCACCGGGGAATTAACCGTGAAAACTCCGGAATTGTCCAACATTAACGAGCAAACTCCTTGAGATTTGTGTTTAACCATGGGTGGCTCTCCTAAGATTTTATGGTGGTTCAATATAATAGAATACTGAAGGAGCTTTAGTAGAGTTAGGAGTGTAAGCCTATTTCTTTTATTCTCACCTAAAAGAATTAGGAAGTTTACGATCTTTTGATCTTAAGAGCTTAAATTTTTAGGCGCAGGATCTGCAAAATGGAAACTGTCAGTAAATAATAGTAAACACATAATGATAGTCAAGGTTAATAAGCTTACTAGCAGTAGAAAATTTTTCTCTGATCTTAGAGAATCATTTGACCAAGAAAAAATCGAGTTTCCCATACTCTTGCTTTATTAATGGATTAAGAGAATAAGCTTTTCGGGTGAGGATGAACTTGATGAAGTTGGTGGCATGACTGATCACCCACTTTAGCAGGACTGTCTAGGTAAGAATATTAGGATTGAGAGATGAAAGCCCTAATTCTCGAGCAAAGACCTCCAAGCAAGTTAAATATGTGTAAGCATTAGGTAGAAGCTGGACCGAGGGAATGTCCAAGTGCTCCTGATATCTTGTAAAGATGTTCGGGGAGGGAAGGTAGCCTGTGTGCCAAATATGAATAGGAGTGAAAGCGAAATATCCTTCTGGAGGATTATAGATATTGTCCAAAGAAGTAGCAGGGATGGCCTCGGACCTAGTAATCCCAAATTGATCAAGAATGGAGTTAACTTCGACTTGAGAAGTAATGTATGATGGATTGGTAATACAACTTTCTTTTTTAACAGTTGAAGGTGATGGCTTGGGCTCTGCACCAGCTTTCTTGACCGACTTCTTATTAGGTTGCTTGCTCTTCATTATCCTGCTAAGGTGATAGTATTCCTTATTTAAAATTTAATCATGGTAATTTATTTGGAACATGTAAAGTTAAGAGTTTGGTTATTTAAATAATCCTTTCACCCTTAAAAGAAGGTAAACAAAAAATTTTAAATGAAAAATTATAGAATCTCATAACCATAACCAATGTCAAAGAGGTAGGGACTCCGACCTCAATAGACAACAATGACGTGAGTCAAAAGTATGGCAGATAACACAATAATTTTATAGCATGATAAAAACTTAAATATCAAAAGTGTCGAAGTCATATAAAGCCCTACCCATAGAATTGTAGGCATTGTCAAAATAATAATAATATTGGGCACTATTATAAAAACATATGTATAAGGAAACGTCTAAAATAGATGGCTTTGGTCCCAATTGACATTGAATACATTACCAACATGATTAACTAAAATAGGCACCATTTATGACTAAAAGACCCACCGTTGAGAATAACCACTCTTCGACTTAGTCAAAGAGGTATGAAATGACTTTAACTCCATTAGTTAAATAATGAGTCCCTTAGTAGCGATGACTGCCTTGATAAGACTCTTTGCACCTTACTAAAAATAAAGTTCAATGTTGTTGAAGACCTAGTGATTCTGTTAACTTCCAATTTTGTTATTATCACAATCAATTCATTCTTATTATACTAGAAATTTTAGCAAAATGGAACAATAGTTTGGAATTGTGTCATATCCACTTCGAGGCTCATAACTACGTCGATAAGGGTCGGAGTCGATAAGACAAGGAACAGATTCGAATTCGTGTAATTTTATTAACTACCAAGCCCACAATATCCTAAATCGACCCTAAATTAAATTACAATCTAGTTGAGCAATGCAAATACATTAGACTAATGGGTTAATAGTTATTGGATTATAAAACCTACTTTAAATTTGCTAATGATATAGGAAATTGCAATAATAAACCCGATAAAGTAGAAGCAGGTATGGATACAACATGAAACCAAAAACCTTAAACCTCCAAATCAGAATCGTTGAATTCAATGACCAATACAAAATTAATAATACCCTAATCACGATTTTATCAAAAAAATTGCTTGCAAGTAAGTAGAATGAAAATTGTACCTTATCTTTGAATCGGTGTTAGAGAATAAAATTTCCACAGCTAAGTCAAAGAATTTGATACTTGCTCAAACTTTTTGATTGCCGGTAGAAGAGGAATGGAGAAGAATCCAGCTATTTATAGAAGAAGAGGAGATGGTTGAACACCATCGACTTGTGTCAAATGGACAGCTAGATTATAAAGTGGAAGACTAATAGGCAGGAAGATGACTCGGATGCTCTTGACTTGGAAAGTCAAGGATTTCTTTATACTAAAGGGGCAAATGTTATCACTATAAATTTCATTGAAGTAGGTTGAAGAGCCACGGCTTCGTGGTTGTCAATGCAGCTCTCATTGAAGACATATGCACATCGGCTTGCTCATGACTTCGATAGCCAACATCAATGTCAGGAAGAAAAGAAAAGATAAAGTATCGCTCCTACAATCAGCATCGAAGAAGTAGAATTGATGAGGCACTTACAAGCTAATGATGAAGAGACAGGATACCGCACTTCGATGATGAAAGATGATGAACAAAGTCACATGTGGAAGAAGAGGCGAAGAAATCAAGAATACACTACTCCACAAATCAATAGACACTTCGAAGAGGTTATCCTATAATGACAAGGAAAGTGTTCTTATGGCAATATTATGGGATTGCTGAGCCACTTTGCTCTTTATTAAGAGACCACCTTGCATGCCAGTTCTGTACAACACTTTAAGGAAGCCACGTACTTATGCAAAGTGGTATTGATAAGGGACATTGTCAATAGCCGCGAAATTATCATTTCCGTGCTTAATTGGTTTCACACGCACCTTCTCATTGACTTCAAAAATTAAAATGGAAAGAGTAGAACAGATCACTTTGACTACGGCATCATGCAAATATTCCTTAACATGCTAGACATCTCTCTACAAGGAGACCGAGGTTAAATCTCTTCAAAGTCAATACCATTGAAAACATACAAGCAAAGAGGTGAGTGTCAACGAAGGTTAAAGGACATCCTCGTGTGCCGAAGATACTCCTGCATACGAAGACATTCCCGTGTGTCAAAGACGTTCCTGCATAACTGCTACCTAGTGAAGACTTCGTCCCAGACCCATGTGAATGACGTCAAAGTCAATACCTTTAAAGACATGAGGAACGGAGGGAATGCTGTAAACCCCTATAAATATGATACTAGAGCGTCATTTTGGAGGCCAAATTTTCACTTCTCATATCGTAAGCCCTAAATGATTTGCAGATTTTAGTGCATATTGTAATTCAAGAACATCGTACACATAGGATCTTGAATATTAAATAAGGGCATAACATTGCATATGTATAACCAATTCGAACTTGTGACTTAAACATACTTGTGACTTCGTATATATGAACTATTTTGACTTCGAAGCTATCATTGCATAATTGACTTCAACTCGGAGAGTTTGTACTTGAATTTGTTCTGCACATATGACTTCATATTCGAACTTGCCATAAATACACGACTTTGAATTTGTACTTGTCTTGCAGATATGACTTCGACAATGGCAACAGCATCAAGAATGGTTATAAAGACTCTTATTGCATTGCTAACTTCGTTGGGCCTCTTCAGGGCCTCTTCTTGAATAACTAAGCTTCCAAACACTTTTGGGGTTAGCAAGTTTATTTGCTAAGTGTCATTATAATTGGTTTTTGATTCGAAGTTAGAAATCAGGATCAGCATAAATTTAGTTAATCAATATTTTTTATTGATTGAACTAGTAACTTTGAAGCTTTATTTTATAATTAAATAAGGACATTATTATGGTTTTGACCGATGACCTAACTCTAGATGTGTAAGTGACATAGTTTTGACGAAGAGACAAATGTGCGTAAAAATCGTTGCATAAGGGTGCGGCTTCAAAAAGATTATGAAGTAGGACTTCACTTAGACGATCGATAAGTGTATGAATTCATAACCATTGTTGTGCTTCAGCATAGTCCATACAAGCTTGGATATTCAAATATTTTAAATATTAATTAAGGACCTAAGTCAGACCTATGAGTCACATGATAATGAATTACAGTGTTGGACCGAATTAGTATGATATAATAATGCATAATTCTAATATATTATTATGGAGATGATTTTTGTGTACATATATATATGTCTATGTGTGAATAATTTAATTTTTTAATTACCAAAATAATTGAGTTAACCATGTATAATCGTTTATATAATCACCTTCATCTAAATGGGTAACCTTGCTAGTTAAATGGTTGTAATATAAAATACATAATGTATGTGGTTTATTCCATCAATTAACTAATTAACATATGTATTATGTAATATACATGGTCGACCCTATGATGATAATTAAGAGGAAGGGTCAAATTTGTTTCGTCTAAAGGGAGAAATAAATGGAGATCTAATATATATGATATATATTAATAGTTGAGTCACATATAGATAAATTATGCATTTATTTTGTATGTAAAGGCCGTCCATACGAGGATGAAAGGTAAATGTAAAATGTTGAGAAAAAAATAAGACTTATTTTCCACTATAAATAGAGTTATCGTCTCTTCTTCTTTTAGATGAAATTGATGCCAATTCTAGTTAGAAAAAATAGAGAAAAGTTCCCTTCGTTTTCTTCTCCATTAGAGATTTTTTCCTTCTTCATTTCCTTTATTACAGCACTTCAAGCTATGCCTTGCAAACCATAGATAAAATCAAAAAGGAGTATTCGTACGTCGGTCTTCGAATTCTGAAGTGCATAATACTAGGCTTTTTCATCAAGGTAAATTCTATTTCTTCATCTTAAATATGTCATTTTGATTCATATGATTTTATTCAACCGTTAATCATAAAATAATAATAACTTCTATATGAAATTACACATACACACACTCTTAGTTTAATAAAGATACATGTGTTTTATAACATAAGGTATAATAATATATGTATGTATGTAATTCTCAAATGATGTTTTAGAATGTATAAAATGCACTTTATTTGTACAGGCAAAAGGAAAAAACCATAATTAAGTATTCCTGTATACATATACATATGTAAATGTTTTTATTTTCGGCATTACGAAAAAAGCTATAGTCAAACATTATATATAAACAATAATATATTTTAGATATTTAATGATATCAAATTGTACTTTAAATTTAAATTAACATATAGGTCCTAAACATTAGCAATTAGAACTTGACCAAGACATTAATTATTTATCATGTAAAATTAGACATATGTAGAGGGCCTATTTAATAGGAAAGATATCTTAATAAACATAAGCCGAAAATATATCTTATATAGACAAGTGTGTGTGTGTGTGTATAAATTGTGGTCAGATATATTTGTATATGTACATGAGTGTGTGTGTTTGTGTATGTATATGTGCAATTTTACTGATTTTTAAGAAAAATAGTTTATAGGTGCGCGCGCGTGCGCGCACACACACATATTCTTCTGTATATTGTTGCCTTTGTTATACGCATTTATATTACATACTGCATATATACACATATAGTGCTTCCTATGAACACATATATAGTTATAAATCCCAATAACCATATATATATATTACATCATGTATATATTTATCTTTGTTACCATATTGCTATGTACACATGCAATCAGACTATATATTTATTGATACATATGTAGAGGTCCTTTAAAGCATTTGCCAATGAAAGTGGTTCACAACTTCTAGGCCAGAAAGTTTCCAACATTCTCCATGTTCACTTTACATGTGTCTTTAAGATTATGAGGCATTCAATGAACAAGTACTGTCATTGGTTAAAAAGAAATAACTTACGACTACTCAGTGTTTCACCATTTGCGCGAATATCTACCTATGGATGTGTAGTAGAAGATCGACATACTATAATGTCCTTAAGGATCCAACACTATGCCGTTAAGCATAGTTTATACTCTCCTCCACAAGGACTCAATACAATTAAGGGTCTATAGATTGGAGTTAGTACTCTTGTTGGAGTTACATACAAAGGGGAAGTCAACCCTAACCATTCATACATTGATTCAATTATGTTATACCACTAAGAAAACATGGTACTATGATTTATATCATAGAGAACATGATTTAATTGGTCCATATCAATCATAAACATGGTTTTGTTGGTCTAGCGTATCAAGTTCATAAATAAGAAGTTGAAAAAAAGTTCATTAAAGTACAAAAACAAATCAAATTTACTGGTTTGGATCGAAATGTGCCTTGGGTTTTATCTTAGAGAATGCTTGTAAGATCATTCACTAGATTTGGTACATATATAGACATACCAAGGTATATTCTTAAACTTTATTTTAACATAAAAGAAATAAAAAGTCTAAATATGTCCCTTTTTTCCTTTAACGGATAACCAATGACCTACCTACGCTGGTTGTGTTGCCACCAGAGATCGTCGTCCATCGATTGTTGAGATCGTCATCCAGTGGAAGCTTGACGACTACCTAGTTGACTCTTAACATAGTTCAACAACCTTTACTCTTGAATGTGCTTCTCGATGGTATCACTGATATGTTAGCATTTATTAGGTCTCATAATCATGGATCTCATGGAAGATGCAGTATTTGCACTACAAGAAAATTTGCCTTTAATTGCATTTATTGGCAGCGTTTCAGTGGTAAGTGCAACTATTATTATTTTTACACTTTATTTTTCATATACCTAACGCTGCAATTATTTACTGCCTTCCCAAAATTTACCGTCTTCCCAAAACTTCCTTCCCCGCCAATGCAAAAGCACTTTTTAAATTTCAGAAGTTTCGTTTTCGTCTTCACTTGAGAAAAACTCACCAAGCCCATATAACGTATCCTCCATCGTCCTCATTGCTCTACTCCTCTCCATCATTCTACTCCTTTCCCTATAGTCCATCGACTTCTCCTTCAATCCGCTGCTCGATTGCGTCAATTTTACAAGCCTTAAATCGGTACGATTACGAATTATTTGATTCTACATGTGGATTTTATATAGTTCTTATAGATTTCTACACATATCCTAAATCTCTCCTTTTTGCATCAATTTTACAAAACCATACACTACGCCATAGATGACCTTCTACAACATTTTTGCAAGGTGTTGCCAGCTAAAATGTTGCGACAGCTATAAAATTTTGGTCCTACTGCAACGTTGTATTTTTGGTGTTACCTTAGCCATAAAAATGTGTTGCTCTAGCTAAACAAGTGTAACACGATGCAACATTTTTATATAGTGTTTCCATAGATATATTCTAATTAAAAAAATTAAAAAAAAATTACACCTCAGCGATCCACACCACCATTTAAAACAAAATCTCAACCGTCGATTCACACCATCGATCCACACCTTACCAATTTCCATTTCCCGCTTTACTTTTCACTCACCCGCTTTCGTTTCTCACCCCCAATTTTCCAATCCCTAATTTTTATTCCGCCGACTTTAAAAAAATGACGCCGTTGTTTCTTCGATCTGGAGAATAACTGGCTTGTAACGACCCGTAAATTTCAACTGTTTTAATAACGTAATTAGTTGAAATTTTGTGAAAATTTTAAACGATAAAATTTTGAAATAAAAATTTAATATTTCGAATGCGTCTAGTTAGACATAGCAACTGGTAAATTTTCGTCCGAAAATATGAAAGTTTATTTCGCGCGTAAATTCACTTCAATTTAATCAGTTAAAAAGCGATGAAAATAATATGTTTTCAAAACCAAAATATTTTTACATAGAAAAATTGTAAACCATCTTCTGAGCAAGATGTCAGTTTGCCGTTTTTCCAAATTCGGACATCTTTGGCTCCGTCGATCTTATTTTTCAGTGTTTTTCTTGCATTTTCCGCCGGTTGAAAATTTCAAATTTTTATAATTAAATCGTACCACTGATATCGGTATACCGTTTTGATCGTCTTGCCGTGCTGATCTCAACAGTGTATTCATTTGCGTACCTTGAAATTCCGGTATGTGATGAAATCTATGAAACAGTAAATCGTATCGGTACACGTTTTAAACTTTTGGGTTTCTATTCATCTATGTATCGTAAATCAAACAATCGGTGGACTTTTACAATTCCTAGATTTAACAGGTGGCGGCCATTATTCTTCGTTACAGATATACAGTATTTTGTATCTGGGTCTGTTGCATTTCCAATAACCGTTCATTTTCCATCGGGTTGAACGTTATAGCCACTAACATTTATTATTCCTTGAATTCATTCTGACTTTTCATTTTTCCACTGGTTCCAACGCATTGATTCGTGGGTTATCTGCGACTTTCATTTACAAAATATATATAAAGCCTTCTCTTCCTGTAGCCTAAATTTTTCAATTTCCTACTCATTCTCGTGGCCATTCCACTCGCCTGCTCGAGCTAAACCCAACCATCGACCATTCTTCCCCGCGCGCACCTTTCCTCCTTCACACCCCTCTCTCTTGTCTTCCCGCAGCCTTCTCTTTCCGCCCAAGACTGCCGTATTCTCAAACCCATCGGCCACTACCTATCATTGACAATTTCCCACCTAGACGTGCTCACCTATATCTCCATCCACCTTGAAGCCGCCACGCACGGCTACTGCAACTCCACAGCCTCCGGCCAAGTCGACAATGACCATCACCACCTTCCCTTCGTGCTCCACTTCCAGACGACAGCGAGCACCACCTATCACGCCCTCAACCCAAACGAGCGCCTCCCCTCCGCAGCCCACTCTCCGCCGCCTGGCAACGCCAGCCACCGCCTTCCACTCACCTTCACACGTCCTGCCTCAAACTGCCACGGGAACACCGCTCCAAACCCTTGAACCCTCTGCCAACAACCCACAGCCGAAGCTCAAGCAACCACACCACCCCGTTCCTCCTTCTCCGCTGTTTTCCGCCACGTCACATGTCGTCGACCCCCATTCCCTTCCACGCTTCTCCTTCCTTCCAGTTGCACCACCGTATCAGCCCCTCCGCCACACCCCGGCCTGACCGTGCTCCCTCCACCAGCTTCTTCCCCTTGTTTTGCTGTGCGCCTCCAATGCCGAAACCACCTTGTCTTCACTTTCTAGGCTATTGATTAATCAAGGTAGAATAATTGTTATGTATATTGTTTATATTATATAAGTATATAGTGTTTACAAGGTCTATGTTTTGGTTCGTTTCTATGTGAAGCATTTTCTTTTATGTATTTAAAAGTGTTAAATATATTAGCTTATATACGTATACTATTGGATTTTGAATATTGTATATAACGTTGGCTTTGAAACAGTCTTTTTATATTATAAGTATGTAAGTTATAAACAGTTTGATATATTAATAAGTATAAGTTTTAAAAGTATGCAAGTTATAAAAGTATGTAATCATAGTTTATATTTTGTATATACTGGGTAATTATGGGAAGTGTGGTGACAGTGGTATAGCTAGACAGCCTATATCTATATATATATTTACATATGTTAGTAAATAAGATAGGGCTGCATAATGATGAGTTACGTACGGTAGTATACTAGTATGTACTAGTTTATATTTATTTTTGTGTCTAGTTTAGTATAAGTTTTATTGTATTATGTATATATTTATATAAAGTTGTTTCGGCAGTATACAAACTATTGGATAGTGTCTAGTTTATGGTTCCAAAGTATATAAGTCTATATTTGTATGTAGTGTGTCGGCTATAGTTTTATAAGTCATATATTATTTACCCTGATTTTATATTGCAGCCTTTATTTTGATAAATGTTATTAGTCCTTAGTCTATCAGTAAATATGGTTAGTTGATAACACATTAGTAGGTATGCGTTAAAAGCTTTATACGTGTTACATATTTAATAATGGTTGTATAATTGTATTTCAGCGTTTGGATAAGTTTATATATATGTTCGTGTACTTAATTTAAAGCAATGATTTTAATATTTGTTTGAATTTAATATTTATTTCACGAAAATAATAATAATAACAACAATATATATAACTTCTGTTCTAATTTGATTTCATCAATTTCTTTTATCAGCTTTTGGCCCGGCGTGCCTGTTTTCCTATCAAATTCGTGCTTGGAATCGTTACTTGTCTCATTCCCGTTCATCTCTAGCCTCGAAAGGTGAGCACTCACTCACGATTAACGTTCTTTTATTTATTAAATTTGATTTCGATTGAAACGACAATTGAAATATGCTGCTGTTAGTTAATTACACTGTTATATATGCTATTACCTGTATCAGTTCACATGTGGCATCTGACATCATTATCTGTTAATTATTTATGCGACGATAATACAGTTTGGCTGATAATTGATTGATTGTTGATGTTTATATTGGACGTTAAATTGTTAATGTTAAAATGATAAATAGTATGCAATTGAAATTGATATAGGATAGTTAAATGTTAAATTTGATTAAATGACATTTGTATAATATGACCCATTTAACTGTCAAAATTTATTGACACGTAGGATTTGTTTAATTACATCTTGAACCACTGAATGTATGTTGTTAAATTGATGATGTATGAAATTGTAATAGATGACAAGTGAAAACTGTAATGTAATAATCTTTAATCTACATGAAATGATAGTGTAGATTCTAGAAATAATTATATTAATTCGTACAAATAACAATGCGAATTAATACGATTATTTCGGGATTATTTGAATTGATTATTGGATTGATATTGATTGTTGTTATTGCTTGTTTATTTACTTTGACACCATCCCTGTCATCACACTGCAAGTTCCCTTTGCTATGCTTTGATTTTAAATTGAATTGGAATCGGGTTGAAATGATAAATACCCAAATTGAACTTTGACCTAGGATAGAGAATTAAATAAAACCCGATTGGTCAATAATTTGATTTGAAAATAAATTGAAGATTTTATTTGAATAAATAATATGGGTTTGAAATGAAGTTGAAATTTGAATTTTAATGAAAGGAAAATGTTAATATTTGATAATCTGAAACAAAAAGATTAACAATGTAATTAATGAAAGAATGTTGTTTAATTTGAGAAATGATTGAATTAAGTTGAAATGATTTAATAATTAAGTTTGAAATTATAATTAAGTGAAATTATTAAACTTTGAAATTATTTAATAATTAAGTTTTGAATTATTTAATAATTAAATAAGATTGAATTATTTAATGATTAAATTGAATTCTTTAATAAGTGAAATTGGACTTTTGGATAAGTAAATTTACTTCGTAAATAATTGAAATTGAGTTTCTTTATTAAGTAAGTTTTGGAAAATTATTTAAGTAAGTAAATAAGTGAAATTGAATTTCTTTAACAAGATATAAAATGTGATTTATTGAAATAAATGTAAGACTTGAAATTTAAAGAATTTGATTTGACGAATTTAGTTTAATTCAAAATTGTAAGTTTTGATTAAATGAAGTTGAACTTAAGAATTGATTTAATGAATTGGAAATTTGATAGAAATTGTTTTGAATGGAAAATTTACTAAATGAATATTGAATGAGATCGATAAATGAATTTAAATTGATTTAAATGTTAAATCAAATTAATTTAAATGATTTCGAAATGAAACTTATATACGAACTTGAATCAATATTTGAATGGTTTTAAATAGATATTGAATTGAATTATAAGATTTTGAAATGGTAAATTGAAGTTTTGAAACGTAAATTTTGGAAATTGATTTCGAAAGAGAAATGAAATGTTGGTTTACGAATTGAAATTGATTTGGTTTTTGAAATATATAAACGACCAATCGGTGTAATAATTACGAAAGTTATTAAAGAGACCGGGATCGGTAATGGATATACTCTCTATCTAAACCGAAAACCACTTTAATAACTATGCGCGGAGTGATGATCCAGAATGAAGTGGTTGGAATGATGTACGTGATGACTGAAGAAAGAGAACGATGATGGATAGCCTTGACACTTGTGTCAAATTGGAAATGACTAAAACAGGAGCTGTGCTGGGCCAATGGAGGATTAGCTACCTCAAGTGGACACACTTCTTCGAACTACTTATACTTGTTGTCGATTGGCGCACCCTTGATTTTGGGAGTGTTGTTTCACGGTGTTGCGGGCGCTGCGGCGTTGCGTTCTCACCAGTCCGGATCAGGCGAACGGTAGTATCACTACCTTGGGTATTGCCTCATGTGCCTTGTCATACTTGTATTCCATTTATGCGCGACCACTACGATTTTGATTTGTACCTTTAGTATATGGATTGCCCTCTGGTGACTTCCGGTTTTGGGGAAACTACGGTCTTGTATATGCTTTTGGGAATAAAAATGTGTTATGGGTGGAATGGGCCATGACTTAACGCTATTTTGATATCTTCTTATATTACTGATAGACATTATCTACTTATCGTACACTACTACATAGTAGATAGTTTAACGGACCCTTGAAGGATGGTTATTCCAAACATCCTTTGAGTTACTTGTATTTCAATTGCTATTTCAATTGAGTTGGATTTATTAATATAAGAATGTTAATCCTGACTCGAGTGTCTTGTGTTTTTGCTTTACGCTCGGGTCAGACTGAGTGTACCAGTATTCGAGACTCACCTTTGGAGTTGGAGCTTTGCTTGAAGATCCAGCCATCTATTCTGCTTTCAGTATTCGATGATTCCAGTGATGTATTCTGATTTGTATCTGATGTATCGTATTATTCTTCTGTTGTAAACTCTAATGTATCTTATACATTTATATAGTAGCTTCATGAACTACTATTTCTTTTATTTCCGCTGCATTTATTACTCTGTGTCTGTGATCTGTGATTATTTTATTTACTGTATATGTTCAGTTTTGCCAAATTTAAATTAACAACGCGGTATTTTGTGCAATTCAACTCCGGCATGAGTGTCTACCTATACACTTATAATGGATGCGAATGGTCCAAAATGTCGGGTCGTTACATGGCTTTGCTTTTATCCCCTGTCGGCCATATCAATTTCCGTTATTTTCTTTCGCCCCGCGTTAGTTTTCCTCACTACTTCCGGATTTGCGATTTTGTTCAGGTTTTTGGCGATTCTGGTGATTCGAGGTAAGGTTGTGGGATTGCGATGGTTCAGGGAGTTGCTGATTTGGTCGCAATTTCGTGGTTGGGGCCTGATGTCAGAGTGGTAGGGGGTAGTCGAATTGGTTTCGGTGAAAACTAGGGCACGCGATTCTAGTTGCTTTGATGCTCTGATTGATCGAATCTAGTGTGAGAAATGTTCCTGGTAGCTTGCTCCTTCGTTCTCCTTGATTGATTGCTCGAATTGCTTTGACTTCGTCGTCGGGTGCGATGTGATATTATTTGGTATGTTTTCTGCCTTCTGGTTTACTTGAATATTCTCGATTTTGGTTACACTCGCACGCTTTTGCCGATGATGAATTAGGATTTATTTATAGACTTTATTTCCTATAATCTCGAGTTTAATCTTTTTGTTGGACTTTGAGAAATCTGGTATGTTGGATTGCGATGATGAATTGGTATGTTGAATTTTGGTTCACTGGCTTAATTTTGCTTTGCCGATGATGAATTGCGATGTGATATTATTTGGTATGTTGAATTTTGGTTCACTGGCTTGTTTTTTATTTCTGATCTGAGCTTGTTAGCTCCTTTCTGCTGCATTTTTTAAACCAGAACTTGAACCTTTGTTAAACTTGTTCACATACCTTTGTACCTTGTTGCATTTGTTAAACCAGAACTTGAAGTATTTGTATTCTGCTGTCCTCTTGAAAACTGCTTCACTTGAAAACTTCTGCATTTTTGAAAATCAGAACTTTGAAAGTGATCTTTGGTTTTCTAAAACTGTTGACTAATCTGAACATTGAGTTTTGATTTCCACGATATATACAAACATATGTGTGTTGAGCTTTGTTGGTTTTGCTTGGTCTGGACTGAACTAGTACCATGCTAACCTTGTTCTTTAACATGAACTGATGCTCCAAGTCCTCTATATATCATATTACTGCCTATGTTTCTCTTGTACATGCCTGATGCATTCACTGTTTTTGCTTGATGGGCTGCCTATGTGTACTGCTGTGTTTCTTGCACTGGCTTGTCTATATTTTGCTGAACCTGGTTCTTGTTTGTTTTGTTGGTTGCTTGGCCCTGAGTTGAATCCAGTCGATGACTCGGGTTTGACCTTGTGCCATGTCCATTTTTTGGCTTGTCTACATATCTGGCTGCACTTGAGTATGAACTTGCACTTGAGTAGTTGCACTTGAGTAGTTTCTTGTACCAAGCCTTATGATGCATGTATGTTCATCCATGTACATGCATTTCTTGGTCATGTTATGTTGCTTGCTGTGTTGAGTACTACTTTGTGCACTTGGCTTCTCCTTTGTGCATTTTTGCCTAAACTATTGCTTGTTGTCTTCCATACTGCCTTGTATCCATGTGTTGCATTCGTGTTTGGCTTATGCACTTATGAAAAGAAACAACCCAAATACCTGAGGCAAATAATATAACAAAAATATTTTCATTTTCTGTTCGAGTTAAATATTATTTTCCAGATTACTGCTTTTGAATTATATGTGACAGGTATTGAAGACTGGACAACTGGATATAAGCTTGAAGACAGAGTCAAATCAAATGTGCATGAGCTTGAAGACAGGTTTCAAAGAAGGCTCGATCTTCCGAATATGGGGCCCCGGACCCCCGCCGGCGCTGCGCCCGGACCCGCTACTCGGCTCGCCTGCGGCTCGGCAGTCGGCTCGTCATATATTTGTCAGTGTCGATGTCTGTATAAATTGAAACTGTATATGTAATGAGTGAACTGAGTGATGTAGTGAGGAATATCTGTATATGTGAATATCAGTGTTATATATCATTGAATTGTAAAATAGTGGAGTCAGGAATTTGTACTATTTCAAATGTTGAAATAAAATATTTATTTAAATAAATTACTGTTTGAATATCAAATTCTGTGCAAATAGCATTTTATTAAATAAATATTTATTTCTATTAAAAAATCAAATATGCTCTACATTGTGGGCCCCAAAAATTCAGAAAATTAATATCTATAGCAACATTTTTGAATGTTGCTACAGGCACCTATGGGTGTTGCCATAGACCCAAATAGGGTTCTATTGCAACAATATTACTTATGTTGCCTTAGATAGTCAAAATGTTGCCTTTGAGGTCTAAGGCAACGGCAAAAATTGCATCACCCTAAAAGTGTTGCCATAGACCTATGGCAACATTTTTCGGGCCTAAGCCAACATTTTTTTTGTGTTGTAGAAGGTCATTTATGGTGTAGTGATAAATCCTACTCGTGTGCATCAATTTTACAAACCCTAAATCACTACCCTACTCAGTCAGTTTGATATCTGTAACAATATTAATACTTAACTATCATCTTTTATGTAAAATATAATTTGTAGTTTGTTTCTATAATTAGTTTTGAAATCAATGTTTCTTATTGAATTATTGTTTTTATTTAAAGTTGAAAATAATTTAAATTTTTGTTAATGTATAAAAGTGGTGTATTAATGAGGATGCCCATCGAAGGCCATACAAAGCAACTTATGAATGTCCAATTCTTGATTAATTGAACTCCAAAACAATTAAATTTGTGGAGGGTCTGTCATCTACGGACTTGAACAAAGTATTGCAAATTCCAAAGGATGTCGTCTATGGAGGGTCTATCTTTAGCATTTTTATCTAGTCACTTCATTGCAACATCAGTTAAAGTCTACAGGGATTTGATTGCGTGTGTGCTGTAGATTTCTTAATCTGTAATTGATGCTAATTTTGCAGACCCTTCACCTAAACATTCCTACAATTTCATATTACCAATACAACCACTTTATTCAGTGTTTATTATGAAATATGATATCGTTGATTATCAAATAATTTAATATATGTATAAGTGTATAGTTTTCAAATTAAATAAATACATTTGAAGAACTTTATATAGCATGTAAGTAACCAACATTGAGGAATAAAAGCATACCTCTAATTTCAGCTTATTTAGTTCATTAGCATAACCTACTTGTTTGCTAGTGAATATTTCAAGAAGTGTAAGACTAAGTAGATAAACATCTTCTGATATATGTCTTTGTTTTCATGAAGTGCCAAACTGGGAATACTTTACAAAAAGAGGATAAGAACTTTAGCTAAATATCCAAACATCGCAATATATTTACTAAAGGAAGCACAAAAGATTACTGTTTATGATTGATGTTGTCCAATGATCTAAAATAGCTCTTAGTGATACTCTTAGTGATAAGTAAAATTTGGTTTGATTTGTTGAATTGTCCAGAATATAGTAGTGGTGCCACTTTTAGTGATACTTCTTATACTAGAGAGTCAGGTAACATATTTTGCCTTTTACATCATATAGTGCCTATCATCTCACTGGGTACAAACCTTATTGTTTGTCTGAATTCTTTTACTACCACATTTTTTCCATGTAGTGTTGTCATATTATTCCAAAAATGATGCAAAATTTTATCTATTTGAATTGCCCACCTCGTTTTGAAACTGAAGAAGCCAGCCTCTCACTACAAAAATTCATTAACCAATGCAAGTCTAAATTTAAAACTCAACTCTAGAAAATGGTAAGAAGATATAATGGTATCAAAATATTTAATGTTTATATACCATAATGATGTAATATCTTTGTTATAGCATAAACTGAGCTTAATATTGTCATTTTATCATTTTATTACATGTTGTACATAGGGGATTGTTGTTTGGGAACTAATATCCTTTTTGGTTGATTATGATAAAAGAGTGGCTAAAAATTTAAAATTTTGGTGGAGATTGGAGCTTATGAGTTTTAATGTTTTATACTGTAGTTGCTTTCGGAGAACAACTGAGTAAAGATACCGATTAGTAGAACCGTCACTATACTATTTGTATACAAACACGCATTTCGTAATTAAAATTATAATATTGTTTTATGTTGTGCATAGATGGACTATTGAGCACAGTAGACACAATAACGTCTATCGCATTTTACCGTATTCTACTCTTGATATTTGGTGGTCATCTTATACTTATACTAGGAGTTGCCGAGCCCATAGTAATTTTGTACTCATATACATAGTTTTGCAGAAGGTCGGCGAGGTTTAGGAAGGAATTTGTTTTTGTCCTGGACATCGTGGTAATTTTATAATTATTTTATGTTTTTCCTAATACATGTGTAGACGATTTAATAATGTTTTGCTTGGATGTTTCGTGGGGTTTAGATTTGGACTGCTCTTTTGTTATTTCTACTAGCAATTTTCAATGCTACTTCCATCATTACTAGATTTGCCAGGGTTGCAGGAGAGCTCTTTTGGGATGTAGATTTATCGGGTTAGTTTGATTCTTTTGAACCTAGGATTTCAATGTCGAAGAAATTTTTTAGAACAAGATAATGTGGCTATTGATTCCTTAGTTTCGGAGCAACCCTTTACGACTGCCTAATGTCTCATCTAGTGAGAGATGAAGTATCTTGTTTATGAGAAAAAGGTTATAGTATGATAATGAGATCCATAGTTATGAAACATTATTTTGTTTAAAATTACATTCTATCATTTGTGATTCATTTAGATTTAGCCATCATCATCCTTATCTACGCCTCAGTATAATTGAGCAGGTTATGTTTTATGATCCTAATGGACCAAAGTAACCTTGTCATCTATCTCCTTCCAATTTTTTCATTTACAATCCTTATGAAACACGATATAAGGTACAAAAAATAGTATTTTCTGAACACACGTGAACAATCTTGGAATACAGAGTTGTGATTATTTTTTAATCTGATCATATACAATACTTATTAAGTTTATATTGATAACTGGGATAGTTCACTTTAGGTTCTTCTCTTGATTGAGAGATTCTTATTCTAACAAAAATACTAGTAAACCCAAATCATTTTTATTCAAAGTGCTAGGCGTTAAAATAAAACACACAGTAATCCATGAATTACACTTTTTCTCCTTAATTTTGGTCTCTATTTGTACATTTCTAGCCTCCTAGCATAGTTCTTCTTCTAATCTTCCAACGCACAACTGCTTGAATATAATAAATTTTATTATTTTCCTTGCCAGGACATCATTTATTCACCTAACTTCTCCCAGCTTCTGATCCTTTAACCCAATATGTCACTTGCAATGACCTATATCTATAACATGTTATTGGTATACACCATCATGCAACTAGGTTATGCTAGCGTAGATGAAATGATTTGAACAATGGGATGTTCTATGGAAAATTCATATACCTCAAGATAACTTTCAAGGTAATCATCTTGAAAAAATTTCAATCAAAGAAAATTAAAAGATTGATTTCAGCTAATTATTTCAAGTGGAATCGACCGTTTAACATTCAGATGATTAAGAATTTTCGATTTAAAAAATATTCTATAGTGATATTCAAACTTCACTACATGATTTATTAATGCAAACGACAATGGACTTGAAAAATAGTAGTTATTAACTTAATTTTTCAAATAAATTTTATATGCCAAATTTTTATTACAGTACATGATCAACATTTCAGATTCAGCATATAATACATTAAAAGCCATGAAACCCATTCAACAGAGACTGTTGTTGGCAATTATATCATCTCCATTAGCTGCATAATCTTTAATGCGTTATAGAGAATAACAACAACATTCATTAGAACTTTTTAGCTGCATGATCTCCGTTAGTATTCCTTTCTACATTTAAAGTTTAAACATTTTTATAATATTCAGTATAAAGAGAGAATTTTACCTATATATACATGTAGTGTTGGCCCACATTAACCCAATAATCATTCTCGCTGAAAAGAGGTTTCAATATTAATCCCTTTTCTTTCAAGGTGTTTGTTCCAGATATAATTTTCAGTGCTAATGATGATGGCTAGTTATTATGATTAGTTTTTAGATGTATAACCACTGTGATACCAATACATGAATCTAGAGTAACAGTGGATGTTGTTGCTGCTCAAACAAAGGCAGTTGCTGGTAATTCTGTCAACTTTTTTACAATGTACTTTTTGTACCATTTCATGAAATGCTTGACATCCACTACATAATTCATTATTTGGCGATTGATTATAGGATTAGATTCATGAAAGTCGCCCAAATCCCTACCTTTAAAATAATCTATTATGATCACCTCAGATAGGAGAGTGTTACCATTGTAAAATAAAATTAATTTCTCCTTTTAGGTACTCCATTATTATTATTATTGTTATTGTTATATGTGTGTGTATCTTGGTTTAAATGTGCACAATATATGCATTCCTACACGTGATTTAGATGTGACAGGGTATGCCAAAAAACTAGAGAATAACTTTTAGATGGTTAAAGTGTTGCACATTGGTGAATCCTATAAAGCTATTTCCCTTGTTGATTGATAATGGTAGAGATAGATGTATAAGCAACAATTTGTAAATTGTAATGGCAGTACTCTACATCTGCATTTCACCACTATCAAATTGTAAGTGTGAATGAACTGATTCTCATTTATGAAAGCAGCATGGGGGCACACCTGTAGGAGAGTTGATTCTAATATATCTTATTTAATATCAGATAAGTCATCCCTACAAAGTAGGGTTCCTGAAGTACCCAATTTGGTTTTGAACAAACAAAGCAACTAGAGAAGGATATTGGACTTCTACAAGTAAAGACATTCGAGCCGGGTTATTGTTATCAGCTCCTCAAGGAATGAGGACTAACTGGGTAATATCAACTTTATGATCTCTATTAGTTTATAAAAATAAACTAAGTATTATAAAAATTAACAAGTTAATAATAATAATGATTATAATAAACAAGTTTGGTAAAAAATTAACTATATTTATAATAATAATAATAGTAAACTAAGTTTGATAAAAAATTAACTAAGTTTATAATATAATAATAATAATAAATTTATTTTTAAGATTACCAGTTCCAAAAAAACTCACAACCATGGGATTTTGGGAGCCACAACGGCTTTCACTCCCTTACATTTTTGCACGAAGACCTGCAGGAAGATAATCATCGCATTTCCATTTTTTTTCATAAACTACCATTAAGCTAACCCAGTCATCCTTAAATGAAACTGGAGAAGACCAATTTTAAATCTTGAATTTAAAAAGATTCCTCAAAAATAATATTTTATTGGAGTTGAACCTAGAAATGTAGTAACCTTTTTGAAGAACTTTGAAGTCAATTTAAAGTCTACATCAAACCTAACATTAAAATTGTAAATTCCACAGTCTCATCTATGACAATCCCCTGCCAACAAATAATTTGAAAAATTACTTCCTCTTAATTTCTTGACCTTTTTCTTAATCAAATGTCATAGGGTGGAGGAATTGAATAATCTAAAACATAAAGCAAAAATTTATTGTTGGCCATCTAAATCACAAACATCTGCAACTAATTTCTGATAAACTTACAAAGCATGAAAGTTTAGTATTTGCAAGAAACACCAATTAACTGATGTACATCAAATATTGAAGAAGTTTACCTTTTTAACCGCAATTTGGAATTTAAATAAAAAAGATAGGAAAACCATGTCCATGTCCACTATAAAGAGAGAATTTTAACTAAGTATTATAAAAATTAACAAGTTAATAATAATACTAATAATAAACAAGTTTGGTGGTAATAATAATAATAATAATAAACTAAGTTTGATAAAAATCAACTAAGTTTATAATAATAATAACGATAACAATAACAATAATAGTCTGTAGTTTGATACAAGTAAACTAAGTTTATAATAATAATAACCTCCTAAGTTTGATAAAAAATTAACTAAGTTTATAATTTAACAATAAAAGTAACAATAACAATAATAGTCTATAGTTTGATATAAGTCAATTAAGTTTATAAAAATTAACTAAGTTAAATAAGTTTTATGAAAATTAACTAAGTAAGTTTATAATAAAAAATAAGAAATTAACTAATTTTACAATAATAATAGTAAATTAACTAAGTTTATGAAAAATTTATAAGTTTGAGAAAATTTATAAAAATTAATTAAGTTCATAAAGTTTAGATTTGAGATAATTTATAAGTTTATGTTAATTAAAATATAAGTTATGACATTTTAAGTTTTAGCAATTGAGATAATTTATAATAACAATAATAAACAATGTTAATATTTAACTGAGCTTTATAAAAATTTAACTAACTTTTACAAAAGTTAACCAAAATTTTAAAAAATTAACAAAGTTTTATATAATTTAATAAAGTTTTATAAAAATTAAATAAATTCATCCAAGTTTCATTAGAATTTAACTAAATTAACTAAGTTTTATAAAAATTAAATTAGTTTATATAAAAATTAACCAAGTTGTATAAAAATTTAATTAAGTTAACTAAGTTTTGTAGAAATTATTTAAATTTTATAAAATTTAACTAAGGATGTTTGACATACCTTAAATATGTAAAGCACTTTCATAATCATTTGTTCATTGTTAAACCTTTCTACACGTAATTAGCTTTTTCGGAGTAAAGGTCAGCTGCAGCAAAAAATTGTGGGTAATCAAGTAATGAACAAGGCACTAATTGTAGTATATATTAGAACATTTTGTTAGTACTAGTTATGTAAACTTGTTTATGAATGGTTATGGAGTTTATGTGAATTTGAAACTATTATCGAAATGGTTATGGATAATATATTTGATTATGTGATTAACGTGTTTTTTAATTTTTTGAATACGATAATTGTGTGATTGATTGAATGTTGGTTTGAATACGATAATTATGTGATTGATTGTCAGTTTTGATATGACTATTATACGAGTTGCTGGAAACAGTATAAGCCATTAATAGGAAATGGTAGTGTTTAAAGTATGTTGCAAAATAGCAATAACTATTAGTAGCCTTTTAAAACGCTACGAAAAATGTATAGTAGCAGAAAAAACTACAATAGAAAACCAAAGAAGGACGCAAGTAAAAACGCTACTAAAAATGTTAACGTTGATAGCAGTTGACAAACGTTACAAAAATAAACTTTTGTCGCGTTTCTAAAATGCCACAATATGTCAAGTTTTTGTAGAGTTCCCTACAATGCTATAGAAATTTCAGACTTTCAGTTGCATATCGTATCGTAGAGTTTATTGAAATGCGATTAAAATATTGGTAGCGTTTTTTCAACACTACGAAAGGCCTTTTCTGGTGTATTGTTGGTATCTACTATCTCTGTTGTAGTTTATTATGCCGTCATTGGTTCATCATAATCTACAGTTTCACTAGTTTTAAGATAGATTCTTTCCAGAGTTTATGTTATCTCTACATGGGGAAACATGCTCTGTTCTACTCTGTAACATCCCCAATTTTAAAATCCAAAGTGAACACTAATTATGTTGTAGCTATCTATAGTATTATTTTCTAGTGAAAAAGGAGATTCATTATTGCATCTTTAACATCAAAGAGGATAGGAAATAAACAAAATTACAAAGGTATTTCATTATTTCATTCATGACATTTAATGGACTACAAAACCCAACGACTTCTCCCTTATGCACCTAAAGTGGGACAAACACCCAATCGATTAATATGTAATATTTAAAAGATTTGTGAGAGTAAATTAGACAAGAACACACAGAATTTATAGTGGTTTGGCCAAAACCAATAGCCTATGTCCATTATTAACTTTGTTAATGATTGCTCCTTTCTTTTACAAGTATGCTCTTACAACTCGGGTGCCTACAAATCAAGTAAGGATCAACATAGTTTCGGTGTAAAATCATATAATAAAAAAGAAAAGAGAAGAATCAAAAAGACCCCACTTAATTTGCACTTCCTCTCCTATATATAGACGAAGGCCATCGAAATAAGCTCTGAAATATACTCTTCATGTTGTCCACATCTATCATGAAGCTCTAAGTGAAGATTGTGGCCAAATCAATATTCATTAATAATTCGGTACCGAGTTGTTCTCACAATCGGTGTCGAGTTATGAACTTTCTTGTCTTCATGCACTTTTGTAACGACCTGCCATTTCGAACCATTCAAATCGACAATCATCCATACATGTCAGACTTGAATTGCTCAAAACAACAAATTGTTAATTTAAATTTGGCAAAACTTAGCATATATAGTAAATAAATCAATTACCGAATCACAGACATAGAGCAATATAACAATAAGTAGCGGAATAGATAAATAGTAGTTCATGAAGCTACTATAAAACATCAGAGTCTAAAACAAGATACAACAGGAATCTCAAATACAAAGTAATCTCAAGTGCAACAGCAACTGATAAGTCTGAACATAACAACTGGAAATTTTTGAAATAACTGGAAAGATGAATAGATAAGATAGATCTCTAAGCAAAGCTCCAAGCTCTAAAGGTGAGTCTCAAATGCTATGACACTCCGTCTGACCAGAACATAAAGCAAAACACAAAACACTCGAGTCAGGATTAACATTCTTATGCTAGTAAATCAACTCAAGTGAAATGTTCAAGTGAAATGCAATATAACTTAAAGGACGTTTGGGATTCTCATCCTTTACGGATCCGTTAAACTATCTATGTACATAGTACAATATGCTACATAAATAATGTCTATAGTAAAGTAAACTATTAAAATAGCATTAAGGCATTACCCATATCTCCCTTAACGCATTTTTATATATTCACGTAGTCTATACAGTACCGTAATTCCTCCGTAAACTAGAGGGCTATCAGAGGGCACTCCATAGGTACGGTACAAACCAAACTCATAATAGGCTCGATAAGGCATGTGACAAGGCACGCGAGGCAAGCCAGGGTAGGATTCTACCTTTTGCACTCCTGGACTGGTGGTAACGCATAGCAGCTACTACCGCCCACCTCGAGACACACTCCCAAATCAAAGGTGCACCCAATCAAATCACAAAATAACAGAATGGTATCGAAGAAATGTGCCCGATAGGGGGAGCGACCCCACTTGGCCCAGTATAGTTCCTGTTTTAGCCACATCAAGCTGACTCAAGGGAGTCAGGGCTATGTTCATTACTTATACAGACGTTCACCAAACCATCCTACTTCGTTCGGGAATCTCCACCATGTGCACAGTTGTTAAAGTGGTTTTCGATATTGGCAGAGAGCATGACAATATATGATCTCGGTCTCTTTAACAACCAAACACTTATTTCACACCGTGGTCATTTTCATTTCAAACAGCTCATACTTCATATTAAAATATCATATTCCTTTCAAAATCATATTACTTTCGAAATCATATCACTTTCGAAATCATATTCACTTCCAAAATCATAACCACTTTAAATTATATTCATTTCAAAAATCATAACCACAAAAATAGGTTAAACCATTATATCAAAGTATTTGCATTTAAATCCATTAAATCTAAATCATGACAGTTCCAACTTAAACAGTTTGAATATTGAAAGTATTTTATATATTAAAATAGTTTATATTTAAAAATAGGTTATAGATTAAAATAGTTTATATATTAAAATAGTTTATATATTAAAAATATTTTATATATTAAAAATAGTTTATATTGAAAATAGTTCAAATTAGATTTGTTTCTTCCAATTTCAATAAACAATTCAAATCAACTTTAGTTCCAAAATTAAATTTAAATCAATCTCAGTTCAACAATCTCTATTAAAAAGGTTAAAGGTTCAATTCAAATTCTTATTAAACCATTTTTAATTTATATCGATTTCAAATCTAGGTTTGAACTACAAATTTAAACCACTTCCAATTCAATAGGTTTCAAAGATTAAATATTCAAACAATTTACAATAACTCAATTTGATAAATTTCATTTATATTTCAAAATTCAACTTTAATTTTATTTAAATTTGAAATATTCACTTAATCATTTTTAATAACAGTTAAATAAAATCTCAAGTTACAAATTTAAGTCAATATAAATAAATAAATATTCAATTTCAAATTTATTTAAATTTGAAAATATTCATTTAATCACCTTTAGTCAAAATTTAGTTATTAGGTTATAAAAATCATATTTTAAAATCTCAAAATTAATAAGTTCAAATCAATTCTTATTTAATACACTTCTTAAACAAATTAAATTTCAAATCAATTTCAACTCATCTTTTCAACCTTAATTTATTAAAGTTATTACAAAATCAATTTTCAAAATATTAATATAAATTTTAAATAAATATTTTAAACCTATTATATATATAATAATTAAATTAAATTTTATTAAATTAAATCTTATTATTAAATTTTATTAAATTAAATCTTATTATTACATCTATTTTAAATCTTATTTTATATATTTTAAAAATAATAATAAAGTTATAAGTAAAATTTTATAATTTACATTTTCAAAACTTAATATATAAATTTAAAATTTCCAAAACATATAATTTTAAAATCTAAATTTTATCACATATATTAAACAAAAATCCTTATATCACATTTTAAAAATCAATATCTTTTAAAACACATATATTTTCCCTTTTCAAAAATTTGGAAATCATTTAAAATAGTCCAACTGTGTCCATATATAGTTTTCTATCCTATGGTCAAGTGATACAGATATTTATCATTTCAATCTGCAGTAATTTAATATTTTACGGGTATATATCATTTCAACCCGCAATCCCAAATTCAAAATCAATAAAATCGCTTGGGTTATCATTTCAACCCATAACGATTTTCCCCTAATCTATAAAATCGTTCGGGTATGTATCATTTCAACCCATAGGGATTTCCTAACTAACAGGGAACTTGCAGTGTGAGAACAATGAAGTAATAACATAAAATGACATAACATATCAATTACAACATGGATCATAATTAACAATTTATATATAATATATATACAACAAGTTATGGTTATCATGTATCAATTAACATAGGTGATAAAATTTAAATATTAACATATCAAGCTCAACGATTAAACTACTAAAAAATTCTAGTTTAGCAACATATTTAAATTGTCATTTCATGTGAAATCAATTTACTAAACATAAGAATATTAATCGTGAGTGATCGCTTACCTTTCGAGGCTAGAGAAAACAACGGAAATGGGAAGCAACGGACACGGATACGGACACGATACGCCACGGAGCTGCGACGGGCACAAAAGCAAATCTAAGTGACTGGATTCAAAATGAAAATATATATAAGTAAACATATATATATATAAGCTTAGATTGAAGGAAACAAATATATATAAGCAATATATATAACGTTTTCTACCGACAATTATATGTATGCAACATATAAGCTTATATATTTTTATACATAAAACAAGAAAAGGCCTGCTTGGATATACGACTAAGACAGAGGAGTTTTGGGTCCACTGCTACTTGGGTGGAGAGGGAAAGCTTGCGGCTATTGGTGCTCGGCTAGAGGGAACAGGAGCAAGATTCAGGGCAAGGCTGGTAACACGATGGTCGGCAGAAGTTGGCTGTAGAGGTTCGGGTAGTGGGGCAGGGTTTTGTGAGCGGTGGCTTCGGCGTCAGGCTGGGTGAGGCTGTTTGGGTGATGGGTGGAGGGCAAAAGTGGCCAAGATGTAGGCAGGTCGGGTTGAATGAATAGGCACTGGCAGTTCGGGTTTAGAGAGAAAGGTTGCAGGGTAGGTGGCGCTTTGGTGGTGATTGGGTGCAGATCTCAGTATATGTTGGCAGGTCGTGGAGATGTTGGAGGCAAGTGATGGGCTGTTCGTCATGGCAATGGGTGTTCAGACGAGGGAGGTTGGTGATGCGGTTTTGGATGATGAAGGCAGGTAAGTGGGACGTGATGGGACGGGGTGGTGCGGCGAGTAGGCTAAGGCAAAGGGGAGATCAGGAGAAGGTGGAGGCTTTATGGCGGAGGTTGGTATGGGTTTGCGTGGCTAAGGGGAGTGGTGCAAGGCTGTGGCTATCGCTGAAAAGGGATGCAGTGTGGTTGGCGGAGAGAACTACAGGCGGATGAATGAGCATGCACATTTCAACAAGCAATTTTATATATAAACTTATATATTACTATATTTGATTTTAAGAGCAGAGCCAAATGAACAGAAGAGGAAGAAGGAACGAGCAAGCAACATATTTCAAAACCATGGGAATATTGAAAGTCACGCACGCGAATTCAGGAAGTATTAAAAGAAAATGTCTGTTTGATTTTCAACCGGTGGAAAATTTGAATGGACACAGGAAACCAAAAGGCTCCGAATGCGTACCGATACGGCTAACCATTTCTCAGATTTCGCCGTGTTACGGACGCCGAATTGAACAAATGAATATACTGTGGAGATCAGTATGACGAGATGAACATAATGGTACACAGATATCAAAGATACGACCAACCTATCAAAAGTCGATACTCGCTGCCAAAACTACTGTTAAAACTCCGAAAATAATATAAACGGAGCTAGAGCAGTCCAAATTTGGCGAAATGAAATATGACGTCTCACTCAGAAAATGGTAAACATCGTTCCTATTTAAAAATATTCAGATTTCGAAAATATTTAATTTCCATCAAATTAACTGATTTTAAATTTATAAATCTAAAATTTCACAACCAAACAAACTTACATATTTTCTGATGAAAATCTGATACTTGCTACGTCTCAATAGACGCATACCAAATATTAAATTTTCGTTGCTAAAATTTTATTATTTAATTTCAAGAAATATTTTAGTTAATTACGTTATTAAAATCGTTAAAATTAATGTGTCGTTACACTCTCCCCCACCTAAAACTTTTCGTCCCCGAAAAAGAATGAGAAGGAGAATAGAAGCAAACCGAAAGATAAGATAGATTCGAAATACACTGTACCAGATACAACAATGAATTCAAAACCATATAAATTCCATTTTTTGACATCTTGTTACTTACATTTATATTGTAAATTATTCAATTACATATTCTCATTACATTCAAACTTTTTTTCCAGGCAAGTTTTATTAATGTTTCTGAGTATAATTGAGCACTATACAAATTTATCTTTTATTTACAACATTTCTATGAAGCAAAATTTAAGTTTGAATATTTTATTACTTAAGTTTCTCTTGTATAACTTTCAATTATATATTCACATTAACATTTTAACTTTTTGAATATTTCAGGTAAGTTATATATGTATTAGAATGCAATTAAGTATTATACAAATAAATTTTATCCTAATTCAACTTTTTCAAGTTGTTTCAATCCCATTTCTCATTTTATACACTCCAATTATTCAAAATTTTGCTTCATTTCAATAATTGAAAACCATCACTTACATAGAACTTGAGAGTTAAATTTCCGGTTTCACTTCAAACCATTTTTAAAATAAATATATACATACATACATACATACATATATATATATATATTGCACATCAAATTATACTCAAGAAATTCAAAGCAATCCATTTTCCAAAACAAAAGTGTAGCAAAGCAACTAAGTGATCTCTCCACTTTGAGACTCGAAAATGAATGTCGATGATGCTTCAGTCATCATCGAAATTATTTTCCAACGACAAAAGAGGAGGACTTACTTCTTTTAAAATTCTTTGGAAACAATTTCCATTCAAAAATACTTTCAAATAATATATTTTCTCAAAACTTTGAAAACCAAAATTTGAAAAGCATCAGAAATTAAATTCTCAAATCCTTAATTTAAATTCATTCACTTGCAAATCAGATTTATAAACCATATTTATAAAATTTCATCTCCTTATAACATACAAAAATAATTAATGGTTTAGAAATGTTAACAAAACAATAAATGATAATCTAGTATTATCATTTCTAACAACCAATTCATTTAACTATCTAATTTCAGAAAATTATACTTTATATATAAAATATAATCATACATAAAATTATTTCATATACCAATTTCGAAAACAACATTGTGTCAGTTTGCTTTGTTCAAGCGTTTTGGAATTCCTATCGATAGCATTGGCCAGACGAATCGACCAAAACCCAAAATTCAAACTCAAGAACACAATATAAAACATTTTTATATCAATTACAAATACACTCCCTCACAGGATGATTCAAGAATGGATTTTAGAACAAGGATAGAGATTCAAATTTAGAGGGACCCCAATCAAAGAGAATTCTAACTAAGAAGTTAGGCTCGAAAGGAAGATAAGATAATTAAATTATAAAAGAGGAAAGATGGATGGACTTATATTAATCGCGGCGACCTTAACCGGGTCAAGCGAGATCCCATTTCCAGAAATAATGTGCTCAAGGAATCGGACTTCATCCCTACAAAAATGGCATTTAGAAAATTTGGCTTTCCACTGATGCCTCCTAAGAGTTTCCAACACATAGCCCAAATGAGATTCATGATCCTTCTCTGACTCAGAAAAGACGAAAATATCATCAACGAAAACCAGGATGAACTTGTTGAGAACATCGCGGAAAACGCGGTTCATGAGATCAACGAAGAAGGCAGGAGCATTGGTTAATCCAAAAGGGCATGGCTAACCACTCATAGAGACCATTCTCCGTTCGGAAAGCTGTCTTGGGAATGCTCTCCTCGACTACACGAAGCTGGTGAAAACCGATAGCAAGATCGAGCTCCAGGAATAAGATCGATATGGAATTCAATTTCCCACTTAGGAGGTTGAGGAGTGACTTCACCAAAACATCAGGATAATCCCTGACTATCGGGATGGAGTCAAGATCACTAGGCTGAGAATCAGCAAAAAGATAAACTGCCTGCATAATCCTGAGGCATTCGACATTCAATCACAAGAATTACCCTGGTCGTCTACTAAAGAAAAGGTTCGAGCTTTGCAAGAAATAACAGCATCAAAACCGATGACGTAGAAATCTTCGGTGAATCGACACCTATTGTAAAGGAGTTTCACCCCTCTACAAATCGTACTAAGGTTGGCGAGACCGCCGATGGGATTAGTCACACATAAGGATAAAGTTTCCAGAGTAGGTTGCAAGATGTGCTCAAATTTATTGCAGAGATCAACATAAATAGAGCTATGGGGTGCTCCAGTATCAAGAAGAACATGAACAGTAAAAGACAAGAATGGATTTTTGAACAAAGGTAAAGTTCCAAAATTCAAAAGAAATCCTAATCAAAGAGGATCCTAACAAAGAATTTCAAGCTCAAACGAATATGATTTTGTAATTAATTTACTCATTCTAGGGTATCACTACCCTATCTCTAATGAGTTTTTACTCCATATGCTAAGTTTTTCCTAAACCAGAGCTCTGATACCACTTGTAATGACCTGCCATTTCAAACCATTCAAATCGACAATCATCCACACATGCCAGATTTGAATTGCTCAAAACAACAAATTGTTAATTTATATTTGGAAAAACTTAGCATATACAGTAAATAAATCATTCACAGACACAGAGTGATATAACAATAAGTAGCGGAATAGATAAATAGTAGTTCATGAAGCTACTATAAAACATTAGAGTCTAAAACAAGATATAACAGAAAACTCAAATACAAAGTAATCTCAGGTACAACAGCAACTGACAAGTCTGAATATAACAAATGGAAATTTCTGAAATAACTGGAAAGCTGAATAGATAAGATAGATCTCCAAGCAAAGCTCCAAGCTCCAAAGGTGAGTCTCAAATGTTGTGACACTCAGTCTAACCCGAGCATAAAGCTAAACACAAAACACTCGAGTCGGGATTAACATTCTTATGCTAGTAAATCAACTCAAATGAAATGTCCACGTGAAATGCAATATAACTTAAAGGACGTTTGGAATTCCCATCCATTAAGGATCCGTTCAACTATCTATATATATAGTACAGTACGCTACATAGATAATGTCTATAGTAAAGCAAACTATTAAAATAGCGTTAAGGCGTTACCCATATCCCCCTTAACACATTTTTATATATTCCCGTAGTCTATACAGTACCATAATTCCTCCGTAAACTGGAGGGCTATCAGAGGGCACTCCATAGGTATGGTACAAACCAAACTCGTAATGGGCTCGATAAGGCATGTGACAAGGCACGCGAGGTAATGCCAGGGTAGGATTCTACCGTTTGCACTCCCGAACTCGTGGTAACGCATAGCAGCTACTACCGCCCACCTCGAGACACACTCCCAAATCAAAGGTGCACCCAATCAAATTACAAAGTAATAGAATGGTATCGAAGAAACATGCCCGATAGGGGGAGCGATCCCACTTGGCCTGGTATACCTCCTATTTTAGCCAAATCAAGCTGATTCGAGGGAGTCAGGGCTGCGTTCATACCTCATACAGACGTTCACTAAACCATCCTACTTCGTTCTGTAATCTCCACCACATGCACAGTTGTTAAAGTGGTTTTTGGTATTGACAGAGCGTATGACAATATCTGATCCCGGTCTCTTTAACAACCAAACGCTTATTTCACACCGTGGTCATTTTCATTTCAAACAGCTCATACTTCGTATTAAAATATCATATTCCTTTCAAAATCATATCACTTTCGAAATCATATCACTTTCGAAATCATATTCACTTCCAAAATCATAACCACTTTAAATTATATTCATTTCAAAAATCATAACAACAAAAATAGGTTAAACCGTCATATCAAAGTATTCGCATTTATATCCATTAAATCTAAATCATAACAGTTCCAACTTAAATAGTTTGAATATTTAAAGTAGTTTATATATTAAAATAGTTTATATTTAAAAATAGGTTATAGATTATAATAGTTTATATATTAAAATAGTTTATATATTAAAAATAGTTTATATTTGAAATAGTTCAAATTAGAATTGTTTCTTCCAATTTCACAAATCAATTCAAATCAACTTTAGTTCCAAAATTAAATATAAATCAATCTCAGTTCAACAATCTCAATTAAAAAGGTTAAAGGTTCAATTCAAAATTCTCATTAAACCATTTTTAATTTATATCGATTTCATATCCAGGTTTGAACTACAAATTTAAACCACTTCAAATTTAATAGGTTTCAAAGATTAAATATTCAAACAATTTACAATAACTTAATTTGATAAATTTCATTTATATTTAAAAATTCAACTTTAATTGTATTTAAATTTGAAATATTCACTTAATCATTTTTAATAACATTTAAATAAAATCTCAAATTACAAATTTAAATCAATATCAATAATTAAATATTCAATTTCAAGTTTATTTAAATTTGAAAATATTCATTTAATCACCTTTAATCAAAATCCAGTTATCAAGTTATAAAAAAATCATATTTTAAAATCTCAAAATTAATAAGTTCAAATCAATTCTTATTTAATACACTTCTTAAATAAATTAAATTTCAAATCAATTTCAACTCATCTTTTCAACCTTAATTTATTAAAGTTATTACAAAATCAATTTTCAAAATATTAATATAAATTTTAAATGAATATTTTAAACCTACTATATATATACTAATTAAATTAAATTTTATTAAATTAAATCTTATTATTAAATCTATTTTAAATCTTATTTTATATATTTAAAAAAAATAAAGTTATAAGTAAAATTTTATAATTTACATTTTCAAAACTTAACTTATAAATTTAAAATTTCCAAAACATATAATTTTAAAAATCTAAATTTTATCACATATATTAAATAAAAATCCTAATATCATATTTTAAAATACATATATTTTTCCTTTTCAAAAAATTGTAAATCGTTTAAAATAGACCAACGCTGTTCGTATATAGTTTTCTATCCTATGGTCAAGTGATACGGATAATTATCATTTCAGTCCGCAATAATTTAACATTTTACGGGTATATATCATTTCGACCGCAATCCCAAATTCAAAATCAATAAAATCGCTTGGGTTCATCATTTCAACCCATAATGATTTTCCCCTAATCTATAAAATCGTTCGGGTATGTATCATTTCAACCTATAGGGATTTCCTAACTAACAGGGAACTTGCAGTGTGAGAACAATAAAATAATAGCACAAAATGACATAACATATCAATTACATCATGGAACATAATTAACAATTTATATATAATATATATACAACAGGTTATCATTATCATGTATCAATTAACATAGGTGATCAAATTTAAATATTAACATATCCAGCTCAACGATTAAACTACTAACAAATTCAAGTTTAACAACATATTTAAATCGTCATTTCATGTAAAATCAATTTACTAAATATAAGAATGTTAATCGTGAGTGATCGCTCACCTTTCGAGGCTAGAGAAAACAACGGGAATGAGAAGCAACAGACACGGATACACACACGGATACAGACACGACAGGCCACGGAGTTGCGACGGGCACAAAAGCAAATCTAAGCGACTGGATTCAAAATCAAAATATATATAAGTAAACTTATATATATATAACTTAGATTGAAGGAAAAATTTTTATATATAAGCAATATATATAACTTTTTCTGCCGATAATTATATGTATGCAACATATAAGCTTATATTTTTATACGTAAAACAAAAGAAGGCCTGCCTGGATATATGACCAAGACTGAGGAGTTTTGGGTCTGCTGCTACTAGGGTGGAGAGGGAAAGCTTGCAACACGAAGGTCGGTAGAAGTTGGATCTATAGGTTCAGGTAGTGGGGCAGGTTTTTGTGAGCGGTGGCTTCGGCGTTTGGCTGGGTGAGGCTATTTGGGTGATGGGTGGAGGGAAAAAGTGGCCAAGATGTAGGCAGGTCGGATTGAATGAATAGGCACTGGCAGTTCGGGTTTAGAGAGGAAGGTTGTAGGATAGGTGGCGGTTTGGTGGTGATTGGGTGCAGATCTCGGTATATGATGGCAGGTCGTGAAGATGGTAGAGGCAAGTGATGCGCTGTTCGACATGGCAGTGGGTGTTCAGACGAGGGAGGTTGGTGATGCAGTTTTGGATGATGAAGGCAGGTGATTGGGACGTGATGAGACGTGGTGGTGCAGGCAGGTAGGCTAAGACATAGGGGAGATCAGGAGAAGGTGGAGGCTTCATGGCGGAAGTTGGTATTGGTTTGCGTGGCTAAGGGGAGTAGTGCAATGCTGTGGCTATCGGTGAAAAGGGATGGGGTGTGGTCGGTGGAGAGAACTGCAGGCGGATGAACAAGCAGGCGGATGAACAAGCAGGCACATTTCAACAAGCAATTTTATATATAAACTTATATATTACTATATTTGACTTTAAGAGCAGAGCCAAATGAACAGAAGAGGAAGAAGGAACGAGCAAGAAAATATTTCAAAACCATGGGAATATTGAAAGTCACGCACGCGAATTCAGGAAGTATTAAAAGCAAATGACTGATTGATTTTCAACCGGTGGAAAATTCGAAAGGACACAAGAAACCAAAAGGCTCCAAATGCGTACGGATACGGCTAACCATTTCTCAGATTTCGTTGTGTTCCGGACGCCGAATTGCACAAATGAATATACTGCGGAGATCAGCACGACGAGACAAACTGAATGGTACATGGATATCAGCAATACGACCATCCTATCAAAAGTCGATATTCGCTGTCAAAACTGCTACTAAAACGCCGAAAATAATATAAACGGAGCTAAAGCAGTCCAAATTTGGCGAAACGAAATATGACGTCTCACTCAGAAAATGGTAAACATTTTTCTTATATAAAAATATTCAGATTTAGAAAATATTTAATTTCCATCAAATTAACTGATTTTAAATTTAAAAATATAAAATTTCACAACCAAACAAACATACATATTTTCTAATGAAAATCTGATACTTGCTACATCTCAATAGACGCATACCAAATATCAAATTTTCATTACTAAAATTTTATTATTTAATTTCAAGAAAATTTTTAGTTAATTACGTTATTAAAATCGTTAAAATTTACGGGTCGTTACAACTTTGTTTTCTCTTCAATCTCTTGAACATGTTATGCTGGCTCATCGTAAGGCTACACTACTCGGTGCTAAGTTGGGATGTTTAGTTGTATCTCCAACTTTTGCTTCTAGTTATTGGACTTGTCTGAAAATTGGCTATGCACCATCTAATGGAAAGCATGGTTCAATACCGATTCTTGGAAATTCACCCAAATTCTGGCACCAGACTTGTGTTATGGACTTCTCGGCTTATTTTTCGACCATTTAGTGGTTCTAATTCATCGAGATACTGCTTGATTCAAAATCGGGATAATACTTTTTGCACAAATATGTCTTTTGTTCACTTGGCATGCTTTTGATCAAGACAAGCTATCGGTTCCAAACTCTGATTATGAAGGATTTCTTCATCCTTTGAATTGTTTTCATAAAGCAATGCACCCTTTCTGGATCAACATGCGACTCTGAATAGTTATGGATTCGTATCTTTTGGATGGTATAAGTGTTGAAGCTTCCCACTTAGGTTCATCATTCACTTCAAGAAATTCTAAAGGTTCCTTCTTTCTATTCGGTTGGGTAGGATTTCATCTTCCCATCTCATTCATTTTTCATTTTCTTTTCTATGGCCAACCGTTGCCTTTCTTATCTTTTATTTTTCTCTTTTCTATTTTCCTTTTTTTCTTCTTTTTCTTGTTTTCTTTTCTATTTTCCTTTTTTTCTTCTTTTTCTTGTTTTCTGTTCTATTTTTATAACTCGATGCGGAGTTGAGATTTTTGGTTTGGCACCAAATTTTTTGCAATTTTTTTTACTTAGGTGATGCTTTGTTACTTTTCCTCTTTCACTTTTATTTTACTTCGTCAACGTCATTTATGAATTCATCTTTCAGCCTCCATTCGACTTCGATTCAAGGATCGATCAACTCTGCCACCAATCTTAGGTTCGTCGCAACTTATTTTAGTCCACATTTCCATTAATTTGGGTGATTCAGCACCTCTAACTCAACTGATCCTACTTCTAACTCGAGTTCTTTCTCGATTTCTTGACTTTGATGCCACTCCCCTGCATGACCATTGACCTTAGGTAGGTGTGCTTTGGGGTTTGTTAGCATCTGATATTAATCCATAGCCACACTCAACCTTGTTTGCATACTCTATCTTCATTCTTGTGCCTGGTCATGGCTTGTAAAAGATTCAAACCTGAGAGGACTTGAATACTTGTGTTTGACCCGAGTTTTCACAAATTTCTTAGGCACGACCTAGGTTTTCTCCCCCATTTATGTGCTTGGGTTCAGCTTTGAGTTTTCCCAAGCTTTGCTTTGAATTTTTTGTATGACCATGCGATTTTGGTATTTTTGAAAAGTTCTTATAAAGTGCAAGGAGGATATGTTCAATTACTACTAGTTTGTGGTCGAGTGTGGATCAACAGCCTGATTTCGATGGAACGGTTTCATAGAATGGTCAATTCGAACACGCTTCAGCATCTAATGGGGTCATGCATTACTGCTTTGGGTCAAACACTTCACCTTTATATCCCTGCAAAGGAAAGCCCTATGTCGCTTCAGATGATGTCATAACTTGTATGATAACGGGTGAAATCCAACACACAGTTCCATAGTGCGATAAACCTCGTTTGCCAGCATGAGCGAGCTATCTACACAGAGTGTTCATATGCATCGTGTTCTGGATATAGAGCATACACTTCATAGACTGGATTGCATATTACTGCCCCCGTCAATGTAAAAGATCCAGTTAGTCAATACACACTAACATTCAATGTGTCTTATGCGCGGCTACACATGGCTTAATTACATTACGAAGATCAAAGATCTTACCTGACCTTGCTCATTTTTGAGTTTTTAGTAATTATGAACCGTAGACGCTCCTTACATCTCTTTGCTATGGGTGTAGGTCCATCTACCTCAGAATTCATCCTACGTACAATAGCATCAACTTGTGCCTCGACATCTACTTCATCGCCTCCTCGGCCTCAAAACCATCCCATCGTCCGGCTATATAGTTTCTACCCTTCAATGAATCTTCTGTGAGGATCGCCCAAGTTATCAACCTTTAGAGTACTATGATCCTTGACGACCCTCAGATTCTTAGGCATCTTCTTTAACCGAGGTATATGTTAGGAGGATTTGTGATCTCCACGACATTCCTTTTATAGATGTTTTAACTACAGCACTTTTTCAGCGGGACCTTGACCCACCTGAAGCCTATACAACCTATAATTGTTACGTATGCCCCTCTAGGGGAGTCCATCCATTTAATCGTTTCATTCGACTCGTTCTTTAGTTTATGAAGCTTTTCCCTGCTCAGTGTCATCTGAATGGCTACGCCTTTCTATATGGCATATATATGGTTTGTCTTCATGTTAATCGTCTAATTTTCTATCAGTTACAAAATCGCTGAAAAATTGTAATAAAAATAACCACAAGCGCACAGCGTATAATTTTAGTACGTGGCGAGTACGGTCGATCTGCAGGGAATTAGATTGATTTAAAATTCTACTCAATCAAATTAACCAAAAGTTTGAAGTTGTTTTAAGCTAAAAATGTAAAAACTAACTAAAACAAAGTGAATAAAAATATGAGAGTAGAAGGCAATTTAGAGGCTAATCCCTTCTCATAATCACATAATCAACACAACAAATTACGATCTCTCTTTTTGGTCATTTGTGAATTTAGTTGATGTGATTACCATAAGTATAATCTATTTGTGCTATTAATTAACCCAACATAAACCATCAAACTTTAACACACCCACCAAACCACTTGTTAACTCTCATGAAAATGATAATGAAATTAAAAATAAAATCTATTCTAAGCATGATCTATTTACTATTGATTAGTAATATAGACCATCAAATTTTGATTCTAAAATCCACTTCATTACCAAAATCATATGTAGATGAAGAGGTAAATTGTGTTTCTATTTATTTAAGCATAGCCTATTTGGTGTCAACAACATAGGCTATCAAATTCAAAGTTAAACAACAAAATTTTACAACATCAAAAATTCCATGAAGCATAAAGAGAGATCACAAATTTAGAATATATGTTAAATCTACATGATTAAGATAGCTTCATTACCCCTAAATTGAAGGGGTTTAACTTCTCATATTTGTTATTATTTCGATAAATGTAGATTGCAACATAAACATAAACAAGAGGAAAATGAGAGCTAACTAATTTTCATGTAAATAAATCTACTCTATTTGCAAAAAATAAAACTACACTACTTGCATAAAGTAAAGAACAATAATTAAAAGAACATGAAATAAAATTGCATAAATAAAATTACACAAGAGAAAACGACTAAGAAGTCATGAAAGAGAGAAAGAGAGTTTATGTTTACAATTTGTGGCTACCACTAAACTAAAGAGAATGTGGTAAGAGTTTCATTACATGAAACATAAGGGGTATTTATACATGTTTGAAACCCTAATCCATATTTTAGGAGACTACCCAAATTGTCCATTAGGAAGTGTGACCACCAAGTTATTATTCACAAGTAATTAATCCTCTCTTAAGTGTGCATGTAACTTTAATCCCCACTAACATGTGCATTAGCTCTTAATAGTGGATCTTGGTAAGTGGGTAGGTGGGGTCCTCCATGTTGCATGAATTGATTTATTTCTTCATTCTTTTGACTTCCAACCTTTGTGCATGCATATTTTCATGAAGCCTCTTCCATTTTCTTCCCAAATTCCTACAAATAAAAATAATTTTTTCTAATAAATATTCTCAAAATTAATATATGCACAAAAATGATCATTTTGCTCTCATAGGAAGATGAATAAATAATGATTTGAAAACAATTGAAATTTTGGTTTAAACATGTAAAATACCTTATACGTGGTAATAAAAATAATTTCTATCGGTAAGAAAGTCGCCGAAATATTGTAATAAAAATAACTACAAGTGCACGGCGTACAATTTTAGTACGTGGTAAGTACGGTCGATCCGCGGGAAATTGAATTGATCTAAAATTCTACTCAATCAAATTAACCAAAAGTTTGAAGTTGTTTTAAGTTAAAATTGTAAAAACTAACTAAAACAAAGTAAATAAAATTATGAGAGTAGAAGGCAATTTAGAGGCAAATCCCTTCTCATGATCACATAAATCAACACAATCAAATTATGATCTCTCTTTTTGGTCATTTGTGAATTTAGTTGATGTGTTTATCATAAGTATGGTCTATTTGTGCTATTAATTAGCTCAATATAAACCATCAAATTTTAACGCACTCACCAAACCCCTTGTTAACTCTCATGAAAATGATAATGAAATTAAAAATAAAATCTATTCCAAGCATGATCTATTTACAATTGATTAGTAATATAAACCATCAAATTTTGATTCTAAAATCCACTTCATTACCAAAATCATATGTAGATGAAGATGTAATTTGTGTTTATATTTGTTTAAGCATAGCCTATTTGGTGTCATCAACATAGGATATCAAATTCAAAGTTAAACAACAAAATTCTTCCACATCAAAAAATCCATGAAGCATAAAGTGAGATCACAAATTAGCAAATATGTTGAATCTACATGATTAAGAGAGCTTCATTACCACTAAATTGAAGGGGTTTAGCTTCTTATATTTGTTATCATTTCAAAAAATGTAGAGTACAACATAAACATAAATAAGAGGAAAAAGAGAGCTAACTAATTTTCATGTAAATAAATCTACTCTTCTTGCAAGAAATAAAACTACACTAATTGCATAAGGTAAAGAAAAATGATTAAAAGAACATGAAATCAAATTGCATAAATAAAATTACATAAGAGAAAAAGGCTAAGAAGCCATGAAAGAGAGATAGAGAGTTTATGTTTACAATTTGTAGCTACCACTAAACTAAAGAGAAGGTGGTAAGAGCTTCATTACATGAAACATAAGGGGTATTTATACTTGTTTGAAGCCCTAATCCATGTTTTAGGGGACTACCCAAATTGCCCTTAGGAAGTGTGGCCATCAAGTTACCATTAGCAAGTAATTAATGCTCCATTAAGTGTGCATGTAACTTTAATCCCCACTAACATGTGCATTTTCTCTTAATAGTGGATCATGGAAGTGGGTAGGTGGGGTCCTCCATGTTGCATGAATTGATTTATTTCTTCATTCTTTTATCTTCCAACCTTTGTGCATGCATATTTTTATGAAGCCTCTTCCATCTTCCATCCAAATTCCCTACAAATAAAAATAAAATTTTCAAATAAATATTCTCAAAATTAATATATGCATAAAAATTACCATTTTGCCCCCATATGAAAATGAATAAATGATGATTTGAAAATAATTGAATTTTGGTTCCAACATGTAAAATACCATATACGCTCATTTATTTAATTAAAAGAAGATTAAATATGGAAGTAAAATTATGCACTTTTATGTGCACATCACTTCACCTTTTTGGCAGAATGCCTGGAGGAGATTAGATATTTATTTTGTATCAAGAAGCGTAAAGAAAGTCCATCTTTGACTTATTTTGAATCATCCAAAGGCTATTGTGTTATTATTGGTCTATGGAAAAAAATTATCCATTTAAAGACAAGTATTTCTTTATGCGTTGTCCAGCTGGCTTCGCTCAAGAGTGGCCATCAGGATGTGTATTCTATTATTATTCATTAATTCATACCGTTCAAACCATTAACTCCATTGTTTCTTAGATTCGTAGAAATTCCAAAGGGACATGGTAGCAGAGCTTTAGTGCACACACTCCAAGTTTTGTAAAATATATCGATGAAAGAACGAAAGATGTAATTTCTTTTGACAAATCCTAAGATGCGACAATTATAACTTTTACATAACGGTCGCAGTCTTGGTATCATTCCTGCTACCCATAGAGGTGCCAAACCCTCTCAAGAGGCCGAGGTTGAACCATTTGTTACCGAGTATTAAGAAGTTCCTCCTATAGTACAAGATCCTCCTATTGATCAACGGGAAGATGAGGGTGGTGACGACAATAAAGATAATGATAAAGATGATGAAGATGATGATGGTGAGGATGGGGGCGATGACTGCGACGTGAACCTTGGATACGAGTCTTTAGAGGAAACATGTAGAAATGAACGACCATCACCTCCCGCTTGTTGTCCAAGGATGAATATAATATCACCCCATCCTACTTCACAACCACAGCAAACTCCTGTTGTGGAGAAAACTTCGGCTCCTCGGAATGATGATATCTTTGGTTCCCTTGGGAGTATCCCTGACTGTATCTCTTCTTATGACATTGCCAACTTCTTTCTTTGGGACCTTGAATCTCCTATCTGTATGGCGTAGACATACCTTCAACGGCTGTAGAGGAGATCACTCCACTTAGCCGACTGTATGAGCATGGTCTATGGGTTCAATAGGGCACACCGACACTTCACATGACGTTTAAAGTCACAAATGTTTATACTACATGAATTATTTCTTGACTTCCAGAACTTGACTTAGTCGTGTTTCCTCTTTAAGTATAATGGGATGCAACAATCTTTATGACGATTTGCATAACCAATCTACCAGTTATCACAGGCACACATCTGAATGTTGAACTCGTGAATTGTCTTATGAATCCGACTCAGCTAGGTATCAAAGGAGAGAGCTGGAAAGAAATAGCGAGGAAGAATGTTTGCGGCGTGATTGATCATAAGTGGGAACCTAGCGATCTCCCTGAATCAAAATATCTCCTTTTCAACACCATGCTCATTCTCCTCTCCTAAAATATCAAGAACCATACTCTTCAAAACCTCATCATGTCCCCTCTTCTAAAGCTCCAACTGTCCCCACTTCAGTTGTACTTTCCATACATCCCATAGTATCCTCTCATAACTCCAAACAAGCTATTTGGCATCTAACTTTGCGACCTCCAATACTATCAGATAAAGGCCCAGTAAAGAGCATACTTCTATTCATATTTCTACAATAGTCATAGAGTCTACCACAAACCCACAACTTGCTGCGTTGCCAAGAGCTTTCCCAACATTTTGCTTTGAGGGGTTTAAGTTTGAATATCCTCTGAAGGGCATTCCTCTTGATATGGCTAATAATGTTAAAGCATGCATGAACGATGCCTATGATCAGTACTACATATGGAGGAAGTTCACTCAAGCTTTGTCTGATATTAAAAAATCTAATCAATTATTCCATCACGAGAAGGAGATTAAGAAAATGGATAGTGATCGTATCAGTGCTAATTGAGATAAAGAGTTAGAGGGTACAAAATTCCGTTGAGGCGACCGAGAAGAAACTATCGGACGAGAAAAAAGCCTTCGATGATAAATTTAAGATTCAATAAGTGTAGCTCGAGGCTGCATATCATAGGAGTCGCACTCTCACCATAGAAAAGGAGGCTCTCCAAACCACCGTTGATGAACAAACTCTAAAGATTCTAAATATGGAAACTGCACTAAAAGCTGAGAAAAAAGAAGGAAGAAGACGATGCTCTCACTATGACTGAAGATTCTATTAATAAAATGCTCGATACCAAGCAGGCACAAAGTAATGCAAAAGCCTGTGCGACCGATATTGAAGAACAAATTAAGTCTGAAATTGGATCCACTTGGTTCACTTCTATGCGAACATTATCAAAATTAGTGACCTGAAATGGATGGATGATAAACACACCACAGTGCTTGCTATGGCTTGCAAAGAAATCCATAAACAAGAAATGAAACATTCCAATGAGGTCAACAAGGAAGAGCTAAAAGCAGACCTTTTGAATAACGAAGATTTAGACGCTTTTATTGTAGGTCAATGGATGCTAGCTTCCAAAGCTTCTATTTCTTCCTAGGTGCCTGCTAGGGCCCTTCCCGAGTCCAACTATAAGGATTTGGAGGAAGTTCAACTCTCAGTTCTCAAGGACTCCCAACAAACACTACTAGCTTAACAACGGCCACTTCTGGTGTCGTAACTTCTTCCATATTTGGGCCTCTTATCTCCAAACCCGTTATTCCATCTTCTAGGGCTTTTGGAACATCTTCCGCTATAGTCACATTTGTGGTGATGACTTTGTCCTCGCCTTCAACTCATATTCAATACACCCCAAGGACCCCAGATTCACACTGCAAAAGTCTGTCCCAAAACTTGTCGCTTTGTCCCTTATCATAAATGGGAGCCAGGCTAAGAATCCTTTATGCACTCTAACAACTGCTTCTGGAGGTATATCGCTAGTTTCACCTGGATTCGAGAAGGCCTAGATGATACCCATGGATGTTCCAAATCTTTATTTTTCTCTCTGTCAAGTTTTAGGTTAGTCCACCTTTGCTCCTTTGCTGAAAGTGGTCCTTGCTTCAGGCCTCCAAGCTTCCACAACCGAATCAGTCATCATCTTTATCCCGACTCTTATTCCGACTTCTTCAATCGAATTCACTCCAAGTCCCAATGTTGAAAAGATCGGTGCATTAAATGAAGAGGCTAGGGAGGAACCTAACATGTCATAGGGAGATGAAGACTTGACCATCACATGGGCTAAGGATCACATCTCTGGGCCATCAATGTCAGAGAGGCAGACTTCCCATCTCATAAAGCTTAAAGATATCAAAATGAAGATGCATATCAATGATATTGTGCCCCCTTTTAGTATTTTGCCAACCCACTCATTTGTCGTCCCAACTTCTGTACCTTTTAAACAACTGCCATTCATCTTGAGACCCCTAAATCTTGGAAGAGTAACTATAACTGGGACGACAATCCCGAGGACCATTTATCTACAAAGAAGGAAGTGGAATCCAAGAAAAGGCCAGTCTCAACCTCTTCATAAGGCAAGAAGAAAAGGAGAAGGAAGAAGAAGTACAAGTAGAGGTTGTTTTCTTATGTAGCTTTTGTTTTAGTCTTCTTGTTTTGGCATGTGTATATATGACATTGTTTTGCGTGTATGGCCCCCGCTTTTTCTTTCAAAAGTTTGGATGTGAATAAGTTGTTTTTTTTCGATTATTCGTCTTGTTTTACTTTTTGGTCTTTGTATTCGTGCACCTATATACTTGGATTAGTTAAGTTTATGTTGACAGTATTTGAACCTGTCCAATTCTATTATTCACCATAACCTTTATATGTGAATAAGTTCTCACCTATGCAGTTAAAACACTTCGCAAATCTATAGTGGTGGAGGTGCAAAAAGTCATAGCGATAATAAAGCGGGGATATAGTGGAAAATGCTAGAGGTGCAAAAATCTTCATTATATATAAAACCAAATATTTACAGTTAATTTATCCTCATTCTTATATTCTTTGTATAGGAAAATAAATATTTTTAAACTTATATAAAAAAAATTGAAGAATATCATGATTTAAGCAGACTAGATTTAGAACAGCAATAGATTTCTAACTTGTATTGAGCACTTATGCCTTATAGTTAGGTACCCTAATTTCGTTGATTTGATTTAAAATAAAACTAGTAAAATTAACCTTTTGTATATTAATATTACTAAAGTGGGTTCTAAAAAGCCTTGATTTAGCAGTTGTAGCAGAAAATAGATGGGCTTTAAGTGGATCTACTTTTTAATAGTGCTAAATTGAAATAGCATAGCGGTTGGAGTGCGCTATGTGTTATAACAGGGATTTTGTGGGGCTTTACCAAGGCTTTAACTGCATAGGTTCTCGTAATTTCTTGGTGGAACTTTGTTATCTATTTTTTTTTGTTGCTGCTAAATCATTTCTCTCTTGGCTAAACAATACTGCATTTGTTTGGTCAACTCCATTGCCTATCTTGTTTACCTTCGTCAGGTTCTGTTTGACCATAAACAAAGTTGTGGTCACGGAAATTTCTAGCCTCACATAGTCTCATATATCTACGAGACAGTGTTTTAGACGTCTATCTTTAGACATCTATCTTTCTTCCTGCTTATCTTCGAGTGTTTTATCAAAAATATCCATTGACCATCACTACTTATCGTTAGTCGTGCATGTCTCGCTAGGCTGTAAGCGTGGTCGTGCTTGCAAAAGGCTCAGTTACATACCAATTCCTAAATCCGGGACCTGGTTTTTTGGATGTCAATCTTCAAAGCGTTGACCTTAGACCGTTCCTATCTTTGGGCATTGGTCAAAGATCAAATTTGTAAGGAAAATTGTCTGGTAGACCCTAGTGCGATTATACTCCAGCGACCCGATCATGGATCAAAAGAGTTTGTTGGTTACTATCTCTCTGAACACATAGATATCTATGTTTTCAAAAACATATAATGTTCAATATTTCAATATTCACTTGACACTAAGTCATGCTTTTAAGAATACAGTTCCATCAATCCCCAAAAGCCAATTCTATTTATAAACCAAGAATGATAGACTCTGTCTTAGTACTTCAAAGTCTAGTCAACTATTTATAGAAATAGATCTAAGTGAAATAGTTTCTCAAGTGCTTTGATATTCCATGCTTGCAGAATTCATATCCCATCAACAATTGCTAGCTTGAAAGTTCCATCTCCAAGCTTTTGTTCTCTCGTATAAGGACCTACCCAATTTAGGCTAAGTGCAACCGGACTAGGAAAGTCCTGTTTCAAATGAGGTTGCCTATCTCAAAGGTCCGGTTTTTGACTTGGCGTTGAATTGTCATGCTACTCTTTTTTGGTGAGCAGCTACCCTAAAATCAACTTCTTCTTACATCTTATTGACCATGTTAAGGGACTCAAGAAAGAGCTCCTCATTCGTCTAAGGATCATAGTGGATTCTTTAATGATAATGGTCTTCTAATTTAACTGGAATCATGGCCTCGGATATGTACACCAAAGCGAATGGAATACGGTCGATCGCGGGCTTGTGAGTCATTCGGTAGCCCCACAATTCTAGTGGTAGTTCATCGATCCAGTTGCCATTGACTTTCACTAATTGCTTCTTAAGAATAGATTTGATGATCTAGTTCACCGCCTTCACCTGTCTATTCACCTACGGGTGTGCTACTGCTGCAAACTTCTTCTCAATTTGGTACATATTAGAAATTCTTGAATTTGGCATTTTCGTGTTAGGTTACATTATCAGTGATAATACTCCTTGGAATTCCAAAATGACATTTAATGTTTTTCACCACAACATTGGTCACTTTCGTCATGGTGATTGCGGCCAGTGGTTTTGCTTTGGCCTACTTTGTGATATAATGCACGGTTGTGATGGCATACCCCTCTCCACCTTTCGACGTTGGTAGCACCCTGACAATGTCAAGTCCCTAAAACCCAAATGGCATTGGGCTAACCATCTACGTAAGTTCTATGGATGAGGCTCTCTAGATCTTTGCAAACCTTTAGCACCTATCACACTTTCAAGTTTAATCAGTCGCATCCCGGTTGATCATCGGCCAAAAGTATCCATAGCAAAGAACCTTTTTTGGCAAAGTCCACCATCAGTGTGGTCATCATAGCTTCCCTCGTGCACATTGCTAATAATATTCTAAGCTTCTTCTTTGGTGACACACTGTAATTGGGGAGCAGAGAATCCTCTTATGTATATCACTCCTTGAATTATAAACTATGGTACTTTGCGTAGGAGTTTCCGTTGTTATTTTCTTCCATTCAAGAGAATTCACTTCGGCAAGTACACTTTAATTGGAGTCACCCACCCACAAATGCTTTGCCATCTCGGCCTCCAAGATCCAATCAACGTCCATTCGACCGATGCTTTAAGCTGAAAAAACCTACATTGGAACGAGTCTCATAAATTGCGCATCCACAGAGCTGGCAATTTGGCCAATGAATTAGCTTTCATATTTTCTTCTCTAGTAATATGCATTATCATGTAGTATTTGATGTCATTTAGCCATTTCAGAACCTTCTTTTGATAAGGGGCAAGTCTTGCTCTCTTAGCCTAAAAATCCTTCTTCACTTGACAGACCACCAACTAAGAGTCGTAGAATATATGCAAAGTCTTGATTCCCAATTATTTTGTTATCTTGAGTCTTGCGAAAAATGCTTCATGTTCAGCTTCATTATTTGTTGTTGGGAACTCTAACTGTAAAGCGTAGCATATCTTTTGTTTTTCTAGGGTTATCAAGATTACTCCTGCCCAGGAACTATGTTCGTTAGATGCTCCATCTGTACACAATTTCCACTGAGCAAGCCGGACCACATCTTCCTCCTCTTCTCCATCTCGGATGGTGAACTCAGCAATGAAATCAGCTAGTGCCCATTAATCATCCTCCTAGGATGGTAGGTTATATCATATTGGCTCAGCTTGATATTCCACTTCAATAATCTCCTTGAAGTCTCGGGTCAATGCAGCACTTGCCGCAACGACTAATCAATCAATACTTTTATCGGGTGAGCCTGGAAGTATAACCATAACTTCCTCGAAGCGACCAAAAAGCAGTACGCTAGCTTCTCTAACTTTGGATAATACTTCTCTACTCTAGGGAACCGCTTGTTGATATAGGTTACGGGCATTTGGACTCTTAATTCCTCATGTACTAAGCAAACAAATAGGTCCTCTCCTTTCAAAGGCTTTCACAAGTCTGGTGGCCTTTAAATGAGATCAGGTAAGTCTTGGAAAGCTTTCTGACATTCGTTCATCCAGACAAACTTCCCTTTTTCTTTCTTGAGGGCATCAAAGAACGACATACATTTATCCATCGCCTTCGAAATACATCGACTCAATGCGGCGACCTTTCCACTCAAGCTTTGCATTTCCCTTTTGTCTTTGGGACAGTATTATCTTTCAATGCTTTTATCTGCTCTAGATTAGCTTCAATGGCTCTTGAGTTTACTATGAAACCCAAAAAATTTCCTAATGCGACTCCGAAAGAACATTTCTGTGGGTTAAGCTTCGTCTCATACTTTCAAAGCACATCAAACATTTCTGAGAGGTTGTTTATGTGGTTCATTGATCAGTGTAACTTCACTACTGTATCATCCATATATAACTCCATCATCCATTTGATTTGATCTTTAAATATCGAGTTCACCAATCATTGGTAAGTAGCTTCAACATTCTTCAAACCGAACGACATTACTTGATAAAAATACAGTGCCAAATCAATGATAAAACCGATGTGCCTTGATCTGGACCATACATTGGTATTTGATTGTAGCTGGAGTATGCATCCATTAAAGATAATATTTCATGTCTAGCGGTTCCATCAATGGGTTGTCAATTCTGGGCAACAAGAAGTCTTTCTATGGGCATGCCTTATTTAGATCTAAATAATCTATGCATGTCCTTCACTTTTCATTAGGCATCTTAACCAACACAGGATTCGATACCCATTCAGGATATATTGCATCGCAGATAAAGTCTTTCACCTTCAGCTTATCAACTTCTTCCTTTAATGAAGTGGATCATTCCAGACCCAGATTGTGCCCCTTTTGCCTCACAGAATGATATTGTTGGACCACATTCAATGTATGGCACGCTATCTCTGGTGATATTCCGCACATATCAGAATGTGTCTAGGAAAACACATTTAGATTTTCCCAGAGAAACCCTACCAACTCGTTTTCATCTTCACGCCAAGTTGAGACCTAATCTTTAAGACCCGAGTGGGGTCATCCTCATCGACCAGGATGTTGATTGTTAGCTCCACCGGTGGCGCCCTCGCATCCTTTGGCTCTTTCCATGGGTACATATATTTATGAATTTTAATATGGTGCTTGACCCAGGGCTTAGCGTGGTTGTTATGCGTTAATAGCTTTGATGTAAAGAGCCTTCTCTATGCCATTTCCTTTTTCATATCGCTTCGCTCTAAGCTCTACGACATAACACTCATTTCCAGTACTCTGATCCCCCTAGATAACCCTTACTCCATTCTGGATGGGGAATTTCATCATTAGACACTATAGGGCCAGAGCCCCTTTGAAACTGCCAAGGGACGGTTAGCCAAAGCAAGCATTGTAAGTTGAGTATGTATTAATTACAACAAACATCTATACCTGCACAATCTTGCGGTATCCTTCACCCGGCTCCACTGACAAATCAATACAATTGATAGGCTCCTTAGCCTCTCCTGTAAATTCCCAAATATCGGACATATATGGCTTTAGGTCCTGCTCAGTAAACAAAATATTAACTGAGCTTCCACAGTCAATTATGACTCAGTGCACAGTCACTGGCCCAACAACATCTATATTAACCATGGGGCCAAGTATTGGCACTTTTACAAAATTAGCATCCTTACCTCTAAATACAATATCATCACACATTAGTTGTTTCACCGGAGTTCCATCTTCCATAGCGAAACAAGTCTCCTGAATTATATGCTTCAAAGAACCACATTACCTCTCCATTTCATTCCATCTCTTCCCAGTTGGATGAGGTCCTCTAGTAATAGTGTTCATCATAATTCTTGGTTTAGGCTGCCTAGGTCTAGCCAGATTCCGTTGGGGCATCTGCCCTTAGAGCCTATTATCCATCTGCCCACCAGCCTGCAGGTCTCTCACATACTTTGCAATTTCTTTTTCCAGATCGGATCCTCAATTATATCCCTCAGATGAGAACACTCACTAGTATTATGCCCATGTATCTCATGGAAGCGTCAATACATCCCTAAGCGCCATTCTAGTTCAATTGCCTTCCTCCAAGGTGGCTTCTTATAATTTTTTGTTCTTTGGAAAGGTAAATATTTCAACATATTAATTTAATCGGGTATAACCTTTGGGTTTCTTATATATTGGACGCTTGTTGAAGTCTATCTTCTGTCCACCAACTCCTTGGTTCCTTCCTTTCTAATTATTACTATTATTTCCAACACTGATTGCAACGTTCCCAACACTTTCACTGGTTTGCTTAATGGCGATGTTGCTCTGTAAAACTTCGTCCGATGATCTACTGCTCTTCCAAGCGCAAAAAGCGATACTCCTTTCGATATCTTCGAAGCGCAGAAAGTGAGACTCCTTCCGATAGAATTCTTCCATGGTAGGTGCATGTTTTCTCTTCATCCATCTCCCAAACTACGTATTTGGGTGCACTTCCCGAATCAATATCATCAACACGATTTCCTTCTACGGATTACTCACCTCGGTTACAGTAGTATTAAATCGACTCAAAAAATCTTTCAGAGTTCCTTTGGAACCCTAATGGATGCTTAATAAGGACATCACTTCCTTTGGTTGAGCAATGTGAAGTCTGAACTGCTCCATAAACTTTTTTGCCAATTTATCAATCGAAGATACATGGATTTCAACATGAGTTGAGTAAACCATATCATAGCTACCCCTTCATGGAATATGAGGAAACATCTACATCTTACTTCATCGGCGGCTTTGGCACAATCCATATGTCACTCATATTTTAAAAGATGTCTCTGACTTGTCGTCCCATTGTAAGATGACATCGTCGGCATAACAAATCTCCTTGAATGACTTTCTTGTAATATATTATCATTGAATTGGGTCCTTATGACGAACCCTAATCGTCATCTCTATTGATTCTCATTCACCGGCCTTCTCAATATGTCAGCAATATATTCTTGACAAATCTAAATGACAGGATGACAATCGTAAAAGACAGCCGTAAGCATATTAATCCGTAAATGCTCTTGGTTAGTTTCATGATGTCTGGGCTTCCCAGTTTCCGATAGAGCGATTCGTTTAGTTCTTCATTTTCTACATTCGTTCCTTGATTGCTCAATGGCATTTTCATGAACACCACCACTCTAACCACCAGTAACTTGCTCAGCACTAGCATCAACCTCCTCATAAAGTTCATCATCAAAATCGTCAATCATAACCCTTTCTTACAACTCGGTACCGAGTCATGATGGTTCGGTACCGGGTTGTAACTTATCAACTGGGGCTTTTCCAAGTCCCATCTTTGTTGTCCCAGCTTCTCCCATTTGCATCTTATCTTTCCATTTCTCTGATTCTTATCCAAAGAAGAAGGACTTTCTTCTTCCAAGTCAGAAGATGATGACCCTTTATGGCTCTTCTTCCGCCTTTGGGGTAGCTGGGTCATCATGGCAATACTTCTCTTCAACATTTTCAAGATAGCATTTTGACTTTCGAATATCTTTTTCTTCATTTTTGTCATAATCTATTCTAACTCTACCCTCATCATTACTTTTGGTGCACTCAAGATTTTAGCAGGAGTGGATTGATTCTTCTCTAAGTTGAGAGTCTTTCTTCTCAACTTCATTAATGGGGCTTGAGGTAGTTGACTCCTCTTTGTCCTTCCTAGGTGCTATGACTCTTCTAGATCTAATGATAGACTTCTTTCAGATCTAAATAATCAAGGATCATCCAATGACTACATTTTAGGTCTAGCTTGTGGATAGTTTAAGTCTAAAGTTTTAAGATAGATCTACAAGTGAGATTCTCAAAAGCTATTAGTGAAAGCAACAAAATATTTGCACCAAGGACAAACATCCACTCGATTAATAAGTAATATTTAAAATATTTGTGAGAATAAAATAGACAAGAACACACAATATTTATAGTGGTTCGGCCAAAATCGATAGTTTATGTTCACTATCAAGTTTGTTAATGATTGCTTCTTTCTTTAACAAGTATGATCTTATAATTTGGTTGCTTACAACTTAGGTAAGGATCCAATAGAGTTTCTAGGTAAAATCAGATAATAAGGAAAAAAGAGAAGATTCAAAAAGGTCCCCTTCATTTGCACTTGTCCTCCTATTTATAGACAAAGACCATCGAAATAAGCTTCAAAATATGCTCTCCACATTCCCCATGTCTGGAATGAAGCTCCAGGTGAAGGTCATGGCCAAATCAACATTCATTGACAACTCGGTACCGAGTTATGCTCACAACTCGACGTCGAGTTGTGAAATTTCTTACCTTCATGCACTTTGTTTTGTCTTCAATCTCTTGAACATGTTATGCTAACTCGTCTTTGGGCTACATGACTCAATGCTGAGTTATGATGGTGAGCTGTATTTCCACCTTTTGTTTCTTACTATTTGACATGTTTGAAGATTAGCTATGTATTTTCTCATGGATAGCAGGGTTCGGTACTGATTCTTGGGACCTCACCTGAATTTTGGCACCAAAATTGTGTTATTGACTTCTCGGGTTATTTTGCGGCTATTCAATGGTTTTGATTCGTCGAGACATTGGTTGGTTCAAAGCGGGATAACAAGCGACATATCATCGTGATGCCCAATTGAATAATTAAAGTTACCACTATCAAACGGCTACAAAGACCTACGTTATTACATAGAAAAGTAAATTTGTTGCATGATAGAACTACTAAATAGGTAATAATCGTTTTCCTCCTACAACGTCTTCAACGCGCCTTTATTCATCTAAAATCTTCCTTCCAACCTTTCATTCTCAGCCTATTCAAATGAGTACCCGATGGTTTGTGGGAAAAAAAATCTTCAAATCATAAGAAAAGTCTGGTGTGAATAATATTATTCACCTAAAGGTAATACTGATAGATAGTGATACCACCTGCAACGATAGAGCTTATGACATAAAAGAATCATGTTTTGTTGAATGGGTAAAACGAGAATATGTTTTGTATGTTTAATAGTGTTCAAGTGTCCAGCAAGCATTATGTCTACTAGCTTGTAACAACCCAACTTCCAGCATACTAGTAATAAATTAAATTTTATTGGAATAAATTATTCAAGCTGAATTTTAGTTGAAAATTATTTTCCACATACATTTTATTGAGGAAAATTCATTGGAATAAAGAGATTTTACAATAATAGATTAGTGTTATCTGGCATTTTGACTCGGCTATATTCGGACGGATTAGACAAGTTACATTTGACTGAAGTCAAGGTCAGTAAGTCCAGGACGATGTTATAGGGTCCAAAGTCTAGTACAGATGATAACACGAAGCCGAGATTGAATGGAATTTATAAATATGCAAGGTAGAATGTTTGAAGTATGAAATATAGTTCAACGCATAAGAGGGGTCGGCTTAAATTGACTTCCATCAGAGGGACCGACATGTTTTAGGAGGTAAAGGCATTTCAACAATATCTCAAGATCCACATGTCCAATGCATACGAAGTTTTGTGAGAAAGATATGCGGATCCTAGGGATCCTACCCTAGGGATCGCACCTCAAGAAGATGAGTAGAGGGATCGGCACTCTTCCCTTGATAGGGATCGATAGGAATCAGCAAGCAATCTATATTGAAGCAAAGAACAAGCAATAACTCATGTTTTACTGATCCAATTAGCATGAAATTTGGAGGCTAAGCATATTTTAGCATGGGGAAGATACCATAAGGATCGTAGCTTAAAATTTGACCAAAGTAGGGATCGATCCCTCTTCTTTGGGAATTGGGCCATGCGATCCCTCTTGTGGGTCTATATGGTTCTAAAGGTCCTTCTGTCGAATTTTCAAGGAGATATTTGGCCAACATCGTCTATAAATATAAACTTGGTTGTTTATTTTCAGGACTTTTATGCCGCTAGTTGCTTTATACTCTTTTGTAACTAAGAATTTTCATCCGGTCCCTATTGTACTCAGTTTATAAAGTGATTAATAAAGCAATCTGTTCAAAGTGGACGTAGGCAAACAACGCCGAACCACTATAAATCGTCGTGTGCATGTTATTCTTTCAATTTAATGTTATTTCTTTGCTATTATCCTATGTTTTCATTTTATATTCTTCATTTACTTCTCTTCAAAATTTCTATTGGGTATTTGTGCCAATTTTTGGTGCATACATTTTGGTGCTTTCACTGAGAACCTTGATTCCCAGCTTATTAGGATCCCTTTGTTCCTACTGGATTGCATAAATCCCCCGAATGAGGTCCATAGTTATCTTCAAGAAGTTTGTTTATTCTATTAAGATTTGTAAAAATCTAACAACAGCTATCAGCAATGGTGAGGAACACTAGATCTACTTCTCAGAACGCGGAAGGAAACGAGAATGCTAGCACCCTGCAAGGAGGTCCAAGCAGTCAACCAATGGATGTGAATGCTGATCCAGTTGAAGTCCAGAATCCAACTGATTCCATTACAAGAGATGAATTTCAAATTCTAATGAGAGTGCTAGCTGATAGCCACTGGCAATTAAATCAGTATATTTAGGCTAATATCAACCTAATGAACCAACTCAGTCAGCAACAGCGAGGGTAAGCAAGGAGGGACCCTACCTCATACTCAGCATCAGAGAGTTCTAGTTTATCGGACGAGTATCACAGATACCGGCATCGCAAAATAGACGGATATCGTGCAAATACTTCTGGGGGCATCAACAGGCAGACCTGGCTAGTCTGCCAGGACCGATCGATGTCGGTCCGTCCATAGGGATCGGACCGATCCCTCCTCCAGAGGAGGGAACTTACCTGTACATGTTGGGATCCAAGCCGGAGCTACCGCAGATGATCTGGACGATGGAGTTCTATTGAATGTTGATTAATTGCTTCCTCGGAATGATGATGAAGTGAATGCATGTGGTATACAACGAGAGGATGGTGAACCAAGAAGGTGTGGAAGGGCCCATAGACATCGACCGAACCATTCATGTGAGGTGGAATACGACCACCACTTGGCACCAACTATCCAAACGCCGGACTTATCAGCTACAGTTAGACAGTTAGTAAGAGAGAGCCAAGGCTTGACCAATGACAACTGGGGAATCTCGAGAAGCCATACCTCATTCACTAACAATGTCCTACATGCAGAGTATCCAAGGAGGTTCAACATGCCACTGATGCCTGTCTATGAGGGAAAAACCAACCCCAAGTAACATATCATGAGATATGAATGGCTGATGGATTCCGTACTAGTAGATGATGCAACCAAATGTAGATGTTTTCCCATAACTCTCTCTAGAATAACAACAATGTGGTTTACAAGGTTACCCACGTGGTCGATCTCTAGATTTGATGATTTGGCAATAAGGTTTATGGAGCAGTTCTATATGCACGCAACTCGCACCAAAGATGTAATGTCCCTATCCAGCGTGATCCATGCTTTAGGAGAATCGTTGAAATATTATTTGGAAGGATTCCATACAATTGTTACAAAAATTAGTAATCCGAATGACTATGCAATATTGATGGTCGTAACAAGAGGGATTGATCCAAAACTTATTTTGGCGATTGGTTAGCTGGCAAGCCACCCGCAATGTTGGAGCGCTTTCACGCAAAGGAAACTCAGTATTTGAGAAAGGAGGAAGCCAAATGATCTAGGAAGAAGAATGTTGCGGGACCAAATGGAGTGGGAGTACAGAGTAATATTGTAGTGAAGATGATAGCTCTAGAAAAGTTCAAGGGAGTGTCCAGAACAAACCGAATCAACAAAAGAAAGGCGGAGATAGGAGCCGAGAACAAAAGAGGGATTCTGGAAGAGGAAAGCCTAGGATTCCAATGTACAATACTTACATGCCACTGAATACATTACAATACCATGCAGTATAGGAAGCCGCCTCCGAGAACTAACGGAGAAGCAGAAACAGATGGAAAAATATATTCGGTTTCACGAATGTTATGGTCATAACACAAATGAATGTACGCATATCTAAGATATTATCTAAAAGATGATTTGATAAAGAAAATTACAGCAGTTTGTAAAATCCCCACAGGATGGCGGGTAGGGGACATCCGACCCTAATCGAGGATAAGCACCGCACAAGGCTGAGGAGCCTACGCGGACTGGCGGACTTTATAGCAGAATTTACTGCACGGGATGATTTCCCAGAGAGCAGTGAAACCCCTACCATACGATGGACGTTATATACGAATGAAGCATCCAATGATCGTTGTTCTAGAGATGGAATTGTGCTTGTAACTCCCAAAGATCGGTCAATTTGCTACGTTTTAAAGCTCGATTTTCCTGCAACAAACAACGAAGCTGAGTATGAGGCTCTAATTGCTACGCTTAAACTCACTAGAGAACTGGGGATAAAGTCTCTTGAAATCTTTTGCGACTCACAATTTATAGTATACCAAGTCAGGGGAGATCACCGAGCTAACGGACAACGACTTTCCCCGTACCTTACCCAAGTCCAAGATTTGTTGACTGACTTTGAGTACTATGATATTACACACATTCTCAGGATCAAAACAAAGAGACTGATTCATTGGCAAAGTTTGCTAGCACCGAGGATGCACAACAGATGGGCTTGGTTCCAGTCGAAGTATTAAATGCTCCGAGCATAAGCACGATAGAAATCGACTGTTACTGGAGGCAGAGCCTGAGAAGGAGTCGTGGATGACTTCGATTAAAGACTATTTGCTAAAGGGAATTCTTCCCGAGCGAAGGAATTAAAAATGACAAGCATTCGTAAGGCTTCACGATATATCATACAGGAAGGAGTCATATACAGAAAGGACTTTTCCGTTCCCCTCTTGCGATGTATCGCTCATGATAAAATAAAACAAGTCCTAAGTGAAGTTCATGAAGGGGAATGTGGCGATTACACTGGAGAGCAAACTCTAGCGATGAAAATACTTTGTTACGGGTATTATTGGCCGACCGTCAATAGAGATGCTGCTGATTATGTAAAGAGCGATAAGTGCCAGATATATGCAAAAGTTCTAAGAGCCCCGCATACGGAAATTACACAAATGGTCAGCTCATGGTCGTTTGCTAAGTGGGGTATAGATATTATCGATTCCTTACTGATCTCTAAGGATAGTGCGAAGTACGCCATCATCACAATTGATTACTTCACTAAATTGGTCAAAGCGAAACCTTTAGCCACGATCAACACCAAGAAAGTAATCAATTTCATCGTCCGGAACATCTTCTGTCATTTTGGTCTTCCACAAACTATTTTAACAGAAAATGGGATTCAATTCGACAGTCTTAAATTCAAAGAATTCTGCCGTCGACATCGTATTGAAAAGAGATTTACAGCAATCGCTCACCCTCAAGCCAGTAGACAAGTTGAAGTTGTCAACAAAATCATAAAATCCATTTTGAAGAAGCATTTGGAAAAGGCTAGAGGCAAGCGGGTGGATGAACTCTCGACGGCACTATGGGCTTATAGGATCACCTACAAGTCCACGACTGGCCATACTCCATTCACCCTTGCGTATGGTTCTGAAGCCGTTATTCCTCGAAATTCCTTCTCATCGAGTGATCTACTACAATCCTAGAACGAATAAAGATCTCCTTTTGAAATCTCTAGACTTTATAGATGAGAAGCACGAAGAAGATGATTTGAGGGCAGTTGTGTAGCGGCACCAAGTCATCTAGTATTACAACACTAAAATCCAACCTAGAACCTTTGAAATCGGCGATCTCGTCTTGAAACGGGTTTTTCCTGCTCCTTCGCATATGAATCCTACTTGGGAAGGACCATGGTCATTGAACAGAGGTTTGGAGAGGGAATTTTCAAGCTAGCGACTATTGATGACATCACATTCCCAAGGGCATGGAATAGCGAGCATTTACGACGCTATTTCACTTAGTTTACTGCTTTTTCATTTAGTTGTATTTAATTTTGGGACTTTCTTTAGTATTTGATTTTCAAAGATACGTAATAAGAAAAATTATGTCATTTCTTTCTGTTTAGCAAATAAAGTTTTGAATTTCCTTCATATCTGTGTTTGCTATAGTAGTACATATTAGTTACGATGCTGGACTAACTAGTATTGACATGTACAAGCAGGTTCCTAGAGTTTGGAGCTAGCCGATTACATAAGTTCACGACCGAACTACACAAACTAAAAATGGTCTGACCGTTCATTTGACGATTCACGCTCACAACCCGATGGACGTAATGCCTAACGAAGGATGGATGTGATTCGACCACCCGCTAGCTAACTCTAAGTCCCCAGAGTGCGTATTGGAGTATAAACACAAGCCGGGTGCAATTCGACCACCCGCTAACTAACTTTTATCCCCAGAGTGCGGATATGAGTATTAACAAATAGACGAATGCGGTTCGACCACTCACTATTCCATGAATTCTGGCCTGAAAATGACATGAGAAGTATAAATTCGCAAAGGATGGAGTTCAACCATCCACCATCTAACTCCGCTAACCCAAGGTTGGGGGCAGGAGTATAATTATTCAAACCGCTGATCCGACAGCGGAACATTTTGGCTCAAGCCCCAAATTCGATACAACTCAGGGCCACAACCAAATGGAGGCCTTGGGATAGAATTAATGGATTATCATCCAAAGCAACAAGCGGCAAATTACAAATACATTGAATGGAAAGCAATAGCTCGACTACTTAAATAAAAAATTTACATAAGAGTTCGAGAAAAAATAAAGAACTTTTATTTACATAATAAACTTTGAAAATTATCATACAAGTTTACTTTAAAATGGGGGCCACACCCGCACAATCACGGCTAATGAAAGAGGAAAAAAGATATGCAAACTATATAAAAACTAAGCTAGAGAGATGACAGTTTCTTCTGCCCTTTCTCCCTTTTGGAACTCTTAGGAGTGCCACCACCCGAACTTCTGCCTGTCTTTTCCCTTGATTCTTTTCCGCCCTTGGAGAAGAGCTTTCGGAGGATGGAGGGAGTTCATGAGGAATCGACCCACCAGGTGGGATGACTTGTAATGGAACGAAATTTGGATTGTCAATGTCCAAGTCGGCAGGTTCAGCATTAACTTCTTTCTTCAATAATTCCTCCCTCTCGATGCGCTCTTATAAGATGAGCTCACCAGTGTGGTCAGTGGCGCCATTTATCACAGTGTCATCCGGCTCATCAGGCAATGACGGGTCTTCAGCTTTATCATCATCAAGTGCTCCGATAACTTGAGCGTAGGGTCCTAGAGCATCGATGGCCGTCGGAATCTCAGTAGATGTCAACTATTGCTCCACGGCGGCACTACTCTTTGGAGTTTGGCTGGGACCCGGAAGGCCTGTAGATTCATGGAAATAAGAAGATAAGCCTATGAATATTGGACATGAAGAACGGAATCTCTCTAAAAGTGGAGAATATAGTGGGAATACTTGCGTCCGGCAGACTCTCAGTTGTCGCCGGAGTGCCCCTTCTAGAATAAGGATTAGCACCTTAGATTGATAACTAGGTTTGTTCGGATCGTAGCTTAGATCCTATCCCAGGCCGAGAGAGTCTGATGCTTTAGCTGCTTGAAAAAGAAGAGGGGCCTTTGGGATCGGACTGTGAAGTCTCAACAGTGTTTTTGCCTTTGTCGAAGGGTGTTAGAATGTCAAAATATCGAAGTCTTGTAGCAGCAAGGTCTAAAGGTTCATTCCCACGAAGAATCTCTCATACTAGTTTTTCTTCGTCTAAATTAGCTCCGTCGAGGGTTCTCCTTTTCATTTCAACAATGTACTCCCAGACCTCAGCATGTGACTCAAGATAACCCTCACCAAGAAAGCTCAGATCGTGGTGGATAAGGACTTTAGCATTGTATTCAATGATCAGGGGATTGAACATGTCCTTGATTTCATTTCGACTGGTTTCTTAGGCATCTCTACCTGGGCCTCGATCTGTTCTCTCATCTCATTGTGGCCCACTTCTCTCGCTTCTTCTTTAAGGACTTCAATTTGAGCAAGTTGGTCATTAAGCTTAATCTTCAAAGTCCGAGCTTCAACAACCTCTTCGCAATATCTTTGCAATTCCTCTTGAACTTTAATTTTCTCTTCCCACTCCTTCTTAAGGAGTTCTTCAACCTCCCCAACACAGTGGGTTAAAATATATTTCTCATTTTGCAAGGTATCTTTTTCCAAGGCAACGCATCGCTGCGGTTGAAGGCAGTATTAAGTTCCTTTTGTAGGCATCTTCTAGATGACTCACAGCCTCAAATGTTTCTGTAGCACTTTCTTCTACCTCGGTCAGCTTCAATGTCAAATCCGAGATCTTAGAATCTTGATGTTAAATTATATCTTTATCATGGATCACCTCTAGCTCGAGACGATTGATTTCATGCTGTCTCTTGATAGACACCACAGAGATCTTCTCTGCTAAGTGCTGGAATGATCCATGTTGAACAAAAATGTCATTGACACATACGAGAGAACTCGCTTTAACATTCCCTGGGATTGTATGAATGGAGGGGAGGAACCTAAGCCCATCAAAATAAATCTTTGGGAAATTGACCTTAAGTTCGGCTAATTTTTTTACTGTGGAAGCTTCAGGAGCCGCAGTCAGTAAAGATGGATCAGAAGTGACGATTGGACACTTAATGGACCTGCGGTCATGGGACTGCTTGGAGCTGGAGGAATCAGAATACTGCTTAGGCGGTATGGCAACTTGGGGACCAGGGAAAGAGTTCTAATCGCTGATGTGCACAGGAAGATTAGGTTGAACTTCTTGATAAGAAGACCGAACTAGGACTTATTCTTGGAAGATGAAGATTCCCTCGAACGATGACTTCTTTCGTGGTCGTCATCCCTTTATCTACACCTGCCCGATTCTGAATCATGTTTGGATTCGTATTGCGTCGAGGAGCCCCTTAAGCGATCAAAAGCTCAGGATTGAGACAATGCACTTGCAAAACTCAAACAAAGATATATGAGTGACCGGTATACAAAAAGTAGATGGAGATCGTATGGTGAAGTGCATGTGATTGTGAGTGTCCCCCGACGAACCAATAGCTGCAGTGCTACTCATAGGAGTTTTCTCTCCTTTGCCGGTGGGGAGAATGTTGTCGCCACTTCGGATGGGAGAATTGAGCCACTCAATACTGATGTTAGGGAAGTCATAAGTCATGATTTCATCAGGTATTTGGAGATTTGAAAACCCCTTCATCGAGCTTTCTAAATGTTGGGAAGACAACTCTTTGTCGACGGAAGTGATAACAAACTCCGACTCCTTGGCAGTTTTTCTCCTACGGAGCTTATATGCAAGCTTCTTTCTTCACCTAGCTGGCGAGTGAGGTTGTGCACCTTGTGATGGTTCAACCACAGGCGCATTGCCTAGACCTGCATCAGCATTGCCAGGCTTGTTGGTCTCAACACCCCTAATTTCGCCCTCTTCAGCGTCATTCTGAGTCCCCTCGACTTGAGGCATGATAGGGTTATTGATATCACCTTCTTGTTCTGCAGCATATCTTAGTAGCGCAGCGCTTCCTAGAAGCCCAGTGTTGTGACCTTCCTCCAGCAAACCGAACAGAGATAACCATTAGTCGGTTGCAAGAAGTCTAATGTCCCTGTTTTCAACCGGAGTGTTACGAATTGCAGAGATTGCCCATGAAAAACTATCGCCCTCTAGACGTGGACGGACACCTATCGATTTTCAGATTATTAGTTGATTCAGGATATAATCTGGGTTAAAGATTTTGATAATAGAGCAAAGATGACATTTATGTCCTTCCAACCATCGCCTTGCAAAGCCAGGCAGACTTCAAAGATAAAACCATTCATGTTTGAAGAGACTGAGCTTGTTCCAAGCACCCATTAAGACTTGACAATTGGGAAAAGGCTCGAGGAAAATGTAGGAAAAGCTCATTGTCCGTCGTTTAAAGTTATAAATAAACCCAATGTCCTAAGGAGTTGATGGGCGAAACAGGATGTTCATAAATGTAAGAAAGTGTCATGGAGAAAGGCATAGCTGTTTGGGTGTAGTTGAGTAGGAGTTATTCAAAGATATTTTAGCATCTCCCAAATAAAAGAATTGAAGGGTGGCGTGCATTCGGCCCAGCACATGAACTTATTACATGTTGTATACCCCTCCGGGGGCGAATATGCCCTATCGTTCACCGAAGGAACCAGAATGTCTTCGAAGGGAATCCCATGTCTTGAACATAATCTGCGAAGAGCGGCCTCCCCAATTTTGGAGGCTTGAGAATTCGTCGAGTTACCAAAAATATAGCGCCTTCTACATCGTCGGGGGCTGGACTTATAACTTCTGCAGGAAGGACGGGAACGTTAGAGAAAAGGTTGAGCGATGGGCTGGAAACTTCCGATTGTTCAGTTTGACGACAAGGGGAAAGCCTGGCAGATATAGTTGCAAAACTTGACTCAGCTTCGGGATTACAATGCTGTAAAGTTAGTCCGGAAGACATTGCAGCTAAACGCTCTGAACGTTGGCAGTCCATGTCATTTATACTCAGTAGATAATCGAGATTAGAAAAGATTACCTGTCTCCCCATGCTAAGTGTAAGCTAGTGTGGTGCAGTGTCGTGTAGTGCAGAGATAAACAGTTCAAAATTAAAACCAAAAGTAAATGCCAAGACTTTGGATTTCGATCAGAGTGATCATCATCGCTGACCGTTTCAACTGGCATTCAGATTGACCAGTTATATAAGCTTTGGGATCGATCATTGGCACATTGGAGTGTGAAATCCGTTATTAAGGTCCATATGTTAAAGTTTTAGTTCATGTTCAAAGTCCCAAGGATTTGATCGTTCAATTTCGAGTTCAATAGTGAATATGCAAGTCCTGTTGTTCATCATCGTCATATGTTCAACTTCATTACGATGGGATTGGTTATAATTGCTCAAACAAGTGATTAAGGATTAGTTTTCGAGTTTAATTCAAAGCTAGAAGTAGCCAAGTAGCCGATCCCTATCCCAGAGCAAAAAACAACCGATCCCTTTCCTGACGTGTTCCTTGCCGATCCCTTTTCTTGGCCAAAACTACCAATCCCTCTATGCTAAATTCCACTACCGAACCCTTCCATTCACCACACTACTGATCCCTCCTCTACATAGAAAAACCACTGATCCCTCAACTAAACTATCCAACCGATCCCTCCATGCAAGCCACAATCACCGACCATTTTCCTTCAAAATTTTTGTGCTTCCCTCAAACATTCCAACCAACCCCTTCATACTTACTACGACCGATCCCTATGTTTATCACATCCTACCCTCTTTTCTTCCTCCTCCTTACTACTACGTCGAACTCTACATCATCATCATCATCCATCTCATTTCTTCCTCAACACACGAATTAACACAATCGAACCCATCATCTCATCACAAGTTAATGGCTAAAAGAAAGAAAACCAACCGAAGTTTAAAGAGTGCAAGTTGCTTGATAAAATGTTTTCGACTTCAATTCAAGTCAAGGACGTACATCGGTTTCAAACGAGAGAAGATGGCGAATTGAAAGAAGGAAGCGGTGTTTGTTTCTAGGGAATAGGATTGGGTTGATGAAAGGAAGGAGGGTTCGGCTTTGAGGAGCTGGAATGAGGGTTCGGTCGTGGAGTAGGAAAAAGTAAGCGAAGGAAAAGGTGAATAAGTGAAGGATAAGAAGGGAAGTGCTGGCTTATATATGGATCTAGAGGAATCGGCCTGCCTTGTTTTCTTCACGAAGTCAAAACAAAGGAGGGAGGGATCGGCTAAGAAAATGCTGATCCCTATAAGTAAAAAAAAGGAAAAAAGAAGAAGAAGGAGGGATCGATTAGGAGAATGCCGATTCCAATATGTGTAAACAAAGTAAGAAAGGAAGGGATCGGCTGTGGGATTTTATACGTGTAAACATGGGCATGAAAATTATGCAAAGAACAACTCTAAGTGCAATGAAATCGCATTTAACTCAATGGAAATAGGCGAAGACCCATGATCGTGCGAACGCGTCCGAGAGCCAATGACCAGAACATATGCCTGGACGTGCATGTGTATATTCTAAAAGTTCAATTTTTGAATCGACGGAAATTAAAATCAAACCTGAAGCTATCAAGTCCGAGGCTGGACCAGATAACAAAAGCTTACTAGTCTCGTATAACCGGGCCAAGCTACCATCCGACGGAATATAATCCTTGATTTATGCCGTTGGAAATCGACCAAACGTCATGGTTATCAAAGAGAGATACAACGCTTTAGGAAAATAATTCGACGGAAGGATAGCGACTATTTAGAAAAATGGATGGATTTCTTTCCAACGGCTCTAACCTGCTTCGATTCAAAGCATGTCATGTTTAGCACAAGATGTACTTTGGGGGGGTAAGTGTTATCCAGCATTTTGACCCAACTATACTTGAACTAATTGGACATGTTAGATTCGACTGACGTCAAGGCCAGTAAGTCTAGGGCGATGATTGTGGGGTCCAAAAGTCAAGTAAAGATGATAATATAGGTGGGGTCGGCATAAATAGACTTCCATCATAGGGATCGGCATGTTTCAGGGAGTAAGGGCATTTCAATTGAAAACAAGTAATATCTCAAGATCCACATGTCCAATGCATAAAAAAATTTATGAGCAAGATAAGGGGACCCTAGGAAGTCTACCCTAGGGATCGCACCTTAAGAAGATGAAGTTAGAAAGATCGACACTCTTCCCTTGGCAGGGATCGACAGGAATCAGCAAGCAATCTACATTGAAGCAAAGATCAAACAATAACTCAAGTTCTACTAATCCAATTGGCATGAAATTTGGAGGCTAAGCATATCTTAGCATGGGGAAGCTACCATAGTGATCGCACCCTAAAATTCGACCAAAGTAGGGATCAGTACAGATCCCTCTTCTTTGGAATGGGGCCATGTGATCCCACTTGTGCGTCCATGTGGTTATGAAGGTCCTTCTGCCGAATTTTCAGGGATATATTTAGCCATCTTCGTCTATAAATACATGCTTGGTTATTCATTTTTAGAACTTTTATGTCGCTAGTTGCTTTATACTCTTTTGTAACTAAGGCTTTTCATCTGATCCCTATTGTACTCAGTTTATAAAGTGATTATTAAAGCAATCTGTTCAAAGTGGACGTAGGCAAACAACATCGAACCACTATAAATTGTTGTGTTCTTTCAATTTACTACTATTTCTTTGCTATGATCCTCTGCTTTCATTTTATATTCTTCATCTATTTCTCTTCAAAACTTTTATTGGGTGCTTGTGCCAATTTTTGGTGCAAACAATTAGATTAATTAGTTTCGTTTTGAAAATAAAAGGAGCTTGAATAAATTTTACAATAAATGTAGAAGGTTTTATATTTTTTCCAATATTTTGTATACGTCTGAGATAAATTAAAACTAGAATTTAATTTTTTTGAAATAAAATATATATGAACAAACTAATGGTGTAAATAATCTTTCCAATATAAATTATTTTGTGAAATAGTAAATAATAATAATTCTGAGCAAAATATCATATTAAATTGTTAAGTATATTTAGGGAGTTAAATATGAAAACTTATATAACGAACTGGATTTGAAAACAAGTTCAAATAATAAGTAGAATATCACAAATATTTTAAAATAATAAAATGAAATATTATTCGATACAGATGAATCAGTAATTAAGTGATGATAAATAATTATATAATTTTGTCATATGGTATAACTTATCGGAAAATATATTGTAAATCAATTTTGGTTGAATAAATTTTTATTTTATAAATGGTGAATTATGAAAACTTTAAAATTTAAATGAAATAATATATATAAGAAAGAAGTGAAACGAAATTTCCATTACATAAAGGGCCTATTTGTAATTTTCCCTTAACAAAGAATGCAATTTTAATCCTCTCACCCAATCCAAACTCAGTCAAAATATAATAACCATATCCCATTTTCCTTTCCGCTACAAATCCTAATCCCTCATTGCAAAAAATAAAACAAAAATAATAATAGGAAAACATTCCAAAAGAAAAGAGAGAACGAAGGAGGAGTTAGAGGAAGTATAGGGTGGTCGATGATGGGAGGAGCAGTTTCGTAGCTACACAGATGATGGAGGCGACAAAGTGGCTTCTTTGGCACAATAAATAGGACATGCTATTTAGGTGGTGATGTGCATGGAAACTATTGTTAGGAAATCCAATCTACGGTTTCGATGACAACAACTATACAATGGAAATCGAATATACATATATATTTATATATACAGGTACTTGCTAGAACAACATCACTAGAAAGACAATAACGAGGCTCAAAGGATACTACAAGAGACTACAAGTCGATAGGTACAAGGAAGTAAAAGAAAGGATGCACAAAAACTGACATGCATCATATCAGACGTCTAGGTGCACAAGCCAGACGTCTGAAATAGTTCTCTGGAACAACAAACAGGCTAGACCAGACGTCTGGTAATAGCAGTCAGACGTCTGATCCTCTACTATATTCAAAAAAATATAGTATCAGACGTCTGAAACAAATACCAGACGTCTAAATTCAAACTCGAAGTTCATAAATGAACTGCAACTGCCACATGTAAATGGACATCTCCGCTTCTCTTCGCCACAACTCTTCGCCATCAACAGAAGCAACCTTAGAGGATTCATTAATGGATGTAACTACTCAAGATACCTATCTACAACTATATATAGCATCAAGAATCAAGAGAATAAAAACTTACTTCGCTTTCTTATGCTTTCTAATTCTATGCTATATTATATATTCTTGATCTCTGCACTCTAGCAATCTTTACTTGTATTCACTCTTCCATATACTCAGTTCTTCATAGACAATATTCCTTAGAAATATATTGGAAGCAATTGTACTAATTAGTCAACATCCGTGTTATATTAGAACACACATTTGACAAGAACAACTCATTGTAACCAAGCCTAATCCTCCGGGCAAAGCGAGGGTTTTTGATAGTCGAATTCCGAAGGGGAGCTTCGGGACTGGACGTGGGACGGGAGGTCCGAACCAGTATAAAATTCTAGTGTGCTTATTCTATATTTACTTAGATTAATATTATTTTAGCTTCATCATATATTTTGTCACATATACTTGCATATACACTACACGATCCAACTCATAGACTTTCAATTGGTATCAGAGCAAGGTTTGATCAAACTATAGTAACACGTATTTGAATCACTTTAATATGGCAAGTATTTTTCAAGAAGGCCAATCCACAGCACGTCCCCCACTTTTTAATGGTTCTAATTATGCATATTTGTCAACACATATGAGAATTTTTATGGAAGCTAATGGAATAGAAATTTGGTCAGCCACTCAAAATAAATATGAAGCACCTGACACAGCTATGAACACATGGAATAATGCACAAAAAACCGCAGCTTCTAATAATGCCAAAGCTATGAATGTTTTATTTTGTTCATTAGATAAGAATGAATTTTCATGTGTCATGTTATGTAACACTGCATATGATATTTTGCGTACCTTACAAGTTACACACGAAGGCACGAACAAAGTTAAGCAAACTAAAGTTTCAATTTTACAAAATCAATTTTCATCATTTAAAATGAAACAAAATGAATCTATAGTGGGCATGTACTCTAGATTCCAAACTATTCAACACGATTTAATGGCACTAGGAGTTAAATTCACAAATTTTGATTTAGTATCTAGAATACTCAATTCTTTAACTCCAGAGTGGGAAAGAAAAGTATAGCTATCGAAGAAGCTAATGACCTCTCAACACTCTTAGTTGAAGAATTGATAGGAAATTTAATGTCCTATGAAGCTAATCTGCAGGCAAGAAAAGAACAAAATTTGAAGAAGAAAAACATAGCATTTCTAGCAACAAATGAAGACTCCGACTTAGACGAAGAAGAAATCGTATTTATTGCCAAAAACTACAACAATTTCAAGAAGTTTAGGAAACTGACCAGATTTCAGAAAGGAGGAAAATCAAGCTCAACAAATCAAACGTCAATCAAATGCTAAGAATGTGATCAATTTGGACATATGAAGAAAGATTGTCCCAAGCTAAACAATGATAAAAAGAAGAACAAATTTGAAAAATTCAAAAAGAAGAAAGCTTTCAAAGTAACATGGGATGACTCGGATTCTTCATCATCATCAGATAATGATAGCGATAGTGATGGAGCACAAGCTAATGTATGTTTTATGGCACAAATTGATGAGGTATGTCTCGAACTTAGCTATGATGAATTATTAGAGCTTAGCATGGAATTAGATGATAAATTAAGACAAATTAAAAAATTGAATAAAGAACACATAGCCAAAATAAATCGATTAGAACTTGAAATAGGAATGTTAAAAGATGAAAAAATTATTTTAGAGGAGGAACTAGAACTATCTCAAGAAAAAAATAAAAGTAGTTTAGTTGAAAATGAGACTATATCTATTGATTTTGGAAAAGTTAAACTAGAAAAGGATAACTTATTAAAAGAAAATATCAACTTAAAAAGTAATATAGAAACATTAAAAATTGAAACTTTTGAATTAAAAGAAAAATTAGATAAAATTACAAATAATGTTTCAAAATTTAATAAAGGAAAACAAGATTTGGAAAATCTTATCAAAACTTCAAAACCTTCAGGTAATAGAAATGGAATAGGATTTAAAAATATTCCTAAACAAAAAGGGAATAATATTAAGAAGTATAGTTTTATTTATCAAAAGACTAAAAGATCACCTAAGTCTAATACGAATACCAAAAACATAAAAATTTGGATTCCTAAGACAAATAATAATTTGATTAGACAAAAACATATTAATAATTTTCTAGATAATGTAGTCTATAATAAAAATTATGTTCATAAAGGTACCAAACCTTCTTGGGTGTGGCTACCTGCTCCTCCTAACATCTAGGACCCAAACAAAGTATATGGGTACCAATTAAATCATTTTTATCTTGCAGGTACCCAAAATAAAAAATAAGGAGAAATGGATACTTGATAGTGGCTGCTCCAAGCATATGACCGGAAATGCAAAAATGCTATCAAATATAACATATATCGATGGTGGAACGGTAACTTTTGGAGATAACTCAAAATGATACGTCGTTGGCATCAAAGAAGTCATCAACTCTGGTATTTCTAACTCTCCTATTATTACAAATGTTTTGTTAGTAGAAAATTTAAAAAACAACCTACTTAGCATTAGTCAATTATGCGATAAAGGTTTTCAAATTAATTTCGAAAAAGATAGATGTAATATTTTCGACAATAACAAGCAACTTATCTTTGAGGATTTTAGAAACAAAAATATTTATGTCTTAAATATAAATATAAATCGAAATTCAAACTTATGCTTAAACGCCAAACATGACGATCCATGGTTGTGGCATAAATGATTTTTTCATATTAATTTTAAATATATTAATAAATTTCCTTAGATATTTTTATAGGTTCCATCGTTTGTATTGTAATGGAATAAAAAATCTATGCATGTAATCACTATGTTTAATGGTTATAAAAATGCTTTTTGGCTTGTTACTTATGCGTAATTAGTTACCTTTCGTCTATTCACGATAATTTAGTAAATTGACATATTATAACCTTCCGGCGGTCGGTAAATATTCCAGATTAATAGTGTGTGCATGCTATCTAAATTAAGATTAAATAAAAATTACACACGATATATTGCTAACTGCAATAAAATGGCGGTCGGATAAATTCTTTTGATTAATGTGTACTTACTATCTAAAGGCGTGATTATTGATTATATCATACATATTCTTGTATTAATGCTTTTTGATAATGCCAAAGGGGGAGAAATAGTGGTAAGCACATATTCAGGGGGAGATTTATAAAATTATATCTAAGTACATTGTATAGTTGTCATCATCAAAAAGGGGGAGAATGTTAGAAAATCCAATCTACGGTTTCGATGACAACAACTATACAATGGAAATCGAATATACATATATATTTATATACAGGTACTTGCTAGAACAACACACTAGAAAGACAAGAATGAGGCTCAAAGGACACTACAAGAGACTACATGTCGATAGGTACAAGGAAGTAAAAGAAAGGATGCACAAAAACTGACATGCACCATATCAGACGTCTGGGTGCACAAGCCAGACGTCTGAAATAGTTCTCTGGAACAACAAACATGCTAAACCAGACATCTGGTAATAGCACTCAGACGTCTAATCCTCTACTATATTCAAAAAATATATAGTATCAGACGTCTGAAACAAATACCAGACGTCTGAATTCAAACTCGAACTTCAGAAATGAACTGCAACTGCCACATATGAATGGACATCTCCGCTTCTCTTCACCACAACTCTTCACCATCAACAGAAGCAACCTTAGAGGATTCATTAATGGATGTAACTACTCAAGGTACCTATCTACAACTATATATAGCATCAAGAATCAAGAGAACACTAACTTACTTCACTTACTTACGCTTTCTAATTCTATACTCTATTCTATATTCTTGATCTCTACACTCTAGCAATCTTTACTTGTATTCACTCTTCCATATACTCAGTTCTTCATAGACAATATTCCTTAGAAATATATTGGAAGCAATTGTACTAATTAGTCAACATCCGTGTTATATTAGAACACGCATTTGACAAGAACAACTCATTGTAACCAAGCCTAATCCTCCGGGCAAAGCGAGGGTTTTTGATAGTCGAATTCCGAAGAGGAGCTTCGGGACTGGACGTGGGACGGGAGGTCCGAACCAGTATAAAATTCTAGTGTGCTTATTCTATATTTACTTAGATTAATATTATTTTAGCTTCATCATATATTTTGTCACATATACTTGCATATACACTACACGATCCACCCCGTAGACTTTCAATTAGCAAAATATGAGCTAGTTAGAGGTTTACCTAAAATAAATTATAAAGTAGAAAATTTATGTGACGCTTGTCAAATCGGTAAACTAAAGAAAAGCTCTTTTAAATCTAAAAATAATATTTCTACAAAACAACCGTTAGAATTATAACATTTAGATTTATTTGGTCCAACTCAAGTACGATCTATAAATCACAACAAATATGTTTTCGTAATAGTTGATGATTTTTCAAGATATAAATGGACCACATTTTTAAAACATAAAAGTGACACTTTTGGTATGTTTAAAATTTTTTCTAAAAAAATTAAAACTCAAATGGATTTGAAAATTAAGAATATTCAAAGTGATCATGGCGGAGAATTCGAAAATGATCTTTTTACTAATTTTTTTAATAAAAAGGGCATAAGTCATAATTTCTCTTTTTCCCGCACACCACAACAAAATGGTGTAGTAGAAAGAAAAAATCGTACGTTGCAAGAATGTGCACGAACACTATTAAATAGTAGTGGTTTACCAAAACATTTTTGGGCTGAAGCTATTTCTACGGCTTGTTATGTTTTGAATCGAGTAACCATACGTCCTATGACTAAACATACTTGCTTCGAAATGTTTTTTGGAAGAAAACCTAAAGTATCATACTTTAAAACTTCGGATCAAAATGTTTTATATTAAATACAAAAGATAATTTAGGAAAATTCGACTCGAAGGCCGATGAAAGAATCTTTGTTGGATATTCGGATCATAGCAAGGCATACAGAATTTTTAATAAACGTACTAACACAATTGAAGAAAGTTTACATGTTTTATTTGATGAAAATTTCCTTAACAATCATACTAATGATGATGAAGAAATTATTCCTATAACAAATACAATAAACTCATATAATAATGAGACAAATGCACAAAATAATACTCTAGTGTCACCCCCTAGAATTCTAAAAGATCATCCAAAAGATAATATCATTGGAGATCTTAATTCCAGAGTAACTAGATTCAACTTAACCAAATAAGTCATATTGCATTTGCGTCAAATTTTGAATCAAAGAATTATAAAGAAGATTCAACTGATGATTTTTGGATAATAGCCATGCAAGAAGAATTAAATCAATTTGAACGTAATAATGTTTGGGAATTAGTACCAAGACCAGAAAATAAATCAGTTATTGGAACAAAATTGGTATTTAAAAATAAAGTAGACGAAAATGGAAATATAGTTAGGAATAAAGCACGTTTAGTCGCTCAGGGTTATAATCAAGAAGAAGGTATCGACTATGACGAAACTTTTGCTCCAGTAGCAAGACTCGAAGCCATACGTACATTACTTGCTTTTGCAAGTCATCACAATTTTAAATGATTTCAAATGGACGTCAAAAGTGCTTTTTAAATTGTTTTATTAAAGAAAACGTATATGTTAAACAACCTCCATTATTTGTTCACGAAAAATATCCTGATCATGTTTTTAAATTGCACAAAGCCCTATATGGTTTAAAGCAAGCCCACAACATTCCATCATATTTATCTACTTTTGAGGAGATTGCCCCCAAGTATGCCTCCACAAAATTCTTCTCTCTTATGCACTTACCAGAAAATCCCCCGGATTTTATTTCAATTGAAGAATGGACGCAACGTCGTCAAAAAGCTAGACAAGCTAGGCCTCAACCCCAACAACAACCACCACAACCATCACAAGAAGAAGAACAACATCACGAACACACTCTCCTCCTCCTGCACCTTTTGACTATCCAGGCCAAGACGACATTTTGGAGACTCGCATTGAAACTAATCCAACTGAAAGCATTCGAGATTTAACTCTCCAAAATCAACTTATCTTATCAAGAAATCAAAAATTATTGGCTAAGCGTATCGATAGCTTCGAAACAACATTTGCTTCTCGCCTAGCCACAGTTGAAACATCGCTTTCAACAACATTATCTATTCTAAAAGAGGTTCTCCAATGAGTCTGTGGCCTTACACCATCTGCAGGAGATTGGCCAACTCCAATGCCTTCTCCTCCTCCTTCAAAACATTCTAAACTTTTTGAAGAGTAAAAAGAACCTCTAGAACATACTCCAAAATCTCCTAGAATACAAGCTAGTTCTTCCAAGAATGAAGATGAAGGAGATGATCAAGCCAAAGCTTCCCCCAAAAATCCTTAGATATTTTTATAGGTTCCATCTTTTGTATTGTAATGGAATCAAAAATCTATGCATGTAATCACTATGTTTAATGGTTATAAAAATGCTTTTTGGCTTGTTACTTATGCGTAATTAGATACCTTTCGTCTATTCATGATAATTTAGTAAATTGATATATTATAACCTTCCGGCGGTCGGTAAATATTCCAGATTAATAGTGTGTACATGCTATCTAAATTAAGATTAAATAAAAATTACACACGATATATTGCAAACTTCAATAAAATGGCGGTCGGATAATTTTTTTGATTAATGTGTACTTACTATCTAAAGGCATGATTATTGATTATATCATACATATTCTTGTATTAATGCTTTTTTTTTCAAGGCAAGCCGGTTTTATAGTGGACCGTCCACTTTTTATTACGAACGTAATAAAAATTTGAAGTACAGGAGAAAGGAAAAAGCGCCTTAACTACTAATTGGCAAACAAAATAAGCACAGGAATGTGACCAACATGCCATAGTTACTAAAGAAACATCAAGACTAAGATTCCTCCGAAGAGGTAAAATCCCCATCATCCACTAACACCTGGGAAGAGACCAAAGGGTCTTTCCCAATTAAACCAGCATAAGGGCGGAAGAGGCTCGCCAGACAAGGATCATAATCAACAGAATCCGGAGAGTAAACAAAGGAACGATCCCAAGAAGAATCAGCTAACATGACAGCATTAGATCTCGCATGCAGACCATCCATATCGAGGACTAAAGAATCACCAGAAGGAACATAATGAAGGCATCTAAGGTCCAAATGATCATCGGAAACAAATCGAAAAAATGAATCAACAATGGGATTAAATCTCACATCGAACTTGAGATCAACCCAACACCTCTCAGACTCGTCCCAAATAATAGGAACACGCGACGGAGAAGGAACCGGAGAAGGAAAAGGAAATGCAGAGACATCACATGGGACCATAGGAGCATTAAGAGAGACAGGCCTATCAACAGGACAAGGAGGCGAACTCGTGACAGATAATGGAACTGCAGGAGGAGGGACAGAGGCAGAAACCTTAGGGACCCATTTCCGGAGCGGGGGGCGAGGCAAGGGGATCTTAGGAGCAGCCGCAGAGACAACAGAGTGCAAGCAGGCAGTAGCCAGGTGACCAAAGGAGTGACAGGAAGTGCAGATATCCGGAACCCACCCGTAGCGAACATGGACTTCCTCAACATGCCCAACAGCTAGCTGGACAGGAATAGAGGAAGGAAGAGGCTTATCTGGGGAAACCTCAATCAGAGCTTTAGCATACACCAATTTTTCTCGAGCAACAGTATTAGTGTCAAAACACCTCAGTTTTCCAACATTACAGGCTAGCCAATTCAAACCAAGCAATGGTTGAAGAGCAGAGGGAATATGTGAAAAATAGACCCAAACGGGGATGGAAAGAACTTGCTCACGAGCTCTAGCTACAGTAGGCGACCAAGGAGTAATAATAAATGGTTTGCCATCAAAAAAGGAAGGCTCAGCATCAAGAACAAGACGACGCTCCTCAGCGGAGGAAAACTTAATGAAGTACATGGAGTCAACCAGCTTAATACGTAAATCACCTCGAAGTTTCCACGCCCGACGACAAACAGAATACGCATCATGTAGACGATGATTTGGGTCCAGAAAGAATCCAACCAGATGATCAGACCAAAAGTCCAAACCAGCTTGAATGACAATAGGAGGAGGAATCATCACTCCATTTTCGGCAACTATATCAAAGTCAATCGGCTTATAATCACCCGCATTACGGGGAAGAGAAGAGAAAAGGGAAGACCACAATTTGGAGCAAGTCTGGGCAGGAGCAGTACTAAATTTGGGAGGAGAAGAAACAACATTCTCAGAGGAGTTTAAGAAAGCACCAGATGTGCATTGGGCATTGCCAGAAGAAACAGCAGTAACAGGCCGATAATCACTGCTAGCCAAAACATCCTTCGCACTAACATCATCAACCACAGATTCGCGTTCAACAGGCGATACACGCAAAGAAACATCATCCTCGCGCGTAACAGGCGAAGAAGGCACACCAACATCAAACTCGCATTCAACAGGGAATTCACATACATCAATTTCAGTTCCATTAAATCCCGAATTACATTTCAAAACTTCGTCAGAAACTGACATACCACCGCAAGCAACGGGAGATAAAGACTGCAAACTGGACACGGACGAAGGCACAACCCCAAGGAAATCACGACCAGGCGCAGAATTCGCAAGTACTGTCGGAATCTTAGCATGGAGGGGAGGAAACTCAGAGGTCGAAAGGAGTTGAGGCATATGGCAATCGGGGAGAGAGGGAAGGACGTTGAAAACACGGCCAGATCTGGTAGAAGAGGGGGAAGGGCGAAGCGAAAAAGAAAGGGGATGCGTAGGAGAGACGGGAATGGAAGGAGAAGGGAGAGGCGAAGGAGAGACGGGCATGGAAGGAGAAGGGAGAGGCGTAGGGAACGAAGAAGTCAAAGGGAAGGACAGCGTGAAACACGGAAGCAGGAAGCCATTAGTCCAGATTGTATAAATTTGTAAAGTCGAATTTCCTGTATTAATGCTTTTTGATAATGCCAAAGGGGGAGAAATAATGGTAAGCACATATTCAGGGGGAGATTTATAAAATTATATCTAAGTACATTGTATAGTTGTCATCATCAAAAAGGGGGAGAATGTTAGGAAATCCAATCTACGGTTTCGATGACAACAACTATACAATGGAAATCAAAAATATACATATATATTTATATATGGGTACTTGCTAGAACAACATCACTAGAAAGACAAGAACGAGACTCAGAGGACACTACAAGTCGATAGGTACAAGGAAGTAAAAGAAAGGATGCACAAAAACTGACATGAACCATATCAGACGTCTGGGTGCACAAGCCAGACGTCTGAAATAGTTCTTTGGAACAACAAACTGGCTAAACCAGACGTCTGGTAATAGCACTCAGACGTCCGATCCTCTACTATATTCAAAAAATATATAGTATCAGACATCTGAAACAAATACCAGACGTCTGAATTCAAACTCGAACTTCAGAAATGAACTGCAACTGCCACATATAAATGGACATCTCCGCTTCTCTTCACCACAACTCTTCACCATCAACAGAAGCAACCTTAGAGGATTCATTAATGGATGTAACTACTCAAGATACCTATCTACAACTATATATAGCATCAAGAATCAAGAGAACACTAACTTACTTCACTTACTTACGCTTTCTAATTCTATACTCTATTCTATATTCTTGATCTCTGCACTCTAGCAATCTTTACTTGTATTCACTCTTCCATATGCTCAGTTCTTCATAGACAATATTCCTTAGAAATATATTGGAAGCAATTGTACTAATTAGTTAACATCCGTGTTATATTAGAACACACATTTGACAAGAACAACTCATTGTAACCAAGCCTATTCCTCCGGGCGAAGCGAGGGTTTTTGATAGTCGAATTCCAAAGGGGAGCTTCGGGACTGGACGTAGGACGGGAGGTCCGAACTAGTATAAAATTCTAGTGTGCTTATTCTATATTTACTTAGATTAATATTATTTTAGTTGCATCGTATATTTTGTCACATATACTTGCATATACACTACACGATCCACCCCGTAGACTTTCAACTATATGGTGGAAAATGTGAGCTGAAGGAACCGACCCGATCTGCACTAAGTGAAATGGATAGATTTCAAAAACATTTCGCTATTTGGGTCATAGTGGGTCTATGAAGTCTAATAGGTTTTACTAGATTTAATCTAGTTAATTTAATTAGAATCCCATTTTATTTAGCTCTCTGATTTAGTTAATTAAATCTATGTTTATTAAGTTTGAATAAATCAAATAATACATATTTCTAAAAGATGCTTAAAAAGGGAACGAACATATTATTGATCTGGATGTAATCACATCAAGACCTAAAAGGAAAGACATAAAAAGGTGATATCAATAATTGATTACACCTTCCTCTTCTGCAAACTTTCTACTAAAATTATACCTAATCATTATATAAAATGACATGTGATAATAAAATATTTAAAATGATATATAATAATAAAATAACAAGAAGGTCAATATAAAATGTGTAGATATTGGGATTTATATCTATCATGTATATTCGCCATTTATATTTATATATCAACTGCCATAATTTAATTTGATTAATGTAAAATGTATATTTGACTATAAAATATTATGAAATCTGAATATTAATAACAAAGATTGATTAGACAAAACCTAACATAAATAGACTAATAGAAATGTCAAAACCCAAATTCGAATTTAGAAATTTAAATTTGGTATGGTGAGTTTTATTCGAAATTCACATCTGGATTACATTTGGCTGATGTAAAAATAACCTTAATGAATTAAGTGCTAATATTAAAATCATATATATATATATATATGTAAAATTATAAAGCTGAAAATAATTTCAATTATTCGAAGTGTATACACACACGTACACACATAGATATTAAATTAAATTGTTTTTATATGAACATAAGATTCAAGTATTGCTAAATGCTTATATATATGTATGTATGTATAATATTTAATTTTATAACTCAGAAATAATGCAATTTAAAAAAACAAGAAAAATTACTTTTAAGATTAAAACATATACCTAAAATTTAGAATAGGATGTTAATGTATTTCATGTTTCAAAATGATTCAAATCAATATTATTTATCTCATTATAGTTATATATTACCTTAGAAAATCAATACATATATATTGAATCATATGTATAGATTAGGTTTTAATTTTACACATATAAACATTTTCAGTTTTAAAAAAATGAACTAAATTAAATCAAATCATTCAATTAATTGTTTAGATTATGATGTTAATTATAAATTATGATGAGGTGATGATACACACACATATAAACATTTTTAGCATTAAACAAATGAATTAAATTAAATCAAATCATCCAATTAATCATTTAGATTATGATGTCAATTATAAATCATGATGAGGCGATGATACACACACACACAATATGAGATATATATATATATATATAATTGTTATAAAGTGATACATATATATATAAATATGGAAAAAGAAGTTTTAACTTATGGCTCTAGCCAATAAGTGACACCTTGAATTATGAATCCTCCTTAGATTTCTCAAAACAACACCCAATCTTTACAGGAGATGGATGAACCACGTAGCTCTTTATTTTATTTGATGTTTTGATTTCATTTGGGGTTGAATTTTTTTAGAAAATGATAAAGAATTTTTTTTCCATGGCTAGGAGAAAAGAGAAGAAAGAAAATTGAACAAATGAAATAAAATTAGGGTATTTGTTATAATTGAAAGAATGGAACCGTTCCAATTCTTTTGATTAAAGCCTCCCTGATTAATCCTATCTTAATTTGCAATCAATCCACCATATTACCCCGCTTTGTATGGGAGGCCTATGTTTCCAATTACCATCATATGGTCAAAAAAATTCAGAATAAAATGGTTCAAGTAATTATCTCTCATTTCAATCTCGTTTAAAAGTATACCAATATCGTATGTTGATATGTGCAAATATAAATTTTGCATTTGCATTTAAATAATTGCTAACAACACCAAAGTATCGAATAAATTAATAATAATTAATATTCCACAAATGTTAATTAATTTACAACATTTTATAAACTAATTAAATCAAGTGCATTTTTTGAAGAATTCACAAATACTATCATGGGACTCAGAGGTGTGAATTCACTTAGCGATTATTTTGAATAATTCAAGTAATAATGTTCACACATCACCTTAGCTAGTGGTGTGATAGTTAGGCTAAATTTATCACTTATAGATCTTTTCAATAAAATCCAATTTCATATTTTCTTAAGTGTTGCCTTTTACTAACGATAATTTCCAAATACTCTTTTCGTTAACACTATATTATTTTAGGATTATGGAATTCGTTTTTTGTCAAAATACCAATATCATCCTTACTCAACTCATTTGGTCTACAAACAACGTCCTTGCTTCAATAATAATATTTATTATCAACCTTACTATCCTGGTTAAAGATTTTGGCTTTGAGTTGACTACAGTTGACCATGATACCAACCTCATACAACCGAAGAAACGAATTCTCTATTGAATAGTGCTTCACTTCCAATGCTTCAACTCTGATCCAACTATAGTCCCTTAGTGGATCGTCATGCTTTGATTTAACTATAACCAAAGTAGATTATTCACACTAAAATCTAATGGTGTTCTCAAGTTGATGGAATTGTGTAACATCGTCATCTTGAGATATCCTTTGACCTAGTTGTTGACCATGAAAATCTCAAACGATTTATTCTATAATTATCCAATAACCACGAGTATGTAACCATGGTGCCCCCAACAACCATGAGTAATGCACTATCCAACATTTGCAGAGTGTTAAGCACACTCCATTGCTTTTACTTCTTGAATATTTCATAAGCTTCTTGTAACACCCCTAATTTTAAATAACATTATTCAGGAGATATAATTAGATAAACTAAATAGAATAATGTAAAGATAAAAGTGGTTAAGAGATTGAGATTTGTATAATTATAAGGTATTCGTGCTTTAGGAATTAATGAATAAATGAAAGTTTACCATGAAGTAAATAGAGAAAATAAGATAAGGGCAAAATAGGAATGTGTTATATTCTTATATCCTAAACCCTTATCCCACTTTCATTTACAACATTCGTAAACTAAAACTAAATACCAAGCTTGGTGGGCCACCTTTAGAAGATAACAAGGGGAAGATAAGCAAGATTTCAGGAAGGAAGCTTAAGCTAATAAATCAAAGAACAAATCTCAACCTCCTTAACAAACAAGCTAAAGGAGAATAATAGATTACATCTCATCTTATTGTTTTCGGGTTTTAGTTGAGATCCGAATTTATTTTGCAAATGATTTGCCATTTTTGATTGTTTAAATGGATATATATATATATATATATATATGCTTGTTGATGATTTGTGCTATTTCATATAGATTTTATGATAAAAATTGTTTTGGAAAACCTATTAAATGACATTCAAATGGCTTTCATTTTTGATATAAGGTTAGAAAAATTATTTTAAAGATGGGTTTCAAGTTTTATAATTTTCTGAGTTCTTGTGGATTTATTATAAATTTTCTAGTAAAGAAAGGGGGTAAATTGGGTTTAAATTAGTTTCGGCTGTTATATATTAGCTTTGGGTCAGAAATTTAAATATGTTAGAAAACATATTAAAAGTGATATATTAGAATTTTTGGAGAATTTTCCTAAGCGTTTTATTAAGTATATAAAATTAATTAAGGTATGAGACTTAGATGTTTTATATGTTTATAAAAGGAGATGTGGCAATTTGCTAAATGTTTTAAATTATTAAATACTGAATTTGGCAGCACCTTCAGAAAAGATTTTGGAAAAGAAATTGACAACAAATTGTATGATGACAAATAAGCAAGTTAGTTGGAAAGTTGTTACTCTGTAAAGTTAAAAATCAGTTTTGTTATAGATTGCTGCTTCGCCACTTTCGGCAGCTACCTTCCAACTTCATACTACCGCCTCCATCCTAATCGAAACCAATACATATGGTTCAATGCCTTGGATGTAGTGGATTGGAGATAGGCGAAAGGTATAGAGTCGAAACGTGCTTTCAAAGGGGTCGAGGCCTTGTTTTGTTTTCAAAAGAGATGTCGCTTGCTTTGCTTTTAAAAGAATGTTTTCGAAAGGATTTTGCTATAGCTTTCGACAATGGTTGCTGCCTTATGCCTTTAAACATTGGTTTCAAAAGGGTGCTTTTGCTTTTAGAAAGAAGTCGCTTCTCCATACTTTTGAAAGGGATGGTTTCAAAACCATCTGCTTTCTTTTTACTTAGGAATAAGGCTTTCGAAAGAATTGCTTTCGCCCTAGTTGTTCTAAGATCTTTTGTCCTATTGAAAGTCAAACCCAAAGGTTTCGAAATGAATGATTTTAAATGGTTTCGAAACTATGTTCCACAAACTTTTACATGAACTCAATGCTTTCGAAACGTTTGTTTTATGTAAAGGGCTTTAATGTTTTCGAAAGGTATATGATAATGGTTTCGAATGGGTGATTCTCCAATATTTTCGAAAGGTTTACTTTTAGTATTTGAATGGAAAGTTTCCAATGTTTTCGAAAGGCAAGTTTGAAGTGTTCTGAAAAAAGAATGTCTAAGGTTTTATAAAGATTTCAAAAGGACGCTTTCAATGGTTTCGAAAGGTCTATTATAAATGATTTTGAAAGGAATGTTTTGACCTTTCGGCCTAAAGTTCAAAGTAAAGTAGTTAACTGGTTTCGAAATGAGTACTTTCAAAGGTTTCCAAAGAGATTGTTTAAAGCTTTTAAACAAGGGTTTCGAAGGTTTTCATAAACAATGTTTTGTGTAAAGTATATATAACATGACAAAGAGATTTGAGTAAAGCAAATAATATATTTTCCTTATTTAAGTATGATTTAAAGGATTAAATTAATTTAAAAGAAATGTTTTGAAGGAAAATTTGACGAGGTAATTGACCCTAAGTAAATGACTTAGATATTAGAAAACCAGATGGGACTGGTATAGGGTCGCGCCCTATACTTTAGCTAGTAGCCCCTAACTAATATAAGTTCAAAATTCCAGTGTGTAGGGCTTTATCATAGCTAAGACTAAAATGATGTTACACACAGAAAGGAATATAAAGAGTAAAGATAGGTTATCGGTGAGCCCGAAAAGCCATTAGGATCAGTTGACCCTGGATGAAGTAAGTTAGAGACAGACCGTCCAAGAGTGTGTCTAATAGAAGTTAGATAATTTATTTTGTCTGGTAGTCAGCCAAAGGTTAGTAGTTAGCCAAACAAAACTATATTTTTTGGACGGGTAGTTCATATACTATATTTTTCGGACGGGCAGGATTTTGATTTGCAAAAGAAATGTTTTAAAAGGGATATTAGTGAGGGAAAACCTGTTCTGCTAAGCGGCATGGTCTCACTAAATATCATATAATCGAGATGTATAGTATTATTCACATTAGGCTTTATGTCTGACTCGAAGTTTATGTTCTTCCTTAAACTCTCGGGTGCTCAAAATATAATTTGAGCAGATTAAGAGTTGAGGTTTTACAGATTTAGTAGGTTGGACGAATAAGCTTCCGAAGACGTGCAAGAGGCAATGTTGTCTATATTTAGGAGTTATTTGGTTTTTTTCCGCTGTGTTGTATTAAGATTGATTGTCTATTTAGTACTCTGATCATCCAAAGGGGCATCTTCATATGTCGCTCTTGGCGTAGTTTGTAATAATTATATTTGATCAAAACCTGGGAATCCTTTTGGGAGTATGTATCTGAATATGAAATATTGATTGGAAATGTAATCAGAAAAGTTGTTTTAATCTGTATTGATTTTTATTTCAGATTCGTGTGCTTCTGATATTATGGATAGTATTTTGTCACGGAAGTTAATACTGTAGATGACTACAACATCTGTAGCGCATAGCTTCGGGCCTCAAGATAGGGATGTTACACTTCTCTAAGTTGGCATTCCTATAAGTAGAGGTTTATTGATAATAACAGTCAAAACGTTTGATCCATAACTCCTTCGTTCTAAGTTGGAATTACCCCGTTTTTAACCATTCAACTTATATCATTATGTAGAACATCCTGGTACACTTTGTTGTCTCGCTTCCAAAATGTATCATAGGATTTTCCAAAGGACGTTTCCATCTTAAGAGCTTGATCGATAAAAATGGGCTAGGGAGGAATACGATAACCGATCCATAACTCCTTTGTTCTAAGTCGAAATCACATGTGTTTTTGAACCATTCATCTTATGTCATTATATAGAACGTCCCAGTATAGAACTTTCCAGCACACGGTTGCATTACTTCTTGAATATTTCATAGATTTCTCTAAGGTGTTGCTTCATCGATAGATAGATGTCTATTGATAAGAACGGTTTAAGAAGAAAGGAAACGATCGTTCCATAATATTTTCATATCAAATCAGATTCGCATATGGTTTGAATCGTTCATATTGTAACATCATATAAAAAAATCCCGACATGCTCTATTACTTTGTCTTCTGAATATTCGAGGGGCTTCCCAAGGCAGGCTCGATCGAAAAAAAGGATAATTCCATCAAACCGTTATATCTCTATCACAGTAACCCGGATTTGAACGTTCGTTTGGTTTGACTGACGTTCATCATTTTTCATTGCAAACATTTTTCCATTGACTTGAGTCAACTTTGAAACCGTGGAAAATTCGTCGATAATCAATTGGTTCTCAACAAACTTAGAAACTAGGTTATTATGTGATACATAACACAACATGTAAAATTACTATAGGTGCATGATTTTCAATGATTGAAATGTTGCATTATTTTCACACATATGGTTGATGCATAAAACGCTTGTTTAAACATACTACATCCTACGTTAGATATACGTTCTACACCCTGATGGTTGCAGGTGAAGGGAAGGTTCGGGTTTGGGTAATAATACCTCAGCTTTTAATGATCCCCTTTGTACATGTCTTAGTTTAAATAAAAGTCGTACGTCAGAAATTATCACGGGGGAAGCTTATAGGCATTTATCTGCTTTACTATTATAGTATTATATTTTCAGATATTATATCAATTTCCTTCATGTTGCTGTAAGTATAACCAGACCCTATCCTAAGGGCAGCCCACCAAGCGATGCTTTTGTGACGATAGCATTTAAACGAGGTATTTGGACTGCACATTTATATAAGGTATTTGAGTGAACCAGAAATACGTTTGGACCTACGAACAGAGTACTTGAGTTGGGTATTTGAGCGGGATATTTAAGTTGTGAATTTTTATTTAATTGATTTATAGTTATTTAATTATTAGTAATTGTGTAATATGCGTTTAATAATTGCAAATAACACGAAATAAATTGCGGAATTTCATTAAAATAAACATATACATTTTCTAATTCAAATGAATAAATTGAAAATTTAGAAATTGCTCGTATTTAGTTCAAACCAATTCCATAATGTACAGCACTTCGATACGATCGCAACACAAAAAACCGCGTCCCAAATGGACCTCATTTGTCCAAATTATTAATTTTTGAAATTTATTAATTAACATTAATAAAACGGTTAAACGAGGAACGTGTCTGAGGCATCGGACGCCAACGTACATTTTCTTAACATTCCAACAACGGAGCTGGTAATCGGATTAACACTACTGAGGTTTCTGACGAGTCGGACGTGTCCCTAATGAAAATGGGCTACTTTTTTCGTGCTGCACCAACCCTGGGGCCAAGGGATGTAATATACAGAAATGCATATTATATTTTCGCTGTATATACCACCACAAGCTGGATTATAATGACGGCTGCTCCGTGATGTTTATTTTCCTTGTGCTCATAAAATGCTATTCGTGCTTTGCGCAAAAGTCAATACGCGTGGATTTAACGCTTCAATTGTTAGCATAAGGAATGTTTTAGTTGGATAACAACCTTTTAACGCTGTATTTTCTGTGCCTTCAAATGGTAAAACTCCCATACCACATCCACCGGTTAAATTTATATAGAATAGGAAAGAACATGTTAGAAATCGAATCTGCGTCTTTTTACCAGAACATAAGCCTCCTTTCCACTGCGTCGCACCCGCGGACAGTAACTCTGTTCTTACTTCCGTTATTATAGCTTGAATTTACAAAATGGCAGAAAACACTGAACAAATAACAAATGTGATTTTGATTTAAAGAAAAATAAAATAAAATAGAGAGAACAAAACAAAAAACTTGGTAGAAAAACCTTAACCTTTGTACCTTACGTGTTAGGCCTTGGTGGATTTAGCAAAATGAATTTGACAGGCAAGGATAGTCATTGCATAAGTAGACTGATTCAAGCTTTGACTTTAAGGCCTGCCTATTAACTTGTATTACGACGTTTAACGACAAAATTCATACTTCCTTGATGTTTACATATGTACATGCATGAACCTAACGTAGGAAAATACAAAGAAAAGTACAAAACTGAAATTTCTTGCACGGTACTATTTATGATATGAAAAGCACAGATGTGAATACTACTAAAGGGTAACCACCCATCTTTCTAACCCCTTTCTAACCTCTAGGAATGACATTATCGATAATATTCAAATGCCGTTGCCCAAGCGTTTAAAAAGACAAGTTGTTTTGGAAAAAAACAGAACAAGGCAGAATTAAAAAAAACCTCACAACGGAATGATTAAATATAATACAAAATGATATTGTACAAAAGGTTACTACATACATGGAACTATCAGAGTCAAACAAAACTATACATTCTGACTTGTCATTTTTAGATACAAAAATATATCTTCATAATCATACGGCGGAAATGAATAACTAAATAACTAAGGAGTCACCTGCTCGATCATCGTCTTCAAAGAGCTCCAAAAAGAAACCAGCTACTCTCTCGGACTACTCAAATATAATTAAGTACCTGAGAATTTGGAGAAATAAATAACTCGGGTCAAACAATATATCTGATAAGAGTAAAACTCCGAGACAAAAGAGAGTGTATTTAACAATAATATGTGGGACCACGTCGCTAACGCGGAACGGGTTTTCTCCCACATAAAATTTTCTCCTACATAAACAACAAGTAAATATAAGAATGGAAAAGAACAAAAGGAAACAAATCCAAACATAAATGATGGACAAAAATAGTATAACATCAAGACTTGAAAGAATGGAAATAGTCTGAACAAAATCCAAACTATACAGAATGGATAAAACAAGATAACAGTCCAAACTTAATAGAATGGACAAAACCTATAATTAAACATCGTGAAGAGTAGTTGACTCTTCCCGTTACAATTACAGAAAATCAATTCGAAGGTTCGAATCAAATAAGAGAAAGAAAATTTTCAAAAAATAACTAGGAGGATGCACCCCCCTTGAAGTATACCTCTACTAATATACTTCTGAGAAGCTCATTTACTCTGTGAAACTTCTTGAAAATCTCCAAGCCGGACCCCGCCAAACCTTACCGAGAATTCGAATATTTCACATCCAATAGCGCTACCGAATCCAACCTTGATGAGATGTGAAAGTGTCCTAATGGGAGCAACCCCATATAGCTTAGCCCTCTCTTGCGCTTTGATTTTAGTCATTTCCGACAAAATATATCAAAGCTCAACGGAGCAACACATCATCTTATATAGACGATAAGAAAGAAGCTAAAGTAACCGATAGCTGAGAAACCAACTATCGAGGATATAAAACGTTCATATATGGAAATTAGGTCTTATATACTTACCACCACTCATCGAATTCAAACTTGTACTATTTCTTGGTTAACAATAATACCAAACAAGTCAACGTAATATTACATCAATGTCATGTCTCACGATTATTCTTAACTTTTGAAATAGCAACAAATCTACTTCTTCGATGTTTATTGCTACTTATACAAATAAATCGTTTCCATATAAGTGAATCACTTTATGGAAATTAATTCATTTTCATAACTGAATCAATTTTTTCTTTTAAAAACCTGAATTCGTACTTAGCTTCACATTATAAGTGTTAGCTTTAAAACACTTTGTTAAAAGAGTTTACTAAATTTAAAACATTATTATAAAAAGGATTTAACAACTTAAAATATTCTTATTACATTGATTAATCAACTCTAAAACTTCGTTAACTAAGCTAATTAATTTACTTTAATAACTTTTAATTAAAAAGGGTAAATCACCTTTAAAACATCATTAATTCAATTAATTAAAAAAATGTAATTAATTAAATTAATGATTAATTAATTATCATTATTTAAATTGAATAACAAAGTCAAAACATTCTTATTACTTCGATACATTCACTTTGAAACTCCATTATAAGTTGATAAATTAACTTCAATGCCTTTAATTAAAAAAGATAAATCAGCTTTAAAACACCATTAATTCAATTAATTAATAAAATATAATTGATTAAATTAATAAATAATTAAATATATTTATTTAAAAGTTATTAATTAATTTAAAACTTTATTTAAGGAAATATTAATTAAGGTTAATCAGATTGATTTACTTTTAAAAGTCATTAATTAAAAATGGTTAATTGATTTTAAAACATCATTAGTTAAATGATTAATTAACTTTAATTAATCATTATCAAAAAATTAATCAGCCTTAAACATCATTAAATAAAATGATTAATTAAATTTAAAACATCATTAACTAAGTAATTAGTAAAATTTAAAACATATCATTAATAAGTAATTAGTTAATCTTAATCCTTATTAATTAAATAATTAATTAATTAAATTAAATAATCATTTTTAAAATAATTAATTATTTTTTAAAACATAATTAATCAAAAACTTGCTTAACTTGTAAAATAATTCCAAACAAAGATAATGAAATCAAATAGTTTCGATAAAGTGAACTTTTCCGTAAGTGCCGATATAGCGACTATCGCTATACGGGCAGTTCGGAAATCAAGCATATGTCATTGCAATACATCCAAACATCACACAGCAAGGGTATGAATATATATACATGCACTACAACAAAAATACCCTATTACAACGCCATTTTTACAACGGGCATTGACTTCCCGTTGTAATAGAATGCTATTACAACGGTCTTTTTAGGCCCGTTGTAATAAATGTCCTATACAACGCCCTTTTTACAACGGGCATTGACTGCCCGTTGTAATAGAATGCTATTACAACGGTCCTTTCAGACCCGTTGTAATAGATGCTCTATACAACGCCCTTTTTACAACGGGCAATGTCTGCCTGTTGTAATAGAATGTTATTACAACGGTCCTTCCAGGCCCGTTGTAATAGATGCTGATTTTACATAATTATTAACGATAATAATTAATTTACCATTTAATAATTAATGATTAATTATTAATAATTACTATTAATAATTAATAACTAATAATATAAACATAATTATTAGTGTTAATAATTAATATTTAGTTATAACTATGAAGTAATAAGTACAGTTGATAATTAAAAAATAAGAAGTAATATTTAATAATTAATTTTTATTGATAAAAAACATGGGAGACTACATTATTGGATAATTTAAAATAATAATGTATAAATAATAATATGCAAGTAACAATTTACTATAATAGTAATATACTAAAGCATTCAGATTGTTTCCCCCCAACAATTTCAATCCTCGCCTTTCTACCCAAAAATCTATTTTTCGTCTGCTAGTCCTTTTCTTCTCACTTAAACGCTAAAATCTCTTCCTGAAACCCTAGTTCCCAAACCCGACTTTCACGTTCCCAAATCCGCCTCTCACGTTCCTAAACCCTCATTCACAAATCTCTCATCTCGTCTCCCAATTGAAATAAAATTTTCAAAGCTTTATTCTATTGAACCCACTTATACACTCAGGCATGTCAGCTCATGGGCAAATCTCAGGTTGCGAGTTGAATGTGAGTTTCCAAATTTAATGCAGCAATTTGATCTAGAGATAGCAGTTTCTAAATTCGGTGGTTGCTGCTTCAAAATTGGGTGCAGCAGTTGGTCGCAAGTTGTAAGTCGGATCTAGAGGTCGTGGGTTTCAGATGTAGAGATTGTGAAGGTGAGATATTACCAACATGGTTTATGAATTCAGTTCGTGGTTATGCCTCCTCAGCTGTATTAGGTGACATGGTTTATGTTTTTGGGTGTGGATATGACAAGTCATGGTTTAGTTCAGGAATCATTAATTTTCCATAACCTCATATGCCATTGATTTATACTTATTATTTTGTTCTAACAGCCGATGAGTTTTTATCTACCAAGTTGAGTGCTATAATCCAAGAAATGAAAGCTGGACCTTATTCTTGCCATTTACTCGTGATAAAGGAAGTCTTGCTGGAGCCAGTTTGAGTGATAAAATATACACACTTGGAGGAGGAAGTGGATTTGATTGTTTCTGAGATGTTAAGATGTTTGCTCCATCTATCGGGAAGTGGATTTATCACTAACAAATGCTTTAAAAGGTAATTCTTTTATTCAAATATTGTTTTCTTTAAAAAATTACTTTTATATTTCAAATACTTGAACAAAATGTATGCTTTGTTGACACGCCGATATGGAGAAGTGGCCAATAATTCAAAGAAAATACATATAGAATATAAGAATATAAATTTCATGCCAGCATTAGTTGCATTAAATTATTTTATATACATTTAATCACAATTTCAAAGTGAAATAGAATAAATTAATAATGTAGCTAATCAAAATACTGATTTACAGAAAATACATGCATATGTCAATATGCAAATTGTTGTTATGTCACTGTTTGCACCATCCTTTTAATTGCATGGACATATATTTTTTATCCAACATTACCGGCCAGTAATAGGGTGTGTGTATGTACAGGTCAAATACATTACCGACCAGCACTTCTGAATGGTTTGGTGATGGCAGAGCATACATGCAAATATATGCAGATACATGCAGATTTGTTGCTTAATAATGTTCACACTTCACACATATTTTATACTAAAATTTATAAACTTAATTTGGTGGAAAACAATAGATTGAGCTTGGGAGAAACTCATAAGTTTAATTTGTATATTTTTATTACTGGATAGTATGAAGTATGGCTAAATGAAGTGTAGAAATTGGTGTATATAGTCTTGAATTCTCTACCTTTAGGTATAGAATCTGATTCTAGCACATATCAAACAATTTCGGTCAGTTTTGAGTTAATAATGTTTAAACTCATGGCAAACTGATGCATCCAATTTTTTGACAGTTGATTAATTAAGCACGTGTCAAACAAAATCAGTCAGTTTTGAATTCTCTATCATAATTTCTATTCTAATTTAAAAGCATGTGATTCTTTAATAGACAAAGTATGATGTATTTCTTTCGCTATAACATGTACATGACATAAAAGGTAGAAAATGCTCAAGATATATGCATCTGCTGGTGCTGGATTCAAATCAAGATATATGCATCTTTGAAATTGGTTGAGATGTATATTGTTTTGTTTATCATTTGTTTAGAAAATGTTTAGGTGATCATGACTGATTGTCTTGCTTGTAAAATGAGATTGGATTTGCCATTGAGTCAAGGACATAACAAATTATACAATTAATTCAGTCCTAACTGATAATCATATAAATCTAGACAGGATGCAGCTTCACTCAAAAAATCTTTGTATGGACGACAATGTTGATCTGCAAAATATTGCTTCATCTATGAATGGATATGTAGGCACTGATTTGCAATCTTTATGCTGTAAGGCTTCAAGGCTTGCATACCGAAGAATGTTGAAAACTGGTATATGTATTACTGTTTTGTTATAATTAACCTTTTTTCCCCATTTAATAGATATGTATTTATGAATAATGCATCTTTAGAATTCTGGAATACATGTATGATCATGTGCCATTTTTTATTATTTGGCTTGCCAGATTTAATTTACATAAATATTTTTTATTATCTGAGAAGCCAACACCAACGAGAATGCCTAACCATTCTCAGCTAGAAGTTCGAACCATGATTTGGCACCTCTAATTTTATTGTCTTAATATCCTTGTATACACTGTTCATAGTGTTTATGCCTGCATATGCTCTCTAAATAAAATATGTTCACTTGTATGCATCAGGGTTCATTTAGGTCTTCTAAAGATGCTTCGTTCAAGAGGTTGACCAAATCAAGTGCAATTATGGTTATTGATTTCGATAGCTCTGCCTATAGCAATAAAGACTGAAGTTAGTAGTTATGTTAGTTTAGGTTTATATTCGATGTTTTGTAACTATGTATAGCCTTATGAATGATGTGAATTGATAAATCTTTTTGTTATTTTGAAATATGAATTTCTTTTGCTATTTTTAGTAAATATGAATAAATATGGTTATCATTAGTATAATAATTTTGTTTCAATTCAAATTAGCTTAAAATTTACACATGCATTGTAGTAGTTTTTTTTTCTCATTTGAATTTTTTTAACAACGGGCAAATACAGTTTTGCAACGGGCAAAAACAGTTGTAAAAGGATTAATTGCAACGGGCAAAAGCTGTTGTAAAAGAACCTTTTGCAAGGGGCAAAAACCGTTGCAAAAGACCCCTATTGCAATGGGCAAGAACCGTTGTAAAATTTATCTACTCTATTACAACATCGCATAATACAACGGGCCTAGGCCCGTTGCGAAACCCCTATTACAACGGGCATTGCCCGTTGTAAAAGGGGTATTTTGTTGTAGTGATGGCGATTTACAATAATACAATGTATATCAAACATTTGCTAACAATATAATTAACTTTAGCCACTAACTTTTTATATCGTTTACTACATGCAAACTAACTTCCAAATGCAACAACTTTTTGCAACATGAACCAAATCAACTACCAAACCACTACACATATACAACAAGCATTCATAGGTCAATAATACGAGAATTAAAATAGTTTAGAAACTTTGGTTATAAGAGTAGAATTTTACTCACAAATTTGCTACCAAAAGAAGCCGAATCACTACAACTTCTTGCTCTAGCCTAAGATCTCACGCTCCTAGCTCGATCAAGTCAAGTTTTTTGACCTTGGAACTAGGAATAGGCTCGGCCTAGGGTTGTAGGGCACGGCATGGCCTTAATTGGGCTCGGCCATGAGCTATTAGGGGTGGTGGAGCTTTATTTTTGAATGTAGAGTGAAGTAAAGTGATGTAGAGTAGTTTTAACTTGGATTTTTAGAATATATAAACTAATTTTAGGATTTTGAGTTTATGAAAGCCATGAAATATTTCATGAAGACTTGAAGAAGAGGTAGGAATGAAGAATGATATTGTGAAAGTGAAAATATGTGTGTGTATGGAGGTGTATATATAGGAAGATGAGTAGAGTATTTTAGTAAAAGGACTTGGTATTAATTAATAATAAAGTTGTCATGAATCATACAAGTCATACCTCCCACCATACCTTGTTCCCCACGTTGGTCACCCCTCCCATACCCCTAAATCAAGGAAGCCATTTCATGTACTTGGGTGATGACTTAAGGTAAGGTAGAACATGATATCTTACGTCATATATACATTTTCTTTAAAATTTATTTCATAATTAGTCACATCACTATTATCTTAACCTAACACTTGATTAAACCTTAATAAAATCTTATTATTATCCTATGACGCAAATATATGTGTGTGTACATCTACACAAATGCACACAACGTTTTCCGATAACTTTTCGGTGTCGAAAAGTCGAAACTTCGGAAAACGCTTTTCGATCATAGTTTTTGTTTTTTTTAAACTAACTATATTGATAAACAAAAATTGAAAATGATTTTAACATCATTAATTATTATTTAAAAGATGATTATTTAGTTTTTAAATCTATTATTTAAATATTTAAAAACGATTTAAATATTCAAATACAAAGTGATTAGTTTACAGGTCGTTACAGAAATACATACTAATTGGCTACTGAGCATTATGAATCAGGTAACTGTGTTATGAACCATCTAGAACCTGTAACAAATTCAAAGAGGGACTCTTCTTTTTATTTTTTCCTTCTTAATTTTTTTCCATTAATTATTATTGTTACTACTAATACTGTTATTACTACTGTTATTATTAAATACGACAAGCACACATCTAATCTAATCACTTGGGTATTTGAAATTTATTTATCATTACATATAGCATTGTTTCCCATGAGCATGTGTTACAACATATTTGTTAATTACTTTTATTACTGTTATTGACCTCGATGATAATTATTTTATCTTTCTTTCCTCAGTATTTCATTGTTGCATATATTCTTATTATGATGAACCCAATATAGTTGCTCAATCATCGCCATTCACCTTTTCCACCAAGAACACGGAGAACTATGCTTGACAATATATTGACTTTATGGTCAATTTTGATTTCATTTCTTTACCTTATTTCTAATTTGTCATTGACTCCGAGACATATATAGCCGTTACTAGTTGAAATTTTACTGCAACCAAAATTCATTATAACTTTGCTCCTCAACTCAAATTGTTGTCTGAAGTAAAAGGTTCACCGCATGAACACTTCGGTTTTTTTTCAAATCAATCATTTGAGTCATTCATCTCCAAGGTATAATAATAGATTTCGTCTCTCGCATTACATCTATTAGAAATTGATACATGAATTCGGGAAGAAGCCATTGGAGAAGCGTCGACGAGGAAGGAGGAAGTCCTAACCATAGAAGCAAGCTCAAGGAAGAATTTCCAAATGACTATTCTGGTTCGGAGGAACTGGAGCGGTGTAGGATGGAGACCGAACGAAGTAGTTCGTTCGGTAATTGGCTGATGGTTGGAGCGGCAGTGGAAGTCTAGTTCGATGGAGGAAATGCCGAACCAAATCTTTGGTCCGGTGAAGTTCGTTCGGTGTTCAGAAGAAGATGCCGAACCAAATATTTGGTTCGATGGAGGAGATGTCGGACCAAAGATTTGGTCCGATGGAGTTCGTCTGGTGGAGGTGAGTGACTTCGGTGAAGAGAAGAAAGTTGTCTCGTTCGGTGGTATTTCGTTCAGTGGAATGGTTTTGTCGGACGATAAATGTGGTTCAATGATTTGGTGAAGGTGAAGTGATGTTGGACGAAATATTCCGTTCGGTATTTGAGCATGCCGCTCCAATAAAGGAGATGCCGGTCCAAATGCGCCGAACCAAATGCCAAGTGGTGTATGCCGGACCAAACCATGCGTGCTCTTTGTCGAACCAAAGTGATGTCGAGCTAGATGCACCGAACCAGATTTGCCGAAGCAAACCCCAGGGCTGCTATATAGCAGCTACCCCTCCTCATATCTTCACTCTATAAATAGTGGAGCTTCTGGACAACAATGGCAGTCATCCTAGAGAGCTGAAACTCTGCAGAATTTTGTCTGTATTGTAAATTCTTCTTACGTATAGCCTCCAAAAGTGAATCAATCTTGTAACTCTAATCTTTCAGTGATTAATAAAATCTCCTCTCTCCAAGTGGACGTAAACTGCCTCGCGGTAGTGGAACCACTATAAATACTGGTGTTACTTATTTTTCTGCATTTCATTGATCTGTCACTGTCTGTTCTGGTGTTTAACTCTGTTTGTTCCGTCTCACTACCATCACGATCCAGTTCGTTGTTTTTCCACTGCGTTGAGTTTTTTATTTCCTTAGATTGATCATCTGAAGGAATTTTCCCCAACAGTCTGGTATCGGAGCAGCAAGGTTGATTGAGGAGTGTTAGACTCTATGGTAGGGGATGAAACAACTCCAGTTGTTACAAGACCCTGTACTAGAGGGTTGTATATCGCATCAGGATCACAGTTGGCAATTGAGAAATGAAATGGGGATAAAGACTTCAAGAAGTGGCAATGAAGGATGAAGGCTGTTCTAACGAGGAATGAAGTCCATCCAGTAGTGTTTGCCCCTGAGGAGTTGACAGCTGACATCTCAGTCGCGGAAATGAAGGAGATGAAGAAATGAGCGTTTACTACTTTACAATTAGCTATGGGAGAGAATGCCATCTCAGAGATTAGAAGTAAGACCATTGCTAGGGGCATTTGGACCAAGCTAGAAAATCTCTATTTGAAGAAATCTTTGACTAACCGTTTGATATTGCTGAAGACATTTTTCACCATGTGGATGAGAGAGGGTACTTCATTGAAGGAACATCTTAATTTCTTTGATGATCTCATGATAAAGATGAAGACTGTTGACTTGAAGATGGATGAGGAGCAAATGACAATGATTCTTTTGTGTTCTCTTCTGGAGCGATACACAGGTTTCGCTAACAGCCTTATCTTCGCTAGAGACACATTGACAGTGGAAGATGTAAAGTCAGGCCTTCTATCTGAGGGCTTCGATTAAATCAAGGAGATAAGTGAAGGAAGTAGCGGTGGAAGTAGTAGTCATGGCCTGTTTGTTGAAAGAGGTAGAGATGATAAGAAGAATTAGCACTCTAGAGGGCGTTCCAAGTATAGGAAGCCCGGTAATGGCAAGCAAACTAAAGTAACTTTTGGAGTTGGACTCCATAGATCGAGGCGAGTACTTAAGTATGTGCATACAGATGTCTAGGGACCAGTTGATACTCCTTCTCTTGGAGGAGCAAAGTATTTTATCTTTTTCATTGATGACTTTTCTCGGAAAATATGGGTGTATGTAATGAAGGCCAAATCAGAAAGTTTTGAGAAGTTCAAAGACTGGAAAGTGCTTGTTGAGAACCTATCTGGTTCTAGGTTGAATGTGCTGAGATTTGATAATGGCAGTGAATTTGTCTCTAGGGAGTTCCTCGACTTTTGTAGACAACATGGTATTCAGAGACATTTCACTACACCTGGAGATCTGCAATCCAATGGGGTTGCAGAAAGGATGAACATGACTCTACTGGAGAAGGCTCGTTGCTTGAGATCGACGGCGGGTTTGTATAGAGGCTTTTGGGCTGAGGCATTATCAACTGCGGCGCATATCATAAATCGAATTCCGTGATCAGCCATAGATGGGAAGATTCCAGAGGAGAAGTGGAGAGGTAAAGCAGCGTATTTTGGTTACTTCCGAATTTTTGGTTGTCCTGTGCATGTTCACCATAAAGGTGATGATAAGTTGGAGGCTAGAGCATACAAGGGCTTACTAATGGGATATACAAATGGTATCAAAGGGTATCGAATTTGGAACCCTGTTGATCGGAAGATTGTTCTTTCCAGACATGTTACTTTTGATGAGTTTGCTATGTTCAATCAGAAGGAGAAGCTACCAACCACATTAGAAGATTCTGATAGCCCTAAGGAGATGGAAGAAGTTCCCGTGTTCCAGCCAAATAGTAGAGTTGTTAATGCTGTCGAGGGAAACACAGTTGATGAAACATCACAGGATAGTCCACTTGTACCTTCTAGTAGTGCTGGTGATGTGCATGAATCTAGAGGAACTTCAGTTCAAGGTGGAGCTAAAAGGAGTTTAGACGAAGCAGTACCCACCCGGGTTAGTCGTAGGACTATCAGGCCGCCCGAAAGGTATGGTGATTGGCAGTTTGCGAACCTTATCCTTGGTGATCAGTTTGACTATGCCCTACATATGGTTCTTGAGGAGCCGCTTGACCTTGATGAAGCTTTGAAGTCATGTGACAGTTCGAAGTGGATGTGCGCTATGGAAGAGGAGTTAGAGTCGTTGAAGAAGAACAAGTCTTGGGATTTGGTACCACCTCCTCAAGGAAGCCGAGTCATAGGTTTCAAGTGGGTGTTCAAGGTGAAGGATGATGGGAGATACAAGGTTAGACTAGTTGCTAAAGGGTTTTCACAAAGAAAGGAATTGGAGTATGATGAGATATTCTCTCCAGTAGTTAGGCATACGTCCATCCGTATTTTGCTCACTATCGTCACAGCTCATGACTTGAAGCTGGAGCAACTGGACATGAAAACCGCTTTCTTGCACGGAGACTTGGATGAGACCATCTACATGAAGCAGCCAGAAGAATTCGTTGTAGATGGGAAGGAAGATTGGGTTTGCAAATCGAAGAAGTCATTGTATGGACTTAAGCAGTCGCCTAGACAATGGTACAAGAGGTTTGACTCTTTTATGCTTTCACTTGGTTTTGATCGTAGCATCAAAGACGCTTGTGTGTACTTCAAGCATTTAAAGAATAGTAGATGGGTGTACTTACTCTTGTATGTGGATGATATGTTGATTGCTTCCAAGGATAAAGCTGAAATCGATAGTTTGAAGCTAAAGCTAAAAGCGGAATTCGAAATGAAGGACCTTGGAGAAGCAAAGAAAATTTTGGGTATGGAAATCCAAAGGGATAGAAAGTTAGGACTTTTGAGCCTCGCTCAAAAGGAATACATACGAAAGGTTCTTGCTCGGTTTAGCATGGAAGATGCAAAAGCAATCAGCACACCCATGTATTTGCGCATACATCTTTCTAGTAAAGGCTCTCCGATCTCGGAAAAGGACAAGACTTATATGATAAAGTTCCTATATGCAAGTGCAGTTGGCAGTTTGATGTATGCCATGGTCTGCACTAGGTCTGACAGCACAAACTAATGGATTGGTGAGTATATTCATGGCGAATCCAATAAAGACGCATTGGAAAGCAGTGAAGTGTATCTTCAGATACCTTAGAGGACTCCAAACCATGGGCTTGTCTTTGGCGGTAGAGGAAGATATTTCAGCTTGGTTGGATTTTGTGATTCCGACTATGCCGGTGATGGAGATCGAAGGAAGTCAATCTCCGGATATGTGTTCACCATTGGTGGGACAGCGATCAGTTGGAGAGCGAAGTTGCGACGATTGTGGCTTTTTCTGCTACAGAGGCAGAGCTCATAGCTGCGGTTGAAGTAGCTAAGGAGGCGCTTTACTTGAGGCGATTGTTGTGTGATTTGGGCTTCACATACGAAGGAGTGAATTGCATTGTGACAATCAAAGTGCAATTCACTTAGCTGAAAATATGACATTCTGCTCGAGGACGAAGCATATTGAGGTGAGAGAGTCGTTTCTTGTCTCGATGAGTGAAGAGAAGCTAGTTCGTCTTCAGAAAGTTCACACAAAGGAAAATGCAGCGGACATGTTTACCAAGTCGTTGCATGTTGCTAAGTTCGAGCATTACTCGGACTTGATTCACTTAATGAAGTGCTAGGTGCCACGGGGTGGCATGAGAGGAGAGTTGAGATGGTTCATGGAGACATTTGTTTTCATGGTGGAGATTGATAGGTTCTACATGGACTGGGTACTTTGAACACTTTGTTGACGGGCGGTAGTCTTGCCGGAGTTCGTTGACAGAGTGTAATGGATGATGGCACTACCAAAGATCATCGGGTAAGTATCCATTACTTGGAGCATGAAGGTGTATATGAAGTTGGAAGGCTTGTATGGAATTCGATATCAAGGTGGAGATTTTTAGATATTGATACCTAAATTCGGGAAGAAGCCATTGGAGAAGCATCGACGAGGAAGGAGGAAGCCCTAACCCTATAAGCAAGCTCAAGGAAGAATTGCCGAACCACTATTCTGGTTCCATGGAACTGGAGCGATGTAGGATGGAGACCGAACGAAGTAGTTCGTTTGGTAGTTGGCTGATGATTGGACCGGTAGTGGAAGTCTGGTTCGATGGAGGAAATGTCGGACCAAATCTTTGGTTCGGTGAAGTTCGTTCGGTGTTCAGAAGAAGATGCTGAACCAAGTATTTGGTTCGGTGGAGATGTCAAACCAAAGATTTGGTCCGGTGGAGTTCGTCCGGTGGAGGTGAGTGACTTCGTTGAAGAGAAGAAAGTTGTCTCGTTCGGTGGTATTTCATTCGGTGGAATGGTTTTTCCGGACGAGAAATGTGGTTTAGTGATTTGGTGAAGGAGAAGTGATGCCGAATTAAATATTCCATTCGGTGTTTGAGCATGCCGCTCTAATAAGGGAGATGCCGGTCGAGATGCGCCGAACCAAATGCCAAGTGGTGTATGCCGGACCAAACCATGCGTGCTCTTTGCCGAACCAAAGTGATGTCGAGCTAGATGCGTCGAACCAGATTTGCCGAACCAAACCCCAGGGCTGCTATATAGCAGCTACCCCTCCTCATATCTTCACTCTATAAATAGCGGAGCTTCTGGACAACAATGGCAGCCATCCTAGAGAGCTGAAACTCTGTAGAATTTTGTCTGTATTGTAAATTCTTTTTATGTATAGCCTCCAAATGTGAATCAATCTTGTAACTCTAATCTTTCAGTGATTAATAAAATCTCCTCTCCCCAAGTGGACGTACATTGCCTCGCGGTAGTGGAACCACTATAAATACTGGTGTTATTTATTTTTCTGCATTGCATTGATCTGTGACTGTCTGTTCTGATGTTTATCTCTGTTTGTTCCGTGTCACTGCAACCACGATCCAGTTCGTTGTTTTTCCACTGCGTTGGGTTTTTTATTCCCTGAGACTGATCATCTAAAGGGATTTTTTCCAACAAAATCTGTATGGAGCTCAATTTTCGTATGCGAAGATAAACAAATCACTTAACTTGAAGTTTCATTATTAATTGTAAAGATGTGCTCATTAATTTCATGTGCTTGTGTATAACATTTTTCCTCTTTATGAAACTTTAATACCTTGCTAAAATTAGTATATTTTCTTTTCAACTCATCTCAATATTTACATATGAGTGGCTGAAGCAGAATTTTATGATTTTGGGCCTCAAATTTAGCATGTTATCAGACCTGAGAGCATCAGTAGTAGAGATTTGTATATAAAGGCATAAAGTTTTGGTTGAACTATAGTTAAAATAAATTAGAAATGGGATGGGAAAGGAAGCGTGTTTTTAATAAGCTGGTCAATGAATACCCGAAAATCTGAAGTCCATCCGCATCTATATCCAAAAAACAGACAATATCCGAAAACAAATATAGGTGCGGATAAGGAGGTATCTACATCCGAAACTCACTCATCCGGTTTTTGTCAACATTATAGTTTATATTTAAGTGTACTTTAATATAATAAGTTATACGCGTTTAAGTTAAGTTGATAGTTTATATTATATGCATTTAGTGCATATTGACTGCTCAAAATTGTTTTATCATTATATTTTTTATTTCTCATACTTTTAAAACCAATGAGATTGAAATTTATTTATGTTAAACCAAAATATTCTTTTTATACTTTTAGAATTATTACTCATCAGCAGAAATGATAAGTGTCTGATATATGCTGTGGAAATATATATTCAATATCTGAAAATGATTTTAATACAGATGTGGATATTGCATCATCCGTATCCTAAAATATCTGTTGACATGCTTAGTTTTTGATAAGAAAAAGTGCTATATTTATTGATATTTTTCTAATTATAATATGACTAAGCTTGTGTGATTTTAAGCAGCATGTTGTTCCATTGAGCTACTATTTTTAGTTCGAACCAATTCTAAATCGTCATAAAACGATAATTAACTGAAATTCCATCAATAACGCCTCCGATGATTAAAAAGATGTTCAAAACCTCAGAATTCAATTTGAGGCAAATATAATTACTCAAATTGATAAAAGATAAGATGCAGGAAGTGCGACCTTTAAATAAATTTCAATAATAATATTATATAAATAATATATTTCTTACTATGAATGAAGACCAATCGTTTTAGAAGTGTCATTCAAAACCTCTATCCCTCTCTTGCGTATCCTCGCGTACTCATTCAAGTCTAGTCCATCCATTAAAAAAAATTAAGTAATGAGACTTGTGTTCAAAATGAATGGATTGGATTTAACAGGGACATGGAACAGACCAATTTAGGGACAAAGGAATAAGACTCGTCTTCAATGCTTTACATTGCTTACCCTACCAACTAAAATCTCCCAAATAAATAAATAACATCCTTTCATTGACCGCACAATGCTTTATTTTATTTACCCGAGCATTCCAACTGATCCAAAATATAAAGCCAATAATAATAATAATCAAAAGGAGAAACTCTAAAGAGAAATGTCCATTATCTTTCTCAACCTCATAGTACTCTGTGAAATTCTATAGGATCTTTATAGATAATGCAACTTGTGTGTGTGTGTTACTAACTATGTTAAGCAGAGAACGATAACTGAATTAAGATAAATAATAAAAGCAATCACACCATATATTTTATACCGGTTTGGAACTCCCGTCCTACGTTCAGTCCCCAAGCTCCCCTTCGGTATTTCCTTTAACTAACTAACTTTCGCTTCGTCCGGAAGAATAGGCTAATACAAAAGTATATCTCAGACAATCTTGTGTTCCAAATAACACGGATTTTGACTGATGGTACAAATTTTTCTATGATCTCCTTTGAGTATGTGAATGTGAATGCTTTGAGTTGTAGGAAGTGGTTTAACCAAAATCATATTTTGATTATGATAGATTGAGTATGTAAGCAATGTATGCATAAGAGAGTAATAAGAAATCAATAGATTCAGTTAATTCAATTTAGTTTCCTTGATCATTCAATCTCAACCATTGTAGTATTTATAGATTTAAAGAGATGCAGATGAAGAGTTATTACTGTTAGATAAGGTCTATTCATTTTAATGGCCGCAACCTTTCAATAAATGGTTGATTTCTATTCGTTCAATAGAAGTGTCTATTCATAGTTGTGCAATTTTTCAGATGACAGACGTCTGTGGAAATCCACAAACGTTTGTGACTTCAGGGAAGAATTTTTCGAAATTATTCACAGACGTCTATGGCTGGCATTTTCAAACTATAAATTTTTAATGCCATTTTTGAATGTTTTTAATGCCGATTTTGTGTATATGAATTCGTGTGTGCATATATATTCCAAGAGACCTTACAATATTTATCTAAGACTCTTAATACACTAGTATGACCTTACTAATCATAGCATGGTCCATAAATCTGTGTTTATCTTCGAGTCTTGATATCTTTGAGCATGACGATCTCTTTTAGTATATACATGTAATCTTGATACGATATATAATATATGTGATTGTATAGTTGTTGTCATTGAAATCATAAAATAGAGATTCTAACATTCTTTCCCTTTTTGATGATGACAACTATACAATCGTTAGTCATGATAAAATAACCCCCCCTAATTTAATCTCCCCTATGCATATATTTCTCCCCTTTATCATTATCAAAAATAAAATAAGAGAAACATATACATAAAGACACAGCAAACGAGATAGATAAATATGAATAACCCATAGATATATCACACATAAACACGAATAACATAATTGAACAATAAACCAACCTGAGTTTAACAATAAACAAATAGGAGTTCAATTATTCTCCCCCTAAGTTAATACTCCCCCTATCGATATGGTCGTATGGTATTCTCCCTCTTGGTCACCGACCAAAAGAAATAGATATCAATAAGAGTAATATGAATGATTATACGGGTAGAATTCTCTGATATAAATTCATAGGTGCACAAAATATTAAAAAATTGTGTTTAAGATTTTAAAAAACATACCACTTAGCATAGTCACAATTTTAACCATCACATATCATACTCACGTTGAAAATTTGAGTATCATATTTGTGGCTTCATTTCCATAAGTATCAGAAAATTTGGAATATATCTTCCCTTTTATATGTGGTGTACTTGCAAAAATTATGTTCTGGTACCCACTTTCTATGTTAGGGTCCGGGGGTTAGGTCTTGAAAAGCCATACCCATTTGGGTGTGGTTGAACCTTTATAAATATAGTTTTCATTACAAATTGCATTTTTATAATGGCTCCTATTATAAAGTTGTTTATCATGATCAATCGTATTAGTTGGAATCCATATTCTAATACTATTAGTCATTAATTTAGTACTTGAAAAATATTTTCTATCATTTATAAACAAAGTACTATTATGACTGTAAGTGGTTTTAGGACCATCTTGTTTATTAGACTAGCACTAACATTAGTATACATGAATGCATATCTAGTACTATATTTACTTTTAGCTTGTTTATAGCCTAAACCGTAGAAAGATAAGATATCTTTACCTTTGTAAAACTTACGATTTTTTTATTTAATCTTTCAAAATTTTCTTTAGAATCACAAACTTCTTTTTGCAAAATATTGCTATTATGTTTTAAAATCATACATTCTTTAGATAATTCTAAATTCTTTTTAACTAAAGCTTTATTCTCTTTTTCAAGAGACAAAATTAAAGAGCTATAATTATTTAAAGAATTTCCAAACATATATAATTATTTTGCAAAACATAGATTTCCTTCAAAAGATCATTACTTTTAGCTTCTAATTGCTCATTTTCTTTTTGTAGGAAATCTTTTTATAAAAGAAGTTCTTTTACCGTATTTTCAAATATTTTAGTTTGTTTTACCAAAAATTAATTTTCCTCTTTTAAATGGAAAATTTCTTGTTCACGAATTTTTAACTTGGCTAATGCAATTCTATTAACTTTATTCAATGTTTTGCAATCTTTTAATAATTCATCATGTGCTAACAAAAGATCTTTATAAAGAATCTAAGCATACAGATTATGATCTGAGTTTAGCCATGAAGCATTTGCTTGTTTGCTCATTTGATTTTTCTTTATTGCTCTTCCTCTTTCTATTGCCTTGACTAGATCTCTTTATAGCCGTTTTTTCTAGGATGTAAAACATTTCAGCAGGGAGTGCATGAGCCCGTTGGATGTCCTTATGGAGGACATGCGAGAGTCCGCAAAGTTGAGGCAAAGGGCGTTGCAACGTAGGGTGAAGGTAGGCCTACTAAAATGAGTACGGGTAACAAGGGCATTTTGGATAATTCAACGGTTGAACTAATGTGAAACTAATTTTCATTATTAGCAGGAGAGGTTATTATTTTGTAGCATCACACACAACAGCTTATGGGAAATGTTATGCAAACCATAATCTACTATATTCTGAATGCAAGCTCATCCATGAGACTAACACACTTAATGGTTAATCTACAATATCCTCTTTGATCTCCCTCGTCTATTCAGCCATGCATCAAATTATATATGTGTGTGCGCATGCGCACGACGTGCATGCATACGCGTTAGGTATTTGCCTTTAACCATCTTAAAGAAAATATAATGCACATGGTGACAATAACACCGGAGAGCATTCAACAAGTTGTGCCTACAAAGAGTTATGGATATTTGAAGTTATACTTATTGAAAATTATTGAATAAAACAAAACAAAGTAGAAAAGGAAGAGAAGGAGAGAGAAGAAGAAACAAACAAATATTGAAGACTACATCTTTATTGATGACTTGATTAATAATTCAACGATACATAACTTATATTTATAGCAACATTGTTTAAGGCCTAAGTAATTATAAAATAGGAAAACAAATGTAATATTGAAAAGTGTAAATATTAAAATATCTCTGACTTATTTCTTGACATATAATAATGATCTCTTAACATCCACTCAAACTCATAATGCGCAACAACTGAAGTTTGCCAATGAAAGAAATAATCTGAGAAGAACCACCAAGAAATAATGTCATTCGGACCATCCAAAAAATGTGAAACCAATTGGTCAAATGCTACTATAGAGTAATATCAAACAAATTCTTTAACCCGATCGGTCTACAAAAACAACAACAATGAATCAAAAATTCGAAGTTGAAATTTGAGAAGAGAAAACGAGAATAAGGAAATCCATATGGAATTGGAAATAGAATTCCCATCGGGATTGATAGAGTAATTCCAATCAAAAATCCGAAGTCGAAATCCAAGAAAGTAGAATACAGAAGTAGGAAGGTTCCCGTGAGATTGGAAAAGTTATTCCAATCAGGATTCATTGACGGCAGAAGACTGACGCCAATCATAAAAGAACTAAAAATTGAAATCTAAAACAAGAACAACAGTCATAAATTGTTTTGCAGATAAGTTCAGTAACACTTTCGGGAAAGTTGAGTGGCTCGGTTCTAAAATTTATGAAATCAAGTTGAAACACGGATGATAAATATATGGTTTTTGGAGATACGAGGAAGGAGATGCTTTGATAAATCAAACCACTGAATTTCCAACAGAATTGAAACCCGCTCTGATACCATGTTGAATTTATTAAATAAAAGAAAACAAAATACAAAAGAAGAAGAGGGAGGGAGAAAGAAAGCAATAACCATTAAAAGACTGCATCTTTATTGATAAATTGATTAATGATTCAACAATACATAACTTATATTTATAGCTACATTGCTTAGAATCTAAGTAATTATAAAATATAAAAACAACTTTTAATGTTGAAAAATGTAAATATTAAAATATCTTTGATTTATTCTTTGACATATAATAATAATCTCTTAACAATACTGTGTGTAGGAATGCTTTTTCATAAAGGTGAAAAAGCTTGTATTTTTTACAAAGAAGTCCACACATTAAATAAAGTGGATTTATTTGCAGAAAATTACAAAGCTCTTATTGGCTGGGTACATGGGACATTGAACACCAGGGCTAGACTCCTAGAGGACTTGTAACCCAATTTTTATGAAGGAAAATGCAGTATCCTGCAGTTTATGTAGAAGGATTTTTTTTTTCCCCACAAATTTCTATTTTCCAGTATCTCCATGCCAAGTATAACCAGTTATTGGTAGTTAGGTACCAATTAAGTAACAGTGGTTATGCACAGGTGTTCAAACTTAAAAGGAAAGAAATTAAAGTGGTGGCCATTGAAGCAATGGATGTTGTCAACAGCAACAGCCAAAATGTACGAATTTTTACAAAAAATTGACAACTGGATAACCATTTCCAAAAAATTAATATTCCAATCATGAAATATAAACAAAGCAAGCTGTATATAGCATATATAACCAGAAAACATGAACTCGGACATTTTGTTTCCTTTTTCTTTTATTCCAAACAATTATGAAAAAAATTGATATGTTTCTGAAGGTCGATCAGTTTATATCAACACCATCAATGCATACCATATCTAAAAAACATGAATAATGATAATTTAGAATTATTCAGAGTTTACCCAGCTCTAATATAGGAGAGCGAGGATTAATTTATTATTTGTGCCCCTGTGAAACATAAATACCAAAAGGCCTCTTGTAAATCAAATTAAAATTAACTTTGATTCAATATATTAGGTAAACAGATTACAACATAAAAGTAATTGCGGTTAACAAAGTTAAAGATAGGAATCTATATATCCGAATGTGATAAACAACATACCTGACTAGTAAAACAACAGCACATGTAGTATGTAAGAGAGGCAAATAAAATCTTCTTTCTGGATAGTAGCATGCCTGATGCTGAAAGAGATTGCGAAACTCGTATATTTTCAGATTGTTTGTTGTTAAAAAAGATAAACAAAATGAAAAAAATAACAAAGTCAGTCATGGTGCACCACCAAGCCAACTTAACCCTCTGAATGCCGTTTATATATTGAAATATAAACCATCATATGCTAGCACTGTCCCTCAAATAACTAGGTATAATCGAGACAGAATCAACACATAGCCCACCCTTTGAATGTGTGCAGTCAATTTGCTTGATTGAAAATCTCAGTTCCATCTCATCCAGACTAGCAACTACAAAATCGCCAATATAATACTCTATCCAACTCCCACGTTTGTTATGCCCATTCACATCGATATTATCCGACTCATTCAAGCAGCACTCGTGAGTCAGCCTTTGACCATCTGAAGTGGAAAGCTCGAACTTAACTGGCTTTATATCCCAACCATGGGTATGTTCGTAATTACACAACCGCCTACCAAGTCTTTTGTATGGTTTGCCAAGGTGTAGCCTAAAGAACAAGCTATATACTCCTGCTGGAAATGAAAATTTAACCACTCCATCAACTTCAAACCACCATATTTGTTGCAAATAGGCCACAACATGGAACATTGATTCTTCAGTATTTATCCAACTCCAATACCTACGATCATCGATTCCAGTTATAGACATAGCTTTAGCTGATATGGACATGCAAACTCCTCCTGTGCTTCTATCCAGCCATACTGCTTTAGTACTATCATCGAAAAACAGTGGCTGTGATAGAAGAGCAAATATCTCTTTTTTCTTCATACGGGCCTGTAAATTGTTTGAGGGTAGAAGATCTAGCAGATATGGGTAATTTGGAGGAAGCTTTTTTTCCCAAACAAAATCTGCAGAAGCAGCACCTCGAAAAGCACGGTTGAGTCGAGCTAAATTGCATATTTCAGGAGGAGTTAAACACATAAAAACACACGCCACACAGTTTTCGGGTATGTCGCCTAATCCAGGACCTGAAGATTCATTATGACTTCCCTCTGTGAGATTGGATAGAGAAGCCCCCATTTTTTAACCTTCTTGAACCTTACTTATCCATGCTGCATATGCTTTTTTTAGGTAAAAACCGTTTCAAAGCACATAACTCCACAAGACAGCAGCAATAAGTTAATTGCTTTGAGCAACAACAGACATCAACTGTGGGACAGAAATAGTATCATCAGAGTTATTAAGCAAAGTTTGATATTCATGCTCGAACAAAAATAATCAATAGATTACATATTTTGACCAACAATAGGCGTTTATTTTATGGATTGTATTAAAACGATGCATATGGTATTTTAGTATGTTCCACGCATTAATCAATCCGTTAATCCATCATCTTATGTGAGGAAAACCCATTAGGAAATGCTTTTTGTATAATCAAGTACAGAAATTATATAGAAAGGGATATTTTTATAAATGGCAAGTCCTCATTTAACAAGTGTGACGGTTTGTTCATTAATTTTACACAAGTCGACAACAAAGTACAAAACTAAATCTCAGGAGATAATGATTAGAAGGTCATTCTTCTCAATCATCCGGTTTCATGGAACTAATAGGATAACTTAAATTTTATCAATCAAGCAGATACTAATAGCAGATTACAATAAAATAAAAATTAATTGATTTTCCTATGTTTTCCATTAAAATAAATTGATTTAACAATGGAATATCGATCGAAATTATTGAAAATTAACAAAAGAAAATCTGAAGAAACTTTACTTACCAGCAAATTATTGAATTTGAACAAGGATGGGAAGATAGGATTTTTATTTTCGGTTTCTGGGCTCTCTTTTCTAATACTTTTTTCTTTATTGTAGATCTTTGGGTCCTTCTCAAACCGCTCTAGCTTTTCTTGTCCCCATTTTCACAAAAAAAAAAAAAAAACATATAAAATTGGGGCATGAGAAATATGCCCCATTTTTTAATATTCTAACATAAGGTCGTTTGCTATGGCCAAGAATCATGGTAAAATCTACCCCAATGCGAGATCAGAAACGTTACTTGAAACAATATTTGTAAGTCTCAAGGGAAAAAAGGGTAATTACTCAGATTACTATAGCTCGATAGGATGTTGCCCACATACTATTAAGAAACATGGACTCATTGATTTGAACAGTATGAATCAAATATCTGTACTTCCGACTTCATTGTTTCTTACCTCAAACACAGATTACGTTTGATGTAAACTTAAGTTCCATTGCATATACTATATTTTTACAGTCAATAATATCAGTTTTGACGTGAAAATTGTCAAAAAAGGGGACTTCGAATTAGATATATTTTGTTTTCCTTGTTCATTTTCTCTTTCTCTATATTATTTTGGTTCTCTTACATAAAACTAATGGTTAGAAAAATTATAATATGTGAACAAGATTATTGTTTGAGGCACGCCTTGAAAGTGCTTTCTTCAAGGTCAATACGAACGAAGTTGCTTCAGGGTTAACGACGGTATTCCTCCAAGATACAACAACGATCCTTTTTGCAGATAGCAATTATTAGCGATGACATATATATTGCTTTATTGAAGTAGTGTAATGAAGGAAGAAGAAAAGGAAGTGCTGTCATCTGCCTTAGAATATTTACGTTGACTAAATTTCTAACCAATCTCGAATTAGTGATTAAGAAAGGTCTCTAGTGAAGGTTACTCATTGAAAATGTTGTTAGAAATGTTAAATGGGAGTAAATATGAGTAAATGCGATGCAAAAAAGTAAACAACATACAATATAGATTGGTTCGATCTAGAAATGATCTACATCCACTATGGCTTCTTATGTTATTGCTTTTTGAGAGTTTATTGTTATAAGAGTGAAGCTAATGGAGATATTATACCACTAAAACTTGATCCACCTACAAGTGTATTGGTTCTCCATTTATAGTTGTGGAGATCATGCTTTGAAGGACTTAGATTGATGTCTTGAATATCAAGTTTCTTTAGAGCCATTTGTTGCGATTTGCAGTTCAGATGTAGCCAGCTCGGATGCCACATGGGTGGAGTGGTCCAGATGTGTGTTAGCTGGCGGGTCATATATTAACATGCTTTCGAGGATAGGTATGGTACAGGGAGTGTGCGACGATCGCCCTATACCTCTGATACCCGATATAACATGTACAGTACGCTACAACGGTACCCGACCGATGTAAGACGATTTTCAAGGGTGGCAAAGTAACTAAAACTCCAAAATAAACGTGTTATATATCTCACAACGTAAGGATAAAATATAATAATCAACACATATATAAAACTGGCAAGACGGTAATAACTAAAATGAACCATATAATTAGAGTGCAACAAGTTCATCATAGTTACATACACAGATCACAGAGTGTATACATTAAATAATAAATCCAAATACAAACACAACATCCCTCAAACAATCCTCATATCACTCACCTAAGTGCATTGGATATATTATATCTTGTATGGCCACATCAATGGCAAAAGACTACTCAACATTTTGGTTTCTCAATGAACGACTCTATGCCACTTTGTAAGGTCAAGAACTAGACTTAACATCAAAAAAGTCCAGGGTAAGGAAGATCACGTCAATGATTTGGGATCAACATTAATACTCTAGGTGAGCGTCTTCACAAACCCCCTCTTTATGAGCACACTCGAAACCTCCAAGTTATCAACGGTTTATTTGCACACGTCTTCATAGTAGAACACATCAATATTTCATTTCAGACATCTCCATTGCAAAACACATCAACGTTCCACCCACATGTTCACACCAACGAACTTATCCTTATGAATCGTCAACATCGAGCCGTCATCATTCAGAACTTCTTTGGACCACCATCAAAAGTCATAGAACTCCATTGCACCGATCCCAAAGTAATCATTCCACTTCCCCACGTCGATTCCAAAGTAGAATTAGAGTTTTCCTGTTTGAAACTCCCTTCTATTTCCTCGTTATCCAATCGATCGTCATAGGCCATATACATCAAATTAGGCCTCCAAAATGCCAAGCGATCGACCACTACACATCCCTCAAAGTGTGTTCCAAAAATCATAATTTAATTGTAATCGACGCCAACAACTCAAGAATGGTTAGCACCGACCACTTTGGCTAAGTACTTAGCAAAAATTTGCTAAGTATTAGCCTTGAAACCACTTGGTCCCTTTCATTACCCCAAAGCAAAGCTCTCCTCGTCTCGAAGTAGCAACGCCTAATTCCTAAGGTCTTCAACATGCTTCATCAAATTATGGTCCGTGCAATCTAAAAGCGCTCGACAATAGTATATCCCTGAATCCTCCAACATTTTTCCCAAGTCCAACATTAATTTTCCATGAAGTCTTCGCCTCAAAATCCGAAAGTCTCATCACCACCGACCACTCCTAGATCCACCATCGACCACTCTATATTTTGTTTAAAACCTCGCATTTAAAACTCCAATAAACTTACGACCAAAGTCCTAGCATCTTAGGCCATTAGGATCTCCCTATTTTGGTCGCATCACATTTCGAACACTTTTACTCATTGATTCTCTCAAAGGCAAACTGGTCACTAAATATACTCAAGCGAACCAATCATGCATCCAAGAAACCATACACAAACATTACACAACATACTACATCATTCTAAGCAATACAATCGCAAATCAAACATATATATCTTCCTATATTAACCATAATGAAAAATGATGACCAATACGGTTAAATAGTCAAAATGGATTAAAATAAACGTTTGACTTTTTAAATTCATTTTGAAACTAATGTTAACTTTAGATCTATCGTAAGTATCGTTTTAATATTTGAAATCATTTCAAAAGCATCATTTTTAACTATATAAACATGTATAGTGTAGTAAGAAGTGAAACTATATTGTATATGTGAGCATAGAATATGCAGATAATTGTACATGTATGGGCTAATTTGTGCAATAAGACATTATATATATATATATATTCACACACAAACAAAAAATATACATAAATATATACAAATATAGTTATTGGGATTTATAACTATATATTATATATATAATATATATATAATGCTAGAACTTCTACTAAATAAAAATATATATACCTACGGTTTTGCATATCCATATATATTTACTTATTAACTATATAACAACATATATATTCACACACACATACATAGATATATATATATATACAGTTTAATATATCTTCATAATTTTAGGACTTGTTATATGTTTACTAACACACACATATATAAATAAATTCAAATCCATACTTAGTGTGTGTGTGTAAATTACTAATCATATTAAACATTGGCATGTTTAAATTTCAAATTCGGTTCTAAAATAATAGTTTGACTAATTGATATCTTATTACCTTTTAAAACTATACACATATATGTAACATTTACAATTAGATCTCAGATCTTATATTAACTCATATGATTTTGCAATCTAATTTTGAAAAATATTTTGACCTAAAAGTTAGTTTTGAAATATGATAAATAAATTTAAAAAATTAGTTTCTTGTTATTAAGATCTAAAAAATTCTCTATCACACACACACACATATATATGTATGTATATGTTAATAAATTTCTTTGTTAACCCAAATATGCATGATGGGGCAAGCCAAGTTTGGATAAGGGCTTAGGTAGCCCTATGCAAAGTTTGAGAGAAGTATGCAAGTCCAAGTCCAAAAGAATGAAATATGCATGTCCAAGTCAAGTATAAGAAGTCATATGCATGTCATAAGTTCAATGATCGGTCAAATATCTTTATTCAATTAAAATATGCTATGTAAAGTTCATTGTCCAAGTCCTTATATGCAAAAAGTCGAAAATTTACAATCGGCTCTAAAATCCTCAATTCAATTTAGGGTTACAACTTTGAAAAGGTAAGAAATGAGGGAAGAGAAATTCTCCCCTCCAAGTAGCCATGAGGTCCGTATTCATTATGATGGCGGTAGGCGGGTTGGCTGCCACGTGTCCATTCGACATGTGGTACATTCCTCGCTTGAATTGTTCATACTTGATATCTTCAGCGTTGGTATCATTAGTAAAATTTGATATCTACAATCCTATTGAAACCTAAAACCTTTCAATATTGGGGAGCCTTGACATCACTTTCCATTGATGAAACTCGGTATCATTTGTCGTCATGGCTTTGGTAACGTGACCTTCCTTTATGTATCCACTCGATAGTATCCATTATGGTGAGTATTTGACAATAGCACTGGGGTAGTGTCTCGGTAATAGCTGTTATATTGTAGGTTCAACACTTCTTAGAAGTTTGACATCTCCTCTCTTTGACTAGATGCGGCATCCTCTTGTTTTTCTTTAGGATGTAGTGGTTCGATAACTCCACTTGGTTGTCTTCAGGTTTGATAGCCTTTGTATCATAGAAACTCGATATCTGTTGATATTCGATACAACTTCATCTTGTTATATGCTCAGTAACTTTAGAAGTCGTTTGGGACGCGATACCTCTTCCGCTTTACATGCTCGAATAACCTTTATGGTTGTTGAGGCTCGACACCTCCCTTTTCTTTATTCGAGCTCAATAACTCTTATGTTGTATGCTTGCAATTTGACATCTTTAGAGATTCGATACCTTTATGTGATATCTTTCCCATTGTTGAGGTTCGACAACCTTTTGTTTTAAGACATTCAACATCTCTTGGCAAATATTTGAAGCTTGCTGCTCTTTGTTGCACGTCAAGTGTTTGATAACCCTGCTTTCTTCTGGTTCGACGTCTCATATTGCCTTCAAACTTGACATGCTTTTCTTTAGAAGCTCGATATTAATATTCTTCGTAACATTTACCCCTCTTGTGTAGAAGAAACTTATTATACTTTAGTATAATATGCCTTTTTAATTTGCCGCCTCGAAATTGACATTTGCTGCCTGGATATTAACTTTACCGCCTAGATATTGACATTGTTGTCTTTCGATATCAACACTGCCGCATGTTTTTATTATGCTTTGATCTCATTCGTTTATTTAAATTGAAATCAATGCTTCATATTGCTCCTCTTTCCTCGTATAAATACGTGCTTCTCCTCTTTCTTTAAGCTTTTACCTACAAGCTAAACTTGAACAACAATTTTAATTTCTTCATTTTTAATCATAGACTTTCGATCTTCTTAACATTCAAGCTTGATTTCAAGGTGCGGCTTCTATTTTTAGTCAATTTATACGAAAGATAAAAGAGGGGATTTTTTATTTTGAAATTAGGAATTTGAGGCGATTGGGTCTGTTTATTTCAAGAATCTCAGTATTCGAATTCAAACGCCGATTGCACTATTATTATTATTATTATTATTAGTTTCGATCGATAAAAAGCTTGATAATTCGATAATTACTGTGAATTCTACAACTTCTTGGAAACTGGGTAGCTTATTAGGGTGTTGATAACTATAAAGTCGACATCTATTTTATGAAATCATCACTAATTTAAGAGTTAAGTTAATTGTTTTAAGAGCTCAATATTCACTTAGAACTCGATAATCGGTTTAGGAGTTTCCTAATTGGTAATTAGTTCACATGTTTGTTAACCATCTTAAAATTCGACCCCCAATTAGACTTTCGGTACCCTGTTAAGATCTTGTTAATTAGTTATAATTTCGACAACCAATTAGAAATTTGGAAACTAATAAGGTTTGGTAACTAGTTGTCAATCTAACAACAGTTCGAAAAATAGACATTTAGTTATAAACTCGATACCCTTTTATTGAGCTGCTAACCTTATATAAGTTCGACAACTATTTGAGTAATTATTATCTAGTTGTAAGCTCGACATCTTGTATAAATTTGACATCCTACTATGAACTCAACAACTAATCATAGCTTCCAACTAGTTATTAGTTCGACCACTATTTATGTATTTGGTACCCTATTACAAATTTGACAACTAGTTGAAGTGCTTTTCTAAATAATTTCAAATTCATTAGCGATTTATGAGCTTGACACTTTGTTATGGATTCGGTAATTGATCACAAGTTTGGCACCCCATTGTGAATTCAACAATATGATGTAAGTTTGACACTTTATTATAATCCCAATGGCTAGTTACAAACTCGACATCTAATCGTGAACTTATTATTAATGGGTTTTCAATTAGTTATGAAGGTGCTAAACATTTACAAACTCGACATCTCATTATAGGTTTGATATTTAGTAATAAGCTGAGCAAACTGTCAAGTAGTCACAACTTAATAACTATTCATAGGTTTAATTATTTTATTATGAGCTTAAGAGTTAGTTCCACGTCTTTTATTATGATTTCATTAATTGTTTATAGGTTTGATACCTCATTATTCATTCTTATATTATATTTAAGGACTCAACTTTTCCTTGACATTTTCCTTAAGTATTCTAAACTTTTATAGAATGTGTAGTACTTCCTTGCTCTTGTGAAATATTATCTTGTAGATAAATGTCTAGCAAGAAATCTGATAAGAACTCCAAATCTTCTCCTGCCTCAGAGAAAGCAGATTATAGGCATGCTCAATTCTTTATAACTACCCAGGATGAAGTGGATACCATCCTTCAACAATTTTGCATTGTCAATATTGAAGCCATGGCTGTTGGTCCTTCTGGTAGAATAGACAATCATCTAAAAGGATTTTTTTGTTCACTCCTATCCACATTTGGCATTTAGGCTACCTTCCATTTCCAAAATTTCTTACATAGTTTTTGGAATACTTAGGTATTTCTTCGATACCTTCGATACAACTAACTCCCAATTCTTACACTTACTTGAGTTGCATAAAGATACTTGCTAGGGAAACCACCTTCCTTCACTTAGTGTTGAAACTCTTCATTCATTAGTAAATCTTGTAAAAGTGGGAAAGAAATTAGAGGTTTCTATATACTGCCTTCTTCCTCATTTGAAGAGCTTGATTACTAATCTAGTTGATAAAGTGAGGGATTGGTAACATTAATTATTTTACATTAAGTGATATACCCCTAGAATTTAGGGGTCCTTTTCTATTCCTAGTAAGATTTACTACCTCTTATGTTTATATTATATTTTATTGTTTTCTTATGATAACTATTCTCTTTCAGAATCTACTTTCAAAGGGACTAATTGTTCTATTGTCACCACAATTATTACCTTGAATCTGGCTTCCGAAAGTATGGGGGACATGCTTAGTCCTATTGTCACCACAATTATTACCTTGAATCTGGCTTCCGAAAGTATGGGGGACATGCTTAAACTTCGAACTGAAGCCAATCTTCATAAATACTTTTTGATCTTGCAAAGTCACAGAATGCTCGGGGGAACCTCCGCTGGTTAAGGGAGATGATTATGGGAAATGAGCCTTGGTTGTTAGCAATCGAAAAGTTTTTCTACAAATTCCTCTATTCAACGTGATTCCTGTAGTGATTTTTTAATCTTTTGTTATGATTTTAATGCAGTCTCTTTTATCGGTATCTTATAATCCCTTCCTTGACTTAGGCCCAACTCTTATCATTTCAGCTGTTAAGTCCAAGAAAGCCAAGATTTCCTCCTATTCTTTAGCTGTGACCGTTTCCATTGAGGATTCCATCATGAACGCCCTCAAAATTCTTGAAGATCCAAAGAGGAAGTTAGATGTTGATGACTTGTCCATTGCTTCAATTCTTCCTCCTAGCAATAACTTAGGGATGGCCAAACCCTTCCTATCACTACTGAAGAAACAAATGAAGGTACAGCTGTACTTAACCAAGATCCTAATTTCATTGATAAGCGTGCTAGATCAAAATCCTCATGGTGGGGCAGATGCTACTAACACCTTAAGTCCTTCTCTTAACATTACACTTCCTTTAACTGTTAATACTTTTCTTCGCTTGTATCATGATTTAGCATTTACTCCTCCTACTTTCGAATCTCTTCTTTCTAAGGCTCCGATCTAAAATGTTCCTTTCAATTTTGAGGATTTAATTCATTTAGCTATCTAGTCTCCATTTGTGCCCTCCTTGATGCCATTGCAGCCCTCCACCTTCTCTAGGGATCACCTTCAGATCCTCTTTCATCAACTTCTTGTGGTATGCACAAAAATTTTATTATTTAATTTTTTATATATCTCTGTTTATTTTGTGCTTGTTATTTATTTCAGGTTGCCAAACACATGTTCTTTCTTCAAGAAGCTTCTCGGGAATCCATTAATCAAGTTTTGAATTTTAAGGAACAAATCTCATCATTGACAGATAATGTTAGATTTCTTGAAGGCCAAATTTCTGCTGTCACTTTGAAGAAAGACAAAATCATTTTTGATAAGGATAAACTTGCTTTTGACTTAAATGAGGAAAAGAAAATGAGGCTTGCTATGGAAGAGAGAGTGAAAATTCTAGAAAAAGAGCTTGAGCAAGCCCGTGGTGAGAACATTCAGATGGCTATAGAGTTCACATCTTTAAAAGATTGGTTGGAAAGAAAGGAGGCTGCTCTTGCCCATGCCAAAGGGATAGTTTCTTCTTTTGTAGGTCAAGCTCTTCCAAGGACAAGGGAACAATGCTACGAAAAGGCCATTTTTATTACATACCATGATAATATAAAGAACTTCCCGGGGATGGATTTTCCTTCACTCCTATCCTTGAATGACAATTTCAAGTGGAAATTCGACCTTAAATTAGCGATAACTCCTGGGTTATTGCAGGATGAAATTCCAGAGGGGGAACCTATCGACCCCTAAGAATTATTATCTTTTGATGATCTTCCATCTAAGGAGGATAAAGGCAAAGCAATAAAGTGGATGAAGATGAAGAAGAGGATGATGATTTCGGGAATATTGGAGGTGATGGCAGCATCCTTAGGGGCTAGGGAATAGTAGTGGCGGGTCAGGTGGTCATGGCCTGGGCTTATCTGTTCCTAATGCAAGTCTTCTTGATCTTTCTGGGTCTTAGAATGCTCCTCATGAGGATATCTCGTCAAAAAATGCCTGTCCACTCGGTCGTCAAGAAAAGGGGAAGACCTAAGCTACCGTCCCACAAGCTCCCGTAGTGCAAGTATAAAACTTATCATTCCTAAATGTTCTATAATTATTCATCAGCTTTAGTTAATAAATTTGTGATTTTAGTTCAAGGAAAGAAATAAATATTACTTTGAGATTTTGCATGAGAAGAGTGATAAAGAAGTACTGCGATTAAACAGAGAAGTTAAGAAAATGATTGAAGATCATAACAGCTCGTCTGAAAAGTAAAGGCATCTTTACATTTATGCCGATCGGTTGAAAGATTTCAAAGAAAAATGGGCAGCCCAGCACTTGAAAAGATCCCGCCTCCATCGGGAAAGAGTCATGAAAGAGAACGTGGAGCTGACTATGCTCTGTTGGATGCTTGTTAAAGATAGGGACACTTTAGTAGAGTTCCTTTATAAGTTTATTCTAGGAATCTTTTTACTTCTTTTTCCTTCTTAGGGGAGATGATTGGGGACTTACTTAGGTGTATTCATGGTAGATATTTGGATAACCATGGTACCGACCCTTATCCCCTGGAATGTTAGAATCTTCCTAGGATTGCGACCATTCCCCTTTCCCCTAACACTCATCCTCATGAGAAGGTCAAGTTTAACAAGGAGAATTCATTTTCAAGTTTTACAAAGGGTCCATATTGTACGAAATTTAGTAATTTCATTGTTGTATTCTGTAATTCAAGTAATTTTTATAAGTATTAAAATTCTTATTTTCTCATAGCTTATTTGTTTTTCTTGAAACACACAGGTTAAGGAATCATTGGGCAGTCCTAATTCAAAAGAAATCTTAAGTAAATTTGTCAGGCTAAAAGGAGATTTTAAGGAGAAAACATTAACTCTCAAAACTTCCGGATTAGCAAAATATTGCTTTCTTAGGGATCTTCAAGATGTTTACACATAGTTTCACCACTTTCACTTTAACTTCGTAGGCGATGAAAAGGACAACTTAATTAAATAGATTCGATCTAACTACGCTAATTATTATGCAAAGAAGCCAGTCCTCATACCGGCAAATGGGATTATCATCACTTTCCCCAATTAATACTCCATAAGGACTTAATGTCTCCTTCAATTCTACTATCCTTGTATTTGTGAATTCACTGAAAAAGGCTCAAACTGTTGTGTCTAAAATTTAATAGTCGAATTTACAAAACTTAGGCTATTAATGTAGTTTGTCTTTTTTTATGTTTGCAAATCTTATTGCTATTAATAAAAGTGCACCCTTTTTCCGTGAAATGATTTCCTTTTCCTTTATTTATTTTTGATAGGAAAGTCAATTGACACTTGCGTTCAGTGATATAGATCTTCTTTCTTGTCTAGATAACATCAGAGCTAAATTGATGTTGGACATCAAGAAGAGACGTTCTTTTCAAGATGCTTTAGTCTGTCTGTTTTCGGATAAACCGAAAGCTTAGAAATGGTACACCAAGTATTATAAACTGAAAGCGACATTAAGTGGTGTGAAGGAGATGACCTCAGTTTTAGAGGAGAAAATTAAAAGAAATATAAAGGGAGTCAAGAGACGAAGGAGCTCATAAATGCAGTTAGCCAATCTAATATTTCAGACCAAAGAATCGAGGCTAATGTCGAAATTGCTCGACTATACCAAAGGATAGAGGACCTTGAAGTGGATGTTGAAAATTCAAGTATCTTGTCAAACTTTGGAGCTTATCGTGAGTGGAGGTATCTAGCCTTCCCACTCCCACTTCTGCAAGAATGACTAGGTCCCTATCTTTAGCTGCTAGAGAGAAATTCCCATCCTTGTTAACCCACCTCTGGGTTTGGATCGTGGAGAAATCTCCAGATGGTGCCAAAAGGTTAAATATGAATGCTTTTAATACTTGAAGTGTAAATGGGATGATTAGGTCTCAAAGTATCTTAACAGTTATAGTCAAGTTGGGGAGTTGGGACGTGAAAGATATGCCCATGACCAGACAATCAAAACGCTAGAGAGCAAAGTCAAAACCCTACTAGGAGCTAACAAGATGCTTAGGAATGCGTTGGAGATTTAGGTCAACTCTATTCATATTGCAAATATTATTCGAAAGAAAGAAAGGAGGCTTAAAGAACTCTTGGATATGGCAATTTGCCATATTACCGAAACCTCCTCTGCTATTGAAATTTTGATGGAATATGTACAAGATCTTGAATCTCAACTAAAGATAACCGAAGTGATGTCACTTGAGAACTCTCGACTGGATTCTCTTGTAGATTATTTACTTGAAGTAATAGTTGCTTTCGGCTTACTACATTACTATTCCTTCCTAGGTCCAGATATGAACTTGAGGTTGAGTAGAGTGGCTAAAGCAGGGTATAACTGCTATCAACATTTCTTTTTATATGGGTGTTCTGATCACCTCAAAGATATTGGAGGCCCTGAGATGAACCTTCTTCAAGTGGAAGCCACCCTTGTCTTCTTGAGGTTGAAGGAAAGGGGAAAGAGAATCTGTATCAACATCATCTACTTCCTCAGCCTCCCCCACCTTCTTAGGAAAATTTAGCTTTCTTTGATAACTGTAATTTTGCGTGTAAAATAAAAAACGAATTTGTACCTGAGTAATTAATACCTTGAATGGATCTTGTGTTTTCGTTCTTGTTTTTGCCTTGCATTTGGACTTTATTGAGTTGTTTGAGATTTGTTATTCACTTCAATGCTTTAATCCGATTCCAAATGATCTGTAATTATAGGTTTGCTTGTTCTTTATTTCTTTGCAGGATACCTTAGACCAGCCTTTCCGGTCATCTCTTCTCCTTATGGAAAAACATACAGCAAATAATTATGGTTTTCATAACTTTGAGAAATTATTTCTTTTATAAATTGTTTATTATGCTTTGCAAACACTAAAGAATATTTTGTGAAAAAGTTGTTATGTTAATCTTTAAAACTTTGACAGCTTTATTTTCAAATTAACTTTCAGAATAATTATTAGCAAAACTTTAGAAAAGTTGAATCAATTTGCTTTCTAATATCTCTTTTATAGGCAAATCATGGTTTCTTTAATATCATTATCCTAGTTTGTTTCTTCAAGTAAATGTCTATCCGATCACTTTCCTTTGTCGCATAAGCATAGATAGTCACTACTTTGCTTTGGTAGAAGACTAGAAATTCATCTAGCAAGAAGACTATAGATTTAATTTTATAAGAAGACCAAAAATCTATCTGACAATATGACCAGAATTCCATCAAAAATTCATTTGGTAATAAGACCAAAATCCCATATGGTAAAAGGATCAGAAATCCATCTGATAATAAGACCAGAATCCCATCCAAGAGAATCAGAAATCTGACTATTAACGGAGATTCCCGTTATTTGATAATTTGAATTCTAATTCAAAAATTAAGGATCGAGAGCTAATTCAATATTTTTAAGAATGAAGCCTCGGGTTCAAGTAATAACTTAGAATTTCTCAAATATCCATATCTGGCATAAAAAATCTTCAATACTGAACAATAGATAGTTCTTAATCCTTCCTTTAAAGGTTATTTTAACTTTGCCTTGGTGCAGAACTAAATGTGTTTGATTGTCTTCCTCTAGAAGTTTGCCTCGACCCATCTTTAGGGTAGATTTAAACTTGCATGATTGATTCTTTTCCTCCTTATCATTCTTTGGGTGATAACTTAGGCTTTGATTCTTTTCGTCACTTACCACTCTTGGGTGATGATTTAGGCTTGAGCCCCTTATTACCTTATAGGTAATGATTTAAGCTAGTCGGTGAGTTTGGTTAGCCATCTTAGGAAAGACCAAAGTCTTACCCGTCCTCCCTCTAGGAAGCGCTCTGATCAGGTCTTGTAGGCAGAACAGGACGCTGGTCGGTGCTTTGGCTAGGCCATCTTAGGTGGGACCAATGGCTTACTTCATCCTCCCTCTAGGAGGCGCTTCGTCTAGGCCATGTAGGCGGGACCGAAGGCTTGTAGTACTCTGGCTAGGCCTTATAGGCGGGATCAAAGGCTTACTCTGACCTCCCTCTAATAGGTGCTTTGACTAGACCATCTTGGCGGGATCAAAGGCTTTTCCCTTTATCTTATAAATCCTTTTTGTGAAGCATTCCTCCTTATTGATCGCTTGATTTTTGTAGACACATTTTCCATTTGCTTAAATCTTGTCAACAAATTCTTGAAGCTTTCCTTTCCCTAAGAAATTCTCAATCATTCCTTTAAGAGCTTGAGACTGATTGGTTTTGTGTCCATTCCTTTGGTGATATTGGCAAAAACCCCCGAGGTTCCTTTCATTTTCTGATTAGTTCTTTTTTGAAGGCCAATAGTTCAATCTCCCTTTGGTTAGGAGATAGATATTCTCGTAGGAAGTTGCAAGGGAACGAATCTTAGAGGATCAGGAATTTCTAGGGTATTGTGCTATTTGCTCCTACTTGACTTTTTGTAACATTGGATTGGCGCATTAGCATTGTCCGTAAATCTTCTCTTTAAAGAATCTCAAGTTTTAGTTGGTGTAGAAGAGTGACCCACTATTCCCTCCCACTTTAGGCAAACTTGTTGAAATCTTTTGTTATTTCTCTTTTAAAATTAGTTCCCTTAGATTGGAGTAATTGGCCTTCCTCATTTTTAAGAACAAGCCATTCTTTTTGTGTTCTCCTCTCTCATATTAGAATAATAGCTATGGATTGGAATAAAGCTATATGAAACGGATTTATGCTCCATTTATATGGATTATAAGATTCCACTTGTCTCTTTTCTTCCCTAATTTTTAGTGCCAACAACCTCAACACTTTCTTTTCATGGAATTGCAAACTATGGGTGACTTGATAAACTACGGTCAAGTGAGGCTCGGAGGATCCTTGTTTCAAAATGGTCATTATGCAAGGTTTAGAAAGTTCTTTATGAAAATATGTAGGTTGGAAAAGTTCTCTATATGGGGTTTATGCAGGCTAGGGGTAAGTTCTTTACTATGATATGCAGAGAATCGGTGGTTCGATGTTGCGACCGTCCTATACCACCGACACCAATAATATCAAAATAATGTGCTGCAGTCATGCCCGGTCGATATAGGACAATCATCAAAGTTGAAAATGAAATAAATACAGCATATAACTTATCGAATATCTCACAGCTCATGGATAAAATATAATATCACAGATATAACATGAGAGAAAGTAATAACTATGTGAATAAATCATCAAAGCAATAGGTCCATAGAGTTATACATCAAAAGAAGTAGAGTTTATACAACAAGATCGAACTCAACAACTATCTTATAATAATAAATAAGGAGTCACTACTAAGGATCCCCTGTGTTGCGCAACAAAATAAGCATAGAAATCCATATAAGTATATAATACAAAATAGCTCTACCGAACTCATCACCTAGACCTGTTATATAGCCTACTCATTTAAGCATACCCAAGATAATAAGGAATAAAGCATAAAACCATGAGTCAGACAACAGTCTAGTGTGATCAGTAAATGAATCTCAAAATACTATGAAGGTGAGTATGGTAAGGAACAGAGGTACACGAATCGTAGCTGACCTATCCCTGAAACCAAAGAGTAAGCACATAACATCATAATATGCTACTCTACAAATAACATAAAGTTACTCTACTCAAAATAAGGATATCAGCTCTCTAGGTATTCCTATCTCCAATACCCACTCCTAGTGATATATCCAAGTGATAGCCTGGAAAGCAACCATAGCATCCATCAAGCAATCCCCACTATTACTCCATATGCTCTGAATATACGATAACTCATATGGCCTCCTTACTACCAGGGACTAATGGAAATCCCAATTTTCAGTGTACTCACGTATCACTTAGCCAAAGCTAGATACGTGTCTGGTAGCCCAAAGCTAGATACTAGACCCAAAGCCACTGGTCCGGGGTATTTAGATCCACTCCATTGATCCATGGGCATCCCTACTTATAATACCCCTAATTCGAGTACAACATAAAACATTCAGATTATCAACGATTCCTTAGCACGTACATTCGGCCCTCCTTTTCTCCATTCGGATCCGAGCCCTTCCTTTTCTCAATCCACTTTCCATTATTCGGAACCCTTTACATTCCCATTCCATGGCTCTGTCCTTTATCGAGCCGCTATCTTCGATGCCTACTCCCTTCATGAGTCATAACTAATGATACAAAGCTTTTATCATGCTGTTACATCGCCATCCAACCCTGATGCAAATGAGCCAACACCTTCAGCATGATCTACAAAACCTCTACTCCATTCCCTAGAAGTTTTAGTTCAACTGGTCAATACAAAAAACTCAGTACCGAGTTTTTAACTCAGTACCGAGTTTTTAACTCAGTACCGACCCATTTACTTAGCTAATTTTGGCTAAGTAAACTCTCCTGCCTCTAATACTTCCTTCCTAGATGCTTCAAACCCTGATCCATTGCTCGAAACAACTCGGTCTCATTCCATACCATCCAATTTGACTTCCTAAAACAACTCGGCGTCGAGTCGAACCCTCAAACAATTTGGAGGTGTGACTTATTCTGCAAGCTCCTCCCATGCTTTAGAGCTTTCCCTCCAAGTTTCGTCCAATTCTGACCAACTTTGCCTCCGAGTTTCCAAATTCATCAACCTATTTTCTTAAGCATCCAAAACACGAGCAAACAACATCAATGCACAACACACAAGCATAGAATATCATGCATATACATCCATTCATACAAGCAATACAAAAGAATATAATAAACAAACCAATTCTAACCTAAATCTACATATTACATGCACATATGAATATGAATAAGCAGTTACTAAATCATTTTTGAAAACCATTTCAAAGATTCACAATTTAGGTCATAAGTATATGATAACATGTAATTAAAGTTAGAATGGTTTTAAGGCCAAAAATCATGTTTAAGACATGTAATTCGACCGTATAAACATGCATAGGATAGTCAAAAGGCATAAACCACTCACCAATTACTAAAATCGACCAATTCTTGCATGGTTCTAATGTGGACAGCAATAGAAAGCAATGCAAATCGACCAAAATAATGATCTCTATATTCTAATTGATGATCTTCTCTTCAATTAATGATTTATCTAGATTTAAAGAGTAATTTGTGCGATTTCGGATGAAATTAGGGTTAATGGGGTTTAGATCTGATTTAGGAAAGAGTGAAAGTTTTAATTTGACTTCTACAGCCCTCTGTTTATACTCATCTCAAATTAGACTGATGGACTTACTTATGGCCTTAATTAATTACACAATAATACTGGCCAGTGGCTATCTAAACTTAAAACATGCATAACTTCCTAGCTGTAAGTCCCTTTTCCTATTATGACTGCTCTATGGAATGGTAAACCATCATCCTAAAGAAATGGAACTGGTTTGAGACCATAATTCGACTTCAATCAAAAGTTATAGCCCAAACAAGGTTTTCAAGGTCAAAGTGGTCATATAGAAATTTGGGAAAAATCATAGGTGTGTAAAATGTCTCTAAGAGTCATATCCCAAAATTATAGAATCATACGTACTCATATAAATAAAATAAAAATATTTTATGATCCTTCGATACATATAATACGTGTTGTTACATTTTCCCCTCCCCCTTTAGGAAATTTTCCCCCAAATCTAACAAGTCAAGAAATAAGCAACCATAGTTACTTTGCATGTCTGACAACTATATGCAACCATCAACCATATCAAACAAGCAATCATGCAATCAATAGCGAACCTACCCTAGCATGTGGAATACTAACCTATCAAATGCGATATATAATGGTGAAAGTAGATATGATAAACGATGGATCTTACCATTCAAAGAGCTCCAGACATGTAGTCCTTATGCTCTCTTTAGTTTCCCAGGTATAATCATCATTACTTATACTCCATTGTACTTTCACTAGCTTCACCGACTTTCTCCTAAGCTGTTTTGTATTGTGTCCAACAATACGAACCTACCTACGAGATCTCGAAACTTTTAGTTCTACCTCAACATATTCAAGTTGATCTAGTGTAATCATCACACCTGAGTCATGCACAAATTTACGTATATAGGATACATGAAAGACATTGTGCACGTCCGCCATCTTCTAAGGTAAGTCGACCCTATTCGCTAACTTTCCAATCCTTTCTATTATCAGAAAATGGCCTATGAATTTTGGTGCCAGCTTCCCATTATTACCGAGTCGAACAACATTTTTCAAAGGAGATACCTTCACAAAAACTATATCCCCAATAGAAAATTACAAATCTCTATGTCTTTTAACAACGTAGCTCTTCTGTCGATCCTGAGGGGCTTTTATTCGTTGTCGAATGATCCTAATCTTTTTTGAAGTTTCTCTAATCATATCTAGCCCAAGTATCAGTTTCTTGCTCACTTCCCACTAACATGAAGGAGCGTTACACGGTTGGTCATACAATGCTTCATAAGAAGCCATACCAATACTCAGCTGATAACTATTGTTGTATGCAAACTCCACTAGATGTAGATGGGCATCCCATGATCCTCCAAAATCTATAATGCATGCTTGCAAGAGATCTTCCAATATATGATTTACTCTTTCGATTTGCCTATCCGTTTGCGGGTGATAAATTGTACTGAGGTGCAGCTCAGTCCCTAATGCCTCTGTAAGCTCTTCCAAAACCCACTGGTGAACAACGGGTCTTGGTCACTCACAATGCTCTTTGGTATACTGTGAAATTGTACTATCCACTTTACATACAACTGCACCAGCTTGGATGCCATTCTACTTGACTTGAGGGGCATAAATCTAGTGCTCTTGGTCAACTGATCAACCATGACCCAAATGCTATCGTACCTTGCTTGAGTTCTCGGCAGTCCATCAATAAAATCCTTTGATATTTGCTCCCATTTCCACTTAGGAACTTCTAACGGTTGCAATAATCTACTGGGTTTCTTCTGCTCTGCCTTTACCAATTGGCAGTTGCTACAATTCGAGATGAATGTCCAAAAATCCTTCTTCATATCTTTCCAATAATAAGTCTACTTCATATCCTAGTACATCTTATTACCTCCAAGATGTATTGTCAACCTAGACTGGTGGCATCCTCGTAGCACTTCTTCTCACAATCCATCAATATCGAGAACAAATAGTCTTTCCATCCTTACTAAGCCAACCTTCTTGGTCGAGTCCGTATTATTTCATATCCTCAGACTCTACTCCTACTATCTTCGTTATGATCTCCACCAGTCTAGCATCTCACTTTTGACTGCATTGATCCTTTCTATTAGAGCAGGTCCGATCGACAAACTTGCCAAACATCTCTTGTTCCAGCTCGTAATGAGGCCTGAAATCTTATCCAGCAACATACTCAATCTACTTTCATTCCAAGAACATTGCTACAAACTAACATGTCTTCTACTCAATGCATCGACAACTGCATTCCTTTTTCTTGGTGTGTAGAAAATGCTAAAATCATATGGGGCTAAGAACTCTAACCATCATTGCTGACGAAGGTTGAGATCCTTCTGAGAGAAAATGTACTTCAAGGGTTTGTGGTCCGTAAACAGCTCAAACCATTCTCCTAGCAGATAATGCCTCCATGTCTTCAAAGCAAAATCTATCGCTGCCAATTCCAAATCATGAGTCGGATAATTCCTTTCGTGCTGCTTTAGCCATCGACTAGCATAGGCAACAACTTTTCCTTTCTACATCAACACCGCACCCAATTCGGTACCACATGCATCTGTATATACCATCAAGTCCTCATTCCCACTTGGAATGGTCAATACCAGTGTACTCATAAACCTCTCTTTAAGACAAACAAATGCACGCTCGCACTTCGCGTCCTAAATAAAAGTCCGATTCTTCTTCGTCAAAATGGTCAACGGTGCTGCTACCTTTGAGAAATCTTTGATAAAATGCATATAGTTTCCTTCCACTCCTAGGAAACTCCTCAAGTCTATACCATTCTTGGGCTGGTTCCAATCTTGGACCGTTGTCACCTTCGCATGATCCACTGCTATACCCTATCTAGAAATGACATGACCCAAGAATCTCACTTCTTTTCTCCTGAATTGACACTTAGAGAACTTCGCTCTCAACTTGTGCTTCCTCAACACCTCTAGAACAATCCTTAAGTGTGTCTTATGCTCTTCTTCAGTTCTGGAATAGATCAGAATATCATTTACGAACACAAGCACGAACTTGTTCAACTGGTCTCTTAAAACCCGATTCATGAGATCCACCAAGTATGCCGGAGAATTGGTTAACTCGAATGCAATTACCAACAACTAAAAATCTAATGGCATATGAAACGCAGTAATAGGCACACTCTCCTTTGCTACTCTCAAATGGTGAAATCCCATTGTAAAATCCATTTGAAAGAACACCTTCACACTGTGAAGCTATCAAACAAGTCATCAATACGTGAGAGTGAATACTTGTTCTTCTTCATTACTTTATTTAGCTCATGATAATCCATACACAACCTCAAGGAGTCATCCTCCTTAGTAGCGAATAATACAGGTGCAACCCACTTTGATATACTCCTTTGAATGAATCCTCTCCTTAATAGGTTATTTACTTGCATCCTTAGTTCCTTCTGCTCTCTAGATGCCATATGCCTCAAAGGCATAACTATAGGTTTGGCTTCCTTCACTATGTCTATAAGAAACCCAATCTCTCTAAGCGAGGGAAATCCGGTCACTTCTTTACATACATCCGGATACTCTCTAGAGATAGGCACGGACAAAAACCTCTCATGTGGAACTTCAAGCGAATATAGAAAGCTAACCATCACCCCGTCCTTTGGTAGACAACCAATCGCTATCGTCCGCCCTTCCACATCTCCGATTATCGCCAATAGCTTCTTGCAATCCACTATCATTGCATACTTCTTAACCTAGTCCATTCCCAAGATAATCCCAAACCCAACAAAATTCAAGACAAAGCAATGACAAAAAAAGAGCATCCATGACTCGATAACATTAGGCTACGACAAATCATGCAAAGGCTAGTAGAGCCTCCAATAGAGTTCGTCACAATTAGGAGTCGGTCTAGTACTGTATTAGGTCTGAAGCCCAATATGTCTATTATGTCACTAGATATGAACGAATATGAAGCCCCGGTATCAAATAGAAAACGAATGAAAACATCCTTAATGGAAAGCATACCTTAAATAATGACTCCCTTCTCCTTCGCCGAGAGAGCACTCGACGAAGTTGGATCAGTGTCCAAAGTGTATGCTTTAACAACTTGCTTATCATTCACCAGTTCCAGACCATCCTTCTTTAAATGCCCAGGCTTGTCACAATTGTAGCACTTCTTCTTCTCGCTCACTTTGCAATCCTTAATCAAGTGACCCTTTTCCTTGCACCCATGGAAAGTAGGTTCCCACTTAGCTTTCTTCTGGCCATTTTTCTCTTGAGACTGCTTCCTCTTTCTGTTTCACTTTTTCTTGCCTCCATCGCCTTGTTACAGCTTTGGCTCTTCCTTCTCAGTAGAAACGACAACAGCTATTCTAGCCTTTGGATACAGATTCTCATGACGGAGAGCTTTCTTAACAAGCTTCTCAAATGGCTCATCTATGCAATCTACTAGCTTCTCTCTAAGATAGTCATCCAAACCAATGATTAACTTCTCATTCTTTCTCAATGGAGTGTCGATGAATGATATCCCATACTTCAATAAAGCATCAAAATTTTCAACATACTCAGAAATTGATAAGATGATGCACAATAGGAATGGTCACAAGTGGAAAATTTTCAACATACTTCAATGGCTCATCTGCCTAATAGGAATGGTCACAAGGGGTGAGCTTGATAAGATGATGCAGGAGTTGAAATAGAAGATGGCAGATAGTAAAAAAGATTGATGGACAAGATGGAGGCTCTACTAACCCAGCAACTACAAAGGACTAGGAGGAATAAGAGAGAAGCATCTCCTCCCAGACCCGAAGAAGGGACCTCATCCGTTTTTGGTCATAACAGGCAAAATGGGAAGGGAAAACAGAAGGAAGTGGATGCTGGAGCAGAAGAAGGAGTTGTGGAGGAAGTAAGAACGCTCCTCCCAAAATAAAACCACCCAATACCGAGTGGATTCAACTCGGTGCCGAGAGGAATATGGAGATTTTGTGGACATGAAGTTGAAGCTTTGGATGTATCTGATTCTAAGGCGGACTTGTAGCTTGATGGTGATGATTACGAGCTGAACATTGAAGTTAATGGCGCTAGAGTTTAAATAGCTGCAGCAGACCCAACCGGGCATTAATAGAAAACCACGGGAGTGGTTCTCCTAATGACTGGATAGCCTAGACATCAGCGGGCGAACTGAGATTTGCAGAGCCAAACTCTCGATGTAGCCCCTGACAGTCATCCTTTGGAATACCGTGACAACGAGGAATACATAGCAAGCATGGTTTAGCGTTTGGTCGAAGAAATAAAGGTAGAAAGAACAAGGATTGGGGCTCAGCATCAAGTAGAATTTCGTTCATGGAGAATATCCTGTAAGAAGAGTATCCTATGATGTTTACGATGCCAACTATGCAATCATACAACGAGACTACTGATCCTAGGCAATATATACTCAAGTATGAATGGCACATAGATGGTGCCAGGGTGACGAACGCTATTCGATGTAGGTGTTTCCCTATTTTCTTGGAAGGAGTTGCATCAATGTGGTTCACTAGGCTCGCCCGAGATCCATATCCACCTTTGATGAGTTAGCTAGAAAGTTCTTGGAGCAATTCCAAATTCATGCTGCCCGGCCTAAGGATGTGATGTCCTTGTCAAGCTTATCTCAAGGGCCCAAAGAGTCATTGAAGGGGTTCTTGAATCGGTTCTATATTGCTATTATAGAAGTAAGTAATCTGAAGGAGGATCTGGTATTCATGGCATTAGTCTGAGGCGTACACCCAGACCTAGAATTTAGTAGATGGCAGAAGATTAACCAACCTACAACCATAGAGAGTTCCATCGAAAGGCTAATCAGTTTTGCGCTTGGAAGAAGAAAGTCTAGCTTCAAGCAATGCCGATGACGGACAATCAAAGGAGGTTGTCTTGAGCAACGTGGGGGTGAAACAATCTAGAGATAGCACTGGTAATGTGGCAACTAATGTTGGAAACTCTAGTAACTAAAAGAAATGGAATCAAGGCCCAGGTGGTAGACATAACGACAACGAGAAACGTCTAAATAATATGAAACTGAAAGATTACATTCCTCTGAATGATACGTTGGAAAACACATACATGGCTACTCAAGGAATAGAACAATATAAAAAGCCACCTAGAAGGGAGGCAACCGAGCAGGAAAGGCGCTCTGGAAAGTTCTATCGTTTCTATGAAACTCATGGACATAACACGAATGAGTGCCAACATTTGAGGGATCTCATCGAAGAATTGATAAGGAAAAATTGCTCCAGCTGTACGTCAAAGAACCGTAGAAAAATGTTCATGTCCCAAGACTCTTGGGGCCACCTACATAAGGGAATCAACCTAGACCAAGTAGAGAGGGGCCCATGTGGAATGATAGAAATTTGGTTTTTAATACCATAACTGGAGGACCTCATCAAGCAGAGAAAAGCTGAAGGGAAATAGAGCGGTACAGGAGCTCATTAAAGCACATACCATAAGAGAACTACTTAGCCGTAGAAGAGGGAGCTTCAGCTAAGCAGTAAAGGATGATACTGTTTTTAGAAATAAAGATGCCGATTGAGTCGAAGCACCAATTTTCGACCCTATGGTGATAACTACAGGAATAGGACCAGCAACCATGTGCCAAGTCTTGGTGGATACCGGAAGTTCTGTGAATATACTCTTTAGAACACATTTGATCATATGAAAATTAACATGAAGGAAGTTACAACCTATAAAACCAAGATTCAAGGGTTTACAGGTAAAGTGAAATAACCAATTGGGATGATTGATTTGCCTATAGAATTAGACAGAAGAATCGCAGGATAGTCCAAATTCAAAAACTCATTATCGTGGATGAATACTCAGCATATAATGCCTTATTCGTCTGATTAGCTCTGGCTAATTTCATGATAACACTAGCACCTTATTGTTTAGTGATGAAGTTCCCCATGGATAATAGGGTCGAACTAATAAAAGGTGACCAAAGCGTTGGAAAGGAATGCTACGTTGTGGAACAAGAGAAGCAAAGTGATGTGAGAAAGGTAAGAATGTGGAAAGAACTCTCCACGTATAGGATTCACAAGCATAGCAATGAAAGCCTTGACCCTGGCTCAAGAACCATAGCCAGTTTGATAAGGCAGTGGATCCTATGAAGAAGTCAGGGGAAGGGCGACCGACATCGGTAGAGATGATGGTGAATGTTCCAATCGACATGGATGATCCTGTTCGAGTCCTGAAGATTGGATCTCAGCTCAACGCTAACTTAAGGAAAGAATTGGTTAACTTCTTGTGAGGAAATTTAGATGTATTCACTTGGACACATCCGGATATATGAAAGATATCACCGGTAGTGTGTCACGCATTGAATATTGATCTGAAGTTCACCCCAGTAAAATAGAAAAGGCAAAGTCTTGGTCCGGAGTGATCCACTACTTGAAGAAAGAAGTGGATAAGCTAATGGTGAACGACTTTTCCACGATCCTTTATACCTTGATTGAGTATCCAACCCCATGTTGGTCAGGAAGTCAAATGGGAAATGGCGAATGTGTATCGACTACTCAGATTTGAATAAGGCATGCCATAAGGACAGCTTTCCTTTGCCCAGGATTGACCAACCGGTGGACGGTACTAGAAGACATGAGTTACTTTCATTTATGGATGCTTATTCGGGCTATAACTAGATTCCGAGGCATATATCGGACTAGGAGATACTATCTTTATAACTGATTTGGGACTACACTACTATCGAGTTATGCCATTTGGTTTGAAGAACGCCGGAGCCACGTACCAAAGATTGGTAAATTCTATTTTCAAGAATCAAATTGATCGGACAATGGAAGTATACATAAACGACATGCTTGTGAAATTAGAGTATCTCGAAACCATCTGGATGACCTTTCGGAGATGTTCAATGTCCCATGGAAATACGAAATGAGGCTAAATCCGTTGAAATGTTCTTTCGGAGTAGCATCAGGAAAGTTTTTAGGATTTATTGTGAATGCATGGGGCATCGAGGAAATTCGAAGCAGACTGACGCTTTGAGGAATGTAACCACCCTAACTACAAAGAAGGAGCTAAAGAGCTTGAATAGGAAGATCTCTTCTTTGAGTTGATTCATCTCGAAGGCTACTGATAATTGTATACCCTTCTTCGATGCCCTCAAGAATTGGAATTAAGATTGCCAAAATTCCTTCGAAGAATTGTTGAGGTACATGGAGACACCATCGGTCTTGTCCGAACCACTGGATAGGGAGGAATTATTTATCTATTTGGTAATGTCTGCTCATGCCCTAAGCATGGCACTGGTACGTGAGGAGGTGTGGATGCAAGGGCTAATCTATTATATCTACAAGCGCTTTACAGGAGCTGAAAAGAACTACCCGAAGATGGAAAAAGTCGCATATTGCTTGCTGATGCGTCTAGAAAGCTGCATCCATATTTTCAAGCCCGCCCAATCAAAGTACTAATAGATCAGCCTTTGAAACAAGTATTGTACCGATCCGAAACCTTGGGAAGGTTGCTAAAATGTGATATTGAGTTGATCCAATATGATATTACCTACCATCCGAGGAGATCGATAAACGGTCAATCCTTGGCGGACTTCATCGTCGAGTTTACCTCATGAGATGGCGATGCAGAAGATGATGATGCAGTTGCAGTTCCATATTGGAATTTATTTGTCTATGGTGCTTCAAATGAATATAGCATGGGGGCAAGAGTAGTACTTGAAATGCCAGAAGGACGGTCGATCTGTTACGCATTGAAGCTGGAATTTCGTGCAACTAATAATAAAGCCGAGTATGAGGCATTAATAGCAGGTTTTAGGATAGCAAAGGAACTGGGGATAAATATGCTGCATATATTTAACGATTACCAACTAGTGGTTTATCAAATCAGGAAGGAGTATCAGGCCAAGGGAGCGAGACTAGCCCCTTACCTGTCGAAGGTGCTAGAGTTACTAGAGGACATAGAGCATTATACAAGAAGCGTGTCCCTAAAAAGGAAAACACGAAGGTTGATTCATTAGCTAAGATAGCTAGCTCTGGGATGCAGCTAATGGGATTGGTTCCGTTGGAAGTTTTGATAACTCCTACTATCATCAGATGGAGGTCAACTAGATTCTAGAGGCTACAGATTATGAGAGTTATGGATGGCCTTGATTAAAGACTATATGATCGACATAACTCTCCTGAGAGACAGGAACGAGGGGAAGAAACTCCTTTGGAAAGCATCACGGTTCATGATGCAAGACATAGTACTGTACAAGAGAGGATTCTCAACTCCCCTGCCTCGGTATGTAGCCAAGGACGAGGCTAGGAAGACCCTCATGGAAATCCATGAGGGCTGCTGTGGTGATCACACTGGGGGCAATCTTTGGCGAAGAAGGTACTACGCTATGGATATTTTTGGTCGACAATAAACCTAAATGTTATTGACTACACTTAGCAGTGTGACCGATGCCAGAAATTTATGAAGATTCCAAGAGCCCCATTGACGGAACTTATGCAAATGGTCAGTCCATAGACGTTTGCAATTTGAGGAATCAACATCATCGGTGTTCTACCGATAGCGAAGGGAGGAGCCAAATATGCTATCGTTGTAGTGGATTACTTTATGAAATGGGCTGAAATGGAACTACTTTCCATGATTACAATGAAAAAGGTAATTAACTTTGTAACGAAGAACATTATTTGCAAGTTCGGAGTACCCCGGAGATTATCACAAATAATGGAACTCACTTCGAGAGCGTTGAATTCAAGAATTTCTGCAACCGATACAAGATTGAGAAGAACTTCTCAATGGTGGCACATCCACAGGCAAATAGATAAGGTGAAGTAGTGAATAAGATCACCAAATCCACCTTGATGAAGCAACCAACTAGAGCCAAAGGCCTTTGGGTCGATGAGCTTCCACTAGCACTATGGGCTTATAGGATGACACATAAGTCAGCAACTGGACACACACTTTTCGCTTTGGCTTACAGATCGGAAGCAACAATCCGGATAAAACCGAAAGTCCCTTCTCATCGTAAAAGGCATTTTGACTCGAAGGCGAACGAGGCACTCTTGCTTGAGTCCCTCGATTTGGTTGATGAGAAAAGGAAAGAAGCAGAATTAAGGGTAGCTGCCAACCAAAAAGGTTAGTGTGGCATTTCAACACCAAGGTTTGCAACCGTACCTTTGAGGTAGGGGATCTTGTTCTAAAACAAGTTCTACCGGGTACAGGGGCACTTGGCCTGAATTAGGAAGGACCCTACACAATCAATCGAAAGCTTGGAGACAAACATTCAATATGGAAACTTTTGATGGAATCTCTGTCCTGTAGGCATGGTATAGTGATCTACTGCGACACTACTACATTTAGTTCTCCTCAATTAATTTTTGCGAATAAGCCACCAAAGGACACTAGGGGCAATGTAATAGGCAAGACTTGCCACTTCTCCTTTTCATGAATAAAGTCATCTTCTTGAACTAATGGAACTGTTTTCTCGTAAGAAAACTCACGTACTCCATGATCAATAGTGCAACCAGGAACATACTCCCCTGTCCTTTTATAATGGATAAGGAGTAAGTTCCTAGGAGCCAAATAATAATTCAACTCCAACCTTCAGGAATTCGTCGTTTCCCGGAGATTGGCAATGACGAGAAGGTTTGACAACCCTAACCTTCAAGAATCTGGCATTGCCCAGAGATAGGTGATGCCATGAAGGTAAATTCTATCCTGTAGGAATTCGGCGTTGCTCAGAAATTGGCAATGTCAGGAAGTAGAACCCCAACCTTCAGGAATATGGCATTGCCCGGAGATAGGCAGCATCAGGAAGGTAAAACCCTATCCTTCAGGAATTTAGTATTGCCTGGAGATATGTGACGCTAGGAAGGAAAAGTCAAACCTTCAGGACTATGACATTTCCCGGAGATTGGCAACGTTAGGAAGGTAAAACTCCACCCTCTAGCAATCTGCCATTACTCGAAGATTAGCAACGTTAGGAAGGGAAGCTGCTTAAAGTCAATCAAAAAATTGGATCCTCGCCTACTGTAATTCGCCATTGCCTGGATATTAGCGACAACGAAAAGGTTTGAACACCCACTTAGGGATTGATTGGATAACTCCATCCCAACCATCAAGAATTTACCATTGCCTGAAGATAGGCAATGCCAAGAAGAAACTCTTAGGATAGAACTACTGATGTGCTAGTTTCCAAAAATTGGAACTAGTACATGGCAAGATTTCCAGCTTCAATCGTCAGCATTTTGATTATTGCTTGGGAACAGACAAAGGAAACTCAAAATCAGACAATTCATGCACTAGCGTCCGAAGATTGAAACTAATGTTCGATTAAATTTCAAATATTGCACTAGCAATCAAGTGGGACATGTTCGGTCAAGGATAAGCGAGGATGATCATGAAGGCTCGAAAACAAGTATTATCCAATTTCCCTGATCCAGAATAAGGATAGGATGGCACACGCAGACTGGGGGCGATCAGATAATTTGCCCCATGATATTTCTATCCTACCAATGCCCCCATTGAGCATTGGAAGTGCTAAGTCCTATGAACAAGGGCAGATACACGACAAAATTGTATAAAAAAAGAATTAACATTCCAATTGCTGCCCCACAATCACGGGAGCAGCGCGGAGCACGGAACATGCAAGATTATTGACCGTTCAAGAGATAATTGATCGGATACAAGCATTGATAAACATGGAGTTAGTTAAGTGTTAGTCCTTGTTTCACAAAGTGGGACGTTTCGACAACTATGGACAGGACTAAAAGCGAGATACAACCAAAGCAACTGTAGGAATATTATTTATATGCACAAAGTTGTAGTAAATAAGCATATTGCACAAGAACATGCATATATAATAATTAAAATTGTAGCACAAGCAGTTATATTATATACACATGCAACTATGAAAACATGCATAATATATAAAAGTGAAAAAGAGTAAATGGAACAAAGATTACAAGACAAAAGTGATCTTCTCATTACTACAACTTTTATATATACAAGTTACAGCGGGGGCTGATCCCGCATAAGTACGACCTATTTACCACCAAAAGAAAGCTAAAATAGTATGGATTGTACAGCAAAAGAAAACATGCCACCACATAGACAATCTCTATGCACCCTCCACTTGTCTTCCTTTTCTTTCCGCCCTTGCCACGGGATTGCGAGGTGCATCCTATGCTTCCGCTCATCCTTGACTGCCCTTCCCTTAGAAATGTCGCCCTCTGACTCAGAAGTCTCGCTTGTAGTAGCGGTATGAGGCTCACCAGTATTCTCGGTACAAGCCTTGAAGAGAACTTTGTCTGCCTCAACTTAATTGTGGGAGGCTTGGATGTAAGGCTTGTAGGAGTGGAGGCAGTAGCCTCTGTGGTGCTAGGTTTAGCTTTGACCAAGATTTTTTCGAAGTCCGCTTTCAACCTCTCCTCCATAAAAACACGACTCGTTGGATCAGTAGCACCGATAATCATGATGTCTTCTTCCCAGGACTGAGAAATGTCCTCCAGGCCTACCAAAGCTCAGATCTTATGAGAGTTAGGACCGTGTCCCGAATTGGAGGGCAAGACCGAAGCAACAAGTCCTGAAGTGATGGAAGTCAACATTTTATAGATAGCCGTAGATCTCAAACCCTAAGTAGGTAGTGGTAGAGGAGGAAGATGCGGTTGACCTACAAGTTAACAAACAGAATAATAAAGGTCAGTAATGGATTCATGTGAGAATTGAAGCTTCTTGAAGATCAATAAAAAAAAGATATACCCGATCTTGGACTTTGCTTTATGGACGATTTGACAAATTCCCCTCCTCAATCGCATACTCCCTTGTTTGACTTATAAAGGGGGGCATGTAGGGATCAACAGAAGTTATCACTGCAGAAGCCAGAATAATGTGGGTGGTTTCAGAGCTAACCCCCATGGATATAGGAATGGTCATCGCGAGTTCTTCAGATTTTTGAGTAAGCGATTTGTGTTTACCCGATGAACTTGGGCCAGCAAGAGTCTAGGCTGCAGCATCCTCTTTGGTAAGTATGGCCTTTCCCTCTTTGAGTTTGATGATGTCTTCAGAACGACTATCGCCAGTAGCCGCAGCTCAGCGTAGCACCTTTTCCCATGCATCGGCCAAGGTCTCGGCATACAAACACCCCAACCACTTCAAGTTTTTATGCAGAATCATGCTGGCAAGAAGTGTTGGAGAGTTACATTCAGCTCCTCTCTTTCTTTAGCCCTAGTCTCTTTTAGTTCCTTTAACTCAATCACAGCGGACTCGAGCTTAACCTTAACGTCTTGTTTGTCAGCCTTCAACAAAAGCAAATCATCGGTGAGTTTTTCTTTTTCCTCTCCCAGCCTTTACAATTTGGATGGTTGCATATTGATAGTCTGGTCCTGGCCTGAATGGTCTTATCTTTTTCAATGAGGACCAGGTCCCTCTTGGCAAATTGCATTTTTAACGTCGTGCCCACTTCATAGGCAGCTATTAACTCGTTCCGCATCACAACCTCAACATCTTTTCGATCCCTCTTTATTTCCTCCATTAAGCTATTTGTGCTAGCCTTTGATTTGAGAGCGGTGTCTCTCTTAGCGATAACCTTCTCCAAGTCGGCTCATGATTCTTTACGATTCTCTCATATGTTTGCTTCTCGGAATCAAAAGACTGTATTTTGGTATAGTTTATCTCATTGACTCTAGAGAGGGTATAGCACAACCGCTCCACTTGTAGCCTCAGTCAGTATGTTTCTAAATGCGACGGGAATTCCTATCTACTTCCTTCTTAGAAATCATCATGCCATGCAAGAAAAGGTCAGGAAATGCAGCCTATAGGTGCGACGGAGTAACAAGAAGATAAGTCGGGGGAGCAGAAATCCCTTTGGAGTGGGGAGGAGCAATAGTAGTCAGGGATTAGGAAGTAGGAACTGGTCGTTGAGTAGAAGTTTAAGGTTCAGTGTGTGGTGGAATAACACCAGAAGAAAAGCCATGACGATCATATGATTCCCAGGGTCGCTTGGATGGGTCGCGTAATTGCCCTTCTTTGGCCTCTTTTTTCTTTCTTCCTCTTTCTCTCTCCTTTTCTCTTTCCCTATCAACTCTGCAGATGTCCTCTACTTCTCGCTCTTTCCTTAAGCGAGGTGGATGAGGATTAGGATTTTGTCCTCTAAATTCACCAGCATTGCATGAAAGATTTTTATACCAATCCCTGGCCATGGAACCTGAAACGAGAAGAGAAATAGAATATGTGTTGAGATTACTAAGTACAATGAATGCAAGATGTGTGTAATTGATCCTAGTGAAATGTAGACTGCCGATGACCCTCTAAGTACTCTATATACCATGTTGGAAAGGAATTGGAGATGGAGTATTGCCACCTTCATTCAAAATTCCTCCAAGAAAGAAGCTGAAGATGGTGGAACCTTCGACGAGAAGATTGGTAATTGAAATATCAAAATCACTTAAACTAGTGAACACATCATCGAGAATGCGATCTCGAGTAGTTATTTCGCCCGGAGGCAATGTGGTCGGTCCTTCGGGTTTCTCAGAAATGTCAACGATGATTCACTCTAGATGAGGCGAGCTGGAAAGTTTAAGGCACTCATAGAGTGTCTTGTTAAAAGATTCACCCTCCTATGCACTAGCGTGATAGTCATTATCGCTACCACTAATGCCCTCTTCTTCTTTTTTGTTAACTAGGTTTTTACCAATAGAATTCAATAGGAGTTAGAACATCTATGTCAAGTCAAAACAACTCAAGAATCAACCAAAAGGACCAGAAGAAGAAGTTAAGAAAGACCCAGGAGGAAAAATACAAAAATAGGCTAAGGTGATGGATCACTAACGATCCATCACCCATGGATAGCTAGCGATCCATAAGGACTGCCATGGATTATCCAAACTTCTTGCCTCATGAACCAATATCTTTTCTAGGGATGTCTGCCAAGTTTCATGGTATTCCAAGAAAGCTAGTTCTAATCACTAACTACTCCCAGAATGGTGCCTGAAGCCCTGGCTGCTACGGAGCAAGAGCATTCTTCTGTTTCTGGCTTGAACGGAAGAAACAAAAGACAAAAGCAAAAGGAAGTAGTGGATGGAGTTCCAAGAATCATGACGGAAGAAAACATTAACACTCCACCCACTACAAAAGCACCTGCTGCAAATTTGAACGTAGAAGTGAATACTCCACGGGAGGACGTACTAGTGGCAGATACTGACTCTGAGGAAGACGAGCAACTTAAGGAAGGTGAGTTGAACTTATACGATCCATCTCCAGCCACAAGACCAATTACCTGCCAATAGACCTCTACATGAGTGGCTCACCCAAAGACTAGAGAGCCTAGGCTTCAACCAGCCAACCAAGACCATTTGCAAAGTCAAACACTTTGTGTAGCTACTAACAGCCGACCTATGAATGAACGGACAAGTAAGGCATACATTGCAGACAAGGTCAGACGCTTGATGGAAGAAAATACGGGTAGAAAGGACGATGCTTGGGGTTCCACTCCGAGCCGAACTCCCTTCACCAATAGTATCCTGAGGACAAAATACCCCAACAAATTCACTATGCCACCAGCTATGCCCTCCTACAATGGAACTACTGTCCCTCAACAGCACTTGTACAAGTAAATTTGGAATATGGATGGTGCAAAGGCAACAGATGCGGTTCGTTGCAGATGTTTCCCCATCTATTTGGAAGGAGTCGCCTCTATGTGGTTTACGAGGCCCCCTCTACGATCTATCCCAACCTTTGACGAGCTAGCTAGGAAGTTCTTGGAACAATTTAGACTGCACGGGGCTTAGCTAAAGGACGTGTTGTCTCTGTCTGGTTACTTCCAAGGACCTAAAAAATCATTAAAGTCGTTCATGAACCGCTTTAACACAGCCGTCACCGAAGTGAACAATCCAAATGAGGATATTATATTCATGGCCTTAGTCCACTCGATTCATTCAGAGACAGATTTTGGAAGATGGATTAAAATGAAGCATCCAACCACCATGAAAGAATTCAATCGAAAGGCTAGTAAGTACTTAAAATTTGAAGAGGCAAGTACGTTAGTAGGTAAAAATATCAATATGCGACCAAATGAATCGATTCAGAGTAATGTGGCGGTCAATCAAAACGGAAAGGATTCTAAAGTAACTACAGAAAAAGATGGGGACCACAAAAGGAAGAACCAGCATTAGAACACCGGCAAGGGAAACGGTGGCAGAAAATAACTCAAAGGCCTAAAACGCGGAGAATACACTCCATTAAACGACAGCTTGGAGAATATTTACCTAGCAACTCATGGAACAGAAGAGTACCCGAAGCTGCCTCGAAAAGAAGAGTCTGAACAATAAAAGAAGTCGAGGAAGTTCTGTCGCTTCCATAAACCCATAGCTATAACACAACCGAGTGTCGCCATTTGAAGAACGTGATCGAAGAACTGGTTAGAAAGACAAGCTCCAACAGTATGTGAAGAAGCTCCAAAATTCCGATCAACCAACTGGACCTCATGCTCCTAACACCTAAGAAAAGCAATCTGAATCTAGTGGAAGGGGATCCAAGCGAGCTGAACAGAGGCTTGTCACCAGTACCATTTTGGGAGGTCCTTATCCGACTTAAAAAATTTAGGGCGAGATGGAAAGTTATGCTAGTTCACTCAAACATGCTCCAAAGGAAACTTGCTTTGCAATCGAAGATGGGACCCTTGCTAAACAGTAGAGGATTCTCAATGATGACATCGTGTTCCGAAAACGGGATAGTGAAGGAATAGAAGCTCCAACTTTAGATCCAATGATGGTGACAATAGAAATCAGGCCCGCTGTCGTGCGACGAGTATTGGTCGATACCGGAGGATCAGTAAACATTTTGTTTCGATATACGTTCGACCAAATGAAGCTTAACATGAAGGATGTCTCTACATGCCGAACCAAGATCCAAGGATTCATCGACCATCCACTACAACCAGTTAGCACAATCGATCTGCCTGTTGAAATCCGAATAGGAGATCGGAGTGTGGTTCTCACTCAAACCTTTGTGATAATTGATGAGATATCGGCCTATAATGCATCCTTGGGATGGCCGGCCCTCACTGATTTCCGAATTATCCGGGCACAATGGTGTCTCAATATGAAATTCCCCACGGAAAATGGGGTTGGAATGATAAAGAGAGACCAGAGCGTCGCAAGAGAATGCTACGTCGCTGAATTGCGTGAAACAAGAAAGAAAGAGAAGGGGAAGAATGTAGAGAGAACTCTCCACATTCATGTACCATCAGCATAGCAACTATAGAACTGCCCCTGGTTTGGGAACCACAGCCGATTCGATAAGGCTATGGACCCTAGAAAGAAGAGTTCAGGGGAGAAACGGGTAGCACCGGTAGAGATTACGGTGCATGTCCCTGTAGACATGGATGATCCGACATGGGTACTAAAAATAAGATCACATCTTCGAACCAAGACATGACAAGGATTAGTCAAACCAGTCGTTGGTAGGTACACTCATGGATGATATGGATATCGACTAGATTATGGAACCATAGAGCAAGAACAATCATGGACGACGCTGGTCAAAGATTACTTGATCGAAGGTACACTCCCCAGGGATCGGAACGAGCAAAAGAAGCTGCTCCAGAAGGCACCACAGTTCATCTTGCAGGATGGAATTCTTTACAGGAGGGGATTCTCTACTCCGCTACTCAGATGTTTAACCAATAATGAAGCAAAAAAGATCCTCAAGGAAGTCCATGAAGGTTATTATGGAAGCCACATTGTAGGGCAGACCCTAGCGAAAAAGATCCTCCGATAAGGTTACTTTTGGCCATCCATCAACCGTGATGCAGTAGACTATGCCAAGCAATGTTTGCAATGCCAAAAGTTCACCAAAATATAGAGAACTCAATCCATAGAACTTACGCCAATGGTTGGCCCATGGCCATTTGCAGTTTGGGGAATTGACCTAATCGGCGTGCTCCTACTTGCTAAAGGGGGCCAAATATGCTATCGTTGCCCGTTGATTACTTCACAAAATGGGCCGAAGCAGAACCGCCGGCTACTATTACCACTAAGAAAGCGATAACTTAATCTCTAAAAATATTATTTGTAGGTTTGGAGTGCCATAGAAAATCATCACAGATAATGGCACTCAGTTTGAAACTACAGAATTCAAGGCAAGTGATTCCGCATCGAAAAGTGTTTCTCCACAGTGGCACACCCTCAAGCAAACGGGCAAGTGGAGGCGATAAACAAAATCACTAAGTCCACCATCAAAAAATAGCTGACAAAAGCCAAAGGAAACTGGGTTGATGAGCTCCTACTTGCACTATGGTCTTATCGAACGATGCACAAGTTTGCAACTGGACACTCACCTTTCGCCCTAGCATACAGATCCAAAGTAATGATCCCAGTTGAATTGAAAGTCCCCCTCATCGGAAATGACACTTCAATCAAAAAGAGAACGAACAGTTCCTGCTCGAATCACTGGATCTGGTTGATGCGAAATGGAATGAAGCCGAGCCAAGCACAATGGTTCACTAGAATTGGTAACATGACAATTCAACTCCAAGGTCTGCAACTATACTTTCGAAGTGGGAAATCTCATCTTAAAGTGGATCTATCCGGCTACAGGAACATTCGGACCAAATCTGGAAGAGCCTTACTCAATCAGGGAAAAGCTTGGAGACGTCACTTTCAAGCTAACCATAATTGATGGAATTCAGATTCCCCGTGCTTGGAATAGTGACTCGCTCCAGCATTACTTCATTTAGATTTTTATTTCCTATTTTCGCAAATAAGCCGCCCGATAACACTAGGGGCATTGTAAATAGGCAAAATTTGCTCTAATTTTCGTTTTATCAATGAAATACCTTTATTCAATGAAACCGTGTTCATATAAATTACTCACTGGGTCGGCAAAAGTAAACCGACTCAAAAATCATTCATTGGCTGCTAGGGAAAGTGAAACCACGCCAAAGTATGCTCCGCTTACTCATCGGGTCAGCGAAAGTAAACCGACTCAAAAATCATTCATTAGCTGCATAGGGAAGTGAAACTACACCCAAGTACACCCCGCCTACTCGCCAAGTCAAGGAAAGTAAATCAACTCGAAATTAAAAGATGCGCATTTCGTAAGCCATACACTCTCAAAAAGCCACGCATTTCTTAAGCCCGCACTCTCAAAAAGTCACGCATTTCGTAAGCCGTGCACTCTCGAAAAGCCATGAATTTCGTAAGCCATACACTCTCAAAATACCACGCATTTCGTAAGCCTCGCACGCTATTAAAAGCCGCGCATTTCACAAGCCGCACACTCTCAAGAAGCCACACATTTCATAAGTCGCGCACTCTTAAAAGCCGCGCATTCAGCGCAAGCACTACTTGATGTTGCTTCGGCACCATCAACAAACCATTAAGATCTTGTAAGTACCGGTATTGTTCTGACAATATCGAAAACTCATCTATTGTAGGACTAATAAGGTTCCACAACCACTATCAAAAGTAATTGACATGAATCCAACAATGTCACACATCTAGAAATCGGCAAAGAATTCCGATCATTGACCGACAAAATATCTTGAGTTGAGACACTCGAGTCATAAGTTCCCGAAGATAGGAACTGCAAAGTAGGTTCGGCTACAGACCTCTGACGAATCGCTCGATTCAGCCGGTCGTTTATCAAGTGTTTGGAGAAAACAACCCTGTAAAGTAGGGGGCACACATATACCAACATTTAGTTGAAAGGAAAACTACTTCAAAGTCTCGTTTCTCCAATTAAAGAATTTTTGCAGTCACATCAGATCTAGTTATAAAACTAAAAAAATGCATACATAATGCGTGAAATCACGGAATAAAGGCATCGTATACCACGAAACATGGTCTGGCAATGTGAAGTATAGAAATTGCCGAACAAGCAATCGTGCCATGTACACACATAAGTAGTATAAAAGCAAGCTGTGTACATGATAAATAAGGAAGAACACATAAGAGATGACAGTAGAAACATTAATTTTTTCATTTCTTATAACATTTTCTGTACAAAGTCAAAATGTAGGGGCTGAACCCATACAATATTGGCTAACAAAAAGAAAAGTACAGATGCTACAACAACAAATGTAATAAGTGCAGACTCTGCACTTGTACAAAATACATATCAAACAATCAGGATGTTCCAATATCTGGCTCCACTATCACTCGAGCTTGTAAGTGTTTCTTGCCACCACTTCCCTTCCCGCCTTTGGTCGGAAGTTTCTTCTCCCTCTTAGCATCCCCACCAGGAGTTGTAACGCCGCCAAAGATATCAATTATAGGCTCCATGCCTATGTCTCCTGCTTGTTCTTCGACCCCCTCGAAAGACTCCCCCTTGATCTTGCGCTTCTGGGACTTACGGGAGCTCCTCAAAGACTTTCTCTCCTTAATCTTTTCCCTCTTAACCGCCACCATCTGCTATTCAGTTTTACTTAGCTGGCTAGCTTGGTATATTTTCTCTTGAGTGTCAGCTACTACTAAATCACCTTCCATTGATACAGACGGTTCATCCAGGCCATGTAATGCAGCGATCTTCTATGACTCTGGTCCTGGTTGCAAGCTAGACATAGGCGTTGTTTGCACAAAAAATGGGCAAACACCTCCAAGTCGTATGATTTAGTTGATTTTATGTTGTTTTTAGTGATCTGCGTGATTTATACAAATATATAAGAAGCAGGGACTAAACTGTAAAAGACACACAGATTTATAGTGGTTCGGCCAGAATGTGCCTACGTCCACTTTATATGTTATTCTCCTTTACTGTTCAGATTACAAGTACAAAGCTTTGATACAAGTATATGAAAGTTGTTTGAAAGTTCTATCCGTGCTTGAGCTCTCAAACTTGTCCGCCATTGTTGTACCCCTACCCCTCTATTTATAGAGTGAGGCTGGGAGCATGGGTTCTAGATGTATATAGCTGCTGGTGGGCCTGGGTTGATGCAATCTGGTTTGGCAACGTCGGTTCGGCAACACCTTGGTTCGGTAGTGCTTTGGTTTGGTGGTAGATGGTTGGAGCTAAGACCTTGGTTCGGTAGCACTTTGGTCCGGTAGGTTCGGTGGGACTTTGGTCCGGTGGCAGGTGGAGTGGCTTCTGGTTCGGTAGCAGGTGGAGTGGCTTCTGGTTCGGTAGCAGGTGGAGTGGCTTCTGGTTCGGTAGCAAGTGGAGTGGCTTCTGGTTCGGGAGTGATGGAGTGGCTTCTGGTTCGGTAGCAGGTGGGGTGGCTTCTGGTTCGGTAGTGATGGAGTGGCTTCTGGTTCGGTAGTGATGCTTTCTTCTTTCTGGCTCGGTGGTGGAAACGCACCCAACATTTGCCCCCCAAAGTGGGGCATATGCCAGCATATGTCGTGCTTTGTTTTTAGGCCTTTCGACATGGACACTCTCATTCGGTCCCGAGCGCCGAACCAGTTGGTCCGGTCGTTTCTATTTGCCTATAAGTATGGGCCATACTCTTCCGTTATTCCTTACTAACTGAAATAGCCGAACCAGATTCTTTCCTGCCGAATCAATCGTACTGCCGAATCACGTTTGACCACCGGTCCAGGTAATTTTCGAATGACTTTTATGTTTTGAACTACCGAATGAATCCGTGGAGTACGAGTGCCGAATGAACTCGAAGACTCGAATTACCGAACGATACATAGGGAGTACGAGTGCCGAATGAACTCGAAGACTCGAATTACCGAATGACACTTAGGCAGTATGAGTGCCGAATGAACTCGAAGACTCGAATTACCGAACGACACTTAGGAAGTATGAGTGCCGAATGAACTCGAAGACTCGAATTACCGAACGACACTTAGGGAGTACGTGTGCCGAATGAACTCGAAGACTCGAATCACCGAACGACACTTAGGAAGTATGAGTGCCGAATGAACTCGAAGACTTGAATTACCGAACGACACTTACGGAGTATGAGTGCCGAATGAACTCCAAGACTTGAACTACCGAGTGAAGCTCTTATGTTTTGAATTACGAGTGAAATTCCAGACTACATACACTTGCTTGTTTATATCTCTACATCCCTTGTTCTAACAATGTGTTTTCTCGTGTTGCAGATAATGTCTCATAAAGTAGAAACTCGTTCTGACAAAAAGAAGTCCAAGGACCGAGGAGAGTCCTCCATAGTGCCCGCAGTTCAGGCAGCACCAGAACGACATGGACCAACCCCGAGATCGCTAGTAGACGGGTACGGTCCTCAAGAGCTCCTGAACTCTCCGCCTGATTGCTTTCCTAGCTCGCTCAAAGATGAGCAGCTTGATGTTATTTCTCGCTCTTTTGGGATCGACAGAGCGCATATGTTGTTGCCGGGGGAAGGAGTGATGCCGTATAACCTCCCTGAAGGATATTTTGCTTATAGTAGGTATCACTGCATGTGTGGTGCCATCCCACCTATCAATGCTTGAATAATCAGCTTCATTACATACTTGAAGGTGGCTCCTTTCCAGCTTCAGCCCAACTCCTATGCGATCTTGGTGAGCCTGTTCATTATCTTCCAGAGGAGATACGGGCGTCCTCCTTCCAACCGGGAAATCCGGTATCTATACAACTTGAGAGGCTACAAGAAGGGGTCTCCGTACATTAGCTTAGAGTCGGCCGTGTCCTTCAAGCCAGTCCTGGATTTATATTCAAAATTCAGCATGTTCAAGAAGGAATGGTTCTTTGTCAAAGACGACTCCGTTTCTTTCCACCGTTTCACCTCTGGCTGTAAGTTGAATCTCATTTATCATTTCCGTTCCGACTGCGATGCTTCTTCTTACGTGCTTTTTTCTTGCTAGCGACAGGTGGTTTTGCGGTTGTAGAGAACGATCGTCTGGTTCAGATGGCTGCGGAAATAGAACCATCCCGGAAAGGGAGAGGGCGGCTTCTTATTTGATCAGGAATGCTACTCTTTTGGGGCTCAACCTGATTCTGCCACGCCAGTCTGTGGTCAAGCAGAGAGACACAGCTGAGGAGAGGGCTGCCAAAGCTAAAGGAGGGGCTACGACGAAGAGCAGTAAAAGGAAACCCTTCTCGAAGCATCCAATTGCCGGGGGGAAGAAACTTAAAAAGTCTGATGGACCTTCCCCTAACACATGTCCCGATGTTCCAGAGGAAGAAGATGTGGAGGAGGAGAGAGGCGAGGGTGAAGGAGGTGAGGCGGAGACTGGAAGCGGTGGAGAAGGTGATGGTCATAGCGATGATGGTGGTGACGGACAGAGCGGTGGTGGAACTGGGGCTTTGTCTTCTGAGCAGGCAGGTGTGATCCAGAAGTGGACAGATGATGCTTTCCGCCTTGCTTTTGAAGGGTCGGAAGAAGGATCGGCTTTGGTGGAGAAGTCTAAGAAGGCTGACAAGGCCGAGATCAGTGCTGATTCATCTTCTAAGAGCGCTTCAGCTATGGCGACTCCTGTGAATCAAGGTGACTTTTTGACTCCCGCTGACTCCATTTATGATAAGGATTTAGAAATATTTTACGGCCCGCTCCTGTCCTGGAATGAGATTCAGGACTTATTGCAATATCCTACTCCTCCCCAGGGTTTGTATAACAAATGCGTCTTTTTACTCTTCTTAACTTGATGTATTTCTTGAATCATAGCTCAATGTATGCTTATAGCACTTGGCTTTTATTACAGGAGCGGGTAAGGTGGCCAAGATGTCAGATGTTCGGCACCGTCTTGAACAGTACAAACTCCTCAAGGCTTCTACTAAACCAAAGCCTCCGGCTAAACGTCCTGGAGATGTAGTCGGCTACCGTCCTCTTCTTGGAGTTATTGAAGAGGATATCCAAAGGAAGAAGAGGAGTCGCTCCTTGTTTGAATCTTCACCTGGTCCTCAGCCCCCAACTCAGCCGCTTCAGGATCCCACGGAGGAGAATAATGAGTTTATACCTTCTCCGCACCCATCTGAAAATCCTACCGTTACCCCGATAGATCATCCCGGCTTGGCTCGTAACCCGTTTACGGGTCATCTGGATCTGGATCCTGGTTCTCATGATATTACCTTTGATGAGGCTACCGGTGAGCACCTTCTCCCTCGTAATCCTATGGTAAGAGTACTAGATGAAGCTAAGTCCCTGGACCTTGATTTGCTTAGCACTCGGGTTGTAACTTTGGGGGATGAAGCTAAGGCAAACATTGACCGGGTTGCTGAGGAAACCAGGAAGCTGATGGGGCATCATGCTCGACTGGTCAAGGCCGGAGAAGAAATCGATAGTGCTAACATCCGACTGCGGTTAATGGTTTCCATCCAGGCCAAACAACTCGCTGATCAGGCCATCCAGATCTCTCAACATGAGGCCGCCTCTAGGCAATTAAAGAAGACCATGGAAGAGGCCAGCAGGGCAGAGTTACGGAAAATGGAGGCCGTCTGTAAGGAACGGATTGATATGGCTATTGCAACGGTGGATGAGGTTCGGCAAGCGGATCTCGAGCGGGTACATGAGTTATCCGAGAAACTTGAGGCCGCGGAGCTTGCTGAAACCAAGCTGAAGGAGGAGATGGAGGCGATGAGGAAATCCTTTTAGGCCGACTACTTGCGATACCAATCGGAGAGGGATGCTGCCATTGCAAAGCTGTTGTCTTCTGAGGACCGAATAAGGGAGTTCGAGGAGAATGAGGGGATAATGGATGAGATGCTTCAGGATATATACTTTCGCACTTGAACTTATCTTGGATGGATGATTACCCCCGAGTCATGGCCAGGATTTATCTCAGGGCCTTGGAGGAGGCTAAGGCCGATGCAGATAAGGAGGGTGGCATGGCCTTTAGAATGGACGTGGTTACGGCTCAATTCTCCAAGGAGGAGAAAGCGGCAGTGAAGGAGGGTATGCGGCTGCTTACTGCTGAGGAGGTAGGTGTGCAGTTAGAGGATGATGATCAAGGAGCAGATGCTGGTAAGTCTTCCCTTTTAGCTTTCCGTAACTTGGTTGCTTATTATTAATGAATTCTTTCCTTGATTGGACAGGCGGGACCTCCGGAGCACCAACTTCTTCTGGTCAACATGCTGAGAGTTCCCACTCCACAGTTAAAGAGATCCCGGAGAGCCAGCAGGACAAGGGTGCGGCTCCGATGCAGCTGACTCCATGACTTGACCTGGATATTTTTTGTTTACTTGACATTGCTATCTATGTTAGTCTCAAATCAGCAACGCAACTTTTAGGCTGTAATTATGTTACTTGTAACAAACGACTTTATTCGTGGCGTGTAATTTTTAACTTAGGCTGATTCTGTTGTATTTGAATGCTCTCGTTATTTTGATGTGTTGCATAAGAAGTATAGCTGTGCACATGCCTGTGATTCGATCGTGTTTGATGCCAAGTTCTGGCTTAACATGTAATTTCATACCTTGCAATGTTTAATGTGATGTGTGAATAAATTATAGCTACGTATTTATACACAAAAGAAGAAAGTACCGCCCTTCATGTTTTAGTTGTAGACGGTTGCTTTGAATGTCTTATATGAGTGATTATGGAATGCAGTTGATTGACTCGTCATCCAATTGTGAGTTCTTAGTGAGCGTCTCCTATCTAGTGTCCTGTAGTTTAGGGATTGTTATAGAGGATAGGAGGAAAGTTTTTAAATAAAGTAGAAATATAAGAAATAGCAAAACTTCGAATCACGGAAGGCCTTCGATGTGCTTAAGTTCGTGGCAAACGGGTTTTGCAGTCACTTTCCCTAGCTGTGGGTCTTGGAGACATTTGTCACCCATCTTACGCCTCCGCGGGGAGTTTATCTTTTTTTTTACCACAACCATTCTTAAGACACATCGGAGCCGAGATCGCGCACAGTAACTACCCGGGCCATTATGGCCCATAATCGTGGGTATTATTCGATTTACTGTGGCCGGCTAGCGTGGGTGCCGATCATCAACCGTGAACTACCCCTGGCTGGCCACACCTTATGTTGGGGTTTAAAGTAGGTTCACGGTTATCGGCGAGCCGAACGCCGTAATGAGCTGCCTCGGCTATAGTCGGCCTTCTCGGTGGCTTATAATCGGCTCATTACAGTTGGCTTTAAGGGCCGTCGCGAGCAATGAGTTAACCTGCACCACAGGGATGCCGGAGCAAAAGTGTCTCATTGGCGAGGGCATAGATTCGCATAGTACCTGTTAGGTCTTGTCCAGGTGAAGTTGCGCTGTGGAGTGCCTTGAATGAAAATGCTATATGCACAGGATTTTGTTCAACAGAAAAGGATAAAGTTAACAAGTAGCCAAGACACAAAGGAACAAAAAAAAGAGACAAGTTTTTAAAGTGGTTCGACACGAAAATGCCTACGTCCACTGATTCTCTTTGTTAATTCACTTCATATGGGCAGTACAAGTTAAGAAAAGTATCGACGAAGGTGTTGGATGTTCCATGCCCTCTGGAACACCTCTCCGTCCACTGTTGACAAAATATAAGCTCCGTTGTGGAGATCTTTATGAATTACATATGGTCCATCCCAGATTGGATCTAGTGCTCCGGGGCACGGGAAGATTCGCTTGAGGACAAGATCCCCCTCTTGTAAGCTACGATGCTTGACTTTGGAGTTGTATTGCGCTGCCACTTTTTGCTTGTGAGCTGCTGCTTTGAGGGCCGCATCATTTCTTCTTTCCTCAATTAGATCCAAAGACATGTGAAGGAGTTCCTCGTTCTCTTCTGGGTTATAGTGGATTCTACGGTGGGAAGGCACTTTAGTTTCAACTGGGAGCATAGCCTCCGATCCGTATGCCAAAGAGAAAGGAGTATGCCCCGTTGATGTTCTGAAAGATGTGCGATAGGCCCAAAGTGCCGTCGGAAGTTCATCCACCCAAGCGCCTTTTGACTTTTCAAGTTTCTTTTTGATTAGAGTTTTGAGAATTTTGTTGACAGCTTCGACTTGTCCGTTTGCCTGGGGATAAGCTACATATGAGAAGCTTTTGTGAATCCCGTGCTCTTGGCACCAGTTGGCGAATTCCTCGCTGTCAAACTGAAGTCCGTTGTCCGATATGATTTTAAGTGGGACCCCGTACCTGCATAGAACATTTTTGATCAAGAAGTTAATAACTTTTGCTAAAGATACTTTATTTAGGGGTTCTGCTTCCACCCATTTGGTGAAATAGTCGACTGCCACTATAGCACATTTGGCTCCGCCTCGGCCCATTGGCAGCTCGCCAATCAGGTCAATTCCCCATACTGCAAAGGGCCAAGGGCTGGTCATTTGGGTAATCTCAGATGTGGGTAGCCGTGGAATCTTCGCAAATTTCTGACATCTGTCACATTTTTTAACGAAATCTAAGGCGTCTTTGTTTAAGGTGGGCCAGAAGTATCCATATCGGAGTATTTTCTTTGCCAGAGCCTGCCCTCCAGTGTGATCTCCGCAGCTTCCTTGATGGATGCTGGATAAGATTTCCTTTGCTTCCCTTTCAGCGACACACCTTAATAAGGGGTTAGAGAAGCCGCGCCGATAAAGGGTGCCTTCTTATATTGTGTAGCGGGAAGCTCTCCTCAAGATTTTCTTGACTTCGTTACGCTTATCGGGCAGTGTGCTGTCTTGTAAGTATTTTTGGATGGGAGTCATCCAAGTTTCCTCTTTGATTGTAGCTATCAGATTCACCTGCTCGAAACTTGGGGTCAATTGCTTTGAGATGGCCACTACTCCGGAAATAGTGCCGTCTCTCATGCTAGCTTGCTTCGCCAATTCGTCGGCCTCTTGGTTCTCTTCCCGAGGGATGTGTTTGATTAAATAGCGATCCAATTGATCGAGAAGCAACTTGGTCTTCTTTAGATATGCTATGAGTCGTTCTTCTCGAGCTTGAAATTCTCCTAGTATTTGATTTACAATAAGTTGAGAATCACTATGAAGACACAAAGAATTGGCTCCGATTTCTAAGGCAAGTTCTAATCCAGCTATCACTGCTTCATACTCTGCATCGTTGTTGGTGGCAGCGAATTCCAACCTTAGAGCATAGTGTAGCTTATTTCCCCTGGGAGTGATTATTACCACACCTGCCCCCGAGCCTTGTTCGTTTGACGCACCATCCACAAAGAAATTCCACTTGATGTCTTCTGCTATTTCCGATTGCTCCTTACCTTCGTTGGTGGTGAATTCGGCAATGAAATCAGCCATGGCTTGTCCCTTGATGGCGGTGCGAGGATGATAGGTGATATCATATTGACTTAGTTCAATGCACCATTTAAGTAGTCGCCTAGAAGTGTCGGGACGATGGAGTACCTGCCTTAGTGGTTGATCGGTCAGAACTCTTATGGAATGAGATTGGAAATAGTGACGCAGTTTCCGTGACGTGATTAGTAAACAGTATGCTAGTTTCTCAAGTTTAGGATATCTGGCTTCCGCCCCTATAAACCTCTTGCTCACAAAGTATACTGGCCGCTGCGTGCGTTTGTCTTCTCTCACCAAGGCGGCGCTTAGAGCATGAGATGACACAGCAAGGTATAGGTATAGCTCTTCGCCTTTGTTCGGAGTTGAGAGTACTGGTGGTCTCTGGAGGTGTTCGATTAAGTTAAGGAAAGCTGTTAAGCATTCGTCAGTCCATTTGAATTTTCCTTTGTCTTTCTTTAGAGCTTCGAAGAAGGGGATACATTTGTCAGTTGCTTTAGAGATGAATCTGCTCAGGGCGGCCACCTTCCCATTTAGGCTTTGCATTTCTTTTCGGGTAGAAGGTATCCTGATATCTTTCAGAGCTCGGACTTGTTCAGGGTTTGCTTCAATTCCTCTGGCATGGACGATGAATCCCAGGAACTTTCCTGATGATACTCCGAAGGAGCACTTTAGAGGATTCAGCTTCATTCCATATTGGCGAAGTACTTGAAACATCTCGCCCAGGTGGCTTATGTGATCGTCAGCTTTTCTTGACTTTACCAGCATGTCATCCACATAAACTTCCATAGTTTGTCCTATTAGCCCCGCAAACATCTTGTTGACGAGGCGCTGATAGGTGGCTCTTGCGTTTTTAAGTCCAAAAGGCATTACTTTGTAGCAGTACAATCCCCGGTCAGTGATGAAACTAGTGTGGTCTTGATCGGGAGCATGCATAGGAATTTGGTTATATCCCGAGTATGCGTCCATAAAAGATAAGAGTTCGTGCCCGGCCGTGCTGTCCACGAGCTGATCGATTCGGGGAAGCGGGAAGCAATCCTTCGGGCAGCCGTCATTTAAGTTGGAGAAGTCAATGCACGTTCGCCACTTCCCATTAGCCTTCTTTACTAGTACCGGATTAGCGATCCACTCTGGGTAGATGGCTTCTCATATGAAGTCATTGGCAAGTAGGTTTTTTACTTCTTCATCGAGGGTTGCTGATCGTTCTGCCCCCATACTTCTCTTTTTCTGTTTTACTGGCATCTTGGTAGGATCGATGTTTAGTACGTGGCATGCTATGTCTGGGGAGATTCCAGTCATGTCAGCGTGTGACCATGCAAATACATCCAAGTTGTGGCGGAGAAAATCAATGAGTTGCTCCTTCAATTCTGCTTTTAGTTGGGACCTGACTTTCAATAGTCTACTCGAGTCGTGTTTGTCCACAGATACAAATTCCATAGCCTCTGCAGGCTCGGTGGTGGCCTTCTCCTCTCTGTCCCTGGGGTCTAATTCATTGAAAGGGTCACTGGTATATCGAAGAGGAGGGGCTTTCTTTAGCTGCTATGCTTCCAAACTTTTCGTGCAGAGGGCAGTCTCTGCACTCTTCCCTATATCCTTCCTGCGGTTATTGCGAAGTTCAGTTACATAGCAATCTCGAGCGATGTCCTGGTCTCCCTCTACTTCCCCTATTCCATTGTTCGTTGGAAATTTCATCTTCAGGCACCATAGGGCCAGGACAATTTGGAAGTTAGACAAGGCGGGTCTTCCTAAGAAGGCATTGTAGGCCGAGTGGTTTTCTATCAACACAAATGTTTGTTTCCACACAACGGAGCGGGGATGACTTCCAATTTCAACAAAGAGGTCCAGTCGCTCAAGGGGCATCTTCGCATTTCCAGTGAAACCGTGTAGTGGTTTATTGAAGGGGAAAACATCCTTTAATGACAGCTTCATTTTGTCGAATGCATGCTTGAATAGGATATTCACTGAGCTTCCAGTGTCTACTAGAATTCGGAAAACTTCGGTTGGACCGAGTCGGGCAGAGATAACCATGGGATCTGCATGAGGGTACTGCCTTCCCTCCAGGTCACGCCTACTGAATGTGATGTCATCATTTTCTATCCGCTTCGGGTGGCGTTCTTCTATAATAGAGTTAACGCATTCTTCATCGTTCCTATGTGACTTTCCGTACCTTTCCATCTCTGCCCAGCTTCCGTCGGCGATGTGTGGCCCTCCCGAGATGGTATGGACCACTATCTTCTCTTGACTGGAACCGCTGGTGTTGCGATTTCCTCTGCCTATTTCTGGGGAGGGTAACCTTGGGTTCTCATTGGCAGGAGCTGGAGTCCTGTTCTGACCTTTTACATAGCGTTCTAGTCTCCTTCTTCTGATGTGTTCTTCAATCAAGTCCCGGAGATGATGGCATTCATTGGTATCATGCCCATGGGATTCGTGGAAGCGACATAATTTTCCAGACTTAATTGCGTTATCTGATTCCTTCTTGTGCGAGGGGCGTTTGTATTTAACTTCGTCTTGAGTGGCCAGGAAGATGTTTTCGATCGTTTCATTCAAAGGGGTGTAAGCGTCAAATCTCGGTCCTGGCCGATATAGAGGCTTTTCTCCCTTCTTGCCCCCAGCATTGTCTCTAGAGTCATTTCTTCGAACGTCCTTTGCTACAGTGGGCGTGTTGCCGTGAGCTGCCTTATTTTGTTGCCCTGACTGCCCCTCAGTGGCAGCGTCTTCAAGTCTCATATATTTCCCAGCTTCATGGAAGAAATCGGGTAAAGTAGCTGGTTTTTATTTTGTCAATCTTCTAGCAAATTTAGTATCCGGATGCACCCCACTACAGAGGGCCATTAAGATAAGCTTCTCATCGGCATCTTGGACTGCGGCCGCTGCGGCATTGAATCGGGTTAGATATTGCTGCACTTTCTCTCTAGGTTTCTGTTTGATACTGGATAAGGAATAAGCATCCTTGGGTTGTTCCACATGAATGCGGAACTGGCTGATAAACTTTTCTTTCAACATCTCCCATGAGCTGATGGATCCTTGGGGTAGATGGCAGAACCAGGAGGTAGCTAGATCTGCTAAGAATAGTGGAAAGCATTTGCACAGTACTCCCTCAGTTGCCCTGCTCATGAGCATATGCTGTGTGTATCTCTGTAAGTGTACAACTGGGTCAGAGGTTCCCTTGTAAGGTTCCATTGTTGGAATCTTCCATTCTCGGGGGGTGATGGAAATTTCGATATTGCGGGCGAAAGGGCTGGTTACCCTAGCGCCTATCCCTCGATCTCTTTGATCCCGTTGGACGCACTCTCTGAACAAGCGTGCCATCCTTTCATCAGAATTTGGAGCTGATAGAAATGAGTTCGGTTCTGCTCTGTGGGACTGATTCCGTCTAGATGACCTGTAGGGATGGTATCGTCTATCATTCCTAATATTTTCCAGTGGCTGTCTTTGGTCTTCTGGGAGCATGCTAGGGTCAGCTATAGTTGGCCCTTGCCTTGATCTTCTCCTGCTGGGTTCTGTTCTAAGCACTTCCTCGGGTCCACCTTCGGGCTGGACTCTAGCTCGGCCCCTTTCATTGGTGTTTCCATGGTCAGGCAGCATGGCAGGCTCAGCTATAGTTGACCTCTGCCCGGTACCTCCCCCGTTGGATTCGGTTCCAAGCGTTTCCTCAGGTCCAACTTCGGGCTGAGCTCGGTCTCGGCTCCTACCATGGCTGCTTCTATCGTTGGCTCCTTCGAAGAAGGAAGATCTTTGTCGCCTCTGAGATCCTCCAGATTGGGACTCACCCCATGATTCAGTGTTGCGGTTGGACTCTTCAGCATCCCTTAAGCGTGACATGAGTTGGTTCACCAAGGCTTCCTGTTGGGATGTGAGGCGGTTAGTCACTTCAGCCACAACCCTATCTAGATCTGCCCTAGTAATTGCTGCCGGCTGTTCCGTGGCAGGGGTTGTCAGATTTGCCTGACCTTCATTTGGTACTGCTGTTGGAATGGGACGATTTACTTGATCTGTGACCACCGGATCTGGAATACTGCTGGTTGCGATGTTTTTTTCTTTGTTAACATCTTTCTTCTGCTTGGGAGGCATATTTTCCAAGCAATGAGCGATGTTGTTAGGAAGAAGGTTAAGTGGGAGAAGCTGAAGTCCGGAGTTCACCTTCTCAGTGAAAGAACCAAAAATGTTTGCACAAAAAATGGGCAAACACCTCCAAGTCGTATGATTTAGTTGATTTTATGTTGTTTTTAGTGATCTGCGTGATTTATACAAATACATAAGAAGCAGGGACTAAACTGTAAAAGACACACAATTTATAGTGGTTCGGCCAGAATGTGCCTACGTCCACTTTATATGTTATTCTCCTTTACTATTCAGATTACAAGTACAAAGCTTTGATACAAGTATATGAAAGTTGTTTGAAAGTTCTATCCGTGCTTGAGCTCTCAAACTTGTCCGCCATTGTTGTTCCCCTACCCCTCTATTTATAGAGTGAGGCTAGGAGCAGGGGTTCTGGATGTATATAGCTGCTGGTGGGCCTGGGCTGATGCAATCTGGCCTGGCAACGTCGGTTCGGCAATGCCTTGGTTTGGTATTGCTTTGGTCCGGTGGTAGATGGTTGGAGCTGAGACCTTGGTCCGGTAGGTTTGGTGGGACTTTGGTCCGGTGGCAGGTGGAGTGGCTTCTGGTTCGGTAGTAGGTAGAGTGGCTTCTGGTTCGGTAGCAGGTGGAGTGGCTTCTGGTTCGGTAGCAGGTGGAGTGGCTTTTGGTTCGGTAGCAGGTGGAGTGGCTTCTGGTTCGGTAGTGATGGAGTGGCTTCTGGTTCGGTAGCAGGTGGAGTGGCTTCTGGTTCGGTAGCAGGTGGGGTGGCTTCTGGTTCGGTAGTGATGGAGTGGCTTCTGGTTCGGTAGCAGGTGGGGTGGCTTCTGGTTCGGTAGTGATGGAGTGGCTTCTGGTTCGGTAGTGATGCTTTCTTCTTTCTGGCTCGGTGATGGTGGAAACGCACCCAATAGGCGTAGTAACCAAAGCAACCACAGAAACAAGCGTTGAAGCAGTTGAAATGGCAATAGGCCCCGGGACTGGAGAAATTGGCAGTTCGACGGGCAAAGTGGATGGACCTATAAGGTCAAAAAGGAAAACATTTAATTCATCTTATTCTTGCGGGGTGAGCTAAAAATCCTCAAACTGGGGAGAAACGAGGAAGTTACCTGCATCGGAAGTGTGACCGTGAATCTCAACCTCATACTTCCTACCGTTTACTTCTCTTGATGGTTGCACGATCTTAGGCGAAGTTTCAGGACCACCAAAGGCTTCAGAGATACCTGTTGAAGAAGCAGACAACAAAGCGACACCGGCCAAAGCTGGATTGATTCCTGCCTGATCATGAGCCTACTTGGATGATTCGCCAGGCCCAGAACTGAAAGGCTCCGATAGTGCTTTAGCAGCTATAATTGCGGTAGCATCAGTGGCTTCTCGCTCTCTTTCCACCCAAATATTCTCTCGGCCCTCTACCAAAGCCTTCTTTGATTCTTCGTTAAGATAGGAATCCTCTAACTCTTGTTCGGTGTATGCATCTCCAACTTCTCAAAAACAAGCCAGGACTTTTTCTCAAACCACAACAAGAGTACGTAGGAATTTGGGATCCAGATAGCATAGGCTTCCCTGATGCAAAAGGAAGTTGACGTAGAAATTCAAGATGGTGTCATCCATCTTCTCCGTCTTTCTTTTGAAGGTATCCTGCAACTCCAAGTAACCCGCCGTCATGGTAGCCTTCTCAACTTCAACTTTGGTCTTTTTAGCATCGAGTTGCGCAACTCTTTCCTAAAGCGAAGCAATCACTTTGGCCTAGTCAGAGATGGTCTTATCTCAGGATTCCACCATTCCCACATAATCAGTAATTGTCTTTTTATGAGCTTCGATGGTTTCATCATGAATAGATATAGTTTTCTTCTGAGCTTCGATGATCTTGTCTTAAGTTTCAAGCACCTTTTTCAGTTTAACCTCATCAGCATGGGCTTTCTTGATTTCAGCTCTGAACATGATCTCAATTTTTGCATGAGCCTCTTTCAATTCCTTCAATAAGCTAGCATTGTTCTTACTCTCTCGAATGGCTGCATCCTTTTCCTTTTTCAATTAATCAATTCCAGCGTCATGTTCCATCAACATCCTTTCGTAATCATCCTTTTTTGACTCGAAAGAAAGGATCTCTTGATAGTTGCTACGGTTTGTGTCCACCAACTGCTGACATAATTTCTCCCATCCTTCAGCTTAATCCAAGTCGCTTTGAATCGCCTGGAGATGGGGCATATAAGAATCCTTATGAATCAGACATAGGTCATGATCGAATTTAATTCCCTTCATAAACCATCTGGGGAGTGCGACTTCAAGCTTAGGTGGAGTAGACGGTAGAATATAAGCCGGTCTCCTGGCGGCGGCTTGAAGAACCAGAAGCAAGAACTACATGGGTTGATGGAGTCTGGGTTGATAGAGCAACTTGAACAGTAGAAGTCGGAGCTTCAATTCCAATAGAGACTGGAGCTGAGGAAAATGCTTGGTGCTCGGAAGGAAGAGAACCACGATCTACCTTCAAATTTTTGGGTGGCTCTTCCCGATCATCAGGAGTCTTCCTCTTCTCATAGCCACCCTTATTAAGTCTGCCTCGGTCCCTGTCATCTTGACAATGATCTTCTACTTCCTAATCTTTTCACCTTCTCCATTCTTCCTCAGTTCCTCGAGGCTGATGGCGATTTGAAGTCCGTCTTGATCCACGTTGTGCTTCTGTAAATTGTTCAAGGTCTACATAAAGCCCACGGCCTCCCGTAGTACTTAATATAAAAAATAACGAACTTTAGCGATAGAAAATGAGATCAAATAATGTTGTATATGAGTGTACATGACCCAAGTGGAATGTGTAACGTGTCGTAGGCGGCCTAAAAGGACTTCACAAAATGGATCAGGAAGTGGCTACAGTGGGAGTCGGGCTTACTCTACACACAACATGATCGGGGTGAGAAGACAATCCCGCGAACTCGAAATCATCTCCCATGAGTTCATCGATGTCTACATAAACATTGCTCAAGTCCCTAAAGTTGATGGCGGTTTCCTTAGGCAGAAAACCATGAAGTCGTTCAGCTGCCGGAGGAGCATCTTTAGCAATAATCTCTTGGGGAGGCAAATCCGGTAGAATAGGACTCATTCTCGGAGTTCCGTCACATGATTCGAAGTTTCCTTCATAGAACTTGCATCAAATTCCTCATCATTAGAAGAGGAATCATAGCTACTCCGGCTCTCAATTTTACCCTCCTCCTTTTCCGTGATCACTGCGGCATTGCCTTCTTGCTGCTTGAACTCCTCTTCCCCCTCCTCCGAGATCGAGGGCATCCTAAACTGGCAACTGGCTCCGGTCATAACACTTTTTCCTTTATGAACTTCTTTAGTTGATCCACTGAATGTACCTTCTCCTTCTGGTAGACCGCCCTCTTTGAAATCGTACGATGAAGAAGTGGCGCGTGTTTGAATCCTAGAATGGGAAGGTGATGGAACTTCAACGATGACGGCAGATCTCCCAGGATGTAGTAACCCGTACCGAAGCAAATTTTCATCTGTTAGCAAAGACTTGACCGATCTCTCTTTAGCGTCTATGGGCTCTAGAGTATGGAAGATAGGATCAAGTGATGAATCTTTGTTGGCCTTGGAATAACTGCAAGGGGGTATTCAGTCTATTAAAATCCCACACCATTGTATTAAATCTCAACAAGTAAAAGAGAAGACTTACCCCCTGCCATCCAAAGATGATTAAATCCCTTAGGACACCTAACGAAAAAATATTAGGTCTTAAACTGGGACAAGTTACTTTGAAGCTGCAACACAATTTTGCGGTTTCTTTGAGCCTTGATAATCATAAGGGATGGACATTCATCTCTCTCCTTGAATGAGAGGAACTATCTTAGCTCATTAAAGCTTGGGGCATGGTTGAATGTCCGTATATACAGAACGTGAAGCCAGGTCAAAATTGCATATCTGTTAGGATGAATCTAAAATGGAGCTATTCCCGAATTCAGAAGAGTTTCTCTCAAGAAATGATTGAAGCGAGACACTGCTCCATTCAAGCACATGTACTGATGGTAGGCGGTGTACCCCGACGATGGCATGTGTTCAAACTCGTTTTTTAATGGAAGGCGTAAGTCATCATCCAGGATGCCATGTTGTAAACAAATGTTGTGCAAGTCTTTAGCAGAAATTACAGTGGAAGCTCTCCATGGAGGATTGAGTAAAACTCTAAAGTTCGAAGAGGTTCGATATATAACCAGACCAACCGGTACCAGTTGACCATATTTGGTCGGTGGTGTCGAAGAAGTTGGCGCTGCTGGAACTATTTGCGAAGGCATAACTGATGTCGATTTAGCTTCCGAGAGTGCCGAGCTTCCTTCACTGGATTTACATCGAGATGACGAGTGCTTCATTCTATATAACATAACTTGTATCCAACATGGTTAGATGATTCTATTCATAACTAGAAATTCCCCTATTCTTAACACTTGAATTCCGAAAACATGCTGGCTTGTGCTAACTCGTCAGATTTCAAGCGTTAACTGGGGCAAGTGCAGTGTGTTATCTATGTGGGATGGGCTCGGTGTCCTGAACACTACGAACGCTCTATCCTGTGTAGATAGTCCACTCGCAGCGGAAAAAGGAAAAAATCTTTTTGTATCGTTCATTAATATTATACCTCCTACACTTATCCGTTATTGATTAATGATTGATAATGAATCTGATGTTTGAAGCAACATGGAAAGCCCTTTCTATTTTAGGTACACCAACTATGCAATAACAGAAACAATCCAAAGTGAGCAACTATAGATCGATGAGTCCGAATTGAGTAGAGAATTCTCAGTATAAGTCGATTTTAATTCTTTGGAAAGTGATAACAGCACGAGCTACATACAAGATGCTAGCTTAAGCTATTAACACCTCCCGAAAAACCAAAATCAACCCGCAAGACACCGTGCCGGGATCGACGGTGTAACTCGGTGCAAGTTAATTCTTACTTTGTGGATGAAGATAGCAAAACATGTCAAGCACCGGGGCAAAACCCTGGCTTCGTTCCGTGAAGAATTCAAGACTCGGTTTACTATCTTCTTCCATAAGGTCACAATTGGCTCAAATTTTCCACTACATCCATCACCAACACAACTTCATCACCAATCGCTAATATAATGCCAAAATCGACATCGCCAACCTCAAGTCAGAAGGCAAATGCGGTCAATTTCAAGTCGTTGGCGATCGAAGCTGGGCTAGATCGGTAGCGATTCAAGCAGGCAACATTCCAAGTGCAAGGGATTGGCTTAAGGCGACATCGAAGTTAAGTGAGGTCGGCAGTAGAGAGCTTCGGTGACGGAGATCAATGACGGCGATGGCAAGGACAAACTTAGGGTTTAGTCATGAGTTCACAAGGAAAGTAGCTCGGTTCGCAAGAAGAGAGTGAAATAATGAAGGATTGGCTCAGATGAAGTTAAATAAGAGATTGAGTGAAAAAAATCGACTAAGTCTTTGGATCGCTAGCGATCCATAGCCTATGGATTGCTAGCGATTCATCGAGTTGCAATCGATTTTCTCTAAACTTGCCAAGCATGATCTAAGTGTTGTTTGCAAGCATCTAGAATGTTGTAGGATTGAAATTGATTTATTGTTACAAGCAACGATGATTCACATCGAAAACTCAATAGACAGCTGAATAGCCAAAGTTAAATTCGCACGATAGCCTCAACACGATCAATAAACTTCACAAAGTGGGAACTCAAGATTAGTTAGTTCCAGAGCACGCCTTGCTTCCAACGAAGTCATACTCTAGGGGGCAAATGTTAACCAGCTTTTTAATCCAACATAATTGAATAGGAGTTAGAACATCCATGTCGAGTCAAAACAACTCAAGAATTAACCAAAAGGACCAGAAGAAGAAGTTAAGAAAGACCCAGGAGGAAAAATGTAGAAATAGGCTAAGGAGATGGATCGCTAGCGATCCATAAGGACTGCTCATGGATCATCCAAACTTGCATCACAAACCAATATCTTTTCTATGGATGTTTATCAAGTTTTATGGTATTCCAAGCAAGCTAGTTTGAGAAGTGAGCATTCATCTGATTTCAATCATAGTTCAATCCAACCTGTACATGAATTACCATCAAAACTAGGCAACTAGTTATAAAATTACATGGAGGGCAACTACATAAAGCCGAGGAAAGCAACCCAAATAAAATGATCCAAAAATACCCTAAGTACATGGATCGCTAGCGATCCATGCCCTATCCATTAGGTTAGGTCGAATCGTTATGAGATTTTTGGAGCATCTTCATATCATCAAGTGTAGACTTCTAGCAAAGCGGCCTAGCCCAATAGCTCTCCAATCCCTATAAATACAGTCCTACTTGCAACATAAACAAGATCTTCTAGATTGGCTGCTGGAACTTTGCAGAGATTATTCTTCACACTTCTCCATCTACACAATAGTCATCTAGGGGTTCACTATGATTCTCCAGTGAACTCTTATAATTGTGACTTGATCTATCTTAGAAAATTCAATCATATGGTAATCCGATTCTTGTAATAGTAGTCGGTTAATAGAAAGTTATAAAGTGGACATAGGCTTCATTAACAGCCGAACCACTATAAAAATCTTCTTGTCTTTTACTATTTCTACTCTTTTTACATTTATTTTCTATATTATTATTTTGTAAGAATAGGGCTATCGCTTTCACACTCAATTTAGGGTGTTGATCCATTTTTTGGGTTAACACTCTTCAACCATTGGTTCCTTCCCTTCTCTCCTCCCCTCACTTTCATTCTCCTCCTAAAATGGCCGCATTTCGATTCCTTCGTCCCTTTTTCTCAAGACATCAACAACCACTGGCTCTTCAGCTCCCCTTCTAGGAGGCTCTTTGGCATGCGCCATGCCCAATGGCCCTTCAACATCCCTCCGAAGATTTACGCCAGAGCCGCGAGTGGGGATGGAAGTTTGGATAGGCACTCTAGAGCTGCTGGGTGGACGCGATTCAGTGATATCATATCTATTCTGGAGAAGCAGGCCACATCATCTAAGATTTTCATTCGTCGGGTTGTTTGCTCAAAAGTTGGATAAACACCTCTAAATTTGATTTTTTAGTCAAGTCTCGTTTGATTTGATTGATTTGGCGTTTTTAAATGTTCCAACATGTAAGGGAATGAATTTCAGCAAGTGCAAAGACAGTTCACAAGTTCAAAGTTCAGAAAGCTGATAAGGAAAGTAAATAACATAGAGTTTTATAGTGGTTCAGCCCGAATGTGCTTACACCCACTTTCCATCTTATTATTCTCTCTTTGATTTGATTACAAGTACAAGATTATTCGAAAAGAGTAAAAACTTTAAGTAGCCAAAGTGATGAATTTTCAGTAGAGTTTTCTCTCTTTTTCTCCAAAAAATCTGTCCCCGTTGTTGTTGAGAAGCACCGGTATTTATAAAGTGGAGTTGTGAAGTGTGGAGGAGAAGTTATATCTTATTGAGTTTGGTTTGGCATTTGAGTCAGGGACAGTTGGATCGGCATTTAGGTTAGGAAGTTTGCTTGGTTTGGTGGGCCTTTTTTGCTTTGGTTCGGTGATCCTACCTTGGAGTACCTTACTTGCTGGTCCAAACATTTGATTCAGCATGTTTGTCATACTGGACCAAATGTTTGGTCCGGCAATTGATGTGTTGTGCCGGACCAAATACTTGGTCCGGCATATTAGAGAATGCCGGACTAAATGTTTGGTCTGGCATCTCTAAGGATCCCGAACCAGATACTTGGTCCGGTATACCATATGATACCGGACCAAATATCTGGTCCGGCATGCCGGTCCATATGTTTGGTTTGGAATTTTTGCAAATGCCGAACCAATTCCAAACCAAGCATCTAGTCCGATAATTCTGTTTTCTGTACCCCTGCTTGCCTTTGCCTCCTTCTTCCTTCGCTTGCCAGAAAACAGATCCAACACTTGCCCCCCAAAGTATGTTGTGTAACTGCACAACATGCTTTGTTTTTGGTTTGGCGTTGGGCTTGCACCACCGAATGAGACTGGTGACCATTCTTCTTCCCCTCTTTTTCCTTTAAATACGCCTTCGTTCCTTCACTCTTTTACTTTCACTTTCTCTTAATCAAATTTCTTCAACTCTACTAGGTCGACTATAAGTGATTTAAGCTCGTTTTCTTCTTGTTCGAATTCGGCATTTCTCGTGCCAACATAGCTTGAGGTATGCCTATTTTAATTCGATTACCTGCTATGAGAGTTCTATGGTTTTGATGTGTAGGAGAGTTTTAGAGCAGGGTTGGGTGATTTCGGTCTTGAACGAGTGCCCGAATGATTATAGCATTTTGATGGTTGTGAGGAATGGTAGATTGAGAGATGTTATTTGGTTGATAGAACGTGAGAGGTTGTGATCGATTTCATGTAGGGTCATCTGCCCATCAGGTGTTCGATATATTGTTTGACCGGCCAATGGTTATTACTTGGGTGTTGAAAGCATAGGTTGGTTATATCAGTCTCATTTGCAATCTGAACCCGTATTGTGTATTGTCTAGGTATAATGCTAAAACCAAGAATAGTTAAGGTTGTAGGGGGGTGTGTGCCTTGGGTCTGCAGTTGAGGATTTTGGTTCGGCATTTGTCATAGGATAATACAGAACCAGATTTGTCGAGCGCATTGTTTTTGAGTTTGCCGAGCCAAAAGTAAGTCTTCCCACAAGATGGTTAGGCTAGGGGTATGGATTCAATTGGGCTAGACAGATAGGAGATTTCCATGCATGTTTTAACTTCTGTTTATGATTTGGACCTCCGCTTGACTTTCATTTTCTTGCACAGGAAATATGTCTTCAAGACGTGAGCTTCGTTCCAAGTTTGTTGCTTCACAGCCTGCCGGGCCTGGTCCTTCTTCTTCTGATACTCCAGGCAATCCTCCCAGATAACCTAGTTCTGCATACTTTTTGGTGGAAGGCTATGCTTCTAATCAAACGCTGGTTAGGCCTTCGGAGTGTTATCCCACCGTGTTGACGATAGAGAAGCTGAACTATATAGCTACTACATTTGGGATAGATCGTCAGGACATGATATTACCTAGTCCAGATGATAAAGCATGTTTTCCCCCAGGCGGGTATATGGCATATGCAAGTATCATTGTATGTGCGGGGCAATTCCTCCGCTTACCAACTGGATTGCTAACTTCATTATCTTTTTGAAGGTCGCTCCCATGCAACTTCAGCCGAATTCTTATGCTATCCAGACATGTTTATACCTGATATTCATGAAGCGGTATCGGAGACCCCCCACCCATAGAGAGATCAGATATCTGTATAACGTGAGGAGTTATCAGAAGTGGAGTCCTTTTATTAGTTTAGAGTTCACCCACAAATTCAAACTCGTCCTGGATCTATATTCTAAGTTTGGTATGTTCAGGAGGGAATATTTCTTTATAAGCGACGATACCGTGGCCCAACGTGCTTTTACTTCTAGCTGTAAGTTATCATATTATCTCTTCTAAGCTTTCTGTCGACTTGGCTTCTTATTGCTTCATAATTTTCAGGTTGTGTGAAGGCAGCAGAGGATGACGGCTTGAAAAAGATGGCCAAGGAAATATTGGCTATCCTAGAGGCTGAGCGGGAAGCGTCATTCCTACTCCGTGATGCAGCCCACCGTTTCTACAACTTGATCGGCCCTAGATAGTCCATGTAAAAGATTAGGCCAAGTTCGACTGAGAAAGCAGCAGGAGCTGAAGGAGACGGGGGTGATGGAGACAAAGGCAAGGGAACAGATGAGGAGGGTGGTGCGGCTGAAGCCCCGGAAAAACTGAGACATAAGAAGAGTGTAGTTCGTCCTCCCCACTTGGGGAAATCTCTACGTATTCGAGATGCTCCTTCCCCTGGCGACGAGGGAGGTTCTTATTTGGGAGGAGAAAGTGAAGGGGAGGAGAGATCGGGGAGCGACTTTGAAGCAACGAAAGGAGATGTTCATGTATCTCCAGACGTTGATATTATAAGCAACGAGGGATTGGGCGTGGATCCTTTAAAGAATGCCGAGGCTGTGTGAGAGTGGCCCGAACAGTTGGAACAATTCGAGCCAGTCCTAGGGCCGACTCCTGCCGCTGATTTTTCCCAGGAAAATGTGGCTCCGGGTGATTTGAGCAGAATACCGCCTCTTCTAGTACAAGGTGGAGTGGGAATCGGTGAGGAATTCGGGCTTTCCCCAGGTACTTTTGATTACTATATAGATTTTGAGATACTTCTTGAGAACTTTTTATTTTGTGATGGGTCCCAGCCTCCACCTGCTCCTCAATCCAATGAAGTCTGGTCACCGTGTGTTCTCCTTCTTTTGAGTGGAGTCCCGTCCTAGTGTATTCCCTTCTTGAGTGAGACCCACCCCGGTCACATAATCTAGTTTATCCTAAGGGTTTGTAGTAGCTTGTAGTGTCCTAGTGTCTTGAGTGTTTTCATTTTTATGCTCACTCCACTTCTTGGTTCTAATGTTGTTGCTTGTATTCCAGGAAAAAGGAGGAATCCAAGGAGGAATGAACTGTCCAGGTGGCTTGAGCAGTTCAAACGGATGAAAATGGCTTTCATTTCTTCCAAGGCCACTTTTCAGGAGGAAAAAACTGTGCGAGAGAACATTAGGGAGACCTCGTCAGGCCCGGATAAGGGAGAGAGCCGTGAGCTGTCCAAGAAACATGCGAGGTCCCCGAATAAGGAAGCCACCTCCCCTGGTTCCCAAACTTCCTCCCGCCGTCGCCGTCACTATCAGATGGGTTCTGAAGTGCACGAAGTTACAGATGAGTTGGGAGAGGGAAATGTTGACCCTTTTTTCTCGGATTATCAGTAGCCGATGCGGAATCCCTTTGAGAGTCATCCTGATATAAATCCCGACTACGCGGGTCATCGTGCGGCGGATCCTGACACCGAGTTCCTTTTACCTCGAGATCCCTTGTCCGGATCCTAGATGAGGCGAAGACCCTTAATTTTGCTAACTTGACAACGAGGATGGTCCAGATTATAGATGATACCAGAAACATTGTTGATTATCAGTCCAGTTTGGCCAAAGCTAGTGAAGAAGTCGGGAGCGCCAATGTGCGGTTTCGTCTAGAGATGGAGGATCTTCGCAAGGCGCTCGGGGAGAAATAGGCTAAGTTAGAGGAAGTCGAAGCATCCCGCGCCTCCGAGATAACAAAGGCCGAGGAAGAGGCAAGGAAAGAGGCTGCCGACCTATACAAGACACATATTAACATGGCTATTGGTTCAATGGATGAGGCTCGGCAGAAGGATCTAGAGCGAATCCGCTCCTTTAAAGGGAAAGTGAAGAAATTGGAAGAGGCCTTAGTTGAGCTTAAGGAGTCTCGAGGCAGGTGGAAAAAGAAGAAGGACTCATATCAGGCTGAGATCGACAGGTTGAAGGAGGAGCATGCTCAGTTGAGGAGAGATAAGGAGAAGTACATGAATAAGGTGGTAGCCCTCCAGACCAAAGTCGATAAATCCAGCGATTTTTGTGACACAGTCAACCAAATGCTGAAGGATACTTATTATATGTTCTGGAAAGAAAGGAACCTTCAGTGGATGGATGACTACCCTCAGGTGATGGCAGGAATCCATGCCCGACTTATCTAGGAGACCAAGGCCGTAGTCGCGCAAGAAGAAGGGGCTGTGTACGCCGTTGGGATGGTGAACAACTAGTTCACAGTGGAGGAGACCAAAGCCATTGCCAAGGGGTATGAGCTGCTGGATGAGGACGAGGATGATGAGGACGGCTCGGATCTCGAGGGGCTTCGTGATCCACGTCACGTCACTGTAGGTTTCTCGTCTTTTTTACTTTAGCTCTGCCATTACCTATTCTGGAATGCAAAACTTATGATTATTTATACTTGCACTGTGCAGGGATGTCTTCGAGGAAAATTGGTTCTTCGCGAAAGGAAGGCGAGTCTCTTGAGCAATCTGAGTTCCCGAAGGACATGGCTGGAGGGAGCGGGCCTAGCGGCAAGGATGTCCCCCCTTCTTAGTCGAGGAGATTTCCTTTTCCCTTCTTTGCATGTATTTTTGGAGGATGTATGGACGTTCTGCATATGTATATAAATATAAGCGATAAGCTTTGTATGAGAAAAATTTAACGTTGTACTGTTCAACTTCTGTTTTTTGTATGTTTATCTGGGATGACTTTTGTGATGCATGATTTTTATAGTCTGCTCTGTCTATTTGTGAACTGTTTACGACTTAGTTAATTGTTATAGTGTTCAGAGACGCGGAGAACTATAAAAGCACTGTTATATTCAAGGCCGATCATGAACGATAACTACTCGGGCTAATGCCCGTGTCGTGAGTATTATTCGATTTATCGTTGCCGGCGTGTGTAATGCCGATCGTCAAGTGCGAACTACCCCTGGCTGCAGCCACGCCTTAATCGTGGGGCTTATAATCGGTTCGCAGTTGCCGGCAAGCCAAACGCTAATGATGAACCGCCTAGGCTATAAATTATGCCTAATTCGTGGCTTATGGTCGGTTCATCGTTGCCGGCTTGGGGGTGCCGATCGTCAGTGGTGAATTGCCAAGGCTTGTTTCATGCCCTTTATCATCGCTATCTTACTTCCACTGCTGCCGGCGAGTGTCTGTGATTGCTCGCAGTAGGAAAAGTCATTAGATACAATAATTAAACGAAAGAACATTTAAATAAGATAAGTAATGTAAGACACAAGATTTTTATAGTGGTTCGGCCGAAATATGACTACGTCTACTATCTTTCTTTTATTGCTTTAGTACATGTTTCTTTACAGCTCAAGAGAAGTAGCAGCGGAGGTGTTGGAGATTCCATGCTTTCCCAAACACCACTCCATCTACTGTTGACAAGATGTAAGCTCCATTGTGAAGATCCTTATGAATAACAAACGGCCCTTCCTAAATTGGATCTAGTGCTCCGGGTCGTGGGAAGACTTGTTTGAGTACCAAGTCTCCTTCCTGCAGTGTTCGAGGCTTCACCTTAAAGTTGTACTGCCTTGACACTTTCTGCCTATGGGCGGCGGTTTTGAGGGCCGCGTCGTTTCTTTTTTCCTCGATCAGGTCAAGTGACATGTTCAAGAGCTCCTTGTTTTCTTTTGGATTGCAATGTATCTTGCGGTGCGAGGGAACGACTATCTCGACGGGGAGCATGGCCTCGGTTCCGTATGCCAATGCGAATGGTGTGTGCCCTGTCGTGGTCTTATAAGAAGTTCGGTGGGCCCATAAGGCGGTAGGCAGTTCATCGACCCATGCCGCCTTGGACTTTTCTATCTTCTTCTTGATTAGTGTCTTTAACACCTTGTTCACGGCTTCGACTTGTCCATTCACCTGGGGATATGCTACAGCAGAAAATCTTTGGGCAATCCTTGTTCATGGCACAAATTGGAGAATTCTTCACTGTCGAATTGAAGTCCGTTATCCGATATGATTTTTTGCGGCACCTCATACCTGCACAGGATGTTACGTATTAGGAAGTTTTTCACTTTGGTAGACGAAATTTTGTTTAAAGGCTCCGCTTCCACCCATTTGGTGAAATAATCCACTGCCACTATAGCGAATTTGCTCCTCCTCGACCCATGGAGTTCCCCGATTAGATCAATTCCCCAGACGGTAAAGGGCCAAGGGCTGACCATCTAGATTAAACCGATAGGTGGCAATCTTGGGATTTTGACAAATCTTTGGCATTTATCACATTTCCTGGCAAACTCGGTCGCATCCTTGTTCAGTGTGGGCCAAAAGTATCCATAACGCAGGATCTTTCTGGCTAGAGTTTGCCCTCCGGTGTGGTGCTACAACTTCCTTGATGTATGTTGTTAAGGATATATTTTGCTTCGTTCTCGGTGACACACCTTAGTATCGGATTGGAAAAACCGCGACGGTACAACATGCCATTCAGGATGGTGTAGCGGGATGCCCTCCTCAAGATTCTCCTGACTTCGTTTCGATCTGCTGGTAAGGTTCCTTCTTGTAAGTACCTAACGATGGGGGTCATCCATGTCTCCTCCTTGTCTGTGATTGCTGTGATTTGCAGACACTCGAAAATTAATGTGGATTGTCTCATAACGGGGGTTGCCCCCGGCATTGGTTTGGTTCTTATGCTTGCCCCTTTGGTGAGGGCATCCGCCTCTTGATTTTCCCCTTGCGGGAAGTGTTTTATTACATAGTAGTCTAGCTCATCAAGGAGGGTTTTGGCCTTTTTGAAATAGGACGCAAGCTTTTGTCCGCAAGTTTGGAATTCTCCAAGGATCTGGTTAACAATTAGTTGTGAATCGCTATGCACACATATTGATTTAACTCCTATTTCTTTAATGATTTCTAAGCTGGCTATTAGTTCCTCGTATTCAGCTTCGTTATTGGTTGCAGCGAACTCTAGTCTCAGGGCATAGCTTAATTTCCTTCCCCAGGGTGTAACTATTATGACACCTGCCCTCAAGCCGAGCTCGTTCGATGCTCCATCAACGAATATATTCTATTTGACAGCTTCCTCAATCCTTGCCGCAACCTCCTCGTCTCACATTGTGAACTCAGCTATGAAACCAGCCAAGGGTTGTCCCTTAGTTGCGGTGCACGGGTTGTAAGTAATGTCATATTGGCTCAACTCAATGCACCATTTTAACAGTCGCCCTGACTTGTCCGGTTTATGTAGGACTTGCCTCAAAGGTTGATCCGTTAGAACTTTAATGAAGTGCGATTGAAAGTAGTGTCGAAATTTCATGGATGCTATCAGCAAACAGTAAGCCAATTTTTCGATCTTTGGGTATCTAGCTTCTACCCACGTGAATCTCTTGCTAATGAAGTATACCGGTCTTTGGATACGATCATCTTCTCACACCAATGCGGCACTTATTGTGTGGAAGGATACAGCTAGGTATAGGTAGAGGCTTTCTCCATTTAGCGAAGTGGAGAGTACTGGAGGCTTCTGTAGATGTTCTAGCAGACTCCGAAAAGCTAAGTAACACTCAACGGTCCATTCAATTTTTCCTTTGTCCTTTTTGAGGGCTTCGAAGAATAGGACGCACTTGCCCATGGCCTTGGATATAAACCTGTTGGGATTTTGACGTCTTTCAAAGCTTGTACCTTTTCAAGATTCGCCTCTATTCCTCTAGCATGCACAATGAAACCTAAGAATTAACCTGAAGACACCCCGAAAGAGCATTTAGAGGATTCAGCTTCATTTGGTATTTGCGTAATATTTGGAACATCTCATCTAGGTGGCTCAAATGATCCGTTACTCTTCTTGATTCGACAAGCATGTCATCGACATAGACTTCCATGGAGTGACCAATTTGCTGCTCAAACATCTTATTAACTAGACATTGATAGGTAGCGCCGACGTTCTTAAGCCCGAAGGGCATGACCTTGTAGCAATATAGGCCTAGATCCGTAATGAAGCTGGTATGTTCTTGTTCTGGCACATGCATGGGGATCTGGTTGTACCCTGAATATGCGTCCATGAATGAAAATAACTCATGCCCTGCGGTTTCGTCTACTAGTTGGTCGATTCGAGGTAAAGGAAAACAGTCTTTGGGGCAAGCATCATTGAGGTTGGAGAAGTCAATGCAACTCCGCCATTTCCCATTAGGCTTTTTCACTAAAACCGTGTTAGAGATCCATTTTGGGTAAATGGCTTTGAAGATAAAACCGTTGGTGAGTAGGTTCTTCACCTCTTCGTTAAGAGCACTCGACCATTCTATCTCCATGCTTCTTTCCTTTTGTTTGATCGGGATCTTGGCTGGGTCAATATTGAGGGAATGACAAGCTACTTCTGGGGATATTCCCACCATGTCGTCGTGGGTCCATGCGAATAAATACAAGTTCTTGCGTAGAAATCCTATCAGTTGGATTTTTAGGTTTTGGTTCAACTGAGACCCTATCTTCAAAAGCTTGTTTTGTCATGTTCGTCTACTATTACATGTTCCATAGCCTCCACGGCCTCGACCTCCTCCTCTCTATCTCTAGGGTCCAACTCATTAAAAGGGTCACTAGTATATTCGAGAGGAGGAGCCTTCTTTGATTGCTATGGTTCTGCAGTTTTGGCGCAGAGGACGACCCCTACGCTTTTACCTTTTTCCTTCTTTTTGTTTTGGTGGAGTTCTATCATGTAGCAATCACGAGCCGTGTCTTGGTCGCCTTCTACCTCTCCTATTCCGTTATCGGGAATTTCATCTTGAGGCACCACGGGGCCAAGACTATCTGGAAATCTGACAACGCAGGCCTCCCTAAAAATGCATTATAAGCAGAGTTTCCATTTACCAACACGAATGTTTGCTTTCGGATGATGGATCGGGGGTGACTTCCCAGCTCAACAAACAAGTCTAACTGTCCAAGTGGCATGTAGCCTCCCCCGTGAACCCGTGTAAGGGCTTATTGCATGGGGATACATCTTTCATTGATAACTTCATTTTGTTAAAGGCATATTTGAACAAAATATTCACTGAGCTTCCTGTATCAACTAGGATGCGGAACACCTCTGTCGAGCCGATCTAGGTGGAGATAACTATGGGATCGGTATGCGAATACTGCTTTCCAACCAAATCTTCATCGCTGAAGGTTATGTTGGTCCTTTCTTTCTGTTTTGGGATGCGTCCTTCAGTAATGGAATGAACATATCCTTCCCTATCTTTCAAAGACTGTCCGTACCTCTCCATCTCGGCCCAACTTCCGTCGACCACATGCGGGCCTTCAGATATGGTATGGACAACTATCTTTTCCTGGTTGGAGCGGCTTATTCCTGCTCATTCTTTGTTGTTTCCTTGCAGATGCAGCTTAGGTCCCTCATGGACTGGAGTGAGAGAGTTGTGTCTTTGCTGCACGTACCGTTTCAGTTTCTTTTTTTGGATGTACTCCTCAATGAGATTCCGCAAATGCTGACATTCTTCGGTGTTATGCCCATGAGACTTGTGGAAGCGACAATATTTTCCTGTTCTAATTCCGGCTTCTGAATCTTTATGGCGGGCGTTTGTATTTTAATTCGTATTGAGTAGCTAGGTAAATGTTCTCCACAGTGTCATTCAAAGGAGTGTATGAATCAAATCTCGACCCGGGTCTGTATCGTCGCTTATTGCCCTTTTCAGTTCCCGAGCTGCCTTGATGGTTACTTTTTCCTTCGTTGTTTGGCTTACTCCCCTCTCCTTGGGGTTGGGCACTCATGTTTCCTGGATGCTAGAACCCCCTGTAGGTTGCTCACTATGAGCCGTCGCGTCTTCCAATCTCATGTATTTTTCGGCTTCATGAAAGAATTCTTGAAGAGTTAAAGGCTTTTCCTTCGTCAAACTTCTTGCAAGCTTTGAATTGGAGTGGACACCTCCGCATAGTGCCATCAGGGTAAGTCTTTTATCTACATTTTGTACTCCTGCTGCAGCAGCATTGAAATGGGTAAGATATTGCTGTAGTGGTTCTCCAGATTTCTGTTTTACGTCTGACAAGGAATAAGCATCTCTGGGCTGTTCCACATGGATTCGGAATTGAATTATGAATTTTTCCTTCAACATTTCCCAAGAGCTAATGGAGCCATGAGGCAGGAGAAAAAACCATGTGGTTGCTATGTATGACATGAACATCGGAAAACATTTACACAGCATACCCTTTGTTGCTCCATTCATGAGCATGTGCTGGGTGTAGCGCTGCAAGTGGATGATTGGGTCAGATGTGCCTTTGTAGAGATCCATAGTGGGCATCTTCCATTCTAGAGGAGTGGCTGTCGCTTCTATGTCCCTGGTGAAGGGGCTGGACACCCTTACCCCTATCCCTCTTTCGAGATGTTCGCGTCCGAGATATTCCCTGAAGAGGCATGTCATCCTCCCCTCGGATTTTGGGGCAGCCCTAGGAGAAGTGGGGGCTTCCCTTTGATGGCGTCTGGAACCTTGGTTGAGGCTGGATTGGCAATGATTGGGTCGATGCATGACATGGTCAGCCACAGTTGGTCCTTGCCTAGTGCCCCCTTGATTGGGCCCAGCTCTTGATGCTCTTTCAGGACCGGCTTCGGGCTGAGTCCTGGCTCGGCTTCGAGTTCTTGTATCTTCTTGATTGAGTTCTTCATTTACAGGGTATCTGTTTCGTCTATGCGACTCTCCGGATTGAGACACACCTCAAGATTCAGTGTTGTGAGTGGATTCCTCCGTGCCTCTCAAGCGTGTCATGAGTTGGTCCACTAAAGCTTTCTGCTGGGTGGCGAAGCAGTCATTCATCTCATTCAGACCCCATACAAATCTACTCGGGCGACGGCTGAATCTAGAGGTTGAGAGTGGGTAGCCGGGTTTTCTCGATCTTCTAGGATGAGGTTGAGTGTATTGGTAATGGCCGCGTTCTTACCCTTATCGGTGCTGCGCCTAGAGAGAGCCATGTTCTAACGTTGAGTTAAGGTTTGGAAGGATGGTAGATAGGAGAGTTTGACTCTCCACGTGGCTCGTTGTCAGTGAAAGCACCAAAAATGTTTGCTCAAAAGTTGGACAAACACCTCTAAATTTGATTTTTTTAGTTAAGTCTCGTTTGATTTGATTGATTTGGGGTTTTTAAATGTTCCAACATGTAATGGAATGAATTTCATCAAGTGCAGAGACAGTTCACAAGTTCAAAGTTCGGAAATCAGATAAGGAAAGTAAATAACACAGAGTTTTATAGTGGTTCAGCTCGAATGTGCCTACATCCACTTTCCATCTTATTATTCTCTCTTTGATTTGATTACAAGTACAAGATTATTCGAAAAGAGTAAAAACTTTAAGTAGCTAAAGTGATGGATTTTCAGTAGTGTTTTCTCTCTTTTTCTCCAAAAATCTATCCCCATTGTTGTTGAGAAGCTCCGGTATTTATAGAGTGGAGTTGTGAAGTGTGGAGGAGAAGTTATAGCTTCCTGAGTTTGGTTCGGCATTTGATTCAAGGATAGTTGATGTGCACGTAAATGTGCATATTTTTACCACCATATTTAATCTATTTAAATTAAATAAATGATCATATCGGGTATTTTAACTTGTTTAAACCAAAATTCAAATTATTTTCAAATTGTCACATATTCATCTTCGTATAGGGGTAATGGTCATTTTTATGCATTTATTAAATTGTGAAAATTTACTTGGAATTTTCTATGTTGTTTTGTAGGAAATTTGGTGAATTTTATAAGTGGTTACATGATGATATATGCATGCACAAGAGTGAAGAGAACAAATGAAGATGGAAATAATTCAAAGTGAAGATAATGGAGGACCCCACCTACCCACCTACCTTAATGTACAAATTAGAGGCTAATGCACATGCTTATAGAATTAATGGCTTCATGTACACTTAAATGAGGATTATTTGAAGCTAATGATTACTTGGCCTCCACACTTCCTAAGAGGGTATTTTGGGCATTCCCAAAAATATGAATTAGGGTTTAACACATGTATAAAATCCCTTTATGTTTCATGTAACCCTCTCCCTTTAGTCTCTCTTTAGTTTAGTTTAGGCTCACAAATAAACAAGCTCTTCTCTTTCTCTTCTCATGGCTACTTAGTCATTTTATTTCATGTACTTTTCCTTTTTTTTATGCAATGTAATTATTGTTTCCTTTTAATTACATGTTCATTCCCTTTCATGCTAGTAGTGTAGATTTTCTTTTATGCAATTAGAATAGTTTTCTTTCATTTTGCTTTCTTTTTGCTTTCATGTTGCAAGCTACATTTGTTAATCAAATGACAAATATGAGAGGCTAAACCCCTTCAATTTGGGGGTAATGAAGCTCTCTAATTATGTAGCTTCAACCATTTGTTAATTCATGCTCTCTTTTTGTGCTTAATGAAGAATGATTGAAGTGGTTTCATTGTTGTTTTTGTCTTGAATTTGATAGTCTATATTGTTGACACCAAATAGGCTATACTTAAACAATCACTAACACAAATGCCTCTTCATCAAAATATGACTACGGAAAAAGAAAGTGATTTGAAATTAAAATTTGATGGTCTATATTTCTAATCAATATTAATAGGCCATACTTAAAATAGATTTCATTTTCATTTTCATTGTCAAGTTTCATGAAAGTTAATAAGTGGTTTAAGGGGTGTGCAAAGTTTGATGGCTTATGTTGGCTAACTAATAGCACAAATATGCCATACTTATGACAGGCACATCAATTAAAGCACTAATGACCATAAAAGAGAGATCATGATTTCATATGTGTTGAACCACATGATCTAGAGAGTGGATTTATTCTCTAAATTGTCATTTAACTCTTATATTTGCATTTCTTTTCTTTTAGTTAGTTAGCTAATTTTCTAGTTCTCTACTTACATTCACTCGACTTTGGTTTAATTTGATTGAATATATTTTTAAAATCATCAATTCCCCGCGGATCGACCCGTACTCGCCACATACTTCAATAGTACGCCGTGCGCTTGTGGTTATATTTTTAATTTAAATTCGTTCGATGGTTTTCTAAACCGATAGAATTTCCGTCGACGAACAAGTTTTTGGCGCCGTTGCCGGGGAATTGTTTTGATTTTGATTTTATATTCTTTGAATTACTGTTATTTGATTTTTGTGTGGTTTTCTTTTGTGTCGTTTTATTTTTAAAAAAAATTTGTGTGTTGTTACATTTTTGTTACAATTGTTTGTGTGTTAATTTTCTAGTTTCATTTGCATTTTCATTGTTTAAAAAAATATAACATACAATTTCAAAAAAATATATTTCATTTCATTACCATTTCTTACATTCACATTTTCGTTTCTTTGTTTACATTTAAAAAAAAGAAAAAAAAATTACAGTCCAAAAAACAGTGCACACTACTGTGCACTGTGTTGCACCCTATGCACTCTGCCCATCTTCCACTGCCACTCCATATACTTCCCCTTTCCCCATCCAACAGACCATCGATTGTTGCTCTGTGCCGTGCCACTGCATCCCATTGCTTCCACCATCAACCATATAACCCATACATTTCTGTCATACTCCACTACAAACTGTTACACACACCCTTGCCAGTTTCAGTTACAATCCCTTCACCACTTCAAACTCCTCTCTGAACCACTACATTCACATACAATAAACCCATCTCCTCTGTCATCAAACCTGCTACTTCTCCTCTACCAGAAACTGCTAGCAAACTACAGTCGCCATCATACCATACCACAACCACCTCTAGTTCACAACCATATTACGGCCATCAAAATTTCTACAACTCAACAATCTGTCATACAACTGTCCTTCCTCCCTTACCATACTTCAACAACCAAACTTCCTAGTCTTGTTGCTCCACCATGAAAACTGCTTCATATCACTGCTACAAAACTGCAACTTACTTCATTCACAGAGACCACTACTTCATATCACTGCTGCTCCACCCTAAACCAAACCATACTTCATTCACAACCACATCACTTCAGCCTATACTACAACTTGGAACATCACATTCCTTTCCTTCTTCCCTCTCCTACAATCCTCTACCACATTCATAAAACTGCACTGCTCTATAACCAAACCCCTGTCTTTCACCACTGTCCACATACTTCCTTGCCTACTCATACATATCATTTCAAAGTAAACTGCTAAACACTTACATCTTCAAACTGTGCATACTAACATCCCCAACTCAACATTTTCATTTTCACATCATTGCTGCACATCATAGATCAAACTGCACATCATTGCTGCAGATCATCATCATCAATCCTCCATATACAACAAGCACTTCCCCTATTCTCTTTTAGCAAACATCCCCTATTCTATGGCCATAACAACACTAAACTTCCAACTGACCCAATTCACACCAACATACATCCCATAGCTTCCAACCAAACCAATAACTGCACTGATTGTCGACCACCCTCTACTACTCCTCCTTCCTCGTCTTCAACCATCACCATGCCCAGTTGCCACCAACGCTCAAGCTTCCAAAGACCGCATATCCAAACATTCATTACAGTAAAAAAAAAGAAGGATCCCATATCTCAAACATTCATTACATACTTGCCATCACTGCTGCAATCACGAATCGCTTCCACAACAACAACGGAAATTCTACAATACAACCTCTTCTCACCAACAAACTATCACTCGACATCATCTCTACCATTTGACAGACCAACATCCACTGTGCAACTCCAGCCTGCCTGTAGCTGCAGCCCCATCACTCCCCCTTGCAGCATACAACATCATTCAACCAAATTCATTCCTCAACTCCACTGCCACGTCAATACAGACCACAATCGATTCACCATATCACAGAACAACCCATCTCACTGCCAACATCAAATCAACTATCATACCTTTTGCCCAAACACCAAGCTACAACTGCACTTCAATTCGAATGCCCGAACACGCGAATCCACCGCGAACCCATGAAACCGACCGCCTGAACAAAATCGCAACCCCCCCATTCCGATTCCAATAAATAAAAGGGATTTTGATTTTCGAAATTGAACATAACTTGGTTGCGAAATGTTGGAAGTCGAAATTTGAGTGTCCTATGCTAATTCGTTTTCTCAAAGAAGTTAGGGACTTGCTAAATTGGGCCGGGTAGAAGAGTTTTTTTGTGTGATGGTGAACTTTTTTTTTTGAAGAAACTGGTTAAATTTTTAGTGGGTTGGGTATACAGCGTAGTTAGTAGGCCTGAGTAAATTTTTACTTTATTTTGTTTGGTTTTAGTTTTATTTTATTAAATTGTTTTTAGCCCAATTCAAAAAAAAAATCATTTGCTTTGTTAGAGTTTTATTTCCTTTAAAAAAATAAAGAAGAGAGAGCATTCATTTTCATTTTCATTTGGTATCCTTTTAAGTTTCTTTCTAATTTTTTTTTCCAAAAAAAAAACAATTTTTTTAAGTAAAACCTCACTTTTAAGTTTCCTTTTAAAAAAAACAATTGTATATATCTTGTTTTAAATTTCAGGTTGCCAAAGCAGATTGGAAAAGTTGCTTGCCTCGCTCAACTGTTGCCCAAAAATAATTGCTTCGCTTTTCTTTATAAAAAGAAAAAAAATTGCTTGCTTGATATATCTATTGTTTTTATTTGCCTTGCATTGTATATATCTCTTGTTTTTATTTTAGTTGCATTATTGATTGCTTGCATTTGCATATGTATATTTAAAAAAAATTCAAAAATTAGAAAACAAAAAAATTACATTCGTAGTTGCATTGTTAATACACATTTAATTTCAGTTCTGCATTTCATCTTAGATTTTGATTAATAATAATGGTTAGACATCGATAGCTCTTAATTGTATATTGGTAAGTTGTCTTCTTTGAACAATTTAATTTCTTGATGTCTAAGCTACGGTAGAGTAATAACCATTTATAAATATTACAGTGATTCGTAAATATTATAGTGGTCGTTCCTCTAAAGGTACTTAAACCTTCGGCTGCACTGCTACGGTGATTCGTGGTGCACCGATAAATCCTGTCTGTTACCTGGCTGAGAACTATCTTGTTGAACTAAGACAATATGTAATTATACAATTTTAGGTTAACTTAGGATAAATCATTTGTAATTAATCCTTGCATTCATTTAGTTGCATTAGTTCATGCATATTTAAAAAAAAATTTCAAAATCCAAAACAAAAAAAAAGTGTATATATTCCTTTTCCTTTGAAATTTTTTAAAATCCTTTTTCTTTGAAATTTTAAAAATCCAAAAAAAATTAGATTTTTTTTAAAACCTTCTCAAAAACAAAGAAAAAATTGAAAACCCAAAAAACAAAACAAAAATCAATTTCCATTTTGAAAAAAATAAATTCTATTTGTAAATATTTTTCCTAAAAAAAAACCCAAAAACATTCTTGAAAATGTCCGAGTTTCCCCACTTACGTGAATTTTACAATAGTTATGAAAATCAATATAATCCATATGATTTCACTCCAAATTCGTATGGATATTTCAACAACAATTGCTTAAATGATTCAAATTTTGAACCACAAAAATTTCAAAACAATGACCAACCCTCAAGTCTTGAAAAGAGCATTTCGTCTTTACTTGAAATCTCTACACAACAAAATCAAATGATAAATTATTTGTGTAATTCATATTTGGGCAATGATTCAAATCAAAGTTTTCAAAATAATCAAAATTTGAATTCACTTCAAAATTCAAACGATTTCGATTATAACCCATGCCAATTCAATTTCGAACTCCAAAATGAATTTCAAAATCAAAACGAAAATGTGATCCACTTTTCAAATAATTTTGGCAATGAGAATCATCTCGACTATGATGCAAGTGAAAATCTTTGTTCTCAACAAATCAAAACAAAAAATTCTCAAGTTAATAACTATAAATTGGATTTTGTTAAGCAAATGAACGAAATATACGATGATCACACGGATTCGTTGTTTGAAACATATATGAAACAACGTGATAAACAAAATCAAATCTCAATGTGTGACGAGTCAAGTGATAATCCATCTTTTAGCCAAATCGACGATTTTCAAATAACAACTTTTGAAATTGAAAATGATGATCTTAATGAAGTTATTGAAAATTTGGTAATTGAGTTGGATTTCAATTCTTTTGAGGGTGAGAAACTCGATTTAAATTTCGATCTTCCTTTTTCTAAAATTTGATACAACAACTTTGAATTTTGAACTTGATTTATGCAATAAAGTTGTTGATAATCTAACAAAGGAAGTCGAATTTAATGAACACGAGTTTTATGGACTTTTTGAAAATGAGTTATTAAACTTTGATGGGGAAGATTTAAATCACCAATTTGATTTTGAAATCAATAATTCTGAAGAATTTTTCAATGAACAGTTTGAATTTCAATTTGGTGAAAATAAACTTGAACTACAATCAATCGTTTTATCAACCCCAAAAATCATTGAAAATAAAACGACTCGTACAATTTTTAATAAAACGGCATTCGTTTTTCCAAATCCAAATTCAACTTCGAAATCTTGTACGGTTTGGTTTTTCGAGCTTAAGCTGTGTCTCGCATACTTGACGAGACAAATGAATCGGTCTTTGGAAGACCGTTTCATTTACTTTTTGACGATATACTTTCTGATCTCGTGTAAATACTGTTAATTTTCATTTAAATAAAGGTCATGTTTTATTTTTCTCCTTCCACTTGGGTTGATTGTGGGGACACTGTCAAAATCAAGTGTGGGGGGAGACTCATCATCATTTTCGATTTCTCATGGTTTATTTTTAATTTTTCTTTCCAAAATTTTAAAAAAAATCTCAATTTTTTTTAGCATTTTCGATTTATTTTTAAAGAAACACTATAGGATAATATATGGTTTTGGTTTATAAAATTGAAATTTTTGAAAATTTATTTGTCTTAACAAAAATAAAAATGAAGTTTTATTACAAATAAAAATGGTTTAACTAGTATATACAAAATTTCATAGTGATAATTATGAAATACATCCTAATTGAAAATCTTTGTTTTAAAAAGTGGTGAATTTAAAATAAAGGATATAACATTTTTTTTGTCTTCTAAGTTAAATGATGCTAAGATGATTTTGCAAAACTCTCTATTCGAAGAAAAAAGAAAAAAAAAGAATACAAAATACAAAAAAAAAATATTTCTTGTATATATGAATATTTTTAATAAACACCTAGATTCATGTGTTCACACTCGTGTGTTCACTCGCCATGCTCTGTACCCTTCTCATGTAAGCCCGAAAGGAAGTGCATGATCGGTATATCTGGCCTCAGTTTATCTGTGTTAGGTGTATATATATTACAATTCTTTTACTAATAACGCCTATAGTCAATAAGTGTTCACACTTGTGTGTTCACTCTCCACGCTCTATATTCCCCTCACATCAGTCTGCAAGGCAGTGCATAGGTAATATATCTAGCCTTAGTTTATCTGAGTTAGGCATATGTAAATATTGATAATATCAACAAAATTTTCAAAAAAAAATGGAGAGAGTAAGCAATTGAAATCCAAGCACTATTTTAACTTATTTGATTTGACTTGTAATTGAAAAGAAATAAAATTACCACTTTGATAAACTTTGATAATTAACTAAGTATCCATTTTATTATTACACTTTGTTATCAACCGAAACAACGAGTTAAACTATAGTCTATTTGTTATGATAACTTAATTTTTGTTGGAAATTTTGACGAGTAAATGACTTAAGTTTCAAGATAATGACCAAAACCTATATTTAACTTATTTGTGTTAATTTAAAAGTAAATCCTTCATTCGTAAATATTTTCAAAAACTTGCATTCACATCTTTGTTAATAAATCTTGCATTTTGTAAATATTTTCATCCTGCACTTGGATTTTGTGGGTAGTATTCGCGGAAAACCCTCACGAGACAACACTCGTCCTACTAGGGACACCCAGAGGTTTAACAGCTTGTTGCATACGCTCAATGCTATCGTGCTCCCTACGAAAACGGATTTACCTTAGTTTTTCTTTATTCGAGGACGAATAAAAAGATAAGTGTGGGGGTATTTGATGTGCACGTAAATGTGCATATTTTTACCATCATATTTAATCTATTTAAATTAAATAAATGATCATATCGGGTATTTAAACTTGTTTAAACCAAAATTCAAATTATTTTCAAATTGTCACATATTCATCTTCATATAGGGGTAAAATGGTAATTTTAATGCATTTATTAAATTGTGAAAATTTACTTGGAATTTTCTATGTTGTTTTGTAGGAAATTTGGTGAATTTTACAAGTGGTTACATGATGATATATGCATGCACAAGAATGAAGAGAACAAATGAAGATGGAAATAATTCAAAGTGAAGATAATGGAGGACCCCACCTACCCACCTACCTTAATGTACAAATTAGAGGCTAATGCACATGCTATGGAATTAATGGCTTCATGTACACTTAAATGAGGATTATTTGAAGCTAATGATTACTTGGCCTCCACACTTCCTAAGAGGATATTTTGGGCATTCCCCAAAAATATGAATTAGGGTTTAACACATGTATAAAATCCCCTTACGTTTCATGTAACCCTCTCCCCTTAGTCTCTCTTTAGTTTAGTTTAGGCTCACAAATAAACAAGCTCTTCTCTTTCTCTTTTCATGGCTACTTAGTCATTTTTATTTCTTGTACTTTTCCTTTTTTATGCAATGTAATTATTGTTTCCTTTTAATTACATGTTCATTCCTTTTCATGCTAGTAGTGTAGATTTTCTTTTATGCAATTAGAATAGTTTTCTTTCATTTCACTTTCTTTTTTGCTTTCATGTTGCAAGCTACATTTGTTAATCAAATGACAAATATGAGAGGCTAAACCCCTTCAATTTAGGGGTAATGAAGCTCTCTAATTATGTAGCTTCAACCATTTTTAATTCATGCTCTCTTTTTGTGCTTAATGAAGAATAATTGAAGTGGTTTCATTGTTGTTTTGCCTTGAATTTGATAGTCTATATTGTTGACACCAAATAGGCTATACTTAAACAATCACTAACACAAATGCCTCTTCATCAAAATATGATTATGGCAAAAGAAAGTGATTTGAAATTAAAATTTGATGGTCTATATTTCTAATCAATATTAATAGGCCATACTTAAAATAGATTTCATTTTCATTGTCAAGTTTCATGAAAGTTAATAAGTGGTTTAAGGGGTGTGCAAAGTTTGATGGCTTATGTTGGCTAACTAATAGCACAAATATGCCATACTTATGATAGGCACATCAATTAAAGCACTAATGACCATAAAAGAGAGATCATGATTTCATATGTGTTGAACCACATGATCTAGAGAGTGGATTTATTCTCTAAATTGTCATTTAACTCTTATATTTGCATTTCTTTTCTTTTAGTTAGTTAGCTAATTTTCTAGTTCTCTACTTAACATTCACTCGACTTTTGTTTAATTTGATTGAATAGATTTTTAAAATCATCAATTCCCTACGGATCGACCCGTACTCGCCATATACTTCAATAGTACGCCATGCACTTGCGGTTATATTTTTAATTTAAATTCGGTCGACGGTTTTCTAAACCGATAGAATTTTCGTTGACGAACAACAGTTGGATCGACATTTAGGTTAGGAAGTTTGCCTAGTTTGGTGGCCCTTTTTTGCTTTGGTTCGGTGATCCTGCCTTGGAGTACCTTACTTGCCGGTCCAAACATTTGATTCGACATGTTTGTCATACCAGACCAAATGTTTGGTCTGGCAATTGATGTGTTGTGCCGGACCAAATACTTGGTCCGGCATATCAGAGAATGCCGGACCAAATGTTTGGTCCGGCATCTCTAAGGATACCAAACCAGATACTTGGTCCGGTATACCATAGGATGTTGGACCAAATATCTGTTTCGGCATGCCGATCCATATGTTTGGTTTGGCATTTTTGCAAATGCCGAACCAAGCATCTGATCCGATAATTCTGTTTCCTATACCCCTGCTTGCCTTTGCCTCCTTCCTTCGCTTTCCAGAAAACCAAGCCAACATCAGGAGATGTGCATTTATGCGGTGCTGGAAGCTGACCTCCCTTAGACCTTTAAGCATGTCAACGTGGTCATCGCGAGCATCTCGAGCCAGAATGGCTGTGAAGAACCAAGCATAGGTTAGGCACTTGAACATAAGGAATTCAAGCATGGAAAGGATAGAAGGAAAGAAACTCACTTTCGGACAACCAATGCCCATTGAAGCCATACGAGCACCGAATGTAGACCCACTCGTTTTTGAAATATGAGCATTTGTTGTAAAGATCCTCGATGACTTTGCACCTAAGATAATCATGTAACAAAGGGAGTTATGCCTTTGTTTGAAGTGTAGGAGGTTGGTAAGCTCCTAGAAAGTTGAAGCTTGGTTGAAGTAGTTCATGAAAAGAACGTATAAAGAGCTCAGGAGAGCATAACCATTCGAATGGACTTGAGCTAGGGCAAGCCCATGCTCTTGAAGAACCATTCAAAGAAATATATTGAAGGGCGGCACGACACTGCCTAAACACATGTATCTATGGTAGGCTGTTTACCCCGTCGAAGGAAGGTGTGCTCATTTAGTCTTGGTTGGAAGAAGAACATCACCCTTAGGGATTCCATGCTAACGGCATATATTATAGAGCACTTTATCAAACATGACAGTCGGCATTTGTTCGGGTAGATCATCCAAAACCCGAAGACTAATGTAATTATGTGCCGGTGGAGGCACCTCTTAAAGCGGAACAACCATCCTCTAAAAGTCTGCGGTTATCATCTGCCTGGATGGAGGGAGTGTAGAAGTAGAAGTTTATGTTGTGGTAGATACGACTTCGGGAGGAGTGGATGCACCCTCATCGGACTTGAAGCGTGGTAATCGACGAGTCATTCTGGATAGGAAAACTTGGCGTTCAACATGGTCAGGTATGTTTTATTTCAAATATTGAACACGTGTAACCAACGTTCGGAATCCAAAGGATGGAGACGTGTGTTGGCCAATCGGATTCTGAGCATAAACCGAGGCAAGCGAAAGTGTTAATTTATATAGTGTGAGTCCATGTCCAATACACAACGAACTGACCATCGTGTGTGGGTAGCTCACTCATGCTAGAAAAACAAGTCGCGCCGCACGATGGAACCGTGTATCGGATTTTACCCGTTACTGATGGATAATCGGTAACAAAACCACTGTTTGGAGCAACAAGGAAGCTTTCCTTTTATAGGAACACGGAGAATGCAGCAATAAAGAATGCTATGCAGTAAGATATCCAAACGACAAAGATGCTAGGTGATGGAATTGCTCGAATTTTGAAGCCAGACCGATACGACCGTTCTTGAAAGGAAACCATCCTATTAGAATTTGAACAATGGAATGCAATCGACCAAATGTTAAAAGAAGTTAGTTGCCGAGCATCCTTCAGAGGCGATCGAAGCACGTGCTAAGCTCGACTCGGAGTTATTCTAGGTTGAACCTAAGTCCAGACCTAACTTTATGCCAACTAATCACCTTCAACGCTTACCAATCACTGTCTCCACCACCAATCGCCATAAAACAGAGGCACCACCAACCTTAGAGCTAAAAAGAGTCAGTGCCAAGTTGAGTGGATTCAAGGCTAAGTGTTTTAAGGAGAATCGGCTATTTCAAATGGTCGACGGCGATCTTGAAGTGGTGCTGGCGATAGGAGTTAGCAGTGATGTTAGGTGGTCGGCGGTGAATTCGATGGGTAAAAATGTCAAATGACGATCGACCATGAGAGATTGCAAGGAGTCATGTTGGTACCGAAGGAGCTCTCGGTATGAAGGAATCATAAGTGAAGGAAGTAAAAACAAGAAGAAGAAATTTTTTCTAAGTGCTTAATTTATAGGCAATCGTGGTAAGTGAAAGCAGGTACCGAGAGAAAGCTCTCGGTACTAAGAGGTACTTTTGGCACAATAATTGGCAGAAAGCACGCTAAAGGAAAAAACAAAGCTTAACTAAGGCATGGTACGATCTCCTAAGCCTAGATCTTATCCTTAGCATGAAGAGCAAAATTTGGTTGTGCGAAGCAGTTGAAAGAATATCTACCGAACAAAAGCAATGCTTTGTAGTAATTCCTGAATGACTAACCAAAGCTAAGAGATAGCAAGTCAGAACTTGTCCTGATTCAAAGCGTAATTTATTCTCAACGAAAGCATACTTTGGTCAGCAAGTGTTAATCGGCTATTTAACCAAGCATATTTTCAATGGAAGTAAAATGTCAAGATGAAGATGGAATGATTCACAAACCTTGAAAACATGCTCAGAAGGATGAGAAGATGGCATTAAACAAGTTTCAAGTATAATGGGGCAAGTTGGACCTCTCGGTACTGAGAGGAACCTCTTGGTACCAAGATGAATTTATTCCACTTAGGACCCACGAACTCCTTACACTCCAAGTACTACCTCAAGTGATTGTCATCAAGTGCTTCTCTCGGTGCATAGACGAGCAATTATAAGTATTGATGTGATGAAAGAAAGGGAAGTAAGATAAGACAAGCGGTATCAAGGTAACTATCAGAGATAACTCAAACTTCATGGAGAACATTTTAGAATACAAAGAAGTAAGAGATAGGAGGATAAAGAAAGGAAGGAAGGAAGGTTTTTCACCCACAAAAACCTCTCGGTAACGAGAGGTCTATATTGCTTTTTGGGCCGGCATGCTCTCTTCTGGATCTATGTACTCTCACCTAGACCTTAAACTACATAGGCCCTTGGATTTTCAGAGTAGCTTCTCTGTAAATATCAACCCTATGACAACTAAAGTAGGAACTTTCCTCATCTTTCGGACTTTTGGCACTCCATTTTCTTCATCCCCTATTTCTTCTTCATAACCACCAAAACAGATACTCTTGGCAGTGCTATGCTTAAGAACCTGCCGATCCTTTGTACTTGTGACTGATAAACCTCTCTAATCCTCTCAATCTCTCTTAAATTTATAATCTATAAAATATAAAATGAATTTAGTCTAGAGATTGCCGAACCACTATAAAAGTTCATGTGCCTCTTTACTTTTTGCATACAATTTACGATCTAATCCTAAAATAGGTTATCTTTGAGTGTTGTGCCAATTTTGGCGTCAACAAAAACAAACTAAGATTTCCATTCTAACCAACCAATTTCAAAATTTTAAAATGAAACAAAATGAGTCCATTTCTGACATATATTCTAGATTTTAGGATATATTTCATTCATTAATACCATTAGGAAAAAATTTCATAGAAGAGGATCAAGTTAGGAAAATCCTTATTTCACTCTCTTCAAAACGTGACCTATTTGCACGAAAAATGGACAGATGCCTCCAATAAAATTAACAATAACAGATTCAGCAGAAAATAAAATGCTAGGAAAGTAAGAGGCACACAGATTTATAGTGGTTTAGCCGTAAAGGCCTACATCCATATTTCATATTTATTCCCCTTCTTATATTTTAGCTTTTACAAGAGTTTAGATATGGAATACAATAATATAGATTGAATATAGGAATTCAAAAGCATGGTTCGGTTGTTGCTATATCGCCCAAACTTGAAGCTTTCAAAATTATCCCCATGAATGTCGAATGCTTGGATATTTATAGAGGTGAAAAGGTGGTGTTGTTAGTCGGGTAAATCAAGAAATTTCCATGTATAGCTAACCTAAATCGAATATTTCCATATACGAAAATAGTGATTACCAATTTCCAAATATACTCAGATTTCATTCCCTATATAGCTTGTTTGGTTCGGTTTAAATGCACATGGCCAAGTTCCTGCACCCTTTGGTTCGGCTTCTCCTTGTTTCAGCTTCTCCTTTGTTCAGGAAGTACACTCCTCCTTAGTCTGGCCTCTATACATTGCTACTCTTGGTCCGAGCTTTGTACCACATTACTTTTGGTCTAGCCCCTAATTTACCGAAAAGAAGATCTGTTTGGTACCTTGGGTACCGAATAGTCTTTCTATTCGGTACCTTGGGGTACCAAACAACATTTTATGTCCAGTACCTTGGGTGCCAAACAGAATGGGGTTCCTTCCTTCTAATTCCCTTGTGCCTCTTGACCCTTTGCACTCTATCCTCTCTTGCTATGCTACCTTTCTCTGGCTTCCACTCAGCTACCTACAAGCCTTGAGCTTGTGGGCGAAACTACCTACAACACTTGTCCCTCCAAAGCTCGGTACATAGACTACGAGGTGGGCTTTGTTGAGTACTCCCCACCATTCCACCTTTAAACATATGCTACTACCACTCTCTTCAGTTTGGCTTGGCATGTCTATGATTTGATGGACAGGGTTGGTTCAGCATATTGTTGGTTTAGCTCGTTGTTGGTTTGGCTCGATGTTGATTCGGCGCTGGACATGACCTCGTCCCTATATAAACTATCGAGCCTCCTTCCATTGAGCCACCTGCTCATTTTACTGTAGCCCAAATTCTTCATGTCCGTTTGCCTCCCCTGAGCTGCAAGCACGATCTTCGCTCAAAACGCCTCCACCTAAACGTAATCTCTATCCAAGATCAACACTGGATCTGGTAAGCATTTCTATCCATCATTTAATCCATATTACCGATGTGTATGCCATGAGTCGGGCTTTGCCTGGTATTTTAGTTAGGGTTTGGGGTCTTGGCTTGCCCAGTTCTAGCTGAACACAAGAATTAAGAGGATTGTTTAACCTCTTTAGACCAGTGGGACCTTTGGGACAAAGCCTAAGGCATTGATGTTACTGGACTCGGCCTTCGGACAAAGGAGAGATTGGACTTTGTTGATCTCTACCTATTGTTCTGGTTTTGGTTATTGGGCAGGATTTCACATAAGCTTTACTATGGAGAGTGTGAATTTGGAACAACTTTTACTAGTGTTAAAATGTCTATGTTAACCTTGTCTTAATTCTTTTTAGTGCATATGTACACACCCACGCACACACATGAACACTTTCATTCTTTGCGATAATACGAGAGAGATTATTATATCGGATAGGTATGTCAAACCATTGCAAGACGCATTCACAGACGATCTTTGAAGATCATAGTCCCTCTTTTTCTGCACCTCTGGATCCCACACCGTTAGGGCATCTCTCTAATTAGCCTAGTTCTGCTAGTTCTCTCGTGTATGGGTATGAGCCATCCAAACCGTTAGTGAACCCTATCAACTTCGAGCCCTCCATCTTGACTTCTATGTAGTTGTATATTATCTTGGCCACTCACGGTATCCCTAGAGAGGACATCCTTCTACCCACTCCTGAAAAACGGGCGCATGCTCCACCAGAAGGGTACATGGCCTATTCTTGTTATCAATGCGCAGTCGGAGCCCCGCCTCCTTTTGCTCAATAGATTATACGTTTCCTTATGTACTTGAATATCGCTCCGTTTTAGTTGCATCCTAATGGATATCCATTCTTACTAGCTTATACGCTATTTTCATGAGGGAGTTCCAAATGCCCCTACCCATTGTAACATCCTCCACTTGGAGGCCCAAAACTAATGGCTATGGATGCTACAGTCATCCATAGTTATTAATCCTCGGCGACCAAATACGGTAATGTTAGATACATTGATATAACAAGAACACATGGAGATGGAAAAAAATTAAAATTAATAAACAACTTTCTCATTCCATTTCAAAGCATTTCGAATTAATTACATATTTCCATAATCGTTAAACCCGTTCAGAGAAAATATAATTATTACAACATACGTTAAGAGAGACATATGAAGATGCCCCCTTGGATAATCAGAGTATATAACTAGGAAATTAAACAACTTTGCCTTTACAACAAAACACAACAGAATAAAAAAAGAAAAGAACTCTAAATAGCTATCATGCCTCCTGCACGTCTCTGGAAGTTTATTCGTCTAAAGTGGTACCCGAAAACCTCAACTCTCAAACTACTCAAAACCAATTGAGTACCCGAGATTTTAAGGGGAAAACATAAACTTCGAGTCAGACATAAAGCCTGGTATAAATAATAATCTACTATCTCAAACCATTTAGATATCTAGTGAGACCATGATGCTTAGCGGAACGGGTTTTCCCCTCACTAGTATCTTATTCAAAACTTTGTAAAACCATATACTGTTCTCCTACATCCACAATGGCTAAAACATAGCAATTCAAATTATTATGATGGTATGAAAACAAGTAATCAATTCAAGATTACCCATCCCCATTCATTTGACTATCAGTCTTAGTTATAATTTCTAGGATCACTATTAACCTAATAGTTTTCATGGGCTGACTAATAACCTGTTTAATACTTATGGACTCCCTGTCCGATTTCATATTTTTCATGGAATCACTAAGGACCTATTGGCCCCTGCCAATAACTTTATTGTTTCATTGTCTCTCCTTGAACCTACTGGTATCTCCAATGACTTCCCTCTTATCCTAGTTTTCATGGGTTGACTAGGAACCTATTGACATATGTCAATAACTTAATCCGGAAATAGTTTTCATGGGTTCACTACAAACCTATTGGCCCCTGCCAATAACTCTTTTTAATCATAGTTTTCATGGGTTTAATATGAACCTATTGGCACCTACCAATAACTTTTCCTATACATAGTTTTCATAGGTTTACTATGAACCTGTCTATCTGTCAACCTCGTTAATCAGTGTTTGGGCATCCTATATTCTGGCCTTCCTGACCTCCTAGATGCAATTCTACTCATTCAGGAGTTAACTCAATTTATATTCACTATTGGGTCAACCAAGTTGGTTATTCTACCCGTTCTCCCTAATTACAGTTATAGGTCCATATTAAAGTGAATATGTATATTAGAAGAAGCAAACATAATAACATAATAATATCAGCACCTGCGGTTTAATATCCTTGAAATTATTTACATATGAAACATGGTTAATCCCTTTAACCTATTATTTATCAAGGAAAGCTTCTTCAAAACTTCATAGTTAAAACCATTTCAAAACTCATTTATTTTAGCCATGGGTTTTCCTTTAAAAATGAACCTCCTTCGAAAGCATTCAAATCTTCTTTTCAAAACACTAAGCATATGCCTTTTAAAACACTTTAAAACATCTCTTTTGAAACCATCAAACTATATCTTTCGAAAGTATTAAAGCATTGCTTATTAACTCTTAAAAGCATAGCTTCGAAACTACTTGAAAGTACCCCTTTCGAAAGCTTTGGGTTTATCTTTAAAAATATCTTTTAGGTCAAAGTGAATATATATGAAAGTACCCCTTTTGAAACCTTTAATCTTCATATAAAATAGCTTGGGGAAAATTGATGGCTTCGAAACCATCCTTTCGAAAGCTCAAAACGTTTAAGTAACACATTTGAAGGATAGCTTCGAAACCCCTTCCTAAGCTATTGCCTTCGAAACCCTTAACCCTTTCGAAAGCTTTAGGAAGTGGAGTATAGGTTAACACAAAAGTTACCTTTCGAATTGGTTGACGACTTCGATCCATTCGAAAGGCATAGGGACGGCAGAAGGGTTTCGACTTGGTCGAAATTACCCTTTTCGAAAGCATTGATTTTAGAACCATGTAACTCATTCAGAAGCTATTATTTAAACAAGAGGCGGCAACCCCTTTCGAAATGTAATGACCCAAGATTTTAGGAATTTATTTTGAAAATATAAATAAGTTTAAAATAATTTTTAAACTAATTTTGAAAAGGAATTAATATGTCTTGATATGGTGTAGCTATATGTGTACATGTGTGCACAGGAAATACACATGAATAGAAGCTTAAATTCCTGGATGATATGAATGAACATATGTTGATGTGTATGGAAAAATATATATATGTATATATATAAAGATAAATAGATTAAATACTTAAAAGCTATATGTATAAATATATATGGATGCTACTGGTTGTATTTGAGTGTATATGTGCATATGTGTTCAGTAAAAAAAATGTATAGACATATATATGTATTAATTATTTCTGTAAGACATATATATATATATGTATGCTAATCAAATGCAAGTGTTCAAATCAGTAAAATAAAAATACACAAATGTATTTTAACTATAGGTAGAAAGCAAGAATGAAGATATAAAAGGAGCAATCCTTTTATAAATAAATAAGGGAAGCACATGCTATTTAAGTGAAAGCTAAAAATAGAAAAGTAAGATAAACCAGTGATATGTTTTGTATAGGCAGAATTAGGAAGAACACTTGGCATATATATATATATGATAAAATAATGGAAATCAAGTCACACCTTTAGCATGATATTAGATAAGAGAAAAAGCATTTTCTGGAAAAGCAAATTTCTGAAAATAACCAAAATGGTAAAACCTCTTTTCTCTCCACAAACTTGAGTCGGGGAGGGTAGGATTTTCGGTTTAAACTAAATGCAAATGGCATGATTTTGGGTGGGCAAATATGACTTTAGCTAGCACCTTAAACCCTAGAAGAACCCTGCATAAATAAGCAGTGATAAGAGGGGCCTTCTCTTCTTCTCGGAAAGCTTTTGAAAAAATATATATATCATATATATATATAAGACAAGTGAAGAAAATGGTTTGGGGGTAAAGGCAGAAGCTTATAATCAACTAAGAAGTGAAGGAGAGCTAGGTGAGAAAACTCACTCAAAAATCTAAGGCACTAAGTCCTAATGAAGGCAGCCAGTTTATAATTTAATTTGATCTTTCTTAAAATGTATTTTCATATGTGGTTATCTTTCTTTGATTTCTAAGATGAAAATGCTTTGACCTTTAATTTGGTTGTTCTGCTTGATCTATTATGTGAAAGTTCTAAGTATTATTAGTAAATATGTTTTTATAAACCCAGATCTCTCTCTGATATGTTAATATTAGGAAAAATAAGTGAATACCCAGAGAATCAAATGATGAATATAGGCAAGTAGTGTTGGTTCTGGCATAACCCAGAGAATATAAACATGTTGAGCTGCAATATACTTGTGTATAGGTGCTGAGGCTTGAGACAAAAAGGAATTAGGGGTGCAATAGGGTTTCCTATGTGCTGATGCTCCTAATTCAATGAAAGTATATAAATAGCCAAATACATAGCAAATAAATTTGTGATTCAGTGAAACTTGGTCATTCTGAGTTTAACTTAAGCACAGATGTTTGCAAGATGAAAAAAAAACTCTCTCAAAAGCCATATGCCAATGTTAGTTGCCTATAGCCCTTTTAAAATGCAAGTATATATATATATATATATATATATATATGGATGAAGAATCTTATTTATTAGACACCTATGTTTAACTTCCTGCTTGTCTTTGTTTGGTTATGAAAGATATGAAATGCCATGACATGGATGTTTGTTTTAGTGAAATGATTCACTGAATGGTAGTCATGAAAAATCAAAAGAGTCATTAACAACTCAAAACTAACTAGGAAATGGGGTCAAGAGCACTGCAGGAATGACTTGTGTTCTTGAGCAATACAAGTTGACACATGGCTTGTTTAAGTCCCGAGATATTTGTGTAATGGAGTGAATTAGTCCATTATAATGTGTCCATTGATTCATATGATTGCAGATGAGACCAAGATAGATAAATATATCAATGTAAGAAAATTTGATATAAGGAGGAACTAGAGTTTTCCTGGATGAAATCTGAGTAGGGTATAAATCATTTAATTCATTTTGGTGATTTCCCTGTTTTGTATGGATGCTTATTTGATTTATGGCTGATTTGTATGAATGTATGCCTGTTCCATATCTTTATAAGGTATCTGGAAAGAAGAATTTAAGTGTGCACATGCACACTGACACAGAACATGCACACTATGACTTACTTGTTTTCTAAAGGCAGGATATACTGATTTATATATGTTTCAACTTTGACTTGATTTACCAATTGTTTTAGTGGATTTTCTCACACCAAACATGTGTCTGACCCTAGTGTGCTAATGTCATATGGGGTGTCTCATTTAATATGGGGCAGCTTCAAATGCTTTTTCAGGAATTGCAGCAACTAAGTAGGAGTAGGAGCAAGGCTTTGAGAAGAAGATTATAGTATGCTAAAATTAGTTAGATAAGAGCTTAAAAGATGAAATCTGCATGTATTGATATTTTTAAATTATCACTTGTATTAAGTACTGAATGATGGATGGATATTTTGCTAAGTATTTTGCTAAGGAATTGACTTGTAACTGGAGTTTATAAATTAGGATATTATCTGAAAAGTTGAAGAAGTTAACCTATGATTTTGTATGTGAATCTGAGCAAGAATACTATGATAAATAGGATGGTTATATTTTATAAATGTATTAGTCAATCTTGAGTCTTGAAAAGGATTAAGTATTGAGTTTGGGGAAAAATATGGGTTTAAACTAGAGAAATTCTTTTAAGTGTTTAATTGCCTTTCACTGAAATATTTTGTAAAAAGATTCAAGTCCATTTCTGGGTTGTTTGAGAAGAGTAAATACAAAGAAAAGAAGAAAAAAACTTTAGATGCTATGCAAATAAATGGCATACCATTGTTCCATGATCAAAGTGTCTGGCTGACACAATCACATAAATTAACCAGCTTCAAAAGAATGGAGTTCTGGTTGAACATGTTTGATTATATTTTGATAGAAAAAGACACTTCAAAATCTTTAGTTTTCTTTTGCAAATGTTTAACCTAAAACCCTCTTTAAAATTCTATAAACAGAAGTGCATTTTGAACTGGCTTGAACTATCAAATCAGGAGACACATAAATTGAAAATGATATATGTAAATATCATTTTCTGGTACTTAGCCACATATCAAACATTTGAACTATGCTAAAAAATGATAATCTCAAGTTTTCTGAGATTATCTGCCAGGATAAAAATTAACAGAAAAATCATGGTTAGCATGACCAAATCTAGCATAAATAAATTTGCACAGGACCTACTTATATACTGCAAATATCAAAGAATCTGGGAATTTAATTATGAGTAGATTAATTCAAATTCAAATCAAACAGAACTTGCTCTTGTTTACAAAATTTAAAAATATATATACTCTGATTTAAACAAGAGGGACATATACATCATCATATGTATATGTATATTTTTATGATTAAACTGATATATTTATATTAGTAGGAATTTTAAAATCCTGGACAAATTGTTTGAAAAAGAAAATGACTCTGAGAATTAAATTGAATTGTAAAAAAAAATTCCCATTAAAATTAAGGTAAAATTTGGAGGGTCATTTCATTTGGTATCAGAGCAAATGGTTGCATTGATTGTTGAGTACTATAGAAATATATTATGTCTGTTTGTTTTGGATGAAATAATTTAGATAGGAAAATATTAACTATAGAAAATACTCAGAGTATACTAATACCATTTGCCCATAACTTGGTTAGCAACCCATGGTAGGAAGGGGATCACATCATGCAAGAACAAGTGCACCACAAATGCTTGATATGCAAGAGTTTGTAAGGGTTTTAAGGGATGGAATTGGGCATAGGCCTGAGAATCCACATGAGGAACTTTCAAAACTATTAAAGGCTTATACAAACTTGGGAGGTAAGAGTTTTGAAGGGACTGAGAATGTGATGGAAATTCAAACATGGTTGAGAACATTGGATAGGATTTTCAATGACATGCAGCTTGATGATCAAAGGAAGAGGCAAGTGGCTTCAAGATAGCTGAAAGGAGTAGCTTTAAGCTGGTGGGAGGTGATCATAGCTGGGAGAATTGAAAATGAAATCACTTGGAATCAATTCAAGGAGATGTTGGAGGCAAGATTTGTACCAGCATCAGCTAAGACCACTTTACTCGAAGAATTTATTAGACTCAGGCAAGGAACTCTGAGTGTCACTGAATACACTCAAAAGTTTGAGGGGTTATCCAAATATGGAGCAATGCTAGTGGAAGATGAATCATCCAAAAATGATAGGTACATTAAAGGTTTGAACCCAGGACTTAGCAGAGCCATGTTAACTTATGCTAACAAGACTTTTGATCAAGTAATAGACTTGGCTTTGAAATTGGAGCAGCATGACAAGGAGAGGGAGAAGTTCAGAAATTTTAGGAATAATAACACTAAGAAGGGTAAGGGGAGATATCACCCTTATGATAAGAAGAAAGAAGAGGCCAGTAACAAAGGCACTGGAGATACCAAAGCTAAGGAAACCAAGAAGAAAATTATGTGTCACCACTGTGGTAAGGAAGGACACATCAAACCAAAATGTCCAAAATTAAAAGGAGGAGCTTTCAAGTGCTATCTATGCGGGAAAGAGGGGCATATGAAGAGAAACTGTCCTGAGTATAAACAGCAAGGAAAATTGGCAAATTTGGAAGGAAAAGGCAAATCCACAGTGGAGATTAATGCTGAAAATCACAGTCAAGTGGTAGGTACACTATTTATTTGTACCATACCCATAGCAGTAGTATATGATACTGGGGCAACTCACTCTTTGATTTCTTATGAACTAGTTAAAATGCTAAAATTGAATTGCATATTGGTTGAAACTCCATTGCTTATACAAAGTCCACTAGGGAGTTCTAGTGTTTTAAATATGATTTGTGTGGATGTGGAATTAAACATAGGAGGAGATACTTTCATTTCCAATTTATATGTTTTAAACTACCCAAATATAGGTGTTATATTGGGGGTAGACTGGTTAAGGCAATTTAAAGCCATAATTAACTTAGATTCATCCACCATATCATTGCAAAACTTTAGAGGCCAGAGAATCACAATTTTGTGTGAAGTAGCTAAGGGAAGGAAATTGTATCATTTAATTGACATGGAAAAAGATTTCAGTGAACTTACTATTGAAGAAATTCCCATAGTCAATGAATAGTTGGATGTGTTTGGGGAGGTTAAGGGTGTTCCATACCATAGACCAGTAGAGTTTCAAATCAATCTCATACCAGGAGCAAGCCCAATAATTAAGAAGCCTACCAGAATGGGGCCAAGTGAGTTAAAAGAACGGAAAAATCAGTTAGAAGAATTAGAAAGTAAAGGGTTTACAAGGCCAAGTAACTCATGCTGGGGTGCTCCAGTAGTGTTTGTAAGGAAACATGATGGTACTTTGAGGATGTGTATAGATTACAGAGAACTAAATAAGGTCAACATCAAAAATAAATACCCATTGTCTAGGATAGATGATCTCTTTGATCAACTCAGTGAAGCTAAGATATTTTCTAGATTAGACTTAGCATCAGGGTTTCATCAGATGAAGGTTGAAGACTCAAGTGTTAAGTACACTGCATTTAATACTAGATATGGTCTATATGAGTTTATGGTTATGCCATTTGGGTTGACAAATGCCCCCTCATACTTTGTAGATTTAATGAATAGAACCTTTAGAGATTATTTATACAAATTTGTGCTGATTTTTATTGATGACATTTTAATTTATTCCAAAATAGTGGAAGAACATAAAAGTCATTTGCATCTGGTTTTTTCTAGATTGAGGGAAAAAGATTTAAAGGCAAAATTTTCAAAATGTGCATTTTGGAAAGAGGAAGTACATTTCCTTGGCCATGCATTTCTGCCAAAGGAATTTCTGTGAACCCCAATAAAGTAATAGCTATTCAAGCATGGAAGAGGCCTAGCACAATGAGTGAAGTAAGATCATTTATGGGGATGGCAGGATATTATAGGAGATTTATAAAAGATTTTTCAAAAATATCATCACCACTTACCAATTTAACTAGGAAGAATCAGGCCTTTGTGTGGACTGAAAAATGTGAACGAGCTTTTATCAAGATAAAGGAAGCCTTAGTTAATGCACCAGTGTTGAGAGTACCTGAAGGAAATGAGGGATTAATTGTGTATACTAATGCAAGTGGTTCTGGCCTAGGGGCTGTGTTAATGCAGCAAGACCAAGTGATAGCATATGCATCCAGACAATTAAAACCACATGAAACTAGATATGCAACCCATGATCTTGAGCTAGCAGCAGTGGTGTATGCACTGAAACTTTGGAGACATTATTTGTTAGGTGCCAAATTTAATTTGTACACAGATCATAAGGCTTTGAAATATCTCTTCTGACAAAAAGATTTAAACATGAGGCAACATAGATGGGTGGAGTTCTTAGCTGCCTATGATCTAGACATACTCTATACACCAGGTAAAGCAAACAAAGTTGCAGATGCCTTGAGTATACAACATGCTAAGATAGCTATGTTGATGATGGAAGAATTTAAAGATTTGTCTATACTCACTGACTTGGAAATTGAAGCAAGTAGTAAGGTACAAATGGTACCAGTTGAAGGAGATAAGAGTTAAGGAAAATTGAGTTTAATGTCTCTGCAATCAGATTTAATTTTGAAGGTAGGAAAAATGCAAGAACAAGACACAAACTTATTAGAGAAGAAAATTCTCATATCAAAAGGGGAAGAAGTGACAAATTACCATATTGATAAAAATGGTTATTTAAGACACCAGGATAGAATATGTGTTCCAGAAAACATGGAGTTGAAGGAGGAAATATTGAATGAATATCATAGGAGTAAGTACTCCATACACCCAGGCAGTACAAAGATGTATCAAAATTTAAAAAGAAATTTTTGGTGGAAGGGAATGAAGTCAGATGTAGCCAAATATACTACAAGATGTATGACCTGCCAACAAGTCAAGGCAGAAACACAAAAGCCATCAGGGTTGTTACAACCTCTTAGCATACCACAGTGGAAATGGGAAGATATATCTATGGATTTCATAGATGGACTACCTAGATCTAAAAGAGGAAACACAAGTATATGGGTGATAGTAGATAGGCTAACTAAAGTGGCACATTTCATTCCAGTCAAATCAGAAAGGAATGCACCAAAATTAGCTCAAGTATTTATGAAGGAGGTGGTAAGGTTACATGGCATTCCCAAAACTATTGTGAGTGATAGGGATACCATCTTCACATCAAGGTTCTGGAAAAGTTTTCAAGAAGCCATGGGAAGTGAATTATGCTTAAGCACTGCCTACCATCCACAATCAGATGGGCAGACTGAGGTGGTGAACAAAGTTTTAGAGGACTTGTTAAGGGCATGTGCACTGGATTTTGGAGGTAACTGGGAAGATTATCTCCATTTAGCTGAGTTTACATACAATAACAGCTATCAAAGCACCATAGGGATGGCTCCATTTGAAGCCTTATATGGCACGCCATGTTTATCACCTGTATGTTGGGTAGAAATAGGAGAAAGAGCTATTTTAGGGCCTGAGTACATACAAGAAACTAAAGAGAAAATTGAGCTGGTAAGGAGGAGAATTGCAGCAGCTCAAGACAGGCAAAATAAATTTGCAGACATGAAAAGGAAGCAGGTCGAATATGAAGTAGGAAATTTTGTTTTCATCAAAATCTCACCTATGAAAAATGTACTGAGGTGTGGGAAACAAGGCAAGTTAACCCCAAGATATATTGGGCCATACAAAATTCTAGAAAGAATTGGTTCCTTGGCAGATAAGTTGGAATTACCAGAAAACATGCAAGGGATGCATGATGTTTTTCATGTATCACAATTGAGAAGGTGGGTTCATGACAAGGCAGAAATTCTAGAGACCCCAACCCAAGTGCAAATAAATCCTAATTTGATTTATGAAAAGGATCCAGTGGGAATTTTGGCAAAGGATGTGAAGAAGTTGAGGAATAAACCACTGAAACTTGTGAAGGTACAGTGGAGTCTTGATCCTAGTGATTGCACATGGGAATTAGAAGACAAGGTTAGAATGAACTATCCTAAGCTATTTTCAGATTAAAGGTAATTCTGATTTTTAATTTGTTTTCCTTTTGGATGCATGTATTTTTAGTTATTGTGATAGAACTAAAAATCTAATTGGTTGAGAATGTATTTGTTCTCTGAATTAAGTTTAAATTTGATTTAAGCTTAGGAAAAATTGTGGGACACAATTTCTAAAAGTTGGGGTATATGTAATGACCCAAGATTTTAGGAATTTATTTTTAAAATATAAATAAGTTTAAAATTATTTTTAAACTAATTTTGAAAAGGAATTAATATGGCTTGATATGGTGTAGCTATATGTGTACATGTGTGCACAGGAAATACACATGAATAGAAGCTTAAATTCCTAGATGATATGAATGAACATATGTTGATGTGTATGGAAAAATATATATATGTATATATATACAGATAAATAGATTAAATCCTTAAAAGCTATATGGATAAATATATATGGATGCTACTGGTTGTATTTGAGTGTATATGTGCATATGTGTTCAGTAAAAAATAAAATGTATAGACATATATATATATATATATATATGTATTAATTATTTCTGTAAGACATATATATACATATATGTATGCTAATCAACTGCAAGTGTTCAAATCAGTAAAATAAAAATACACAAATGTATTTTAACTATAGGTAGAAAGCAAGAACGAAGTTATAAAAGGAGCAATCCTTTTATAAATAAATAAGGGAAGCACATGCTATTTAAGTGAAAGCTAAAAATAGAAAAGTAAGATAAACCAGTGATATGTTTTGTATAGGCAGAGTTAGGAAGAACCCTTGGCATATATATATGATAAATAATGGAAATCAAGTCACACCTTTAGCATGATATTAGATAAGAGAAAAAGCATTTTCTGGAAAAGCAAATTTCTGAAAATAACCAAAATGGTAAAACCTCTTTTCTCTCCACAAACTTGAGCCGGGAGGGTAGGATTTTGGGTTTAAACTAAATGCAAATGGCATGATTTTGGGTGGGCAAAAATGACTTTAGCTAGCACCTTAAACCATAGAAGAACCCTGCATAAATAAGCAGTGATAAGAGGGGCCTTCTCTTCTTCCCGGATAGCTTTTGAAAAATATATATATCATATATATATAAGAAAAGTGAAGAAAAGGGTTTGGGGGTAAAGGCAGAAGCTTATCAATCAACTAAGAAGTGAAGGAGAGCTAGGTGAGAAAACTCACTCAAAAATCTAAGGCACTAAGTCCTAATGAAGGCTGCCAGTTTATAAGTTGATCTTTCTTAAAATGTATTTTCATATGTGGTTATCTTTCTTTGATTTCTAAGATGAAAATGCTTTGACCTTTAGTTTGGTTGTTCTGCTTGATCTATTATGTGAAAGTTCTAAGTATTATTAGTAAATATGTTTTTATAAACCCAGATCTCTCTTTGATATGTTAATATTAGGAAAAATAAGTGAATACCCATAGAATCAAATGATGAATATAGGCAAGTAGTGTTGGTTCTGGCATAACCCAGAGAATATAAACATGTTGAGCTGCAATATACTTGTGTATAGGTGCTGAGGCTTGAGACAAAAAGGAATTAGGGGTGCAATAGGGTTGCCTATGTGCTGATGCTCCTAATTCAATGAAAGTATATAAATAGCCAAATACATAGCAAATAAATTTGTGATTCAGTGAAACTTGGTCATTCTGAGTTTAACTTAAGCATAGATGTTTGCAAGATGAAAAAAAACTCTCTCAAAAGCCATAAGCCAATGTTAGTTGCATATACCCCTTTTAAAATGCAAGTATATATATATATATATATGGATGCAGAATCTTATTTATTAGACACCTATGTTTAACTGCTTGCTTGTCTTTGTTTGGTTATTAAAGATATGAAATGCCATGACATGGATGTTTATTTTAGTGAAATGATTCACTGAATGGTATTCATGAAAAATCAAAAGAGTTATTAACAACTCAAAACTAACTAGGAAATGGGGTCAAGAGCACGGTAGGAATGACTTGTGTTCTTGAGCAATACAAGTTGACACATGGCTTCTTTAAGTCCTGAGATCTTTATGTAATGGAGTGAATTAGTCCATTACAATGTGTCTATTGATTCATATGATTGCAGATGAGACCAAGATAGATAAATATATCAATGTAAGAAAATTTGATATAAGGAGGAACTAGAGTTTTCCTGGATGAAATCTGAGTAGGGTATAAATGATTTAATTCATTTTGGTGATTTCCCTGTTTTGTATGGATGCTTATTTGATTTATGGATGATTTGGATGAATGTATGCATGTTCCATATCTTTATAAGGTTTCTGGAAAGAAGGATTTAAGTGTGCACATGTACACTGGCACAGAACATGCACACTATGACTTACTTGTTTTCTAAAGGCAGGATATACTGATTTATATACGTTTCAACTTTGACTTGATTTACCAATTGCTTTAGTGGATTTTCTCATACCAGACATGTGTCTGACCCTAGTGTGCTAATGTCATATGGGGTGTCTCATTCAATATGGGGCAGCTTCAAATGCTTTTTCAGGAATTGCAGCAACTAAGTAGGAGTAGGAGCAAGGCTTTGAGAAGAAGATTATAGCATGCTAAAATTAGTTAGATAAGAGCTTAAAAGATGAAATCTGCATGTATTGATATTTTTAAATTATCACTTGTATTAAGTACTGAATGATGGATGGATATTTTGCTAAGTATTTTGCTAAGGAATTGACTTGTAACTGGAGTTTATAAATTAGGATATTATCTGAAAAGTTGAAGAAGTTAACCTATGATTTTGTATGTGAATCTGAGCAAGAATACTATGATAAATAGGATGGTTATATTTTATAAATGTATTAGTCAATCTTGAGTCTTGAAAAGGATTAAGTATTGAGTTTGGGGAAAAATATGGGTTTAAACTAGAGAAATTCTTTTAAGTGTTTAATTGCCTTTCACTGAAATATTTTGTAAAAAGATTCAAGTCCATTTCTGGGTTGTTTGAGAAGAGCAAATACAAAGAAAAGAAAAAAAAAGCTTCAGATGCTATGCAAATAAATGGCATACCATTGTTCCATGATCAAAGTGTATGGCTCACACAATCACATAAATTAACCAGCTTCAAAAGAATGGAGTTCTGGTTGAACATGTTTGATTATATTTTGATAGAAAAAGGCACTTCAAAATCTTTAGTTTTCTTTTGCAAATGTTTAACCTAAAACCCTCTTTAAAATTCTATAAACAGATGTGCATTTTGAACTGGCTTGAACTATCAAATCAGGAGACACATACATTGAAAATGATAGATGTAAATATTATTTTCTGGTACTTAGCCACATATCAAACATTTGAACTATGCTAAAAAAATGATAATCTCAAGTTTTCTGAGATTATCTGCTGGGATAAAAATTAACAGAAAAATCATGGTTAGCATGACCAAATCTAGCATAAATAAATTTGCACAGGACCTACTTATATACTGCAAATATCAAAGAATCTGGGAATTTAATTATGAGTAGATTAATTCAAATTCAAATCAATCAGAACTTGCTCTTGTTTACAAAATTTAAAAATATATATATACTCTGATTTAAACAAGAGGGACATATACATCATCATATGTATATGTATATTTTTATGATTAAACTAATATATTTATGTTAGTAGAAATTTTAAAATCCTGGACAAATTGTTTGAAAAAGAAAATGACTCTGAGAATTAAATTGAACTGTAAATGTAAAAAAAAAATTCCCATTAAAATTAAGGTAAAATTTGGAGGGTCATTTCACGAAAGCAATTTAGAAAGACCTCTCCGAAAGCATATGTTTCGACTCCTTTGAAAGCATTTAGTAAAACAGGCAGGTGCATTTTTGTGGAAAATAAAACCAAGGTTTCGACCCCATCGAAAGCTATGTTTGGACACCATGCCTTCCGACCTTCTTTAATCCACTACGTACCAACATTGTGATACCTTGTGTATTGGTTTCGACATTCGTTGGTTTCGACTTGGATGGTTTCGACTTGGTCGAGGCGGAAGCATAAGGTCGAAAGGTAGCTCCTAAAAGAGACGAAACCCGCTTTTTTGGGTAAAGACTAATTTAATGCCATTTAAAGTGAATACTTTATAACTAACCTGCCTAGTTGTAAACATTTGATTGGTTGCCATAAATTTCAAATTCTTTACAAAAATAACTACTGCATAATTTCAGATCTAAACAAGGATTAATTTAACAAGAGAGAATTAGGAAAAAGGACAAACTTTGAAAAAAATTAGGCTGAAGGACATGAAGTTTTATTTTTAGGCTGAAGGAAAATTGCTAGTTATATTTATCATTATATTCAACTTTTACACTATACAAAATGCTAGTTATAACTAGCATTATATTCAGTTTTGCACTATACAAAATGCTAGTTATAACTAGTATTGTCCTTCAGCCAAAAAAAATAAATTTGCTGTCTTCAGCCTAAAAAAATTTCTAACTTTGTCCTTGTGCCTATTTTCCTGATTTAACAAATAAGCCCTTCCATTAAGCAAAACCAATAAAACAATTAAGTCCTTCATCTAAAATAATTTTATTTCCATAGTAAATTACTTAGGAAAAATCCCCAAAAATTACAGAAATTCACTTTCAATATATTATCTAACATATGTATATTTCAGACCCAAATTCTTCATACAATAACCGAAATTAATTTCTAAACCTAACTATTCATATTTTCCTTTGAAAATTCATAATAAAATTTCCATAGCTTGGTAAATTATAAAGATTAAAACCCATCTTCAAAATCATGTTTTACATAACATATAAATTCCTCATGGCATTTCTAATTCAATATAATCAGTTTTACCTTTAAAACCGTGTATAAACAATTATCAAACTATCTTGTTTGAATCAAATATGGTATAAAATCCAAGCATATCATCATCAAAAATTACCATAATGGATTTAATCTTAAATCCGAAAATCAAATGATCATAAAAGCAAAATAGAGATGGTTTTGATTATTGTTCACCTTGATTAGGATAAGGACTTTGAGATTTGATTGAGATTAGTCTTCCTTGATTTAATTCCTTAGCTTTAGATTGATTTTCTCTTCTTTTCTCCTAAGTAATGGACGACTCCTCTTTTTATTTATGTTTTTTCGTGCTTTGTAAAATGAACGTGAATGGGAATGAAACGAGATTATATGGTAATGGTGTAGCAATTTCCTAATAAGCCCTTGCGTTAATTGTTTCCTTGTTAATTAATAATTAAAACCATTTATAATCTCATTTGTATCATTAAGCTTGGCCTCTAATTTATTTTTAAATCTCAATCCCCTTATCACTCTAAGATTTACATTATTCTTATTAATTTATCTAATTAAATCTCCTGAATAATGTTATTAAAAATTAAGGGTGTTACAGGCTCCCCTCCTTAAAGAATTTTGTCTTCGAAATTCAATAAGGACTAAATACTAAACATAGCAATCATTTGTAACCACTCCTAACAACCATACTAGCCTACTTGACTAGCAACTATCTATATAAAGCTAATATAGACATACCCTCCAAGCAGATTAGGATAAGTATCTCTAATCCTGTCTTCTGTCCCCCAAGTACATTCCTTCTCGTTGTCGCTCCATTGAACTTTCACCAACTTGACTGTCTCGTTCCTCAATCTTTTCTCATCTCTCGCTACAATCCGAACTGGTTGTCTAACAAAAGTCAAATTGGGCTCTACTATTGAATCTTCCAACCTTGTCGGAGGAATACTAGTCTCTGGATCATGCACATACTTGCGAAGATGAGACACATGAAACACATTATGGACACCTGCCATACTGCTTGACAACTCTACTCTGTATGCGAGCTTTCCGATCCTCTCTATAACTTGGAACGGACCAACATATCTCGATGCCAGTTTCCCTAACTTTCCATATTGCACCACACCCTTCATCGATGACACCTTAATGAAACCTTATCTCCAACTGAGAATTCTAGGTCTTTACGCCTCTTATCTGCGTAACTCTTCTGACTGGACTGAGCTTCCTTCATTCTTTCTCGAATTAACTCAATCTTCACTGTCGCCTGTCTAACCAGATCTGGACCTAAGACTAATCTGTCTTCAGTCTCCAACCAACATACTGGTGATTTTCATGGCCTTCCATACAAAGCTTCAAAAGGTGTCATTCCTATACTAGTCTGATAACTGTTATTTTAGGAAAAATCAACCAAATGTAGGCGATCTTACCAAGATCCAATATAGTCAAACACACAAGCTCTCAATAAATCCTCGAGTACCTTATTGACTCTCTTTGTCTGCCCATCCGTCTGAGGGTGATATGCAGTACACATCATAAGCTTGATACCTAATACATCCTGTAGACTCTTCCAGAATTCGCTAGTAAACAAAGCATCTCTGTCACTAACTATACTACTAGGAATTCCATGTAGTCTAACTATGTTCTTCATGAACAACTTAGCTAAAACAGGTGCCGTTCTGGTTGACTTAACTAGAATGAAATGGGCACTCTTGGTCAACCTGTCCACTATGACCCGTATACGTTCATTTCCCCTATTTGACCTTGGCAACCCGTCTATAAAATGCATGGATATCGAATCCCATTTCCAAACTGGAATCTCCAAAGGCTGAAGCAACCCACTTGGCTTCTGATGTTCGGCCTTCACTTGTTGACAGTTTGCACACTGCCTAACCCACAAATCAACATCCCTCTTCATACCTTCCCAATATAAGCTTCTCTTCATATCTTGATACATCTTGGTCCCTCCAGGATGAATCGTTAATTTGGACCGATGACATTCTCCCAGAACTTCTTTCCTTAAGTCCTCAACACTTGGAACACACAACCGTCCCTTCTTTCTCAACCATCCTCTATGGGCAAGACTAAAATCCTTCAGATCATCGATCTCTGTTCCAACCTCAAGTCTTCTAATCTTTTCGGCTAATAATGGATCCTCCTTCTACTTAGAAGCAATCCTATCAATCAACACTGGTCGAACTTCCAAACAGGACAACATGGCGGTGCTCTGACTAGAACTAGCAGTCGATCTTAACTGCACACTACAAGTAGTCAAAGCTTCTAAATCTTTCCATTCTGCCAACATAGCTAACACCACATTCTGGTGTCTTATGCTACGAGCATCCGCTACTTTATTTCCTTTCCCAGGAGTATACTCTATACCAAAATCATAAGCAACTAAAAACTCCAGCCACCTCTGCTGTCTCATATTCAACTCCTTCTAAGAGAATAAGTACCTTAAAGACTTATGATCTATGTATAGCCCATATCTCTCCCCTAAGAGATAATGTCTCCAAATATTCAATGCGAAGATCACCACAGCCAATTCCAAATCATGAGTAAGATATCTTACTTCATGCGGTCTAAGCTATCGTAAAGCGTAGGCAATCACTTTACCCTTCTACATCAACACAACTCCTAATCCAGTTCCGCATGCATCGGTATACACCACCAACCCTTGGTTTTCGTCTGGAACTACTAACACATGTGCATTGGTCAATAAATGCTTTAACTTAAGGAATGCTTCCTCACAATTTTCGAACCAGACAGACTTCACATCCTTCTAGGTTAACTTAGTCAAAAGTGCTGCTATCCACTAGAAATCCATATTGAATCTCCCATAATAGCCAGCAAGTCAAAGAAAACTTCTAATCTCAGTCACAGTCTCTAGTCTCTTCCAATTATTAACAACTTCGATCTTATCTGGATCGACTGACAAACCTTTCTCTGAAACCATGTGACCAAGAAACTTAACCTCTTTCTTTCAAAAATGACACTTGGAAAACTTCGCTTTTAGCTGATGCTGCCTCGGCTTCTCAAGCACTACTCTAAGATGATCCTCATGTTCTCTTTCATCCTTAAAGTATACTAAAATGTAATCTATAAACACCAACACAAACCTATCCAAGTACTCTCGAAAAACTCAGTTTATCAAATCCACGAAGAAAGCAGGCGCATTGGTTAACCCGAATGGCATTACTAACCACTCATACGAACCATACCTAGTCCAAAATGTTGTCAAAGGAATACTGTCCTTTGCTACTCTTAACTAACGGAAACTTGTTACCAAATCCATCAGGGATAATACTCTAGCTCCACTCAACTGATCAAATAGATCATATATTCCTAGTAAAGGATACTTATTCTTAATCGTCCTCTCGTTTAACTTATGATAGTCGATACACATCCTCAACGACCCATCTGGTTTCTTCACGAACACCGCGGCCGCTCCCTAAGGCGAACTGCTTGGTCTAATAAAATTCCTTCCTTCTAGATCCACTAGCTGCACCTTTAATTCCTTCATCTCTGTCGATGTCATTCTGCTAGGTAGTGTACTAACAGGTTGAGCTCCTAGCACAAGATCTATCCGAAACTCAACAGCTCATTTCAGTGGAAGTCCTATAACCGGCTCAAAAACATCTGCAAATTCTCTTGCTACTCGAACCTGACTTAATTCTTCTCCCACTTCCATAGCACTTAACAAAACACAAACACTCCGGCCAGAATTCTTCACTGAGAATATGATTTGGTTATGACAATCAGGGTGTCTTATTGATATCTCCCTATCCCGGTAAAATATCCTAGCCTCATACTTACCCAAGCAATCCATACCCAAAATGATTCCAAAATCTACGAAATCGAAAACATACAGACTGCATGCAAACTTATGACCTAACAATTCAAGTTCTAACAGGTCACATCTCATCCCTAGAGTTGCATACCCTCCTATTGGATTCACAACCCTTAAGGAAGTAACAAGGTATGTGGGTTCTAAGCATAACCTATCTACCAAACACTGAGATATAAACAAATGTGATGCACCGGTAACAAATAGTACCCTAACTGGTATACTCTGAATCAAAAGCGTACCTTCCATCACAGTCTTCCCGTTTTCAACTGTAGTTGGCCTAGCAAATGATGATCCAACAACAAGAACCTTTCATTTGTCCACCCTGACTGGTTCTGGGCACTTATTCTTATAATGCCCAACTTAATCACAGTAGATTCACTTCACACCTTTCTTTTCTGTAACCTTCTTCCCCTTGCCTGACTGGCACTCATGAGCAAAATGACCTTTCTTGTCATACTTGAAGCAAACTAAATCAGCCTTCGCCTTCTTGGCAGCCTCCCCCTTCCCGGCTCCCTTCTCCTTAAAGAACTTTCTCTTCTTTCCCTGAGAACCCTGGGATCCAACCGGCTTCTCTCTAGCATAAATAGCAAGCATCTCCTCATGTCGAATTGCCAACTCCACAAGTACATTACAAGGATCATAGATATATGTCAGGGTTGCCCTGGCAATCTCAGGCCTCGGTCCCCGAATATACCTCTCATTCCTTCTAATGACGGTGTCTATAATAGCATACCCATATCGGAACAACTCATCAAACATAGTAGCATACTCAATTACCGACATCTCTCCCTACACCAAATCCATAAACTTTCTCAGCAATGCCGACTTGGCAACTTCGGACATAAACCTCTGTTCAAATCTCCTTCTAAAATCTGCCCAAGTCAACTCCTCGTTCGGAACTCCGACAGTAACACTATTCGACCAATGAAGTGTTTACCCTTGCAACTGCCTAGAGGCCAGCCTCCTCTTCTGCTCATCATCCAAACACAAATCAGTGAAGATTCTGTAACATCCCCCACTTGGAGGCCCAAAACTAATGGCTACGGATGCTATAGTCATCCATAGTTATTAATCATCGGCGACAAAATACGGTAAAGTTAGATACATTGATAAAGCAGAAACACATGGATATGGAAAAAATTTAAAACATCAAACAAGTTCCACATTCCATTCCAAAACATTTCAAATTCGTTACATAATCCCAATACGAGAACCACGTTCAGAGAAAATATAATTATTACAACATACGCCAAGAGCGACATATGAAGATGCCCCCTGGATGATCAGAGTATATATAGGAAATATTCTAACTTTGCCTTTACAAAAACAACACAGCGGAATCACAATAAAAGAGAACTCTAGATAGCTATCATGCCTCCTGCACATCTCCGAAAGCTTATTCGTCTAAGAGGTACATGAAAACCTCAACTCTCAAACTACTCAAAATCAATTGAGTACCCAAGAGTTTAAGGGGAAAACATAAACTTCGAGTCAGACATAAAGCCTGGTATGAATAATAATTAACCATCTCAAACCATTTAGACATCTAGTGAGACCATGCCACTTAGCGGAATGGGTTTTCCCCTTACTAGTATCCTAAAACCTTTATAAAACCATATGCCGTGCTCTTGCATCTACAATGGTTAAAACAATTCAAAACAATATGATGATATGTAAACTAGTAAATCAATTTTGGATTTCCCATCCCCATTCATTCTGACTAACTATCTCATTTATAGGTTATAGGGTCACAATTAACCCATTAGTTTTCATGGGCTGACTAATAACCTGTTTAATGTTTATGGACTCCCTATCCAGTTTCATGGGATCACTAAGAACTTATTGGCCCCTGCCAATATCTTTACTATTTCATGGGTTCTCCCTGAACCTATTGGTAACTCCAATATCTTTCCGCTTATCCTAGTTTTCATGGCTTTACAAGGAACCTATTGACTTCTGTCAATATCTTAATCCAGATATAGTTTTCATGGGCTAACTACCAACCTATTGGCCCCTGCCAATATCAAATCTTAGTTTTCATGGGCTAACTATGAACCTGTCTTCCTGACATCTTCCTTATTACATAGTTTTCATGGGCTTGGCCCTTGCCAATATCTTTTCCTATACTCAGTTTTCATGGGCTTACTGTGAACCTATTGGCCCCTGCCAATATCTTTAACTAATTTAATTTATATTCACTACTGGATCAACCCAGTTGGTTATTCTGCCCTTTCCCAAATTACCATTATGGGTTCATTACAATGTGAATATATATCTATGTATATATATATATATATATGAAGAAGCAAACATAATAACATAACAATACCACTCCCGTGGGTTTAATATCCTTGAAATTATTTTCATATGAGACGTGGTTAATCCCCTTAACCTAATATTTTATCAAGGAAAGCTTCTTCTTAAAACCATTTCAAAACTCTTTTACTTAGCCATGGGTTTTTCCTTTAAAATGAGATCGGGTTATTTGTTTTGAAAATCTAAGGCTTTCGAAACCTTCAAAACTTTGCTTTCGACCTCATTGGATAACCTTCTTCGAAAGCATATAAATCTATTTTCAAAACATTAGGCCGCTGCCTTTCGAAACACTTTAAAACCTCTCTTTCGAAACCTTTCGAATATAATAAAGTATTTCTTATTAACTCTTAGAAGCATAGCTTCGAAACCATTGAAAGTACCCCTTTCGAAACCTTTGAAAGTATCCCTATCGAAACCTTTAGAAGTATCCCTTCCGAAACCATTGAAAGTCCCTCTTTCAAAACCATTTGGTTTATATTTAAAAATATCATTTGGGTTAAAGTGAATATAAATGGAAGTATCTCTTTCGAAACCATTCTTTATCATATAAAAGTATTGGGGAAAACTTGATGTCATCGACACCATCCTTTTGAAAGCTTCAAAATATTTAAGAAAAACATTGAAGGATAGCATCGAAACCCTCTTTCGAAGCTATTGCCTTTGAAACCCTTGGACCCTTTCAAAAGCATTTAGGAAGTGGCTTAGCATAAGTTTAAAACAAAGACAACCCTTCGAAAGCATTGATGGCTTCAATACACTCGAAAGGCAAAAGAACCGTAGCTGGGTTTCGACAAAGTTGGAACCACTTCTTTCAAAAGCATCATTTTATAAATAAAGAAACCCATTCGAAAGCCTATACTTTTAAAACATATAATGGAAACCCCTTCGAAAGCTATTAGAAAACCCCTTTCGAAAGCATATGTTTCGACTCCTTTGAAAGCTTGAATAAAACAAGGCAGGCGCTTTTTCGTTTGAAAGTAAAACTAAGGTTTCGACCCCATCGGAAGCTATGCTTTCGACACTATGCCTTCTGCTTTCCTCCAATCCACTACATACCATCTTGATACCTTGTGTATTAGTTTCGGCTTTATGGGGTTTCGACTTGATTGAAGGCGGAAGCTATGGGTCAAAAGGTACTTCTAATAGAGGCGGAACCCACTTTTGTGGGTAAATCTGATTTAATGCCAATTAAAGCAAACCCTTTCTAACTAACCTGCCCACGTGTAAACAAGTGATTGGTTGCCTCAACTTTTCAAATCCTTTACCAAAATAACTGTCGCTTAATTTCAGATCTAAACCAAGGTTAATTTAGCAAATAAGCTCTTCCATTAAGCAAAACAATTAAATCATTTAGGTCCTCCTTTCAAAATAATTTAATTCTCTTAGTAATTCACTTATGAAAAATCCCCAAAAATCACAGAAATTCATTTTTAACATGTTATCTAACATATCTAAATTTTGGACCCAAATACTCAATATAATTTCTAAAATAAATTTCTAAACCCAATTAACTATATTTTCCTTTGAAAATTCATAATAATCTTTTCATAGCTAGGAAAATTATCAAAATTAAAACCGAACTCCAAAATAATGTTTTACATAACATATAATTTTTCCATGGCATTCAAATATCAATTTCAATCGGTTTTGACCTAAAACCGCATAAATCCCCATTTAAACAATTTTGTTTAAGTCAAAAAAATCATAATTCAAGCATATCATCATAATAAAACGAATTTAATATTAAATCCGAAAGCATATGATCGTAAAACAAAATAGATATGGTATAAATTATTATTCACCTTGATTAGGATAAGGAGATTGGATTGAGATTAAGATTTACTCCCCTTCTTTAATTCCTTAGCTTGATTTGAATTTTTCTTCCTTAACAATGGCCGGCTTTTCCTTTATGTTTGTGTTTGTATTTGTTTTTTGCAAAATGACGTAAATGAGAAATGAGACTATAAGGAACAAGAATATATAAGGGTGAGGGTTTATGTGTGGCTATTTCCCATTATACCCTTACGTAAAATAATTAGCCTATACGCCATTCTTAAGCCCATTTAATCAATTAGTTAAGCACGACCTTAATTTATTTTCATATCTCAATCCCCTATCGCACTAATTATTTATATTATTCTATTTAATTTATCTAATTAAATCTCTTGAATAATGTTATCAAAAATTAAGGGTGTTACAGATTCTCTTACAATGCAACAACCAATTCTCAACTTCTATGGCATCCTCCGTTCCCATAAACGGTTTCCCACCAAGACTGGTGTAGTCTCTGCTCAGCTTAGCATAATTATTCCCAACTAGAGCCACATGATTAGCTCCTACAACATTCCCAGCAACACCAGCAGCAGCCCTTGCTTGCATAAATTGACGAAGAACTGATACATCGTCCCTATATCTACTGGTGGATTTCCAGCACCCACATTAGCATCTGCATTTTGGTTAGCATTAGCCTGTTGACCCAGGTTCCTCCTGGTGGGTCGAGCATTTTCGTTGGTTGTGGTCCTTCCTCCACTGAGATTTCCACTTCCGTCTCCTGCCTCCGTATCTTCTTTCTCGTAAATCTGCATACGAGCCTTAGTAAGATACAGAAGAATGGTCTAAGAGAGAGGGGAATACGTACTTATATATATGTACCTATATGTATCAGATACAAGTACGTTATTATAGCATTATCCCAAATCTTGAATTTATTTTCTAATTCATTGGATTATGTTATGAAAAATCTTTTAGGTTTAAATTTCTTTTAAGTTTCATAAACCTATGCTCCGATACTAACTTATAACATCCCCCACTTGGAGGCCCAAAACTAACGGCTATAGATGCTGCAATCATCCATAGTTATTAACCCTCAGCGACCAAATACGGTAATGTTAGATACATCGATATAACAGGAACACATGGATATGGAAAAAAATTTAAAATCAACAAACAACTTTCTCATTCCATTTCAAAGCATTTCAAATTCATTACATAATCCCATAATCATTAACCCGGTTCAGAGAAAATATAATTATTACAACATACACCAAGAGCGACATATGAAGATGCTTCCTTGGATGATCAAAGTATATAAATAGGCAACTAGGCAACTTTGCCTTTACAACAAAACACAGCAGAATAAAAATAGAAAAGAACTCTAAATAGCTATCATGCCTCCTGCACATCTCTGAAAGCGTATTCATCTAAAGAGGTACCTGAAAACCTCAACTCTCAAACTACTCAAAGTTAATTGAGCACCCAAGAGGTTAATGGGAAAACATAAACTTTGAGTTACATATATCCGGTATGAATAATAATCTACCATCTCAAACCATTTAGATATCTAGTGAGACCACGTCGCTTAGCGGAATGGGTTTTCCCCTCACTAGTATCTTATTCAAAACTTTATAAAACCATATACTGTGCTCCTGCATCCACAATGGTTAAAACATAGCAATTCAAATTATTATGATGGTATGCAAACAAGTAAATCAATTCTGGATTATCCATCCCCATTCATTTGACTATCTATCTTAGTTATAATTTCTAGGATCACTATTAACCTAATAGTTTTCATGCGCTGACTAATAACCTGTTTAATACTTATGGACTCCCTATCCGATTTCATATTTTTCATGGAATCACTAAGGACCAATTGGCCCCAGCCAATAACTTTATTGTTTCATGGGCTCTCCCTGAATCTACTGGTATCTCCAATGACTTCCCTCTTATCCTAGTTTTCATGGGTTGATTAGGAACCTATTGACATCTATCAATAACTTAATCCAGAAATAGTTTTCATGGGTTCACTACAAACCTATTGGCCCCTACCAATAACTCTTTCTAATCATAGTTTTCATGGGTTTACTATGAACCTATTGGCCCCTACCAATAGCTTTTCCTATACATAGTTTTCATGGGTTTACTATGAACATGTGTGATGACCCTGATTTTTGTGAGTAATTTCATGATTCAATTTAGTTTGCATTTGTTTAAAAATTGCATTGAAAAATATATATAGGAAATTGATTTGCTGATACCAAGTATAAAACATGCACATGTGCACAGGCAGTGCACAAACATGTACACAGTTTTCTGTGTGATAAAATAAGCAACAATCAATAGAAATAATAGGATATATGAATTACAAGTATATATGCATGTAGGCAGAAATCATCAAGCCTTGAAAAGAAAAAGAGACTTAGGCCAGGGTAGGCATACATGTATTATACATGGGCACAAAATAATACTGGCAGAAATAAATAAAAAAAAAAAAAATTAACATTTGCATGAAAATGGTATGAGCTATTGGAAAAGTACTTTATCCATTTTTAGCAATTCCTTTTTACTTTAGAAAAGAAAAAGAAAAGAGAAGAAATCATGCAAATAACATGACCGGGGCAATGAGGTATATTTTCTGGAAAAATATACCATGACTATTTACCCATTTCCTCTAAAATGTTAGAATGAGAGGCAGATCATAATTGGTAGGGTAAAATTGGCATTTGGTAATCTCCTAAAACCCTAGTAGCAGCCAGAGTTCATATAAGAGGACCTGGTGTGGTAAGGTTTTATGTTTGCTCTACCACTTAAAAAGAAAATATACAAAGTATAAACCAGAGAAAATAGGAGAAGGCAGAAGACTAAAAAGGGGTTCATAAGGCATAGGAAGAAGAAGGATTAATGTGAGTAATCTCACTGAAAACTTCGGCATTAAGACCTGAATATTGAGGCAGCCAGTTTAAACTAATTTTCTTTTTACAAGTTATGTTTTATGATTGGATGACTTTGGCTTGTGAATGATTTGTTTGAGGGTAAAACCTTTATCTGATTTACCCAGGAAAAAATAGAGTCATGTATTTATAAACTAAAATGTTTGTTTGAGATATGGGTTAACTCTGAGATTGGGTGTTTTCTTTGATAAGTTTTCTTTTATGTTGTTTGTAAAATCCCCAGATTCAAGTAGTGGGTATATGGTCTAAAGGCAGAAAGAAATATAGGCTGTGACATTGTGTTGTTGCTTATGCCTCATATTAATTAAAACCAAAGAAAATGTAGAAGTGCAATGTTGTACATGTGCTGAGCTTCTATGTTTTATGAAATACCCAAATCAAATGTACTTGTGGTTTAGCCAGATCTTGAATCTGATTGAACCAGAGGTAGGGAAGAATATATATATGCCTGGAAAATTACTCAGGACCATATGCTTACATCTTGATCCAGTGAAACCCATAGGCAAGACAATATGCTAAGAAGTCACCTCCCTCTTTTATGATAAAATGGTTGCTTCTGAGAATTTAACTTACCCAAACTCTGGATGAATATGTGTTGCTTGCATCATTTATGTTTCTCTGATTAAGAAGTGAGATGCAGAAGGGATTAGCACTGCTATGAAAAATATTAAAACACTTAGTAATTTAACTAAGGACTTGGGATCTTAGGGCTACCAAAGTATAGCTTGGCAATGGGAATATTGCAAGTTCACACATGGTATATTTATACCCAGGAGCCTGAGTGTGCTGGGTTAACAGAGAAAGGTCCCAGGCAGTGTGTGTTTTAAAAAGAAGAAAGTAGCTAAAGTCCCTGATGAAATTTGATAATGAATTCTAGGAATAGATTCAGTAGAGGTCTGGGCAAAATCCCTGATGGCCAGTAAAGTTGAAAAGGAGATGATAACTGAATTGAAGCTTGTATTTGGATGTTTTGATGCTTTATTGGTGAATCTTGTGGTTGTTTTCTATGAACTAAAAACATTGTGATCATATATAATCTGTTTGGCACTAATATGAATGCACATGCTTCACAAATAACATGCACACAGAAGATATTGAGTTTCTTATTCTTGCAAAGTACAGGAGTATAAATGGAATTGGAATAAATCATGTTTTCAGTTAGATTATTCACACCAGACAAATGGTCTGACCCTTTTGTGTTCATGCACCATTGGGTGTCTCATATTTATATGGGGCAGTTCATGGTGATTTTGCAGGGAAATAGGGATTGCTTGATCAGGCTTTGGATGTTAAACTGCTTAGGATTTGGATGCTATGTATTTAAAAGTCTTTGCTGAAGCTAAATTAGATATTCATGTTGAACTATGTTAAGCTATTTGTTTAAGTTGTTTAGAAAAACCAATGTAAGGTTATTTGCTGTTTTGTAAGTGCTGAATTTATAAGTATCAGTTGGAACTTATGTATTTTGTTTTGCAAAATGCTTTGTTAAGAAAATGAATTTCAAGTTGTAAGAACAGTTAGGTAAAAATGGTAGAAAATCTGAGATTTGAAAGAATTTGTGGTTTATATATATATCAAAAGATCTGGCATAAGGGAATCCTTGTTCAAGTCAAAATAAAAATCTGATAAAAGGGTTGAGTTGCTTTGAAAAGAAAATGTTAGAGCAGATACTTTGTATCAGAGTAGTGCAAACCAGAATAAGGCTAACATAGCCATTTTCTTAAGCCTGGGCTAAGACAGCACCCAAGTGTGTTTAATCAAGTTTGTAGATCTGTTTCATAGCCAAGTATAGAGTAGGTTCAGACAGTTTTGCTCTCAGGAAAAAAAAAATAAAAAGGAAAAAAAAAAAAACAAAAATTGGGTTGAACCGACCAGCATAGCACTCGAACTTGTGACCTCTCATGTATAAGTTAGGCGCGTTTCCATTACGCCTAGATGTTGCTTGTGTTCACTTAGGATCCACTTTATTATAGCCTGAGTTTGAACACACCTGCACAGAAACATGCACACACACATGCACAAGTAAAAGCAAAGTTACCCAGTAAGAATGTCAGAAGAATTTATGTAAAATAAGTAGAACTGAGTCATAGAATCAACAGTAATGCATCAATCTAAAAATTGGGAAAACCTAGTTTTGTTAAGAAACATCATTGCTATGTGGAGAGTATTTCTTTAAGCAATATTCAACAGGTTTCTACCTTCAAAAAAAAAATTCTATACTCTGATTTAGGTAGGAGATGACTTATATATCTTCATATATATAAGTTCAAGATAAATTGATTAAACCAATATCTATTGGCAGAAAGATCCTGGACAGAAGAAAAATTGAATTAAATATTTTTCTTGATTAAATGGCCACTAAATGTATTAAAAAAAAAAAAAATTTCTAGTGGGTCATTTCATTTGGTATCAGAGCTATGTTGTTAAATAACATAGCAAAAATTTTGTATGAATTTGTTTGCATTGGATGTATAGAAGTATTTACTGCTTTGGATGTTTTGTTTTTTTTATATATATTTACACTATTGATATCTGTTATGACAGAATAAGTTATAAATTAAAATGAATTAATCTATAGAGCATTAGGCAAAACAGACTAACCTAAGTGTTATATCCATAGAGCTATGGTAGGACCCAGACATCAAAATGTAGGAACAAGTGAACCACCCATGGTGAATGTGCAAGAATTCATGAGGGCCATAAGAGATGGAGTAGGCAACAGGCAGGAAAATCCACATGAGGAACTTTCCAAACTACTCAAGACTTTTACTAATCTTGGAGGCAAAACCTTTGATGGCACAGAAGGAGTTATGGGGGTTCAAAATTGGCTTAGAATTCTGGAAAGAATCTTTGCAGACATGCAAGTTGAAGACCAAAGGAAGAGGCAAATTGCATCCAGGCAATTGAGAGGAGCAGCTTTGGATTGGTGGGAAGTTATCATAGCTGGAAGACCTGAAGGAGAAGTGACATGGGATCAGTTTAAAGCAATGTTGGAAGGCAGATTTATCCCTGCATCAGCTAAGGAATCTTTACTAGAGGAATTCATCAAATTGAGGCAAGGGACTATGAGTGTCACAGAGTACACTCAGAAGTTTGAATCATTGGCAAAGTATGGTGCAGTGCTCATCACTACTGAGGAAGCTAAGAATGGCAGATATATCCAAGGGTTGAACTCTAGCCTTAGTAGAGCCATGCTACCATATAAGGATAAAACTTTTGATCAAGTTTTGGATTTGACTCTGAGCATTGAACAACATGATAAAGCTAGGGAGAATTTCAGGGCATTCAAAAATAATCAGAACAAGAAGGGAAAGGGTAAATTTCACCCTTATGATAAAAAGAAAACAGACATAACTTCCACCAAGAAACCAGAAGAAGCTAGAACTGCTGAAGTTAAGAAGAGGATCACTTGTTACAACTGTGGACAAGAAGGGCACATGAAAAATAGGTGCACTAATCCTAGACCAGCATCCTTCAATTGTCACCATTGTGGGAAGGAAGGTCACATAAAAAGGAACTGCCCAGATTTTAAGCAAGGAAAATTAGGGGCTTTGGAAGGGAAAGGCAAGGCAGCTGAGGGATCAAGTGTTGAAAGGCATGGTCAAGTTGAAGGTACTTTGCTTATCCATTCAATACCTTTAACAGTAGTATATGATACTGGGGCTACACATTCATTGATCTCTCATGATATTGCACAACAATTAAAATTGAATTGTATGATTGTTGATAAACCACTGCTAATTAGAAGCCCTATAGGTAGTTCATGTGTTATGGGTATGATGTGCATGCAACTGGGATTAAATATAGGAGGACATGTGTTTGAGTCAAACCTATATGTGTTGCAATATCCAGACATAGGAATTATTTTAGGAGTTGATTGGTTGAGTAGATATAAAGCTATCATAAATATGGAGACATCCACCATATCATTGAAGGTCTCTGATGGACAAAGAATAATTGTTCTTTGTGAGGCAAACAAAAACAGAAGTATAGCCAACCTTTCTGCATTGTCAAATGAAAAACCCATGCCTGCATTAGAAGAGATTCCCATAGTTAATCAATATGATGATGTGTTTGGGGAAGTAAGAGGAGTTCCTAACCATAGGCCAGTTGAATTTTCAATTAGAATAATTCCAGGAGCTAGCCCAGTGGTTAAAAGACCAACCAGAATGGGGCCTAAGGAATTGATGGAGTTGAAAAAGCAATTAGTTGAACTAGAAGAAAAAGGTTTTATTAGACCCAGTAGCTCATCATGGGGAGCACCAGTAGTCTTTGTTAAGAAGCATGATGGATCTCTGAGATTATGTATTGATTATAGGGAACTAAATAAGGTCACAGTTAAAAATAAATACCCCTTACCAAGAATTGATGATCTCTTTGATCAATTGAGTGGTGCAAAAATATTTTCTAGACTTGATTTAGCTTCAGGCTTTCATCAGATGAAAGTAGAAGAGGAAAGCATCAAGTATACAGCTTTTAACACCAGATATGGACTTTATGAATTTTTGGTGATGCCATTTGGCTTAACAAATGCTCCTTCCTATTTTGTTGATTTGATGAATAGGATTTTTAGAGAATACTTGGATAAGTTTGCATTAATATTTATTGATGATATATTAATTTATTCTAAGTCAGTTAGAGAGCATGAAAACCATTTGAATTTGGTATTTGAGAAATTGAGACAGGAAGACTTGAAAGCAAAGTTTTCAAAATGCACTTTTTGGCAGAATGAAGTGAACTTTCTAGGCCATATTATATCAGAAAAAGGAATAGCTGTGGACTCCAATAAAGTCATTGCAGTGCAAGCTTGGAAAAGGCCTACTAATGTCACTGAAGTCAGATCATTCATGGGAATGGCTGGTTACTATAGAAGATTTATAAAAGATTTTGCAAAGATCTCAATTCCATTAACCAGATTGACTAGGAAGAATCAAGTGTTCAACTGGACTGAGGAATGTGAAAATGCCTTTGGGAAATTAAAAGAGGCACTGGTACAAGCTCCAATTCTTAAAGTACCTGAGGGAAATGAAAACTTGGTGGTATACACTGATGCAAGTGGACAAGGGCTTGGAGCAGTATTGATGCAACAACATCAGGTAATAGCTTATGCTTCTAGGCAGTTGAAATCAAGTGAAGTAAGGTATGCTACTCATGACCTTGAATTGGCTGCTGTAGTGTATGCCCTTAAGTTATGGAGACACTACTTGTTAGGGGCAAAATTTGAAGTATATACAGACCATAAATCACTCAAATATTTGTTTTCACAAAAAGAATTAAATATGAGGCAGCAAAGATGGGTTGAACTCTTGGCCTCATATGATTTCGAAATATTGTACACACCAGGTAAGGCTAATAAGGTAGCAGATGCCCTAAGTAGACAACATGCTAAAGTGGCTAGATTAATGATAGAAGAGTTTAACACTTTATCATTATTAATTGACTCAGAGATAAAAAGTGATAACCTAGAAAACCTGAGCTTATGCAGTGGGAAGGTAGAGATGGGAAAATTAAGTTTTATAACTCTGGGATCAGAATTGAAAAATAAAGTTGCAATGCTACAAAACCAAGATCCATTTTTAGTTGGAAAGAAGACACAAATATTAAATGGTGAGACAGTGGAAGGCTTTCAGTTGGATGATCAGGGCCATCTGAGGAAAGGAGAAAGGATATGTGTTCCAGCAATGAATGAATTGAAGCAAGAAATTTTAGATGCTTACCACAAAAGTAAATATACTATACACCCAGGAAGCACAAGAATGTATCACAACCTCAAGAGAGATTATTGGTGGAGTGGTATGAAGAGTGCAGTGGCAACCTATGTATCAAAATGTATGGTTTGCCAGCAGGTGAAGGCTGAGTATCAAAAACCCTCAGGAATGCTTCAACCTTTACAAATACCACAGTGGAAATGGGAAGACATATCAATGGATTTTATTGATGGTTTGCCTAGAACTAGGAGGGGAAATGATAGTATTTGGGTGGTAGTTGATAGGTTAACTAAGTCAGCCCATTTTATACCAGTGAAATCAGAAAGAAATGCTAATACCCTAGCCCAGTTGTTTGTTAAAGAAGTAGTCAGACTGCATGGTATACCAAAGACTATAGTAAGTGATAGAGATACCATCTTCACTTCAAAGTTTTGGCAGAGTTTTCACAAGGCAATGGGGACTGATTTATGCTTGAGTACAGCATACCATCCTCAATCTGATGGCCAAACAGAAATTGTGAACAAATTGCTTGAAGACATGTTGAGAGCATGTGTATTGGATTGGGGAGGAAGCTGGGAAGATTACATATATCTAGCTGAGTTTGCATACAATAACACTCATCACAGTAGTATAGGCATGGCCCCTTTTGAAGCTCTCTATGGAAGGCCATGTTTATCACCTTCAAGTTGGCATGAGTCTGGAGAAAAAGTGGTCTTAGGACCAGAAAATGTGAAGGAGACTTCTGAAAAGGTAGCCTTGATCAGAAAAAGAATTGAATCTGCCCAAGATAGGCAAAAGAAATATGCAGATCAAAGGAGGAAAGCAGTACAATATGATGTTGGGGATTATGTGTTCATCAAGATATCACCCATGAAAAAGGTTCTAAGGTTTGGGAAACAAGGAAAGTTGATTCCTAGATATATAGGACCATATAAAATTCTAGAAAGAATAGGGACAGTAGCCTATAAATTAGAATTGCCAGAAGAAATGAGAGCAATGCATGATGTCTTTCATGTGTCTCAACTAAGGAGATGGGTTCATGATAAGGAAGCAATATTAGAATCCTCTAAAGATGTGCAGATTGATCCTAGAATGATCTATGAAAAGGAACCAGTGGGCATAGTTTCTAGAGAAACTAAGAAATTGAGAAACAAAGAAATTAAACTAGTAAAAGTACAATGGAGTCTAGACCCAAATGATTGCACATGGGAAGTGGAGGACAAAATCAGAAATGATTATCCCCAGCTGTTTGATTGAAGGAAAAGGTAAAATCTATATATATATATGTACATACTACTGTATGTGTTGGTTGAATATGCATTGTGATTTTTATCTTGTGTTGATATGCATAGTGCTTAATAGGTGATTGGATTGAAAATGGTTTTGAAATCAGAAAAAAAAAAAATTCACTTTTCTGAAGAAATGATACTTAAGTTAAGTATAAAAGAATTGTGGGACACAATTCCTAAAAGGAGGGGTATATGTGATGACCCTGATTTTTGTGAGTAATTTCATGATTCAATTTAGTTTGCATTTGTTTAAAAATTGCATTGAAAAATATATATAGGAAATTGATTTGCTGATACCAAGTATAAAACATGCACATGTGCACAGGCAGTGCACAAACATGTACACAGTTTTCTGTGTGATAAAATAAGCAACAATCAATAGAAATAATAGGATATATGAATTACAAGTATATATGCATGTAGGCAGAAATCATCAAGCCTTGAAAAGAAAAAGAGACTTAGGCCAGGGTAGGCATACATGTATTATACATGGGCACAAAATAATACTGGCAGAAATAAATAAAAAAAAAAAAAAATTAACATTTGCATGAAAATGGTATGAGCTATTGGAAAAGTACTTTATCCATTTTTAGCAATTCCTTTTTACTTTAGAAAAGAAAAAGAAAAGAGAAGAAATCATGCAAATAACATGACCGGGGCAATGAGGTATATTTTCTGGAAAAATATACCATGACTATTTACCCATTTCCTCTAAAATGTTAGAATGAGAGGCAGATCATAATTGGTAGGGTAAAATTGGCATTTGGTAATCTCCTAAAACCCTAGTAGCAGCCAGAGTTCATATAAGAGGACCTGGTGTGGTAAGGTTTTATGTTTGCTCTACCACTTAAAAAGAAAATATACAAAGTATAAACCAGAGAAAATAGGAGAAGGCAGAAGACTAAAAAGGGGTTCATAAGGCATAGGAAGAAGAAGGATTAATGTGAGTAATCTCACTGAAAACTTCGGCATTAAGACCTGAATATTGAGGCAGCCAGTTTAAACTAATTTTCTTTTTACAAGTTATGTTTTATGATTGGATGACTTTGGCTTGTGAATGATTTGTTTGAGGGTAAAACCTTTATCTGATTTACCCAGGAAAAAATAGAGTCATGTATTTATAAACTAAAATGTTTGTTTGAGATATGGGTTAACTCTGAGATTGGGTGTTTTCTTTGATAAGTTTTCTTTTATGTTGTTTGTAAAATCCCCAGATTCAAGTAGTGGGTATATGGTCTAAAGGCAGAAAGAAATATAGGCTGTGACATTGTGTTGTTGCTTATGCCTCATATTAATTAAAACCAAAGAAAATGTAGAAGTGCAATGTTGTACATGTGCTGAGCTTCTATGTTTTATGAAATACCCAAATCAAATGTACTTGTGGTTTAGCCAGATCTTGAATCTGATTGAACCAGAGGTAGGGAAGAATATATATATGCCTGGAAAATTACTCAGGACCATATGCTTACATCTTGATCCAGTGAAACCCATAGGCAAGACAATATGCTAAGAAGTCACCTCCCTCTTTTATGATAAAATGGTTGCTTCTGAGAATTTAACTTACCCAAACTCTGGATGAATATGTGTTGCTTGCATCATTTATGTTTCTCTGATTAAGAAGTGAGATGCAGAAGGGATTAGCACTGCTATGAAAAATATTAAAACACTTAGTAATTTAACTAAGGACTTGGGATCTTAGGGCTACCAAAGTATAGCTTGGCAATGGGAATATTGCAAGTTCACACATGGTATATTTATACCCAGGGGCCTGAGTGTGCTGGGTTAACAGAGAAAGGTCCCAGGCAGTGTGTGTTTTAAAAAGAAGAAAGTAGCTAAAGTCCCTGATGAAATTTGATAATGAATTCTAGGAATAGATTCAGTAGAGGTCTGGGCAAAATCCCTGATGGCCAGTAAAGTTGAAAAGGAGATGATAACTGGATTGAAGCTTGTATTTGGATGTTTTGATGCTTTATTGGTGAATCTTGTGGTTGTTTTCTATGAACTAAAAACATTGTGATCATATATAATCTGTTTGGCACTAATATGAATGCACATGCTTCACAAATAACATGCACACAGAAGATATTGAGTTTCTTATTCTTGCAAAGTACAGGAGTATAAATGGAATTGGAATAAATCATGTTTTCAGTTAGATTATTCACACCAGACAAATGGTCTGACCCTTTTGTGTTCATGCACCATTGGGTGTCTCATATTTATATGGGGCAGTTCATGGTGATTTTGCAGGGAAATAGGGATTGCTTGATCAGGCTTTGGATGTTAAACTGCTTAGGATTTGGATGCTATGTATTTAAAAGTCTTTGCTGAAGCTAAATTAGATATTCATGTTGAACTATGTTAAGCTATTTGTTTAAGTTGTTTAGAAAAACCAATGTAAGGTTATTTGCTGTTTTGTAAGTGCTGAATTTATAAGTATCAGTTGGAACTTATGTATTTTGTTTTGCAAAATGCTTTGTTAAGAAAATGAATTTCAAGTTGTAAGAACAGTTAGGTAAAAATGGTAGAAAATCTGAGATTTGAAAGAATTTGTGGTTTATATATATATCAAAAGATCTGGCATAAGGGAATCCTTGTTCAAGTCAAAATAAAAATCTGATAAAAGGGTTGAGTTGCTTTGAAAAGAAAATGTTAGAGCAGATACTTTGTATCAGAGTAGTGCAAACCAGAATAAGGCTAACATAGCCATTTTCTTAAGCCTGGGCTAAGACAGCACCCAAGTGTGTTTAATCAAGTTTGTAGATCTGTTTCATAGCCAAGTATAGAGTAGGTTCAGACAGTTTTGCTCTCAGGAAAAAAAAAATAAAAAGGAAAAAAAAAAAACAAAAATTGGGTTGAACCGACCAGCATAGCACTCGAACTTGTGACCTCTCATGTATAAGTTAGGCGCGTTTCCATTACGCCTAGATGTTGCTTGTGTTCACTTAGGATCCACTTTATTATAGCCTGAGTTTGAACACACCTGCACAGAAACATGCACACACACATGCACAAGTAAAAGCAAAGTTACCCAGTAAGAATGTCAGAAGAATTTATGTAAAATAAGTAGAACTGAGTCATAGAATCAACAGTAATGCATCAATCTAAAAATTGGGAAAACCTAGTTTTGTTAAGAAACATCATTGCTATGTGGAGAGTATTTCTTTAAGCAATATTCAACAGGTTTCTACCTTCAAAAAAAAAATTCTATACTCTGATTTAGGTAGGAGATGACTTATATATCTTCATATATATAAGTTCAAGATAAATTGATTAAACCAATATCTATTGGCAGAAAGATCCTGGACAGAAGAAAAATTGAATTAAATATTTTTCTTGATTAAATGGCCACTAAATGTATTAAAAAAAAAAAAAATTTCTAGTGGGTCATTTCAACATGTCTATTTGATAACTTCTTTAATCAGTGTTTGGGCATCCCATATTCTAGTCTTCCTGACCTCCTGGATGCAATCCTGCTCATTCAGGAGTTAACTCAATTTATATTCACTACTGAGTAAACCTAGCTGGATATTCTGCCCTTTCTCCCCAAAATACAGTTATGGGTCCATATTAAAGAGAATATGTATATTAGAAGAAGCAAATATAATAACATAATAATACCAACACTTGTGGTTTAATATCCTTGAAATTATTTACATATGAAACATGGTTAATCCCTTTAACCTATTATTTTATCAAGGAAAGCTACTTCAAAACTTAATAGTTAAAACCGTTTCAAAACTCCTTTATTTTAGCCATGTGTTTTCCTTTAAAAATGAGATTGGGTTCATTGCTTTGAAAACTAAGGCTTTCAAAACCTTAAACTTTTACTTTCGAAACATTGGATAACCTCCTTCGAAAGCATTCAAATCTTCTTTTCAAAACACTAAGCATATGCCTTTCAAAACACTTTAAAACATCTCTTTTGAAACAATTAAACTATTTCTTTCGAAAGTATTAAAGCATTACTTATTAAGTCTTAGAAGCATAGATTTGAAAATACTTGAAAGTACCCCTTTCGAAAGAATTGGGTTTATCTTTAAAAATATCTTTTGGGTCAAGGTGAATATATACGAAAGTACCCTTTTCGAAACCTTTAATCTTTATATAAAATTGTTTGGGGAAAATTGATGGCTTTGGAACCATCCTTTCGAATGCTCAGAACATTTAAGTAACATGTAACAACCTAAAATTTGAGCTATAATAACGAATTAATTAAATAATAAAATAAGTTTGTGAAATTGTCAGAATTAAGCTACGGAAGTTGCACTATTGTATCCGTTGCAATTTTCTGATCAATTTTCATATATAACTTGTCGAAATCCGAGTCAGTATGGAAAAGATATGAGAGAAATAAGAAATCAAAAATAAAACGAAATAATAATAACAATAATATAGGCATGGGTCAACCCATGCCATAAGCTAGGTCGACCTATAGGTCGACCCCCATAGTAGCTAGGTCGACCCGCCTTGTTTTTGGACGAGGAAGCATCCATATTCGAGTCGTATAATGTGTTTTTCAATTTTCTTCAAATCTTGTGCATTCGTGCTTCCATCCGACAGTTCCTAGTAAGCCTATGACGTGGTTGCACCAAATTTAATCTTTAAATCCAACGGCCTGAGATCCCTAAGCTACAATATATATAAGACCATAGACCTAGCTATTTTTCTCATTTAGATTTTCTCCCAATTGGGTTCATTGCTTGAGGCTGAACCCTAAAAAGAATTTTTTTTCTTGGGAGGTGATCTTTTTAATAAAAACATTCTACACCCTAGAAGTGGATCCGAGAAGGCTAAGGAATAGAGCTAAGGACCACATGCAAGTGTTTTGTAATTATTTTAGATTTTTAAGTAATTTAAAATAATAGGGTTCTCAATAGTTATAGTTTTTTTGCAATTTTGAGATAGTTTTTATACAAGTTATTTATAGTTAACTTTTAATTAAATTTCAAAAGTTCTTTTCAGTCTATTTTATACAGCTACTTTTATTCAGCTATTTTATTCAATTATTTACATTTTATTTACATCTGTTTTACGTTAGAATTTAGCCTGTAAATGTTAGTTTCTTTTTAATCCTTTTTACACGAATAAAATATTAAAAAGTGAAGAATTCGCTAATATGGACTAAAATATATGAACACTAAATTTACAGAAAATAGATGTAAAATAAGAAGAACTGTAATAAAAAGAAGATAGACTGAGATTGGAAAATTTGAGATATTTGCAAGCATAATTATAACAAGTGATTATAACTAAAAATAGAAAATAGAAGAATGACAAAAGAGGCTTATTTTATAACTTAGATCTTGGATTAACTTAATAAGCAAAAGAACAGTTATATCACATAGGTTATATTTAAAAAGAGAGAAATAACAGAGGATGATTATTTTAAAACTTAGATTAAGTCAATAAGCAAATATAACAGAAGAGCTTATTTTAAAAACTTACACTAAGTTAATAAGCAAACATAGAAGAAGGGTCCGTACCAACAGCATTCTCTTTCAGTCAGGAACTGATGGTCTCACTATAGGTAGGTGAGGTTGGGACACGCTTATGCTGATTAGGGTAAGTAAGAGGCCAAATAGATAGAGGCTCAAATCTGGGGATTTGGGCAAGGGGCGCAAACTAGAATTTGTTTGTTAGGACCAGTACCGGCAGCATTCACTTTCAGACTAGGACTGATGGTCTCACAACACTTAGGTGAGGCTGGGCAGCATCCCTTTCAGACTAGGACTGATGGTCTCCCAACAGATTAGGTGAGGCTGGGCACACTTATGCTGATTAGGGTAAATAAGAGGTCAAAATAGGGAGCGACACTTAGTGTGTACTGGCGATGACCGAGCGTGCGACATCTATTAGGGTAAATAATTTGCTACTGTGTTCCAAGTGCTATACAGGTGTCTTTTGCCGTGGGACCAACAGGATTGGATCAACTCATAGTGGCACAACAGAGATTGAAGGCCGATCAACAGGTAGAATTAGGATTTCAGCCTAATTAAAATAGGATTAGGGTTTCAGCCTAATCGCAGCAGTTTAAGACAAGTGCAAACAATCACAATTAAATATGAATCAGAAACAGTATTGTACCCCAGTTTTATCTTCTCGGTATTTCTTTCCATACTAGAACTATTGCTTAGTCTATTATCTTTATCTTGCTTAGAAATGCTAGAAATTACTTTCACTCACCAGACTTATTGTCTGACCCACTCCTCTTTTCCCCCTTTTTCCCCCATAGGCCAGCAGAGTCGAGGACAGTAGATTCAGATTTCTTGGAGATACATTCCCGGAGTTCTTCATGTATTCTTCTTCTTCTTTTCAGTTTTCTTTTCATTTGACTTTTGATATACTGGTACTTTATGAGAGGGATGATTTTTATTGTTTATGTACTCTGATGATGTGGCTGAGATTGTATTTTTCACGAGACATGTGTTTTTAAGACATATTCTGTTTTTATGACTTATTTTATGAAGTAATGATAAGTATTTTAAATATTTCCACTGATTTTATTTATTTGTCTTGTGAATCTTAGTCTTTATGATGCTTTAGCTATACCTATAATGCACCATATCTTTTAGTGTGCCCTTTTTGGGTATACTAAGGGGTGTGGGGTGTTTCACTTGGCATCAGAGCCTAAGGTTACAGGATTCCTTAAAACTTGTTTTAAAAGTAAAGTATTTTTTTCAAAAGTAACATATCTTCAAACTAAAAGTGTTCTTTAGAAATAAACTCTTATTATAGAAATGGTTTTTAAGTATAAGAGAGATTTTATAAAATTCCCCTCAAAGTCCAATTCAACCTTCTTTCGAGCCTAAATTCTCTTTTCTTTGCATAGAATGGCGGGCGCCCTAAATCTTCCAGAGGGTGTCCAAGTCCCTGGCTGGTTCCGTAGATACCTCCAAGCCATGGCACCAGAGGTGCAATGGCAAGCACCCAATGTAGCACCAGTGGGTAGAGATCCCGTTAATGCACCTGCAGCAGCCAATTTTTCTAAGCTATGCAAGGACTTCACTAATCTAGGAGGCAAGACATTTTCTGGCACAAAGGATTTCATAGAGGCGTGAGCTTGGTTGAGGAATACAGAGCGGATATTTGGGCTGTTGGGATTAGAGGACCGACAGAGAGTTCAGCTTGCATCTTGGCAGCTGAAAGGAGAAGCTTCTTACTGGTGGGAGATCATAGAGATGGAAGGTAGAGACATTGGTTGGTTTGGATTTCGAGAAAGGTTTAAGAGAAAATTCTTATCGCAAGCCAAGGAAAGCATGTAGTTGGAGAAGTTCATTAGTCTGAAGCAAGGTAGTCTTTCGGTGTAAGAGTATATAAATCAGTTTAATGAGCTATCGCAGTTCGGAATGGAGCTTGTTAATACACCGCATAAGTAGGACATCAAGTTTGCTAAGGGTTTGAACCAGCCCCTCCAAGGGTTGACATTGACACCTGTACCTATGGGAGCGACGTATGAGTCACTTGTGGAGATGGCTCTCATGTCAGATGTTGCTAAGAAAGAAGAGGTTAAGGAGGTTCCTAAATAAGAAAACTCTAAGAAGCAGTGGTGAAAGAATAAGAGGGATAAGGACAAGAAGAAAGGAGAGGACCTCAAAAGCAAATCAAGAAGGGCAAAAAATGTCAAAATTGTGGATTGGTTGGGCATTTCACAAAGGACTGTAAGAAGGAAACAATGAAGGGGAGGTGTTACAACTGTGGGCAGCCTAGACACCTTAGTAGAGCTTGTCCTCAGGTGGCAGGGCAGAGAGCAGACGCACCTACAACATAAGTACATGCTTTGGATGCAACACCTTCTAGCAATGGACCAGATCGAGGTAGGAAAGTCCCTGTAGAAGGTTTGATCTCTATTTCGGATTTTCCTATTCAGACTCTTTTTTACTCTGGAGCATCGCATTCTTTCATTTCTAGTTCCTTGGTTGATTGTTTGCACTTAGATATCTCTATAGTAGTAGATCCTATAGTTGTTTCAAACTCCATAGGAGGATCGGCACATTTGTCCATGATTTGTAGGGGTTTGAAAATTTTTATACTAGGCGTAGAGTTTGACTGTGATGCCTATGTACTGGGATTTTCTGGGTATGGGATGATTTTGGGGATGGACTGGTTATCCACTTATGGAGCAACATTAGACTATGAGAGGAAAGTCGTCAGACAAAAGACATGTAGCGGAAGGACTCTCGAGGTTTCTCACGACCCACAAGGGTCGGTCATGTTGAGCTTCCTTTATTCCCTTGATTCGTCACTAGGAGAGTTAGATTACGTTCCAGTCGTTAGAGATTTCCTAAACATTTTTGAGGAGGTTAGGGGACTATCCCCTAAAAGAGAGATTGACTTTAGGATCTATTTGAATGACAATGCTAAGCCAATGTCATTGCCCGTGAGACATACGGCTCCTAGAGAGAGGAAGGAGTTAAGTAAGCAGATTGGTGACCTATTGGAAAAAGGATTCATCAGAAGGAGCATATATGAGTAGGGAGTGCCAGTTGTCTTCGCTACAAAGGTGGATGGTTCCCTTTGAATTTGCGTAGACTATAGAGAGTTGAATAAGCTCACGAAGAAGAACCGTTACCCACTTCCTAGGATAGACGATCTTTTTAATCAGTTGGTTGGCTCTTCAGTATTTTCTCAGCTTCATTTAGCTACTGGATTTCATCAGCTTAGGGTCGCTGATGATAGCATCGATAAGATAGCATTAAGAACACCTGATGGACTCTTTGAGTGGTTGGTTATGTCTTTTGGACTGACCAATGCCCCAGCCTATTTTGTAGATTTAATGAGCCGTGTTTTTCGAGATGTCCTAAATAAGTTCGTTGTAGTATTTGTGGATGACATTTTGGTTTTTTCCAAGAATATGGAAGAGCATGCTATTCATCTTGAGGAGGTTCTTCATACACTTCATGTTCATCAGTTGAAAGTAAAATTCTCGAAGTGTCACTTTTGGAGTAAGAAGGTGTGCTTCTTGGGGCATGTAGTCTCAAGAGAGGGTTTAGCTGTAGATTCCGAAAAGATAGTAGCAGTACAAGATTGGAAGGCCCCCAAGAATGCTACCGAAGTTAGAAGCTTCCTAGGTTTATCTGGTTATTATAGGATGTTTATCATAGATTTTGCTAAGATTTCAGCACCGCTTACTCGCCTCACTAAGAAAAATACGACATTCGTGTGGGACATAGATTGTGAGGATTCCTTCACGATGTTGAAGAGGGCCCTTACTAGTGCACTAATGTTAGTTTACCCGACAAAGTTAAGCCTTTTATAGTATACACTGATGCATGTGGGACGAATCTTGGAGCAGTATTGATGCAAGAAGGGATGGTAGTATGTTATGGAAGTAGATAGTTGAGAACTCATGAGAAGAAATACCCCATCCATGATTTGGAGTTAGCTGCTATTGTTTTCGCGCTCAAGTCTTGGAGACATTACTTGCTAGGAGAGAGGTTCGAGCTTTTCACTGATTATAAATCATTGAAGTACCTATTCTCACAGAAGGATTTAAACTTGAGGCAACAGCGTTGGATGGAGTTTCTAGCATCATATGACTTTGAGATAGCTTACACCCCTGGTAAAGGGAACGTAGTTGCGGATGCGTTAAGTAGGAAGGGAGCAACCCTTCGTTCAATGTTCGTGGAGTGAAAAAGGCTAGAGTTTATTTTCACCTTCGATTTTAAGCCCTCTACGGACATTACCCCTGGATTATTAGCAGCACTTTAGGTTAAGCCTACCCTCATAGATTAGATTGGCTCAAGGCAGCGAGAGGATTCAGAGCTTATGGATATTTTGGATAGGATTAGCAGAAGAGAGGTCTCTAGACATCTCCAACGCTATTCCATTGATAGTAAAGGGTGGCTAAGGAGAGATGAAAGACTTTGTGTACCCCGCACTAGTGATTTGATAAGTGTAGTTCTAGCAGAGGCACACCATTCTCGGATGACTATTCATCCGGGCAGTGATAAGATGTATAGGGACATGAAGAGAGGGTTTTATGTAGAATACAATAGCCTATGATTTTTGTTTGATGATACTAAACAAATATATATATATATATATATATATTTGTTTAAATGTATTTGTTATTGTACTATTTTATTTTTCCACATAATTAAATAAATATTTGTTGAATAAAATAAATAATTCAGACTTCATATTTAAACAAATATTTTATTCAAACAAATATTTTATTACAAATTCAAATAGTACAAATTTGAGCTCTTACTACATTTACGCATTTTCAATTACAATAAATTTCAATTACAACACAATTTTCACCCTACATTTTTCACCTCGCTACATATATTCACAAATCACTCGTATTATCCAACATCTGAACTATCTGCAAAAATAAACACTACGTAGTAGAATTGAAAATGAAATATTTTGCAGTACACAATGAAGTATGTGTTTGAAAATATTCGTTCCCTCAGTTATTTGGGTTGTTCGTCATCATTTCTTTTAATTCATCTTACACGAACAACTTGTGACATGCACAATGTATCACTGTACATGCCATAAGGTCGTGCACATCGATATACACTTGCTTGTTAAAACTGCAGGGACAGGTGAGCACAAGGCCAAACCCAAGCCTAGGCCGGATTCAACTCAAGTGCAACAAATACAAACACACAGGCAAAGTTTCAATGGGTGAACATGAATAGAAAGCAACAAAGTTTCAGGCATGGTCAGGTGCAAGGCATGTTCAAGTGCAAGGCATGGTTAGGTGAAAAGAAACTAATGAAAACAACACGTTCAGTTCTCTAAATCAATGGCTACATTAACACACACCAGAGACAGGTAAAATGGATGCAGAGCAACTAGCTAGCAGTTCAACATACTCAACAAGCCAGTGCAACAAGAACTGACCAGACTTCAAGTCTAACAAGGCAACTCAACACAACTAGAACAGTCCAGTTCAGAGAATCACACAAGCATGAATATGCAGGCACAAGTCAAGGCATGAAGCAAAATGCAACCACATGAAGACTCAAAACTACATACAAAAACATACAACCAGAGATTCAACCCCATGGAGCAAAATGGATCAGACCAGACCAGAACTTAAGATGAACCAGATCAAAATCTAACAGTGGTGAACCAAATGGAGCATAAACACACATGAAGACTCAACACAAAGTGAACCCAGACCAAAACATGCATAAATACAAACTGCACCAGACATATACAAATGCAACTGGTTACAACATGTACAAAGTGCAGACATATGAAGACCAACCAGACTCAAGTAGAACCACAAACCAGATTTCAAGAGGTGACAACGGAGCTTCAAAATACTCAACCAGATCACTTGATAACAAACTCAACCAAAAAGGCCTTAATATAATGTACATGTCAAGATCAAAACAAATTGACAACAATTCAACATGAATAAACTCAGGCATGCAACCAGACTACAGCAACAACATGCATGAACAACACTTGAATATGTTCAACCAAGTTTATTAACACAGCAATTGGAAGTGCACAAACAAGCAGGAGGCAAATTTAACTCGAAGCAAACAGACCAATGTGGATGTGTACGAGCAAAACAAAAATACAACCAGAATTGATGCCGAGCCATCACACACAAATATACATACATACATGTATGTATATACAAGGAGATGACACATCAAAAACAAGATAGTGAAGCAGGTTACATGTGTATAACAGTAAAGCAGGTTATATGTTTACAGTAAAACCAGTTGCAAGTCGCAGTTCAAAGTAAAGGAGCAGTTTTAAAAAAAGAAATGATCAAGCCGAAAAAGTCACAGAGGGTAACATGAATTGAACAAATCAAAATTCGTCAAGTCTAGATTATCGCAAAATTCAAAATGCCGAAGTCATAGGAGCACAGAACGGAACTGACTCTAAGCAATTCAAGCAAAGTCAACAATGAACAAGTCAGAGATCATAGTGTTCATTCGATCAAAAATCCATGGCCGAGAAAAGCAATTGACAAGTTCAAATAGAAATATACAAACAAAAATACAGGGAATCAAACCCTATATAAACCCATGTCATCATCGGCATTAAAATCATTCGAGTTCAAGAAAATACCAGAGCAAGCCAAATCACGAACCAATTTATAACTCGAATCAAAGTCGAGAACTAAAAGGACAAAGATCACGTACCAATTTATCAACATCCAACTGAACTTATTGAATCAGCCGCAAGCTATCAAAGCCAAGGAATGATTGACAAGGCAAATCAAAGTAAATTCATCACTGCAATCGATCGAGTTGATTCGGCAACTTCAATTTTGAACGAAGCCCTAAATCCAGATTGATTAAGAAAATAAGGCAGCCACGAAAATAAGAAAAGGGAAAAGCGAATGTTTTTTATCTTTCAATTATTGGGCCGCATTAGTTAATTTATTTGGGCCTAATTATACTGTAGGGCTTTGTATTTAATTTTAGTATTTTAGTTTCTTTTTAATTTTTTGAGTCAAACTCTAGTTGTGTAACTAGGTATGAACACGGTTTTGTAGTTCGAGAATTCACAACTCATTGGCTGAGTTGTGGCAGGGTTTTGAGCTTAGAGTTAGGTTAGTCAAGTTAGCGGGTGTCGCAAGTTTACGTGTGTTTGTAAGCGTCCGACTACTTGATTTCTATTAGAAACCTTGGGGCAGCACGTAGGCAGGTTTTTGCCGAAGCTAGGTAAATTTGTGTGTGATTTTTACTGCATTACTTTCTATTTTATATTTTTATTTCTGCATTAATTTTAGTATCACCCTATTCACCCCCCTCTAGGTTGAAAACGATCCTACAAGTGGTATCAGAGATAGGGACAAAACCAATTTTTTTCTGTTATTTTTTTTTCTGTTAATTTTTTTTTCAATGGCTTCTTTTAATAATGCTTTTATTGAAGGTCAGTTCGTAGTTATACCACCCATGTTTAATGGTGAATGTGCTTACTTGAAAAATAGTATTAATTTTTTTCTAAAAACCATAGATGCATGGAATATTGTTGCAACGGGATATAGGACACCAACAATAATGGTAGATAATCAAGATTTTGTAAAACCTATGGATCAATGGACAGATCTTGAAAATAAATTGCAAAATGCTAATGCTATGAATTCTATTATTTGTTTATTAGATCAAATTGAATTTAATCGTGCTCACATTGTCTAACTATGCACGAAATGTGGCACAATTTTGAAGTGACTCATGAAGGAACCTCCCAGGTTAAAGAATCATGCCTTGCCATGCTTAGTAGCGAGTACGAGAACTTCACAATGGCAAAGGATGAAAGTGTCAAAGAAATGTATGGATGACTTTCTAATCTCGTATTCAAATCAAAATCTCTAGGAAGACCATACATAGAGCTGGAAATAGTCCGAAAAATCCTCAGAATTCTTCCATGAAATTTTAAAGCAAAAGTGACTGCCATTCAAGAATCAAAAGATCTGAAATAGGTTAAAGTTGAAGAACTCATCGGAAATCTCACCACTTATGAGCTAGAAATCAAATTCAAGGAAGAAGGTGAAGGAGGAGATACGCGTAAGAAATCAATAGCTATTAAAGGAACATAGAAAGTGAAGATGATGATGGAGCAGCTGAACTAGCACTGATAGTAAAGAGATTCAAAAGGTGGAACCGCAAATATGGAAATCCTGCCCTAAATCAACAATTAACGAACATAATCGTCAAAGTTCTAGACAACTCAGAAGAGCAGGAGATCATTTATCACAAATGCAATAAACCTGGACATATCAAGCCAAATTGTCCTCAAAATCAATTCAGCAAAGGAAAGAAATTGAAAAGGAGAACTTTTGCAACTACTTAGGATAAAAGTGAAGAAGATGATAAAAGCACTGGCAGTGTGAGTGAAAGAGCAAATCTGTGTTTTTCAGGAGAACCAAGTGACAACGATGATGACAAGCCAAGCGAGGTATCAAAACTTACTCACTGTCAATTACTTATATATTCTCATGAAATAAATGGTTGTTTTGAAAGACTTAAGGAGAAGTACGCTAAAATTGAATCACAAAAAGATAGTTTGATAGAACTAACTATGCAGCTTGATCAAATGGTTCAAAACTATAGAAATAAGTGCCTTAAGTTGATAAGTGTCCATTATTTGAAAAGGAAATAAAAAAAATCAGAAACTAAAATTAAATCGCTTGAAAATGAAATTCTGATTTGGAAAGAAAGTTAAAACACTAGGAGATAAAATTATATTAAAAAATGCACTTTGTTATTGAATGAAAATGAATCTGTCAAAACACAAGTCCAACAATTGTTTACAACTTTAGGAAAATTCTCCAAAGGAGAAAGATCACTAAATATGCTATTAGGGAAACAAACTGTTAATACTGTTAGACAAGGACTTGGGTATACTCAATCTGAAAGAGTTAGAAGTGAAACTAATCATGTAAACTCCAAGTGCACGATTTGTAGAAAAATTGGACACAATCACAACAATTTCTGGTATAGACCCAAACACGTGAATCCATACCAATTTGGGTTCCTAAAGGCACGAATGTAAAATCCCTTAGAATCAAATAAATCTAGGTCAAAAGGAAAAAACATAGACTGTCTGGGTTCTACGCAAACTTGTTTTTCAAAATCTTTTGTCACTAACAATCATGAACCTATAAAAACAAATAGGTCACAAAAATCTTTCCTCGTGTAGGTGTGTTTGCAGGCTAAGGAACAACAAGAGTGGTACCTGGATTCTGGCTGTTCCAGGCACATGAAGGGCGACAAATCAATGTTCCTTAGCCTAGAGAAATACAAAGGTAGCAGAGTCACAATGGGCAACAACGATGTATTATATGTTGAAAATCTGCACCACAATCTGATTTTAATCAGCCAGTGTAAGTAATTCTAGAGTCCGTTCATATGGATCTATTTGGACCTAACGATATTGCAAGCTTAGATGGTAAGAAATATTGTTTTGTATTGGTTGATGATTACTCTAGATACACATGGGTATACTTCTTTATCTTATTGCTTCTGGACCAGACATTATTTTCTATGTTTGTTAATGTGCACAGTTTCGGTCAAATCCAAAAGAATCTAATTTAAAAGATGTAAAAAGGATTATAAGGTATCTATTGCACACCCCACGGTTTGGTCTTATGGTATCTAACTTATCATAACTTTTAGTTAAAGGGGTATTCAGATGTAGATTGTGCTGGTAGTCTAGTTGATAGAAAAAGTACTAGTGGAACATGTTTTATGTTGGGACATTCATTAGTTGCATCACATTTCCAAAGAAAATATCTACATTTCAACTGATTTTCAATTGGTGGGCATTTTTACAAAACCCTTCCAGAAAATAGTTTCTGTCGACTTCATCTCAGTTTAGGCATTTCAGAAATTTGACTTTTGGATTTGGTCTTAAATGCTTATGTTAACTAATCTGACTCCCTATTGATTATCGAAAAGATAATTAGTGATTGAATAAATGTGATGAGTGTTGATCTTGATCATACATTATGACTTGAGACAGTATATGTAGTAAATTTCTTTAAAAATTTAGACGAAATTTATAATAACTTTGATTGGTAAAAATTCCATGACCATCTCTATTTCTATCATATTTCTAACGACAATCATTCATCAAAATCCAATATAGTATGTCAAAATATGGTATTTAAACAAGAAATTATTCATTTTTTAATTAATTAGCAATAAAATCATCCAAAAGTACTCACTACCATTTAAAAGTCCTCACGGTTATGCATGGGTAAACTAATTGAAATCTTTGATTATATGCTTTCATGCTCATTTAAAATTCCTCACGGTTATGCATGTATGGAACAAATATGAAAATTGATTATTAAATAGGCGAGTTGATTCTAACCCATTTAAAAGTCCTCACGGTTATGCGTGGTTAGAAGATGCTTGAAATTCATTTTTTTTTAATTAGGAATACTACTAATCTCATTTAAAAGTCCTAACGGTTATGCATGGTTAGTAAGTATTCAAATTCCTGTCATAAATATACCACAAATGGACACGACTATATGGTTTTTCTATACCGACATCTCCCCTATCACTCTAAAATGGAATATACGCCTAACAGTGTATTTATGATTTTTGTTTGAATTTTTATTTAAATTTAATATTTATAATCGATTAGGTATTAATATTTTATTAATGTCTATCACTTTATCTCTATTGTCTAACACTATTACTCTTTTGTTGATAACAAAAGGGGGAGAGAAGTTAAGATTTTGGCAAATAAGTCATATTTTCTATTTGCATAGCATATTCTCATCTAGGCTCTTTGCATTTGTTTTTTATTTTATTTACATATTTTTCATGCATATGTGAAGAGGGAGCTTTGCTGTAGGGGGAGTATTCAAATAGAGGGAGCTCATGGAATTCATCAAGACCAAATACATTTAATAGAGTCAAAATCTTAATATATGTTTGTTATCATCAAAAAGGGGAGATTGTAGAATACAATAGCCTATAATTTTTGTTTGATGATAATAAACATATATATATATATATATATATATTTGTTTAAATGTATTTGTTATTATACTATTTTATTTTTCCTCATAATTAAATAAATATTTGTTGAATAAAATAAATAACTCAGAATTCATATTTAAACAAATATTTTATTCAAACAAATATTTTATTACAAATTAAAATATTACAAATTTGAGCTCTCGCTACATTTACACATTTTCAATTACAATACAATTTCAATTACAACACAATTTTCACTCTACAATTTTCACCGCACTATATATATTCACTCATCACTCGTATTTAATCTTCATGCTCCAGCCTAAATCCAGAATCTGAACTGGCCGAAAAAATAAACACTACGTAGTAAAATTGAAAAAGAAATATTTTGCAATACACAATGAAGTGTGTGTTTGAAAATATTATTCGCCTCAGTTATTTGGGTTGTCCGTCATCATATCTTTTAATTCATCTTAAACGAACAACTTGTGACATGCACAGTGTATCACTATACATGCCACAAGGTCGTGGACACTGATATACACTTGCTTGTTAAAACTTTAGAGATAGGTGAGCACAAGGTCAAACCCAAGCCTAAGCTGGATTTAACTCAAGTGCAACAAATACAAACACACATGCAAAGCTTCAATGGGTGAACATGAATAGAAAGCCACAAAATTTTAGGCATGGTCAGGTGCAAGGCAAGGTCAGGTGCAGGGCATGATCAGGTGCAAGGCATGGTCAGGTGAAAAGAAACTAATGAAAACAACATGTTTAGTTCTCTAAATCAATGGCTATATTAACACACACCAGAGACAGGTAAAATGGATGCAGAGCAACAAGCTAGCAGTTCAACATACTCAACAAGCCAGTGCAACTAGAACTGACCAGACTTCAAGTCTAACAAGGTAACTCAACACAACTAGAACAGTCCAGTCCAGAGAATCACACAAGCATGGATATGCATGCACAAGTCAAGGCATGAAGCAAAATGCAACCACATGAAGACTCAAAACTACATACAAAAACATACAACCAGAGATTCAAGCCAGTGGAGCAAAATGGATCAGACTAGACCAGAACTTAAGATGAACCAGATCAAAATCAAATAGTGGTGAACCAAATGGAGCATAAACACACATGAAGACTCAACACAAAGTGAACCCAGACCAGAACATGCAAAAATACAAACTGCACCAAACATATACAAATGCAACCTGTTACAACATGTATAAAGTGAAGACATATGAAGACTAACCACACTCAAGTAGAACCACAAACCAGATTTCAAGAGGTGACAACAGAGCTTCAAAATACTCAACCAGATCGCATGATAACAGACTCAACCAAAAAGGCCTCAACATAATGTACATGTCAAGATCAAAACAAATTGACAACAAGTCAACATGAATAAACTCAGGCATGCAACCAGACTACAGCAACAACAGGCATGAACAACACTTGAATATGTTCAACCAAGTTTATTAACACAGCAATTGGAAGTGCACAAACAAGCAGGAGGCAAATTTAACTCGAAGCAAACAGACCGGTGTGGATGTGTACGAGCAAAACAACAATAAAACCAGAATTGATGCCAAGCCATCACACACACATATACATACATATATGTATGTATATACATGGAGATGACACATCAAAAACAAGACAGTGCAGCAGGTTACAAGTGTATAACAGTGAAGCAGTTTATATGTTTACAGTAAAAACAGTTGCAAGTCGCGGTTCAAAGTAAATGAGCAGTTTTTAAAAAAGAAATGATCAAGTTGAAAAAGTCATGGAGGGTAACACAAATTGAACAAATCAAAATTCGTCAAGTCCAGATTATCGCAAAATTCAAAATGCCGAAGTCATAGGAGCACAGAACGGAACCGACTCCAAGCAATTCAAGCAAAGTCAACAATGAACAAGTCAGAGATCATAGTGTTCATTCGATCAAAAATCCATGGCCGAGAAAAGCAATTGACAAGTTCAAATAGAAATATACAAACGAAAATACAGGGAATCAAACCCTATATAAACCCATGTCATCATCGGCATTAAAATCATTCGAGTTTAAGCAAATACCAGAGCAAGCAAAATCACAAACCAATTTATAACTCGAATCAAAGTCGAGAACTAAAAGGGCAAAAATCACGTACCAATTTATCAACATCCAGCTCGACTTATTGACGCAGCCGCAAGCTATCAAAGCCAAGGAATCGATTGACAAGGAAAATCGAAGTAAATTCATCACTACAATTGATCGAGTTGGTTTGGCAGATTCAATTTTGAACGAAGCCCTAAATCCAGATTGATTAAGAAAACAAGGCAGCTACGAAAATAAGAAAAGGGAAAAGCGACTGTTTTTTATCTTTTAATTATTGGGCCGCATATGTTAATTTATTTGGGCCGAATTATATTGTAGGGCTTTGTATTTAATTTTGGTATTTTAGTTTCTTTTTAATTTTTTGAATCAAACTCTAGTTGTGTAACTAGGTATGAACTATGGTTTTGTAGTTCGAGAATTCGCAACTCAATGGCTGAATTGTGGTAGGGTTTTGAGCTTAAAGTTAGGTTATTCAAGTTAGCAGATGTCGTATGATACATGGCATGGATATGATTGCACTAAAGGAGGTCGACTGAATCAGTAGACCGCCTAATCTTTTGAATTAGTTAGGGACATTGACACTACACTATTTCATATAACATCAATTGCATTAGAAAGCTTAAGGACAATGGATATAATGTATGATGGTTGAATATGTGGTTGTAGAATTTTGATGAAAATATTTATTTCATTCTTCTTGGGAGGAGATCTTTTTAATAAAAACATTCTATGCCCTAGAAGTGGATTCGGGAAGGCCAAGGAATAGAGCTAAGGACTACATGTGAGTGTTTTGTAATTATTTTAGATTTTAAGTAATTTAAAATAATAGGTTTCTCAATAGTTGTAGTTTTTCTACAATTTTGAGATAGTTTTTATACATGTTATTTATAGTTAACTTTTAAGTAAATTTCAGAAGTTCTTTTTAGTCTATTTTATTCAACTATTTTATTCAGTTATTTATAGTTATTTACAATTTTTTTACATCTGTTTTAAGTTAGAATTTAGCTTGTAAATGTAAGTTTCTTTTTATTCCTTTTTATGCGAATAAAATATTAAAAAGAGAAGAATTCGCTAATATGGACTAAAATAGAAGAACACTAAATTTATAGAAAATAGATGTAAAATAAGAAGAACTGTAATAAAAAGAAGATAGACTGAGATAGGAAAATTTGAGATATTTGCAAACATAATTATAACAAGTGATTATAACTAAGAAGAGAAAATAGAAGAATAAAAAAAGAGGCTTATTTTATAACTTAGATCTTGGATTAAGTTAATAAGTAAAAGAACAGTTATATCACATAGGTTATAATTAAAAAGAAAGAAATAACAGAAGAGGCTTATTTTAAAACTTAGATTAAGTTAATAAGCAAATATAGTAGAAATAATAGAAGAGGCTTATTTTAAAAACTTGCACTAAGTTAATAAGCAAACATAAAAGAAGGTTCCGTACCAACAGCATTCCCTTTCAGTCAGGAACTGATGGTCTTACAAAAGTTAGGTGAGGCTGGGACACGCTTATGCTGATTAGGTTAAGTAAGAGGCCAAATAGATAGAGGCTCAAATTTGGGGATTTGGGCAAGGGGCGCAAACAAGAATTTGTTTGTTAGGACCAGTACCGGCAGCATTCCCTTTCATACTAGGATTGATGGTCTCACAACACTTAGGTGAGGCTGGACAACATCCCTTTCAGACTAGGACTGATGGTCTCCCAACAGATTAGGTGAGGCTGGGCACGCTTATGCTGATTAGGGTAAATAAGAGGTCAAAATAGGGAGCGACAATTAGTGTGTACCGGCGATGACCGAGCGTGCGGCAACGATTAGGTCTGACCCACCAGACTTATCTTGCTTAGAAATGCTAGTAATTACTTTCACTCACCAGACTTATTGTCTGACCCACTCTTCTTTTTCCTCCTTTTCCCCCATAAGCCAGCAGAGTCGAGGACAGTGGATTCGGATTTCTTGGAGATACATTCCCGGAGTTCTTCATGTATTCTTCTTCTTCTTTTCAGTTTTCTTTTCATTTGACTTTTGATGTACTAGTACTTTATGAGATGGATGATTTTTATTATTTATGTACTCTGATGATGTGACTGAGATTGTATTTCTTACGAGACATGTGTTTTTAACACATATTCTATTTTTAATACTTACTTTATGAAGTGATGGTAAGTATTTTAAATGTTTCCATTGTATTTATTTATTTTTCTTGTGAATCTTAGTCTCTGTGATGCTTTAGCTATAGCTATAACGTACCATATCTTTTAGTGTGCCCTTTTTGGATATACTAAGGGGTGTGGGGTGTTTCATAACACATTTGAAGGATAGCTTCGAAACCCCTTCCGAAGCCATTTCCTTCAAAACCCTTAACCTTTTCGAAAGCTTTAGGAAGTGGCTTAGTATAGTTTTTAACACAAAAATTATCTTACGAATTGGTTGATGACTTCAATCCATTCGAAAGGCATAGGGATGGTAGAGGGGTTTCGACTTGGTCGAAACTACCCTTTTCGAAAGCATTGATTTTAAAACTAAGTAACTCATTTGGAAGCTACTATTTAAACAAGAGGCGGCAACCCCTTTTGAAAGCAATTTAGAAAGACCTCTTCGAAAGCATATGTTTTGACTTCTTTGAAAGCATGTAGTAAAACAAGCAAGCGCATTTCTTTATAAAATAAAACAATGGTTTCGACCCTATCGAAAGCTTTGTTTCGACACCATGTCTTCCGCCCTTCTCCAATCCACTACGTACCAACATTGTGATACCTTGTGTATTGGTTTCGACATTGGTTGGTTTTGACTTGGATGGTTTCGACTTGGTCGAGGCGGAAGCATAAGGTCGAAAGGTGGCTTCTAAAAGACGCGAAACCCGTTTTTCTGGGTAAAGACTGATTTAATGCCATTTAAAGTGAATACTTTATAACTAACCTGCCTATTTGTAAACATTTGATTGGTTGCCATAACTTTTCAAATTCTTTACAAAAATAACTGCAGCATAATTTCAGATCTAAACAAGGATTAATTTAACAAATAAGCCCTTCCATTAAGCAAAACCAATAAAACAATTAAATCCTTCATCTAAAATAGTTTTATTTCCATAGTAAATTAGTTACGAAAAATCCCAAAAAATTACAAAAATTCACTTTCAATATGTTATCTAACATATAAAAATTTCAGACCCAAATTCTTCATGCAATAACCGAAATTAATTTCTAAACCCAATTATTCATATTTTCCTTTGAAAATTCATAATAATTTTCCATAGCTTGGAAAATTATAAAAATTAAAACCCATCTCCAAAATCATTTTTTACATAACATATAAATTCCTTATAGCATTTGAAATTCAATATAATCGGTTTTACCCTTAAAACCGTGTATAAACAATTATCAAATTATCTTGTTTTGAATCAAATATGTTATAAAATCCAAGCATATCATCATCAAAAATCATCATAATGGATTTAATCTTAAATCCAAAAATCAAACGATCTTAATAGAAAAATAGAGGTGGTTTTGATTATTGTTCTTGAGATTAATCTTCCTTGCTTTAATTCCTTAGCTTTGGATTGATTTTCTCTTCTTTTCTGTTAAGTATTGGCCGGCTCCTCTTTTGATTTACGTTTGTTTGTTTTTTGTAAAATGAACGTGAATGGGAATGAAACGGGAATATAAGGTAATGGTGTGGCAATTTCCTAATAAACCCTTGTGTTAATTGTTTCCATGTTAATTAACAATTAAAACCATTTATAAGCCCATTTATATCATTAAGCTCGGCCTCTGATTTATTTTCAAATCTCAGTCCCCATATCACTCTAAGATTTACATTATTCTATTTAATTTATCTAATTAAATCTCCTGAATAATGTTATTAAAAATTAGGTGGGTGCTACACCCACTATCAAATAAGGTTCCTTTATGCTATAAAAAGTAAAATGGAGGGTTCTCCTTTCATTTATCTTGAAGTGGGGAGCTAGTTTAAGCCGATTGAGAATCTATACTCTAAGTACAGTAAGTTCAAGTGAGAGTACTACTTTGTCTGGGATGATTCCTTGTGCTTCCATCAGTGGCATTCAAGATATTAGCTCTCTATCTTTTACCTATTCCTTTCTATGTTTGTAGTCGTCCTTCGAAATCCTACGCTACATACTAACCCTCTCTCTCTTTGGACCTCTCTTCCTGGTTTAGTAAGAGTGGCAACTATGGATGATTTGGAGGACATGTTACGGAGACTCCAGCAAATCCCAAAGGAAATTCAGGAGGTTCTTTATCTTTTACTGACGATAATCTAAGGAAGCTTTGACTATTGGCTGTCGGATGCTCAATCGGGAAAGGCAGGCAATCCTCCACTCATAAGCCTACCAAGGAAAAGAAAGGAAAAAATTCAGCTACTGACGAGACAAGCGAAGTGCCATCCTCCTAGCCTTCCGTTTCTGGTGCCCTTCTAACTACAGATCCACAAGGAGTTGTCTCTACTATCCTTACGGGTTCGGAGGAACCGGAGTTAGTCTCTTTAGGGTTAAACCACGTAAAAGCGGTCGGCTTAGGACCTTAAGGGAATGGGATGATGACATCATCTGTATGAAGACAGCAGAAGAGGGATGCTCTCATTCTCATGACAGCGATTGTATCGCCTCAGACAGTAGTGAAGTGCATTCCTATAAAAATATTGGTTTAGACAATTCGCTTAATTTAGAGGTGAAGGAAGCCTTACATTGCATTTTTGGCTTCAAGGAGTAGGAGGAAGGATCTTTCGTTCCCAAGGGCATTTCCGTTTCTGACTATCTTCAAGATCTGGAACTTAGGATCGATTACGGGGATTCTGCATCAATAGCAGAAATCCAGCTTCAACTGAAGACCCATGAGGACCCTAAAGGTTTCTATAGATGCTACACACTTTCGAACACATATTCACATAGTTGCATACTTTCGCCATTGCAATGCACTTTCCAAGTACCTGTTCTGATTCTAACCTAGTATATTTTGCAGTCACTGGTAGCGTGCATTTAAAAAGGGAAAAGTTTCTATCTAAGATGAAGTAGCTGGGGTTGAAATCGCCTCCTAAGGATGTCAAAAGGTTGTGTCTTCATTTGGCCTGAGTGAAAATGTTGGGCGACCAGCTACAAAGTTGAAGACTGGGGAGACTGCTCACTACCATCCGGTCAAGGATGAAGGCAACTAGGACCCCAAGGATAGTTCATGGAAAAGATCTCGTTCTCCTAGCAGTAAATTGAGGTCCCAGACCCCGATCCGTCCCTCTAAGTCTCCTCGTCATTCACCTTTTCCTTTATCCAACTTGGAAACTTCCAAACAGCAAGATAAGACGGATAAGAGAGGAGCGATAGTCCCCGCCCTCATGAGAAAATATAAGGGGAAAGGAAAAAAGGGAGCAATTATCATTCCTAACCCAATAGACCCAAACTTTGATGAGTTCCAACAAACCTATTAATCGAGAGATCCTCTGGCTCGCTTGCTTGCCGAGGCATCCTCTCATTCTTTTATAAGGGCAATTGACCTTTTTGCGGATGGATTGGGTGGTGTAAAAGCCTTGTTAGAGTTTCATATCAAAGTCTCCAAGGCCGGGGAGGAGATCGGCAAGAAGAACATTGAGCAAAACATAAAGGTTTTTTATTTAACTAAGCAGCCGCACCAAAAGGATTTAGACCTCAAGAAAGGGGTAGGTGCACTAGAGAGGTCTCACACCAAAGAGAATAAGAGACAAGCCGATGAGATTGAGAGGCCCAAAGCTACTCACACTAAAGAATTGGAGCATCTGAGATGGAATCATTCTGCTAGCATTAAAGCTACCAAGAAGGAGTATAATGATAAGGTTGGGTAGCTCTTTGATGACTACAAGAATGTTAAGACCAAATTCACCAAAAAGTTGGACGAACACTAGGCGATGGCTGAGAATGTAGAGCTTGGCATTACTGTCCTAAAGAAGGGAGTTGTGGAATGGAGAGCTTAGAGGGTCTCTCTCTCCAAGAAGAGGTCAAAGCCTTATCTGTCGGAAAGGCTGTCAAAACTTCCAAAGCCAAGAAGCTTCAAGCGGAATATGATGAACTGAATAGCCAGATAGACTAAGTGGAGGAACTTGTGGATGAATACTTCAGAATGTTTACGTAGAAGAGTCTGGCCTAGATGGATGATTACTAGGAAGTTACGGCTTCTAAAAAGCAAAAGGCTGCTAGTGAGCAAGGAGGTCCACCTTTTAACCTTGAGGTCATCAATGCTTGCTTCTCAGCGAATGAGATGGAAGCTATTCAACTGGGTTACATCAAGTTGGCTGAAGCTAAGAAGGCCCGGAAGGTTGAAGTAGAGAAGAGAAAAGATGTTGGCTCGTCCTTTGGAGCAACAATGCAAGGTCAATTTCGAAACCGGTCATCTATGCTCCCATGCATGATGTTCCTCTAACCGTTTTCCACATTTCTTCAGATGCACCTACGACCAGTTTGCCTCGGGAAGTGCCTTCGCCCTTGGATCATATTCAGCCTCCTGGTCATATCCCAGTCTCTCCTAAAGGAGGTAGGATTCTTCTTTATAGTCCACGAGCCACCATTTAGTATGTTCAAGCTTACTTAGGGAGAAACATATCTGAGTACCTTCCGCCTTCCCCTGTAGGTGATTCTTTGCTAAAAAGCTCATCCAAAGCGGGTATCACTTCCAAAGCTCTGCCTCCAGCGATCATGCCCTCAGGCCCTTCTGACCCTCAAGTTGATGATTTTTATGACAAAATGATTATGAATCTCAAGGATGATATCGACACTGAGATTTTAAGTGCCACGGTGCCTATTGAGGACTTCGACATGGATGAAGCTTCGAACCAACAAGTCTTGCTGAGGTTCCCTAAGGAGATGGAAAAGGTTAAAATTGAAGTCTAGGAGGAGCTAAAACATATGAGAAGAGAAAATCGGAACTTGATGCAGCCGTCGCCATCTAGCAAGAGGGGAGAGGAAAGGAGATAAGCAGAGGAGCTCCAAGCCCTACGACAAGCAGACTGTCTTCAAGACCAAGTCGAAGTCCAAGTGAAAGATGGGCTTGCACCTTATTATACCTACTTTTTGAGATGCAAGATACAAAAATTGGTTAAAAAAATGAATTGCGAAATAAGTTATGCATGATCAAACACATAACATAGTGAACTCGCACTACAACCCTAAAACGAAGAACATAACAGGTATACTTAAGATGCGATTGCGACCATATACCGCATTAAAATAACAGGTAATAAAACTAACAAAATCACTACGAACACAAGTGGAGGTCATATGAGGACAAATACGCATAGTAGTAAGCTAGCTTCATTAAATAGAAATGAACTACGCTTTTGCAACCTACTTGACCACCTAAGTGCTAAGTGTAGAAGCAGGCCATTATGTGAAAAACTAAGTAACTAAACCAAATAAAGCCAAGACGCGCCGTATAGACATATTCATGTTTTATGACCCAATTGATTACAAGATTTTTAGCGCAGGAGCAAGCAATCTTGGTACGATAGCCAGTGCGACGTTAATGCCAGCCAAAAAGGATGGAGGCAAGCCAAATAAAGAATAACTATGCCATGCTTGTAAACTGCTCCAATTCTAATTGGAAAGGCTACTCCAATATGCAACTCCATCCATGACATACTATTAAAATCGAGTCCATGGCGACCGAACTGCGTTGGCACAATTTGGAAGCATAAACCCCATAATGCACTGATGAGAAGTCAAGTCTCAGCATCCAAACCATCCCAAACCGTGTTACATAGCCACTTCAAACTACACAGCCTTTATAACATTGGATTGAGCCGCAAGCCCATGTTGGAACAAATCCAGATGATGGGAACCGACCTAGACTCTTAATATTCATCTCAAATCAAAGCCGCGGCACATCTACTTCAACGACTATCCCCAAGCAGAGATAGGGCATAAACTTAAACTAACATCTAACTTAGCAGGACCGTGCCACAATTTTATATCACATAACTGCAAAGATGCCACCATCCTTATGTGACATTAAATAATCCAATACCAAAGCTAAAGCAAAAAAGCTACGCAGAAATTTTAAGGGAGTTTTGCCCAAGGCTAATGAGCTGCACTAGACATATCCTATCCTTTTGACAACTCTAAACCTAGACCTGCATTGTGCTCACCGAGGACTCTATAAGTAGTACCATGAGGAATCAAAAGTATTTCAAGGGCTACATACAGGGTTACCCAAGCATCGCTCTACCAAAATTCTTCACTTGTTAGAAACAACAAAGGCTCAAGCAGTCCTTATCAAACAACTTGCGCACACTGACATTAAGAGCAACTTAGAAAAATTCATATAGATGTTGAGCTAACGCCACAAGTTGGGGTAGAGCAACTTAGCTTCATTTATCCTTAACACAATGTTGAAAAAACATTGCAAACTGGGAAGATCCAACCCAATTTTAACCATCCTTGGGGCAATATCATATAGACGGTTCAGTTTCGCTCCATATGTATCAACGATGTTCCAAAACAAAACAAAGGAATATCTCTCAACATCTTCATGGCAAGAGTGCCAAAAATAACACAGCTTTACTGAAGAAAAGGAGAACATCTCCTTACATCCTCATTCACACACAGGGGCAGTACAAAGGCCATTCGCCCCTTGGATCATAAATGCATGGCCCATTCAAATTTAGGCATTTTCCGCCTCAATTCCATGCGTTCCCGCTTCAAGTCAAATATTCCTACCAATAACAAATTTCCTTCCCAAAGACACATCACAATTCACACATGCTTAAAGCAAGCAGCAGATGGATGGCATGTGTAAAGATCTAATGAGGGAAGGGATGCGTGGAAATTCAGCTCCATCAATTCACCCAAAAAGCTCAACTATAAAAAAAGAGGCACTGTAGCAGTGCCAATCACTTTTGGCTCGATTTCCAAAAAGAAATATACTATGTAACGAAAATTCTCTATAACAGCAATGGAAAATGTCAAATGATGAATGAAAGAATAAAGGATTGAATTTCTCATGGATATAGGATTCCTTGAAATCCGAATAATATAAATGATGGTGTCTTTATTTATTTATTGCATTTTCTATTCTATTCTCTGGGTTCAACTTGGTTAGGAAATTTAATAGGAAGAACGGTTAAACTGAAAGAGGTATTTCAATAAATAGTTTGAATGATACTTCTTAATTACATAAGCACGCTGAAACATAATTACTACCTTAAGGGAAATTCAATATTACTCGAATACGTTGATTTGTAATCACATAAGTATTTGACACTATAATTACTCTATGAGCGTCTTGGGTGTTGTGGAACGATAAACCTCACCAACACACTCTATATGTTTTTCATTCTTAGGATAGGTTTCTATATGTAGTTTTTCTTTTCCTATATTAAACATTATTGTTTGTGTTTGACCAATTTTGATGTATTGGTCAGGTTGAGCACATGTTATTTTCTGATACTTGTGATTTCGACTTGTTGATAGTTAGATGTCTAAAAATATGATTTACATGTTTATAATCCTTACGTGCCATATTTTTCCCTTTCTGTTTGTCAATTACTTTGTATATCTTGAAGTGCCTTAGGCAACTTTGACTTGATGGTTGCCACATATAGTCATCAGACGTAGTTGTCCGTCGTTAGTAAAATCCTAAGCCAATTGTCGAGAGTGAACCAACTAGGTAGTGGTCATGTCCTAAGTGCCGGTAAGTCGGGTTCTTCACAACCATCTAGGGCTTTAGGCCAACCGTCAAGGATGGTGCTCGATCAAGGCCACTCTGGTCCACCACTACTGGCAAGGAGTTTGGGACAATCGTCATTGATGGACACCCGGTTTGGGATCACTCTGGTCCTCTACTACCGACGAGGAGTTTGGGCCGATCGTTAATGATGGACACTATGTTAGGGTTCACTTTGGTCCATGACTGCCGACAAGAAGTTTGGGATGATCATCAATGATGGACACCTGGTTAGGGATCACTCTGGTCCATCACTGCCGATAAGAAGTTTGGGTCAATCATCAAAAATGGACACCCGATTAGGGATCACTCTGGTCCATCACTTTCGGTAAGAAGTTTGGTCTGATCGTCAATGATGGACACCCGATTAGGGATCACTCTGGTCAATCACTACTGGTAAGAAGTTTGAGAAGATTGTCAATGATGGACACCTAGTTAGGAATCACTCTAATCCATCACTGCCGGCAAGAAGTACGAGCCGATCGTTGGACATCCGATTAGAGATCACTCTGGTCCACAGTTGTCGACAAGGAATTTGGGAGAAGACATCGTGATAATAACATGGTTTTCCCCTGAGTAGAGAAATCTGCTCTTTAGGCCTAGGCAATATTTCCTCATAGTGTTAGTTTTAGTCCAACGCGTTTAAGCGGCTATACAAAGTTATGCTTCCTAATTATTACCTATCATGACAAGATATTGAGGAAAGCACACTTTATTAGAACCCATTTCATAACGGTTTCAATTACAATACAATGGGCGAAACAGTAGAAATTTTATTAAAATAACGACGAAGATGGTGTGTATTCCAAACTTTTCTGAATATGGCTCCATCTACTGTGCTGAAAATGAAAGCTCCATTTCCTAAGTCCTTGTGAATAACATATGATCCCAGATTGGGTTGAGTGCCCTCGGTCTGGGGAATATTTATTTTAGCACTAAGTCCCCTTCCTTGAGCGGGCGGTGTTTGACCTTAGAATTGTATTGTGCGGTTATCCTTCGCTTATGTACTTTGACCTTTAAGGTGACTTCCTCATGCCTTTCACCAACCAAGTCCAGTGACATGTTCGACAACTCCTCGTTTTCATTCGGGTCATAGTGAATCCTTCAATGTGATGGCACTGCTGTCTCCCCTGTCTCCACCGATAACACTGCCTCTGATCCATAAGCCAATGAGAAAGGAGTATGTCATGTTGCTGTCTTGAAGGAAGTGTTAAAGGCCCATATGCCAAAAGAAGTTCGTCCATCCACGCTCCCTTCGCCTTTTCCAACCGCTTCTTTATGAATGTCTTCAGAACTTTATTAACTGCCTCCACCTGTCTATTGGCATATGGATATGCTACCGCGGAGAATCTTTTCTTTATTCCATGCTGCTGGTAGAAGTTGGCGAAGTCCTCGCTGTCAAACTGCAATCCATTGTCCAAGATGATCTAAAGGGGACTGGGTATCTGCATATTACATTCGTGATCAAAAAGTTTATGACCTTACCATTGACACCTTAGTAAGGGGTTTCTCTTCCACCCACTTAGTATAGTAGTCAACTACCACTATAACATACTTAGCTCTGCCCCGCCCCATTGGAAGTTCTCTGATTAGATCTATTCCTCGGACCGTGAAGGCTCAAGGGCTAATAATGTGAGTCAGCTCTATCTGGGGCAACGTAGGAATCTTTGCGAACTACTGGTACTTATCACACCTCCTTGCATACTCCATTGCTTCATGGTTCAATGTTAGCCAGAAGCATCCATATCGAAATACTTTCTTCACTGAGGTCTGCCCCTTAGTATGGTCTCCATAGTTCTCTTGATGTATGTTTTCCAACACTTCCTCAGCTTCCCTTCTGGCGACACACTCTACAATGGATTAGAAAACCCTTTCCAATACAACACTCATCCTAAATGGTAAAGCAGGGTTCCTTTCATAGATCTTCCTAGCCTCGTTATTATTACTCGGCAATACTCCTTCACTCAGGATTTCATTAACAATGTCATCCAAGTCTCCTCGCTATCGATAGTTGCAACAACATTTACCTCCTCGAAGCTGGGACTACGCAGGGTCGTAATAGGTATTGATCCTAACAAAGGCCCAACTTCTGAACTTGCTAACTTTGCTAGCTCATCCACATTATGATTCTCTTCCCGGGGAAAGTGCTTAACCACATAGTGTTCTATCTCATTTAGCAAGATATTCACCTTTTCCAGATAAAATTTCAGGTGCTCTTCCAAAGCCTAGAATTCTTCGAGTACTTGGTCCACGATCAACTACGAGTTACTATGCACGCATAACGATCTGATTCCTAGCTCCTTTGCTATCTCTAACCCAATTATCAACTCTTCATATTCCGTCTCATTTTTTGTTGCCTTGAATTCAAGCTGTATCCCGTAGCTTAGCTTCTTTCCTTCAGGTGTCAACAACACCACTCCCGCACCTGAGTTATGATCATTCGATGCTCATCTGTACATCCGCCATTTAAGAGCTTCTTCCTTCCGAGGTTCTACTTCATCGTCTTATATGGTAAACTAAACGATAAAGTCTGCCAACACTTGTCCCTTGATCACAGTTCGTGGATGATAAGTTATCTTGTACTAGCTTAACTCAATACTCCATTTGGTAAGTCTCCCCAATATATCAGGCCTGTGCAAAACTTGTCTCAAGGGCTCATCTATAAGCACTCGTATGAGATATGGTTGGAAATAGTGCCTCAACTTTCGGCATGCTATTAACATACAGTATGCCAGTTTCTCCAGCTTAGGATACCTCAATTTTGGTTCGGTGAAAAGTTTACTCACGTAGTATACTAGATGTTGCACTTGATCTTCCTCCCTAAATAATGTTGCGCTTTGGGCATAAAATGACACTACTAAGTATAAATAGAGGTCTTTCCCCTTAACTGGTGTGGAAAGAACTAGTGGCTTCTGCAAGTGTTCCAACAGGTTTAAGAAAGATGCTAAGCACTTGTCTGTCCATGTGAACTTGCCTTTCTCCTTCTTGAGTGCTTTGAAAAACAGAACACATTTATTCGTTGCCCTAGATATGAATCTGCTTGGTATTGCTACCTTTCCATTTAGACTTTGCATCTCCTTCCGAGTTTTGGGAATTTTGATGTCTTTCAAAGCCTGGACCTATTCCAAGTTAGCTCGATTACCCTTACATGCACTTTGCACAACGAATCCTAAGAATTTCCATAGGATACCCTAAAGGAACATTTTAGTGGATTCAATTTTATTCCAAACTCCTGTAGAATTTGAAACATCTCCTCCAAGTATAAGATGTGATCTTTAGCCTTTCTCAATTTTAAGAGCATATTGTCAACATACACCTCCATAGTCTTTCTAATCTAGCCGGTGAACATCTTATTAACCAAGCATTGATACGTCGCTCACGCGTTCTCAAGCCAAATAGCATAACCTTGTAACGGTAGAGCCCTAATTCAGTAAGAAAGCTAGTGTACTCCTGATCAGGAACATGTATTACGATTTGGTTGTATTTGGAGTATGCATTCATAAAAGATAGAAGCTCGTGTTCGGCAGTTCCATCTACTAGTTGGTCAATCCTCGAGAGTAGGAAGCAGTCCTTAGAACAAGCAACATTCAGGTTGGAGAAGTCGATGCATGTTCGCCACTTTCCATTTGACTTTCTGACCAAAACCAGGTTGGCAATCCATTCCGGGTACAGAGACTCTATAAAGTCATTTGCTAACAAGGTTTTCACTTCTTCATTTATAGTAATTGATCGCTTTGGTCACATACTTATTTTCTTTTGCTTTACTGGTGGTTTCCTGAGGTCGATATTTAAAGCATGACATGCAATCAAGGGAGAGATTCCGTATATGTCTATATGAAACCAGACAAACACGTCTTGATTGTCCCGTAAGAACCCTATTAGCTATATCTTAAGATTTCATTCAGATCTAGATCCGATATTTATGAGCCTCGTCGGATCATTACTATCTATCTCCACAAATACCATTACCTCTCTAGGCTCAGTTGGCCCCCTCTTCTCCATCTCTCGGGTCAAGTTCATTATGAGGATCGCTCGTGAACCCGAGTGGTGTTCCCTCATTTAATTGCTATGAGATAGAATTCTTAGTGCAAATGCGACTTCTGCACCCTTTCCTTTCTCTCGTTGTTTGTTTTCTCTGTGTTCCGCTACATAACACTCCCTGGCGGCAACCTGATTTCCTTCCACCACTCCTATTCCATTCGTTGTAAGGAACTTCATGGTTAAGAACTATGGAGCCACCACTGTGCGAAAGTCATACAAGGTAGAAGGCCCTAGGAAGGTGTTGTACACCAAGAATTCATCCAACAAGATGGAAGTCTGCTTTCGTATGGCTGATAGGGGATGGGTTCCTATCTCAACAAACAGATCTAGCCTCCCTAAGGGAATCATGCACTCTCCCATGAAACCATGTAATTGTTGGTTGCAGGGTGTGACATCCTCTATGGATAACCCCATCTTATCAAATGCATCCTTGAACAGAATGTTTACTGAAATCCCATTGTTTATCAAAATCCGATGCTCCTCTACCGGGCCAAGCATTACTGAAATTACTAATGGGTCTGCGTGAGGGTACTTTTTCCTCGTAAGTCCTTATTGTTAAGGTTATCACCTCCTACTCCCGACGTATGGCCTTGACTCTCTACTCCTCGCCTACGGAGCACATGTAAGCTTCCCCATTCTTTAAGGACTTTGCGTATTTTTCTATCTCAACTCAACTTATATCGGCTACATGCGGTCCTCCTACTATTGGATATCTCCAACCTCCCATCCTTTCCACGATTAGCGTTGGATCCTTCACCCCCTTTTCCAGGTGGGAGCTGCTTCAATGTCTGCTGTTCAGGAGCAGTGGGAGCATTGGGATTCCTGACATACCATTCTAGCTTCCTCTTCCTGATGTGTTCTTCTATCATGTCTTGTAAATGACGACATTCATTAGTGTTATGCCCATGGGATTCGTGGAATCTACAATATTTCCCTGTGTCCATTTTTCATTGATTTCTTTCCTTGGAGCATGCCTGTTGTATTTGAGCTCTGCTTGTATGGCTAAATAGATGTTTTCTATAGTATCATTCAAATCTGTATAAGTTTCAAACCTTGTGCCAGGTTTGGACCTCCTTTGCGCTAATTTCCTTCCACTAGAACTACTAGGACTATTGATTTTCTTCTTCTCAACACTATTACCTTCATCGTTCTTAACCATAGCATTCACACTATTAGAAGCCCTTTATGGTTTGCCAGTTGTTCAATTTACCGTCCCGCTACAGCTTCCTCCAATCGCATGTACTTCGCGACTTCATAGAGGAAATCTTGCAAAGTAGTCGGTTTCTCCTTAATCAATCTTTGTGCCAACTTTGTATCAGGATGAACACCACCACAAGTGCAATGAGAGTCAATCGTTCATTAGCATTCTGGACGTAGACAACCGTAGTGTTAAAATGAGTCAATTATTGTCGTAGGTTCTTGTCCTCTCGCTATTTCAAATCCGACAAAGAGTATGTGTCCTTGGGTTGCTCTATATGAACTCGCAATTAGCTGATAAAATTTTCTTTTAACGTCACCCATGAGTGGATTGAACTGGGGGTAAAATGGTATAACCACATAGTCACCAAATTCGATAGAAAGAGGGGGAAGCACTTACACAAACCTTCTTCTGTCACTCCACCCATTAGCATATGTTGCGTATATCATTGTAGATGTACTATGGAATTAGTCAAGCCTTGGTAAGGATCCACAGCAGGCATCTGAAAGCTTCTTGGATTTTGAGCACTCTCTATTTCCACAGAAAATGGGCTATCGAATCTTGTACTGATTCCATGTTCTAATTGTTTGCAGCAGACACATCCCCTTATAAGGCATGCCATACGATCTTCTAATTCGAGTGATGAGTAGAGTTAGGTCGACCTCTCCCACTAGGGTGAGAAGCATCTTTCACACCTTGTATGATGACTCATCCTGCGATCCAAGCTCCATTCTCTGCTCTACGGTCGTTCATGACGATAAGTTCGCCTTCTATCAGTTGTTACTTCAGCCAAAATGGAGAGCATTACCTAGGCAGGGGAGGTTCAATCATGGTCACCTCTAGTTCGTTCCTCCCTTATTTGGTTCAACGTTGAATCGCTCTTTAAGTGCGGCATCCGGTTGGGCTTTTACTCGACTTGTCTCCTCAGCATTTGCTCATCCCACTCCTTGATTTTCTTGATCTAATTTACCACTAGAGTATGACCTCCTTCATCGCCGGGATCCTTGGGACCGACTTCTCCCTTTGGTTTCAGTATTGTCCATGGTTGGCTACGTCCCCTAAGTGTGTCATGATTTGATCCATAATGGCTAACTGTTGGGCAGCAAAGCGGGTGTTGAGATCCGCCATAACTCTATCCAAGTCACCCCCGATGATGGTGTCTAGTCCTGGTGTACTGGATGATTGGTTGCTTGATTAGCAACAACTAGATTGACGTTTTCGTTGGCACTGCCAGTCTTGCTCTTAGATCTAGGAGGCATGCTAAAAAAGCGGTTCTCAGTGAAAGCACCAAAAATGTTTGCATGAAAAATGCACAAACACCTCTAATTAAATTAACAATAAAGGATTCAACTGAAAATAGAATGATAGAAAAGTAAGAGACACAAATTTATAGTGGTTTAGCTGCAACGGGCCTACATCCACTGTTCATATTTATTCCTCTTATTATATTTCAGTTTTTATAGGAGTTTTGATATAAAATACAATAATTTGCGATTGAATGTAGGAATCTGGAAGCTCAGATTGGTTGTTGCTATAGCGCCCAAACTTAAAGGTCTCAAAAATTGTCCCTGTGAATGACAAATGCTTGGGTATTTATAGGGATGAAGAGGTGGTGTGGTTAATTCGGTAAATCAAGAAATTTCCATGTATAGCTAGACCAAATCGAATATTTCCATATACAAAAGATGCGATTACCAATTTCCAAATATGCTCAGATTTCATTCCATATATAGCTTGTTTGGTTTAGCTGGAATGAACATGGCCATATTGATGGCCAAGTTCCTGCACTTCTTGGTTCGGCTTCTCCTTGGTTCAGCAGGCACACTCCTCTTGGTCTAGCCTCTGTTTAATGCTACTCCTGTTCTGGCTTTTGTATCACATTACTTCTAGTCTGACCCCCAATTCACCTAACAGAAGATTATGTTCGGTAACTTAGGTACCAACAAGATTTCCTATTCGCTGACTTGGGTACCGAATAGAGTGCAAGGCACCAACAAGGCTTCTTATTCGATACCTTGGGTATAAAATGGGAAGGGGTTCCTTCCTTCCAATTCCCTTGTACCTCTTGACCCTTTGCACTCTATCCTCTCTCGCCATGCTACCATTCTCTGGCTTCCACTCGGCTACCTCCAAGCCTTGACCTCGTGGGCAAAACTTTCCACAACAAGACCAAAGGACATTAGCAATAGAGAAAGCCAATGATATTAGTAAATTAAAATTTGAAAAATAATTGGTAATCTAATTCCTATGAACCATAGTTGTAGGGTATAAAGGAAAGTCAGATGATCGAAAAGAAATCAATTGCATTCAACACAACAACTGACGATTAAGATTCAGATGACGATGACAATGATGAGGAGATTCTCTTATGACCCAAAATTTTAGAAATATAGAAAGATGACCAGCTTTCAAAAACCTGAAAACAATAATTTCAAAGATGAAAATGTTTTTAAGTGTTTCGACTGTGGTGAATCTAGCCATCTACGAAGAGACCATCCGCATCAGAAGAAAGCAAAGAATTCACCAAGCACCGATTCATTTAAAATGTGAAAAAGGGCTTTCAAAGTTTGGATGATTTTGATACAACATCCCGTGACAGTGAACCAGACTGAAAATATCAACATGTGTTTTACAGTGATGGAAGATTAAACGAGTCAAACAAAGGAAACATCGAAATTGGTACTTTTCCATTTCATTTTTTTGAAATTTTTTTCCTTTTACTTTTGAATTTTTGATTTATTTTACAAATATTTAACATAGGAATATTTATATAATAGTAATTATAAATAATATATATATATATATAATTATATGAATGTATTTCTTTATTTCTTGAATATTGAATTTCTGGCATATATGTCGACATATGCCACCTAGGTATGTCAACATATCCCAACAAAATTTAAAGAATCTTATCAAATTTAAACTTCTGAACTTCTCCTCTATTACATTCAATACAAAATTTAAAATAGCACCTTTTTGGCTACTACATGTTCATTCAAACTCTATATTCACACCATCTAACCTCATTTCAACACACACTTTATTTCAAAAATCAAACAAGTTCTTCACTCCATTTCTTCCAAAACAAACTCATATTGTCTTCTTACATCCAACCCTCTTCATTCAAAATCATTAGGCTTACTAAAGGAACCAAAAATCAACTTTTTAATGATTTAGAATCCATTGAAACATACATTGAGTATATAAATTTTCTTTAGGTAGATTTGCTAATTTTAATGAATTTTATTCTTATGGTTTACAAGATCTTGCTTTGGAAATTGTTGTTCTTAGTTTAACCGATTTATCATAAAATAATTTTGACTGCTATCCTAATTTGGTCAAAATGTTTTATGCTAATTAAAATGGAAAGTTTTAATGTCAAATTTGGAGTAGTATCAAAGATACTATTATTGTTTGAGATTGTGATATTCTTGGTCAAATTCTTGATTGTAAAATTAGTGGAAATGACCACTCCACTTTTGAAATTGATTATGGAAGTAGAGAAGTTATGCTTGATTTGTTTTCAAATGATGAAGAACTTGGTTTAAAGGTAAAAATATTAGGCCAAAAGCAAGATTAACGAGTCTTATTTTACAACAAAGTATTACACCAAGGAGGGGGGACTACAACAACCCCACTCATAAAGTTTTCAAAGCTCTTTTTTCTATTTTTGAAAATTATGATAAAATTAAGATTAAATGATATTGGATAATTTTGTTCAAATGAAAATTTCTAGACTTCAAAACATACTTTACCATGGTTTTTATCTTACTAGAATTTCAACTATTTTGGTATTGACCTAAGAGGTGAAAACATTTTGCCTCATAAAGTTTTTAACAAAACAAACCTCTCTCTTATGCACATTCCTCTTGAATTCATACCGTTTGAGTCACTTACCGAAAAGGAAGAAAGGTTGGCAAGAGAAGAAGAGCAAGAGATTCTTCAAGAAGAAGAACGCGATGAAATGAAAATAGAAGAGGAGAAAGAAAGCGAAAAGGAGGAGGAGGAAATGGATACATCTCTTGAAAGTTAGGACAAACCATCTCGCTATTCAAACAAAGAAATTCTTATAAATTAAAAGAAGCTTCTAAACAATCAAAAGAAGCTTAAGCATTCATTTAATAAGAAATTCACTTGCCTCTCGAATAAAGTTGACAAATACTTTGGGAAGATAATGAGAAAGCTCGGTGTAAATTCTTCTTCTTCATCACCATGTTAGATCTAATTAGCTATTTTTGTATTTTCCAGTTTTATTTATTTTATTTCTATGTATTTTTCATTATGTTTTTGTGTCTCTCTATTTTATTAAGAAAAATTGCTTAAGAACTTCATTTTGTGGACAATCATGTTCATTTGTTCTCTGGAATCATAAACTGAAATAATATAAAATATAAACAAAATATAAAACAAAAAAGAAAACATGCAATTTACTACATGTATGTCGACATACCCTACATACATATGTCAAAATGTTCTAGTATTTCCAGATTTTGAATGTAAAAAAGATTAGTTATTTTAATTGGAGGGATTAGTTTTAAATCTGTCTCTTCATCACTATAAAACCATATTTCCTTCAAGAAAACTCACAAACCAATTCATCCTCTTATTTTATTCTTCTCTACACATCTCTTTTCACACAAAAAATGAATTCAAACTTCAATTTTTTACAAAAAAAAACTAAGCGACAATCTAGAAGAAACTCTTCAAACATTCAAGCCTTTTGCACCATTCTTCACAATCAATAACACTTAGTGTTGAGTCAAATGCAAATGATCAAAGAACAAGAAAAACATTTCAATTCTCTTCGATGCATGTTTTGTGTTTTGCTAAAGAACTTCAAGATGACACCTCCATAATGCTCGAACTCTAAATCAAAAGTGGAACATAAAGATTGAGAAGTTACCAACATCAATCCAACATTGGATCCAAAGTATGAGTCGACATTCCTAAGAGTTTTAATATGTATTCAAAATATGTATTTATTATTTGTACATTTTAGTATGTATAATTATAAACTACTTTTTTTATGTAATTAACTGCGTATAAGTGTAAAAATTGTGATGTATGGTTTAAATTGATGTAATTATGTGTATATATAAAGTTATTTCTCAAAAAAAAAATATTGTTTCACAATTAGTACTAATTTTGATTCCATATACAACATTATCACATTTCATAGGATTCAATGTATCACATTTAAGGGAAGTTTACTTTTTTTTACCCATTTTCGTTGAAGACAAAGGGGAGAAATTATAAAATATACTATAGGGGAGTTATTCAAAATAGGGGCAATTAACCAATTAGGGGGAGTTACATTATATTTTATAATAAAAATATTTACATGGTTGTCATTTAAAAAGAGAGAGATTGTTAATACCATAGATATTTATTTTGATGACAATAACCATATAAATATAGGTACCAATGTTTTCCCAAATTATATAGAATATTTTGTAGGATGTTACACAGATTTATACAAATACAGGATAATCGAGTTTGAAGACTGATCAGTAAAGAGACTAGAGATCAAGATTCAGAGATGATCTAGACAATTGAATACTTATGAGTTTAAAGACAAAGACATAAAGAGTTTGAGACTATAGATAATAGTTAATAGACATTAGATAAATTTGTTAAAGTTCTTGAATAGCAATTTTCTTTTATTTGAAATACTTACTCAACATAAATCTATTTTATTATTTTCAAAATATATTTATACAAATATTTTATAAAATTTATATATTAAAGTATTTAAAAACTATTTTTAAATTATTTTACAAAATTGCAAAATTTTATGACACTTCAAAAATATTGCTGTTTTTTTCCAACATATAAGGATATGTCGATATATCCTACCTAAGTATATCGACATATGTATGTTGGACCAAAATTAGCTCAACTCCTAAGATGTTTGCACAAGGTATTATTATTCAGAATGGCCCTACCATGCCCTTGGATTTTAGTATGGTCATAATGTGGTTTAAAAAGTTCGAGTCATATGTCCAAGGGTAAAATATTTGATCTACCAAAATGTGTAATAGTCCATTAATTTATTTGTTAATGGATAAAATAGACGATCCTCCTAAGTCACAATCCATTGGCCATATGCCAAAAAGCATGGTAGTTATTATGCAAAGTATCTTTAGTTCAAACAAAGGCTTAAATAGCGTTGTCTTGTGTATAAGTCCAACTCCAAGTCAAAAATTAATCATATGCATGTCCATAATTCGATAATAATCAAATATGCTCAAATCAAGGGAAGTAGGCCATGCAAAATTGTTCAAGTCCTTTATTCCCATAAATTTCAAAGACTACAATCGGTTCTTATTTTCTCCAAATCAATTTAGGGTTTACAATTCTATTATTTGAGAGAGAGGAAAGAAAAATTCACCTATAAAAAGTAGCTATGAGGTCTGTATAGAAGTAGGCGGTACTAACTTCATGTGTCCTTCGACATAAGGTGAATTGCTGATATTCAACATCCCCTCTGAATTGCTAATACACGATATCGTTTGTTGTACTGATGACATAACAAATTGAGCATATGTGGCACCTTGTTTTCCACCGATGATACACGGCATTTTTCATAAATGTAGATATTTGACATCTTGCAACATTGCATTCATTCGGTATCACCCATGGTGTTAGACATTCGATGTGGTTTAACATCCCTTGCTTCAAATAAATGCTCAAGATTTCTTGTTAAGCTATTCATTCGACACCATTCATGCCACTTGAAGTTCGGCATCCTTTCCTACTTGTAAAAGTTTGAGACCAACTGCTACTTGCGGTTGCTTTACACCAGTCACGGTTGTAAAGACTCAGTATTTGTTATTGTATCCAAGGCTTTCTTCATAGAGACTCGATATCCCCCTTTGCAACTACGTGTTCAATATCTCTTAGTGATGTGACACTCCTCTGTATTCTACCTTCCATAGCATTTTATGTTGCAGTGGTTCCGCATTTCCATCTCTTTTTATAAGTTTAACATCTCCTTGCTATTAAATACCTGATACCTTCCTTTATTGTTTACATTCAAAATCGCATCCACTTGTGAATGTTTTATAATATTTATTGCTGTTATGGTTCGGCACCCTTTGAGGCTCGGTATCTCTTCCCCTTTTACCTTAATGTTCGATATCCCCATATTTGGTGACATTCTTCATTATAGTAGCCCGACTTCCCTTTTGCCACTATAGAAGCTCGCTATTTTCACTTTTATCACCTTGAGATGTTTTGTATTTACAAGTGCAACAACTTCATCGTTCTAACTCCATATAGCCTCTTTGAATTGCTTTTATGTTTACAAGCTCGATAGGTTATAGAGTTTTGATATCCTTTTTGCCTTTAAATTCAACATCCCTTGTGGCTCAGTATCTTCATACTAGATGCTTTCTACTTTATTGATTGTAGTAACACTACCTTCCATTGCTTCCATATCCTTTTGTTCATTCTCGTAACATGGTAGTTAGAAATATGTGGATAACATTTGCCACCCTCCTTGTATAAAAGGGACTTTTTCCACTTTAGTGTAAAACCAGGTATTTTCTCATCTTTCCAACTTTCGGTGAGATTTTCTCTTCAATCCCATTCTCCTAAAAAAACATAAAATAAATGATGATTAGGTTGTATTTTAAACAATCCATCTTGGATCTGGTAAAGATATGAGTTAGTTTGTCATCTTCTTTATGCAAAGAAGCTTTTGTATCAATGTAAAGAAACGTTTGGTCAAGAAGACCAGAAATTTGCTTGATAGGAAGACCATAAATTCTCTTGATAAGAAAGCGAGAAATTCTTCTGGAAAGAATTCTATAGATTCGTTCGGTAAGAAGTCCAGAAATTTAAATCGTAAATCCATAAGTTCTTTTAACAAGAAGGCAAGGAATCCATATGGCAAAAAGATCATGAATTCATTAGTTAAGTAGACCAGAAACCCATTTGGGATTACTTGAATAGAAGACTAGAAATCAACTTGGTAATAATACCATAATTTTATCTGAATAAAAGACCATAAACCCCTCTGGTAATAATACCATAATTTTATATAAATAGAAGGCCAGAAACCCATCTGGAAATAATACCATAATTTTATCTGAATAGAAGACCAGAAACACATCTAGTCTCAACTAGTAGGAGAATAGAAATCTAAGTAATAACATAGGTTCCCGCTATTCACTAGAAAATTTAAATTCCATCTTAGGAATAAAAGATTGAGAACTAATTTAATTCTCAAATTTCTTAATAATGAAGCCTTGGGTACACATAGGATTTGGAACTTCTTCGATGCTCATATTGGAGCCGAAATCTCAGATAGTTCTTGACCTTTCCTTCGAAGGTTATTTTAACTTTTCTTTGGTGCAGAACTAAATGTGTTTGATTGTTCTTTCTCCAGAAAATTACTTTGACCCATCTTCAGGGTAGATTTGAACTTGCCTAATTGATTTCTTCTTCCCCTTATCACTCTTTGGGTGATGATTTTGGTTTTGATTCTTTCGTCCCTTATCACTCTTTCGGTGATGATTTAGGCGTAAACCCCTTATTACCTTATAGGTAATGATTTGGTTGGTCAATACGTTTGGTTAGCTACCTTAAGTAGAACCCAAGTCTTACCCATCCTCCCTTTAAGAGGCGCTCCAGTCGGACCTTATGGGCGGAACTGAAGTCTAGTTTTGTGCTTTGGCCAGGCCATCTTATGTGGGACCAAAGTCTTACTCTGTCCTCTCTTTAGGAGGTGCTCCAACCAGGCCACGTAGGCGGGACCGAAGGCTTGCAGTGGTATGGTCAGACCATCTTAGATTGGACTTAAGGCTTACTTTGACCTCCATCCAGAAGGTGCTTTGTCCAGGCCCTTATGGCGGGATCAAAGGCTTTTCCTTCGCCCCTTATTACCTTATAGGTAATGATTTAGGCTTTTCCCTATAGTTTCTTTCTTTTATTTTAATTATCGATTCCGTAGATATACTTGTCTCAATTTCTTTATTCATCCATCGTTCGAAACTAAGGCCTTAGATGCTCAGCATTCCAAGTTCTCACTATTACGTTGCCATCAGGTTGGCATAATCGATAAACCCCTATGGAATTACTTCATGAATAACAAAGGGACCTTCCCAATTGGTCCGAGTGGTCCGTCTGTCGTATTTTTAGTATTCTCCGTGACTTTTTGAAGAACCAAATCCCTTTTCTGAAACGATCTTCCTTTAAATTTAGAGTTGTAATACCTTGATATCCTTTACTGATATTTGGTCGTTCGTATGGCTGCTTCATCCCTTAATTCGTTGATTAAATCTAAGGATTCTTTCCTCAGTTCTTGATTGGGACCAAATGCATATGAAATTCTTTGATGAGATGGAACTTCAACTTCAATTAAAAGCATTTCTTCACATCCATATGTTAAGGAAAATGGAGTGTGTCATGTTGTGGTCTCAGTAGAAGTTCTACATGTCCAAAGTACTAACGGCAATTCTTCTACCCAATTCCCTTTCACTTTGTCCAGTCATTTCTTTAAAATAGTTTTAATTGTTTTATTGGCAGCTTCAACGGCACCACTAGCCTTAGGATGAGTTATAGACGAAAAGATTTTGATTATTCCATTCTTGTTGCAGAATCTGGTAAATTGTTCACTTTCAAATTGAGTTTCATTATCGGATATTAACTTATATGGCATTCCAAACTGAGCGACTATGTTTTTAATCACAAATTTTAACACTTTTCCTTATGTTATATTCGGTAATGGTTCTGCTTCTACCCATTTGGTGAAATAATCGATGGCTACTACTACAAACTTAGCTCTACCTTTGGATATATGCAATGGTCCAGTTAAATCGATTCCCCATACATTAAAGGACCATAGACTTGAAATTGGGGTTAATTCACTTGGGGGCATATGTGGAATTGTTGAAATTTTTTGACACTTCTCACATCTCTTTACATGATTCATTACATCATTACTCATTTGGGGCTAATAGAAACCTTGTCTCATGACATTTTTGGCTAATTTTATTATATTAGAATGATCTCCCCAGATTCCATCATGTGCTTCTCTTAACAATCTTAAGCCATTTTCAGGACTAACACACCTCAGGTAAGGGAGTGAATAACCTTTTTTATAAAGTTTTCTATTCATCATGGTAAAAGTTGGGGCTTGGCGCCTAGCACCTTATCTTTCTAGCCACTCTCTTGTCCTTTGGTAGTTTCCCTTCCACCAAGTACTCAACAATGGATGCCATCCAGTTATTTTCGTATTGACTATTAATTTCTATACGAATGACTCTTTCTTGGTTCTCTTCATTGATATTTCTTCATTTATTTTCTTTATCTTCTTGTTCAAGGGCTTGGGATCTACTTAATACCATAGACTCATTTTTTTCCTTGGAGACCTTTTCCTCTGTACTAGTACTTGGATGGAAGCCACATGCACAATTTGAGTTTTCGGTGCTCCTCGTGAGCTAGCTAACTTAGCTAAAGAATCGGCTTGGGAATTCTTCCCTGTTGGTACTTGATGTATCGAGAAATCTTTAAATTGGATCAACATCTTTAGCACCTTTTTTACATAAAGGACCAATTTGGCCTCTTTCGTTTGATACGTTTGGTTTAACTGATTTACCATTAGTTAGGAATCGCTGAAGATCTCAATCCTTAGAATTTTTAATTGTAGGACTAAGGTGAGTCCAACCACCATCGATTCATATTCTTCCATATTATTGGTAGTGGGAAAACCTAATTTCATTGCATAATGCAACCAATGTCCATCAGGGGTAATGATCCAGCATCCTGCACCAATCCCTTGTTCATTTGAAGCTCCATCAACAAACAATTGCAATTTGGGTTTCAAATACCTTTCCTTTTTTGACCGTTGTTTGATCAATCCTATGCATTCATTTACGAAGTTGGCCAGAGCTTGTCCTTTAATTACCACTCGGGCTTGGAACTCAATATCATATTGGCTAAGCTCTATTCTCCACTTCACTAATCTTCCTGACGTCTCTAGTTTACTAAAGACTTGTTTGAGTGGAAAGTTAGTTAGGACTTTAAATGGGTTTTCTTGGAAATAGGCCCTTAGCTTTTGAGTGGTGAGCATCAAACAGTATGTCAAGTTTTCTATAACTGGATACCTTGCCTCTGCATCTTTGAGCCATTTACTTGTACAATACACCGAAACTTGAGTTTTATTCTCCTCTCTTACAAAACAGAACTTACCGCATGTTCTAAGACCACCATGTAGAGATACAAGTTCTTCCCTTCCATGGGGCTAGATAAGATCAGAGGTTTTTCAAGATGACTTTTCAACTCTTTTAAGGCCCTTTGGGAATCCTCTCCCCATTCAAAGTTTTTCTTCTTCTTGATCAAATCAAAGAAAGAGATGCACTTATTAGTGGCTTTAGAGATTAACAAAGCTGCCACTCTCCCATTTAAGCTCATCTCATCTTTGCTTGTTTTTGGTTATGCCATATCCCTAATCGCTTTATTTTGTTAAGGATTGGACTCTATTCCTCTAGCATTGACAATATATCCTAAGAACTTCCCAGATTTTATCCCGAAGGAGCAGTTTTGTGGATTTAATATCATTTTATATCTTCTTAGTACTTCAAACATTTCCTTATAGTTTATTAAGCGATTACTTTCTTCTTGGGATTTTACTAGAATATCATCCACACATACCTCCATATTTCATCCAATTTGTTCCTTTAAGATTCTATTTACTAGACTTTGATATGTAGCCCCAGCATTCTTAAGTCCGAAAGGCATCACTTTATAGTAGTAGATTCCCCAATCTGTTATAAAAATTGTGTGCTCTTCATCTGGTTTGAATATGGGGATTTGGTTGTACCCTAAGTATGCATCCATAAAGAATAATAGTTTGTGTCCACTTGTGACATCACAGTTGATCTATTCGAGAGAAATGGTAACAATCTTTAGGGCATGCCTTATTCAAATCAGTATAGTCGATGCATGTTCTCCACTTTCCATTGGAATTTTTTACTACACGGGATTGGCCAACCATTTTGGGTAGAAAACTTCTCTAATGAATTCATTTTCAAGTAGTTTTTTGACCTCCTCTTTCAATGAATTAGCTCAAATCTTATCAAACTACCTTTTCTTTTGTTGAATAGGAGTAATATTCAGATCTATGTTCAGGGCATGGCTCATGATTGTTGGATCTATTCCAACCATATCAGAGTGAGTCCAGGCAAATTCATCCATGCTAGATTGAAGAAATTGTATAAGTTTCCCCCTAGCTTGTCGCCTAACTCCTTTCCGATCTTCACTGTTTTTGTTGGATCGAGCGAATCCTAGCTTACATCTTCCAGGTCTTCGGTTAGCTTTATTATTTTCTCATTTTTGCAATTTAGTTCAGTAACAATTTCTTCACCATTTATTTCACTATCTGACAATTTTGCACCTTTTCGCTTTCGTTTCCTTTCGGCAAAGTTGAATCTTCTTAGTACATTCTTAGGCTTTTCAGATATTGTCGTTTTCTCATTGCCATGGGTAGCCGATTTGAAGGGCTATTGTCCAAGAGCTTTTCAATTTCAGTTTTTCTCAATTCATTTTTTTCCGAGTCATAACAAGAAACACCACCTCTTTTGAATTGCTCCTGTTGCAAGGTGAAATTCTCGGGAGCCGATTTGCTCCCTTCTTATTGTTCCCTAACCATTCTTGGTTAGATACTTCACCATAAGATATTTTGGTGAAACAAACACATCCACTTCATCTAGTGCCGGTCTTTCAGAGAAAGTGTTATAATATAAGGGTTGGTCCATTATCATAAACAGAGTTTCGAAGGTCCTGGAATATGGTTGGATACCCTTCTGCACCAAGAGATTGATTTATCCTACTGGTTTAGACCCTTTATTGTTGAACCTAAAGATTGGTTCAAAGCTTGGCTCCAACTTCTTCTATGGAATACCCATTGATCGAAGTAGTAGTTGAAGATGACATCCACCGCACTTCCAGTATCCACTAAAATCTTTGTTACTACAAAGATCCCAATTTGTAAAGTTATCATCAGCGGATCATTATGCAGGTGACATACCCCTCTTAACTCCTATGGGGTTACTGTTCAGTTGGGCATCTAAAGCTGATATTCACAATTTTTGAGGGGTGGCTCCTCCTAAATAGAAAAACTTCATCTCTTTCTTCCCTTACGCATCTGCTCTTGGCTCCTCTGCTACTTCCAGCAAGATGGGGACCTCCATGGATGACATCTATGCGCTTGATTGGAAGAATAAAGTTTGGTTGAGAGTCTCTCTATGAAATTTGTAGTGTTACTTGGGGGTCTCTGATTGTTCCCTTTAGAATTGGAGGACTTTTGATTCTCTTTGATAAACTCCTTCAAAAATCTAGATCTAATCATGTTCTAGATTATTCCGGCCAGAACACGGCACTTGTCAGTTTTATGCCCATTCGTCTTATGGTAAGCACATTAATCTCCCCTCTTCTTCAGTTCTATATTGTTCCTTGCCTTATAGGAAGTGGAAAAGTTTCCTCCACCTTTAGCCATAGTGAAAATATAGGAAATGAGTTTATTCAAAGCCACATGGTCAGATTTTGGGAATCTCCTCCCATCTCCCTTATTTTCTTTCATCACATCTCAGCTTTTTGTTAGGGTGATCATAGTTATATTTTCCTCCCTCCTTCTTTGTTTGGGATTTCTTCTTAGCATAGCACATTTCATCCATGCGGATAAACTTATCAGCCTGAAAATGAAAATCTTGAAGATCCCTACACCCATGGATGTAGAGTTTCTTCTAGTATGGTTCTATTCAATTAGTCCTAAATGCACAGCCATTAGTTTTTCTCTGTCAATCACATTTTCTACCATTAGTGCCTCGATATTGAACCTCTTCAAATAATCATCGAGCAATTCACATGGTCTTTGTTTGACATTTTCCAACACAGTAGAGTCAATAGTGGGATCTTTACATATGCAAAATTGTGTTATAACCCACAAGAAAATAGTTTCCAAGTGTAAATGGTTTTCTCTCTGTAGTGTCTGTACCATTTAGCAGCTGCTCCCTGAAAAGTCGTAAGAAAAAGTCTGTAATGTACCACCCCAAAGGCATTATGTAAATCCATTTGGCTCTCAAAAGCCAAAATATGTCATTTGGGTCAGTGGTCTTGTTGTTCTTCACTAATGGAACTTTGATATGCGATGGAATTCTAACAGATATTATATCTTTTGTGAATGGAGTTTCACGAGGAATATTGTTTACCCTAGGGTCAAGGAAGGGTCTTCTTCCCTTTAAGGTCAAGCATGTCTTTTACTATTTTATTGGCCACGTCTTTCAAGTATACTCCATCATCATGATAATCCCTTCTGGAAGGATTGTATTTTTTGTATGAAATTTAGCTGCCTGACTACTCATAGGATCTTATTATTATTCTTTCTTGGCTTTCTCTTTGATGTCTTAATTTCGCAATCTTGCGAGTTTGGGAATACATCGTCGGTCCTTTTTTTGAGTTTCTTTCTTTCCTTGCAGACCTATACCGCTTTTTCCTTTATTTTTGTTATTGAGTAATGAGGTGTCTATATTCCTCCTTGGAGATTCTACCTCCTCTCCTCCTTCAGTAAGCTTTGCTCTTTTAGAAGACTTCTGGGAAAGAACTTTTTCAAGGAGTTGCTACATGATTGAAATTTATTAAGCTAGATTCTAAATCTTAGCTTTGCTTTTTGTTGGTTTTACCAGTGCTCAAGGTTGTCCAAGCTTCACATTCTCTATATTAAAATTTGGAGTGATGTTTTCTTCCAAGTTTGTTCGTTGCACAAAAATCTCCTCATTTGGTTCATTAACCTTCTTAGCTCTTACCATTTTCATGTAGCAAAACTTTACACAATTACCTTCTAAGTGAGGAAATAATAAGGCGGAGTTTCAGGCCCTCCTTCTAGCGCTAAAATGTTGGACCAAAAATTTGCTCAACACCAAAGACATTTGCACGAGATATTATTATTCAGAATGGCCCTACCATGCCCATGGATTTTAGTGTGGTCATGATGTTATTTAGAAAGTTTGAGTCATAAGTCCAAGGGTAAAATAGGTAATCTGCCTAAATGTGCAATAGTCCATTTATTTGTTTGTTAACCAATAAAATAGACAATTCTCATAAGTCACAATCCATTAGTCATATGCCAAAATACATGGTGGTCATTATGCAAAGTGATCTTTAATTCGAACAAGGGCTTAAATAGCCTTATCTTGTGTATAAGTCTAAGTCAAAAATTAGCCATATGCATGTCCATAATTCGATAGCAGTCAAATATGCTCAAATCAAGGGAAGTAGGCTATGCAAAATTGTTCAAGTCCTTTATTCGCATAAATTTCAAAGATTACATTCGGTTCTTATTTTCCCCAAATCAATTTATGGTTTACAAATCTATTATTTAAGAGAGGGAGGAAACATAAATTCGCCTACAAAAAGTAGCTACGGGGTCCGTATTTATAGGGGTAGAAGCAGGCAGTACTGACGCCACATGTCCTTCAACATAAGGTGAATTGCTGATATTCGACATCTCCTCTAAATTACTAATATGCAATATCGTTTGTTATACCAGTGACATTCAACATCTTGAGCATACACGGCATCTTGTTTTACACTGATGATACACGACATTCTTTGTAACTGTAGATATTCGACATTTGGCAACATTGCATTCATTCGGTATCACCTACAGTGGTAGACATTCTATGTAGTTTAACATCCCTTGCTTCAAGTAAACGCTCGAGATTTCTTGTTAAGCTCTTCGTTCGACACCATTCATGCCTCTTAAAGTTTGGCATTCTTTGCTGCTCGTAAAAGTTCAAGACCAACTGCTACTTGCGAATGCTTTACAATAGTCAAGGTTGTAAAGTCTCAATATTTGTTATCGTATCCAAGGCTTGCTTCATAGAGACTCGATATCCCCTTTTGCAATTAGGTGTTTGATATCTCTTAGTGATGCGGCACTCCTCTCAATTCTTGCTTCTATAGCATTTTATGTTACAGTGGTTCAGTATTTCCATCTCTTTTTATAAGTTCGACTCCTTCTTGCTATTAAATACTTGATACCTTGCTTTATTGTTTACATTCAAAATCGCATCCACTTGTGAATGTTTTATAATATTCACTACTGTTATGGTTCGACACACCTTTGAGGCTTGGTATCTCTTGCCCATTAATCTTAATGCTTGATATCCCCATATTCATTGACATTCTTCATTATATTAGCCCAACATCCCTTCTACCGTTGTAGAAGCTTTCTATTTTCACTTTTATAAGCTTCAAATATTTTGTATTTACAAGTTTGACAACTTCATCATTCTACGAACTCGATATCGCCTCTTTAAAACTGCTTATATGTTTTGTAGGCTAGATACCATTTCTTTAGGTTATAGAGCTTCGATATCCTTTTTGCCTTTAAATACGACATCCCTTATGGCTCAATATCTTTATACAAGTGCTTGTTACGTTATAGATTGTAGTAGCACTGCCTTCTATTGCTTCCATATCCTCTTGTTCATTCTCTATATGGTAATCAAAAAATATGTGGATAACAATATACCTTTAGACAGTTTTCTAAAAATTTGGAGAGTTATGTTTTTTGGTTCCATCGTTTTGTGAATAAGCATATTCCTTCAAACACTATACCAAGGGGATTGGAAAACCAATTTTTTACTAAGCATTCACTCCATTCTTCTTACTCTGAATTCTCATTATATATTTCACAAAATCCACTTTCCAAACTCTTCAAATCCACTCAAATTCAATCTCTACTTCACTACATTCATTCTCTGTAATCTACTCACCGTTTTGCAAGTATTCAAATTGTTCTCTTGTTGTTCTAAGCTTTTCTTTCATCGATTCAATGATCAAATTGCTATAAAAGGGATGTAGGATGTTTTGTATTCAAGTTGCCACTATTTATATTTGGAATCAACAACTCCCTACTACTATTTTGTGTAGGTGTGCTTGTTGCCTATTAAAATCAAATGGGTGTGCTTATTACCCGTTTAAATCAAGTGGGTGTGCTTGTTGCCCGTTCAAATCAAGTGAGTGATCTTGTTGCCGAGTAAATCGAGAGAGTCTACCCTAAGATCGAAAAGTCAGGAAGGTGTATCTTGTTGCCTTGGAGTCAAGATTGTATTCGCATTTGTTTGTTACCTGAATAAAGTAGGCGTTGAAAGATGATATATATTGATACTGTACAGGACTGGATGTAGGATTGGTCAATCCAAACCAATATAAAACTCTTCGTGTCATCTCTCTTACTTTTGCTTTATTTTTATTGCATTTATATATATATATATATCTGTGACTGCCTATTAATATATATCTATGTTGATTATTTGTGTATTGATTTAAATCTTGAAACTATTTAGAAAAGTTCTGTATTAATTATAGAAAACTATTCGCCCTTCCTCTAGTGTTATAGTAGCCTTAAGGTCCGTCCACACTAGTATATTTTATGCTACACCATTTTCCATAGTGGTTTACCACAACCGCTTGAGGTTCCTAAGTAGAAATAGGAATAGATATCGATGGACTTCATTTATGGATTTCCGAGGACTGGAGGAGGGTACAATAGCATCTGGGTCATAGTCAATAGATTGACGAAGGGTGCTAGTTTTATACCCATAAAGTCTAGTAGAATGACATCCAAAATTATTCGAGTTGTATGTGAAATGAAGTGTGCGAGCCTACAGTGTGCCAAAGAGCATTGTGAGTGACCGAGACCTGTTGTTCACCAATGGTGTTATCCCGCCTTTTGGCAAGGCCGTGACACTAAGGAATTGGCTAGTAAACCAATGACGATCCATCCCAAAGATCGGTTATACATGGGCTCACTATGGATATCGACGAATTTTGTCCGAGTCCGGATCGAGCTTAAACTAATATAACATGACAAGCTAAGCTATGAGAGTCAACGTTCCAAATTTCAAGTCAATCCGAGTTTGTATGCTCAAGTTACAAACGATACAAAATTGGATGAAAACCAACCACTGTTCGAATCGCTCAGTTCGAATCCCTCAGGAGTGCCTACTTCGACTCGCTCCACTTCGCGTCCATCTCAGAGCCACTGTTCGACTCGCTCCACTTCGACTCCATCTCAGAGCCTCTGTTTGACTCGCTGCGCATCCTTCAGAAAACAACAGCTCGACTCCATCAATACGAAACCACAGTTCGTATCGATCACCTTCGACTCCGTCTCCTATGCAGTTCGTATCCATCGTGGACCTTCTGATCGAATCCATCGTGTTGCCATATTCGAATCAATCGACCGGAGTTGAGTTTCTATCGATACGAACAAGGCAAGGTCCAAGAACGACTCGATCAAAGCGGCATCAAAGGTGGAGTGATCCAAAGGTTCAAATGCCATGTCATCGAGTCGAGCAGCGACTCGAACAAGACCGAGTCGAACAAGAGCGAGTCGAAATAAGGGAGTCGAATGAAACAGCCAGCCGAAGATCCCAATTCGTATCGATCATATCTCCTAATCTATAAGTCCAAATGCTATTAAATTTTCACAGAAGACTACGTGCATACTAAAGAATGTCCACGCCAAATTTTCGACTCCATTGGATGAAATCTTGATCGATACGAAATCTGTTTGTATCGATCACGGATCGGACCAAAACTTCACGGGCTTGGGCACGCGGGCCAGGTCACGTGCCAGAGAGGGTCTCCCAAGATCTGAGCGAAATACCAGCCTCCTACACCTATAAATAGACCCCCAAAGCCAACAAAAAAGGGGATCTTCTTCTTCTTTGAATTCTCCAACGCCCAGACTCTGCCGGATCCAGTTCTAAACCCCATAGCTGCTGCTGCTAACGAATTTCACTGCTGTAAATCATTATTATCTGATGTAACCCGCTGAAATCAATTGTAATCATCAAAGAAACATAAATAAAGCAATCAACTTCATAGTGGACGTAGGCAACACGCCGAACCACTCTAAATTCTTGTATTTCTGTGCGTTCTTATTACTTTCATTATCTGTTTTTGGATTTTTTGTTAGATAATCCTCTTTTTCCATTTAATTTCTTCATTTTATCTCTTCAAAAACTTCCGAAGAGTGTTGTGCCCAATTTTGGTACAAAAAAAGGTTTTTGGAAGAGCTTATAAGAGGCGTTGGGAAAGATGACATTGGTTCATCTAGATAATATCGAAATTAAACCAGAAGCTTCGAGACCTCGTAAGCATATTCATACTGACTAGACAAGTTTGGTATGAAACAGATTTAGAGGAAGAGGGTTGTATCCGGCATTTTGACCCGGCTATATCCGAACTGACTAGACAAGTTTGACTCGACTATCATCAAGGCCAATAGCCTAGAGCAATGATTGTGAGATCCAAAAAACAAGTGCATGCAATGATATGAAGCGATGATCAACCGAGCCCAAGAGATAGACTCTTCAGAATATTCTAAGTACGGATTAGTACCTCCCTAGGCAGGGGATCGGTGCCTATCCCTTCCCTAGGGAATCAGTACATATCCTCAATTATTTCCTAAACTGGGTGAGATCAATATAGACTGACAAGGAAGGCCCCATAAGGCTACATTTCAAATCTCAAGTTGTTTGGAGTTTGTATGCTCCAGTTATGGGCAAATTACTTCACCTAGGAAAGGGATCGTACAAAAGGGATCATACAAAAGGGATCGTATAAAAGGGATCGGTCTACTTCAGCCAAACAAGTGCAATTCAATGGAAAACATTTGATATCTCAAGATCTAGAAGTCCAATGCATATGAAACTTTGAGAACAAGATGAGGGAACCCTAGAGAGTCCACCTTAAGGATCGCACCCTAAGATGAAGAAGTAAGAGGGATCGACCTAAATCAGCCAACATCACATGTTGCAACAAAGATTGATCAGTAACTGAAGTTCTACTAATCCAATTGACATGAAACTTGGATGCTAAGCATAACACGACATGGAGAAGCTCCCATAGGGATCGCACCCTCAACCTCCTATAAATAGCGATCGTCCCCGATTGTTATTTCACTGGATTTGGGCCATGCGATCCCTCATGTGGGCTCATATGGTTTTGGAGATCCTTTTGCCAAATTTTTAGGGAGATATTTCGCCGTCTTCCTTTATGAATACAGGCTTGAATGTTCATTTTGGGGACTTTTACACTACTAGTTGCTTTGTACTCTATTGTAACTAAGGATTTTCATCTGATCCTTATTATAATCAGTTTACAAAATGATTAATAAAGCCATCTCCTCAAAGTGGACGTAGGCAATCTACGCCGAACCACTATAAATTGCTGTGTCACTATTATTTGCTTATTTCTTATTGCTTTATTTCTATATTCAATCTGTTTACATTTAATATTCTTCATTTATTTCTCTACAGAAACTCTATTAGGTGTTTGTGACCATATTTGGTGTAAACATTTTGGTGCTTTCACTGAGAATTGAATTCTCAACTTGATTGTATCTCATCATCTACTTGTGGATTCCATATTCACAAGACAGATCCATCTTTCTACCAACAAGTTTCCTATTCTACTCGTATTTAAAAATGATCTATAAGGAGACTATCAGCCATAGTTAGAGTAACCAGGTCTACTTCCCGTGTTGTTGAAGGAAATGATGATGCTAGTGTTCTTGTTTGGAGTTCTTCTTGTGGTCATGTTCATTTGGTAGGGATTGGGTTCACTTATATATGCAAGTTCATAGGATCAGATGCTAAAGTTCACAGTCAAGTTAACAGAGCCAAAAATTACCAATTCCTATGTCATGACCAATCCCTATGTCATGACCGATCCATATCCTTATGTCATGACCGATCCCTATGTCATGACCGATCCCTATGTCATGACCGATCCCTATGTCATGACCTATCCCTATCCTTATGTCATGACTAATCCCTATCCTTATGTCATGATGGATCCAGATGTCATAATCGATCCCTATGTCATGACCAATCCCTATGTCTCGACCGATCCCTCCATGCTCCACAAACGACCGATCCCTTCGCACCTCAACTCCAACGTTTTTTTCGACCTCTACACCCATTCAACAGTCGATCCTCTATGCCTACACAACCGATCCTATGTCCGGGCAAATGATAGTAAGAGGGGATCAATGATAAACAAGTGCAAATAGAAGGGATCTGTGAAAGAAAAAGAAGGAAGCGATCAGCATGGTGAAGAAGAAAGCGATTGGCAGATTGAGGAAGGAAGGGTTCGACAAGGTGAAGAAGTAAGGGATTAGTTCATTTTAAAAAGAGCAGTGCCCCTGCATTCTGGATTCGAAGCTCAATTTAAAGACGGTGCATTCTATCCACTTTCCTTACGTCTTATAACTGACCAGGGCATAGGGGATCAAGCGACAGCTGTTGAATTGTAGCCAAGGAATGGACAAGAACCTGCTACTCAAATGGTACTCCTAAAGGCTGGAGAACCAAGGTGGTATGAAACGAACTGGGATCGGTTACTGAAGCAAGCTTCTAGGGTAGATTATGATTGCTCTCAGCTGACCAATTTCCAAAAGCCTGATTTGGCAGCTATGGTACGACGGCTTGGATGACGACCACCCTACGTCTCTCATTATGCCATCTCAAAGTATAACTATCCTTCATCAAAGTCATCACTTACAGATTATGGAACCACCATCATCAAGTCGCAAGTGGTAGTCGTCAAAAACCATCAGAAATTATTGAAACGTTTGTCTAAAAATTCCCTTCAAGGCTGACCCGAAGTCGGACCCGAAGTCGGACCCGAAGCAAACACCAATATGACTCCAAACAAACAACAAATTTTCTCAGGTCAGACTCCAAGTAAATTATCACCAATCCGTCAATACCGGTCCATCTTGTTTCGGTCATAACTCGGGCATACGGGCTCCAAATGACTTGAAATTTGGTCAGCAACCTCAAGCGGCCTTCCTTACTGCCTTATAGGATTGCACCCTATTTGGGTAAAAGTTTTGGGATTATCACCAATCCGTGAACCCATCCTAACCGATTCGCCATTCGATCGGCGTTCTCAACCAACGAACGTTGCACAATCATGCATACAACATTCACAAGCATTACAAGCAACCGTAACTTGAAAACGGGTCGGACTGGCGACGAATGGAGCATCTCCCCCTGTTGAAACCTATTCATCAAAGCCGTTCAGCATGCAGAATATCAAAGAAGATTCAATGTGCTGACCATGCCAGCGTATTATGTGAATATAGACTCCCGATAACATCTCATGAAGTAGTGGCACATGGATCCCGCCAGGGTGACGGATGCCATCAAATGCAGATGTTTTCCTATATTTCTCGAAGGAATAACGATCATGCAGTTTACGCAATTACCACCCAGGTCCATCTCCTCGTTTAATCAAATGGCTAAGAAGTTCATCGAGCAATTCAGAATGTATGCGACTCACCCCAAGGATGTGATGTCATTATAAATTTATTCCAAGCACTAGGTGAGCCGTTCAAAGACTTCCTGTAGAGATTCAATGTCGTCATCACTAAAGTGGGAAATCCTAGTGAGAATATCATACCAATGGCATTGATAAGGGGAATCGACCTAAGACAGACTTTCCTGACTGGTAAGCTGGAGAGCCTCCTACGACCTTCGATCGTTTCTGTTACAAAGTAAACCATAACCTAAACAAGGAGGAGGTTGAGAAGACTAGGAGAAAGAACGTTGCAGGCTCGTTGGCTGAAGGAATTCAAAGCAAGGGCAACATTGAGGTCTTAGATGAGGACTCAAATTCAAGGAGTGACCCAGAATCCAAAGATTCAAATCATATGCTCCTTTGAATGATTCAATCAAAAACACCTACTTGGAGACTCATGACTCGAAGCAGTACTGGAAACAAGCCTCGAGAGAGTCCACCGAAACCCAGAGGAAATTCGAAAAATGTTGTGTATTTCAAGATACACATGGTCATACCATTAGCGATTGCAGACATCTCTAAGATGTGATCGGAAAGCTAATTTAGAAAGGAAAGCTTCAATAATATATGCAAGACCCATAGAATGGCGGGCAGGGAACATCCGACCCCTATAAGTAAAGAACTTTGATTATCAATTGGGCCACCTATGGTCGACTTCTAGCTTAGAAGGGCTGGGGCGAAGTGGAATAGCAAGCATACGATGCTGCTTCATTTATCAATAAGATTTATTTCAAGTTCAATTATGTTGTGAACTATGACCAACTTGAACTAAACTACTTCCAAACAATACAAGTGACCAAGTACTTAGAGTTGGACGCCAACTAACCTCCACGGACCATGATCGGACCTTTAGTGGATCATTAAAATAAGCATGATTCAACCGGTCATAGCTACTATATGCCTCTGACTTGGAGGCAAGGACTCGAAATGGAAAGTGGGTGTGACTCGACCATCCACTTCACATAGTGTGCTTCAATTCTGACAGAACATCTATGCCTTACTTAGAGCCCGACAAGGTCAGAATCCAATACAAAGTGGACATGTATCAACCGTCCACTCGCCAACTTTTGTCCTCAACACTGGGCACGGAATTCTTTTCCATGAGTGAACATGACTCGAATGTTCATTTAACAACTTTTACCTTGACCTGATAGGTGGAGTATAAATCAAAAATGGGTGTGATTGACCACCCATCATAAAACTATGGTCCCCAAAGCATGGACCGGAGTATAAACACAAAAAGATGGACGTGATTCGATCGTCCATCGACCAATTCTGGTCCCTAGAGCGTGGATTGGAATATAAACATCAAACCGATGTGACTGACCACCATCGAATAACTCTGGCTCCTGGTGCGGACCGTAGTATAAACACATGACTCAAAGTGGATGTGGTTTGACCATTTGCTCCTCTGCTCGAGCTCGAAGTTCACCATAACACTCATCTTACTCCCAAGGCTCGGTAGAGACATGATCCAGACAAAAGTGGACGTAGTACGACTGTCCACGCATCGATTCCTGCCCTAAATGTGGGGGCAGTTTGAGAGCCCAAGCCTAAATTAGATGTGATTTGACCGTCCAATCCAAAGAGGATGTGATACATCCATCCACAACCTTGCTTGCACCTGAAGTATGGTGAAATATTCAAGCCTTGCTCGGACATTGGCAAGGCCAAAATCAAAATCAAAATCAAGACATGGATGCGGTTCGATCATTCGGCAAATAACTCTGATCCCTAGTGTGGATTGGAGTATAAACCCCAAATGGGTGCGACTGTCCACCCATCAACAAACTCTAGCCCCAAAGCACGGATAAGAGTATAGGTAGAAAACAGACGTTTTTGACCGTTCATCCATCTACTCTCCCCTATAAATCGACAGGCAGAGTATAAAACATAGAACGGATGTGACTTAACCATCAGCTAATCAGCTCCTTCCTACGATTCGACGTGAAGAACTCCAAGTGGGAGTGAATGTGATACGACCGACCACTCTTCAACTTTCTCCCCTAACTTGGGGGTAGAAGAAACGACTAAGGAAAATGTGGTTCGACCATTTTTTGGAATTACTCTAAGTCCCTAGAGTGTGGACTAGAGCATAAACACAAATTGGGTACGAATCGACCACCCGTCGACAAACTCTTTTCCCCAAAGTGCGGATATGAGTATAAACAAATAGATAAGTGCGGTTTGACCACTCTCTGTTCCATATACGCCAACCTGAAGAGTAAAAATTCATTACGGATGGAATTCGACGATCCACGAACTAACTCCGCTAACCCAAGACTCACTAAACTCCTGCTTGGTGATTCTTTACGACTCAAGGCAACGACTACATGGAAGCGTTAATACAAAACCAATTGGAATGACATCCGAAGTTATGGGGACCGACTATATCGTACCGTTGAATCGAGGGTCAATATCGATCTGCATCAACCACAAATGGATGTGACTTGAATATCCTCCGAAAAAATTCGATCACCAAAGTGTGGATAGGAGAATAAACCATGAATGACTATGACTTTATCATTAATTCTCCAGTACCCTCCTTCAATCCGTCAAGGGGAGTCTGAAACTGAATGAGCATGACCCGACTGCACTTGAGCCAATTCTATCCCTAGATCTGACGGGAGAATGTGAATCAAAATGGACTTACTGACCATCCAGCTCCAAATGAATGCGACACCACCGTTCATTCGCTAGCTTTGACCTTGATTTGACTAGAAGAGCAGTTCAAAATGGACGTGATTCGACCATCCATACATTGAAACTTTCCCTTGGTCCGATAGGGAGAGCATCAATCACTGATTGGATGTGACTTGACCATCTATTCTTCAGGTCCTCGCCCAGAGTATAGCGTCATTTACACCGAAAGTGGACGTGATTGACCGTCCAGTATCCAACTCATGCTTGAAATCTAATGGAGCATCAAAGTATTCCTTATGGAAGGGAAAACTAGAATACAATCCTGGAGAGGCGTGACTCTGCCTTCCATCAACTAACCCGATCCTGCGATTCAATGGAAAGAGTATAAAGCTAAAGCAGACATGACTTTCCTTCATACTTATCGACGTATGCCCTCTTGGGGTCATAAGCGAGAAACAATTTAAATGTGAACCGACCATTCATTGATCAACTATAAGTCTTTGGAGCTTAGGTGGGAGTGTAAACACGACTAGGATGAAACACGACCATCCGCGCAATACATTTATCAACCCAAGATCAAGGGTAAAAATGTGATTATCCAAAGACTAACTGTGATAGCTCAATACTATGACTCATACCTAGTGTTTACAATGAATCGAGGCTATGACCAAATGGATTCCTAGAGATAGAATCGATGCTTAGAGATAGAATCATCAAATCGATGCACATGCTCATAGACAAGTAACCATCACTCTAACCTGAACGACAAGCAACAGATCATGAATACAGTAAATGAAAACTGTGTTACTCAAGTACACAAGCGGATTCAAACTCAAAGCAAGAGCCAGTTATGCAGCTGCATGCAACATGAGGCTGAACCCTACTCGACATTTGATTTGACGCGCTCTTTTAAGCCTGATCTTCAACCATTGCAGATAATCACTAAAAGAATCTAGAACCCATCACTATCTGACTCAACAGCTCATGAAATGACTCTAGGATTCGACCAGAGTAACCATTATTATTGACCATCCCAACCAGATTTCACGCTGATTGTTATGTGAAACAGTTACGTTTGAACTTAATGATCGACTATCGACATATAGGAATCTGACATTCATATTCAAGTTTATTTAGGGCACATGTCACAATCAGTACAAGTAAAAATATGCTAATCTATTCAAGTCCGAAGTGGTAAACATCCGATTCAAGGCCGTAAGCTAGTTCAAGTATGCAAGTCATATATGGCATGTCCCATTGTTCGATTTCTAGTTTACATGGTCTAATATGTTCATGTCAAATCAAAAAACTGCCTAAGTTCCAGTAAAACAAGGGATCAGAACCGATCCCATTACTTGGGCAAATCCATTTAAGCATTTTTTAACTCACAACATAAGGCCAATATCAAGCAACAAAAACACAATCGGTTCTATAAATATATAGACCACAAAGATGAAGAAGAAGAGCCCAAAGAATCCAAGGTTGCAACCATTGAGCTAACGATCGACATTACGGTCGGCCACAATGATCCATCATGGGTTCCGAAGACCGGATCACAGCTCAGTACAATGATGATGAAGGATTTAGCTAGCTTTCAACGACCGAATCTTGATGTGTTCGCTTGGCACCATTCTGACTTGTGTGTGATCTCACCGAATATCGCGACCCATGCATTGAATATCGACTCGAGGCATGTCCTGGTGAAACAAAAGGGACGCGGCTTGGATCCGGAGAGATCTGCTGCACTTAAAGAGGAGGTGGATAAACTAAAAAACAATGGGTTTATCCGTGACGCCCTCTACCCAAAATGGGTATCCTATCCAGCTCTTGTAAGAAAATCTAATGGAAAGTGGCGGACATACGTCGACTACTCTGACCTGAACAAGGCATGCCCGAAAGACAGCTTTCCACTTTCGAGGATCGACCAACTGGTAAACTCCATCGTAGGATATGAACTGCTTTATATTATGGATGAGTACTTCAGATACAACCAGATCCCGACGCACGTCCTCGACTAGGAGCACACCAGCTTCATTATCGATCTAAGGCTATATTGTTATGTTGTGATGTTGTTTGAATTAAATAATGTTGAAGCTACTTACCGAAGACTAGTTAATCAGATGTTCAAAGATCAGATCGGGCGATCGATGAAAGTATATGTGGATGATATGCTTGTGAAGTCACAATGATCAAACGATCACATCGATGACTTGGCGAAGATGTTCAGTGTTCTCCAAAATTATGGAATAAAACTCAATCCCTTGAAATACTCTTTCGAGGTTGCATCAAGGAAATTCTTAGTTTCATTGTTAACTCTCGTAGAATCGAGGCAAATCCCTAGAAGATTCAAGCAATGCGAAACATCCAATGGTCGAAGGCGATTAAGCAGGTACAGAACCTCAGTGGGAAGGTCACCGCCCTAAGTCAATTCAACTTTAGGGCCATTGACAAGTGAATTCTCTTCTTTAACCCAATCAAGAGAGGGAAGAGAAACTTTGAATGGATGCAAGATTGCATAGATGCATTTCAAGCTCTAGTAAATCACTTAGAGAGACCTCCCATCCTATCCAAGCCACTGGATCATGAAGACTTGTTTATCTATTTAGCGGTGTTAGTACATGCCATAAGTGTCGCACTATTATGCGAAGAGAATCGGATCCAGAGGCCAGTATATTATGTTAGCAAGCGATTGATAAGTGCAAGAGAAACTACCCGAAGCTGGAAAAGCTTACATACTATATGTTGCTTTCGCCACGAAGGCTCTGCCCTTATTTTCAAACTCATCCCATCAACGTCTACACCGGCCAGCCATTATGACAGGTCCTATAGCAACTTGAGACATTTGGAAGGTTACTCAAGTGGAACATCGAGATGAGCCAATTTGACATTACCTATCTCCCTCGAAGAGCCATCCAGGGAAAGGAACCGGCGCACTTTATATTTGAGTTCACTACATAGGATAATCTCCTAGAGAGCAGTGAAGCCTCTACCATCCGATGGAAAATGTACATGGATGGAGCATCCAACGATCGGTGGTCTGGCACCCAAGTCGTGTTAGTGACTCTTGAGGACTGATCAATTGGCTACATCCTAAAACTCGACTTCGCTGCAACAAATAATGAAGTTGAGTATGAAGCCATGATCGTCGGGCTCAAACTTGCCAAAGAATTGGGAGTGAAAACTTTACAATCTTTTGTGATTCTCGGTTAGTAGTAAGCCAAGTCAAAGGAGATTATCACACTCAGCAACTTTCTCCTTATCTCGGCTGGTCCAAGAGCTACCGGTAGACTTCGAGTATTACACCATTACACACATGCCTAAAGAACAAAATGAGAAAGCTGACTCACTGTCCAAGCTGGCCAGTTCCGGGGATGCACAACAGATGGACTTGGTCTTGTTTAAAGTACTAAATGCTCCATGCATCGACCAGATGGAGATTGATTGGGTTTTGGAGACGGAGCCAGAAAAGGAGTCATGGATGACTCCTATTAATGATTATCTGCAACGGCGGATCCTTCCTAGACGGAGAAATGAAAAACGACAGATCCTCCTCATAGCTTCATGCTGTATCATCCAAGAAGGAGTTATGTATAGAAAGGGTTTCCCCGTTCCGCTGCTTCGGTGTATCGCCCATGATGAAATTAAACGAGTCTTGAGAGAAGTCCATGAAGGAGAATGTGGCGATCACACCGGGGGGGGGGGGGGGGGGGCAAACCCTTGACAAAGAAAATACTCCGTTATGGGTATTACTGGCGAACTTTCAATCGAGACACAGCTTATACGCTAGATGATGCAACAAGTGTCAGATGTTTGCAAATATTTCAAAAGCCCCACCGATGGAAATTACCTAAAACGTTATTCCATAGCCGTTTGCCACTTGGGGTATTGACATCATCAACTCCTTGTCGATTACTAAAGGTGGTAAGAAATACACCATCGTAACAGTTGATTACTTCACCAAATGGGCTGAAGCTGAACCTTTAGCCGCGATCAGAACGAAAATAGTAATAAACTTTGTTGTTTGAAACATCATCTGTCATTTTGGTCTTCCTCGAACAATCATAACTAATATCGGGACCCAATTCGACAGTGCTGAATTCAAAGACTTCTACCGCCGGCATCATATTGAGAAAGATTCACAACATTTGCTCACCCTCAAGCTAATGGACAAGTCGAGCCTATTAACAAAATCATAAAGTCCATTCTGAAGAAGCATTTGGAAAATACTAGAGCCAAGTGGGTCGACGAACTCCCATCAGCATTATGGGCATACAGAAACACCCAAAAGTCTGCGAATGTCCATACTCTGTTCGCTCTAGCTTACGGTTCTAAGGTCGTCTTCCCTATAGAACTTGAAGTCCCTTCTCATCGAGTGACTTATTAAGACCCATATATCATTGTAAAAAATATAAATAAGGAATTGTAATCCAATTGCAGTTAAACTATAAGGAATTGGCGATGACCCACGAGTGTACAAACGCATCCGGGAGCCAAGGGCAAGGACATGTACTTGAACGTGCATGTGTATATTCTAAAAATTCAATTTTTGAAATCGATAGAAATTGAATTCTTACCTGAAGATTTCAAAATCGAAACTGAATCGGATAGCCAAAGCTTACAAGCCCCATAGAACCAGACACAGATAGCAACTGCTGGAATAATTCATAATTTATACTATTGGAAATCAACCAAGCGTTATGATGATCAAAGAGAGATACGACACTTTAGAAAAATAATTCAACGGAAGGATATCGACTATTGAGAGAACTGGATGGATTTCTTTCCAGTGGTTCTAACTTGCTTAAAATTCAAAGTACGTCATGTTCGACACAAGACGTACTTTGGAGGGCAAGTGTTATCCGGCATTTTGACCAGGTTATATCCGAACAAACTGGACAAGTTAGACTCGACTGTCATCAAGGCCAGTAGCCCAGAGCAATGATTATGAGGTCCAGAAATCAAGTGCAGGGAATGATATGAAGCGATGATCAACCGAGATCAAGTGATGGACTCTCCAGAATATTTTAAGTATAGATTAGTACCTCCCCCAGGCTGGGGATTGGTGGCTATCCCTTCTCCTCAGTGATTGGTACATATTCTGAATTTTTATCCCAAACTATGCGAGATTGATATAGAGTGACAAGGAAGGCCCCACAATGCTACATTTCAAATCTCAAGGCATTTGGAGTTCGTATGCTTAAGTTATGAAGGGATCGTATAAAAGGGATCATACAAAAGGGATCATAGAAATGGGATCGTATAAAAAGGGTCGGTCTACTTCAGCCAAACAAGTGCAACTCACTGGAAAATAATTGATATCTAAAGATCTAAAAGTCCAATGCATATGAAACTTTGAGAAAAAGATGAGGGGACCCTAGGGAGTCCACCCTAGGGATCGCACCCTAAGATAAAGAAGTAAGAGGGATCGGCCTAAATAAGCAACATCACATGTTGTAACAAAGATTGATCAATAACTCAAGTTTTACTAATCTAATTGACATTAAACTTAGAGGCTAAGCATAACACAACATGGAGAAGCTCCCATAGGGATCAACCCCCTAAACTCCTCCAAAATAGGGATCGGCCCTGATCCCTATTTCTTGGGATTTGGGCCATGCGATCCCTCCTTTGGACCCATATAGTTTTGGAGATCCTTCTGCCAAATTTTCAGGGAGATATTTCACCGTCTTCCTCTATAAATACAGGTTTTATTGTTCATTTTGGGGATTTTATGCTGCTAGTTGCTTTGTACTCTATTGTAACTAAGGATTTTCATCAGATCCCTATTATACTCAGTTTACAAAATGATTAATAAAGCTATTTCTTCAAAGTGGACGTAGGCAATCAACGACGAACCACTGTAAATCGCCGTGTCTTTGTTATTTGCTTATTTCTTATTGATTTATTGCTATATTCACTCTGTTTACATTTAATATTCTTTATTTATTTCTCTTCACAAACTCTATTGAGTGTTTGTGATAATTTTTGGCGCGAACAAAGGTATGTGGTAAAGGTTCGGTGGAGTGAATGCAAAGACGATTGTACATAGAAGACCAATGAGAGTATGAGGACCACTTGTCTAGAGCTCTTCACTTGGTAAGATTTCCATTTTTATCGTTAGCTTTCATATCCAATTTCATACTTGATACTTTATATCAAATATATATTCTAGTATCCTGCATGCTATGATAGCCATGGATGTTACTTCTCGATGTTTGATATTATGTGCACATGTTTGATGTTTGATGCTCGATGTGATTGCTTATAGATGTTAGGCATGTGGGGTAGCTATGTCTAACATTACCTTGTTTGATTTGGGGATTTCGAGGGTGAAATTCCTAAAGGGAGAGAGTGTAATGACTTGTGGATTTATATATCGGAGGATTGTAAAATATTATTTTCAAATCCATATTAGGTTATATCTGGATATAACTTTGGGTGATATTGAGTATTGATATTTTTGACCCTTAGTAATTTTATTGGATGATTTTGACCCTAGATTTACTTTTCGTCATTTTCGAGAGTTGTAGCATTGCACAGATATACATGCACCTATAGGCACTAGAGAATTTGAATGAATGTAAATGCCTTAAGATTGATAAAAATTGTACTGGCCGCACAGCCGAAGAATTTTCGGGATCGGACGTTCTGCCATCCCGTGCAACTTAAAAAGGGCCAATAAAAGCCTTTGGGGCTATAGTTTTGATTCGAACGAAACTTAAACCACTAGAACGAGAAAAATACGATGAGTTGCACCGTTAAGGAATCATTGCAATCCAACATTCTAGAAGATGCATGACCACATACATACATTGGAATTTTGGAAATAAAAGAAAACATGGTATTTTCAAACCATAACCCTACCCATTCCCTATAAGTATCATCCCCTTCACTAAAGTTGCATACTACTCCAATATTTACGTTATGCTCCTCTTCCTTATAAAAAACCATCTTCCCACGCCTTTCTTCTCTTCTTTCATGAGCAAACGATCACCGTTTTAGCTGATATAAAACTTGGGTCTCTCTATATTTCTAAAAGCTGCACAACCATGATTTTAGTTCAACCCAACTCCGACTGTGGTGGCTAGAAAATGTGAATCCAGCAAAGGGAGTTGTAACGACCCATATTTTACATATCAAAGGGTCGTAAATTTCAAATTCATATCGTGTCATATGACACTATTACTTTTGGGAATGTTGAGTAATGACATTTTTGACCTTGAGAAATTTCATCAGACAATTTTACCTTTGAAAATTTGTAATGGGTAATTAGTAAAATTAGGGATAGGCCCACTAACCCATTTCATGTTTCAAAGCTTTTATAGGCTAAAATAATATTCCCCAAATTATTTTTTTCATCTCCCAAATAGATCTAAGCCTCCATTAACCCCTTCTTTCCCAAAACATTCTCCTTTCTCTTCCAGATCAAGCATAAAACATTAGTTAAGGGAAGACTGGCAAGGGGATTACCTAGAGACATCAATTTTAAATTTGTAGGGAAGAGAAATTGGGTCGTTGTTGTTTATTCTAGGATTCGCCTCAGTTTGCAAGCAAAACTAGGTTTTTTGGAGTTTGGTGAGTGGTTTATCATCTCATACCATATTATATATGTATATTTAGGGTTTAAAATGTTTTGGATCCTTTTCTAAAGTCAAAACTATGATTTTATGCTATTTTAATACCTAACTTGGAGTAGAAACAAGAATAAAATGATTTTTGGTGTTCTAATCATGTTATCTTGATGTATGATTGCCTCTATAGTGATAAGCTATGTTATAGGAGCATTATATGATGAGTGCTAAGTTTTTTGTAGGTTTTGCACGCTTGAATGTTGATTGATGTGTGTTTTGTTTTTGTGTGTATGCTTTAATGGTTGAAAATGCTCAACGAAGCGAATTAGAGGTAAGAATCCCTAGTACCAGACTTCAAATAATAGACTCTAGAATATTAGAAGTCATGTAACATCCTGATATTTTCAACCATCCGCATCTGCACATGTCAGACTTGAATTGCTCAAAATATTAGATTGTTAATTTAAATTTGGCAAAACTCAGCATATACAGTAAATAAATAATCACAGAATCACAGACACAGAGTATTACAATAATAAGCAGCGGAAATACATGAATAGTAGTTCATGAAGCTACCATTTATATATATAGAGTTAAAACAAAATACAACAGAAGTCTCGAATACACAGGAGTCTCGATAAAATAGTCAAATAACAAATCTGAATACATCACTGGAATCAACTGAATATCTGAAAGCTGAATCGATATTTGGGTCTCCAAACGAAGCTCCAACTCTAAAGGTGAGTCTCAAATGCGGTGATACTCAGTCTGACCCGAGCGTAAATAAAAAACACAAAACACTCGAGTCAGGATTAACATTCTTATACCGATAAATCCAACTCAAGTGAAATATCAACCGAAATACAAGTAACTTAAAGGATGTTTGGGATACCCATCCTCTAAGGATCCGTGGAGCTATCAATTTTGTAGTAATATACGCTATTAACAACCAAACGTCACTATAACACCGTGGTCATTCCAAAATAATTTATACTTCAAAACCAAAATATCATATCTATTTCAAAACTATATCAATACAATATCATTTCTCACTTAAATAATATTCATTTCATAAATCATAGTACTTCAAAGTTATAACACTTTCGAAACCAAACACTTGAAATTATAACACTTCGGAAATCATGACACTTTGAAATCATAACACTTTCCTTTAAACAACTTAGATATTAATTATAGTATATACAATAGAATAGTTTATTAAAATAAAATAGTTATATAAAAATAATTATAAGTTAAAAATAGTTTATAATAAAATAGTTAGCGTATTAAAATAGTTTATATTGAAAATAGTTTATATTAAAAATAGTTTATATTAAAAATGATTTATATTAAAATAGTTTATATTAAAATAATTCATAAAGTAAATTATATAAATAGATTAAATATAAATTAAAAAATACTTTATATATTAAAATAGCTTACTCAATTTCACAAATCGATCCAAATCAACCTGAATTCCACAATTCAAATTTAATTCAATCTCAATTTATCAATTTCAACTCAATTTAGTTTCTCAATAAACCATTACAAATTAAATCGATTTCAAATACAGATTTAAAATACAAAATAAACCATATCAATTCCAATATGTCCCAAAACATTAAATATTCCACATTTCAAAACTAAATTTGAAAATTTCATATATATCTTAATTTAACTTCATTATTGTTAGTTTTGAAATATTCACTTAATAATTCCAATATCATTTAAATTAAACCCAAAATTCAAATCACTAAATATTTCCTTCAATTTACTTAAAACTTGAAATATTCATTTAATTATCTTAAACCAAAATCAAGTTATAAAATCATATCTTTAAAATCTCAAATTAAATAAGTTTCAAATCGATTTAATTAAATAAAATTCTTAATTAAATACAATTTCAAATAAATTCAAATTTATCTTCCCAACTTTAACTTATAAAAATCATTATAAAAAATCAATTTTAAAATAAAATTTTAAATAAACACTTAAACCTATCATATATTATTTTACTTTATTAAATTAAAGCTTATTATTAAATCTATTTATACTAAACTAATTTATACATATTTTAAAATAGTAAAATTATAAGTAAATTCTTAAAATTTATAATTTCAAACTAATTGAGAATTTAAAACTTTCAAAACATAAAAATTTAAAACCAAGAATTTAAACTATATAAAATACATTTATATATAATATCTTGAAAATGATATTTATTAAACCGTATATTTCTTTCCAAAACCATAGAAATTATTTTCAAAATATTTATATATAGACCAACGGTGTTTGTATATAATTTTCTATCCTATGGTCAAGTGACACGGATATTTATCATTTCAATCCGCAATTTAAATATATATATACGGGTATATATCATTTCAACCCGCAATCCCAAATTCAATTCAATAAAATTGCTTGGGTTTATCATTTCAACCCATAACGATTTTCTCCTATTCTACAGATCGTTCGGGTATGCATCATTTCAACCCATAGGGAATTCTATACTAACAGGGAACTTGCAGAGTGATAACAGATACGATAATAATACAACAGTCATATATCATCAATATAAATAACAGAAAATGGTGTCAGATGTCATAGGTGAACAGATACAGATAAAAGAATATATAAAGCAATGTAAATAACTAACAACAACATATTTCAATTGTCATTTCAATTGAAATCAAATTTGATAAATATAAGAACATTAATCGTGAGTGATTTCTCACCTTTCGAAGCTAGAGGGGATAGACAATGAATTGAGTTACGGATCCAAGCACGAATTCCAAATCAAAGCTAGATTGGCAAGAATTCGGCGAACAAAGCTGATATATATAGAAATTGACGAGAACAAATGAGAATATTAACCAAAATCATTATATAATATATAAAATAAAACACATACAAATTTTAAAATAAATATTATTACAAACCTATATACATATATACTTTGAAATCAACCATATGCTTATATTATTAAATTATAAACTTATTTAAATATATATATATATATAAACCAATATGTAGAGGTCTAAACATATATATATATATATACAGTACCTAAAGTAAAATAAATATATATGTATCAAGCTACTGTGCAAACAGAAAACCACAGAAAACCACTAATACATTTTAATATAAATAAAATAACAAAAATCTGATATACAATCAGATCATATATAATACTAATAAAATTTATACAACCCAAAAATAAACAAAATACTATTAGAAACTTACCTCCAGACTTATATATACGAACTAACTGTTGAAATATATATAACACCTTCTCATCTTTCGAAAACAAGATAATAGATTCATTATATCCATATACATGTGTATATATATGAATGTAAACAGACATATATGAAAATTTTATATAAATCTATCATACAAATACCTTTTATATGAAAAAAAAGGCGGCAGAGGATAAGAAGACAAGAGATGCTGTGAGCATGGGAAAAGAGGCACGACAGAAGTGACTCAGGCTTGGGAAAATAAGTCGGTTTCTCGGCGATGGGCTGGCTACACGCGGCAAGGTGGAGGGCTCGAGCAAGGCTCGGGTAGGTTGGCTGCTAGGTGGGTCGAGCATGATGATGAGCACGGTGGGACGAAGGAGATGGCGAGGTGAGGTAGTGGAGATGCTCGGTTGTGGTGTCAGGTTGCAGGCATGTAGCTTCGGTGAGGGTGGAGGCTCGGCTAAAGTGGATGGGTGGAGGTTGAGGTCGGGAAAAATTGCGGGTCAGGTAGCAAGTTCGAGTGGGGTGGCGATGGAAGTGGGGTCTCGGCCAAGTGAAGGTGGAAGGGAGAGGAATTGGAAAGAAGAAGTGACGAACCAGATGCATCCTATATGATGTTATATATATTTATTAGCTTAAAAGAAGATGAACAATATAAAATGCCAGAGAAGAAAGTGAACCAGCATATAATAATCAATCCTGAGAAAAGCAACAGTCACTTTGATGAATTCAAAAAGTATTGATTGCTAATGGCTGACAACTATCATACAAAAGACACGAAAGGACAAAGGAATACAAAAGGTTCAAAATGAGTATCGATACGGATATCTGTTACACGGGTTCCACCGTGTACCGCACACCGAAACACAGAAGTGAATATACCGCAGCGATCAGCATGACGACACGATCAAAACGGTACAAAGATATCAGTGGTACGATCATCCTATGAAAAATCGATAATCGGTATCAAAAGTGCTGCTAATTTTTCGAAATTAAGATAAACGGAGCAATAGCAGTACATATTTGGAGAAACAAAATATGATGTCTCACTCAGAAGATGATTTACAAATTTATTATGTAAAAATATTCGGGTTTGGAAAATATTTTAGCATCATCAATTATTAACTGATTTGAATTGAAATAAAATTACACAGGAAAATAAACTTCAATATCATCAGATGAAAATTTTCCATTTGCTATGTTTAATTAGACGTATTCCAAATATCAAATTTTCAATTCAAAATTTTATTAATTTAAAATTTCAAAAAATTCAATAAATTAAATTAGTAAACCACTAAAATTTACGGGTCGTTACACTCTCCACCACTCAAAATTTTTCGTCCCTGAAAAGGAAGAAGGTAGGAGAATAGAAACAACCAGAAAAAAATATATTGAAAGACAAGGTAAACAATTAATTTAAAACTATATAAATTTCAATTTAAATTAATTAATATTCAATAATTTGGTTAATCCCATTTTATTATATCCATAAATAGTCATTCGATTCAAATTTGTTAGTCCAAACTATCAATTCAGATCCTAAAAATTTCATTTAGTTTTAAATTGATTTCCATTCACTTATTTATATAGAGATCAATCACTTACATAATTTGTTTTCCATTAAAGATTTAAGTCACTAACGAATCATTTCATAAAATATTACTTAAGCTTCTATTGCTTTACTTAAGTTTATAACCTAATTTGGTTATTGAATAAAAATTAAAGTTTTTGGTATTCGCCTTTGAAGAGAAAAGAAATATTTAAATATATGTAAAAAAATTCAATTAAAACATTTAACCTCATTCACTTAGTAAAATATAAGATATATTTAAAACATCCTCATAGCATTATGCAAAGATTTTTCAAAAGTCTAAAACAATGTTAGAAATTTATATCAAAACATTATAATAAGCTTTAAAATAAAGTTCCTTAAATCCGATGATTTATTAGACTCGTAATTTTTAAAATAAGTATAAACTCAAGATTATTAAACTGAAACTAATAGTATACTTAAAATCTTACATTAAATTTCTAAATCAAAGTATATAATTTCATATCTTCATAATTAATTTTACATACTTGTTTAAAATGAATATTCAAATCATGGAAAAACATTTACAATACAAAATTTCAAACAGTAAATAGACCAATAAATTTACTAATAGTACTTCGAAATCCAATAAAGATTCCAAACCATACTTCCAAAAATAGAGATTCAAATTTTATTTGTCAAGTATATTACTATAAATAAACTTCGCAAATCAAAAAATTTCCCATTTATATAATATCTTTAAATTATACATTCAAAGAAACTTATATAAATTTTACTTGAAATATTCATTTGAAAGCTTCATTTGCAAATCAATTATTTTTAATACTTTTCAAAACTCATTTGTAAAATTTCATGCTTCATTTATAAATACCATTTAAATATTTAAATAACACCTTTATAAATATATGTAAACTATTTGAAAACAATTATTTACATCACTACTTATATTTACAAAGAAGCTATTGAAAATATTAAATCCATAATTCATAAACTTAATAATTTTATCTCAAGATACTTTTCAAACATTGTTAATAAATCAATAATCATTTACTTTAAATATGTTTTATTTAATTAATAACTTCTAAAATATTTACAACACTAATAATTTACTATTAAACCATGTAGTATATAAATAATCAATATTTTAAACATTTAAATTATTTAGAAAGAAAAATGATCAAAATATCCTTTATATAATACTTTATCAAAATACTTTTAAAACTCGATGTCTTAACAGGTTTATCCTCGTTCTTGCAGACTCTGGTCATACGTTGATCAGGCGTAAGACTTGAAATCTCCAAGTATTTAGTAGACCTGTTTCAACACCCAGTGAAAAATACTTAAAAACAGGTATGAGAAGTACCGCTCAAAATCTAATGCCAAACAATGATGGTACAATAGCAGTGGCCCGCTGCTGATCCAGTATTTACGCAATGGGCACAAAACTTTCCAGAAGATCCTTCCACCTTCCAGATTCCAGAAAAATATCGTAACCAGTTCGTAAACAAGGGACCATCGACCCCTGCTGCAGTGGTACGCTGCTGCTTCAATGATTTACGCAATGGATGCACTTCCTTCCCGGAAGATCCATAAACAACAGATCCCAGGATCGAAAGCGCCTCCATTGGGTAAACTAAAGAACCATCTAGCCTAAAAAAACCAAGGAATTCACGAGTTTAAGTGCAGACAACCATATCAGTTCGAATCCATTTCTGAATTCACCCAAGTCCATTAGGGTTTATCGGTTGAATCCATTCCTGGATTCCCCAAGTCCATCTGGGTCGAAGCATATCATACTATACTTCTTCGTGGAGGGTAGTTCCCCATACCTCTTACTTCAAAATATAATATACCATATATAGTACCCTTTCAAAATCAAGGCTTCAAATATTGCACTTATATATTGCACTTATATAAATTTCATTATATATAAGATTTCATTTTCAGATAAAGTACTTTCCAAAACCAATATTCTCAAATATATCAAATCATTCTTATAATTCCATTATATATAAGGTTTATCTCTTCAAATTGAATACCTTCTAAAATCAACAGTTTGAAAATCACCTTATACTTATATAAAGTCCGTCTTATAAAAGAATCAAAATTTTCCAAAATCCATTTTTGCTGTATGAAACGCCATATGAGATTCAAAATTAGAGGAGTCCTAATCAAAGAGAACTCAAATCACGAAAACAGACTCGGTAGGAAGATATGATAATTAAATTACAAAAGATGAAGACAGATAGCCTTATATTAATCGCGGGTGACCTTTAACCGGGTCAATTGTGACTTCAAGAATAGGATCGATGCAGAATTCTGATGGAAAATCGGCATTCGATCACAAGAGAATTTACCCTAGTCGTCTACTAGAGAACATTAGGGTATAACAAGAAATAGCAGCATCTAAACCGAGGATACAGAAATATTTGGTGGCTTAATGTTGTTGTAAAGGAGTTTCACCCCTTTACAAATAATTCAGTGGAGCTATTGGATGCTCCATCAAAAGAATTTGGATAGGGGAAGACAATAATAGATTTTGGAACTGAGGGGAACGTTCCAAAATTCAAAGGAAACTGAGTCAAAGAGAAAGACATTCAAGCTCGAACGAAAGTGATTCCGTAATTAAATTTACCTTATATGTTGAGTTTTTCCCAAAACCAAAGCTCTGATACCAACTGTAACATCCTGGTATTTTCAACCATTCGCATCCGCACATGTCGGACTTGAATTACTCAAAATATCAGATTGTTAATTTAAATTGGGCAAAACTCAGCATATACAGTAAATAAATAATCACAGAATCACAGACACGGAGTATTACAATAATAAGACGCGGAAATACATGAATAGTAGTTCATGAAGCTACCATTTATATATACAGAGTTAAAACAAAATACAACAGAAGTCTCGAATACACAGGAGTCTCGATAAAATAGTCAAATAACAAATCTGAATACATCACTGGAATCAACTGAATATCTGAAAGCTGAATCGATAGTTGGGTCTCCAAACGAAGCTCCAACTCTAAAGGTGAGTCTCAAATGCGGTGATACTCAGTCTGACCCGAGCGTAAATAAAAACACAAAACACTCGAGTCAGGATTAACATTCTTATACCGATAAATCCAACTCAAGTGAAATATCAACCGAAATACAAGTAACTTAAAGGATGTTTGGGATACCCATCCTCTAAGGATCCGTGGAGCTATCAATTTTGTAGTAATATACGCTATTAACAACCAAACGTCACTATAACACCGTGGTCATTCCAAAATAATTTATACTTCAAAACCAAAATATCATATCCATTTCAAAACCATATCAATACAATATCATTTCTCACTTAAATAATATTCATTTCATAAATCATAGTACTTCAAAGTTATAACACTTTCGAAACCAAACACTTGAAATCATAACACTTCGGAAATCATAACACTTTGAAATCATAACACTTTGAAATCATAACACTTTGAAATCATAACACTGTCCTTTAAACAACTTAGATATTAATAATAGTATATACAATAGAATAGTTTATTAAAATAAAATAGTTATATAAAATTAATTATAAGTTAAAAATAGTTTATAATAAAATAGTTAGCGTATTAAAATAGTTTATATTGAAAATAGTTTATATTAAAAATAGTTTATATTAAAAATGATTTATATTAAAATAGTTTATATTAAAATAATTCATAAAGTAAATTATATAAATAGATTAAATATAAATAAAAAAATACTTTATATATTAAAATAGCTTACTCAATTTCACAAATCGATCCAAACAACTCGAATTCCACAATTCAAATTTAATTCAATCTCAATTTATCAATTTCAACTCAATTTAGTTTCTCAATAAACCATTTCAAATTAAATCGATTTCAAATACAGATTTAAAATACAAAATAAACCATTTCAATTCCAATATGTCCCAAAACTTTAAATATTCCACATTTCAAAACTAAATTTGAAAATTTCATATATATCTTAATTTAACTTCATTATTGTTAGTTTTGAAATATTCACTTAATAATTCCAATATCATTTAAATTAAACCCAAAATTCAAATCACTAAATATTTCCTTCAATTTACTTAAAACTTGAAATATTCATTTAATTATCTTAAACCAAAATCAAGTTATAAAATCATATCTTTAAAATCTCAAATTAAATAAGTTTCAAATCGATTTAATTAAATAAAATTCTTAATTAAATACAATTTCAAATAAATTCAAATTTATCTTCCCAGCTTTAACTTATAAAAATCATTATAAAAAATCTATATTAAAATAAAATTTTAAATAAACACTTAAACCTATCATATATTATTTAACTTTATTAAATTAAATCTTATTATTAAATCTATTTATACTAAACTAATTTATACATATTTTAAAATAGTAAAATTATAAGTAAAGTCTTAAAATTTATAATTTCAAACTAACTGAGAATTTAAAAACTTTCAAAACATAAAAATTTAAAACCAAGAATTTAAACTATATAAAATACATTTATATATAATATCTTGAAAACGATATTTATTAAACCATATATTTCTTTCCAAAACCATAGAAATTATTTTCAAAATATTTATATATAGACCAACAGTGTCTGTATATAATTTTCTATCCTATGGTCAAGTGATACGGATATTTATCATTTTAATCCACAATTTTATATATATATATATATATATATACGGGTATATATCATTTCAACCCGCAATCCCAAATTCAGTTCAATGAAAATCGCTTGGGTTTATCATTTCAACCCATAACGATTTTCTCATATTCTACAGATCGTTCGGGTATGCATCATTTCAACCCATAGGGAATTCTATACTAACAGGGAACTTGCAGAGTGATAACAGATACGATAATAATACAACAGGCATATATCATTAATATAAATAATTGAAAATGGTGTCAGATGTCATAGGTGAACAGATACAGATAAAAGCATATATAAAGCAATGTAAATAACTAACATCAGCTTATTTCAATTGTCATTTCAATTGAAATCAAATTTAATAAATATAAGAACGTTAATCGTGAGTGATTACTCACCTTTCAAAGCTAGATTGAATAGACAATGAATTGAGTTACGGATCCAAGCACGAATTCCAAATCAAAGCTAGATTGACACGAATTCGGCGAAAAAAGCTAATATATATAGAAATTGACGAGAACAAATCAAAATCAACTTGATATATACAGAAAATATATATTTGTTTCAAAATCAATTACAATACATATATAAATAAAATTTCTATATACATATATTCAAAACCAACGTATTAACCAAAATCATTATATAATATATAAAATAAAACACATACAAATTTTAAAATAAATATTATTACAAACCTATATACATATATACTTTGAAATCAACCATATGCTTATACTATTATATTATAAACTTATTTAAAAATATATATATATAAACCAATATGCAGAGGTCTAAACATATATATATACAGTACCTAAAGTAAAATAAATATATATGTATTAAGCTACTGTGCAAACAGAAAACCACTAATACAGTTTAATATAAATAAAATAACAAAAATCTGATATACAATCAGATCATATATAATACTAATAAAATTTATACAACCCAAAAATAAACAAAATACTATTAGAAACTTACCTCCATACCTATATATACGAACTAACTGTTGAAATATATATAACACATTCTCATCTTTCGAAATCAAGATAACAGATTCATTATATCCATATATATATATATATATATATATATATATATATATATATATATATGAAAGCAAACAGACATATATGAAAATTTTATATAAATCTATCATACAAATACCTTTTATATGAAAAAAAAGGCGGAAGAGGATAAGAAGACAAGAGGTGCTACGAGCATGGGAAAAGAGGCACGGCAGAAGTGACTCAGGCTTGGGAAAATGAGTCGGTTTCTCAGCGATGGGCTGGCTACACGCGGCAAGGTGGAGGGTTCGAGCAAGGCTCGGGTAGGTTGGCTGCTAGGTGGGTCGGGCATGATGATGAGCATGGTGGGATGAAGGAGACGGCGAGGTGAGGTAGTGGAGATGCTCGGTTGTGGTGTCAGGTTGCAGGCATGTGGCTTCGGTGAGGGTGGAGGGTCGGCTAAAGTGGATGGGTGGAGGTTGAGGTCGGGAAAAACTGCGGGTCAGGGAGCAAGTTCTAGTGGGGCGGCGATGTAAGTGGAGTCTCGGCCAAGTGAAGGTGGAAGGGAGAGGAATTGGAAAGAAGAAGTGACGAACCGGATGCATCCTATATGATGTTTTACATATTTATTAGCTTAAAAGAAGATGAACAATATAAAATGCCAGAGAAAGAAAGTGAACCAGCAGATAATAATCAATCCTGAGAAAAGCAACGGTCACTTTGATGAATTCGAAAGGTATTGATTACTAATGGCTGACAGCTATCATACAAAAGACACGAAAGGACAAAGGAATACTAAAGGTTCAAAACGAGTATCGATACCGATATATGTTACGCGGGTTCCACCGCATACCGCACACCGAAACACAAAAGTGAATATACCGTAGCGATCAGCATGATGAGACGATCAAAACGATACAAAGATATCAGTGGTACGATCATCCTATCAAAAATCGATAATCGGTATCAAAAGTGCTGCTAATTTGTCGAAATTAAGATAAACGGAGCAATAGCAGTACAAATTTGGAGAAACGAAATATGACGTCTCACTCAGAAGATGATTTACAAATTTATTATGTAAAATATTCAGGTTTGGAAAATATTTTAGCATCATCAATTATTGACTGATATGAATTGAAATAAAATTACACAAGAAAATAAACTTCAATATCATCAGATGAAATTTTCCATTTGCTATGTTTAATTAGACGTATTCCAAATATCAAATTTTCAATTCAAAATTTTATTAATTTAAAATTTCAAAAAATTTCAATAAATTTAATTAGTAAACCACTAAAATTTACGGGTCGTTACAAGTCATATCAATGCATAGGGAATGCACAAGGTCGAAGAATGAAGCATGAAACAACCTGACATCTACGACACCTCGATTCACATATAAAGTGACACGGACTTCCACAGACCTCATAGACGGCGGATTATTTTGAGGTAAAATATATAAAACAGATCACATAACTATCTATAATATTCTACACTTTCTAAAACTCACAGTGGAAGGAATAAAATATAATACTAGTCAATAACACAGCATTCTCAGCCAAACAAAATAGTACAGTATCAAATATGCTTCACTAACATCATTTCTCTACACTAGTAACAAAAATAGCCTAATGTATGGGAATAATTGAGATAAAATAGTTGATAGCTAATAGACAAATAAATGTACATATCTATTATACCATCATGCTTCCATGTCACTGCCGGTCCTCTCTATCAACCTATTAGAATATAACTAAAAAGAAGAAAATAATAAAGAGGGTCAAACATACGTCTAGTAAGTGAAACACATCATATAAGTGTAGAATACTAATAAGAACAACACTTATGCTCAAAAACCATACCTTAACATGTGTTAGCTACACCCAACAAGTCAGCTAAACACAATATAATACTATAGTGACACCTTATGCTAAGGTCATCACTAAAATCTATCCTATGCCTAATCATATGCATATGATTAGGCCCAAAGTCCCAACTTGTATGCTGAAATGTATGCGACTCGCTACTGAGGAACTGTATATCTTAGCCCACTATCACCAAATTGTACATTGAGGACTCAACTACTCTAAATGTACCATATTGTCAAATCTTGTGCAACTCGCTACTGAAGAACTATATGTCTCAATTCGCTATCGCTAGACGTCATTTGTCACATTGAAGAACTCATTTCTTTTGATAGGTGTACCGTAATGCCTACACTATAGAAATCGTCATTATCAAAGGTCATCGGTCACACCGAAGAACTCTTTTCCTTTTAAAGTGTACCATTCCCATCATCATTAAACTATGCACTGAGAACTCAGTTTTTCTGCAAAATGCACGTAACGTCGTCGTCAAATGTTACGGGCTAAAATGAAGAACTCATTTCATTTGAAAAATGCATCATAATGCCAATCCTTATAATCGTTATCATTAGACATCACCTGTTATACTGAACAACTCATTTCTATTGAAAAACATACCATAACGCATATTCTCGTAATCGCCATTGCTAGACGTCACCCGTTTCACTAAAGAGCTCAATTCCTCTCAAAAATTTACCACAACACCTACCCGCATAATCGTCAGTCGAACAATGCGTAACGAACCTACCCAACTAGGACATTTTTCTGAAGTGTCTCAAAACACAACAAATAGTATACCAAAACATTCTTTTCTCGCCGTTATCGTAACATCGTGAATCGCATGTAAAATTAAGGTCTTATGCGAAAGTTATAGGCGTGTGAATTTAATGTATTATATAATTATTTTGTCCATAATTAAATGTTAAAATATTTATTAATTATAATTTTGCAGATGCATTCACTATCACGGCCTACTAGGTTTTTATGAAGTCTTCCACTTAACCCATCATTGCACCGCTTTGATCGCCTATTACTATCACCTTCAAACTCCATTCATTGATCGAACACCATGCTTGAACTCCGCATCACCGCACCACCCTTTGACCAAAGTTTGGTTGTCTCCACCTTGCATAGTAAAGCAGCTGCCATTGGACCTTCATTACTAGATCTGTGCTACCTCACTTTGGTCTAAGATGATTCGACACCACACTTAGCACCTACTCGACCTCCTTTACACATCCATGTTCTCCGTCGTCGTATCGTAGTAGTTTCCCCATTGGATTGAAATCCACATTCATCGAACTTTTCATGCGTTTTTTGATTAATCTGTACACCTAACTGATGAACAAATACCCCCATTAAATTTGCATTATTGAGAACTACAATTTTGATATATCATATTTCTAAATCGAAAAAACTTTGCGTTTTACACTTTTTAATTAGATAGTGGTTAACTTCGTTAATTACAATCAATAAGAATTCATTTTTCAATATCTAACCACTACACCCTAATCATGTTTATATATAAAAATAACTTTTAAACTATTAGTTACATCATTTATAATCCAGTTTAAGATCACAAGGGGTGAATTACTACGTTTTATCAATATATACACGAAGATGATGAATCACACTCACAAATTAGTCATGCATCTTCCCTGATCCAAGATAAATCCTCCTTCTTCTTCACTACTTAGAAATTTCTCACCTTGAAAATGCTAAATTTCTAGATAGCTTCAATTTATTTACATAGCACTCTTTGCATTGATCGGTTTAATATATATTAATTCATTTAATTCGGATATGATTTTGTGGATTTGGAATTGATTTAGTGAATGGCATTTTATAAGTGGAAGCAAGATTTATAAAGCAAAAGAAATGAGGTTAAAGATTTATTTGTAGAATGAAAATAATAATATCTAGGCTAGATTTTCGAAATTGATATATTACGAAAATGCCACCAATTTTGACTTCTTTAACTTCTAGCCCATTTTACCAAATTCATAAAGTTATATATGTTTTCTAACTTTAAATGCATTCCAGACGCAATGGAATAGGTCCCGAAGCTTGATTCCAACTTTTGTAGAAATTTACTATTTTGTCCTTTATGAAAAATTATGATTTTACATTTTTTAATTTAATTATCAATTTTTTAGGGTGTTACAGAGCATAATGATGAAATCGACGCGAAATTGGAGTTTAAAGAAACTACAATATTTTTGTTCATAACATTTTTTTGGGGGTAGTTGGATCGGTGAAACTTCCGGTTTAATGGAGATTTGCATAGGGGATGCTTCAACTAAACTATAGAGGAATCCTGGATAGAAAATGCTATCCAGTGGTGTTGTTATTTTAGGGGGCGGGTAGAAGAACTGGTTCAGAGGTAGTGGTGTGTCCTTCGAGTTAGGCTTTGGGACAGGAGGGCTTTGGCTTTGGGACCGGATAGAGGGTTTGCCAAACAAGGAATTGGAGTGGTGAATATTTTGGTTGCTTCGGTCAAGAGTGGTATTGCTTTGGGTTTTTAGGAAGGAAATTTCGGGTTCGGCTATGAGTTTACCCAAGTAGAAACTTGGGGTTTGGAAATTTTGGTCGTGGAGAGGCGATGCTTCAAGGTTTCTTTGTGGTATGTTCCAAGAGTCTTGTGAGTGACATGGAGTGGGATAGATGATTATAAATGACTCAAGATGGCCGTAGACATTGTATGGACATAAAGGAAGTGATGATGTGATGCTTCGGCATGAAGACTTAAGAACTTTAGTACGATGGCTCTACGACTTATGATCAGTGTCTAGAGGTGTTCCGATGATGATGACTTAATGAAGGGAGTCATGATGGTGATCTATAAGGACAAGTTCAAATGATGAGGACTTGGGAGTAGATTTTACGACTTTGTTCTATTACGGAGATAGTCGGGATGGAATAACGATTGAGTTCCACTATGCAAACATATGCAAAGCTTTCATTAATAACTCAGAGGTTTCTATTGTGCTTGTATAAAAGGGTTACTTGGGGATAACCACTTGGATTACGAATGCATCTAGATCTTACGACCATGGACTACCGTAGACCTTTGCGATTGTCGGTCCGGTTCCTAGCCTTATAAAGTGGAATGGATGTGAGCACTAAGTATCTGGATTTGATTGGTTTGCGATTATGCTATGTGAGTGATCATATATCCAATGCACACAATTGATGTTGAGGATTGTTTGATGGACGTTATGTTTGTTATGGTTTTTTATTGCTTTAGGGTATCACACGATGTAGGTATTTTCGACCGCATACTAAGACACTGGGTGTTGTATTTTGATTGCAATACACTTATATGATGATGAAAGTAGATTAACATATCTTGATTGTTATGTGCTAACTCTTTGGATGTAGGGACATGTCAGGTATGATTCTTCATACCCTATCCCCTTATTATTTTATAATTAAGATTATATATCGCTCATACCAGAATGTTGTCTAACCCGAGATTTTATGCTTTGCTTCATATTATCTCTGGTACTCTTAAATGAGTAGATCAGGGGTAACTGGTTTGGATAGCGCATGGAGCTGTATGGAGTACCAACAGAAGGCTATGGTTTCTTATATCTGTACATTAGAGCTTATCATCATTTATATTCCATTGCAGTACTATGTAGCTATATTAGCACTTTTATTTTAAGAGACAGTTATAGAGTTTATTTTAGAAATTTAGGACATATAAACTCTTTTACTTTTAGTTTTGTATAATTTATGAACCCGTTGCACTCTGATGTCCTTATTTATGGTCCATTTGATTATATTACTACCTCATTGTTTTACATATATCTTATTATTATATTTTTCTATGCGTTATGAGATGTTCAACAGGTTATGTGTTTGGATTTTTATTACTTTACACCCTTGACTATCGCCTTTTATCAGTCGGGTACCTCCACAGCGCACTCTACTGGTATAGCTAACTACCAAAGGTATAGGGTGGTTGTCACATTTGGTATCGGAGCTAGGTTGCATGGATGACCTAGGTTGATAATTAGATCCATTAAAGATAATGCCTCAGATTAGATCAAGCGATATATGACAAAACATACTTATTATATTTTTGGTTTTTAAAATATATTTTAGTATATGTAGTATATAAGTTGCATTGCATCACTTATTCCTTTTTGAGAGAATGATCATTCTTATTACCACTTATAAGAATGGGCCACCAAATAAGGAATGTTGCTAGGACTTCTACTTCTAGCAAATAGTAGGGAGCATGCGATGGGGCAGTTGTAAACCCTGATATGCAGGCTATATTCACAACATGATCAAGAACATGCTGCAGAATGCCCAAGGAGGTGCAAGTGCAATGGCTGTTGGTGGTGGAGTTCTGGTAGAAGCACTAAGGGTCAACATTGCCAAATTAAATAAGGATTATTCTACTCTGGGCGGTAAACCATTTTTTGGATCGAAATCTGCCATTAAAGTGCAGGATTGGTTAGACACATGCGTACACATATATGAGGATATGGAGTTGGAGGATGTAATAAAGTGGAAGATTGCCTTTAGACAGCTTTAATGGTGGGCTATGGGGTGGTGAAATGCCATCAAGATTACTACTATTGAGGATCAGATTACTTGGGAGAAGTTTAAGGCAAGATTTAAAGAGAAGCATATATCACCTGCTCAGAAGTCGGTGCTCTTATAAAAGTTTGCTGATTTAAGATAAGGGGAGATGCCTGTGTCAAAGTATGTAGTAGAGTTCGATATAGTGTCAAATATGGTCTATCTTTTATCGATACTCTACTCAAAGAAGAATGAAAAGTTTACTATGGGCTTAGACGACTACTTAGGAGTGGAGTTGGTGAGACATATTGATGAGTCCTTTGAGAAGTTGGTGGAGAAGGTTCTTCGACATGAGAGTCTATATCTGAAGTCTAGGTTGGTTGTTGTTCCTAAGGATAAGCCAAAGCCGCACGTATGCGGAGGAGGCAAGAAGTGGAACAACAACAATAAAATGAAGAAGCTTTAGAACAAGGGTGGCCAAAAGAAAGGCAAGTGGGAACTTAGTTACTGTAATTATGGGATGAAAGGTCATTTTATTAAAGACTATACGACAGAAGGTGAAAAATGATACAAATGCAATAAACCTAGACATATCAAGCAGGATAGTCCATAACTACCTAGGAACAAGCACGTTGTATCTGCTTACGCTTTGAACGTTGTTCCAGCTTCGTTGAGCATTGCATCGACGAAGGAGAAGGGAAAGAGCATCATTATACAGAGTATGCTTTCTACTTCTGATACACTTGCATGTTGTTTGCACAAAAAATGGACAAACACCTCAAAGTCGTATGATTTAATTGATTTTATGTTGTTCTTAGTGATTTGGGTGATTTACGCAAATATATGAAAAGCAGGGGCTAAACTGTAAAAGACACGCAGATTTATAGTGGTTCAGCCAGAATGTGCCTACGTCCACTTTATATATTATTTCTCCTTTCTTGTTCAGATTACAAGTACAAAGCTTTGATACAAGTATCTGAAAGTTGTTTGAAAGTTCTCTCCGTGCTTGAGCTCTCAAAACTTGTCCCTCATTGTTGTACCCCTACCCCTCTATTTATAGAGTAAGGCTGGGGGCAGGGGTCTTGGATGTATATGGCTACTGGCGGGCCTGGGCTGAGGCAATCTGGCCTGGCTCATCTTGGTTTGGCATAGCTTGGTTCGGTGGTGAGATGTGGTAGGTTGGTCCGGCCCTGATCTGGACCGGTGGCTGTTGGAGAGGAGGTGGTTCGGTAGTGAGGTTGGACCGGTAGAGGAGGTTGGTTCGGTGATGAGGTTGGACCGATAGGTTGGTTCGGTGATGAGGTTGGACCGGTAGGTTGGTTCGGTGATGAGGTTGGACCAGTAGGTTGGTTCGGTGATGAGGTTGGACCGGTACGTTGGTTCGGCAAGCATGGGAGGTAGAGTTGATTCGGCAGTTCTGTGGTTGTGAGTCTGGTTCGGCAGTGGTAGGGATGCCGAATGAAGCTTAGGCAAGCCTGGGCGAACCTGGTGCTTCTTGGTCTTGAGATTGCCTGGGTGAGAATACGCCCAACATTTGCCCCCCAAAGTAGGGCATATGCCGTGCTTTGTTTTGAAATTAATGACGTTAGCTTGGATGCTCCTATTCGGCCCAAATGCCCAACCAACCGGTCCGGTCGTCTGTGTTTGCCTATAAGTATGGGCTTCAAGCTCCTGTTATCCACACCTATTAGAAAGAGCCGGACCAAGCCTACGCCTGCCGAATGAGGTGAGCCCTCCTTCTGCCGAATGGGTTTTTAGGGAGTGGGATAGCCGAATGAACCTTGGGGCCCGGATTACCGAACGGTATATGGAGAGCTCGAACGCCGAATGAGCTTTTGCCTTGAACTGCCGGATGACTTTTTATGACTCGTGATACCGAACGAGACCCAGAGTTTGAATGCCTAATCGAACCTTGAACCTTTTATGTTTTGAACTACAAAATGAAATTCTAGATTGTACGCACTTGCTTGTTTATATCTCTACATCCTTTTTAAAGATGTATTCTTTTGTGTTGCAGATAATGTCTCATAGAGTTGAAACCCGATCAGAAAAGAAGAAATCCCAGGACAGAGAAGATCCTTCCGCAGTGCCCCCAGCTCAGTTAGAACCGGGACGTCATGGGCCCACCCCGAGGTCACTAGTAGATGGGTATGGCCCTCAGGATTGATGCGGTTACTGCCCAGTTTACCAAGGAGGAGAAGGTGGCAGTGAAGGAGGGCATGCGGTTGCTTGCAGCTGAGGAGGCAGGTGTGCAAGTAGAGGATGATGACCAAGATGATCGAGGAGCAGATGCTGGTAAGTCTTCCTTTCTAGTCTTTCCGTTAACTTGGTTTCTTATCACTAATGAATTCTTTCTCTGGCCGGAAAGGTGGGCAACAGGACAAGGATAAGACTCCGACGCAGCCGGCTCCTTGATTGGACCTGGATATCTTTTCGTGGACTTGACATTGTTGTATATGTTAGTCTCAAAACAGTAACGTAACTCTTAGGTTGTAATTATGCTACTTGTAATAAACAACACTATTCTTGACGTGTAATTCTTTAACTTAAGCTAATTCTGTCGTCTTTTGAATGTTTTTGCTATTTTGACATGTTGTATGAGAAATATAGCTATGCATATGCTTGTAATTCAGTTGTGTTTGATGTCAAGTTCTTGCTTAAAACATAATTTCATGCCTTGCAATGCTAGTGTGATGTATGAATAAATTATAGCCATGTATTTGTACACAAAAGAAGAAAATACCGCCTTTCATGTTCTAATTGTAGATGGCAGTTTTGAATGTCTTGTGTGACTGAGTATGGAATGCGGCCTGGTGTCCCGTTGTGGGTTCCGACTCCCATTAGCGAATGCCTCCTATTCCGTGTCCTGTACTTTAGGGATTTTTATAGAGGATAGGAGAAAAGTTTTTCAAATAAAATTGAAATATGAGAAATAGTAAAACTTCCAATCACGGAAGGCCTTCGATGTGCTTAAGTTCGTGGAAAACGGGCTTTGTAGTCATTTTCCCTAGCTGTGGGTCTTGGAGACATTTGTCACCCATCTTACGCCTCCGCGGGGAGTTAATTCTTTTTTACCACAGCCGCACTTAAGATACATCAGAGCCGAGATCGCGCACAGTAACTACCCGGGCCATTATGGCCCGTAATCGTGGGTATTATTCGATTTACTGTGGCCGGCTAGCGTGGGTGTCGATCGTCAACCGTGAACTGCCCCTGGCTGGCCACACCTTATGTTGGGGCTTATAGTCGGTTCACAGTTGCCGGCGAGCCTAACGCCGTAATGAGATGCCTCGGCTATAGTCGGCCTTCTCGGTGGCTTATAATCGGCTCATTATAGTTGGCTTTGAGGGCCGTCGCGAGCAATGAGTTAACCCGCAGCAGAGGGATGCCGGAGCAAAAGTGTCTCATTGGCGAGGGCATAGATTCGCATAGTACCTGTTAGGTCTTGTCCATGTGAAGTTGCGCTGTGGAGTGCCTTGAGTGGAAATGTTGTATGCACAGGATTTTGTTCAACAGAAAAGGATAAAGTTAACAAGCAGCCAAGATATAAAGGAACAAGTTAACAAAGAGACAAGGTTTTTTTTTAAAGTGGTTTGGCACGAAAATGCCTACGTCCACTGATTCTCTTTGTTAATTCACTTCATATGGGCAGTACAAGTTAAGAAAAGTATCGACGGAGGTGTTGGATGTTCCATGCCCTCTGGAACACCTCTCCGTCCACTGTTGACAAAATATAAGCTCCATTGTGGAGATCTTTATGAATTACATATGGTCCATCCCAGATTGGGTCTAGTGCTCCGGGGCGAGGGAAGATTCGCTTGAGGACAAGGTCTCCTTCTTGTAAGGTACGACGCTTGACTTTGGAGTTGTATTGTGCTGCCACTTTTTGCTTGTGGGTTGCTGCTTTGAGGACTGCATCATTTCTTCTCTCCTCAATTAGATCCAAAGACACGTGAAGGAGTTCTTCGTTCTCTTCTGGGTTATAGGGGATCCTACGGTAGGAAGGCACGATGGTTTCAACTGGGAGCATAGCCTCCGATCCGTATGCCAAAGAGAAAGGAGTATGCCCTATTGATGTTCTGAAAGATGTGCGATAAGCCCACAATGCCGTAGGGAGTTCATCCACCCAAGCGCCCTTTGACTTTTCGAGTTTCTTTTTTATTAGAGTTTTCAGAATTTTGTTGACGGCTTCGACTTGTCCGTTTGCCTGGGGATACGCTACGGATGAGAAGCTTTTGTGAATTCCTTGCTCTTGGCACCAGTTGGCGAATTCCTCGCTGTCAAATTGAAGTCCATTGTCTGATATGATTTTGAATGGGACTCCATACCTGCACAGAACATTTTTGATCAAGAAATTAATAACTTTTGCAGAAGATACTTTATTCAGGGGTTCTGCTTCCACCCATTTGGTGAAATAGTCGACTGCCACTATAGCATATTTGGCCCCGCCTCGGCCCATTGGTAGTTTGCCGATTAAGTCAATTCCCCATACTGCAAAGGGCCATGGGCTGGTCATTTGAGTAATCTCAGTTGTTGGTAGTCGCGGAATCTTAGCAAACTTCTGGCATCTGTCACATTTTCTGACGAAATCTAAGGCGTCCTTGCTTAAGGTGGGCCAGAAATATCCATATCGGAGTATCTTTTTTGCCAAAGTCTGCCCTCCGGTGTGATCTCCGCAGCTCCCTTGATGAATGTTGGATAAGATTTCCTTGGCATCCCTTCCAGCGACACACCTTAATAGGGGGTTAGAGAATCCGCGCCGATAGAGGGTGTCCTCCTGTATTGTGTAGCGGGAAGCTTTCCTCAAGATTTTCTTGACTTCATTACACCTGTTAGGTAGTGTGCCACATTGTAAGTAGTCTTGGATAGGAGTCATCCAAGTTGCTTCTTCGGTTGCAACTATTAGATTCATTTGCTCAAAACTTGGGGCCAGTTGCTTCGAGATGGCTACTGCTCCGGAAATATCGCCGTCTCTCACGCTTGCTTGCCTCGCCAATTCGTCGGCCTCTCGGTTCTCTTCCCGAGGGATGTGTTTGATTAAGTAGTGGTCCAATCGACTGAGAAGTAACTTGGTCTTCTTTAAATATGCTATGAGTCGTTCTTCTCGAGCCTGGAATTCTCCTAGTATTTGATTAACAATAAGTTGAGAATCGCTATGAAGACACAAAGAATTGGCTCTGATTTCCAAGGCAAGTTCTAATCCAGCTATCACTGCTTCATATTCTGCTTGGTGGCAGCGAACTCCAACCTTATAGCATAGTGCAGCTTATTTCCCCTGGGAGTGATTATTACCACACCTGCCCCCGAGCCTTGTTCGTTCGATGCGCCATCCACAAAGAGATTCCACTTGATGTCTTTTTCTATTTCCAATTGCTCCTTATCTTCGTTGGTAGTGAATTCTGCAATGAAATCAGCCATGGCTTGTCCCTTGATGGCGGTGCGAGGGTGATAGGTGATATTATACCGACTTAGTTCAATGCACCATTTAAGTAATCGCCCAGAAGTGTCGGGACGATGGAGTACCTGCCTCAGTGGTTGATCGGTCAGAACTTTGATGGAATGGGACTGGAAGTAGTGACGCAGTTTCCGTGATGTGATTAGTAAACAGTATGCTAGCTTCTTAAGTTTAGGATATCTGACTTCTGCCCCAGTAAACCTCTTGCTGACGAAGTAAACTGGCCGCTGTGTGCGGTTGTCTTCCCTTACCAAGGCAGCGCTTAGGGCGTGAGATGACACAGCAAGATATAGATATAATTCTTCGCCTTCGCTTGGAGTCGAGAGTACCGGTGGTTTCTGGAGGTGTTCGATTAAGTTAAGGAAAGCGGTTAAGCATTCGTCAGTCCATTCGAACTTTCCTTTGTCTTTCTTTAGAGCTTCGAAGAAGGGAACGCACTTGTCCGTTGGAAATTTCATCTTTAAGCACTATGGAGCCAGGACAATTTGGAAGTCAGACAGGGCTGGCCTTCCCAAGAAAGTTTTGTAGTTTCTTCCTTCTGATGTGTTCTTCAATCAGGTCCCGGAGATGATGGCATTCATTGGTATCATGCCCATGAGATTCATGGATGCGGCAGAACTTTCCAGACTTCTGTGCGTTATCTGATTCCTTCTTGTACGGTGAGCGTTCGTATCTAACTTTTCCTTGGGTGGCAAGGAAGATGTTTTTCGACGGTTTCATTCAAAGGAGTGTAAGTGTCGAATCTCGGTCCTGGCCGATATAGGCGCTTTTCTCCCTTCTTGCCCCCAGCATTGTCTCTAGAGTCATTTCTTCGAATGTCCTTTGCTACAGCAGGCGTGTTGCTGTGAGTTGCCTTATTTTGTTGCCTTGACTGCCCCTCAGTGGCAGCGTCTTCAAGCCTCATATATTTCCCGGCTTCATGGAAGAAATCGGGTAAAGTAGCTGGTTTTTCTTTTGTTAGTCTTCTAGCGAATTTAGTATCCGGATGCACACCACTACAGAGGGCTATTAAGACAAGCTTCTCATCGGCATCTTGGACTGCGGCTGCTGCGGCATTGAATCGGGTTAGGTATTGCTGCAGTTTTTCTCCAGGTTTCTGTTTGACGCTGGATAAGGAATAAGCGTCCTTAGGTTGTTCCACATGGATGCGGAACTGACTGATAAACTTTTCTTTCAACATTTCCCACGAGCTGATGGATCCCTGGGGTAGATGACAGAACCAGGAGGTAGCGAGATCTGCTAAGAAGAGCGGAAAGCATTTGCACAGTACTCCCTCTGTTGCTCCACTCATGAGCATATGTTGCGTGTACCTCTGTAAGTGTACAACGGGGTCGGAGGTTCCTTTGTAAGGTTCCATTGTCGGCATCTTCCATTCTCGGGGGGTGATAGCAATTTCGATATTGCGGGCGAAAGGGCTGGTTACCCTAGCGCCTATCCCTCGATCTCTTTGCTCCCGTTGGACACACTCGCTGAATAAGCGTGCCATCCTTTCATCAGAATTTGGAGCAGATAGAAATGAGTTTGGTTCTGTTCTATGGGATTGATTCCGTCCAGATGACCTGTAGGGATGGTATCGTCTATCGTTCCTCATATTTTCCAGCGGCTGCCTTTGATCTTCTGGGAGCATGCTAGGGTCAGCTACAGTTGGCCCTTGCCTTGATCTTCCCCTGCTGGGTTCTGATCTAAGCACTTCCTCGGGTCCAACTTCGGGCTGGACTCTAGCTCGGCCCCGTTCACCGGCGTTTCCGTGGTTAGGCAGTATGACAGGCTCAGCTATAGTTGACCTCCATCCGGTACCTCCCCCGTTGGGTTCGGTACCAAACGTTTCCTCAGGCCTAACTTCGGGCTGTGCTCGGTCTCGGCTCCTACCATGGCTACTTCTGTCGTTAGCTCCTTCGAAGAAGGAAGATCTTTGTTGTCTCTGAGATCCTCCAGACTGGGACTCGCCCCATGATTCAGTGTTGCGGTTGGATTCTTCAGCATCCCTTAAGCGTGACATGAGATGGTCCACCAAGGCTTCCTGCTGGGACGTGAAGCAGTTAGTTACTTCAACCACAACTCTGTCCAAATCTTCCCTAGTAATTGCTGCAGGCTGTTCTGTGGCAGGAGTGGTTGGGTTAGCATGTCCTTCATTTGTTACTGCTGCTGGAGGAGGACGATTTACTTGATTCGTGACAGCTGGATCTGGAAGACTGCTGGATGCGATGTTTTTTCCTTTGTTAACATCTTTTCTTTGTTTGGGAGGCATGTTTTCCAAGTGGCGGATGATGCTGTTAGGAAAACTGTTAAGTGGATGAAGCTGAAGCTTCGAGCTTCTAGCTCTCAATGGAAGCACCAAAAATGTTTGCACAAAAAATGGACAAATACCTCAAAGTCGTATGATTTAATTGATTTTATGTTGTTCTTAGTGATTTGGGTGATTTACGCAAATATATGAAAAGCAGGGGCTAAACTGTAAAAGACACGCAGATTTATAGTGGTTCAGCCATAATGTGCCTACGTCCACTTTATATATTATTTCTCCTTTCTTGTTCAGATTACAAGTACAAAGCTTTGATACAAGTATCTGAAAGTTGTTTGAAAGTTCTCTCCGTGCTTGAGCTCTCAAAACTTGTCCCTCATTGTTGTACCCCTACCCCTCTATTTATAGAGTGAGGCTGGGGGCAGGGGTCTTGGATGTATATGGCTGCTGGCGGGCCTGGGCTGAGGCAATCTGGCCTGGCTCATCTTGGTTCGGCATAGCTTGGTTCGGTGGTGAGATGTGGTAGGTTGGTCCGGCCCTGATCTGGACCGGTGGCTGTTGGAGAGGAGGTGGTTCGGTAGTGAGGTTGGACCGGTAGGTGAGGTTGGACCGGTAGAGGAGGTTGGTTCGGTGATGAGGTTGGACCGGTAGGTTGGTTCGATGATGAGGTTGGACCGGTAGGTTGGTTCGGTGATGAGGTTGGACCGGTAGGTTGGTTCGGTGATGAGGTTGGACCGGTAGGTTGGTTCGGCAAGCATGGGAGGTAGAGTTGATTCGGCAGTTCTGTGGTTGTGAGTCTGGTTCGGCAGTGGTAGGGATGCCGAATGAAGCTTAGGCAAGCCTGGGCGAACCTGGTGCTTCTTGGTCTTGAGATTGCCTGGGTGAGAATACGCCCAACACATGTGTTTTATTTGATACCGAGGCTTCGCATTCCTTCATATCTAGTGATCTGGTAGAAAGATTGGGATTGAAACTCGATATTGTTGACCAACCTTTGATGGTCACAAACCCCGTTGGATGATTGACTAGACTTTGTATGGTTTGTTGAGACTTAGCCATATCAAGTTATGAATGTTGGCATGTTTGTGATTGCTTTGTATTGTGTTTCATGGGGTTTGGTATTATTTTGGGGATGGATTAGTTGCAAAAGTATAGAGTAATGGTAGATTATGAGAGGCCGTTGGTGATGATAGGGATGGATGATGGGTGTAGATTGGTGATAAGCTGTCTACCTAACTATGAGATGATGGTTAGATTTCTTTATTCGCTTGAGATCTCGAATAATAAGTTGTCATCTGTGCCTATATCTAGGGAGTATCCATACATATTTGAGGAGGTGATCGGGTTACCACCACATAAGGGGATCAAATTCATAAAGATTTGGTGAAGGATGTCAAGCGATTGTTATGCCATTGAGGCGGATGGCGTCCAAAGAGCAGAAGGAACTATATGTGTAAGTTAGCGACCTTTTACGACAAGGGTTCATTCGATGGAGTATATCAAAATAAGGAGCAATTGTAGTGTTCACCACTAAGGCGGACTACTCTTTCAGACTGTATGTTTATTACTGTGAGCTGAACAAGGTGACGAAGAAGAACAAGTATTTACTCCAGGAATTTGGTGACTTTTTTGATGACTATGCGATGCTAGAGTGTTCTCTTAGTTGGATCTTGTGACAGGGTTTAACCAACCGAGAGTGGCAAAGGAGAATGTGCTGATCATAGCATTTCATATACCATATGGAATATATGAGAGTGGTTGGTTATGCCGTTAAGGCTAACCAACGCACCGACATACTTTGTTCATATTATGAAACGTGTCTTTAGGGATCAACCAATTAAGTTTGTACTTGTGTTCATGGATGATATCCTTATTTATTCATGAACGAAGGAAGAACACAAAGAGCGCTTGAGGATTGTGCTCGAGGTGTTGAGGAGGCACCGATTGAAGGTGAAGTTTTCTAAGTGTCACTTCTAGAAGAGGAAAGTGCAATTTTTGGGTCACTTCATTTTTTAGCAGGGTATTGTTGTAGATCCTACGAAAGTTGTAGCAATATAGGATTGGGATCGATCCAGGAATGCTATAGACATGAGGAGTTTCCTTGGACTAGCGGGATAATATAGAGGTTTTTCCAAAGACTTCTCTAAAGTAGCAACACCGTTGATACTTAACAAAGAAGAATCGGACCTTTTCTTGGAACCTAAGATGTGAGCATGCATTTGTGATTTTGAAGGAGAAGTTGATGAATAAATTGATGATAGTCATTCCGAGTGGGAATGAGGAGTTGATAGTATGCACAGACGGATGGGGTACTGGACTAGGTGTGGTGTTGATGTAAAGGGCAAAGATTGTCGCATATGCTTGTCGATGGCTGAAACCGCACGAGATGAAGTATCTAACTCATGATTTGGAGTAGGTGCTGATAGTATTTTCTTTGTATATTAAAGGAATTATTTTCTTAGTTAGATGTTCGAGTTGTATGCGAACCATAAATCATTAAAGTACCTCTTCTCCTATAAGGATCTTAATCTTCTTCAAGAGCGATGGTTAGAGTTCCTGGCCTCCTATGAATTCGACATTTTCCATGCGACTAGTAAGGGAAGTGCAATTGCTACTGCTTTGAGTAGAAGACATGTTAGCTTGGAGCGTTCCTTCTAGAGTGAAACAGTTGGAGTTTATTACTGGCTATAGTTCTAAACCTCGCTGTGAGCTAGCGTCGGAAGTGTTGTCTAGCTTGATGATCAGACTTACTTTGATTGAGTGGGTCAGTACTAGTCAGAGGTGAGATACTAGTCTAGTAGAGATCATGGCTAAGATGGAGGAAGGAGTAGAGACTGAGGAGTTGAAGTAATACTGGCTCGACCGTGAGGGTTGCCACTGTATGGACGGAAGATTTTTTGTGCCTGATGTCAATGGATTGAGGGATGAGGTGCTACAAGAGTGCCATCATTCCAGATTGACGATACATCCCGGCAATAATAAAATGTACCGTTATATGAGGTAGAAATTTTATTGCAAAGGGATGAAGAAAGGTGTTGGGGCATTCAACTAAAAGTGCATGAACTGTCAGTTGGTAAAGATAGGGCAGAAGAAGCCGAGTGGTTTACTACAACCGCTCGAGATTCTTAAGTTGAAATGGGAATGAGTTTCGATGAAATTCATCGATGGATGTCGAGGACCAAAGGAGGGTACGATAGCATCTCTAGCATAGTCAACAGATTGACGAAGAGTGATAGATTTATACCCATAAAGTCTAGTAGAATGGAATCCAAATTAGACGAGTTGTATGTGAAGTGGGTTGTGCGATTCTATAGTATGCTGAAGAGCATTGTGAGCGACTGATACCCTTTGTTCACTAGCGGATTTTGGAAAAGCTTACAAGAGGCATTGGTGATAGAGCTGCATCTCAGTACAGCTTATCTCCCATAAACTGATGGGCATAGTAAGAAGGTGAATCGTATCTTAGAGGATCTCTTGCAAGCTTGCATTTTCGATTTCAGTGGCTCGTGGGATAATCACTTTCATTTAGTAGACTTTGCATACGACAATAGCTATCAGTTCAACATCAATATGGCATCATTTGAGGTGTTATATGGCCAACCGTGCAATGCTTCTTCATGTTACTGGGAAGCATGTAAGAAATTAATACTAGGGCCAGATATGATTAGGGGGACTTCAAAGAGGATCAAGGTCATTCGACAATGAATAAAAGTTGCTCAAGATAAACAGAAGAGCTGCGTTGGTAAGAAAAGACGTCATTTAGAGTTCTCTGTCGGCGATACGGTGTTTGTCAAAATCTTTCTGCTGAAGAATGTTGTTTGATTCAATACTACGGGGAAGTTGGCGCCTAGATTCATTTTCTTTTCTGATACTTGAGAGGATTGGGAACGTAGCTCATAGGATCGACTTACCTCAGAAGATGGTGGGCGGGCACAATGTGTTTCGCGTTTCTAATTTGTGGAAGTTTGTTCACGACTCAGGAATGACGATTGCACAAGATTAACTTGATGATATCTAGATTAAGCCAGAAGCTTTGAACCTTGTAGGCCTATTCGTATCATGGGACGTGATACGCAATAGCTTAGAAGGAAGGTGTTGGAGTTGGTTAAGTTTCAAAGGAGTGAGAGTGAAGACGACTGTACTTTGAAGATCAAGGAGAGCATGAGGACCGCTTATCCTGAGCTATTTACTTGGTAAAACTTTCTGTTTATCACATTTACTTTCACTTTCGATATTATATACCATAGTTTAGTATCATGCATACAAGGATAGGCATATATACTATTTCATCCTTCTATGTTCATATTTGATGTTTGATATGATTGTTCGTGGTTGTTAGCAATGCAAAATAGGTATGTTTGACTTTGCCTTGGTTGTATTGGGAATTTCAAGGAGAAATTCCTAATATGGAGGAGAATGTAAGGATCCATATTTTACGTATCAAAGGATCATAAAATTAAAATCTTATATTCATATTAGGTCGTATGATACTGTAACTACTGGGATGTTGAGTAGTGACATTTTTGATCCAAGTAAATTTTATCTGTTGATTATACCCTTGAAAAATTGTAACGGTTATAAATTTTGATATAAGTTGAATTAAGGCTCAAGACCACTTCCATTGGAAAGATATGATAGTTTCCCTTTCCGTAGAGTAGCCATAATAGCAATTTGGACTATTTGGCAAGGACATATTTTTTTTGAAGTTTGGTAGTTTCTGGAGCAGTTTAATGGATAATTAATGAAACTATGGATAGGCCTACTAACCCATTTCGGGATTTTAAGCTATTATAGGCTGAAATAACCATCTCGAAATCCTTTTTCCCATCTCCCAAACATATCTAAGCCTCCACTAACCCCTTATTTTCCAAACCTTTACCTTTCTCTTCCAAATCTTGCTTCAAACATAGATTAAGGGTGGATTAGCAAGGTGTGTTAATAAGAAATCTTGTCAACACCTCAAAGCAAAATTAAGCAAGTAAATGATCCCTTTGAAACTCCTTTCAAACTAGTTGGAGTATTCCGAGGTTATTACCCAATAGGGACAGTTGAAATCTAACTAAGTAAAATGGGTCTTTATGCCTTCGAAAGGAACCTCTTCGAAGATCTTGATACTGCAGTCATGGGGAGGATTCCTTCGAAAGTGAAGATATGTTCTGAAGTATATAAATACATTTTGAAGGAGTCCTCCCGAAGGGTTTAACCTCAATGACCACGTGGTGAATCCCTTCTAAGGACTAGTTCCCTTTGAAAGGGTTCAGAACATAACATGTATATATTAAGTAAAAAGTGGATTCAATATGCCATGGAATCTTATTTTCGATAAACAACGTAAGCCCATTTGACTCAATAATGTTGATGTATCATCACCACATCGCTTTAGTGCTACATGGGCTTTGGATGTGATAATAATATGCTTTAAAGTCAAGATATCCAAATAAACTCCATGGCGTAGCGTATGCAAAATAATGGTTAAGAAGATAAGTGCGTATCATGTGCAATTGGTCGTTAGACAAGCTAATGGCCAAAATGATCATCCTCATATTCGAAATCAATATTAGATTCATGCATCTTCTCATTTTAATTTCTTCTGAATGGATTACAAGTAGTAGAATTTTCCCCAATTTGATCTAGTGTTACAAGAATTAGATTTGGCTAAGAAGTGAAAAGAAAATCCAAGAATTCAAAAATCGGTCCCTAACTTGGACCCGTAGGGTCGTATTTATAGATGTAGATTGGACCCTTTCGCACCCATTCTTTTGAAGCAGTCGAAAGATCTCTCTTCCTACCTTTCCCATCCATCCTTTCGTCTTCGTCCTTCCACTTTCGCAGTCTCAAAGTTGCAAGTAGGTATTTGGGTCTTTTGTTATGCTTGGATCAACCCTCTGTCTCTATCAAAAGTATACTAACAATGGGTATTTTTCTGATATTCACCAATACTGCTTTCAAGTACTCTTGGAACCTTTCAACACCTTCGAAGGGTATGCTTCTTTTAATGGCGAACGAGTCAAGATTCCTCAATGCGCTATTTGAATATAAGCGGAAGCACTTCTGACTTCTTCATCACCTTCGAAGCCTCTCCTTTGTTGTTAAGATCTGATGCTAACATGATAGGTGACTATTATAATGATTAAGGAAGGGCATCTAGATAGTTTAGAAAGGATTTAATGGTTGTAGAAGGATCATTGCAAAAGGTCGATTGAGGAGGCTTAGTTGCGGTAGGTGGCTTTCGAAAGTATTCATGTTGATCAATGTGGAAGTCCCCATCCTCTGGTGCTTGGGGAAGTAATACTGGTCACATGTGAAGTTTCCCTTATATTTGCAGAAGAGTTCAATCGATTTGAAAGGCTCATCTATGCTTTTAAAAGGGATGCTTTGGTAAAATGCTCCTTTGTGTAAGGTAAACAGTGGCGAAACCAACTGTTTCGAATGGTTTGATACATGTGCGGAAGTCCGTTATCTTATACCTTCAAAACGCGCTTTTGACACATACGAAACTCCTTTATGCATGCAGAACCAACTATTTCGGAAGGATCAACTGAAGCGGAAGGATAGCCTTGACCCCTTTTGACTCCTTCGGAAGCCCATACTCCATTTAATATTTGCAGAAGCATCAAATGCTTGTAACACCGATTCAATCTTTTTGAAAGCTACTTCAATGCTTTTGAAACCTCGATTTTCGACCATGGCAGAACCTCTCTCTTTAATTCTTGCGAAGCTTTTACAATGCTTTCGTGGGCTATCTATTATTCCTACATTCTTGAGTGAGCTTTATGGTTAACATTTGCCCTCTATATGAAGGAAGCTTTTGTTCTATGGGACAAAAATTCAAGAATTCCCTTTTTGCATTATTTCATCCTCAATGGTCCTCTTTACCAAACTTCTTTCCCTGCAAAGTGCAAAGTAGACAGCATTTCTTATTGTTAATTTGAAATTTATATAAGAATATGTTCGGTAGTTTGTCCATATTATTGGTGATAGTATTAGAATCCTTGATAATAGAATCCCAGAAACCTAAATAATGGAAATTAACATATCATCATTTAGGGATAGTAAATAAAGAGAAATTCACAGTTGGGAACTTTAATAGAAGTCCAGAGATTCAAATTTGGTAACATTGAGAGAAGACCAGAAATTTGTCACTGTTCAATAGAAGTCCGGAAGTTTAATTATGAAATTAATAATAGAGGGTCAGAGATTCAAATTCGGCCTTAATAATGGAAGTTTACAAACCGTCTTCTAGAAAAAAAACAAAAAAAACAAAAAAAAAATTAAAAAATGAAAAAAAATGAAAAAAAAGAAAGAAAAAAAAACAAAAGAAAAAAAATAACTGATAAAAGGCCAATAACAATTGTCTAGTAATAATATAAACTCAGAAATAATCATTTGGAAATAAATCATAGAAGACCAGGAATCTTCATTTAGGGATAAATAATAGGAGTTTAGAAATCCTCGTCTGGAAATAATAGAAGTCCTGAAACCCAGATTCGGGTATTGATAATGCTATCCAAAAGTTAATAGTAGAAGACCAGAGACCCTGATTCTGGTATTAGTAAGCTAGATTCAGAAATTAGTAGAAGATTAGAAGTCCATAATAGAGGTCTCAATAACAACAGTCCTACAACCTAGATTCAGGCATTAATGAGTAAAGTCCAAGAATTAATAGTAAAAGACCCAAAACCCAGATTCAGGTATTAATAAGTGAAGACCAAAAATTAATAGTAAAAGACCCGAAACGCAGATTCAGGTATTAATAAGTGAAGACAAGAAATTAATAATAAAAGACTCGAAACCCAGATTCGGGTATTAATAAATGAAGTCCAGAAATCATCCTTTGAAATTTAGCTAATAGCTGTAAATTCTTATTTGTGCCTTTTGTTCTACACCACTTTTTGGGCTTTAATTGTTAGAATGTTTTGCTTTGTGTCGCCACTTCTGGTTCTTGATTCTTTTGACATGTGCCACATTTTAGGCTTTGTATGTTGTCATTGTTTGGTGTGCCACTTCTCGAGATTAGACGTCTTAGTCCATTGTTGTCTGGTGCGCTTGGTTAGCTTATCCACAAGTAGGACCCAAGGACTTACCCGACCTCCCTCCAAGAGGCACTCCAGCCAGGCCTTATTGGAGGAACTGAAGGCTTGTTGGGTTTCTTAACCAGGCCGCAGTGTGGTAGGATCAAGGGCTTACTCCATCCAGGAGGTGCTCCAGCCAGGCCTTATAGGCGGGACTGATGGCTGGTTGGTGCCTTAACCAGGCCATAGCATGGCGCGTTCAAGGGCTTACTCTGTCCCCCCTCCAGGGGGTGCCTTGATCTGGCCATAGCGTGGGCGGATAAAGGATTACTCTATCCTCCCTCCAGGAGGTGCTTTGACCTAGCCATTTTGGCGTGGACGAAGGCTTATGACTGTTTAAGGCAGTTTCCAAGTTTAAGGAGAATTCTACTCCAGACCATGTAGACTTTTCTTAAAAAAGTGGCGCTTTAGTCATCAAATGTGGGAAAATATGGTCACAAATGTTCTGCATTCCATGTCCTAGGAACCATATTGCCATCTGGTTGACATAATTTGTAAGCTCCTAGAGGAATTGCTTTGCACACAATTATTGGACCCTGCCGGTTTGGTCCTAGTGGTCCGTCTGCGAGGACTAGTCCTCCTTCTTGGAATGATCTTGTCTTTACTTTCAAGTTGTAGTATTTTGAGATTCTTATTTGATATTTAGAAGTTCGAATAACTACTTTATCTCTTAGCCCATGTATTAAATCAAATGAATCTTTTTTCAGCCCTTGGTTTGGATTAGACGCGTATGCAATTCTTCGATGTGAAGGTATTTCAGTTTCAAATGGTAACATTGCTTCACACCCATATGTTGGAGAAAAAGGGGTATGACCTGTACCAGTTGTCGTAGACGTGCGATATGCCCAGAGTAAAAGTGGTAATTCTTCCACCCAATTTCATTTAGCCTTATTCAATCGTTTTTTTCATGATGGTTTTAATAGTCTCATTGGCTATTTCGACGGCTCCATTAGCTTTTGGATGTGCTACAGAAGAAAAGCTTTTGATAATTTCGTTCTTACGGCAAAATTGAGAAAATTCTTCACTTTCAAATTGTGTTCCATTGTCAGATATAATTTTGTAAGGAACTCCAAATCTAGTGATAATGTTCTTAGTAACGAATCTAAGCACCTTCCCAGAAGTGATTTTGGGGAGTGGCTCTACTTCTACCCACTTAGTAAAGTAATCAAGGGCCACTGTAGCATACTTTTCTCCTCCTTTGGAAATTGACACCGGTCTAATTAAATCAATTCCCCATACATCAAAGGGCCATGGACTAGAGGTCGGAGTTTTTTGGCTTGGTGGTAAACGGGGAATCTTTGAGTATTTTTGACACCCTTCCTGTGCAGTTAAAGCGCTCGGTGGATTCAATGCGGTAGAGGTGCAAAAAGTCATAGCGGGGATGTAGCGAAGATATAGCGGGATATATCGGATTACTCTAAAATAGCATATAAATCCCATAATTGTTGTTTTTACAAATATATAGATAGTAATCATGTGAAAAATTAACATTCAATTGAATTATAATTAATACAAAAATAATTTTAAATAAAAATATGTGCAAATGTATTGTAAATGAACGTAAAACTGTTATATAACTTAATTTAATTTAGTAGAATATTAGAGTATTATCATTTCTAAACATATATCAAAAATTCAATGAAATTAATTAATTTCATAATTTTTATAGCGTATAAATATCATTTTTCAATCCAATTTTTTATAGAAGATATAGCAGAAATAGCGGAATATAGCGAAAATAACGGGATATAGCGGAAATAGCGGAGATTAAAGCGGAAAGGCTATATGTTGGGGATATATGGAAAAATCGTAGCGGTAGGAATCCGCTATAAGATATATCGGAGTTATAGCAGGGATATAGCGGGGCATTAACTGCATAGCACCCTTCGCATTTCTTTACGTATTCTATAGCTTGACTTGTCATTTGAGGCCAATAGAAACCTTGACTCATTATTTTCTTATCCAACTTTATCCCATTGGAATGGTCTCCACAAAATCCTGCATGCGCTTCTTTTAGTAATTTCAACCCATCTTCTAGATTCACACATCTTAAGTAAGGAAGAGTATATCCTTTCTTATAAAGAATCCCATCCATCATAGTGAAGGTCGAAGCCTATCGTCTGATTCTCCTAGCTTCCATTTTATCAGATGGCAATATCATATTGGTAAGATATTCTACAATAGGCGTCATCCAAGTATTACTGTAATAGTTATCCACCCTTGGATGATTGGGCTCTTCATATGGAATTTCTTCATTAATTTCTCTTCCTTCTCTTTCTTGTGCCATGGCTTGGGATCTAGTTAAAACCAGTAGTTCTTTCCCTGATCCGAGCATTTTCTCTTTAATACTGGGATTTGCATGAAATCCTACTACCACGATAATGGTTTCTAGGGCTCCTCTTGAACTAGCCAATTTTGCTAATGAATTTGCTTAAGAGTTATCTCCACATTGGACTTGGTGTATAGAAAAATCTTCAAATAAGGTAAGCATTTTCAACACCTTCTTAACATATAGGGATAGTTTGGTGTCTTTAGTTTGATATATCTGCTTTATCTGATTTACCATCAGTTGAGAGTCGCTAAAGATTTGAATTCGTGGGATTTTAATTTGTAAGGCCAGAGTTAATCCCACCACCATCTATTAATATTCAGCTACTTGTTTGTTGCAAGAAATCCTAGCTTCATTGCATAGTTTAGGCGGTGTCCATCTAGCGTGATTATGACATATCCTGCCCCAGCTCCCTGCTCGTTTGATGCCCCATCCACAAATAGTTGCCGTACGGGCTTTTGATCTTTCTCTTTCTCTGACCGTTCTTTAACAAAGTTTGTAGGTCATTGATAAAGTCAGCTAATGCTTGGCCTTTGATTGCCGCTCGTGGCTGAAATTCAATGTCATATTCGCTAAGTTCAATTCCCCATTTTACTAGCCTACCCGAAGTCTCAGGTTTACTAAAAACCTGCTTGAGTGGAAAGTTAGTTAATATTCTAATTGGATGTGCTTGAAAGTACGCTATGAGTTTCCATGCTGTAAGTATCAAATAGTAAGCCAACTTTTCTATGACTGGATATCGAACCTCGGCATCCTTCAATCATCTGCTCACAAAATAAACATGAAGTTGAGTTTCATTTTCTTCTCTAATCAGAACCGCACTAACCGCATGTTCTGAAACCGGCATAATAAGTATAAGTTTTCTCCATCTGTAGGGATGGATAATATTGGTGGCCTTTCTAAATGAGTTTTTAGTTCTTGAAAGGCATTCTTACAATCTTCTTCCCACTCAAAGTTCTTTCTTTTCATAATCACATTGAAGAAGGGGATGCATTTATCAGTTGCCTTAGAGATGAATCTTCTTAGGGCTGCAATTCTACCATTCAAACTCATTACATCTTTACTGGTTTTGGGCTCGACCATGTCTTTGATAGCTTGGATCTGGTGAGGACTAGCTTTAATCCCTTGTGCGCTAACAATATAACCTAAGAACTTTCCAAAATGAACTCCGAAAGAACATTTCTGAGGATTCAATTTCATCTGATACATTCATAATACTTCAAACATTTCTTCAAGATCTTTAAAGTGATTCTCGGCTTCATGAGATTTTACTAGCATGTCATCCACATAAACCTCCATATTTCGTCCAATCTATTCCTTGAACATTCTATTTACCAATCTTTGATAAGTGGCTCCTGCATTCATTCGCCTGAAAGGCATTGCTTTATAACAGAAAGTTCCCTAATCGATAATGGAGCTTTTATTTCTTCGTCTGCTTTGAACAGGAGTATTTGATTATATCTTGAATAAGCATCCATGAGAGATAATAGCTTGTGTCCACTAGTTGCATCAACTAATTGGTCTATGTGGGGTAGCGGATAACAGTCTTTCGAGGATGCTTTGTTTAGATTAGTGTAATCAACGCAGGTTCTCTACTTGCCATTTTGGGTAAAAAACTTCATGGATGAATCCATTTTCAAGTAGCCTTTTAACTTCTTCTTTCAAGGCATCAGATCGAACTTTGTCAAATTGTCTCTTCTTTTGTTAGACGGGGGTCACGTTTGGATCAATAATTAGTGTGTGGCACATGACTGATGTGTCAATCCCGACCATATCCGATTGGGACCATGCAAATACGTCTTTGTTAACCTTAAAAAATTAAATTAATTCTGCTTTCAAGTTGTTCTCTAACTGATTCCCCACTCTAATTATTTTGGCTGAATCAGTTGGATATATAAACATTTCTTTAAGATTCTATATAGGTTTTATCCTCTCCATCTCTCCTCGGCAATCCAATTCTGTGATGATCTTGCCTTCTTCTATGGAGTTGGCATCGATCCTCTTCCTCTTGCTCTCATGCGAGATGTACCTTTCAAACACATGTTTGTTTATTTTATTAGATCTTGTTTTTGCTTCGAATGTTGGATATAAAAATCCATCATCCAAAGGCTGAAAAATAGTAGAGGAATCATAATAAGAAGAGTACTCCCTTTTGTATTGATCAAGAGTTGCAAAATACATTTCCTAGGAGCTAAATTGTTCACCCCGAATAGTACCCCAACCTCTTTTAGTCAAGAATTTTACCATCAGATATTTCGGTGAGACAAAAGCATCCATCTCATCAAGTGTAGGATGGCCAAAGAATGCATTGTAGTATGATGGCTGATTGATGATCACAAAGAGAGTTTCGAAAGTTCTGCAGCATGGTGGTATTCCCATCTGTACCAGCAACTTTACTTGCCCTACCGAAGTTGACCCCTTATTATTGAACCCAAAGATAGGTTCAAGACTAGACTTTAGCTTATCCTCTGGAATACCCATTTGATCAAAGGCATGCTTGAAGATGACGTTAACTGCACTTCCAATGTCTACTAAAATCTTGGATACTATGGAAAGCCCGATTTGAGCTGTGATCATAAGGGGGTCATTATGGGGATGATGAACTCTTTCTTTAGCTCATGTGGAGTGATGACAAGATTTGACATCTTTATATTAAGCCATGGATTTTTGAATGGGGACCCTTCCTAAATAGAGAACACTCCTTCCCTAGCTTCCTTGATATATCTGTTTCTGGCTCCTTTACTAGTTCCCGCCGGATGCGGTCCCCCATGAATCACATCAATCCTATTCAAAGGTGGACTCAAGTTCAATAAATCTTCATCTTCTAAGATATTCACAACATTACTAGGGAATTCTTGCAGTCCATCGCCAGTCCGGGGTGCTTTCTGTTAATCTTGGACAAATTCTTTTAGGTGTCCTTCACGGATCAGCTTTTGGATAATTCCGGCAAGCACTCGACACTTGTCAGTCTTATGGCCATTCGCCTTGTAATAAGCACAATAATCATCCTCCTTTCTTTGCTGAGGGTAGTTTCTGGCCTTGAATGAAGTTGAGAAATTAACCTTCGCTTTAGTTGTGGCATAGATATAAGACAATGGCTTGTTTAAAGCAATTGAATTAATGTTGGGCTCTTCCCACCTTGACCTTTTGTACCCTTGATCAAACCCAAATCTTCCACTCTCCTTTTTAGGGTTAAATTTATTTTTAGCATAGCACAATTCATCCATTCGAATGAATTTATCAGCTTGAAAGTGAAAGTCTTGCAAATCTTTACATCCATGGACGAAGTGCTTTTTCCAAAACGGCGTGTTCTCTATCAATCCTGAATGCACCGCAATTAGCTTATCTCTATCATTCCTGTCTTTGGCCTTCAATGCCTCTGTATTGAACCTTCTGAAGTAATCTCCCAATGATTCTCCCTACCTTTGCTTGATGTTTGTTAAAATAGTGTAGTCAACTGTTGGATCTTTGCATATGCAGAATTAAGCGGAAAATTCATAGGAGAATTGTTTCCATAAGTAAATTGTTTTCTCCCGATATTGGCGGTACCATTTTACGGCAGCCCCTTGAATTTTACTAGAAACAACCTACATCGCACTACCCTATAAGCATTATATAGATCCATTTGGCTGTCAAAAGCCATTAGGTGATCATTGGGATCAGTAGTGCCGTGATATTTCATTGTTGGAATCTTAACATGAGATGGAATTACTGCTGACATGATTTCGTCAGTAAACGGAGCTACTCGTTCGTTGTCATTCACACGCTCATCTAGAGTTCTTTTCCCTTTTGCATTTAGCATGTCTTTAACAACCTTTTCCACCACATCCTTCAAATAAGCTTCAGCATTATAATATCTTTTTCGATTTGGATTATATTCCTTTGAAGTTGAGCTTCCAGATTGCTCCAAAGAGTTATCCTGCACTCTTCCTTGATGATCAGCTTTGGTTTCATGATGTTCCTTCTTCTTTGATGAAGATAAGTCGGTCTTGCTCTTGCCTTCAAACGTATAAGCTTTCAGGTTCCTCCTTGGGGAGACTACTTCATCTTCTGTTGTTGGTTTTGCAGGTTTAGAAGATTTCTGAGCAAGGAATGCTTTTAGGAGCTCTTTCATTTCTAGTAGTTGTTTCTCTAAATGCCTTATCTTAGATGCATTATCATCTGGTTGTACTGGAGTTTATGATTGTCCTCGCACAACTCCTTCAAAGTTGAAGGTTGGAGTAATATTTTCCTCCAGAAGTATTGTGTGTATTGCTTCCTCATCCAATCGACTAAGTATTTTCGATTTCATTTTACTACAACAAGTCAAACGTTCCATAATTAGTCTATAAGGAAATAACAAGGTTGGAAGTTCGAGCCCTATTTCTAGTGCTAAAAATGTTAACAAGAAATCTTGTTAACACCTCAAAACAAAATTAAGGAAGGAAATGATCCCTTCAAAACTCATTTCAAACTAGTTGTAGTATCCCGAGGTTATTACCCAATAGGGACAATTGAAATCTAACTAAGTAAAAAGGGTCTTTATGTCTTTGAAAGGAACCCCTTCAAAGATGTTGATACTGCAGTTGTTAGCACCAAAATTGGTCACTAACCTCGTTGAGAAAGATTGTGTAGAGATGTAAGTGATGAAGTTAAATTAAACAAGGAAGAATATGCTAATTTAAATGCAGAAAGTAAGAACACCAAATTTATAGTGGTTCAGCGTAATTGCCTACGTCCACTTTGAGGTTAAACTTTATTGATCTTCTTAATAGTTGATTACAAATACAATTCGTGAATCAAATGCTTGAATAAAGTTGTTAAGTAGAGAAGATGAGTCTCAAAAATGGCAGAGTCTCCCCAGTGTTCTCCAAAAAGGATCCATTTCATTGTGCCCCTGCCCTTCTATATATAGAGGAAGATGGGTTGGAATTCCTTCATGGGCTTAGGAACAAGGTGCCTCTGCCCATAGTGGGTGAATCTGCGCACCAGGCCAGGCAGGCCGAATGCTCTTGCTTTATTGTGGGCCTGACAACTTGCTACCACCTCCAGTCTCTCCTTGATCAGAATCTTGTCTAGTGCTAATGATAATTTCTTCAACCGTCGTTTTTTAACCGGGCCAAGATGCCGGTTAACACTTGCCCCCCAAAGTGTGTCGTGTGAAGCAACACAACACGCTTTGAATCAGCGAGTATTCCTTGTCTTCAGAAAGAAATCCACCATGTTTCTTGAATAGTCATTATCCTCCAATTTATCCTCCCAAGGTGTTGTATCCTTCTTTGGTCATTGTGATGCTCGGTCGATTCCCAATATTATAAATCCAGGGTTGTAGTTCATTAGTGGCCATCCGTGTCTGATTCTGCAGAGCTAATAAGCTTCGGCTATATGATCTAGTCTTCTCTTAATAACCCTTAGTGAGAATTCAATTTCTATTGATTTCAAGAAGTCGAACTTTTTTGGATGTACACATGCACGTTCGGGTACATGTTCTTGCCATTGGCTCTCGGATGCGTTTTATATGCTCATAAGTCATCGCCAACTCCATCCAGTTTAATTGTAATTCAATCGCGATTCCTTGTTTGTATTTTCTGTGAAATAAGGGTTGCAATCAGCCACTTGAGGAGTTTTCCAAACCTCTCTTCAGTACAGACTCTATGATTTTGTTCACAGCTTCAACCTGTCCATTTGCAGTTATAATGGATCATGGAAGGTCATAAGGACAGATGACGTTACGGATAAAGAAGTTGATTATTTTCTTCATCTTGGTCGTTGTTAAGAGTTCTTCATCTGCCCATTTGGTGACGTAATCAACTGCTATGATGGTGTATTTCGCACCACCTTTAGGATTGACAAGAAGATGATTTCAGTGCCCCTAAGTGGCAAACGGCTATGAACTAGCCATTTGAATAATTTCCATTGGCGGGGTTCCCGGATTTTTTGCAAACATCTTGCACTCGTCACATTGTCTAGCATGATCAACCGCTTCTGGGTTGATAGTTGGCCAGTAATACCTATAGCAGAGTATCTTCTTTATCATGGTTTTCCCCCTGATGTTAATACCGCATTCTTCTTCATAGAATTTGCTCAAGATATCATCATGGGCGATATGCCGAAGCATGGGGATGGATAAACTCCTTTTGACACACGACTTATTCTTAGATGATTTGGCGTGAAGCTTTGAGGAGGATCTGTCATTTTCCATTCCTCCGTTCAGTAAGAATTCCTCATTGTAGATAGTCTTTGATAGGAGTCAACCATGACACCTTTTCATTCTGTTCGTTGAGTACGTGTGTAATGATGTAATACGTGAAGTCGGTTAGTAGCTCTTGGACTTGGCCGAGATAAGGAGCAAGACAATGCCCCCTAGCAAGATCAACTTCCTTAAATTTGTATACTACCAATCAAGAATCACAAAAGATATGTAAAGTTTTCACTTCAAATCCTCTAGCAAGTTTGAGGCTGGCAGTCAAGGCTTCATACTAAGCATCGTTGTTTGTTACACGTAAATCGAGTTTTAGGACGTAGCAGATTGATCATTCCTCAGGAGTCATTATCATGACTCCTATGCCATAACACTGATCATTGGATGCTCCATCCGCGTACATTTTCCATCTCATGGTTGGTTCTCTGCTACTCTTCGAGTAGTCATCTGAGGTAGTGAATTTGGGTGTGAGGTCTACTAATTTCCGTCCTTGGATAGCCCTTCATGGGAAATAAGTGATATCGAATTAGCTTAGTTCGATATTCTATTTAAGTAGTCTTTTAGACGTCTCAGGTCATTGTATGCCCTGTCGCAATGGCTGGTAGGCATAGACATTGATGGGGTGAGCCTAAAAGTAAGAGTGGAGCTTTCATGATGAAATCAATAGGATTGTGCTAGCTTTTGTAGCTTCTGGTTGATATCCAATGCATGGCTCGCGATAGTTAATGAAATCACATATGCATGTCAGAATGGGTCCAAGGGAACATATCATCATTTATTCAGAAAAATCCAACTAATTCTTTTATCATCACTGCACTGAGCTGTGATCCGATATTCAGCACCCGGAAAGGGTCGCCATGGCTGGCTGTAATGTCGACCGTCAGCTTAGCAGGTGCCATCCCAGATTCTTTGAGTAAAGATGTAACTATTTTGCATAACATTCAATGTGAAATATGGTTGGGACGGTCAATGTTGATGGTTATTCTGGTCGAATCCTAGAGTCTTGTCATGAGTTGTTAAGTAAAATAATGAAGGGCTCTGAATGCTCTAATTAATTATCTGCAAATGGCCAAAGATCAGGCTTAAAAGCACGTTGAAGGAAATGTCGAGTAGGGGCCAGCCTCGAGTTGCGTGCAACTGCATAGCTGGATCTTGCTATGAGTTTGAATTTGCTTGTATATTCGAGTAACGCATTTTCTATTCAATGCATTCATGATCCTTCACTCGCCCTTCGGGTTGGAGTGACAGTCAGTTGCCCACAAGCTTTGGCATCGATTTAATGATTCTATCTCTAGGCATCCTTTCGGTCGTTGCCTTGAGTAGCTGTAAGCACTATATATAAGTTTTAATACTGAGCTATCGTAGCCAGTTTTTGGATGACCATGTGTCTTCTCCCAGTCTCGGGTTAATAAATGTACTGCATGGACGGTTGAGTCTCGTCCTAGCTATGTTTATGCTTTCACCTAAACTCCAAAGACATAAAGGTGATTGGTGAATAGCCAGTTCACATTCATCTTGCTTCTCGCTCGTGCCCCCAGGTCTGGGGCATATACCGATAAGTAGGAAGGCCAGCCACGCCCACTTTAGCTTTACTCTCTTTCCCGTTGAATCGTGGGATCATGTCAGTCGATAGGAGACTAGGTCTCGCCTATCTTGGATTTTATCATGGTTTTTCATTCCAAGAGGAATACTTCGATTCCACATAAGTTTTAGGGCGTAATTTGGACAGTGGATGGTCATCCACGTCCACTTTGGTTCATGCTATGTAATCAGATCTAGGGGTAAAGTTGGCTACAAATGCAGTCGGGTTATGCTCATCCAGTTTCATACTCCTCCTGACGAATTGAATGAGGGTGCTGGAGAATTTTTGACCAAGTATTCGTGGTTTACCCTACTTTCCATACTTTGGGGGTCATAGTTTTTCAAAAAACAAACATCCGAGTCACATTCGTATATGCTTGGTGCGGATCGGCATTGACCCTTGGTCTGAGGTATGATATAGTAGGTTGCTCGTAGCTTTGGATGCCGTTTCGATTGGTTCTGTATTGAGGCCTCCCTGCAGTCGCTGCCTCAAGTTATAAAGAACGCCATGCTAGGGCTATAGTAAGCTGTCGTATTCGGCTTTTTAGTGTTTTGTACCCCTGCCGCCAGCATTGATTTAGCCAGGTCACTAGTTGGATGGTCGAACTCCATCCTCAGCGGGTTAATAATCCTCCTGTCGATTCCAGGCCGAAGTTTACGGAATAGAAAATGGTCGGGATCCACTCGTCTATTTATCGATGTTTATACACCACTCTGCATTCTGGTGACTTAGTGTTATTCTCCCTCCGGTTGACTCGCGCCCAATTTGTGTTCATTGGTCCACCACTTAGTCCACGCTCCGGGGACTTAGAGATTTGTCGAACGGTTTATGCTTTAGTCCACAGTTCGAGACGCAGAGATTTTCGTCAACTCGTTTATACTCTAGTTCGCACTCTGGGAACTTAGAGTAATCTGGTCCGCTTCTGGGATTTAGGGATTTTTCTGAAGTTGTCTATAATCTAGTCCATGCTCTGAGGACTGAGAGTACTGTAGTCCGCACTCTGGGGACGTAGAGGTTTTTGAGTCATTTATACTCTAGTCTGCACTCAGGGACTTAGAGTACTTTAGTCTGCATTCTGTCTCCCGTTCCAGAGGGTGAGACCCCCCGGATGGCTGAGAGTTTGCCTAAACCTGGTAGATAATCCTTCTCTTTAAGATTCTCTTTAAGATTTCGAAAGTCGTTATTCTTTATGCAGGACTATTGCATTCTAATGCTTGTTTTCCACGATTTTGTGCAGGTCATTCTGACCTCGAGCCCACTCCGAGGAGCGATGTCGCCAAGGAAGTGGGGGAGAAAACAAGTTAAACCACTCACGCAGGGGAGGCTACTGGTCCAGACGCTCAGGTGATCGGAGCGCTTGATGAAGACAAGTCTGAAACCTCCTCTCCTACCAACGGGGGTTATGAAGTAGAAATTACAAGCGCCTCTGAGCACACATCCAAATTGAGCATGGAGGAATGGCTCGAGATAGAGAAGGAGAAGATGGTCAAGGTAATAGTAGAGCCCTGAGTTGTGGACTTGGACGATCCTTTGAACAAGCCGTTGAAGGTCATCCTTCCTGGCGGGTCCAAGCCCATGGAAGGCCCCCGTACTCCTTCAGTTGCTACCCCTCTATCAAAGAAGAGTACCAAGGGTAAATGCTCTGAGAGGATCCATCTGGAAAGAAGTTGAAGAAGCACAAGAAGTGATTACTACCCTCGTTCAACGAGAGTTAGTTTAAGTCATGTAATTATTTTCATCTATTTCCTTAGTCCTTATAAATAAAATGTCGACTCCGATCTTTGGAGGGGTTGTAATAGAAAATCATTTCTGAATAAGGTTTAGTTCCTTTTTCTGTCTTACAAAAGACTCTTATTGTTCAGTTTTCTTTGTGATTGTGACTTTAATCCAAGCAGTTGTGAGTAACATAGACTTCTCAGTCCATCTTCATATAACTCGGAAACTCTTCGGGATTCGTTGAACTTCCATTCTGTGCTTCGAGAACTTAGAATACTTTCTAGCCCGTATGTCAGGGATTTGACAAATTCAAGTCATCTGTGTCATAGTTCATATTCAGGGAACTTGGAGATCCGATTCGCTTATATTCGAGCCCGCACTCTAGGGAGTTAGAGTACTCCAGTCCGCACTCTGGGGACTTGGAGGTTTAAGTCATTTATACTCTAGTCCGCGCTCTGGGGACTTAGAGTACTCTAGTCCGCGCTCTGGGGACTTGGAGGTTTAAGTCATTTATACTCTAGTCCGCGCTCTGGGGACTCAGAGTACTCCGGTCCGTACTTTGGGAACTTGGAGGTTTAAGTCATTTATACTCTAGTCCGCGCTCTGGGGACTCAGAGTACTCCAGTCCGTGCTCTGGAGACTTGGAGGTTTAAGTCATTTATACTCTAGTCCGCGCTCTGGGGACTTAGAGTACTCCAGTCCGCACTCTGGGGACTAGGAGGTTTAAGTCGTTTATACTAGTCCACGCTCTGGGGACTTAGAGTACTCCAGTCTGCACTCTGGGGACTTGGAGGTTTAAGTCATTTATACTCTAGTCCGCGCTCTAGGGACTTAGAGTACTCCTGTCCGCGCTCTGGGGACTTGGAGGTTTAAGTTGTTTATACTCTAGTCCACGCTCTGGGGACTTAGAGTACTCCAGTCCGCACTCTGGGGACTTGGAGGTTTAAGTCATTAATACTCTAGTCCACGCTCTGGGGACTTAGAGTACTCCAGTCCGCACTCTGGGGACTTGGAGGTTTAAGTCGTTTATACTCTAGTCCGCGCTCTAGGGACTTAGAGTACTCCAGTCCGCACTCTGGGGACTTGGAGGTTTAAGTTGTTTATACTCTAGTCCGCGCTCTAGGGACTTAGAGTACTCCAGTCCGCACTCTGGAGACTTGGAGGTTTAAGTCGTTTATACTCTAGTCCGCGCTCTGGGGACTTAGAGTACTCCAGTATGCACTCTGGGGTCTTGGAGGTTTAAGTCGTTTATACTCTAGTCCACGCTCTGGGGACTTAGAGTACTCCAGTCCGCACTCTGGGGACTTGGAGGTTTTAGTCGTTTATACTCTAGTCCGCGCTCTGGGGACTTAGAGTACTCCAGTCCGCACTTTGGGGACTTGGAGGTTTAAGTCGTTTATACTAGTCCACGCTCTGGGGACTTAGAGTACTCCAGTCTGCACTCTGGGGACTTGGAGGTTTAAGTCATTTATACTCTAGTCCGCGCTCTGGGGACTTAGAGTACTCCTGTCCGCGCTCTGGGGACTTGGAGGTTTAAGTTGTTTATACTCTAGTCCACGCTCTGGGGACTTAGAGTACTCCAGTCCGCACTCTGGGGACTTGGAGGTTTAAGTCGTTCATACTCTAGTCCACGCTCTGGGGACTTAGAGTACTCCAGTCTGCACTCTGGGGACTTGGAGGTTTAAGTCGTTTATACTCTAGTCCACGCTCTGGGGACTTAGAGTACTCCAGTCCGCACTCTGGGGACTTGGAGGTTTAAGTTGTTTATACTCTAGTCCGCGCTTTGGGGACTTAGAGTACTCCAGTCCGCACTCTGGAGACTTGGAGGTTTAAGTCGTTTATACTCTCTTCCGCGCTCTGGGGACTTAGAGTACTCCAGTCCGCACTCTGGGAACTTGGAGGTTTAAGTCGTTTATACTCTAGTCCGTGCTCTGGGGACTTAGAGTACTCCAGTCCGCACTCTGGGGACTTGGAGGTTTAAGTCGTTTATACTCTAGTCCGCGCTCTGGGGACTTAGAGTACTCCAGTCCGCACTCTGGGGACTTGGAGGTTTTAGTCGTTTATACTCTAGTCCATGCTTTGGGGACTTAGAGTACTCCAGTCCGCAATCTGGAGACTTGGACGTTTAAGTTGAGAGCAGTCGTATTTCCACTCTTTAATTTGTATTCATCTACTGTATCGAGGCTAATGTCGTCGAATGAACAATCGAACCACCTTTGCTCACGGAATGGGATTCTGCCCCCCAGGATAAGGGATGGAATTTGAAAAATGGACGATCGATTCTCGTCCGCTTGGTGATTATAGCTCTTCCAATCAAGTCAAGGAACGAGGTATATAACAGATGGTTAGATCACATCCATGTTGGGTTAGATAGCCAAATCTCTTACAATTTGCTTTGTATCTCCTTCTAGAAAATAAGGATAATAGATTGTTGAGTAGACAAAGTAAGTTGCATATGTTCAAAGGTGCAGTCGTGTCCATATATTGAGAGTGATGGTTGTTATCCCGCCTTTTGGCAAGGCCGTGACACCAAGGACTTGACTAGAGACCGGTGACAGATCGTCTCGGAAATCAGTTAACACACAAGGATCGCTATGGATATCGATGAAATTTGTCCTAGTCCAGATCGGGCTGCAATTGATAAGGCGCGTCAAACAGAGTAGTAGAAACCACCATTCCAAGTTTCAGGACGATCCGAGTTCGTATGCTCAAGATATCGCCAAAAGGAAATGGATGAAATAGGCTAGGCTCGAATCCATGAGGAAAGGTTGGTTCGAATCGATCAGAAGAGCATTGCATCGAATCCATCATGTTCGACTCCATCTACTTCGTATCCATAAGAGCTGCAGGTCTTCGACTCCATCGAAACAAATTCCTTCGAAATCACAGAGGCAAATCACTTCGAATCCATCCGGTGTCGCTGGTTCGAATCCATCCTTAAAAGGTAACTTCGTATCGATCGCCTATTGTTTTCCAACAATCGATACGAACGAAGCACACTGGAACCATCCTATGCCTGGCATTCGAATCCATACGGTTTGAACGACTTCGAATCGATCAACAAGTATGTACCATTATCGATTCGAACGCACCTTGCCTCGAATCCATTCCCACCTTCGAATCCAAACATCTCGAATCCACCACAGCTAAAACTAAGGGTTCGACCCAGTAAAACTCGGAGAAAAAAGAGGAATTGACCCGAAGCACGCGCACCACGTCAGTGCCTTAACGTACAAAAGCCTGGATTCGACTGTATCGATTCGAACCAGTTCGATTCGAACGAATCCATGGGACGAAGGACACGAAAATCTTCAACTTGAATCGATCATAACTCGAGTTCTACAAGTCCAATTGCCATGAAATTTTCACAGAAGCTTAAACACATGATGAAGAATGTTCACACCAAATTTCAGCTCGATTGGATGATTTCTTGATCGATTCGAACCAAGGGTCGAATCGATCCCAAAGTGGGCCCGGATCTCCAGATTTTGGCCATGTGGGCCCCCTGACGTACCAGAATTGGTCTCCCCTCATTTTAGGCGAAATATCAGCCTCCTACACCTATAAATAGAGCTCCTAGTCATTCAGAAAAGGGGTCGGATAATTCTAAGTACTGAAGAGCGCCCAGATTCTGCCAGATTTACTCCACAACACCGCCGCTGCTTTAGATTGAGACTTAACTTAGAAATTCAGTTGTATTACATTATAAACTACTGTAACCTTCAAGTATCGAGCAATAAAATCATCAAACTTCATAGTGGACGTAGGCAAAACGCCGAACCACTCTAAATCGCTTGTCTTTGCAATTTATTTTCCGTTATTTGGAGTTTTTGTTAGATAATCCACAGTTTTAATTTTCATTCTTTACTTTTATCTCTTCAAAAACTTCCGAAGAGTGTTTTGCCCATTTTTGGTACAAACACTTTGGTGCTTTCACTGAGAACAAACCAGCTTTTTTCTCCTGCTCCTTGGATCTACCATCGCTACCGGATTGCACAAATCCAAGAGGAAGATCCAGATCTCTAATTCATCATCCTTCCATTCTATTCAGATTTGCATAAAGTCTAGGAAAAGGATTCATCATTCAAAATGGTTAGCACAAGAACCACTTCTACAGCTGCTGGACAAGAAGGTAGGGATGGGCAGAATCCTGCTCAACAACAGCCATCCAACCAAGACAATGTCGCTCATTCAGAACCGTCTGGACCAGTCACCAGGCAGGAGCTCCATACGTTGCTTCAAGAGCTGACTCAAAGTCGGCAACAATTGGACGAATAGTTGCGTGCTAATGTTGAATTAACAAACCAACTGAACTGCCAGGGCCGTAGGAGGTCCAGACGGGATGATATCTCCCGATCATCTACTGAAAGTTCCGCCTCATCGGACCATAATCACAGATCTACCCGTCCTCGATTAGACGGGAGCCATGCACAAACGGCCGGATATCAACCCGCCTTGACTGTTGGACAGTTGAGGGCAGGACCGTCGACCAGCTTTCAGGCCGGGCCCTCAACACAAGGAGGCCCTACTACACAGCGTACCACGGACAATCATGCCGCAGTTGCCACAACAGAAACAAGGGTTGACACCCGAAATCTTTCAGAGCCAAATAATCGGCAACGTGGGCGTACTCCTGAACCATACGCCCTAGAAAACGTTGAGCCAAGGAGGCGAAATTTGGACCATCGACAGCGCCCGGTCCGAACTCGCGCTGTGGAACCCGACCACACCTTAGCTCAGCAATCTCAAAATGTAGCAATGCCTGACATTTCGAATATGATACGTCAGATGATCCGCGAAAGCCAAGGTCTTGCCAACGACGATTGGGGAATTTCTCGAAGTCATACTCCTTTCACGGACGAGATACTATACGCTGAACCTCCTCGGCGATTTAGAATGCCAACTCTCCCTATGTACGAAGGAAATTCTGATCCCAATCAGCACATATTGAAATATGAATGGTCAATGAGCGTCGCAAGGGCCGACGATGCAGTGAAATGCCGAAGTTTCCCCATCTCACTGGGAGGAATTGCAACAATGTGGTTTACAAGATTACCTCCAAGATCTATCTCTTCATTCGACCAATTAGCTAAGAAATTTGTTGAGCAATTTCGCATGCATGTCGCTAGACCCAAAGATGTTAACACCTTGTCCAACGTTACCCAAGCTCGTGGGGAAACGTTAAGGCGTTACTTGGAGAGATTCCATGCGGCATGTGTGGAGATTAGCAATCCCAACGATAACTCAATTTTAATGGCATTGACAAAGGGAATTGATCCTGATTCTGAATTTGGAAACTGGTTAGCCGGAAAACCGCCCGCATCGTTGGACAGTTTCTATTCCAAAGCCGCTCAATTCTTACGGCAAGAAGACGCGAAACAATCTAGAAAGCAGGACGATGCGAAGCCCGGAAGTGAAGGAATACAAAGCAATGTAGCAGTTAAACAGTCCGGTGAAAATTCTGGAAAAGTTCAATTAAATATCCAGAATAAACAAACTCAGCCAAGAGGCAACAGTGGTCAAGATAAGAAAAGAGACTCAAATCGAGGCCCACGGCGTGAGGCTCCAATGTTCGATAATTACACACCATTGAATACATCGTTGGAAAATGTGTACCTACAGACTTGCAATACTATGCAATACAAGAAGCCGGCTCCGAAGCAATCGTCGGAGAGGCAGATTCAAACGGGGAAGTTCTGTAGATTCCACGAAAGTTATGGCCACAATACCAACGAATGTCGACACTTGCAGGACCTCATCGAGAAGTTGATCAGGGAGAGGAAGTTAGACCAGTTTGTGCGGGCACCGCAATCTGAGGGGGCGGGCCCCTCAAATCAAAATCATGTACAGAATCCAGAAAGAGCGGAAGAACCAGGTCATGTCGGAGGAAGACTGGTAATTAATGTTGTAAGTGATAATCCTCGTCCAGCGAAGCGAAGCTGGGAAGAAATGAAATCATATAACAACTTAGCTAGACGAACAGACTTTGAGTATGATGATAACTTGGACAATAAACTTTCGACCAAACGAAAGAGAGCGATAGTTAACGACATCACTTTTCGAGACAACGATATTGATTATGTCGGAAGCCCGACTACTGACCCACTCGTGATATCGGCACAAGTAGGTCCAGCTTGGATGAAGAGGATACTGATTGACTGCGGGAGCTCTGTGAATATCCTTTTTATACATGCTTATAATCAAATGAGGATGAAAGCCAGGGATTTGGAACCTTGCCAAACTCACCTCCATGGATTCAACGATAGCGCTACCATACCTATTGGGATGGTGAAGTTACCAGTTAAGTTGGGATCCGAGGAACATAGGAGAGTTCGGACATTACAGTTCGCTGTACTGAACATAGTCTCGCCATACAACGCTTTCTTAGGACGACCTGCCCTTGCTGAATTCAGAGCCGTAATTGCCCCGTGGTGCTTAACCTTAAAGTTCCCTACCGTCAACGGAGTTGGAGTCGTCCAGGGCGACCAGGTTGACTTGAGAACAATCATACGCCGAAATCGAGTCGCCCGATTACGCAATGCCGAGGACCGACTTAAAACTTTTGAAAACAATGAGATTGTCCTTAAAAAAGAATACCCGGAATTCCCACACATGAAACCAACATGGAAGGGGTCACACGAGATTAAGCAGGAGCTCGGGGATGGTATATATGAGTTAACGACCGTTGATGGTCTAGCTTCACCAAAGGCCTTGGATAGCGAAAGTCTTCGTCGCTATTGCACATAATAGGCTATGTTTATCTATTTAGTTTAAATTCTGTTTTAGAATTTGTTTCTGCATTTCGAAATTAGAATTTGTAATAAGGCAACTGACTTTGCCACGTTTTCTTATTTCAGCAATAAAATGCCATCTCTTCGGGCCAGAGCTGTGATTCATTAAATACAATGTACAACATCACGATGCACGAAGAGCTAAATTCCATCACACAATGGGATTTATTCAAGTAGGGAGTGGATATGAAGCAATCAACCACTCGCTAAATGAAACCCGAGCTCGGGGGCAAGCCATCACATCCGGCCAGAAACGGGTTGATACACGACAACCCTTTACTCAACTCCGTACTCCCAGAGTGCGAGGCGGAGTATAAACATTTTCCAAAATCCCAGAGTACTCCGAGAGCGCGAGCTGGGTACAAAACTTTTTACTTAACTCCGTACTCCCAGAGTGCGAGGCGGAGTATAAACATTTTCCTAAATCCCAGAGTACTCCGAGAGCGCGAGCTGGGTACAAACTTTTTACTTAACTCCGTACTCCCAGAGTGCGAGGCGGAGTATAAACATTTTCCTAAAATCCCAGAGTACTCCGAGAGCGCGAGCTGGGTACAAACTTTTTACTTAACTCCGTACTCCCAGAGTGCGAGGCGGAGTATAAACATTTTCCTAAAATCCCAGAGTACTCCGAGAGCGCGAGCTGGGTACAAACTTTTTACTTAACTCTGTACTCCCAGAGTGCGAGGCGGAGTATAAACATTCCTTAACTCCGTACTCCCAGAGTGCGAGGCGGAGTATAAACATTCATTCAACTCCATACTCCCAGAGCGCGAGACGGAGTATAAACATTCACAAAACCCCAGAGTACTCCGAGAGCGCGAGCTGGGTATAAATATCAACAAACTCCAGACTCCGAGAGCGCGAGCTGGAGTATAAACATTGCTCAACTCCGTACTCCCGGAGCGCGAGGCGGAGTATAAACATACGTCAACTCCACACTTATCCCTAATACTGGGGGGCAGAACCATAACACATAACAAGTTGAGGACAAAAGGGAATAAATTTTCATTTCCACTATCAACAAAAAGAATCTGATTACAAAGTGTTTAAGAAAAAAATTCTGCTAGTGGGAGCCGAATCCACATCTATACACGGCTATAGAAAAATCAACAAAATGCTACCCTACGCAACAGAGATTTAAAGAAAGAGTTCAATCTTTCTTCTTCCTTATCTTCTTCTTCGGGGTAGCTCCGCCAGATCCGCTGCCTGATTTTCTCCTCACCCGCTTACTCTTTTCAGGCTTGCCCTCCGGCAGCGATATAATGTCAACGTCTTCCTCAGAACTGGAGGCGACGGAAATCCTTCTAGGAGGTCGAGCTGGAGGCATCGGAGTAGTAGCAGGAGGAGGGACAGGAGCAGTTTCAATCACTACAGTACCACCCGGTGAAATCACCATTAACGGGGCAGGCCCGGGTGGATTCATACCAGCATTCCCTGCTGCCATCTCGGCATCAATCTCAGCAATAATGTCGTCCTCACGGGATACTTGGGCCGCATCGGATGTGCCAATAGCTGGCATAGATGAGCTAACGGCCGGAGCAGCCCCACTCACAGCATCGGACGGGTTGACGGAGGGATCGATGGGCTCATTAAGAAGCTCCTCAATCATTTGAGCGCTGAAAGAAAACATATTTGCATCTCCCTCTTCGCCGATCAAGGTAGAAGTCGTTATGGCTTCAGTAAAAACAACCCCTTGTGTTTGATGTGGAACTGATAGAGCAAGAGGCGCAGAAACAACAACTTCAGTCACTGAAATGCGACAAAACGAAGATTGTTAGCCAAGTGTGTTGCTTAAGGTTCTTCACAACTAAACTACGAGAAGCGTTCAAATACCTTCCTTAGTCTGGACCGAAACGTGGGCAGAATCATCGGTGGAAGATAATAACGGTTGGTCAGGATTATATGCAGGAACAGACTGGGGATCTACCGCACCCGTGGTTTTGGGCAGTGTTGGAATTACAGCTTCAACGCTTGCCTCGTGATGCGCGGTCCCCGAGCCTTCACCTGTCTCTAGAGATTGAACACCAAGCTTTTCTTTCGCCATAGAGATCGCCGCCTCATGAAGGACCTTCCTCTCATCCTCGGTGAGCAAACGCATCTCCAACTCAAAGTCGTCAAGTGTTTCATCTGGATGCGCTGCTCTCTTCTCATCCACCAGCCGGGTCCAGGCATTGTACAAGATCATGGAGTCATCTCCCAGCCACGCTAAATTTCTGTGTTCCAGCACATTAGCGTTGTACGTGACTAAGAGATCATCAAACTCAGCATCTAGCCTAGACCTCTCCTCCAAGATCTTTTCTTGAATTTCTGCTTCCGCAGACTTAGCCTTGACCGCCACCGCAGCAAGTTCGGCCCTGAGAGATACTGCTTGGTCGCAAGCCTCTTGAGCAGTGGCGTTTGCATCGTCCTTCTCCTTCACCATTTCAGTAAATTTGGCCTTGATCTCGTTCAGCTCTTTAACGGCTAAGTCTCGCTCAGCTGCAATGGTGGTGTTGCGGTGGCCTATCTCTTCTACCGTGGCGCAGTGTTCCTGTTGCATCCTCGCCAATTTGGCCACGACATCCTCATGTTTCTGAAGTGTTTCAAGTTCTGACTTCCGGGACGTCTCCACTTCGGATTGAAGAACCTGAATGATGCGTTTCTATTTAACAATGTCAGCATCACGTTCAGCAATAATCTTCGCCCGGTCAAAAGCTACTCTAGAAGCCTTTACGGCTGCCTTGTACCACTCCTTATACTGAGCGTAGAAGTCGTGGATATAACTATGAGCAGTGGTCTCAGCGTCCGAAGGAATTCTTTTAAAGTTAGGAGGGAAGACATAGCCATCCATGCAAATTTCAGGGTAGTCATTTTTCATTTGGGCGAGTTTAGCAGCTCCCTCACTTGTCAACTCAGCCGGAGCTTGTTCTATTATAGCGGCTGTTGTCGGTTCCATCCTTGGCCGCTGAGCATCAGGCCGAGAAGACTGCGAAGGCGGCTGCTGCTGATGAGAAGGCCCTGGGAGGTCTACTGGGGCCCTGGGAGGCGGAGGAGAGCGAGATTGGGGTCGGTACTGGTATCCCCGGTCTCTGTCAGAATAATCATAGCCAGAACGGCCACGCGAGTAATCTCTATCTCTATCATAACGTTCTTGACTTGAATAGCCTCGCCCATGATCTCTATCTGTCTCTCTCCTGCGGGAATCGTAAAATGGAGAAGATTGGCGCACGTTCCGAAGCCTATCCAGAGTGGAGCCTCGTCCTGACATCTCACCTGCGATAAGAAAGAATTACGGATTAAGATCCCATAAAGTAGTGTTTACTATGCAAAAGTCATGAAGTGCTGTGGAAGTGTGTGTAAATGTGTAAACCCCCAAACCGACCGGAAGTGTTGACCGCACTTAAAGGAAAGGGCTCGTTCATGTTTAGGACATCTTGACCAACCCAGGATTATGAGAAATCGATATATAATCTGGGATGGGAATATCTTCAAGCCCTTTGAAAATGTCTCTCGAATGAGAAGGGGCGGCCTCAGAAATCATAACTCCGGAAATGGGAGGAGACACATCCACAGATTTCCACCCCTTAGACTTAAGTTTTTTGGAAATGACGGCCTTGCCTTTCCGTCTTTCTCCCGACTCCTCCAAGTTTCCCGAGAGGTCAGCCATCGGCTCCGAATCCGTGTGGGTTCTTTCTTCGTCACTCGCCTCGATTATTCTGATTCCGAGCGACTTCTTCACCTTTCTCTTCTTGGTTTTCTTCTTATCTTCCTTCTTGGAGGCAGGCTTTGCCAATCCCTCGACGACTATACTTTGATTGATATCGATCAAACCAAGAATTCTTAAGTTATAATCGTTCAGCACCGAGTCAATATGTCTCAACTCGCTTGTAACTTCTTGAAGACTTCGGACGATACCCTTGAAACGCCCTCCATCGGGTCTGGAGATAATGGCCGTAAAGGGAATGAAGTGTCAATTTTAATACCAAAGAGCTATTGGTCAAGAAAATAGGTTAAGGCACTTACGTCTAGACAACCATCGCCTAGCGAAACCCGGAGGGCACCGAACATAGAACCACTCGTTCTTGAAATAACTCAGTCGGGTCCAAGCTCCAACTACAACTTGGCAATTCCTAACTGCCTCCAGAAATGTAAAAGACGGGCTATCACCCCTACTCTTGAAGTTAAATATGTGTCTGATCTCGGTGGGCCTTGGCGGGCGAAAGAGACAGTCCATAAATATGACAAAGGCACTGTTCAACAATGCGTGCCCGTTGGGATGAAGTTGCGAAGGAGCAATTCCTAGGTAGGATAGCATCCCTCTGATATATTGATTGAAAGAAGGGAGAGTTCCGGCCGTGCAAGCATGGCGATAGAATGCTGTATATCCTTCAGGCGGATTGTGCGGTCTATTAGCGGCACTGGGCAATAATACGTCACCAAGAGATATGTTATGCTTTAAGCATATTCGTCCCAATAAGGATTCGGAGATGTTAGATTGAACCGAATCAACAGGGTCCTCAACAAATATAGCCTTTGGAAATTCATCTGGAGCTGGATCGATTACATCGGCAGGGATATCGGGAATCTCAAGCACCGGAGGAGTCGAGCTCTGTACCTCTTGTTGTTGGGAGCTCAAAGATTCCATAGTTAACTAACTCATCATAAAGAAATGTTAAGTACATGCAGAGCCCGTGCATTCCCCAGTGTAGAGTGTGTGAGCGTGTCGTGCAGTGCAAGTGTTATGCATTACTTAAGCAAATTTAACAGATTGAAGCAAGATGTCCATACAACATAACTTGGGAATTTGAGAATGAAAATGACCGTCATCGCTGACCGTCACTTCCACACTATCCAAACGCTACGAACCAACTTCAAGTATAAATCAGTTGTATTAATGGTTAAGTCATAGTTCCATCGACGAGCTTCAAAGGAAATTCAAGTTCAAGTCTTTTAGTCAAGTTCGATTATGCAAGGCCGAAGCTCGTCGGAGTCAAGTATGCTAAAGTTCATTAAGTTCATCAGAGAATAACTTGAAACTGGTCGTAGTTCATATGATGGAGCAAGTCAAAAAAGTAATGGTCTCATAGGACGAAGACGTTCGAATCCATCGGCGCGAATTGATGCGGGTCGAATCGATGAAGTTCGGTTCCAGGTGCTTCGAATCCATATGGTTCGACTTGATGCAACATTGGGATAGAGGAACACTTCGAATCCATGATCTACGCATGACTTCGAATCGATCAAAACTGAGATCCTTCGAATCGATCGGAGTATCGCTACTTCGAATCGATTGCCACGAGCCTTCTTTCCTTTTTTCTCTTAAAACCATCGATTCGAAGCTATGCATTCAAAATCGATTCGAATGACTCGTGCTTGGATCGATGCGAAGCAACGGAAGACGACACTCTGATCGATATAACTCGAAAGGTTTCACTCCTCGATTCCATCGAGTCGACCCACTTCGTTCAGATCTCATCACTCCTCGAAATTTTCAGAAGGAAAGACTGAATCAATGCAAAAATTTCTAAGTTCTATTTTTCTCCTCTCGAATCGATCCCTTGAGTACCTGATTTTACTACGAATGAAAGCATGAAGGGGATCGATCGTTTCGAGGGAAGCACGTTTGTCCTGGCCTTGGAGAAGTCGATTCGAAGAAACAGCTGAAGCAATGGTAAAAAGTAAAAAGTGAGAAGTGAATAGTACCCCGGTATATATAGGAGAAATAAGACGATTCGCCTCCCGGTACAACTGACCGGCTTTAACAGGTAAGGGCATCGACTCACTTCGTTACGGCGACTTTGAATCGATTATAACCCACCACTTCGAATCCATCTCCTGCGAATCTTCTTGCACGATCGAATCCATCTCAACAACATCGATGCGAGACAACATCGACTCGAAGCACGAACCCCACGAACCATCGTTTCGAAAGGACATCGGTTCGAGCATTCACGACTTCGACTCCACCAACTCAGAGAACTTCGAATCCACACAGTATCGATTCGAAGAACCATCGATTCGAAGCAGTCAACAGAAGATGAACCTGGGTCACTATGCCCCATCGATTCGAAGTGTCTACTTCGAAACCATCAACTCGAAGCGGATCCAGAAACATTGCTTCGCATCCATCAAATACCATCGATCAAATGGACGAATTGTTTCAATATGAAAAATTGCTTGTCCACTCTTTATACCGATTCAGGAGAGGATCAATACAAGAGGATGATCATAGGCAATCATAAAAGCGATGTTTTAACCCGAGTTTCAAACCGGTCCAGGAGAGGACCGATGCAGATTTCGATAGCAAACCGAACTGACAACGACTTGCGATCACGCAACGTTAACCAAAGTCAAGATAATACACGTATGCACGTATTTCTGACTAATGTTTGGTCTTTATCATTTACAGGGATCAAATGTTCATCTCGTCATGAATCAAAAACCTAACAGCCAGTCACAATTATACAACGGTCGATTACTGCGATACAGAATGCGACTTTCGGTAAAGCATGTCGTAGCTGTCCAGTGAGAGATTGCAACTCTTCAAAGCACGTCATGTTTACACAAGACGTACTTTGGGGGGAAAATGTTATCCCGCCTTTTGGCAAGGCCGTGACACCAAGGACTTGACTAGAGACCGGTGACAGATCGTCTCGGAAATCAGTTAACACACAAGGATCGCTATGGATATCGATGAAATTTGTCCGAGTCTAGATCGGGCTGCAATCGATAAGGCGCGTCAAACAGAGTAGTAGAAACCAACGTTCCAAGTTTTAGGACGATCCGAGTTCGTATGCTCAAGATATCGCCAAAAGGAAATGGATGAAATAGGCTAGGCTCGAATCCATGAGGAAAGGTTGGTTCGAATCGATCAGAAGAGCATTGCATCGAATCCATCATGTTCGACTCCATCTACTTCGTATCCATAAGAGCTACAGGTCTTCGACTCCATCGAAACAAATTCCTTCGAAATCACAGAGGCAAATCACTTCGAATCCATCCGGTGTCGCTGGTTCGAATCCATCCTTAAAAGGTAACTTCGTATCGATCGCCTATTGTTTTCCAACAATCGATACGAACGAAGCACACTGGAACCATCCTATGCCTGGCATTCGAATCCATACGGTTTGAACGACTTCGAATCGATCAACAAGTATGTACCATTATCGATTCGAACGCACCTTGCCTCGAATCCATTCCCACCTTCGAATCCAAACATCTTGAATCCACCACAGCTAAAACCAAGGGTTCGACCCAGTAAAACTCGGAGAAAAAAGAGGAATTGACCCGAAGCACGCACACCACGTCAGTGCCTTAACGTACAGAAGCTTGCATTCGACCATATCGATTCGAACCAGTTCGATTCGAACGAATCCATGGGACGAAGGACACAAAAATCTTCAACTTGAATCGATCATAACTCGAGTTCTACAAGTCCAAATGCCATGAAATTTTCACAGAAGCTTAAACACATGATGAAGAATGTTCACACCAAATTTCAGCTCGATTGGATGATTTCTTGCTCGATTCAAACCAAGGGTCGAATCGATCCCAAAGTGGGCCCGGATCTCCAGATTTTGGCCATGTGGGCCCCCTGACGTACCAGAATTGGTCTCCCCTCATTTTAAGCGAAATATCAGCCTCCTACACCTATAAATAGAGCCCCTAGTCATTCAGAAAAGGGGTCGGATAATTCTAAGTACTGTAGAGCGCCCAGATTCTGCCAGATCTACTCCAGAACACTGCCGCTGCTTTAGATTGAGACTTAACTTAGAAATTCAGTTGTATTACATTATAAACTACTGTACCTTCAACTATCGAGCAATAAAATCATCAAACTTCATAGTGGACGTAGGCAAAACGCCGAACCACTCTAAATCGCTTGTCTTTGCAATTTACTTTCCGTTATTTGGAGTTTTTGTTAGAATATCCACAGTTTTAATTTTCATTCTTCACTTTTATCTCTTCAAAAACTTCCGAAGAGTGTTGTGCCCATTTTTGGTACAAACAATGGTCAATGATTAGGCAGTCCGCCACAACTACTTCAAGTCGTGCTTTCGAATAACCTTTTGTGTTTGAGGTAGGATTTGATGTGTAGATGAACAAATCATGTCCACTCTAGACAGATTCCGGCGTCACTGAGTTTCAGGAGGGGCATCTGTATTTTGTCGAACTTTGTTCTATGACTCGATTTGAGTGGATGATCAGGCCATACCCATTCCAAGCCTTGCTTTGGTCTCCGAGTCAAACGTGGAGGTCGATGAATGGATGGTTGGTCATGTTGACTTTGTATTGGGCTCTGATCGTGATGAACTTCTCAATATTTAGTCCATAGCCCCAAATCAAAGGCATATGGTTGATGATGAGCGATTGAATTATGCTCGTCCAGATGTAACTCCACACGTCCGATCATGGTCTGCGTAGATTGGTTGGCAACCAAATCTGAGTACCTGGTCACCTGCATCGTTTTGAAAGTATTTTAGTTCAAGCTAATCGTAGTTCATAGAACAATTGAAATAGAGATGGAAATGGAAATAATTCAAAGAAGATTATGGTAAATCTCATTGATATGTGAAGTAGCATCGTGTGCTCGCTATTCGACTCCGCCCCTGGCTCCTTTCAAAGGGATGTCGGCCGTCAACCGTCCAATTGATAATCATAGCCCTTTATTAATAGGCATCGGATATTCGCTGCCCGCCATTCTGCAGGACTTGTACATACTATTGACACTTTCCTTTCCAGGTCATCTTTTCGATCACACCTCGGAGGTGTTTGTAATCGCCCGTGTTAGGATCAGTGAGCATCTGGGAATATACAACATTCCCCTGATTTTTTTAAGACTTTGGTGTACTCTCTCAAGGTTGGTTTCCAGTACCACTCCGAGTCATGAGTCTTCAAGTAGAGGTTGTCAATTAAATCTTTCAAAGAGCATATGAGCTGAATTCTGAAGTCTTGTTTCGGCTACTGGGATCTACATCCTTAGCCAACGGGCCTTCATTGTTATTTTTCTTAGTCTGCTCCACTCCTCCTCACTTTAGTTTTGATTTATTTTGTAAAAGAGACGATCCATAGTCGTAGGAGGCTCTTTAGCTAACTATCTGCCAAAATATATCTGGAGGTTGACTTTCCTCAAACACGATCAGTATGATACCCTTGTTACTATTTGGAATAAATTGCTTAAAGCATTAGTTTGCTTGGAGTCACTAAATTCGAAGTGCTGGGTCAGTGAAGAATGGTGCTTGGAGTCATCTTGGCGTTTGCTAGAGTCATATCATCTATGTTCTCCAACCTTTGGGAGTACCGCTTGAATAGCGGTTGCTTGTCCGTTCCCTTGATGCCGTTCATAAGCTGCCGCTAGATCCTCTATGCCCTGGTTGATCATGGGATGTCAAGGAAGTGGATAGAATGTTCCTTTATTAAATTGAGTTTTGAATTCACTATCCGGAGGCACTACGCTGCGGCCAGGAATTTTTTTTAGCCTCTTTTTTGAAAATTTGGGTCGTACCCGAAATTTTTTTTTTTGAAAATAGGGGTCGTATAAGGGACCGGTGTAACTTAATTCCAGAGGTGTTCGGCATTCGTTCTCGTTCGGCACAACCGAGTCGTTCGGCATACAATAACGTTCGGCATTACAGAGGTGCTCGACATTCATTCTTGTTCGGCACAACCGAGTCATTCGGCATACAATACTGTTCGACATTACAGAGGTGTTCGACATAGAGGTATGGATCGGCCTGGAAGAGTGTTCGGCCTAGAGGTAAGGTCGGCCTGGAAGGGCGTTCGGCCTAGAGTTATGGTCGGTCTGGAAGGGCGTTCGGCCTAAAGGTATGTTCGGCCAAAGCTGTTCGGCCAAGGCTGTTCGGCATAGTAGATCGGCCTGGAGTGGTTCGGCCAAAGCTGTTCGGCCAAGACTGTTCGGCATGTAAGATTGTGTAGAGATGTAAGTGATGAAGTTAAATTAAACAAGGAAGAATATGCTAATTTAAATGCAGAAAGTAAGAACACCAAATTTATAGTGGTTCAGCGTAATTGCCTACGTCCACTTTGAGGTTAAACTTTATTGATCTTCTTAATAGTTGATTACAAATACAATTCGTGAATCAAATGCTTGAATGAAGTTGTTAAGTAGAGAAGATGAGTCTCAAAAATGGCAGAGTCTCCCTAGTGTTCTCCAAAAAGGATCCATTTCATTGTGCCCCTGCCCTTCTATTTATAGAGGAAGATGGGTTGGACTTCCTTCATGGGCTTAGGAACAAGGTGCCTCTGCCCATAGTGGGTGAATCTGCGCACCAGGCTAGGCAGGCCGAATGCTCTTGCTTTATTGTGGGCCTGACAACTTGCTACCACCTCCAGTCTCTCCTTGATCAGAATCTTGTCTAGTGCTAATGATAATTTCTTCAACCGTCGTTTTGTAACCGGGCCAAGATGCCGGTTAACAGCAGTCATAGGGAGGATTCCTTCAAAAGTTAAGATATGTTCCGAATTATATAAATACCTTTCGAAGGAGTCCCCCCGAAGGGTTTAACCTCAATGATTACGTGGTGAATCCCTTCGAAGGACTAGTTTCCTTCGAAAGTGTTCAGAACATAACATGTATATATTAAGTAAAAAGTGGATTCAATATGTCATGGAATCTTATTTTGGATAAACAACGTAAGCCCAATTGACTCAATAATGTTGATGTATCATAACCACGTTGCTTTAGTGCGGCATGGGCTTTGGACATGATAATAATATGCTTTAAAGTCAAGATATCCAAATAAACTCCAGGGCGTAGCGTATGCCAAACAAAAGGTAAGAAGATAAGTGTGTATCATGTGCAATTGGTCATTAGATAAGCTAATGGCCGAATTGATCATCCTCATATTCGAAATCAATATCATATCCATGTATCCTCTCATTTTCATTTCGTATGAAAGGATTACAAGTAGTAGAATTTTTCCCCAATTTTATCTTGGGTTACAAGAATTTGATTTGGCTAAGAAATGAAAATAAAATCAAAGTATTCAAAAATTGGTCCCCGACTTGGACCCCTAGGATCGTATTTATGGATGCGGATTGGACCCTTCCGCACCCATCCTTTTAAAGTTGTCGAATGGTCTCTCTTCTGACCTTTTGCATCCATCCTTTAGCCTTCATCTTTCAACTTCTGTAGTCTCAAAGTTGCAAGTAGGTATTTGGGTCTTTTGTTATGCTTGGATTAACCCTTCCGTCTCTATCAAAAGTATACTAACAATGGGTATTGTTCCGATATTCACCAATACTACTTTTGAGTACTCCTCGAGCCTTTCGACACCTTCGAAGGGTATGCTTCTTTTAGTGCCAAATGGGTCAAGGTTCCTCAATGTGCTGTTTGAATATAAGTGGAAGCACTTCTGACTTCTTTATCACCTTCGAAGCCTCTCCTTTGTTGTTAAGGTCTAATGTAAACATGATAGCTGACTGTTAGAATGAGTAAGGAAGGGCATTTGGATGGTTTAGAAAGGATTTAATGGTTGCGGAATGATCATTGTGAAAGGTCGATTGAGGACGCTTAGTTGTGGATGGTGGCTTTCGAAAGTATTCCTGTTGATCAATATGGAAGCCCCCATCCTCTAGTGCTTGAGGAAGCAATACTGGTCACATGTGAAGTTTCCCTTATATTTTCGGAAGGGTTCAACCGATTCGAAAGGCTTATCTACGCTTTTGAAAGGGATGCTTTGGTAAAATACTCCTCTGTGTAAGGTAAACAGTGGCGAAACCAACTGTTTCGAAAGGTTTGATAAATGTGCGGAAGTCTGTTATCTGATACCTTTGAAAGGTGCTTTTAACACATACGAAACTCCTTTATGCATACGGAACCAACTATTTTAGAAGGATCAACTTAAGCGAAAGGATAGCTTCAACTCCTTCTGACTTCTTCGGATGCCCATACTCCATCTAATATTTGCAGAAGCATCAAATGCTTGTCACAACGATCCAATCTCTTCGAAAGCTACTTCAATGCTTTCAAAACCCCGCTTTTGGACCATGGAGGAACCCCACTCTTTAATTCTTGCGAAGCTTTTACAATGCTTTCGTAGGCTTTCTTTTATTCCTACATTCTTGAGTAAGCTTTATGGTTAACAAGGTGATTTGCTAGAGACATTCAAATCTACATTTTTGGGAAGAGAAATTGGGACTTTTCCATTCATTCTCGGATTTACCACGATTTGCATGCAAAACTTGGTTTTTAGGCATTTGTGAGTAATTTGTCATATCACACCTTATTATATATGAATCCATAGATTTAACATGTTTTGGATCCATTTTTGAAGTCAAAAATGTAATTTTATGCTGTTTTAAAACCTGGCCTGAAGTAAAACCAAGAATAAAATGATTTTAGTTGTTCTAATCATGTATTTGGATGTATGATTGCCTCTATGGATGTTAGGCTATGTTATACCTGCATTATCTTATGATTGCCATGTTTTATTATATGTTTTGCATCCTTGAATGTTGATTGATGTGTGTCTGGTGTTTGTGTCTATGCTTGAATGGTTTAAAACACTCATCGAAGCGAATTTGATGTATGAATGGTAGAATTGGACTTTAATTGATAGGCTCTAGGATGTTAGTGGTCCTATCAATGCATAGGGAATGCACATGGGTCAAAGAAAGGAGCGCAGTGATGAAATTGACTTCAAAACTGGAATTTGGAGAAACATTGGTATTTCTGTTCGGTAGCATTTGTTTGGGGGGTTGTTGGCTCGGGTGCAACTTCGGGTTCGATGTAGATTTGCTCAAGGGTGCTCTACGTCGGCTATAGAGAGAACCCAGACAACAAATTATGTCCTGTGGTCTTGACATTCGTGGGCTGGGCAGAAGAACTTGTTAGGGGTGGTGGTGTCTGCTTCAGATTCGACATCAAGTTAGGAAGGCTTTGGCTTCTGGACTAGACAGAGGGTTCGCCAAGCAAGGGAATGAAGTGATGAATTTTTGGGTTGCTTAGGGTTTGGAATAGTGTTGCTTTGGGTTTTTGGGAAGGTGACTTTTGTTCAGTTATGAGTTAACCCGAGCAGAAACTTAGGGTTTGGAATTTTTTTTCATTGAGAGGCAACGCTTCGGGGACACATCATGGCATGTTCTAGGGGTCTTGTGAGTGACATGGACTGGGATAGATGACTCTAAACGACTTAGGATGGCCTTGGACTTTGTATGACAACAAAAGAAGTGATAATGTGACACTTTGGCACAACAACGTCAGAACTTTAGTATAATGGCTCTACGACTTACGATGGGTGCCTTAAAGTGTTCCGATGACGACGACTTAACAATGGAAGTCGTGATTGTGAACCATAAGAATAAGTTCACTGATGAGGACTTGTTAGTAGAATTAGCGATTGTGTTCTACTATGGAGATAGTCAGGATGAAATAACAATTGAGTTCTACTATAGAGACGCGTGCAAAGGGATCATTGATGTTTGTACCAAAATTGGGCACAACACTCTTTGGTAGTTTTTGAAGAGATAAAGTGAAGAAATTAAATGTAAAAAGAGGATTATCTAACAAAAACTCCAAATTTTAGAAATGAGAATAATTTAAATGCACAGAGACACAAGGATTTAGAGTGGTTCGGCGTATCGCCTACGTCCACTATGAAGTTGATAGCTTTATTGATCTTTCTTTGAAGATTACAAGTGAATTCAATGAATTACAACATGTAAATATGATTTGCAGCAGTGAATTTCGTTGTTGGCAGCAGCTTATGGAGTTCAGATCTGGATCCGGCAGAGTCTGGGCGTTGGAGAATTCAAAGGAGAAGAAGCCCTTTTTCTGTATGCCCTGGGGCTCTATTTATAGGTGTAGGAGGCTGGTATTTCGCTCAGATCCTGGGAGACCCTCTCTGGCATGTGACCAGGCCCGCGCGCCCAAGCCCGTGAAGTTTCGGCCCGGTCCGTGATCGATACGAACAGATTTTGTATCGATCAAGATTTCATCCAATGGAGTCAAAATTTGGCGTGGACATTCTTTAGCATGTACCTAACCTTCTGTGAAAATTTTATAGCATTTGGACTTGTAGATTAGGAGATATGACCGATACGAAATGGGATTCTCGGTTGGCTATTTTGTTCGACTCCCTCATTTCGACTCGCTCTTGTTCGACTCGGTTCTGTTTGATTCGATGACGTGGCGTTTATTCGTATCGACTGCAGTGCCTTGCTTCGCATTGATGGACACGAAGTGGAGCAAGTCAAAGTGGAGCAAGTCGAACAGTGGTTCTCTGATGGACGCGAAGTGGAGCGAGTCGAAGTGGAGCGAGTCGAACAGTGGAGCGAGTCGAAGTGGAGCGAGTCGAATAGTGGTTAGTTTTCATCCAATTTTGTATTGTTCGTAACTTGAACATACGAGCTTGGATTGACTTGAAATTTGGAACGATGGCTCTCATAGCTTCGCTTGTCGTGTCATATCAATTTTGGCTTGATCCGGGCTCGGACAAAATTCGTCGATATCCATAGTGAACCTGCGTATAATCGATTTTCTAAACGAACTGTCTTTGGTTTCTAGTCAAGTTCTTGGTGTCACGGCCTTGCCAAAAGGCGGGATAACAATTGAGAATTTGGAGGTTTCTAGTATGCTCGTACAAAAGGGGTACGTAGGGACGCCTACTAGGATAATGGTTGCGTCTAGTTCTTACGACTGTGGCTTACCTTGGACTTTTGTGATTGTGAGTCTGGTTCCTCGCCTTATCAAGTGCATGAATTCGAGCACAAAGAAACTGGGATTTGATTGATTCTCTAGTTTGTATTTTTCCATATAAGTTATCATATATCCAACATACACGAGTAATGGTCAGGATTATTTGATGGATGTTATATTTTCCATTGTTGTTTATCACTCTAGGGTGCCACATGATTAGGTATTTTTGACCATATACCTTAACATAGGGTATTGTACTTTGACTGCAATACTCTTATATGATGATGATATATTATCACATATCGATTGTTATGTGCTAACTCTTTGGATGCAAGGATAGGTCAGGTATGATTCTTCGTATCTTATGCCCTTATTACTATATACGATTTTACAATATTTTGAGAAGATGTATCACTTACACCGGACTGTTAACCGATTCGAGGTTTTATGCCTTTCCTCTTATTATCTCAGGCACCCTTAAATGAGTAGATTAGGGATAACAAGTCTGGATGGCGCATGGAGCTGTATAGCGCATGAAGTTGTATGGCGCATGGAGCATGAGAAAAAGGTTACACTTTCAATACCTATACTTTGGAGCTTACTAACACTTATATTCTATTGTGCGATACTATGGAGTTATATCGGTACTTGTGTTTTGAGAGATAGTTATAGAGTTTTTTTTGGAGAGTTTGGATGTATAAACTCTTTTATTTTCAGTTTTGTATAATCTATGAACTTGTTGCACTCTAATGTTCTTATTTATGGTTCATTTGATTATATTATTATTTCTTCTATTTTACATCGATGTTATTATTATATTTTATCTATACATTATGAGATGTTCTATAGGTTTTGTGTTTGGATTTTTGTTAATTTACATGCTTAACTATCGCTTTCCATCAGCTGGGTACATCCATAGCGCACTCTATAGGTATATCGGGTACCGAAGTTAGGGCGATCGTCACATGAGTGATTTTGGAGGTGAATCGATATGGATTTGGATGATATGGTTATGGTTCGTAGCAGAGATAGGATCAAATGGCGCTGGAATGGTCATGTTTAATGCTTTGAAGAAGGAGATATCAGAGTTGAATGGAAAGATCACCAATGGTGAACTTTTTGACGATCTAACCTTGGGGGAAACCATCGATATGGGTTTGTTCATCTCGGTAAGCAGAGTTTGGAAACATAGATCACTTGTGCCATAGGTGAATGTGGTGGTGTCAGAGAGCTTTGAAAGAGAGAAAAAATATATGGGTCCACGTTCTTTCCTCTATACCGATAGTGGGTGTGGCGGTCGCGGGTGGCCGTAGGTGATGGCCATGATGGCAACAACGACCTTTGGTGTGCGGCGATCCATGTAATAATGCGACGGTGTTAGATGGTGCAGTGTTGAGGGGTTGGAAGTCACGATGATGACAATGTTTTCATGGCCACAACTTAATCTTGGGTTTGTCGGAGTTGACCAGAGGTGATGAGAGGTGTGGCAGCATTGAGTGTTCGGGCCAAGGTGCAGCAGGTGGCACGAGCAGTAGTGAGCAAAAGCATGGTGCGTGGATGGGTTGTCATGCGTGAATGTATTTGTGTGCATGCTACTACAGGATTGAAAATGGGAGGGAGAAGATGATTATTAAGGTAATTAGTGAAATTAATAATTAATTTGATTAATGATTTAGTTAACTAATTATGTATAAGTCACTGTTTTACATAATTCATACATTTTGCATACGAGGTCCGATTTGGATGCAGTTTCCTAGATTGTGCTCGTATTGGAGCCCTCTGCGACTTAGATTAGGATTTAGTAGCTTTTATTAAGGTGAGTGATTATGTCTCTCACTATACTATGGATGCTAATATAGTATTAAACGTATTTTTTTAATTATTTCAATTAAAACGTGTTTATGATAAATCAAAATTTAATAATGATTTTAAATATGTTATAAATATTAAATATGGATTTTAACTAATTTTTGGATGTCTGTTCATATCGTTAGTCATTGTTGACTAGAGACAGCTATGAATGTTAAAAATGTTTTATCTTTTGGAATATATTGATTGGTATGATGTGTGTATGATGTTTTGTGCTTGAAATACATTGTTCTATATTTATTTGATTTATTTAAGTGTTAGGAGTGGTTGATATTCTATAAGGGAAAACTGATTGGTGGTGCAACACTCGAACGGTTTTACTTTGACCATATGAAAAGGAAACTCTAGGATTACGTTGTTTTCACTTTAGGGTTTGTGATGCACGGTGGCACAACATAAACTACTACTTTAGGGCTCTTATTTGGAGACTTTGGGCTACCTAGGAGATTAGCCACGCACTTCGGGGCCTACCTAAGGATTTTAATAGTGGACTTTAGGACTTAAAGGTGACGACTCTACGATTCTTGATGGGCATCCATAGATGTTCCAAGCTTCGATGCGTTGAGCTAATGACTATTGATAATTGAGTGAAGCACTGGAATGGGTATCCAGTTAAGGAGTAAGAGTTCTAATTCGAGTTTGTAAATGTATTACTTTGGGATAGACACGATGGAGATTATGTGACTTTATGCAGTGTCCAGTAATTCTGAATGATGACGAATCGATGTTGAGAAGCGTACCCTAGGGTAGTCTGAGTGCACCGTATTATAGGACAATTGAGTGGTCCATCTCACCTTTCCATCTCAGTGCAGACGAGCTTTAGTATTGAGTACCTATGACTTTTGAGTTGTCGATGACCATTTAAGTGGGTCATAGGGGCTTTGTTCGTGCATCTGAGAGTGTGATGGTTTCTTTGATTGCCTTATGTGCTTTGACTGATGTATTCTCCTTGGTTGATGTATTCGCCTTGAGTGATGTGCGATTGTAATGGATGTCATGTGATATTGCTGTGATAGACAACCCGACACCCCATCTTATACTCTGAGTATTAGTACACCTTAATATGATAGCTTATGGGATGACCGCCGTATACCTCCGACATCAATATTATACTAGTAGTGTGCTGCTGCCATGCTTGGTCGATATAGGACGATCATCAAGGTTGAAAATGAAAAAAAATACAGCATATAACCTGTCATATATCTCATAACGCATGTATAAAATATAATATCACATATATAAAATAGGAAAGACAGTAATAATAATGTGAACTAGTCATCAAACTATAAGATCCATATAATTGTACATCAATAGTCGTAAAGTTTATACAACAGAAAAAACTCAACAACTATCTCTAATACAACCAAATTAGCAGTTACCGCTAAGGCTCTCTAGTGTTACACAGCGGAATAAGCATATTAATCCATATAGGTATATACTATGAGACAGCTTCATCCAGTTCGTCCTACACGCGACTTCTGTGTAATCTAGACGTATTATATAGTCTACTCAAGAGTACCCAAATAATAAGAAGCAAAGCATAAAACCTTGGGTCAGACAACAGTCTAGTTTGAGCGGTAAATAAATCTCAAAATATTGTACAGGTAAATATAGTAAGGAACAAATGTATACGAATCTACCTGACATGTCCCTCACGCTTTGAATAGAATGGAATGGTGGATGTCCAGAAATACCTATCTCCAATGATATCCACGAGTGATAGCCTACTAAAGAAAGCAACCAATGCAACCATAACATCCATTAAGCAATATTCACTATCACTCACCCTCATGCTTTGAATATATGATAGCTTGTATGGTCCCCATGCCAGGGACTAATGGAAATCCCAGTTTTCATTGTACCCTCATATCACGCAACCTAAAGCTCAATACGTGTCCCGTAGCCTAAAGTTAGACACTAGACCTAAAGCAATCGGTCTAGGGTATACATACCCCTCCGTTGATCCATGGACGTCCCCACTTACAATACCCCTCCTTGGAGTACAACAAAAAACACTCCGAGCATCAATGATTCCTTAGCACATATACATCCGAGCTCATCTTTGCTTCATTTAGATCTGACCCTTGCTCTTGCTCAATTCAGTTTTCCATTATCCAGGAACCCCTACGTTCCTTATTCTACACCTCTCTCATTTGACGAGTCGCTATCTTCGATACTACTTCCCCCACGAGTCATAAACTGAAGATTCATAGATTTCATCATGCTATTACATCACCATCCAACCTAATGCGAACGAGCTAATACCTCCGGCATGATATACAGAACCTCTACTTCACTTCACAGAAGTTCCACCATCACTGGACCAATCCAAACAACTTGGTACCAACATAAACAAGTCGGTTTCGACTTGTTTACTTGGCCAATTGTTGGCTAACTCTTCTTCCTCGACTTTAGTACTTACTTCCTGATGCTTCAGACCCCTATCCATTCTTCAAAACAAATCAGTCCCGTCTCATAGCATTTAACTTCAAGTTCTAGAAACAAGTCATCATCTTCCTACACTTAACCCATTTCTTACATCTTGCCATAGGCAACCTCCGTTAGCCATGCTCAATCACCCCATGCCAACCACCGACATGTTTGACCAATACAAACAACTCGGTACCAACATAAACAAGTTGGTACAAACTTGTCTCCTTAGTGAATTAGGACATGTGACTTGAACCCCAAGCTCTTTCCATACTCCAGAGCCTCCCCTCCAATTTTCGTCGAATTCCGATCATCTTTCCCTCTGATTTGCCAAATTCACCAACCTATCTTCTTAAACATTCAAAACACTGACAAACAACATCAAAGCACAACATACAAACATAGAATAACATGCATATACATTCGGTTCAACAAGCAATAAATAACAGTGTGATAAATAAACTAATTCTAATCTAGACACATTACATGCACATATGAACATGAATAAGAAGAATTTCCAAATCATTCATTTTAAAACCATTTCTAAGACTCACCAATTTAGGTTACAAACATATAATAACATGCAACTAAAGTTAGAAAAGGTTTTAAGGCCAAAATTCATGTTAAAAACATATCATTCTACCAAATAAACATTTATAGGATAGTGGTAAGTCATAAACCACTCACCAATTACAAAATTCAACCGATTTGAGTCTGATCCAAAGTGGGCAGCAATGAAAAGCAATCCGAATCAACCAAAATGATGATCTCTATCTTTTAATCAATGATCTACTCACTAATCTTTAGTTTGATTTAGAGAGTAATTTGGGTGATTTTGGATGGATCTAGGATTAATGGGGGTTTAGATGTGATTTGGAAGAGAGGTAAAACTTTTAATTTGACTCATACACCCCTTATTTATAGTAATCTCGAATTAGACTAATCTGCCTAATATGGGCTTAATTAATTACACACAAATTCTGACCAACAACTATTTAAAGTTAAAAAAAGGATTACTTCCTAACCATAATTCCATTTTTCTATTTTGACCACTCTACGAAATGGGAAACCATCATCCTGAAGCAATGAAACTAGTTTGAGATCCTATTTCAACTCTTATCACAAGTTATAGCCCAAACAAAATTTCCATGGTCAATATTATCACATAGAAATTTGTAAAAATCATAGGTGCATAAAATGTCTTTAATAGTCATATCCCAAAATTATAGAATCATACGACTTCATATGTGAAATAAAAATATTTTACGATCCTTCGATATGTAGAATACAAGTTGTTACATTCCCCCCCACCTCCGCCCCCTAGGAATTTCGTCCCTGAAATCCTTAAACAAGCCAAAATATAAGCAACCATAGTTATCCTGCATGCCTACCAATCATAAGAAACCAACAAACATCTCAAACAAGCAGCCATGCAATCAATAGTATAAGTGAAATTACCTTAACATGCAGAATACTAACCTATATAATATATAATGGTGAAAGTAGATACGATAAATGGTGGATCTAACCATTCAAGGAGCTCCAGACATGTAGTCCTCATGCTCTCCTTGGTCTCCCATGTACAATTGTCATCACTTTTGCTCCATTGTACCTTCACTAGCTTCACCGACTTTCTTCTAAGCTATTTCGTATCATACCCAACTGACGAAGCGTTCTATGAGATATAGAACCCTCTGCTTCTACCTCAACATCTTATAGCCGATCTAGTGTAATTATCATGCCTGAGTCATGCACAAAATTCCGTAGATAAGATACATGAATAACGTTGTACATGCTCGCCATTTTCTGAGGTAAGTCGACCTTATATGCTAACTTTCCTATCCTCTCAACTATCGGAAAAGGACCTACGAATCTTGGTGCCAACTTTTCCTTTCTACCGAATCGAACAACAACATTCTTTAGATGAGAAACCTTCACAGATACCATATCTTCGACAAAAAAACTATAAATCTCGTCGTCTCTAATCCACGTAGCTTTTCTGTCGATCTGATTAGCATTCATTCATTGCCGAATGATCTCAGTCTTTTCTGAAGTCTCTCAAACCATATCTGGCCCAAGTATCAGTTTCTCACCTGCTTCTTACCAATATGAAGGAGCATTATACGGTCGACCATATAATGCTTTATATGGAGCTATGCCAATACTCGACCAATAACTGTTGTTGTATGCAAACTCAACCAGATGTAGATGGTCATCCCATGATCCTCCAAATTCTATAATGCATGCTCTCCAGAGATCTTCCAATATACGATTTACTCTTTTGGCTTGCCCATCCGTTTGCGGGTGATAAGTTGTACTAAGGTGCAGCTCGGTCCCTAACATCCCTTTTAAGCTCTTCCAAAACCCATTGGTGAACAACGGCTCTCGTCGCTCATAATGCTCTTTGGCACACCATGAAATCATACTACCCATTTTACATACAACTCTACCAATTTGGATGTTGTTCTACTTGACTTGATGGGTATAAATCTTGCACTCTTGGTCAGCCGATCAACTACGACGCAAATGCTATTGTACCCTGCTCGAGTCCTCGAAAGTCCATTTATAAAATCCATCAATACCAGCTCCCATTTCCACTCAGGAATCTCTAATGATTGCAATAACCCACTAGTTTTCTTCTGCTCTACCTTACCAATTGGCAGTTCATACACTTCAAGATGAATGCCCCAACATCCCTCTTCATGCCTTCATAATAATAAATTTACTTTATATCTCGGTACATCTTATTACTACCGGGATGAATAGTCAAGTTAGAATGATGACACTTTTGTAATACTTTATTTCTTAATCCATCAACATTGGGAACAAATAATCTTCCATCCTTACGAAGCCAATCTTCTCGGTCAAGTTTGTATTGCTTTTTGTCTTCAGATTCTATTCCTTCAATTCTTGCTATGATCCCCTCTAGCCTAGCCTCTCGCTTCTGACTAGTACCGATCCTTTCAATTAAAGTAGGTTAGATCGACAAACTTGCCAACATCTCTAGTTACAACTCGTAATGAGGCCTAAAACCATATCCAATATACTCAATCTGCTTTCATTCCAAGAACATTGCTCCCATACTAACATGCCTTTATACTCAATGCACTAGCGATTGCATTTTCTTTACTCGATGTATAGGAAATACTAAAATCATAGAAGGCTAAGAACTCCAATCACCATTGCCGACGAAGGTTGGGATCCTTCTGAGAGAAAAGATACTTGAAGGATTTATGGTCCGTAAACAGCTCAAACCTTTCCCCTAGAAAATAATGCCTCCACATTTTCAAAGAAAAAATTATCGTCATCAATTTAAAATCATGAGTCGGATAATTCGTTTCATGCGGTTTTAATTGTCAACTAGCATAGGCAACAACTTATCGCTTTCGCATTAATACCGCACCCAATCCAGTACCACGGGCGTCTGTATATACTGTTAATTCCTCATTTTCGCTTGGAATGGTCAACACTGGTGCACTCGTCAACCTCTCTTCCAGAATTACAAAAGCATGCTCACACTTTGCATCCCATACAAAAGTCGGATTCTTCTTCGTCAACTTATTCGATGGTGCTGCTATCCTTGAGAAGTCCTCGATGAAGCGTCTGTGTATCCTGCCAATCCTAGGAATCTCCTCTCATCCGTAGCATTCTTGGGCTGGTTCCAAATGTCCGGAAGCCAACTTTTTGGCATTCCACTAATTGCAATGGTAATGGAATTCCACATCTCCTAGTTGACTTCCAACAGCTTTATGGAATTTCTATTGCCACTACCATTCCACATCTAGTGCTAATCACTACGTTCACCCTTCTACATCTCCAATTGTCACAATTAGCTTCTCGCAATTCATTAATGCCGCATAATTCTTAAGCCAGTCCATTCCAAAGATAATCCCGAACGCAACATAATACAAGACAAAGCAATAATAAACAAAATAGCATCCATGACTCGATAACACTAGCCCACGACAAACCATGCAAAGGCTAGTAGAGCCTCCAATAGGGTTCATTATGATCAAGGGCCGGTTTACTATCCCATGTCTCAATCCCAATCTTTCCACAAGGCCACTATATATGAGTGAATGTGAAGCCCCAGTATCAAACAAAGCTCGAATAGGAACATTACCAATAGAAAGTATACCTTGAATTACGACTCCCTTTCCCTTCTCCTTCGTCGAGGGAGCACTCAACGAAGTTGAGATTGCACCCAAAGCATACGCTTTCACAACCTGCTTATCTTTCACTGGTTCTGGACAATCCTTCTTTAAATGCCTAGGCTTATCACAATTGCAGCACTTTCTCTTGTCGCTCAGTTTGCAGTCTTTAATCAGGTGACCCTTCTCCTTGCACCCATAGCAAGTACGTCCCCATTTACCTTTTTAAGACCATTCTTTCCTTGAAACTGCTCCCTTTTTCTATTCCACTTCTTCTTGCCTCCACCATTTTGGTGCAATTTTGGCTCTTCCTTCTCTGTGGAAAAAACAATAGTTGTCCTAGCCTAAGGATATAAATTCTCATAACGAAGTACTTTCTCTACATGCTTCCCAAACAGCTCATCAATATGGTCTCCCAATTTCTCTCTAAGATAGTCATCCTAACCAACGATGAACTTCTCATTCTTCCTCATTGAAATGTCGATGAATGTCATCCCATATTTTGAAAAATCATCAAAATCTACAGCATACACAGAAACTGACATCTCTCCTTGCTTAAGATCAGCAAACTTCCTAAACCACACCGACTTCTGAGCAGCTGGAATGAACTTTTCCTCGAACCTTGCTTTGAACCAGTTCCAAGTAAACCGATCTTCTAGGGTGGAAATGGTAATGGAATTCCACCAATTTATGCCTCATCCCTGAAGCTGTTTGGAAGCCAACTTTCTCATCATGGCATCATCCACTTCCATATCACTAAAGATGCGCTCACAAATATCAATCCACTTCCAAGAGTAGAATAGTCTTTGCTCAACTTGGCAAAATCAGCCATAGGCGCTTGCATGGGAGCACTTCTACCAACAACCATGGAAAGAGCATTCCTCGTCCCACCATCATAGCATAAAACACAGCTTTAAAATTAGGCGTAGTAGCTTCTGATCCTGCCCCTTCTTTAATTCCTAAAGCAGAATTCCTCACAATATTCCTGGTAAGCCAACTCATTCTTATCAATAACAAGAATGATCAGTCTTTCATAAAGAAAACTATATATGCTGCTCATGTGCATATGACTTATACTATATAATGTATTACTATATAGTTTTGAAAACCAAATCATATAACAATTACGCACACTCCTATATATATACACTCTAGATCCAATCTAAGGAGATATCTCCTTCCTTATCTCTACTAGTTCGAGGTATCAACTCAGGTTAATCACATAACCAAAACTTTGATACCAAATGTGACGGCCGCCCTATAACTCCAACAACAATATTATACTAGTAGTGCGCTGCTGCCGTGCCCGGTCGATATATGACGATCATGAAGGTTGAAATGAAAAAATTTAGCATATAACGTATCATATATCTCATAACATATGGATAAAATATACTATCACAGATATAAAATATGGAGACAGTAATAACAATCTAAACTAATCATTAGAGTATAAGATCCATAGAGTTATACATCAATAATCATAGAGTTCATACAACGAAAACAAACTCAACAACTATCTCAAAGAGAATAAGTAGTCACTATTAAGGCTCCCAAATGCTGCACGGTGGAATAAGCGTAGTAATCCATATAGGTATATAATACGAGATAGCACTATCCAGCTCGTCCATCGCATAACTACTGCATCACCTAGACTTGCTATATAGTCTACTCATTTAAGATTACCCAAGATAATAAGAAGCAAAACATAAAACCTTCAGTCAGACAATTGTCTGGTGTGAGCAGTAAATAAATCTCAAAATACTATATAGGTAAATACAGTAGGAATAGAGGTATACGAATCATACCTGACCTATCCCTGCAACCAAAAATTAGCACATAACAATATAATATGCTACTCTATAATATCATAAAGGTACTATACAGAATAGAATGGTGGATGTCTAGACATCCCTATCTCCGTTACCTACTCCTAATGATATCCACGAGTGCTAGCCCAGTAAAGAAAGCAACCAAAGTAACCATAACATCCATCAAGCAATAATCATTATCACTCATCCTTGTGCTCTGGAAATATGATAACTCATATGCCCCCCCCCTGCCAGGGACTAATGGAAATCCTGGTTTTGTTGTACTCTCGTATCATGCAGCCTAAAGATCAATACGTGTCCCGTAGCCCAAAGCTAGACACTAGAATCAAAGTCACTGGTCCAGGGTATACAGATCCCTCCATTTGCTTTGAGTACAACAGGAAACACTCCGAGTATCAATAATTCCTTAGCATATATACATCCGAGCTCTCCTTTGCTCCATTGAGTTCTAAGCCTTGCTCTTGCTCAATCCAGTTTCCATTATATAGGAACCCCCACGTTCCCCACTCTGCAGCTCTCTCTTTTATCGAGCTGCTACCTTCGATACCTACTCCCCACACAAGTCACAAATCAAAGATTCATAACTTTCATCATGTTGTTACATCACTATCCAACCTGATGCGAACGAGCCAACACCTCCAGCACGATCTACATAACCTCTACTTTACTTTCCAGAAGTTCCACCACCACTAAACCAACCCAAACAACTCGGGACCGACATAAACAAGTCGGTACCGACTTGTTTTCTTAGCCAACTATTAGCTACTTCCTTGATGCTCCAAACCCCAATCCATTCCTTAAAATAACTCGATCCCATTTTATAGCATTTAACTTCAAGTTCTAGAAACAAGTCGGCATCTTCCTAAGCACTTAGCCCATTTCTTACATCTTGCTATAGACAACCTCCTTTAGCCATGATCAATCACTCCATGCCAACCACCAACATGTTTGACCAATACAAACAACTCAGTACCAACATAAACAAGTACGTACTGACTTATCTCCTTTATGAATTAGGACATGCGACTTGAACCCTAAGCTCTTCCCATACTCCAGAGCTTCCCCTCTAAGTTACGTCCAATTCTGATCATCTTTGCCTCTGGTTTGCCAAATTCATCAATCTATCTTTCTAAACATCCAAAACACTAGCAAACAACATCAAAGCAGAACATACAAGTATAGAATAACATGCATATACATCCATTTCAACAAGCAATACACAAAATTGTGATAAATAAACCAATTCTAATGTAGATCTACATATTATATGCATATATGAACATGAATAAGGAGAATGACTAAATCATTCTTTTTAAAAGCATTCCAAAAAATCAAAAATTTAGGTTATAAACACATATGATAACATGTAATTAAAGTTAGAAAAGGTTTTAAGGCCAAAAATCATGTTAAAACAAGTAATTCTACCATACAAACATGTATAGGATAGTGGGGAGTCATATACCACTCACCAATTACCAAATTCAATGTTAACAAGAAAACTTGTCAACGCCCCAAAGTAGAGTCAAAATTGCAGGTATGTTCTTCTAACCCTCTTTTGATTAAGTAGAAAAAGCTAGGATCTTATGGCTTCCTTTGATTCACCTTTCAAATAGGTCTTTGTTGATTAAACACTTCCTTGTCCACCCTTTCGACATAGTTGAAACATTTATATCCATTTCTTTTTATGTCTTTCAATCCAGCCTTATTGGCTTATTAATCGATTCGAAGCACCCTATTGAAATAATGGTGGTAACCTTTTGGTTGGCTCTAATGTTGTTGGGTATTGACTAAATAATGGGTTTCGACTTCATCGAAAGCTTGCCTCTTAATTGGCTTTGGTTTTAAGTCTAGGGATATTAGTTGACTTTAACGTTTCAACACGCTAAAAAGGTGAGCTTTTGATGAGTAGTGGTTTGGAGCTAAGAACTTAAGTTACTGGTAAAATAAGAGGTTTCGACTCACTCGGAAGGCATCCTTTCGATTAGGTCGACACATGCAGAACACAATCGAATTCAATAAAAATCTCAAAACAGATGCATAACCAATAGCATCGAAATCTCCTCTTCATTAAACTTATGATGTACAACTGATCAACTTCCCCAATTTGACTTCCAAATTAGGGTTACAAATTTAAGAAAGTATAAGAAAAGAGTGAATGAATTCGGATCCCCAAAACCAGATCCCTAGGGTCTTATTTATAGGTGCGAGATGGCACCTTTTGACTTAGAGCTTTCGATATGGTCGACAGGTGGCTTTATAGTCCTTTTGTCACCTTTGACACTTGCACACCCTCTACATTGCATTTGGATAGATTTGAATGCCTTCGTCTTCGTCGAAAGAGGTGGATGTGCCTTTTCCCTGTATGTTGCTTTGTTGTTGCTAGTGGGAAGTAGCATGAGCTTTCGACTTTGTCAGCAGGTACATCCTTGGGGTTTCGAAAGTATTGAAATAATCGAGATTTCGACGCAGAAGGTATCTTTCAAAGACATGTCTGCGGTTAGATGTGGAACTCCTCTTAGTTGTGAAAGGTTTTGACACATTTGAAAGGCTTAGCTATGCTTTCGAAGGGGTTGTTCCATTGAAATATTTTTCTAAGTAACCCGAATGAAGGCGAAACCTTTGGTTTCAAAAGGTTTGGTGCGCATGTGTGTGGTTGTTACTAGCTGCCTTCGAAAGGTATTTCTCAACCCATTCGAAACACCTTCTTGCATGCAAAATCATCTCTTTCAAAAGGAAGCAATTGAAGCGCAAGGGTGCTTTCGACCCTTTCGAAAGCTTGTAACACATCTGACCCTTGACTTTAGCATCACTTCGACTCCTTCGAAAGACCTTGTTGGTGCTATTATCTCTTGTTCTTCCTTCTCTTCTATTCATCTTGGTTTCGACAAGGTTGGTGTGGGAATTGGTGGTATCATTCAACTGATTAGAGTCTCGATCCAAAGTGGAAAGCAATGAAAAGCAATCTAAATTAACCAAAATGATGATCTCTATCTTCTAATCAATGATCCATTCACTAATTTTTAATTTGATTTGATTTAGAGAATAATTTGAGTGATTTTGGATGGATTTAGGATTGATGGGGGTTCAGATCTGATTTGGGAGAAAGGGAAATTTTTTTAACTTGACTCTTACAATCCCTACTTATAGTAAAATCGAATTAGACTAATGGACCTAATCATGGGTTTAATTAATTACACACTAATTCAGGTCAGCAACTGTCTAAAATTAAAATAGGCATAACTCTCTGTTATCCCGCCTTTTGGCAAGGCCGTAACACCAAGGAATTGAATAGTAACCAATGACGGCCCGTCCTAGAGATCAGTTATACACAGGCTCACTATGGATATCGACGAATTTTGTCCGAGTCCGGATCGAGCCAAAATTGGTAATACATGACAAGCTAAGCCAAGAGAGTCAACGTTCTAAATTTCAAGTCAATCCGAGTTCATATGCTCAAGTTATGAACGATACAAAATTGGATGAAAACCAATCAGCGGTAGACTCGCTCCCTTCGACTCGCTTCACATCCATCAGAAATAATAACTTCGACTCGCTTTGCAACCATCGGATGCCTACTTCGACTCGCTCCGTTCAAACCACTGTTCGACTCCATCAACTTCGACTCCATTGGAGGAAGCCACTGCTCGAATCTCTCAGGACGCTCCATTTCGACTCGCTCGACCAGTGCACGCTTCGACTCGCTCAATCTGGGCACACATCGACTCGCTAACATTTCGACTCGCTCGAGACAGCATCAAAGGCAGAGTGATCCAAAGACTCAAGTGCCACGTCACCGATTCGAACGGAAGCGAGTCGAAATAGAAGCGAGTCGAACCAAACAGCAGCCGATAATCTCATTTCGTATCGATCATATCTCCTAATCTACAAGTCGAAATGTTGTGAAATTTTCACAGAAGACTACGTGCATGCTAAGGAATGTCCATGCCAAATTTCGACTCCATTGGATGAAATCTTGATCGATACGAAATATGTTCGTATCGATCATGGATCGGACCGAAACTTCACGGGCTTGGGCGTGCGGGCCTGGTCACGTGCCAGGGAGGGTCTCCCGAGATCTGAGCGAAATACCAGCCTCCTACACCTATAAATAGACCCCCAAAGCCAACAGAAAAGGGGTTCTTCTTCCTCTTTGAGATCTCCAACGCCCGGACTCCGCCTGATCCAGATCTGAACTCCATTGCTGCTGCTACCAGCGAATTTCACTGCTGCAAATCATTGTTATTCACTGTAATTTGCTGAAATCAATTGTAAACATAAAATAAAGATCAATAAAGCAAACTACTTCATAGTGGACGTAGGAAATACGCCGAACCACTCTAAATTCTTGTGTCTCCCTGCATTTTAATTTTTCTCATTTCTGAAATTTGGAGTTTTTGTTAGATAAATCCTCTTTTTACATTTAATTTCTTCACTTTATCTCTTCAAAGACTTCCGAAGAGTGTTGTGCCCAATTTTGGTACAAACACTTTGGTGCTTTCACTGAGAACAACCCAATTTTTCTCCCACGCTTTGGATCTCCTATCTATATTGGATTGCATAAATCTAAGAAGAAGATCCAGATCTAGAACTTTGAAGTCCTTCCATTCTATTCAGATTTGCAATCAGATCTAGGAAAGGACTTCATCAATTCATTATGGTGAGCACACGTACCACTTCTACAGCTGCTGATCAATGAGCACAGGACCGACAAAATCCCATGCAATCACCTTCATCCAACCAAAATGCGGCAGGACCTTCAGACCCATCAGGTCCAATCACTAGACATGAATTCCAGACATTGCTTCAAGAGTTGACCCAAAGTCGACAGCAGCTAACTGAACAACTACGCGCCAACGTAGAGTTGACCAACCAACTAAATCGCCAAAGGCGAAGAAGATCCAGAAGAGACCAAGGTTCCTATTCTTCCACAGAGAGCTCAGCCTCCTCCGATGGCCAAACCAGATCCACACGCCCACGACTAGGTGTAAGCTACACCCAGGCCACGGGACACCAACCTACTCCGAATCTTGGGCAACCTAGAGCTGGACCATCCGCTAGTCTTTGTACAGAACCTTCAGCTCGAGGAGGTGCTGCTCCTTACCATGTCACCGACAACATTGCTACTACCACCACAGCCGAACGAGGAGGAGATGCTAGAAACCAAGCTGATCCTCGACGTAACCAACGGGAATAGACTCCTGAGCCTTATTTCACTGAGGATGTTGAACCAAAGAGGCGAGGCACGGACCGTCGACCGCGTCTGGTCCAGACTCGCGCTGTGTAACCCGACCATACCTTGGCACAACATGCTCCAAGTATCCGAGTGCCGGATATACCAACGATGATCTGTCAAATGATCCGTGAAAGTCAGGGTCTCGGTAATGACAACTGGGGAATCTCCCGGAGTCATACCCCTTTCACCGATGACGTATTATATGCTGAACCATCTCGGCACTTCAGGATGCCAGCTTTGCCAGTTTATGAAGGAAGTTCTGATCCCAATCAACATGTCCTGAAATATGAATGGCTGATGAATGCTACGAGAGCTGATGACGCAGTAAAGTGCCGCAGTTTCCCTATTTCCCTAGGGGGCATCGCTACCATGTGGTTCACTCGTTTGCCACCACGATCCATATCCAACTTTGACCAGATGGTCACCAAGTTTGTCGAACAATTCCGTATGCACGTGGCAAGGCCTAAGGACGTTAACACTCTGTCTAGTGTTACACAAGCTCCCGGAGAAACACTTAGATGCTACTTGGAGCGATTCCATGCTGCATGTGCAGAAATAAGCAATCCCAATGATAACTCTATCCTGATGGCGCTGACTAAGGGGATTGATGCTGATTCTGAGTTCGGAAATTGGTTAGCTGGAAAACCATCTGCGTCATTGGACCGTTTCTATTCCAAGGCAGCCCAATTCCTGAGAAGGGAGGATGCGAAACAGTCTCGGAAGCAGGATGACGTAGGGCCCAACATCGAAGGAATACAAAGTAACATCGCTGTTAAACAATCCGGGGATAGTTCTGGGAAAATTCAGTTGAACGTACAAAATAATCAGAATCAGCAAAGGGACAATGGGAATCAGAACAAAAAACGCGATCAGAATCGTGGTCTACGGCGGAGAGCTTCCATGTACGATAATTACACTCCATTGAACACGTAGTTGGAAAATGTGTATTTGCAGACCTGCAATACCATGCAATACAAGAAACCTGCCCCAAAACCGCCAACTGAGAGACAAATCCAAAAAGGAAAATTCTGTAGATTCCATGAGAGTTATGGCCACAACACCAATGAGTGTCGTCACTTGCAAGACCTCATTGAAAAACTGATACGTGAGCGGAAGCTGGATCAGTATGTGCGGGCGCCGCAGTCTGGTGGTGCGGGCCCATCAAATTAGAATCATGCGCCGAATCAGGAAAGATAGGAGGAACCCGCTCGTACAGGCGGGAGGTTAATTATCAATACGATAAGTGGTGGTCCTCACCCAGCAGATCGAAGCTGGAAGGAAATGGAGTCGTATGCCAGTTCTATCAGGCATGCGGACTTCGAGTGTTGCAGTAACTTTGATGAAGGAGCTCCGGCCAAGCAACAGAAGATGATGACAGATGACATCGTGTTCAGGAACAGAGACACTGATAAAGTCGAAGCTCCCACTATCGATCCACTGGTCACCTCAGCACAAGTAGGTCCCGCTTGGATGAAGAGGATCTTAGTTGACAATGGGAGCTCTATGAATATTTTGTTCAAGCGAGCTTATGACCAAATGAAAATGGAAGCCACGGACTTGAAGCCTTGCCAATCTCGAGTCAATGGTTTCAACGGAAGTGCTACTATACCCACCGGAATGGTGGAACTGCCCGTAGAGTTGGGAGTTGGAGAACGTCGGAGAGTACGGATGTTGCAGTTATTGTTTTGGACATAGACTCCCCTTACAATGCTTTCTTGGGCCGACCAGCCCTCGCTGAATTCAGGGTAGCCATCGCCCCATGGTGTTTGACTTTAGAGTTTCCCACTGATCATGGAATAGGAATCATTCATGGAGATCAGGCTGCTGCCAGAGCCTGCTATGTTGCTGAGCTGTGGGAGGCACAGCGAAAGGAAAAAGGAAAGGGCGTGGAGGAATCTCTCTACGTCCCTTTTACCGATAATTGACAATTATCGCCCGGGCCCAGGCCCGGACACCCCAGCCAATTCCTCAAGGATCTTGACCCGAGAGAAACTGAAGACGAAGGAGAATCTAAAGAAAGTCAAGCATCCCCGGTCGAACTGACGATTGATGTCCCAATTGACAATAACGATGATTCGAAAATGATAAAGATTGGATCTCAGCTAAGCCAGCAAACTCAGGAGGAAGTGGTTGAATTTCTGCGGGCAAATCTTAATGTATTTGCCTGGACACATTCTGATATGTGTGGGATCTCGCCGGACATCGCGAGCCACACTCTGAACATTGACCCACGACATGTCCCGGTCAAACAAAAAAGGCGCGGTATGGATCCAGAGAGATCTGCCACCCTTAAAGAAGAAGTAGAAAAGCTTGAAGCGAATGGATTCATTCGAGATGCGCTATATCCTGAATGGGTGTCAAATCCCATGCTCGTCCGAAAGCCAAACGAGAAGTGGAGAACATGTGTCGATTATTCCGATCTGAATAAAGCGTGCCCCAAAGACAGTTTCCTGCTTCCTAGAATTGATCAGCTAGTAAATTCGATGGCTGGACATGAACTCTTATTCTTCATGGACGCGTATTCAGGCTACAATCAGATACCGATGCATTTACCTGATCAAGAACATACCAGCTTCGTAACCAATCTAGGACTTTATTGTTACAAGGTAATGTCATTCGGACTCAAGAATGCCGGGGCTACCTATCAACGATTGGTCAATCAGATGTTTGCCAATCAAATCGGGAAAACAATGGAAGTATATGTAGACGACATGCTTGTGAAGTCACGACTCTCCACCGACCATGTTAAGGACCTGGAAACTATGTTCAACATACTTCGAGAATACAAAATGAAGCTCAACCCACTGAAATGTCACTTTGGAGTTGCATCCGGAAAGTTCCTTGGGTAAATCATTAACGCTCGGGGAATCGAAGCTAATCCTGAAAAGATTTGGGCAATCAGAAATCTTGAAAATCCAAAGACTATAAAGGAAGTCCAGAGTCTCAACGGAAAGGTAGCGGCATTGAGCAGGTTCATTTCAAAGTCTACTGACAAATGCATTCCCTTCTTCGATCTGATCCGAAAAGGGAAGCGAAACTTTGAATGGACCACGGAGTGTGAGGGAGCTTTCCAAGCACTAGTTCAACATCTATCCACACCTCCAATATTGTCAAAGCCTATTGAACATGAGAAGTTGTATACATACTTGGTGATATCAGAAAATGCTATCAGCGCTGCCTTGGTTCGAGAAGAAGACGGGATACAGAAGCCAGTATACTACGTTAGCAAACGATTGACTGGGGCTGAAAGGAACTATCCGAAGCTAGAAAAGTTGGCCTACTGCCTTGTAATTGCATCAAGAAAACTCCGACCGTATTTCCAGGCACACCCCATTGTTGTTTACACCGACCAGCCGTTACGATAGGTCCTTTCGCGGCCTAAGACGTCTGGTAGGTTACTCAAGTGGAACATCGAACTGAGTCAGTTTGATATTACTTACACTCCAAGACGAGAAATCCAAGGACAAGTCCTCGCTGATTTCATAGTTGAATTTACCATTCTAGAGGACTTGCCCGAAACTAGTAAATCCCACGAATACGTCCAGAAGCTGTATACTGATGGTGCATCAAACGACCGGTGTTCGGGCGCTGGTGTTGAACTCGGAACCCCCGAAGGCCGATCCATATGCTATGCTGTGAAGTTCGATTTTCATGCGACTAATAATGAAGCTGAATACGAAGCCCTCTTAGCTGGCTTAAAAATTGCTAGGGATTTGAGAATCATCGCAGTTGAAATTTATTGCAACTCGCAATTGGTTGTGTGTCAAGTACGGGGAGAGTATCAGGCAAGAGATCGAAGGTTGGCAGCTTACTTAGCTCGAGTTCAGGAAGTACTAAATCAGTTCGAGTACTACGCCATCTATTGTATACCTCGGGAGCGCAACCAAAAGGCCGATTCATTGGCGAAGCTAGCCAGCACAGGTGAAGCTCAGCAAATGGGTCTCGTTCCCGTAGAAACGCTATCTTCCCCAAGCATCAACCGGACAGAAATAAACTGGGTATGCGAAACCGTTCCCGAAAAGGATTCATGGATGACCCCACTCAGAAATTACATTAAGCACAGAACCCTGCCGGAGCGCAGGAGTGAAAAGAGACAAGTCCTTCGGAAGGCCTCACGATTTACCATCCAGAATGGACTCATGTACAGAATGGGGTACTCAGTCCGCCTACTCCGGTGTATCACTCACGATGAAATTAAAAAAGTATTGCGCGTTGTGCACGAGGGAGAATGTGGCAATCACACCGGGGGGCAAGCACTTGCCAAGAAAATACTTCGCTACGGATATTACTGGCCTACCGTGAATCGTGATGCGTTGGACTACGCAAAGAAATGTGATAGGTGCCAGAAATATGCCCGAATTCCTAGAGCTCCTCCCACCGAGATAACGCAAATGGTCAGCCCATGGCCGTTCGCAATGTGGGGCATCGACATCATCGGGGCTCTACCCCTGGCAAAAGGTGGTGCGAAGTACGCCATCGTCGCAGTTGACTACTTTACAAAGTGGGCTGAGGCCGAAGCTCTCGCTACCATTACAACGAAGAAAGTAATCAACTTTGAGGTTCGTAACATCATCTGTCGATTCGGTCTCCCGCACACCATTATTACGGACAACGAAACCCAATTCGACAGTGCTGAATTTAAAGATTTCTGCAAACAATTTCACATCCGAAAGAAATTCTCTGCAGTTGCACACCCTCAGGAAAATGGACAGGTCAAAGCAGTTAATAAAGTTATACAATCCATCCTGAAAAAACGACTGGAAAAAGTCGGGGGCAAGTGGGTCGATGAACTTCCTATGGCTCTATGGGCTTACCGAACAACCCACAAGACCGCAACCGGCCACACTCCATTCTCTCTCTCTTACGGTTCAGAAGCCGTTATTCCAGTTGAACTAGAAGTACCTTCTCATCATGTGACATACTATGATCCAAAGACAAATGCTATATTACTTGCTGAATCTCTCGATCTACTAGATGAGAAGCACGAAGAAGCTGATTTGAGGGCAGCTGCGCATCGAAGTCGAGTCGCCCGATTGTACAACGCCAAGGTCCGTCCACGAACCTTCGAACTGGGCGATCTCGTCTTAAAAAGAATCTATCCGGTCCCTTCGCATATGAAGCCGACATGGGAAGGACCGTATGTTATTGAACGAAGGCTCGAAGATGGCACATTCAAGTTATCAACCGTCGATGGTCTTACTCTACCAAGAGCTTGGAATAGCGAGAGCCTTCGCTGCTATTACACATGACAGGCTATCTTTATCCATTTAGTTTACTTTCCTTTTCTGCAATTTGTTTCTGCATTTCGAAATTAGAACTTGTAATAAGGCAACTGACTTTTCCATACTTTCTTATTTCAGCAATAAAATGCAATCTCTTCGAGCCAGAGCTGTGATTTACTTGAAATGCTTCATATAACCATCACTATGCGCAGAGAGCTAAGTTTCACCATACGGTGGAATTTATTCAAATAAAGAGTGACTGCAATGCAACCAATCACTCGTTAAGTGAAACCCGAGCTCGGGGACAAGCCATCACATCAAAGTCAAAAAAGGATTGATACACGACAATCCTTCATCAACTCCGTATTCCCAGAGTGCGAAGCGGAGTATAAACATCAACTCTGTATTCCCAAAGTCCGAAGCAGAGTATAAACATCAACTCCGAACTCCCAGAGCATGAGTCAGAGTATAAACATCAACTCCGTATTCCCAGAGTACGAAGCGGAGTATAAACATCAACTCCATATTCCCAGAGTGCGAAGCGGAGTATAAACATCAACTCCGTATTCCCAGAGTACGAAGCGGAGTTAAACATCAACTCCGTATTCCCAGAGTGCGAAGCGGAGTATAAACATCAACTCTGTATTCCCAAAGTGCGAAGCAGAGTATAAACATCAACTCCGAACTCCCAGAGCGCGAGTCGGAGTATAAACATCAACTCCATATTCCTGGAGTGCGAAGCGGAGTATAAACATCAACTCTGTATTCCCAGAGTGCGAAGCGGAGTATAAACATCAACTTCGTATTCCCAGAGTGCGAAGCGGAGTATAAACATCAACTCTGAACTCCCAGAGCGCGAGTCGGAGTATAAACATAAACTCTGTATTCCCAGAGTGCGAAGCAGAGTATAAACATCAACTCCGTATTCCCAGAGTGCGAAGCGGAGTATAAACATCAACTCTGAACTCCCAGAGCGCGAGTCGGAGTATAAACATCAACTCTGTATTCCCAGAGTGCGAAGAGGAGTATAAACATCAACTCTGTATTCCCAGAGTGCAAAGCGGAGTATAAACATCAACTCCGTATTCCCAGAATGCGAAGCGGAGTATAAAACATCAACTCCAAACTCCCAGAGCGCGAGTCGGAGTATAAACATCAACTCCGTATTCCCATAGTGCGAAGCAGAGTATAAACATCAACTTCGAACTCCTAGAGCGCGAGTCGGAGTATAAACATCAACTCCGAGTTCCCAAAGTGCAAACCGGAGTATAAGCATCGACTCCAAATTCCCAAAGCGCGAATTGGAGTATAAACGACAACTCCGAACTTCCAGAGTGCAAGTCGGAGCATAGACATCGACTCTGGGTTCCCAGAGCGTAAAACGGAGCGTAGACACCAACTTCAAGTTCCCGAAGCATGAATCGAAGTACAAATATCAACTCCAAACTCCCAGAGCGCGATTCGGAGTATGAACATCAATTCCAAGTCCCCAGATCACAGACATATGATTAAAACTTAAGTCGGCGTGTCCAACCGCCGATAAAACAAATGGGAACCCCCGGAGTGCGGATTTGATCATTGACAATCAGACAAGCATGGATGAATTACTCAATCTCCGCTTGCCTCAAACATCCGTTCGGTGGCACTAGACTCAACATGTCACAAGTAAGGAGCAATCGTCGACTGATGTCATACAACACACCACCAAGACTAGGGGCAAAACATAAGCATCAGCCATCGACTAAAGCGATGCGACGTCAAAATTCAACTCTCTTCCCGGTCACAAACCATGTCTACATTTTTCGAACTTGGCGAACAAAAACAAACTTGATTCGAAAGCTAAAACTTCACAAGTACACTTCAGGTATTGAAACACTGGGACAAATACACAATGACAGAAAAGAAGCCAAAAAAGAGAAGTTTCATTTCTGTTGTTTATAAAGGAAGTTCGTGTCCAAAAATTCCTACTAGCAGGGGCCGAACCTGCATCTATACATGGCTAACAAAATGTAAGTCAAAATAAACCGGGGAAGCGTGTTTAATCTTTCTTCTTCCTTGACTTCCTTCTCGACGTAGACCCGCTGGAGCCACCGCTAATCTTCCTCTTCGAGCCTTTTCTTTTCGACGGTTGGTCTTCAGGCGAGGAAATTATATCAACATCCTCCTCCGAACTCGAGTGAATAGGAATGCTCCCTGCGGGCGGAGTCGGAGGAACAGGATCAAGTACAGAAGGAGGAATGGGCATGCTGGTAATGAAGACAATACTACTGGGAGATATCATGCTAAGCGGAGCAAGTCCCGGTGCTGCCATCCCACCTCCAAAACTGCCACCATAAGCCGCTGCTGCCATTTCAGCATCAATTTGAGCGAACATTTCCTCTTCAGTTACTGCTCGAGCCCTGTTGGGGGCATCAGCAGTCGGCATTGTAGAACTTGTAGCAGGATCAGTTCCACTCATGATAGATGACAAGTCAGCAAAAGGATCGCCGTGATGATGAAAGAGTTCATCCATCAGCTGCTCATCAAACATAATCGTACTCCCATGCATATCGTCAAGCGGAGCAGCTGTACTCACGGTGATTGCTTCGGTCGCGATAGCCTCCTGCGTTTGATATGGTTCTTGAGTAGCAGGAGGCATGGCCGGTGCAGCATCGATCATTGGACAAAGAATAAGAGAACCGTTAGGACTTAACTCGATCGAAGATTTCGACTTGGGAAGGATATATGGAATGTTCAGAATACCTTCCTCAGTTTGACTCGTAGGCGACAGAGCGGCATCAGTGACTTGCGCTGCAGCCGAAGACATCTGCGGTTGATCTGGATTATAAACAGGAATGGCCTGGGGATCAACCGCAGACAAGGATTCGGGTTGGGTTGACACTGGAACTTCGAGACTTGCTTCATGGCGGTCAACCCCTGAACCCTCTCCCACTTCAAAGTGCTGGGCGTCGAGTCTTTCCTTCTCACGCAGAATCATCGACTCGTGAAGAATATTCTTTTCATCTTCAGTCAGAATGCGATTCTCGAGTTCGAATTCATCCACAGACTTTCCCTAGTGCGCCTCCTTCTCCTCCTCGACCAGTCGGCCCCAAGCATTATAGAGATGCGTCGGAAAATCATCGAGCCAGGCTAGACCCCTGTGCCTCAACACGTTAATGTTTTAAACAACGAGAAGGTCTTCGATGTCAGCCTCTAGCCTGGACTCGGCCAACTTCACTTTTTCCTCCACCTCAGCCTCCACCTTGTGGACTTTAGCCACGACCGCATCCCGTTCGTCCCTGAGCAGGACAACTTGTTCGCATGCCTCCTGGGCTGCGTTGTTCGCGTCATCTTTTTCCTTGGCCATATCAGCAAATTTGGCCTTGAGTTCGTTAAGCTCCTTGACCGCCATATCCCGCTCGGCAGTGACTTTGGTGTTCCGGTGGCCCATCTCCTCCACCAGGGCAACGTGTGTCTGCCCCAACCTCTCCATTTCCGCCCTCGCTTCATCAGCTTTCTTGGTGGCCTCAATCTCCAATTTCTGAGAAGACTCGGACTCAGCAGTAAGCACTTGTATAATTCGGTCCCTTTGAGCGAGTTCGAATTCCATTTTCTCGAGTGCTTTGGCTCGCTCAAAGGCCACCTTAGAAGCTTTCTCCGCAGCCTTTGCCCACTCCCTATACTGATTATAGATGTCATGAACATAATCATGCATCGTGCCTTCCACTCCAGACGGAATTCTTTTTAAGTGTGGCGAGAAGACATAGCCATCAAAGCAAATGTTCGGAAAGTCCTTCCTCATCTGAGCCAATTTAAGGGCCCCTTCTCCTGTGGGATCAGCTAGGACCTGCTCTGCAATTATGGAAGCCGTGGTCTCGACTCTCTAAAGATGAGTCTTAGATCTGAAAGTATGGGAAGATGGCCTGTGATGGGAAGGCTCTGGCGGGTGTGGAACAATAATTGGGGGTGGAGACGGAAGTCTAGGAGGAGGAGAGCGTGATCTAGATCGATGTCTATACTCTCTGTCACGCCCATATCTGTCCTAGTTAGAGTATTCGCGATCGCGATCCCTATTTGAATCCCTCCTGCGGGAATCATAGTAGCCAGAAGCATTTCGGGCTGAGCGAACATTCCCGAGCATCGATCCTCTTTCGGATATAGTACCTGAGAATGAGAAACGGAAGAAGAGTTAATGATTTCCTAAGTTGGACGATTTACAGTTGTGAATCATGTAGTGTAGTGAAGTGTATGCATGTGCAGCCCCCCGACCAACCGGAAATGTCGTCCGCACTCATAGCAAGCGACCCGCTCAGTTCAAGAGCATTATCATGCTCCTCCATCTTGGCGTCATGTTGAGACGACACAAAATCCGGAATCGGAATATCAGCGATCCCTGAGAAAGGACTCTCTACTTGCGGGGGAGGAGCCTCCAAAATTCTAATCCTCGGGAAAGGTAAAGACACGACCATAGATTTAAATCTTTCAGATTTAGAGCGTTTGTAAGCAGCAGCCTTGCCTTTTCTTCTTCCTCCCGAATCCTAGACATCGGCAGAAGGCCCAGCTGGGAGCTCGGTATCGGTAGGCGTTCTTTCTGGATCAACTTCTTCGGCTATCGCGACTACGGGCGCTTTGCGCTTCACCCGTTTCCTCGGGACCACTCTATGTGTCCCTTCCAGATGTATGCTCTGCCTCCGTTCTATCAGCCCGACAGTCCTTAAATTTTTGTCGGACAGGACCAAGTTGATATGCCTCTCTTCACCCGAAAACGCTTGAAGAATCCGAACAAGCTATCTGAAGTATGCACTGTCAGGACGAGAGAATGCAGCTATAAAAAAGGAAAAGTATGTCAGTTTTGAAGTCAGTTACTAATATCTCGATGATTCAAGAGGGAAAGGGCAACACTTACGTCTATCCAACCACTGCCTAGCGAATCCATGGGGGCACCGAACGTAGAACCATTCGGTTTTATAATAACTTAGCCTTCCCCAGAAGCCCAGTACAATGTGGCAGTTTCTGACCGCTTCCAGGAAGGTGAAAGAAGGGCTGTCTCCATGGCTCTTGACGTTGAATAAATATCTGATTTCGATCATCTTCGGCGGTCGAAAGTGGATCTCCATAAACAGGACAAAGGTGCTGTTCAACAACGCATATCCGTTGGGATGTAGCTGAGATGGAGCTATGCCAAGAAACGATAACATCTCCCTTATATATTAGTTGAAGGGAGGGAGTGTCCCCACTGTGCAAGCGTGACGGTTGAAAGCAGTAAACCCTTCCGGGGGATTGTGCGGCCTGTCATTTGGCCCAGGAAGTAGCATGTCGTCGAGCGACAATCCGTGCCTCAAGAAAATCCGTCCTAGCATATCTTCGGAGATACCCAACGGCACTGAATCTTGCGGATTACAAATAAACTGGGCACCCGGATGATTGTCCGGAGCTAGGTCTATAACTTCGGCTTCAATAACCGGTATCTCTATGGTTGGAGGAATAGAACTAGGGAGTTCCTGCTGCTGTGAACTTGAGGGTTCCATGAATAGCTAGCTTATGAAAAATCATTGTTAAACAGACAATAACGCTCGTGCATCCCCCAGTGTAAAGTGTGTGAATGTGATGTGCAGTGCAGTATTGTATATCACTTGAAGAGATCTACGGGATTGAGGAAAACATGAAAACGACGAGACTTCGGAATTCAGTCGGAAGGACCGTCATCGCTGACCGTCGCAACCGTGACATCTAGTTGTTAACTATCACTCCAAGTTAAAATCTGTTATTAGTTAGATAAGTTCCAGTTTCATCGACGAGCTTTGATAGGCAGACAGATATGCGGTGAAACTGTTAAGTCCAGTTATGCAGGTTTGAAGCTCGTCGGAGTCAATTGTTCAAATGTGCAGAAAATTTTAGATTTTTTAAAAATGTTCAATTCGTATTGCTCACGAGAGCCATGTTCGCATCAATAAGTTATGGTCATGTGCGTATGAGTCAGACTCGGTCTAAAGGTTGGAATGCAAGTTCGACTCGATTAAGGGGCTAAGGATTTCAAATCGATCGGAGTGCAACACTCTGACTCGATCCCAAAGCCTCTAGTTCGACTCACTCTCAAGACTACGCAGTTCGACTCGCTTCCAAGACTACGCAGTTCGACTCACTTCCAAGACTACGCAGTTCGACTCGCTCCCAAGGCCACGCACTTCGACTCGATCCAAAGCCATCCACTTCGACTCGCTCTGAAGCCACCCACTTCGATTCGATCGAAGGCCATCGTTTCAAATCGATCAAACACGGCCCCTTCATATCGATCCATAGATTCAAAGCATTCGACTCGATGCGAAGCTCCACCATCGATCGATGCGAAGGCCTCCGCCTCATCCTCTCAAAACCCCCACTCCAGATCGACACGAAGCTAAGGCCGTGGAACTCTCGATCGATCACGACTCAGGTTGATTTGGTGCTAAAGAACCGAGTCTCATCATTCACACGTTGGATTCGCTTAATGAATTACCTAGATCTGTCAGATTAGTTCGAATAATTGATGGTATGAATCGGTTCGAAGGCAAAGTTGTTTTCTCCTTTATTGTCTCGAGTCTCAGAGCGATGCGAAAGTAAGGCAGGGAAACGAAAAGTAAAAAGTGAAAAAACGGCTAAGTGCAAAGTATTTATATGGACTCGAAAGCAGAGGGAATAAACGTTTCGTATCCCGGTGGATTCGAACACGCGTTTCGACTCCCTCTCCAGTGCATCGATACGAAGCTCTCCTTTGCATCGCTTGTCTTCGACTCCGTCTTCGATGCAGCAATACAAGCCATCATTTCGACTCGCTCCTCCGTCTCCTATGCATTTCGACTCGCTCCTCTGTCTCCTGTGCATTTCGACTCGCTCCTCCATCTCCTATGCATTTCGACCCGTTCCTCTGTCTCCTGTGCGTTTCGACTCTGACTCCTATGCAGCTCGAATCCAAGACCAAGTCGAACAAGCAGCTTAAATCCATCAAATCATGGCTTCCAGAGGCCAACTCCATCAACTCAACATACTTACTCTGCATCCATAAATCCAATGAAAATCATCTTCGATGTTTCAACCCTTCACATCGATTCAAAAGAGGATCGTTACGAAGGAACATTCAAAAGCAACCATCGAGCGTTGTTGCAGGGAATTTCACATCGGTTCAGGAGAGGATCGATGCGTAATTCAAAAATAAAATAAACTGACAATGACTTATGGACGTACAAACGTCAACGAGAGTCAGGTTAACATATATGCATGAATGTTGGACTAATATTCAATATTCCAGATTTTCAGGAATCAGAAACTCATCCAATAACGATTACAACAACAAATGGGTAACCACTGGCATACAACAATCAGTCGCAATAATACAGGGTACAGTAGTTGACCGTCAACAGCTTGCATTTTCAAGAGAAAACAGTCGAAAATTACAGCTTTCATCGAAAAGACGATGACTATTCAGAATGAAGATTGCAGCACTTCAAAGCACGTCATGTTTTCACAAGACGTACTTTCGGGGGCAAATGTTATCCCGCCTTTTGGCAAGGTCGTGACACCAAGGAATTGACTAGTAACCAATGATGGCCCGTCCTTGAGATCAGTTATACACAGGCTCACTATGGATATCGACGAATTTTGTCCATGTCCGGATCGAGCCAAAATTGGTAGGACATGACAAGCTAAGCCATGAGAGTCAACGTTCCAAATCTCAAGTCAATCCGAGTTCATATGCTCAAGTTATGAACGATACAAAATTGGATGAAAACCAATCAATGGTCGACTCGCTCCCTTCGACTCGCTTCACATCCATCAGAAATAATAACTTCGACTTGCTTCGCAACCATCAGATGCCTACTTCGACTCGCTCCGTTCGAACCACTGTTCGACTCCATCAACTTCGACTCCATTGGCGAAGCCACTGCTCGAATCTCTCAGGACGCTCCATTTCGACTCGCTCGACCAGTGCACGCTTCGACTCGCTCAATCTGGGCACACATTGACTCGCTCAATCGATGAACATTTCGACTCGCTCGAGATAGCATCAAAGGCAGAGTGATCCAAAGACTCAAGCGCCACGTCACCGAGTCGAACGGAAGCGAGTCGAAACAGAAGCGAGTCGAACCAAACAACAACCGAGAATCTCATTTCGTATCGATCATATCTCCTAATCTACAAGTCCAAATGTTATGAAATTTTCACAGAAGACTACATGCATGCTAAGGAATGTCAATGCCAAATTTCGACTCCATTGGATGAAATCTTGATCGATACGAAATCTGTTCGTATCGATCACGGATCGGACCGAAACTTCACGGGCTTGGGCGTGCGGGCCTGGTCACGTGCCAGAGAGGGTCTCCCAAGATCTGAGCGAAATACCAGCCTCCTACACCTATAAATAGACCCCCAAAGCCAAAAGAAAAGGGGTTCTTCTTCCTCTTTGAGATCTCCAACGCCCGGACTCCGCCAGATCCAGATCTGAACTCCATTGTTGCTGCTACCAGCGAATTTCACTGCTGCAAATCATTGTTATTCACTGTAATTTGCTGAAATCAATTGTAAACATAAAAGAAAGATCAATAAAGCAAACTACTTCATATTGGACGTAGGCAATACGCCGAACCACTCTAAATTCTTGTGTCTCCCTGCATTTTAATTATTCTCATTTCTGAAATTTGGAATTTTTGTTAAATAAATCCTCTTTTTACATTTAATTTCTTCACTTTATCTCTTCAAAGACTTCCGAAGAGTGTTGTGCCCAATTTTGGTACAAACACTCTCTAACCTTAAATCCGTTTTTATATTATGACCGCTCTATAGAATGAGAAACCATCATCCTGGAGCAATGAAATTCGTTTGAGACCCTAATTTGACTCCTATCAAAAGCTATAGCCCAAATAAGATTTTCAGGGTCAAAATGGTCGTATGGAATTTGAGAAAAACCATATACGTGTAAAATGTCCCTAAGAGTCAGATCCCAAAATTATAGAATCATACGACCTTATATGAATAAAATAAAAATATTTTACGTTCCTCCGATACATAAAATACGGGTCGTTACATCTTAGCATGTATTTGAGTTTATGTGTTAACCTATTGGATACAGCGATATGGAAAGTATTTCTATTCATACCCGGTGTTCCTTATACTGTATGGCTTTTATTGTATCTTGAGATTATTCATCGCTCACACTAGACTATTTCCTAACTCGAGGTCTTATGCTTTGCTTCTTATTATCTCGGGTACTCTTAAATGAGTACACTAGATAACAAGTTTTGTATTAGTGCACAAAGTTGTTCAAAAGATTAACATGAGGCTGGCACTATTATATATGTACATTCATTTGAGTTTTTATTACTTATTCTATTATGTAGCACCGTGGAGCTTTATTAGTGCTTTACTTTATTAGAGACCGATATTTGAGTTTTTATCAGTAGTTTGGACTTTAATATTGTTTTGTATAACTATATTAAACCAATCTCTGATCTGTGATGAATCATATAGTTATATTTCTGTCTCTCCAGTTCTATGTTTATTATTATACTTTATCAATCCACTGTGAGATTTGTGACAGGTTATGTGATGTATTAGTTACTTTACAATCTTGGTTATCATCGTTCATTGGTTGGGTATCATTTACAGCACATTACAGGTAATATTGGGGACCGGAGGTGTAGGGCGATCGTCATACTTAGTATTAGAGCTTAGGTTGCATCGTTAACTAAAGGGATATAGAGATCCATCAAAGATCAAGTATGATTTATCACTCTACGATGGATCGAGCATATACGAGAGAACATACTTGTTATATATTTTGATTTTCAAAACTGTATAGTAGTATATATATTAGAAGTCGCCTTGCACACACGAATAACAGTAACGCAACTCCTTCTTTAGAGAGACGGAACATCCTTATTACAAATTGAAGGATGAGTTATCATACAAGAAATTTTGTTTGGAACTCCATATCTAAATTAGAGGAAGGAGCAGGCTCAATGGCTGCTAACCCTGGCTTATAGACAATGTTCATGGACTTGACGAGAAACATGTTGCAAAATGCCTAAGTAGCTGCTCCAAATGTTGTTGGTGTTGGTACTCAGATGCAAGAACCAAGAGTCGACTTTGTCAAGCTGTGCAAAGACTATGTGAGTCTAGGAGACAAACCATTCCTCGAAACTAAGTTGGCTATTGAGGTGCAAGACTAGATGGATACTTGTAAGAGGATCTTCGATGACTAGGAGTTCGACGATGTAGTGGGGAAGTGGCCTTTGGATTACTCCACGGAAAAGCAATGAACTGTTGGAACACGGTGATGGTGGTTACTCCCAAAGATCATTTTACTTATGACCAGTTCAAGGCCAAATTCAAAGAGAATTTATCCTAGCTGCGTAGAAGTTGGTGTTGTTTAGGAAGTTCGCCAAATTGAATCAAGGTATTATGTCTGTATCGGAGTATGCGGCCGAATTCGATATGCTATCGAAGTAGGGTCTATCTTTCATTGATACTCCACTTAGAAAGAATGAGAAGTTCATCATTGGGTGAAGAGATCATCTTTGGAAGCGATTGGTTGGTCATGTTGACGAGTGCTTCGAGGAGTTGGTCGATAAGGCATTACGACACGAGAGATCGTAACCAGTGTAATGATTATTGTTTCCGTGGATGAGTCAAGGCCATAATTGGACTGCAGAGGCTAGTGAAAATTGAACAACGACCATAATAAGAAGCGGATGGTAAAGGCATACTCATTTAATGACGTTCTGACTTCATGGAGTGCTCCTTTGGCAAAAGAGAAGGGAAATATAATTACGATCTCAGATATGCTTTCCGTTCATGATGTTCCTATATGTGTTTTATTTAATATTGAGGCTTCACTTTCCTTTATATCAAGTGATTTGGTAGATAGATTAGGATTGAGACTAGAGATGCTGACTGACCTTTTATTCTGATGAATCGTGGTGGAGGCTCATCCAGCCTATTCATGGTTTATCGAGACCTAGTGTTATGAGTCATGGATGTTATTTAGTTTACGATTACTTTGTTCTGGGTTTTTTGGATTGATATTATTATGGTGATATATTGGCTAAGGAAGTATGTAGTAGTGGTGGACTGTGAGACCCCGTTGGTGATGATAGGGACTAACGTGGGGCGAGATTGGAGATAAGTTGCTTGCCTGAGGATGAGGCGATGGTTAGCTTTCTATAGTACCCCGAAAGTTTAGTTTTTAATATAATTAAATATTAATGATATAATAGTATGCAAATAATCGAATTTAATGTGTAAATAAAATAAATATTAAATAAGGAGGGGCAAAATGGTCTTTTTCTCAATTTTGGAATTTGATAAGGAAACCATTGCCATTGCAACTGTGTCATTTTTCTAATTCATGCAGTATATTGGTTTGCCTCGTTTGGAGTCCGTATAAAGCAGTTATAGTCGAATATGTGTCAAGCTAAAAGGGCAACAAAGTTTAAAATTTGAACTAAAGTGACAGTTTCTCTCCATCCCCCTATGTAAACTAATGTACACAACTAATTTTTGGTTTCAAAAACTAATCACTCATTCTCTTTCTCCTTCTTCCTCTTTCATACTGAAAGTTAAAATCAACTTATCTCTCTCGAATTTCAACGAAATAAGACGAAATCAACATCGCAAAGCTAATGGAGAGGGCTATGCATCTACACCAACTTGAAGGCAAAATTCTGAAGTTTAGAAGTACAAGAACCTGGAAAGTGGAGGTATAGGCAATGATAACCAATTTCTATGAGTGATTCACGCTTTCCTCTCTATATAATGCTTTCCTGATCCTATAACATTGATTTTGGTCTAGATTAGAGTAGATATCCATTTATAATCATTAAATTTTGGAACTAACAAAGAGTTTGGGAGGAATTTGATAGGAAAGTTAAAATATAAACTAGATGTCACCTTTTTCTTGTAATTTAATGAATATGCAGCTTAATTTGGTGAATTAAAGTGCAAAATGACTATAGAAACATAGGTTAGGCAATAAGGGACGTTCTCAGGTGACTGAAGGTGGAACAGAGGCAATTGGAGGTGGAAAGACATAGAGAAAATGTTCGAAATGCACCCAAATTTTGAAAAGCTCGTATGGCCCGATACACGGGTTTCTTAGACCGGTGCACCGGGGGCCTATTTCGAGGACATGTTGAACCTGGACACAAACGATCCAATATATGTAAATGTTTACCGATTCAAGTCCAATTTTTGTTTGTTTTCCGAAGACCCTTGGAGGCTATTGGTGAGGCGATTGGTGAATTTATGAATCCAAAGTGAATGTATATGATGACCATTACTTGGGTTAGATTTGTATGTTGTTTGTGATATGGAGAAATGATGTGACACCAACATGAATATGTATAAGCCCATGACATAGGTAGGTGAACTGGGCATTGCATTGCTCCTTTATAGGCTTCGGTGGATTAATATGGAGGATGGATGGTAAGCGGCCCTGTGGTGCATGAGGCAAGTCCTGGGTGTGAATCTGGTTTGTGTACAAGGACAATAAGCGACCCTGTAGCGCATGAGGTGACACCATGTAAGTGAGTCCTACATGAAATTGACGTGACAGTGGACAAAAGGTGACCCTGTACGGCATGAGGTAAGTCCAGCGAAGTGAGTTCACATAGATGTGAGGTGACATGACTAGATGTATATGATAGTTGGGTATAGTGTAACCAGTAGGACGCGAGGCGACTGAGAAGTTAGACCTACATTATTTTATATTATTATCTTTGTAGTATATGTAGAGTGAGTATGGTTCACCCACTAGACTTATGTCCGAGCCACTCCTATTTTTCCTATTTAGTTATATATCTAGGTTGATGGAGTATGGAGACTAAATTGTATGGATGACAGGGATTTATATGTATATTTTGTATATGATGTACATAAGTATTGACCTGGATTTGATTATGTATATGGATTAGGCTTGATTTGTGTTGTATCGACATAAATATGAAATTGTAGACATATTATTGTGATGTGAAACGATTTTGATTATTGATATTATATTTTATTTCCTTCTACTATGAGACTTTGAAAGTTATTAGTTAGATCTATATATATTTCTTGTTATTATATCCCATCGACTCATCCTTTTTGGTTCTCGAGGTATTGACATCGGTTTGGACGTTGAATCTGAGGGTTGAAAAGGCAGGTTGTTACATTTGGTATCAGAGCATAACTTACCCTTAAAATAGGAACTATGAACGTATTGAGATGACGTGCTTGTATTTTCTGTTATATATATATGTGTGTGTGTCTGTGTATAGGAGTCAAGTACATATGCACACACCATTTACTGTTCCGGTTTTGTTTATTATTTATTGGGGAGTTACCAATGAATCCTATTTTTACAAATATCTGAAAACGAGTAATTCATTCGAAAATGGAATGGAGACCAACGCAGCCAATCCCGATGGTAGAGAGTAGGTTTGGGACTAGCATCCGAGTAGATATACTGGGTATTCTCGGAATTAATATTCCAATATGGTTCAAACGCTATATCCAAGTAACAACCAAGCTAGTATCAACCCCACTGAACCTTTAGTTACCACTAACACTACTACCTAAGGTGTGATTCTAGTCCAAACACCACAGTCTGTTAATTTTCCTAAGCTGTATAGGGAATTCTCCAGCCTTAGTAGGAAGCATTTTGTTAGGACGGAACCATACTCGGTGACTCATGCATGGCTTAATAATTATGATAAGATTTTCAACTTGTTGAGACTTAGTGATGTTACCAAGAGTTGGTGCTCCTCTTGGCATTTGCAAGGTGAGGCAGCATGTTGGTGGGAGGTAGTGACCACAAAAGTAGAAGTGGATAGCATTACGTGGGGAATGTTTAAGATGATGTTTAAGATGAAGTTCTTTTCTTGAGCTGAAGGGATTTGTTATTGGAGAAGTTCATTCACCTTAAGCAAGGAGAGATGACAATTGAAGAATATGTGAGTCGACTTAATGAGTTGGTTAGATTTGGTTTTGAGTTGGTAAACACCTAGGAGAAGAAAGCATTGAAGTTTGTGAAGAGATTGAATTCACCTCTAAGGTAGATTGCTTTGAACTGGATTCCATATGGATCTGCATTTGAGAGATTAGTGGAGGCAACATTATTGAATTCTCTGAATGGAACTTGGGTTAAGGATCAAGTTAAAGAAGGAGAGAGCCAGCAACTGGGTAAGCATAAAGGGTACTGGATCACAACGAGGGCAAGGTAAGATATAAGTGATTACTTGTAATAGATGTTAGAAGATGTGGCACATTGCAAAGAACTGTAGGTGTTATAATTGTAACCAAGTGTGACGTTTGTCAAAGGATTGTTAGGTGCCCCAGTTCAATAGGAGGTTAAGTGCTATAATTGTGATCCGTTCAGTCATATGAAAAGAGATTGCCCATCTTTGAAGAATGAAGGTCAGATGGTTAAGGCATATGCTATGGATGTCATTTCAACCTCGAGTATTGCACCGTTGCCGGTTTAGGAGAAGGGGAAACTGATTTTGCAGGAAGTTTGAAGGTATGCTTAGAATAGCTAGATCACAGGGAGGATAAGGTAAGAGCAAGTGCATTAGTCGACGGTTTAGCCCTTAAACCTAACATTGTTTAAGAATCCATTTCAGTGTCGAATTCTACTAGGGGATCGACTCATTTATCGTAGTTATGTTGTAGTTTAAAATTGGTCATTAATGGTGTGGAGTACCCCTATGATGCATATGCAATAAACTTTTTGGTTCATTGGTTGATTTTGAGAATAGATTGGATGACGGCTATGGGGTAGTGTTGGATCGTGATAGGAGGATAGTTCAATTGAGGAAGGGTGAAGTACATGATTTGATTCTATGTTGTGAGCTCGATATTTCGGTTATGAAGACGTATTTATATTCACTTAGTCTATCATAAGATGAACTATCGTTTATTCACATAGTGAAGGATTATCCAGATATATTCAAAGAAGATTCTAATATCCCTCTCTAAAGAGAAATCAAATTTTGGATTGATCTTGAGAAAGATGCAATACCGGTAGTGATGCCCCTTAGGCATGTGGCTCCGAAGGAAAGAAAGAATTGGATAAGAAAGTCCCTAAAATATTACAGAAAGGATTCAGTTGGAGAAGTATTTCAAAATGGGAAGCGCCTATCATTTTCGCTACTATGGTAGATGGTTCCCTAAGATTATGTGTCGAATAAGCCGACGAGGAAAAACTGTTATCCATTTCTTCTTATTGATGACCTCTTCGATCAGTTAGTCAAGGCAAAGGTTTTCTCTTAGCTTGATCTAAACTGGGTTTCATCGGTTGTAAGTGGATGAAGATAGTTCCCGAATACTACTTTCCGTATGCCTAATGGGTTGTTTGAGTGGTTGGTTATGCCATTCAGGCCGACTAATGCTCTAGCTTATTTTGTGGATTTAATGAGTAGGGTATTCGGGTAGCAGTTGAACGGGTTTATGGTGGTCTCCGAGGATGAAATTCTTATTTGCTCCAAAAGTAAGGAGGAGCATGAAATTCATTTAAGAGAAGTGATGGATGTCTTGAGAAGGAAGCGATTGAAGGCTAAGTTTTCAAAATGTCACTTCTACAGGAAAGAAGTTCGTTTCCTTAATCATATAGTATCAGAAGATGGATTAGCAGTAGACCTAGGGATGCAGTTGCAGTTGTAGTTAGAGATTGGAAGATGTCAAAGAACGCTTTAGAGGTTCATAGCTTCTTGGGGTTTGCTGGATTTTATCAAAAATTTATTAAGGATTTTGCGAAGATATCGGCACCTCTGATTCATTTGACTAAGAAGTACCATATCTAGGAGTTCGTAGTGCGAAGCGGCATTTGTTGACTTGAAGGAGTCATTGATGGGGGCTCTAGTTTTGGTTATTTCTGATGGTACCAAACCTTTTACCATATATACCGATGCATGCGGTACTGGTCTTGGTGTTGTCCATATGCAAGAAAGGAAAGTAGTGGCATATGTGAGTCGATAGCTTAAAATTTTTTAGAGGAATTATCCAATGCATGATCTTGAGTTAGCTACTATTTTATTCACATTGAAGTCCTGAAGACATTATAAGTTAGGGGGAGATTTGAGCTATGTACGGACCACAAATCTCTCAAGTACCCTTTTTTTAAGAAGAATACGAATTTAAGGCCACAATGATGGGTGGATTTGTTATCATCGTAAGACTTTGGAATTGCTTACGCTCCAGGGAAAGGAAACATGGTTGCTGATGCTTTGAGTAGAAGGCACACTGAGATGAATGCTATGTTGCTAGATTGGAAGAATTTGGAGTTTATATCAGAGTTTGATTTCTGACCATAATCAGAGTATGCACCTAGTTTATTAGCAGCAATGGAGGTAAGAATTGTACTGATGGATTGTATAGGTAAAGGACACGACTCGTTGTTAGCTAGCATCATGGAGCAGTTAGGACAGGGTGAATGATTGAGTTATCTAGATCATTACTACGAAGACTAGAATACCTAATAAGGAGAGAAAGAAGGCCATGCATACCGTAGGCCAAGGAATTGATAGAGGAAGCCTTGGGTGAGTGTCATGATTCTAGGATAACTATTCCTCCAGTAGGAGATAAGATGTATCAAGATGTAAGGAGGATATTCTATTGGCGAGGGATGTAGAGGCAGGTAGCAGTATATTTAGCAAAGTGTATGACATGCCTAAAGGTGAAGGCAGAACAAAAGATGCCAAGTGGACTATTGCTCTCATTAGATGTACCACAGTGGAAGTGGAAGTGCATATCTATGGATTTTATGGATAAATTACCTCAGGGTAGAAGAAAAACGTGTAACACCCTGCAAAACCCAAAAATTAATAAAATAAATTAAATTGATTAAAAAGGATAAAAATGTAATTTTCACATACATTCGAATTTGGCTATGAAGTTTGCACTATTGCATTTGTGGTGATTTTCTGGACCATCATATATAAAGTTTTGTAAAAGGATCTTGTATGAAAAAAGTTATTAAAGTTTAAAAATTCGGAATAAAAAATATATTAAATATATAAATTAGGAAAGAAATTGTTTTAAAAAAAGGAAATCTCCACCGATTGACTCCCGGGTTTGGACCGGTCGACCCCTAGCGGTTGACCGCCCAAGACCAAGGGGTCGACCGATCGAGCGATCTCGGCTAAGATTTGCCTAGGCCAAACAGCCCAAATTTTATAAAATCCGATCTAACGGCTGATAGGGATTCATACCCCAATAATTGAACCCTAACCTAACACAAACCTTTATCTAATACAGAGCGTGCTAAAACTCTATCTCTCATAGAACTAAACTCTCTATTATCTCCAAATCAATTTCTTCTTCAAAATTAAAAGTTTGCAAATTCAAAAATCAAGGATTATAAAAAAGAATCTAGAGCGCAAACGGAAAGGAGCGATCACCGAACCAAACGGGGGTGATTCCAAGGGATAAAAAATGGAATAGCTTTCTAGAGGTGAGTGGGCTCATTGCTCATTATGCTAATTTATATGTAATTGAGATTGTGTATGCCCTATTTAATCTAATGCTGGTTTAATTTAATTAGAAATACTGTTTAACTAGTAATTGAAATAAATTGGGAATTTGATAAAAATTCAAATTATATGAATATATGATCTTTTGTCCGATCCAAATTTTGTTGAAGTAAAATTTGAATATAAGTCTGTTTAGGTCTGATTTTAGTATGAACGCACACTCTTTGTTAAATTGAATAAAACCAACATATCGGTACCCCATTGATTCTAAACCTGACAAACTTGATTTGATGAGCTATACACTTATGAGATTATGAACTTGATAGGAATTTAAATTGAGAGTTTTAGATAATAAAAAATAGGGTTTACTGCTAAAATCGTACAGGAAGATGGAGTCTAATTAATTAAAAAAAGAACCAACAAAAATAAAACTAACAGTAATTAACGTCGACCGATCGATAGGTTTACTAGAGCCGGTTGATAGTGAGCGGTCGACCGCTCCAGTAACAAGCGATCGACCAGTCATTCACTTTCAGGTGCAATTTGAACCTCGACCTAAGGCTTAGGTTTACAAATTTATATATATTATATGTATGGATGTTAGTATATTATTAGAGAAATTAGTTACCTAATCCTTGACTTTCGAACATCACACAACTCATGAGGTAGTGTGAGCGGGCCATTCAGTTATCCTAGGCAATATCTGTTCCACAAAGCTATCCAATCATTGAAAGCATGCATAGAAGACTCCTTGGTGGATGCGCAACACTCTTGATGGATGACTGTAGAAGTATGGGCCCAACACTAACGGGGGGTTCCCAGTGCAGTGCAATAAGTGGCATGACGTTACCATTGAGCTTGGACGCAAATGCAGTGACCTTGTGACGTCTTTGGCATATGTCAACATTGCGAGCTCCTCTCAATGTGTAAAATATGGTACATGTACTCGTAGTTCGGAAAACATAGTCCCAATGTCATTATTGTATGAAGTCTTATGTTAGGAGTAGTCCTAGAGACTACTAGTCAAATCCACAGTTGATTTGAGGTTCAATTAGTTGTTTGACCTTAATTGTAAATCTTCATAGGATGTTGGTGCGGGTACATTTGGATCTATATTCCTTAGGAGAATTGGCCAACACTAGTAAGTAATACACAACACAAGTAGGACTACCTAGGTTGCATAGGTTATAAATTATGTCAATTGCATATGATCACTATATATTAATGATGTGTCTGACCCACTCTGTTCCTTTCTTTTCCCCCACCAAAGGAGGACAAGGCCACATGTGAATAGCCCAGATCGAGTACGTGGAGGAGAGAGATTGAAGTGGGCACCACTTATTACTATCTATCACACTCCATGTAACTATTTATCATATTGTGTTTTCTTGGATACTTTCTGAGATGATGTTTTTCTTTATTTATATTTTACCATTTGCCATTATGAGATCTAAATGTGTAGAATGTCTTATATTTTATCCTTTATACTCTTAGTCCCTATAATGATTTAAAAACCCATAGCTCTCATTCCTTAGCATGACATGAGTCCTCATATCACCATAGGCTTTGGATCGGTGTGTTTGGAGATGTGCGTTGTTACAAAATGAAAGCATAAGGTTATAGTAGACTGTCTTAAGAAAGCGCGCACTTTATTTTAGTGAAGAGCACGGGGACGCCGGCAACACTGGTGACATAGTATATTAAAGAAGTAGTCCGACTATATGGAGTTTCAATAAGTATAGTGTTATCCAACGTTTGGACCAAGCCGCTTCTAAGTGGGCCTGGACATAAAGACAAGGGTGAAATAGATCAAGAGCTTGAAGGCATGCTTGGAATGGCTAAAAGAAGTGACTCGGAAAATTTGGAGTTAAATGGGCAAAGAAGACATGGTCAGTACCAACCATAGTAGTAGTCAATACCAAGCTAATTGTTCATGGAGTTCCACCCTTGGACTTCAGAAGGTTGAGGCTTGTAAAAGTATGATGAAGTTTAGCTTGCTTGGATGACTATTATGGTCGCTACCATCATGATTTTCCTCCTCAAAAAGACCTGTTCTTCCTTCCAAATCTCTCAGATCTGAAGTCTTGCTAGTTCTTCCATGATTTGGTGACTAGGATGGATGATTCCACCTATAAAAAGAAGCATTAGAGCAACTTAGAGAGGACTTTTTGAGCCTTTATACTCTTCATATCCTCTTCTCCTTTTCATCTCTGTCACTAAGGGTTGTACTCTTACCTTTCTAATTCTAAAATAGTTGTAAAGCTCTTGTATTTGCTACGAATTTGAATCTAATAACATTAAAGTGGACGTAGGCATGAATTTCGGCTGAACCACTATAAAATTTATCGTGTTCTTTTTTATTTCTACTCGATTTACTTATATCTATCTTGTTTTTTTTTTCAATTTATGTGTTGTACCACTTTTTGGTCCAACATTTTTGGTGCTTTCACTGAGAATAGAGCATATCAGAAATAGATCTAGCTTAGTATTGTAGATTGTAAGCATCCGGAAGTTAGATCCGAAAAGTAATTGTTGTAAATTTGAAAAAATGGCCGTAGAAAACCTTTCGCAAGATCTGGAGCCACATGAGGAGAAGATGAAGCTTCTCACCAAAACGATGAAACTACTCAGCCATTGAATGCTTTACTGACACGATCTGCTCCATAGGAGATGGTGTCAAATGTTGAACTTCGTAGGATAATGGCTAAGGTGAACCAAAAAATGTTTGATAGTCAGAAAGCTCTATTTGATAAGATGGAGGATAATTTTGCTTTGCTAGCCCAACAAACACAAAGGCATAGAAAGGGCAGTAGTAATTCATTGCCTTCAAGTTCTAAAGAAGATAGCTCATCTTCATTAGGTCAGAACTGGGGAGACAACAAACAAAAGATGAGAGGAAAAGCTACTTAGACATCAAAGAAGAGCACATAAGGGAGTGGCCAAGACTTGGCCATGGCCAATGCCGTCGATACCAACAAAAATAAGGTTGGTACCGAGCATATATTGGGTGGTGTCAAAGCATATTTACTTGAATTCATTGATCTGTCTAACAATGAACTTGATTTGATGGATACTAGCAATGATGTTGGGTAAATCTATGGAATGCAGAATGTTGGTGCTCAGACGAACGCCATAGAACCATCCAGTCCTCATAAAAGATTTGGGCGAGTGACTTTCCCTATGACACGAGATCCTGGACATCATCGAATGAACCGAGATCATTTGCAGATTCAAATACTCGATGTTGTTCCTGATGGTTGCCATATGGATAATCAAGCCAGTCAAGAATATATTGCTGATATAGTAAGGAGATTATTGAATGAGAATCAGTGGAGAAAGAATGCATATATGGATCAATACCTAGCAAGATCCCATTCACTGATGATATTTTATAGGAGTATCCCAAAAACTTTGTTATGCTAACGACGTCGTCGTATAACATGACCAAAGACCCTTGAAAATATTTGTTGAAATATGAGTGGCACATGGATGGTGCTTGAGTGACTGAAACTGGAAGGTTTAGACATTTCCCCATATTCCTAGATGGGGTGGCTACGGTGTGGTTCAATCAGCTCATGCCAAAGTCCATATCTTCATTTGGTCAACAAACAAGAAAGTTTATGGAGCCGTTCAGGCTGCACACCGCTCGACCGAAGGATGTGATGTCCTTGTCGAGTATTCAACATGGTGCCGGAGAGATCCTAAAGGATTTTCTAGGTCGATTTAATAAAATCACGACCGAAGTGAGCAATCTAAAAGGGGATATTTTGTTGATGGCATTAATCTAAGGGATACACTCAAAGATGGAGTTTGGTAGTATATGGCTAAACAGAAAGCATCCACATACAATGGAGGAATTCTATCACGGGTCGCCTCAGTTTTTGTGTTTGGAAGAGGCAGACCTGGCCGTTAGAAGGATGGTGGTAAATTATTGAACAAAGTTATGCAGAGCAACATTGCTAGTAAGCAAACTGTGATTGCGCAGGTAACGTTGTAGTAAATATGGGAAATAACAATAATAATCAATAGATGCCAGAGGATTACACTCCTTTGAACAAAATGGTTGAAATTATATACCATGCTACGCAAACAGTGGAGAATTACAATAAGCCACCTTGGAGTAAGGCAATCAAAGCTTAATAATGCTCAGGAAGTATTGTCACTTCCATGAAACTCGTGGGCACAGTACCAAAGCTGTTACTTGAGAGATGTTATTGAAGATCTGATACGTAAAAAGAAGCTGCAACAGTATGTGAGAGATCCACATGACAGCTGGCAGAATGCTAAACGTCAAGGGCAGAATGCTTAGAGGGATCGACTTAGGTCCAGTGGAGAAGGACCTAGTGTAACATACCCCACTCTATGACTCAAAAATAGACGTCGATGATGTCGTAGTCATCCCTGAAAGCATTTTTTGGCAACAAAGTGAGTTAAATATTTTTTTCACAACATAAGTAAACAGAGCAGCTAAATTATTTTTTTCATTACATCAATTTGAATTACAAAATCCGTTACATCATTAAACCCAAATTGTTCCCGCACAAGGTTAAATATACAATAAGAAAATCAAAGTAGTGTGTATCTGGCATATGAAGATGCCAACACTATACTTAACCGGTTATAAATCCTGGTTTTCCACATCCGAAATTTCAAAATACTTTTATTTAAATAGTAAGGTCATGCCTTGTCTTCAAAATCTTTATTCATCTTCAAAAGAGATACATGTCTAATTCGTAAACTCAGCCTACTCAAATGAGAATCTATGAGTTTATGGGAAATAATAAAAACACAAGTCAAACAATATTTCTGGTATGAGTAAAACCTTTACCCTAAGCATACATAGTAAGACCATGCCGCTAACAAGAATGGGTTTCCCCCTCACTTCATCATCACATCATAATATACATCAGTATATATAACAACAATGATATATATACATACACATATACATATATATATATATACATACGTATTACAGAAAGAAACCATGTGTATATATTCAGTCAATAAGCATACTTTACACTTGTCATACAATTGTGAACTAAGTCAGTATGTATGTGTGTGCGCACTTGCGTGCATATCAACTCAAGTCAAGTATACCTTATACTCATCTAATGAACCAAGTCATATAATCATTCATCATTCATTCACCCATCACCTAATTCTCTTATTTTAGGCTTTCGTTGTTATGATACCACTAACTTATTTTAGTGACCTCCCTAGGCCTTCCTGTCACTAATTTAATCTTTTGCCTGAAGTCAGCTTATGAAAACATCAACTCGTTTTCCCATGGGAGCCACCCTGTACATTCTAGTAGGCATCCTTACTAAGAGTCAATAGTCTCTTTTAGTCACTGAACTTCTATCGTCTACGTTGTCGAATTAATTTATAACATCACCCAGATGTTTGGCACACTACCAGTTATTTTTAGTTATAACATGTAACAACCCACATATTTCACGATTGTATATTTAAATGTTTTATTTAAATATAACATCGTTAATCGGATTAAGGTCCGAAATGTTACTTTTTGTAAACAGTCGAATTGGGACTCGAGACCACTTCCATTGAGTCCAAAATGGCATTTACAACTTTTTTGAGTATAAACATCGATATGTTTGGAGTTGAGTGAATTTTGCTATTTTTCTATTGGGCTTTGGGTTTGGATTTCAGCCCACTAACCCATCATATACCCTAACTCCTCTACTCTTCATCCATTCACTCATAACTTTTCCTAACACTCTAAAGCTAAAGGAAAATAGGGGAAAAGAAAGGAAATTAGAAATTCCCAAGCCCTAGTTCTCTTAGGAAATACAAGTTCTTGCTCTAAAATCAAGGAGAAGCTTAGGTAAGCATCCTCTTCATCTTCTCCATCTCAATCTCTCTTCAATTTTCAGAAATTCCTATAACCTAACTTAGGAAAAACTTCACCTTTGATAATAGATTGAAGATTCTAGAGGTGTATTGAAGAGGAATTGATATTTCCTTTGTTTTAAAGCTTCTCACTTGTGTTTTGAGTTCAAAGGTGACTTCTTTAACTCACATCTATGTCTATAGCTATCATTGTTGTTAGGTATGAATTCCTAACATTTGTGCATATTCATTTGCTTTTGATTTGAATTGATTTGGTGAATTTTCCAAATTTTGGTGTTTTGGTCCAATTTTATGAAAATCCTACTATAGATGTTTGGACATGTTGTTTGGGGTGTATCGAAGAGCCTATAAGGCTAGGTTGTCGATTGGCATAAATCCTTAGGTGTCATTGCTCGTCCGATCGCTCTCGATATGTTTTGGCCACCATTGGCCTAGGGTAATTTTTGCCTAGCTGAGTGGTTCAGACGTCTGAAATGCAAGTTCAGACGTCTAGAATCAGACCTGGAGCAAAAATATTCATGATAGAAAATAAAAAAAATGGCAAAGAACAACTTCAAACGTCTGAAATTATGGTTCAGACGTCTGAAAGGGGTTTCAAACGTCTGTTTAGAAACTTCAGACGTCTGGGTGGTTTTCTAGAATATTTCCAGAGACCAAATCCAGACGTCTGGATTGACCCCCAGACGTCTGGAACTGTGCAGATTTGCCTATTTGCCTAATTTTTGAGTAAATTTCCAATGTTTATCGATTTATGTCGATCCGATTAGTTGTTATCACTTTTATCGACTTTGATGACTTCTTCCTTTAGATTTTTGGAATATCCATTTTGATGGATTTGATATCGATTTCTTTGGACTTGATTCACGTCTTCGTATGTGAATTTTTGTTGATCGATTGTTTTTACAATCGTTTTATGTGGTTTGTCACTTTAAAATACAAAGGTTTCTATACTAGTAGTAAATACTCAAACTCTTTCACAAAAATGATTTTAACGTTATTTTTAATACAAAGCTTGTTTTTAAAAGCGTTTTCCAATCTATTAGTATATACAAACCTTTACCTCATCGTATGAGAAATCTAATTAAACGGCTTACTAAAACAAGTGGTATGAAACGCTTGCGTTTACTTCATCGGTTAACTCTTGGACTTGTTCGATTGAACTCTTATGACAATTTTCGAGTGGAAATCTACAATCTGTTCGTAAATATTTGAGTTAAGCTAGTGGTTATGGGATATGAAGCTAAACTCTTATATTTACTAGCTTAGTGTAATCGACACTTCTTGATGATCGATGATGATCATTTTATGGTTTAGACTAGCGATTTGCGATGTCTCTTTGTCCACGTGGGGGACTGTACCCCGATTTATGGAGCTTCGTCTCATTTTTATAGGCTAGCGACCTATGGTTTCATGGAGTTCGGTTCATCGGGCGTAACGCTGTATTACGTCGTTGTTCCGGCTTATTGGAGTTCGGTTCATCGGGCGTAACGTTGTACTACGTCGTTGTTCCGTATTATTTGAGTTTGGTTCATCGGGCGTTCGCTGTACTACGTCGATGTTCTGGATTATTTGTGTTCAAGTTCATCGGGCGTTCATTGTACTATGTCGTTGTGCCTAATTATTTGAGTTTGGTTCATCGGACGTATTGCTGTACTACGTCAATGTTCTGGATTATTTGAGTTTCTGGTTCCTTGGGCGTTCGCTGTACTACGTCGTGGCACCGGCTCTATGGTTAGCGACCCTGGGTTAGCGGCTCGTTTGTGATACACGTGTTGGTGAGTTTTCATGCTCCCGTTTGTGATAGGCCTTCCCCCTTTTGTGATTTCTGGATTTCTGGTTGTGATTTTTGGAATTTGTGTTTCACCAATTTTCGTGGTTTGCATTGATAAGATTTATCGATATTTGTGTTTTGGTGAATAATTTAAAGAATATGACATTCTTTTGTTGTTTGAGTAGATTTGAGATATTGTATAATTATTATTGTTATTGAATGTATACTTGTCACAGTATGGCATTTTTGTTATCATACGTTTTTGTCATATCTCTTATCCTATCTCATTTTATATGATATTTATAGCTAGACTGATCCATTTATTATTTTATTCTTAAATAATACTCGGGTCAGACCGAGATATTTAAGGTGCTCTTGCTTGACTTCTTATCAGGGTCCGTCACCTGAATTTTGGCTAACTACTTTAGCATAGTAGTTTTTGTTAGTATACATTTGAGATAGAGACTCCTTAATGTATACTTATTCTTTTGTCTAGCACTTGTATCTATTCTTTTGTGATGTAGTGGATCTAGTTTGACCACTACTTTGATGTACTCTTCTATGTGTTATATTCATATATGTTTCCGCCTTTGTGATATGAATATCCGTGACTGATTTGTGTTATGTTTATTTCTATATTTGTTTCTAAAGGCCTCATAGCCACTGTGTGGTAGCTTTGAGTATGTATTTGATATGTCGGATTTCCTCTTGAAATGAAATGTAAGTTATATTATCTGACATATCGGTACTCGCACAAAGCAATTACACAGATGGTCGCTCCTCAACAGCCTTATTCTTCATGCTAGTCGATGGCATTACCTCGTAGTGTCCTTGGCTAGCGTGAGTATAGAGGTGGGGCGTCACAGCTTGGTATCAAAGCCAAACTTTGGAAAAATGTAGAATAATCCAGCAAGGATCATTGTCCTAAGTCTTTCTTAGGAATCGTGCCATAGGATTTAATTCGAGTCTTCGTACCATTCTATCCTATTTCTTTTTATGATGCCTTGTTTTATCAATCAAGTTTGTTTGATATTCATTTTTAGAATAACCTTTTTCCTCTTCTTTCTTTCTTAAAGAAGAGAAATGGTTAGATCTGGTCGTCCTTGCGCCGGTCAATCTAGTGCTACTCCTCAGGATGGAGTATTTATGTCTGCTCAACAACTTTTAGATCTTGTGAACAATGCCCAAGTTGCCGGACCCGTTCCAGTGCCTACTCATACTAAATCCGAGTTTGCATGCTTGTGCAGAGATTATACCGCTTTGGGTGGAAGGCCATTCAAGGGTTCCGAAAATGTTATAGAAATCCAAGCTTGGCTTAGAACATGCGATCGCATCTTTTCCCGCATGAATCTTATTAATCTTCATCGAGTCCAAGTGGCTTCTAGCATGCTCCAAGAAAGATCATTAGATTGGTATGAGCTTTTGGTTTCTGAGATTATTGAAGCAGATCTTACTTGGGAGCAATTCCGGGAAAGATTCGAATTGAAGTTTGTGCCGAAGGCTGAAAAGGTAACTTTGGCCCGATGCTTTATTGACCTTGTTCAAGGTGAATCTTCTGTGGTAGATTATGTCGCATCTTTTGAATCTCTCTCTAAATATGGGGTCGAGTATATTAATACCCCATTGAAGAAAAATCAGAGATTTGTCTATGGGTTGAATAAGAACCTCAAAAAGCCTTTACTTCTAGAACTAGAAGTTTCTTTCGATCAGCTTGTAGATATCGCTCTTCGACTTGAGTAGGCGGATAAAGAATGTTTGTACCAAAATTGGGCACAACACTCTTCGGAAGTCTTTGAAGATATAAAGTGAAGAAATTAAATGGAAAAAGAGGAATTATCTAACAAAAACTCCAAATTTCAGAAATGAGAATAATTAAAGTGCAAGGAGACACAAGAATTTAGAGTGGTTCGGCGTATAGCCTATGTTCACTATGAAGTAGTCTGCTTTATTGATCTTTCTTTTGTGTTTAGAAGTGAATTCAATGATTTACAGTAGTCAATTGTGATTTGCAGCAGTGAATTTCGTTTGTAGCAGCAGCAATTGAGTTCAGATCTGGATCTGGCGGATTCCGAGCGTTGGAGATCTCAAAGAGGAAGAAGAACCCCTTTTCTGTTCGCTTTGGGGGTCTATTTATAGGTGTAGGAGGCTGATATTTTGCTCAGATCTTGGGAGACCCTCTCTGGCACGTGACCAGGCCCGCACGCCCAAGCCCGTGAAGTTTTGGTCCGATCCGTGATCGACACGAACAGATTTCGACTCGCTCAAGATTTCGTCCAATGGAGTTGAAATTTGGCGTGGACATTCTATAGCATGCATGTAGTCTTCTGTGAAAATTTCATAGCATTTGGACCTGTAGATTGGGAGATATAATCGATATGAAATGGGGTTTTCGTTAGGTTGTTTCCTTCGACTCGCTTCTGTTTCGACTCGCTTCTATTCGACTCGCTGACGTGGCGCTTTTTGGATCGCTCTGCCTTTGACGCTGTTTTGAGCGAGTCGAAGCGCGCATTGATTGAGCGAGTCAAAGTGAGCCATGATTGATCGAGTCGAAGTGCATGGTTCGATCGATTCGAACGGTGACTTTGTCAATCAGAGTTGAATTCGATGGAGTTGAATAGCTGTTTGAGCGGAGCGAGTTGATGCATGCACTTTTGATGGTTCCAAACTGGAGCGAGTCGAAGAGGGCAGTTCTGGGAGGTTTGAGCAGTGGAGTCGAAGTTGATGGAGTCGCTCAGTGGTTCGAAGGGAGCGAGTCGAAGAAGGCCCCTGAGTGAAGCGAGTCGAAGTAGGTACTTCAGATGGCCGTGGAGCGAGTCGAACAGGAACGAGTCGAAGTTGGCATCTGAGGGATATGGTGCGAGTCGAAGGGAGCGAGTCGAACGGTAATTGATTTTTGTCCAATTTTGTATCCTTCATAACTTGAGCATACGAACTCGGATTGACTTGAGATTTGGAACGTTGGCTCCAATGGCTTAGCTTGTCATGTCCTACCAATTTTGGCTCGATCCGGACCCGGACAAAATTCGTCGATATCCATAGTGAGCCTGTGTATAACTGATTTCTAGGATGGGCCGTCATTGGTTACTGGCCAATTCCTTGGTGTCACGGTCTTGCCAAAAGGCGGGATAACATTTGCCCCCCAAAGTACGTCTTATGGAAACATGATGTGCTTTGAAATACTGCCATCTCTACTCTGAATAGTTATTGTCTTGTCGATGAAAGTTGTAATCTTTGACCGTTCTTCTTGATAATGTAAAGTGTTGACTGTCGACTGCTGTACCATGTATTGTTGCAACTGATTGCTGTATGCTAGTGGTTACCCGCTTGCTGTTGTAATCGTTATTAGATGAATTTCCGATTCCTGAAAATCTGGAATATTGAATATTAGTCTGACATTCATGCATATACGTTAATCTGACTCCCGTTGACGTTTCTACGTTCCCGAGTCGTTGTCAGTTTATTGTTTTTGAATTTCATATTGATCCTCTCCTGAACCGATGTGAAACTCGTTGCAACAACGCTTGACGGTTGTTTTTGAATGTTCCTTCGTAACGATCCTCTCCTGAATCAATGTGAAGGATTGAAACATCGAAGATAATTTTCATTGGATTTACGGATGTGAAGTAAATATGTCGAGTTGATGGAGTTGGAAACTATTGATACAAAGAGGAATTTTGCATTGATATACGCAGGGTTCGATGGATACAAAGCGCTTGTTCGACTCGATGATGGACGTGAACTGAGCGAGTCGAAATGCGCTTCCCTGATGGCTGTGAACTGAGCGAGTCGAAATGGAGCGAGTTGAAATGCGCTTCCCTGATGGATTCGAACTGCTTGTTTTGCTGCACCGGAGAGGGAGTCGAGAACAAACGATACGAAAGGGAGCTCCGTATCAACGCACTGAAGAGGGAGTCGAAGCACGTGTTCGACTCCACTGGGATTCGAATCGTTTATTCCCCTTGCTTTCGAGTCCATATAAATACTTCGTACTTAGCCATTTTTTCACTTTTTACCTTTCATCTTTACCTGCCTTGCCTTCGTATCGTTCCAGAGCATTTCAAGCGAAAAAACCTTTGCTTTCGAATCGATTCCTATCTTCAACCATTTGAACTAACTATCAGATCTAGGTAATCAATAAACGAATCCACGCGTAAACGATGAGGCTCGGGTTTTCTTATCAAATCAATCAAAGTCGTGGTCGATCGAAAGCTCTCAGGCCTCTGCTTCGTGTCGATGGAGTATGGGTTTCGAGATGATGAGGCGAAGATCTTCGTATCGATCGATGGTGGAGCTTCGCTTTGAATCGAGCACTCTGAATTCATGGATCGATACGAAGGGGTCGCGCCTGAAGGACTCGAAATGATGGCCTCGAATTAAGTCGAAAAGTACGTCTTGAAACGGTTCGAAGTGGAGTGCCTTGGGATCGAGTCGAAATAGGGGTTTTAGATCGAGTCGAAGCAGGGGCTTCGAAGCGAGTCGAAGCGCGTGGCTTTGGACCGAGTCGAAGCGGAGGCTTCGAAGCGAGTCGAAACACGGGGCTTTGAACCGAGTCGAAGCAGAGGCTTCGAAGCGAGTCAAAACGTGGGGCTTTGAACCGAGTCGAAGTGCGCATCCTGAACAATCGATTCGAACTCGCGCCTTAGTGAACGTTTCGAACTTGAACCAGAGCGATTGTCTTGAACTTGAACTTTTGATGATTGATCACTGATTTAATTTTGACGATATCGAAAATTCTAGTTCCTTTGACCACTTAACTCCGACGAGCTTCAGATTTGCTTAACTGGACTTAATTGTTTCACCGCACGCCTGATTGCCTATTGAAGTTCGTCGATGAAACTGGAACTTACCAAAATAATAACATATTTTAACTTGGACTGATAGCTAATAACTGGATGGCACGGTTGTGATGGTCAGCGATGACAGTCCTTCCGACTGAATCCCGAAGTCTCGTCGTTTACATGTTTTCCTTAATCCAGTTGATCTTCTCAAGTAATATACAGTACTGCACTGCACAACACATTCACACACTTTACACTGGGGGATGCACGAGTGTTATTGTCAGTTTAACAATGATTTTTTATAAGCTAGCTAGCCATGGACCCTTCAAGTTCTCAGTAGCCGAAAATCCCAAGTTCTATTCCTCCAACCATAGAGATACCGGTTATTGAAGCCGAAGTTATAGAGCCAGCTCCGGATGAGCGTCCGGGTGCTCGGTTTATTCTCAATCCAATAGATTCTGTGCCGTCGGGTATCTCCGAAGACATGCTGGGACGGATTTGCTTAAGGCATGGTTTGTCGCTTGACGACGTGCTACTTCCTGGGCCAACTGACAGGCCACACACTCCCCCGGAGGGGTTTACTGCTTTCAACCGTCACGCTTGCATAGCGGGGACACTTTCTCCCTTCAATGAATATATAAGGGAGATGTTATCGTTTCTCGGCATAGCTCCATCTCAGCTACATCCCAATGGGTATGCCTTGTTGAACAACACATTTGTCCTGTTTATGGAGATCCTCTTTCGACCGCCGAAGCCGATCGAAATCAGATATTTATTCAACGTCAAGAGCCGTGGAGATAGCCCTTCTTTTACCTTCCTGGAGGCGGTCAGAAGCTGCCACATTGTACTGGGCTCCTGGGGAAGGCTAAGTTATTATAAAACTGAATGGTTCTACATTCGGTGCCCCCTAGGGTTTGCTGGTCGGTAGCTGGATAGACGTAAGTGCTGCCATTTCTCTCTTGAATCTGGGAGACACTAGTAACTGACTTCAAAACTGACACACTTTACCTTTCTTACAGCTACAATCTCTCGCCCCGATGGTGCATATTTCAGAGAGCTTGTTCAGATTCTTCAAGCATTTCCGGGCAAAGAGAGGCATATAGACTTAGTCCTGACCGATAGGAATTTGAGGGCTGTCGGGCTGATAGAACAGAGATAGAGCATACATATGGAAGTGATACATAGAGTGGCCCCGAAGAAACGTGTGAAGCGCAAAGCGCCCGCAGTCGTGATCACCGAATAAGTTGATCCAGAAAGAACGCCCACCGATACCGAGCTCCCAGCTGGGCCTTCTGCCGATGTCCAGGACTCGGGTGGAAGAAGAAAAGGCAAGGCCGCTGCTCACAAACACCCTAAATCTAAGAGATTTAAATCCATGGTCGTCTCTTTACCTTTCCCGGGGATCAGAATTTCAGAGGCTCCTCCCCCACAAGTGGAGAGTCCTTTTGCAGGGCTTGTTGACATTCCAATCCCGGATTTCGTGTCGTCTCCACACGACGCCTGGACGGAGGGGCTTGATAGCGCTTTTGACTGAGCGAGTCGCTTGCTACGAGTGCGGCCGACATTTCCGGTTGGTCAGGGGATTGCACATGCATACACTTCACTACACTACATGATTCACAACTGTACCTCGTCCAACTTAAGAAGTTACTAACTCTTTCTTCGTTAACCGTTTTCAGGTACTATGTCTGGAAGGAGATCTATGCTCGGGAATCTTCGCTCAGCCCGAAAATCTTCTGGTTACTATGATTCCCGTAGGAGGGATTCAGATAGAGATCGCGATCGCGAATACTCTAACCAAGACAGGTATGGGCGTGACAGAGAGTATAGACATCGATCCAGATCACGCTCTCCTCCTCCTAGACTTTCGTCTCCTCCCCCTGTTCAAACTTCAAATCCACCAGAGTGTCCTCGTCACAGGCCGTCTTATCACACTTCTAGGTCCGAAACTCATCTTCAGAGAGTCGAGACCACGGCCTCTATGATTACTGATCAGGTCCCTACTGAACCCACAGGGGAAGGAGCTCTTAAGTTGGCTCAGATGAGGAAGGACTTTCCGAACATCTGTTTCGACAGTTACGTCTTCCCACCACACTTAAAGAGAATCCCATCAGGGGTGGAAAACACGGTGCATGACTTTGTTCACGACATATACACCCAGAACCGGGAGTGGGCAAAGGTTGCCGAGAAAGCTTCCAAAGTGGCCTTTGAACGGGCCAAAGCGCTCGAGAAGATGGAGACCGAGCTCGCAAAAAGGGATCGGATTATTCAGGTACTCTCCGCTGAGTTCGAGTCTTCTCGGAAATCTGAAATTGAGGCCGTCAAAAGGGCTGACGAGGTGAAGGCAGAGATGGAGAGGTTGGGGCAGACACATGTTGCCCTGGTGGAGGAGATGGGCCACCGGAACACTAAAGTCATTGCTGAGCGGGACGCGGCGGTCAAGGAGCTTAATGAACTCAAGGCCAAATTTGCTGATATGGCCAAGGAGAAAGACGATGTGAACAACGCAGCCCAGGAGGCGTGCGAACAAGCTGTTCTGCTCAGGGATGAACGGGATGCGGTGATGGCTAAAGTCCAGAAGGTGGAGACTGAGGTCGAGGAGAGGGTGAAGTTGGCCGAGTCCAGGCTAGAGGCCGACATCGAAGACCTCCTTGTTGTTTATAATGCTAATGTGCTGAGGCACAGGGGCTTAGCCTGGCTCAACGGCTTTTCAACGCATTTCCATAATGCTTGGAGCCGATTGGTTGAGGAAGAGAAAGAGGCGCATCAGGGCGAGTCCGTAGATGAATTCAAACTCGAGAATCGCATTCTGACTGATGATGAAAAGAAGGATCTCCATGAGTCGATGATTCTGCGTGAGAAGGAAAAACTTGGCGCCCAGCATTTTGAAGTGGGAGAGGGTTCTGGAGTTGACCATCATGAAGCAAGTCTTGAAGTTCCCATGTTAACCCAGCCAGAATCCTCATATGCGGTCGATCCCCAGGCTGTTCCTGCTTACAATCTGGATCAGCCGCAGATGTCTCCGGCTGCTGCGCAAGTTACCGATGCCGCCCTACCGCCTACAAGTCGAACTGAGGAAGGTATTCTGAATATTCCAATTCTCTTAAATCAGAATCTTCGATCGAGTTAAGTCCTAACAGTTCTTTTATTCTTTGTCCAATGACCAATGCCGCACCGGCCATACCTCCTACCACTCAAGAACCATATCAAATGCAGGAGGCTATCGTGACTGAGGCAACCACCATGAGTACAGCTGCCCCGCTTGACGATCTGCAGGGAGGTACGATCGCGTTCGACGAGCAGCTGATGGATGAACTCTTTCGCCGCCACGGCGATCCTCGTGCTGACTTGTCATCTGTCATGAGTGGAACTGATCCTACTACAAGCTCTTCCATGCCGACAGCTGATGCCCCCAGCGGGGCTCGAGCAGTAACCGAAGAGGAGATGTTTGCTCAGATTGACGCTGAACTGGTAGCAGCGGCTTATGGCGGCAGCTTTGGAGGTGGGATGGCAGCATCGGGTCCTGTCCCGCTCGGAATGATGTCTCCTGGTGGCACTGTCTTTCTCACCAGCCTGCCCATTCCCCCTTTTGTAATTGATCCCGTTCCTTCGACTCCACCCGTAGGGAGCATTCTTATTCACACGAGCTCGGAGGAGGACGTCGACATAATGCTCTCGCCTGAAGACCAACCGCTGAAAAGCAAAGGCTCGAAGAGGAAGACTGGCAATGGCTCCAGTGGGTCCACACCGAGGAGGAAGCTAAGGAAAAAGAAAGATTAGGCACGCTCTCCTGGTGTATTTTGATTTTCATTTTGTTAGCCGTGTATAGATGCGGGTTTGGCCCCTGCTAGTAGGAATTTTTTGGAAACTTGTACACGAACTTCTTCTATAATCAATAGAAACGAAACTTTTCTTTTTTGACTTCTTTTTTGTCATTGTGTATTTGTCTAAGTGTTTCAGTGTCTGAGCTGCACTTGTGAAGTTTCAATTTCCGAACGAAGTTGGTTACCGTTTGCCAAGTTCGGGTATTGTGGACATGGTTTGTGACTGAGAAATGAGTCGAATTTTGACGTCGCATTGCTTTAGTTGATGGTTGACGCTTAGGTCTTGCCCCCCAGTCTTGGTGGCATGTTGTAAAACATCAGTCAGCGATTGCCCTCTTCTTATAGCATGCCGAGTCTAGTGCCGTTGGATTGGCGTTTGAATCATATGTCTGCTATTTGGGGACTTGGCATTTGTACTTCGACTCGCGCTTCGGGAACCTGAAGTTGGTGTTTACGCTCCGTTTCGCATTCTGGGAATCCAGAGTCGATGCCTATGCTCCGACTTGCGCTCTGGAAGTACGGAGTTGATGTTTATACTCCGCTTCACACTCTGGGAATACAGAGTTGATGTTTATACTCTGGTTCGTGCTCTGGGAATTCGGAGTTGGATGTTTATACTCCACTTCGCACTCTGGGAATATGGAGTTGATGTTTATACTCCACTTTGCACTCTGGGAATATGGAGTTGATGTTTATACTCCGCTTCGCACTCTGGGAATTCGGAGTTGGATGTTTATACTCCACTTCGCACTCTGGGAATATGGAGTTAATGTTTATACTCCGGTTCGCGCTCTGGGAATTTGGAGTTGGATGTTTATACTCCGCTTCGCACTTTGGGAATACGGAGTTGGGTGTTTATACTACGCTTCGCACTCTAGGAATACGGAGTTGATGTTTATACTCCGACTCATGCTCTGGGAGTTCAAAGTTGATGTTTATACTCCGACTCGCGCTCTGGGAGTTTGGAGTTGGATGTTTATACTCCGCTTCGCACTCTGGGAATACGGAGTTGGGTGTTTATACTACGCTTCACACTCTGGGAATACGGAGTTGGTGTTTATACTCCGCTTCGCACTCTAGGAATACGGAGTTGATGTTTATACTCCGACTCGCGCTCTGGGAGTTCGGAGTTGGATGTTTATACTCCGCTTCGCACTCTGGGAATACGGAGTTGATGAAGGATTGTCGTGTATCAATCCTTTTTTGACTTTGATGTGATGGCTTGCCCCCGAGCTCGGGTTTCACTTAGTGAGTGATTGGTTGCACCGCAATCACTCTCTATTTGAATAAATCCCACCGTATGATGAGACTTAGCTCTCCATGCATAGTGATGGTCATATGAAGTATTTCAAGTAAATCACAGCTCTGGCTCGAAGAGGTTGCATTTTATTGCTGAAATAAGAAAGTATGGCAAAGTCAGTTGCCTTATTACAAGTTCTAATTTCGAAATGTAGAAACAAATTGCGGAAAAGGAAAGTAAACTAAATGGATAAAGATAGCCTGTCAGTGTAATAGCGGCGAAGGCTCTCGCTATTCCAAGCTTTTGGCAGGGTAAGACCGTCGACGGTAGATAGCTTGAATGTGCCATCTCCGAGCCTTCGATAACATACGATCCTTCCCATGTCAGCTTCATATGCGAAGGAATCGGATAGATTCTTTTTAAGACGAGATCGCCTAGTTCGAAGGTTCGCGGATGGACCTTGGAGTTGTACAATCGGGCGACTCGACTTCGATGCACAGCTGCCCTCAAATCAGCTTCTTCACGCTTCTCATCTAGTAGATCGAGAGATTCAACAAGTAATAAGCATTTGTCTTTGGATCATAGTATGTCACACGATGAGAAGGTACTTCTAGCTCGATTGGAATAACGGCCTCTGAACCATAAGAAAGAGAGAATGGAGTGTGGCCGGTCGCGATCTTGTGGGTTGTTCAGTAAGCCCATAGAGCCATAGGAAGTTCATTGACCCACTTGCCCCCGACCTTTTCCAGTCGTTTCTTTAGGATGGACTTTATAACTTTATTAACTGCTTCCACCTGCCCGTTTGCTTGAGGATGTGAAACTGCGGAGAATTTCTTTTGGATGTGAAATCATTTGCAGAAATCTTTGAATTCAGCACTGTCGAATTGGGTTCCGTTGTCCGTAATTATGGTGTGTGGGAGACCGAATCGACAGATGATGTTACGAACCACAAAGTTGATTACTTTCTTCGTTGTAATGGTAGCGAGAGCTTCGGCTTCAGCCCACTTTGTAAAGTAATCAACTGCGATGATGGCGTACTTCGCACCACCTTTTGCCAAAGGTAGAGCACCGATGATGTCGATGCCCCAAATTCCGAATGGCCATAGGCTGACCATTTGCGTTATCTCAGTAGGAGGAGCTCTAGGAATTCGGGCATATTTCTGGCACCTATCACATTTCTTTGCATAGTCCAACGCATCACGATTCACGGTAGGCCAATAATATCCGTAGCGAAGTATTTTCTTGGCAAGTGCTTGCCCCCCGGTGTGATCGCCACATTCTCCCTCATGTACATCGCGCAACACATGTTTAACTTCATCGTGAGCGATACACCGGAGTAGGGGAACTGAGTACCCCCTTCTGTACATGAGTCCATTCTGGATGGTAAATCTTGAGGCCTTTCGAAGGACTTGTCTCTTTTCACTCCTGCGTTCCGGCAGTGTTCCGTGCTCAATGTAATTTCTGAGTGGGGTCATCCATGAGTCCTTTTTGGGAATAACTTCGTATACCCGGTTTATTTCTGTCCGGTCAATACTTGGGGAAGATAGCATTTCTACGTGAACGCGTCCCATTTGTTGAGCTTCACCTGTGCTGGCTAGCTTTGCCAATGAATCGGCCTTTTGGTTGCACTCTCGAGGTATACAATAGATGGCGTAGTAATCAAACTGATTCAGTACTTCCTGAACTCGAGCTAAGTAAGCAGCCAATCTTCGATCTCTTGCCTGATACTCTCCCCGTACTTGACACATAACCAATTGTGAATCACAGTAAACTTCTACAGCGATGATTTTCAGATCTCTGGCAAGTTTCAAGCCAGCTAAGAGGGCTTCGTATTCAGCTTCATTATTGGTTGCATGAAAGTCAAACTTCAAAGCGTAGCATATAGATCGACCTTCGGGTGTTTCGAGTACAACACCAGCGCCCGAACACCGGTCGTTTGATGCCCCATCGGTATACAGCTTCCAGACATATTCAGAGGATTTACTGGTTTCGGGTAAGTCCTCTGGAATGGTGAATTCAGCTATGAAATCAGCGAGGACTTGTCCTTGTATTGCTCGTCTTGGAGTGTAAGTAATATCAAACTGACTCAGTTCGATGTTCCACTTAAGTAGCCTACCAGACGTCTCAGGCCGCGAAAGGACCTGTCGTAACGGCTGGTTGGTGTAGACGACTATGGGATGTGCTTGAAAATACGGTCGTAGTTTTCTTGATGCGATTACAAGGCAGTAAGCCAACTTCTCCAACTTTGGATAGTTCCTTTCGGCCACAGTTAACCATTTGCTGATGTAGTACACTGGCTTCTGTACCCCGTCTTCTTCTCGAACCAAGGCAGTGCTGATAGCGTTTTCTGATATCGCCAAGTACGCATACAACTTTTCATGATCAATAGGCTTTGACAATATCGGCGGTGTGGACAGATGTTGGACTAGTGCTTGGAAAGCGCCCTCGCACTCTGTGGTCCATTCAAAGTTTCGTTTCCCTTTTCGAATCAGATCGAAGAAGGGAATGCATTTGTTAGTGGACTTTGAAATGAACCTGCTCAATGCTGCTACCTTTCCATTGAGTCTCTGGACTTGATTTATAGTCTTGGGAGTTTCAATATTTCTGATTGCCCAAATCTTTTCAGGATTAGCTTCGATTCCCCGGGCGTTAACGATGAACCCAAGGAACTTTCTGGATGCAACTCCGAAGTGACATTTCAAGGGATTGAGCTTCATTTTGTATTCTTGAAGTATGTTGGACATAGTTTCCAGGTCTTTAACATGGTCGATGGAGAGTCGTGACTTTACAAGCATGTCGTCGACATATACTTCCATTGTTTTCCCGATTTGATCGGCAAACATCCGATTGACCAATCGTTGATAAGTAGCTCCGGCGTTCTTGAGTCCGAATGGCATAACCTTGTAGTAGTAAAGTCCCAGGTTGGTCACGAAGCTGGTATGCTCCTGATCGGGTAAATGCATCGGTATCCGATTGTAGCTGGAGTACGCGTCCATGAAGGACAAGAGTTCATGCCCAGTTGTTGAATCTACTAGCTGATCGATTCTGGGAAGTGGGAAACTGTCTTTGGGACATGCTTTATTCAGGTCGGAATAATCGACACATGTTCTCCACTTTCCATTCGTCTTTCGGACGAGCACGAGATTCGACACCCATTCAGGATATAGCGCATCTCGAATGAATCCGTTCGCTTCAAGCTTTTCTATTTCCTCTTTAAGGGCGGCAGATTTCTCTGGATCCATACCGCGCCTTTTTTGTTTGACCGGGACATGCCGTGGGTCAATGTTCAGAGTGTGGCGATGTCCGGCGAGATCCCACATATATCAGAATGTGTCTAGGCAAATACGTCAAGATTTGCCCGTAGAAATTCAACCAATTCCTCCTGAGCTTGCTGGCTTAGCTGAGATCCAATCTTTATCATTTTCGAGTCGTCTTTACTGTCAATCGGGACATCAATCATCAGTTTGGCCGATGATGCTTGATTTTCTTTAGATTCTCCTTCGTCTTCAGTCTCTATTGGATCAAGGTCTTTGAGGAATTGGCTGGGGTGCCCGGGCCTGGGCCCGGGCGTTAATAGTCAATTATCGGCGAAACGGATGCAGAGAGATTCCTCTACGCCCTTTCCCTTCTCCTTTCGCTGCGCCTCCCGCAGCTCAGCAACATAACAGGCTCTGGCAATAGCCTGATCTCCCTGAATGATTCCTATTCCATGATCAGTAGGAAATTTTACGGTCAAGCACCATGGGGCAATGGCTACCCGTAATTCAGCGAGGGCCGGTCGGCCCAAGAAAGCATTGTAAGGGGAGTCTATGTCCATAACAATGAACTGCAACATCCGTATTCTCCGACGTTCTCCAACTCCCAACTCTACTGGCAGTTCCACCATTCTAGCGGGTATTGTGGCACTTCCGTTGAAACCATGGACCCGAGATTGACAAGGATTCAAGTCTGCGGCTTCCATCTCCATTTGATCATAAGCTCGCTTGAACAAAATATTCACAGAGCTTCCACTGTCAACTAAGATTATTTTCATCCAAGTGGGACCTACTTGTGCTGAGATGACCAGTGAATCGATAGTGGGAGCTTCGATTTTATCTGCGTCTCTGCTCTTGAACACGATGTCATCCATCATCGTTTTCTGTTGCTTGGCCGGAGCTCCCTCATCAAAACTACTATAACACTCAAAGTCCGCATGCCTAATAGAACTGGCATACGACTCCATTTCCTTCCAGCTTCGATCTACGGGATGAGGACCACCACTTATTGTATTGATGATCAACCTCCCGTCTGCACTGTTTGCGCCAAAAATGGTCACAAACCCCAAATATCGTGAAAGCACTAAGTTATGAATGTAGATCAGCAATATTTCAAACAAATCACAGATCTAAGCAAACAACAAACAGCAATCCAGAAATAATGAACAGAAACACACAATTTATAGTGGTTCGGCTATCTCCGGCCTACGTCCACTCCAAGATTTTATCTTTTATTGATTATCCTTGCTGGTTACAGATGATTACAGCAGTTACAATGAAGAATTTCGAGTACAATAGCAATGAAAAGAAGTAGAATTGAATCCGGCAGAGTTTGGACGTTGGATGGCCAAAAGATCCTTTTTCCGTAGGCTTTAGGTGGCTATTTATAGGCGTAGGAGGCTGAGATCGCGCTCAAACTTCGGGAGATTTCTTCTGGCACGTGAGGGGCCCACGCGACCGATCCCACCAAGAAATGATCCAATAGAGCTGAAACTTGGCAAGATTGTTCTTTACCTTGTATGCAAGCTGTTGTGAAAATTTCATGGTATTTGGATATATGGTTTAGGAGATATGATCGATTCAATCCCATGTTTTCTGTAGCCTGCTGCCTTCGAATCCATTGGTTTGAATCCATCCCCCTCGACTCAATAGAGGCACGTGAGCATGTGATGATGTGGCGCGAGCTTCCTGGAGCGATCCATCTTGTGCGCCGAGCTGAATGCTTCTTCCCTGGATTTGTGGATATTCTTCGTTTGCATCCGCATTTCATGCCTATTCGTATTCATAACATGGTACGCTTGCACCCATCGATTCGTGTCCTTCTTCGTGTCGATCCCAGAAGTACATTTCCTGCTTATTCGTAATGTGTTGATCGATACGAAGTGAGCAGGGGAGGGTATCGGTACGAAGTGGTCATGAAGAGAGAATGGACACGAATCTTACCCTTGGGATGGATACGAACGAGACCTTACCTGATCGATGCGAAAAAGGCTTTGCCTTGTGGATACGAACAAAGCTTTACCTGTTTACTTACCTGATGCGAAATTACTGAGTCAAGTCCATGCCGATCGATACAAATGCCATCGATACGAACCTAAACCAACCGATACGAACAAGACGCTGCTCCATGGATACGAACAGCCGAGCACGCGTGAACTGCTGATCGATACGAACCTGATGGAGTCGAATCGCGCCACACTCGATGGATACAAACATACTGGGGGATGCCATTCCGATGGGTATGAACCTGATGGATTCGAAATGGACATCACCTCAACTTTCTGATGGATTCGAACAGTGTATTCTTCCTATCTTGTATCGATTGTATCTTGTTCATACGAACTCCGATTAACCTGAGATTTGAAACATAGCCTCTCCTAATCCTCATCATTGTCTCTAATCGATTCCGTCCTAATTGGGGCTCGGCCAAATTTTGATGATATCGATTGCAGCCCTGTTTCCAATCGATTTCCAATCCCGGCGTCCATCATTCCTTGCCAATTTGTTGATATTCTAGCCTTGACCAAAAGGTGGGATAACATTTTTCCCCCCAAAACATGCCTTGTGATAATAAGGCATGTTTTGAATAATTCCGAATCCGATATCCAAAGTCCATAGCCAATTCCATGCTCTTGCCAAGCGCAATCCACACCTGACGACCGTGGTCCAGTATCCCTGGACGTTGAGTTAACCTCTCTGGGTTCTTGCCAGGCGCAATCCACACCTGACGACCGTGGTCCAGTATCCCTGGACGTTGAGTTAACCTTTCCGGGTTCTTGCCAAGCGCAATCCACACCAGACGACCTTGGTCCAGTGTCCCTGGACGTAAGTGATGCCGTGGCTTAAGTCCTAAGCCGAATCATGGTCGCTCCATACCCTTGTTGAGCATAGTCCATACCCAACGACCTGAAATAATAACCGACAATATAGGGCCTAAGTCCTAGGCCGAATCCTGGTCTCTCCGGACCCTTGTCGAGCATAGTCCATACTCGACGACCTGAATGAGTCAATTTACCACGTTCGGGCAGAGTGACTCACCCCTTGCCAGGTATTATCCATACCCGACGACCATTTATCAAAAACCAGAAAAAATCCAATCAAAATCCAATCCAAAATCCAAATCAAATTCGAAAATCAGAAATCCGAACCAACATCCAAAACAGAAAACCATCATCTAAACGAAAATCCAAACCAGAAAGCAAACAAAACCAGGAGTTCGAACCAAACTCCAAAACCAAACCGGAAAAATGAGTGTTCAATCCAAAAACAAAAGACAGATTTCGCAAACCATAGCTTCGCGGTTTATCATCATTCAGAGCATGCCTAGGGGCTATCTCCGTCCCCGTACATGTGTAAATGACTTGTTTGCTCACCAATGGTTTGTTACTTATTTCATATTATCCTGGTCAATTGATAACCAATCGACCGTCATTCCTGGGCCTCACATCATCATGGTGCGAGGTGGGCGGTGGTTGCTCCTACTCCACCACTGCATTCCGTGCCCCAACATACTGCCTCAATTGTCCGTTCCTCACATGCTCCTCAATTATGTCCTTTAAGTGCCTGCAGCTGTTGGTATCATGCCCATCCAAATCGTGGAAGAGACGGTGCCTTCCTGATGCTCTTTCCCGCTCGGATGGTTCTCTCCTAGCCGGCCTCCAGTAAGGAAGGTGATTCCGGGTTTCCATGTATATCCGCTCCAGTGTCTCGTTTAATCATGTGTATGTGGAAAACTTTGGATCCTTCCATCGCTTCCTAGCTTTTTCAGAATCATCATCCAACTTCCTTTTCTCTTTATCTTTATCCGAACCTCTACTGGATGGTCCTCCACCCTCAGTTGCATTCACTTCCTTCAACTTTAAATCTGCACATGCATCCTCTTGTCGGAGGAATCTCTCAGCCTCATGAAAGAATTCTCCGAGATCTAATGGCGGGTCTAGTAATAAAGATACCTTGAAATCTGAATCCTCTCTGACTCCCGACACCGCCGCCATTAAAACCATCGATGGATCTGGTCGATCCACCGAAGCAACTGCCGCATTGAATCGAGTTAAAAATGCTCTAAGTGATTCATCCATCCTTTGCTTTACCGATGTTAACGTCATCACGTTCTTAGGTCTTTTGATATGAACCCGAAACTGTCCCAAAAACCTATTCACCAATTCCCTCCAAGTCCTGATAGATCCTTCTTCCAGCTGCCTAAACCACATTGCAGCTAGATCTGTCAAATACAACGGGAAACATATGGTCATCACTTCCTCCAATGCCCCCAGCACTTCCATGTGTCTAGTGTATCTCATCAAGTGGTCAGTCGGGTCAGCCTTGCCATTATATACTTCCACACTAGGTAATTTGAACTTAGGTGGATTTTGAGCTATCCTGATTTCCCAAGCGAACGGACTCCTGTTCACTCCTTCCAAATCTCTATTGGTCAAACCTCCACGCATAGTCTTCTTGATGATTTCCACTAATCCAGTGTTGTCTATCAGGGGTTGCCCCCCATGCTCCCGAGGGAACTCCGGCACATATTCTTCATGTGGCTCATTAGCAGCGACGTTGGCCCTAGCCTGTTGAACTCCTTCCAAAGGTCCTCCTGTGTTGGATCCTGCGGGCCTGCCCCCAAGCCCTTGTTGATTGCCTTCCGGTTCTGTATTTTGTCCTCTGTTGGGTTCCGCAACCCTAGTTCCATGTTCCACATTTGCAGTCGCTGTAGTTGGTCCAAGGTTCTGTGTCCCTGTAGCTCTCATCTGTTCGAAGAAAGTCTGTATCATATCCTGTTGACTCTTCAACAATCTCTCATGCAATGAATTTGCCATAGCTTCCATTTCATCTCTGGTAATGTAAATCGAAGCTTGTCCTTCTCCAGCTCCGGAGGATGCCTCTTGACTTCCTCCTTGTTGACTTCTCTCAGCTCTTTGTCTTATTTGTCGAGTTATTGTCTTTCAAATCTAAACTCTTCACGCTTCCCAAACCTGAACTTCAATCCGATGTAGCGGATGCTAGTCGTTCTCAGTGGAAGCACCAATGTGTTTGCGCCAAAAATGGTCACAAACCCCAAATATCGTGAAAGCACTAAGTTATGAATGTAGATCAGCAATATTCCAAACAAATCACAGATCTAAGCAAGCAACAAACAGCAATCCAGAAATAATGAACAGAAACACACAATTTATAGTGGTTCGGCTATCTCCGGCCTATGTCCACTCCAAGATTTTATCTTTTATTGATTATCCTTGCTGGTTACAGATGATTACAACAGTTACAATGAAGAATTTCGAGTACAATAGCAATGGAAAGAAGTAGAATTGAATCCGGCAAAGTCTGGACGTTGGATGGCCAAAAGATCCTTTTTCCGTAGGCTTCAGGGGGCTATTTATAGGCGTAGGAGGCTGAGATCACGCTCAAACTTCAGGAGATTTCTTCTGGCACATGAGGGGGCCCACGCGACCGATCCCACCAGGTTTCGACTCGATCTGCGATCGACACGAAGCAATTTCATATCCATCAAGAAATGATCCAATAGAGCTGAAACTTGGCAAGAATGTTCTTTACCTTGTATGCAAGCAGCTGTGAAAATTTCATGGTATTTGGATATATGGTTTAGGAGATATGATCGATTCAATCCCATGTTTTCCGTAGCCTGCTGCCTTCGAATCCATTGGTTCGAATCCGTCCCCCTCGACTCAATAGAGGCACGTGAGCATGTGATGATGTGGCGCGAGCTTCCTGGAGCGATCCATCTTGTGCGCCGAGTTGAATGCTTCTTCCCTGGATTCGTGGATATTCTTCGTTCGCATCCGCATTTCATGCCTATTCGTATTCATAACATGGTACGCTTGCACCCATCGATTCGTGTCCTTCTTCGTGTCGATCCCAGAAGTACATTTCCTGCCTATTCGCAATGTGTTGATCGATACGAAGTGAGCAGGGGAGGGTATCGATATGAAGTGGTCATGAAGAGAGAATGGACACAAATCTTACCCTTGGGATGGATACGAACGAGACCTTACCTGATCGATGTGAAAAAGGCTTTCCCTTGTGGATATGAACAAAGCTTTACCTGTTTACTTACCTGATGCGAAATTACTGAGTCAAGTCCATGCCGATCGATACGAATGCCATCGATACGAACCTGAACCAACCGATATGAACAAGACGCTGCTCCATGGATAGGAATAGCCGAGCACATGTGAACTGCTGATCGATACGAACCTGATGGAGTTGAACCGCGCCACACTCGATGGATACAAACATACTGGGGGGATGCCATTCCGATGGGTATGAACCTGATGGATTCGAAATGGACATCACCTCAACTTTCTGATGGATTCGAACAGTGTATTCTTCCTATCTTGTATCGATTGTATCTTGTTCATACAAACTCCGATTAACCTGAGATTTGAAACACAGCCTCTCCTAATCCTCATCATCGTCTCCAATCAATTCCGTCCTAATCGGGACTCGGCCAAATTTTGATGATATCGATTGCAGCCCTGTTTCCAATCGATTTCCAATCCCGACGTCCATCATTCCTTGCCAATTTGTTGATATTCCAGCCTTGACCAAAAGGTGGGATAACATGCACGAGCGGGTTCCTCCTGTCTTTCCTAATTCGGCGCACGATTCTGATTTGATGGGCCTGCACCACCGGATTGTGGTGCCCGCACATACTGATCCAGCTTCCGCTCACGTATCAGTTTTTCAATGAGGTCTTGTAGGTGACGACACTCATTGGTGTTGTGGCCATAACTCTCATGGAATCTACAGAATTTTCCTGTTTGGATTTGTCTTTCAGTTGGTGGTTTCGGGACAGGTTTCTTATACTATATGGTATTGCAGATCTGCAAATACACATTTTCCAACGACGTGTTCAATGGGGTGTAATTTTCGTACATGGAAGCTCTACGCCGTGGTCCACGATCCTAATCGCGTTTTTTGTTCTGATTTCTATTGTCCCTCTACTGATTCTGTTTGTTTTGGGCGTTCAACTTTTCCAGAACTATCTCCGGACTGTTTAATTGCGACGTTACTCTAGATACCTTCGATGTTGGGCCCTACGTCATCCTGCTTCCTAGACTGTTTCGCATCCTCCCTTCTCAGGAATTGGGCTGCCTTGGAATAGAAACGGTCCAATGACGCAGGTGGTTTCCCAACTAACCAATTTCCGAACTCGGAATCAACATCAATCCCTTTAGTCAGAGCCATTAGGATAGAGTTATCGTTGGGATTGCTTATTTCTGCACACGCAGCATGGAATCGCTCCAAGTAACGTCTAAGTGTTTCTCCAGGAGTTTGCGTAACACTAGACAGAGTGTTAACGTCCTTTGGCCTCGCCACGTGCATACGGAATTGTTCGAAAAACTTGGTGGCCATTTGGTCAAAGTTAGAGATGGATCGCGGTGGCAAACGAGTGAACCACATGGTAGCGATGCCCCCTAGGGAAATGGGGAAACTACGGCACTTTACTGCATCATCGGCTCTAGCAGCATTCATCAGCCATTCGTATTTCAGGACATGTTGATTGGGATCAGAACTTCCTTCATAAATTGGCAAAGCTGGCATCCTGAAGTGCCGAGGTGGTTCAGAATATAAAACATCATCGGTGAAAGGAGTATGACTTTGGGAGATTCCCAGTCGTCATTAGAGAGACCCTGACTTTCATGGATCATTTGGCGGATTATCGCTGGTATATCTGGCGTTCGGACACTTGGAGCATGTTGTGCCAAGGTGTGGCTGGGTTCCACAGCGCGAGTCTGGACCGGACGCGGTCGACGGTCCGTGCCTCGCCTCCTTGGTTTAACATCCTCAGGGACATAAGGCTCAGGAGTCTGCTCTCGTTGGCTACATTGAGGATCAGCTTGGTTTCTGGCGTCACCTCCCCGTCCGGCAGTGGTGGTAGTAGCAATGTTGCCGGTAACATGATAAGGAGCAGCTCCTCCTCGAGTTGATGGTTCTGTGCGAAGACTAGCGGATGGTCCAGCTCTAGGTTGCCCAAGGGTCGAAGCAGGTTGGTGTCCCATGGCTTGGGTGTAGCTTACACCTAGTCGTGGACGTGTGGATCTAGTTTGGCCATCGAAGGAGGTAGAACTTTCTGTGGAAGAGTGAGAACCTTGGCCTCTTCTGGATCTTCTTCGCCTTTGGCGATTTAGCTGGTTAGTCAATTCCATGTTGGCGCGTAGTTGTTCCGCTAGCTGCTGTCGACTTTGGGTCAACTCTTGAAGCAATGTCTGGAATTCTTGTCTAGTGATTAGACCTGATGGATCTGGAGGTCCTGCAGCATTTTGGTTGGATGGAGGCGATTGCACGGGATTTTGTCGGTCCTGTGCTCCTTGATCAGCAGCTGTAGAAGTGGTATGTGTGCTCACCATAGTGAGGAGATGAAAGTCCTTTCCTAGATCTGATGCAAATCTGAATAGAATGGAAGGGCTTCAAAGTTCTAGATCTAGATCTTCTTCTTAGATTTATGCAATCCAATATAGATAGGAGATCCAAAGAGCAGGAGAAAAATTGGTTTTTCTCAGTGCAAGCACCAAAGTGTTTGTACCAAAATTGGGCACAACACTCTTCGGAAGTCTTTGAAGAGATAAAGTGAAGAAATTAAATGGAAAAAGAGGAATTATCTAACAAAAACTCCAAATTTCAGAAATGAGAATAATTAAAGTGCAAGGAGACATAAGAATTTAGAGTGGTTCGGCGTATAGCCTACGTCCACTATGAAGTAGTTTGCTTTATTGATCTTTCTTTTGTGTTTACAAGTGAATTGAATGATTTACAGCAGTCAATTGTGATTTGCAGCAGTGAATTTCGTTTGTAGCAGCAGCAATTGAGTTCAGATTTGGATCTGGCGGAGTCCGGGCGTTGGAGATCTCAAAGAGGAAGAAGAACCCCTTTTCTGTTGGCTTTGGGGGTCTATTTATAGGTGTAGGAGGCTGATATTTTGCTCAGATCTCGGGAGACCCTCTCTGGCACGTGACCAGGCCCGCACGCCCAAGCCCGTGAAGTTTCGGTCCGATCCGTGATCGACACGAACAGATTTCGACTCGCTCAAGATTTTGTCCAATGGAGTCGAAATTTGGCGTGGACATTCTCTAGCATGCACGTAGTCTTCTGTGAAAATTTCATAGCATTTGGACCTGTAGATTAGAAGATATGATCGATACGAAATGGGCTTTTCGGTAGGCTGTTTCCTTCGACTCGCTTCTGTTTCGACTCGCTTCTATTCGACTCGGTGACGTGGCGCTTTTTGGATCGCTCTGCCTTTGACGCTGTTTTGAGTGAGTCGAAGCGTGCATTGATTGAGCGAGTCGAAGTGAGCCATGATTGATCGAGTCGAAGTGCGTGGTTCGATCGATTCGAACGGTGACTTTGTCAATCAGAGTTGAATTCGATGGAGTTGAATAGTTGTTTGAGCGGAGCGAGTCAAAGCGTGCACTTTCGATGGTTCCAAATTGGAGCGAGTCGAAGAGGGCAGTTCTGAGAGGTTTGAGCAGTGGAGTCGAAGTTGATGGAGTCGCTCAGTGGTTCGAAGGGAGTGAGTCGAAGAAGGCCTCTGAGCGAAGCGAGTCGAAGTAGGTACTTCAGATGGCTGTGGAGCGAGTCGAACAGGAACGAGTCGAAGTTGGCATCTGAGGGATATGGTGCGAGTCGAAGGGAGCGAGTCGAAGGAGCGAGTCGAACGGTAATTGATTTTCATCCAATTTTGTATCCTTCATAACTTGAGCATATGAACTCGGATTGACTTGAGATTTGGAACGTTGGCTCTCATGGCTTAGCTTGTCATGTCTTACCAATTTTGGTTCGATCCGGAACCGGACAAAATTCGTCGATATCCATAGTGAGCCTATGTATAACTTATTTCTAGGATGGGCCGTCATTGGTTACTGGTCAATTCCTTGGTGTCACGGTCTTGCCAAAAGGCGGGATAACAAAGAAAGTGATGTTGAAGTTGTGGGTGCCAAACAGAACTTCAACATCAATAAGAAGAGGCATCCCAATATTAAGTTTAAACCTAATCCTAACAAGAAAGGGAAGCAAGCAACTTCGAAAACAAAGACTCCTACCTCTAATCGTGGAGAATGCTACAATTGTTGATCTAAGGACCACTATGCAATTAAGTGTCTGAAGTCCCTTACTTGTCGTTATTGCAAAAGTTCTGGTCATCCTATATCTTCATGTCCCATACTTCAAATAAGAAAGAGGGAAAGCTGAATGTTGTGCAAGCCTCTAGTAACACTTCTCTTGGTCAAGGTATTTATCATTCTATCCTTGATGACATTATTTTGCTTCGTGATCTTCCTATTTGATTTCTTTTGATACGGGTGCGTCCCACTCTTTTATATCAAAAGAACTTGCTGATTCTTTTTCTTTAAATATTATGGGCTTGATGACTTCGCTGAGAATTGCGAATCCGGTTGGTGGATCTACAACACTCAGTTTACTTTGTGAAAATGTCGAGATTAATTTATGTGATTATTCTTTTCGAGCCGATTTGCATGTTATGCGTTACTTAGGCATCGAAATTGATTTTTAGGAAAGGATTGGCTTGATCATTATGAAGCCCACATCCTATGTCCTGAGCGGACTATATATCTTCGACATTCTCAATCTATTAAGCAGATTTCTATGGTTCTTAATGATTTCGATTTCCAAATTCGGCGGCATCATTTTATTATTTAAACCTACATGATGAGGAGAATATTATTTCTCTCTTTCAAGTAGTTTCTGAATTTTCCGGTATATTTGAGCTTGTCTTAGGATTATCACCTAAGCAATCTATTGAATAGTGCTAAGGTCTTTTCAGCTCGACCTTGCCACCGGTTTTCATCAGCTACGAGTTGCGGAGGGTAGCATTCCACTTACCGCATTCCGCACTCGTTATGATTCTTGTGAGTGGTTTCTTATGCCATTTGGTTTGACGAACCATCCAGCTTATATCATCCATCTTATCAATCGAGTATTCGGCGAATATCTCAATGAGTCCGTCCTTGAATTTATTAATTATGGATGAAAACAACAATTTAAAATTTGCAAATCTTTTTCATAAGATACTTATAAGTATAATTGGATTTTGTTCTTAAAACGAACAAAGAATATTCGTAAAATTTTTAAGAGATATGTTTATCATATAGAAGTTGATTTTGTGTTGTATTGCCCATTGAGTGCTTTAAGAATTCTGGTCGATGCGCCTGATCAACGTTATCGATAGGAATCTCCTAAACGCTATGATGAGACAGTCAGACATAGTAAATTGACTTGTAATAAGTAAATTTTTCTAAAAAGATGATTACATAAAGTTAATTATAATTTTGAATGTCTTAGCTTTTCGGGAAAGATGATCATTAAAAAAAACTCCTTTCCGATGCTTTTATTCTTGCGATTCCCGAAGGGAACCAAGACTTTTTTGTTTATACCGATGCTAGTCGTATTGGTTTGAATGTCGTTCTCATACAAAAGGGAATGTGTTATCACATATGCTTCTTGACAATTAAAGCTTGCCGAGACTAGATATGCCACTCATGATCTGGAGCTCGCGGCTATTGTTTTTGCTCTTAGAATTTGGCGTCATTATCTTTTGGGAGAGAAATTTGTTCTCTACACCGATCATATCTTTGAAATATTTATTTTCTCAAAAGGAACTTAATTTGCGTCAACAATGTTGGCTCGAGTTCCTTGCATCTTATGATCCTGATATTCTTTATACTCTCGGAAAAGGAGATCGTGTTGCTGATGCCCTTAGTCGTAAGCAACAAGCAGTTGTTTCAATGATGATATCCGAATGGAATGATCTCGAAACTCTATCCACTTGTGAGATTTGAGATCGCGAATCCAATTTATGTTCATCTCTTGTTTTGTTTAGCCTTGAGGCTCATCCTTCTCTTTTGGACCGTACCTCTTTTGGCTAAACTCTATGTCAAAGAAATTGTTAAATTGCATGGAGTTCCTACTTCTATTGTTAGCGACCGTGATCCATTATTTACTAGTGGATTTTGGAAAGGTCTTCAAAAAGCTTTGGGAACAAAGCTTAATTCTAGCACCGCTTATCATCCTTAGTCTGATGGACAAACCGAGCATGTGAATCAAACTCTTGAAGATCTCCTTCGTGCATGTGTTCTTGATTTTGGTGGAAGTTGGGAAGGTCATATTTCTCTTCTTGAGTTTTCTTCCTATAATAGCTTCCAATCTAGTATTGGTATGGCACCTTTCGAGGCACTATATGGAAGGCCGTGCCGATCTCCTTCGTGTTGGCTTCAAGCCGGTGAGAAGCTGGTTTTAGGTCCACATTTTATTCGTGTTTCACCTATGAGGGGTGTTGTGTGTTTCAGTCGATCGGGAAAATTAGCACCACGATATGTTGGTCCATTTCCCATCACCGAACGTATTGGTTCCGTGGCTTATCGCCTTTTTTATTACCGGCTCAGTTTTCCACTATTCATGACGTATTCCACGTCTTTCAACTATGGAAATACCTTAGGGATTCCGATTATATTCTTGAGCCCAGTGTAATTGAAGAAATTGAAGTTTCACCAAATTTGACTTATGAGCAACATCCTATTCGTGTCATTGCATCGGAGGTTAAACACCTTTGAAATAAAGACGTTCCTCTTGTGAAAGTCCAATGGTCCTCAAATCCTAAGGATTTCTCTTGGGAATCTTGAGAATTCATCGAGAAAACACATCCAGGCTTACTCTCTCGTTCTCTTTATGGTGAACTTCTCATTTCAAAATTTCTTCTTTTGAGTTGATATGCTTTATGGTTGTTACTTTTTATTTTCCTCTTAATTATTGCGAGGATGCAATTCTTTAAGGAGGGGAGTCTGTAACAACCCGCATATTTCACGATTGTATATTTAAATGTTTTATTTAAATATAACATCGTTAATCGGATTAAGGTCTGAAATGTTACTTTTTGTAAACAGTCAAATTGGGACTCGATACCACTTCCATTGAGTCCAAAATGGCGTTTACAACTTTTTTGAGTATAAACATCGATATGTTTGGAGTTGACTGAATTTTGCTATTTTTCTATTGGGCTTTGGGTTTGGGTTTCAGCCCACTAACCCATCATATTACCATAACTCCTCTACTCTTCATCCATTCACTCATAACTTTTCCTAACACTCTCAAGCTAAAGGAAAATGGGGGAAAAGAAAGGAAATTGGAAATTCCCAAGCAGTAGTTCTCTTAGGAAATACAAGTTCTTGCTCTAAAATCAAGGAGAAGCTTAGGTAAGCATCCTCTTCATCTTCTCCATCTCAATCTCTCTTCAATTTTCAGAAATTCCTATAACCTAACTTAGGAAAAACTTCACCTTTGATAATAGATTGAAGATTCTAGAGGTGTATTGAAGAGGAATTGATCTTTCCTTTGTTTTAAAGCTTCTCACTTGTGTTTTGAGTTCAAAGGTGAGTTCTTTAACTCACATCTACGTCTATAGCTATCATATTTATTAGGTATGAATTCCTAATATTTGTGCATATTCATTTGCTTTTAATTTGAATTGATTTGGTGAATTTTCCAAATTTTGGTGTTTTGGTCCAATTTTATGAAAATCCTACTATGGATGTTTGGACATGTTGTTTGGGGTGTATCGAAGAGCCTATAAGGCTGGGTTGTCGATTGGCGTAAATCGTTAGTCGTCGTTGCTCGTCCGATCGCTCCCGATATGTTTTGGCCATCATTGGCCTAGGGTAATTTCTGCCCAGCTGAGTGGTTCAGACTTCTGAAATGCAAGTTCAGATGTCTGGAATCAGACCTGGAGCAAAAATATTCATTGCAGAAAATAAAAAAATGGCAGAGAACAACTTCAGACGTCTGAAATTATGGTTCAGACGTCTAAAAGAGGTTTCAGACGTCTGTTTAGAAACTTCAGACGTTTGGGTGGTTTTCTGGAATATTTCCAGAGACCAAATCCAAATGTCTGGATTGACCCCCAGACGTCTGGAAATTGTGCAGATTTGCCTATTTGCCTAATTTTTGAGTAAATTTCCAATGTTTATCGATTTATGTCGATCCGATTAGTTGTTATCACTTTTATAGACTTTAATGACTTCTTCCTTTAGATTTTTGGAATGTCCATTTTGATGGATTTGGTATCGATTTCTTTGGACTTGATTTACGTCTTCGTATGTGAATTTTTGGTGATCGATTATTTTTACAATCGTTTTCTGTGGTTTGTCGCTTTAAAATACAAAGGTTTCTATACTAGTAGTAAATACTCAAAATCTTTCACAAAAATGATTTTAACGTTATTTTTAATACAAAGCTTGTTTTTAAAACCGTTTTCCAATCTATTAGTATATAAAAACCTTTACCTCATTCGTATGAGAAATCTAATTAAACGGCTTACTAAAACAAGTGGTATGAAATGCTTGCGTTTAATTCGTCGGTTAATTCTTGGACTTGTTCGATTGAACTCTTGTGACAATTTTCGAGTGGAAACCTACAATCTGTTCGTAAATATTTGAGTTAAGCTAGTGGTTATGGGACATGAAGCTAAACTCTTATATTTACTAGCTTAGTGTAATCGACACTTCTTGATAATCGATGATGATCATTTTATGGTTTAGACTAGCGATTTGCGATGTCTCTTTGTCCACGTGGGGTACTGTACCCCGATTTATGGAGCTTCGTCTCATTTTTATAGGTTAGCGACCTATGGTTTATGGAGTTCGGTTCATCGGGCGTAATGATGTATTACGTCGTTGTTCCGGCTTATTGGAGTTCCGTTCATTGGGCGTAACGCTATACTACGTCGTTGTTCCGTATTATTTGAGTTTGGTTCATCGGGCGTTCGCTGTACTACGTCGATGTTCCGGATTATTTGTGTTCAGGTTCATCGGGCGTTCGCTGTACTACGTCGTTGTGCCTGATTATTTGAGTTTGGTTCATCAGGCGTAACGCTGTACTACGTCGATGTTCTGGATTATTTGAGTTTCTAGTTCCTCGGGCGTTCGCTGTACTACGTCATGGCACTGGCTCTATGGTTAGCGACCATGGGTTAGCGACCCGTTTGTGATACACGTGTTGGTGAGTTTTCATGCTCCCGTTTGTGATAGGCTTTCTCCCTCTTGTGATTTCTGGATTTCTGGTTGTGATTTCTAGAATTTGTGTTTCACCCTTTTTCGTGGTTTGCATTGATAAGCTTTATCGATATTTGTGTTTTGGTGAATAATTTAAAGAATATGACATTCTTTTGGTGTTTGAGTAGATTTGAGATATTGTATGATTTTTATTGTTATTGAATGTATACGTGTCACAGTATGGCATTTTTGTTATCATACGTTTTTGTCATATCTCTTATCCTATCTCATTTTATATGATATTTATAGCTAGACTGATCCGTTTATTATTTTCTTCTTAAATAATACTCGGGTCAGACCGATATATTTCAGGTGCTCTTGCTTGACTTCTTATCAAGGTCCGTCACCTTACTTTTGGCTAACTACTTTAGCGTAGTAGTTTTTGTTAGTATACATTTGAGATAGAGACTCCTTGATGTATACTTATTCTTTTGTCTAGCACTTGTATGTATTATTTTGTGATGTAGTGGATCTAGTTTAACCACTACTTTGATGTACTCTTCTATGTGTTATATTCATATATGTTTCCGCCTTTGTGATATGAATATCTATGACTGATTTGTGTTATGTTTATTTCTATATTTGTTTCCGAAGGCCTCATAGCCACTGTGTGGTAGCTTTGAGTTTGTATTTGATATGTTGGATTTCCTCTTGAAATGAAATGTAAGTTATATTATCTGACATATCAGTACTCGCACAAAGCAATTACACAGATGGTCGCTCCTCAACAGCCTTATTCTTCATGCTAGTCAACGGCATTACCCCATAGTGTCCTTGGCTAGCCTGAATATAGAGGTGGGGCGTCACATAACACCACCCGGATGTTTTAGCACCCTGTAACTCTCTATAGAGTTTTGTAATTTTCTTAGGCTGAACTCTATCATGGCACCTTGCCATATACCATTGGATTTTAGACTGATAGTCACGACACCCTACCATCCACTAACTCTATGAGTCGTTATATATTTATGATCGTGGTTCTATTCTTTTATTGCATTCTTTAGTTGTGTACCCTACACATTCTTTAGATTAAACATTTGTATCGATTATTGAAATGATACCTTATCATTTATTAGCTTCTTTAAGCTTCATTCATTTCAAAAATAAGTTAACACAATTTTAACTCATAAAATCTTCCATTTATTTCATCCCCATGAAATATTCAATAACACTTGGAAACTATCTTCCAAAGTGTCTAAGTATTTGTTATTTTGCTTAGAAAAATATAATTTCCCAAGCTATTACCAGTTGTGTTTTACTTGTTATATACTAGTTACCCCATAACGGTCACGTTTAATTAAAAATGTTATTAACGATCGCGTGCAAATTCCATGTTATCCCGCGCTACTATCGCGTTTAATTTCTACCTAGTCATCACATTCGATTTCAATAGAGTCATCGTGAATTATCCGACTAGATTCTTTCTAGTGCTTTGTAATCTATTTCATTTTCAATGCTTGAACATTTCACCTTCACGTACTATATATGCATGCCTCTTGGCCCACCCTTATTTATCAGCATGCGTGTGTATACATAATTTCATATTCTGTGTAGTATTCTTTCGTGTGCTAATGTATTTATAATCGCCTTCACATGCTAACCTTCATGCACCATTCATTCTGTAGTACAATCTTAAGCTTTTGCGATTAAACAATTTATACTCATCGCGTTCCATTATTCGCATGAGTCTTAGGCTTTCATTATTATAAGTTTTGTGTGCTTACAACTAGGCTAATCATGCATGTGTTTATAATTGTTTGTACCCAAATTGGGCACAACACTCTTCGGAAGTCTTTGAAGAGATAAAGTGAAGAAATTAAATGAAAAAAGAGGAATTATCTAACAAAAACTCCAAATTTCAGAAATAAGAATAATTAAAGTGTAAGAAGACACAAGGATTTAGAGTGGTTCGGCGTATAGCCTACGTCCACTATGAAGTAGTTTGTTTTATTGATCTTCCTTTGATGTTTACAAGTGGATGCAATGAATTACAAGAGGTAGCTATTATTTGCAACAGTGAATCTTGTTGGTAGCAGCAGCGATAGAGTTCAGATCTGGATCTGGCGGAGTCCGGGCGTTGGAGATCTCAAAGAGGAAGAAAAACCCCTTTTTTGTTGGCTTTGGGGGTCTATTTATAGGTGTAAGAGGCTGATATTTTGCTCAGATCTCAAGAGACCCTCTCTGGCACGTGACCAGGCCCGTACGCCTAAGCCCACGAAGTTTCGGTCCGATCCGTGATTGACACGAGCTGATTTCGACTCGCTCAAGATTTCATCCAATGGAGTCGAAATTTGGCGTGGACACTCTCTAGCATGCACGTAGTCTTCTGTGAAAATTTCATAGCATTTGGACTAGTAGATTGGGAGATATGATCGATACGAAATAGAGTTTTCGGTGGGCTGTTTCCTTCGACTCGCTTCCGTTCGACTCTATGACGTGGCACTTGATTCTTACTCTGTCCTGGATGTTGCTTCTAGCGAGTCGAAGTGAGTACTTGGTCGAGCGAGTCGAAGCCAGAATTGGTCAAGCGAGTTGAAATGGGATGTTCTAGGAGGTTCGAGCAGTGGAGTCGAAGTTGATGGAGTCGAACTAGTTGTCTGAGCAGAGCGAGTCGAAGTGTGCACTCTTGATGGCTTTAAACCAGAGCGAGTCGAAAAGAGAAGCTCTGAAGGATGTGGATCGAGTCGAACCTGATCGACTCGAGATTGGCCTCTGAGCAAAGCGAGTCGAAGACGTCACTCCTGGGCACTGTGTAGCGAGTCGAAGTTGGCTTCAAACTGAACGTTGGGAAGCGAGTCGAAGGAGCGAGTCGATTGGTAGTTGATCTCCATCCAACCTTGCATCGTTCATAACTTGAGCATATGAACTCGGATTGACTTGAGATTGAAACGTTGGTTCTCTAGGCTTAGCTTGCCATGTCCTACCAATTTTGGCTCGATCCGGACTCGGACAAAATTCATCGACATCCGTGGTGAGCCCATGTATAACTGATCTCTGGGACGGACCGTTTACTGGTTACTAGTCAATTCTTTGGTATTACGGCCTTGCCAAAAGGCGGGATAACATTTGCCCCCCAAAGTACGTCTTGTGAAAACATGATGTGCTTTGAAGTGCTGCAGTCTTTACTCTGAATAGTTATTGTCCTTTCGATAAGAGTTGTAATCTTTGACCGTCCTTCTTGATAATGTAATCTGTTGACTGTCGACTGCTGTGCCCTGTATTGTTGCAGCTATTTGATGTATGCTAGTGGTTACCCGTTTGATGTTAATCTGACTCCCGCTGACGTTCGTACGTTCTCGAGCCGTCGTCAGTTTATTGTTTTCGAATTCCGTACCGATCCTCTCCTGAACCGATGTGAAATCCGTTGTAACAATGCTTGACGGTTGTTTTGAATGTCCTATCGTAACGATACTCTTCTGAATCGTTGTGAAGGATTGAAACGTCGAAGAGAGTTTCCATTGGATTTGTAGACGCGAAGTAAGTATGTCGAGTTGATGACGGACTTGAACTGAGCGAGTCGAAGTGGAGCGAGTCGATGTAGACTCCCTGATGGAGTCGAACTGGCCGTTCGACTCGGTCTTGGGTTTGAATCGCAGGGAAGCGAGTTGAAACATACAGGAGGCAGTAGAGCGAGTCGAGACATTCATAGATTGAGCGAGTCGAAGTGACGTCTTTTATGGCTGTATGAGGGAGTCGAACTAGTCACGAGGATGGAGTCGAAGGAGCGATATGAAAAGGAGCTCCGCATCAGTGCACTGAAGAGGGAGTCGAAGCACGTGCTCAACCCTACTGGAATTCGAATCGGTTATTCCTCTTGTTTTTAAATCCATATAAATACTCCATACTTAGCCTTTTTTCTGGTTTTTACCTTTCATCTATACCTACCTTCGTAACGCTCAGAAACTCGAGCAAAAAGAACAAACGCCCTCGCCTTCGAATCGATTTGCATCTTCATCTACTCGAATCAACTAACAAACTGAGGTAATCCATCAAATGGAAACATCTCGTAAACGAGGAGATTCGATTTCATACATTAAATCGATCAGATTCGTGATCGATTGAAGAGTTCCTGGCCTTAGCTTCGTGTCGATCTGGAGTAGTGGATTCGAGAGGATGAGGCGGAGGTCTTCGTGTCGATCGAGGGTGGAGCTTCGCATCGAGTCGAATGCTTCGAGTCTGTTGATTGGTACGAAGGGGCTGTGCCTGATCGACTCAAAATGGTGGCTTTCGATCGAGTCGAAGTAGCTGCTTTGGACCGAGTCAAAATTCATGACTTCGAGCGAGTCGAATTGGTTGCTCTGAACCGAGTCGAAATGCATGACTTCGGAGCGAGTCGAATTGGTTGCTCTGAACCGAGTCGAAATGCATGACTTCGGAGCGAGTCGAATTGGTTGCTCTGAACCGAGTCGAAATTCATGACTTCGAGCGAGTCGAATCGGTTGCTCTGAACCGAGTCGAAATGCATGACTTTTGGATGGAGTCGAAGGGGATGGCTCTTGGAACGAGTCGAACTTGCACTCCATCCTTATGATCGTGTATAACTCAAACGCATATGCTTATAATTCATCGATGCGAGCCTGGCTCTCATGAGCAATACAAATTTGATCAAAAACTTTAAACTTTTCACATATTCGAACAACTGCCTCCAGCAAGCTTCATATTGTCATACTTGGACTTAATCGTTTCACTGCATATCTGACTTCCTATCGAAGCTCGTCGATGAAACTGCAACTTATAAAAACAACATCATACTTTGACTTGGAGTGATAGTTAATAACGGAATGGCGCGGTTGTGACGGTCAGCGATGACAGTCCTTCTGGATGAGCTCCGAAGTCTCGCTCGCTATACGTTTTCCTTAATCCGGTCTATCTTTCCGAATAATATACAGCACTGTACTGCACAACACGCTCACACACTTTACACTGGGGGATGCACAAGCGTTATTCGTCAATTTAACAATGATTTTTTATAAGCTAGCTGGTTATGGATCCTTCAAGTTCTCAGCAGCCGGAATTTCCAAGTTCTGCTCCTCCAACTATTGAGATACCGGTTATAGAGGCCGATGTTATTGAGATAGCTCCGGACGAGCGTCAAGGGGCTCGGTTTATTTGTACTCCACCTGATTCGGTGCCGTCGGGTATTTCTGAAGACATGTTGGGTCGGATCTTCTTAAGGCACGGTTTGTCGCTTGACGACGTGCTACTTCCTGAACCGAAGGACATGCCACATTATCCCCCGGAAGGGTATACTGCCTTCAACCGTCAAGCGTGCACGGCGGGGACACTTCCTCCCTTTAATGACTATATAAGGGAGACATTATCATTTCTTGGTATAGCTCCGTCCTAGCTACATCCCAACGGGTACGCCCTGTTAAATAGCACCTTCATCCTATTCATGGAGTTCCTCTTTCGACCGCCGAAGCCGATCGAGATCAGATATTTATTCAACATTAAAAGCCGTGGAGATAGCCCCTCTTTTACCATCCTGGAGGTAGTCAGAAGCTGTCACATTGTGCTGGGTTCCTAGGGGAGGCTAAGTTATTACAAATCCGAATGGTTCTACGTTCGGTGCCCACCTGGATTTGCTAGGCGATGGTTGGACAGACGTAAGTGTCGCCATCCCCCATGATTTACTAAGATGTTAGTGACCGACTCCAAGAACTGACATACTTTTCCTTTCTTACAGCCGCAATCTCTCGCCCCGATGGTGCATACTTCAGAGAGCTTGTTCGGATTCTTCAAGCGTTTCCGGGCGAAGAGAGGCACATAGACTTAGTCCTGACCGATAGGAATTTGAGGGTTGTCAGGCTGATAGAACGAAGACAGAGCATACACCTGAATGTGATACATAGGGTGGCCTCGAAGAAGCGCGTGAAACGCGTGACGTGCAAAGCGTCTGCAGTTGTGATCACCGAAGAAGTTGATCCAGAAAGAACGCCCACCGACACTGAGCTCCTGGTCGTGCCTCCTTCTGATGTTCAGGATTCCAGAGGAAAAAGAAAAGGCAAGGCCGCTGCTTACAAATGCCCTAAATCGAAGAGATTTAAATCCGTGGTCGTGTCTTTACCTTCCCAGGGGATTAGAATTTTAGAGGCTCCCCCCCGCAAGTGGAGAGTCCTTTTGCTGGGCTTGATGATATTCCGATCCCGGATTTCGTGTCGTCTCCTCACGATGCCGAGATGGAAGGGCTTGATAGTGCTTTTGACCGAGCGGGTCGCTTGCTATGGGTGCGGCCGACATTTCTGCTTGGTCGGGGGATTGCACATGCATACACATCACTACACTTCATGATCCACAACTGTACTTCGTCCAACTTAGGAAGTCGCTAACTCTTTCTTCGCTTCTCATTTTCAGGCACCATGTCCGGGAGAGGATCAATGTTGAACAGTCTTCGTTCAGCCCGAAAGGCTTCTGGTTACTATGATTATCGCAGGAGGGATTCTGATAGGGATCGCGATCGCGAGCACTCTAGTCAGGATAGGTATGGGCATGACAGGGATAGAGAGTACCGACGCCGGTCTAGATCACGCTCTCCTCCTCCCAGGCTTCCCTCTCCTCCTCCCGTTCAAACTTCACATCCACCGGAGCCTCCTCGTCACAGGCCTTCTTCACACACTTCTAGATCTGAGACTCATCTCCAGAGAGTCGAGACTACATCTTCCATGGTTACAGAGCAGGTCCCCGCTGATCCCACTGGAGAAGGGGCCCTTAAGTTGGCTCAAATGAAGAAGGATTTTCCTAATATTTGCTTGGACGGTTATGTTTTTCCTCCCCACTTGAAGAGAATTCCATCTTCGGTAGAAGGCACGATGCATGACTTTGTCCACGACATCTATACCCAATATCGAGAGTGGGCGAAGGCTGTTGAAAAAGCTTCCAAAGTGGACTTCGAGCGGGCTAAAGAGATCGAGAAGATGGAGACCGAGCTTGCTGAAAGGGATCGCATTATTCAGGTACTCTCTACTGAGTCCGAGTCTTCTCGGAAATCTGAGATTGAGGCCATTAAGAAGGCTGATGAAGCGAAGGCGGAGATGGAGAGGTTGGGGTAGACACACGTTGCCCTGGTGGAGGAGATGGGACACCGGAATACCAAAGTTATCGCCGAGCGGGATGCGGCGGTCAAGGAGCTTAATGAACTGAAAGCCAAATTTGCCAGCTTGGTCAAAGAAAAAGATGATGCGAACAACGCAGCCCAGGAGGCGTGCGATCAGGCTGTTCTGCTCAAGGGAGAACGGGATGCGGCAGTGGCCAAAGTTCAGAAAGTGGAGACTGAGGTCAAGGAAAGGGTGAAATTGGCCGAGTCCAGGCTAGAGGCCGATATTGAAGACCTCCTCGTCGTCTATAATTCTAACGTGCTGAGGCACAAGGGTCTGGCCTGGCTCAATGATTATTCGACGCATCTCCACAGTGCTTGGGGCCGACTGGTCGAAGAAGAGAAAGAGGCGCACTCGGGTGAATCTATGGATGAATTCGAGCTCGAGAATCGCCTGTTAACTGATGACGAAAAGAAGATTCTCCATGATTCAATGATCTCTTATGAGAAGGAGAGGTTCGGCACCCAACACTTAGAGATAAGAGAGGACTCTGGGGTTGGACATCATGATGCAAGTCTTGACATTCCGATGTCAACCCAGCCTGAATCTTTGCCTACGGCTGACCCTCAAGATGTTCCTGCCTATAATCCGGATCAACCGCGGATGTCTCCGACTGCAGCGCCAGCGACTGAAGCCGCCCCATCGCTTACAAGCCAAACTAAGGAAGGTACTCTGAACATTCTACATGTCTTTCATGAGTCGAAGTCTTCGATCGAGTTTAAGTTCTAACAATTTCTTCATTCTTTGTCCAGTGATTGACGTTACGCCGCACATGCCTCCTGCTACTCAAGGACCGTATCAGGCGCAGGAGGCTATCGTGACCGAAGCAACCACTGTGAGCACAGCTGCCCCGATTGATGATATGCAGGGGGTTCGATCGTGTTCAATGAGCAGCTGATGGATGAACTTTCGCTGCCACGGCGATCCTCGTGCTGACTTGCCATCTGTTATGAGCGGAACTGATCCTGCTGCAAGCTCTTCACTACCGACTGCTGATGCCCCCAGTAGGGCTCAAGCAGTGACCGAAGAGGAGATGTTTGCCCAGATCGACGCTGAACTGGCAGCAGCTGGTTATGGTGGCAGCTTTGGAAGTGTGATGGCAGCATCGGGACCTGCCCCGCTCGGAATGATGTCTCCTGGTGGTTCTGTCTTTCTCACCAGCCTTCCCATTCCACCGTCTACAATTGATCCCGTTCCTCCGACTCCGCCTGTAGGAAGCATTCTCATTCACACGAGCTCAGAGGACGACGTCGACATAATGCCATTGCCAGAAGACCAATCGCCGAAAGGCACAGGCTTGAAGAGGAAAATTGGCGATGGCTCAAGCGGGTCCATGCTGAAGAGGAAGCCAAGGAAGAAGAGAGACTAGGCACGATCGTCTGACGTATTTTGATTTTTTGCGTTTTTGTTAGCCGTGTATAGATGCGGGTTCGGCCCCTGCTAGTAGGAATTTTTTGGAAACTTGTACACAAACGTCTTCTATAATCAATAGAAATGAAACTTTTCCTTTTTTGTCATTGTGTATTTGTCTAAGTGTTTCAGTGTCCGAAATGCGCTTGTGAAGTTTCAGGTTCCAAACCAAGTTTGTTTTAGTTTGCCAAGTTCAGAGGTTGTGGACATGGCTTGTGACTGAGAAGCGAGTTGAATTCTGACGCTGCATTGCTTCAATCAATGGTTGATGCTTGAGTTCTGCCCCCCAGTCTTGGGGATGAGCAGTAGACTGTCAGTCGACGATCGCTTCTTACTTATAACATGCTGAGCCTTATGCCACCGAATGGACGTCTGAGTCAAGTGGAGATTGAGTAATGCATCCACACTTGTTTGATTGTCGATAATCATTTCCGCATTCCAGGGATCCTCATTTGTTTACTGGCGAATGGTCATGCTGGCTTGAGTTTCGATCACATGTCCGCCGTCTGGGAACTTGGGATTGGTTTTTGTACTTCGACTCGCGCTTCGAGAGTTTGGAGTTGACACTTATACTTTGATCCATGCTTTGGGAACTTTGAAGTTGGTGTTCAGGCTCCGTTCTGCATTCCGGGAATCCGGAGTTGACATATATGCTTCGACTTGCCCTCGGGAAATTCGGGACTGATGTTTATACTCTGACTCGCGCTCTAGGAATTCGAAGTTGGATGTTTATACTCCGCTTCGCACTCCGGGATTATGGAGTTGAATGTTTATACTCCGGTTCGCGCTTTGGGAATTCGGAGTTGGATGTTTATACTCCACTTCGTACTCCGGGAATATGGAGTTGAATGTTTATACTTCGGTTCGCGCTTTGGGAATTCGGAGTTGGATGTTTATACTCCACTTCGCACTCCGGGAATATGGAGTTGAATGTTTATACTCCGGTTCGCGCTTTGGGAATTCGGAGTTGGATGTTTATACTCCACTTCGCACTCCGGGAATATGGAGTTGAATGTTTATACTCCGGTTCGCGCTTTGGGAATGCGGAGTTGGATGTTTATACTACACTTCGCACTCCGGGAATATGGAGTTGGATGTTTATACTCCGGTTCGCGCTTTGGGAATTCGGAGTTGGATGTTTATACTCCACTTCGCACTCCGGGAATATGGATTTGGATGTTTATACTCCGGTTCGCGCTTTGGGAATTCGGAGTTGGATGTTTATACTCCACTTCGCACTCCGAGAATATGGAGTTGAATGTTTATACTCCGGTTCGCGCTTTGGGAATTCGGAATTGGATGTTTATACTCCACTTCGCACTCTGGGAATATGGAGTTGAATGTTTATACTCCGGTTCGCGCTTTGGGAATTCAGAGTTGGATGTTTATACTCCACTTCGCACTCCGAGAATATGGAGTTGAATGTTTATACTCCGGTTTGCGATTTGGGAATACGGAGTTGGACGTTTATACTCCGACTCGTGCTCTGGGAGTTCGGAGTTGAGGAAGGATTGTCGTGTACCAATCCCTTTTTTGACTTTGATGTGATGGCTTGCCCCCGAGCTCGGGTTTCACTTAGGGAGTGATTGGTTGCACCGCGGCCACTCTCTATTTGAATAAATCCCACCATATGATGAGACTTAGCTCTCCGTGCATAGTGATGGTCATATGAAGTATTTCAAGTAAATCACAGCTCTGGCTTGAAGAGGTTGCATTTTATTGCTGAAATAAGAAAGTGTGGCAAAGTTAGTTGCCTTATTACAAGTTCTAACTTCGAAATGCATAAACAAATTGCAGAAAAGGAAAGTAAACTAAATGGATAAAGATAGCCTATCAGGTGTAATAGCGGCGAAGGCTCTCGCTGTTCCAAGCTCTTGGCAGGGTAAGACCATCGATGGTTGATAACTTGAATGTGCCATCTCCGAGCCTTCGTTCAATAACATACGGTCCTTCCCATGTTGGCTTCATATGTGAAGGAACCGGATAGACTCTTTTTAAGACGATATCGCCTAACTCGAAGGTTCGCAGACGGACCTTGGCGTTGTACAATCGGGCGACTCGACTTCGATGCGCAGCCGCCCTCAAGTCAGCTTCCTCATGCTTCTCATCTAGTAGATCGAGAGATTCAGCAAGTAATATAGCATTCGTCTTTGGATCATAGTATGTCACACGATGAGAAGGTACTTCTAGCTCGACTGGAATAACGGCCTCTGAATCGTAGGAAAGAGAGAACGGAGTGTGGCCGGTCGCGGTCTTGTGGGTTGTTCGGTAAGCCCATAGAGCCATAGGGAGTTCATCGACCCACTTGCCCCCGACCTTTTCCAGTCGTTTCTTCAGGATCGACTTTATAACTTTATTAACTGCTTCGACCTATCCGTTTACTTGAGGATGTGCGACTGTGGAGAATTTCTTTTGGATGTGAAATTGTTTGCAGAAATCTTTGATTTCAACACTGTCGAATTTGGTTTCGTTCCGTGACTATGGTGCGTGGGAGGCCGAATCGACAGAAGATGTTACGAACCACAAAGTTGATTACTTTCTTCGTTGTAATGGTAGCGAGAGCTTCGGCTTCAGCCCACTTTGTAAAGTAATCAACTGCGACGATGGCGTACTTCGCACCACCTTTTGCCAGAGGTAGAGCACCGATGATGTCGATGCCCCCACATTGCGAACGACCATGGGCTGACCATTTGCGTTATCTCGGTAGGAGGCTCTAGGAATTCGGGCATATTTCTGGCACCTATCACATTTCTTCTCATATTCCAACGCATCTCGATTCATGGTTGGCCAGTAATATCCGTAGCGAAGTATTTTCTTGGCAAGTGCTTGCCCCCCGGTGTGATCGCCACATTCTCCCTCATGCACATCGCGTAGCGCTTGTTTGATTTCACCGTGAGCGATACATCGGAGTAGGGGGACTGAGTACCCCCTTCTATACATGAGTCCATTCTGGATGGTAAACCTTAATGCCTTTCGAAGGACTTGTCTTTTTTCACTCCTGCGCTTCGGCAGGGATCCGTGCTCAATGTAATTTCTGAGTGGAGTCATCCATGAATCCCCTTCGGGGACGATTTCGTATACCCGGTTCGTTTCCGCCCGGTCGATACTTGGGGAAGATAGCGTTTCCACGGGAACGAGTCCCATTCGTTGAGCTTCGCCTGTGCTGGCTAGCTTTGCCAATGAATCGGCCTTTTGGTTGCGTTCTCGGGGTATACTGAATATGGCGTAGTAATCGAAATGGTCTAGTACTTCCTTAACTTGCGCTAAATAAGCAGCCAACCTTCGATCTCTTGCTTGATACCCTCCTCGTACTTGACACACAACCAATTGTGAATCACAATAAATTTCCACTGCGATAATCCTCAAATCTTTAGCAAGTTTCAAGCCGGCTAGGAGGGCTTCAAATTCAGCTTCATTATTAGTTGCGTGGAAATCGAACTTTAAGGCATAACATATGGATCGACCCTTGGGAGTTTCAAGCACAATCCGGCGCCTGAACACAGGTTGTTTGATGCTCCGTCAGTATAAAGTTTCCAGATGTACTCGGGGGATTCACTGGCTTCGGGCAAGTCCTCTGGGATGGTAAATTCAGCTCTGAAATCAGCTAGGACTTGTCCTTGTATGGTCCGTCTTGGAGCGTAAGTAAGGTCAAACTGGCTCAGTTCGATGTTCCACTTGAGTAACCTTCCAGACGTCTCAGGCCGCGAGAGGACCTGTCGTAACGGCTGGTCGGTGTAAACAATAATGGAATGTGCCTGGAAGTATGGTCGGAGTTTTCTTGATGCAATGACAAGGCAGTAAGCCAACTTTTCCAGCTTCGGATAATTTCTTTCAGCCCCAGTCAACCGCTTGCTGACATAGTATACGGGCCTCTGTATCTTGTCTTCTTCTTGGATTAATGCAGCGCTGATAGCATTTTCTGATATCGCCAGATATATGAACAACTTTTCATGATCAATAGGCTTTGACAGTATCGGTGGTGTAGACAGATGTTTGACTAGTGCTTGGAAAGCGCCCTTGCACTCTGTGGTCCATTCAAAGTTTTGTTTCCCATTCCGAATCAGATCGAAGAAGGGAATGCACTTGTCAGTGGACTTTGAAATGAACCTGCTCAATGCTGCTACCTTCCCATTAAGACTCTGGACTTGCTTTATAGTTTTGGGAGTTTCAAGATTCCTGATTGCCCAAATCTTTTCGGGATTGGCTTCGATTCCCCGGGCGTTAACGATGAACCCAAGGAACTTTCCGGATGCAACTCCAAAGTGGCATTTCAGTGGGTTGAGCTTCATCTTGTATTCCCGAAGTATGTTGAACATAGTTTCCAGGTCTTTTACATGGTCGGTGGAGAGTCGTGACTTCACAAGCATGTCGTCTACATATACTTCCATTGTCTTCCCGATTTGATTAGCGAACATCCGATTGACCAACCGTTGGTAAGTAGCTCCAGCGTTCTTGAGTCCGAACGGCATAACCTTGTAATAGTAAAGCCCGAATACGCGTACATGAAGGATAAGAGTTCATGTCCAGCCGTCGAATCCACTAGCTAGTCAATCCTAGGAAGCGGGAAATTGTCTTTAGGGCATGCTTTATTCAGATCGGAATAGTCGACAAATGTTCTCCACTTCCCATTTGGCTTTCGGACGAGCACGGGATTTGATACCCATTCGGGATATAGCGCATCTCGGATGAATCTGTTTGCTTCAAGCTTTTCTACTTCCTCTCTAAGGGCGGCAGATCTCTTTGGATCCATACCGCGCCTTTTTTGTTTGACCAGGACATGTCGCGGGTCAATGTTCAGAGTGTGGCTCGTGATGTCCGGCGAGATCCCACACATATCAGAATGTGTCCAGGCAAATACGTCAAGATTTGCCCGCAGAAATTCAACCAAATCCTCTTGAGTTTGCTGGCTTAGCTGAGATCCAATCTTTATTATTTTTGAATCATCATTATTGTCAATTGGGACATTAATCGTCAGTTCGGCTGGGGATGCTTGACATTCTTTAGATTCTCCTTCGTCTTCAGTTTCTCTCGGGTCAAGGTCCTTGAGGAATTGGCTGGGGTGCCCGGGCCTGGGCCCGGGCGTTAATTGTCAATTGTCGGCAAAACGGACGCAGAGAGACTCCTCTACGTCCTTTCCCTTCTCCTTCCGTTGTGCTTCCCGTAGCTCAGCAACATAGCAGGCTCTCGCAGTGGCCTGATCTTCGTGAACGATTCCTATTCCATGATCAGTGGGAAATTCAAGGTCAAACACCATGGGGCAATGGCTACTCTGAATTCAGCGAGGGCCGATCGGCCCAAGAAAGCATTGTAAGGGGAGTTTATGTCCAGAACGATGAATTGCAACATTCGTACTCTCCGACGTTCTCCTACTCCCAACTCCACTGGCAGTTCCACCATCCCAGTAGGAATTGTGGCACTTCTGTTGAAACCATGGATTCGAGACTGACAAGGCTTCAAGTCTGCGGCTTCCATCTTCATTTGATCATAAGATCGCTTAAACAAAATATTCACAGAGCATCCACTGTCAACTAAGATCCTTTTTATCCAAGCGGGACCTACTTGTGCAGAGATGACCAGTGGGTCGATAGTGGGAGCCTCGATTTTATCTGCGTCTCTGCTTCTGAACACGATGTCATCCATCATCGTTTTCTGTTGCTTGGCCAGAGCCCCCTCATCAAAACTACTGCAACACTCGAAGTCCGCATGTCCAATAGAACTGGCATACGACTCCATTTCCTTCCAGCTTCGATCTGCCGGGTGAGGCCCACCGCTTATTGTGTTAATGACCAACCTCCCGTCCGCACGAGCGGATTCTCCCTATCTTTCCTGATTCGGCGCACGGTTATGATTTGATGGGCCCGCACCACCAGATTGCGGCGCCCATACATACTGATCCAGCTTCCGCTCACGTATCAGTTTTTCAATGAGGTCTTGTAGGTGACGACACTCAATGGTATTGTGGCCATAACTTTCATGGAATCTACAGAACTTTCCTGTTTGGATTTGTCTTTCGGTTGGTGGTTTCGGGGTAGGCTTCTTATACTGCATGGTATTGCAGGTCTGTAAGTACACATTTTCCAACGACGTTTTCAATGGAGTGTAGTTTTCGTACATGGAAGCTCTACGCCGTGGTCCACGATCCTGATCGCATTTTTTGTTCTGATTTCTATTGTCCCTCTACTGATTCTGCTTATTTTGGACGTTCAACTGAACTTTTCCAGAACTATCTCTGGTCCGTTTAACAGCGACGTTACTCTAGATACCTTCGATGTTGGGTCCTGCATCATCCTGCTTCCTAGACTGTCTCGCATCCTCCCTTCTTAGGAATTGGGCTGCCTTGGAATAGAAACGGTCCAATGACGCAGGTGGTTTCCCAGCTAACCAACTTCCGAACTCGGAATCGGCATCAATCCCTTTAGTCAGAGCCATCAGGATAGAGTTATTGTTGGGATTGCTTATTTCCACACACACAGCATGGAATCGCTCGAAGTAACGTCTAAGCGTTTCTTTGGGAGCTTGCGTAACACTAGACAGAGTGTTAACGTCCTTCGACCTCGCCACATGCATACGGAATTGTTCGACAAACTTGGTGGCCATCTGGTCAAAGTTAGAGATGGATCGCGGTGGCAAACGAGTGAACCACATGGTAGCGATGCCTCCCAGGGAAATGGGGAAACTACGGCACTTTACTGCGTCTTAAGCTCTAGCAGCATTCATCAGCCATTTGTTTGATGTGTGTTTAGTGTTTGATGATAACAAAATATATATATAGAATTATAGATGTGTTTGTAGATTTTATTTTACACATTTACAGATATTATTTTACACATACAGGAATAAATATAAATATTGAATAATAATGCTATTGCATAGAATTTAAAAAATTCAAACAGTAATTTATTCAATATAATATTTTATTCAGTACAATGTTTTTCAGTTCATACACTGATCTCATACAGTACACTGATTTCCTATTTACAGTTCACTCTCACTCATACAATTATTGTTACAATGATTTCCTCACTACATCACTCATACACTCAGTTGTTTTTCTGAATCTACATTGTCCAGCTCCAGTATTTGTCTTGTCTCCTATGTACCTGTTTAATTAAAAATCTACAGCAGTAATCTGAACAGAAACGAATTTAATTTGCAAAAATATAAAATTTGTTTTTATAGCTGTCTCAGATATATGGGTTATCGTCATCATCTTTGATTGTGTAATATCTGTGCATATCAGTATTCTTTTCAGGGACAGTTAATTACGAGTGGCTGCAGTACACACGTATACACGTGTGCACTGCCTCGCCAACTCGAGTGCAAAAGGTCAAATCAAAATTAGATTCAACACAAGTGCAAATGGCCTCGACCAAAGTTCAAAAAATGTCAACTGGAACAATATGGCAATACAAATGAATCAGACTACACAAATATCACAAAGTCAAGTCTAACAGCCAAAGTTCAAATGACTCAAGATCAAAGACCAGACTTACGACCATGTACAAGATCAACAAAGTGTACAATGTAAAGTATACAGGCAAATGGTCAAAAGTACACAAGTGGATCCAGTGTTAACCTGAACAAGTTCAAGTGACAAACAGAGGGAAGCAGTGAAGTACAACAGTGAAGGCTACAGGTTCAAGTGACTCAAGAACAACAACTTCAGAGACTACTTCACAACCCAGACTCAACAAATATCAAAAGATAGCAGTACTACAGTTCAAGTACAACAATGTCACAATATAAGAACAGAATGAATGCCTGTACAACATGCAACTACTGGGATGAATGCACAAATACAAAGCAGTTCAAATGAATCAGTGATACAAAACAGTGCAATAGAGATTCTACATGAACCAGAAAGCAACATAACATGAAACATCAAAACAGTGATCATCATCGAACAAGAATGCAGACTACAGCTCACAAGTGAAGAATGTACACAGAATCAGCAGTGAGAACAAGCAAAGCAAATGTCAACAGGAAGCAAGTATGCAGAGAAGTCACAGTGAAGAGCATGGCAATGTCGAATGCATAAGCAAAGCAAAAGTCAACAGTGGAAACATGATAGCAGTACACACAGGAAGGCAGTGAAGTGATAATATTGAAATTCAAGTCTGAAGTGTTTAGATTAACAGTGATCAAAACACGGCAAGGATGTCACAAAAAGAATATCACAGAGAAAAGTTGAAATGATCAGAAACAAGGCCGTAGGTTTGAAAAAGTCAAATTTTAAGTTAGGAAAGCTTCAATCAAATCTTAAAGAATCGTTGAAACAGAAAGATTTAGAATTAGGAAAGTAAAAGGTTCGACTGCTTTAAAATCAGAAGATCGAACGTATAAAATTGAAGCCGTGGATCAAAAGGATTTCCAAAAATACGAAAGTGTAAAAACAGAAAGTATATACATCGTGGGGATCAAGAAATCAAATCAGATGCTTATATAAAGAGACCCAAAATCATCATCGACTGTGTGGTGAAGAGCAGAGAAAATAAAACCCAATCATCATCAACATAAAGCTCAAAATCAAGTTCAAATCAGAGAACAGAGCAACAGAGAAATACATACCAAAGCCAACAGTCGAGTGATTAGGTGATCGCAAACCACAAAGGGAATCGCCAGAGGCAATAGGGATAAACCCAAATTCCAGAATCAAGAGAAGCTTAAGTATCAAGTCACCAGAACAACAGAAGATCAACAATTCCAGAATCGTCTTAAGAATCGACGAAGCCGAAGTTCAATTTGCCAGTGGAACGAACAAGGGCAAAGCCCTAATTCATTCAAGCAAGCGTCGAAGAAGAGACTCCAATTCATCAGAGAATCGAAGAATCGCCGAAAGCCCTAATTTTTGAGTCGCCATATTTTTTCTCAGGAATCGGACTAGAGATAAAAGAATTGGGCCGAAGATAATAATAAGGGGGTCGAAGACAAAAGGAAGCGGGCCGACATTATTTCGAGATAAAATAACAGTGGCCCGGATATTAAAAGAATTTTAAATTAGGGATGTCTTGTTTTAAGCTTTAGTTTTATAATTTTAGGCCGGGTTTAATTAATATAGTTTTAGGCCAAGTCTATTGAGGGAAAAATCGATTTAAATTTTCAATTTAAATTTTGCCCTAGATTTTAAACTGCATTTTGTTTTTCAGTTTATACTTTTCAAGTCAAGCAAGGGTAAATCATCACCTAGGGTTTAGGTAGTGTCAGATTGTCTAGTTAGGGTTAGTTCAGTGAGCAGGGTGTGCGAGTTTACAAAGCTCTATAGGCGGAGCAGGGTGTGCGAGTCTGTAGGAGTGTTTGTAAGCAGGATACTGTTTAATCCTAATAGAAATCTCGGAATGCAGCAGTAGGCAGGGGTTGCCGAAGCTGGGTAAATTTTGTGTGTGATTTACTTTTCTGCATATTTATTTATCTACTGTTTGCTTCCGCGTTTGATTTGAGAAAATTTGCGATAACCCTATTCACCCCCCCCCCCCCCGCTTCTAGGGTTAATCTAGATCTTACAAGTGGTATCAGAGCGAGGTAAATTTTTCTTTAACTCTAGAGTCATGAATTCATCAATTAATGCTTTTTCTGAGGGGCAATCCATTGCTAGGCCACCAATGTTTAATGGTAATGATTATGCTTACTGGAAAGTTAGGATGAGTATCTATCTTAGTTCTGTTGATTATGATGTTTGGGATATTATTGAATCCGGCTATAAATCTCCCACTATAACTATTGGTGATACTGAGATTCCTAAACCAAAGGATAGATGGGATGCTAACGATAAGAAGTTAAAAACTACTAATGCTAAAGCCATGAATGCTTTGATCTGTGCTCTTGATAAAACTGAATTTAATAGAATTTCTCATTGTAAAACAGCACAGGAAATCTAGCATACTTTGGAGGTGACACACGAAGGAGAGGAAGTTTCAACTGATAGCTCAGAGGAGGCTAGCTTGTGTCTTACAGCAAGATCAGATTCAGAAGCAAGCTCAGAGGAATCAAGATCAGATTCAGAAGCAAGCTCAGAGGAATCTAATGAGGTAAAGAACTATTCTTATAAAGAACTTGTTTATTTGTGCCTCGATCTTACTAAAACAGTTGAAGCTCTTGATTCTAAAAATGAAAAACTAAAATCTGATAGAAAAGAACTTGTTTATGAAAATTTTAGGTTAGAAACTGAACTTGAATAAATTCAAAACCTAGAATGTAAAAACTGTAAAACTTTAGATTCAAAATTATCAAAACTGAAGGATAGCTTTGAGAATCTTGAAAAAGAAAACTTGAATCTAAAGGAAACCATTGAAACTAGGAAAAAGGATTTTATAAACAGATGCACCTCACTTGTGACTGAAAACACAACACTGAAAACCAAAGTCCAAGATCTTGAGAAATCACTGAATAACTTTTCTAGAGGAGAAAAATCATTCAATATGTTGTTAGGAAATCAATTGTTTGCCAACAATAGAAAAGGACTAGGTTTTGGGAAAACACAAGTTGATAATAGTGCAAAAGGTAAGGGTATCTTTACTGAATGTGAAATAATTGGACATCATGTTGAAAATTGTAGTCATAGGAACAAGAACACGAAATTTATAAAAGTTTGGGTTCCTAAAAATTCTACAAACAAATTTCATGTCTATTGGAACAAAAATGAAAAGACAAAACAAGTTTGGGTTCAAAAAGGATTGTTTATTCACAATTATTCTGCCACTAACAACCATGGACCTATAAAAACAAATAGGTCACATAAATCTTTAACTATGTAGGTGTGGTGGCAGGCTAAGGAACAACATTAGTGTTATCTGGATTCTGGCTGTTCCAGATACACAACAGGCGACAAATCAACGTTCCTTAGCCTAGTATAAAGGTGACAGATTCACTATGGGCAAATAACGAAAGATTATCATACAGGTAAAACAGGTAGTTGTATTTATTTTTAAAAGATAGATAACCGGTAAGAATCTGCATCATAATCTGAATTAAATCAGCCAGTTATGATTGTTGATGTTAATTCTGATTATTAAGCAATCGTCTTTTAATAGAATTACTCGAGATAATTATGATGGTTGACAAATTCTAACTTACTATGATCTTACATGATTTATTCTTATCTATGATTGTGACTTATGCTTAAAAGCTGATCAACCATTTTTTCTTGAACTTAATCTGTTTGGTCAAATTATGATGTTGATTGAGTACTCATGCTATAAAAGTGTTTTTAGAAACTGTTGAAACTAATGAAACTTCACTGGTGAAAACTTCAAATTGCTTTTGAGATAATCATGATATTTTAACTGTGATCCTACGGAAAGTATACACACTCGCTCTTCATTTGATAAAAATCTGCGTGCGTTTTATTCTCACCGTAGTTTTATTTCTGAAGTTGAATCTGATACTGTTGAAATGGCTCTTAACGATGCAAAGTTGAACTTAATCTTTTTGAAAGAAGAAGTTTTTTAACAAACTCCCTGGATTTGAAAATCACAATTTTCCAAATCATGTATAAGCTAGAAAAAGCATTATATGGTCTTACGTAAGTTCCTAGAGCTTGGTATGACTATTTTTGTACATATCTTTTGGAAAATAGTTTTAGAAAGGGAAGTGCTGACACGACTCTGTTTCTACTTCATAAAGAAAGTGATTTGTTTATTGTTCAAATTTATGTTGATAATATCATTTGTGGTGCTACTAATGAATTCTTGTGTGAGAAATTTGAACAAGTCATGCAGGCCAAATTCGGGATGAGCTTGGTTGGAGAATTGAAATATTTCCTTGGATTTCAAATCAAGCAAAGCAGCGATGGTATCTTCATTTCACGATCATAGTATGTGGAGTTGAGAACTCTAAACCGATGAAAACTCCTATGAGCCCATCAACAAAGTTGGATAAGGACGAGAAAGGAGTTTCTGGTGATCAGAAGAAATATCGAGGAAAAATTGGTTCACTTCTCTATCTTACTGCTTTTAAACCCGATTTTTTTTTTCTGTGTGTTTGTATGCACGTTTTCAATCTAACCCTAAAGAATCACATTTGAAAGCCACTAAACGAATTTTGAGATATCTTTCACACACACACAAATTTGGACTATGGTATCCTTCTTGTGAAAACTTTAATTTAGTTGGTTATTCTGATGCTGATTATGCGGCTTCACTGGTTGACAGGAAAAGTACTCGTGGGATATGTTTCATGCTAGGACATTCATTAGTTCATCATTCACGCACAAAACACATTGATGTGAAACACCATTTTCTTAGAGATCACATTGCTAGGGAAGACATTTGCATTGAATTCATTTCAACTAAGGAACAACTTGCTGATATTTTCACAAAACCCCTCCCCGAAGACAGATTTTCCAGATTACGTTTGAATTTGGGGATTATGGAAATTGACTAATCATTTTTCAATTTTTGGTTGAAATATTCTTGGATATTTATTTTCAACTTCAATTTCTAGGATTCAAACCTGTTTTGGATATTATTCAAAGATTGATTCGAATATGGTATTCAGTAGTGGAAATATATCTGTTCTATTTTAAGAAATTTCATAATATGATTAATTTGATAACTTATTCCACGACCATTTCTATTACTACCATCGTTCTATCATTCATAATGGTTTTGAAAAATGAGAAGAGTGAATCATTTTTTTTTAAATTAAAAGGAAAAATAAAGAAAAATCTTTTTTAAATATCTCTCATGCATCCATTCTCATTTAAAAGTCCTTATGGTTATGCATGGATGGATCATGTGAATTTTTAGCTAATCATCACTTCATTCTCATTTAAAAGTCCTTATGGTTATGCATGGATGGAGTATGTAGCTAATAAGTAACTGCTAATCCCATTTAAAAGTCCTTATGGTTATGCGTGGTTAGTAAGTGCTTATTTATTTTTGTGCTTAAATGTCAAATTATTTTTAAAGAAAAAGAGAAAACACTCCTCTTCTCATTATATAAAAATCGAATCGTCGATCCATTCTCTACAATGTGGAAATTGTTATCGTGTTATGATATATTATGATTTTTCTTGGTTTTACATTTGTTTTTCCCCTACTGTTCCATTATTTTTTTGTCAGTCTTTTGATGTAACAAAAGGGGGAGAAGAATAAGATTTTGATAAGGAAATAAGTATTTCTGGAATAATTCACCAAATTTGTTAAATGTTGTTAGTTTATTTTTCTATGGTTCTTTTATTCGTCTGTGATTTCCTAAATCTTCTGAATAGGGAATAGTCTCAGTTGTAGGGGGAGTATTCATGTAGGGGGAGCATACATGTAAGGGGAGCTAAATATCTCATGTTTAAACACATCTACTGGAATTTCAAAATCTTTAATATATGTTTGTCATCATCAAAAGGGTGAGATTGTTTGATGTGTGTTTAGTGTTTGATGATAACAAAATATATATATATATATAATTATAGATGTGTTTGCAGATTTTATTTTACACATTTACAGATGTTATTTGACACATACAGGAATAAATATAAATATTGAATAATAATGCTATTGCACAGAATTTAACAAATTCAAACAGTAATTTATTCAATATAATATTTTATTCAGTACAATGTTTTTCAGTTCATACACTGATCTCATACAGTACACTGATTTCCTATTTACAGTTCACTCTCACTCATACAATTATTGTTACAATGATTTCCTCACTACATCACTCATACACTCAGTTGTTTTTCTGAATCTACATTGTCCAGCCTAGTATTTGTCTTGTCTCCTGTGTACCTGTATAATTAAAAATCTACAGCAGTAATCTGAACAGAAACGAATTTAATTTGCAAAAATATAAAATTTGGTTTTATAGCTGTCTCAGATATATGGGTTATCGTCATCATCTTTGATTGTGTAATATCTGTGCATATCACTATTCTTATCAGGGACAGTTAATTACGAGTGGCTGCAGTACACACGTATACACGTGTGCACTGCCTCGCCAACTCGAGTGCAAAAGGTCAAATCAAAATTAGATTCAACACAAGTGCAAATGGCCTCGACCAAAGTTCAAAAAATGTCAACTGCAACAATATGGCAATACAAATGAATCAGACTACTCAAATATCACAAAGTCAAGTCTAACAGCCAAAGTTCAAATGACTCAAGATCAAAGACCAGACTTACGACCATGTACAAGATCAACAAAGTGTACAATGTAAAGTATACAGGCAAATGGTCAAAAGTACACAAGTGGATCCAGTGCTAACCTGAACAAGTTCAAGTGACAAACAGAGGGAAGCAGTGAAGTACAACAGTGAAGGCTACAGGTTCAAGTGACTCAAGAACAACAACTTCAGAGACTACTTCACAACCCAGACTCAACAAATATCAAAAGATAGCAGTACTACAGTTCAAGTACAACAATGTCACAATATAAGAACAGAATGAATGCCTGTACAACATGCAACTACTGGGATGAATGCACAAATACAAAGCAGTTCAAATGAATCAGTGATACAAAACAGTGCAATAGAGATTCTACATGAACCAGAAAGCAACATAAAATGAAACATCAAAACAGTGATCATCATCGAACAAGAATGCAGACTACAGCTCACAAGTGAAGAATGTACACAGAATCAGCAGTGAGAACAAGCAAAGCAAATGTCAACAGGAAGCAAGTATGCAGAGAAGTCACAGTGAAGAGCATGGCAATGTCGAATGCATAAGCAAAGCAAAAGTCAACAGTGGAAACATGATAGCAGTACACACAGGAAGGCAGTGAAGTGATAATATTGAAATTCAAGTCTGAAGTGTTTAGATTAACAGTGATCAAAACACGGCAAGGATGTCACAAAAAGAATATCACAGAGAAAAGTTGAAATGATCAGAAACAAGGCCGTAGGTTTGAAAAAGTCAAATTTTAAGTTAGGAAAGCTTCAATCAAATCTTAAAGAATCGTTGAAACAGAAAGATTTAGAATTAGGAAAGTAAAAGGTTCGACTGCTTTAAAATCAGAAGATCGAACGTATAAAATTGAAGCCGTGGATCAAAAGGATTTCCAAAAATACGAAAGTGTAAAAACAGAAAGTATATACATCGTGGGGATCAAGAAATCAAATCAGATGCTTATATAAAGAGACCCAAAATCATCATCGACTGTGTGGTGAAGAGCAGAGAAAATAAAACCCAATCATCATCAACATAAAGCTCAAAATCAAGTTCAAATCAGAGAACAAAGCAATAGAGAAATACATACCAAAGCCTACAGTCGAGTGATTAGGTGATCGCAAACCACAAAGGGAATCGCCAGAGGCAATAGGGATAAACCCAAATTCCAGAATCAAGAGAAGCTTAAGTATCAAGTCACCAGAACAACAGAAGATCAACAATTCCAGAATCGTCTTAAGAATCGACGAAGCCGAAGTTCAATTTGCCAGTGGAACGAACAAGGGCAAAGCCCTAATTCATTCAAGCAAGCGTCGAAGAAGAGACTCCAATTCATCAGAGAATCGAAGAATCGCCGAAAGCCCTAATTTTTGAGTCGCCATATTTTTTCTCAGGAATCGGACTAGAGATAAAAGAATTGGGCCGAAGATAATAATAAGAGGGTCGAAGACAAAAGGAAGCGGGCCGACATTATTTCGAGATAAAATAACAGTGGCCCCGATATTAAAAGAATTTTAAATTAGGGATGTCTTGTTTTAAGCTTTAGTTTTATAATTTTAGGCCGGGTTTAATTAATATAGTTTTAGGCCAAGTCTATTGAGGGCAAAATCGATTTAAATTTTCAATTTAAATTTTGCCCTAGATTTTAAACTGCATTTTGTTTTTCAGTTTATACTTTTCAAGTCAAGCAAGGGTAAATCACCACCTAGGGTTTAGGTAGTGTCAGATTGTCTAGTTAGGGTTAGTTCAGTGAGCAGGGTGTGCGAGTTTACAAAGCTCTATAGGCGGAGCAGGGTGTGCGAGTCTGTAGGAGTGTTTGTAAGCGGGATACTGTTTAATCCTAATAGAAATCTGGGAATGCAGCAGTAGGCAGGGGTTGCCGAAGCTGGGTAAATTTTGTGTGTGATTTACTTTTCTGCATATTTATTTATCTGCTGTTTGCTTCCGCGTTTGATTTGAGAAAATTTGCAATAACCCTAATCACCCCCCCCCCCCTCTAGGGTTAATCTAGATCCTACACCATTCGTATTTCAGGACGTGTTGATTGGGGTCGGAACTCCCTTCATAAACTGGCGAAGCTGGCATCCTAAAGTGCCGAGGTGGTTCAGCATATAAAACATCATCGGTGAAAGGGGTATGACTTCGGGAGATTCCCCAGTCGTCATTAGATAGACCCTGACTTTCACGGATCATTTGGCGAATCATCGCTGGTATATCTGTCGTTTAGACACTCAGGGCATGTTGTGCCAAGGTGTGGTCGGGTTCCACAGCGCGAGTCTGGACCGGACGCGGTCAACGGTCCGTGCCTCGCCTCCTTGGTTCAACATCCTCTGGGACATAAGGTTCAGGAGTCTGCTCCCGTCGGTTATGTTGAGGATCAGCTTGGTTCCTAGCGTCACTTCCTCGCCCAGCAATGGTGGTATTAGCAATGTTGCCGGTAACATGATAAGGAGCAGCTCCTCCCCGAGTTGAAGGTTCTGTGCGGAGGCTAACGGATGGTCTAGCTCTCGGTTGCCCATGGTTCGAAGCAGGTTGGTGTCCCGTGGCTTGGGTGTAGCTTCCACCCAACCGTGGACGTGTGGATCTAGTTTGGCCATCGGAGGAGGCTGAGCTCTCTGTGGAGGATTGAGAACTTTGGTCTCTTCTAGATCTCCTTCGCCTTTGGCGATTTAGCTGGTTAGTCAACTCCGTGTTGGCGCGTAGTTGCTCCGCTAGCTGCTGTCGACTTTGGGTCAACTCCTGAAGCAATGTCTGGAATTCTTGTCTAGTGATTGGACCTGATGGATCTAAAGGTCCTGCAGCATTTTGGTTGGATGGAGGTGATTGCACGGGGTTTTGTCGGTCCCATGCTCCTTGATCAGCGGCTGCAGAGGTGGTACGTGTGCTCACCATAATGAATTGATGAAGTCCTTTCCTAGATCTGATTGCAAATCTGAGTAGAATGGAAGGGCTTCGAAGTTCTAGATCTCGATCTTCTTCTTAGATTTATGCAATCCAATATAGATAGGAGATCCGAAGAGTGGGAGAAAAATTGGGTTTTCTCAGTGAAAGCACCAAAGTGTTTGTACCAAAATTGGGCACAACACTCTTCGGAAGTCTTTGAAGAGATAAAGTGAAGAAATTAAATGAAAAAAGAGGAATTATCTAACAAAAACTCCAAATTTCAGAAATAAGAATAATTAAAGTGTAAGGAGACATAAGGATTTAGAGTGGTTCGGCGTATAGCCTATGTCCACTATGAAGTAGTTTGTTTTATTGATCTTCCTTTGATGTTTACAAGTGAATGCAATGAATTACAAGAGGTAGCTATTATTTGCAGCAGTGAATCTTGTTGGTAGCAGCAGCGACAGAGTTCAGATCTAGATCTGGCGGAGTCCGGGCGTTGGAGATCTCAAAGAGGAAGAAGAACCCCTTTTTTGTAGGCTTTGGGGGTCTATTTATAGGTGTAGGAGGCTGATATTTCGCTCAGATCTCGGGAGACCCTCTCTGGCACATGACCAGGCCCGTACGCCCAAGCCCACGAAGTTTCAGTCCGATCCGTGATTGACACGAGCTGATTTCGACTCGCTCAAGATTTCATCCTATGGAGTCGAAATTTTGCGTGGACACTCTCTAGCATGCACGTAGTCTTCTGTGAAAATTTCATAGCATTTGGACTTGTAGATTGGGAGATATGACCGATACGAAATAGAGTTTTCGGTGGGCTGTTTCCTTCGACTCGCTTCCGTTCAACTCGATGACGTGGTACTTGATTCTTACTCTGTCCTGGATGTTGCTTCGAGCGAGTCGAAGTGAGTACTTGGTCAAGCGAGTCGAAGCCAGAATTGGTCGAGCGAGTCGAAATGGGACGTTCTGGGAGGTTCGAGCGGTGGATTCGAAGTTGATGGAGTCGAACCAGTTGTCTGAGCGGAGCGAGTCGAAGTGTGCACTCTTGATGGCTTTAAACCAGAGCGAGTCGAAAAGAGTAGCTCTGAAGGATGTGGATCGAGTCGAACCTGATCGACTCGAGATTGGCCTCTGAGTGAAGTGAGTCGAAGACGTCACTCATGGGCACTGTGTAGCGAGTCAAAGTTGGCTTCAAACTGAACGTTGGGAAGCGAGTCGAAGGAGCGAGTCGATTGGTAGTTGATCTCCATCCAACCTTGCATCGTTCATAACTTGAGCATATGAACTCGGATTGACTTGAGATTTGAAACGTTGGTTCTCTTGGCTTAGCTTGCCATGTCCTACCAATTTTGGCTCGATCTAGACTCAGAAAAAATTCATCGACATCCGTGGTGAGCCCATGTATAACTGATCTCTAGGACGGACCGTTTACTGGTTACTAGTCAATTCTTTGGTATTAAGGCTTTTCCAAAAGGCCGGATAACAATAATTATTTACCTCACCTTCAAGTGAATAAGCCTTCGCGTGCTGCATTTAGAGCCACATGCCACATGTTTATATACATGTTATTATTCCATGTGCCATCGCTCACCATCTTAGCTTTGATTCATCGCATCATGTGCAATTATATTTACATGGTCACTGCGTTTAATTATTACTTCACGTGCCTACTTTATAAGGCAATGTGGTATGTATATATATGTATGCACACGCACGCTTATATATATATATATATATATATATATATATATATATATATGTAATGACCCACCTTTTTGGACGGTATAAATCGACACTAAACCACACATGTCTAATTCAAACCATTCAAAGGGAGGATTGTTAATGGGGTAAATAAGAAAATAAAGAAAAGAAAGAAAAACAAAACACAGAATCTCATAGTGGATTGACAAAATGTAATAATCAAATAAACAGTTCATGAAGCTGTTTTACAAATAACATTTGATTACACTTTACAATACAAATCAGAGTTATACATACATCAGAAATAAACAAATAATGCAGCGGAACACATGATGTAGTGGAATAATTATAATAAATAACAATAATATACTGAATCTTTGTCTTCGTCCTTCAGAAAATAGTCTTCAATTCACTGAAAAGCTTAGACTGACCCGAGCGTAATGAAAACAAAACACTCAAGTCAGAACTAAAAGATCTTATGCAAATTAAATCAAAATTAGATGAAATAAGGAATGTAGATAACAACATTTTTGAAGGTTCAAATTTTCCGAAAAAGTTATTTTTTCCATATTCAAAATACAATAGATTTCATAATAGATCCATTCTAGTAACTTACAAATTTACAGAAAAATTCCCATTTATATATCATAGTTCAAGAGATTTAATTTATAAAAAATGTTCCAAAGTTTCAACATTCAATTTTATGGAAAATTCCCAATGTTTCAAAATTTAATTTTGAAAACTTTCAAATAAGGTAACGACGGTTTATTTCTCAAAAATTATTTTTATGGTTCAAATAGTAAATCTAAACATACTAAATTTTTCTCATGTAAATATATGAAATTCATGGGTTTTATATCTTTATTCAGTGTTCAAATAATCAGTATGAAAATTTATATGATTACAATAAACTATAGGGTGATAACAAGGATATATCAAAATAAATGAACGAATACACATTCAATCACAATAGCATCTATCACAACATACAATCAACATTCAAATCAACCAATTCAACAAATCAACCAATTCAATAACATGTCACAATAGTTATTAGTTATCACATATTGGAGTTTAGGTATTCAAATTAAATATCGATTAAAATTCCAAACCAACAATCAATTACCAAGTTTAACTTGCAATAAAATTTTAGTATTTCGTGAGTGGGTTTAAACACTCACTGTTATCCCGCCTTTTGGCAAGGCCATGACACCAAAAAGTTGATCGGAAAACTAAAGACAGTTCGTCATAAAAGTTCGTTATACACTGTTTCACCACAAATCTTGATGAATTTTAATCGAGTCTGGATCGGGCTACAATTGATAAGACATGTCAAGCAAGGTCACGAAAGGCAACGTTCCAAATTTCAAGTCAAGCCGAGGTCGTACGCTCAAGATATCATCGATGCAAGTGGAGCACATGGTCTTGGGTTCGAATCCATAGGCAGAAACGTGCGTTCGAATCCATCAACCTTCCCCTGCTTCGAATCAGTGAAACCCCTTTTACTTCGTATCCATCTAGCCTCGGTACTTCGTATCCATCGGTGAGTACTCTGTTCGAATCCATCGATTCGACTCCACATGGTTCACATCCATCAAACAGACATTTCCTCGAATCGATCTAGATGAGTTGCTTCGAAACAACAAAGCTACAGGCTGGTGTCCTTCGGATCCATCGAGATGAATTCCTTCGAAACCACGAAGGCTAATCACTTTGTATCCATCCAAAACCATTGCTTCGAATCCACCCTATCAAGACAACTTCGTATCGATCAACTATTGTATGCCTTGATCGATACGAACGAGCATGCTTTCGAATCCATTGCCTCGAATCCACCAGGTCAAAGCGACTAAAACCATGGATTCGACCCAGTCAACTCGGAGTGAAAATAGGATCGATACGAAGAAAGCGCGCCACGTCAACAATGCCACGCGCGAAGCCATCGAGTCGACCCTATCGATTCGAAGGGATCGATTCGAACCAAGCTAGTCAACCAGAAATGCAATCTTGAATCGATCATAACTTGAGATCTACAAGTCCAAATGCTATGAAATTTTTACAGAAGCTTGAGCACATGTTGAAGAATGTCCACACCAAATTTCAGCTCGATCGGACAATTTCTTGATCGATTCGAACCAAGGGTCGAATCGATCCCAAAGTGGGCCCGGATTTCCAAAAAGCGGGCATGTGGGCCCCCTGACGTGCCAGAACTGGTCTCCCTTCATTTTAGGCGAAATATCAGCCTCCTACACCTATAAATAGAGCCCCTGGTCATTCAGAAAAGGGGTCGGATAATTCTAGGAGCTAAAGAGCACTCATACTCTGCTAGATTTACTCAAAATCACCACTGCTTCCTTAAATTCAGATTGTAATCATATAATCAGTTGTACTACCTCAGAAGAAATTGTAATCATCAAGTAAACATCAATAAAATCATCAACTTCAGAGTGGACGTAGGCAAGATCGCCGAACCACTATAAATCTCGTGTTTATGTTCATTATTTCTGAATTGTGATACTCTGTTTTCTTAGATTTGAGATTTGTGTGTGAATATTGTTGATTTATATTCATACACTGGTGCTTTCACAACATTCGGGGTTTGTGACCAATTTTGGCACAAACACTTTGGTGCTTTCACTGAGAATTGAACTCAGGAGTTCTATCATTTGAAAGTTGAATCAGAAGGCTAAGAGGTTCAGATCCGAAGAATCATGACAAGACAAACAAGTAAAAAGCAGAGGCCAGAGCGAAGTCAGCACGAAGGGAGTCAAGAGGCTTCCTCAGGAGCAAACCAAGCTTCAGTTTTCATCACTAGGGAAGAGATGGAGACAATGATGAAGAGACAAGAGGAAATGATCCAGAATTTGCTTCAACAGATCGGACAACTTGGAGCACAAAATCAAAGAGCAACAAGAATCCAGAACGGAGCAGGACCATCTAACACAGCGCCGGAGCCGGGGGGCACACACTTAGGACATGTTGATCCGAACCTGGGAAGAGAGACAAGGACATCCGAGCAACCTGGCGGCGATAGAGGGATGAATGCTCAGCCAGGGGGGCAGACACCCGAAAGCTCACACGGACTCGGGGGGCAGATCGAAGGTAGTGAACAAGGACTACAGCTTGGAGATAATGATAGATTGGAAGAGATGGTCAGGCGAGCCATGAGAGGCGGATTAGTAAACAGAGATCTTGAAGACGTGAACAAGAGTCCCTTTTCTCCTGCGATTAGATTGGCTAGGAACCCACCAGAATTCAAACTACCAACAGTAGAGAGGTATGATGGGAGGACAAACCCTGCGGTCCATCTAACGAGGTATATAAGGCACATGGAAGTGCTGGGGGCATCACAGGAAGTCATGGCCCGGTGCTTCCCATTGTATTTGACAGACATAGCAGCTTTATGGTTCAGACAGCTAGAGAGCGGCTCCATTGGGACATGGACCGATTTGATTGAGAAATCTATGAGGCAATTCAGGGTTCATATTTCAAGACCCAAGAATGTGATGAGTTTGGCAACGCTAAAACAGAAAGCTGGGGAGTCTTTGAGGAATTTCCTGACGCGGTTCAATGCGGCAGCAGCATCGGTGTATCGCCCAGATCCATCCATGGTTATGATGGCAGCTGTGTCCGGAATAGCTGACGGCACGGAATTCAAAAATTCATTAACTAAGGATCCACCTATGGATCTAGGAGAATTCTATCACGAGGCAGAAAAGTTTTTACGATTGGAAGACGCTAATGCTGAAAGAGAAGAAGGAGAGGGAATAGAGGTTTATGCACTTAAAGACAAAAAACCTTTTGAAAAGGATTTAGACCAGGATAAAGGAAAACGAAAGGCTGAAGAAAATGATGACAGGTCAAAGCGGCAACGGAGGGAGCCGCGATTCACCACTTATTCAGAGCTGAATGAGAGTTTGGAGCGAATCTACCAAGATACACGAGAGCAAGTTCCCTACCGTAGGCCAATACGAAGGGATCCCACTGTTGACGAGAAAAAATCAGACAAATATTGCTTATTCCACGAGCTGAATGGGCATAGCACAAATGATTGTAGACATCTGAAGGATGAAGTAGAAGGGCATATCAGGAACGGCAGGCTACTTCAGTATGTGAGGAGGCGAACTCCAACGGTGGAACCAGAGCGACCACCATCTACATCAGCTAGGGGTGATCCTGAACCAGGACACCGTTTGGTTATCAATTGATTTGAATAAATGATGAACAAGTCGTAAACTTCTCACTAACAACATCAAACCATTTACACATGTATGAGATCGCGAACGATCCACAGGCATGCTCTGAATGATTGTTGATCGTCTCGTAGTGAGGATTTACACTTCGACATCCTTGCTTTGCTTTTGTTTCATGTTGATTTGAACATTTAGACTTTGTTTGTTTGAATATTTCTGTGAATGTTAATTTGATATTTTCAATTCTGTAGAAGAAGTTACTTGCGTATGCTTTGGATCGCGAACGGTCCACAAGCACACCTTGTATGGCGACGAACCGCCACGATCGTTGATTCAGAAGTTCACCCGAACGTGAACCTAACATTGATAATACTAAGTCCCCCTCCTAGGCACACTCATTCGCCTCGAACAGCACCCGACCTCGAACGGTCACCATTAGCCTCGTACGGCACTCGACCACGAACGGTCACAACTCGCCACGAACGGCACCCGACCACGAACGGTCACAACTCGCCACGAACGGCACCCGACCACGAACGGTCACAAATCGCCACGAACGCCACCCGACCTCGAGCGGTCACCATTTGCCTCGAACGGCGCCCGACCACGAACGGTCACAATTCACTTAATATGACATTCGATCGCGAACGATCACATTTTTGCCTCGTACGGCACACGATCGCGAACGATCACATTTTTGCCTCGTACGGCACACGATCGCGAACGATCACATTCTTCTTTCCACGTCACCCGACCGCGAACGGTCATAATTCGTCTAGAACGACACCCGATCGCGAACGGTCATAATTCGTCTAGAACGACACCCGATCGCGAACGGTCATAATTCGTCTAGAACGACACCCGATTGCGAACGGTCATAACTCGTCTAGAACGACACCCGAACGCGAACGGTCCCCTTTATTTCTCCACCGTGAACGGCATCCAACCACGAACGGTCCCCTTTCGCTACTTGCCGCAAACGGCATCCGACCTCGAACGGTCCAATATTACCTCAAATGACATACGGTCGCGAACGATCGTCATTCGTGGTCACATAAAACTATCAATTTCTTTGCAGGTCATCAACTGGATATGAACATCCAACTTATGGCATTACAAAACACACCTTCCTATCGCAAGGCATGTTTTGGGGGGCAAATGTTATCCCGCCTTTTGGCAAGGCCGTGACACCAAAAAGTTGATCGGAAAACTAAAGACAGTTCGTCATAAAAGTTTGTTATACACTGTTTCACCACAAATCTTGATGAATTTTAATCGAGTCCGGATCGGGCTACAATTGATAAGACATGTCAAGCAAGGTCACAAAAGGCAATGTTCCAAATTTCAAGTCAAGCCGAGGTCGTACGCTCAAGATATCATCGATGCAAGTGGAGCACATGGTCTTGGGTTCAAATCCATAGGCAGAAACGTGCGTTCGAATCCATCAGCCTTCCCCTGCTTCAAATCGGTGAAACCCCTTTTACTTCATATCCATCTAGCCTCGGTACTTCATATCCATCGGTGAGTACTCTGTTCGAATCCATCGATTCGACTCCACATGGTTCACATCCATCAAACAGACATTTCCTCGAATCGATCCAGATGAGTCGCTTCGAAACAACAAAGCTACAGGCTGGTGTCCTTCGGATCCATCGAGATGAATTCCTTCGAAACCACGAAGGCTAATCACTTCGTATCCATCCGAAATCATTGCTTCGAATCCACCCTATCAAGACAACTTCGTATCGATCAACTATTGTATGCCTTGATCGATACGAACGAGCATGCTTTCAAATCCATTGCCTCGAATCCACCAGGTCAAAGCGGCTAAAACCATGGATTCGACCCAGTCAACTCGGAGTGAAAATAGGATCGATACGAAGAAAGCGCGCCACGTCAACAATGCCACGCGCGAAGCCATCGAGTCGACCCTATCAATTCGAAGGGATCGATTCGAACCAAGCTAGTCAACCAGAAATGCAATCTTGAATCGATCATAACTTGAGATCTACAAGTCCAAATGCTATGAAATCTTCACAGAAGCTTGAGCACATGTTGAAGAATGTCCACACCAAATTTTAGCTCGATCGGACAATTTCTTGATCGATTCGAACCAAGGGTCGAATCGATCCCAAAGTGGGCCCGGATTTCCAAAGAGCGGGCATGTGGGCCCCCTGACGTGCCAGAACTGGTCTCCCTTCATTTTAGGTGAAATATCAGCCTCCTACACCTATAAATAGAGCCCCTGGTCATTCAGAAAAGGGGTCGGATAATTCTAGGAGCTAAAGAGCACTCATACTCTGCCAGATTTACTCAAAATCACCACTGCTTCCTTAGATTCAGATTGTAATCATATAATCAGTTGTACTACCTCAGAAGAAATTGTAATCATCAAGTAAACATCAATAAAATCATCAACTTCAGAGTGGACGTAGGCAAGATCGCCGAACCACTATAAATCTCGTGTTTATGTTCATTATTTCTGAATTGTGATACTCTGTTTGCTTAGATTTGAGATTTGTGTGTGAATATTGTTGATTTATATTCATACACTGGTGCTTTCACAACATTCGGGGTTTGTGACCAATTTTGGCACAAACACTCACCTTATGAATTTCCCTTTTCTAGTGGGATTTGGATCCACTACTACTTCCTTCTTTTGATTTGTTTCCTTGCTATCTTTACCTTCTTCTTTTTTATAGAAAGTTTTGGAAGAGACAAAGAAGTTTGTATTGATCTGGATTTGAAGAAAAGGATTTGGAAAACGAAGAATGTTTGGAAAAGAAGAAGAAAAATTTAAAGAAGATGAAGAATTGAAAAAGAAAAAGAAGTTTTGAAAAAGAGAAAAGGATTTGAAGAATAAGAAAAAGGAAGCTTTGAAAAAAAGAAGAGAAGGAGGAGGAAAATGAAGAGAGAGAGAGAAAAAATGAGATGGAAGTTTGTTTGGAAAAATGAAGCTATAGAAGATGAGATTTGAAAATGAAATGAGGCTATAGGAATGAAGATGAAAACAAATGAAAAGCTAATAAGGTATGTACAAACAAACTAGGAATTTCAAATAAAGTAAAAATATGAATAGCCCTAAAACGGTAGTATTGAAAGAGATGAAGTAAAGGAATAAATATATGAATAAAGATAAAAATAAATCATCCGTTCTTTAATATGAAGCTTCAAAAGAAAGAGTTGCTAATTAAAGGAAGGTACAAGAACTAATAACGTATGAACAAAATAAACTTCAAAAACGGAGAATAGTAAATGCTAATTAGATGGCATGAATATTAATTTGGATGTTCACATTAAAAATGGAAAAAAAGGAAAAAAAATTCAGGCAAAGCACTTGAAAGGAGAAAACGAACAAATGAGAAACAACTGAAAAGAATGAGGCAATTATTAGGTAGAAATAAATCAAATGAGGCTATTATTAATTAATAAGAAATGAATGAGTAGTCTAATAATTAAATGGATGCTCAAGTGGAGGCTACGCTGAGAAATTGAAAAGAAAAAGAGAGAGAATGCGACGTGATAATAAATGTAAAGCAAATGAAGGAACACCATATATCCTATAAACAAACCTTTGGGGTCCAAATTCCAAAACTTACTCCAATTAGTTCATATCAATAAAACCAAATATACACATATTTACGTCATTTAATTTCATATTAAAACATTCGTCTTATGTTAATATATGTGCACACTCCATTAACGTAATCAATCAATTAACAATCAATCAATCAATTAATCAACCAATCAACCTATATATTTGTTTACGTTACTCAAACCAAGTTTATTAATTAATGAATATATATCTATTTGTGCACTATAAAAATGATTTACTTTACTTTTTAATTACTGTAACGGTCACATTAATGCAACCAATTTACAAGTTTTAACTATATATAAAATGGAAAAAATATAAATACATGTGAACCTATGTAATTAATGTACAACTGTTAATACAAGGTAATTCTAATTGATTCCACAACATTTACACAACCATGAACTCTCTGATATATTTAAAGATTTGAATATTAATGTGTGTATATATAGATTATTCTAAAATTAGATTTTTTTTTCCAAAATCATACTTATTCAAAATGAAAGTTTTATTTTTATACGTCTCAAAACATGCAATTATCTTAATCAAAATGTTCATTCCATATTGACACAAAATGAAAGTTCCTATATTAACTTATTCATTACACTTTCCTTTATGTTTCCTTTTAATTGAAATATTTCAATTAATCTAATTCCAATTCATTTCATTACTAAATTCAAACAAATTCTAATTATAAAACACTGTTTTCTTTTCATTTATACCAATTCAAACATGTTTTATAAAATTTCATATACAATAAAATTTATGCACTATTTACAAAGTAAATGTTTTATCTTATTGAAAATCAACTTCTCCAAGATGCATTCCAAATAACAACTTATGTTATTCTTTCATTAAAACATTCACTCCATCCTTTATTCAAATTCAACATTTGTTATTCCGGTTAGAGACAAACATACAATTTATTCTTTTCAAATCAAAGTTTAAATTTCATTAAAATATTTATCTTAATTAATTAAAAATGTACGTTCTTATGTTGAACTTATTAATTACAATGCACTTGCCTTTTCTTTTCAATTAAAGGATTCCAACAACTCTTATTGCAGTTTATATTCAATACTAGATTTCAAATGAATTCTCGTTATACCACAACTGTCTCTGTTCATTTCATATATTTCAACATTTATTTCTTCAGTTATTCCATTCTTATATTAACATCTATTATTACAATCAATGTAACTTACATTCAAACAATTATTAAAATAAATTGAAATTACACTAAAATAGTTATCAATTACATTAAATCACATTATTAAATTACATTCTAATTGTTTTCTTACTAACAAATCATAAATTTCTAATTCATACAATGTTAAATCCTAAAATCTTATTAAATTCAATATTTTAATTATCGGAAAAATACGGGTCGTTACAATATATATATATATCTGTGTGTGTGTGCACGCGCGCGCAAACTCATTCAAGTCATCGCGTGTAATTATTACTTCATGTGCCGACTTTATAAAGAACCGTGAATCGTATTTCATGCACTCAATCTTAGCCTCGGCTTCAATTAGTCGGCCGTGAAAAATGCCAACATGCATGCCTTTATGTATATATATATATATATATATATATTATCTTTTTACCTTTGTCTTGAAATATTTATTTCATTTATTTTTATTTAGATTTATTTAATGCAAACATGCCGACGCGTGTGTCTATATATATATATATATATATATATATATATATATTAAGTCATCGCTATGAGTTCATTATTATAAGCCATCGCTATGAGTACATCATTATAAGTCGTTGCTATAAGTTCATGTTTGTATTTTACTTTAATAAGTTGAAATGTTGGACCCCCATATTGTAACAACCCTTACCTCAATGGGTCCAAATTTCGAAAAAAATCAAAACCCAAGTCTACCAAAGCACGAATCATTGAATATGGTACTTGCAATAAATATAACCTTATCAAATGTCGATCAAACTAAATTCACAGTTGGATAATTAATATTAGGATATAAATATTGACAGTGGCTACTACCTAGGAATTTATATAATTCCTATGACATCAATCTCCTTGTCAATATCAAGTATGAGAGATCGAAGACTACACCAACAACCGATCATATCCAGCTACATTGACCTGTCCCTCTAATCTGTCATGTGGGTTGTAATGAGTAGGGGGTCAGAACAATGTTCTGGTGACTGGAAAATCTATACACTGTCCATAACATAAATTTGTACCGATAGTTTCCCGTTTAATTGCTATATCTATTATTTAAGGTAAACCCAATTTGTTTACCACACACGCACGATAGGTTATCTACACAAAATCTACCTAACCTTTTCCAAAGGTATGACTTATGCTACTTAGCCACTTAATACTTCCTAAAATGAAGCGAACTCCCTAACATAGTCAACATTGGTTTATTAATCCTAGCTACCTAAACCTTAAACCTCCATACATGGCTTCTTAACATAGAATTGTCATTCTACTAACACAACTTTAGCCCATAACAGTCTAGCTATGTGAGAGAAAGTACCCAAGACACTTAATACTTTTATAACAAGGACTGGCAGACTTCTGACCATTTAATACTTCGACTGAAGCGGGTCCTCAAACAACTACTTAATACCTTCAAAACCCCCAAAGCAGGCCCACATCATTTAATACCAAACCCCAGGCGGACTTCACAAAGGTACAATCTAGCCGACATTGTTTGGAATCTCGGTACAACTACTTAATACTTTTGTTACAGGAAAACACGAACCCTATAACAGTCACTTAAGACCTCAAACCTGAAGCAAACTATTCTTGAGATATCCTCTACCGCTCTTAACCACATATACTGACCATTTAATACTTTTCTAATTATGGAAAGAGGCGGGCCCTCAAACAACCACTGAATACCTCATATCCTTCAAGCAGGTCCATCATTTATTTTCACGGGTCGACTATTTATTACTTTAAGAGAGGTGGGTCCTCAAACAACCACTTAATACCTTCAAACTCCCGAAGCAAGTTATTCGCTTTATGACCTATACTCACATTGATATCTCACATTAGTCCGACTATTGGTAGAAACTTGTAGCCATATTAGCTGGCAGATTTACCCTATAGAATTTGGGGACTAACTTCGCGTCATCGCCAAGTACTTATCATAGGAGATATCCTATGACTTAGCCATATTTACCTTAATTTTATACATATACACTCATCTCACCATGACAATTGATTAGGCAATATAAGAATTCCTTCCTATTTTGCCTTAACAGTCTTTTATTCGAATTATATATTTGGAAATATCTCACATCAGTAATAAGTGTGCACAACTGCGGGTTGCCTTTGAGTGAAAAGCATACTTCTATTTTGAAACTCTATTAACTTTGCATTTCAAACCCACTAAGTCCAATTAATTAACCTAAGCTTATTATTATTTTATTTTTAATCCATACTATCCTAGGATTATTATTCTTAAATTTATTTATTTATTATTCCAAGTTGAACATTGGACTAAGCTTACTAATCCCCTTTTGTTATTTAAGACTATATATCTACCTTAAACATTCCATTACTTACTAGTTCCCTTTTTAATTACATATCCATAAATGTCAACTTGTCCAAGATATATGAATATCATTATAAGAACATTTCCTATGAAATTTATATATTTACTGGTATCCAATTAGTAATCTTTTTAACTATTCCATAGTCATTACTTTAACTATTTTATTTATCAGTCTCATTAATCCATTTACCCTATCAAATTATTGCAACTCCCATATTTATTTTCTATTTATTGGAGTTACAACCTTTTAAATTCCTTTTCCATTAATTAGTTATCCTAAATGCAAATATTACATGTAAGCATTGTTATTAGTTAAGTTTTATTTTAATTATTATAAGTGTAATAAATTACGTACAAATATCAAATTTTATCAAATATATTCTAGTTATACATCTAGAATATTCTTTTCCATATTCAACTATTAGATCATATCTAAAAAGATTATCCGCTATAATTTCCAAAAATTAGTAAATAATCGATTTAACTTTAAGAAATAAAATATTACATCGCTTGAAATTACAAGAAATAATCATTTCTTTTTATTATTGAAATAGACAGTGTAAACCACAATGAATTCATATTTTACACATCTCTTTCTATTTTTATTTGCGTCTTTCCTTGTTTGATCAAATGATGTATTTTTCCTAAAGGGAAAGAAATCAAACTAATTTACAAATATTAAATGGATCTAAATTCCAATAATCCAAAAACAAAAAAGTTTACACTCCAACATGATTAGGGTAATAATCCAAATTCATAACATAATTATACAACCAATTTTCAGATCTGGATTAAATTTCATTCAAATCAACATTCTAAATTCATACTTTTAGGACTGATTTCCCGATTAGGTTGTAAACAATTTTAAATCAATTCATAAACAAGAATAAGTAGGCGATATTTATTATATTCAATTCGTTGCCTACAACTTATATATAATTATTCAGTTAGGCATAATAATCAAATAAACACCAACGTGATAATTTTCATATGATAACAATCTATAAAATTTCTCATTCACCTTTAAAAAGTGCTCCAAATCCCAAGATCTAAAGTAGAACCTTTCATTCAACTTCATCTTCTTTTAAATCCATGTAATATGTATATAAAGGGAAATATACATATGTTAGGATTTCAAATCTGAGAAGAGATTTGGGTTGGAAGGGAATAAAAATATAAATATGAAAATATGAATATAAATTTACCTTGACTACACATATTATTGATTGATTCTCTTCCTTTTCTTTCTAGTTTCTATTCTTCTCCAATTTGTATACGTATATATAAATATTTTTTAATTTTAGAAAAATAGTAGAGAAGAGAAATGACAGAACTTTACTACTTTTTCTAGAAAAAATATGAGAAGAAAGGAGAGAGCTGGGCCTAAATTTATAGGCGCTAGAATCAACCACAACAGTACGATTAAATATACCAATCCGGGCTGTTGTGGCCTAGGTAAACCACACGCCCAATGGTCGACCGCCTATGGGTCATCGGTCGACCGGCCCTAATAATTGGTCGGCCTATGGGCCCGAACGATTAATTATAAACGTTAATTAATTATATCGAATTATTTTCGTTCCGAAATCATTTTTCATCCGTAACTTTTTCGTTTTAGCTCCGCTCATGAAACTTCAAATAAGAAGAATTTCACCACGAACACAATAGTGTACGTTCCGTGACCAAATTCCATCGTTAGCACAAATTTCATTTTTGGCAACTAACTTTAATAATTAACTAACATAAAATATGAGGGGTGTTACATTCTTCCCCCTTAAAAGAATTTCATTCCCGAAATTTAAACCAATGACTACGCCACGGTTATTATATGCACTTACCCTAAACTATAAAACAAATTTATGTACATCCAATTTTGCAACCAAACCTGCACAAGTGCACAGTGCATTACTCTATCATAATATAGAAAACATGTATGCAGAATGATTCTAAATCGGACCCTACTATATGAATGCATTTCTTTTAAAAACATTTTTGGATACATGATGCAAGCAACCTAAATATACTTGCAGTTCTACATGTATGCAAAATTTTGAAAATCCTTTTTCATTCAAAAATCTCCATACTTCTACGAATAGAAGTATGGTGCAACCAATTTTGCATCCAATACCTACTATCCAAAAATCTAATGGATCAAAAATCGCTTCCTAAATGTTAGTCCTATGCTGAGAAAAGGAATTTAAGTGGAGAATTTAACATTCTTACCGCTCTATAAGCTTCCCAATTCCATAGTACAGTGGCAATTTCCCCGCTGCCCCAGATTTACTCCAAATTTTCCACATACAAAATGCATAAGGAGGCTTGTTTTCAAGCTTAAGAATAGAATTGAGTCTAAAAATAGACTCGTGCATGTCGTCAACAAGGTATGGAAATAGAAATTCCAAGGCTTAAACAGCTTTTCCCTTGTTATCGCTTGCGTTTTATCGTATCACTGATCCTAATGCACTACTAAATCCGTAAATTCTAGCTCTATTTGCCTTCCCTACGCCTAACATGTGACTTTCAAAATCAAAGATTTCATAGAAATCTTTCTTATTTCTAAAATTTGTACGTCATTTGAAAAATAAATTCAAAAATATTTCGACGTACATTTTCCCTTGAAATCAAATTTTGGACAAAAACTCTAAAAATTATTTAAGAGGCAAAAATAACTCAAACCCAAAAAAATATTTTCGAAAGAAAAAATTTCAAATCGAAGAAAACTTTTCAAAATATTTTTCTCTAATTTTTTTTGATAAATCAAGCCACAATTTGACAAGCACCATTATTCCAGCGGTTAAGTAATTTGACTTTGGTGCGAGAGGTCACAAGTTCGAAACTTGCGTAACGTGATTTGAACATTTATTGACATATGATTTGTGTTATGTTGTCCCAGTGACATGTTGTATCTAAGTACCATTTCAAAAAAATAAAAAAATCAAGCCACAATTTAGCGTAATCGAAAGCCAGTTATGCGCAAAACGCATAAACCAAATTCTAAAATCCCACAACTAACCTTAACCCATAAAAGTTGACGTTTTATATAAAAAAAATGTAAACACATCTATTATTCAAATTTTTTAGCTTTTAAGGAACAAGATCAATGACCCTTGATAGCAAAACAATTTTACTCTATCCTTCGCTAAAATTTTCCAACTATTCTAAACTCCCGGTCTTATATTGCATTTACTTGTAGTTAAGTGTCTTTATGAGATTTTCATATTTTTATTATTTCTTCGCTATGCATGTATAAGAGCGGGTCACATATCCAAAAAAAATAGCACAATAAATAATTAGGAACATTCTCATAATATGGTATGTGCCTATTTACAAGTGACAACTAACAGTTACAACCCAACAACCTAAAAGAAAAGAACAAATGCTATAAGGGAAAAGACAACAACACCATAAATCCTAAAACACTGCCTACAGACTACAAGACGTCTTGCTCCGCAGCTGGAGCTTGAGACATTACCATGACCCTTGAATGGTCATAGTATGGCGGTTATACACCCAATCTCGTGCCGCTGGCATTGCTGTTGTTGCTGGTGGCTTCAGAATTGCCATCTTCCTAAGGGAGGATCTATCGATGACAGAAGGAACCTTCTTCTAAAATGCCTCTTCATGGAGATTCACACATATTTCCTAAAGTCGAGAATGAATAGGTGACAATATAGAAAGTAACTCCGTGGAGAATCGACCCCTTGGACGATAAAATGAGCCATGAGGGTGCGGGCCCAATTGATGGTTATGCCACCAATAACTGTATAGGTTGCTTTCCGCACTATAGGATAAATCTAGTCAAAACTTACCATCTTTGGGATGATATTGTATTGAATGATGCGCATAACTAGATGGGCAGTGGGACGTAGATTATCCGTCTATAAAAAACTGACAGCCTGAGAAAAGATCCGCTGCAAAATCTCTACGTCGGTCATCTCTGAATCATCCTTAGTCTGCATCCTCCGTAGAAACCTCCAAAACCTCAACGAGACCATTATTAGTCAGCTCAATCTGGACACCCTTCATCTTCAAAAGAATCAAACAGTTGCCTTTATCAAAACTCTACACCAACAGGGCATCCTAAAAGCAGATGCAGCGCGGGTAACATTCCCGTTCAAAGGTCTCGAAGCGAAGGATCGGTGCAACTCCTACCATGATGAGTAACTCCTCTAGCCCAAAAGCTGCGGAATCTTCTGCTCATTTCGGTCCAGTCAAGCGGTCTCTTAAGGTGTGAGGCTAGGATGGCGCAAGGAAGAACCGGCAGTACAGGAAGGTGCCATGGGTTAAGAAGTGGTCGGAGGTAAGAAATAAGATTTAGATCTAGAGTGGTGGTGGGAAGAGATCTAACATGCAAAAACCAACGCGAGGGGGAGGCGAGTCTGCTGCTCCTAGGAGAGGGAGAAAAATGGCATCCCCTGGTAGTGGAATGGAGGAGAGAGGCTGCTACTTTGGAGGAGGAGGATGAAGAATGGGTTCAGCTGGTTGAGGAAGGAGGAAAAAAAGAACACAACTAGGGGAATTCGAATGTGACTTTTATAGTCGCGTTTCGGGTTCAGGTTGTGTCAAAACCTGTTGACTGGTAGACCACTCTATGATTTTGTAGGTGATCAACCACTAGAATTTGGGCATTGGTTGACCTAGACCCAATTAGGGTCGGATTAAGTAATAATAATCGTTTCACGCCATCTCATTTGGATCGACATATTTCGAAAAATTCTTGTCCTCATCACGGTGGTGTCATTGCCAACTGTCTAGCTCCGAACCATTCTTCACCAATTCACAATAGTCATAAAAAACTGGTGTGATCGACAACACTTCTAAAAACCCAAAAATATTCCAACTATTATTCCGCATTATACGGAAATATTCCTTCTAACAGCTGGTGGGTAGAACAACACTTCAACTACAAACCCCAATAGAATTAAATGTCATTTATATTTTGTCCATTCCTTGGAAGAGAGAAAACTTTTAAAAACCTTGATTTGTTAAACCTAAAAATCATCAAGCTAAATATATGCTTTTTTATACTTGTTTCTAAATAATAGAAACTATTTCATACCAAAACTTCTTAAAATCAAACTTTTATTATTGTGTGTGTATATATATTTATATTTTAGGGTTTCAAAAACCTTTTTAAAATACAAAATTCCCAAATAGATCTATGGCAAAATCCTTTGAAACCCTTTTCAATATTTTGAAGCATTTCCAATATCTATAATAAAATTTCTCTTGTAGGGTTGGACTAAGGAATTGACCAAATTTCTCCAGATAAAAAGATCTGTTTTGCCATTAAAGAGGTGATCGATGAATGCACCCATGCAAGGTCTTGCTTAAAGACAGTTGCGACATAGAGACTGTAATTTCCCACCTATCTGGAGCAAATGCGTATCTTCGATTGGAACTCATTGTCACAATCCAAGATTATAAGGTAGCTAGAACTCAACCATCAAGTCGAACACCTCTTGTTTTCGGGATTTTGCCATATGTCATACTCATGCTCTTCCAAACTATCCCCTAACGCACCGAAGGGTAATTCGGGATTAGCGTGAGAATCTTGAACTCTAAAATATTTTCAACTCATGGTTTCTTTGCCTATTCCTATGAGGTAGGACTACAAGTATGCTATAATAGGAATTCTTAGAGTCAAGTGACCTAAGCTCTGATGCTAAATGTAACAACCCCTACCTTAATGGGTCCAAATTCTGACAAAAATCGAAACCCAAGTCCACCAAAGCATGAATCGTTGAATTTGGTACCTGCATAAGCATATCATATATCGATCAAACTAAACTCATAGCCGAAGAATTAATATTAGAATATAAATATTAAAAGCGGCTACTACATCGGAATTTATAGAACCCCTAGGACATCAATCGCCTTGTCAATGTCGAGCATAAGAGAGAAGACTACACCATCAACCGAGCATATCTAACTCCACTGACCTATCCCTCTAATCTATCATGTGGGTTGTAATGAGTAAGGGGTCAAACAACATTCTAGTGACTGGAAAATCTATACACCGTACATAATATAAATTTATACCGATAGTTTCCATTTAATTGCTTTGTCTACTCTTTAAGGTGAACCCAATTTGTTTACCATGTGCGTACGATAGGTTATCTACCCAAAATCTAGCTAACCTTTTCCATATGACTTATGCTATTTAGCCACTTAATACTTCCTAAATGAAGCGGACCTCCCAGCATAGTCAAAGTTGGTTTATTTGTCCTTGCTGCAGAGATCTTCAACCTCTATACATGGCTTTTTAATATATAATTGCCATTCTCTTAACGCATCTATCGCCCATAAAAGTCTAGCTATGTGAGAGAAAGTACCCAAGCCACTTAATATCTTTATAATAAGGACTAGACGGACTTTTGACCATTTAATGCTTCGAAAGAGGCGGGCCCTCAAACAACCACTTAATACCTTCAAAACCCTCAAAGTAGGCTCCCATCATTTAATACTTAACCTCAAGCGAACTCTCCAATGGTTCAATCTACCTGACATTGCTTGGAATCTTGCTTAGTCAATTAATACTTTTGTTACAGTCAAACGTGAACCCTATAATAGTCACTTAAGACCTCAAACCTGTTGCAGTCTATTCCCGAGATATCCTCTACCACTCCTATCTGCATATACTGACCATTTAATACTTTTCTAATTGTGGAAAGAGGAGAGCCTCAAACAACCACTTAATATCTCAAATCCTTTAACTAGGTCCTTCATTTATTTTCATGGGTTGACCATTTAATACTTTGAGAGAGGATGGTCCTTAAACAACCACTTAATACCTTCAAACTCCCGAAGTAGGTTCTTCACTTTATGACCTATACTCACAATGACATGTCACATTAGTTTTACTATTTGTAAGAACTAGTAGCCAGATTGACTGGGTAGATTTACCATATAGAATTTGAGGACTAACCTCGCGTCATCGCCAAGTACTTATCATAGGAGATATCCTATGACTTAGCTGTATTTACCGCTATTTTATATATACACACACATCTCACCGTGTCAATTAATTAGGCTATATAAGAATTCCTTCCTATTTTGCCTTAACAGTCATTTATTCGGATTTTATAGTTGGAAATATCTCACATCAGTAATAAGTGTGCACAACTGCAGGTAGCCTCTAAGTGAAGGGCAGATTTCTCTTATGAAACTTTACTGACCTCACATTTCCAACCCACTAAGTCTAATCAATTAACCTAGGCTTATTATTCTTAAATTTATTTATTTTTTATTATAAGTTGAACATTGGACTTAAATTACTAATCCCCTTTTGTTATTAAAGGCTATATATCTACCTTAAAAATTCCATTACTAACCAATTCCCTTTTTAATTACATATCCATAAATATCAACTTGTCCAATGAATATCATCCTAAGGAAATTTCCTAAGACATTTATATGTTTATTAATATACAGTTAGTAATATTTTTAATTATTCCATAATCATTAATTCAACCTCTTTATTTATCAGTCCCATTAATCCATTTACCCTATCAAATTATTGCACTTCCCATATTTATTTGAGTTACAACCTTTTAAATTCCTTTCCTATTAATTAGTTATCCTAAACGTGAATATTACATGTAAGCGTCGTTATTAGTTAAGTCTTATTTTAATGTTATAAGCATAGTAAATTACATACAAATATCTACTTTTATCAAATACATTCTAGTTGTACATGTTCACTAGAATATTCTTTTCCATGTTCAATTGTTGGAATCATGTCTAAAAAGATTACCCACTATAATTTCCAAAAATTAGTCCAAAACAAAAGATTTAACTTTAAAATATAAAAGATTACATCGCTTGAAATCACAAGGAATAATCATTTCTTCATATTATTGAAATAGACAATGTAAACCACTATGAATTGATAATTCCCACTTCTCCTTCTCTTTTTATTTACATCTATTCCTTGTTAGATAAACACTGTATTTTTTAAAATGGGAAAGAAATCAAACTAATTTACAAATATTAAACGGATCAAAATTCTAATAATCCAAACATAAAAAAGTTTACAATCCAACAAGATTAGGGTAATAATCCAAATTCATAACATTATTATACAACCTATTTTCAGATCTGGATTAAATTTCATTCAAATCAACATTCTGTATTCATACTTTTGGGACTGATTTTCGGATTAGGTTGTAAACAATTCTAAATCAATTCATAAACAAGAATATGTAAGTGATATTTATTATATTCGGATTATATTCAATTTATTACCTACAAATCATATACAATTATCCAGTTAGGCATAATAATCAAATAAACACCAACGGGATAATCTTCATATTATAACAATCTATAAAATTTCCCACTCACCTTTAAAAAGTGCTCCAAATCTCCAGATCCGAAGTAGAACCTTTCATTAAACTCCATCTTCTTTAAAATCCATGAAATATGTATAAAAGGGGAATATACATACATTAGGATTTTAGATCCGAGAACAGATTTGGGTTGGAAGAGAACAAAAGTATAAATATGAAAATACGAATATAGATTTACCTCGAATACACGTATTGTAGGTTGATTCTCTTCCTTTTCTTTCTAATTTCTATTCTTCTCCAATTTGAATACATATATATAAATATTTTATAATTTTAGAAAAGTAGTGGAGAAGAGAAATGGTAGAGCTTCACTGCTTTTTCCAGAAGAAAAAAAATGAGAAGAAAGGAGAGGGCTAGGCCTGAATTTATAGGTACTAGAATCAACCACAACCGTACGACCATTGTGGCCTAGGTAAACCCTAGCCACCATACGCCCAGCGGTCGACTTCCTATGGGTCATCGGTCGACCGCTAGTGGTCGACCGACCCTAATAACTAGTCGGCTTGTGGGCCTGGATGATTAATTATAAATGTTAATTAATTATATTGAATTACTTTTGTTCCGAATTCGTTTTTCATCTGTAACTTCTTCTTTTTTGGTCCACTCGCGAAATGCCATGTTTGCGCCAAAAATGGTCACAAACCCCGAATGTTGTGAAAGCACCAGTGTATGAATACAAATCAACAATATTCAAACACAAATCTCAGATCTAAACAAACAACAAACAGCAATCCAGAAATAATGAACAAAAAACACGAGATTTATAGTGGTTCGGCTATCTCCGGCCTACGTCCACTCCAAAGTTTTTATCTTTTATTGATCGATGCTTGGAGATTACAATTTCCTATCGCGTAGTACAACGGATTTTATGATTATAATCTGAATCTAAGGCAGCAATGGTGATCTGGAGTAAATCTGGCAGAGTCTGGGCGCTCCTTAGCTCTCAAAATTGTCCCACCTCTTTTTTGAATGACCAGGGGCTCTATTTATAGGTGTAGGAGGCTGATATTTCGCCTAAAATGAGGAGAGACCAGTTCTGGTACGTCAGGGGGCCCACATGCCCGCTTTCTGGAAATCCGGGCCCACTTTGGGATCGATTCGAAGCTACGTTCGAATCGATCGAGAAATTGTCCGATTGACTTGAAATTTGGGGTGAGCATTCTTCAACACGTGCTCAAGCTACCGTGAAAATTTCATACCATTTGGACTTGTAGATCTCAAGATATGGTCGATTCAAGTTGTGGTTTTTCGTGTCCTGCTGCCGTTCGAATCGATCCACTCGATTTGATTGCTATTCGAATCGATGCTCTTGAGTCGACTCGATTGAGTTGATTTCTCTTCCACGCGTGTGCTTCGAGTCATACATTGCATCCCTTCGGGTTCTAGCTACGTTGCTTGGTAGACTCGTGTCCTTCGAATCGATCAGACCAACGTTCATTCGAATCGATCAGGGCAAGTCACTACCGATCGATTCGAATGAGTCTCACTAGGGTGGATTCGAATCAAGGCCTGAGGGGATGGATTCGAATAAACCATTGCATGCTTGCCTAACAACCTGGGTGTGTTGCCATCGAGTCGAACCAGTGCCGATCGATACGAATCATATCGATTCGAATTGTTTCCTTCATGATGGATTCGAACACTACCGATTCGAACCATTATCCACATTCCATAATCCATCTCTAACTCCATCATACGAACTCTGATTGTCCTGAAATTTAAAACATAGCCTCTCCTAACCCTTGCCATCATCTTCAACCAATTTCGTCTCGATCGGAGTTCAACCAAATTTTGACGACGTCGATTGCAGCCTTGATTCCAATCGGTCTCCAATCCAGATATCCGTCATTCCTTGCCAATTTGTTGATATTCCGACTTTGACCAAAAGGTGGGATAACATTTGCCCCCCAAAATATGCCTTATGATAATAAGGCGTGTTTTGTATAGTTCCGAATCCAATATCCAAAGTTTTAGCCAAATCCATGTCCGTTTGAACCCGACGACCGAATCCTAATCCATCCTTATCCAATAGCCAATAACCGAATCCAGGACCTCTCCGGGTCGATATCCAAATCCATAACCTCTCTGGGCTCTTGCCAAGCATAATCCATACCTGACAGCTGTGGTCCAGTGTCCCTGGATGCTAAGCTAACCTCTCCGGGTTCTTGCCAAGCATAATCCATACCTGACGACCGTGGTCCAGTGTCCCTGGATGCTAAGCTAACCTCTCCGGGTTCTTGCCAAGCATAATCCATACCTGACGACCGTGGCCCAGTGTCCCTGAGCGTAAGTAATGCCGTGGCTTAAGTCCTAAGCCGAATCCTGGTCACTCCGGACCCTTGTCGAGCATAGTCCATACTCAATGACCTGAAACAATAATCGATAATAGGGGGCCTAAATCCTAGGCCGAACCCTGGCCACTCCGGACCCTTGCCGAGCATAGTCCATACTCGACGACCTGAATGAGTCACTTTACCGCGTTTCGGGCAAAATGACTCATCCCTTGCCAGGCGTAATCCACACCCGACGACCGTTTATCAAAAACCAAAAAAGGATCCAATCAAAATCCAATCAGAAATCCAATCCAAAATCTAAATCAAATCGGAAAACCGGTAATCCATATCAAAAATCGAAATCATCATCCAAAACGGAGAACAATCATCCGAATGAATGCTGAAACCAGAAAAAACAAGCAAAATCAAGAGTTCAATCCAAACTCCCAAAAACCAAATCAGAAAACCAAGTATCCAAACCAAAAACAAAAGACAGATTTCGCAAACCATGGCTTTGCGGTTTATCATCACTCAGAGCATGCCTAGGGGCTATCTCCGTCCCCATACATGTGTAAATGACTCGGTTGCTCGCCAATGGTTTGTTACTTATTTCATATTATCCTGATCAATTGATGACCAATCGACCATTATTCCTATGCCTCATATCCTCATGGTTTGAGGTAGACGGTGGTTGCTCCTGATCCACTGTTGCATTCCGAGCCCCAACATACTGCCTCAGTTGTCCATTCCTCACATGCTCCTCAATTATGTCCTTTAGGTGCCTGCAGCTATTGGTATCATGCCCGTCCAAATCGTGGAAGAGACAATGCTTTCCTGATGCCCTCTCCCGCTCGGATGGTTCCCTCCTAGCCGGCCTCCGGTAAGGAAGGCGATTCCGAGTTTCCATGTATATCCGCTCTAGTGTCTCATTTAACTCTGTGTATGTTGAAAACCTTGGATCCTTCCATCGCTTCCTAGCTTTTTCAGAGTTTTCGTCCAGCTTCCTTTTTCCTTTATCTTTATCCGAGCTTTCGTTGGATGGTCCTCCACCCCCGGTCACATTCACCTCCTTTAACTTTAAATCCATACATGCGTCTTCTTGCCGAAGAAATCTTTCAGCCTCGTGAAAGAATTCCCCGAGATCCAGTGGTGGGTCTCGTACTAAAGATACCTTAAAATCTGAATCCTCTCTGACTCCCGACACTGCCGCCATCAAAACCATCGATGGATCCGGCCGATCCACCGAAGAAACTGCCGCATTGAATCGAGTTAGAAAAGCCCTAAGTGATTCATCTGTTCTTTGCTTTACCGATGTTAACGTCATCACGTTCTTAGGTCTTTTGATGTGAACCCGAAACTGTCCCAAAAACCTGTCCACCAATTCCTTCCAATTCCTAATAGATCCTTCCTCCAGCTGCCTAAACCACATTGCCGCTAGGTCTGTCAAGTATAACGGGAAACATCTGGCCATCACTTCCTCCGATGCCCCCAGCACTTCCATGTGTCTTGTGTATCTCATCAAGTGATCAGTCGGGTCAGCCTTTCCATTATACACTTCCACGCTAGGTAGCTTGAACTTAGGTGGATTCTGAGCTATCCTGATTTCCCGAGCGAACGGACTCCTATTCACTCCTTCCAAGTCTCTATTGGTCGAACCTCCACGCATAGTCTTCCTAATGATTTCCATCAATCCAGCGTTGCCTATTAGGGACTGCCCCCCATGCTCCCGAGGGAACTCCGGCACATATTCTTCATGTTGCTCATTGGCCGCAACGTTGGCTCTAGCCTGTTGAACCCCTTCCAAAGGTCCTTCTGCGTCGGATCCTGCGGGCCTGCCCCCAAGCCCTTGTTGATTGCCTTCTGGTTCTGTATTCTGTCTTACATTAGGTTCCGCAACCCTAGTTCCTTGTTCCACATTTGCAGTCGCTGTAGTTGGTCCAATGTTCTGTGTTCCTGCAGCTCTCATCTGCTCGAAGAAAGTCTGCATCATATCCTATTGACTCTTCAGCAACCTCTCGTGTAATGAATTCGCCATAGCTTCCATCTCGTCTCTGGTAATGTAAATCGAAGCTTGTCCTTCTCCAGCTCCGGAGGATGCCTCTTGACTTCCTCCTTGTTGGCTTCTCTCAGCTCTTTGTCTTCTACTTGTTTGTCGAGTCATTGTCTTTCAAATCTAAACTTTGAATTTGGTGTAGCGGGTGCTAGTTCTTCTCGGTGAAAGCACCAAAGTGTTTGCGCCAAAAATGGTCACAAACCCCGAATGTTGTGAAAGCACCAGTGTATGAATACAAATCAACAATATTCAAACACAAATCTCAGATCTAAACAAACAACAAACAGCAATCCAGAAATAATGAACAAAAAACACGAGATTTATAGTGGTTCGGCTATCTCCGGCCTACGTCCACTCCAAAGTTTTTATCTTTTATTGATCGATGCTTGGAGATTACAATTTCCTATCGCGTAGTACAACGGATTTTATGATTATAATCTGAATCTAAGGCAGCAATGGTGATCTGGAGTAAATCTGGCAGAGTCTGGGCGCTCCTTAGCTCTCAAAATTGTCCCACCTCTTTTTTGAATGACCAGGGGCTCTATTTATAGGTGTAGGAGACTGATATTTCGCCTAAAATGAGGAGAGACCAGTTCTGGTACGTCAGGGGGCCCACATGCCCGCTTTCTGGAAATCCGGGCCCACTTTGGGATCGATTCGAAGCTACGTTCGAATCGATCGAGAAATTGTCCGATTGAATTGAAATTTGGGGTGAGCATTCTTCAACACGTGCTCAAGCTACCGTGAAAATTTCATACCATTTGGACTTGTAGATCTCAAGATATGGTCGATTCAAGTTGTGGTTTTTCGTGTCATGCTGCCGTTCGAATCGATCCACTCGATTTGATTGCTATTCGAATCGATGCTCTTGAGTCGACTCGATTGAGTTGATTTCTCTTCCACGCGTGTGCTTCGAGTCATACATTGCATCCCTTCGGGTTCTAGCTACGTTGCTTGGTAGACTCGTGTCCTTCGAATCGATCAGACCAACGTTCATTCGAATCGATCAGGGCAAGTCACTACCGATCGATTCGAATGAGTCTCACTAGGGTGGATTCGAATCAAGGCCTGAGGGGATGGATTCGAATAAACCATTGCATGCTTGCCTAACAACCTAGGTGTGTTGCCATCGAGTCGAACCAGTGCCGATCGATATGAATCATATCGATTCGAATTGTTTCCTTCATGATGGATTCGAACACTACCGATTCGAACCATTATCCACATTCCATAATCCATCTCTAACTCCATCATACGAACTCTGATTGTCCTGAAATTTAAAACATAGCCTCTCCTAACCCTTGCCATCATCTTCAACCAATTTCGTCCCGATCGGAGTTCAACCAAATTTTGACGACGTCGATTGCAGCCTTGATTCCAATCGGTCTCCAATCCAGATATCCGTCATTCCTTGCCAATTTGTTGATATTCCGACTTTGACCAAAAGGTGGGATAACATGCCAAATATGAAAATTGCTTAGAATTTCGCAGCTAACGCAATGGTGCAAGTTCTGTCAATTTCCATCGTTTGTGCAAATTCTATTTTTGGCAACTAACTAACTTTAATAATTAACTAACGTAAAATTTGCGGGTGTTACACTTATAGTGTCTACTTTTCTGTTCCAGCTATCGGGCATATTTTTTTTGACCCAATGCAAAGTTTACCTTGTGGGTTAAGTTTTAGTTAGCTAAAAATGGTCCAATTGCAGTTTTGTAATTAAATTAAAACTTGATCACTACCTCCTTAAGTAATCACTTTTCAGCTTTGGTATTTAATTTCTATTAGCTAATCTTCTTATCTTTTCAGTTTCATTTCAGAAAATGTTAAACATCCAAATTAATTAATTAATTTCCCTTAATTAACTAATGCTTTCCTTTACCAAATAATTCATATAAAGCAGAAATTTGATGGGAAGTCTCAAAAATTTAAAAAAATAGCTTTTATCATATTGTACCTCGTATCGTAGTTTCAAGCTAATATAATTAGTTTTAATATTTTTAATAATTAGTTAACCTAAAATCAACATTTTTTCCAATTTAGGAAATTCTTAAAATAATCATTTTAATTGAAAATATTATAAAATTAAAACCCATCTCTGTTTTACCATTAAGCACATCATATTAAAATTTCGTGGCATTTGGATGTGATTAGACCAAGTTTCACCCTAAAATATGCCCTAATTTTCCTTAACTAAATTCTAAATAATAACTAGAAATTATAATTAATCATCCAAATTAAAACATGCCAAGAAGATTTTAGAGAAAGATTTTACTTACCTAGCTTAAGAAAGTTTAAGAGCTCTTGATCATTTTGCTTTGAAATCCTCTTCTTCTTCTTTGGAAAGTGTTGGCATTGCTTAGAGTTCTTAGGAATCTTTGTTTTGTGAAATAGAAATGGAAATGAAGATGGAATGAGATGTTGGGGCTAAGGAACATAGGGTTAGTGGTTTTGGGCCTTAATAACCTGTTCTCCTTACTTTAATCATTCCCTTAAAACTCAAATTGTTTTCTTTCTTCAATCTAGACTAGCCAAAATTGTTTTAATTGCCTTTGGTCCATCCAATTAAGTTTTTAGAGTGACCTTCACTTAATTAATTAAATTCCCTTAAGTAATTCTTGCAATTAAATAACTTTAATAACTTAATTAATAATGTCTCCATATTATTAATTCGATTCGATTCAATTCAATTCAATTTAATTTATTTTCCCATATTATGGACCCTCTAAAATATGGGATGTTATAGTCTCATGTCCTTATAAAAAATTCATCCTCAAAATTTTGATAAGGAACACAAAATTTTACATCAATCCTTAAAAGTGTGAAATCATCATTATATAAGTACACAAAAGTACCAAATGGTTACACTAGTACCCTACTAATGCCAACCATCAATCATTAATTATAAATGTATAAATGCTACTACTAACACATAACCATATCATACATGAATATACTAGTACCCTACTAGTCCATACAATAGACAAGCAAAGCACACTGCTAATTACATGAGTGTCTAAACAGCTCAGGATAGATATTCCTAAACTTATCCTCTACCTCCCAGGTATAGTCATCCTTATCGTCACTCCATTGGATGCGAAAAAGTCTTATAACCTTGTTCCTCAATTCCTTTACATCATAAGCTATTAATCATTTCGGTTATCTCACATACATCAAATCTGGATCTACAGATAAATCCTCTATCGCCCTCGGTTCTACTACCAAATTTGTGTCATGCATACATTTCCTTAAATATGATATATGAAACATGTTATGAACACTCGCCAAAGTGCTCGGCAACTCGACTCTATATGCAAGTTTACATGTCCTCTTAGTCGCTGGAAATGGTCCAATGTATCTAGGTGCCAACTTTCCCACTTTTTTAAAGCGCATAACTCCTCTCATCGGAGAAACCTTCATGAATATGTGATCATCTACTATGAACTCAAGCTCTTTTCTTCGCTTATCGACATAACTCTTTTGCCTCGATTGCACCGCCTTCATTCTACCATGAATTAAATCTACCTTCTAAATAGCATTTCTTTCCAAATCGGGTCCTAACACAAGTCTCTCCTATGTCTAACCAACAAACTTGCAACTTACATGGTCTACCATATATCGCCTCAAACGATGCCATCCCGATACCCAAACGGTAATTGTTATTAATTGTTATTATAACCAAACTCTACCAGATGCAAGTGATCTTCCCAAGATCCTCTGAAATCCAAGACACATTCCCTCAACAAATTTTCCAATACACGATTCACCTTTTTTGTCTTACCATCTATCTGTGGGTGGTAAGCCGTGATCAAGCTCAACTCCATACCCAATGCACTTTGCAAACTTCTCTAGAACTCACCGGTAAACAATGGGTTTCTATCGCTAACGGTACTACTCAGTATCTAATGCAATCTCACTACATTCTACATATATAGCTTCAGTAAGCCAGTCGTCGTCCTTGTCGACTTCACTGGGATAAAGTGGGCACTCTTCGTCATTCATTCGACTATCACCCAAATTCTATCATTTCCCATCCTTAACCTTGAAAATCTGTCAATAAAATCCATAATATAGCATCCAACTTCCAATTCGGTACTTCCAAAGGTTGAAGTAAATCGCTTGGTTTCTGGTGCTTAACTTTCACTTGCAGGTAGGTGAAACATCTCTTCATTTATTCACTTATATCTCTCTTCATCCCTTCTTAACAGAAGACTCTCTTCATATCAAGACACATCTTCGTACCACAAGGATGAATGATAAACTTTAACCAATGAGTTCTTCCAAGACTTCCTTTCAAGATCTCCTATATTTGGAACACACAATCTTCTTTTTTTCCTAGGTCATCCTTTCGAATCTATCTTGAATCATTTTAGATCCTCAACATCCACACACATCTCTAATTGCCTAATCCTTTCGGGAATCAATGGGTCTTCCCTTTCCCTTGCAGCTATTCTTTCTATAAGTGATAGATGTACCTCCAAACTCACTAACATGTCGGGATCTCTACTCGATCCAGTATTCTACCTATATTGAACTTCATAAGAGGCTAACATCTCTAACAATTTCAATTTATCAATTATAGCCAATAATGCATTCTAATGCTTCCTACTCAAAGCATCTGCAATCCTGTTCCCCTTCCCTGGCGTATATTCTATTAGAAATTCATATGGCATGTATTAGGGGAAATTACAAGTTCAGATCTCCCTATAACAGTTAAAGCCATTGATAAGCAGGGGAATGTTTATGTGTAGGAAGTGGAGTATGAATTTGTGCCTCCCCGATGCAGTGGTTGTAAATGCTTTGGTCATAGTAACCAACATTGTAACATTAACACAGATAAACCAACACAGATATGGGTGGAAGACAAAACATCACCCCTAAAAACAGCTACACAAGATCAACATAAGACTAGTTATTCAAAAAATGAAGTAGCAACAAAAAATAACACACAAGATGTTGCAGTTAGTGATACCCTCCAACCCTATAAACAACCTACAGGTAATGAGTTGGGCTTTGGAACAGAGCAAAAAATTCCTCCAACTCAGGATCCGAAAGCAGAAGAGATCCCTCATGCTAACAAGAAATCTTGTCAACACCCCAAAGTAAAGTTGAGGAAAGAAGTTTGACTCTTTTTGTCTCCTTTAGTTAAGTTGAAAAGAATGGTAAGTGTGTACATTCTTTGATTGCCCTTTCGAATATGATGGTTTAGTGAAGACTTTCTTGTATCAACCTTTCGACCCAGTCGAAACGATGAATTTCCTTTCTTATCAGTCTTTCAAACCTATTGAGATGGTTTGGATTTCTCTTTGAAAGCTCTCCTTTCGAAGCAGTTGCGAAACTCAAATGGATAGCTTTAGGAATCTCAGGGTAAGGTTTGACTTAGTGGGTTTCGACCATGTTAAAGGCTAACTTTGGTTTCGGTTCTGGTAACTAAGGTGAATTCGGTCGTGATTGAGGTTTCGACTTTGTCGAAAGCTAGAACCTTAAGTGCCTTGCATTTATTCTGGGTAGCAAAGGTTAAAGTGGATTGAGGTTAGATTTCGACCTCGTCGAAAGTAGAAGTCCAGTAGGAGGTGGTCTGGAATCTATTATTGGAGTTACTTGTATGTGTAGGGGTTTCGATCAGGTCGGATAAGTCCTTTTGATGTGGTCGACACTTGGAAAAACACGATTAGTTCTGATAATAAAGCTTTCAGACAACTAAGTAAACAAGAATACAGGGGTCTTCCCTTTCTCGGCTCAAAGAAATCTTTATTACTCAATTTCTCCAATTCAATTTACAAATTAGGGTTTTACAACTTTTTGGAATTAAGAAAGTACAAGTTTAGAATGACCGAGTTCGGGTCCCCAAAACCAGACCCCTTGGGTCTTATTTATAGATGCGGGTTAGCACCTTTCATCCTTAATGCTTTTGACCTAGTCGAAAGGTGGCTACCGTATTTTCTTTAGAATGCTTCCGCCTTTTTCAAATGGGACGGTTGGCCCTTTCTTGCTTTGTAGGAGCTTTCGACTCTGTCGATATGCTTTATCTAGTGGTTTTGAAGGTGTTGCAATACGGGTGGTTTCGACTCTGTTAGTCGCTTGATGCGGAAGCCCGTGGATAATAATGGCTTTGACCAATTCGAAAGTCTTGGTTGGGCTTTCGAAAGGGTTGCTCTGGTCATGCATATTTCTGAGTGGTTTGAGTGAAGGCAAAACCTTTGGTTTTGAAAGGTTTCGCGCGTATATGAAGAGTTGTCCTTCTTTGTCTTCGAGAGATATTGCTTTTACTCATTCGAAAGGTCTTCGTAGAATCATCTGCTTTGAAAGGTAGACATTGAAGTGGAAGGGTGCTTTTGCCCCTTTCGACCCCTTCGAAAGGTTGAGAATCTTCTGGACTTTGGTTGTAGACTCCTTTTGACCCCTTCGAAAGGTTGTGAAACTTCTATACTTTAGCTATAGCATCCCTTCGACTCCTTTGAAAGGCCTTGCTGGAGCTTCTTCCTCTTGTTTTTCTTTGTCTTCTGTCCAAAGTGGTTTCAACAAGTTCGAAAGGAATTTTTGGTAGTAACATTTACCCCCCCCCCCGCAAAGGGATGCTCTTGACTTTCCAAGTTAATCATTTCAAAACTCTGAATGCTTCCCGCCTTTTGGCATTCCCACGTGAATCTGGACCATTCATTTAAATTTGATCCAACGGCTTGCGACCTTGCTAAAGTACGTTCTCTTCTTCTTTCTTTTCACTTATCTGCAATTAAATCAAACTTCGAGTGAAAGTAAAGAAATTCTAAAATCCTCTAAATCATCTTTTCCTCAATCAAAGAAGAAACCAGATCTAATATAAGTCAAAATAATTTTGTTCTTCTAATCTCTTTCTCGTTTTTATTTCACGGTGGATTTTAGTTTCTTAAATTTCACAATCGGTATTTCAATTTTCGATTTTGATTTTACTGAAAATTGTTCGATTTTTAATTCTACTGAAAGTTTTCTTTGATTCGATTTCACAGTTCAATTCAATCTATTTCTTTCTGTTAGTTTGCATTTTGATTTTTCTTCGATTTCAGATTCTATCGTTATTGTTGTTTTTAGAAAATTTGGATTCTTATTTCATAGATTTCGAAACTTAAATAGTTAATTCATGTTTAAATCTGCTAGTTTAATGTTTTCTTAAGTTTCTGGGTTGAAATCGGGTTTGGGGAAGAAGGATACTTCGGATAACTTCGCCCAGAAGTTTTGAGATGTACGAACTAAAAATTTGATGCTTGAATTTTACCCTTTTACCCCTCTGAAGAGATTGAGGCGGCAATTTGCCGTTTTGATTTTTCAGCTCCTTTCGATGGGGTTGAAAGGTAATCTAGCGCCTAATTTTCATTGACCTTGTCGAAAGGTTATTTAGTTCATACGAAACCGACCTCTTTGAAAGCAATCTTATGCTTTCGACTCTAATACCTTTCGAAGATGTTGGTTATGCATCGTAACACACATTTTCGAAAGCATAGATTTTGTCTCATGGGTTTCACAACCATTTATGTAAACTTTTTTCAAATTTTTTTAAGTTAGAGATAGATATACTTTATAAACTGGGTTGAAGAAAGCACACTTTATAAAATTCATGAATTAAGCAAAACGTTTGGACATAGTCGAAACATGCTGTATTGATTGAAACTTAGTTTTTAGCATGCTTTCGGAACAATGTAGCCCTTTCGATTCTGTCGAAGCCTCTTGTTAGTAATGAGTCAAAACCTCCAATGAACATCAGGGAGCTTAATCGTTATTCTTTTCCAACATCATCGAAACATCCCAAGTCCTTCTATTATTTTTATCAATATGACTTTAATTTAGAACCTTTCAACTCAATTGATATATAGGGTTTCGACAACATTCATATTCCTTTGTAAAAACTTAGGATTGTTGGTTTCGGTAGTGTCGAAGGGATTTTTGTTTATTGAATATTGGTAGAGTCTACTTTGTTTAAATTTTCAAGTTGGTTTCGACTATTCCTTTCTAATAACAAAGTTCCTATTGAGCTTTCGGCATTGTTGAAGGGTGCCGATTGGATATACTTCAACCCTCCCGACCTTGCCGAAAGCTCAATTGATGTTTGTATATGGGCTTTCGACATTGTCGAGAGATATTTGTTAAGTATTAATTCTTTTTCTTTCCTTTTGACTCTATCGAAAGCTCAATATCTATTATTTTTAACTTTAACATTCTTTCAAGAATTTGAAGTTTCATGTTTGGTCTGATGTTTAAATTGATGTAGTAGGTTTTTACTAATCCTTAAAAGAATGTTAACTTTATAGCAAACTGTAAATTCTAACTGAAACGTTTTCACCTGGTGAAACCATGAGTTCTCCAAAGAAAGTAGAAGCTACTTCAAAACGTTCTTTGATATCTACACAAGATGAAGTGGTCGCCATTCTCAATGACTATGGAATCACCGGAGTAGAAGCCATTCCACCTACAGAAACTAACACCATCAGCAGCCCTCTTGAAGGGTTCTTTGCATACATCGTAATACATATATGGAATGGAGGCTTTCTTCCATTCCCGGACTTCTTATTTGGGTTTCCATCCTATCTTGGAATCGATCCAATTCAGCTATCTCCGAATGTATATACCTATCTTCTATCTTTGGAGTTGATGGCATTAGAGTCTGGCCTCCCTTCCCTGAATGCTGAAGTATTGAACCACCTCGTCTGATTGGTCAAACTCAGCAACCTTAACAATCAGATTTTCAGGGCGAACCCTCCCAAAAAGTTGATATCAGAGGGAGTTAACAAATTTAGAGACTGGGAGATCCAATTCTTTTTTGTCAAATGCTTCCCAAACATCAATGGGACTTTCTCTACTCCTCATAAGCTCTGATTTCATTATTTTACTTCTATCAAGTTTCTTTTTTTTATTGATCTATGCCTTCTGTCAAGTGCTCCTACCAAAGAACTAAATGAGGTAGATAAAAGGATGGTGGAGTCTCTAGTTGCAGCTTCAAATAAGATTGAAAACCGATTGAGGCTATTGAATCCTACAAACTTGCGGAAGCACTCTCTCCTCCCCTCTGGTTAAAGGATTCTGGGACAACCTCCTTTGATTCAACAAACATCTCGAAGCAAACGCTTCCTTTCCCTGGGAGATCCTGCAAATTTTTCCCCTATGTCTCCCATTTGCTCTGACCACTCCGGTAAGCTATAAACGTTACTCTTGTTATCAACTGCTATGTTGTTTTCCAAATCATTATGCTAACTTGTAATCTGTTTGAACTCTTTACAACTGCTCCTCAAGTTAACAAGCCTGCTAGTGGTCTAGCTCCTCCTCCTATGACTTCTCGTGCGCCATCCTTCACTCAATCTCTTTCCAAGACTAAGACGGCGTCAAGAGAAAGTTGGAGCAATCAACTACGGAGGATCCACCCCTTAAGATTGCAAAAGTAGTTGAAGTTCCTGATTCCAAAGAGGAGGAATCTTTAACCCTTGATAAAGCTTTAGAGATCCCAATTGTTGAAGCTCCCCATGACCAATCCAAGAAAACTCCTACTGCAGTCGATCCTCTCTCCCGCATCACTGTTTCAAGTTCTCCAAGTGCACTTGAGCAGATGCAAAAAGCTTTGGAGATGACCCCTTCTCAAAAGCACATTCCTCCAAGGTCATCATCTCCTTCATTCTCTATTAACTTTGAAGAGATAATCCAATCTATCTTAAGCTCTGCATCTTTTGCCTCTATCCACCCGCCTACTTCTTTCTCTGACTTGGCAGGTCACTATCGTTCTCTAATTGAACAACAACTCTTGGTAAGTTTCTCTTTACTTGACTTTATCATTATTGTTCTTTAAGTTTCTGACTTATGCTGTACTTTTTCTTTCAAATTTCCAAGAGTTGGTTATCTTTGCAAGAGGATGCATCCAAATAATCTATCGAATCCTCCAAGCTTCAGGAGGAAACTTATGTCTTAAAGAACCAAGTCTCTTCCTTATCCATAGAAAAAGATGAAGCTGCGTCCAAACTGGAGTGATTGAGAGCTTTTGTTGCCCAGTCAGAATCTACTATCTCAGAAGAAAGGAGAGTCCGTCAACTCCTTATGGATGAAAACTTGGCAGTGCAAATAACCCTAAAAGAATCCAGCAAGGAGAAGGCCCGAATGGCGGCAAAGCATGCCACTTTGAAGAAAAGTCGAAGAAAACCAAAGCTTCTCTGAAACTGGAAGTCGATACTATCTCAAATGCCAAATGGCAAGTATCACGGTTTCTTGATATTATATTTGATGAAATTATGATGAACTCTTTTGAAGAGGCTCTGATGCTCGCTTACGCTGGCAATATCGACAAATACCCTAAGCTAAGTTCTCCTTCGCTCGACTCTGCCCTTGTTGATAGAGTTATGGGCAAGATCAATCTGATGAAGCAAGGAATTGAAGTCGCTGACAAGGAGGAGATTGACGCCTCCAAGATTCCTTCTTTTGAAGTCCCTTCCTTTAAAGTCGAATCTGACTCCGAGGATGAAGGCGACAAAGTTGATGCCTCCGAAGATGAGGATGACAACGATAATGATGACAACGATGATGATAATGATGATGATGATGATGATGATAATAACATCAACGGTGGTCAGGGTTCAGGTGGCGAAAGAAGGGCTACACTGAGGCTTTTGACAAAGATGGGACGATAATACAAGAGCTTGTGAAAAAGGCCCATCTCCTCATGAGGTAGTCCCGCCTTATCTCATGCACCCTTCAGCCCTCAAGAACAGCCTACTTTTGTTGATGCTGAAGTGCCAAAGGAAAAGGATCAAGCTTCCCAAGCAACCGTCCCGGTATCTCAGGTATGGATTCTTTGTTTAAACATCTTTCGCTTCGAAGATAATAATAGTGTAAATCATCCATTTTAGATAACGAAGAAATCCGTCCACCCCTATAAAACCAAACTTGAAAGGAAACAAGCAAAGATAAACAGTTTATATAGGGAGTTAGACAAGCAATTAAGGGAGCACAATATACTTTCTGACAAATATCATAGACTTAATAGAAGTGCATCAGTACTGGCATCTTTTAAGCACCAAGAAGCTGCCTCTCAGCTAAGGAGAGCGCGCCTTTGCTTTGATGCTCTCTTAAAAGAGAACTGGGAGTTAATCACCTTATTTTGGATGTTGATTGAGGAGAGGGACATTTTAGTTAATTTCTTATATAAGGCCTATTGTAGACAACCTATTGTTGACTTTCATATTTAGGTGAATTTAGTGGGGGTCTACTTAGGCGCTTACACTAAAGATATTTGGACGAATTCGGATCTTACCCGCATACTGGAGCTTGTTGGAACTTACCACGAGTCAGATCCATTCCCAAAAATTTACCTCCTGAAAAACTTAAGTATTATAATGACAAATTTGTTTATGAATTATTTACTAAGTCAATCTTGTATGAACCAAATAAATAATTGTAAACATGTAATAATATATTGATTTGTAGATACTTGTTTTAGTCTTGCTTTTTTATGCTTAGCTTTATTTCATTATGTTATCACAAAGTGACTGTTTGTTAGGCCAACTTGTTTCTAGAGACCACTTAAGCCAATACGTTAAATTGAGAAGATTTTATCTTGAAAAGGCATCAATTTTAAAGTCTTTAAAATTATCAAGATACTATTTTCTTAGAGATTTACAAAAACTTTACATGGAACATCCTAATCTCCACTTTGATTTCCTTAGTGACGAGAAAGAAAAGCTACTTAAGGGGATCAGGACTTTCCATACCAAATTAATTTGTGGTCGTGATAGATCTTCAGCCTGGCAATGGGACTATAGCAAATATCCCCCAATGATCACTCCAGAGGGACTAAACATTCCTTTTGACTCTACAATTATTCCTTCTGCCAATTCATTAAATAAAGTTAGAGATGCCGTTTACCACCTTTAGATATAAAACTAACACTTATTATATCTTTTAGTTTCGTTGTTATTTGAGTTGTAATCTTTTATCATAGTAATAAAGAGATTTATCATTTTGTTTCTATTTTGTTTAAATAGGAGTTACAGTTGTCAATAGCTCCTCTTTCACTTGATTCAGCGTCTCACTTTATTACTCTGAAAGATAAGCTGTTATTGGAACTTGAAAGGAGTAAACTCCTCGAAGAAACCTTACTCGCTCGCTTTCATGGCAATACAGAAACTTTCAAATGGCACAAAAGAATCTTACTTCAGAAAACGTTTGCTTAAAATCTTAAAGATCAAATTGTCAGTTTAGAAGCTGATGTTAATAATAAAAATGAAACGATTTCTATGCTGAAGGGACAAGTTAAGTCGAATCCTTCAATCGACTTTGATCACAAAATGTCAGAACTCCTTCAACAGATAAGTGATTTAGAGATGAAATTGAAGGATAGCTAAGCTCAATGCGAATCATTGGAATATATTATAGGGGATAACATTTCGAGTATCGATTTATCGGCTCCCCACGCTACTCCTTCTGTTGCCAAATCTACAAGATCTTCTTCCCTAGCTAGCCAAAAAATTCCCCACGATGACTAATCCTCCTCCTAGCTTAGACGAGAGGATAGTAGGCGAATGGTGTAGGAAAGTTAAACTCGAACTGGTAAAGTATTTCGATGAACAGCAAAAAGCTAAATATTCGTAGAGTATAAACGAGTATGCTACTAGAATTCAGGAACTTGAACGCGACAACTACTTCCTCCATAAGCGCATCGCCGAATTGGAAAGGGAGAATAAAACCCTTAGAGGCGCAAATAGAGCCTTTAATTGCGCTCTGAAAATGAATATCAATGAAATTGATGATGCAGATAGGATAAGGAAGAAAGAGAAGAAACTCCCAGAGTCCTCTACATCGCAATTCGCCACATTGTAGATCAATTGCCGAGAACCTGAATAAGGCTACTCAAGATCTAAGATAGAGTTATATTCATGAAATGTATATACTTGTTCTGTATATTTGTAAATAATTTCATAAGTTATGTAAATCATATAAACTTTATAAATATCACCTGATTTGTGATCTTTTCTTGTAGTGTTATTTATGAAATATTTGTTCGATAGCTTATTTCACATCCTTTGTGTTTGCCGGATCTTTCATTCTTCTTTGTTGTTTTGATTTCCCCAAAAAGTATGAAGCAAACAATATCTCTTATTGCTAGCTTGAAATTTGTGTATAAGTCTATGCATATCACTCATGAAGATTAACAAATCTTCATGTTAATCATTTGGTAATAAGTGATAAGTAGTTATATTTGTTCAAATGTCTAAAACCCATCTTTGGTCATGATGAGAAAATTTAACCATATTGCTGGAATATCCAAAGTTTGTTGGTGGAAAATCCCGTTCCAAAGCAGGGGTATAAATATCAGAGAGTCATCCTATGGAGATAGTTAATAAAGAGCTGAATATGGAAAAGTCCAGAAATTATTATCTAGGAATTTGTAGTAGAAATCCATTGACCCATACTCGGGTATTAATGAAATTTGAAAGCTTAGAAGCTCGAAACCCAAATTCGGGTATTGACGGAAACTCATAATAATGATCTTCTTGAGAAAAGTCTTTGACCCAGATTCGGGAATTAGTAGTGGATAATCAGAAATCCATAATAGAAATCCCAAGCCCAGATTAGGGAATGATAAAGACATCAAGTGATTGATAAAGACTCGAAACCCAGATTTGGGTATTAGTGGATGAAGTTTGGAAATGAATGTCCCGAAACCCAGATTCGGGTATTAATAAGTGGAGTTCTGTTCTACTCCTTTGATTATTTTTTCTTCGGCATGCATGAACCCTTTAAGTCTTGTATGTAGTTGTAATTTGGTCGGTTGCCTCTTGAACTTGGACGTCTTAGTCCATAATCTGGTATGCCACTTCTTGGGCTTGGACACCTTAGCCTTTGGGAGATATGCCATTTCTCAGGCTTGGACTTCTTAGTCCTTTGAAGATATGTCGTTTCTCAGGCTTGGACATCTTAGTTCTTTGAAGATATGCCATTTCTCGGGCTTGGACATCTTAGTCCTTTGAAGATATGCCATTTCTCAGGCTTGGACATCTTAGTCCTTTGTTTGATTAGCCTCTTCTTGGGCTTGGACATCTTAGTCCTTTATTGGCTGGTGCTCTTGGTTAGCTCATTCTTAGAGGCTGGAACCAAGGACTTACCTAACCTCCCTTCAAGAGGTGCCTTGACCTTACCAGAGGCGCGACCATGGGCTTGTCCGGTGCTTTAACCTAGCCATAGTGTAGCGCAGATAAAGGCTTACTCCGACCTCCCTATAGGAGGTGCCCTGCCTTGGCCATAGCGTGGTGCAGACAGAGGCTTGTTCAATGCTTTATCCTAGCCATAGTGTGGCATGGATAAAGGCTTACTCTGTCCTCCCCCCAGGAGGTGCCTTGACCTGACCAGAGGCGCGGCTAAGGGCTTGTCCGGTGCTTTAACCTAGCCATAGCGTGGCACTGATAAAGGCTTACATGTCCTCCCTCCAGGAGGCGCTCTGCTCTGGCCAACTTGGCACAGACAGAGGCTTTTTACCGTCTTAGGTAATGTCCAAATGCAAGGAGTATTTCACTTCCCACCATGTAGATCTTTCTTAGAAAAGTAACTCTTTATTGATTTTTCTCATGATCTTTTCACAAATTCACTGTTCTTTCCTTAGCGGAAGAAGTTTTGATGGAAGAAGTTGATTATCATCCCTTCTAGGGCTCTACAATGGTTGGTTTCATGTCCTTTCATCATGTGATAATGACAGTACGATCCCCCTAGATTCCTTCAATGTTTTGGTTTCTTTTCCTTTGATGGCCAATAATTGAGCTCATCCTTGGTTAACAAGTAGACATTTTCTATGGATGTTGTTAATTTGCATTCTTTAGGAAGTCTAGACTTGAAACTTGTTTCTTGAGGATGGCCTTTTGATTTCTTATTTCTTGGCCTTGTGGTTTCACATTCTTCGATCACTTTTCTTTTCGACACCCTTTAAAATTCTTGCGTTGGAAGTGTTCTTGTTGTAGTTTGTTGCTATTTATGTGCAAAGGCATTGTAGTCAGCCATTATCTCTTCTTCAAAAATTGGGCCTTTGGAATAATGTTGAATAGTCTTCCTCATTTGGCTAATCAAATTTTTGCTTCCATTTTTCCTTTTTCCTAAGGAAAAAATAGGGGTAGGGCCAATATGAAAGGGGTTCAAATTCCATTTCTCTGGGTCATACGATTTCGCCTTTTTCTTATTCATAATTCATAGAGCTTCTAAGCTAAGCCTTTGCTCTTCATATTGGTTGGAATCCTTGATGGTTCTTGGGGATAATCCCATCAAATGAGGTTTGGAAGATCCTTGCTCGGACCTTTTGATTCTTCTAGCTATAACGATGTTGAACCAAAGTAGACAAACTTGAAATTGAGTTGAGTTGGGTTAGAGACAAGTGGTGTTGGGTGTTCAACCAAGTCGAAGGTTCGAGCCCTCCTTCTAGTGCCAAAATGTTAACAACAAATCTTGTCGACACCCCAAAGTAAAGTTGAGGAAAGAAGTTGGTCTCTTTTGGTATCCTTTAGTTAAGTTGAAAAGAATGGTAAGTGTGTATACTCTTTGATTGCCCTTTCGAATAGGATGGTTTAATGAGGACTTTCTTATATCAACCTTTCGACCCAGTCGAAATGATAAATTTCCTTTCTTATCAGCCTTTCGAACCTGTTGAGATGGTTTGGATTTCTCTTCGAAAGCCCTCCTTTCGAAGCAGTTGTGATACTTAAATGGATAGCTTTAGGAATCTCAGGGTAAGGTTTGACCAAGTGGGTTTTGACCCTGTTAAAGGCTAACTTTGGTTTCAGTTCTGGTAACTAAGGTGAATTTGGTTGTGATTGAGGTTTCGACCTTGTAGAAACCTAGAACCTTAAGTGCACTGCGTTTATTCTGGGTAGCAAAGGTTAAAGTGGATTGAGGTTAGGTTTCGACTTCGTTGAAAGTAGAAGTCCAGTAGGAGGAGGCCTGGAATCTATTATTGGAGTTACTTATATGTGTAAGGGTTTCGATCAGGTCGGATAAGTCCTTTCGACGTGGTTGAAACCTGGAAAAACATAATTAGTTCTGATAATAAAACTTTGAGACAACTAAGTAAATAAGAATACATGGGTCTTCCCTTTCTCAGCTCAGAGAAGTTTTTATTACTCAATTTCTCCAATTCAATTTACAAATTAGGCTTTTACAGTTTTTTAGAATTAAGAAAGTACAAGTTTAGAATGACTGAGTTCGGGTCCCCAAAACCAATCCCCTTGGGTCTTATTTATAGATGCCGGTCATACCTTTCGTCCTTAATTCTTTGGACCTGGTCAAAAGGTGGCTACCGTATTGTCTTTAGAATGCTTCCGCCTTTGTCGAATGGGATGGTTGCGCCTTTCTTGCTTTGTAGGAGCTTTCGACTTTGTCAATAGGCTTTATCCATTGGTTTTGAAGGTGTTGCAATATGGGTGGTTTCGACTCTATTAGTCGTTTCTGAACTTCTGCCTATGACTAGATGCGGAACCCCCCTGGATAATAATGGCTTCGACTGGTTCGAAAGGCTTGGTTGGGCTTTCGAAAGGGTTGCTCTGGCCAATGCATGTTTCTTAGTGGTTTGAGTGAAGGCGAAACCTTTGGTTTCGAAAGGTTTGGCACGTATATGAAGAGTTGTCCTTCTTTGTCTTCGAAAGGTGTTGCTTTAACTCATTTGAAGGGTCTTCGTAGAATCATCTGCTTCGAAAGATGGACATTGAAGTGGAAGGGTGATTTCGTGCCTTTCGACCCCTTCGAAAGGTTGAGAATCTTCTGGACTTTGGCTGTAGAATCCTTTCGACCCCTTTAAAAGGTTTTGAAACTCTATACTTTAGCTATAGCATCCCTTCGACTCCTTCGAAAGGTCTTGCTGGAGCTTCTTCCTCTTGTTTTTCTTTTTCTTCTATCCAAAGTGGTTTTGACAAGGTCGAAAAAAAATTTAGGTAGTAACACCTCCTGAGGTAGACCATTCCCTAAGACATGATTTGGCTGAATCGTCTGATGGCAATTTAGCAAAGAAGGAGGAGGTTCTACATGAATCTCAAAAGGAAATTCATCAATAAATATACACTTGGAATCATCTGAAGAAGAGGAAGATAAAGAGGAAGAAAATATTAGTGTTTACACAGAAGATAATGTGGATTATGATAAACAATTCACATCAAAAAAAGAGAAAGCTAGTGGTAAATCAGTAATGATAGGTTTTGCTCCTATGGCTAGAAGCAAATTTATCAAGCATTAATGTCTATCATCTGCTGGAATATGCGAGGTCTAAATAATGACACATGTCAATTAGACCTCCACAATATCAAGGCCTAGTTTAGGCCTTCTATCTTAGTTGTGTTAGAAAATAAATTTACTAAAGAGAATATTGAAATATTTAAAAGTCACATGGGGGATCATTGGAGCTTTATTCATAATAGCACTAGTCAAGTTAAGGGTAGAATTTTGATTCTCCAAGAAAATAATATATGGGCTGGTACAGTTGTTAATAAAGATGATCAACAAATTTCGATCCATTTTAAAAACATAGGTGGGTTAGATATCATTATCACTTTTGTTTATGCTATAAATCTTGCTTCAGAAAGAACCAACCTATGGAATATACTTATAACAATCATTATTCAACCTTGGTTGGTTACTGGGGATTTTAATGCAGTGCTTAGTACCAGTGAAAACAAAGGAGGTCCTACATTGAAGCTCTCCCAGGTTGTTGAATTCAACAATTGTGTGCTTGCAAGTGGACTTGTGGAGGCATTCCATTCTAGCCTGAAATACACATGGATTAGTGGTGAGGCTAAAAAGATAACTTCAAGATTGGATAGGGCTTTGGGAAATGCAGAATTATCTAATAAGTTTCCTAATGTGAAAACTAATGTACTTCCTAGCTCTACCAGTAATCATTGTCCCCTTCTTATTCAATTTAATGATGATGCTAATAATCCAAAAGGCAAACCATTTAGATATGCTAATCATTGGAATCCAATAGAGGGTTATAATAAAGCAGTGGATTTCAATGCAGTTCACATCCCTCAAGGATCCCAAATGTATCAATATGCTATGTTGGTAAAAATGATGGGAATAGACTGAAGGAGTGTAACCGGAGAAGACCAAAGCATAATGATGACATAACAACTATTCAAAGCCAATTAGAAGATATTCAGTTACAATTGGATGATGACCCTCTACATGAAGGGCTTAATGCAGATTTCTACTCTCTTCAATGGAAACTTAAAGATGAATTTAAAAAGAAAGCTTCTGATCTTAAGCAAAATGCTAAAGAAAAATGGCTTTTATAGGGAGATGAATGTAGTAATTTTTTTATACTAAAATTTCACAAAGGTAGCATCATAATAATTTGCTTAATTGTCTAAATGAACAGGAGAACTCTTTTGAAAATATTAAAGAAATTAAGGATAAAGAAATTGCTTACTTTTTAGAATGATACAGTGGGGAATATGAGCAAAACTTACTAGCTATACAGAGTAGATGAAGAATCTCCAATGAGGGTTGTGCCATGCTGACAGCTCAGATTTTGGAAAGGAAACTGAAGAGAGCTACCTTCTCCATTCACATTGATTCCAGTTCGGCCCCGATGGAATGGAGGCAGCCTTCTTCAAAGTGAATTGGATACACCTAAAAGATCATATGTTAAAGGCATATCAAGAAGCGTTTGATACTGGTGAGTTAACACTTTTATCTCACTCACTAAGGTTAAAAAACCAGACACAATAGAAGAGTACATGCCTATTGCTTATTGTAATGTCATTTATAAAATTCTTAGCAAAATTATATGCCCGAGACTGAACAAAGTGCTTCCATATTGGATCTTCGAATGTCAAAGTGCTTTCATTAAGAGTCGATTTGTTTCAATAAATTCACTTATGGCTCATGAGTTAATCAGAGACTTCAATAAACATGGAGCAAACAAATTATGCTTATAAGTATATTTGGATAAAGCAGATGATAAAGTTAGCAGACAATTTATTATCCATATGCTAAAATCTATAAGGGTTCCAGATAAACTCCTAAAGTTAATTGCTCACTGTCTCAATACTCTTACATATTATATTCTTACTAATGGAACTCCTAAAGGTTACATTCAAAGCAATAGAGGGATTAGACAGGGAGACCCTTTATCCCCCTATCTGTTTGCTATTGCTATGGAGTGATTCTCCCTTCAAATAGAACTAGCATGTTTACATAATGAGATCGGTCCAGTCTATAATCTACAACCTATAGTTTCCCACCTTATATATGTTGATGATCACATTATTGTGACTAAGGAAAGTCTAACTACTATTGATAAAATCAAAGAAATATTTAAAGATTTGGAAAAGACAGCTGGGTTGAAGCTTAATGAGCTTAAAACTAAATGTTACTTCAACAAGTTCTGTAAGGATGAACAAAATCCACTAAGAAGAATTGGTGTTGTAGAGGGTTCTTCTCCTATCAAATATTTGGGTGTTCCCATATCAAACAATACTATCACTGATACTGAATGTGGGAAATTGGTGGATAATATAAGAGAGAAGCTACTGGGATGGAGGTCAAAATTTCTATCTTTTGCTGGAAGGATTGAGTTAGTTCACATAGTTATTACTTCGAAAGTCAGATTTTGGCTGCAGACATTTCAAATTCCAAATTGCTCTATTGCAAAAATCAATGCAGTTTGTGCAAATTTCATTTGGAGCGGTGGATTGCATAAAGTCGGTTCCAAAGATCTCTACAAATTAAAGAAGGAAGGAGGAGTGGGCCTCAAAACCTAGTTGAACTGGAAAAAGTTTATGGACTTAAATAGGGCTGGACAATTTTGGTCTCAAACAATCTGTGGGCAAAATGGATGAGAGCCAGATACCTTAAAGGCAACTTCTAGACCATTAAAATTGATAATAATGCTTCTGTAACTTGAAAGAACATTTTGAAACTTAGGGATGAGTTGAAACCTTTAATTGAAAAAAACGTTGCCAATGGTGAAAATACTGATCTCTACAAGGACCCGTGACTCAATAATAAAAGCTTTATAGACAAAATGGGATGGGAAGGGTTTTTTGCTTATGGAACCCCAACGTGCAAGGTAGCGAGTATCATAATGGAGCATAATGGGATTATGGCAAGCAGCTTCTCAGAAGGAATTTCAAGCAGGAAATACAAGGATCCCCTATATATGGGGACATAACTAAAGACTCATGGGCTTGGAAAAGTACAGTAAATGGTCAATTTAAACTCAACAATGCATGGGAAGACACTAGGGGTATATACACAATTATACCTTGGCACAAACTGGTATGGAGTAGATCAAATAATCCTAAAATGGCTCATACACTCTACAAAGCATTGATGAATAAATTACCTACTAAAGACCGTCTTCACAATTGAGGGATACTAGAAGACACGACTTGTAACTTATGTAACCGGGCAACATAAACTCATGAACACTTATTTTTTGACTGCCCTTTTAGTACGAGAGTCTAGAGCATCCAAAAACTCAGATGTATTCAAACCGACAAAGTTAATTCTTTAAAGGTGGAGGTGAATTACCTGAACAAGTGGTGTCACATGTCGAACTTGATGTAAGAATTGATCAAAATTGGTCTCACAACCACCGTTTGGTACCTCTGGAGAGAGCGAAATGATTGGACTTTTAACAAAAAAATTAAGGAAGTGTTAACTCTTACCACTCAAATTAATCGATACATCAGTATCATAATTAGGAGAATCTCAAGAAGAAAATTTACCAACTTAATGGTACAAGATGCACAAGCACTGGAGAGGATGAGCTGGATGGCAGCAAGCGGAGAAAATAAACCAAAGAATTGGGAGCCACTATAGCTGATTCTCTGAACCCTAAAGAAGGAATTTTTGAGTTAAAGTATGAGTTTAACTTATAGTTTGCCTTTGTATTTATCTGGTTTTACTTTCGGATGTATTTTCTTTGAGCCGCACTGCTCATTTGAGGATGCAATAATATTAACCAAGTTTTAAAAAATATAAATTCGGCCTTCTCTGTTGCCTAATATTCAACTCCTTCTAAGAGAATAGATACTTAAGGGATTTGTGGTCAATATACAACTCGAGTCGTTCGCCTAACAAGTAATGTTTCCAAATCTTTAGCGTGAGCACCACCACTGTCAACTCTAATTCATGAGTCAGATATCTAACTTCATGCGGTTGCAACTGCCATGATGCATAAACTATCACTCGCCTCTTTGCATCAACACTGCTACCAGGCCTGTTCTACAAGTGTCGGTATACACTACTAAATCCTAGTTCTCTTTAGGAACTATCAAGATAGGGGCATTCATCAATAACTTCTTTAGCACCTTAAATAACCCTTAACACTTATCAGTCCACATGAACTTCTCATTCTTCCTGGTTAACTAAGTCAAGGGTGCTGCTATACGTAAGAAATCTTTGATGAATCTACGATAATAGCTAGCCATTCTCATCTCCATGACCATCTCTAGCCTCTTCCAACCATTAATAGTCTCTATCTATGATGGATCCACAGGTAATCCATTCTCCAAAACAACATGCCCAAGAAACTTTATCTCCAGTTTCCAAAGGTGGCATTTCAAAATTTTCACCTTTAACTTGTGTTGTTTTAGTGTCTCCAATATCAACCTCGGATGGACTTCATGATATCTCTAATTCTTAGAGTATTCTAGAATATCATCAATGAAGACCAACACAAATCTATCCAACTGATCATGAAAGGTTCGGTTCATAAGATTTATGAAGAACATTGAGGCGTTGGTCTATCCAAATAGCATCACTAATCACTATATGAATCGTATCTTGTTTAAAATGCGGTCAATGGAATACTATCTTCGGCTACCTTTAGTTGATGGAACCTCATTGCCAAATCTAGCTGCAAGAATACTCTAGCTCCACTCAACTGGTCAACTAAGTCATCTATCCTAGGCAAGAGATAATGATTCTTTACCGTCAAATCATTCAGCTTTCAATAATATTTACACATCCATAAAGTTTCATTCGATTTCTTTACGAATACCATGGGTGCTCCCTATGGTGAACTACTCAGTCTAATGAAACTCTTATGCTCAAGTTCCACCAATTGCTTATTCAATTCTTTCATCTCCTTAGACGGCATCTATTAGGCGATCTACTAACAGATTGCATCTCGGGCACTAAATCTATTTGGAATTTGATTGACCTTCTCGACGGTAATCCCATTGAAAGTTCGAAAACATCTACAAATTCTCGGACTACTCGCACCCTATAGATCTCATCCTGTTGATCATCCATAGCACATAACAGCAAGTCTGGCTTCTCCCTTATTACATCCAATGCTATCCTAATTCTTTCTTCTCCATTGGGATTCCTTAAGGTGATAATACTATCCATGCAATAGATCTTAGCGTCAATTCACACCAACCAACCCATACCCAAAATTACCTCGTACCCTATGAAGTTAAACACATATGGGTCACAAACAAACAAGTGTCCCCGCAAGTCAAATTCAAGGTCAGTACACTATACCCGAGAGTAGCATATACACCGATTGGATTAACCGCATGCAAGGATATAACCGAATAGGTAGTGTCAAGTTCTAGCCTATCAACTAAACCTCTCAAATACGCTCACATACTTTCAGCAAATTCAATGATTCCAGGGCTGACTCCTTCCCTGTGAACTCCTTTCCCCCACAACTCCTGAAATCTTTATTTGTCTTATAAATGTCTACTTCTCTTACTACCTCCTGTCTCGGCTCAACAACTCCAGCTAGCCGTTGCATCGTTATCGTTGTCATAATAAAGCATTCACATTCATTCCTCCTTCGGCTAGGGTAGGCACTTGAGTACCAGTTTAAAACGAACAACCGGGGCTGCTTCCCTTCCTTGGCTGTTAGTTAAGTATTGTCATCTCCTCTACTAGCATTTTCTCTCATACTTCCAATGATCAAATGTCGGTTATGTAGATCCATTCTAGCTCGTAAGAAATGGAAGTAAAGAGAGTGGAAACAATCTTAGAGGGGTAGATATATCCTATAATATATCTATATCAAAATACGAATATGTTATATATATATATATCATGTATATCCTTCCCTAAGGTATTCATTTTCTTGTTATCTAACTTATACTTAGCTAAGTTTTACTTACGTGTTTCCCTAGCCTAAGCTCTGATACCAAGTTGTAACATCCCCTACTCTGAGACTCGAAAATAGATGCTATAGTCACCGCCAAAATCATTTTCCAACGCCAAAGCGAGTTTGATATTTTTTTCTCACAATGTAAGTAAATAGAATGGCTAAATAATTTTTTTCATTACAGCAATTTGAATTACAAGATCCATTAGATCATTAAACCCAAATCATTTCCACATAGAGGTAAATATATAATAACAAAATCAGAGTAGTTTGTGTCTGACATGTGAAGAAGCTAACATCACACTTAACCAATTATAAATCCTGGTTCTACACAGTGAAAATTTCAAAATAATTTTATTTAAAAAGCAAACCTCCTGCTTTGTCTTTGAAATCTTTATTCGTCTTCAACATAGGCACTTGTCTAATCCATAAACTCAGCATACCCAAAGAGTACACATGAGCTTATGGTAAATAATAAAAACATGGGTTAAACAATAAGTTTGGTATGAGTAAAACCTTTATCCTAAGTATCCATAGTGAGACCACGCCGCTAATGCGGAATGAATTTTCCCCTTACTTCATCATTATAGCATAATATACGCCAACATAAATAATAATTAATTATATATATATCACAATAAGCAACCATGTGCATTATGTTGGAATCTCATTCTATATGATATTCCGTATATACTATATTTTGACGTCAACAACTATATATTTTTATATTCTTCTATACACTAACCATTTATTGCAGGAATTATATAAAGATTCAAGATTCTTGAAGAAGAGTATTTGTATGGTTTTGTATGCGTCTAGAGTTTATACATATGTTGAAATCTCTCCTTGATATGATATGAATATATTTATAACTCATATAGGCAAGATATACAAAAATGACCAGAAACAGACGGCTGTTTGGACACAAACAGACGGATGTTTCTGAAGTCAAAAATTTTGTATACCATAATAAACAGACAGCTGTCTGTTTATAAACAGCCGGCTGTTTTGAGGCAAAAATTGCCTATTTCCTTTCTGGTCGTAATTTGATGAATTTCAGCTGGCTAAAAATTATTTTCAGACGGCTGTTTTTTCTATAACGGCTATATTTTTTCTGAAGGGTTACTTTCATTCGCGAAGGGATACAACTCTTAATTAAGAGATATGACTATATCTCTTCATAGAAACTTTTCGCGAATAATTGCAACCTTTGACTCTTTATAAATACATGTTAGAATCACAATTTAATTAATCAAAACCTCTTGTTTTATATCTTTCTTATTCTCTCTGATTCTAACTCTTGTGTGAAAACAATTCCATATTCAAATCACACTTATTCTTCCATAATTCTTCAAGATTATAAATATACATTTCTACAAGGAGAAGATTATAGGAAGTCTGTACTTTATTGACTCATTCGTGTTATTGCTAGAACACAAGAAGTCAGAAACTTTTGTTGTATTATTGAAGTCCTGTTCGGCTGTTCAGGCACTGAGAAGTCCTCTTCTGCTGTTGAGGCACGAAATCCTGTTCTGTTGCTCAGGTCCCCGTTCGGCTGTTCGGGTGTGTTGTTAACCTATTCCTCCGGGTGAAGTGAGGGTTTTTTGATTAGTGAAATTCCAGAAGGAGTCTGGGACTGGACGTAGAACGGGAAGTTCGAACCAGTATAAAAATCCTGGTGTGCAAGTTTTTACTTTGCTATTGCTATAATTCCGCACTATTGTTGTTATCTCCATATAAGTACGATCCATACACCCTTTTCATTTGGTATCAGAGCAGGAATCTAATAACCGTTACACAGTTATTTTGATAATCTGCTTATATGGCCAACATGGATAACAACGCTATTCCAAATCCTGTCACTGTCACTAACTCTGGCATTGTAGAAGGACAAGCCACTGGACGACTTCCATTCTTCAATGGATTAAATTATAACTATTAGGTGACACGAATGCGTATTTATATGCAGGCTAATGGTTTTGATGCTTGGAATATCACACAAGCCGAATACACTGCACTAACCACTGAATATACTAATTGGTCGACAGCCCAAAAAGCAGAAGTTACCCTAAATGCCAAGGCTATGAACATGTTGTTTTGTGCTCTAGATAGAAATGAGTTCAATCGTGTTAGCATATGCACCACTGCATATCAAATATGGAAAACACTAAAAACAACTCATGAAGGAACAAGCAAAGTCAAGCAAAGCAAGATATCTATGCTCAAAAATCAGTTCCAAAATTTCAGAATGAAGCAAGACGAGTCCATAAATGATATGTACTCTAGATTTCAAGATATCCATCATGCCTTGATCGGACTTGGTGTAACATATTCAGATGCAGATGTTGTCTCAAAAATCCTAAACTCTCTAACTGACGAATGGGAAAGAAAAGTTTTGGCGATTGAAGAAGCTAACGATATTTCAGAAATGAAGCCAGAAGAATTAATAGGAAATCTAATGTCATATGAAGTCAATCTGCAGGCAAAACGAGTTCAAACTCAAGACAGGAAGAATATAGCCTTCCATGCTGAAAAAGATGAATCAGAATCAGATGATGAAGATTTAGCATTTATTGCTAAAAATTTCAAAAAGTTTCTCAAATACAAAAAGGGAAATAGAAACAATGGAAAAAGGAACTTTAATAAACCATCTTCATCAGTTCTAGAATGCTTCAACTGTCACAAGAAAGGACACATGCAAAAAGATTGTCCAGACCAGAAGAAATCGAAATACAACAAGTTTAAGAAGGACAAGATCAAGAAGAAAGCATTCTCTGTCACTTGGGATGATTCAGACTCTTCATCTTCTGATAGTAGCAGTGAAAGCGAAAATGAACAAGCCAATGTATGCTTCATGGCTACTGAAAATGAGGTACCAAATTTTACCTTCGATGATATGGTTGAAATTAATACTGAATTAGTTAGTACTATGAAAAATCTCAAGAAAAAGTATAAAGAAGCTGTTGAACAAAAGAACAAAGCAGAATTCGAAAGAGATATGCTTAAAGACGAGAAGAAAATATTAGAAGAGGAATTAGAGAAAATCCAACTTTCATCTTCTAATAATGATTCTCAATTAACTTTCTTGAGTCAAGAAATTGAAACTCAAAAAGAAAAGAACGATGCTTTGTCTTCTGAAAACCATGAGCTAAAATCTAAAGTCAAACTGATTGAGTTGGAAAATACTGGATTGAAGGCTAAATTAGAAGATATTTATAAAAATATCTCTAATTTTAATAAGGGGAGAGAAAATTTATCTAAGATAATTGAAAACTCTCAGCCTTCTACCAGTAAAAAGGGACTAGGATATATTAAGAAACAAATAGCTCCTCAAAATAATTGGAGACAGTTTGTTAAATCAAAATCCACATTGGCTCAATCTAAAAGGAATCAAGAGTTGAAAGCTTCTATAGATAAACCAAAAAGGATACAGACGTCTAAAACCATAAAAATATGGGTTCCTAAAACAAACAATAGTTTGATTAGGAATAAATATATAAAATCCTTTTTGGAAACTGTTCATAAAAGTCAGAATTATATTTACAAAGGGAATACCGGACCCGAATGGGTTTGGTTTCCTAAGACCTAACTCTTAGGACCCTATAAAAAGGTGGGTACCAATGTTCTTAATTCTATTTTTTGCAGGTCCCACTTAAAAAGAGAGGAAAGTGGATTCTAGACAGTGGTTGCTCTAAACATATGACTGGAGACAAAAGTATGCTGACAAATATTACCTACGCAAATGAAGGCTCAGTCACATTTGGAGATAATTCCAAAGGTTATATCATCGGCAAAGGCGATGTGAGCAACTTCGGTAACTCTAATACTCCTCTCATCTCTAATGTTTTACTTGTTAAAAACCTGAAGCACAATTTGTTAAGTATTAGCCAATTGGGTGACAAAGGATTCAAAATCTCTTTTTCCGAAGATAGGTGTAGCATTTTAGATCACAGTGGAAATCTCATATTTGAAGGTAATAGAGACAGAAATATATATGTTCTGAATATGAAAGTCAATCATAATTCAGATATGTGCTTAATAGCTAATGAAAATGATCCTTGGCTATGGCACAAACGATTCTGTCATATTAACTTCAAATCCATTAATAAGTTATCTAAAAATAACTTAGTAAAGGGGTTACCAAAAATGAACTTTAAAGTAGATCATATTTGTGATGCTTGTCAATTAGGTAAGTTAACAAAATCATCATTTAAATCTAAAAAGGTCATTTCGACATTACAACCACTTGAGTTACTTCATATGGATCTATTTGGACCAACACAAGTGCAATCCATAAATCATAACAAATATGTGTTTGTAATTGTCGATGATTTTTCTAGATATACTTGGACAATTTTTATGAAAAATAAAAGTGATACTTTTGATCACTTTAAAATTTTCGTCAAGAGAATCCAAAACTTGAAGGGATTAAAAATTAAGAATATTCGGAGTGATCATGGAGGAGAGTTCGAAAACGAAGCTTTTGAACAATTCTGTAAAAAGAAAGGAATTTCTCATAATTTCTCGTTTCCTAGAACTCCACAACAAAATGGAGTTGTAGAACGAAAGAATAGAACTTTACAGGAATGTGCAAGAACTTTGTTAAATGGAAGCACACTTCCAAAACATTTCTGGGCAGAAGCCGTAGCAACTGCCTGTTATGTTTTAAACAGGGTTTCCATTCGACCTCTCACTAAGAATACTCCGTATGAACTCTTTAATGGCAGAAAACCAAACATATCCTATTTCAAAGTTTTTGGTTCAAAATGTTTTATATTAAACACTAAAGATCAGCTTGGCAAATTTGATGCGAAATCTGACGAAGGTTTCTTCCTAGGATATTCGGATCGAAGCAAGGCCTATCGAGTGTTTAATAAAAGAACAAATACTGTTGAGGAAACTCTACATGTATCGTTTGATGAAATTTTTTAACAAATAACAAGTATAAATAATGATGATGATGATAACATCATAAATACAGAATCTGAAAATTTTGAAATAAATGAAAACGAAATTGATAATCCTAGTGAGAACAATAATATTCAAAATGAATTAAAATCTCCACCACATATTTTACGAGATCATCCTGTTCAAAACATTATTGGAGAAATTAATTCAAACGTTCGAACTAGGAATCAATTAAATCAAATGGGCCACGTAGCATTCATATCTACTACCGAGCCAAAGAACCCAAAGGAAGCTTCTACCGACGAATACTGGATCATTGCAATGCAAGAAGAACTAAATCAGTTTGAACGCAATGAAGTTTGGGAATTAGTTCCTAGACCAAGTAATCAAACTATTATTGGAACAAAATGGGTTTACAAAAACAAGGCGGACGAACAAGGAAATATCACTAGAAATAAAGCAAGATTGGTGGCTCAAGGATACAATCAGGAAGAAGGTATCGACTATGAAGAGACATTCGCTCCTGTGGCAAGACTAGAAGCAATTCGAATATTACTGGCCTATGCGTGTTTTCATAATTTCAAACTTTATCAGATGGACGTTAAAAGTGCATTTCTGAATGGATATATTAAAGAAAATGTGTATGTTGAACAACCTCCCCTGTTTGCTCATGAAAAATATCCCAATCATGTATATAGACTTAAGAAGGCTCTATATGGTTTAAAACAAGCACCACGTGCTTGGTACGAACGTCTTAAGAGCTATCTAATCTCTTCGGGATTTCAAACTGGAAAGGTTGATCAAACATTATTCATTAAACATTCAAAAAGGGATATTTTAATAGTTCAAATCTACGTTGATGATATCATATTTGGTTCCACCAACGAAAAATTATGTCAGGATTTCTCAGATATTATGACTAAGGAATTTGAAATGTCCCATATGGGAGAATTATCATATGTTCTTGGTCTACAGATTAAGCAATTACCGAATGGTATATTTATTAATCAAGAAAAATATTGTAATAATCTAATCAAACGCTTCGGAATGGAAAATACTTCTGCCAAACCAACTCCTATGAGTACAACAACCCATCTTGATAAAGATGAAAATGGCAAAAGTGTAGACCAGAAATTATATCGAAGTATGATTGGATCATTACTATATTTAACTGCAAGTCGTCCCGACATAATGATGAGTGTTTGCTTGTGTGCTAGATTCCAGTCCAATCCAAAGGAATCACACTTAAGAGAAGTTAAACGAATATTACGATATCTCACTAACACCAAAGATTTCGGTTTATTCTATCCGAAAGAATGTCCCTTTAAATTAGTATCATATAGTGATGCTGATTTTGGTGGATCCCGAACGGATTTATGGTTAAACTATGTGGTTTGTAATATTTTTTGCTACTCTTGGTCTATTTGTCTTGTGATGGTAGTTATGATACTCTATGGCATGTAATATATCTACGGTAATATCTATGCATATGTTGGTTATTATCGATGTATACATGACTTTTTGGCGATGCCAAAGGGGGAGAAAATATTCGTATATATAAGCACTAACTCTTTTTGCAGGGGGAGTTTATATTCAGGGGGAGTAAATATATAGAGATTATTGTATATAGTTGTCATCGTCAAAAAGGGGGAGAATGTTGGAATCTCATTCTATATGATATTCCGTATATACTATATTTTGACGTCAACAACTATATATTTTTATATTCTTCTATACACTAACCATTTATTGCAGGAATTATATGAAGATTCAAGATTCTTGAAGAAGAGTATTTGTATGGTTTTATATGCGTCTAGAGTTTATACATATGTTGAAATCTCTCCTTGATATGATATGAATATATTTATAACTCATATAGGCAAGATATACAAAAATGACCAGAAACAGACGGCTGTTTGGACACAAACAGACGGATGTTTCTGAAGTCAAAAATTTTGTATACCACAATAAACAGACGGCTGTCTGTTTATAAATAGCCGGCTGTTTTGAGGCAAAAATTGCCTATTTCCTTTCTGGTCGTAATTTGATGAATTTCAGCTGGCTAAAAATTATTTTCAGACGGCTGTTTTTTCTATAACGGTTATATTTTTTCTGAAGGGTTACTTTCATTCGCGGAGGGATACAACTCTTAATTAAGAGATATGACTATATCTCTTCATAGAAACTTTTCGCGAATAATTGCAACCTTTGACTCTTTATAAATACATGTTAGAATCACAATTTAATTAATCAAAATCTCTTGTTTTATATCTTTCTTATTCTCTCTGATTCTAACTCTTGTGTGAAAACAATTCCATATTCAAATCACACTTATTCTTCCATAATTCTTCAAGATTATAAATATACATTTCTACAAGGAGAAGATTATAGGAAGTTTGTACTTTATTGACTCATTCGTGTTATTGCTAGAACACAAGAAGTCAGAAACTTTTGTTGTATTATTGAAGTCCTGTTCGGCTGTTCAGGCATTGAGAAGTCCTCTTCTGCTGTTGAGGCATGAAATCCTGTTATGTTGCTCAGGTCCCCGTTCGGCTGTTCGGGTGTGTTGTTAACCTATTCCTCCGGGTGAAGTGAGGGTTTTTTGATTAGTGAAATTCCAGAAGGAGTCTGGGACTAGACGTAGAACGGGAAGTTCGAACCAGTATAAAAATCTTGGTGTGCAAGTTTTTACTTTGCTATTGCTATAATTCCGCACTATTGTTGTTATCTCCATATAAGTACGATCCATACACCCTTTTCACATTATTCGATCAATAATTGTACCCTACACTTGTCATCTAATTGTGAACCAAGTCATACATACATACATACATACATACATACATACATACATACATACATACATACATATATATATATATATGTATTAATTCAAGTCAAGTATACCATATACTTATCATCAAAATATAAACCAAGTCATATAATCATTCGTTGTTCATTCACCCATTACCTAATTCTCTTATTTTAGGCTTTCATTGTTAAGTTATCATTAACTTATTTTAGTGATCACCTTCGTAGGCCTTCCTATCACTAATTTAATCTTTTTCTCGAACAACCTCACTTTGTGAAAATGTCAACTCATTTCTCCATGGGAGCCACCCTGACTCTCCTAAGAGGTTGTATGTAAGCACCCTCAATACATTCTAATAAGCGTCCCTAAAGAGCGTCTAACGCCCCCGTAAATTGACCATTAATTAATTTAAAGGAAATTAATAAAAAATTAGTAAAACTAAAAATGGAATTTTCACAAATGTCACAGTTTGGCTATGAAACTTTCTCCATGTGTTCGTGACAATTTTCTAATCAGTTTTCATATATAAAAGTTTACGATCGGAGTTAAAATGAAAAGTTATTAACATTTAAATATTTTGGATTGGAAATAATTATATACGTAACTAAAGAAATAAAAATAATCAATTAACTTTAATTAGCATTAACATTTACTTAACATCTAAGCAAAATTAACATTAAATCAGATCAGACAGAATTAGACAAAATAAGTTCTAAAAGGAATTAAACGAAGGGGCTAAGATTAATTCACATAAACAAAGCAACCGATCGACCCCTTTATTGGGATGGGTCGACCACTAGCGTTGGACCAGTGGCATCATAGCGATCGACCGATAGTGGGCAGTGGTTATATATTAAACCTAGGTCGAACGACCTGGATTTAATATAGTCCAATTTAATGGCTGGCATTAATTTGAACCCTTATAAATACGGTCCTAGCCCCTCACTTTTCTTCTCATATTTTTTGAAGCAACAGTGAAGCTCTGTCATTTCCTTTTCTCCACAAATTAAAAATCTATATAAGCTATAACACACACTCACACAGATATGTATGTATGTATGTTAAGTACAGAATAGTGGAGAATAATAGGGAAGAAGAATAGGGTCAAATTGAATCGGTAAAGCCAAGGCAAATTGTAAATCTAATTCCAAATCTAAATTAAATTCAAATCCTTTCTCAGATCCAAAATTCAAATAAATATGTATATGCTTTCGATACATATTTTGGTAGGAAAAAAGGAAGTCAAACACAAATAATATGATTTAGATCTAGAGATTTGGAAGCTTAGAGGTGAGTAGGAAATTATATATTTTTATATAATACTAGATTTATATCGTTATAAATGTATTCCTCGTATAGCTAAAAGTAATTTTGGAGTTGTAGGCTTAAATATATACATATAATGAATTTGAGAACCATGCATACATATTTGTGAATTGTTAGCTCTGATTAAATATTGCATATGCTTAAATCTAGAAATAAGTGTGAAAGTAGTACCTAAATTTATGATATTGTATAATAATTCCAGGTTTGTTGGTTGAATGATATATGTTAGTAAATATAAATTGGAAGTTATTATAATTTGTATTAAGGTTTATGTAGTATTTTAATTCATTAGAACGAAGTGTGTCGCAATGTAAATTTCTATGAATCATCCAGTTTTATGAATATGAATAAATGTGTATGATTTGAAATAACAAGGAACATGCCTAAAAGAAAGAGATGTACAAAACAAGGGTATTTATTGTATTTTGAACCGTTTATTTGAATAAAAAAAGAAAAGATAATTCTTTATAATTCCAAACATAACCCAAGTCCTCTTTTAGATAATTTATGGAAAATTACAATGTTAACGTTTACTTTCGGGAAGAGGTAATTCCAACGCATTAAAATGTAGAAATCTCTAAGTATAAACCGAAGTATTGTAAGTTGTGACAACGATAATAATTGAACTATGAATCAAATATATGTGATTTAAGATAAGTTAGGAAATAAATAATAAGGGAAGAAATATAAATGAAGTAATGGGGAATTGAGAGGATATAGTAATCGAAGAAAGGTAGTTAATAATTAAAAAGGGACAACAAGCTATATTTAATAATGTTAAGTGGAAGTTAAGTAGTAAAACATATTTAATATATTAAAATTAGAAGTAAGGGGTAAATGACATTAAACAACGTTAATGAAATAAGAAGTAAGTTATGTATAAATAATTGAATATTAATAGTTGAACATAAAAGACGTAATAAATAAATATATAGCCTCAAGTACATATTTATGGCAGATGTGAATTATTGAATCTAGTCCATAACTTAGATTAATTAAAAATGACATAGCCATTAATATAGGTTGGAATGCGAGGTTAGTAGTATTACACAGCAAAAGTCTGCTCACCACAATGGGCTACCAGCACTTGTGTATACATTATACTGATATGAGACATATCAGGCTGTAGGATCTGTGGGATTATACATTCACATATTAGTAAAAAGAATATACCTAATTGGGGTTCACCTCCGTTAAAGTGTCAAAGGGCCAAGTAGGGTCGGCTTCAATACTTAAGAGGTATGTGTTAGGTAACCAAGTGGGCATTTCCTTGATTGTATTAGGCAATCTAAATGGATGATGAGAGTAGGCTCCGCACTATGTCAGCAAGGTTAGTACCATATATGTGAGGAGTAGGGCTGTGACATAGGTCGAGAGAGTCATCGATCCTGGGGCGGTCAGTAGAAAGACAAGAGTTACACCTAAACGGACTACACCTCCTAGTAGTATAGATCACGTTTGAGACGTGCACCACCTCATAGTTGCTTGTTAGTTTATTTGTTATTAGGAGGCAAGGCAAGATAACCCTTAGTTGAGGTCTTTTAAGCCAATAAGATAGTCCATGGTCCTGAGTCCTTAATAGTCTATAGAGCTGACTCCATGATTAGTTCGAGGAACGGAGTCTTCAGTATGAAGTGGCCAGATAATTCTTCAAGACATAATAGAATATGGCTAAATAGTTGTAATGTCATTATTAGGCACTAAGGAGAAGATGCTCAGTGTACATCGACAATTTGGTCTAGACATAGATGATGGATACCTGGCGTAGGTGCATAGTTATGGATACCAACCGGGAAAGTATCCTGGTCCAAAGGGGGGCCGTGGTACTTATATATATTCATACATACATACATATATATACACACACACATATATACATATACATATATATACACGTATGTAGTTATTTTATACTTTAGATGGGCGAATGGTATGCATACATGAAGTCAAGACGATAAGTTTAGAAAGTAGACATAACATGTAATGGAAAGCAATCAGTATAAACTAGTGTTATGTATAAAGTATATAATTTACCAATCACCAGAATGTTGTTCTAACTCCCTCCTCATTACAACCCACATGATAGACTTAAATGGATAGGTACTGGTATAATGTGGGAACAGTGAAAGGACACATTTCTTCTGCATGCTTAGCATTGAAAAGGGTACTAGATACCAAAGGTATTAGCCTTGTTCAATAATAATAGGTTTTATTATACTTTACTATTCTGCTTTGATTTTTATCGATAGTGCTCTGATATACTTTTGTTTATTTACAGGTGTTAATCCAAAAAATGGATTAATACCCTGGATTGAGTGTGAAAGCACCAGCTCACAGAGCAATAATATAGCAAATAAATGTAAAAAGAGCAGAAATGGTAAAAAGACAAGAAGATTTTTATAGTGGTTCAGCTGTTAATGAAGCCTACGTCCACTTTATAACTTTCTATTAACTGACTGTTGTTACAAGTTGAATGGATTACAATATGATTGAATCTTCTAAGTTAGATCAAGTCACAAGTACAAGAGTAAACTGGAGAATCACAGTGAACCCCTCGATTACTATTATGTGGGAGGAGAAGAGTGAAGAATAATCTCTGCAGAATTCCAGCAGCCAGCCAGAAGATCCTATTTATGTTGCAGGCAGGATTGTATTTATTGGGCTTAGAGAGCACTTGGGCCAAAGCCGTTTTGCTAGAAGCCTGTACTCAGTGCCATAAAGGAGCTCAAAAGTTCGAAGGTGACTTTAGCTAACCTGATGGATCGCTAGCAATCCATAGGTGATGGATCGCTAGAGATCCATATACTTACTCTATTATTGAGTGATCTCCATTCGGTTGTCTTCGTATCTTCTATTTGAGTGCTTTGTCCAAATATCAAGTCGTTTGGAGTTTGTTTGATCATCCATCTTTATGGGTCATCTAGTCCATAAGAATCATCCATTACTCATCCAAAACTTAACGAAACCAGACGAAACTTTGTAGATACTCTCTCTAGGTCCATTTTAAGTTAGCTGCTTTTGGTCAAACAACTTGAATCGGATGAGTCTTCACTTCTCGAGCTAGATTGTTTGGCATGTTATGAAACTTGGTAAGTATTCTTAGAAGAGGTAGTAAATCATAATGCAATAGGCTTTGACAACTAACGATGCTTCCTTTTGGATCGCCAGCGATCCATCTACTTAGTGGATTTTTGGATTGTTTCTCTTAAGTTCCATTGGCTTGTTCTTTTAGATGCCTTGTTCAAGTTTCAAGTCATTTTGGTTTAGTCTAGATGTTCTAACTACAGTTGAATTTTGCTGGGTTAAAAACCTAGTTAACATTTGCCCCCCAGAGTATGCTTTCTTTGGAAACAAAGTGTGCTCTGGAATAAGACAAGTTTCAGATTACTATTCTATGAATTTTAGTGAATCGTCGGAGTCCATCTCAAGATGTTGTTTTCAATTGACCGACTTCTGATATCCATTCGTTTTTTGATTTCGATCAGAATTTCAATTTCTGGTATTGATGATGCAATCTTTGCTCCATAGTTTACACAAGAGTTTAGGCCGGTAAGTGGGTGCACGACGTAGGTTTGGAGTCGACCTATATAGTTTTAACTTGGCCGACGGTGAAGATAAGTTTTGTCTCGAATGATTGTATACAGTACTAGAGCGAAGTCTTGCTCTTTATATTTAACTGTTTCTATTCGAGGACTCGGTTAAGTTCTTATCACCCTCATGAATTCTAATGCGATGATTTATTCCAAAATCGGATATAGTGGATGATTCAATCATATCGCTCTTCCCGTTTCTGTACTCCAGTAATCCTAAAAAGAAAAGCTTCATGCGTCGCTTCGGATAGCGGCTCCGTTATCGATCGTTGATCGATAATGGGTAAGCGTGGAAGAGATAATTTCAAAGGATGATATGGATTGTTTTTCAAATGTAAGCCAGCTATCTACACTAGATTGTTTATTTGCAGTATTCATGATACTGGACTCTTCTCTTATAGATAACACTCTACATCTGCGCCCCGGTCAACGCTTAGAACTCGGCTGGTCAACATACGCCGACTTTCCTTGGATTTCGGGCATTGGTTATGCGAGGATATTATTTAAAGTAAAACATTCCCAACAGGGTTGAATGCCAAGTTTTATTATTGAAAATGAATTTACGTCATCCAATCTTTAGTCTATTAGAGGGACTTCCACTCCTCCAGAAGCTAGGTCCTTCGCAATTTAGGCTTCGCTTATTATTCCTGACATATTGGGATGATTGATTACAGTTAAATTACATGGCACAGTTGCTCTTGTAGAGTTGTAGTTGAAGTTCGATCAGGCATAGTTTCAATCTTCAAAAACTAGTGCATGACTTGTTCGATTGCGATTATCCTTCCTCTGCGTTTTCGAAATTCAACCTGCACACCAGCCTCTATCTTTGAAGACTATTGGTTTAATTGCACAATTCTGAGCATTGTTTTTTCTCGCTATTGTACCACTTGGGTTCATGTGCAGCTTACTTGTTTACTGTAATTCCATACATGTAAGTAATACTTCTGAGGTCATTGCGGCATTTTCTATTTCATAGCTTTGTTCAGAACTATGAGGTAGCTTGGTTTAGCCAGTTCTATAGCTAATCCCTAATTATGCTCAGTTGAGTTCATTTCAACAAAGTGTTGGTGTATCTGCCCTAGTGCATAGGGCTGCTTTCTCAGAATATTAAGTCTATATGTTTTCGGAAGACTAGGTCTTATGGGCAATACATTCGATTACCTCAGTTTGATTGATATGATACCTCCTATCTCCAGGAACTAGGAACTTTGCTGCTTGATTCCAAGCTCTGATTTTTTAAATGATGTATCTTTCCTGGTTGTAATTGAATTCCTCCTAGTTGACATCATCATCCAATGTCATTCTAGGTATGTGCTGGAAAGACTCGTCACCGTCATCTTTTGCTAGAGTGAATTCTTCCAAGTCCAGTGTTGAGACCCTAATCGTGTATCAGTTTCTATCTCCAGAAACTCATGCGCAGATGACTCAACTCTATGGATTTTTCCTTGATGTTGTGAATCTTCAGATAGAATGAGATGCCAGAAGGTAGGGCTGAAGATTCAATCAAGCTCTTGCTTCAGTTTCTGAAAATAGATGCATCGATAGTTTTATTCTGGGGATTTCTTCCTAGCATCACCAAACTTCGTGCGATGACATATTCCTGCCAGTTGGGACTAAATGATCTAGTCGAACCATAAGTAGGTCATCAATCCTTCTCGTCATTGCCAGACTACGAGCGACAGTTGATTTCTAAACGTTAAATCCTTCATTTCCTTTATTTTATATTTTATTGCCAGAATGCTCTGTTTTGCGATACAGAACTGTTATCTAACCAACCTCATGGTTATTTGTGTTTGAACTTTGCAACATTTATTTCGATCAAGTATCTGTGTGTCTATCGCTGTTCGAGCGGCTAGCTATTTCGAATGCCAGTATTTGGGTATTTGCAAGAGATGGAAAGGCGTGGTACAAATGATTCAATTGCCCTCGGTCTAGCTCTTAATATTCTGGGAATGAGGAAGTTTGGTGATTTTATTTCCAACCTTCCGTGATTGTCTCTGCTTACCTTTAGCCATGCATGCTTTGCTTGGCCGCTGACGTTGTCGTGGAAGTTCTGTTCACATACCAATTCCTGTCTTCGGTATTGGTAACCTAGTTGCTTGGTTTCAAGCACCAATTCCTCAAGGCTGCTTAACTCTTTCTAAGTCAAAATTTGGAAATTTGTTTGTACACCAGCTTTCATCCGTAGAAATTAGCACACCAGCGATTCAACCTTGGGATTTTCTTTTGGCTCTGCCTCATTTCACTTGTAGTAGCTGATTCCTGCTATGTAAGGTCGAACCATCTGATTGACCTATGAAAGGTTATGTCTTTCGGTCGTTGCCTGTCATCAGACAACAGTAGTTTTCTGAAGACAAGGGTAGAAACGTAGTTGAGGACCAACTTCCATCTCCGGAAGCTAGTGCATTGATGGTTCACTACGATGAGTGTTTTTCATCAACCCTGTAGATTAAAGTTTTCATGGCATTTCCGGGGAAATACCGGTACTCAGTGAGCAAAAAGTTTCCTGACATTGTCGGGGCAACACCGGTACTTATGAAATAGAAAGTTTCCCGGCGTTACCGGGGCAACACCGGTACTTAGGAAATAGAAAAATTTCCCAGCGTTGCCAAGGAAACAACGGTACTTAGAAAATGAGAGAAGGTCTTTGCATTGCAGGGGAAAAATCAACACTCAGGAGGTTTGGATCGATTTTCCCCATTGATTCGGCGGTACTTTTAATCCAGTTGGTTACTAGTTTGGGTCTTCGGAAACTAGCACTTCGATGATTGGATTATAGAAGTATTTTCTTAGTGCTGCCTATCTTCGGGCAGTGTTAAAGTCACGTTGATGAGGATTGAATCATTCATCCGATGCTATAGAGCTGAGTAGATTCCTTTTAACCCAATGTGGCTATTTACTCAACGTTGCTTAACTCCGAGATATGCTATGTTCTGGAAGGATGAGATTCCCAGGTGTTTTCGTTGCCTAGCTTTGTTTATAACTGTCAAGTATTACCTTTGGAGATGAAAGGTTATTGCTTAACGAATTCCATAGTTATTCTTATTCATGAAAAATCGAATTTCCTCTAACTGGTTTTTGTTTTGATTTGACGACTACTTGTGGAACCCTTCATTTCCAGGTGCCAACATTCAGGTTCTTATAGAAAATTAGAAGCTGTGGAGCAAGTCATCACATTACACCCGGTACGATTGCACTCATCCATATCTTGGTCATGGATTTGTAGAGTTTGGTAGTGTTTGTCTTGAATTTGGGATGCTTAACCTTAGCTTGTTTCAGGCTATATGCATTATGTTAGGTCAATAGCATTGTTGTGGATATCAACCTTATTCGTTGGTTCCAATCATTGGGAATTAAAAGTTTAGCTGCTCGATTTTGAGTGTTCTCTCCTTGTCGTTGTCTGTCTTCGGATAATAGTTGGTTTTCTGCAAGTAGGAGTCGAGGTGTTTGATCCATTTCTACGAGGCTGATTATTCCAAACGCGACCAAATTCTAGGCCGTGATGAATCTACGATGGTCAGGGGTTGTCCTTCTTCATGTCTTTAGTCTCCGAGCGGTGTTATATTCCCGAAAGACTAGTCACTTCCTCCAAACGAAGGTGGCCTTCGAACTATGTTGGATTCTTGCAAGTTGGGGTTTGAGACCTCAGCCGAGCACTTGCTTTGTCTTTGGAAACTGGTGCGTCGATGATTTGATTCTAGAAATGCATTTTGTCGTCATCTATCTCTGGATGACGGTAAGTTCCTCCTTTTATCGCCTATTTCTGGGTGATGCTGAATTTCAAGGAGTTCGAGTTTCTTGTCAATATGACGGTCTGGAGTTATCGATGTTGTCGGGGCAATATCGATGTCTAGAAGGTTGGACCAGTTTCCTTTCAATTCTGCAGTCGTTCAGCATATTATACAACTTAGCTCTGTTGCGATTGCCGAAATCCTTTGTTCGGCATAATAGAACCATGAAGTGATTTTTTATCATGACCAAGTGTTGCTATGTTATGTTCTCCCCAGTCCACGAGGTTGATTACTCTGAATAATTGATGCGAGACTTAATATTCTGGGCGGCTCTCTAGATGCCCCCAGTCAAAGTCCCGTCGTAGCTCCTATCTCTAAGAACTCGTTACTTGAATGTCTTAACCTTAGATATTTTGTATATTAACTTTGGTCAAGAACGGAATTGTTTGTCAGGCTCTAAGTTTGAGAACTCTGTGACACTGCCGGGGTGATGTTAGTTCATTTGGATAGCGGGACGGATCCCTGTTAATCCTGTAATGAACAAGTTTCCCAGTATTGTCGGAACAACACCGGTACTTAGAGAATTTTAATGGTTCGTTGATGATACCGGAGTGACATCAAGCAGTGTTTGCATGGCTTATCAAATGCGTGGCTTATGAAATGCGTGGCTTTTGAGAGTGTGCGGCTTACAAAATGCGTGGCTTTTGAGAGTGTGCGGCTTACGAAATGCGTGGTTTTTGAGAGTGTGCGACTTACGAAATGCGCAACTTTTGGGATCGACATGACCCGTCGATCCGGAATGGTTTGGAACTTCTGGACATTGCCAATCTTTGCGTAATGTGAGGATTTCATGCTTCAAGAGCATGGTTCCATGGTTCAAGAGGTAATGCATGGCTTATGGGTGGTACCGCTTATGAGATTACGCGGTTTATGGGAGTGTGCGGCTTATGGGATGGATACGACCCGTCGGTCCGGAACGATTTGTAACTTCTCGATGTTGCCAGCCTTTAGGTAACATGAGGAGTTTGTGCTTCGAGAGCATGGTTTCACGGCTCAAGAAGTGATGCGCGGCTTATGGGTGGTGCGACTTATGAGAGTGCGTAGCTTATTGGAGTGCGTGGCTTATGGGATCGATATGACCCATCGATCCGGAATGGTTTGGAACTTCTCAATGTTGCCAATCTTCGGGTAACATGAGTAGTTCATGCTTCGAGAGCATGGTTCCACGGCTCAAGAAGTGATGCGTGGCTTATGGGTGGCGCGACTTATGAGAGTGCGCGACTTATGAGAATGCACGACTTATAGGATCGATACGGCCTGTCGATCCGAAACTGTTTAGAACTTCTCGACGTTGTCAATCTTCAAGTAACATGAGGAGTTCATGCTTCGGGAGCATGGTTCCATGGCTTAAGAAGTAATGCGCGGCTTATGGGTGGCGTGGTTTATGAGAGTGCACGGCTTATGGGAGTGCGTGGATTATGGTATTGATACAACCCGTCGATCTAGAATTGTTTGGAACTTCTCAACGTTGCCAATCTTCAGATAATGTGAGGAGATCATGCTTCGAGATCATGGTTCCATGGCTCAAGAAGTGATGCGCGGCTTATGGATGGCACGACTTATGAGAGTGTGCGACTTATGGGAGTGCATGGATTATTGGATCGATACAACCCGCCAATCCGGAATGGTTTGGAACTTCTCAACACTACCAATATTTGGGTAATGTGAGGAGTTCATGCTTCGAGAGCTTCGTTTCATGGCTCCAAAAGTGATGCACGGCTTATGGGATCGATATGACCCATCGATCCGGAACGTTTTGGAACTTCTCGATGTTGCCAATCTTCAATTAACATGAGGAGTTTATGCTTCGAGAGCATGGTTCCATAGCTCAAGAAGTGATGCACGGCTTATAGGTGGCACGGCTTATGAGAGTGCACGGCTTATGGGAGTGCGCGGCTTATGGGAGTGCGCGGCTTATGGGATCGATACGACCCATCGATCCGGAACGATTTGGAATTTCTCGACGTTGCCAATCTTCGGGCATCGTGAGGAGTTCACGCTTTGACAGCGTGGTTCCACGACTCAAGAAGTGATGCACGACTTATGGGTGGCGTGGCTTATGAGATGCATGTAATGGTTTGTGGATCGAGTAACTATGGCTTCGGCGATCCTTCTGTGTTTCGGGAAGATGTGCAAGACCAAACAGATTAGGTTGCTTGGAGGAGAGATCTATAGCCGACCGCATCGAGATGGTTATAAAGAAAGAGCTTGTGGGAGTTCAAGGCAAGACTCTTAGTATTTGGTCCAAACTGGCTTTAGAGAATTGGTCTTCAACTGGCAAACAGTCTAAGAGGAAAATGAACTGGTCACAAATGGTGGAAAAGGAGGAGTTGGAAAGAAGTAAGCAAGTATTATGCTTCAATTTCTTTTGTTGCACTAACTAGGTCATTAAGTCCGTAGTTGTCAAAATGCCAGAATTTTTGATCGGGCGTAACAGAACTGTTGTTTGATTAGTCTTGGATTTCCTTGTAGCTATTCAAGTATGTATGGTGCCTCAATGCCACAGGGTTGTTTATGTGCTTAAACTGTATCTGGGGGTTCTTCATAACCTGTTTGGTTGCACATGGTATAGTGGATGCAATTGTGTCTTCTAGATGATTAAAGCATGGGAAAGCCTCAATCTTCAAAGACTTATATATCAAGGATTTGAGATACTTGGTTCTCCTAGATGCCGAATCTTGGCTTGATTCGAGTCGGCCTCTGATTGATCACAAGGTCGGTTCAGTTTTGGCTTAGTTTCTTTGAGCGGCTTTGAAGCTCTGGAATTCAGCACTACTTATCTCACTGGTCATTGGAAGTGATTCTATTAATTTTATGGAGTGAATGATGTGATTATCGATTCGTGGCCCCGGACCATGACTTCACTGACTTCGGGCAGTTCTAGATGAGATGACCGTTGATCTTTTAGTTGGCCTTCGTGATGCTTTAGTTTATGAATGATTTTTGGATCAAATGACTGCTGATCTACCGGTTCACCTTCACGACACTTTAATTCATGAAGGACCTTCATGACGCTTTAGTTCATGAAGGAGTTTTTGTGGTTGGATGTCCGACGACCAGATGGCCTTGGAACGATAGTTTATCGATTCCGAGAGTAATTTTGGTCGGATGTCCAGCGACCAGATGGCCCTGGAGCGATTATTCATCGACTCCAAGAAGAGTTTTGGGTCGTGAGTCCGAAGGCCTGGCAGTCTTAAAGCGATGATTCATCGACTTCAAGAGGAATTTTGGTCATATTTCCGACGAACAGACGGCCTTGGAGCGACAATTCATCGACTCCAAGAAGAGGTTTGGGTCGTGTGTCTAACAGCGTGACGGTCTTAAAGCGATGGTTCATCGACTTCAAGTGAAATTTTGGTTGGATGTCTGGTAACCAGACGGCCTTGGAAAGATAATTCATCGACTCCAAGAAGAGTTCTGGGTCGTGTGTTTGACGACATGACGGTATTAAACGATGATTCATCGACTTCAAGAGGAAATTTTGGGATTCGGCTCGCGGAAACACAGTTTTACCGGTTCCTGGAGACTAAGGGTTGGATCTGTTTGTTCGTCGATCCTTTGGACAAGCCTTCTCGACACTACCAGTGCAACGCTAGTTCTCAGAAGGGGGATCGACATGAGTCGTCGAGGGCATAGAAGCATTTCTTTCGCCGTGCTGTCTGCAATGCCCCCAGTGTCTCGATACGGCTCATTTGGAAAAGGAAAGCAGACAAGGATAGATGAGAAGGCATCATTTTAGGTTGCTACCCCATTCCTTAATAACTAGCTAGCCAGAGTGTTATTTGATAACCATCCTTTCGTTTGATTTTGTCAGTTAGCCGGGGCGCTTTTCTACTAGGTCTTAGTCGCCTTGCTTGGGTAGAAGGTCCCTGAGGTCCTGTAGCTCCTTCACTGTTTGGTATATTCTTTGGAAATTTGTCGGGTTTGTCTTCTGCTAATTGCACTACCTCTAGTCTCTAGAACTGGTTTTCCTTCCCATAGAATTCCTCCAGGGTAGTAGGTTGTTTCATCCTTTAATGATTCCTGAGGACCTTGCAGTAGACTACATCTGTCACCCTCACTTCGTCCATATGCTAGTCATACCTGTAAAGAAGCAATTTCGAATCAGTTATACAGTTGTAGGAAGGTATATTTGGCATGATAAACTTCTTTGGATATTCTTCATGTTGAACGGCTTCGGTGAATGGGTTTCGATTGGAGAAGTTGCTTTAGTCATTGTCATTCCAGTCCGTTTTCAAGTTACGGCTGTTTATAATGCTTGAAAATGATATATGCATGATTGTCCTATGCTTGAATGATTGGAAATGCCGATTGAATGGCTAATCACTTGGGATGGGGTCATAGATCAGTGATGATCCTTAAAAAATTTCAAAATAGGTGAGATCGGTCTAGGGTGACAAGGAAGGCCCCATAAGGTTGCATTTCAAATTTCAAGGCATTTGGAGTTCGCATATTCGAGTTATGTGCAAAAGAAGATGGATCGGTGGTATTTTGCTTGGAGTCCGACCCGGGGAAATTTGCCATTTGCTTGGACTCAGCACATGGTTCGCTTGGAGTCACAAAATTTGAAGTGCTGGATTGGCGACGAATAGTGCTTGGAGTCATTTGCATGTTTGCTTGGAGAAAATCTTGGTTTTACCCGAGTGTAATTTCAGGTCAGAATTTCTTAGATTTGCTTCGAGTCAAATGGGTGATTACCCGAGTTCAACTTCGAGTCAGGACTTCCAGAATCTTCTTCGAGTCGAATAGACGGTTACCCGAGTTCAACTTCGAGTCAACCTTGACTGTCTTGACGATTTTTGATGATTTATGATGACGACCATTCATGATTCGATGATGGGAGCTCCATGATGGGATTGGAAGCTGGTCAATTGGGAGTGGTCACAATATACCATAGGAGCTCGGCCTTTGTAACCGATCCCGGTTTATGTCATATCTTCTTGTTTCTCCTGCCTCTTGGAGTACCGTTTTAGTAGCAGTTCCTCGTCCATTGCTTGGCACTGTGCTGCGGCATGGATTTTAGAGCTTCTTCTAGCATTTTGCACGCTAGCATTTTCATCTAATTTGTCTTCCTCAAATTGTTTGTCATCTTCAGAGCCGAAGAGAAACATCATTATACCTCCCCATGGGGTTTTCACCCCTAAGTTTGGGTTTGTAGCAGGTGCTTTTGCAGTGGGTAGAGTGTTAACATTTTCTTCCATCATGATTTTTCGAGCTCCGCACACTACTTCTATTTGCTTTTTCCTTCTATTTCTTCCGTTCAAGCCAGAAACAGAAGAACGCTCTTGCTTTGTAGCAGCCACGGCTTCAAGCACCGTTCTGGGATTAGTTAATGGTCGGAGCGCTAAGAGAGCGTCTATCTTTTCCATAAGAGCCTTTTGGCTGTTCACCCTTTTCTGGTTAATTTCATCAACCATTTTGTTCAATTCACCCTTAGTCACAACTTCATGCTCTATAAAGGATCCTGGAACCTGATCTCCGGAGTTAGCTCCTAACAGCGGGTCGTTGGGGTTGTTGACCTCAACTTGTTGAGGGTTTGTTTCTGCTCCGGCAATAGTAGCTCCTATGATCTTTCGAAGGTAGTTCTCTTTCTTCCTGGTGCCATTGATTCTCAACAGCAAATCTTCTAAGTAGAGATTGAGGATCAAATTTCTGGACTTGACTTATCTGATCCAAAGTAGATAGCTATATCTAAGCCTAAGTTGGGTTCTTAGTGAAAACACCAAAATTTTAACATAAAAAAATGGATCAGTACTCTAAATTAAGTGTGAAAGCACCAACCCTGTTGTATATTGGTTATCACATAACCATCACACTTAATTATAAATGCTATTAATGATCGTGTGCATATTCCATGCTAACCCGCGCTATTGTCGCGTTTAATTCCTACTTAGTCATCGCGTTGGATTCTAATATAGTCATCGTGAATTATCCGTTTGGATGCCTTATAGTGCTTTGTAATCTATTTCATTTTTAGTGCTTGAACATTTCACCTTCATGTGCCTTAAATGCATGCCACTTGGCCCACCTTATTTATTAGCATGCGCGTGTACCCATAATTTCATATTTTGTGTAATATTCTTTCGTGTGCTAATGTATTTATATTTGCCTTCATAAGCTATTTGTTAGTTCGAATGGAGCCCGCTTGCCTTCATGCTCCATTCATTCTGCTGTACAATGTTAAGCCTTCGCGATTAAATAATTTATACCCATCACATTCAATTATTTGCATGAGTTCCAAGCTTTCACGTATTATAAGTTTCGTGTGCTTATAACTAGGCTAATCATGCATACATTTATAATTAATTACCTCACCTTCAAGTGAATAAGCCTTCGCGTGTTGCATTTAGTGCCACAGGCCACGTGTTTATATACATATTATTATTCTATTTGCTATTGCTTGCCATCTTTGCTTTGATTCATCGCGTCGTGTGCAATTATATTTATGTGGTCAACGCATTTAATGATTACTTCATGTGCATGCTTTATAAGATGATGTGGCGTGTGTGTGTATTTTCATATACCGTGTGCAAAGTTATTCAAGTCATCATGTCTAATTATTTCTTCACTAGTGTGAACCCGTGCTTCGCACACGGTGTTGATTTATAATTTTTTTCAATTATCGATCATCGTTCTTTTTTTTTTTGAAATTATTATTGTGATGAAATAAGTTGAATATTGCATTTGATTATTTTTCTGGAATACCATTCTAAATTTTAATTTTTTTAAGATGTCAATATTTAAATTGGTTGAAAATTTTGTCATTTTAAGTTTAAAATTTCCATAACAGAAATGGGTGTTTTAAGATAAACTGTTTCAACATCTACAATCTCATTGTCATGTCCAAGCACTAAGAGCAAAATTACTCAAAAAGGAAGAAAATTACCTGCTTATTTTTAGGTCAATCGCCTTTATCATGCTCAATGCTATACTTTTTTCTAAGATTAGTTGGTAATGTTCATCACAATTGCTACTCGTAACAATGATGATATACACGTGAGAGCAAAAATGCAACTATTAAGAACAAAATAGTCCCATCTTACTATTGTATGTCCAATGCATTATAAAGATGATGCTAACTCTAATTATATATTCAGTAAAAATAAACTAACAACATGACCATGTATCAAATTAACTTTTTTTCAATATTTACATCTTTCTCTATACTTACACTCATGAAACTTGACCATATTCATTTGTATTTCTTTTCTTGTACATAAGCAACTTAAGCAATACGAACAATCAATGTAAAAGAAATCTATTAACATGATGCTCCAGTCCTTGCTCCATGGACGATGACTATCCCTATCATCTTCCTGCAAAAAAAAAAAAATAAGCAACTATAATCAAGTTAAACAGAAAAGAAACGTGGAACTCCAAAAGAACCATGAAGCTGTTACAGCTATAGCATGATAATATCCTATATGAACTGAAACAGATGAAAGTGACACAAAAATGTACTCGGAGTATATAATGTTATTCGTAAGATAGAATGAGCATATGAAAAAATGATCATATTAGATGGCTTGAAATTAGTTGATCCCCATAAAAGTAGTTAAAATTAGTTGCAAACTCATAGCCAGAACACTTTCCATTATGAAGATCATAATGTATGAAATTGTTGCTCTATTACTTCATGACTACCAATCGTCCATAATTCAGAGCAAGAAAATCATAAAACATGTAGGGATAAAGTATGAAGCCATGGTTATTTAACATTTTAAAAGAATCCCCCATAAATCCAATGCTTTGAATTTTAAATACTGTATGAGTTACTAAATTAAAACATTGCTTAGATCTGATGCTTCATTAATCAATATAAATTGTAGAAAATAATTTAGAATAAATGTGAGATCGATGCTATAAAGTAAGCTAAATATTTCATGTAGAGAAAACTCATGCAAAAAAAGAAGGGGTATGGAGGCAAATAAAAATAATGTTTTTGTTATATAATTTTAAAACTTATATTAGTGATTGCATTGTTAAAAGTTTTAGTTTTTAAATTTGAGTATGTCGACATATTATATATTTTATTCCACTTCAGAGTAGTATTTTCCTTTAAAGCATACATAGAAAAATAATTGTTGTTAAGACATAAATTTTCATCTGGACTACAATGTTATGTTTAATAGAAAAATTGATGAAATTATGTTACATAAATCGGTGCTTTTTATGTAATAGTTAACATTTCAAATGCAAGTGAAAAGTTATATTCCTTTATGTTTTCTAAGTGATCTTCAGATCATCTGGGATGGCTTCTAAGATTATATAACGGTCTTTCAAAATGTAAAAGAATTACGTCAAAAACAACATCATTTATATTTTTGGTATGTTACAAATTGGTTCATAAATTCATCTAAAATACAAACACATAGGCTATGAGATAGGAATATAAGTTAAAACTTGTAAACTATTCTATATGTGCAAATGAAGGTACAGACTGTGCAAATATAGCTTTAACCTTTTCCTTTAGCTGTTATCTCTGCTCCAATATTGATTTGTTAATATCAAGGCTGAACATATATCGAGTGTTTGCGTATAATAAATAGCCATCCTAAGAGTTTGATTTTAACTTCCATTATATATGTCAACCTAGAAAAATTTGCTAACCATAAATTGCTAACGTCTCTGATAGTCTTCTTATCTTCTAATTAATCAGAACTTCATCACCTATTATATGCAAGCATATAATCTCAGAATCTTATTGTAAGCACCAAAATATAACCTGTAGATTATGATTATGATTCAGTTAAGTTTGTGTAGTTACCTTTAGAGAACTTCATTATGCCTTCCTATTTTTGCACCAGCACGTTGGTCGTAGCCTATAAAAATAGAAAACATGGATCGATATTATAAGAGAAAATTTTCCTTTAGTTTGATTGTTTGATAATATTATAGAAAAATATAACTTTTCCAGGTGGAAGAGGAAAAATAATTGAAGCCCTAATGCTTCTCATTTTATTCTCAATTTGTAAAAAAAATTATTACTTTATTATTTTTTGACAACTCTAATACTCTTTAGTAATAACCAAGCTTCTTCAGTATTGACAGTATTCTCTGAGAAAATGATGAGCCAAAATTTATGATTTTTTTTAGTTCATTTAACTCCTTTTAGATTTCATTGTATATTAAACGTATCTAGTTTCATGAATGAACAATCAGTATGATACTTTGGTTGTTCGACCAAAATTAAAGGATGTTGAAAAACGAATGGAAAAATGAATAGAATAAGTCATTTTAAGTGAAGTATTTTTATGTGGGTTGAATTGTGGAAATGATCTTAACTTGAGATGAACTCATTAATAGAGGCCAGAAATAAATTGAAAGAATGAGCATGGCAGCATATTTGTATCATGCATAAAATTTCAATATAACAGACTTAGTATTCAATTGAATAGGAGGGGTTTGAGGTAGCAGTTACAGCCCAATAGCAAGAGTGGTTTTACTCATGAAAGAAGTATAAGCTAATTGGTAATTGATTAAACATATCTGAATAATATCTATTTCAATTAACAAACTGTTAGAGAATTTGTGAGTGGACACAAAAAGGACTATTGAAGTGCATTTTGTTTGGGAAAAGAAAAAATGAAATCAAAGTGGTATACGCTACCGTGCAGAGGAAATGCATGGTGAACCTTTCATTCTTCTTATGTGAGTCAAAACTGAATATTCCTGAAATCATGAATCCATGATCAGAAACTGCAATGCGCAGAAATATTATTCTAGGTGCATAGGTTGCTACGGTATATAATATATTGTCAAATTATATTTGTCAACATGGTCAAAATATATATGGGCCCGTTTACAACTAAGTACATATGGTACAATATACAACCATTTCAGCAAAACATAGAAAATATACATAGTTAAGGATAGTAATATATATATTTTCTTCAATCCTAGTTAAGAAATATTCTGTCCAACAGTTCAATAGTTGTTACTATATATAAATCCAAGTTATGTGTGTGTATTGTGCGGAACAGTCAAAATATTTAAAGAGATGCTAAAGAAAATAGTACTTTGGTGTAAGGAAATAGTATTTTTATCATTTTGATATGCACAATATTATTGCACTACGTACAGAGCGCAATAAAAGCTACCACAGTAAGCTTCCCTAAGCTAGTAGTAAATACAAACAGTGCAAAACAATTGTAACCTGACCCGTGGACAAATGTTGTCAGTACATGACGCAAAACAGTATGAACCCAGTCCAACAGTATATTTTCAAAAATTAGTGTTTGCTGGTTTTACTGACCGAAGACAACTAAAAACAGCATAGCATTTGGTTAAATTTCAGATGGAAGCTGATCGTTGACTTTATTTCGTCAATCTTCCCAACATTTGTCCAAATTAGCAAGAGTGACATGGAAAAATGAAAAAGGTGTCAATGATCAGTAGTGAACAATCTTCCAAGTATTGCTATATAAACAATATGTATGGAATAATAGAATAAGAACTTGAACGCAAACCCAAAGTAAGTAGTGGAATAGTTAATTGTATACCTTTGTAATAGCAGTATACATGTCCAGTTGTTGACATCGAATGTGGTTAAACATCTTCTACGACTCCATGGTTAAGCTTACTACATTGAAAGAAGATAGGAGGTTAAAAAAAAATTGGAAACAGTTTATATTTAAGTTATTTTTTAAATTTAAGAAAGAGGAAGCAGTTTTTAAGGTATGCATATAAGTAAATTTATAAAGAAAAAACCAAGGTAGGCACGCAACAGTAAGATAGAATTTAAACAATATCAGTGCGTAAACATAGGCTGTTGAAAAATTAATTGTCAAGAAAAATACGGTGATATAGTTTCAGGGAAAAGTAATAATCTTTTAATCCATGAAAAAGCAATCAATATTACTAATCATTTACCTTATTTAAGTCTGTATAATTATAACAGCATCCCTAAACCCAATTTTTTAAGTAAAAAATGTTAAAAATATAAGTAGAATATAATAAATGGACAGTCTTTAAAAAAGCAAATCCATGACCTTGTTATCTAACATGTCACCAATAAGTAATAGACTCCATGATTACTATATTCGTCGATAGCTGCTGTGTACATGAAACAATTGATATGTCTCCAAAAAGAAATGCCTCATTTCAGAGTTTTGAAAATGTGTTTATTGTAGTTAAAAAAGTTAATTTCATTGTTAACCAAAATAATTTAAGCTCTAACCAACACACCTTGCATTAACAGTCTGGATAACCAACTGTAAACAGAAATACAGGTAAAATCAAAATACACCATATGAAAATCAAATTGTAGTTTGGCAATTTAAAGTAATTTCTTCCACATTAAATCAAAAGTACCTTTTAAAAGTTTATTGTTTCTATGTACTCAAACGAAGTTTTTTTGTTTTGTTTTGTTTTTGGAACATAAAGAAAAAGTAACTTGTTATTAGGTATTAAAATGACTGTAAATTTCCCAAGTTTCAAAAATCTATAGGAATTATTGTTTACTTTGAACGCACTGACTGTATGAATGAGAATATGAAAGCAATGTATGGTAGGGATTATGTTTTACAGATATATCTCCAAATGACATGGGAAAAATAACTCATTTGTTTAAAGCATTAATGCTTACTTCATTAATAGCAAAAATATATTGCTAAGAAAGGAGTTTTAGTCAAGTTCATCAAATTTTGAATAAAATAAATAATATAAGGAAGCAGAATCCTTTGAAAACATATGAATATGAAATACAACAACTGCAAATTACAAAAAATACAACAGTTGATAATATTTAATACAAACATGCTTGAAATACCAAAAACCCTGAAAAAGGATTTTTTTTCTATTCTCTAACAGTGCAAATTAAATTAAATTAGGTAAACTACAATCCAAATTTTTAAAAATATTGTCAAACATAGTGTGAGAAATAACAGGAGCAGAATTATAAAATAAATTATTCTGCTGGTCAGTTACACATATTTGACAATTCTGTGAAATTTAAACCATATTTCATATATAGTTTTATCTCACATAAAATTCAATAACATATAAAAACACATTGCATTTGAAACATGGAACTGAATGAAGTTTGATTTTTATTTTCGGATTTTTGTGATGAGTAGAATAACCACCAGCAAAATTAGGCATAGAGCATAGTTTTTGTTTAGTTGCTAACAAAACAGACTCAACATGAAATAAAAACAAAAGTATTGACATGCCTAGCAATAGACATATGCAGAAAATTGTTGAATGCAACTGTTTTAATTACAAATAAAACTTACATGTTGCAAAATACAACAGTTTATATAATAGCCTTGACTTATATAAAAATCAGTAGCATCAGGCACATCTAGTAGAAAAAAAATTATAATGTGTTTATAATGGAACACTAGAATGAAAATATTGATGCCTAGCTTATATTTTCAGTAGCATCAGTCAGAAATTTTTTTCCCAGAATCACCAAAAATGTTGAAATGTTACCAAACAGCAACCACATAACAAAAAATAGAAAAAAGAGAAATTGATACCATTAACTGCACACAAAACTGTTCGGATGTGGCACACGGGATTTTATTTGAGCCAAGGCAGAATAGAAAAGATAATTGTAGAAATTTGTCACTCCCTATAAATATGTCGATGTCAAATTTACAACATATAAATTATAAAAAATCTTGTTTTTAGTATATTAATTGTCCAACACAAATTTTAGCTTAGCGTAAATATATCTTTTAGATAACAAAGAAATCTAGTTCCAAATGTTTGTCACATTTCAGATTGGTTATTATATATAGTACAATACACTGTAAAATTAATAAACTGTAAAATTACATGTTGTATGCTTGAAAGACCTCTAAATTAGGTAATATTAGGAGCAAATATTATAAAATTCTAGGTTTCAAAATTCAAGGCCGAACTATTTAGAACGAAAACAGCTACTTGAAAGCTACAGTAATAGAAGTTCAAATGTCAAAACCTACAAATTTAACGGTATTAAAAGGCAATTTTCATATAGTTTGAAGTGCATTTTTTTAGTTTGGGAAAAAATTAAAAAAAGCTTCGAAATTTAGCTAAAATGAAATTTCAAAGCTTTCAAAAGCAATAAACTACATTCAAAACAACCAAAACCATAAAGTCCAAAATTACATCATTTATGTTAAAAAAAATTCGAGCCAAGTAAAACATTAAACAAACAGAAAGCAGAAGCGAGTAAACCAAGGCAGACTCCAAATTAATCAGATCTGAAGTAATGCAGGTCGAAGAACAATGATTCAATAATTTCAAATACCGTATTATTAAAAAATGATTCCACAATTCAAATACCATATTTTTAAACTACAAAACAAATAGATCTACAAAATCAGTTGTGAATAAATTATCCCTCACACAACATGGAACAGAAAGCAGTAGTGAATAAATTAGGGCATAGAAAATGTCAAAGAATGAACGCAAAGGGGATTACCTGGAACTAAGGGCGATGAGTGAATTAATCAGACCTGATGCAAGACAGCAAATTATTGATGGAAATAGATAGGGGATGCAAATAATTGAGAAATTTGAAGCGTGATATGCAGAAGGGTGTAGAAATTACCTATGCTTGGAGGACGATGCGCGGTGGAAGATTATAAGGGAAGAAGTATTTTACAGGCGATGCATATACAATATGAAGGAGAGTGGCGGTTTTTGAGTTGCGCGACTTTCAATTGTCACAGCCGTTGCCATTATATTGCAAGATTAGGTCTTAGGGAAGAGGAAAACGGAATTAATGTACAGGTGCAAACAACAATCAGCAAGCGTAGGTGGGTAATTAGGGTCTTGTGATGATTATGGTTAGGAGAGAAGGAGAAGAGAAGAAGGCGAATTTTGTTTTTCTCAGATAAAATGAATGGGGAGGGTAAGAAGCGGATGGGTAGGTACCAATGTAACAAAGTAAAATAAGCGACTGTTCATTGCATAAAAAAATGGAGTTGGCTGCCCTTGAAACCAAGCTAATAATATAATAGTATACATATAAATTCGAAGTCTCTTGAGTTGCCAAAATTAAATGGGGGCTTGTGTGCTCTTAAAATTGAACTCACTAATAATATAATAGTATAGATACATATAAATTCGAAGACTCTTGAGTTGCCAAAATTAAATGGGGGCTTGTGTGCTCTTAAAATTGAACTCACTAATAATATAATAGTATAGATGTGCCTGTTTTATAAGGCATCGCGAATCGTATTTGCATGCATTCAATCTTAGCCGTCGCCTTTAATTAGTGAGTCAGGAAAAATGCCAACAGTAGGCCTTCGTGCGTGTGTATATATAACCTTTTTTTACGTCTTGAAATATTTATTTCATGCCGCCGCCTGTTATCTTTTGTTTTGATTTGATTAGTGCAAACAAGCTGATATGATACTATGGGTAACAAAATGAGCAGAAGGTCATTAGAGGAGAAGAAAGAATGCAGGAAAGAAGAATACTAGAAATATTGTTTTCTGTTACCCAAATATTGTTTCTACAGTAGCATATATAGCCAGCCGCTAACAAACTTTCCTAGGTGGTCATATACGGTTACGCAACTTGCAGCAAAAAAAATACAAAAGAAATATTTCTAACAACTTTTCTTACGTGGCCATTACAGGGACCATCCTATATAACAACTTTGCAGAAAAAGGAATAACCAAAATAACAACTTGCAGAAAAAGAAATGCAGGTGTAGTGTTGTGCGTATCAGTGCCTACCCCTTCAAGATCGACCTTGTCCTCAAGGTCATGGCAATAAGGAGCTGGTGGTAATGGCGACTGATGGTGGTTCTGGATCGTTTTCTGGAATGTCATCGTCCGAATGGATTTCAGGAAGGATCAACAAGATGTGGGTGGGTTTGCAACGATGGCCAAAGTAGTATTTTTCATCGCAATTGAAACATAAACCCTGTTGTTTTCGTTCATGCATTTCTGATTGGGAGAGTTGTTTGATAGGAATACTGGGTTTGGAGGGTTGCATGGAAGGTGTTTGTGGAATTGTCTGAGAGGTTTGCTGGTTGTCTGTTGGTTTCTGGAAGTGAGAATTGGTATATTCACTGTATATTGGTTTGGGAGGGTCAGTGTACTTACGTTCGATGAGTTTAGCGCCTTCTATTGCATCGGAGATGGTGGTGGGTTTGAGGATGTGGAGTTCGTTTTGTATGTGTGTTTTGAGGCCGGAAATGAAACATTGGAGTATGGATTCATTGGAAAGTGTAGTAATACGGTTGGAAAGGTTTTCAAAGGTAGCTTGGTAATTTTCGACGGTGGTTATTTGTTTGAGTTTGAACAAGGTGGCTTGTGGATTGAGAAATGTAGGTGGTCCGAAGCGTTGTTCGATTGCTTTTGTTAGCGCCGACCAAGTGGAGATTTGGTTGTTACGATGCAGATCCATTGGAACCATGAAAGTGCTTGGTCTTGCATATGGAAGCTTGCAAGATCAACTCGTTGATCTTCCGGTGTGGAGTAATAAGCGAAAAACCGATCCGCTTGAAATATCCAATCGTGTGGGTTGGATCCATTAAACAAGGTTAAGGAGCATTTGGGTGTTCGGGTTTGTGTTGGGGTGGATAATATTGGTGGTTGTTGATTGTTGGGTGGGGGGTGATATGTGGTTGATGTTTGGTGAGTTGGAGATGGGATTGGTTGGTTATCTAGTTTCCGGTGGAGATCGGCCATTTGCTTGGTGAGGTCTTGGAGTGCTGTTTAATGTCGATATTGTCGGCGGTTAGGGTTTCTAGCATGGCGCTGTGTGTGGTTTGGTTGGTTTGGATGATATCTATGGCGTTTTGGTGGTGGTTTAGTTATTGGAAGGCGTCATCTATTCGGGTCATTTTGATAGGGATAGTTTGGATATTGGGGAAGAGGAGGAGGGGAGATCAAGTGGTGAAAGCACCAAAATGATATGATACTATGGGTAACAGAATGAGCAGAAGGTCATTAGAGGAGAAGAAAGAATGCAGGAAAGAAGAATGCTAGAAATATTGTTTCTACAGTAGCATATATAGCCAGCTGCTAACAAACTTTCCTAGGTGGCCATATACGGTTACGCAACTTGCAGCAAAAGAAATACAAAAGAAATATTTCTAACAACTTTTCTTACGTGGCCATTACAGGGACCATCCTATATAACAACTTTGCAGAAAAAGGAATAACCAAAATAACAACTTGTAGAAAAAGAAATGCAGGTGTAGTGTTGTGCGTATCACAAGCCTTCATATATATATATATATATATATATATATATATTTATTTATTTATTTCAGTGCTATATAATGCATGCATGCAAGCCATTGCTATAAGTTCATTATTAGAAGCCCTCTCTATAAGTTCATTATTATAAGCCGTCACTATAAGTTCATGTTTGTATTTTACTTTAATAGGTTGAAATGCTGGGTTCCCGTGTGATGCCCACTTTTCTATTCTAGCTTCGAGACATAATTTTTCTTGACCTAGTGCAAAGTTTAGCCTTGTGGGTTAGTTTAAGTTGGTTAAAATGGTTCAATGGTAGTTTTGTAATTAAATTAAAAATTGATTCATTAACCTCTTAAATTATCACTTTTCACCTAACACCTTTTGGTGTTGAATTTCTATTAGCTAATCTTCTTATCTTTTCAGTTTTATTTCAGAAAATATTAAATATCCAAATTAATTAATTAGTTAATTAATTTCTCTAAATTAACTAGTGCTTTCCTTCACCAATAATTCATATAAAATAGAAAATTGATGGGAAAATCCTAAAAATTTACGAAAAACTTTTTTTTATCATATTTTAGCTCATATCAAAATTTTAGGTCAAAATAATTAATCATGATATTTTTAATAATTAATTAATCATTTTTCCCAACTTAGGAAATTCATAAAATAGTCATTTTGACTCCAAAACTCGTGGAATTAAAATATCATCTCTATCTTACCATTAAGTACATCATGTTAAAAGTTTATGGCATTTGGATCTGATTAGACCATGTTTCACCCTAAACAAGCCCTAGTTTACCTTAATTAATTCTAAGTATTAATTTTAAATTATAATTGATTATCCAAACACTTCAAATATCATGCAAACATTCAATCATAGAAAATTCTAAATTATAACATGTTAGGGAAGGTTTTAGAGAAAGATTTTACTCACCTAGCTTAAGAAATCTTCCCTTTTCTTTAAGTTTAAGTGTTTTTGATCTTTTAGCTTTGAAATCCTCTTCTTCTTCTTTGGAAGGTGTTGGCCTTGCTTCGAGTCCTTAGAAATTTTTGTTTTATGCAATGGAAATGGAACTAAAGATGGAATGATGGGGTAGGGCCAAGGAATATGGGTTAGTGTTTTTGGGTCTTACAAACTATTCTCCTTACTTAAATCATTCGCATTAAAATTTAAATTATTCTCTTTCATTAATCAAGGCCAACCAAAAGATTTCTATTTGCCTTTGGTCCATCCAGTTAAGTTTTTAAGGTGACCATCACTTAATTAATTAAATTTTCCTTGGATAATTCTTGCAATTAAATCACTTTAATAATTTAAATAATAATGTCTTCATATTATTAGTTTAACTTTTTTAATTTTTTTAATTTCTCATATTAATGTCCCTCCAAAATACGGGGTATTGCACCTGGGCAATTGGATGGTAGAACTGTGATTAACACGATGACTTAAGAACCTCATACAATAGAAAAGAGCTGGAATGTGATGGAACAATTTGGAAGTTCGTTGAAACACATACCATAAGGAAGTTTTTTTGCTATTGAAGTTGGAGCTTTGGAAAAATAACCGAAGATGATGATGATATTGTTTTTCTAAATAGAGACGCTGATAGGGTGAAAGCATCGAAGCTTGGCCCCATGGTGATTATGGCTATGGTAGGGCCAACATCTATGCATCCAGTTCTTATTGACCTTATGGTGATTACACATTGAGTGTAGCCTTGGTTCATGAGGAATCAAAGATCCAAAGACCCGTATACTATATTAAAAAGCGGTTTACTAGGGTGGCAAAGAACTACCCAAACTAGAGAAGCCAGCATACTGCTTGTTGAATGCTTCAAGGAAGCTACGACCATACTTCCAGGCGTACCTAATAAAAGTGCTTATTGATCAGCCAATGAGGCAAGTAATACATCGATGTGAGACATCAGGAAGTTTATTGAAGAGGATAATTGAGCTGAGTCAATAAATCATAACCTACCATCCTTGAAAGGCGATACGAGGACAGATGTTGGTTGATTTTAGTGCCGAATTCACTATTTAGGATGGGGAAGAGGAAGAAGATATGTTTTTAGTTTCTCAGTGGAAGATATATGTAGATGGAGCTTCCAATGAATGAGTTCCAGGGAAAGAGTGATTCTTCTGACCCCAGAAGGAAGAATAATTTGTTATATACTAGAGTTCCTAGTGACGAACAACTAGGGCGAATATGAAGCATTGATTTCTAGGATTAAGATAGTGAAAGAACTGGGGTCAAGACACTACATATATTCAACGACTCGAAGTTGGTGGTCTACCAAGTAAAGAAGGAATTTTAGGCTAAGGGAGGGAGACTTGCCCTTTACCTGGAAAAGACACTAAAACTATTGAATTATATCCAACACTATACAATCACGCACATACCCAAAGAAGTGAATACAAAAGCTGATTCGCTAGCCAAACCAGCAAGCTTTGGAGATGTGCGGCTTATGGGACTTATTCCAATAGAAGTTTTATCAGCTCCAACCATTAACTAGATGGATGTCGATTCGATCTTTAAGGCCGAAGAAGAAAAAGAATCATGGATGACTCTAAGTAAAGACTATTTACCGAAGGGAACTTTCCTGATGGCAAAAATGAATGGTGAAAATCCCTTTGTAAAGCACCACTATTTATTATACAAGAAGGAGTGTTGTATATGAGAGATTTCTCAACCCTCTACTGTAGTGTGTCACCAAAGACGAAGCTACGAAAATTCTTTCGGATGTATACAAAAGGAGATGTGGTGATCACACTGGGTAGCAGACTTTATTGAAGAAGATACCTCGTTATGGATACTTTTGGCCAATGATCAACCGAGATGCAGGCGATTATACCAAATGAAGTGATAGGTGCCAAAGGTTCATGAAAATACTGAAAGTCCCATCTGCATAGTTCACACAAATGGTTAGCCTATGGCCATTTGCAATTTAAGGAATTGATATAATCGGCATGCTACCGATTTTGAAAGGTGGAGCTAAGTATGTTATTGTAGCTATGGACTACTTCACAAAGTAGGCTGAAGCAAAATCACTATCCATGATCATAATAAAGAAAGTGATCAATTTTGCGGTAAAGAATATCATGTGCAAATTTGGAGTCCCATAGAAAATCATTACTGACAATGAAACTCAATTCAAGAGTGTCAAGTTTGAGGACTTCTTAATGCTAAGGGTAGCTGCTCACTAGAAAATAGTAGCATGATGTTTTAATACTATGGTTAAAAATTGTCCATTAAAGTATGGGACCTCATATTCAAATGAGTCTTCCCTAGTATGGGGGCACTTAGTTCGAATTAAGAAGGCCCCTATGCAATTGAACAAAAGTTTGGAGATGGAATTTTCAAGCTATTGACTGTTGATGGGATCCCAATTCCATGGGCATGGAATAACGAGCATTTACGATGCTATTTCACTAAGATTTATTTATTTTATTTTTTGCAAATAAGCCAACCTAGTAAAACTGGGGGCAATGTAATAAGGCATGACTTGCCGTTTCCTTTGTTTATAAATAAAGTTGGCTTTTGGAACCAATGGAACATTATTCTTGTAAGATAAACTTTGTGTTATGTGAGTAATCAGGTACCTGGAGATAAGTGTCGACTAACTCCTTTATTACATGATCGGGTCAGGGGTGTATAATCACATTGGGGTCGATCGGACTATTTGCTCTATTCCCTCTGATCATTGACTAATGTCGGTAGATAGGAAAAGTCAATGAGGGATGCCTAGTTTGAGGAAATCGAAACATTGTTTTTTAGAAATAGGAACTGGTGTACAATGGAAACTTTCACGACTACATTTATGGCCTGGTAAGACATGTTGGACTAATGATAAACAATGATAGTCAATAAGCGATTTCGATCAACGCACGGAGATAGGCGAGGTCGAGAATCGATACTCAATGACAAGCATCTGAAATATCGATCTTGGGAGATCAGGGTCGATGAATAATTAAACTATCTGTAACTATGACCGCACTTCCGGCATAGCAAACCACACTCGACCGATGATAAGTGATGAAGGTTAAATAATGAATTTGATCAATGCTCGAAGATAGGAGAGATCGAAGTTCTATGTCCAAAGATAGACGCCTAAAATGTTGTTTCCTAGAAAAAGGAAATGATATAAAGTGAGTGCTTTAACAACTATAATTTTTTTACTATTATCCGGCATTTTGACCCGGCTATATTGAACTGATTTCACAAGTCATATTCGACTGCTATCAAGGCCGCTAAATCCAAAGTAATGGCTGTGGGGCCTAGAAGTCAAGTATAGATGATAACACGAAGTCAAGGTTGAATGGAATTGGTAGATAAGCATGGCAGGATGTTCGAAGTATGAAATATGGCTTAATATATAGGATGGATCAACATAAATTGACTTCCATCATAGGGATCGGTATGTTTCAGGGAGTAAGGCATTTCAATAGAAAATAAGCAATATCTCAAGTTCCACATATCCAATGCATATGAAATTTCGTGGCAAGATATAGGGACCCTAAGGAGCCTACCCTAGTGATTGCACCTCAAGAAGATGAAGTTAGAGTGAACAGCACTCTTCCCTTGGTAGGGATTGGCAGGACAACAAGCAATCTATATTGAAGCAAAGATCAAGTAATAACTCAAATTTTACTGATCCAATTGGCATGAAATTTGGAGGCTAAGCATATTTTAGCATGAGGAAAGCTACCATAGAGATCGCACCCCAAAATTCGACCAAAGTAGGGATCGGTACCGATCCCTCTTCTTTGGGAATTAGGCCACACAATCCCTCTTATGGGTCCATATGGTTCTGAAGGTCCTACTGAATTTTCAGGGAGATATTTGGCCATCTTCTTCTATAAATATAACTTGGTTGTTCTTTTTCGGGACCTGTAGTCTGCCGGTTGCTTTATATTCTTTTGTAACTAAGGATTTTCATCCGATCCCTAATGTATTCAGTTTATAAAGTGATTAATAAAGCAATCTGTTCAAGGTGGACGTAGGCAAACAACGTCGAACTACTATAATCATTGTGTGCGTTATTATTTCAATTTACTGCTATTTCTTTGTTATTATCCTCTGTTTTCATTTGATATTCTTCATTTATTTCTCTTTAAAACTTCCATTGGGTGTTTGTGCTAATTTTTGGTGCGAATATTTTGGTGCTTTCACTAAGAACCTTGATTCTCAGCTTATTAGGATTCCTTTGTTGTTACTGGATTACATAAATCTCCCAAAGGAGATCCACAATTATCTTCAAGAAATTTTCTTATTCTATTCAGATTTGCAAAAATCTATGCAAAGCTAACAATAATGGTGAGGAACACTAGATCTACTTCTAAGAACGTGGAAGGAAACGAGAATGCTAGCATCCAACAAGGAGGCCCAAGCAGTCAGACGATGGATGTGAATGCTGATCTAGTTGAAGTTCAGAATCCAACTGATTCCATTACAAGAGCTGAATTCCAGAATCTGATGAGAGAGCTAGTGGATAGCCATCGGCAATTAATCAGCAGATTCAAGCCAATATCACCTAGTGAACCAACTCAGTCAGCAATATCGAGGGAAAGCTAGGAGGGAAACTATCTCTTACTCAACATCAGAGAGTTCTAGTTCATCGAACCAGTATCACAAGCACAGACATCGTAGAATAGATGAATATCGTGTAGAAACTTTGGGGCATCAACATGCACCTGGCTGATCTGCCAAGATCGATCGATGTCGATCCCTCCATAGGGATCGGTACCGATCCCTCCTTCAAAGGTGGGAACTTACATGTACATGCTGGGATCCAAGCTGGAGCTGCTGGGGCTGATCTGTATGATGGAGTTCAGTTTAAATGTTGACCAATTTCTTCCCCGTAATGATCATGAAGTGAATTTATGCGGTATACACGGGAGGATGGTGAACCAAGAAAGTGTGGAACAACCCGTAGACATTGACCGGACTATTCACGTGAGATGGAACATGACCATCGCTCGGCACCAACTATCCGGACGCTGGACTTGTTGGCTATGGTTAGATAATTAGTAAGAGAGAGCTAAGGCTTGACTAATGACGATTGGGGAATCTAGAGAATCCATACCCCCATTCACTGACAATGTCCTATATGCAGAGTATCTAAGGAGGTTCAACATGCCATCGATGCCATCCTATGAGGGAAACACCGACACCAGGCAGCACATCATGAGATATGAATGACTGATGGATTCTGCACGAGTAGATGATGCAACTAAGGGAAGATGTTTTCCAATAACTCTCTCTAGAATAACAATAATGTAGTTTACAAGGTTACCCCTATAGTTGATCTCTAGATTTGATGATTTGGCAATAAGGTTTGTGAAGCAGTTCTGTATGCATGCAACTCGCCCTAAAGATGTAATGTCTCTGTCCAGCATAATCCAGGCTCTAGGAGAATCATTGAAATATTATTTAGAGAGATTCCATACACCAGTTACAAAAATCAGTAATCCAAGTGACCATGTAATAGTGATGGCCGTAACAAGAGGGATTAATCCAGAGTCTAATTTTGGTGATTGGTTAGCTGGCAAACCACTTGCAACATTGGAGTGTTTATATGCAAAGGCGGCTTAGTATATAAGGAAGGAGGAAGCCAGATGCTCTAAGAAGAATTATGTTGCTGGACTAAGTGGAGAGGGAGTATAGAGTAATATTGTAGTGAAGCAATCTGATGATAGCTCTGGAAAAGTTCAAGTGAATGTCCAAAACAAACCGAATCAATAAAAGAAAGGCAGAGATAGGATCCAAAAACCAAAGAGGGATTCTAGAAGAGGAAAGCCTAGGATTCCGATGAACGATACTTACACGCCACTGAATACATCACTAGAGAATATCTATTTGTCTGCCTGCAATACCATGCAGTACAGGAAGCCACCTCTGAAAGAATCAACGGAGAAGCAGAAATAGACTGGAAAACATTGTTGGTTTCACAAATGTTATGGTCATAACACAAATGAATGCAGGCATCTCCAGGATATTACCGAAAAGCTGATTCGAGAAAGAAAGTTACACCAGTTTGTAAAAATCCTACAGGATGGCAAGCAGGGGACATCCGACCCCAACCGAGGACAAGCACCACACATGACTGAGGAGACTGCGTGGACTAGTAGAAGATTGGTAATCAATATAATAGTTGGAGGACCGCATCCGGCTGATAAGAGTTGGCATGAGATGGTGAGCTACGCTAGCGCAATTAATCATGTGAATTTTGAATGTTGTTCGATATGGAAGATGGAGCTTCGACAAAACATCAATGTGCAATGGAAGATAATATTATGTTTAGAAATAGAGATGAAGACAAGGTGGAGGATCCGGCAATCGACCTAATGGTCATTTCAGCCATGATCGGCCCCGCTTTAGTGAGAATGATATTGGTTGATTGTGGTAGTTCTGTAGATATAATTTTCAAAAAAGCTTATGATCAGATGAGGATGGATGCCAAGGACTTGAAACTGTCTAAAGCCCACATTCATGGCTTTAACAGTGCTACAACTGAAGTTGTTGGTTATGTTGAATTGACCGTGGAGTTAGGAGAAAGTGACCGTAGGAGAGTGTGGATTTTGCCATTTGTTATTTTGGATGTTGACTCTCCATACAACGCTTTTCTAGGTCGACCGGCCCTAGCTGAGTTCTGGGCAACTCTTGCCCCATGGTGTTCGACTTTGAAGTTTCCGACAGATAATGGTGTTGGAGTTGTTCATGGTGATCAAGCGACTGGATGTGCCTGTTATGTAGCTGAATTAAGGAATGCTCAACGAAAGGAAAAGGGTAAGGGTGTGGACAAGTCTGTCCACATCCAAGCCACTGAAGATTTACATCCAGCGCTCAAGCCTTGGCTTGGGCGCCACAGTGGGTTCTATAGAGATATAGATCCAAGAGATGACAAGGAGGAGCCCAAAGAGACTAAGGCTGCACTGGCTGAGCTGACGATTGACATCACAGTCAGCCACAATGACCCGTCACGGGTCCTAAAGATTGGATCATAGATCAGCCCCAGATGATGAAAGAACTTGCTGGATTTCTCCAAGCGAGATGTGTTCACTTGGACTCACTCTGACATGTGTGGGATCTTGCCTGCCATTGCGAGCCATGCATTGAATATCGACCCGAGGCATGTCCCGGTGAAACAAAAAAGGCATGGCATGGATCCGGACAGATCTGTCACTCTTAAAGAGGAGGTGGATAAGCTCAAAGATAATGGGGTTTATTCATGATGCCCTCTACCCAAAGTGGGAATCTTCCTGTACTTCTGAGAAAGGTGAATGGGAAATGGTGGACATGCATTGATTACTCGGACTTGAACAAGGCATGCCCAAAAGGCAGCTTCCCTTTCCAAGGATCGACCGGCTGGTAGACTCAAACGCGGTACATGAATTGCTATCTTTTATGGATGCGTACTCAGAATATAACCAAATCCCGATGCACATTCCTGATCAAGAGCACACCAGTTTCATTACAGATGTTGGATTATATTGCTATGCGGTAATGTCGTTTGGACTAAAGAATGCAGGAACGACCTACCAACAGCTAGTCAACAGAATGTTTAAAGATCAGATCGAAAAAACGATGGAGGTATATGTGGATGATATGCTCATGAAGTCATGAAGGTCTAGCCACCACATTAGTGACTTGGCAGAAATGTTCGATATTCCCCGATACTACAAATTGAAGATTAACCCTTTGAAGTGTTCTTTTGGCGTAGCATTAGGAAAGTTCTTGGGTTTCATCGTTAGTGCCTACGGAATTGAAGCTAGTCCCGAGAAGATCCAAGCTATTCGTGACATGAAAGCGCCAAAGACTATCAAACAAGTACAGAGCTTGAATGGGAAGTTTGCCGCCATAAGCCGATTTATTTCTAGAGCTACTAATAAATGCACTCCTTTTCATAACTTGATTAAAAGAAGAAAAAGGAATTTTGAATGGACACAGGATTGTAAAGATGCATTCCAAGCTTTGGTGAACCACTTAGATATACCTCCCATCTTGTCAAAGCCGGTGGATCATGAAGATTTATATATCTACTTAGCCGTGTCGGTACACGCTATAAATGCCGCGTTGCTTCGCGAAGAGAATCGAATCCAGAGACCGGTCTATTATGTTAGCAAACGATTGATAAGAGATGAAAGGAATTATCCGAAGATAGAAAAACTAGCATACTGTTTGTTGATTGCTTCACGAAAGCACTGCCCTTACTTTCAGGCACATCCTATCATTATTTACATCGACCAGCCGTTACGAAAGGTCCTGCAGCGACCTGAGATGTTTGGAAAGTTACTCAAGTGGAATATTGAACTTAACCAATTTGACATCACTTATCTTCCTCGGAGGGTTATCCAGGGTCAGGCACTGGCGAACTTTATAGCAGAATTTACTGTGCATGATGATTTCCCCGAGAGCAATGAAACCCCAACCATATGGTGGAAGTTATATTCAGATGGAGTATCTAATGATAGTTGTTCTGGAGCTGGAATTGTGCTTGTAACTCCCGAAGATTGGTCAATTTGCTATGCTTTAAAGCGCGATTTCCTTGCAACAAACAACGAAGCTGAGTATGAGGCTCTGGTTGCTGGATTTAAACTCGCCAGAGAACTAGGGATAAAGTCTCTTGAAATCTTTTGCGACTTGCAATTGGTAGTATACCATGTCAGGGGAGATTACCAAGATAAAGGACAATGACTTGCTCTGTACCTTACCCAAGTCCAAGATTTGTTGACTGACTTTGAGTATTATGATATTACGCACATTCCTTGGGATCAAAACAAAGAGGCTGATTCATTGGCAAAGTTTGCTAGCACCAGGGATACACAACAGATGGGCTTGGTTCCAGTCAAAGAATTAAACACTCCGAGCATAAGCCCAATGGAAATCGACCAGGTACTAGAGATGGAACCTGAGAAGGAGTCATGGATGACTTTGATAAAAGACTATTTGCTACAGGGGGTTCTTCGCAAATGAAGGAATGAAAAACGAAAAGTCCTTCATAAAGCTTCACGATATATCATACAGGAAGGAGTTATGTATAGAAAGGGTTTTTCCATTCCCCTACTCCGGTGTATCGCTCATGATGAAATAAAATGAGTCCTGAAAGAAGTTCATGAAGGGGAATGTGGCGATCATACTGGGTGCCAAACACTAGCAAAGAAAATACTCCGTTACGAGTATTATTGGCCGACCGTCAATCAAGATGCTGCTGATCATGTAAGGCGATGCGAATAGTGCCAGATATATGTAAAGGTTCCAAGAGCTCCACCGACGGGAATCACATAAATGTTCAGTCCATGGCATTTTCCATATAGGGCATAGATATTATCGGTTCCTTACTGATCTCTAAAGGTGGTGTGAAGTACGCCATCACCGTAGTTGATTACTTCACCAAATGGGCCGAAGCGGAACCATTAGCTACGATCACAACAAAGAAAGTAATCAACATCATCATTCGGAACATCATTTGGTTTTTTGGTCTTCTGTGAACTATTGTAACAGATAATGTGACTCAATTCGACAATGCTGAATTCAAAGACTTATGCCGTCGACATCATATTGAAAAGAGATTTGCGACAGTCGCTCATCCCTAAGCAATGGAAAAGTTGAAGCTGCGAACATAATCATAAAGTCCATTCTGAAGTAGGTGGATGAACACCCGATAGCGCTATGGGCTTAAAGGACCACTCACAAGTCCACGACTGGCCATACTCCATTCGCCCTAGTTTACGGTTCCGAAGCCGTTATTCCTGTTGAACTCGAAGTTCCTTCTCATCGAGTGACCTACTACAATCCTAGAACGAATAAAGATCTCCTCTTGGAATCTCTAAACTTTATAGATAAGAAGCGGGAAGAAGCTGATTTGAGGGCAGCTGCACACTAGCACTGAGTCGCCCGGTATTATAACACTAAAGTCCGACCTAGAACCTTTGAAATCGACGATCTCATCTTAAAATAGGGTTTTCCTACCCCACCACATATGAAACCTACTTGGAAAGGACCATATGTCATTGAACAGAGGATTAGAGAGGGAACTTTCAAGCTAGTGACTCTTGATGGCATCAGAGTCCCAAGGGCGTGGAATAGCGAGCATTTACGATGCTATTTCACTTAGTTTAGTTCTTTTTCATTCTGTTGTATTTAATTTGAGGATTTGTTTTAGTATTTGATTTAAAAAAAAAGTGTAATAAAACAAATTATGTCATTTCTTTCCATTGGCAAATAAAGTTTTGAATTTCCTTCATGTCTTTGTTTGTTATAGCAGTACATACCAATAATGATGCTAGACTAACTAGTATTGACATGTACAAGCAGGTTCCTAGAGTTTGGAGCTAGCTGATTACATAAGTTGACGACTGTACTAAACGAAATAAGAATGGTTCGACTGTTCATTTGAACGCTCGTAACCCGATGGAGGGAATGCCTAACGAAGAATGGATGTGATTTGACCATCCAATGACCGACTTAATCCTATCAAATGATAGGACAAATATGAACCAAAAGTGATTGTGACACGAACGATCGCCTGCTAAGTTAAACCTCAGACTTGGGGCCAAATCAATCAATTAAGGAAGTACGATCCGACTATTTCCCATAATAACTCTAGGTCCCCAGAGTGTGGACTGGAGTATAAACAAATAGACGAGAGAAATTCGACCACCCGCTAACTAACTCTTATCCCAGAGTGTGGATATGAGTATAACAAATGGACGAGTGCGGTTTGACCATTCACTATTCCATGAACTCTGCCTGAAACTGACAGGAGGAGTATAAACTCGCAACGGATGAAGTTCAACCATCCACCGTCTAACTCCGTTAACCCAAGACTGAGGACATGAGTATAATCATTCAAACCGCTGAATTCAACAGCATAACATTAGGTCTTGAGCCCCGTATTTGGTATGACTTAGGGCAATGATCGCATGGAGGCCTTAGGATAAAATTAACGGATTATCATCCAGAGCAACGAGCAACGAATTACAAATACATTAAATGGAAAGTGATAGCTCGACTACTTAAATAAAAATTCACATAAAAGTTCGACAGAAAACAAATAACTCTTATTTACATAATAAACTTCAAAAATTGTGATACGAGTTTGTTCAAAAACGGGGGCCGCACCCTCACAATCACATCCAACAAAAGAGAAGAACGGCTATGCAAACTATATATAAACTAAGCTGAAGTAATGACTATTTCTTCTTCCCTTTATCCTTTCTGGATCTCTTAGGAGTGCCACCACTCGAACTTTAGCATGTCGTTTTCCTTGATCCTTTGCCGCCCTTAGCAGGAGAGCTTTTGGAGGATGGAGGGAGTTCTTGGGGAACTGACTCGCCAGGTGGGATGACTTGTAATAGGACGAGATTTGGATCGTCAATGTCCATGTCGGTAGGTTCATCCATAGCTTTTTTCGTCAATAATTCCTCCCTCTCAATGCGCTCTTTTAAGCTATGCTCATCGGTATGTTCACTGGTACCAGTAATTACAACATCATCCGACTCATCAAACAATGGCAAGTCTTTAGCTTTATCATCACAAGTGCTTTGATAACTTGATCGTCGGGTCCTAGAGTGTCGGTGGCCGCCAAAATCTCAATAGATGTCGATTGTTGCTCCACAACGGCACCACTTTTTGGAGTTTGGTTGGAACCCAGAAGACCGTTAGATTCGTGGAAACAAGAAGATAAACATATGACTATTGGACATGAAGAACAAAATCTCTCAAAAAGTGGAGAATAGAGCGGAATACCTGCGCCCGACTGACTCTTAGTCATTGCCAAGATGCCGTCTTCCAAAATAGGGGTTAACACCTTAGATTGATAACCGGGTCTGTCCGGATCGTAGCTTAGATCCTGTCCCGGGCTGAGAGAGACTAACGCTATAGTTTCTTGAAGAGAAGAGGGGCCTTTGGGATCGGACTCAGAAGACTCAGCAGTGTTTTTCCCTTTGCTGGAGGGTGCTAGAATGTTAAAATATCGAAGTCTCGCAGCATCAGGGTCTAGAGGTTCATCCCCGCGAAGAATCTCCCATACTAGTTTTTCTTCATCTAAATCGGCTTCGCCAAGGGTTCTCTTTTCCATTTCAATAAATACTCCCAGGCCTCGGGAAGTGACTCAAGGCAACCCTCATCAAGAAAGCTCAGATTGCTGTGGATAAAGACATTAGCATTATATTCAATGATCAAGGGATCAGACATGTCCTTAATTTCATTTCGACCGGCTTCCTTGGCATCCTCTACCTAGGCCTCGATCTGTTCTCTCATCTTATTGCGGCCTGCCTCCCTCGCCTCTTCTTTAAGGATTTCAATATGAGCAAGTTTCTCATCAAGCTTAATCTTCAAAGTCTGGGCTTCAACGGCCTCTTCGCAATATCTTTGCGATTCCTCTTGAGCTTCAATTTTCTCTTCCCTCTCCTTCTTAAGAAGTTCTTCAAGCTCCTCAATATGGTGGGCTAAATTTTTTTTCTCCTTTTGCAAGGTCTCTTTTTCCAAGGCAAGCGCACTGCTGCGGTTGAGGGCAACTTCAAGTTCCTTTTTGTGAGCGGCTTCTAGACGACTCATTGCCTCAGATGTTTCCTTAGCACTTTTTTCTGCCTCAGTCAGCTTTGCCGTCAAATCCGAGATCTCAGTGTTTTGGTGTTTAATTATATCTTTATCGTGGATCGCCTATAGCTTGAGATGATCGATTTCATGCTGTCTCTCGATAGACACCTCAGAGATCTTCTCTGCTAAGTGCTGGAATGATTCATATTGAACAAAAACGTCGTTGATGCATACGAGAGAACTTGTGTTAGCATTCCCTTCGATTTTATGAATGGAGGGGTGGAACTTAAGACCGTCGAAACAAATCTTTGGAAAATTGACCTTAAGTTCGGCCAATTTTTCTGTTCTGGAAGCTTCAGGAGCTGCAGTCATCAAAGATGGAACAAAAGCAACGATTAGACATTTACTCGACCTACAATCACGAGACTACTTGGAATTGGAGGAACCAGAATACTGCTCGAGCGATATGGCAACTTGGGGACCATGGAAAGAGGTTTGATTGCCACCGTGCACAAGAAGATTAGGTTGAACTTCCTAATGGGACAACCAAGAATGGGACTTATTTTAGGAAGATAAAGATTCCCTCGAACGACGACTTCTCTCTCGGTCATCTTCCCTCTCTCTACGCCTAACTGATTCTGAATCATGTTTGGATCTGTATTGCATTAAGGAACCCTTCAAGCGATCAAAAGCTCAGGATTAAGACATTGCACCTGCAAAAACTAAACAAAAATGTATAAGTGACCATTATAAAAAAAAGTAGATGAAGACTGTGTAGTGAAGTGCACGTGATTGTGAGTGTCCTAGTGTCCCCCCGACGGACCAAAAGCTGTAGCCTTGCTCATAGGAGTTTTCTCTCCATTGTCGGTGGGAAGAATGCTGTCACCACTTCTGGTGGGAGAATTGAGCCCCTCAATGCTGATGTTGGGGAAGTAATAAGTCATGATGTCATTGGGGATTTGGAGATTTGAAAACCCTTTCGTCGAGCTTTCTAAACGTTAGGAAGGCGACTCTTCGTAGACGAAAGTGATAACAAACTTAGGCTCCTTAGCAGTTTTTCTCCTATAGAGCTTATATGAAAGCTTCTTTCTTCTCTTAGCTAGCATATGAGGTTGCGCGCCTTATGATGGTTCGACCACAGACGCATTGCCCGGACCTGCATCAGCATCGCCACGCTCGTTGGTCTTGGCACCCCTAATTTCGCCTTTTTCAGCATCATCCTGAGCCTCCTAGACTGGGGGCACGATATGGTTATTGATATCACCTTCTTGTTCTGCAACATATCCTGGTAGCGCAGCGCTTCCTGGAAGCCCAATGTTGTGGCCTTTCACCAGCAACCCAAATAGAGATAACCATTCATCGGTCACAAGAAGTCTAATATCCATGTCTTTGACCGGAGTGGCATGAATCATAGAAATTTCCCTTGAAGAACTATCACACTCTGGACGTGGACGTGGATGGACACCTATAGATTTTTAGAATGTTGGTTGATTCAGGATATGATCTGGGTTAAAGAATTTGATAATAGAACAAAGACGACACATACGTCCTTACAACCATCGCCTTGCAAAGCCAGGCGAACATCGAATATAGAACCATTCGTGTTTACAAAGGCTAAACTTCTTCCAAGCACCAGTTAGGACTTGACAATTGGGCGATGGCTCAAGGAAAATGTAGGAAAGACACCCAATCCATCATTTGAAGTTGCAAATAAACCTAATGTCCCCAGGAGTTGGCAGACGGAACAGGATGTTCATGAATAGTAAGAAAGTGCCATGGAGAAAGGCATAGCTGTTCGAGTATAGTTGAGTAGGAGCTATTCCAAGATATTTTAGCATCTCCCAGATATAAGAATTGAAGGACGGCACGCATCCGACCCAGCACATGAACTTATTGCATGCTGTATACCCCTCTGGGGGCGAATGAGCCCTATCGTTCACCGAAGGAACCAGAACGTCTTCGAAGGGAATACCGTGTCTAGAACATAATTTGCGAAGTGGGCTCCCCAATTTCGAAGGCTTTAGAATCTATCGGGCTATCTAAAATATAGCACCTTCTACACCGTTGGGGGTAGGAGTTATACCTTCCACCGAGAGGACGGGAACGTCGGAGAAAAGGTCAACCATTGGGCCGGAAACTTCCAGGTTGTTCAGTTTGACGACCAAGGGAAAGCCTACCGGATATAGTTGCGGAACTTGACTCAGCTTCAGGATTACTTTGTTGTGAAGTTGGTTCGGAAGACTTTGCAGCTAGACACTCCGAATGTCTGAAGTCCATGTCAAATATACTCAGTAGATAATCGAGATTAGAAAAGTTTACATGTCCCCCCGTGCGAAGTGTAAGCTAGTGTGGTGCATTGTCACGTAATGCATAGATAAGAAACTCAAATATAACAAAAATAAATAAATGATGAGACTCTAGATTCCGATCAGAGTGACCATCGTCGTTGACCGTCTCAACTAGCGAAAAGATTGGTTGGTTATGTAAGCTTTGGGATCGACCATCGGCATATCGAAGTGTGAAATCCGTTATTAAAGTCCCTATTGTATAATACAATAGCCAATGAATTTTTTTTGATGATAATAAACATATATATATTCATTTAAATGTAGTTGTTATTGTACTATTTTATTTTTCCACATAATTAAATAAATATTTGTTGAATAAAATAAATAACTCAAAATTCATATTCAAACAAATATTTTATTACAAATTCAATAGCACAAATTTGAGCTCTCACTACATTTACATATTTTCAATTACAACACAATTTTCACTTTACAATTTCACCTCACTACATATTCACTCAACAGTCATATTTGATCTTCAGCTTAGTTCCAGCCTGTATCCAGCATCTGAACTATCTGCTAAATAAACACTGACGTGGTAAAATTTAAAAAGAAAATATTTTGCACTGTTCAATAAAGTGTGTGTTTTGAAAATTTAATTTGCCTCGGTTATTTGGGTTGTTCGTCATCATTTTGTTAATTCAACTTACACGAACAACTTGTGACATGCACAGTGTATCACTGTACATGCCACAAGGTCGTACACACCGAAATAAACTTGCTTGTTAAAATAGCAGGGACAGGTGAGCACAAGGTCAAACCCAAGCCGAGACTGGATTCAACATAGGTGCAATACAAAAACAAAAATAGAATGGTCAGTCAACATGAATATGGATATGCACACAAAATGGAAACATACTTCAATGGAGTCAAGGCATGAAGCCTCAACAAAATGTACTCACATGTAGACTCCAAGGCGAACCAGTGTACATGCATACAACATACCACATTATTTTTCAACATAAAAGTGAACCGGACCTGACTTAGAGTGAACACAAGGACTACACCAGACAGGCTCAAGTGGAACAAGTTCAGTTACAACATGAACCAGAGTTTATATATACAAGTTCAGTATTATCTACATGATGCAAGTGAACAAGTAATCAAGCGACTGTAGTTTTACAAAGAGATGCAACAAGCAAAGTCGAGCACACACATATATACATACATATATGTATGCATATACATGGAGATGACACACAACAACAAAGAAGTTCATTGTGAAGCCAGCATATCGGTGCAACTAGACTAGAAACATGAAGATCAGGCATGAACACACTTGAACCAGACATGGTTTCAAAAGCATGTACACAAGCAAGCCAATGGAAAAAAATGAACTCAAGTTAAATACAAAGCAACCTGAAACCCAAAACAGACTTCAAATCAAAACTAAACAAGTACTCGAAGCAACCAACACAATGCAGACTCAAGCAAACCATGGATCAAAATGCAAAGCAGTACAACATGCATTCAGACTTAATTACAACTAGACATGAAGCAACTGGACATTTAACTCGAAGTAGACCAGCATACATATATACATGCAAAAGTAATGGCCAGTGTGCAAGCAAGCTACAAAAGGGATGCATATCAATGAGCACAAGCAGTTCAGCATATACAAGTGCACATTAACAAATCAACGTGCATCGGTTCAGTTCCCATAAACATGCACAAAAGATAGCGCAATGTAGACAACAACAAATGGCACAAGAACATGGAAGTACACAAGCATTCAAATAAAAACAAAATGTACAAGTGCAAAGCAAAACTGAACCAGACTCCAAATGTACAAGTTCAATGAAATGGTCAGGAGCAACCCAGACATTGATGTACACATGAAGACTTCAATATGAAACCAGACAACAGTACGTACAAATGGAACAACCAGATTTTAAAATGGGACAACTGCACAGGGAAACCAACATGAAAATATGGAACGAGACCATGATAACAAAGCAACCAGACCTCACATATATATTTCAGAGAATACAAAGGCACCAACTCTATTAACCCAGACCAAATCATAACAAATATGATGAAGCAGCCGTGGGTCATGAACCGGTCTTAGCTAAAAAAAGGAAGCAGTTTGAATAATGTCACAAAAAATGGAACATGTGAACAAGTCAGATTTTATCAAGTCAAGATTATCTAAAATAAAAATGCCGATGTCAAAATATATCTGATATTCAAATACAAGCTGGAAGAGAGCGATGAAAAAGTCAAGGCAGTAAAGAACAGAAAGCAAATTCAAATGATGATAAGATGAACAAGTCAGAATAATTACAATCGTTCAAGCAAAAATCAAATGCCGAACAAAGTAATTGACTAATTAAAACCAAAATATACAAATGAAAATTTAGGGAATTTATCCCTATTTAACCCAATTTCATCATCGGCAAAAACTCATTCAAGTTCAAGCAAAAGCAGAAAGCAAGCCTTGAAATAAATCATGAACTAATCCTGAACTCGAATCAAGTCGAGAATAATCAAAATCGAAAAATCATGTACCAATTCAAACTAGCATTCGAGCTCGACATTTGAACCAGCCGTGAACAATTTAACTGATCGAAGAAGAATCAAAGTGAATTAAGAGCATACCAGCAAATGATCCGAGCTTCAATTTTTCAAGTTGCGGCTCAAATCATCAAAACCCTAAATTTTTGAAGAGAAGCAAAAGGGAACGACCGAAGATACTACTCTAAAGAAAAAGAGAAGATAGTTTCTCTTTTAATTATTATTTGGGCCGATTCTATTTTATATTGGGCTTTAGTTAAAAAGAGGGTTTTGTTTTTTAATTTTGATTTTTATTTGTAATTTCCTTTCAAATTGTGTAACTTTCTAGTTGTGTAACTAGGTACAAACTACGGGGCATAGTTTGAGAATTCGCAACTCAGTGGCTGAGTTGTGGCAGGGTTTTGAGCTTAGAGTTAGGTTAGTCAAGTTAGCAGGTGTCGCAAGTTTACGTGTGTTTGTAAGCGTCTGACTACTTAATCTCTAGTAGAAACCTTAGGGGCAACACATAGGCAGGTTTTTGCCGAAGCTGGGTAAATCTATGTGTGGTCTCTATTGCATCACTTTCTGCTTTTATTTTTATTTCCACATTAATTTTTAGTACACCCTATTCACCCCCTCTAGGGTGAAAATGTCCCTACAAGTGGTATCAGAGCAAGGTTAATAGCATAGATGTCTAACCCTAGTTGCAAATCTAGCGAGAGTCGGTTAGTATTATTCCCCCTATTTTTGATGGAACATATTTTTTAAATTGGAAATTAAAAATGGAAATTTATTTAAAATCTGTTTATTCTAAATGTTCGGATATTATTGTAAATGGGTGTGATATAGTAGACAAGAAAAATACTTCGATTAATGCTCTTGCTATGCGTATACTATATTCTCATATTAATCGAGATAATTTTAACCATGTCTCTCATTGTGAAAGTGCACAGGAAATCTGGAATATTGTTGATGCAATATATTGTGCAAAAGTCAACAACGGTGAGAAATCCTCCACAATCGACTTAGTTAAAGAAACGCGCTTGACAGGATTTGCAAAAGACAGCAGTGATGAAGATTCAATAGCTGATGAGATAAGTGATTTTTCATTCAATGATTTAGTTCTCTTGTGCCAAAAATCAATTGAAAATTATGAAGCTCTTGAGATGAAAAATAATAAGTTGAAAAGGGAACAATATAAACTACGTCAGAAAAATAATGATTTGGAAAATGAGCTTAAAAATATTAAGAAAATTAAAAATTCTAATTGCAAAAGGTGTTTGGACTATGAAAAAGAATTTGCCTATTTTCATAAAAACTTTCAAAAGTTAGAAAATGAAATTTTAATTCGGGAGAAGAACAAAACCGAGTTGATTTGTAAAAATAATATTTTGCAAAAAGAGTTGGATAGTTTTAAGAGGTCGGAAAGTTCTAAATGTGCGATTTTTGAATAGAAATTAAATGAGGTCAATGAAAATTTCAAAACCCTTGAAAAAGAAAACGTGATTTTGTGCAAGTTTGAAATTATTCGATTAAATCACGAGTTTGAAAATGAGATTGAAAAAATCAAGGGTTTTGAAAAAAATGAATTTAAAAAACTTCAACTCCTTGAAACTGAGATGCTAGAAATTGAGACTAAAATTAGAGAGCTTGAAAATGAAAATATGGGCTTGAAAATGAATAATTTTGAAAAGAGAGATAGTACCATTAGTTGTTGTTCGAAGCTAATAAATGAAAATAAACTTGAGTTGGTTACTCAAAAAAATTTCACTAGAGAAAAATCATTTAATATGCTCTTAGAAAATCAACTCTTCATGAATAAAAGAAAAGGATTTGGATTTGCGAAAGTGTCAAAATATGAACAAATGACTAATAACACTGTTAAGGGGAAAGTGTGATACCCAAATGCGTAAAGTGTGGAAATATTGGACATGGCAAGAATAATTGTCGAAATATATACAAACACAAAACCGTTAAACAAATACAGATTCCAAAAAGATTTAAACAAATTTGGATTCCCAAGGGTACAATTGTAGATGCTAACGGTTTGTTATATAGACAAATTTGGGTACCAAAGATTTCAATAGATAATAATAGTGGTCCTACATCCTTAGTTAGACCACTTGTCTTCTCCAAAATGTAGACACATAAGTGGGCTAAGGAACAAATTTGACGGAGATAGATTTTGAGTTGTTCTAGGTGATTAATAAACTAGAATTTAAATGTTCCTTAGCCTATAAAGATTAGATGGAGATCATCGCATTTCGGATATCACGGCATCGAAGGAAAGTGATGTATGATCTCTTAACTCAGTTTTGTTCACATATTGTTAATTATGTTTTCATCGACATTGTTGAAGTATTTCTGCTATATCTTGAACATCTCAACTTTGATTTTTGAAATTCTTGAAGTTCTGGAAAGCTAACCGATAATGCTACTACTTTTCTATTTTTAGTTTTTATTGATTTACTTTGGAATGTCATGAAAAACTGCATTAAATTCAATATATAACTCAGAAAGCATATTTGTTTTACACAAACAAGTTGTGGTATTTCAAGTATAATTTTTGATTGATTTGACAAATTGACTTAAAACTAATTTTGGCAAGTAGAATTTTTGAACATCTAAAACTCATGTGTTATGAGCCAAATCAAACTTCAAACTTTTATCAGCCAAATAAAGGTTTCAAATTGAGTGAGTCTTCGAAACAAAGATTGTCAACTACTTTGAAACAACAATCATAATTGACTCTCTTCATGTCTATCAAATCAATTTTCAAAACTGTTTTGACGAATTTTTTGAATGTGTGTTTTTGCTCAATATAGATTACTTTACTTGTGCTTGATATAAATGGACGTGTTGAAAATTTCAAAAAACAATTCAAGTGTTGAGGAGTACATATTTTTCTTATATACCACTATATATCACCATGAATACCTCAAATACAAGTGGTATCTGATATCATCTCATGTTGAAATCATTTTTGCAATTATTTAATTATTTATATTGATTTTCAACTAGAAGTCATTTTCATAAAACCCCCTTACAGAAAATTGATTTTCAGTTATTTTAATTTTTGAAACTTGGGTTTTCATCATGATAAAAATACTCTAGCTTGTGAGATTTTATGTTGTTCTGTTTATTTTCTTCTACCTTTTTCTTCTTCACACCTAATGAACTAGTATTTCCGGCACTCGACTGCTCGACATTTATACAATGGAAGTATTGATGTCGATTTTCGAGGGTCAAAAATCCCGGATCGTTACAGTTGGAAACTTCTAAAATGAAATAAAAAGGAAATTAGAAGCTAAATGATTAATGAAAAAAAAGTTGGAGATTTGTAAGTTGTAAATTAAAAGATAGTGAAATTTAAGAAGATGGGAACTATTAAACATTTTTGTTAACTAAATTTGAATAAGATAGACTTGTGTAACACTCTATTACATTATACATATATATATAACTTACCTGAAATATTTAAAAGTTGAAATGTTGATTTGGATATGTAAAAGAATATTATGCAAATGAAAGATTAATACCAAAAGTGTTTCAAAATGAACCAATGATTATAAATGAAAAATTAAGATGTACAAGGAATATATAAATTTAAGTTAATGGTTGAAATGCTTAATAACTAAATTGAAGAGTAAAAGTGAATATCACTTAAGTAAATGATTATAAACTTAAGTTAGTGTTTCAAGTTATTTATAATTAAAGTGAATACTATATTAAGTAAATGATTATAACTTCAGAAAATGTTGAAATGATTCAGAAATAGATTTAATATTCAATAATATTATATATGAAAGAAATAAATGTGAAAAAATATTTGGGAAACTTAAGTATGAATTTATTCACTAATAAATATTTATCTTAATTGGAAATTGGGTTATAAAAGTAAATGAATGTGAATTAAATCATAAGGAAACTTATATAATATTTCAAGAATTAATTTATTGATGACTTCAGATATTGAATGTGAAATAACATATGTAAGTAAATGAATGAAAGAAGAAAAATGAAAAATAAATGAAAGTAAATGATTAAATAATGTGTTAAATTCTTTGTTGTTTGGCTAATGGGAAGTTTGGGAGAGGATACTTCAAATTGTTTAGGATGTATGAATAATCTATTAAGTTATTATCTAAGGCTGTTGAGTGTAGGGTACACTTGATAGTTTATTTTATCACCTTGTACGATTAAAGGTTTCTGAACCCTAACAAATCATTAGTTTAGTTGCTATGGATGTATGGTTGATTCTTTGTTGCATATGATGGTCGTGTTGTTTTGCTTGCATATGTTTTGTGTTGATTTGCTTTTGTTACTAATTTAAACAACTAAATATTTCTCTTGTACATAATTCTCACTCTTTGTATTATATAAGTGGAATACAGGTTTAGGGAAGCAATAACTACTGCTTTTGGTTTCATAAATAAAATTGTTTGCTCGACAAATAGGTACGTTTTCGGATTACGGTTTCAAAGCGTTATTTTATTGTTTTTCCCATGGTTTGGGATGTTAATTTTAAAATATGATATATATATATATTGTAATTATTAATATTAGTATTTTTCGGACCTATCCGTACAAAGGAGACTCTATCGAAATTTTTCGTGAATTTAAGATTTAGAAAATTTTATGGAAGTGAAAATATTTTCAAACTTTTATTAGACTTGAATATGAAAGATTTAATTGTTTATAAAATGATATATTTTATTTAAAATACTTAATTATGTAAGTTTAAAGTGTTTATAAATCGATTATTTTAAATAAAATTATATCAAGTTCTTAATTGCTTCTTTTCCCTTTTCGAGGACGAAAAGTTTTGAGTGGGGAAGAGTGTAACAACCCGTATTTTTCAATAATTAAAAATATTGAATTAAATAAGATTTTGGAATTTCATATTGAGAGAAATTAAAATTTTATAATTTATTAATGAGAAAACAATTAGAATATGAAATCCATGGTGTGGTAAGTAGTTATAATCTTTGTTTGTGAGCAATAAATTTTTAAATGTGATTAAATTACTTAAAAGTGACAATTGTTTTAATTATTATTTCATTATTTAATCTGTTGAAATTAATTTGGAAATTAATGTGAATTAATGTAATTTAATATTACAGTTAATTTGAAATAAGATGATAACTGAAGAACACGAATGTAGTGAAATGTAAACTAATGTTAATTATATTCATAAGGTAATAGTTGATTTAATAATAAGAGTGAAAATCCAAATAAAAGAATTTGATTAAAATTTAAATATAATTAACTGGTTTTATTTCAATTGCAATCGAACTCTGAAATTAGTGTAATGTTTAAATATTGGACTTAATATGGAAATTGTATTTTAAAAGATTTTAAATATCTATGTAATCGAGAATGTTAAATTGTTAACTTTTAAATTTAAAATTTGAAAGTGATTTAATCAATTTAATAATAATTTAATTAATTAACATGGAAATTAGCCATTTTGGCCATTGTCTCGAATTTTGACGAAACCAGTTTCATCGGATCCGTAACAGCGAATTATTGCAGGATTTCAAGTTTCGTAGCGATCGGACATATCGTTTGATTGTGCAAGCTTGAAACGCGTAGAAATCAATTTAATGAATTCAATTAAAATAAATTTATTTTAAAAGCTAACTTCTATATAATAGAATTTGGGTTTGAAACCGATTCCATTGAGTTTAAAAATATTGAAAACCTATATTTCGATATATTGGATGACCCATTTTTGTTTCGGAAACGAAACGGGCTTTCCGGGTCGTCGTTATCGTTTCGACAAATTCGATCTGTCCATTCATTCTTATCTATTTTTGTAAATATAAATAGATTTCTTTTTTGAAACCCTAGCAGCCTTTTCTTATTTCTGTATGTATTATTGTCTGCTCCATTCCTTCCTCCTCAATGGCTGAAACTGTAGAATATGATAGTATATTACTTTTGTTTGATGATAATAAACATATATATATATATATATATTCGTTTAAATGTATTTGTTATTGTACTATTTTATTATTCACATAATTAAATAAATATTTGTTGAATAAAATAAATAACTCAAAATTCATATTTAAACAAATATTTTATTACAAATTCAAATTGTACAAATTTGAGCTCTCACTACATTTACACATTTTCATTTACAATACAATTTCAATTACAACACAATTTTCACTATACAATTTTTACATACATTTTCACCTCACTACATTCACTCATCACTCGTATTTGTTCTTCAACCCTATTCCAGTTTGTATCCAGCATCTGAATTATCTGCAAAATAAACAACGACGCAGTAAAATTGAAAAAAGAAATATTTTTTGCACTACAAAATGAAATGTGTGTTTGAAAATATTGTTTTCCTCGGTTATTTAGGTTGTTAGTCATTTGTTTCTTTTGAATTCATCTACACAAACAACTTGTGACATGCATAGTGTATCACCGTACATGCCACAAGGCCGTGCACACCGATATACACTTACGTGTTAGAACTACAGGGACAGGTGAGCACAAAGTCAAACCCGAGCCAAAGCTGGATTCAACTCAGGTGCAATACAAAAACAATATGTACAAAAGCTCCAGTCTCCAAAAGGAACCAATCACAATGCAGTAAACATAGGGTGTCACGCCAACATGAATACAAGCTACTGGACATAGAACTCCAAGCAAATAGTGATAGTGATCAAGTGCAGGCACACTCATAACAAGACTATCAAACAGGTCAACATTGTAACGACCCAGAATTTTGACCAAATTAAATTGAGAATATTTAATTAATTTTAAATATTTGAACGATGATTTAATTTGAATCCCCGATATAAATTTGAAATTGGCGATTAAATTATAAAATTTAATCTATTGAATACTGAATAAAAATTTGAATCTTCAATTTTAAGCTGGAGAAAAATATTTCAAAAGCTTTTAAAATTCGTATTGATGATACTGAAGATAATAGAAGCTTCAGAAATGAATTCAGAAGTGATTTGATCGGTTTTGAATTTTTATCGTTCGAGTCGATATTTGAAAATAGTCAATTTTCACACAGTCTCGGAATTCAACGAAACCAGTTCCATTGGGTCCGTAATATTGTATTATTACTGGATTTCCAATTTCGTATTTTTCGGAGTTAGTATGAGAGCGTACGGCGTATAAACGCGTTGGTAATAAATCGAAAATTTAAATTTAAATTTTTATTTTTATTTGGTCAACAAACACACGTCTTCTTCCCTTAACCCACGCCAAGTATCACGGGTACGAAATCGTGCCAACCATCTCGTTCAAAAGATAAAAAAAAAACCGTATCCTCCTCATTTTACTCTTTCCCCCATTCCAAATTTAAATCAAGCCGAGAATGAAATCGAGTTTCGTTCGAGAAAAATAGCCGTCTCTTTCAATTTAAAATTCACGAGTTCATGGACATCGCGATGGCTGGAAACGCGAAGGCGAGGGGAGGCGATTTGCGATCGAAGTTAGGAAGTGAGGCGCGCGATGGCGAGATGGCGTCTGGGTTCGTCGGCGTCGTTCGTATGGGCGAACGAAGGGCCGCTGATGGTCGCGACATTTATGGGAAAGCGTGGGCTTGCTGGGGTGTGCGAGCAGAGGGATTAGCGTCGAAGTCGAACGAAGTGGAATTGGGGATGTCGCGAGTTAAGGGTTTCGGTTTGGCGATCGATTTTAGTAGCAGCGACGACTTGACTAATTGAAGGCGAACGGCAGCAGGCATGGGTCGAGGATGAGGTTGGGTTTGGTGGTGACGTGCTGGCGATTTGGGGTGGGGAGCAGGTCGACGTTGGTTGTTCGTACGAGGCAAGGTCGAAGTTGAATGTCTTGGGGAGTCGACTGGTTCTCGAAATTGCAGTAAGTATCCAATCTCTATCTATAATTTGTTAAGCTAGTTCTATTTTAAAATTCTCGAAGAATGAAAATGATAATAGTAGTAAGGCCTATTTAGTTTTCAATCTATATGGACAGAAGAATTTTTGTGAAATGTATATGTATACAGCAGAATTTATTGTATAAATGGTTCATTTAATTTGATAAAAAAAAACAGTTAAAGTATATAGATATTTGAAATAATAATAACTGTGAGGTATTAATAATTTTGTTTTAAGTAAATTTGCTGGTTAATAATTAAATTTTCAGAAATAACAGTAAAGAAATTTGTGTTGAAAGGGAAACAAATTTTATATACACATAATCTGTATATACATAAGTAAAACAGAAAATTTGATATATATGAGACTTTGAAAAAAGAAATGGGTTTAAAAGAAATTTAAATGTTGGTTAAATAAAATTATTAATTGAGAAATTGGTTTAGAACAGAACTATCAGAATTAAACAATTAAAAACGGAAATTGATTTATTAATTGTTCAAATATTAATAAATGGTGTAAAATATCTATACAAGGTATAAATCAAGACAATGGGATCGAGATTGGAAATGGATGGCAAATTAAAGCTAAGGTGAGATCTTCTCACTCAGATTTAAAAATTGATTGCAGTTATTGATTGTTTGATATGATTGCTATGTGGATGTGATATTAGATATAGTAGGATATATCTATATATATATATATAGCAATATATACATATTGGCATATGTATATATTAGATTGATGATTTCCCGCCTCGTATAGCGGATGAGACCCTATTGCGCCGTTAGTAAGCGGATTTTTATAAAACCCATATACCGCGATAATTCCGTACTGGAGCGGAATTGGTATTGTGCTGACGTCTTTGGATGCAGGAAAACAGGTTGGAGGGATCCAACTGGACCCCTCACATTGATTGAATTTATTTCTATTGTGATATGAATCTGTGAATGATTATAGCGATGCTATTAATCATATTGATATCTGGAAATTGTTTGAAAGCTAAAATTTAGCTGAATGGATGTTTTGACATCATTGGATTCCAAAGATAAACGAAATTGAATTTTTGAAATTCAAGTAGAAAATTTCTAAGTGAATCAATTTTTGAAATTGAAGGAATTTTGAAGAAAGGAATTTTTAAAGTATAAAAAGTTAATTTTTATAATCTTATTGAATGAATTCCAGAATCAAGTGAAAATGTTAATTAAATGGATTTCGTAAAATAGTGATTATAAATTGAAGAATTTAATTTAAAATTAGGATTTTTAAATAGATGGAAAGAAACGATAAAAATTTATTTTCTTAAAAAGGAATTTATTTAAAAGAAGATAAGTTGGAAATTCAATTAGAAATTTAATTGGTAAATTGAAATAAGTTGTGAAATCAATGTAAAATGATTTTAAATTTGAAGAATCCATTTTAAAACCGAATATTGAATAATTTGAGAAAAATAAGGAATTCACTTAGTAGTGATAAATAAAATTAGAAATCAATATTGAAATTGATTTGGTATTGAAGTTTGTATAAATAGAATAAAAATTATAAAAATTGTTTATAAACCCAAAGTCACTTATCTTGATAAGTTAAATATAGAAGTTGATAAAAGAAGGTTTATAAGTCGAAGTTGTTATAAAAAAGAGAAATAGAATTTGTAAACGTGTTTATAAATTCGAAATGGATTGAATGTGATAAATTAAATTTAGAAGGTTATTAAAGAAGATATGTTCGCGATTTTGGATAGCGAATTATCTTTGAAATAAATGTGTAGAAATGATTGAAATTGGGTTAAGTGAATTATATTCACGATTTTGGACAGTGAATATATTGTTTAGTAAAATGGATTTATTTTTGAAGAAGTAATATTAAAAATGAAGTTAAACATTTTAAAGATGTTTTAAAATGTATTATGAATCGAAAGCATAGATTTCAACAGTTCTTGTTGAAACAGGCGTTTTCGAAAAATAAGGAAAATATGGACTATAACACTGTTGTTATAGTAAATGATTTTCGAAAGAAAATGTTTTATATAGTATTGGGATTTATATATACCTATCTTAAATCCGAATCCCTATACTAGTGATTTTGAGTCGTCGTAACGATGTTTTACGTAACATTCGTTTTGACTCAAATAAATGTTGTTATAATAAATGATTTCCTTAAAGAATGAAATGTATACTTAATATTGATTTAAGTATATCGAATATTTTCCAAGTGTTGAAAATAAATAGATTTGTGAAATACTTATTTTTAAATAAGTATGGAAATGTTTTTCCAATCTGAAATGAACTGTTTTGAGATTTTATCTTCAAAGATAAATTGAAATGTGAATATTTGAAATTTGTTTTCAAACGGTTAAGTGTGGAAATTTTATATCTAATAAAGATATTTTGGAAGATTAAATAATTGGGAAAATTATTTGGAATCTGATGATGTTGCGCATCTTTATTGATAGTTAAATAACCGACTATCAATAATTACCTTGAGTAGGTGTTTGTTGTGAATTGGATGAATTTGAATGCCACACTTATTTTTGAATAAGCGCTCACTATTCGGGTTAGCCGGGAAAGGACCATGGGGTCGTATAACCCATTCCGAATATGTGACACGTCGTTATGAATTGCATTCGAAGACCGGTGTTGAAGACCGGATATTTTTGAAAACGGAAGGATTACCGTCGAGTTACTCTACATCGACTGATCTTCGATTTAGAGGTTTTATCACCCTTAGTGACGGGAAGTCCTGACGTGATTGAAAATTATCCGGAATTGCAAGGGCTTCGTGAGAAGTGCCTTCGGTTCTGTTCGATCCCGGAACAGACTTGTATGGATTGTGTGTCTGACGTTACAATTTAAGATATAAAGCTGATTTCTTTCAAATACATTTCTATTGGTGGCGGAGAATTTATTCTCTTAGCTTAACACCCTTCTCTGAGACGTACGAGCTCAGAGGTTATGTAGTTGAAATTTATCAGCGATATATCCCAATTTGGTAACGTGGCATACTGAGTGTTGCTGTGAAATAATCAGTGTTTGATCATTTGCGATATGATCATTTGTTTGATCTTATATCTTAATGATCATAGGTTGATCATTTTTGTTTGACCCGAAGCAGGGCTTTTTGAGAAAGCGTAGCTTTGTGGACGAGACTTCGTCGAGCCTCACACCCCGGAAATGGTCGAAACAGGAAGGATGCGGCAAGGTTCTAGGGAGTAGCGCCCCTTAGTGTATGTCATTCCTTCTGGATAAAGGTGGTATCATGGTATGGAGCCCAGATACTTAACCTCTGTGGTTGCTGCAAAATTTATTTCTTTGTGGTTGTTGGAAATCGGGGATTCTCGGGAAGATCGGTGACGATCGGGGGATGGCATACGCGTGTCAGTAGTTACCTATTTTTGCAGAGGTAACCCGGCCTTGTGTTGGCAGAGATCTAACCGTAATGTTAGGTTATTTCTCGGGTCGTCTATTCCAGGGACGTACCCATCGTGGAAAAGGAAGTTCCTTAGCCTGACCATTTGTTGGAAATCCAAAGAAACAATACGAGCCTTGTACGGATTTAGTTGTAGAACCTATCATTCACTTATGGTGGCGCCCCACTGTTTGGATGGTAGCTATAGTAGGCATAGTTCGAAATGTCTATGCTGGCTAAGATTTATATTCTACTTTCGAAATGTTTTCTACACTATGCACTAATAATAATATCCAAAAGAATTTGATTTTTGCGTAGTAAGCATCTTTGACTATCATAAGAAGAAATCTCCTCCAATTCTGCGTTTGCATTGTGTGTGTGGTGGGAGGTCTTATGGTAGTTTCATTTTCCAAAAGCATTTCGAATTGACTTTAAAGTTATCCTGTTGTTTAATTTAAAGAATAACTGTTTTACGATCTCACACCAGTCACCATGACTGACTCGGAGTTTATTGTTCCCTTCTAAACTCTGGGTGCCCACCAATTTCCACACGGGCAGTCTAGAGTTTAGTTATCAGGATATTCTGGAGCTTTGGAAGCAAGCTGGATGACGAGACGTAGTATTTGTATCTGATATATTTATTCCGCTGTGTATTCTGTATGAGGACAAGTTTATATAACTGTCCATTGTTGTATATGACTCTGATGATTGATGTATGTCTAAAATGATATAGTTCTTTGTTTTTAAAAGACTAGTAATTATCTATTGTATATTGTTCCGCTGCGATGTGTAAGATTCTGATATTGTTCTGTTTCTGATGCTGTTCTGTTGTTGTTCTTCTCTCTTCTTCTCTTTTCTTCTTCTTCTTACTTTTTCTTCTTTCTAAAACCCTCACTATTGGAGTTTCCGGCACTCGATTGCTCGGCAGTCGATAAAGTGAGTATCGATGTCGAATTTTCGAAAGTCGAAAATTCCGGTATGTGACAAAGTGGTATCAGAGCATATGGTTAAGCGACAACCCTGCTCTGTTGGGTGTTACTCATTAGAGATAGAGTCAGTAGTACTCTAGAATGAGTTGAGTGTAATAATAGATACGAGCGCGTATTTGTTAGTGAATATAAAAATGTTTTATATTGTGTTTGCTTATCCGTTGAGATGTTTATGAATTTTGGTCGGTATGTGGGACGCCATATTATCGATAGGGATTTCTAAACACTTAAACGAGGCAAGACGACACAGTATTGTTTTAAAATAGGGTAAATGAAATAATTTTACCCAAAACTATTTTGTATAGAAAAGAAATGTTTTTCTATGAAGTACTATAGTATATGGTTGCATGATTGTTAGAAGTGATAATATTAATCTATTATCATTGAAATTGAATAAGAAATTCAAAATCGTAACTCCAAAGTTAAGAAATTAATTCACATACTAATGAAATTTGAGAATGTAAATTATAAATGTGAATTGTAATTTTAAATGGAATTCTAGAGAAGTTTTTGGAAACGTTTTGAAAAGAATTTGAAAATTTTGGAGATTTGGAAAGTTTAATTCCTTTTTGATTTGAAAATGGATTTCAAGGGTTTTGAAAAATGTTTTGATGGAATGAAAGCTCTAAACTCTTTTCGGTCGCTGGAAAATAATTCCGATGATGATCGCGACATCACCGGTGTTTATTTTCGGGTTTCCAAAAGAGAAATGGCTGCCAAATTGTTTTAAACGGAAAGTGTTTGGAAAATTTGGATTTTGTTTTAGAAAATTCAAAAGATAAATTTGAATTGATTTCAAAATGATTTTTGAAATGTTGGTAAGATTCTGGAATACTATATGAAAATGTTTATGAAATATTATGAAGTCGATAACTTGTGAAGTTTAAGTTTAAATAAAAATCTAACTTAAAAAAATGAATTCATATATGAATAGAATTTGTGAATATGAAATATTAATGTGATATATAGTTTGAAATAAAGTTCCAGAAAAATATTTGAAGATAAAATTCATAAAGGAATGAAATTAGTAATATGAATGTACAAATGACTTTATAAATCAAATTGTAAATAAGTCGAAGACTTATAAAGTATTTGAAATTCGATTGAAATGAGAATTCGAATTGAAAATGGATAAAATTACGAATGAATAAATGAATTTGCAATAGCAAATGCAAGAAAATGAAATTTAATGTAAAAATTCATTTTGAATTGGTAAGTAAGACTGAATTGAATTTAGATTTGTGGAAAACAAAGTGAACTATTAAACTAAAAAAATTTGTAAGTGAAGCTAATTGAATGAAGTGAATGAGATTAAAACTGAATGTTAAACTTCTTTTGAATTTGGTAGTAAATGAAGTTGAAACCGAATTTGAATAAATAAATTGGAGTAGTAACAAATGAATTGGAATGAGAGTTCAAATTGAATGAAATAGATATATAACTTCAACAGTGAAGTAAAAATGATATAAGTAGTTTATATCGAAAATTTTGTAATTAGATTTGCAAAATAGTTGAATATATGCAACTAGATATAATGGCTAGTAGATATACAGGTATTGTAAAGGAATTGGGATTTTAATTTTGAAGAGAATTTGAATTGCTCGACAAAAGGTAAGTATTTCAATTTGAATATGAGATTCGATGACTTATTTCTCTAGCCGCTTGGCTTTTTCTTTTTCTTTTTGAAATCTGAGAGTCCGTAGGGACGTTTTGTAATCGTGCCGTATTAGCCGCGCAAAGGAGACGCTGGCGAAATTTTTCGGGAATTTAGGGCGTTAGAAAATTTTTGAGAAAATTTTGAAAGTTTAAAATTTGAATTTAAACTCGAATTTGAATTTAGAAGTTAAACAATGTTGTTTGAAACTTATAATTGAAGTTGGAAAACGAGTTGAATGATAACGAATCTTTAATAGAAAGATTTGTTTTGATAAATTGATAAAACTATTTGAATTTGAGAAAATAGTAGACGAGTTAAGGACATTTTTTCTTGACTTGTAATTTCGAGGACGAAATTCTTTTAAGGAGGGAAGTCTGTAACGACCCAGAATTTTGACCAAATTAAATTGAGAATATTTAATTAATTTTAAATATTTGAACGATGATTTAATTTGAATCCCCGATATAAATTTGAAATTGGCGATTAAATTATAAAATTTAATCTATTGAATACTGAATAAAAATTTGAATCTTCAATTTTAAGCTGGAGAAAAATATTTCAAAAGCTTTTAAAATTCGTATTGATGATACTGAAGATAATAGAAGCTTCAGAAATGAATTCAGAAGTGATTTGATCGGTTTTGAATTTTTATCGTTCGAGTCGATATTTGAAAATAGTCAATTTTCACACAGTCTCGGAATTCAACGAAACCAGTTCCATTGGGTCCGTAATATTGTATTATTACTGGATTTCCAATTTCGTATTTTTCGGAGTTAGTATGAGAGCGTACGGCGTATAAACGCGTTGGTAATAAATCGAAAATTTAAATTTAAATTTTTATTTTTATTTGGTCAACAAACACACGTCTTCTTCCCTTAACCCACGCCAAGTATCACGGGTACGAAATCGTGCCAACCATCTCGTTCAAAAGATAAAAAAAAAACAAAACCGTATCCTCCTCATTTTACTCTTTCCCCCATTCCAAATTTAAATCAAGCCGAGAATGAAATCGAGTTTCGTTCGAGAAAAATAGCCGTCTCTTTCAATTTAAAATTCACGAGTTCATGGACATCGCGATGGCTGGAAACGCGAAGGCGAGGGGAGGCGATTTGCGATCGAAGTTAGGAAGTGAGGCGCGCGACGGCGAGATGGCGTCTGGGTTCGTCGGCGTCGTTCGTATGGGCGAACGAACGGCCGCTGATGGTCGCGACATTTATGGGAAAGCGTGGGCTTGCTGGGGTGTGCGAGCGGAGGGATTAGCGTCGAAGTCGAACGAAGTGGAATTGGGGATGTCGCGAGTTAAGGGTTTCGGTGTGGCGATCGATTTTAGTAGCAGCGACGACTTGACTAATTGAAGGCGAACGGCAGCAGGCATGGGTCGAGGATGAGGTTGGGTTTGGTGGTGACGTGCTGGCGATTTGGGGTGGGGAGCAGGTCGACGTTGGTTGTTCGTACGAGGCAAGGTCGAAGTTGAATGTCTTGGGGAGTCGACTGGTTCTCGAAATTGCAGTAAGTATCCAATCTCTATCTATAATTTGTTAAGCTAGTTCTATTTTAAAATTCTCGAAGAATGAAAATGATAATAGTAGTAAGGCCTATTTAGTTTTCAATCTATATGGACAGAAGAATTTTTGTGAAATGTATATGTATACAGCAGAATTTATTGTATAAATGGTTCATTTAATTTGATAAAAAAAAACAGTTAAAGTATATAGATATTTGAAATAATAATAACTGTGAGGTATTAATAATTTTGTTTTAAGTAAATTTGCTGGTTAATAATTAAATTTTCAGAAATAACAGTAAAGAAATTTGTGTTGAAAGGGAAACAAATTTTATATACACATAATCTGTATATACATAAGTAAAACAGAAAATTTGATATATATGAGACTTTGAAAAAAGAAATGGGTTTAAAAGAAATTTAAATGTTGGTTAAATAAAATTATTAATTGAGAAATTGGTTTAGAACAGAACTATCAGAATTAAACAATTAAAAACGGAAATTGATTTATTAATTGTTCAAATATTAATAAATGGTGTAAAATATCTATACAAGGTATAAATCAAGACAATGGGATCGAGATTGGAAATGGATGGCAAATTAAAGCTAAGGTGAGATCTTCTCACTCAGATTTAAAAATTGATTGCAGTTATTGATTGTTTGATATGATTGCTATGTGGATGTGATATTAGATATAGTAGGATATATCTATATATATATAGCAATATATACATATTGGCATATGTATATATTGGATTGATGATTTCCCGCCTCGTATAGCGGATGAGACCCTATTGCGCCGTTAGTAAGCGGATTTTTATAAAATCCATATACCGCGATAATTCCGTACTGGAGCGGAATTGGTATTGTGCTGACGTCTTTGGATGCAGGAAAACAGGTTGGAGGGATCCAACTGGACCCCTCACATTGATTGAATTTATTTCTATTGTGATATGAATCTGTGAATGATTATAGCGATGCTATTAATCATATTGATATTTGGAAATTGTTTGAAAGCTAAAATTTAGCTGAATGGATGTTTTGACATCATTGGATTCCAAAGATAAACGAAATTGAATTTTTGAAATTCAAGTAGAAAATTTCTAAGTGAATCAATTTTTGAAATTGAAGGAATTTTGAAGAAAGGAATTTTTAAAGTATAAAAAGTTAATTTTTATAATCTTATCGAATGAATTCCAGAATCAAGTGAAAATGTTAAATAAATGGATTTCGTAAAATAGTGATTATAAATTGAAGAATTTAATTTAAAATTAGGATTTTTAAATAGATGGAAAGAAACGATAAAAATTTATTTTCTTAAAAAGGAATTTATTTAAAAGAAGATAAGTTGGAAATTCAATTAGAAATTTAATTGGTAAATTGAAATAAGTTGTGAAATCAATGTAAAATGATTTTAAATTTGAAGAATCCATTTTAAAACCGAATATTGAATAATTTGAGAAAAATAAGGAATTCACTTAGTAGTGATAAATAAAATTAGAAATCAATATTGAAATTGATTTGGTATTGAAGTTTGTATAAATAGAATAAAAATTATAAAAATTGTTTATAAACCCAAAGTCACTTATCTTGATAAGTTAAATATAGAAGTTGATAAAAGAAGGTTTATAAGTCGAAGTTGTTATAAAAAAGAGAAATAGAATTTGTAAACGTGTTTATAAATTCGAAATGGATTGAATGTGATAAATTAAATTTAGAAGGTTATTAAAGAAGATATGTTCGCGATTTTGGATAGCGAATTATCTTTGAAATAAATGTGTAGAAATGATTGAAATTGGGTTAAGTGAATTATATTCACGATTTTGGACAGTGAATATATTGTTTAGTAAAATGGATTTATTTTTGAAGAAGTAATATTAAAAATGAAGTTAAACATTTTAAAGATGTTTTAAAATGTATTATGAATCGAAAGCATAGATTTCAACAGTTCTTGTTGAAACAGGCGTTTTCGAAAAATAAGGAAAATATGGACTATAACACTGTTGTTATAGTAAATGATTTTCGAAAGAAAATGTTTTATATAGTATTGGGATTTATATATACCTATCTTAAATCCGAATCCCTATACTAGTGATTTTGAGTCGTCGTAACGATGTTTTACGTAACATTCGTTTTGACTCAAATAAATGTTGTTATAATAAATGATTTCCTTAAAGAATGAAATGTATACTTAATATTGATTTAAGTATATCGAATATTTTCCAAGTGTTGAAAATAAATAGATTTGTGAAATACTTATTTTTAAATAAGTATGGAAATGTTTTTCCAATCTGAAATGAACTGTTTTGAGATTTTATCTTCAAAGATAAATTGAAATGTGAATATTTGAAATTTGTTTTCAAACGGTTAAGTGTGGAAATTTTATATCTAATAAAGATATTTTGGAAGATTAAATAATTGGGAAAATTATTTGGAATCTGATGATGTTGCGCATCTTTATTGATAGTTAAATAACCGACTATCAATAATTACCTTGAGTAGGTGTTTGTTGTGAATTGGATGAATTTGAATGCCACACTTATTTTTGAATAAGCGCTCACTATTCGGGTTAGCCGGGAAAGGACCATGGGGTCGTATAACCCATTCCGAATATGTGACACGTCGTTATGAATTGCATTCGAAGACCGGTGTTGAAGACCGGATATTTTTGAAAACGGAAGGATTACCGTCGAGTTACTCTACATCGACTGATCTTCGATTTAGAGGTTTTATCACCCTTAGTGACGGGAAGTCCTGACGTGATTGAAAATTATCCGGAATTGCAAGGGCTTCGTGAGAAGTGCCTTCGGTTCTGTTCGATCCCGGAACAGACTTGTATGGATTGTGTGTCTGACGTTACAATTTGAGATATAAAGCTGATTTCTTTCAAATACATTTCTATTGGTGGCGGAGAATTTATTCTCTTAGCTTAACACCCTTCTCTGAGACGTACGAGCTCAGAGGTTATGTAGTTGAAATTTATCAGCGATATATCCCAATTTGGTAACGTGGCATACTGAGTGTTGCTGTGAAATGATCAGTGTTTGATCATTTGCGATATGATCATTTGTTTGATCTTATATCTTAATGATCATAGGTTGATCATTTTTGTTTGACCCGAAGCAGGGCTTTTTGAGAAAGCGTAGCTTTGTGGACGAGACTTCATCGAGCCTCACACCCCGGAAATGGTCGAAACAGGAAGGATGCGGCAAGGTTCTAGGGAGTAGCGCCCCTTAGTGTATGTCATTCCTTCTGGATAAAGGTGGTATCATGGTATGGAGCCCAGATACTTAACCTCTGTGGTTGCTGCAAAATTTATTTCTTTGTGGTTGTTGGAAATCGGGGATCCTCGGGAAGATCGGTGACGATCGGGGGATGGCATACGCGTGTCAGTAGTTACCTATTTTTGCAGAGGTAACCCGGCCTTGTGTTGGCAGAGATCTAACCATAATGTTAGGTTATTTCTCGGGTCGTCTATTCCAGGGACGTACCCATCGTGGAAAAGGAAGTTCCTTAGCCTGACCATTTGTTGGAAATCCAAAGAAACAATACGAGCCTTGTACGGATTTAGTTGTAGAACCTATCATTCACTTATGGTGGCGCCCCACTGTTTGGATGGTAGCTATAGTAGGCATAGTTCGAAATGTCTATGCTGGCTAAGATTTATATTCTACTTTCGAAATGTTTTCTACACTATGCACTAATAATAATATCCAAAAGAATTTGATTTTTGCGTAGTAAGCATCTTTGACTATCATAAGAAGAAATCTCCTCCAATTCTGCGTTTGCATTGTGTGTGTGGTGGGAGGTCTTATGGTAGTTTCATTTTCCAAAAGCATTTCGAATTGACTTTAAAGTTATCCTGTTGTTTAATTTAAAGAATAACTGTTTTACGATCTCACACCAGTCACCATGACTGACTCGGAGTTTATTGTTCCCTTCTAAACTCTGGGTGCCCACCAATTTCCACACGGGCAGTCTAGAGTTTAGTTATCAGGATATTCTGGAGCTTTGGAAGCAAGCTGGATGACGAGACGTAGTATTTGTATCTGATATATTTATTCCGCTGTGTATTCTGTATGAGGACAAGTTTATATAACTATCCATTGTTGTATATGACTCTGATGATTGATGTATGTCTAAAATGATATAGTTCTTTGTTTTTAAAAGACTAGTAATTATCTATTGTATATTGTTCCGCTGCGATGTGTAAGATTCTGATATTGTTCTGTTTCTGATGCTGTTCTGTTGTTGTTCTTCTCTCTTCTTCTCTTTTCTTCTTCTTCTTACTTTTTCTTCTTTCTAAAACCCTCACTATTGGAGTTTCCGGCACTCGATTGCTCGGCAGTCGATAAAGTGAGTATCGATGTCGAATTTTCGAAAGTCGAAAATTCCGGTATGTGACAAACATACTCGAGTGGACTCAAGGCAGATGGATTCAGTGCATATGCAAGTGCAGTAATATATACACAGTTACATTTATACATATTTGTAAGCATGTATACACATATCAGTTTAGAGGCTCAGAAATTCATACAGCAACTAGCACCTTTGATCAAGTACAAACACAAGTGAATGCAACCAAGTTTATTTCAACCAGACCACAAAGGACAAAGCAACATATAGTGCACATGTATAAGGTGATGTACAAAGAAGCAGGAACTCCACATGATACATGACTCAAGAACAAGCCAGTGCAACATGAAGATCAAGTACTCAAAGCAACCAGACATAAATGCATGCACTCAGTTTTTAACATTCTCCAGACCCGAACCAAGGCTAACCACAAACCAGATTCAGAACAACAAAGACTTCATACTTGATCCTGACAGTGGTGAACACAATGCAGTTTATTCAATGCATAAACTTACTTGAATAACAAGAGAAGACCACTTCAAGTTAACAAGCTTCAGACATCAACAAATCAACATCAGTATGCATACATATGAAACACAGACTATCCACAAGCATTCAAGTGTGTGAAGGAAAGTATGAGTCAAAGCAATGTAATGCAAGACTCTAACTAGAGAAATGGTCAACACTAACATGAATGCAAAGTTTTCATCACAGTATACATATATACATGCATGTTCATATATGTATACATGCATATATACAGTGACAAACATATGAAACAGAAGACACAGCAAGTTCATATGCATACAACATGACCACAAATTGATACGAGTGCAATCAAGTCAACCACACACATATATACATACATATATGTATGTATATATGTATGAAGACCATCAACCAAAGCAGTGAATAGATATGAACTCAGAGACTACCCAAAATAATGCGTACAAGTTCAAGTGCACCAACCCAGTTCAATGAAATACAACCAGACACTACATGTACACGACTCAACCAAACCCAGTGCAGACTCTAAGAAGATCACACACATTCAAGAGCAATAATCAAAATCGAAATAAGGAGCAGTTTTGAAAAAGAAATGATCAAGCCGAAAAAGTCAATTTATATCTCACAGTAGATATTATGATGAACACGAATTAACCAAGTCAATTATCTCAAGAATTCAAAGTGCCAAAGTCATAGAAACACATGAACGAGAAACAAATTCAAATGCCAGAAAAGAATGAAACCAAATCCAACCAAGTATGAAATGAACAAGTAAAAAATGAATACCATCGTTCGATTAAAAAATCATGGCCAAGTAAATTCACGAAGATTTCAAATGAGAAATATACGAACGTAATTTTAGGGATTTAATCCCTATAAAACCCAGTTCATCATCGGCTTATTAGGCATTCGAGTTCAAGCAAATACCAGAGCAATAAATTATGAAACTCGAATCAAGTCGAGCACAATCAAAAATTGAGAAAGGGGCAAAAATCACATACCAATCTAAAACCATTCGAGCTCGAGACAATTGAAGCTGTCGTAAAGCTATCAAAGCAAGGAATCAACCACAAAGCAATCTAAAGAACACAGATTGAAGCAGAAAGCTAAAGCATCAATTCGAACGTATAATTCAAGCGGCGACTTCAATTCTCAAAACCCTAAAATTGTGAAGAGGAACGAAAAAGAAAGGCGGCCACGAATATAATAAAAGGAAGGCGACATTGTTTTCTTATGTTATAAATTAAAGTGGGTCGGCTTACCTTAATAGTTGGGCTTAAATTAGAATTGGGGTTTTGTATTTTAATTTTTTTTATTTTGTAATTTCTCTTTTAACTTATGTAATTATCTAGTCGTGTGACTAGGTTACGAACTACGGTGGTGTAGTTCGAGAATTCGCAACTCAGTGGCTGAGTTGTGGCAGGGTTTTTGAGCGTAGAGTTAGGTTAGTCATTAGCGGGTGTCACAAGTTTACGTGTGTAAGTGTCTGACTACTTAATTTCTAGTAGAAACCTTGGGGGAAGCACATAGGTAGGGTTTTGCCGAAGCTGGGTAAATTTGTGTGTGATCTCTTCTGCATTATTTTCTGTTATTGTTTTTCATTTCCGCATTAATTTTTATTATTATTAGTATCACCCTATTCACCCTCTCCTCTAGGGTGAAAAAGATCCTACAAGTGGTATCAGAGCATGGTTAATAGCAAGGATGTCTAAGCCTAGTTGCAAATCTAGCGAAAGTCAGTCCAGTATTATTTCCCTTATTTTTGATGGAACAGATTTTTTAAATTCGAAATTTAAAATGGAATTTTATTTAAAATCTGTTAATTTTAAATGTTGGGATATTATTGAAAATGGGTGTGATATAGTAGATAAGAAATATACTTCGATTAATGCTCTTGCTAAGCATATACTATATTCTCATATTAATCAAGATAATTTTAACTTTGTCTCTCATTGTGAAAGTGCACAGGAAATCTGGAATACTTTTGATGCAATATATGGTGCAAATATCAACAACGGTGAGAAATCCTCCATAATCAACTTAGTTAAAGAAATGTGCTTGACAGGATTTGCAAAAGACAACAGTAATGAAGATTAGCCGATGAGATAAGTGATCTTTCATTCAATGATTTAGTTCTCTTGTGCCGAAAATTAATTGAAAATAATGAAGCTCTTGAGATGAAAAGTAAGAAGTTGAAAAGGGAACAATCTAAACTGCGTCAGAAAAATAATGATTTGGAAAATGAGCTTACGAGTATTAAGAAAAATAAAAATTCTAATTGTAAAAGATGTTTGGACTATGAAAAAGAATTTGCCTATTTTCATGAAAACTTTCAAAAGTTAGAAAACGAAATATTAATCAGGAGAAAAACAAAACTGAGTTGATTTGTAAAAATAATATTTTGCAAAAATAGTTGGAGAGTTTTAAGAGGTCGGAAAGTTCTAAATGTGCGATTTTTGAAAAGAAATTAAATGAGCTCAACGAAAATTTCAAAACCCTTGAAAAAGAAAACGTGATTTTGAGCAAATCTGAAATTATTTGATTAAATCACGAATTTGAAAAGGAGATTGAAAAAATCAAGGATTTTGAAAAAATTGAATTTAAAAAACTTCAACTCTTTGAAACTGAGATGCTAGAAATTGAGACTAAAATTAGGGAGCTTTAAAATGAGAATATGGGATTGAAATGAATAATTTTTAAAAGAGAGATAGTACCATTAGTTGTTGTTCGAAGATAATGAATAAAAATAATATTTGAAAATCCAAAGTTAATAAACTTGAGTTGATCACTCAAAAAAATTTCAGTAGAGAAAAATCATTTAATATGCTCTTAGAAAATCAACTCTTCGAGAATAAAAGGAAAGGATTGGATTTGCAAAAGTGTCAAAATATGAACAAACGACTAATAACATTGTTAAGGGAAAAATTGTGATATCCAAATGCGTAAAGTGTGGAAATATTGGTCATAGCAAGAATAATTGTCGAAATATATACAAACACAAAACTATTAAACAAATATGGATTCCAAAAGGTATGAATATAAATGGTTTGAAATTTAAACAAATTTGGATTCCCAAGGGTACAATTGTAAATGTTAACGGTTTGTTATATAGACAAATTTGGGTACCAAAGATTTCAATAGATAATAATAGTGGTCCTACATCCTTAGTTGGACCACTTGCCTTCTCCAAAATTTAGACACATAAGTGGGCTAGGGAACAAATTTGATGGAGATAGATTTCGAGTTGTTCTAGGTGATTGATACACTAAAATTTAAATGTTCCTTAGCCTATAAAGATTAGATGGAGATCATTGCATTTCGGATATCACAGCATCGAAGGAAAGTGAGGTATGATCTCTCAACTTAATTTTGTTCACATATTGTTCATTATGTTTTCATCGACATTGTTGAAGTATTTCTGCCATATCTTGAACATCTCAACTTTGATATTTGAAATTCTTAAAGTTCTGAAAAGCTAACCGATAATGCTACAACCTTTCTATTTTAAGTTTTTATGATTCACTTTGGAATGTCATGAAAAACTACTTTGACAAATTTTTTGAATGTGTGTTTTTTTCCTCAATATAGATTACTTTACTTGTGCTTGATATAAAAGGACGTGCTGAAATTTTCAAAAAACAATTCAAGTGTTGAGGAGTACATGTTTTTCTTATATACCACTATATATCACCATGAATACCTCAAATACAAGTGGTATCTGATATCATCTTATGTTGAAATCATTTTTTAAATTATTTAATTATCTATATTGATTTTCAACTAGAAGTCATTTTCACAAAAACCCCTTACAGAAAATTGATTATCACTTATATTAATTTTTGAAACTTGGGTTTTCATCATACTAAAAATACTTTAGTTTATTTCGGTAAGAGATGTACTCTATAAAAGATAATCGTTGACTAATTGATTCTTTTGGAACTCATCAAAATTATTATAGTGCTTGAAAAGTGATGGATAGTGATTAAATTATATTTCATAACAAGAGGAAGTATAATTTTATAATTTCATGAAAATTAAACAAATTTTATAATATTTTTAGATTAGTACTTATTCCATGATCATTTCTATCACTTTCACCTTTCTGTCAATCCATACATCATAATATAGTGTGCAGAATTTGGTATTTCAAAATAAGGAAATATTTTTTTTGTAAAATAATTATATCCTAAAGTATTCACTCTCATTTAAAAGTTCTCGAGGTTATGCATGGGTGAATTACTTGAATTTCTATATATGGGCTTCCATTCTCATTTAAAAGTCCTTGCGGTTATGCATGGCTGGGATGCATATAAGAAAGGGATAAATATCAAGTATATTCTAATCTCATTTAAAAGCCAACACGGTTATGCATGGTTAGAAAATACTTGACATATTTTTTTTAAAAAAAAGGGGGTAACTCTAACCTCATTTAAAAGTCCTAACGGTTATGCATGGTTAGAAAGTGCTTTACATTTTTTTGTATAATATTTGAAAAGGTAAAATGCACAAATTATTCCTTTATTGAAAATATCAAACTCTTGTCACTATATAAAATTTTCCATAATCCTACCATTTCTCTAAAGTGGAGTTTATTTCTAATTACTAAAATATTATGATTTTTGTTTGATTAATTGGAATTTGAAATTAATATTTCCATCTTGATTTGATTTTATATCTTTAATCAAAATCGTAGCTATTTTAATTACTATTATTATTTTGATGATAACAAAAGGGGGAGAGAGGTTAAGATTTTGATTTTTGAGCGATATCCTTACTAATATTCGAGAGTGTTTTTATTCAAAGTTATTTTTAATTAATTTTTCAGTTTTAACTACACGCATCTATGTAGGGGGAGTTTTATTGTAGGGGGAGTATTCAACTAGTGGGAGCTCATGGAATTCATCAAGATCAAATATAGTTAATAGAGTCAAAATCTTAATATATGTTTGTTATCATCAAAAGGGGGAGATTGTAGAATACAATAACTTATGATTTTGTTTGATGATAATAAACATATACATATTCATTTAAATGTTTTTGTTATTGTACTATTTTATTTTTCCACATAATTAAATAAATATTTGTTGAATAAAATAAATAACTTAGAATTCATATTCAAACAAATATTTTATTCAAACAAATATTTTATTACAAATTCAATAGTACAAATTTGAGCTCTCGCTACATTTACACATTTTCAATTACAACATAATTTTCACTTTACAATTTCACCTCACTACATATTCACTCAACACTTGTATTTGATCTTCAACATTGTTCCAGCCTGTATCCAGCATCTGAACTATCTGCAAAATAAACACTAACGTGGTAAAATTGAAAAAGAAAATATTTTGCAGTGTTCAATAAGTATGTGTTTTGAAAATTTTATTTGCCTCGGTTATTTGGGTTGTTCGTCATCATTTTGTTAATTCAACTTACACGAACAATTAATGACATGCATAGTGTAAAACTGTACCTGCCACAAGTCGTGCACACCGAAATACACTTGCTTGTTAAAACAGTAGAGGAAGGTGAGCAGAAGGTCAAACCTAAGCCGAGACTGGATTCAACACAGGTGCAATACAAAAACAAAAATAGAATGGTCAGTCAGCATGAACATGGATATGCATACAAAATGGAACCAGACTTCAATGGAGTCAGGGCATGAAGCCTCAATAAAATGTACTCACATGTAGACTCCAAGACGAACTAGTGTACATGCATACAACATACCACATTCAGTTTCAACATGAAAGTGAACCAGACCAAACTTAGAGTGAACACAAGGATTGCACCAGACAGGCTCAAGTGGAACAAGTTCAGTTACAACATGAACCAGAGTTCATATATACAAGTTCAGTATTATCTACATAATGCAAGTGAACAAGTAATTAAGTGACTATAGTTTTACAAAGAGATGGAACAAGCAAAGTCGATCACACACATATATGCATACGTATATGTATGCATATACATGGAGATGACACACAACAACAAAGCAGTTTATTGTGAAGACAACATATCAGTGCAACCAGACTAGAAACATGAAGATCAGGCATGAACACACTTGAACTAATCATGGTTTCAAAGGCATGTACACAAGCAAGCCAGTGGAACAAAATGAACTCAAGTTAAATACAAAGCAACCAGAAACCCAAACCAGACTTCAAATCAAAACTAAACATGTACTCGAAGAAACCAACACAATGCAGACTCAAGTAAACCATGGACAAAATGCAAAGCAATACAACATGCATTCAAACTTAATTGCAACTGGACATTTAACTCGAAGCAGACTAGCATACATATATACATGCAAAAGTAATGGCCAGTGTACAAGCAAGCTACAAAAGGGATGGATATCAATGAGCACAAGCAGTTCAGCATATACAAGTGCACATTAACAAAACAACATGCATCAGTTCAGTTCCCATAAACATGCAAAAAACGTAGAGCAAATGCAAACAACAACAAATGGCATAAGAACATGGAAGTACACAAGCATTCAAATGAAAACAAAATACACAATTGCAAAGCAAAATTGAACCAGACTCCAAACGTACAAGTTCAATGAAATGGTCAGGAGCAACCCAGATATTGATGTACACGTAAAGACTTCAATATGGAACCAGATAGTAGTATGTACAAATGGAACAACCAGATTTTAAAATGGGACAACTGCACTAGGAAACCAACATGAAATTATGGAACGAGACCATGATAACAAACCAACCAGACCTCACATATATATTGCAGAGAATACAAAGGCACCAAGTCTATCAACCTAGACCAAATCACAATATAGCAAATATGTAGAAGCAGTCGTGGGCCATGAACTAGTCTTAGCTAAAAAAAGGAAGCAGTTTGAATAATGTCAAAAAAAATGGAACATGTGAACAAGTCAGATTTTATCAAGTCAATATTATCTAAAATAAAAATGCCAAAGTAAAAATAAATCTGAAATTCAAATACAAGCTGGAAGAGAATAATGGACAAGTCAAGGCAGTAAAGAACGAAAAGAAAATTCAAATGATGATAAGATGAACAAGTCAGAATAATCACAATCGTTCAAGAAAACATCAAATGGCCGAACAAAGTAATTGATGAATTAAAACCAAAATATACGAATGAAAATTTAGGGAATTTATCCCTATTTAACCCAATTTCATCATCGTCAAATACTCATTCGAGTTCAAGCAAAATCAGAGAGCAAGCCTTGAAATAAATCACTAACTAATCATGAACTCGAATCAAGTCGAGAATAATCAAAATTGAAAAATCACATACCAATTCAAACCAGCATTCGAGCTCGACATTTGAAGCAGCCGTGAATAATTAAACTGATCGAAGAAGCATCGAAGTGAATTAAGAGCATACCAGCAAATGATTCGAGCTTCAATTTTTCAAGCGACGGCTCAAATCATCAAAACCCTAAATTTTTGAAGAGAAGCAAAAGCGAACGGCCGAAGATACTACTCTAAAGAAAAAGAGAAAACAGTTTCTCTTTTAATTATTATTTGGGCCGATTCTATTTTATATTGGGCTTTAGTTAAAAAGAGGGTTTTGTTTTTTAGTTTTGATTTTATTTGTAATTTCCATTTAAATTGTGTAACTTTCTAGTTGTGTTACTAGGTACAAACTACGGGGCGTAGTTTGAGAATTCGCAACTCAGTGGCTGAGTTGTGGCAGGGTTTTGAGCTTAGAGTTAGGTTAGTCAAGATAGCGGGTGTCGCAAGTTTATGTGTGTTTGTAAGCATCTGACTACTTAATCTCTAGTGGAAACCTTAGCGGCAGCACGTAGGCAGGTTTTTGCCAAAGCTGGGTAAATCTGTGTGTGATCTGTATTGCATTACTTTCTGCTTTTATTTTTATTTTCGCATTAGTTTTTAGTACACCCTATTCACCTCCCCTCTAGGTGAAAACGATCCTACACGTATGTTAAGATGTAGTGCATGTTCAAAGTCCGAAGGATTTGATCATTCAATTTCAAGTTCAATAGTGAATATGTAAGTCCTGTTGTTCACCATCGTCATATGTTCCAGTTATTAAGGTAGGATTAGTTATAGTTGCTCAAACAAGTGATTATAGATTGGTTTTCAAGTTTAATTCGAAGGCTAGAATTAACAAAGTATAAGTTTCTGATCCCTATTTTCCGATCCCTATTTGCCAAACCCTATCCCAGAGCAAAATAACTGATCCCTCTCTCCAGATGATATATGCCGATCCCTTTCCTTCAGTAAAAAATATCGATACCTCCAAGCTACTCAACTCTACCGATTCCTCTACTTCACTGTTTTCGCCCTTCCACCAAATTTATACACCGATCCCTATCCCACTTATTCAAACAATTGATCCCTCAATCTCATCACAACCGGATCCTATTGAAGAACCCATAATTGATCCCTCTTCATGCACTAAAAACCAATCCTTACAATCAACAGTTATATCGATCGGTCATACCAACACATTACACAAACTTCCACTGTCGATCCCTGATGTGCACGTAAATGTGCATATATTACATCCATATTTTATCTCTTTTTATTTAAATAAACATCATATTTGGGCATTTGAACATGTTAAAACAAAATTCAATTATTTTCAAACCATCATATTTTCATCTTCATTCAGGGGCAAATTGGTTATTTTTGTGCATGTGTAAATTTGAGAATTTTTACTTGGACATTTTTGATGATTTTTATAGGAATTTGGATGCATATGGAAGAGGCTTATATGAAGATACATGCATGCACAAATGAATACAAGGGAAAGAAGAGGGAACTAATTAAAAGTGAAGATCATAGAGGACCCCACCTACCCACCTACCTTAATGTACAAATTATAGGCTAATGAACATGCTTATGGAATTAAAGGCTTCATGTACACTTAAATGATGATTAGTAGAAGCTAATGATTACTTGGCCTCCACACTTTCTAAGGGGTATTTTGGGAAGTCCCTAAAAATAGAATTAGGGTTTTATGCATGTATAAATAACCCTCTTATGTACATGAAACTATCATCTACTCTTTCATTTTACTTAGAAAATTAAGAGATAAAATTGTAAGCTCAATGTTCTATGAAATAAAAATGGCTTCCAAGCATCTTTCTTCTCTCTTTTCTACATTCTTTTCTTTGTTTTCATGTTAATGCTTTTATTTATGTTCTTTTCTTTTCTTTGTTAGTAGAATAGTTTTACATTCATGCAAGTAGTGTAGCTTAATTCCTTTTGTTGTAAGTAGTTTAATTACATTCTCTTCTTTGCTATTTTTCTATTTTCTTCTCTTTTTAATGTTGAAATTTACTTGTGTTGCTTCAATGCCACAAATGAGTAGCTAAACCCCTTCAATTTAGGGGTAATGAAGCTCTCAAATATTATGTAATTTCAACATTTTATGATTTATGATCTCATTTGGTTTATGCTTCATGAAGTAAGTTTTGATGCAAGTTTATACAAGTGGGTTTGATAGCTTATATTGTTTATGCAAATGAGCTATTCTTATTCAACATAAACACAATTTGCATCATCATTTGCTAATCCATTTTTGATTGTGAAATTAAAGTAAAAATGAAATTTGATGATCTATATTACTAATTACAATAGTAAATAGATCATACTTAAAATAGCTTTTGCTTTGGCTTCATTTTCATGAGAATTATAAGTGGTTTATTTGTTGTATTATAGTTTGATGGTTTGAGTTATGTTAATTAATAACATAAACAAACCATACTTATGATAAATACAACAAAATTTCACTTAATATCAAAAGCTAGAGATCACAAATTGTTTGTTTGTTGATTTACAAAAATATGAGAGTGGATTTACCTCTAGATTGTTCTCTAGTTCAATAGTTTTTAAATCAAATTTTAATTCTAGTTTTAGCTTCATTTTATTTCTAGTTAACAATTTCTCCTCCATTTGGTCTATTTGATTGAATAGATTTTTAAACTCTAACAATTCCTTGCGGATCGACCCGTACTTGCCACGTACTACAAGTGTACGCCGTGCGCTTGCGATATATTTTAATTTGAAATTTTTCGATGATTTTCTAACTCGATAGAAATTCCATCGATTAACAAGTTTTTGTGGCACCGTTGCCGAGGAGTTGTTTTGATTTTGATTTTTTATTCTTCAAATTATTTGTTGTTTGATTTTTGCGTGTTTTTATTTTGTGTGTGTTTGCATTTTATAAAAAAAAAAATTGCTGTGTGTTGTGTGTGATTTGTGTGATTGTGTGCATGTTTTCTAGTTTCATTTTGCATTTCTCTTTTAAAAAAAATTACACACAATTTCATTGCTAATTTCATTTTCCATTTCACTTTGCAAAACATTTACAACTTTTAATTTACAATATCTTTTCAATACAAATTTTCAACAAGATTTTGGTAAACTGTTGCATCTGCCTCCACAAATAACCACCATGCACCTCTACATTTACTTGTCAAAACTCTAACAATTCCTTGCGGATCGACCCGTACTCGCCACGTACTACAAGTGTACGTCGTGCGCTTGTGGTATATTTTAATTTGAAATTTTTCGACGGTTTTCTAACTCGATAGAAATTCCGTCGACTAACAAGTTTTTGGCACCGTTGCCGGGGAGTTGCTTTGATTTTTAATTTTCTATTCTTCGGATTATTTTCGTTTGATTTTCTTGTGTGTTTGATTTGTGTGTTTGTTTGCATATTTTTTTTTTAAAAAAAACTATATTTGTTGTGTGTTTGTATGTAAGTGTGCTTGCATTTTTTTGTTTTGTTTGAGTGTTGTTATTGTTTTCTAGTGTTAGCCTATTTCAATTTGCATACTTTATTAAAAAAACACACACATTTCTAAAAAAAATTCATTTCATTCGCTGTTCACTGTTTTCATTTGATTACATTCTATTACATTTCTCAATCTGAACTCAATTCATTTGCTGTTGTCTACCATTTCACTGTTCACTGTGCACACAGCCTCCACACACCCTTCTGAGCAATTCAATTCACAACCAAACATATCATCTGCCATTCCCTTTCAAACCACTGCATAAGTTCAACTCCACTACACTCACCACCCATACTTGCCATACAGTCCAATACAAACCTCCTTCCCACTTGCCAAAGCTACATCAGACCCATAACTCCTTACTGCATACAACCCCAAGCAAATATCATCTGCAACCATCCTATCCTCCTCCTACCCACCGTTCGATTCATCTACCACTCTGCCACTTCATCCACTTACCGACAGCACTCTTGCCACTACTTTACTGCAGCAAGCACCACCACTGTCATTCATCACTCTGGCCACTTAACTTCAAACAACCAATTTCTACAATACCAAAACTCTTCCCCCAACACCATTACTTCAATCATTCCAGCCACATCACAGTGCGGAAGTCACTTCACTGCCTCGCCCTTCTAGCCATTCCAGCCATCAACAGTTCCAGTCACATACCACAGTACAAACTTTATCACAAATTTCCACCAACCAACAAAACAACCACTGCTCTTCTACAAACAACAACTACAACATCCCTCAACTGCTAGTGCAACTTCCCTCAACAACACTCTACCACTCACAAACAACTTCTACAACCGTCGCAATCGCCCAAACCACTCCCCACAATCTTCACCATAAACCCACAAACGACCTCCCTCAATTTCTAATTTCCTGGCAACACAAAACCACCACTACATATAAAACTACTGCACACCATCATATCACAAATTCCTCTACTCCCCACTGCTCCGACCACGGACCACATCCATATCACCCTCACTTCAACAACTTCTCCTGCAATTTCAACACACTTCATATCATACACTATAAGACAACGATACACTTTGTTGTTGCATTGCCATTGCCATAACACTTCTATTTCAACTATCAAGCCTTCTACTGACATTAACATCTGGTTCATACAACACACAACCCAAACATTTCCCAATCACACTTCAACTTCACAACCACTTGCAATCCAGAACACCACAATCCATGTCAACAACATATCATTCATGGCCATCAACATCATTCACTCCTATACATTACCTTCCCACCCACCCCTCCAAACTGCTGACCATAACACTGCTGCTACTTCACCAGAACAACCAACATCAACAACAACAACCTCTGCCTACCAAGCTCATCTACCAATAGCCAAAACTCCAAACCTCCTACTACTCAACGAACTGCTCAACCACCACAACTGAATTGACCAAACTCCTCTGCCTTCAACCGACATTCGCCTGCTCCAAAATTGCCGTAACCAAAATCGCCGTGGCAACTTGACCTCACATCTCCCAGTTACCACTGTGCCGTTGCCGATCAAAACCAAAACCCCAAGCTTCATCACGAAATCGACAGCCCACTGCGACTAATTCACGCAACTAAAAGCGCAATTCTAACCTCAGCAATTAATCTCGAAATTCGATTTTGAGAAGAGGAGAGCCAGATCGATTTTGTATTGAATTGAATTTTATTTTTGAAAGAACGAGGTTGTTTTGTGAAACTTGCAACTGGTTTATCTGCTTTGAGCTTATACGAAAAGAAATTAATCTTGGTTTGGTTTGATAATATATGAAAATGGTTTGGGCTTCCAATAGGCAGTAATGCTTTTCAATGGGCTGGTGATTTGTAAAGTGTGTTGATTTGCAAAGTGGTTTTGTCTCGTTTTTTTTTCTTCTTATAAAAAAAGGCAGAAAATATTTCTGTTATTTTTTTTAGTTTCTTTCAAAAGAAAAAAAAGTGCAAGTTGTTTTGTTTTGTTGTCTTCATAATAAAAAAATAAAAAAGCGCAAGTTGTTCATTTTGTTTCATTATTCTGTTTTCCATTTGTTTTAGTTTAAATAAGTTTGTTCATCTATTATCCTTTGTTTTATTTCTCTTGATTTTGTTTTCTAAAAAAAAACTTTTGTTTTGGTTGGTTTCTTGTGATTTCATCTGTTTTGCTTACTCCTTTGATATAAAGAAAAAATGAAAAAAAAAACTGTATAGAGTTTGTGTTTAATTTCTTTTCAGGTTACAAACGCAGAAATTCAAATGGAGAAGGGTTAGCTTGTAAATGTTTTTTAAGTAAAACTACACTTTTTAAGTTTCCTTTCTTCAAAAAAAAAATTGAAAAATCCAAAAAAAAAGTTCAACTTTGTTTAATTTTCATTTTTCAGTTGTTTTAGTTTTCATTTATTTTATTTCCAATTGTTTTGTTTTTTGCTTATTTTGTTTTTCATCTTTGATAAACATACTAAAAAAATAATAATAATAAAAATTGTTGAATATATCTTGTTTTTCATTTCAGGTTGCCAAAGCAGATTAAAAGGAAGAACCGCTTGACCAAAAATAATTATTGCTTTCTTATAAAAAAATTGCCGCTTAAAAAAAATTGCTAATAATCTACACGCTCTGGTATTGTGCTTTCATCTCTAGTGCATTGTTGGTTGCTTGCATTTGCATTTATATATACAAAAAAAAAATTCAAAATCCAAAAACAAAAACAAACTTCATTTTAGTTGCATTGTAAATTCACGTTTAATTTTTTTTGCATCCATCTCATCTTATTTTCTTTTCTAAGGGCAATACCCCAATTCATATAAGGTGAGGGATTTCATCACCCTTTCCTTAGCCCATAAACACATTTCATCGTAGAATTTGACTAATAATAAAGGTTAGACATTCGACTCCAGGGTGTCGCGAGCTCATCTAGGGCTTAATTGTATGTTCACAATTGTTTTCTTTGAACAATTTTATTTCTTGGTGTCCAGGCTACGGTAGAGTAATAACCAGTTATAAAAATTACGGTGATACGTAAATATTATACTGGTTGTTCCTCTGAAGGTACTTAAACCTTCGGCTGCATTGCTACGGTGATTCGTGGTGCACCGATAACCCTTGCCCGTTACCTGGCTGAGAAATATTTTTGTTGATTTAAGACAAAGTGTGATTATACAATTTTGGGTTAGGAGCTACTAAGACAGAAAACTGTAATTAAGTCATTTGCATTCATTTAGCTGCATTAGTTCATGCATATACAAAAAAAAAATCAAAAATCCAATAGCCAAAAAAATTGTAAATTTTTCTTAACTTAGTTTTTAATTCCAAAAAAAAAATTAAAACCATTTTAAGAAAAAACAAAAAAAAAACTTAAAAATTCAGAAAACAAAAAAAAATTTACAAAAACAAAAAAATATAAAAATTTGAAAAACCAAAAACAAAACAAAATCAAACTTCTCTTTTGAAAATAAATTTCACTTGGTAAATATTTTTCTTCCTCTAAAAAAAATATATATATATTTTCACTTCGATTTTCAAATCTTCTTTCATTCACTAAACTCAATTCTAACTTCTTTCTCTTCTCGACTTTCACTTGTGCATGAGTACTTGGACTTGTGACACAACAACAAATCGTTGGACTCGCGACCCTTCTACTAATCGTTTAACTCGAACAGACGATACTCCCGAAATGGCGAACAAAAACGCCCCTCGAACTCTTATGGATAGAATCTTTCCCGATAGAGTTTCTATTCCATCTTGCATCACGTTACCCGCCCCTACGGGTAACCATTTCGAAATTCACTCAAACCATATTGCCACTCTTCCGAAATTTGGCAATTTCGAACACGATGATCCATACGTCTTCTTGACTAAATTCGAACAAGTTTGTGCAACCATTAAACTCAACAACTTTCTGATGACGGAATCAAACTTCAATTAATCCCTTTTGCTCTTACGGATTACGCTGAAAAATGGTTGTAAACCTTACCATCGAACTTGATTAAAACGTGGGAAGAATTCGTAAAAGCTTTGTTAAAAAGTTCTACCCTTTGGAAAAAAACGAGTAGAATCCGAAACCAAATTGTAAACTTTCATCAATTCAAGGGAGAACCATTTGGAAAATATTTTGAAAGATTCAAAGAGCTTTTGATAAAATGTCCACATCATAATTTCAAAAAATGGACGATTTGCCAAATCTTATATGATGGACTCGAAAATAGCTCACGAACCATGCTCGAATCAATGTGCCAAGGCAACTTTCTTGCCCAACATCATGATGATGATGCTTGGCAATTTCTTGAAAACCTCGCTGAAAAATCATCCCAATGGGAACGATCGAACGAAAAATCAATTTACTCATGATCGAGTGCAAACTCGATAGGATCTTCTATTGCTTTGGAAGCTAAGATCGACGCAATGATTAAAAAATTCGATAACGTTTTCTCTTCGAATCAAATGAACCAAGCTTCCCAACCGATGTGTTATAAATGCAACGATCCTAATCATATAGCCGATCAGTTTCCCAATTCTGTCAAACAAATCAATGCTTTCAATAAAGCCAAAAACAACCCGTTTTCTCCAAAGTACAATCCTGGTTGGAGAAACCATCCCAATTTTGCGTGGAACCAAAATAATCCCAACATGAATATGGTTCGTCCCAATTTTCAAGCATTCCCGAATAATGCTTCGAATCCTCTTTTTCAACCCAACAATTTTCAACCAAACTTGGCGGGTCATTTCCATAATCAACCGCAACAATCAAATTTTCAACCAAATTCGGCTCATCCTCCCCAAGACGATAAACGTTTAACTTCTCTTGAGAAAACTCTTGAAACGTTGGCTAAAGCAACTACTCAAAGCCTTCCATCAAACAACAATTTGCAAAATTTATTGACTTCATATATGCAAAACACAAACCAATCAATTGCAAAACTCGAAATGCAAATTAGTCAATTAGTCACATCTGTAAGTGAACGCGAACGAGGAACATTCCCAAGCCATCCCCTTCCAAATCCCAGAAATCAAAACACAAATTCAAATCAAGCCCATGTTGTTCAAGATAGCAACATCACCCAATTGAATGCTATCACAACTCTTTGTTCCGGGAAACAAATCGATAATCAAGCCATTAATCCAAACGATTTACCGGAAAATTCTCTCGATACTTCTAAAACAATGAATGAATCTGAACAGAACGTGGAGCCAAACGTTGAATCGAATGCCAATCAAAACTCTTCTTCTTCTACTCGAGTAGACCCGCCTACCAAGTATCGTGTCCTATTTCCTCATCGTCTTTGACCAAAGAAACACTCAGACCAAATGGAAAAGATGTTGGAAATTTTTAAACAAGTCAAAGTTAACATTTAGCTTCTTGACATTGTTCAACAAGTTCCCACTTACGCGAAATTTCTTAAGGACTTGTGCACCCAAAAACGACACAGTCAAGTGCCCAAAAAAGTCTTCTTAGCCGCCAGTTTGAGTGAAGTCTTGTCCCAGTCCATGCCCGTAAAATACAAAGATCATGGCTGCCCTACGATTTCATGTACAATTGGAGACAAGACGATTAACAAATGTTTGATAGACTTAGGCGCGAGTGTCAATTTGATTCCATACTCTGTGTACGAACAATTAGGCTTAGGTGAGCTCAAACCCATAAAAGTCCCGCTTCAATTTGCTGATCGCTCGATTAAGAAACCCATGGGAGAAATCGAGGACGTGCTCATCCGAGTAGGGCAATTCATATTCCCCGTTGATTTTATCGTTCTTAAAACACAACCCGTAACAAATCCCTCGAGTCAAATTCCATTGATTTTAGGCCGACCATTCTTAGCCACCTCAAATGCCTTAATCAATTGTCGTAACGGATCGACAAAAATTTCTTTTGGAAACATGACTTTGGATCTCAACATTTTCAATCTTGAAAGCCAATTGAACGAACCTCATGACCAAACGTTGGAAGTTAGTGCCATTCACGAAAACTTCGAAAATGAGACAATTGACCTTAGAGACGAATGCGAAGCTGAATATGAAAAATTGTTTCATGAAATTCCCAGCGAAATTGAATACACTCTTCCCTTTGAATCGCTTCCAGTAGAGTCCGAATCTCAACCCAATTCTTTGATCAAAAAACTCACGAAGTTGGACCTCAAACCACTTCCCGATCACCTTAAGTACGCATACTTAGGTGATAACAAAACGTTACCTGTCATAATTTCTACGACTCTCTCTCTTGACCAAGAAACCTCCTTACTTTCTATTCTTTCAAAAAACAAGGAAGCGATTGGATGGTCGATCTCCGATATAAAGGGGATTAGCCCTGCTATTGTTCAACATCGCATCCATTTAATCGACGATGCCAAACCTGTTCGTGACGCGCAATGAAGGCTTAATCCAAAAATGAAAAATGCGGTGCGTGATGAAATTCTTAAACTTCACAACAACGGAATCATTTACCCAATCTCTGATAATTCATGGGTTAGCCCAATTCACGTTGTACCGAAAAAGTCTGGGCTAACAGTTGTCAAGAACGATTCAAATGAACTTATTCCAACTCGTACTCAAACGGTTTGGCGTGTCTGCATTGACTATCGAAAACTAAATGCCGCAACACGAAAAGATCACTTCCCTCTTCCATTCATTGACCAAATGTTCGAACGTTTAGCCGGCCACGAATTTTACTGCTTCCTTGATGGTTATTCCACCTATAACCAAATTCCCATCGCTCCCGAAGATCAAGAGAAAACAACTTTCACGTGTCCATTCGGTACCTTTGCTTATCGACGTATGTCGTTCGGACTTTGTAACGCTCCTACGACCTTCCAATGATGCATGGTTGGAATCTTTTCCGACATGATTGAACGCTTTCTAGAAGTTTTTATGGATGATTTCTCAATCTTTGGCGATTCTTTTTCCCAATGTTTACATCATCTCGAATTGGTTCTAAATCGATGTAAAGAAAAACATTTGACTTTGGATTGAGAAAAATGCCACTTTATGGTCAAACAAGGCATAGTCCTTGGACATATCATCTCAAATAAAGGCATTGAGGTAGATAAAGCGAAAATCGATGTCATTGCAAATCTACCCATTCCCAAAATTGTTAAGGACATTCGATCATTTCTTGGACACGCTGGCTTTTACCGACGCTTTGTGAAAGACTTTAGCAAAATTGCTCGCCCTTTGACAACTCTTCTTGGAAAAGACGTTCCTTTCGATTTTAACTCTGATTGTATCTCTTCTTTTGAACGTCTTAAGAACCACTACGCCATAGATGGCCTACTGCAACGAAATTACATGGTGTTGCTAGCCATAATGTAACGATAGGTATGCTGATTTTTGTCTATTACAACACTCGCTTCAAGGTGTTAGCATAGGTATCAACAAGATGTTGCAGTAGCTATAGATGTATTCAAATTAAAAAATTAATAAAATTAGCAATCCGCGTGAATACGATCCAATGATCTACATTTAATCTGATTGTTAAAATGGATCATCACTACAATTTGTCCCAAATTTTCGTTTTCCCGCTTTACTTTTCATATCGTTTCGTTCTGACCCCCAATTTCCAAATCCCTAATTTTCATTCACCAATAATTCAAGAATCATTCCCTTTTTTAGATCTCAGACAAGCTTCGTTCCCTTTTTTTGCTTCCAAAAACAAAATCTCGTCCTTTTTTCAAATCAGAAATACATCAGTTGCGGTACTGTGTCACTGCCAATCACCACTGCGTCTTTAGCTTCGTCTAGAGTTGATGAAATCATCACTGCCTTTGCTATGTACGAATCCACTAGATGTCATAGTTTGATATTTGAGTCGCTGCTGTTTGCCTACATGTCGAGCGTCGTTTGCTTTATTGCCAAGATCTGGAAATGTCTGTCGTCTACTGAGGTGAGCGAGACTACTGTTGCCAGAGGTTGCGTGTATAGAGGAGATTCGAGTTTGCTGAGATAGGAATTTGAGTGAGGATTTGTCGATTTGTGTATAGAGGAGATACGGCAGTTTGCAGGCGATTTCAGTTGTGCTTTGGAGGCGGTTCGGGGTTCGGATTTTGGTTTGTTGATTTTGTTGCGAATTTGTAGTGTGAAAGTTTGATGATGTTTGGGTTGTCAGAATGGGTAATCAGCGATTGTGATTAGGCGATTAGGCGATTTGGCAACCTGAAGTCGAATTTGGCAACTGAAATAGTTTGTTGGTGAGGCAATTAGAGGATGGAGGCTGGTGGTTTAGAAGTATGTGTGGGTTTGGGTGAAGATTTGGAACTATGAGATTTTAGTTGGCAGTGGCAGCGGGTTGGTAATGAGGTTTGGTGAGTGTTTTGGCATAGGTTAAGGGCTGTAGGGGATGTAAGTTGCAGCAGTTTGGGGAGTGGATGGTGGCAGTGTAGAGGTTGAAGTTTGGTAGTGTTCAAGTAGAAGGAGTTGCTGTCTAGTAGGAAGTTTGGATGAGTGAACTGTGGTTTGGATGAGGCGGTGATTGTCGGTGATGGAGGATGGTATGCCGTTGCTGCTTCCAGGCAGTGTTGTTGATGATGTAATTTGATGAGGCAGTGAGTGGGTGTTTTGTGAAGATTTGGACCCCTGCCGGCGCTGTGCCCGGACCCGCTACTCGGCTCGCCTTCGGCTCGGCACTCGGCTCGTCATATATTTGTCAGTGTCGGTGTCTGTATAAATTGAAACTGCATATGTAACGAGTGAACTGAGTGATGTAGTGAGGAATATCTGTATATGTGAATATCAGTGTTATATATCATTGAATTGTAAAATAGTGGAGTCAGGAATTTATACTATTTCAAATGTTGAAATAAAATATTTATTTAAATAAATTACTGTTTGAATATCAAATTCTGTGCAATAGCATTTTATTAAATAAATATTTATTTCTATTAAAAAATCAAATATGCTCTACATTGTGGGCCCCACAAATTCAAAAAGTTAATATCTATAGCAACATTTTGGAATGTTGCTACAGACACCTATGGATGTTGCTATAGACCCAAATAGGGTTCTATTGCAACAATATTTCTTATGTTGCCTTAAATAGTCAAAATGTTGCCTTTGAGGTCTGAGGCAATGCGGCAAAATGCATCACCGAGAAAGTGTTGCCTTTGCCCTTTTTTAGCCTACAGCAACATTTTTTGGCACTTCCTGCATCACTTCTTGGTGTTGCAGTATGCAATCTATGGCGTAGTGAACGAACTCATTTATGCTCCAATCATTTGTGCGCCCAATTGGGATCTTCCTTTCGAAATAATGTGTGATGCTTTGAACTTTGCCGTTGGTGCTGTCTTTGGACAACGCATCAACAAGATCCTTCACGTGATTTACTATGCGAGTATGACTTTGAACGACGCTCAACTCAACTACACAACGACCGAAAAAGAGCTTCTAGCTGTCGTTTTTGCTCTCGAAAGATTCCGACAATACCTGATAGGGTCACACGTTACTGTGTACACGGACCACTCTACGCTTCGATATCTCTTCGTTAAAAAGGATGCCAAATCCTGCTTGATTCGTTGGATACTTTTACTTCAAGAATTTGACCTTACAATTAAAGACAAAAAAGGATCCGATAATGTCATAGCCGATCACTTGTCTCGTCTTCCGAAGGAACCATCTTCTTTGCCAATCAATGAAAACTTCCCCGATGAACAACTCCTTTCAATTTCTATCGACCCATGGTACGCTGATATAGTAAACTACTTAGTCACTAAAGAAACTCCCTCATCATGGTCCAAACAGGACAAATGCAAATTCATGTCCCAAGTGAAGTATTTCTATTGGGAGGATCCATACTTGTTCAAATATTGTCCCGACCAAATCATCCGACGTTGCATTCCGAATAATGAGATTAGGATTGTTCTTTCATTTTTCCACAATCAAGCGTGTGGTAGACATTTCGGTCCTCGAAAAACTGCGGAAAAAGTGCTTCAGTGTGGTTTCTATTGGCCTTCTCTTTTCAAAGACTCATTTGAATTTTGTAAAACTTGCGATCGATGTCAAATGCTTGGACGAATTTCTCGATGAGATATGGTGCCTCTAAACCCCATCCTTACGATTAAAATCTTTGATGTTTGGGGTATCGACTTTATGGGACCTTTTCCCAATTCTTTTGGAAACTTGTATATCCTTCTCGCTGTCGATTATGTTTCAAAATGGGTCGAAGTCGTTCCTTGCAAAACCAACAACCATAAAATTGTTGTGAAATTTCTCAAAGAAAACATCTTTTCGAGGTTCGGCACACCTCGCACAATAATCAGTGATAACGGGACAAATTTTTGCAACCGTTCTTTTGAAATTTTAATGAAAAAATACTCGATAATCAACAATTTATCCACTCCGTATCATCCTCAAACTTGTGGCCAAGTTGAAGTTTCAAATCGACAAATAAAACAAATCTTGGAGAAAACTGTCAATAAAAATCGAAAAGATTGGTCTCAGAAATTGACTGACGCGCTTTGGGCTTACCGTACTGCTTTTAAAACTAACCTTGGGATGTCCCCATTTCGTTTAGTTTACGGTAAAGCTTGCCATTTACCCTTTGAAATCGAACACAAAGCGCTGTGGGCAATTAAGAACTTAAACTTTGATCTTGAGAAAGCTGGCGAAAACCGAAAACTACAACTCAACGAACTAGAAGAACTTAGGAACGACGCGTATGAAAACAATAAAATTTACAAAGAAAAATCCAAAGTTTTTCATGACAAGTCAATCCTAAGGAAAACGTTTTCGCCTAACCAAAAAGTTCTTTTATATGACTCAAGACTTCATTTATTCTCTGGGAAACTTAAATCGAGATGGACCGGACCATTTGTGGTACGAACTGTTTTTCCACATGGTGCCATAGAAATAGAAAACCCCAGGGATGGATCGGTTTTCAAAGACAACGGTCATCGTCTGAAACCTTTCTTGGAATTGCCAAATAACCAAGAGGAGGAGCTCATGATCCTTCATGGGCCAAGCTACATCTCATAAGAATGTTAACCCTCTTTTGTAAATATGTACATAGTTTTTCCCATTACACTCATTATATCATGCATTGACTGTGGGGACATAGTCAAAATTAAGTGTGGGGGGAAGTCTCATTTTTATTTTTATTTTAGTTTCATGGCATTTTTGAACTTTCACTTTCCTTTTAACTTAAAAAAAATATCAAAATTTCAAAATCTCAAAAACATTTTCTTTTAAGCATTTTGATTTATTTTTGAGGAAACACTATGGGATAAGTATAAGTTTTGGTTAATAAATTGAAAATTTTAAATTTATTTGTCTTAACAAAAATAAAAATTAAGTTTGATTACAAATAACAATGGTTTAACTAGTATATAAGAAGGTTCATATGTGTTAATTATGAAGTATGTTCTAATTGAAAATCTTTGTTTAAAAAAATGGTAAATTTAAAGTAAAGGATATAACATTTTTATCTTCTAAGTTAAATGGTGCTAAGATGATTTTGTAAAACTCTCTCTTTCTAAAAAAACATTTGTATATATGTATATACATATTTTTAACATCTAGAGTCATGTGTTCACACTCGTGTGTTCACTCGCCATGCTCTGTACCCTTCTCACGTAAGCCCGAAAGGCAGTGCATAATCGGTATATCTGGCCTCAGTTTATCTGAGTTAGGTGTATGTATATAAAAATTCTTTTAATAACGCCTACAATCGATAAGTGTTCACACTTGTGTGTTCACTCGCCACACTCTGTATTCCCCTCACATCAGTCCGCAAGGCAGTGCACAGGTAATATATTTAGCCTCATTTTATCCGAGTTAGGCATATGTAAATATTGTCAATATCAATAAAATTTTCAAGTAAGAGAGAGTAAGCAATTGAAATCCAAGCACCATTTTAACTTGTTTGATTTAACTTGTTATTGAAAAGAAACGAGAATACCATCTTGACAAACTTTGATAATCAACTAAGGATTTATTTCATAGTTACACTTTGATATCAACCGAAACAACGAGTTAAACTATTGTCTATTTGTTATGATGAATTGATTTTTGTTGGAAATTTTGACGAGTAAATGACTTAAATTTTCAAGATAATGACCAAGACTTATATTTAACTTCTTTGTGTTGATTTAAGAGTAAAACCGTCATTTGTAAATATTTTCAAGAACTTGCATTCATCCCATTGTAAATAAATCTTGCATTTTGTAAATATTTTCACTTTGCATTTGGATTTTGTGGGTAGTATCCGCTGAAAACCCTCACGAGACAACACTCGTCCTACTGGGGACACCCAGAGGTTTAACAGCTTGTTGCATACACTCAATGCAATCGTGCTCCCTACGAAAATGGATTTATCTTAGTTTTCCTTTATTCGAGGACGAATAAAAAGATAAGTGTGTGGGTATTTGATGTGCACGTAAATGTGCATATATTTACATCCATATTTTATCTCTTTTTATTTAAATAAACATCATATTTGGGCATTTGTACATGTTAAAACCAAAATTCAATTATTTTCAAACCATCATATTTTCATCTTCTTTCAGGGGAAAATTGGTCATTTTTGTGCATGTGTAAATTTGAGAATTTTTACTTGGACATTTTTGATGATTTTTATAGGAATTTGGATGCATATGGAAGAGGCTTATATGAAGATACATGCATGCACAAATGAATACAAAGGAAAGAAGAGGGAAATAATTCAAAGTGAAGATCATGGAGGACCCCACCTACCCACCTACCTTAATGTACAAATTAGAGGCTAATGAACATGCTTATGGAATTAAAGGCTTCATGTACACTTAAATGATGATTAGTAGAAGCTAATGATTACTTGGCCTCCATACTTTCTAAGGGGTATTTTGGGAAGCCCCCAAAAAATAGAATTAGGGTTTTATGCATGTATAAATAACCCTCTTATGTACATGAAACTATCATCTACTCTTTCATTTTACTTTGGAAATTAAGAGATCAAATTGTAAGCTCAATGTTCTATGAAATAAAATTGGCTTCCAAGCCACTTTCTTCTCTCTTTTCTACATGCATTTCTTTGTTTTCCTGTTAATGCTTTTATTTATGTTCTTTTCTTTTCTTTATTAGTAGAATAGTTTTACATTCATGCAAGTAGTGTAGCTTAATTCCTTTTGTTGTAAGTAGTTTAATTACATTCTCTTCTTTGCTATTTTTCTATTTTCATCTCTTTTTAATGTTGAAATTTACTTGTGTTGCTTCAATGCCACAAATAAGTAGCTAAACCCCTTCAATTTAGGGGTAATGAAGCTCTCAAATATTATGTAATTTCAACATTTTATGATTTATGATCTCATTTGGTTTATGCTTCATGAAGTAAGTTTTGATGCAAGTTTATACAAGTGGGTTTGATAGCTTATATTGTTTATGCAAATGAGCTATTCTTATTCAACATAAACACAATTTGCATCATCATTTGCTAATCCATTTTTGATTGTGAAATTAAAGTAAAAAATGAAATTTGATGATCTATATTACTAATTACAACAGTAAATTGATCATACTTAAAATAGCTTTTGCTCTTCATTTTCATGAGAATTATAAGTGGTTTATTTGTTGTATTATAGTTTGATGGTTTGAGTTATGTTACTTAATAACATAAACAAACCATACTTATGATAAATACAACAATATTTCACTTAATATCAAAAGCTAGAGATCACAAATTGTTTGTTTGTTGATTTACAAAAATATGAGAGTGGATTTACCTCTAGATTGTTCTCTAGTTCAATAGTTTTTAAATCAAATTTTAATTCTACTTTTAGCTTCATTTTATTTCTAGTTAACAATTTCTCCTCCATTTGGTTAAACCCTAACAATTCCTTACAGATCGACTCGTACTCGCCACGTACTACAAGTGTACACCGTGCGCTTGCGGTATATTTTCATTTGAAATTTTTCGACGGTTTTCTAACTCGATAGAAATTCCATCGATTAACAATCCCCCATCTTACCATTTCACTTTGCCTCCTCCAACTCAAACTAAAAACATGTAGTTTTATAACCCCTAAAATCACCAACTACAACATCTCTTCATTGACACTTATTCAAATTCAAATACAATGAAACCTACCTAGGTGTGTAAAGAACGAGTTGCTTGAGGGGAGATGTTGAATTTAAATTCAAATTGAAGGAGAAGTAAGAAAGAATTACAAGTTTAAGGATGAAATACAATATGTGATTATAAGGAGAGGGGTCGGGGTAAAATTGGAGAAGAGGGTTCGGAAGCAATTTTGAAGGAAATAGTGAGATAGTTTCGAATGAAGAAATAAGCTAAGGTAGAAGATGGAAGGGGAAGTGCTAGCTTATATGCGAGGCTACGGGGATCATTGCTTTTTTCCTTTCTCCATGTGGCTGGAGAGGTCGGCCCATTTGAGCTTCTCTTCGAAGCCCACAAAAGAGAGAGAGAGAAAGGGATGGCATAAATATGCCGATCCCTGTAAACATAAAAGGAAGGAAGAAGGATCGACTAAACATATACTGATCCCTACAAGTGCTTTAAAAAAAAAGAGGAGGGATCGGCTATGATCATGTATGTAAACAAATGTAGGCGTGGAAATTATTCAAAGCACGTAAGTTCAAAATGAAATGAAATTGCATCTTACTCAATGGAGATTGGCGACGACCCATGAGCATATAACTCATCCGGAAGCTAATGACCAGAATGTGTCTGAACGTACACGTGTATGGTCTAAAAGTTCAATTTTTGAAATTGATAGAAATTAAAATCAAACATGTAGCTTTCAAGTTCGAGGTTAGACCAGATAACCAAAGCTTATTAGTCTCGTGGAACCAGACTTATATATCAACTGACGGAATATAACCCTGGATTTATACTATTTGGAATCGATCAAGCGTCGTGATGAACAAAGAGGGATACAACACTTCGGGAAATTAATTCGATAGTGGAATAGCGAAGATTCAGAAAACTGGACTGGTTTCTTTCCGATGACTCTAACTTGCTTCATTTTAAAGCACGTCATGTTTAGCACAAGACGTACTTTGGAGGGCAAGTGTTATTTGACATTTTGACCCGGTTATATTGAACTGATTGCACAAGTCAGATTCGACTGCTATCAAGGCCGATAAGTCCAAAGTGACGGTTGTAGGGCCCAGAAGTCAAGTATATATGATAACACGAAGTCGAGGTTGAATGGAATTGATAAGTAAGCAAGGAAGAATGTTAAAAGTATGAAATATGGTTCAACATATAGGAGGGATCGACATAAATTGACTTCCATTATAGGGATCGGTATTTTTCAGGGAGTAAGTGCATTTCAATAGAAAACAAGCAATATCTTAAGATCCACGTGTCCAATGCAGATGAAATTTCGTATGCAAGATATGGAGACCCTAGGGTCGCACCTCAAGGAGATGAAGTTAGAGGGATTGGCACTCTTCCCTTGGTAGGGATCAGCAGGAATTAGCAAGCAATCTATATTGAAGCAAAGATCAAGAAATAACTCAAGTTCTACCGATCCAATTGGCCTGAAATTTGGAGGCTACACATATTTTAGCATGAGGAAGCTACCATAGAGATCAGATCCCAAAATTCAACCAATGTAGGGATCGGTACTGATCCCTCTTCTTTGCGAATAGGGCCATGCGATCCCTCTTGTGGGTCCATAAGATTTTGAAGGTCCTTCTACCGAACTTTTAGGGAGATATTTGGCCATCTTCGTCTATAAGTACAGGCTTGGTTGTTCATTTTCAAGACCTTTAGGCCGCTAGTTGCTTTATATTATTTTATAACTAAGGATTATCATTTGATCCCTACTATATTCAGTTTATAAAGTGACTAATAAAGCAATATGTTCAAAGTGGACATAGGCAAACATTGTCGAACCACTATAAATTGTTGTGTGCGTGTTATTCTTTCAATTTACTGCTATTTCTTTGCTATTGTCCTCTGTTTTCATTTGATATTCTTCATTTATTTCTCTTTAAAACTTCTATTGGGTGTTTGTGCCAATTTTTGGTGCAAACATTTACGGCTAGATAGAACACGACCGAAAATAAACTGGGTTAGCCACGGAAATGGCCAAGTGAGAATAGTTTTGTTTTACTAAAAAAGAAATACTTTGGTAATGATAAGCATAACTGAATAATGAAATATTACTAAGCAATTGCAAAGATTTATTTATATGTACAGAGTTATAGTAAATAATGATGGCATTGTATATACACGGGCATGTATATTGTAAATGTAATTGAATTACAACCGAGTATATGAAATATGAAGGCAGGTATATAGGCAAGCAAAACATAAAGTACAGAAATGTAAATACGATAAACATTGTACATAAAAACATTATTTTATTTACACTAAATTTATGTACAAGAATAATGCGGGCCACTCCCGCACAATATCGGCCTATATGCAGAAGAAAAACAAAGTACATCCAAAGATAAAAAGAAACCGTCTTCCCAGAAGCTATGCCTATTTCTTCCGTCGCTTGTTGCACTTGGTTTCAAGCTTCATCAGATGCCTCTGCAAACCCTTCCCTTCCTAGATCTTCTCTTGCTATGGAGTTCTTCCCCCATGAGATGAGCGTTCTCCTTCGGTGGTCCAATTGAGTAGGTATTTAGACTTGCCGGGAGTAAGATAAGCGAATTTTGAAGTGTTTCCAGAACCATGACCTTTGGGATGCCAGATTTTTAAAAGGGAAAACTTAGGAATAGGGCTCGGTATTCCAAAGCCAGTGGCATATCTTTTAGTTCCCGGCTCAAGCTTGATTTTGATTTTCTCATAGTCGAGTTTCAATCTCTCTGCCATTGTGATGTGATCATCTGGGTCCTTCTTGCATATGGTTGTGACCTCTTCCTCTGAGGACTGATTGATTCCTTCGAATCTTCTAATATCCTTATTTTATGAGAATCCGGACTGAGGCCAAAGGTAGAAGGGCAGCTAGGACGAACGGCTCTGTGATGACAGACGTTAAGGTGCTAGAAATAGCATTCAGACCGAGGCCATGAGTAGATGGCCCTGGAGGAGGCAACGATGGATGACCTGTAACTTGACAGACATAATAGTATATGTTATTGACATCCTCTGGCGAGAATTGAAGTTTCTCACAAACCAAAGAGACGAGAGAAATACCTTAGCTGGGTGGAGTTTCCTTAGCTAGGGCCTTAATGATTTAATCCTCTTTAGATGAAGATTTAATTGGCTGGATAGTTGGAAGAGGGGAATGAGAAGCATCAGCATTTTACATGACTGGGTTAGGAGTCTCAGTAACGATAGCCTCAGAGATGACCACCGCAAAAGTTATAATCTCCATTGTAGGACCTTTAGATTTAGAGGTAGATGATTCTGCTTGATCCAATACACTGGAGTAAGCAGGAGTTTCGATAGTGACCTTTTCCACACCCGCATCCTCTACAACTATAATAGCTTTTCCTTTCTCCATAGTCGCGATGTCTTCCTCATCTAAGAAAAGAGACTTCAGTATCTCTTCCGTAATGCCTTCGCCAATCGTAATAGCTCGGTGGAGTATCTCTTCCTAGGCATCAGCTAGTGTGATGGCTTAACTATCTCCCAGTCACTTTAAATTTTTGTTCTTAACGACGTTAGTGAAGAATTGTAGAAGAGTGGCCTTCATTCCTCCTCTGCCTTAGTTACCTGTGTTTTAAGGTCTTCAATCTCTTTTTTAGCTTCAACGAGGTTAGCTTGAGCTTGAACTTTGGAATCCATCTCCACCTTTAAATTGTCCTTAATAATATCCAACTCAGTCTGGAGGGCCTTATTTTTCTCCTTTTCATCCTTGACTTGTACCGCCAGCTCGGCATTCTCTTGATGAGCAGTTTTGATTTGGTCCTTCACGACCGTTGTGACCTAAGTGTGAGCCCTTGATATCTGTACTATTAATTCCATAGAATATTTGGTCGTTTCACCGCATTGTATCTTTTATTAGTGAGGCTAGCCAACTCCATTTTGTATCCTCCGACTATCCTATCATGATCTTTCCTCTTTATCTCGAAGGACTTGATTTGTATCTAGTTGATTCTTTTAACATCGGAGAGGCCCTTCACCAGTTTCTTCCATTCAAACTTTTGGTTTGAGAGCTCCTTAACTCTATCTACTGTCTGGTTAGCCTCTTGATGAGAGATATCTCTAGCATTGTAGTTGAAGATGACCCTCGCTAGGCAAAGGTCAGGCAAGTTCCCCTGCATTCTAGTTATGATAGCTTTAGATGGCTTATAGGGGACAGAGGTGTGTTGAAACTTCTTTGGATTTTTGGGAGGTAGAAATGGTAGTGTTGGGAGGTTGGGTTAGCAAAAGTGTTTGCCAAGGAGTTTGAGAGTGGGTGCACTGCTAAGAATCGTGTAACACCCCTAATTTTTGATAACATTATTCAGGAGATTTAATTAGATAAATTAAATAGAATAATGTAATAATTAGAATGATAAGGAGATTGAGATTTGAATAAATAATAAAAAGGCCGTGCTTAACAAATTAAATGGGCTTAAGAATGGATTTTTAAGTTAATTAATTTACATAAGGGCATATTTGGAATTAGCCACACTTAACCCCTTACCCTTATATATTCTCGTTCCCAATAGTTTCATTTATCATTCACGTCATTTTGCAAACAAAATACAAACGCAAACATAAAAGAGGAGCTGGCCATTATTAAGGAAGAGAAATTCAAATCAAGCTAAGGAATTAAAGAAGGGGAATAAATCTTAATCTCAATCCAATCACTTTATCCTAATCAAGGTAAATATAATTTTTGCTGTCGCTATTTTTTTTCTAATCATTTGTTTTTGGGTTTAAGATTAAATCCCTTTTTTTGATGATTTGGATGGTGATATGCTTGGATCATAATTTGTTAGATTTAAACAAGATTGTTTAAATATGATTTTCCATGGTTTTAAGGGTAAAACCGATTATAATTGATTTCAAATGCCGTGAAGAATTTATATGTTATGTAAAACATGATTTTGGAGTTGAGTTTTAATTTTGATAATTTTCCAAGCTATGGAAAGATTTTTATGCATTTTCAAAGGAAAATATGGTTAATTGGGTTTAGAAATTTATTTTAGAAATTATATTGAGAATTTGGATCTAAAATTTATATATGTTAGATAACATATTAAACGTGAATTTTTGTGATTTTTGGGGATTTTTCCTAATCGATTTACTACGGAAATTAAATTATTTTAGAAGGAAGGACTTAATTGCATTATTATTGCTGTTTAATGGAAGGGCTTATTGCTAAATTAACCTTGGTTTAGATCTAAAATCAAGCGTCAGTTATTTTGGTAAAGAATTTGAAAAGTTCAGGCAACCAATCACATGTTTACACGTAGGTAGGTTAGTTAGAATTTGCTTTAATTGGCATTAATCAACTTTTACTCAGGAAAGCAGGTTCCGCCTCTATTAGAAGTACCTTTTGACTCATAGCTTCTGCTTCAACTCAATCGAAACCAACCCAGGCCGAAACTAATACACAAGGTATCACTTAGATGGTACATAGTGGATTGTAGGAAAAGTGGAAGGCATGGTGTCGAAAGCATTTAGTTCCAATGGGGTCGAAACATTTGCTTTGTTTTCAAATATTAAGCACCTGCCTGGTTTTCACAAAAGCTTTCGAAGGAGTTGAAACAGATGCTTTTGAAAGGGTTTTCTAAATAGCTTTCGAAAAGGGTTTCCATCTTATGTTTTAAAGTATAAGCTTTCAAATGGGTTTCTTTATTTATAAAATGATGCTTTCGAAAGTAGTGGTTCCGACTAAGTCGAAACCCAGTCGATGTTCTTTGCCTTTCGAGTGTATTGAAGGCATCAATGCTTTCGAAGGGTTGTCTTTGTTTTAACTTATGCAAAGCCACTTCCTAAATGCTTTCGGAAGGGTCCAAGGGTTTCGAAGGCAATGGCTTCGAAAGGGGGTTTCGATGGTATCCTTTAGTGTTTTGCTTAAATAATTTGAAGTTTTTGAAAGGATGGTGCCGATGCCATCAAGTTTTCCCCAATACGTTTATACGATAAAGAATGGTTTCGAAAGAGATACTTTAATTTATATTCATTTTAACCCAAATGCTATTTTCAAATATAAACCAAATGGTTTCGAAAGAGGGACTTTCAATGGTTCGGGAAGGGATACTTCCAAAGGTTTTGAAAGGGGTACTCACAAAGGTTTCGAAAGGGGTACTTTCAATGGTTTTGAAGCTATGCTTCTAAGAGTTAATAAATAATACTTTATTACATTCGAAAGGTTTCGAAAGAGAGGTTTTAAAGTGTTTTGAAAGGCAGGGGCCTAATGTTTTGAAAAGAGATTTATATGCTTTCGAAGGAGGTTATCCAGTGAGGTCGAAAGCAAAGTTTTGAAGGTTTTGAAAGGCTAAGTTTTTTTTCAAAAACAAATAAACCAATCTCATTTTAAAGGAAAAATCCATGGCTAAGTAAAGATGTTTTGAAATGGAGTTTGAAGAAGTTTTCCTTGATCAATTGGTTAAAGGGATTAACCAAGTTTTATATAAAATGAATTCGAGAATATTAAACCCACGGGAGTAGTATTGTTATGTTATTTTGTTTGCTTCTTCAAATATATATGTACATTCACATTGTAATGAACCTATAATAGTAATTTGGGGAAGGGCAGAATAACCGCTAGGTTGACCCAGTAGTGAATATAAATTAAATTAATTAAAGATATTGGCAGCGGCCAATAGGATCACAGTAAGCCCATGAAAACTGTGTATAGGAAAACATATTGATAGGGCCCAATAGGTTCATAGTAAGCCCATGAAAACTATGTACAAATGAAGATGTTAGGAAGACAGGTTCATAGTTAGCCCATGAAAACTATGATTTGATATTGGCATGGGCCAATAGGTTTGTAGTTAGCCCATGAAAACTATATCCGGATTAAGATATTGACAAAAGTCAATAGGTTCCTGGTTAACCCATGAAAACTAGGATAAGAGAAAAGATATTGGAGTTACCAATAGGTTCAGGGAGAACCCATGAAACAGTAAAGATATTGGCAGGGGCTAATAGGTTCTTAGTGGTCCTATGAAAACTATGAAACTGGCCAAGGAGTCCATAAACATTAAACAAGTTATTAGTAAGTCCATGAAAACTAATAGGTTAATAGTGTCCCTATAAACTATGAATGAGATAGTTAGTCAGAATAAATGGGGATGGGTAATCCTGAATTGATTTACTTGTTTTTCATATCATCATATTATTTTGAAATGTTTTAACCATTGTGGATGTAGGAGCACAGTATATGGTTTTATAAAGGTTTTAGGATACTAGTGAGGGGAAAACCCGTTCCGCTAAGCGGCGTGGTCTCACTAGATATCTAAATGGTTTGAGATGGTAGATTATTATTCATACCATGATTTATGTCTAACTCAAAGTTTATGTTTTCCCCTTAAACTCTCGGGTACTCAATTGATTTTGAGTAGTTTGAGAGTTGAGGTTTTCAGGTACCTCTTAGACGAATAAGCTTCCGGAGACGTCCAGGAGGCATGATAGCAACTTAGAGTTCTCTTTTATTTTGATTCCGCTGTGTTGTTAATGTAAAGGAAAAGTGGTGTAACTTCTTATATATACTCTGATCATCCAAGGGGGCAGCTTCATATGTCACTCTTGGCATATGTAGTAATAAGTATTTTTTCTATGAATGTGGTTCTCGTCATGGGATTATGTAATGAATTTGAAATGATCTAGAATGGAATGTGGAACTTTTTTGATATTTAAGTTTTTTTCCATATTCTTGTGTTTCTGTCATATCAATGTATCTAACATTATCGTATTTGGTCGACGAGGATTAATATCTATTGATGACTGCAGCATCCGTAGCCATTAGTTTTGGGCCTCCAAGTGGGAGATTTTACAAATCGTGCTTAGAATGATCATGGAAATCTCGACGTTTTTTCTCTAGCTCGCGGTGCTCTTTTTCTTTATCTCGGTGCATTTGTCTGTCCTCCTCATCCCAACGCTCTTTATCCTTTCTCTTCCATTTATCTTCAATCTCTTGGTATGGGCCAAGACGCTACGAGTAAGCATCTGGAGTTGATGAGCGATGTTGGCTCACGCCTAAGTAGAAATATCTATAATGATCTCTGTACCTAAAGGGGAATATCAAAACCAAAGCACTAGATTAATTGCAAGTGCAGAGTGTTGGTGTTCATGATCCCAGAAGTGTGTGAAGTGTTGATGTTTAATTAAGTATTCTATGGACCATGTTCGAGGAGTCGAAAGAATAAGGTTTGATCACCCTTAACAAGGATATCCTTAGACGGGAAGCTAAATTCACTAGAGTGTGCATTCAGAATGTCTACAATTATAGCACCACCTGTACCAAAGGGCGAAAGAACGCCAATATTACTCAATTAGCTAAAGATTTTTCCAAAGAGCCCGTACATGGTGTCACCACATCAATTGATGCTAGACTTAGACTAAGAGACTGCTAAGTAGATTTGATAACCAATTGCATCGGATGAGGCAGGATAGGAACCGTATCACCTTAAGGGGATGTCTTCCTATATTTTTTGTTCTTGCATAGACCGTAATCTTCATTATTGTTGTCATCGTCATCTCATGTGTCCTCTCCCTCTCTTCTCCTTCTCTTCTTTCTTCTCCTTCTTTTTCTTCTTCTCCTTATTTCCCTTCTTTTCCTTCTCTTTCTTCTCCTCTTCCATCATCTTCTTCCATTGCCACATTCTCTTCTGCTACTCTTTATTCTCCTTTATCAACATTTACTTCGTCTTCTTGGCCTTCACCATCCCCTTGATCATCGTTATTAGAATCTTAAATTGGGGCAGTGGCTAGTAGCAAATTGAGATTTCTTGGATGGAAGCGAAAGAAGAATAGTGTGTTTGTTATGTTGTAGAAGGTTGTATAGGTGAAGCCTTTCATTAGTGAGTAATAAGGAGGTAGTGCGGAATTGATATTCGACTTCCTTCAAGAGCCCCAAAGTATTGGCGTATGCATTGCTATCATCTTGATCGGGAAGGTCTGTTAAGACCATGGAAATGAGGTTAAGCATTTGGATAAGGAAAATCTGAATGGATGAAAGAAGTTAGAAGAGAAAATTTACGTTAAGACAGCCAGAGGTAGTTGAATCCATAAGGACAATGAATGAAGAAGTATTCGCTTCTGGACTAACTACGCTTGTTATGAAGGGTCTTGATAACTTTGTAGCAATTATAAGCTTCAACAATCAATATGGAGGAGGATTCCATTATCTTTTTTGAAACTTAAAAGATAGATGAGCTCCTCGAAGTTTGGAGGACGATTCAATCTCATCATGAAGATGATGTACAAGGAATTTAGTTGAGCAAAACCATTGGGGTGCACTTGCATGGAAGCTAGCTCAATCTCTTGTAAGAAGAATTTGAGAAACTCACTGAAGGGTGGAACGGCTTTGCCCAAACACATGTATTTGTTGCAAGCAATGTATCCTTGAGGTGGATTGTGCGCTCCCTGATCCATTATTGGTAATATTACATCGCTCTTTGAATCCTATGATGGTGGCAGATAGAATAAAGTGACTCCACTATCAACAGTGATGGAGTTTGGTCTGGAGGGTTATCCAAGAACCTTGGGCCATGTTGTTAAGTTTGTGGAGGCTGGTCTTAAGGCTGTTCTACTAGAGTGACTTGAACTTGAAGTTCAAGTGTTATAGACAATCATGCTTCGATGGAGTAGACATTGAGGCTTGAGGTGTAGAAGAACTGACCTTAGTAGGAGTAGAAAGACCAGCACTAACTTTCAGGCGAGGAGATGATCGAGTCATTCTGAACTGAAAAGTTTAACAACAAACATGGTTAGGTTTGTTTTGAATTTTTCTTTGATCAAAACCCTTGTAGTCGATGTGTAGAATCCAACGGATGCCAACATGCATTAACCAATCAGAGACATCGACCGGAGCAGTGTAAAATGTCAGTCTATGCAGTGTGTGTCCTATGTTCGAAGCACGTTGTATGGAACACTTGTGTAGATAGCCCGCTCATGTTGGAAAACAAGCTCCGTTACATGGTGAAATTATTTGTCGGATCTTTCCCATTATTACAGAGCGAAACCGTAATCCGGAGTGTCATGGAGCTTTCTTTACGTGGACACTAGATCGTGTTATGAGATTAATCTGGCAATCCATATTTAACCAAAGCCAAGTGAAGGTTGATTAAGTTATGTGCAAAGACATCCCATACACGATCGAATCAAGACTAGCCTAGGGAGAAACTGAAGCAAGGGGTGTGAAAATGCTAGCGAAGCACCAAGCATGTAAGGATAATTAGAAGGAAACTAGGGATTGCTTGGTCTCGGCCTAGCAAATAGCTCGAGTTCCCCTCAAGAACAATAGATCTCAATTCTACTATGTGACGTACTTTGGCTTGTGGTTGGTGGTGAGTTAATGATGGTGGCCGAATCACCACCAATGACACGACAACAACGATAGCTTAGGCGTTGATCATGGCACTATGGCGATGGCAACCTTGGCATCATCAACGACACCAAGGTCAGAGGAACCCACCTTCGAACTTCAGATCTAGATCTAAAAAAGGTTTGAATTGAAAATCTCAAGGCCAAATTGATGGAGATGGTGGAGGGATCCTCAAAGGTAAAGACGATAGTGGCTGTTGTAGTGGAACATAAGCGACGACGGCTAGAGACGAAGATGAAATACTCAAATGGCGGTTGGAGGTTGAAGTCATAAGATAAAAATAATTTGAGGCTGAAGTACTATTAATGAAAATATAGTGGTAAAATAGTGCTAATGTCGAACTATTTATTTAAGTTAACAGCCATTTAGAAATCATTTTGGTAGTGACATGTTTTGGTCGGTACCAACATGATTCGACTATATAAGAAAAAAGAAAAAGAAAGGAGAATGAAAGAAAGCATACCTGAACAATGGTACGATACCATTTTCAAGATGATGTGAACCTCAACCTTGGTGCAAAGAGTGGTACGCCAACTGTTTTAAGAAATAGGATATCTTCGGAATAGTTACAATGCTTCAAAGATGACTATTTGCTACACGAAGACCCTTGCGCAACTAAGATGATATTGCTTGTCTTGATCAAAAGCATGCTTTGTTTCACGAAAGTATACTTTTGGGGGGCAAATTTTATCCAGCGTTCGAACCAAATAGCTTCTAAGTGGATCTGGACGTAAAGACAAACACGGAATGGATCAAGACCATAAAGGCATGCTTAGAATAACCAAAAGAAGTGACTCAGAAAATTTAGGTCAAATGGGCAAAGAAGAAGTGATCAATACTGACTATAATTGTGGTCCGTACCAAGTTGATTGTTGAGGGGATCCACCCTTAGACATTAGGAGGTTGATGCTTTCAAAAGTATAATGAAGTTTAGCTAGCTTGGACGACCATTATGGTCAGTACTGACCACAATTATGGTCATTACCGACATGATTTTCCTCTTTTGGAAGAACCGTTCTTTCTCCCTAATCTCCCATATCTGAATTTTTACCTATTCTTTCATGATTTGGTGACTGTGGCAGATGATTCCAACTATAAATAGAATCACTATAGCAACTTGGAGAGGACTTTTGGACTTTTTAAGCCTCTATCCTCTTCATACCTTCTTCTCTACTTCATATGTGTCACTAAGGTCTTTACTCTTGCCTTCTAGATCTGAAATGGTTGTAAAGCCCCTGTACTTGTAATGAAACTGAATCTAATAATATTAATGTGGACGTAGCATGAATTTTGGTCGAACCACCGTAACATTTGTTATATTCTTTGTTGTTTTTACTTAATTTACATATATCTATATCATTTTTGTTTGATTGGGGTGTTGTACCACTTTTTGGTCTAACATATAATGAGTGAGCGGGATCCACTTTTCATGAGTTAAATTTTAGAGGAGTCTACAGGACACATATGGGACTGAGTTGAATTGAGCACAGCATATCACCCGCAAACCGATGGAAAGACTGAGATAGTAAACCAGATGCTGGATGACTTATTGAGGGCTTGCATACTGGATTTTGGGGAATCTTGGGAGGATCATCTACCTCTAGTAGAATTCACATATAATATTAGCTACTAGACTAGTATAAGCATGGCACAATTTGAAGAATTGTATAAAAGGCCATATAAGTCACCTTTGTGTTGGTGGGAGTACAAATAATATCATTTTGGGTCTAGAGATGGTTAGAGATATCGTGAGAGGGTATAGCTCATTAGGAAAAGGATTAAAGCTGCACAAGATCGACAAAAGTCATCCATTGATAGGAGGTAGAAAGATTTGGAATTTTGAGTCAGATATTTAGTCTTTGTGAAGGCCTTGTCGGTAAAGAGGGTGGTAAGGTTCGAAAATTCAGTAAAGTTATCACCCAAACTTTTTGGACCATTTCTAGTGCTGGAGAGGAAAGGGAGTTTGGAAAATAGAGTGGAACTTTCAAAGAAGATGGCAAGATTATGTAATGTATTCCATGTGTCACATTTGCATAAATGTGCACACAATCTGACGACTATAGTGCACCTAGTCAATTTGAGGAGGTAAAGTTGGAGCCTGAGTTAAGCTCATCCCTTGGACCAGCCCATATTGTGGAAAATAAGGTGAAACAACTTAGAAAATAATTTGGGGAAGTTGGTTAGAGTGCAATAAGGGAACGACCCAACAGAGTGCATATGGAAGTCTGAAGAAAAGATAAAGGCTACTCATCCCCAACTCTTTTCCGATGGGCGCCTTAATTTGGTCGGATTTCTTTTGGTTAGATTATTCTAGGATTAGGATTAGATGCTTTGGATGATTTGGTTGCTAGAATAAATATTTTTGGATTTACATTCATATAGAAATATAAGCTTATATTAGGATGTTATACATTCATGCCTGATATGTCATTTTATTACATTCATAAAGGTTGCATTAGATGCATTTCTGCATCGTAGGTATAGACACTGAAATTTCATGGCATCATTCACATTTATATGTTTATCATGTTTTCTTGTTAAACTAATTTAAGTATATTATATAAATTAGATGCTATGTTTGTTCACTTGATTAATATATGTTTGGCGAATAACGTGGGGCATTATATTACATTTTATATTCCTCAGGAATTTTGAGGATGAAAGTCTTTTAAGGGTCGAGAATGTAAGACCCAAAAAATTAGGTATATAGTATAACTAAGTATTAATAAAATAGTAGTGCATAACTAACTGAATTAATGTGTTCATAAAATAAATATTAAATAATTATGGGGCGAAATGGTCATTTTTTTCAACTTTTGAATTTGGTGATGAAACCATTGCCATTGTGACCGTTTCATTTTTCTAACTCACACAGTTTTTTGGTTTGCCTCATTCGGAGTCCATATAAAGGAGTTATAGTCGAATCTGTGTTAATCCAAATGGGCACTAAGTTTAAAATTTGAATTCAAATGACAGTTGCTTTCACTTCGCTAATGTACGTAACTAATTTCTGGTTTAAGAAACTAATTGCTCATTCTCTTTCTCCATATTCCTCTTTCATACTAAAAATTAAATGAACTTATCTCTCTCGAATCTCAATGAAATAACATGAAATCAACAAGTATTGCAAAGAAAACGGAGAGGGCTATGCATCTACACCAACTTGAAGGTTAAATTAGGAAGTTTGGACATGCAACAATCGAAATAGTGAAGGTATAGGTAGTAAAAAGCAATTTTTACAAGTGATTCATGCTTTACTCTCAATATAACCCAATCTTGATCCTGTAACGATGATTTGTGGTCTAGATTAGAGTAGATAACCATTTATAATCACTAATTTTCGGAATTAATAGAGGGTTAGGGAGGGATTTGATAGAAATAGTAAAATATAAAACTAGATTTCACCCTTTCCTTGTAATTTAATGAATATACAACTAAATTTTATTAATTAAAGTGCAAACCAATAATAGAAATGTAGTTTAGGGCGCCAGGGACGTTCTCAGGTGATCGGAGGCAAAACGAAGGCAACTGAAGGTGGAATGACATGGAGGAAATGTCAAAAATGTGTCCCGATTGTCAAAAAATCATCTGGATCAGTACATCGGTTGCCTAGAACAGTGCATTGGTGGTCTATTTCAGGCACAAGTTGAACCTGGACCTAAATAGCTAATATATATAAACGTTTATTGATTCAAGTCTAGTTTCTTTTGTTTTTTAAAGATGCTTAGAGGCTATTGGTGAGGCATTTGGCAATGTTATGAATCCAACGTGAATGTATGTGATGATGATTTTTGTTTAAGATGGATTTTTATGTTGTTCGTGATAGGGAAAAATGATATGAAGTTGAAGTAAACGTGTACGAGCCTATGAGGTGATCTAGGTATATCGTTGCTCCACTATAGGCTTCGGTGAACCATTATGGAGGATGGTTCGTAAGAGACCCTATAGTTCAAGAGGCAAGTCCAGGGCATGAGTCCAGTTTGTATACGAGGACAATAGGCGACCCTGTAGCTACAAGGCAAGTCTAAGAAAGTGAGTCCTTCATGCAATTGATGTGGCGGTGGACAACATGCGAGACCTTGTAGTGCACAAGGCAAGTCTAGGGAAGTGAGTCCATATATATGTGATGTGTCATGACTATATGTGTGATAGTTAGGTGCTATGTGACTAGCAGGACATGAGGCGATTGAGATGTTAGACTCATATCATGTTATAATATTATCTTTGTAATGTATGTAGAGTAAGTATGGTTCACTCATCAGACTTTTATCCGACCCACTCATATATTTCCTCTTTATTTATTTATGCAAGTTGATATAGTATAAAGACTATATGGTATGGAAGAAAAGGATCCATATATACATATTGCCTATGATGTAAATAAGTGTTGTGACCTGGATTTGATTTTGTATATGGACAGGGTTTGATTTGTGTTGTAAAGACATATATATCTAACGGTGTAGACATATTATAAAGGTGTGAAAAGATTATTATTGACATTATATTTTATTTCCTTTCGATGTAGAACTCTAAAAGTTATTGGTTAGAACTTTATTTGTTTCTTGTTATCATTTTCCAATGACTCATCCTTTTTGTTTCTCAAGATATGGACGTCGGTTTGTGTGTTGAACCTAGGGGTTGAAAATGCAGTTATTGCGCTTTCTGTTTTTGCTGGAGGACCCACAAGACAAGTTATCATTGGTGCATATAGCTAGGGAGTATCCAAACACATTTGAGGAGGTCACCGAATTACCACTACACCGAGATATAAAGCTCCGTATAGATTTTCTTAAGGATTTTAGACTAGTGTTTATGTCTTTGAGGTGTGTGGCACCTGGGGAGAAACGAAGGTTCAAGATACATTTGAGTGACTTGTTGAGGCGAGGGTTCATTCGATGGCATATATCTGAGTGGGGAGCTCCTATGGTGTTTGCCACAAAGGCGGATGGCTCCCAGATATTATGTGTATGATTACTATGAGTTGAATAAGATGACGAACAAGTATCCACTCCCACATATGGATGACTTATTGGATCAACTACATAGTGCGATGGTGTTCTCTCGGTTGGACCTTACGATGGGGATTCATCACCTAAGAGCGGCTAAAAAGAGTGTGTCGATCCTAACTTTTGCACACCGCCTGGACTTTATGAGTGGTTGGTTATGCCATTTGGGCTAACCAAAATGGCATAACCGAAGCACCAACATACTTTGTTGATCTCATGAACTATGTTTTTGGGATCAATTGAGTAAGTTTGTGCATGTGTTCGATGATGGTATTTTTGTTTACTCATGGACGAAAGAGGAGCATAAGACGTGTTTGAGGATTATGTTGGAGGTTTTGAGAAAACATTGATTGAAGGCAAATTATTCGAAGTGTCACTTCTATAGGGGGGAAGTCAGATTCTTGGGCTCACGTTGTTTTTGAGCAGGGCATTGCTGTAGATCTCGCGAAGGCTGCACTAGTCCAAGATTGGGATGAACCCAAGAGTGCTATGGATGTGAGGATTTTTCTTGGACCAGAGGGATATTATAAACGTTTTATCAAGGACTTCTCAAAGGTAGTGGCACCATTAACCAATTTGATGAAAAGGAAACAGATTTTTATTTAGGATGTAGGTTCAAGCATGCATTTGTGAGTCTGATAGAGAGGTTGACAAGCGCACCAGTGTTAGTCATTTTGAATGGGAATGAGAAATTGAGTAAACATAGATGCATGTAGTACTGGACTATGTATGTTAATGATGTAGAGGGGTAAGGTTGTCACATATACTAGTCGATGGTTGAAATCGCATGAGAGGGTGTAATTGAGCAATGATTTGGTGTTCTCAGTGATAGTATTTGCTTGTAGATTGGGAGGCACTATCTATTAAGAGAGAGTTTCTATTTATTCACTAACCCCAAATCGTTGAAATACCTCTTCTCCCGAAAGGATCTCAACCTTTGCTAACATCAATGGTTAGAATTTTTGACGTCCTACGACTTTGACATTTTCTAAACCCCCGGTGTAACAACCCTATTTCTAATTAACATTATTTAGGACACTGAATTGGATAAATTAAATAAAATAACGTAAAAGGTTAAGGAGATTTGATAATTAATAGGGGTCATACCTTAATGAATGAGTTAATAAGAATGGTTTAAAAATTACTAAGAAGGATGAATATACGTTAAGGGAAAAAGAGAATAGACGTAAATTCCTAAACATAAACCCTTATTCTCATATTTCCCCCCTCATTTCATTCATTGGAAACAAAAATAAAAGAGCAAGGTCAGCCATAGTAAGGTGATTTAAAAGAAGAAAAGTTAGAAAGAAAGATCAAAGCTTAGGGAATCAAATCAAAATACAAATCTCAACCTTCTTAAACCATTCAAGGTGAATAATAGTTATGCATCCCAAGTTTTATTTATTGTTTTTGGTTTTAAGTATAAACCTAAGATGTGTTGATGATTATTATGTCATGTGTGAGTATTTGGATGATTATATTCTTATTGGAAAATTTATTGAATTTTTATTAAGTTATTTGATAAGTTTGAGTTAGAAAACCTATCATATGATACCCACTTGACTCGAAATTTTTGTATGATGTTAGAAATATTATTTTGGAAATGGGTTTTTAATTTGATAAGTTTTTGATTTAATAAGAATAATTGGTGAATTTCCTAAGGCTAGAAAATGGTTTAACTTGGGTTTTAATTATTAAAAATAATTAAATTATGTTTTTGGCTATGAAATTTTTATACGTTAAAGAATATAATAAAATCATATTTATTATGAATTTTGGGGACTTTTCCCAAGTGTTTATAATTTATTACGAATTATTTGAGATAGAAAAGCTTAATTAGTATCTTAAAATATTAAAAATGTAAGGGTTGCAAAGAATTTTGGAAATGCGGATTTCTGGAAAAGAATTGATAAAGAGTTTTGTTAGCCAATAAGAATTTGACAAGAATTAGGGTTTGGTGAAAAATATTTACTTTAAGTAAAAAGAAAATAGATTTTATGGAAATTACAATCTGGTCATGCCGTAGTCATTGACGTCAAAGCCAATGGAGCTATAGTGATATGGAATGAATTCACTAGGGTTGGAGTCTATGACAAAATGCTTGTTTTTAATGTTAACGGAGCCACGTGCTTTATACTAATACCCTATATTATGGTACCGCGCTTAATGACTTCGGCCTTTATACCTATAGGCGGTGACACCGCTCCTATACTTTCAAAGTGACTTATAGCGGGGATAATGATGCTGTATATTTTAGTAATGATTCCATAAGGAAATGATGCTGCATCTTTTAACTTCGGCCCTATGATGTCGCGTTTTATCTGCTTCGACTTTATCATTTGTTGTGTGTTTTTGAAGATAGCTATGTTGCCCTTCCTACCGAATTCCGATCTAATGAAGCCACTTATTTCTCTTAAGGATTTGGCGAAAGGGTTTCATCAATTAAGAGTGCCAAAAGAAAGTATTCCATTGACGGTGTTTAGAATAGGATATGGTTTGTACGAGTGGTTAGTAATGCCACTCGGGCTAACTAATGCGCTGCCTTCCTTATGGATCTGATGAACCGGATCATCCAAGGGCACTTGGATTGATTCGTGTTATTATTCATAGACGAAATTTTGTTATATTCCAAGGATGAAAGAGATCATGAAGTTCATCTTAGGATAGTGCTTGAAACACTAAGGCGGCATCAGTGAAAAGTGAAGTTTTCGAAGTGTCATTTTGGAAGAAGGAGGTGAAGTTTCTTGGTCATGTATTCTCAGAAGGAGGGCTATCAGTAGATCCACCTAAGATATAAGTAGTTAATAATTGGAAGAGACCTGAGATAGTGACAGAGATAAAGAGTTTCCATGGATTATCTATCTATTACCGGAGATTCATCAAGGATTTCTCTCGTATAGGGGCACTGATGACTAAACTAACAAGGACGGAAGTGAAGTATGTTTGGACTGGTAAATGTAAGGAGGCATTCCTGAAGTTGAAACATTTATTGACCAATGTGCCTGTATTAGTAGTCCCGGATAGAAATCAAGATTTGGTGGTGTATATTGATGCATGTGGAATAAGATTAGGAGCTGTGTTAATGCAGAGGGGTAAAGTGATTGCTTATCCTTCATGAAAACTTAGACCGCACGAAGTTAGATATCCGACTCAAGAATTAGAGTTAGATGCTGTAATATCTACTTTGAAGGTGTGGAGACATTATCTTTTGGGAAAATGATTCGAGTTGTATACAGATCATAAGTTTTTAAGGTACTTATTCTCTCAAAAGGAGTTGAATATTAGACAACAGAGATGGTTGGAGTTTTTAGCTGCTTATGATTTCAAAATTGAGTACACACCAAAGAATTGAAACAAAGTGGCAAATGTTCTTAGCAGGAAACATAAGAATGTGGTGTTAGCTATGTTGGTAGAGTGGAAAGATCTAGAAGCATTGATTACTTGTAGTGCGTGGTTAAGATCGACTGCTAGTTCTATCAAAGTACGGCCATATTATCTTGCTTGGAAGTTCGATTGGTATTGATCAAAAGAATTGCTTCTAAGCAAAGGAATGATCCATTGCTAGTTGAAAGAGTTAAAAGATTGGAAGGTGGAATTGAGATTGATGATTTGAATGATTTTTACCTTGACAAAAATGGATGGTTGAGAAAGAAGAGACTATTATGTGTTCCAAATGTGGGTGACAAAGAAAAGAAGTTCTTAGGGAGTGTCATCGATCGAAGTTTATTATTCATCCTGGAGGGACTAAGATATATCAGGATATGAAGAAAAGTTTCTTCTGGGAGGGTATGAAAAGCAATTTAGGCTTATGGGTAAAACAGTGTCTGAACTGCTAGCAAGTAAAAGCCGAACATCAGAAGCCTAGAGGATTACTTCATCCTTTGGATATACCAGTATGGAAATGGGATTCTATATCTGTGGATTTCATATATGGTTTTCCAAAGTCGAATTGAGGAAATGAAAGTATTTGGGTTATAGTGGAAAGATTGATTAAGAGTGCACACTTTATACCCGTTAAGTTGACATGGACGGCACCTGTTTTAGCTAAGTTATTAATGAAGAATATAGTTAGATTACATGGAGTTCCTAGTAGTATAGGTAGTGACCGAGATTCTTTATTTACTAGAGAATTCTAGAAGAGTCTACAAGGAGCTTTAGGTACCTAGCTCAAGTTGAGTACCGCTTACCATCCATAGACCGATGGACAAACGGAAAGAGTTAACAAAGTATTGGAGGATTTGTTAAGAGCTCGTGTGCTAGATTTTAGAGGATCATGGGAAGACCATCTACACTTAGTCAAGTTTTCTTATAACAATGGTTATCAACCTAGTATAGGGATGACACCTTTTGAAGCTATATACGAAAGGCAGTGTAAATCACCCGTATGCTGGTTGGAGACTGTAGATAGATTAGTTCTTGGTCTGGATATGGTAAGGGAAGCCGTAGAAAAGGTTGAGTTGATTCGAGCTAGGATGAAGAAAACTTAGTTAAGGCAGAAGATTTATGCAGATAAGAGAAGAAAGGACTTAGAGTTCTCAGTTGGAGATCATGTTTTTGTCAAAGTATCACCGATGAAGGGTGTAATAAGATTTGGGAAGTCAGAGAAATAGGCACCTAGGTTTGTTGGACCGTTTCCTGTTATAGAAAGGATCGGTAAACTCGCTTATAGGATAGATTTACCGAGCAGTTTGGCAGAAGTCTATAATATTTTCCACATTTCTAATCTAAGAAAATGTGTTCGAGATCCAGAGACTACTATTACTCTAACTGCATCGGAAGATTTAGTATTAGAGCCGGACATGACCGTAGTTAGACATCAGTTCGTATCTGGCTAAGGATAAGAAAAGGCTATGGAACAAGACAGTTAGATTAGTAAAAGTCCAGTGGAGTGATGACGGGAGAGACTGTACTTGGGAGACAGAGGACAAGATTAGGGACACTTATCCTAACTTGGTTGATGGTATGTTTTACATCTATGCTTTTATGTTTGATGTGTGTACCTTATCGTAATTTCAAGGATGAAATTCTTTAAGGAAGGGAGTCTGTAATAACCCTAATTCTAATTAACATTATTTAGGATATTTAATTGGATAAATTAAATAAAATAATGTAAAAGGATAAGGAGATTGAGATTTGATAATTAATAAGAATGGTTTCAAACATAATAAGAAGTAGGAATATACGCTAAGGGCAAAATGGAAATAGATCGAAATTCCTAAACATAAAACATTATTCCCTTATTTCCACCCTCATTTCATTCATTACAAACAAAACTAAAAGAGCAAGGTCGGCCATAGCAAGGTGATTCAAGAGAAGAAAAGTCAGAAAAGAAAGATCAAAGCTTAAGGTAATCAAATCAAAATGCAAATCTCAACCTTTTTAAACCATTCAAGGTGAATAATAGTTATGTATCTCAAGTTTTATTTATTGTTTTAGGTTTTAAGCATAAACCTGAAATGTTTTGATGATTGTTATTCCACGCGTGAGTATTTGGATGATTATATTCTTATTGGTGAACTTATTGAATTTTTATGAAATTGTCTGATAAGTTTGAGTTATTAAACATATCATATGATACCTATTTGACTCGAAATTTAAATATGATGTTAGAAATCTTATTTTGGAAATGGATTTTTAATTTCATAATTTTTTGATTTAATGAGAATATTTGGCGAATTTTCTAATGTTGGAAAATGGTTTAGTTCGAGTTTTAATTATTAGAAATAATTAAATTATGTTTTTGGTCCCAAAATTTTTATATGTTAAAGAATATAATAAATCAAATTTATTATGATTTTTGGAGATTTTTCCCAAGTGTTTATAATTTATTATGAATTATTTGAGCTAGAAAAGCTTAATTAGTATATTAAAATAAAATTAAGGGTTGTAAAGTATTTTGGAAATGATAAATCTACTCTAGTGCAGATTTTTGGAAAAGAATTGATAAAGAGTTTTGTTAGCCAATAATAATTTGACAAGAATTGAGGTTTAGTGAAAAGGATTTACTTTAAATAGAAAGAAAACTGTTTTTATGGAAATTACAGTTTTTCCATGCCGTAGTCATTAACGTTGAAGCCAATGGACCCGCTTCTGTACTACGTTGACCCTAATGAATGCATAGGATATCACTCTCGACTGATATGGAATGAATTCATTGGGGTTGGAGTCGATGATGGAAAGCTTGTCTTCGATGTTAATGGAGCCGCATGCTTTATACTAATACCCTATATTATGATACCACACTTAATGACTTTGGCCTTTATACCTATAGGCGGTGACGCCGCTCCTATAGTTTCAAAGTGACTTATAGCGGTGATAACGACGCCGCATATTTTAGCATTGATTCCATTAGACAATGATGTAGCATCTTTTAAGTTCGACCATATGATGTCGCGTTTTACCTACTTCGGCTTTATTCTTTGCTGTATGTTTTTGAAGATGGCTATGGTGATAGTCCTATTGAGTTCGGCTCTAATGAAGCCGCTTATTTTCCTTATGGCAGCGATGCCTAGGTTTACCTATGTTGATTCTTTTTAGGTTTTGTAATATGATATATGAAGTGGTTAACTTCGACTATATGCCCTTATGTTTTACCAATAAATGATTTAATAAGTTTTGAGGGGCGGAAACTCTCATCGACTATATCCTTGCCGCATTTTATCAATACAAAGGCTTCATATTGTCTTACCCCCATAGCCTATGGTTTTGAGAGGCGATGACCTCAAGTGATTTCAAACTTCATCAATATTGTTTTATAAAAGCATATATCATGGCATACATATTTTGGATAAAGTAAAGGGCTATAGTTTTCCTTTAACAGCATGATTTCAAGGGTTAAATCATTTATAAAGTTGTATGTTTTCAAGGAAATAACAAGAGAATTTAGCCCAAAATTTTACTAAAGTGGTTAGTGTTCTTATCACCTTTAGATGATTTATGATAGGATGAATTAACTCAGAGATTAGAAAACCAGATGGGACCGGTGTAGGATAGCATCCTATACTTAAGCTGCTAGCCCCTAGCTGATATATGTCCAAAATTCCGGTGCGTTTGGCTTTGTCGCGGGTAAGACTAAAGTAGGTTTACGCACAAAAAGGAATACACAAAGATGAGATAGGTTATTGGTGAGCCACAAAATCATTAGGATCAGAGTGACCCTAGGAATAGTAAGTTATGGACAGACCATCCAGTTGTCTTCTAACAGTATGTTGAATTTGATATGTCTGTTTGGCCCGACTTAGCCATAGGTTTGTAGTTACCCTGAGAAAACTATGATGTTGGGATGGATAGTCCATTGATTTTGACAGAGTGGTCATGATTACCCATGTTGCATGCATGCACATTATTGTTTGTTATTGTCTATTTAACCACTGTGGTTGTAGTAGTTTATTTTGTAAAAGATATTTTGAAAGTGGTACTAGTGAGAGGAAAATCCGTTCTACTCAGCAGCGTGGTCTCACTAGATATCCATAAATCGAGATGACTTATTATTATTCACACTAGGCTTTTTGTCTAGCTCAAAGTCTATGTTTTCCCCTTAAACTCTCGGGTGCTCAAAATTTGATTTGAGTAGGTCGGGAGTAAGGCTTTTTAGGTTAAGTAGGTTTTGATGAACAAAGCTTTCGGAGATGTGCAGGAGGTAAAGCTAGCTATGTAGGAATCTATCTATTACTGTTATCCACTATGTTATGTCAACTGTTGTGTGAATGTATTGACAGTAGAATTAATCTGCTATTTAGTAACTTCGATCAACCAAGGGGGCATCTTCATATGTCGCTCTTGGAGTATTATGTAATAATTATATTTTATCTGAACCTGAGCAACATTCTGGATTATGTAACGAATATGGAATCTTATCTTTTAAATGAAATGTGAAACTTTGCTTTGAAATTATTTTTAAAATATTTCATATTCTTGTGCTTCTGATGTTATTGATACAATTAACTTTACCATATTTTATCGCTAGAAATTAATACTATAGATGATTGCAGCATCTGTAACGCTTAGTTTCGGGCCTCAAAATGTAGGATATTACTCTCCGTAAGGGAAATGCAGTTGCCGATGCTCCAAGTAGAAGACGTGCCAATTTGAGAGCGATGTTCCTAGGTTGGACACAACTCGAGTCTATCCATGGATGTGACTTCAGATCTCAATGTAAGTGTAACACCCCGTACTTTAGAGCATTATAGTATGGGATATTAAATTAAATTAATAATGAGAAGGAATTGTTAAAAGAATAAACAAAATAATTTAATTGCAAGAATTGCCTAAAGGGAGATTTAATTAATTAAGAGACACCTTAAAAGTTAATTGAATGGACTAAGGGTAATTAGAGCAATTAAAGTTGGATCTGTTAATGAGATCAATAACTAAGTTTTTTGGAATGAGAAGGATTTATATTAAGGGAAATATATTATAAGCAAGAAGGTATATCAGCGCAAGCCAAAATCACTAACCCACTTTTCTTAGCAACATTTCCCTCATTCCACTTCATTTTTATTTACAATACAAAATCTTAAAAACTTACATAAGGCCAGCCATAATTCTATGAAAGAGAAAAGGAAAATAAAGGAAAAAGGATTCAAGTTTCATTTTTAAGAAGGAAGAAGATTAAATCAAGTTTTCATAGTTTTTTCTAAATCAAGTTTTTTCTAAATCAAGTTGAGTAAAATTTTCCGTAAAACCCTTCTTAACCCATTTGGATTCAGATTTTTCTTTGAACGAATGATTTCAATGGTGATAAATATGCTTGGATGATTAAAACGTTATTTTGAATGTGTATGGAATTTTAATGAAAATAATTTACCCATGCTTTAGGGTGAAACATGACTTAACTATATTCATAGGCAATGAAAATTTAGTATGATGTCTGTAATGATAAAATAAAGATGGGTTGTAAACTTCATGATATTTGGAATTTATTTGGAGTTGTTATGAATTTTCTAAGTTGATAAAATGCTGAATTTTGAGAGAATTAATTATTAAAAATAATTATTTTCAACCAAAATTTTGATATAGGTCAAATATGATAAATTAGAGATTTGGCGAATTTTTGGGATTTTTTTTCCATTAATTTTCTATTTTATACGAATTGTTTGCCAAAGGGAAAATTTTAATTAATTAAAGATAATTAATTAACCTATTTGAGAATGTAATTAAAAAATTTGAAAAGAAAACTGAAAAAGGCTTATGCATACCAATGAAAATTCGACACCAAATGGGGTGTGTGTAAAGTATTTATTTATTAAGGTAATAAAACAGTTTTCGAGTAAACTACAGAAGTGCCACTTCAACCTACGACAACCCCTTAAATAATAAACTTGTGATAACATTAAATCTATCAACCTGCGATAGCTAATCGGATGTCATTTTGCAACAAATATTGGAGACCAATATGTGATCACTCCTAATCTCAACCTATGACAGCTATCAACTTACAATAGCTTAATGATTGCTAACTTGCAATAGCATACATGAGGACGTCAACATGTAATAGCAAGGAGGAATATCAACTTGCGATAGCTCTTGGGGAAATCTACCTACGATAGCCACTTGGGGCTCAACGTGCGATAGCTAGGGAAGTTATCAACTTGCTATAGCTCGTAAGGGCTCAACTTGCAATAGTTGATAAAAGTATCAACCTGCGGCAGCTAGTTGAGGGTCAACTTGCGATGGCTTATATGAAAACCAATATGCGACGGTTAGGCTTAACTTGCGATAGCTTGGGAAACAAAAATTTCCTAAGAAAAACAAGAAATACTTACTGCACTTTGAAAGATAGTTCCCAAGTTTTGATTGGCAATTTCATATAGATGAAATAATAAAAGGAATTTATAAGTTAAAATTGTGTTATCTTATTCTGGAATGAAAGAAAGCTTGGAGAAGCTAATAAATGATAAGGTATCATTTAATCAATGATAAAATTATTTTACCTAAAGAATGTGTAGGGTACACAACAAATAAATGAAAGAAAAAGGAATGAATCGGTATCGTAAAGATATACCGGCTCATAGAGTTATTGGATGGCAGGGTTCTCGGGCTACTAAGTCTAAAGTCCAACTGTACATGGAAAGGTGCCATTATAAGTGTTATCTATCCTTTTGACCAGGCAGGTTTTGGACAGACTGGACGAATAGAACTTGGAGTTATCAAGGCAGGCAGCCTAGAGAGATAGCCCAAGAACCAGAAAGCAAGCATAGACAGAGTCACGGGACAATAACCAAAACAACTTAAGGGAATACAACAATGGGATCCCCCAAGTTGGAGATCGGTACCGAATCCCGAAAACAACTTGGGTGGACCCCATCTTCTGACTACATGCTTATCTTGGTGCCAATAGCCTATTTTTGAAGTTGGTTTTTTTGATTCAATGCAATTCTCTATCGATCTCCATGAACACATGAAACTGCAATTTTGTTCTCCTTCAACTCCATCATTTGGACTCAGAAGCAAGCTAGTATTAGTGCAAATGACTACGGAATCACAAAGCTAACTAAAAGACGATCTGAAGCAAGAAGTTGAAGACATCAAAAATGATGAACTTGGGGATCGGTACCGACTCCTAGATATAGCTGAGGTGTCACCTATTATTTTAGGAGAATTGGTCAAATTTGTGCATAATGGCATGGAGATATTTTAGATGAGATTTTACGTCCCCTACCAGTATAAATAGGGAGGTAGGGCTCATTTTTCAAGATCTTTTTGTCTCTAGCTATATTATTTCTTGTATTCTTGTAATTTTGAAATTCTAAGCGTTGGAGTATTACCGAGTCTAAGAACTTCTACCTTCAAGTCATAAATCATATAATAAAATATTAAAGTGGACATAGGCCAAGCTTTGTTGAACCACTATAAAAGGTTGTGTCTTGTTATTTCCTCGTTTTCATTTATATTTCTTCATATTTTAGTCTCTTATATAACTTCTGGGTGTTTGTGCCATTTTTGATTTAAACATTTTGATGCTTTCACTGAGAATTATATTCTCAAGCCATTTGGATCCATCATCTACTATTGGATTTCCTATATCTAAGAGATGGATCCAATCTCTCTATCTTTTAATTCTATAACTCAAATTTCCAACAGATCTACACGAAGATTTCTCCCATGACCCCATCAAGGAGGGAACTCCAAGCCCGAACCATAACTACCAGAGCTACCACTAGTGACGTTGAGAATAAGAATTCTCAGCATGGGAATGAAGCTAACCAATCGGAGCAAACGAAGATCTAGACTCCAATTGACATCGCAACCAGAATGGAGATGGATATGTTGATGAAGCAGATGGAAGATATATTCCAAGATAGCCAACAGGATCTGAACAACACGGTGTGACAACACTTGAGGCTGCTGAATGAGCTAACTCAAAAGAACTGCAGATGGAGTAGAAGGGATTCCAGCTCATGGTCAGAGATTTCTTCATCCAAGCGAAGACAAAGGGAAGGGAGGCAAAAGAAAACTCAATACACTGCTAGAACATCCATAAAAGGATGAGAAAGAGACCCAGGCTCAAATTTAGGGATCGGTACCAACCCCCCTTAGGACTCGGTAACGACCCTCAAAATGGTTGGCCCTGGACCCATCCTCTGGAAGGTAGCGTGGGTGTCATCCCCAGACGTGATGTTGAAAATCCGAATATGGAAAATCACAATATTGCTGATGATGCTGCTTACAAGAATCAAACAGGGGGGAATGTTGGGGTGAATAGGTCCTCTAGAGTTTGGGAAGCCTAGGTATCGAGCACCTTCTCAAGAGCATTCGGCGAGCCAAACACTATGGTTAGGACCCGATTACCATGTTCGGTCAAACTTGTTAATTCGAACTATTTGGAGGATATGGTTAGTAGGTTGAATAGTGAAAACAGATCCAAGACTAATGATGATTGGGAACTTGTGCTAGTTGAAACCCGTTTATAGAGGACATCCTTCACGCAGGATACCCTCGGAAATTCAACATGCCAACAATGCCATTGTATGGAGGAACGACGGATCCTACACAACACTTATTAAGATATGAATGGCACATGGATTCAGCCTGGGCTTCAAATGCTATGAAGTGCCGCTATTTCCCGATTTTCTTACAAGGGGTGGCTGCGATGTGGTTCACTCGGCTTCTGCCAAGTTCCATATCATCTTTTGCTGAATTTTCATGGACACGTAATGTCATTATCTAATGTTTATCAAGCTGAAGAAGAGTCATTGAGGGAGTATTTGGATCTGCTCCACATGGCTGTAATGGAGATAATTGATCCCAAAGAAGATATGGTGTGGATGGCGCTCTATAGTGGAGTTTAGCCCGACTCGAATTTTGGGGATTGGATAGAAAGAAAGCAACCATCGACAATGGAAACTTTTTATAGGAAAGCTAATGAATGTTTGCGTCTGGAGGATGTGCATAAGCGTCCATGGAGGATTGATGTTGGAAATTCGAATGAGCTGATTTAAAGTAATATTGCTGTAAAGCAATCTAGAGGAAGCTCTGAGAATGTTGATGTGAAAGTTGGTAATCAGAACAAAGGAGGAATATAAAACAATGACGGGGCAAAGAAGGGAAAGACAGATAACAGAAGCCGTTTCAGAGGTCCTAAGTATAACAATTACACTGAATTGAACAACTCGATAGAGAACATCTATCTGGCTACTCTGAATATCAAACCATATTGGAAGCCAGCTCCTAAGGAGTCAACTGAGAAGGGAAGGAAGTCAGGCAAGTTCTGCAGATTCCATGAGACTCACGGTCATAATACTAATGAGTGCCGACACTTGCGCGATGTGATTGAAGATTTGGTAAGGAGAAAGAAATTGCAACAAAAGCCCAGTAGGATGCTGGGCGAGGAAATTCTAGTACCCTTGGATCGTCTTCCCAGCGGGGGCAAGCTGAGACTAGGGCTGATGCATTCAGATGGCCAAAAAAAAAATTCTTGATTAACACAATTATTGGTGGGCCTCATCCTGCCGATAGGAGTTTTTTGCGGAAATGGATACATACATTGGAGCCTTAAAGCATGCTGAGAATGAAAGTTGCTATGTTGTCGAGGATGGAGCTTCGACAAAACAATATCGAACCATGATGAACGATATTGTTTTTCGAAATAGGGGTGCTGATGGAGTAGAGGCTCCAAAAATATACGCACTCATAATATCATCCATGATTGGTTCTGTAGTTATATGAAAGTGCTTGTTGACTTTTGGAGTTCAGTCGGTATTTTGTTCAAAAAAGGTGATCAAATGATGTTGGAGGAGAGAGATTTGAAGCCTTATAGATCTCATATATAGGGCTTCAACAGGATGGCTACTGAAGCCATATGATTTGTTGAATTATCGGTGGAACTTGGTGAGGGCGACCGCAGGCGAGTGCGGGTCGTGTTGTTTTTAGTGTTGGATATTTATTCTGCTTATAATGCATTCTTGGACCGACCAGCCCAAGCTGAATTTAGAGAAGCAATCGCTCCCTGATGTTTAACTATGAAATTCCATACAGATAATGGAGTGGGGATCGTCCGTGGGGATCAGATGGCTGGCCACGAGTGCTATGTTGCTGAACTGAAGGAAGCAAGGCGTAAGGAGAAGGGAAAGCGTATAGAGGGGGTCCTCTGTAACAACCTTGCTTTCTACGCCGTAAATTAAATAAAATATAATTAAAATAAAATGGTTTGAATGCTATATTTGATAATTAATATTTTTTAAAAAGTTAATATTTCTTTAATTGAAGTCTATTTAATAAAAGATTTTGTTTTAATAAATTGAATTATAATAATAAATTCTTTTTGGATAATATTCTAAAATCGAATAAAATGTTTTAATTGAATATAAAATAAATTAGCGGGTATCGAATTGAATAAAATTGTCTAATTATCGAAACATAATTTGTAGAATGTAGTGTGAAATAAATTAAATTAGATTTAAATAAGTTTGCGAATAAATTAAGAGGTTGTTTAAAATTAAAGTGAAGAGAGAATAGAAACAAAGAATAAGTGAGCAAAAATTAATTAAAGACCAAGTCCATTAATAAATTAAACCATTTTCTCTTTTTCTTCCTATGCAAGCCCAAAATCTCTCATGTTTAAACATCACAAACCCGAACCCGCCTTGTTGCCCTAAGCCTCAAAATTCGTGAGTTTTGGAATCCATAAATCATGATATATAAAGGGCAGACGCTTGATGCCAAGCGATCTCCAATCATTTGAAAGGAGGAGCGGAGTCATGGCATGTTACGACCATGACGAGGTGTATGGTGTGACTTGGTGCAGTCGCGATTAAGCAGGTCGGTCATGTGAGAGGGACGGTTGGTGATTTTGAAGGGCGGGTGCTGTTTGAGCATGAGGCGGACGTTGGAGAATGTGCATGCGTGAATTTTGTGGGATCAAAGGTGGTCGGTTGGTGATGGAGTAGATGCTGTAATTTGGGATGGTGAATGTTGCAGAAAAATTGATGATGGCACATGCTGCAGGGGTTCTGCGTAGGTGGAGAACTGTAGCTGTGCACGCGAGTCTAAGGACAACACAACATCGTAGGAAACAACGGGTTTTGGAAGTGATGACCCGAGGAAGCATCGATGATTGCGGGTAGGCTGTTGCACGCAGGCATTGAGTGAAGGCGGTAAGGCTTCACTGGAAATTTTGGTGAGCTTTCTACACTCACAATTATCTCTAAATTCCACCATTTTTAAAATTATCCTGATTATTGCTTGAATTGCTTAGTTAAATGAATTGTTTGATTATTGGTTGAATAGATTGATAATATTGAGTGAATTGTTTGGACGAATTATTGTTTGAGATATTGATTGAATTGGTTGTTTTTTGTATTGGATGTTATTTGGATTTGATAATTAGATTTTATATATGTTGGATTGTACAAAATGCAAAGGAGATGCTGCCCTTTTGCATTTTGATTTGAAAATTTTAAATCTCTTAAGGCCATTCAGCTGACAATATATCTTCTTATTAGAATTGTTGGTCGAGATGGATTATGAAATTTCATTTGTTGTGTGTTTATTTATGGACGGCCAAAATTCAATGTAAATCAATTCGGGCCAAATGGTAAAATTATATCGACGATTGGTTAATTATCGTAGAGAATTTTGCTCCACGATGTATATTTTAGATGTTTGATTGATTTTCTATTTTTTAATAATTTTTGTAAGCTTCAATAAATTATTTTTGGTGTTTTTGAAAATAAATTGAAGTTTATTTGTAACTAAAAATAAATATTTATCAATATACTGGAATGTATTGAATTTCCATAAGTGAAAATGAGGGATTTTTAATAATATTTCCAAAAGGGAAATTCTTTTGTAAATTGAATATTTAATAAAAAGGATTGAAATGAAACTTAAAAAGGGGATTTTTTTATTATAAAAATCTATTTTAAGAGTTTTAAAATATATTCCCCTTTTTATATATTTATTGGTTCGAAATTTGTTTGTTCGATTCGATTTGATAAAGAGGATTCAAAAGATAATTTCGAAAGGGATTTTTTTTAAAATATATATATATACACACACACTATCTATTTTGAAGGTAAACTAAAATGTGAAATATTTAAATGGATTTGAGAGCTTTAAATTATAATTCCTCTTCATATATGGTTTGAATTGAAATGTTTTATATTGACGATTTTGTGATTTAATTCTATATAATGAGGATATTCAATAAATGGATTAGTGCTATTGTGTGGTATGGATCGCTCGGTAATATTTTTTCGATTATTCCATTGACTCATATCATAGAATAGTTGTTGTTTGACGAGTGTGGTTTACTAACTTAGTAAACAATTAAGTAATACTGAGTGGTATGGGATGCTCAAGTAATACTTGTTCGATTACTATTGGTGAGTAAATGTCACTTATATTCTGGAGATAGGTTAGGAATTTGTGTTACCGTCTAGAGGTGACTCCATAGAGCTTAATAGTCAAGAGTTTCATTGCTCTCTAAGGGATATAAGCTTTAGATATGTTGGGATTTATTGATTTATCCTCTTAGGACTAACTAGTCGAGTATATTAATATTTACTCTTAGGACTAGTGGTCGAGGAATTAATACGTTGTGATGCTCTCACTAGGATGTATGGAGTTGAGAGTACATTTTATTACTCTCATTAGAACTCATCTCGTCGTGTACATTGTGTTGCATCCTCTAAGGACAAACTGGTCGAGTATCATTATATACTCTTAGGGTTAGTAGTCGAGGATTTGTTATGTTGATATGATCTCATTAGGACTCATAAATATTCGATAGCAGTAGTTGGCACTCTCATCAGGACTCTTAGAATTGAGAGTACTTGTTATCACTTTCAATTGGACTTATATAGTCGAGAGTATTTGTTGGAAATCTACGTCATAGGTTCCACGCCACTATGGAGAGTGCCTGAATTAGACCCACCAGATAGGCTAGTATCCATCCTAGCGGTCCTGGTTATGGGGTCACGCCCCAGATCCATGATGTCACGTTGTTGAGTTTGTCGGTTGAGAGTTATTCTCTTATTAGAGCCATTGTCCCGACGTCACTTAAGGACTAACAGTCCGTTACCAAGGGCAAGTAGGAGTCCTGGCCAATGCTCGACGTAGTCCAACGACGTGTTTATGACATGCGATGGATACATGTGTCATGATTCTAGGAGTAACTAAGGGACTGTAGGAAATGGGCTGTGGTCATTAGCGTTTCCTGGAGCTGTGCTTCAGTACGTCAGTCTCCTATCTGGATGACTTAGGTAGATCCATTATATTTAAGACATTTGATATTATCACCTCACTAGAGACAATGATCTTTTGACATTAGAGACTAGCTGCGTGTTAGTCTGTCGCTTGAGTTAACCTAACCCAAGATGGCTACGTATTTTCTATTTATGGCATTAGAGACGTGCTGCGAGCTCGTCTGTCATCCTCTCATAAGAGCTTATGGCTGAGAGATCTCCTTTTTATATGATTTGTTGTTTTCATCTCCTAGGACTATTTAGTCGAGAATTTTGCCTCTATAAGGACCGAGGGTCAAGATATATGATTTTGTATATTGAGTTTTTGATTGACTTTGATATTGGTTTGAGTTTATATTTTGGATATCTCTAAGGGTCTAGCAGTCGAAAATTATCTCTTCAATTAGGATTGTAGGTCGAGAGAATTATTGGATATTGTTTTCGAGATTTTGTTTGAATTGTGTTTATTTGGGATGTGGATTTGGATTCTTGCTATCTCCTAGGACTAAGGGTTGGAAGATTTTACTTCCATCGGGATTGTAATGAGAGATTTGCTATTTCAATTGTTTATTTGGGATTATGCTTTGAGGGCTTGACAGTCGAAAATCTTCATTTCCATTAGGACTGAAAGTCAATACTAATATTTTTGGGATCATGGACCCTTGGATTTGGTTTAATTCAGGATTAGTTCTTTTATTGTGGATTTATGGATATGCCGCATGCTTATCCATAAGATTTTGAGATTTTGATGTTTTGATTGTCATCATGCCAATTTTTGTTATCATGATGTTTTTACTTATACTTATTTCATGGGTGATATTGATATTTGAGGCATGGTACATTCTTATGATGTTATGGTAGATGCTACGTTGTGCAGTATTTGTGTTTTCTAGTTATTACCATGCTTATTGTTATGTACCCACATTAGATTTAGATACAGTCCGACCCATTTATTTTTTGTTTACTTAGGTTAGTCTGAGACTTTTCTGTTATAGGGACAGTGTCCATTGGATGATTGGGCTTTAGACGAGACAATATATATTTATTATATTGTATTTTCTAATGACTCTATATATGTCTATTTGGATGTCTCCTTGTATTTATTTTGATGAAGTAGCCAAGAGTCGTGTATTGTGTGTTAGACTTGGTATGTATTGTCGTATTGAGATAGCCATCAGTTGGTATCAGTTTGTATATATATTTTTCTGCTATGATCTATGATTCTGTGTTCATTTATATATGTTGTATATAGTTCTGTCCTGGTAATACCACGTGTTTATTGCATTGTGCCGATACCTGATACGTATGGGTTTGTTATTTGAGATTTTAAATGCGTAGTGGTGTTAGTCCAAGGAAATATTCACGTGAGGTCGCTCCTAACAAGCCTCATTCTCCGTATCAGCAGACAAGATTACATAGTAATTCTATTTGGTAGTATGGGTATAGAGTTGAGGTGTTACATCCTCTGCATAAAGGCTTTGGATGCATAGCAACTACCGCCTAAGCCCCGGCTCGGGCAAACTAGTCGGCTCTACGATGACATGGACGGATGAAAAGTGCCAGAGGACAGACGAGTAGCTCCCACCGAGTTGACAATCGTTGTTACAATCAGCAGGGATGACGCATGTAAAGTCCTGATGGTTGGATCTCAGCTCGGTACTAGTGTGATGAAGGAGTTGGTTGGTTTTCCCCGGGCAAAGTTGGATGTGTTTGCCTGGACACACTCGGATATGTAGGATCTTGCTCGAGATAACAAGCCATGCATTAAACATAAATCCCAAATGTGTTCCTATGAAATAGAAGTGCCGCAACCTAAGTCCGGAGAGATCCACTACACTCAAGGAAGAAGTGGATAAGCTAAAGGATAACGGCTTCATTCGCGACGGCTTATACCCGGATTGGGTATCTAACCCTGTTTTGGTAAAGAAAGCAAACGGGAAGTGGAGGATATGCATTGACTATTTGGATTTGAATAAAGCGTGCTTGAAGGACAGCTTCCCAATTCCAAGAATAGATCAGTCAGTGGACTCAACTCCTGGACATGAGCTACTTTCATTCATGGATGCTTACTCTGGATACAATCTAATCTCAATACACATCCCGGATTAGGAACACACGAGCTTCATCACCGACCTCAGACTCTATTGCTATCTGGTCATGCCCTTTGGATTAAAGAACGCACGAGCGACTTACCAAAGGCTTATGAACCGGATGTTCAAAGACCAGATTGGACGATCAATGGAGGTTAACATAGGTGACATGCTTGTGAAGTCATGACGTTCGAGGAATCACATCGACGATCTGGCGGAGATGTTTGGTGTCCTTCGACAGTACGGAATGAAACTCAATCCCTTGAAATGGTCTTTTGGTGTGGCGTCAAGGAAATTCTTGGGCTTCATTATTAAGTCCCTTAGGATTGAAGCCAATCCGGAGAAGATCAAGGCTTTGCAAAGCCCCAAAGACAATCAAGGAGGTCCAAAGCCTAAATGGAAGGTCACCTCCCTGAGTCGATTCATTTCCAGGGCCACTGACAAATACATCCCTTTCTTTGAATCGATCATGAAGGGAAAGAGAAACTTCGAGTGGAACTAAGGCTGCAAAGACGCATTCCAGGCTCTAATGAATCACTTGGAAAGACCTCCTATTCTCTCAGAACCAGTTGATGATGAGGATTTGTTCTTTTATCTGGCGGTGTTGGTGCATGCCTTGAGTGCCACATTTATATGCGAGGAATCCCGCATCTAGCGACCGGCCTACTATATCGGCAAGTAGTTGACAGGAGCAGAGAGAAACTATTCGAGATTGGAAACGCTCTCTTACTGCCTATTGATTGCCTTTAGAAAGTTCTGCCCCTAATTCTAAGATCATCCGATCAATGTCCTTACTGACCAGCCTTTATGACAAGTTTTACAACGACCCGAGACTTCTGAAAGGCTATTAAAATGGAACATTTAATCGAGTCAAAATGATATCACTCATCACCGATGGAGAGTAGTCTAGGGTCAAGCCATGGCAGATTTCGTAGTCGAGTTCACCGTGTGAGATGATCCTCCGGAGAGCAGTGGTGAATAGGAAATTAGATGGAAGATATACATGGATGGTGCATCCAATGATCGATGTTATGTGCTAGAGTTGTACTTTTCACTCCCGAAGAACACTTGATCAGTTACGCCTTAAAACTCGAATTTTCGGCAACAAACAACAAAGATGAATACGAGGTCCTGATTGTAGGACTCAAAATTGCCAAAGAGATAGGAATAAAGACTTTACACATTTTTTGCGACTCGCAGCTAGTGGAATGCCAAGTTCGAAAGGAGTATTAGGCAAAAGGAGCAAGGCTGGCTTCCTATCTAAACCGGGTTCTTGAGCTACTTGACGACTTGGAATATTACACGATCAATCATATTCCTAGAGACGAAAATGAGAATCCGACTCACTTTCTAAGTTGGCTAGTTCCAGAGATGCGCAGCTCATGAGCCTGGTTCCAGTGGAAGTACTTTCAGATCCGAGCATTGACCAGATGGATGTCGATTGGATTTTGGAGACTGAGCTTGAACGGGATTCATGGATGACTCCGATTTGGGATTATTTGCAAAGAGGGATCCTTCCGGAGAGAAGGAGTGAACGATGAAAAATCCTTCGCAAAGCTTCGAGATACATCATGTAAGAAGGAATATTATACAGGAAATGTTTCTTTATCCCTATGCCACGGTGTGTCGCTTACAACGAGGCCAAACGAGTTTTGAGAGAAGTTCATGAAGAGGCTTATAGAGACCACATTGGGGGGCCAGACCCTGATGAAGAAGATCCTTCATTACAGATATTTCTGGCCGACTATCATTTGAGAAGCAGTTGATTGCACCCGAAGATGCAACAAGTGCTAGAGATTTGCTAAAATTTCGAGGGCCTCGCCAACAAATAACTCAAATTGTCAGTCCTTGGCCGTTTGTAGTTTTGGGTATTGATATCATTAGTGTATTGCCGATATCTAAAGGTAGTGCGAAGTACGCCATTGTGGGGGTTAATTACTTTACTAAATAGGCTGAGGCGGAGCCATTGGCCACAATTACCACAAAGAAGTAATCAACTTTGCTATTCATAATACCATTTGTTGTTTTGGAGTTCCGCAAGCGATCGTTACCAATAACGGACCTATTCGACAGTACAGAGTTGAAGGATTTCCACTGCTGACACCGCATAGCTAAGAGGTCTGTGATGGTGGCACATCCCCAAGCGAATGGATAGGTTAAAGCTGTAAACAAGATTATTAAGTCCATTCTTAAGAAGCGAATGGAAAAGGCCAAAGGCAAGTGGGTCGATGATCTCCCATTAACACTTTAGGCTTATTGAACCACCCACAAGTCCACGACTGGCCACTCTCCCTTTTCCTTGGCATACGGATCATAAGCTATTATCCCGATCGAACTAGAAGTGCCCTCTCATTAGGTTACTCACTATAATCCACGGACAAATAGGAAACTCCTTGGAGTCACTTGATATGATCGATGAGAAATAGACTGAAGCTAAGTTGAGAATAGCTGCGCACAGACACTAAGTCACTCGAATTATAACACCAAAGTCAGGAGTCAAGCCTTTGAAATCGACGATTTGGTCCTCAAACGAATCTTCCATAGCCCAAAGAACTTATGCCCGGTTTGGGATGGTTCGTATGCAATAGAGGTAAAGCCTAGAGATGGCACTTTCAAGTTGGCAGCTACGGACAAGATCTTACTCCCTAGGACGTGGAATAGCAAGCATGTACAACACTATTTCAATTAGAGAATAAATTTGTAAATAACTGGCTAGACCTATGTAATAAGAGAGAATTAGATCACTTTCCATGTTTAATCAAATAAAATGGCCTTTCAAGCCAAAATTTTTATCTCTCCATTTCTTAAGAGTTGAGGCTTGAGCAACTCGAATGAATTTGCGTATAACTAATGCAGGTGCGCAAGTACCTGGAGATAGGTGCCGATTAAACTTTTGTGTTCCATGATCGGGCCTATGAAGTCCCTCTTGATGTATAGAGATCGACATCAGCTAACTCTTGCCTTCAAATTGGGGACAGGAGTATAAACATAAGCTAGACATGACACAACCGTCTGCATTCTAACTCTCGCTCCTAGAGTAGGAGCCAGAGTATAAACTTAAACCAGATGTGATATGAGCATCTGTACCCTGACTCTCGTTCCTGAATAGGAGCCGAAGTATAAACTTAAGACGAATCAAACACGATCATCTGCAAACTGAATCTTGCCTTCGGATTAGGGGCAAGAGCACAAACATAAAACCGGATGTGGCACAACCATCCGTACACCAACTCTTACCCTCGGATGGAGTGTAGGAGTATAAATCAAAAAGAGCATGATACGACCGATCATTCACTCAACTCTTATCCTCGGACTGGGAACATGAGTATAAATGAAATAGGGATGACAAGTCTGTCTAATCCTTAACATCTTACCCGGAGTACGAAGAACAGAAGGTTCATGCTCAGAGTAAAACGTGATCCAATTTTTAAGCCTTCGATCAAGCTTGGAGTTAGGCGGGGTTGAATGTTAAAATCCTGGATGAGGTTGTATGGACTACGATTCTAAGTAGTTAACTTAAACTACGCCTGAATTTTGGTGCGGTTGGAATTTATTATCCTGGGAAAGGATACTCAAGTAACTATTTTAAGTAGTTTACCCTAAGTATTGATTTACATTCGCTAGAATTGATGCAAGTCGGCGAATCACAAAATGGATTAAGGACTTGATTCAGAAACGATCACTAAAAGAAATAAATTGCAAGTACATTGAATGGAAAGTGTATTTCTTAAGTACTTAGACAAATTTGAATAAATATTTTACAAAACAAAACGTCTTTGTTATTAACATTAAATCAGGAAAGCTAAGTACAAATGGTTCACACCAAAAGAAAAAAGCAGAAATGGGGGCCAAACTCGTACAAAGATGGCCAACAAACAAAAGGAGTATATATATGGAAAAACAAACTAGCAAGTATTTCTTCTTTGAATTCTTCTTTTTCTTAGAACCAAGGGAGACTTCGCTCGAGATCTCTCCTTGCCTCTTTCCACTTCTTACTCTACCAACTTGGCTTTTGAGAGGAGTACTTTGCGATGAGCCAGCAGGCACACTTTGAGCCCGGTCAAGCAGAGAAACGGAGATCGGAGTACTCTGTAAGGATCCAACAGGTACGCTTTGTGCACTCCCAAGTGGAGGAATGTCAACTGGGGCGTAAATGGTTTGCCTAGGAAAAACAAAAGATATGGGAGGAAGAAAGACTTCTAATTTCTCTTGCTTGATCTATGTGGCAAAAGGTATGTCTCTCACAATCTTCTACTTAAGTCCAACCATAGAGCGGCCCAATGAGGATTCAAAGACTTTGGTGATAACCACGTCATCGTCAGATTGAGCTCCTTGAGGGTCGTTTGATCCCTCACTAAGCAAAGCGTCAATTATCTGTGCATCAAGGCAGCGTTCATCTTCAACCAAGATGGTTGGAATGGTTGTGGAAGATGTAACACTCACCAATTCTGTTGCAGGCGCATGTGGTCATGGCTAAGAGCCCTTGTCGGAAAGTGAAGCAATAACAGGCCGACCTATAGCTAAAGAAATGAAAAGCGAGAGATTAGCGATGTTGAACGATGACACGTCAACTCTCTGAAAAATGGGAGGAGTCAACGAGATACCTTCTTTAGTTGGAATTTCTAATGGACTAGAGTGCTACCAAGAGTTCCTTCTGAAATGGAGAGAGAGCGGTAGGTTTCCAAATCTAGGGCTGCTTGGGATTATGCTCAGAATCAGCAGTGGAATTAGGAGTAGCTTGAGTTCTAGGAGCTTGACTAGCTGAGGCATCATGATGTGCAGATCCGGAACCTTCGCCTAATTCTTCTTGCGGGATTGTATCAGGTTCTGGGTGGATAAGATGCAGGTCGTCATGTAGAATTTTGGGCTTGTTTCCCCTCCGAACTTCCTTCTCCAACAACTCCAAGTTCACCTCACTACCTTGGAGATGTTCCTTCTCTTCCTCGACAACCCGTTCCCAGGCATGGGCAAGCATTAAAGGGTAGCCCTCTCTGATCCACTCTAGATTTTGAAATTTGAGCACATTGGCGTTGTATTGAGTGATCAGTGGCCCAAATATCTGCATCATATGTTCTTCTACCTGCTCCTCAGTCTGTTTTACTACAGCTTCAGCTTCTCTCTTGACGAGGGCATCAATGCCCCTCGCCTTTTTCGAGCACATTGTACCTCTCTATCCTAACAGCGACCAGCTCATCGCATGCATCCTGAGTAATTTTACTCACTTCATCTTTTTAATTAGTCTCACGCTCGAGTTTGGTTTTCAATTCAGCTACATTCCTCCTGGTAGCATCGCTTTCCATTACAAGCTTGTGGTTCCGATGATGTGCTTGCTCGATTTTGTTCAAATGCTTGGATCTCTAGGCTTCGAGTGCTTTAATGGCCTTCTTCTCCGCTTCAGCTTGGAATTTTCTTGAGTTCTCAATCTCAGTGTCGAGAGCGGCTATGATTTTGTTAGTCTTGGTTTCAATGAATTTCCCGTTCTTTATTTCCTGCAGCCTTTCTCTTGAAACTTTTGAAATTTCTTTGGCCAGCTTCGCCCATTCATTGTATTGATTATGGACATCAATCGTGCAATCAATGGTCCTCTGTTGGACTTCAGTAGGAATTCTCTTTAGATTTGGCAAAAACATAACTCCATCAAAGCAAATGTTGGGGAATTCTTCTCAAGGTCTGCCATCCAACCCGTAGTGTCTATCTGCTGCTCCTTTGTAATAACCGGAGCAACAGCACTTCCATTACCCAGCCTCTGATGGATAGTATCGGAGCCGCTCTTAAGAGCGCTTGAAAGACCAGTTGGAATGGGATGATGTTGAAGGTGGTACATGAATAGATGAATGAGGTGGAGTTCGAGAAGTGTCGGTTGGTGGAATTTCATCATGGCAATCTGGTTGCCTATCTAGACCTTTGGGAGGAGGTGATCTGGATTTGGGCTGTCACTTAGAACTGGGGTCATAAGAAGAACGGTTCCTTTTGTAACTACTCCTGTCTCAGTCGTCTTTGTCGTGACTGGATCGGTAACTTCAGTCATAGTCCCGACCACTCTCTTGGTGGTATGAACCCGACCAGGGCCTTTGAGCGTGGTATGCTTTCTCCTCCAGGGATTGATATGAATGTTTCTTCTTATCCATAGAACCTGCAAAGCAAATAGGAATGAGTTAAATCAAATGGGCAAGGACACGGGTCAAGTGTGAGTGTCGTATAGTGCACGTATGCGTGTGTATCTTTGCATCCTCCCTTTGATGGACCATGTGCTGGAGGTTTACTTGTGGGAGTAACCTCTTCCGCACCAATTGAAATGGTGTCTTTCTTAAAGCAGATTAGGGAATCAATGTCACCGATGCTGATGTTACCACTGTCGAAAGAGCTGAACTCCATAGGGATAGACCCTAAACCGACGAACGTGCCGGTTGAAGGAATATATGGAATCTTCTATGCACTTGTGATTGGTGGAGGTTGAGTGAAAGACCGTGTCTTTGAAATTTTCACAATCAATTTCTTTCTAAAAGCAGGTGGTGGGTCGTCTTTGGGTTGTTCGGTCTGAGACCCATGGCTCACTTCAATGTTGCTTTGGCCACCCTCATCATTATCTCCAATAATTTCGCCTTCCTTGGCATCTTTATGTTCTGGTTCTATGTTTTCTACAGCTTCGGTCCTAGGACTTGGGACTAGGGAAAATCAGGATCGAATTCGCCTCCTGCGGGTGGATTATTATCATCCACAGTGTCGACAACTGGAATTATGCTGGTGCTACAGCCTTCCTCTAATAAACCATGGGTGAGAAGATTCTCGTCTGTCAATAGAGTTCTTATATACCTATCGCCGACTAGGACTACCATAAGAGTATCAATGATATCAGAAAGTGATCCGTCGCTGGGTCTCGCTAGAACATCTATATAACAGAGAAATGTAAATTAAGCATGCAGACTATAAGGCAAATGCATGAATGGAATTTGAAATAAAACTTATGTCCGGATATCCATCTATGAGCGAACCCGAGTGGAAAGTGTACATAAAACCATTCAGCCTTAAAATAAATCAGCTTGTTCCAAACCCCGATAACTATTCTACAACCCCTTAACGGCTCCAAGTAATTAAGTGATGGGTTTTCTTTGGGCTCTTAAAGATATAGATGATCAGATTTCCTCATCACTAGGCACTCGATTCAAATTCTCAGAGAAAACTAGTTAAGTGCTAAGAAGAAAAGCGCAGCCGTTTTGGAAGCAGCTGTGTGAGAGCCAGTCTTATAAAGTTTAGGACTCAACGGATGAGTTGATTAAATGGCAGGACGTTGCCCAATTGGCACATATATCTGTTGCAAACTATATATCCTTTTAGAGGATCATAAGCTCTCTGGTCGCAAGACGATGCAAGAACATCGTCAAATGGAATTCCATGCTTGTTGCATATCCTCCGAAGAGTTCCTTCATCGATTTTGGAGGGAACGAAATCAACCGGGTCATTCAATATTGATGCATCCTCAAGAGTATCGGGTGTTGGATCTATTTAAGGCCAATCTACCAGTTCAACTGGATTTTCAGGAATATGTTGCTCTACTTCGGGATTCACAATATTTTGTTGATCAACAAGTGGAATTTCTGGTTACTGCCCTTGCTATATAGGAGTTTACTATGCCTGTGAAGTTGTGGTTGAGCTTGACTCTATGTTAGAATCGATATATTTGGAAGTTGATATACCTGTGGCCTGAGCAGTTAGACGTTCAAAACGTCTATGGTCCATTTCTATAAAAAAACTCGATAGATAATCAATATTAGAAGGCAAATTACAAAATACCCCCTGTGCTAAAGTGCATTCCGGTGCAGTGTTGTGTAGTCTTGTGCAGCTAAGATTTCTGATATTATTTAACTGCCTATTTTAGCAGTTCATATTAAAGTCTGGTGTAACTCGACACAACCGTCATCGCTGACCGTCCCGATAAGATTTAGGTTGTTGACCGCACTTTGGGAAATGCTTCAGGAGGGAAGAGGAATTTAGCACAAATCAGTAAGGCAACATTTGATGGAAAGCTTGGAACATGAAAAATTCGCTTAAGTGTGGGAGTCACACCGATCCCCACAACCAAGGGAATTTTTTCCCTTTCCACTTCCATCTCCGCTGAGTCCCAAAATAGCGGCCATTACCGATTGCTCATCCACATCCAAGGTCAACCATGCTTATGCCCAGTTCTCTATTTTCATTCACGACCATGACCAAGCCTATCGTTCACTTACCGAAAACGATTTTGAATTAAAGTATTTAGGGCTTGGGTTGGTAGTGAGGCAATTTGGATCTGCAGGGACAAGGCGAGGTCACGTCAGTGTAGGCGGCGTCGGTCATAAGCAGGGATGGGACGACGGTGGTTCTAAGCATGAGAAAAAGTGGAGGTTGGTTAGGGAATCGAAAAGTTTAATGGGGAACTCGAGATCTTAGGTAGAAGGTAGGATTGCAAGTGAAAGAAAGAAAAGAGAGAGGAAGACTTATATAACCTCTCAAGCCTGAATTCTCAAAGCTAGAAAAATTGAAAAAAATTCCAAGTAAGTAGTCAATACTGACTCCCAAATTAAGGATCGGTACTGAGTCCCAAATATTTGAAAAAAACACACACACACACACAAGCATACATATGGTATATGAGTATGTGTGTGAATGCCTATGCACATGTGATGAGTCATGTGTGTATATGCCCAATACTTGAAGACTAAAGTTGAGGGAAAATCGAATTCATACATGAGGAACTCATGGAGTTAGTTAAAAACCATCAGACTTCGAATAGCAGACCATGAGATCATGATTCAGATTCATAGTTCCGGATGTTGGCAGAACGTCGCAACAGATCACTATGGATGTGTCAATTCACGAGATCGGTTCGCGAAAGGATAGTGACCATTTAAAGCATAGAGTGGGGTCCTTCAATGGAATCCAAACTTGTCTTGACTCAAAACACATCACGTTTGAAACGAGATGTACTTTGGAGGACAAGTGTTATCCAGCCTTTTGACAAGGCAAGTTTTGAATAGACTGGACAAATCGAACTTGGAATTATCAAGGCAGAAAGCCTAGAGAGATAGCCCAAGAATCCAGAAAGAAAGCGCAGACAGAGTTGCAGGACAATAACCAAAACAACTCAAGGAAATACAACTATGGAATCCCCCAAGTTGGGGATCGGTACAAACTCCTACTTGGGGATCGACACCGACTCGCAGAAACAACTTGGGTCGACCCTATCTTCTGCCTACATGCTTTATCTTAGTGCCAATAGCCTATTTTTGAAGTTTGTTTTCTGGTTCAATGCAATTCTCCATCGATCTCCATAAACACGAGAAACTGCAACTTTTTCTCCTTCAACTCCATCATTTGGACTCAGAAGCAAGCTAGTATTCGTGCAAATGATTATGGAATCACAAAGCTAACTACAAGACAATCCAAAGAAAGATGTCGAAGACACCAAAAATGATGAACTTGGGGATCGGTACCGACTCCCAGATATTGCTGAGGTGGCACCTATTATTTTTGGAGAATTGGTCAAATTTGTGCACAACGGCTTGGAGATTTTTTTAAGATAAGATTTTAGGCCCCCTACCTCTATAAATAGGGAGGTAGGGTTCATTTTTAGGATCATTTTGGCTCTAGCTCAATTATTTCTTATACTCTTGTAATTTTGTAATTCAAAGTGTTAAAGTTGTACCGAGTTATAAGAACTTCAGCCTACAAGTCAGAACTCATCCAATAAAATATTAAAGTGGACGTTGGCCAAGCTTTGCCAAACCACTATAAAAGATTATGTCTTGTTATTTCCTCTTTTTTATTTATATTTCTTTATATTTTATTCTCTTCTATGACTTTTGGGTATTTGTGCCATTTTTGGTTCAAACAATAGGGTTTAATCCAAGAAGATTTGAAACTCTAAAGTGAGTAACGATAGGGTGCCAAAAACATTACGGTGGTGTTATAAATAAGTCAGCAACACGAAACGAAAGTGTTTCGAGACTAGGAGGACCTATTGATGCTCAATAAGGATGCTTACTAGAATGTATTCAGGGTTCTTACATTCAACCTCTTAGGAGAGTAAAGGTGGTTGTAGTCAGGGTGGCTCCCACTATGACAACCGCACTATACCACCGACATCCAATATAATAGCCTGTAGTGGAGTGCGCTGTGACGGTACCCGACCGATGCAAGATGATCATCAAACGGGTTGTAGTAAGTGAACAACACAAAACTCGTTGCATATCTCACATCACATTGAATAAAATATAATAGTAAATATTTTAGATATAAAACAGGCGAGATAGTAATAACTAAATGAATCGAAGAAATCAGAGTACTTAGATCCATACAGCTATACATAATAAGTGATAGAGTTTATAAAACAAAAAATAAATTCAAAATAGATAACTGTCTCTAAATATATAGATCTGGTAAGCTCCATAGTGCTGCATGGTGGAATGATACGCAATAACAACTAAATATAATGATACAAGAGTATAGCCTCCTGCTCGTCACCTGTCAAACTCCACATGCTCATTGAACCTAATATCCCTAATCTACTCATTTAAGAGTGCCCAAAATAATAGGAAGAAAATCATAAAATCCCAAGTTAGACAATAGTCTGGTGTGAGCGGTAGAAAATATAAAATACTACAAAGTCAATATACTAGGACAAATGGTATTGAAAATCAAACCTGACCTGTCCTACATCCACAGAGTTAGCACATAAAACGAAATATATGCCACTCTACATCATAATCATCATGGTGTACTTTACATCAAAGTACTAATGGGTGTCTTGATATCTGCATCGATGATATTTACATCGTGTGACATCCCTAGAGTGATAAGCAATCAAACAAACATATCATCCATTATCCATCCTCACATTCACTCACTTAGTGTGTTGAATATATGACACTAGTATGACCCTATCGCATAGTCAAGGAATACTCAACGTCTTGGTTTCTCGATACTCGAATCCATGCCACTCAGTAGGTGAGGAACTAGACTACCATCGCACTTAGTCCAAAGTAAAACGGATTGAAACATCGTGTGATCTTGGGTACATCACACTCCAAAGTGAGCATCCTCGCATACCCCTGCTTTAGAGTACATTGCGAAACCTACAAATATCAATGATCCCTTTGCATACGTCATTCGCAGCAGCGCACATCCCAGAACTATTCTTACAACTCTCGTAAGAAGTCTTCTTGGTTGGGAACCATTCTTGACAGCCATCATTAGTTGTAGAATATTATCGTTTGTCCCATAACCTTCCTCCAATAGTTCCTTCAATTCGACTCATAGTCACCTATTCTACACTTCGCAGTACAGCTATCCATCGTCGAAACCATCACTTTCCATCACGAAATCATCATCGAATCATGGATCATCATCAAAAATCATCATCGAACCTTATAGTTCGGTACTGACCTGAGCCTTAGTTGGAAATAGTTGTGATTTTGCTCGAAGTAGAAGCCAAAGTGAAAACTTGAATGAACCGAACTCGCCTTACAGTCACCATCACTGAACCATGCGATCCCGATCCAAGCACCACCTACCTGGGCTATCTCGATCCATGCTCCACCGACCCATACTCCATCATCAAACCAAACCACTGACTTGAACCCCATGGATCAGAATCAATCCATGGGTCACCCAATCCCTCACTTAACCATTTTCTTGCCTTCTTAAATAACTCTACTCCCATATGCAAACAACCTAAAGTAACCCCCTTGAGGAATCAGAGCAACCCTCCATAAAACATGAGTGCGACCCAGAGATGATTTCCATTTATCCAACACTTTATCAAATTTTGCTTCCCTCATATGACTCCAAGCGAACCATGTCGACCCGGAGCAAACCCATCTAAAACATGAGCATGACTCAAAGCACTTCTTCATCAATCCAAAGCCTTCGAATCTCCATCGATCCATCTTTAATCAACCATATCTCAAACACACGAACTCCAGACGGTTTGAAACTTGAAACTTAGCTTTAGAGTGTACTTCTTTACCTATCCTATGGATTGCAAGTCAATTGGACGAGTTGACCTTCGTAGATCATCATTGATCTAAGACTTTTTCCTATAACTAAAACATCATTCGATCTACGTTTTCAACCATTCAAACATCATACATTCAAGCATACATTACATATAATATATTCTAACAAGCACACATCTACACATATTCAAGTGAAGCCTGAATCTAAGGGTAGAAACTAGATAAACTATAAAAAAAGGGAGATCCATAAGAACACAATTTCAAAAAACTTTTCCAAATCGTTTGAAATTAACATATGTGATTTGTTAAGGTTTACAATACGTTTTAGGATCCAAAAATCATTTTCAAACATCGTTTTAAGATGCATAATGACTAATTAGTAAGTGAGAGGTCCTAACCACTCATATAAATCCAAAGCAAATCCAAAAGTGCACAAATCCTAAGATGAACAACAACTCCTAGTGATCTCCAATGGTAAATTTCCAAATCCAAATGCTAATTTTGTTAATACCTCAGTTATTGATTTTGATGATAACAACCCTGATAATTACAATATACATTCATATAAAATATAGATGTTGATGCTTTGCCAAGTTATATAGTATATAATGCAGGATATCACATAGGTGTTGAATCGAAGAATGTACAGTATAAAGACTCAAGAAATGGACATGAATACTCATGAGTACAAAGACTAGGATATGAAGATCTCAAGGCTATAATATAGTGTATAGAGTCATAGAAAATTGCTGAAGTCCCTGGTAGTAAACTTTGATCTCTATTTCCTATTTTTCTATCCTTTATATTTTAAAAAAAACAAAATAATTTTCAAAACATATTTAAAAATATTTTATATAAGTTTTTAAAGATCAACATATTTATAAACCATGTGTAAAGTATTTTACGAAGTATCAAACTATTTTACAAAGTATAGGGTTTTCAAAACATTTTTAAAGAAAATTAAGTTTCCAAAATTTACATGCATATGTCGACATATACCCAGATGGTATGTCGACATACATGCTGAAAAGTTGGTTTTTTAATTTTGAAATGAAGTGTCTATTCATCATAACTCTTCACGAATAAACACATCTCTTCATTTACTATATAAAGAAGAGTTCAAACGATTTTTTTAGTAGTTATTAACTTATTTTCTTCCCTCCTCTTACTCTCTTGAAAATTCCATTGAAATTATATTCTTTTCTCTTCAAAATCAAATAGAAACAATTCAAACTTTTTTGTATTGATTCAATATTACTTTCTTACTATTTTGAAATCATATCTCTCTCAAATCAAAGATCAAAGTGCCATCCAAAAGGCTATATGATCCATTTTATCCAAAGATCAAGAAATTATCTTTGGAAAAACCATCAAACTCTATTTGTATTTGCTTGGATGCTTGTAGCTATTCAAATCAAGTGGGTATGCTTGGTAACTCAGAAATCCATGTGGGTATGCTTATAGCCCATCCAAATCAAGTGACTGTACCCTTAGCCCCGAAAATTGAGAGGTGTGTCTCGTAGTTTCGAAGTCGAGATTGTAATTGGATTTGCCTTCGATCCGTTTAAAGATTGGCATTTGAAATGTGATGACCGCCCTATACCACCGGCAACAATAGTATATAAATAGTGCGTTGTTGTCATGCCTGGTCGATATAGGATGATCATCAAGGTTTAGAATGAACCAATATAACATATAACATATCGTTTATCTCATAGAACATGGACAAAATATAATATCACATATACAACAGAAGAGATAGTAATAACAATATGAACAAACCATCATCATAAGAGTATAATATCTACAAAGTTATACATCAATAGTATAGTTTATACAATAGGAAACAAACTCAATAACTATCTCAAATACAAATAGTAAGCAGTCACTGCTAAGGCTCCCTAGTGCTGCATAGCGGAATAAACATAGACTCCATATATGTATATAATACGAGATAGCTCCAGCCAGCTCGTCCTTTGAACAGCTACTACATCACCTAGACCTGTTATCTAGTATACTCATTTAAGAGTACCAAAGATAATAAGAGGCAAAGCATAAAATCTTGTGTCGGACAATAGTCTGGTGTGAGCGGCAAATTAGTCTCAAAATACTAAACAGGTAAATATGGTACAGAATAAGAGGACATGAACCATACCTGACATGTCCCTACAACCAAAGAGTTAGCATACAACACTATAATATGCTACTCTACAATATCATAAAGATATACCACAAACCAAATAAAGGATATCAGTCTTTCGGGTATACCTATCTCCAATACCAATTGATACCTACGAGTGATAGCTTACTAAAGAGAAAAACCAAAGCAACTATAGCATCCATCAAACAATGCTAACTATTACTCCATGTGCTCTGAATATATGATAACTCGTATGACCCCCAAGCCAGGGACTAACGGTAATCTTGGTTCTCTATTGTACTCTTGTATCTCGCAGCCCAAAGCTGGATATGTATCTCGTAGCCCAAAATTGGACAGTATAACTAAAGCTATAGGTCCAGGGTATACAGGTCCCTTCATTGAACCATGGGCATCCCCACTTACAATACCTCTACTTTGAGTATAATTGAAAACTCTTCGAGTCATCAATGATTCCTTAGCACATACACTCGAGCCCATCTTTGCTCTATTTGGATACCGAACCCTTCTTGCTCAATCCAATTTCCATTATTCACGAGTAACCCATTACATTCCCCGATCATATGGCCTAGCCCCTTTGCGAGTCGCCATCTTCGAAATCTACTCCCAACACGAGCCAACATATGAAAACCATAACTTTTCATCATGCTATTATATCGTCATCCAACCTGATATGAATGAGCTAACACCTCTAGCACGATCTAAAGGATCTTTATTTCACCTCCTAGAAGTTTCATCCCATTTGGACCTAACCCCAATAGTCGGCACCGACCTCTCAACTCGGCCTCGACCTCTCCACTTAGCCAATCCATAGCTAAATTTTCTTCAATTCCTTCCTTGCTCCTAGTACTCCATGCCCAGATGATTTAACCCCGATGTCTCTACACAAATGAAGTCGTCATAGAACAAGTCCTCTCTTCAAAGCACCCTACTTCATATCCTAGAAACAAGTCCTCTCTTCAAAGCACCCTACTTTATATACTAGAAACAAGTCATCATAGCCTCCAACACTTAGCCAATCACCTATCCATTACCTTAGGCAACCTCTACCACCAAAATCCTTACTCTCCCCAAAGTCGTCGACTTATTGGGCCAACCCATAGAACTCGGTACCGACCTCTCATGTCGGTGCCGGCTTTTATGCTTAGAGAATCTGAATATGAAATTTGAATCCTAAGCTCCTCTCGTACTCTAGAGCTTCCATGCTAAGTTTCATCCAATTCTGACCAACTTTTCCTCTGATTTTCTCAATTATCCGACCTAACTTTCTATGCAATCACAACACCAACAGGTAACATCAAATCATATCATCTGTTTGCACCAAAAATTGGCACAAACACCCAATAGAAATTTTGTAGAGTAATAAATGAAGAATATTAAATGTAAACAGAGATAATATAGTGGTAAAGCAATAAGAAATAAGCAAATAATAGAGACATAACAGTTTAGAGTGGTTCGGCATTGTTTGTCACATCCACTTTGAAGAGATAGCTTTATTAATCACTTTGTAAGCTGAGTACAAGAGGGATCAGACTAGAATCCTTAGTTACAAAAGAGTACAAAGAAACAAGTCGTATAAAGGTTTAGAAAATGAACAATCAAGCCTGTATATATAGGGGAAGATGGCAAAATATATCCCTGAAAATTCAGCAGAAAGCTCTCTAGATACATAGGGGCCCACATGAGGGATCACATGGCCCAAATCCCAAGGAATGGGGATCGGGCTCGATCCCTATTTTGGTGGATTTAGGGGCTACGATTCCTATGAGGGGTTCTTCATATTGTATTATTCTTAGCATCCAAGTTTCATATTGATAGCATCTGTAGAAATTAAGTTATTCACCGATCATTGTTGCAATATGTAGTGAAAGCTGAATATGGCCAATCTCTCTTAAGGGACAGGGGTCGATCCATCCTACTTCCACAGTTTGACATGCAATCCCTAGGTAGGCTCCCTAGGGTCCCCTCATCTTATTCCCAAAGTTCCACCCTAATCTGCCTTATGGTCGTTGAGTTATGGAGTGATCATCGTTGAGTTGAATTGTTGGACTGATTATGATACGATCCCTTTGATACGATCCCTTTTTATAGGTGAAGTATTTTGCTTATAACTTGAGCATACGAACTCCAAATGACCTGAAACTTGAAATGTAGCCTCATGGGGCCTTCCTTGTCACTCCATATCAATCTCACCCAGTTTGGGACAAAAATTGAGGATATGTACCAATCTCCTAGGGTAAGGGATATGCACTGCTCCCCCACCTAGGGAAGGCATTATTCCATACATAGAATATTCTGGAGAGTCTATCTCTTGGCCTCGGTTGATCATCGCTTCATATCATTGCCCGCGCTTGATCTCTGAGCCTATTAATCATCTCTCCGAGCTATCTTCCTCTATGAACGTCCAGTCTAACTTGTCCAGTCAGTCTGAATATAGCCGGGCCAAAAGGCCGGATAACATTTGTCCCCCAAAGTTTGTCTTGTTGCATACATGACATGCTTTGAATTGGTGTCAAGTTAGGGTCGTTGGAGAGGATTCCACTTAGTGTCTCAAATGGTTGTTATCCTTCCGTTGTTGTTGAGCTGCTTTGTGGAGAGTCGAATTTCTCTCTGTTCGTCGTGACGCTTGGTCGTTATTAAATGATGTAAGTTCTGAAGTAGAATTTGTCGATAATTGTCTACACTCAGTTCCATTGAGCTGATTAGTCAAGTTAATATGCTTTGGTTATCTAATCCAATTCTTTTTTTGATTTCCTCGTGTGAGAATCCTATTTCTGTCGATTTACAGAAATCGAATTTTCAAGATGTACACGTGCACGTTGTAACACCTCATATTTTTAGTAACATTATTTAGGATATTTAATTAGTTAAATAAAATAAAATAATGTAAGTTGATTAATGGATTGATATTTGTGATTAAATAAGAAGTAGCCATGCCATGTAAACAATGAACTAAAGAATAAAAAGATAATAAAAGGTTAGGGAATATGCAAGGGAAAAATAGGAACAAGGCATATCCTTATACCCTAAACCCCCTAAGGAATTCATTCTACAGGTTCATTCTACTTTCAAAAATAAAATAGAGCTAAGGCCAGCCACCATTAGGAAGAGGAAAGAAGAAGAATTCAAGAGGAAGAATCAAATCACTTAATCAAGAACAAATCCCACATCCTTAATCAAAAAGCTAAGGTGAATAATGACAACATCTTAAATTTTTATTGGTTTTCAGTTTTTAGTATGAAATTCGAATTATTTGCAAATGTTTTGCCATGTTTTGTATGATAAAAAGTATATCTATATGTTGTTGATGATTTATGCTAATTCACATAATTTTTTGATATGTTTTGATATGAAAACCCTATTATATGACATCCAATTGCCTTGCAAATTTAGATTTAGATTAGAAATGATATTTTAGAAATGAGTTTAAATTTTCATAATTTTTTGAATTAATGTGGATTTTATATGAATTTCTAGTGAAGAAAATGCTCATTTGGGTTTAAAATTAATTACGGCCAAATTATATTGGCTTAAGGTCTGAAATTTATATATATTAGAAAACATATTAAAAATGATTTTTTGGAATTTTTGTAGAATTTTCCTAAGTGTTTTAATGGATATATAAAATTATTTAAGGTATGGGACTTAAATGTTTTATATATTTATAAAAAGGAGAAGGGGTATTTTATAGATTTGGAAGGCAAGAGTTTCATCAGACCTAGTAGTTCACCTTAGGGAGTAGCCACAATGTTTGCTAAGAAGCCAGACGGATTGTTATGGTTATATATCGATTATCGTAAGTTGAATGAGAAAACGATAAAGAATTGATATCCGTTGCCTAAGATAGATGATTTTTTCGATAAGTTGAGTGGAGCCAAGATATTTTCGTAGTTAGATTTAGCGACAGGTTTCCATCTGCTTAGAGTGGTAGAGGATAGTATTCCTTTGACGGCGTTTAGAACCAGATATGGATCGTACGAATGGTTAGTGATGCCGTTCGGACTGACCGATGCGCCAACTTTCTTTGTAGATTTGATGAACTGGATTTTCTGAGAGCGCTTGGATAGGTTCGTATTGGTTTTCGTAGATGATATTTTGGTGCACTCTAAGGATGAAAGAGAGCATGAAGTTCATCTTAGAGTAGTACTTGAAATGTTGAGGCAACATCAGTTAAAGGTGAAGTTTTCGAAATGTCATTTCTGGAAGGAAGAAGTAAAGTTTCTTGGCCTTGTAGTTTCAGAGAATGGGTTATCAGTGGATCCAGCTAAGATCGAGGCCGTGAATAGTTGGAAGAGACCAGAAACGGTGACTGAAATAAGAAGTTTTCTGGGATTGGCTGGTTACTGTCGGAGGTTTATTAAGGATTTTTCGTGGATAGCGGCACCAATGACCAAGCTAACTCGAAAAGATGTGAAGTTTGTTTGGACTGATAAGTGTGAGGAGGCATTCCAGAAGCTGAAATACTTATTGACTATTGCACCTGTGTTTGTTGTTCCAAAGGGGAATCGGGATTTGGTGGTGTACACGGATGCATGTGGGACTGGGTTAGGAGCTGTGTTAATGCAGAGGGGTGGAGTAATTGCCTATGCTTCTTGACAGCTTAGACCACATGAAGTCAAATACCCAACCCATGATTTAGAGTTAGCTGCGGTAATTTTTGCACTGAAAGTGTGGAGACGTTATCTTTTGGGAGAAAGATTTGAGTTGTATACGGATCATAAGTCATTGAAGTATTTGTTCTCTTAGAAGGAGTTAAACATGAGACAGTAGAGGTTGTTAGAGTTTATAGCTGCTTATGATTTTGGTATTGAGTACACATCGGGGAAAGGCAACAAGGTTGCAGATGCACTTAGCAGAAAACATCAGAATGTGGTGTTAGCGATGGTAGCTGAGTGGAAAGATTTGGAAGCATTAGCGACTTGTAGAGTACAGTGAAGAACTAAGAGTAGTTCAAGTACAGAAACTGTTTTGTTATCATGTTTGGCAGTTCGACCAGTTATGATCGAAAAGGTTGCTTCTAAACAGCTAGAGGATCCAGTGTTGGCCGAACGAATCAAAAAGCTGAGAGATGGAATGGAAAGCGATGAATTAATGGATTATAGTCTTGACTGTAATGGGTGGTTGAGAAAGAAGGAAAGATTGTGTGTTCCGAATGTGGGAGACATTAGAAAGGAAGTTTTGGAGGAATGCCATCGTTCGAAGTTCACTATTCATCCGAGAGGAACTAAGATGTATCAAGACATGAATAGAGATTTCTTCTGGGAAGGTATGAAGAGGGATGTAGGCTTATGGGTGAAGCAGTGTTTGAACTGCCAATGGATAAAAGCTGAACATCAGAAGCCAAGTGTGTTGCTTCAGCCTTTGGACATTCTAGTGTGGAAGTGGGATTCTATTTCTATGGATTTCATTGACGGGTTGCCAAGGTCTAATAGAGGAAATGAAAGCATATGGGTCATTGTCGACAGTTTGACCAAGAGTGACCATTTCATTCCAATTAAGTCAACCAGAAAAACACATGTGTTAGCAAAGTTGTTTATGAAGAATGTAGTTAGACTGCACGGAATTCCTAGTAGTATAGTGAGTGATAGATATTCTTTATCGACTAGCGAGTTTTGGAAGAGTCTATAGGATACCTTAGGTACCAAGCTCAACATGAGTACCGCTTACCATCTACAGTCTGATGGGCAAACGTGGAGAGTTAACAAAGTCTTGGAGGATTTGTTACGAGCTTGTGTGCTAGATTTTGGGGGATCATGGGAAGACCATCTATATGTACTCGATTTTTTGTATAACAAAAGTTATCAGGCTAGCATGGGGATGGCGCCATTTGAAGCTTTGTATGGAAGGCCATGCAAATCTCCAGTTTGTTAGTTAGAGACTGGGGATAGGTTGGTTCTTGGTCCGAATTTGATTAGAGAAGCTGCATAAAAGGTTGAATTGATTCGAGCTAGAATGAAGGAAGCTCAATCTAGGTAGAAGAGTTATGCGAATAAAAGACGGAAAGACTTGGAGTTTTCTGTTGGAGTGCATGTTTTCATTAAGGTGTCATCGATGAAGGGTGTGCGTCGATTTGGTAAATCAGGGAAGTTCGCACTGAGGTTCGTTGGACCATTTCCTATTACTGAGAGTATTGGGAAACTCACATATAGAGTAGAGTTACCGAGCAGTTTGGCAGGAGTCCATGATGTTTTCCATGTTTCTCATCTAAGGATGTAACAACCCGAAATTTAAGCTATAATAATATGAATTAATTAAATAATAAAATAAGTTTGTGAAATTATCAGAATCGCGCTATAGGAGTTGCACCATTGTGTCCGTAGCGATTTTCTGATCAATTTCCATATATAGTTTGTTAAAATCCGAGTTGATATGAAAAAGATACGAAATAAACAAGAAAACATAAATCAAAAGAAAAATATATATAAAAAAGGGTCAGGTCGACCCAGAGCATGGCCAGGTCGACCCTAGGGTCACCCCCAAAGTCCAAGGTCGACCTATAGGTCGACCCTCACTAGTTATAGGCCGACCCGCTTTTGTTTATTTGATGTATATTTTTTTAGTACGAAGCGGACACGTCATTTTGCAACTTTTCTTCAATCTTGTGCGTTCATGCTTCCATCCGATGGTTCCCAATGAGCCTATGACGTGGTTGCACCGGATTTAATCTTCAAATCCAACGGCTTGAGATCCCTAAACTACACTATGAATACGACCCTAAGCCTAGCTATTTTTCTCATTCAGATTTTCTCCTATTTGGGTTCATTGCCAGAGGCTGGACCCTAAATAGAAATTTTTCTAAGGAGGAAATCCTTTTGATAAAAATATTCTACGCTCTAGAAGTGGATTAAGGAAGACCAAGTACTAGAGCTAAGGACAACAAGTGAATGTTTAGTAATTATTTTATATTTTTAAGTAATTTAAAATAATAGGGTTCTCAATAGTTGTAGTTTTTCTGCAATTTTGAGACAATTTTTATATAAGTTATTTATAGTTAATTTTTAAAATTCTTCTTAGTCTATTTTATTCAGCTATTTTTATTTAGCTACTTTATTTATTTATTTACAGTTATTTACAGTTATTTGTATTTTATTTGCATCTGTTTTAAATTAGAATTTAGCCTGTAAATGTTAGCTTCTTTTTATTCCTTTTTACGCGAATATAACATAAAAAAGAGAATAATTCACAAATATGGATTAAATAGAACTAAACACTAAATTTACAAAAATTAGATGTTAAATAAGAAGAACTGTAAAAAAAGGAAGATAGACTGAAATAGGCAAATTTGGGACATTTGCAAGCAAGTTTATAACTAGTAGTTATAACTAAAAAGAAAGAATAAAAAAGAAATTATAACATAGGTTATAATTAAGCAGAAACAACAGTAAAGGCTTATTTTAAAACTTAGATCAAGTAATAAGCAAACAGAACAGAAATAACAGAAGAGGCTTATTTTAAAAACTTACACTAAGTTAATAAGCAAAGATAGAAGCAGGGCCCGTACCAACAGCATTCCCTTTCAGGCTAGGACTGATGGTCTCACAACAGATTAGGTGAGGCTGGGCAGGACCCTTTCATACTAGGACTAATGGTCTCACAATAGTTAGGTGAGGCTGGGTCACAGGGTAAATAAGTGGCTAATAGATAGAAGCTCAAATCGGGGGATTTGGGCAAGGGGTGCAAATAGATTTTGTTTGTTAGGACCCGTATCGGTAGCATTCCCTTTCAGACTAGGACTGATGGTCTCACAAAACACTTAGGTGAGGTTGGGCAGGACCCTTTCAGACTAGGGCTGATGGTCTCACAACAGATTAGGTGAGGCAGGGCATGCTTATGCTGATTAGGGTAGATAAGAGGTCAAAATAGGGAGCGACAGTTAGTGTGTACTGGTGGTGACTGAGCGTGCGGCATTGATTAGGGTAGATAAATCGCTACTGCATTCCAAGCGCTAAACAGGTGTCTTTTGTTGTGGAACCCACAGGATGGGACTAGCTCACAGCGGCACAACAGAGATAGAAGGCCGATCAAGGGGTAGAATTAGGATATCAGCCTAATTAAAATAGGATTAGGATTTCAGCCTAATCAAAGCAGCTATCTAAGACAAGTGCAAACAATCACAATCAAAACAAACAGTTAAACATTATTTTATCCCAGTTATATCTTTTCTTTATTTCCTTTTATACTAGAACTGTTGCTAAGTCTATTATCTTTATCTTGCTTAAAAATACTAGTGGTTACTTTCACTCACCAGACTTATAGTCTGACCCACTCCTCTATTTCCCTTTTCCCCATAGGCCAGCAGAGGCAAGGACAATAGATTCAGATTTCTTGGAAATTAAGTTGTGGAGTTTTTCTTCTTGTATTCTTCTTCTTTTCAGTTTTATTTTCATTTGGATTTGGATGTACTGGTACTTATGAGAGGGATGATTATTCTATTGTACTCTGATTTTATGAGACTGAGATGTATTTTTCATAAGACATGTGTATTTGGTATTCGAGACATGTGATGTTTTTCAGACTTATTTATGAAGTTTTATTTTGAATAATGAGTTACCATTTAAATGTTTTCGCTGTTTATATTTATTTGTCCTGTGAATCTTAGTCTCTGTGATGCTTTAGCTATATCTATAATGCACCATATCTTTTAGTGTGCCCTTTTTAGTATACTAAGGGGTGTGGGCTGTTTCAAAGGAAGAGTATTCGAGATCCGGATACTACTATATCATCGACTGTGTTAGATGACTTAGCCGTAGAGCCGGATTTGACTATAGTTAGAGAGCCAATTCGCATAATCGCGAGAGATGAGAAAAAGGTGAGGAACAAGACAGTCAGATTAGTTAAAGTCCAGTGGAGCGACAATGACAGAGATTGTACTTGGGAGACTGAGCATAGGATGAGAGATGCTTATCCTGATTTTTTACCTTTGATTGTTTTGATGTGTACCTTATCGTAATTTCGAGGATGAAATTCTTTAAGGAGGGGAGTTTCTAACACCCCATATTTTTAGTAACATTATTTTGGATATTTAATAGTTAAATTAACTAAAATAATGTAAGTTGATTAGTGGATTAAGATTTGTGATTAAATAAGAGGTAGTCGTGCCATGTCAACAATGAACTAAAGAATAAAAAGATAATAAAAGGTTAGGAAATATGTAAGGGCAAAGTAGGAACAAGGCATATCCTTATACTCTAAACCCCCTTAGGAATTCATTCTACAGGTTCATTCTATTTTCACAAACAAAAATAGAGCTAAGACCGGCCACCATTATGAAGAGCAAAGAAGAAGAATTCAAGATGAAGAATCAAATCACTTAATCAAGAACAAATCTCACATCCTTAATCAAATAGCTAAGGTGAATAATGACAACATCTCAAGTTTTTATTGGTTTTCAGTTTTTAGTATGAAATTTGAATTATTTGCAAATGTTTTGCCATATTTTGGATGATAAAATGTATATCTATACGTTGTTGATGATTTATGCTAATTCACATAGATTTTGTGATATGTTTTGATATGAAAACCCTATTATATGACATCCAATTGCCTTGTGAATTTAGATTTAGATTAGAAATGATTTTAAATTTTCATAATTTTCTGAATTAATGTGAATTTTATATGAATTTTATAGTGAAGAAAATGCTCATTTGGGTTTAAAATTAATTACGACCAAATTATATTGGCTTAGGGTCTGAAATTTATATATGTTAGAAAAGATATTCAAAATGATTTTTTGGAATTTTAGTAGAATTTTCCTAAGTGTTTTAATGGATATATAAAATTATTTAAGGTATGAGACTTAAATGTTTTATATATTTATAAAAAGGAGAAGGAGTATTTTGTAAATAATCCAAATTCTTAATTCTGAAAATCGACAGTACTTTTAGAAAAGAAAATTTGGTAACCAATCATAATTTGAAAAACAAGGCAGGTTAGGTATAAAGAAATAGTTTAATAAGTCAAATTTACATGCTTTTTCCTGTTTCAATGCTTTCGGCACCAGGCTTCCGACTCCATACCTCCACCTCCGACTCCATCGAAACCAATGCACATGGTATCAGATACCTAGTACGTAGTGAATTGGATATAGACCAAAGGTATTGGGTCGAAACCAAGGGTTCCGAAGGGGTCGAAGCACCACTTTGCTTTTAAATGAAAATCCACCTACTTTGCTTTCGACTTGGTCAATGATTTTAAAAGAACGGTTTTAAGTGGTTGTGCCTTTGTTTTTAAGCAACTGCTTTTGACTAGGTCGAAGCCCCTTACTGCTGCTTTTTACCTTTCAACCCAGATTGGTTTCGAAAGGGTTACCTTGTTTTTAAAACCATGTCGCTTCTCCAATGCTTTCGAAGGGATGGTTTCGACACCATCACTTCTTTACTTAGGAATGCTTTCTAAATAGATGCTTTCGACTTAAATGTTTTAATGACCCTTTTGCTCTATAAAAGGTAGAACCCAAATGGTTTTGAAAGAGATGGCTTTAATGGTTTCGACAGGTGTTTCCACATGTTATAAATTGAACCCAAATGCTTTCGAAAGGATTAATGTTTTGATGCTTTTGAAAGGTTTTTAAGAAGGGTTTCTAAGGCGTGGTTCCCCAATGATTTCGAAAGGTCTAAAAGGAAAGGTTTTCCAATGGTTTCAAAAGGCAATGTTTAAGTGTTTTAAAGAGGATGTCTAAGGTTTTAAAGCTTTCGAAGGAGATGTTTTTAATGCTTTCGAAAGGATAAATATGAGTGGTTTCGAAAGGTATGATTTCGAAATGTATGATTTGGCCTTCGGCCTAAGGTTTTACTCGTATTGAAAGCGATACTTTCAAAGGTTTCGAAATGTGTACTTTCAAAAGTTTAAACATTTTCATCAACAAGGTTTTGTGTAAAGAATATGTAACATAGCTAGGTGATTTGAGTAAAGCAAAAAGTACATATAAATAATTTCCTTGTTTGAAAAATAATTTAAAGGTTTAAATCAATTTGAAAGAAAAGGTTTTCGAGGAAAAATTTAAAGGGTAGTTAACCCTAAGAAAATGATTCAGATTAGATTACCAGATGGGACTGGTGTAGGGTCATGCCCTATATTATTAGCTATTAGCCCCTAGCTAATTTAGTCCAATATTCCAGTGTGTAGGGCTTTGTCACAAGTAAGACTAAAATTATGTTACACACAGAAAGGAATCTAAAAAGGAAAGACAAGTTATTGGTAAGCCCGCAAAACCATTAGGATTTGTTAGACCTAGAGAAATAAGTAAGGACAGACCGTCCAAAAGAGAAGTATCTAACAGATGTTAGATTTTTTTCCTGGTAGGCCCGAGTCAGCCAAGGGTTAGTAGTTAGCCAAACAAAACTACAGTGTATGGACAGATAGTCTATATGATAACTGAAATGTACATATACATGATATTGCTTTACAGATTTAAACAGTTTTGGTTGCAGGATTATAATTTGCAAAAGATAAGTTTTAAAAAGGATATTAATGAGGGAAAATCTGTTTCGCTAAGCGGCGTGGTCTCACTTAATATCAAATAACCGAGATGTAAGTATTATTCACACCAGGCTTTATGTCTGACTTGAAGTTTATTCTTCCTTAAACTCTCAGGTGCTCAAAATTGATTTGAGTAGAATGAGGGTTGAGATTTACATGTTTTAGTAGGTTGGCGAATAAAGCTTCCGATGATGAGCAGGTGGCTGATGGATAGCTAATTAGGAGTGGCTGCTATATTTTGGATTGATTCCGCTGTATTATATATATATAATACTCTGGTCAACCAATAGGGCATCGTCATATGTCGCTCTTGGCCTATTCATGTATTAACTATATTTTATCTGAACCTGGGAAAGCGATGGGATTATGTAATTTGAATGTGAAACATGTGTCTTGAAATGTAATCAGTAAAATGATTTTTTGAAATCTATGATTCTATTTCATATTCAAGTGCTTCTGATATTATGGATACCATTAACATAGCCGTATTTAGTCGCCAGAAGTTAATATTATGGATGACTATAGATTATGTAGTGCTTAGCTTTAGGCCTCTAGATAGGGGATGTTACACACGTTCAGGTACATGTTTTTGTTGTTGGCTCCCGGATGTGTTCATATGCTCACAGGTCGTTGCCAATTTGATGGAATGCAATCCAATCATTTGCAATTTTTTTGTCCACCGATCCTTCTCGCTCCAAATCTTTGTGGATACAGGATAAAGGGATTAGAGAAGTTGATGTTGAAGAGATTGTTGATGATGATCGATTATGGGTTTAAAGCATATGGGTCAGCCTTGAGGTTGAATATGTCCTGCTGCATTTGATCATCTAGGAGAGGAAATGAGGGGCGGTTTTGATCAATTGAAGGCATGGTTGGGCTTGGATATTGATGGCATGAGGAATGGTGTTTCTTCAAAAATGATTTTGAGTGTAGGACTTCTCTCAATATTCATTTGATTTTTCCATGGGCAATTCACCGAAGTAGGGGAATGGATAAACCCTTCTTGAACTAGATTCCTTCTCGAATGAAGTAGCGTAAAGCTTTACGGAGGATCTGTTGTCTTTCATTCCTCCGTTCGGGAAAGATTCACCATTGTAGATAGTCTTTCATAGGAGTCATCTATGACTCCGTCCGGCTGCATCTCCAACATCTGGTCGATCTCCAACTGATCAATGCTTGGAGCATTATGTACTTTGATTGGGACTAAGCCCATTTGCTGCACATTCCCTGAACTGGCATACTACTAGATGGGAATCACAAAAGATCTATAAGGTTTTTACTCTCGGTTCTTTAGCATGCTTGAGCTTGGAAATCAAGGCTTCGTATTCAGCTTCATTATTTGTCACAGGGAAATCGTGTTTTAGGGCATAACAGATCGATCTTTCCTCAGGAGTCGCTAACACAACTCCAGCACCATAACATCAATCGTTGGATGCTCCATCCATGTACATCTCCCACCAAATGGTCGGTTCTACAATGATCCTCGGAGAGTCATCTGGTGTAGTAAATTCGACTATGAAGTCCACCAAAGTATGTCCCTGGATAGCTCTCCAAGGGAGATAACTGATGTTAAATTAGCTCAATTCAATGTTCCACTTGAGTAGTCTTCTAGACGTCTCAGGTCGTTGTATGACCTATCGTAATGGCTGGTCGGCATAGACAATAATGGGGTGACCTGAAAGTAAAAATGGAGATTTCATGATGAAATCAATAGGCATTACATGAGCTTTTGTAGTTTCGGGTAGTTTTCTCTTAGTACCTGTCAATCGCTTTCTTACATAATATACCGGTCTTTAGATCCGATCCTCTTCGCATATCATTGCGGCGCATATGGCATGTACCGACATGACTAAATAGATGTGTAAATATTTATGATCCGGCGGATTGGATAGGATGAGAGGTCTCTCTAAGTGATCTACCAGAGCTTGAAACGCGTCTACGTAGTCCTGCATCCATTCAAAGTTTCTTTCCATCTCTTGATTAGGTAGAAGAAGAGAGTACACTTGTCGGTGGCCCTAGAGGTTAATCGAGTTAGGGCAATGACCTTCCCATTTAGGCTCTATACCTGCTTGATTGTATTTGGTACCTAGATGTATCTGATTGCCTAATCTTCTTGGGATTGGCTTCGATTCTGCGAGAGTTGAGCATTAAACCTATGAACTTCCCTGATGCAATGCCGAAAGAGCATTTCAACGGACTAGGTTTCATTCCATATCTTCGGATAAAACTAAATATCTCTACCAAGTATCGATGTGGTTTTTTTGATTTCCATGACTTCACGAGCATATTATCCACATATACCTCCATTGATCGCCCTATCTAGTCTTTGAACATCTGGTTGACCAACCTCTAGTAAGTAGCACCAGCGTCCTTCAGTCCAAATTTGAATGGCATTACAACGTAGAAATATAGCCCCAGGTCAGTAATGAAGTTGGTGTGTTCCAGGTCGGGGATGTGCACCGGGTTCTGTTTGCATCCGGAGTACCCATCCATGAATGAAAGCAGTTCATGTCCAGCGGTAGAGTCTACTAACCGGTCGGTCTTTGAAAGTGGAAAGCTATCCTTCCGGTTCACCTTATCTAGGTTTGAATAATTAACACATATCCACCACATTCCATTTGCTTTTCTCATACCTACAGGATTGGACCATTTTAGGTAGAGAGCATCGTGGATAATCCCATTGCTTTTGAGTTTGAATCTACTTGTGTATTTGAGTAACGAGCTTTCCATTCAATGTTCTCATGATCTGTTGCTCATCGTTCTGGTTAGAATGATGGTTAGTTGCCCATGAGCTTGGGCATCGATTTGATGATTCATCTCTAGGCATCCTTTTAGTTGTAGCCTCGAGTCGTTATAAATAGTAGGCATGAGTTACAATATTGAGCTATTTTAGTCATCTTTTGGATGATCACATTTCTACCCCCCAGTCTTGGGTTGATAGACATACTGCATGGACGGTCGAGTCTCGTCCTAGTCATGTTTAATACTTCCGCATAAACTTTGAAGACTTAGAGTTGATTGATGAATGGTCGGTTCACACTCACCATATTTCTCGCTCGTGCCCTCAAGTCTGGGAATACGTTAATAAGTGGGAAGGCAGGCCATGTCTGCTTTAGTTTTATATTCTTTCCCGTTGAATCGTAGGACCAAGTTAATTGATGAAAGGCTGAGTCGCGCCTACCCTGAATTATATTCGTGTTTTTCCTTCTAGAGGAATAATTCGATGCTTCGTCGGATTTCAGGTATGAGCTGGGTACTGGACGGTCAATCACGTCCACATTTGGTGCAGACATCGCCATACTCTGGGTAGGACCAAGGAATGGATGGTTATGTCACATCCAATCTATGATTGACGCTCCCCTTGTCGGATTAAAGGCAAGTATCAATGTGCGGATAGTTGTGTCATGTCTGTTTCGTATTCCTCTTCTAGTCATATCATGGTAAGACTCAGCGAATGAATAGTTGCGTCTCCTTATTCAGACCTGGATGGTCAATCATGTCCATTTTGATTTATATTCTCCCGTCAGATCTAGGGACAGAGTTGGCTCAGTGTAGTCGAGTCATGCTCATTCGGTTTTATACTCCTCCCGATGGATCGAAGGAGGGTGTTGGAGAATAAATGGTCAAGTCACACTCATTCATGATTTATTCTCTTATCCATACTCTGGTGATCAAATTTATTCGAAGGACACTCGGGTCACATCCATTTGTGTTTATGTGGATCGATATTGACCATCGACCCAGCTGCACGATATAGAAAGCTTGGATCACATTGCTCGTTGATCCGATGGTATTATATAAAAAGTCCAGATCGATATTGCCCATCGATCCGGTGGTACGATATTTTCAATCGCCCGTAACTTTGGACGTTGTTCTGACTAGTTTTATATTAAAGCCTCCCTGTAGTCATTGCCTTGAGTCGTAAAGAATCACCAAGCCGGAGCTATAGTGAGTTGTCGTATTCAGCTTATAGTAGTTTGTACTCTTTCCTCCAGTCTTGGGTTAGCTGACTCAGTTCGTGGATGGTCGAATTCCATCCATAGTGAGTTTATACTCCTTCTATCGAGTTCAGGTCGGAGTTTATGGAATAGTGAGTGGTGGAACCACACTTGTCTATTTGTTTATACTCATATATGCACTCTGGGATAAGAGTTTGTTGGCGGGTGGTCGAATCACACCCAATTTGTGTTTATGCTCCAGTCCACACTCTAGGGACTTAGAGTTATTCCAAAAAATGGTCAAACCACATTTTCCTTAGTCATTTCTTCAACCCTCAAGTCAGGGCAGAAGTTGAAGAGTGGTCGGTCATATCATGTTCACTCTTACTTGGAGTTCTACACGTCAAACTGTGGGAAGGAGCTGATTAGCGAATAGTCAAGTCACATATGTTCTATGTTTTATACTCAGCCTGTTGGTTTATAGGGGAGAGTTAATGGATGAACGGTCGAACCACGTCCATTTTCTACCTATACTCTTATCCACGCTTCGGGGACCAAAGTTTGTTGATGGGTGGTCAGTCGCACCCATTTGGTGTTTATACTCCAATCTACACTATAGGACCAGAGTTATTTGTTGGATGGTCAAACTGCGTCCATGTCTTGGTTTGGATTTCGGGCTTGCTAATGTCCGGGCAAGGCTTAAATAGTCCGTCGTACTTCAAGCGTGAGCAAGGTCGTGGATGGATGTATCACATCCTCCTTGGATTGGACGGTCGAACTACGTCCAATTTAGGCTTGGGCTCTTAAACTGCCTCATGCATCAAGGGCAGCAGTCGATGCATGGATAGTCGTACCACGTCCACTTCCATTTGGATCCTGTTTCTGAGCCTTGGGATTAAGATGAGTGTTCTGGGGAACTTCGAGCTTGAGCAGGGGAGCGGATGTTCGGACTATAACTACTTTGAGTCGTGTTTTTGCCCACATGTCAGAGGCAAGAGTTAGAGAGCGACGATCGAACATCGTACACTTTTTATATGTTTGTACCATGGTCCGTGTTGGGAGACCAAAGTTATTCGGTGGGTGGTCAGTCACACCCGTCTGATGTTTATACTCTAGTCCAACTCTGGGGACCAGAGTTGGTCGATGGAAGGTCGAACCGTGTCCATATTTTTGTGTTTATACTCTAGTCCATGCTCGGGGGACTAGAGATTTATGATGGGTGGTTAGTCAAACCCATTTTTGGTCTATAGTCCACCTGTCAGGTCAAGGTAAGAGTTTTCAAATGAAAATTTGAGTCATGTTCATTCATGGGAAGGAATTCTATGCCCAGTGTCGAGGACAAAAGTTAGCTAGTGGACGGTTGATTCACATCCACTTGGTGATTAAGCGATGGATGGTAGGACCACATCCATGGTCTATGCTTGGGTTAGAAGGTCAGGTATCTTCTAATTTGCTTCGTACTCCTCCCGGCAAGTCAAGGAAGAGAGTTGTTGGGTGGACGGTTAAGTCACATCCACCTCGTGTTGCAGTTGTGTCCTCGTGTCGAGGGTGACGGTTGATGAGTAGATGGTCAATCATGCCTACTTTAAGTCAAGCTCCCAAACTGCCTCGTGTGTCTAGGGTAGGAGTTAATGTGTGGATGGTCAAATCACGTCCACTTTAGTTGGACCTCGGTCATGCTGAGCTTTGGGAGAGGCATAAGTATTTTAGCGAGCTTCAAGTATGAGCTAGGGAGTGGATGGTCGGGTTGCATCCACTCCAAGCGTTTCTCCGATCTTCAAGTCAAGTGTGGAGGTTGATCAATGGACGGTCAGTTGTGCCCACTTTGTATTGGATTCTGACTTTGTCGGGCTTTGAGTAAGGCATAGATATTCTGTCAGAATTGAAGCACAGAGTAGGAAGTGGATGGTCGAGTCACACCAACTTTCCATTTTAAGTCCTTGCTCCCAAGTCAGGGACATATGGTAGTTGATGAGCGGTTGAATCATGCTCGTCTTGGGGATACTCCAAAGGTCCGATTATGGTTCGTAGAGGTTGGTTGGCGCCCAAATCTAAGTACTTGGTCACCTGCATCGTTTGGAAGTAGTTGAGTTCAAGTTGGTCGTAGTTCACAACATAATTGAAATTGGAATAAATCTTATTGATAAGTGAAGCAGCATCATATGCTCGTTATTCCACTTTTCCCCAGCCCTTCTCAGTTGGAAGTCGACCGTAGGTGGTCCAATTGATAATCAAAGTTCTTTATTGATTGGGGTCGGATGTTCCCTGCCCGCCATTTTGTGGGGCTTACACATATTGTTGAAACTTTTCTTTCCAGATCAGCTTTCCGATCGTATCTTAGAGGTATCTACAATCGCCAGTGTTATGACCATGTGTATCCTGAAATATACAACATTTCTCGGATTTCTTATGGATTTTGATGGACTCCCTCGAGGCTGGTTTCCAGTACTAAGTCATGCTCCAAGTAGATGTTTTCGATTGAATTATTCAAAGGAGTATATGAGTGAAATTTGGGGATTCTGGGTCGTCCCCTAGAATCTTAGTCCTCTAAGGTCTCAATGATGCCCTCGCTTTGAATTCCTTTAGCCAACGGGCCTGCATCATTCTTTCTCCTAGTCTGCTCTACCACCTCCTTGCTTAGGTTTCGGTTTTTTATAACAGGAACGGTCCAAGGTCGCAGGAGGCTCTCCAGCTTTCTAGTGACCAAAGTCTGTCTTGTGGTCGATTCCCCTTATCTACGCCTTTAGTATGATATTCTCACTAGGATTGCTCACTTTAGCGACGACGACGTTGAATCTCTATAGGAAGTGTTTGAGCGGCTCGCCTGGCGCTTGGAATAAATTGGATAATGACATCACATCCATGGTGTGAGTCGCATGCACCCTGAATTACTCGACAAACTTCTGATCTGCTTGATCGGATGAGGAGATGGACCTGGGTGGTAACTGCATAAACCACATAATCGTTATTCCTTCAAGGAATATGGTAAAACATATGCATTTAATGGCATCCGTCGCTCTGGCGGGATCCATGTGCCACTCGTATTTCACGAGATGTTGTTGGGGGTCTATATTCACAGACTATGTTGGCATGGCGGCACATTGAATCTCCTTGGATATTCTACATGTTGAATGACTTCGATGAATAGGTTTTAACTAGGAAAGATGCTCCAATTGTCGTCAACCCGATCTGTTTTCAAGTTACGGTTTCTTGTAATGCTTGTGAAAGTTGTATGCATGATTGTCCAACGTTTGATGGTTGAGAACGCCAATCGAATGGCTAATCGGTTAGGATGGGTCGTAGATCGATGATGATCCTCAATCTTTCACATAAATGGAATGCGATCCGTATAAGCCAGTAAGAAAGGTCTCTTGAGGTTGCATATCAAGTTTCAAGTCATTTGGAGTTTGTATGATCGAGTTATGACCAAAACAAGATGGACTGGTATTGATGGATTGGTGATAATTTACTAGGAGTCCGACCCATTAAAATTTTCTATTTGCATGGAGTCAGCCCCTGGTTTGCTTGGAGTTGTTGAATTTGAAGAGCTGGGTTGGTGACGAACGGTTCTTGGGGTCACTTTAGAGTTTTCTTAGAGAAAACCTTGGTTTTACCCGAATCTGACTTTGGGCCAGAATTTCCAGAGTTTGCTTGGGGTTCGAATTCGGGTTACTTGGCCAAAAACCCAGGTCTGACTTAGGGAAATTTCTAAAGTGAGTTTTTCGTTGTCCTTTTCGACTGTTTTTGTCGATTTTTGACAACGACCACTCATGACTCGACGATTGGAGTTCCACGATGTGAAGCAATGACTTTGATGATGAATAGCTATACTTTGAGATGGTAGAATAGATGGTGTAGGGAGATCGTCACACAAGCAGTCGTGCCATAACTGCCAAGTCAGGTGTTCGAAAGCTAGTCAATTGAGAGCAATCGCAATCTACCCTGGGACCTTGACTCAGTAACCGATCCCAGTTCGTGTCATATTGCCTTGGTTCTCCAGCCTTTGGGAGTATCGTTTAAGTAGCAGTTCCTTGTCCATACCTTGGTTACAATTCAACAACTACCGCTTGATCCCCTATGCCCTAGTCAGTCACAGGACGTAAGGGAAGTGGATAGAATGCACCATCAATCACTTTTTTATTTATTCGCCAATCTCCTATAACTGATCGGTATTGGCTTAAGGATCGGTCGTTGAATGGGTACAGGGATCGGTTGCATTGAGCGGAGAGTTCGGAGTGAACATGGAATGTATGGATCGATCATTCATGGGATCAGTGTTAATAGGTGTGGAGGGATCGGTCATGAAGGGATCGGTTCTAGACCCTAAGAAGGAGGAATCAGTCATGATAGAGTATGAAGGGATCGACATTTTGGAGTATGGAGGGATCAGTCATTTTGGAGTATGGAGGGATCGATCATTTTGGCTTTGAGAGAGGGATCAGCTATGTTGAGATAAAGGGATCGGGTACAAGCAATCAGTGGAAGGGATCGGTTCTAGATCCCATGAATGAGGGATCAGATACGATCCCTTTTTAAATGTGAAAGGGATTGGCTAGAGCATATGGGAGTAAGGGATCGGGGAGCAAGGGTTCGGTTATGGAATGAGGCAAAGGGATCAGTCAAATGATGTTGGTGGAGGGATCATATCGGTTGTGGATTTGTGAGAATGAGGGATCGGTATGAGCACGTGAACGAGGAATTGGCTACAAGCGATCGGTGGAAGGGATCGGTCATTGCATTTGGAGTCTGAAACTTGACAAAGCTTGACTATATAGGGGAGGGATTGGGTATGATCCCTTTCCTTATGGGGGACTTAACTATTTTTTGGCTCCGCTAACTTGAATGCAAACTTCAGCAATTGATCCCAAGAACTTGCACACATGAGTGAATTTGCTCCCTTCCAAATGGACAAGAACACATGAACAACTCCAAACAAAAACACTAGCATCATCATTTCCTTCAGCTCCACGGGAAGTTGATTTAATTCCTCTAACCATGGCTATCAACTTCCTTTAGATATCCTTCAAATTTGAGTAGAATAGGAAGTTTGTTGGTAGAAAGCTAGATCTATCCCGCGAATATGGAAATCCACAAGTAGATGATGAGATCCAATCAAACTGAGAATTCAATTCTCAGTGAAAGCACCAAAATGTTTACACCAAAAATTGGCACAAACATCCAATAAAGAATTTGTAGAGTAATTAATGTAGAATATTAAATGTAAATAGAGAGAACATAGCAGTAAAGCAATAAGCAAATAATAGAGACACAGCAGTTTATAGTGGTTCGACGTTTTTTGCCTATGTCCACTTTGAAGAGATAACTTTATTAATCACTTTGTAAACTGAGTACAAGAGGGATCGGATTAGAATCCATAGTTACAAAAGAGAACAAAGCAACAAGCACCGTAAAGATCCACAAAATGAATAATCAAGAATTTATTTTTAAGGGAAGACGGCGAAATATCTCCCTAAAAATTCGGCAGAAGGCTCTCCAGACAAATAAGGGCCCACTAGAGGGATCGCATGGCCCAAATCCCAGGGAATAGGGATCGAGGCCGATCCCTATTTTGGTGGATTTAGGGGCTGCGGTCCCTATAAGGGGTTCTTTATGTTGTATTACCCTTAGCCTCCAAGTTTCATGTTGATAGCTTATGTAGATTTTGATTTATTAACCGATCATTGTTGCAATATGCAATGAAAGCTGAATATGGTCGATCCTTCATGAGGGATAGGGGTTGATCCCTTCAACTTCCACTATTTGACTTGTTATTTCTAGGGTAGGCTCCATAGGGTCCCCTCATCTTTTTCCAAAAGTTTCACCCTAATCCGCCTTGTGGTCATTTGAGTCATGGAGCGATCATCGTTAAGTTGAATTGTTGGACTGATTACAAACCGATCCCTTTGATACGATCCCTTTTATACCTATCCATTTTTTGTAAGTGAAGTAATTTGCCCATAACTTGAGCATACGAACTCCAAACGACTTGAAACTTGAAATGTAGCCTCATGGGGCCTTCCTTGTCACTCCATATCGATTTCACCCAGTTTGGGACAAAAATTGAGGATAGGTACCGATCCCCTAGGGAAAGGAATAGGCACCAATTCCCCACCTAGGGGAGGCACTATTCCATACTTAGAATATTTTGGAAAGTCTATCTCTTGGTCTCAGTTGATCGTTGCTTTATATCATTCCTGCGCTTGATCTCTGAGCCTAATAATCATCTCTCCAGGCTATCTTTCTCGATGATCATCTAGTCTAATTTGTCTAATCAGTCTGAATATAGCCGGGCTAAATGGCTGGATAACAACATCCAACATAGAATAATTAGCAATCTCATCCAATCAAACATGCAATTCATCTAAATGGGACAAACAAGTCAATTTCTAACATAGATCTACATATAACATTAATATATAAGCATGAGCAAGGGTAATTTCTAGTCAATTTAGATCATATCCACAGTTTAACATGTGATTAAAGTTAGAAAAGGTTTTATGGCCAAAAATCGATTTAAAATATGTTAAATCCTATGGTTCTACCACATAAACATGCAAAGTATAGTGAGAAGGCATAAACCACTCACTAATTACCAAATTCAACCAATATAAATGTAGATCCAATCAGGACAGCAATGGTATGCATTTCAAATCAAGCGAAACGATGATCACTATCTTCTAATTAATGATTTAATCTCTAATCTGCAATTTAGTTTGATTTAGAGAGCAATTTGGGTGAAATTAGGATGGATATAGCGCTAATTAGGGTTTAGACCTGATTTAGAATGAGAGGAAAAAGTTTTAACTTGACTCTTATGCCCTCTATTTATAGTATTCTCTAATTGGACTAATGGCACACTAATGGGCTTAATTAATACACATTAATCCTGGCCAACAGCTTCAAAAACTAAAAAAGGCATAACTTTCGAATCGTAAGTCCGTTTTTCTATTATAACCACTATATGGACTGAAAAAACCATCGCCCTAAAGCAATGGATTTGGTTTGAGACCCTAATTTAACTCCTATCAAAAGTTATAGTCCAAACAAGATTTCTAGGGTTAAACTAGTCACATGGAAATTCGGTAAAAATCATAGGTGTGTAAAATGTCCCTAAGAATAAAATAAAATCCCAAAATTATAGAATCATATGACTACATATGAATAAAATAAAAATATCTTACGATCCTGCGATACATAAAATTCAGGTCATTACATTCTCTCCCCTTTAGGAATTTCGCCCTCGAAACCCCCAAATAAGCCAAATCATAAGCAACCATAGCCATCTCACATGCCTATCAATCGTAAGAAATCATCAAACATCTCAAACAAGCATCTATGCAATCAATAGTATATGTGACATATCCTAGCATGCAGAATACTAACTTATCAAATATAGTATACAACGGTGAAAGTAACACGATAAACAATGGGTTTTACCATTCAAAGAGCTCTAGATAAGAATTCCTCATGCTCTCTTCCATCTTCCACGTATAATCGTGCTCACTTCCACTCCATTGTACCTGAACTTGCTTCACCGTTTTTCTCCTAAGCTATTTCATATCGTACCGAACAATACAAAGCGGCGTACGAGATATAGAAACTCCTGGTTCTACCTCAACATCTTCTAGCAGATCCGGTGTAATCTTTATGCCTAAATCATGCACAAACTTCCATGGATAAGAGACATAAAAAACGTTATGTCCACCTGCCATATTCTGAGATAAGTCGACCCTATATGCTAGTTTACTAATTCTCTTGACTATCGAAAAAGGACCAACCAATTTCGGTGCCAACTTCTCCTTTCTACGAAATCGAACTACATTCTTTAGAGGAGAAACCTTTACGAATACCATATCTCCGACAGAAAACTCTAGCTCCTTTCGTCTCTTGTCCACGTAGCTTTTCTTTAGATCCTGAGTAGCTTTCATTCGTTGCTAAATGACCTTAATCTTCTCCGTGGTCTCTCTAATCATATCTGGCCCAAGTATAAGTTTCTCGCCCGCTTCCCACCAACATGAAGGAGCATTACATGGTCGGCCATATAATGCTTCATATGGTGCCATACCAGTACTCGACTGATAACTATTGTTGTATGCAAACTCCAACAAATGTAAATGATCACCCCATAATCCAACAAAGTCTGTAATGCATGCTCGCAAGAGATCTTCCGATAAATGATTTACTTTGTCGGTCTGCCCATCCGTTTATGGGTGATAAGTTGTACTAAGATGCAGCTCCGTCCCTGACGCCTCTTGTAAGCTCTTCCAAAACCCATTAGTGAAAAATGGGTCCCAGTCACCCACAATGCTCTTCGGCATACTATAAAATCATACTATCAACTTTACGTACAACTCTACTAGCTTGGATGTCGTTCTACTTGATTTGACAGGTACAAACCTTGCACTCTTGGTCAATCGATCTACTATGACCCATATGCTATCATACCCTGCTCGAGTTCTCGGCAATCCATCAATAAAATCCATCGATACTTGTTCCTATTTCCATTCAGAAATCTCTAATGATTGCAACAATCCACTAGTTTTTTTCGGCTCTGCCTTTACCAACTGGAAATTCATGCACCTCGAGATAAATGCCCCCAACATCCCCCTTCATGCCTTCTCAGTAGTAGGTTCGCTTCATATCTCGGTACATCTTGTTACCACCAGTATGAGTGGTTAATCTGGAATGATGACATTCTCTTAGCACTTCATCTTGCAATCCATCAACGTCGGGAACAAATAACTTCCATCTTTACAAAGCCAACCTTCTCGGTCGAATTCATATTGCTTCATGTCTTTAGACTCTACCCCTTCTTCTATCATTTCTATGATCTCCGTTATCCTAGCAACTTGATTCTCACTAGAAACGATCCTTTCAGTTAGAGTAGGTCTAATCGACAAACTTGCCAACATTTCAGGTTCTAGCTTGCAGTGAGGCCTGAAATCAAATCCAGCAATATACTCTATCAGCTTCCATTCCAAGAACATTGCTCCCAACCCAGCATGTCTTCTACTCAATGCATCGAATCTACATTCCCTTTTCTCAAAGTGTAGGAAATACTGTAATCATAAGAGGCCAAAAACTACAACTACCATTGCTATTGAAGGTTGAGATCCTTATGTGAGAAAAGGTACTTCAAGGATTTATGGTCCGTAAACATCTCAAACCTTTCTCCCAACAAACCTCCACATCTTTAAAGCAAAAACAATTGCTACCAATTCCAAATCATAAGTTAGGTAATTCCTTTGCTTTAGCTATTGATTCACATAAGCAACAACCCTTCCCTTCTGCATTAAAACCGCACCCAATCCAGTACCATAAGCATCGGTGTATACTGTCAACTCTTCATTTCCTCTTAGAATAGTCAACATTGGCGCACTCATCAACCTCTTCTTCAGACTCATAAATGCATGCTCACACTTCACATCCCATACAAAAGTTTGATTCTTCTTCGTCAAATTAATCAACAGTGCTTCCACCTTCGAGAAGTCTTTTATGAAGAGTCGATAGTATCCTGCCAATCCTAGGAAACTTCTCACATCCATAGCATTCTTGGGTTGATTCCAAACTTGGACTGCAGCCACCTTTCCAGGATCAACTGCTATACCCTGTCCTGAAACGACGTGACCTAAGAATCTCACTTCTTCTTTCCAGAAGTGACATTTAGAGAACTTCGCTCTCAACTTGTGCTTCCTCAATATCTCTAGCACAATCTTGAAGTGCGTCTTATGCTCCTCTTCAGTTCTAGAGTATATCAGAATATCATCCACGAACACAAGCACGAACTTATTCAATTAGTCTCTGAAAACCCGATTTATGAGATCAACAAAATATGCCGAAGCATTGTTAACCCGAATGGCATCACCACCACTAATAGAAACCTGACAGTGTATGAAATGTAGTAATAGGAACACTCTTCTTTGCTACTCTCAACTGGCAAAATCCCACCACCAAATCCATTTGGGAGAACATCTTCACATCGTGCAGCTGATCGAACCAGTCATCAATGCATGGGAGTGGATACTTGTTCTTCTTTGTCACTTTATTCAGCTCACTATAATCCACATACAACCTCAAAGATACATCTGCCTTCGTTGCGAATACTACCGGTGCATCCCACTCAGATATGCTTCTTCAAATGAACCCTTTCCTCAATAGTTCATTCACTTGCACCTCCAATTCCTTCTACTCTCTAGGTGTCATACGCCTCAAAGGCATAACTATCGTTCTGGCTTCCTTCACCAAGTCTATCCGAAACTCGACCTCTCTATGCAGTGGAAACCAGTCACTTCCACAAAAACATCTTGATACTCTCTAGCGATAGGCACAGATGACAATCCCTCCTGTGGAATCTCAAGCGAATATAGAAAGCTAACCATCACCCCGAAGTAGCCAGGGACTGTCCCGAAGTGACCCTAACCTCAACTCGAAGTAAAGTGCTTGGCGACTCGAAGCTACTTGCTTGCCAACCCGGAGTTAGATGAGTGCCAATCCAAGTGCTCTTCCCATGCCGATCCCATGCTCACAGTTCCACACCACCGAGATCTACCCAGCTCAACATGTCGAACCACCTCAGCCTAACTACCTTGGCCGATCCACCCATGGCCGATCCACCTTCCTACCGAACCACTCCATCCAGGCTGACCCACACCATCAAGGCCGAACCACCTTAGCTGACCGAGTTTTGCCGATCCATACATGTCGAACGACTTATTCCCTTCCATGTCGATCGGCCCTAACTTAGCCGATCCAGAAGTGCTGAACCAGATCACCACCGAGCCACATCTATCGACTCACTCCCATCGCCGAACCATGCCACCAAGACCGGACCATGCTACCGAGACCGAGCCATGCATGATCTCTACTCCTCAACCGAGCCATGTACGACCGAGCCTAACTTGACCGAACGGCTGACCCATGCACGAATTCCTATCCATGGTCGAGCCATATACACCGAACCATCCATGACTGACCATCTTTCCATCCAGCTAACTCAAACCCATCGTATTCCAGTTTCCTCAAACGAGCAGTCGATTTAGTTAGATCAACCTGTCCACGGCCTTGCCAAAAGGCGAGTTAACATTTGCCCCCCAAAACATGCCTTGCTATTGTAAGGTGTGTTTTGAATAGCCTCAAATCTGATATCCGAAGTCCATATGTTATCCATAGCCATACCTTCTGATCCATAATCCAATCCATTTTATCCAAGTGTCATTGCCGTATACTTAACCAAATTCACGACTGCTCTGAGTCGATATCCAATTCCTATCAAGTAACCAAATCCCCATCCAATTCCACATCCGTCTGAAATCAACTAACTGAATCCATGATCTCATCGGATCATTTTATCCGAGTTCGGGACCTCTCCAGGTAATGTAGTCCAAATAGAGGACCTTTCCGGTTCCAAATCCTAAGCGGGGTCCTTTCCGGGTACTAAAATCCATATCCAGGACCTCCCTGGGTCCTTATCCAAATCTGTAGCTATTCGAAACCACTATCCAAATCCATTTCACACCTTGGAAGTCAGTAATCGAATCCTACGATCTTTCCAGATCGTTGACGGCCTATCCGGACCCTTGCTAAGCTCGATCCAAACTTAACGATTGAATAGGCAGATCCTGTTGCGCTCTGGCAAAGCAACCTATCCCCTGCACTCCGGTTCAGCGTCCCTAAACATTAAGCGATGCACTGATCCTCCTGGACCGATGTCAGCCTCTCCGGGCTCTTACTGGATCTCATCGTATCACTCTCTGGCGAAGGGGAAACAACATTGAGTGAGCCGATCATGTCACTCTCCAACGAAGCAGCATCACTCCCTGCACTCCGGTTCAGTATCCCTGAACATTAAGCGATGTCATGGCCTAAGTCTTAGACCAACTGTAGCCTCTCCAGGCTCTTGTTAGATCCCATCCTGTCACTCTCCGGTGAAGGGGAAACAACGACGAGCGAGCCGATTCCGTCGCTCTCCGGCGAAGCGGCGTCGCTCCATGCACTCCGGTTTAGTGTCCCTGAACATTAAGCGATTAAATTCAAGCCGACTTCCAATATCCATCTCATAACTCTTCGGTTAGGTGTTTGTTTTATAAAGCCAAAATCCATTTATCAAATCCAAAGTCCAAATGTCCAATAAGAAAAACAAAAAAAGCTAAGGGTTGCCTCTTCGGGCAAAGCAGCATATTACCGTCTCAGAGCATGCCTGGGGATCACTCTGGTTCCCTTACATGTGTGAGTGGCATAGTTGCTGTTTATTTTTTAAAACAAAATCAGAAAAGATTATTCGATGACCAGAGCCCAAATCCTAAACTCGGTCCTTGCCATCACGATCAGCGAATGACGAGTCGTGACCCCATTCCAGAGTCGTTCCTGTTTGACCTAAGCGATGGCTGCTCGTGATCTACTGCTCCAGTTCGATTTCTCACATACTATGGCAAACTGCCACTTCTAACATGTTCCTCCACCACATCCTTCAGGTAGCGGCATTCATCCGTGCAGTGCCTTTCTAGCTCATGGAATAGGCAGTACTTCCTGCTCTTGCGTTCCCATTCAGTGGGATCCCTCCTGGGTGGTTTCCGATAGGGGAGCTGCCCCCGAGTGTCCAAGTAGATCTGTTCCAAATTATCTGTCAAGTCCATGTACGTCGCGAATTTTGGTTCTCGACCTCTCCTCCATTTGTCTGAACCGCCAGGTCCATCGTCCAGCTTGCGCTTTCCTTTATCCGTTCCTCGTCCTTCATCAGACGTTCCTTCACCTTGCATGGCGTTTATCTCCTACCTTTCGGCACGTGAATCCTCTAACCGAATGAATCTTTCCGCCTCATGATAGAACTCTCCAAGATCCTATGGTGGATCCCATGCTAATGAATCCTTGAATTCAGTGCCCTTAGCAATCCCTGCTACCGCCGCCATCAAAATCATTGATGGATCCGGGCGATCTACTAAAGCTACGGGTGCATTGAACCGCATTAGAAAACCCCTCACGGACTCTCCGGTCTTCTGCTTCATTGATGCCAATGTCATCACATTCTTGGGTCGCGTCACGTGGACCCTGAACTGTCTCATGAAGCGTTCCACTAGCTCGCCCCATGTCCTGATCGATCCGGTCACTAGCTGCCTGAACCAGAGTGCAGCCAAATCCGTCAAATATAGAGGAAAACATCTTGCCATCACCTCCTCGGATGCCCCTAGCACTTCCATATGTCTGATGTATCTGGTTACATGCATAGTTGGATCTGATTTCCCATCATAGGCCTCCAGTGTTGGCAGTTTGAATTCTGGAGGGTTCCTTGCATTCCTAATTTCCGAAGTGAACGGACTTCGACTGACTTCCTCCAAGCCTCTGCTCGGTAGTCCTCCTCTCATAATACTTCGTATTAATCCAGCCATCCGCTCGTCTATATCTGGGGGTAGTCCCCTGTTCGCATCTCCACCTTGCCCCCCATGTCCCGGAGGGTACTCTAGGTAGTACTCTTCATGTTGGCCATGTACGTTCATGTTGGTCCCTGCTCGCCGAGCTTCATTCATAGCTCTCTTAGTATCCAATCCCGGGGATCTACCCCCAGGCCTTTGCTGATTTCCTTCACTCCCTCCAGTCTAGTTATGATTTTGACCGCCAGAAACATCTACAGTTCCGATTCCTTGTTCTGCATTGCCAGCAGCCGCAGTCGGTCCATTCCCTTGACTTTGTGCTCCAGCTTGTCCAACTTGTCGAAGTAGGTTCTGCATTACCTCCTCCTGTCTTTTCGACAATTCTTCCTGCATAGCTCCCATCATCATCTCCATCTCATCCCTAGTGATGTAGACAGAGGCTTGATTAGCTCCGAAGGAAGCCTCCTGACTTCCCTCTTGCTGACTCCTTTCTGTCCTTTGCCTCCTGGTTGATTGCTTTGCAATAGTCTCTAGAATCCGAGTTCCTAAGTCTTTAAATCCAGAATCCAAGCTTTCCAATTCCTGAGTGCTAGCGTTCTCAGTGAAAGCACCAAAATGTTAGCGCCAAAATTGGTCACTAACACCCAAATCCAGATGAAAACACCAACCAACGACCACAAATTACAGATAGAATGTATGTAGAGAATAATAATGTGAAGAACAGTAAAAATTAAAAAGAAAGCAGTAAAGAACAACAAATTTTATAGTGGTTCGGCTAACTCCGCCCTACCTCCACTCTAGATGTTCTCCTTTTTATTGATGTTAGAATCGATTACAGTTACAAAATGGCAGAGTTGCCTTAGCCTTAGAAAAGAGAAAGTAAGAGAGTCAAAAGGAAGACCCCTTTTATGAAGTCCTACATGCTGTATTTATAGGCAAAACCCGAGTTACTAGGCTTCCTTAGTAATCCGGGCCCATCGAGGCCATTGCCAAACCAAACTCAACATTACGACCGATCCAAGCAGGCCGAGCCACATCCACCGATCCCCATTCCTCCATAAGCCGACACGAAGTAGCCAGGGTACTGTCCCGAAGTGACCCTAACCTCAACTCGAAGTAAAGTGCTTGGCGACTCGAAGCTACTTGCTTGCCAACCCGGAGTTAGACGAGTGCCGATCCAAGTGCTATTCCTATGCTGATCCCATGCTCACCGTTCCACACCACCGAGATCGACCCAGCTCAACATGCCAAACCACCTCAGCCTAACTACCTTGGCCGATCCACACATGGCCGATCCATCTTCCTACCGAACCACTCCATCCAGGCTGACTCACACCATCAAGGCCAAACCACCTTAGCTGACCGAGTTTGCTGATCCATACATTCCGAACGACTTATTCCCTTCCATGCCGATCGGCCCTAACTTGGCCGATCCATAAGTGTCGAACCAGATCACCACCGAGCTACATCTGCCGACCCACTCCCATTGCCAAACCATGCCACCAAGACCGGACCACGCTACCAAGACTGAGCCACGCATGATCTCTACTCCTCAACCGAGCCATGTACGACCGAGCCCAACTTGACCGAACAGCTGACCCATGCATGAATTCCCATCCATGGCCAAGCCATATACACCGAATCTTCCATGACTGACCATCTTTCCATCCAGCTAACTCAAACCCATCGTATTCCAGTCTCTACAAACGAGCAGTCAATTTAGTTAGATCCGCATGTCCACGGTCTTGCCAAAAGGCGGGTTAACAATCTCACTCGTCTTCCAGTCTCTAACTAGATAACTTTTCTCGTTGCATTTGAAGCAAACAAGTTCCCATTTACCCTTCTTCTTACCACCTTTTCCTTGGGATCGCTTTCTCTTTATGTTCCACTTCTTCTTGCCTTCACCACCTTGTTGTGGCTTTGGCTCCTCTTTCTTAGCAGAAACAACAATAGCAGTTTTAGCCTTAGGATAAAAACTCTCATGGCGAAGCACTTTTTCTACAAGCTTTTCAAAAGGCTCATCAATATGATCCACCAACTTCTCCCCGAGATAGTCATCTAATCCAATGATGAATCTCTCATTCTTTCTCAATGGATTGTCGAAGAACGTCATCCCATACTTAGACAAAGCATCGAATTTTGCCACATATTCAGAAACTATCATCTCTCCCTATTTGAGATCTGCAAATTTTCTGAATAGAACTAACTTTTGAGCAGCCGGAATAAACTTCTCCTCGAACCGTGCTTTAAACTAATTCCAACCGAACTAATCCTCTGGAGTAGCAATAGTAACAACATTCCATCAATTCATGGTGCAACTCTGAAGCTCTCTCGAAGCCAACTTTCTCTTCATAGCATCTTCCACCTCCATATCACCGAAGATGCGCTCACGAGTATCTAACAAATCTTGCACTTTTATGGTTGATTCTGTTCCCTGGAATGGCTTTCCTTCCAAAGTGGAGTAATCCTTGCCTAACTTGGCGAAATTAGCCTTAGGCGCTTACACTGGAACACCTCTTCCCATCACAACTCTAGGAGTATTTCTCATCATATTATCCATCATAGCATTGAACATGGCTATGACATTAGGCATAGCAGCTCTTGATCCTGCTCCTTCCTCTACTTCTGAAGCAGAATTCCTCACAGCGTTCCTTGTATGCTGGCTCATTCTTATCTGTAACAAGAGTGATCAGTCTCTCATAAAGAAATCTGTGTCTATATTGTTCATATGCATGCGACTTATACTATATAATATAATACCGTATAAATTTGAAAACCAAACTTATAACAAGTACACACTCTCTCATACATATACATACTCTCGATCCAGTCTAAGGTGATAACACCTTCCCTATCTCTACTAGATCATGGAATCAACTCCAGTTAATCATGTAACCAAAGTTCTGATACCAAATGTGACGACCGCTCTATACCATCGGCACCAATAGTATATAAATAGTGTACCGCTGTTGTGCACGATCGATATAGGACGATCATCAAGTTTTAGAATGAACCAATATAGCATATAACCTGTTGTATATCTCACAGCCCATGGACAAAATATAATATCACATATACGACAGAAGAGACAGTAATAACAATGTAAATAGACCATCATCATCATAGTATAATATCGATAAAGTTATACATCAATAGTAGATTTTATACAATGGGGACAAACTTAACAACTGTTACAAATACAAATAGTAAGCATTCAATGCTAAGACTCCCTAGTGCTACACGGCAGAATAAGCATATACTCCATATATATAATACAAGATAGCTTCATCCAGCTCGTCATCTGAACGGCCAGCACTTACCTAGACCTGTTATTTAGTCTACTCAATTAAGAGTATCCAAGATAATAAGAGGCAAAGCATAAAACCTTGGGTCAGCTAACAGTCTAGTGTGAGCGATAAATGAGTCTAAAAATACTAAACAGGTAAATATGGTAAGGAACAAGAGTACAGGAACCATACCTGACATGTCCCTACAACTAAAGAGTTAGCATACAACACTATAATATGCTACTCTACAATATCATAAAGATATACCACAAACCAAATAAAGGATATCAATTTTCCAGGTATTCCTATCTCCAATACCTACTTTACTTAATACCTACGAGTGATAGCTTACTAAAGAGAGCAGCCAAAGTAACCATAGCATTCATAGCATTAATCAAACAATCCTAACTATCACTCCATATGCTCTGAATATATGATAACTCGTATGACCCCCAAGCCAGGGACTAATGGAAATCCTGATTCTCTGTTGTACTCTCGTATCTCGTAGCCCAATGTTGGATACATGTCTCTTATCCCAAAGCTAGACACTAGACCCAAATCTACAAATCCCTTTATTGACCCATGGGTGTTCCCACTTACAATACCCCTACTTCGAGTACAACTGAAAACTCTCTAAGTCATCAACGATTCCTTAGCACATACACTCGAGTCTATCTTTGCTCCATTTGGATATCGAGCCCTTCTTACTCAATCCAGTTTCCATTATTCACGAGGAGCCCTTCCATATTCCCCGATCATACGACCTACCCCATTTGTGAGCCATCTTTGGAACCTACTCCCAACACAAGCAACCATCCAAAGACCATAGCTTTTGGTCATGCTGTTATATCATCATCCAACCTGACACGAACGAGCCAACATCTCCAGCATGATCTTCAGGACCTCTACTTCACCTCCTAATAGTTTCATCCCATTCGAACCTAACCCTAAAAGTCAGTACCGACCTTGCAACTCGGCCCCGACCTCTCCACTTAGCCAATCTATGGCTAAGTTTTCTTCCACTCCTTCCTTGCTCCTAGTACTCCATTCCCAAATGCTTTGACCTCGACTTCTTACACAAATCAAGTTGTCATCTAACAAGTCCTCTCTTCAAAGCACCCTATTTTAGATCCTAGAAACAAGTTGTTATTACCTCCAACACTTAGCTAATCACCTATCCATCACCTTAGGCAAACTCTACTAGCAATATCCTTGCTCTCCCCAAAGTCGTCGACCTGTTGGATTGATCCACATAACTCAAACCTCTCATGTCACCGACAAATTCTATGCTTAGAGAATCTGAATTTACAACTTAAACCCCAAGCTCCTCTCGTACTCCAAAGCTTTCCCTCCAAGTTTCGTCCAATTCCAACCAACTTTGCCTCTGATTTACTCAATTCTTTGACCTAACTTTCTATGCAATCACAACACTAGCAAACAACATCAAATCATATCATGCAGCATGGAATAACAAGCAATCTCATCCAATCAAACATGCAATCCATCAAAATGGGACAAACAAGTCAATTTCTAACACACATCTGTTTGTAACATGAATATATGAGCATGAGCAACGGTAATTTCTAGTCAATCTAGATCATATTCAAAGTTTAACATGTGATTAAAGTTAGAAAAGGTTTTATGGCCAAAAATTGATTTAAAATATGTTAAATCCCGTGGTTCTACCATATAAACATGCATAGTATAGTGCAAAGGCATAAACCACTAACCAATTACCAAATTCAACCAATATGAATGTAGATCCAATCCGTACAATAATGGAATGCATTTCAAATCAACCAAAATGATGATCTCTATATTCTATTTGATGATCTAATCTCTAATTCACGATCTAGTTTTATTTAGAGAGAAATTTGGGTGATTTTGGATGAAATTAGGATGGGTACATGGCTAATTAGGGTTCGACCTAATTTAGAATGAGATGGAAAAGATTTAAATTGACTCTTTAGCCCTCTATTTATAGTATTCTCTTATTAGACTAATGGGCTCACTAATGGGCTTAATTAATTACACACTAATCATGGCCATTGGCTTCAATAAACATAAAACATGCATAACTTTCTAACCGTAAGTGTGATTTTCTATTATGAACACTCTACAAAATAGGAGACCATCATTCTAAAGCACCGAACAAGGTTTCTAGGTTCAAAATGATCACATAGAAATTCGGTAAAAATCATAGATGTTTAAAATGTTCCTAATAGTCATATCCCAAAATAATTGAATCATACAACCTCATACAAATAAAATATAAATATCATACGATCCTACGATACGTAAAATACTAGTTGTTACATGAAAAGAAATCAGCACAAGCAGTTGTACGGGACTGGATGTAAGAGAAATTCAGACCATTATAAAATCCCAGGTGTCATCTCTCTAACTCTTTACTTTGCTTTACTACTTTTATTTCATCTGTGATTACATCTGTGACCGTTTAATAGTATAATTCTGTGTTGATAATTCGTAATTTAATATCAAACTTAAAAAAGTTTAAAAAGATTTACAAAAGTTAGAACTATTCACCCTCCTCTAGTGTTTAATTAGCCTTCAGATCCATAATTCTGCAACCCACATTTGGTGTCAGAGCACTAGATTTTCCAAAACTCGTAATTTGATTTTTTTTTTAAAGTTTAAATGGCTAGTAATATGTTTAACACTTTTGTACAAAAACAATTTTATGATACCAATATGTTATTAGAAACTAATTGTTTTGAAAAGTAACTTGATTTTTTGGAAAGGTATGATTTTGAATTGTAGGAACAAGTTTGTTGCATGGCTAACAGTGAACAGACACTTGAAAATCAAACATCACAAATCAAGATGGATAAGTGGATACTGGATAGTGGATGCTCAAGACACATGATTGGAAATTTAGAGATCTTGAAAGATATTGTCTATAAAGATGACGAATCAGTTAACTTTGGAGATAACTCAAATGGATATGTGATTGGCATCAGCAATGTTTGTAACTGTAAAACTCCTACTATTTCTAATGTTTTTCTAGCTAGGAATCAGAAATATAACTTGTTAAGTATTAATCAATTGTGTGATAAGGGTTTTAAAATTAAGTTTGAAAAAGATAATTCCATATCGAAGATAATGAGAAACATTATCTCTGAAGATATTAGGAAATGTAACATTTATATTTTAAATATGAAAGTGTCCATTGATAATTTATGTCTTTTGGCTGAATCTAATGACACTTGGATTTGGCACAAAAGATTTGGTCATTTGAATATTAAACACCTTCCTAAAGTTGCTATATATGAACTTGTTAGGGGTCTTCCTAAAATGAGTTTTAATATCGATAATTTATGTAATGTCTGTCAATTAGGAAAACTTCACAAAAGCTCTTTCAAATCTAAAGATATGATTTCTACTTCTCATCCTCTTGAACTTCTTCACCTAGATCTTTTTGGGCCTTCGCAAATACAATCAATAAATCATGATAGATGTTGACGCCAAAAATGGGCATCAACACCCAATAGAATCTAGTAGAGATCAAATGAAGAATGAAATTAAAACATAGCAAAAATCATAAATGAACACACAGATTTTTATAGTGGTTCGGCAATCTTGGCCTACGTCCACTTTATATTTCTATTGATCGTCCACTTGATTATGATTACAAGAATGTTTGGATCGGCTAGGATCCATTAGTACAAAAGTGAAGAATACAAATGGCATAGCCTCGGTAGAGAAAGCAGGATCCCTTTTCTAACACCATGTCTGCTGTATTTCTAGGGGAAGACGTGCATGGATTGAACTGTAATTTCGGCAGAAGGTTCGGGAGACCAAGATGAGGCCACCTAAAAATTTCCAAGCCCATCGAAGCCCACAATAAGGATCGGTACCGATCCCTATTAGTGTGTCAAAATGGGCTACAATCCTTATGAGGGGTGCCTCATGATGTTAGCTACTTACTCACCAAATTTCGTGCAATTCCGACATACGATCTGTGAGATATCGCATTTTCCGTGAATTAGTGTTCTTGAATTCTATTTTCTTCTGATCCCTCCAAAGGGAGTTACGCCAATCCCTCCAGCTTCCTCCAATTGAAATGATATCCCTAGGGGGTGTTCCATATGTTGTAGTAAGCTTGTACTCCAAGTTTCATGTTGATAATATGTGTAGATTTTGAGTTATTGACCGATCATCGCTACAAAATTAAGTTGTGGAATCGATATGATACGATCCATAGTGTTGAATGTGGATCGTACCTGATCCATCTTCAGGGACGTAACAACCTCTATCTAGAGGCCCAAAGCTAAGCGTTACAGATGTTGAAGTCATCTATAGTATTAACTTCTGGCGACTAAATATGGCTATGTTAATGATATCCATAATATCATAAGCACTTGAATATGGAACAAAATCACAGATTTCACAAAAAACAACATTTCTAATTACATTTAAAAATACATGTTTCACATTAAGTTACATAATCCCATAATCATTTCCCTAAGTAAAGATCAAATAAAATTATTACATAAATACGCCAAGAGCGACATATGAAGATGGCCCCTTGGGTGACCAGAGTACTATATCGTCATACTGACATAATACAACACAACGAAAAAAACAGAATAAAACAACATCTCCTAAAATAGCTATCTGTCAGCCTCCTGCTCGTCTTCGGTAGCTTTATTTATCAACCTACTGAAACCTGTAAACCTCAACCCTCAGCCTACTCAAATCAATTTTGAGCACCCGGGAAATTAAGGGGAAACATAAACTTTGTTATCTCGCCTTTTGGTAAGGCCGTAACACAAAGGAATTGACTGATAACCAACGACGGCCCATCCTAGAGATCAGTTATACATGGGCTCACTACGGATATTGATGAATTTTGTCCTAGTCCGGATCGAGCCAAAATTGGTTGGACATGACAAGCTAAGCCATGGGAGCCAACGTTCAAAATCTCAAGTCAATCCGAGTTCGTATGCTCAAGTTATGAAGGATATAAATTGGACGAGAATTAGTTACCGTTCGACTCGCTCCTTCGACTCGCTCCGGTTCCCTCATATACCAACTTTGACTCGTTCCTGTTCGGCTCGCTTCACTACCATCTGAAGTACCTATTTCGACTCGCTTCGCTCAGATGCCTTCTTCGACTCGCTCCCTTCAAACCACTGATCAACTCCATCAACTTCGACTCCATTGCTCAAATCTCCCAAAACTGCTCTGTTTGACTCGCTCGACCAAGTGTTTACTTTGACTCGCTCGACCTGGGCACACTTTGACTCGCTCGATCAGTGAACAATTCGACTCGCTCGAAATAGCATCTAGGACAGAGTAAGAATCAAGTGCCACGTCATCGAGTCGAAGGGAAGCGAGTCGAAACAGGAGCGAGTCGAAGGAAACAGCCTACCGAAAACTCCATTTCATATCGATCATATCTCCCAATCCACAAGTCCAAATGCTATGAAATTTTCACAGAAGACTATGTGCATGCTAAAGAATGTCCACGTCAAATTTTGACTCCATTGGATGAAATCTTGATAGTGTCAAAATCTGTACGTGTCGATCACGGATCGGACCGAAACTTCATGGGCTTGGGCGTGCTGGCCTGGTCACATGCCAGAGAGGGTCTCCCGAGATCTGAGCAAAATACCAGCCTCCTACACCTATAAATAGACCCCCAAAGCCAACAAAAAAGGGGTTCTTCTTCCTCTTTGAGATCTCCAACGCTGGACTCCGCCAGATCCAGATCTGAACTCAATTGCTGCTGCCACAAACAAAATTCACTGCTGCAAATCACAATTGACTGCTGTAAATCATTGAATTCACTTGTAAACGCAAAAGAAAGATTAATAAAGCAAACTACTTCATAGTGGACGTAGGCTATACACCGAACCACTCTAAATTCTTGTGTCTCCTTGCACTTTAATTATTCTCATTCCTGACATTTGGAGTTTTTGTTAGATAATTCCTCTTTTTTCATTTAATTTCTTCACTTGATCTCTTCAAAGACTTCCGAAATGTGTTGTGCCCAATTTTGGTACAAACACTTTGGTGCTTTCACTGAGAAAAACCAATTTTTCTTCTGCTCTTTGGATCTCTTATCTATATTGGATTGCACAAATCTAAGAAGAAGATCCAGATCTAGAACTTTGAAGCCCTTCCATTCTACTCAGATTTGCAATCAGATCTAGGAAAGGACTTCATCAATTCATTATGGTGAGCACACGTACCACCTCTACAGCAGCTGATCAAGGAGCACGGGACCGACAAAATCCCGCGCAATCACCTCCATCCAACCAAAAGGCTGCAGGACCTTCAGATCCATCAGGTCCAATCACTAGACAAGAATTCCAGACATTGCTTCAAGAGTTGACCCAAAGTCGACGGCAGCTAGCGGAACAACTGCGTGCCAACACAGAGTTGACTAACCAGCTAAATCGCCAAAGGCGAAGAAGACCCAGAAGAGACCAAGGTTCTCACTCTTCCACGGAAAGTTCTGCCTCCTCCGATGGCCAAACTAGATCCACACGTCCATGGCTAGGTGTAAGCTACACCCAAGCCATGGGACACCAACCTGCTTCGACCCTTGGGCAACCTAGAGTTGGACCATCCGCTAGTCTCCACACAGAACCTTCAACTCGTGAAGAGGCTGCTCCTTATCATGTTACCAGCAACATTGCTACTACCACCACTGCCGGACGAAGAGGTGACGCTAGAAACCAAGTTGATCCTCAACGTAGCCAACGAGAGCAGACTCCTGAGCCTTATGTCCCTGAGGATGTTGAACCAAGGAGGCGAGGCACGGACCGTCGACCACGTCCGGTCCAGACTCGCGCTGTGGAACCCGACCACACCTTGGCACAACATGCTCCAAGTGTCCGAACGCAAGATATATCAGCAATGATCCACCAAATGATCCGTGAAAGTCAGGGTCTCTCTAATGGCGACTGAGGAATCTCCTGAAGTCATACCCCTTTCACCGATGATGCTTTATATGTTGAACCACCTCGGCACTTCAGGATGCCAGCTTTGCCAGTTTATGAAGGAAGTTCTGATCCCAATCAACATGTCCTGAAATACGAATGGCTGATGAATGCTGCAAGAGCTGATGACGTAGTAAAGTGCCATAGTTTCTCCATCTCCCTTGGGGGCTTCACAACCATGTGGTTCACTCGTTTGCCACCGTGATCCATCTCTAACTTTGACCAGATGGCCACCAAGTTTGTCGAACAATTCCGTATGCATGCGGCAAGGCCAAAGGACGTTAACACTCTGTCTAGTGTTACACAAGCTCCCGGAGAAATGCTTAGATGTTACTTGGAGCGATTCCATGTCGCGTGTGCAGAAATAAGCAATCCCAACGATAACTCTATCCTGATGGCTCTGACTAAGGGGATTGATGCTGATTCCGAGTTCGGAATTTGGTTAGCTGGGAAACCACCTGCATCATTGGACCGTTTCTATTCCAAGGCAGCCCAATTCCTAAGAAGGGAGGATGCAAAACAGTCTAGGAAGCAGGATTACGCAGGGCCCAACATCGAAGGTATCCAGAGTAACGTCGCTGTTAAACAGTCCGGGGATAGTTCCGGAAAAATTCAGTTGAACGTCCAAAATAAACAGAATCAACAGAGGGACAATAGAAATCAGAACAAAAAACGCAATCAGGATCGTGGACCACGGCGTAGAGCTTCCATGTACGATAATTACACTCCATTGAACACCTCATTTGAAAATGTATATTTGCAAACCTGCAATACCATGCAGTATAAGGAGCCTGCCCCGAAACCATTAACTGAAAGACAAATCCAAACAGAAAAGTTCTGTAGATTCCATGAGAGTTATGGCCACAACATAAATGAATGTCGTCACTTACAAGACCTATTGAAAAACTGATACGTGAGCAGAAGTTGGATCAGTGTGTACGGGTGCCGCAATCCGGTGGTGCGGGCCCATCAAATCAGAATCGTGCACCGAACCAGGAAAGACAGGAAGAACCCGCTCGTACGGACGGGAGGTTGGTGATCAATACAATAAGTGGTGGTCCTCATCCAGCAGATCGAAGCTGGAAGGAAATGGAGTCGTATGCCAGTTCTATCAGGCATGCGGACTACGAGTGTTGTAGTAGTTTTGATGAGGGGGCTCCGGCCAAGCAACAGAAAACGATGACGGATGACATCGTGTTCAAGAGCAGAGACGCAGATAAAATCGAAGCTCCCACTATCGATCCGCTGGTCATCTCAGCACAAGTAGGTCCTGCTTGGATAAAAAGGATCTTAGTTGACAGTGGAAGATCTGTGAATATTTTGTTCAAGCGAGCTTATGATCAAATGAAGATGGAAGCCGTAGACTTGAAACCTTGTCAATCTCGAGTCCATGGTTTCAACGGAAGTGCCAAAATCCCCACTGGGACGGTGGAACTTCCAGTAGAGTTGGGAGTTGGAGAACGTCGGAGAGTACGGATGTTGCAGTTCATCGTTTTGGACATAGAATCCCCTTACAATGCTTTTTTGGGCCGACCGGCCCTCGCTGAATTCAGAATAGTCATTGCCCCATGGTGTTTGACCTTAAAATTTCCCACTGATCATGGAATAGGAATCATTCAGGGAGACCAGGCCACTGCCAGAGCCTGTTATGTTGCTGAGCTGTGGTAGGCGCAGCGAAAGGAGAAGGGAAAGGGCGTAGAGGAATCTCTCTGCGTCCGTTTCGCCGATAATTGACAATTAACGCACGGGCCCAGGCCCGGGCAACCCAGCCAATTCCTCAAGGATCTTGACCCGAGAGAAACTGAAGACGAAGGAGAATCTAAAGAAAGTCAAGCATCCTCGACCGAACTGACGATTGATGTCGCAATTGACAATAACGATGATTTAAAAATAATAAAGATTGGATCTCAGCTAAGCCAGCAAACTCAAGAGGAATTGGTTGAATTTCTGCGGGCAAATCTTGACGTATTTGCCTGGACACATTCTGATATGTGTGGGATCTCGCCGGACATCGCGAGCCACACTCTGAACATTGACCCGCGGCATGTCCCGGTCAAACAAAAAAGGCGTGGTATGGATCCAAAGAGATCTGCCGCCCTTAAAGAGGAAATAGAAAAGCTTGAAGCGAACGGATTCATTCGAGATGCGCTATATCCTGAATGGGTGTGTTGAATCCCGTGCTCGTCCGAAAGCCAAACGAGAAGTGGAGAACATGTGTCGACTATTCCGATCTGAATAAAGCATGCCCCAAAGACAGTTTCCCGCTTCCTAGAATTGATCAGCTAGTGGATTCGACGACTGGACATGAACTCTTATCCTTCATGGACGCGTATTCAGGCTATAATCAGATACCGATGCATTTACCCGATCAAGAACATACCAGCTTCGTAACCAATATGGGACTTTACTGTTACAAGATTATGCCGTTCGGACTCAAGAATGCTGGGGCTACTTACCAACGGTTGGTCAATCGGATGTTCGCTAATCAAATCGGGAAGACAATGGAAGTATATGTAGACGACATGCTTGTGAAGTCACGGCTCTCCACCGACCATGTAAAAGACCTGGAAACTATGTTCAACATACTTCGGGAGTAGAAGATGAAGCTCAACCCACTGAAATGTCACTTTGGAGTTGCATCCGGAAAGTTCCTTGGGTTCATCGTTAACGCCCGAGGAATCGAAGCCAATCCCGAAAAGATTTGGGCAATCAAAAATCTTGAAACTCCCAAAACTATAAAGCAAGTCCAGAGTCTCAATGGAAACGTAGCAGCATTGAGCAGGTTCATTTCAAAGTCCACTGACAAATGCATTCCCTTCTTCGATCTGATTCGAAAAGGGAAACGAAACTTTGAATGGACCACGGAATGCGAGGGCGCTTTCCAAGCACTAGTTCAACATCTGTCCACACCACCAGCCGTACTTGGCAATATCAGAAAGCGCAATCAGCACTGCCTTGGTTCAAGAAGAAGATGGGATACAGAAGTTGTATGCGTACTTGGCGATATTAGAAAGCGCAATCAGCACTGCCTTGGTTCGAGAAGAAGACGGGATATAGAAGCCAGTGTACTACGTCAGCAAACGATTGACTGAGGCTGAAAGAAATTATCCGAAGCTGGAAAAGTTGGCTTACTGCCTTGTCATTGCATCAAGAAAACTCCGACCATACTTTCAGCCACATTCCATTATTGTTTACACCGACCAGCCGTTACGACAGGTCCTTTCGCGGCCTGAAACGTCTGGTAGGTTACTCAAGTGGAACATCGAACTGAGCCAGTTTGACCTTACTTACGCTCCGAGACGGGCCATACAAGGACAAGTCCTAGCCGATTTCATAGTTGAATTTACCATCCCATCGGACTTGCCCGAAGCCAGTGAATCCCCCGAATACGTCTGGAAACTTTATACTGACGGTGCATCGAACGACCGGTGTTCAGGCGCTGGTATTGTGCTTGAAACTCCCGAAGGTCGATCCATATGTTATGCCTTAAAATTCGATTTCCATGCGACTAATAATGAAGCTGAATATGAGGCCCTCCTAGCTGGCTTGAAACTTGCTAGAGATTTGAGAATTATCACAGTGGAAATTTATTGCGATTCACAATTAATTGTGTGTCAGGTACGAGGGGAGTATCAAGCAAGAGATCGAAGGTTGGCTGCTTACTTAGCTCGAGTTAAGGAAGTACTAGACCATTTCGATTACTACACCATCTATAGTATACCTCGAGAACGCAACCAAAAGGACGATTCGTTGGCGAAGCTAGCCAGCACAGGCGAAGCGCAGCAAATGGGACTCATTCCCGTAGAAACGCTATCTTCCCCAAGCATCGACTGGGCGGAAATAAACCGGGTATGCGAAACCGTCCCCGAAAAGGATTCATGGATGACTCCACTGAGAAACTACATTGAACATGGAACCCTGCCGGAGCGCAGGAGTGAAAAAAGACAGGTCCTTCGAAAGGCCTCAAGATTTACCATCCAGAATGGACTAATGTACAGAAGGGGGTACTCAGTTCCCCTACTCCGATGTATCGCTCACGATGAAATTAAACAAGTGTTACGCGATGTGCATGAGGGAGAATGTGGCGATCACACTGGGGGGCAAGCACTTGCCAAGAAAATACTTCGCTACAGATATTACTGGCCTACCGTGAACCATGATGCATTGGACTATGCAAATAAATGTGATAGGTGCCAGAAATATGCCCGAATCCATAGGGCTCCTCCTACTGAGATAACGCATATGGTCAGCCCATGGCCGTTCGCGATGTGGGGCATCGACATCATCGGTGCTCTAACTCTGGGAAAGGGTGGTGCGAAGTACGCCATCATTGCAGCTGATTACTTTACGAAGTGGGTTGAAGCCGAAGCTCTCGCTACCATTACAACGAAGAAAGTGATCAACTTTGTGGTCCGTAACATCATCTGTCGATTCGGTCTCCCACACACCATTATTACGGACAACGGAACCCAATTCAACGGTGCTGAATTCAAAGATTTCTGCAAACGATTTCACATCCAAAAGAAATTCTCCGCAGTGGCACACCCTCAAGCAAATGGACAGGTCGAAGCAGTTAATAAAGTCATAAAATCCATCTTGAAGAAACGACTAGAAAAAGTCGGGGGCAAGTGGGTCGATGAACTTCCTATGGCTCTATGGGCTTACTGAACAACCCATAAGACCGCGACCGACCACACTCCGTTCTCTCTTTCTTACGGTTCAGAGGCCGTTATTCCAGTCGAGCTGGAAGTGCCTTCTCATCGTGTGACATACTATGATCCAAAGACAAATGCTGTATTACTTGCTGAATCTCTTGATCTACTGGATGAGAAGCGTGAAGAGGCTGATTTGAGGGTAGCTGCGCATCGAAGTCGAGTCGCCCGATTGTACAACGCCAAGGTCCGTCCACGAACCTTCGAACTAGGCGACCTCATCTTAAAAAGAATCTATCCGGTTCCTACACATATGAAGCCGACATGGGAAGGACCGTATGTTATTGAACGAAGGCTCAGAGATGGCACATTCAAATTATCGACCGTCGACGGTCTTACCCTGCCAAGGGCTTGGAATAGCGAGAGCCTTTGCCGCTAATACACTTGACAGGCTATCTTTATCCTTTTAGTTTACTTTCCTTTTCTGCAATTTGTTTATGCATTTCGAAATTAGAACTTGTAATGAGGCAACTGACTTTGCCATACTTTCTTATTTCAGCAATAAAATGCAACCTCTTCGAGCCAGAGCTGTGATTTACTTGAAATACTTCATATGACCATCACTATCCACGGAGAGCTAAGTCTCATCATACGGTGGGATTTATTCAAATAGAGAGTGGTTGCGATGCAACCAATCACTCCCTAGGTGAAACCCGAGCTCGGGGGCAAGCCATCACATCAAAGTCAAAAAAAGGATTGATACACGACAATCCTTCATCAACTCCGAACTCCCAGAGCGCGAGTTGGAGTATAAACATTCAACTCCGAACTCCCAGAGCGCGAGTCCGAGTATAAACATTCAACTCCGTATTCCCAGAGTGCGAAGCGGAGTATAAACATTAACTCCGTATACCCAGAGTGCGAAGCGGAGTATAAACATTCAACTCCGAACTCCCAAAGCGCGAGTCAGAGTATAAACATTCAACTCCGAACTCCCAAAGCGCGAGTCAGAGTATAAACATTCAACTCTGAACTCCCAAAGCGCGAGTCGGAGTATAAACATTCAACTCTGTATTCCCAGAGTTCGAAGAGGAGTATAAACATCAACTCCATATACCCAGAGTGCGAAGCGGAGTATAAACGTTCAACTCCGGACTCCCAGAGCGCGAGTCGGAGTATAAACATTCAACTCCAAACTCCCAAAGCGCGAGTCGGAGTATAAACATTCAACTCCGAACTCCTAAAGCGCGAGTCGGAGTATAAACATTCAACTCCGTATACCCAAAGTGCGAAGCGGAGTATAAACATTCAACTCCGAACTCCCAAAGCGCGAGTCGGAGTATAAACATTCAACTACGTATACCCAGAGTGCGAAGCGGAGTATAAACATTCAACTCCGGACTCCCAGAGCGCGAGTCGGAGTATAAACATCCAACTCCGAGTTCCCAGAGCGCGAACCGGAGTATAAACATCAACTCCGTATTCCCAGAGCGCGAACCGGAGTATAAACATCAACTCCGTATTCCCAGAGTGCGAAGCGGAGTATAAACATCAACTTCGAACTCCCAGAACGTGAGTCGGAGTATAAAAATCAACTCCGTATCCCGAGAATACGAAACGGAGCGTAAAACATCAACTTCAAATTCCCGAAGCATGGATCGAAGTATGATCATCAACTCCTAGTTCCTGGAGCACGAATCGGAGTACAAATGCCAGCTCCAAGTCCCTAGATAGCAGACATGTGATTGAAACTCAAGCCAACGTGACCAACCGCCTATAAACAAATGCGGATCCCCGGAGTGCGGATATGATCATCGACGATCGGATAAGCGTGAGTAAACGCTCAATCCCCGTTTGTCTCAAACGCCCATCCAACGGCACTAAACTCGGCATGCTGGGAGAAAAGGGCAATCGCTGACTGATGCTTTACAACATGCCACCAAGACTGGGGGGCAAGACTTAAGCATCAACCATCGACCGAAGCAATGCGACGTCAAAATTCGACTCGTTTCCCGGTCGAAAACCATGTCCACAATGCCCGAACTCGGCGAACAGAAATAAACTTCATTCGGAAACTAAAACTTCACAAATGCAGTCCAAACACTGAAACACATAGACAAATACACAATGACAGAAAAGAAGTCAAAAAAGAAAAGTGTCATTTCTATTGATTATAGAAGAAGTTCGTGTACAAGTTTCCAAAAAATTCCTACTAGCAGGGGCCGAACCCGCATCTATACACGGCTAACAAAATGTAAATCAAAATACACCGGGAGAGCATGCCTAATCTTTCTTTTTCCTTAGCTTCCTCCTCGATGTGGACCCGCTGGAGCCATCGCCAGTCTTCCTCTTCGAGCCTTTGCTTTTCGACGGTTGGTCTTCAAGCGAGGGCATTATGTCGACGTCCTCCTCCAAACTCGTGTGAATAAGAATGCTCCCTACGGGCGGAGTTGGAGGAACGGGATCAATTACAGACGGTGGAATGGGCAGGCTGGTGAGAAAGACAGAACCACCAGGAGACATCATTCCGAGCGGGGCAGGTCCCGATGCTGCCATCCTACGTCCAAAGCTGCCGCCATAACCCGCTGCTGCCAGTTCAGCGTCAATCTGAGCAAACATCTCCTCTTCGGTTACTGCTTGAGCCCCGCTGGGGCCATCAGCAGTCAGCATTGAAGGGCCTGTAGCAGGATCAGTTCTTCTCATGACAGATGACAAGTCAGCATGAGGATCGCCGTGGCGGCGAAAGAGCTCATCCATCAGCTGCTCGTCGAACGCGATCGTGCCTCCCTGCAGATCGTCAAGCGGGGCAGCTGTACTCATAGTGGTTGCCTCGGTCACGATAGCCTCCTGCATTTGATGTGGTTCTTGAGTGGAAGGAGGCATGGCCGGTGCATCATCGATCACTGGACAAAGAATAAAAGAACTGTTAGGACTTAACTCAATCGAAGATTTCGATCTAAGAAAAGTGGAATGTTCAGAATACCTTCCTCAGTTCGACTGGTAGGCGGCAGGGCGGCATCAGTAACTTGCGCAGCAGCCAGAGACATCTGTGGCTGATCCGGATTATAAGCAGGAACAGCCTAGGGACCAACCACAGACGAGGATTCAGGCTGGGTTGACACGGGAACTTCGAGACTTGCTTCGTGATGGTCAACTCCAGAACCCTCTCCCACTTCAAAGTGCTGGGAGCCAAGTTTTTCCTTCTCACGCAGAATCATCGACTCGTGGAGAACCTTCTTTTCATCATCAGTCAGAATGTAGTTCTCGAGTTCGAATTCATCTACAGACTCGCCCTGATGCGCCTCTTTCTCTTCCTCAACCAGTCGGCTCCAAGCATTATGGAGATGCGTCGAAAAGTCATCGAGCCAGGCTAGGCCCTTGTGCCCCAGCACATTAGCATTGTAAACAACAAGGAGGTCTTCGATGTCGGCCTCTAGCCTAGACTCGGCCAGCTTCACCCTCTCCTCGACCTCAGTCTCCACCTTCTGGACTTTAGCCACTGTTGCATCCCGTTCATCCCTGAGCAGGACAGCTTGTTCGCACGCCTCCTGGGCTACGTTGTTCGTGTCGTCTTTCTCCTTGGCCATATCAGCAAATTTGGCCTTGAGTTCATTAAGCTCCTTGACCGCTGCGTCCCGCTCAGTAATGACTTTAGTGTTCCGGTGGCCCATCTCCTCCACCAGGGCAACATGAGTCTGTCCCAACCTCTCCATCTCCGCCTTCGCTTCATCAGCCCTTTTAACGGCCTCAATCTCAGATTTCTGAGAAGACTCGGACTCAGCGGAGAGTACCTGAATAATCCGATCCCTTTTTGCAAGCTCGGTCTCCATCTTCTCGAGTGCTTTGGCTCGCTCAGCAGCCACCTTAGAAGCCTTCTCCGCAGCCTTTACCCACTCTTTGTACTGGGTGTAGATTTCATGAATGTACTCATGCATCGTGTTTTCCACTCCAGACGGAATTCTTTTCAAGTGTGGTGGGAAGACGTAGCCATCGAAGCAGATGTTTGGGAATTCCTTCCGCATCTGAGCTAGTTTAAGGGCCCCTTCTACTGTGGGCTCGGTGGGGACCTGCTTTGTAATCATAGAGGCCGTAGTCTCGACTCTCTGAAGATGAGTCTCAGATCTAAAAGTATGGGAAGTTGGCTTGTGACGAGGCGGCTCTGGCAGGTGTGGAGTGAAAGCAGGGGGTGGAGATGGAAGTCTAGGAGGAGGAGAGCGCGATCTAGACCGATGTCTATACTCCCTATCCCTATCACGCCCATACCTATCCTGGTGGGAGTACTCGCGGTCGCAATCTCTATCCGAGTCCCTCCTACGGGAGTCATAATAAGAAGAAGATTTACGGGCCGAACGGAGACTGCCGAGCATCGATCCTCTTCCAAACATTGCTCCTGAAAATGATAATCGAAGAAAGAGTTAGTGACTTCCTAAGTTGGACGAAGTACAGTTGTGAATCATGTAGTGTAGTGAAGTGTATGCATGTGCAATCCTCCGACCAACCGGAAATGTCGGCCGCACTCGTAGCAAGTGACCCGCTCGGTTCAAAAGCACTATTAATCCCCTCCGTCCCGGTGTCGTGTGGAGACGACACAAAATCCGAGATCGGAATATCAACAAGCCTTGCGGAAGGACTCTCCACTTGCGGAGGAGGAGCCTCCGAGATTCTGATCCCCTGGAAAGGTAAAGACACGACCACGGATTTAAATCTCTTAGATTTAGGGCGTTTGTGGGCAACGGCCTTGCCTTTTCTTCTTCCACCCGAGTCCAGGACATCGGCAGAAGGCCCAGCTGGGAGCACAGTATCGGTGGGCGTTCTTTCCAGATCAACTTCTTCGGTGATCAGACTGCGGGCGCTTTGCGCTTCACGCGTTTCTTCAGGGCCACTCTATGTATCACTTCCAGGTGTATGCTCTGTCACCGTTCTATCAACCCGACAGCCCTCAAATTCCTGTCAGTGAGGACTAAGTCTATGTGCCTCTCTTCGCCCGGAAATGCTTGAAGAATCCGAACCAGCTCTCTGAAATACGCGCCATCGGGACGAGAGATTGCGGTTATAGAAAAGGTGAAGTATGTAAGTTTTTGAAGTCAGTTACTAGTATCTCAATGATTCAAGAGAGAAGTGACAACACTTACGTCTATCCAACCACCGCCCAGCAAATCCAGGGGGGCACCGAACATAGAACCATTCAGTTTTATAATAACTTAGCCTTCCCCAGGAGCCCTGTACAATGTGGCAGCTCCTGACCGCCTCCAGGAAGGTGAAAGTGGGGCTATCTCCATGGCTCTTGACATTGAATAAATATCGGATCTCGATCGGCTTCGGCGGTTGAAAGAGGATCTCCATGAAGAGAACAAAGATGTTGTTCAATAAGGCATACCCGTTGGGATGTAGCTGAGATGGAGCTATGCCAAGAAACGATAACATCTCCCTTATATATTCATTGAAGGGAGGAAGTGTCCCCGCTGTGCAAGCGTGACGGTTAAAAGCAGTAAACCCCTCCGGGGGATTGTGTGGCCTGTCAGTTGGCCCAAGAAGTAGCACGTCGTCAAGCGACAAACCTTGCCTTAAGCAAATCCGTTCAAGCATATCTTCGAAGATACCCGACGGCACTGAATCTGGCGGACTACAAATAAACCGAGCACCCAAACGCTCATCCGGAGCTGGCTCTATAACCTCGGCTTCGATAACCGATATCTCTATGGTTGGAGGAATAGAACTTGGTAGTTCCGGCTACTGAGAACTTGAAGGATCCATAACTAGCTAGCTTATAAAAAATCATTGTTAAACTGACAAATAACACTCATGCATCCCCCAGTGTAAAGTGTGTGAGCGTGTTGTGCAGTGCAGTACTGTATATTATTTGGGAAGATTAACCGGATTAAGGAAAACGTGTAAACGACGAGACTTTGGAATTCAATCGGAAGGACCGTCATTGCTAACCGTCACAACCATGCCATCCAGTTATTAGCTGCCAGACCAAGTTAAAATGTGTTATTATTTTAAGTTCTAGTTTCATCGATGAACTTCAATAGGCAATCAGGTGGGCAGTGAAACAATTAAGTCCAGTTAAGCAAATCTGAAGCTCGTCGGAGTTAAGTGGTCAAAGGCACTAGAATTTTTGGTATCGTCGAAATTGAACCAATGGTCAAACGTCAAAAGTTCGAGTTCAAGGCAATTATTTAAGTTCAAATTCGAATCGTTCACTAAGGCTCGAGTTCGAATCGATCGTTCGGGAATGTGCAGTTCGACTCGATCCAAGACAACGTGCTTCGACTCGATCCAAGACCATGTCCTTCGACTCGGTCCGAAGCCACGTGCTTCGACTCGCTTCGAAGCCCCTGCTTCGACTCGATCCAAGACCATGTCCTTCGACTCGGTCCAAAGCCACGTGCTTCGTCTCGCTTTGAAGCCCCTACTTCGACTCGATCCCTAACCACGCGCTTCGACTCGATCCAAAGCCTCTGCTTCGACTCGATCAAGAACTACGCAGTTCGACTCGATCTCCAGGCACTCCGCTTCGAACCATTCCAAGGCCTCTATTTCAACTCGATCAAGAGATATACTTTTCGACTCAATTCGAGGCCATCATTTCGAGTCCATCAGGCGCAACACCTTCGTATCATTCCATGAATCCAGAGCGCTCGATTCAATGCGAAGCTCCACCATCGATCGATACGAAGACCTTTGCCTCATCATCTTGAAACCCATACTCCATCGACACGAAGTGGAGGCCAGAGAGCGCTCGATCGACCATAACTTTGATTGATTTGATCAGAAAACCCGAGCTTCATCGTTTACGCGTGGATTCGTTTATTGATTACCTAGATCTGAAAGTTAAGTTCAAATGGTTGAAGATAGGAATCGACTCGAAGGCGAAGTTTTTTTCTCTTGAAATGCTTTGGAACGATACGAAGGCAAGGCCGATAAAGATGAAAGGTAAAAAGTGAAAAATGGCTAAGTACGAAGTATTTATATGGACTCGAAAGCAAGGGGAACAAACGATTCGAATCCCAGTGGAGTCGAACACGTGCTTCGACTCCCTCTTCAGTGCATTGATGCGGAGCTCCCTTTCGTATCGCTCTCCTCGACTCCCTCTCCGGTGCGGCAAAACAGGCAGTTCTAATCCATCAGGGAAGCGCATTTCGACTCGCTCCATTTAGACTCGCTCAGTTTACAGCCATCAGAAAAGCGCGTCTCGACTCGCTCCATCTCGACTCGCTCAGGTCACGTCCATCATCGAGTCGAACAAGCGCTTTGTATCCTTCGAACCCTGCGTATATCAATGCAAAATTCCTGTTCGTATCCATAGTTTCCAACTCCATCAACTCGACATACTTAATTCACATCCATAAATCCAATGAAAATTACCTTCGATGTTTCAATCCTTCACATCAATTCAGGAGAGGATCATTACGAAGGAACATTCAAAAACAACCGTCAAGCGTTGTTACAACGAATTTCACATCGGTTCAAGAGAGGATCGATACGGAATTCAAAAACAATAAACTGACAACGACTCGAGAACGTACAAATGTCAGCGGGAGTCAGATTAACATATATGCATGAATGTCAGACTAATATTCAATATTCCAGATTTTCAGGAATCAGAAATTCATCTAATAATGATTACAACAGCAAATGGGTAACTACTAGCATACAGCAATCAGTTGCAACAATACATGGTACAGCAGTCGATAGTCAACAGTTTACACTATCAAGAAGAATGGTCAAAGATTACAGCTTTCATCGACGAGACAATAACTATTCAGAGTAGAGATGGCAGTATTTCAAAGCACGTCATGTCCCCACAGGACATACTTTGGGGGGCAAATGTTATCCCGCCTTTTGGCAAGGCCGTAACACCAAGGAATTGACTGATAACCAACAACGGCCCATCCTAGAAATCAGTTATACATGGGCTCACTACAGATATCGATGAATTTTGTCCGAGTCCGGATCGAGCCAAAATTGGTAGGACATGACAAGCTAAGCCATGGGAGCCAACGTTCAAAATCTCAAGTCAATCCGAGTTCGTATGCTCAAGTTATGAAGAATACAAAATTGGACGAGAATCAGTTATCGTTCGACTCGCTCCTTCGACTCGCTCTCTTCGACTCGCTCCGGTTCCATCAGATACCAACTTCGACTTGTTCCTGTTCGGCTCGCTTCACTGCCATCTGAAGTACCTATTTCGACTCGCTTCGCTCAGATGCCTTCTTCGATTCGCTCCCTTCAAACCACTGATCAACTCTATCAACTTCGACTCCATTGCTCAAATCTCCCAGAACTGCTCTCTTCGACTCGCTCGACCAAGTGTTTACTTCGACTCGCTCGACCTGGGCACACTTCGACTTGCTCGATCAGTGGACAATTTGACTCGCTCGAAACATCGTCCAGGACAGAGTAAGAATCAAGTGCCACGTCATCGAGTCGAAGGGAAGCGAGTCGAAGCAGGAGTGAGTCGAAGGAAATAGCCTACTGAAAACTCCATTTCGTATCGATCATATCTCCCAATCCACAAGTCCAAATGCTATGAAATTTTCACCGAAGACTACGTGCATGCTAAAGAATGTCCACGCCAAATTTCGACTCCATGGGATGAAATCTTGATCGAGTCGAAATCTATACGTGTCGATCACGGATCGGACCGAAACTTCACGGGCTTGGGCATGCGGGCCTGGTCACGTGCCAGAGAGGGTCTCCCGAGATCTGAGCAAAATACCAACCTCCTACACCTATAAATAGACCCCCAAATCCAACAAAAAAGGGGTTCTTCTTCCTCTTTGAGATCTCCAACACCCGGACTCCGCCAGATCCAGATCTGAACTCAATTGCTGCTGCCACAAACGAAATTCACTGCTGCAAATCACAATTGACTGGGCTAAATCATTGAATTCACTTGTAAACGCAAAAGAAAGATTAATAAAGCAAACTACTTCATAGTGGACGTAGGCTATACGCCGAACCACTCTAAATTCTTGTGTCTCCTTGCACTTTAATTATTCTCATTCCTGAAATTTGGTGTTTTTGTTAGATAATTCCTCTTTTTTCATTTAATTTCTTCACTTTATCTCTTCAAAGACTTCCGAAAAGTGTTGTGCCCAATTTTGGTACAAACAAACTTTGAGTCAGACATAAAGCCTGGTGTGAATAATACTATACATCTCGGTTATCTGATATTAAGTAAAACCATTCCGCTTAGCGGAACGGGTTTCCCCTCATTAATATCTTTTTAAAACACATCTTTTGTAGGTTATAATCGTGCAACCAAAACCGGTTAAATCTGCAAAACAATATCATGTATATGTACGTATCTGTTATCGAATGGACTATCTATCCAAACACTGTAGTTTTGTTTGGCTAACTACTAACCCTTGGCTGACTCGGGCCTACCTGAAAAATAATAAATATGATCTAACAACTATTAGATAAGTCTCCTGGACGGTCTGTCCCTAACTTACTTCTCCAAGGATCTCCTGATCCTAATGGTTTTGCGAGCTCACCAATAACCTTTTTCTTCTCTATATATATATTCCTTTCTGTGTGTAACCATCATTTAAGTCTACCTGTGACTAAGCCCCACACACGGGAATTTGGACTAAATTTAGCTTGGGGCTAAAGCTAATGTATAGGGCGCGACCTTATAGCAGTCCCTTCTGGTCGTCTATATCTGAGTCATTTTTCTTATGGTTAACTACCCGTTAAAATTTTCCTTGAAAACCTTTTCAAAATGATTTAAACCTTTAAATCATACTTATACAAGGAAAATACATTCTTTGCTTTACCCTAAGCTATTTGCCATGTTACATATTCTTTACACAAAACATTGTTGATGAAAACGTTTAAAATTTTGAAAGTACCCCTTTCGAAACCTTTGAATGTTCCTCCTTCGAAACCAAGTAAAACCCTTCTTACAACCTAAGCTGAAAGCCAAAACATTCCTTTCGAAGTGATCCAATCTTCCTTTTGAAAACACTTGAAAAACCTTTTCTTCGAAAGCTTTAAAACCTTGGACATCCTATCTTTAAAACGCTTTAAACTGCCTTTCGAAAACATTGGAAACCTTACTTCAAACCTTTCAAAACCATTGGGGAACCACCCCTGCTAAACCTTCATTTAAAACCTTTCAAAAGCATCAAAACCTTTTGTAAACAACAAACCTTTCGAAAGCATTTAGGTTCAATTTAAAACATGTGGAAATACCTTTCGAAACCATTCAAGATTAACTCCTTTGAAACCTTTGAAAACCATCTCTTTCGAAACCATTTGGGTTCTACCTTCAGTAGAACAAAAGAGTCATTAAAACCATTTAAGTCCAAAGCACTCTTTCGTAAGCAGTTCCTAAGTAAAGAAGTGATGGTGTCGAAACCAACCTTCCGAAAGCATTGGAGAAGTGGCTAAGTTTTCAAACAAAGTATACCTTCCGAAACCATTGACTTCGAAATGTAAGAAAAGCGGCAGCTAGGGGTTTTGACCCCTTCGAAAGCATTTACTTAAAACCAAAGGCGCAACCCATTCGAAACCATTCCTTTGAAAACCATTTGACCTGGTCGAAAGCCAACCCAGTCCAAAGCATTCCTTTCAAAAGCAAAGAAGGCGCATTTTCATTTGAAAGCAAAGCATGCTTCGATCCCCTCGGAACCTTTGGTTTCGACCCAATACCTTCTGCCTATATCCAATTCACTATATACCAGGTATCTGATACTATGTGCTTTGGTTTCGATGGAGTCGGAGGCGAAGGCGAAGGTAAGGAGTCAGAAGCCTGGTGCCGAAAGCATCGAAACAGGAAAAAGCATGCATAAACTGATTTGACTTTTTAAATTATTTCTTTTTACCTAACTTGCCTTGTATGTCAAATTATGATTGGTTGCAAATTTTCTTTTCTAAAAGTACTGCCAATTTTTAGAAATAACAATTTGAATTGTTTACAAAATACCCCTTCTCCTTTTTATAAATATATAAAACATTTAAGTCCCACACATTAAGTAATTTTATATATCCATTAAAACACTTAGGAAAATTCTACAAAAATTCCTGTAAATCATTTTCAATACGTTTTCCAACATATATAAATTTCAAACCCTAAGCTAATAAAAGTTGGCCGTAATTAATCTTTAAACCCAAAATAGCATTTTCACTAGAAAATTCATATAAAATCCACATAAATTCAGAAAATTATGAAAATTGAAACCCAATTCCAAATTATCATTTCTGATCTAAATCTAAATTCGCAATGCAATTGGATGTCATTAAATAGGGTTTTTGCATTAAAACATATTTTAAAATCTATATGAATAAGCATATATCATCAACAAGCATATATATATATTTTATCATTCAAAAACATGGCATCCTCATGAAAAATACTTCAGATTCATCTTAAAACCGAAAACAATTAGAAAATGTGATGTAGTCATTTTTTACCTTAGCTTTGAGATAAAGGGTTTGAGATTTGAGTGAATTTGATTTAGCTTCTTCCATTAGCTTTCTTCCTCTTGTTCTTTAAAATGGTGGTCGACCTCAATTTTAAGTTTTTGTATTACGAAATGAACGTATCGTATGAGATACATGAGGGTTTAGGGTATATGGTTATGTCTCTTTCCTATTTTACCCCTTCTCTATTTCATTTTAACTCATCTTTAGTTCATTGTTTACTTGGCACAACTACCCCTTATGTTAATCACAAATCACAAATCCCAATCCCCTAATCATCACATTATTTTATTTTATTTAGCTAACTAAATATCCTAAATAATGTTACTAAAAATATAGGGTGTTACAAGGGAGTAGTGAGGATTCATGCTTCTGCTTCATATTATCATCTGTGCTTGATTTTTGGATCCCACAATCATCACTTTGGGCTACTGGCCTTGATAAACAGTCGAGTCTAACTTGTCCAGTCAGTTCGGATATAGCCGGGTCAAAAAGCCGGATAACATTTTCACCCTAAAGTACGTCTAGTTGCGTACATGACGTGCTTTGGATCGAAGCATGTTAGAGTCGCCGGAAAGAAATCCATCTAGTTTCCTGAATAGTCGTTATCCTTCCGTTGAACTATCTTCCCGAAGTGTTATATCTCTCTTTGATCGTCATGACGCTTGGTCGATTTCCAATAGTATAAATTCTGGGTTGTATTCCATCAGTTGTTATCTATGTCCGGTTCTATGGAGCTAGTAAGCTTTGGCTATCTGATCCAGTCTTTTCTTAATAACTCCAGGTGAAAAATTAATTTCTGTCGATTTCAAGAAATCGAATTTTTTAAATATACACGTGCATGTTTAGGCACACATTCTTTTCATTGTCTCCTGGATGTGTTTGTACACTCATGAGTTGCAATAAGTCACTCGATGAGAGGGGACTTCAAGTTCTACAAGGATGACAGCTTCAGATCCATAAGCAAGGGCGAACAGAGTATGGCCATTCGCGGACTTGTAGGTGGTTCTGTAAGCCCATAATGTTGTTAGGAGTTCATCCACCCACTTGCCTCTATCCTTTTCCAAACATTTCTTTAAAATGGACTTTATGATTTTATTCATAGCTTCGACTTGTCCATTTGCTTGAGGGTGAACAACCGCCGCAAATCTCTTTTTAATATGATGTTGTCGACAGAAGTTTTTGGATTCAACATTTTCGAATTGGGTTCCATTATCAGTTACAATGGTTCGTGGAAGGCTAATATGACACATGATGTTCCGAACAATGAAGTTGATTGCTTTTTTTCATTATGATCGCGACTAAAGGTTCAGCTTCAACCTATTTGGTGAAGTAATCCACTGCTATGATGGCGTATTTCGTACCACCTTTAGAAATCGGCAAGGAGCAGATGATGTCAATACCCCAAGTGGAAAACGACTATGGATTGACCATTTGAGTAATTTATGTCGGCCGGGCTGTCGGAATTTTTGCAAACATCTAGCACTTGTCGCATTGTCTAGTGTGATCAGCTGCATCTCGATTGACAGTTGGCCAGTAATACCCGTAGCAAAGTATTTTCTTTGTCAAGGTTTTCCCCTTGGTGTGATCACCGCATTCTTCTTCATGGACTTCTCTCAAGACTCGTTTGATTTCATAATGGATTATACATCGAAGCAGGGGAATGGAGAAACCCCTTTCTATAAATGTCTCCTTGGATGATGTAGCGTGAAGCTTTGAGGACGATATGTCGTTTTTCATCCCTCCGTTGAGGAAGAATTTCCCATTGTAGATAGTCTTCGATAGGAGTCATCCATGACTCCTTTTCTGGCTTCGTCTCTAAGATCTAGTTGATCTCCATCTGTCAATGCTTGGAATGTTAAGTACTTCAACTAGGATAAGTCTATTTGCTGCGCATTCCCAGAACTGTCCAGCTTGGCCAGTGACTCGGCCTTTTCATTTTATTCTCTGAGGATGATTGTAATGGTGTAAATCTCAAAATCGGCCAGTAGCTCTTGGACCTAGTTGAGATAAGGAGCAAGACGTTGCACCCTAGCAAGATAATCTTCCCTGACTTGGCATACTACTAATCAGGAATCATAAAAGATATGCAAAGTTTCCACTCCCAGTTCTCTAGCAAGTTTGAACCTGGTGATCAAGGCTTCATACTTAGCTTCGTTATTTGTTGCAGGGAAGTTGAGTTTCAGGGTGTAGTAGATCGTTCTTTCCTCAAGAGTCACTAACATAACTCCGGTGCCATAACATCGATCATTGGATGCTCCATCCGTTTACATTTTCCATCGGTTGGTTAGTTCTTCATTGCTCTTCGAATCGTCATCTGATGCAATGAATTCAGAGATGAATTCTGCTAAAGTCTGCCCCTGGATAGCTCTCCGAGGGAGATAAGTGATATTGAATTGGCTTAGCTCGATATTCCATTTGAGCAACCTTCGTCTAAGGTGGCTGTAGGACCTGTCGTAACAACTGGTCAGTGTAGATGTTGATAGGGTGAGCTTGGAAGTAATGGCGAAGCTTTCGTGATGCAATCAATGGGCAATACACGAGCTTTCTCAGCTTTAAGTAGTTTCTCTCAACATCTGTCAATCGCTTGCTAACATAATATACTGGCCTCTGGATCTGATTCTCTTCATGTAACAGTGTAGCACTTATAGCGTGTACCGACACTACTAAATAAATGTACAAGTCTTCATGATTCAGTGGCTTGGATAGGATGGGAGGTCTCTCTAAGTGATCCGTCAGAGCTTGAAATGAATCTATGCAATCCTGCATCCATTCAAAGTTCCTCTTCCCTCAGTTGATCAAGTCGAAGAAAGGAATACACTTGTCTGTAGCCCTGGAGATGAAGCGCCTTATGGTGGCAACCTTCTCATTTAAGCCATGTACCTGCTTTATCGTCTTCAATACCTAGATGTTTCGAACTGCTTGAATCTTCTCGGGATCGGCTTCGATACCGTGAGAGTTGACGATGAAACCCTGAAAGTTCCTTGATGTAACGCCGAAAGAGCATTTCAAGGGATTTAGTTTCATTTCATATTTTCATAAAATACTGAACATCTCTGCTAAGTCATCGATGTGGTCATTTGATCATCGTGATTTTATGAGCATATCATCCACATATACTTCCATCGATGCCTGGTCTGGTATTTGAACATCCTATTGACCAGTCTCTGGAAAGTAGCTTCAACATTATTTAGTTCAAAAGGTATCACAACATAACGATATAGCCCTAGATTGGTAATGAAGTTGGTGTGCTCCTGGTTAAGGAAGTGCATCAAGATCTGGTTGTATCCGGAGTACACATCCATAAATGAAAGCAGATTATATCCAGTGGTTAAGTCTACCAGTTGGTCGATCCTCAAAAGTGGAAAGCTGTCTTTCGAACATGCTTTGTTCAAGTAAGAGTAGTCGATGCATGTCCGCTGCTTTCCATTAGCTTTTCTCACAAGAACTGGATTGGATACCTATTTTGGGTAGAGGGTGTCGTGGGTAAACCTATTGTTTTTGAGTTTTTCCACTTCCACTTTAAGTGCAGTAGATCTCTCAAGATCAATGACGTGTTGCTTTTGTTTTACCGGGACATGCCTCGGGTAGATATTCAATGCATGGCTCATGATAGTTGGAGAGATCCCACACATGTCAGAATGGGTCCAAATGAATACATCAAGATCCTCTCAAATAAAACTAGTTAATTCCTTCATCATCGTTGCACTGAACTATGATCCGTTCTTCTTGATCCGGGATGGGTCATCATGGTTGACCATATGTTAATCTTTAGCTCAACAGGTGCGACCTTGGATTCTTTGGGCTCCTCTTCTTTATCTTTGTGGTCTATATCTTTGTAGAACCGACTGTGCTGTTGTTGCTTGATATTGGCCTTATGTTGTGAGCTGAAAAATGCTTAGATATATTTGCCCAAGCAACGGGATTGATTTCAATCCCTTGTTTTAGTGGAACTTAGCAGTTTTTGATTTGACATCAACATATTAGACGTGTGAACTCGAAATCAAACAATGGGACATGCTATATATGACTTGCATACTTGAACTAGCATATGGCCTTGAACCAGATATTTACCACTTCAGTCTTGAAAAGATTAGCATATTTGTACTTGTACGGATTGTAACATGTGCCTTGAGTAAACTTAAATATGAATGCCAGATTCCTATATACCGATAGACGATCTTAGAGTTCAAATGTAATTGTTTCGCGTAACAATCGACGTGAAATCCGGTTGGGACAGTCAACGATGACAATCACTCAGGTCAAATCCCAAAGTCTTGTCATGAACGGTTGTGTCTAATAGTGATGGGTTTTTGATGCTTTTAGTGATTATCTGTGATGGCTAATAATCGGGCTTAAACGAGCATTGAATCAAACACCAAGTAGAGTTTAGTCTTGTGTATTTGAGTAATGTGCTTTCCATTCAATGTACTCATGATCTATTACTCATTGTTTGGGTTGGAGTTATGGTCAGTCGCCAATGAGCTTGGCCATCGATTTGACAATTCTATCTTTAGGCATCCTTTCGGTCGTAGCCTCGAGTTGTTTTAAACACCAGGTATGAGTCACGGTATTGAGCTATCACAGTCGGTCTTTGGATGATCACACTTCTACCCTCGGTCTCAAGTTGATAAATGTACTGCATGGATGGTCAAGTCTTATCCTAGTCGTGTTTATACTCCCACCTAAGCTCCAAAGACTTGGAGTTGATTGATGAATGGTCGGTTCACATTAATCTTGTTTCTCACTCGTGCCCCCAAGTATGGGGCTTACGTTGATAAGTATGAAGGCAAGTCATGTCCATTCAGTGATTGATTCTCTCCCTGCCGGACCAAGGGCAAGGATCAGTGTGCGGACGGTCGATTCACATCTGTTTCGTATTGCTCGTCTAGTCGGATAATGGTAAGAGTTAACGAATGAATGGTTGCGTCGCATTCATTCGGAGCTGGATGGTCAGTCGCATCCATTTTGATTCATATTCTCCAGCTAGATCTAGGGATAGAGTAAGCTCAAGTATAGTCTGGTCATGCTCATCCGGTTTCATACTCCTGACGGATCGAAGGAGCGTTCTAGAGAATTAATGATCCAGTCACACTCATTCGTGGTTTATTCTTCTATCTGCACTCTGGTGATCGAAATCTTTTAGAGGACATCTGGGTCACATCCGTTTATGTTTGATGTGGATTGATATTGACCGTCGACCCAGCAGGACAATATGGAAAGCTAGGATCGACATCACCTATCGACCCGATGGTATGATATAGTTGGTCATCCATAACTTCGAACATCATTTCGATTGTTTTTGTATTGAGGCCTTCTTGCGCTCGTTGCCTTAAGTTGTAAAGATCACCCAGCCGGAGCTATAGTAAGATATCGCATTCAGCTCGTAGTAGTTGGTACTCTTGTTCCCATTCTTGGGTTAGCAGAATTAGTTCGTGGACGGTCGAATTCCATCTGTAGTGAGTTTATACTCCTCTTGTCATTTTCAAGTCAGAGTTTATGAAATATGGAGTGGTCGAACCACACTCATCTATTTGTTTATACTCATATCCGCACTCTGGGGATAAGAGTTTGGTGGCGGGTGGTCGAACCGCACCCAATTTGTGTTTATATTCCAATCCGCACTGGGGGACTAGTGTTATTTGCTGGAAGGTCGAACCACGTCCATGTCTCGGTTTGGATTTTAGGCTTGCCGATGTCCGAGCAAGGCTTGGATAGTTCGTCGTACCTCAGGCGTAAAAAACTTCATGGATGGACATATCACATCCTCTTTGGACTGGATGGTCGAACCACGTCCAATTTAGGCTTGGGCTCTTAAATTGCCCCTTGCATCCAGGGCACAAGTCGATGCGTGGATGGTCATATTACGTCCACTTCCATTTGGATCCAATTTCTGCTGAGCCTTGGGAGTAAGATGAGTTTTTTGAAGAACTTCGAGCTCGAGCAAGGGAGGAGATGGTCAAATCGCATCAACTTTGAGTCGTGTGTTTGCCTCTAGGTAAATGGCAAGAGTTTAGGAGAGGACGGTCGAACCACATCCACTTTTTGTGTTTATACTCCAGTCCAAGCTCTAGGGGACCAGAGTTTTATAATGGGTGGTTAGTCACACCCTTTTGATGTTTATACTCTGGTCCGCGCTTTGAAAACCAGAGTTGATCGATGGATGGTCGAACCGCATCCATCCTTTTGTGTTTATGCTCTGGTCCACACTCTGGGGACCATAGTTTTATGATGGGTGGTCAGTCACACCCATTTGATATTTATACTTCGGTCCACGCTCTAGGAACCAGAGTTGATCGATGGATGGTCGAACTGCTTCCATCCTTTGTGTTTATCCTCCGGTCCGCACTCTGTGGACCAGAGTTCTATGATGGGTGGTCAGTTACACCCGTTTGATGTTTATACTTCGGCCCGCACCCTGGGAACCAGAGTTGATCGATGGACGGTCGAACCGTGTCCATCTTTTTGTGTTTATACTCTGGTCCATGCTCTAGGGACTAGATTTTTATGATGGGTGGTCAGTCACACCCGTTTGATATTTATACTCCGGTCCGTACTCTAGGAACCAGAGTTGATCGATGGACGGTCGAACTGCATCCATCTTTTTGTGTTTATTCTCCAGTCCACACTCTGAGGACTAGAGTTCTATGATGGATGGTCAGTCATACCCGTTCGATGTTTATACTCTGGTCCGCACTCTGGAACCAGAGTTGGTCAATGAACGGTCGCACCACATCCATCTTTTTGGTGTTTATACTCCAGTTTGCACTCCCAGGGCCAGAGTTTTATAATGGGTGGTCAATCACACACATTTGATGTTTATACTCCAATATGTGCTCTGGGGACCAGAGTTGGTTGATGGACGGTTGAACCGAGTCCAATTTGCTTCGTACTCCTCCCGGCAGGTCAAGAGAGAGAGTGGTTAGGTGGACAGTCAAGTCACATCCACCTCATGTTTCAATCATGTCCTCGTGTTGAGGGCAACGGTTGATGAGTAGACGGTCAATCATTCCTACTTTAAGTCGAGCTTCTAGACTATTTCCTATTTCCAGGGTAGGAGTTAATGTATGGACGATCAAATCGCATCCACTTTAGTTGGACCTCGGTCGTGCTGAGCTTCGGGAGAGGCATAAGTATTTTGGCGAACTTCAAGTATGAGCTGGAAGTGGATGGTCGGGTTGCATCCACTACAAGTGTTTCTCCGGTCTTCAAGTCAAGCGTTGAGGTTGATGAGTGGATGGTTCGTCGTGTCCACTTTGTATTAGATTTTGACCTTGTCGGGCTCTGAATAAGGCATAGATGTTCTATAAAAATTGAAGCACGGAGTAGGAAGTGGATGGTTGATTCACACATACTTTCCATATCGAGTCTTTGCCCCAAGTTAGGGGCATTTGGTAGCTGATGAGTGACTAAATCATGCTCGTCTTGTGATGCTTCGAAGGTCCGATCATAGTCCATGGAGGTTGGTTGGTGCCCAACTCTAGGTACTTAGTTACCTGCATCGTATGCAAGTAGTTAATTCAAGTTGGTCATAATTCACAACATAATTGAAATTGAAATAAAATAATTCAAAGAAGATCGGAATAAATCTCATTGTTAAGTGAAGCAGCGTCGTGTGCTCGCTATTCCACTTTGCCCCTAGCTCTTTTTAGCAGGATGTCGACCGTTAGCGGTCCAATTGATAATCAAAGTTCTTTATTGATAGGCATTGAATGTTCCCTTCCCGCCATTCTATGGGGCTTGCATATATTGTTGAAACTTTCCTTTTCGGATCCGCTTTCCGATCACTTCTCGAAGGTGTCTACAATCACTAGTGTTATGACCGTGTGTATCTTGAAATATACAACATTTCCCGGACATCTTCTAGGTTTCAATGGACTCTCTCGAGGCTGGTTTCCAGTATTTCTCTAAGTCATAAGTCTCAAAGTATATGTTTTCAGTTGAATCATTCAAAGGAGTATATGAGTCGAATTTTGGGATTTTGGGTCGTCTCCTTGAATCTGAGTCCTCATCTAAGGCCTTAATGTTGCCCTTGCTCTAAATTTCTTCAGCCAATGGGCCTGCATCGTTCTTTCTCCTACTATGCTCTACCTCCTCCTTGCTAAGATTTGGTTCACTTTGTAATAGAAACGATCCAAGGTCGATGGAGGCTCTCTAGCTTACCAGTCACCAAAGTCTGTCTTGGGGTCGATTACCTTATCAATGCCTCCAGCGTGATATTCTCGCTTGGATTGCTCACTTTAGTGATGATGACGTTGAATCTCTGCTAAAAGTCTTTGATCGGCTCGCCCAGTGCTTGGGATAAGTTGGATAATGACATCACATCCTTGGGGCAAGTCGCATGCATTCTGAATTGCTCATTGAACTCCCTAGCCAGTTGATTAAACGAGGAGATGGACCTGGGTGGTAATAGTGTAAATCACACGATCGATCGCTACTTCCTTGAGGAATATAAGAAAGAATCAGCATTTAATTGCATTTGTCACTCTAGCGGAATCCATCTGCCTCTCATTTTTCGTGAGATGCTCTTGGGGGTCCGTGTTTCCAGAATACGCCAACATGGTTGGCATATTGAATCTCTTGGGATATTCTGCATATCGAATGGCTTCAGCGAATGGGCTTCGACTGGGGGAAATGCTCTAGTCATCGTTAGTCCGGTCCGTTTTCAACTTACGGTTGTTTGTAATGCTTGTGAATGTTGTATGCATGATTGTCCAACGTGTGACGGATTGGTGATAATTTACTAGAAGTCTGACCCGAGAAAATTTGCTATTTGCTTGGAGTCAGCCCCTGGTTCGCTAGGAGTCATATTAATGTTTGCTTGGAGAAAATCTTAGTTTTACCCGAGTTTGACCTTGGGCCAGAACTTCCTGCGTTTGCTTTGAGTCAAATGGGTGACTACTTCAGGTTTGACTTTGATGATGGATTGCTATACTTTGAGATGGCATAATAAGCGGTGTAGGGCGGTCGTCACACAAGCCATCGTATCATAGTTGGTAAGTCATGCGTTTGGAAGCTGGTCAGTTGATAGCAGTCGTAATCTATCCTAGAAGCCTGATCCAGTAACCGATCCCAGTTCATGTCATATCATCTTGGTTCTCCAGCCTTTGGGTGTACTGTTTGAGTAGCAATTCCTTGTCCATTCCTTAGCTGCAATTCAATAGCTGTCGCTTGACCCCTATTTCCCGGTCAGTCATGAGATGTATGGAAAGTAGATAAAACGCATTGTCTTTAAGTGGAGTTCCGAATCCAGAATGCGGGGGCACTATGCTGTGGAATAGGTTCGGGCGCATGGCATCCGAATAAAAATTAGAGCTATTTTTTTAAAACATGGATCGCACCCGATCCATATAGGGACCGACTAAATTTCCATGGTGAGGGATCAGTGGTATAGGGATCGATTATAGTTGAGTTTGGTGCAGGGATCGGTTGAACAAGGGTTCGGTTCTGGACAAATGTGACATAGGGATCGGCAGTGGATAGACCGATCATATGAGGGATCGGTAATATGGAGGAATCAGTCATATGGAGCGATCGGTCATATGAGGGACCAGTAACATGGAGGGATCGGTAGTGAATGTTTTATGAGAGGGATCAGTGGTATAGGGATCAGTTGAATTGCCTTAGTGAGGGATCGATCATTTTTGCTAAGGGATTGGTATATACACCTTAAAGAGGGATCGGTATATATACCTATAGAGGGATCGGTATACATACCATACAGAGGGATCGGTATATATACCTTAAAGAGGGATCGGTATATATACCTTGCAAAGGGATCGGTATATATGCTTTATAGAGGGATCAATATATATACTTTAAAAAGGGATCGACCATTTTGGCTTCGAGAGAGGGATCAACCATTTTGGCCTTGAGAGAGGGATCAGCCATTTTGGCAAACTTGAGTGCAAACTTCAGCATTTGATCCCAAGAACTTGCATACATGAGTGAATCTGATCCCTTCCAAATGGACATGAACACATGACAACTCCAAACAAGAATGCTAGCATAATCAAATCCTCCAAAAACACGAGAAGTGGACTTAGTTCCTCTAACCATGGCTATCAGCTTCCTTTAGATTTCCTTCAAATTTGAGTAGAATAGGAAGTTTATCGGCTAATAAATGGATCTATCTCGGTAATATGGGAATCCACAAGTAGATGATGAGATCCAATCAAGCTGAGTATTCGATTCTTAGTGAAAGCACCAAAATGTTGATGCCAAAAATGGGAATCAACATCCAATAGAATCTAGTAGAGATTAAATAAAGAATGAAAGTAAAACATAGCAAAAATCTAAATGAACACATAAATTTTTATAGTGGTTCGGCAATCTTGGAATACGTCCACTTTATATTTCTATTGATCTTCCACTTGATTATGATTACAAGAAAGTTTGGATCAGCTAGGATCCATTAGTAAAAAAGTGAAGAATAAAAATGCAAAGCCTCGGTAGAGAAAGAAGGATCCCTTTTTTGATGTCATGCTTGCTGTATTTATAGGGGAAGACGTGCATGGATCAAACTTAAATTTCGGCAGAAGGTTCGAAAGACCAAGACAAGGCCACCCAAAAATTTTCAGGCCCATTAGGGCCCACAATAAGGATCGATACTGATCCCTATTAGTGTGTCCAAATGGGCTACAATCCCTTTGAGGGGTGCCCCATGATGTTAGCTACTTGCTCTCTAAATTTTGTGCAATTTTGACGTACAGTTTGTGAGATATTGTATTTTCCGTAAAGTAGTGTTGCTTGAATTCTAATTTCTACAGATCCCTCGAAAGGGAGTTATGCCAATCCCTCCAACTTCCTCCAATTGGAATGATATCCCTAGGGGGTGTTCCACATGTTTTAGTAAGCCTGTACTCTAAGTTTTATGTTGATAGCATGTGTAGATTTTGATTTATTGACCGATCATCGTTGTAAAATTGAGTGGTGGAATCGATACGATACAATCCATAGTATTGAATACAGATCATACATGATCCATCTTCGGGGAGTAGTGAGTTTTCATGCTTCTACTTCATATTATCATCTATGCTTGATTTTTGGACTCCACAATCATTGCTTTGAATTACTAGCCTTGATGACAGTCGAGTCTAACTTGTCTAGTCAGTTCGGATATAGCCGGGTTAAAATGCCAGAAAACAATAGATATGTCTTTGTAATTGTAGATGATTTCTCTTGATTTACATGGATAATTTTCTTAAGACTTAAAAGTGAAGCTTTTGAAATGTTTAAAAATTTTACTAACAGAATTCAAAATCAAATGTCAACTAAAATTAAAATGATTAGGAGCGATCATGGAGGATAGTTCGAAAATGATAATTTTGAAATCTTTTGTAATAAGAAAGGAATTGCACATAACTTTACATTTCCAAGAATACCACAACAAAATGGAGTAGTAGAACATAAAAATAGAACTATGCAAGAATGTGATAGAACAATGTTAAATGATTGCGAATTGCCTAAAAGCCAAAAGAATCTTATTTCAGAGTTTTTGGTAGTAAATGTTTTATATTAAACACAAAAGAAAATTTAAATAAATATGATGCTAAATCAGATAAAGGAATTTTTATTGCTTATTCTAATAGAAGTAAAGCTTATAGAGTTTTCAACACTAGAACTAACACCATTTAAGAGATATTGCATATTTATTTGATGAGAATTTTAAAATCAATAATTCCAGTTTTGATGGAGAAGAAAATATTAATAAAATTAATGAATTACAAATAATGAAATCACTAATGATGAAAATAATAATAGCTCTAAAAATTTACATACAAATAAACGAAAACAATATTTGAAAGATCACCCTATAGAAAATATTTTAGAAATATAGAATCTGTTGTAAAAACAAGAAATCTATTAAATAAAACGAGTAATGTTGCTTTTATCTCAATTGTTGAACCTAAAAATCCAAAATAAGCATCACTAGATGATTCATGGATTCTTGCTATACAAGAGGAACTGAATCAATTTACCAGAAATGATGTTTAGGAATTAGTCCTATGACCTAAAAGTAAGTCTGTAATAGGAACTATATAGGCTTATAGAAATAAAATAAATGAACAAGCATAAGTCATTAGAAATAAAGCACGATTAGTTGCTAAAGGTTATAGTCAGGATGAAGGTATAGATTTTGATGAAACCTTTGCTGATGTAGCTAGATTGGAAGCTATTAGAATTTTGCTCGCTTTCGCAAATCATAGTTACTTAAATCATTTCAAATAGATGTCAAAAATGCTATTTTAAATGGATTTATTAAAGAAGATGTTTATGTTGAGCAAAGCCCACTTTTTGAAGATGAAAAACTTTATAATCACATTTATAAATTAAAGAAAGCTTTATATGGTCTAAAACAAGCTCCTAGAGCATATGATAGACTTTAATCCTATTTATTATAATCTAATTTTGAAATAGGAAAAGTAGATAGTACTTTGTTTATTAGAAGACATAATAATGATATTTAATTTATACAAATATACGTAGATGAAATTACTGGACAAACAAATGAATAGTTAAATAAAGAATTTTCAGATAAAATGACTAAGGAATTTGAAATGAGTCATATGGGAGAACTAACATTCTTTTTAGGATTACAAACAAGACAATTAAATAATGGAATTTTTATTAGTCAAGAATAATATGCTAAAGATTTAGTTAAGAAATTTGGTATGTCAAATGCTAGTGGAAAGCCAACTCCCATTGCAACAAATGAGAAATTAAATAAAGAAGAAAACTTAAAAGATGTAAAAAAAATTATATAGAGGTATGACATGGTCATTACTCTATATAACTGCTAGTAAGCCAGATATAATGGATAGTGTATGTCTATGTGCAAGATATTAATCTCAACCTAAGGAAACTCACCTAAAATCAGTAAAAAAGAATATTAAGATATGTAAACAACACACTAGACTATGGACTCTTTTATCCAAAAGAAGATTCTTTCAATTTAATTTCATACAGTGATGCTGACTATGCTGGATGGAAATCAGACCGAAAAGGTACAAGTGGAACTTGTCACTTTTTAGGACTCTCTTATTTCCTAGTTTACAAAAAGCAAAACTCTTTGTCTCTGTCTATAACAGAAGAAGAATAGATTTCAGCTGCATTAGCCTATTCACGGGTTATTTATATGCAACAAACTTTAAAAATTTTGGTTTAAATTTTACTAAATCGCCAATATACTTGGTAACACTAGTGCAATAAATCTATCTAAAAATCCAACACATCATGCTAGATACAAACACATAGATACAAGGCATCATTGTTTGAGAGATAACGTAAATAAAGAAGTAATTTCACTCGAATTTATAAATACTGAAAACCAAACAACCGATATTTTAGCAAAACCATTAACTCAAATGTAAGGACCCGGAAATTTTAACGATTTAAATAACATAATTAACTAATTTTTTCATGAAAATAAACAATATTTTTTTTCCAATTAAAATTTGATATTTGGAATACGTCCATTTAAACGTAGTAAGTGTCAGATTTTCATCAGAAAATATGTAAGTTTATTTGATTGTAAAATTTCAATTTAAAATTTAAACATCAGTTTAAAAATTTGTTGGAAATTCAATTATTTTGAAATCTGAATATTTTATATTAGAAAAATGTATATCATTTTCTGAGTAAGATGTCATAATTCATTTCGCCAAATTTGGACTTCTCTAAATCCGTTTATATTATTTTCAGCGTTTTAGGAGCATTTTGGCAACGAATATCGAGTTTTGATAGGGAGGGTCGTGTCACTCATATTTGTGTACCATTCTGTTTGACTCATCGTGCTGATCTCCGCAGTATATTCATTTGTGCATTTCGGCGTCCGGTACGTGGCGAAATCTGCAAAACGGTTAGCCGTATTGGTTCCCGTTTGAGCTTTTTGGGTTTCCCCATAGCCATTCATCTATCTACCAGTTGAAAATAAACAGCCACTTGCTTTTATTATTCCAGAATTCGTGCCTGACCTTTTGCCACTCCCCTAGTGTTATTTATATAATTATTGGTTCGTTTCTCTCCTCTCCTTCTTCTTTTCTTCTTTTTTCTGTGCTCTTCTAATAAAAATAATATAGAGCATTCGCATTTTGCATTGAGAAACCCAGAAACTCGCCATTCCCTTCCACCTTTTCCATCTCCCACCTCCGCCTTGTTCTCAGCTCATCCAACCTCCGCCCCCTATAGCAAACGACAAGCCCTCCAACACCAAACGCACTCCGCCATCAACTCCTCGCCTTCTCCTCCATTTGCCGACCCTCGCCACACTAACAGCCTCTCATCCACTCTTTGCCAACCTCTACCAGTCGAGCATCACCACCACACAACCCTTGACCCGCCACCTACTCAAAACCCGAACCCATAGCCTGGACCCACTCTCTCTCTGTGCCCACTGCCTCGACTTGCCTCTGCCACACAAGCTTAATAGCTAGCACCCCTCCGCAACCCACATCCAGGCCTTATTCCCCTCGCCTTCCCACCCACTTCACCCTTGCCGCCACTGCAATAGCCCACCACCATAGCCACCCACCACCTTCCTCCCCTGATACTGACCACGCGACCACAACCTTGCACCGTGATAGCCACCTCCCTTCGACCTCCACTCCCTGCTATCAAACCCTCTTGCCATCCTCCTTTTCCACTCCCAACCCAGTCAGCCCGCATCGGCAGCCCGAAACCTTCTTTACATCAACCTTTTCCACCTGACAACACGGTGCGGCCTGCCCCTCAAGCCCATAACCCGACCACAACTCTCCACCAACAGCACACCATGTTTGGCGACGGAATTTCTATCGGATTAGAAAACCGTCGAAAAATTTCAAATTAAAAATAACTGCAAGCGCACGGTGTACGATTGTAGCACATATGCGAGTACGGGTCGATCCGTAGGGAATTGTTAGGGTTTAAAAATCTATTCAATCAAATTAGACCAAATGGAGGAGAAATTGTTAACTACAAAAAAAAGAATCTAAGCTAGAATTAAAATGTGAATTAAAAACTATTAAACTAGAGAACAATTTAGAGGCAAATCCACTCTCATATTTTTGTAAATCAACAAACAAATAATTTATGATCTCTAACTTTGATATTAAGTGAAATAATCATTGCATTTATCATAAATATGGTTTGTTTATGTTATTAATTAACATAACTCAAACCATCAAACTATAATACAACAATTATAACACTTATAATTCTCATGAAAATGAAGCCAAAGCAAAAGCTATTTTAAGTATGATCTATTTACTATTGTGACTAGTAATATAGATTATCAAATTTCATTTTTACTTTTATTTCAGAATCAAAAATGGATTAGCAAATGATGATGCAAATTGTGTTTATGTTGAATAAGAATAGCTCATTTGCAAAAGCAACATAAGCTATCAAACCCACTTGTATAAACTTGCATCAAAATTCACTCTCATGAAGCATAAACAAAAACACCATAAATCAAAAAAAAATGTTGAAATTACATAATATTTGAGAGCTTCATTACCCCTAAATTGAAGGGGTTTAGCTACTCATTTGTGTTATCAGATCAACACATGTAAGTTTCAACATAAAAAGGAAAAAGAAATAAAACTAAGCAAAGAAAGCAAGAGAAATTAGCTACTAACTACTTGCATAAATGTAGATCTAAGCTATGAACATGAAATAAAAGAAAGCATAGAGATAAACATCAACATAAAAGCAAGGAAAAGCATGTAGAAAAGAGAGGAGAAAGAGGCTTGGAATCCATTTTTATTTCACTTTGATTTTTTGTTTACAACTTGCTAATTTCCTAAGCAAATATAAAAGAGTGTAGAAGATATGTTCATGTACATAAGAGGGCTATTTATACACGCATAAAACCCCAATTCTATTTTTAGGGTGCTTCCTAAAATGCCCTTTAGGAAGTGTGGCCACCAAGTAACCATTAGCCACTAATTAATCCATCATTAAAAGTGCATTAAGCTTTAACCTCCACTTAGTTGTTCATTAGCTTCTAATTGTAGCTTTAGGCAAGTGGGTAGGGTCCTCCATGATCTTGAATTTGAATTATTTCCTCTTCATTCCTTTGTATTTCCTTGTGCATGCATATATCATCATGAATCCCACTTCCATATGCATCAAAATATCCTATAAAAATCATAAAAATTGTCAAAGTAAAAAATTCTTAAATTGACACATGCACAAAAATGACCATTTTGCCCCTAAATGAAGATGAAAATATGATGGTTTGAAAATAATTGAATTTTGGTTTTAACATGTAAAAATGCCCAAATATGATGTTTATTTAAATAAAAAGAGATAAAATATGGATGTAAATATATGCACATTTACGTGCACATCACACCACCCCACCGTTGTGCCCACTCCCTCGCCACCACAGTCAGCCTACTGCCACGCGACAGCCTGTGTTTGTTCGAACCCTTCATCTATTGTACCCTTGCGTCCTCCGCTTAGCCATAGCACGCCACCTAAACTCCATCCATTCGCCTTGTTCCCACTCGAACACCCTCTGGCCTTCCACTCGAACACACTCCTCCGAGCAGCCAACCTCCACTTTGCTCCTCCTCTAGCCGAAGTCTCTTTGCTCTTCTCGTCTTATATAAAAAAAGGTATATGTATATTGTATATATATATATATATATTGTTCCATCAATCTCAAGCTATTGATTTGTTTTCATCGATTCTAGTTAGCTCGCTTTGCCTTGCCGCTATCGAATTTGTCGCGGTAGCGTTTTGCTTTCCTTCACCGCGTGTCCGTAGCCATGTAGGCATCGTTCTTATTTCCATTGTTTTCTCTAGCCTCGAAAGGTTAGCGATCACTCACGATTAACATTCTTATATTTAGTAAATTTAATTCACATGAAATGATTATTGAAATATGTTGTTAAATTAGAATTGGTTAGAAATTTAATTGTTAAGTATGATACGTTATTATTTGCAATTGTTTTCCTACATTAATTGACATATGACACCATAACCTGTTGTATATATTATATTTAAATTGTTAATTATGATATATGCTTGCTATTAATATGTATGTCATTTTAAATTATTATGCTATTGTTCTCATACTGCAAGTTCCCTGTTAGTTTAGGAAATCCCTATGGGTTGAAATGATATGTACCCGAACGATATTATAGATTAGGGAAAATCGTTATGGGTTGAAATGATAAATCCTAGCAATTTTATTGATTTTGAAATTTTGGGATTGCGGATTGAAATGATATATACCCGTAAATATTAAATTATTGAGGATTGAAATTATAAATATCTGTATCACTTGACCATAGGTTAGAAAACTATATACGGACACCATTTGTCAATTTTTAAATGATTTCCAAATTATTAAGAAAAGACAAATATATGTGTTTTGATTTTTAAATATAACATAAAGATTTTATTTTATTTTAATTTGTGTGTAAATTTAGATTTTAAATTATATATTTGGAATTTTAAATTTATAAGTTAAGGTTTGAAAATATAAATTCTAAGATTTTACTTATAATTTTATTATTTTTAAATATATAAAATAAGATTTAATATAAAATAAATTTAATAATAAGATTTAATTTAATAAAATTTAATATAATAAAATTTAATTTAATTAATATATATAATATGTTTAAAATATTTATTTAAATTTATATTAATATTTTGGAAGTAAATTTTGTAATAACTTTAATAAACTAAGGTTGGAAAGATAAATTGAAATTGACTTGAAATTTAATTTGTTTAAGAATTGTTTTTAATAAAAATTGATTTGAAACTTATTAATTTTGAGATTTTAAAGATATGATTTTTATAACTTGATAATTAGATTTTGATTAAAGGTGATGAAATGGATATTTTCAATTTAAATAAAATTGAAATTGAAATTGAATATTGATTTAAATTTTTAATTTGAGATTTTATTTGGATGTTATTAAAAATGATTAAGTGAATATTTTCAAATATAAATAAAATTAAAGTTGAATTTTTGAAATATAAATGAAATTTATCAAATGGAGTTATTGTAAATGTTTGAATATTTAAACTTTGAAACCCATTGAATTGGAAGTGGTTTAAATTTGTAGTTCAAACCTGGATTTGAAATCAATATAAATTAAAATGGTTTTAATGAGAATTTGAATTGAACCTTTAATCTTTTTAATCGAAATTGTTAAACCGAGATTAATTTAAATTGAATTTTGGAAATAAATTTGATTTGAATTGATTTGTGAAATTGGAAGAAACAATTCTAATTTAAAGCTATTTTCGATGTAAACTCCATTTAATATATAAACTATTTTTAATATATAAACTATTTTAATCTATAACCTTATTGTAAATATAAACAATTTTTAATGTATAACTATTCCAATATAAACTACTTTCAATATTCAAACTATTTAAGTTAGAACGGTTATGATTTAGCTTTAATGGATGTAAATGTGATACTTTGATATGATGGTTTAACCTATTTTGTGGTTATGATTTTGGAAATGAATATGATTTAAAGTGAATAATGATTTCGGAAGTGAATATGATTTCGAAAGTGAATATAATTTCGAAAGTGATATGATTTTGAAATGAATATGATATTTTGATATGAAGTATGAACTGTTTGAAATGAAAATGACCACAGTGTGAAATAAGCGTTTGGTTGTTAAAGAGACTAGGATCGGATATTGTCATACTCTCTGCCAATAGCGGAAACCAATTTAACAACTGTGTACATGGTGGAGAATCCAGAATGAAGTATGATGGTTTGGTGAACGTCTATATAAGGTATAAAAGAAGCCCTGACCCACGCGGGTCAGCTTGATATGGCTAAAACAGGAGCCATGCCGGGCCAAGTGAGGTTGCTCCTCCGATCGAGCATGCTTCTTCGAACCATATCTTTTACTTTGTGATTTGATTAGGTGCACCTTTGATTACGGGAGTGTGTCTCGAGGTGGGCGTAGTAGCTGCTATCCGTTACCACCAGTCTGGATCCGCAAAATAGTAGTATCCTACCCTGGGCACTGTCTTGCGTGCCTTGTCATATGCCTTATCGCACCCATTACGAGTTTGGTTTGTGTCGTACACTACAGAGTGCCCTTTGATAGCCCTCTAGTTTATGGAGAAATTACAGTACTGTATAGACTACAACATTTGTATAAAATGTGTTAAGGGGGATATGGGTAACACCTTAACGCTATTTTAATATTTTACTTTACTATAGACATTATCTATGTAGCATATTGTACTATGTATGTAGATAGTTTAACGGATCCTTAAAGGATGGGAATCCCAATATCCTTTAAGTTATATTGCATTTCACTTGGACATTTCACTTGAGTTGATTTACTTGCATAAGAATGTTAATCCTGACTCGGATGTTTTGTGTTTTGCTTTATGATTGGGTCAGCCTGAGTGTCACAGCATTTGAGACTCACCTTTGAAGCTTGGAGCTTTGCTTGGAGATCTATCTTTATCTGTTCAGCTTTTCAGTTATTTCCAGTTGTTTATGTTCAGGCTTGTCATTTGCTTTTTGTTTGCGCCAAAAATGGTCACAAACCCCAAGTGTTGTGAAAGCACTAGTGTATGAATATAAGTCAGCAATACTCAAACACAAATATCAAATCTAAGTAAACAACAAACAGCAATCCCAGGAATAATGAACAGTGACACACGATTTATAGTGGTTCGGCTATCTCCGGCCTACGTCCACTCCAAGGTTTTTATGGTTTTATTGCTTGATGTTTGAAGATTACAATTTCCTACTGCGTAGTACAACAGACTTTATGATTATAATCTGAATCTAAGGCAGCAATGGTGATCTGGAGTAAATCTAGCAGAGTCTGGGCGCTCTTTCGTTCTCCAAATTATCCGACCCCTTTTCTGAATGATCCAGGGGTCTATTTATAGGTGTAGGAGGCTGATATTTTGCCTAAACTTAGGGAGACCACTTCTGACACGTGAGTGGGCCCCCACGCCCGTGTCCAGAAATTCTGGGCCCGCTTCGGGATCGATTCGAACTCCATTCGAATTGATCAAGAATTCATCCAATGAAGCTGAAATTTGGTGTGAACATCCTTCAACATGTGTGCAAGCTTCTGTGAAAATTTCATAGCATTTGGACTTGTAAATCTCGAGTTATAATCGATTCAAGTTGTGGTTTTTCGTGAAGGCTGTTGCGTTCGAATCCATTGGTTCGAATCCACTTCCTTCGACTCGATCGGTCACGTGCGCATCGATGACGTGTCGTGAAATCCCAGGGCTGATCCACCTTTTTTGCCGTGTTGAACGCTTCTTTCCTGGATACGCGCTTCGCATCCATACCTCGTGTCCAGTTCACATCCGTGATTCGAACCCATTACTTCGTATCCATCTCCTTTGACTCGATCAAGTTATGTGCACGTTTCCCTGACTTGTGCATACTTCCAATTCGTATCCATTGATCTTATTCGTATCGATCCTAGGGGCATGCTTCGAATCGCTCTCGTCGAATCGATCGATTCGAACATACCCAAACCCGATGGATTCGAACTCTCCTTGACCTCATCGATTCGAAGCATTATACTTTGTCTCGATTGATTCGAACATGTTGTCCCAGAGCAAACGACTGACTCCATCTTCCTCGATACGAACCATATCGACACGAAGTGTGGTGAGCTTCAATCGATTCGAACCTTCATCGATTCGAACCAACATCCATCGATTCGAAGTACATCGATTCGAACCGTGCTTTGTGTATTTTAATCCACTCATATCTTGTGTGTACGAACTCCGATCGTCCTGAAAATTGAAACATAGCCTCTCCTAACCTTGATTGTCATTCCCAATCAATTTTGCCTTGATCGGAGCTCGGCCAAATTTTGACGACATTGATCACAACCTTGTCTCTAATCGACTTCCAATCCTGATACCCATCCTTTCTTGTCAATTTGTTTGGTATTCCGGCTTTGACCAAAAAGCGGGATAACATTTGCCCCCCAAAACATGCCTTGTGATAAGAAGGCGTGTTTTGAATAATTACGTATCCGATATCCAAAGTCCATAGCCACATCATCCAAGTGCATCATCCTTGACTGCTCGGAGTCGATGCCCAACTCCAAACCCAATAACCAAAGCCTTAGCCAAATCGATATCCGTTTGAACCCGACGACCGAATCCTAATCCATCCTTATCCAATAGCCAATAACCAAATCCAGGACCTCTCCGGGTCGATATCCAAATCCATAACCTCTCTGGGCTCTTGCCAAGCGCAATCCACACCTGACGACCGTGGTCCAGTGTCCCTGGACGTTAAGCTAACCACTCCGGGTTCTTGCCAAGCGCAATCCACACCTGACGACCGTGGTCCAGTGTCCCTGGACGTTAAGCTAACCTCTTCGGGTTCTTGCCAAGCGCAATCCACACCTAACGACCGTGGCCCAGTGTCCCTGGGCGTAAGTAATGCCGTGGCTTAAGTCCTAAGCCGAATCCTGGTCACTACGGACCCTTGTTGAGCATAGTCCATACTCAACGACCTGAAACAATAATTGATAATAGGGGGCCTAAGTCCAAGGCCGAATCCTGGTCACTCCGGACCCTTGCCGAGCATAGTCCATACTCGACGACCTGAATGAGTCACTTTACCGCGTTCGGGCAGAACGACTCACCCCTTGCCAGGCATAATCCATACCTGACGATCGTTTATCAAAAACCAAAAAGAATCCAATCAAGATCCAATCCAAAATCCGAATCAAATCGGAAAACCAGAAATCCATATCAAAAATCGAAACCATCATCCAAAACGGAGAACAATCATCGGAATGAATGCCAAAACCAGAAAAACAAGCAAAATCAGGAGTTCAATCCAAACTCCAAAAACAAAACCAGAAAACTAAGTGTCCAATCCAAAAACAAAAGACAGATTTCGCAAACCATGGCTTTGCGGTTTATCATCACTCAGAGCATGCCTAGGGGCTATCTCCGTCCCCATACATGTGTAAATGACTCGGTTGCTCGCCAATGGTTTGTTACTTATTTCATATTATCCTGATCAATTGATGACCAATCGACCATTATTCCTGTGCCTCATATCCTCATGGTTTGAGGTAGATGGTGGTTGCTCCTGCTCCACCGCTGCATTCCGAGCCCTAACATACTGCCTCAACTGTCCATTCCTCACATGCTCCTCAATTATGTCCTTTAGGTGCCTCCAGCTACTGGTATCATTCCCATCCAAATCGTGGAAGAGACAATGCTTTCCTGATGCCCTCTCCCGCTCGGATGGTTTTCTCCTAGCCGGCCTCCGGTAAGGAAGGCGATTCCGAGTTTCCATGTATATCCGTTCTAGTGTCTCATTTAATTCTGTGTATGTGGAAAACCTTGGATCCTTCCATCGCTTCCTAGCTTTTTCAGAGTTTTTGTCCAGCTTCCTTTTTCCTTTATCTTTATCCGAGCTTCCGTCGGATGGTCCTCCACCCTCGGTCACATTCACCTCCTTTAGCTTTAAATCCATACATGCGTCTTCTTGCCGAAGAAATCTTTCAGCTTCGTGAAAGAATTCCCCGAGATCCAGTGGTGGGTCTCGTACTAAAGATACCTTAAAATCTGAATCCTCTCTGACTCCCGACACTGCCACCATCAAAACTATCGATGGATCCGGCCGATCGACCGAAGAAACTACCGCATTAAATCGAGTTAAAAATGCTCTAAGCGATTCATCCGTTCTTTGCTTTACCGATGTTAACGTCATCACGTTCTTAGGTCTTTTGATATGAACCCGAAACTATCCCAAAAACCTGTCCACCAATTCCCTCCAATTCCTGATAGATCCTTCCTCCAGCTGCCTAAACCACATTGCCGCTAGGTCTGTCAAGTATAAAGGGAAACATCTGGGCATCACTTCCTCCGATGCCCCCAGCACTTCCATGTGTCTAGTGTATCTCATCAAGTGATCAGTCGGGTCAGCCTTTCCATTATATACTTCCACGCTAGGTAACTTGAACTTAGGTGGATTCTGATCCATCCTGATTTCCCGAGCGAACGGACTCCTGTTCACTCCTTCCAAGTCTCTATTGGTCGAACCTCCACGCATAGTCTTCCTAATGATTTCCATTAACCCAGCATTGTCCGTCAGAGGTTGCCCCCCATGCTCTCGAGGGAATTCCGGCACATATTCTTCGTGTGGCTCATTAGCAGCAACGTTTGCCCTAGCCTGTTGAACTCCTTCCAAAGGTCCTCCTGCATTGGATCCCGCGGGCCTGCCCCCAAGTCCTTGTTGATTGCCTTCCGGTTCTGTATTCTATCCTCCATTGGGTTTCGCAACCCTAGTTCCTTGTTCCACATTTGCAGTCGCTATAGCTGGTCCAAGGTTCTATGTTCCTGCAGCTCTCATCTGCTCGAAGAAAGTCTGCATCATATCCTGTTGACTCTTCAGCAACCTCTCATGCAATGAATTTGCCATAGCTTCCATTTCATCTTTGGTAATGTAAATCGGAGCTTGTCGTTATCCAGCTCCGGAGGATGCCTCTTGACTTCCTCCTTGTTGGCTTCTCTCAGCTCTTTGTCTTCTACTTGTTTGTCGAGTCATTGTAGAGTCAATCTGAATCCTTCAAACTTTCGAATCTAAACTTTGAATCTGGTGTAGCGGGTGCTAGTTCTTCTCAGTGAAAGCACCAAAGTGTTTGCGCCAAAAATGATCACAAACCCCAAGTGTTGTGAAAGCACCAGTGTATGAATATAAGTCAGCAATACTCAAACACAAATATCAAATCTAAGTAAACAACAAACAGCAATCCCAGGAATAATGAACAGTGACACACGATTTATAGTGGTTCGGCTATCTCCGGCCTACGTCCACTCCAAGGTTTTTATGGTTTTTTTGCTTGATGTTTGAAGATTACAATTTCCTACTGCGTAGTACAACAGACTTTATGATTATAATCTGAATCTAAGGCAGCAATGGTGATCTGGAGTAAATCTGGCAGAGTCTGGGCGCTCTTTCGTTCTCCAAATTATCCGACCCCTTTTCTGAATGATCTGGGGGTCTATTTATAGGTGTAGGAGGCTGATATTTTTCCTAAACTTAGGGAGACCACTTCTGGCACGTGAGTGGGCCCCCACGCCCGTGTCCAGAAATTCTGGGCCCACTTCGGGATCGATTCGAACTCCATTCGAATCGATCAAGAATTCATCCAATGAAGCTGAAATTTGGTGTGAACATCCTTCAACATGTGTGCAAGCTTCTGTGAAAATTTCATAGCATTTGGACTTGTAAATCTCGAGTTATAATCGATTCAAGTTGTGGTTTTTCGTGAAGGCTGTTGCGTTCGAATCCATTGGTTCGAATCCACTTCCTTCGAATCGATCGGTCACGTGCGCATCGATGACATGTTGCGAAATCCCAGGGCTGATCCACCTTTTTTGCCGTGTTGAACGCTTCTTTCCTGGATACGCGCTTCGCATCCATACCTCGTGTCCAGTTCACATCCGTGATTCGAACCCATTACTTCGTATCCGTCTCCTTTGACTCGATCAAGTTATGTGTGCGTTTCCCTGACTTGTGCATACTTCCAATTCATATCCATTGATCTTATTCGTATCGATCCTAGGGGCATGCTTCAAATCGCTCTCGTCGAATCGATCGATTCGAACATACCCTAACCCGATGGATTCGAACTCTCCTTGACCTCATCGATTCGAAGCATTATACTTTGTCTCGATTGATTCGAACATGTTGTCCCAGAGCAAACGACTGACTCCATCTTCCTCGATACGAACCATATCGACACGAAGTGTGGTGAGCTTCAATCGATTCGAACCTTCATCGATTCGAACCAGCATCCATCGATTCGAAGTACATCGATTCGAACCGTGCTTTGTGTATTTTAATCCACTCATATCTTGTGTGTACGAACTCCGATCGTCCTGAAAATTGAAACATAGCCTCTCCTAACCTTGATTGTCATTCCCAATCAATTTTGCCTTGATCGGAGCTTGGCCAAATTTTGACGACATCGATCACCACCTTGTCTCTAATCGACTTCCAATCCTGATACCCATCCTTTCTTGTCAATTTGTTTGGTATTCCGGCTTTGACCAAAAAGCGGGATAACACTTTTGTATTGAGACTTCTATGTATTGGATTTATATTGTATTTTGATTTAGACTCTGATGTTGTAGTAGCTTTATGAACTACCATTTATCTATTCCGCTGCTTAATGTTGTATTACTCTGTGTTTGTGATTCTGTGATTGATTTATATACTGTATATGCTAAGTTTTTCCAATATAAAAATTAACAATCTGTTGGTTTGAGCAATTCAAGTCTGACATGTGTGGATTATTGTCGATTTGAATGGTTCGAAATGGCAATCCACCACCTTCCTCCCCTAATACTGACCACGCGACTACAGCCTTGCACCGCGACAGCCACCTCCCTTCAACGTCCACTCCCTGCTATCAAACCCTCCTGCCATCGTCCTTTGCCACTTGCAACCCAGTTTGCCCGCATCGCCAGCCCGTACCCTTTCTCACACCAGCCTTCTCCACCTGACAACATGCTACGGCCTGCTCCTTGAGCCCAGAACCCGACCACAACTCTCCACCAACAGCACACCACCCGACCGAAAACTGCATAGATCTGGCCTTGCGCCCACTCCCTCGCCACCACAGTCAGCCTACTGCCATGCGACAACCTGTGTTTGGCTAAACCCTTCATCCTCCGTACCCTTGCGTCCTCCGCTTAGCCATAGCACGCCACCCAAAATCCATCCATCCGCCTTGTTCCCACTCGAACACCCTCTGGCCTTCCACTTGAAAACACTCCTCCGAGCAGCCAACCTTGACTTTGCTCCTCCCCTGGCTGAAGTCCCTTTGCTCTTCTTGTTTTATATAAAAAAGGTGTATGTATATTGTGTGTGTGTGTGTATTGCATTGTTCCATCAATCTCTAGCTATTGATTTGTTTTCATCGATTCTAGTTAGCTCGCTTTGCCTTGCCGCTGTCGAATTTGTCGCAGCAGCTTTTTGCTTTCCTTCGCCGTGTGTCCGTGTCCGTAGCCGTGTAGGCGTCATTCTTATTTCCGTTGTTTTCTCTAGCCTCGAAAGATGAGCGATCACTCACGATTAACATTCTTATATTTAGTAAATTTAATTCACATGAAATGATGATTGAAATATGTTGTTAAATTTGAATTGGCTAGAAATTTAATTATTAAGTATGGTACATTATTATTTGCAGTTGTTTTCCTATATTAATTGACATATGACACCATAACCTATTGTATATATTATATTTAAATTGTTAATTATGATATATGCTTGCTATTGATATGTATGTCATTTTAAATTATTATGCCATTGTTCTCACACTACAAGTTCCCTGTTTGATTAGGAAATCCTATGGGTTGAACCGATACATACCCGAATGATATTATAGATTAGGGAAAATCGTTATGTGTTGAAATGATAAACCCGAGCGATTTTATTGATTTTGAAACTTTGGGATTGCAGGTTGAAATGATATATACCCATAAATATTAAATTATTGTGGATTGAAATGATAAATATCCGTATCACTTGACCATAGGTTAGAAAACCATATACGGACACCGTTGGTCTATTTTTAAATGATTTCCAAATTTTTGAGAGAGAAATATATGTGTTTTGATTTTTAAATATAATATAAAGATTTTTTTATTTTAATATATGTGTAAAATTTAGATTTTAAAATATATATTTGGAATTTTAAATTTATAAGTTAAGGTTTGAAAAATATAAATTTTAAGATTTTACTTATAATTTTATTATTTTTAAATATATAAAATAAGATTTAATATAAAAATAAATTTAATAATAAGATTTGATTTAATAAAATTTAATATAATAAAATTTAATTTAATAAATATATATATAATATGTTTATAATATTTATTTAAATTTACATTGATATTTTGGAAATAGATTTTGTAATAACTTTAATAAATTAAGGTTGGAAAGATAAATTGAAATTGATTTGAAATTTAATTTGTTTAAGAATTGTATTTAATAAAAATTGATTTGAAACTTATTAATTTTGAGATTTTAAGGATATGATTTTTATAACTTGATAACTGGATTTTGATTAAAGGTGATTAAATGGATATTTTCAATTTAAATAAAATTGAAATGGAATATTTAATATTGATTTAAATTTGTAATTTGAGATTTTATTTAGATGTTATTAAAAATGATTAAGTGAATATTTTCAAATATAAATAAAATTAAAGTTGAATTTTTGAAATATAAATGAAATTTATCAAATTGAGTTATTGTAAATGTTTAAATATTTAAACTTTGAAACCTATTAAATTGGAAGTGGTTTAAATTTGTAGTTCAAACCTGGATTTGAAATCGATATAAATTAAAATGGTTTTAATGAGAATTTGAATTGAAATTTTAATTTTTTTAATCGAATTGTTAAACCGAGATTGATTTAAATTGAATTTTGGAAATAAAGTTGATTTGAATTGATTTGTGAAATTGGAAGAAACAATTCTAATTTGAAGCTATTTTCTATGTAAACTCCTTTTAATATATAAACTATTTTTAATATACAAACTATTTTAATCTATAACCGATTTTTAAATATAAACTATTTTTAATGTATAACTATTCCAATATAAACTACTTTCAATATTCAAACTGTTTAAGTTGGAACTATTATGATTTAACTTTAATGGATGTAAATGAGAATACTTTGATATGATGGTTTAACCTATTTTGTGGTTATGATTTTGGAAATGAATTTGATTTAAAGTGAATAATGATTTCGGAAGTGAATATGATTTCGATAGTGATATGATTTCGAAAGTGAATATGATTTCGAAAGTGATATGATTTTGAAATGAGTATGATATTTTGATATGAAGTATGAACTGTTTGAAATGAAAATGATCACAGTGTGAAATAAGCATTTGGTTGTTAAAAAGACCGGGATAGGATATTGTCATACTCTTTGCCAATACCAAAACCACTTTAATAACTATGTACATGGTGGAGAATCCAAAACGAAGTAGGATGGTTTGGTGAACATCTATACGAGGTATGAACGTAGCCCTAACCCCCGCAGGTCAGCTTGATATGACTAAAACAGGAGCCAAGCTGGGCCAAGTGAGGTCGCTCCTCCAATCGTGATTGTGGCCGCTCCAGCCAAGAACTAGAGCATTATGAAAGGGAAAGGAAGAGGGAGAGGCAATATCAAAGTAGGCGCCATTCCTGGTCGCGTTCTCCACCACTTAGAGGTCCCTCACAACCCTCTGGCTTCGGAAAACAAACTGCTGAAACTTCACTTCAAATAGTGCCTCCCTAAACTTCGAAATCCGACGAACAACACCGCATAACTGAGGTAGAAACTTCTGTTGTCACCGCATCGACTGCTATGGAGCCCACAAGAGAGGGAGCCATCAGAATAGCTAAGTTAAAGATGGATTTCCCGAACATCTGCTTCGATAGCTTCCATTTCCCCCCGAACTTAAAATGAATCCCAAATGAGGTAGAACAGACGGTACATGATTATGTTTACGATGTCTACAATCATTGTAGAGATGGGTGAAAACGGCAGAGAAAGCTTCAGCGGTGGCCTTTGATCGGGCAAAAACAATCGAAAAAATGGAGAATGACCTCGCGTAGAAGGACCGCATAGTACAAGTGCTTACCAATTAGAACGAATCTTCATGGAAGTCTGAAATGGAGGCCCAAAAGAAAGCCGATGAGCCAAGTAAATCTATGGAAAAATGTGACAGGAGCATTTGGCCTTGGTCTAGGAAATGGGCCATAGGACCACCACTGTTGTGGCAGATGAGACACTGCACTCAAAGAGCTTGAGGAGTTAAAAGCTAAATTTACTGAGGTCATCAAGGAAAGAGACGATGCTAACAAAGCTGCCTAACAGGCATGTGAGCAAACAATGGCGCTCAAGAATGAAAGGGATGTGGTAGTTTTAAAGGCTCAAGAAGCCGAAGCCATAATTGAAACTGAGGTTAAAGTGGCGGAGGCTAGGATGGAAAGTGATATTGAAGGTCCCCTGGTCACTTATAACGTCAATGTCTTAAAACACCACATTTTGAGGTGGCTTGAAGACTACCCACTCCATCAATATAATGCTTGGTGCCGCCTGGTAAAGGATGAGAAGGCGGACCGCAACACTTCAACTATCGACAACTTTGAACTTGAAAACCGGATTTTAGTTGAAGATGAGGCAAAAGTGCTTCACGATGCCATCATTGCCTTCGAGAAGGAAGAATTAGATGCCATGTACTTGGATGATGGGGAAGGGTCCGGAGTCGAGCATCATGAAGTAAGCTCTGAAATGCCTGCAGTGACCCAACCTGAGTTTACTTCTGCAATTGATCCTCCAGCTGTGTTGGCAAACGACCCTGAAAGGCCGCACATATCTCCGGTACTTTAGCATGTTTCTGAAGGCGCATCGGCTCAACATGAGCCAATCTGACGAAGGTACTCTGAACACTTTTTCTGTTGGCCTAAGTGCAGGAGCACTGTTGGAAGATGCTACTAATATCTTTTCTTATCTATATTTAGTCATATATTTTGCACCGGCTATTGGGTGCGTTTCCACCACCACCAAGCCAGAAAGAAGAAGGCATCGCCGAACCATAGGGAGGAAAGTCTCACCGAACCAACACGTCTCCAAGGCCCTGCCGAACCAACCCTTGCTCCATTACCTGTCGAACCAAACCCAAAGCATCACTACCGAACCGGAAGCCACTCCACCTACCACCGAACCAAACCATCTCCCAGGTGCTACCGGACCAAATTCCCACCGAAACTACCGGACCAAAGTGCTACCGGACCAAGGTCTCAACTCCAACCATCTACCACCGGACCGAAGCACTACCGAACCAAGGCGTTGCCGAACCAACGTTGCCAGGCCAGATTGCATCAGCCCAGGCCCACCAGCAGCTATATACATCCAGAACCCCTACTCCCAGCCTCACTCTATAAATAAAGGGGTAGGGGTACAACAATGGCGGAGAAATTTGAGAGCTCAGGCACGGACAGAACTTTCGAACTACTTTCATACACTTGTAATCAAAGCTTTGTACTTGTAATCTGAACAGTAAAGGAGAATAACATATAAAGTGGACGTAGGCGCATTCTGGCCGAACCACTATAAATCTGTGTGTCTTTTACAGTTTAGTCCCTGCTTTTTATATATTTGCATAAACCACTCAAATCGCTAAGAACAACATAAAATCGACTAAATCATACGACTTGGAGGTGTTTGCCCATTTTTTGTGCAAACATTTTTGGTGCTTTCACTGAGAGGCGGCTGAACTCAAGACTTTAGCTTCTCCCACTTAACTTTCTTCCTAACAGCATCGCTCATTGCTTAGAAGACATGCCTCCCAAGCAGAAGAAAGATGTTAACAAAGGAAAAAACATCGCAACCAGCAGTATTCCAGATCCAGTGGTCACAGATCAAGTAAATCATCCCATTCCAATAGTAGTACCAAATGAAGGTCAGGCAAATCCGACAACCCCTGCCACGGGACAGCCGGTAGCAATTACTAGGGCAGATCTAGACAGGGTTGTGGCTGAAGTGACTAACCGCTTCACATCCCAACAGGAAGCCTTGGTGGACCAACTCATGTCACGCTTAGGGGATGCTGAAGAGTCCAACCGCAACACTGAATCATGGGGTGAGTCCCAGTGTGGAGGATCTCGGAGGCAACAAAGATCTTCCTTCTTCGAAGAAGCTAACGACAGAAGCGGCCATGGTAGGAGCCGAGACCGAACTCAGTCCGAACGCCGACCCGAGGAAACGCTTGGAACCGAACCCAACGGGGGAGGTACCAGGCGAAGGTCAACCGTAGCTGAGCCTGTCATGCTGCCTAACCACGGAAACGCCAATGAACGGGGCCGAGCTAGAGTCCAGCCCGAAGTTGGACCCGAGGAAGTGCTTAGATCAGAACCCAGCAGGGGAAGATCAAGGCAAGGGCCAGCTGTGGCTGACCCTAGCATGCTCCCAGAAGACCAAAGACAGCCACTAGAAAATATTAGGAATGATAGACGATACCATCCCTACAGGCCATCTTGACGGAATCAATCCCACAAAGAAGAACCAAACTCATTTCTATCCACTCCAAATTCTGATGAAAGGATGGCACGCTTGTTCAGAGAGTGCGTCCAACGGGATCAAAGAGATCGAGGGATATGCGCGAGGGTAACCAGCCCTTTCGCCCGCAATATCGAGATTGCCATCACCCCCCGAGAATGGAAAATGCCAATAATGGAACCTTACAAGGGAACCTCTGACCCCGTTGTACACTTACAAAGATACACACAGCATATGCTCATGAGCGGAGCAACAGAGGGAGTATTATGCAAATGTTTTCCACTATTCTTAGCAGATCTAGCTACCCCCTGGTTCTGCCATCTACCCCAAGGATCCATCAGCTCATGGGAGATGTTGAAAGAAAAGTTCATCAGCCAGTTCCGCATTCATGTGAAGCAACCCAAGGACGCTTATTCCTTATCCAGTATCAAACAGAAACCTGGAGAGAAAGTGCAGCAATATCAAACCCGATTCAATGCCGCAACGGCCGCAGTCCAAGATGCCGATGAGAAGCTTATCTTAATGGCCCTCTGTAGTGGGGTGCATCCAGATACTGTTTGCACAAAAAATGGACAAACATCTCAAAGTCATATGATTTAATTGATTTTATGTTGTTCTTAGTGATTTGGGTGATTTACGCAAATATATGAAAAGCAGGGGCTAAACTGTAAAAGAACGCAGATTTATAGTGGTTCAGCCAGAATGTGCCTACGTCCACTTTATATATTATTTCTCCTTTCTTGTTCAGATTACAAGTACAAAGCTTTGATACAAGTATCTGAAAGTTGTTTGAAAGTTCTCTCCGTGCTTGAGCTCTCAAAACTTGTCCCTCATTGTTGTACCCCTACCCCTCTATTTATAGAGTGAGGCTGGGTGCAGGGGTCTTGGATGTATATGGCTGCTGGCGGGCCTGGGCTGAGGCAATCTGGCCTGGCTCATCTTGGTTCGGCATAGCTTGGTTCGGTGGTGAGATGTGGTAGGTTGGTCCGGCCCTGATCTGGACCGGTGGCTGTTGGAGAGGAGGTGGTTCGGTAGTGAGGTTGGACTGGTAGGTGAGGTTGGACCGGTAGAGGAGGTTGGTTTGGTGATGAGGTTGGACCGGTAGGTTGGTTCGGTGATGAGGTTGGACCGGTAGGTTGGTTCGGCAAGCATGGGAGGTAGAGTTGATTCGGCAGTTCTGTGGTTGTGAGTCTGGTTCGGCAGTGGTAGGGATGCCGAATGAAGCTTAGGCAAGCCTGGGCGAACCTGGTGCTTCTTGGTCTTGAGATTGCCTGGGTGAGAATACGCCCAACATTTGCCCCCCAAAGTAGGGCATATGCCGGTATATGCCGTGCTTTGTTTTGAAATTAATGACGTTAGCTTGGATGCTCCTATTCGGCCCAAATGCCCAACCAACCGGTCCGGTCGTCTGTGTTTGCCTATAAGTATGGGCTTCAAGCTCCTATTATCCATACCTATTAGAAAGAGCCGGACCAAGCCTACGCCTGCCAAATGAGGTGAGCCCTCCTTCTGCCGAATGGGTTTTTAGGGAGTGGGATAGCCGAATGAACCTTGGGGCCCGGATTACCAAACGGTATATGGGGAGCTCGAATGCCGAATGAGCTTTTGCCTTGAACTGCCGGATGACTTTTTATGACTCGTGATACCGAACGAGACTCAGAGTTTGAATGCCTAATCGAACCTTGAACCTTTTATGTTTTGAACTACAAAATGAAATTCTAGATTGTACGCACTTGCTTGTTTATATCTCTACATCCTTTTTAAAGATGTATTCTTTTGTGTTGCAGATAATGTCTCATAGAGTTGAAAGCCGATCAGAAAAGAAGAAATCCCAGGACAGAGAAGATCCTTCCGCAGTGCCCCCAGCTCAGTTAGAACCGGGACGTCATGGGCCCACCCCGAGGTCACTAGTAGATGGGTACGGCCCTCAGGATTGATGCGGTTACTGCCCAGTTTACCAAGGAGGAGAAGGTGGCAGTGAAGGAGGGCATGCGGTTGCTTGCAGCTGAGGAGGCAGGTGTGCAAGTAGACGATGATGACCAAGATGATCGAGGAGCAGATGCTGGTAAGCCTTCCTTTCTAGTCTTTCCGTTAACTTGGTTTCTTATCACTAATGAATTCTTTCTCTGGCCGGACAGGTGGGCAACAGGACAAGGATAAGACTCCGACGCAGCCGGCTCCTTGATTGGACTTGGATATCTTTTTGTGGACTTGACATTGTTGTATATGTTAGTCTCAAAACAGGACTCCACCCTCACCCTTTGTCGTATATGTTAGTCTCAAAAAATGGACAAACACCTCAAAGTCGTATGATTTAATTGATTTTATGTTGTTCTTAGTGATTTGGGTGATTTACGCAAATATATGAAAAGCAGGGGCTAAACTGTAAAAGAACGCAGATTTATAGTGGTTCAGCCAGAATGTGTCTACGTCCACTTTATATATTATTTCTCCTTTCTTGTTCAGATTACAAGTACAAAGCTTTGATACAAGTATCTGAAAGTTGTTTGAAAGTTCTCTCCGTGCTTGAGCTCTCAAAACTTGTCCCTCATTGTTGTACCCCTACCCCTCTATTTATAGAGTGAGGCTGGGGGCAGGGGTCTTGGATGTATATGGCTGCTGGCGGGCCTGGGCTGAGGCAATCTGGCCTGGCTCATCTTGGTTCGGCATAGCTTGGTTCGGTGGTGAGATGTGGTAGATTGGTCCGGCCCTGATCTGGACCGGTGGCTGTTGGAGAGGAGGTGGTTCGGTAGTGAGGTTGGACCGGTAGAGGAGGTTGGACCGGTAGAGGAGGTTGGTTCGGTGATGAGGTTGGACCGGTAGGTTGGTTCGGTGATGAGGTTGGACCGGTAGGTTGGTTCGGTGATGAGGTTGGACCGGTAGGTTGGTTCGGCAAGCATGGGAGGTAGAGTTGATTCGGCAGTTCTGTGGTTGTGAGTCTGGTTCGGCAGTGGTAGTGATGCCGAATGAAGCTTAGGCAAGCCTGGGAGAACCTGGTGCTTCTTGGTCTTGAGATTGCCTGGGTGAGAATACGCCCAACAGATACTAAATTTGCTAGAAGATTGACAAAAGAAAAACCAGCTACTTTACCCGATTTCTTCCATGAGGCTGGGAAATATATGAGACTTGAAGACGCTGCTACTGAGGGGCAGTCAGGGCAACAAAATAAGGCAGCTCACGGCAACACACCCGCTGTAGCAAAGGATGTTCGAAGAAATGACTCTAGAGACAATGCTGGGAGCAAGAAGGGAGAAAAGCGTCTATATCGGCCAGGACCGAGATTTGACGCTTACACCCCTTTGAATGAAACGATCGAAAACATCTTCCTGGCCGCTCAAGACGAAGTTAAATACAAACGCCCACCACACAAGAAGGAATCAAATAATGCAATTAAGTCTGGAAAATTCTGCCGCTTCCACGAATCCCATGGGCATGATACCAACGAATGCCATCATCTCCGGGACTTGATTGAAGAACACATCAGAAGAAGGAGACTAGAACACTATGTAAAAGGTCAGAACAGGACTCCAGTTCCTGCCAATGAGAACCCGAGGCTACCCTCCCCAGAAATAGGCAGAGGAAATCGCAACACCAGCGGCTCCAGTTAAGAGAAGATAGTGGTCCATACCATCTCGGGAGGGCCACACATCGCCGATGGAAGCTGGGCAGAGATGGAAATGTACGGAAAGTCACTTAGAAACAATGAAGAATGCGTCAATTCTATTATAGAATAATGCCACCCGAAGCAGATAGAGAATGGTGACATCACATTCAGTAGGCGTGACCTGGAGGGAAGGCAGTACCCTCACACAGATCCAATGGTTATCTCCGCCCGGCTCGGTCCAGCCGAAGTTTTCCGAATTCTAGTAGACACTGGAAGCTCAGTAAATATCCTATTCAAGCATGCCTTTGACAAAATGAAGCTGTCATTAAAGGATGTTCTTCCCTGCAATAAACCACTACACGATTTCACAGGAAATGCGAAGATGCCCATTGGGCGACTATACCTCTTTGTTGAAATTGGAAGTCATCCCCGCTCCGTTGTGCGGAAACAAACATTTGTGCTGATAGAAAACCACTCGGCCTACAACGCCTTCTTAGGAAGGCCAGCCTTGTCTGACTTCCAAATTGTCCTGGCCCCATGGTGCCTGAAGATGAAATTTCCAACGGACAATGGAATAGGGGAAGTAGAGGGAGACCAGGACATTGCTCGAGATTGCTATGTAACTGAACTTCGCAATAACCGTAGGAAGGATAAAGGGAAGAGTGCAGAGATTGCCCTCTGCACAAAAAGTTTGGAAGCATAGCAACTAAAGAAAGCCCCTCCTCTTCGATATACCAGTGACCCTTTCAATAAATTAGACTCCAGGGACAAAGAGGAGGAGGCTACCACCGAGCCTACAGAGGCTATGGAATTTGTATCTGTGGACAGACACGACTCGAGTAGACTATTGAAATTCGGGTCCCAACTAAAAGCAGAATTGAAGGAACAACTCATTGATTTTCTCCGCCAAAACTTGGATGTATTTTCATGGACGCACGCCGATATGACTGGAGTCTCCTCAGACATAGCATGCCACGCACTAAACATCGATCCTACCAAGGCGCCAGTAAAACAGAAAAAGAGAAGTATGGGGGCAGAACGATCAGCGGCCCTCAATGAAGTAAAGAACCTACTTGCCAATGACTTCATACGAGAAGCCATCTACCCAGAGTGGATCGCTAACCCGGTACTAGTAAAGAAGGCTAATGGGAAGTGGCGAACATGCATTGACTTCTCCAACTTAAATGACGCCTGCTCGAAGGATTGCTTCCCACTTCCCCGAATCGATCAGCTTGTGGACAGCACAGCCGGGCATGAACTCTTATCCTTTATGGACGCATACTCAGGATATAACCAAATTCCTATGCATACTCCCGACCAAGACCACACTAGTTTCATCACTGACCGGGGATTGTATTGCTACAAAGTAATGCCTTTTGGACTTAAAAACGCAGGAGCCACCTATCAGCGCCTCGTCAACAAGATGTTTGCGGAGCTAATAGGACAAACTATGGAAGTTTATGTGGACGACATGCTGGTAAAGTCAAGGAAAGCCGACGATCACGTAAGCCACCTGGGCGAGATGTTTCAAGTACTTTGCCAATATGGAATGAAGCTGAATCCTCTAAAGTGCTCCTTCGGAGTATCATCAGGAAAGTTCCTGGGATTCATCGTCCATGCCAGAGGAATTGAAGCAAACCCTGAACAAGTCCGAGCTCTGAAAGATATCAGGATACCCTCTACCCGAAAAGTAATGCAAAGCCTAAATGGGAAGGTGGCCGCCCTGAGCAGATTCATCTCTAGAGCAACTGACAAATGCATCCCTTTCTTCGAAGCTCTAAAGTAAGACAAAGGAAAGCTCGAATGGACTGACGAATGCTTAACAGCTTTCCTTAACTTAATCAAACACCTCCAGAGACCACCAGTACTCTCAACTCCGAGCAAAGGCGAAGAGCTATACCTATACCTTGCTGTGTCATCTCATGCTCTAAGCGCCGCCTTGGTGAGGGAAGACAACCGCACGCAGCGGCCGGTATACTTTGTAAGTAAGAGGTTTACGGGGGCAGAAGCCAGATATCCTAATCTTGAGAAGCTAGCCTACTGTCTACTAATCACATCACGGAAACTGCGTCACTATTTCCAATCTCATTCCATCAGATTTCTGACCGATCAACCGCTAAGGCAGGTACTCCATCGTCCCGACACTTCTAGGCGACTACTTAAATGGTGCGTTGAACTAAGTCAATATGATATCACCTACCATCCTCGCACCGCCATCAAGGGACAAGCCATGGCCGATTTCATTGCCGAATTCACTACCAACGAAGGTAAGGAGCAATCGGAAATAGCAGAAGACATCAAGTGGAATCTCTTTGTGGATGGAGCATCAAACGAACAAGGCTCGGGGGCAGGTGTGGTAATAATCACTCCCAGGGGAAATAAGCTACGCTATGCTCTAAAGTTGGAATTCGCTGCCACCAACAACGATGCAGAGTATGAAGCAGAGATAGCGGGATTAGAACTTGCCTTAGAGATTGGAGCCAATTCCTTATGTCTTCATAGTGATTCTCAGCTTATCGTGAATCAGATACTAGGAGAATTTCAGGTTTGGGAAGAGCGGCTCACAGCATATCTAAGGAAGACCAAGCGGCTCCTCGGTCAATTGGATCACTATTTGATCAAACACATTCCTCGAGAAGAAAACCAAGAGGCCGACGAACTGGCAAAATTAGCTAGCATGAAAGACGACACCATTTCAGGAACAGTAACCGTCTCAAGGCAACTAACCCCGAGTTTTGAGCAAGTGAATATGATAGCTGCAACCGAAGAAGAAACTCGGATGACTCCCATCCGAGACTACTTACAAAGTGGCACACTGCCCAACGGGCGTAACGAAGTCAAGAAAATCTTGAGGAAAGCTTCCCGCTACACAATACAAGAGGGCATCCTCTATCGGCACGGCTTCTCTAACCCCTTATTAAGGTGTGTCGCTGGAAGGGAAGCCAAGGAAATCTTATCCAACATCCATCAAGGAAGCTGCGGAGATCACACTGGAGGGCAGACTCTAGCAAAAAAGATACTCCGATATGGATATTTCTGGCCCACCTTAAGCAAAGACACCTTAGATTTCGTCAAAAAATGTGACAGATGTCAGAAGTTTGCTAAGATTCCGCGACTACCAACAACTGAGATTACTCAAATGACCAGCCCTTGGCCCTTTGCAGTATGGGGAATTGACTTGATTAGCGAACTGCCAATGGGCCAAGGCGGGGCCAAATATGCTATAGTGGCAGTCGACTATTTCACCAAATGGGTGGAAGCAGAAACCCTAAATAAAGTATCTTCAACAAAAGTTATTAACTTCTTGATCAAAAATGTTCTATGCAGGTACGGAGTCCCACTTAAAATCATTTCGGACAATGGACTTCAGTTTGACAACGAGGAGTTCGCCAACTGGTGCCAAGAGCACGGAATTCACAAAAGCTTCTCATCTGTAGCTTATCCCCAAGCAAACGGACAAGTCGAAGCTGTCAACAAAATTCTCAAAACTCTAATAAAAAAGAAACTTGAAAAGTCAAAAGGCGCATGGGTGGATGAACTTCCTACGGCACTTTGGGCCTATCGCACATCTTTCAGAACATCAACGGGGCATACTCCTTTCTCTTTGGCATACGGATCAGAGGCTATGCTCCCAGTGGAAACTATAGTTCCTTCCCACCGTAGGATCCACTATAACCCAGAAGAGAACGAAGAACTCCTTCACATGTCTTTGGATTTAATTGAGGAAAGAAGAAATGATGCAGCCCTCAAAGCAGCAGCTCACAAGCAAAAAGTGGCAGCGCAATACAACTCCAAAGTCAAGCATCGTAGCTTACAAGAGGGGGATCTTGTCCTCAAGCGAATCTTCCCGCGCCCCGGAGCATTAGATCCAATTTGGGACGGACCATATGTAATTCATAAAGATCTCCACAACGGAGCTTATATTTTGTCAACAGTGGACGGAGAGGTGTTCCAGAGGGCATGGAACATCCAACACCTTCGTCGATACTTTTCTTAACTTGTACTGCCCATATGAAGTGAATTAACAAAGAGAATCAGTGGATGTAGGCATTTTTGTGCCGAACCACTTTAAAAAACTTGTCCCTTTTTAACTTGTTCCTTTATATCTTGGCTGCTTGTTAACTTTATCCTTTTATGTTGAACAAAATCCTGTGTAATGGCATTTCCATTCAAGACACATCACGGCGCGACCTCACCTGGACAAGACCTAACAAATACTATGCGAATCTATGCCCTCGCCAATGAGACACTTTTGCTCCAGCATCCCTCTGTTGCGAGTTAACTCATTACTCGCGATCGGCCCTTAAAGCCAACTGTAATGAGCCGATTATAAGCCACCGAGAAGGCCGACTATAGCCGAGGCAGCTCATTACGGCGTTCGGCGCGCCGACAACCGTGAACCTACTTTAAGCCCCAACATAAGGTGTGGCCAGCTAGGGGTAGTTCACGGTTGACGATCGGCACCCACGCTAGCCGGCCACGATAAATCGAATAATACCCGCGACTACGGGCCATAATGGCCCGGGTAGTTACTGTGCGCGATCTCGGCTCCGATGTGTCTTAAGTACGGCTGTGGTAAAAAAGATAAACTCCCCGCAGAGGCGTAAGATGGGTGACAAATGTCTCCAAGACCCACAGCTAGGGAAAGTGACTACAAAACCCGTTTGCCTCGAACTTAAGCTCATCGCAGGCCTTCCGTGATTGGAAGTTTTACTTTTTCTTATATTTCTATCTTATTTAAAAACTTTCCTCCTATCCTCTATAACGATCCCTAAAGTACAGGACACAAAGTAGGAGACGCTCGCCGATGGGGATAAGAACTCACAATGGGATGACAGGTCAATCGACTACATTCCATACTCAGTCATATAAGACATTCAAAGCTACCATCTACAACTAAGACATAAAGGGCGGTACTTTCTTCTCTTGTAAATAAATACATAGCTATAATTTATTCGCACATCACATTAACTTTGCAAGGTATGAAATTATATCTTAAGCAAGAAATTGGCATCAAACACGATAAAATCACACGCATGTGCACAGCTGTATTTCTTATGCAACACATCAAAATAATTAAGATAGTCAAATACGACAGAATCAGCTTAAGTTAAAAATTACAGGCTAAGAATAAAGTCATTTGTTTCCAATAACACAGCTTACAGCCTAAGAGTTACATTAATGTTTTAGAGCTAGCGTAAACAGCAATGTCAAACAAACCAAAAAGACATCCAGGTCAAGTCAAGGAGTCAGCTGCATCGGAGCTTCACCTCTATCCTGCCGGCCCTCCAAGATCTACTTAGCCACGGGATCAGAATTCTCAGCATGCTGGCCGGAGGTAGTAGGTACCTCGGAGGTCTCGCCTGTCCAATTCAGGAGAAGAATCCATTAAATAAGCGATAAGCAGTCAGGTTACAACTCGAGTGGTAAGCAAATCAAGGTCCAGGGACTTGGCCTCATCAAGCACCCTTACCATGGGATTACGAGGGAGAAGGTGCTCACCAGTAGCCTCATCAAAGGAAATATCGTGAGAACCCGGATCTAGATCCGGATGACCCGTAAACGAATTACGAGCCAAGCTAGGATGGTCTATCGGGGTAACGGTAGGATTCTCAGATAGGTGCGGGGAAAGAATAAGCTCAGTATTCTCCTCTGTGGTATCCTGAAGAGGCTGCGTCGGGGGCTGAGGATCAGGTGGAGATTCCAACAAGGAGCGACTCCTCTTCTTCTTTTGGATATCCTCTTTGATAACTCCAAGAAGAGGACGGTAGCCGACTACGTCTCCAGGGCGGTTAGTCGGAGGCTTTGGCTTAGTGGAAGCCCTTAGAAGTTTATATTGTTCAAGACGATGCCGAACATCCGATGTCTTGGCCACTTCATCCGATCCTGGGATGAAAAACCAAGTGTTACAAGCGGACGTTAAACTATAATTCAAGAAATATGTCAAGTTGAGAAAAGTAAGGAGACACTTTTGTTATATAAACCCTGGGGAGGAGTGGGATACTGCAATAAGTCCTGGATCTCATTCCAGGATGGGAGCTGACCGTAAAATATGCCTAAGTCCTTATCATAAATGGAGTCTGCAGAAGTCAAAAATTCACCTTGAGTCGCGGGGGCTGTCTCAACTAGAACACTTTTGGAAGGTGAATCGGCGCCGGCTCCGACCTTGTCAGCTTTCTTAGACTTCTCTAGCAGAGCCGGTTCTTCCTCCAGCCCTTCGAAAGCTAGGCGGAAAGCATCATCTGTCCACTCCTGGATCACACCCGCTTGCTTAGAAGACAAAGCCCCAGCACCATCACCACTCTGCCCATCGCCACCATCATCACCACTCTATCCATCACCCTCTCCACCACTTCCACGCTCCGCCTCACCTCCTTCACCCTCGCCTCTTTCCTCCTCCTCATCTTCCTCCTCCGGAATGTCTGGACATGTGCTGGGGGAGGGACCATCGGATTTCTTAAGTTTCTTCCCCCCGGCAGTTGGATGCTTTAAGAAGGGTTTTCTTTTACTGCTCTTCGCCGTAGCCCCTCCTTTAGCTTTGGCGGCCCTCTCCTCAGCTGTGTCTCTCTGCTTGACCACAGACTGACATGGCATAATCAGGTTGAGCCCCAGAAGAGTAGCGTTTCTGATCAAATAAGAAGCCGCCCTTTCCCCTTCCGGAATGGCTTCTATCTCCTCAGCCATCCGAACTAGACGATCGTTCTCTACAACCGCAAAGCCACCTGCCACTAGAAAGAAATAAAGCACGTAAGGAGGAGTATTGCAGTCAGAACAAAAATTATAAATAAGATTCAACTTACAGCCAGAGGTGAAGCGGCAGAAAGAAACGGAGTCATCTCTGACAAAAAACCATTCCTTCTTGAACATGTTGAACTTCGAGTATAAATCCAGGACTGGCTTGAAGGACACGGCCGACTACAAGCTAATATACAAAGACCCCTTCTTGTAGCCTCTTAAGTTGTACAGATACCGGATTTCCCGGTTGGAAGGAGGACGCCCGTATCTCCTCTGGAAGATGACGAACAGGCTCACCAAGATGGCATAGGAGTTGGGCTGAAGCTGGAAAGGAGCCACCTTCAAGTATGTGATGAAGCTGACTATCCAAGCATTAATAGGTGGGTTGGCATCACACATGCAATGATACCTGCTATAAGCAAAATATCCGTCAAGGGGGTTATACGGCATCACTCCTTCCCCCGGCAACAACATGTGCGCTCTGTCGATCCCAAAAGAGCGAGAGATAACGTCAAGCTGCTCATCTTTGAGGGAGCTGGGAAATCAATTAGGCGGTGAGTTCAGGAGCTCTTGAGGACCGTACCCGTCTACTAGCGATCTCGAGGTTGGTCCATGTCATTCTGGTGCTGCCTGAACTGGGGGCACTATGGAGGACTCTCCTCGGTCCTTGGACTTCTTCTTGTCAGAACGAGTTTCGACTTTATGAGACATTATCTGCAACAGGAGAAAACACATTATTAGAACAAGGAGTGTGGAGACATAAAAAAGCAAGTACATACGGCATGGAATATCGTTCATAATTCAAAACATAAAAGCCCGATCGGTAGTTCGAGACTAAAGTTCATTTGGCACTCAAGTTCATCTAGTAGCTCAAGGCTCGAAGGTTCATCCGGCACTCAAGTTCATCCGGTAGCTCAAGGCTCGAAGGTTCATCCAGCACTCATACTCCACGGATTCATTCGGTAGTTCAAAACATAAAAGTCATTCGGAAATTACCTGGACCGGTGGTCAAACGTGATTCGGCGGTATGATTGATTCGGCAGGAAATAATCTGGTTCGGCTATTTCAGTTAGTAAGGAATAACGAAAGCGTATGGCCCATACTTATAGGCAAATAGAAACGACCGAACCAACTGGTTCGGCGCTCGGGACCGAATGAGAGTGTCCAAGTCGAAGGGCCTAAAACAAAGCATGACATATGCTGGCATATGCCCCACTTTGGGGGGCAAATGTTGGGTGCGTTTCCACCACCACCGAGCCAGAAAGAAGAAGGCATCGCCGAACCATAGGGAGGAAAGTCTCACCGAACCAACACGTCTCCAAGGCCCTGCCGAACCAACCCTTGCTCCACTACCTGTCGAACCAAACCCAAAGCATCACTACCGAACCGGAAGCCACTCCACCTGCCACCGAACCAACCCATCTCCCAGGTGCTACCGGACCAAAGTCCCACCGAACCTACCGGACCAAAGTGCTACCGGACCAAGGTCTCAACTCCAACCATCTACCACCGGACTGAAGCACTACCGAACCAAGGCGTTGCCGAACCAACGTTGCCAGGCCAGATTACATCAGCCCAGGCCCACCAGCAGCTATATACATCCCGAACCCCTACTTCCAGCCTCACTCTATAAATAGAGGGGTAGGGGTACAACAATGGCGGAGAAGTTTGAGAGCTCAGGCATGGACAGAACTTTCGAACTACTTTCATACACTTGTAATCAAAGCTTTGTACTTGTAATCTGAACAGTAAAGGAGAATAACATATAAAGTGGACGTAGGCGCATTCTGGCCGAACCACTATAAATCTGTGTGTCTTTTACAGTTTAGTCCCTGCTTTTTATATATTTGCATAAACCACTCAAATCGCTAAGAACAACATAAAATCGACTAAATCATACGACTTGGAGTTGTTTGCCCATTTTTTGTGCAAACACCGGTTGATCCTCCTGCAATCCAAGAATTGCATCAAGAGTAGGAGGTTATTATGATGGAGGCAACGACCACCTCAGTTGCTACAACAACCGGGGAGGTGCATAAGAGCAATTTCGTTCTTGACAAACAAGTGATGGAAGCAATCGTCGGCCACCAAAGTGACCCAATCGCTGATTCGCCTTTCATCATAGGCGAAGATGTGTTTACAGCTAGCTCCTCGGGCCCGACTAGCAGCATTCCAGCGGACGTTAGCGCACAATGGACTGATGAGATAATGGAAGAAATCACAGCCGAAATAGAGCAAGGCCAGTGGGCCAGTAGTGTTGGAGGTGGTTGGCGGGTCCCGGCCCGGTCCCTATGCGTATGATCTCTCCGGGTGGCACCAGCATCGATACCAGCGTGCTTCATTTTTCCAGCGTTGACGGTCATAGAGAATATTCCAATCTCCATGAGTTCTAAGGAGGAGATGGTCGGCATTCCCCCGGCCGAAGACAAACTAGTTAAAAGAGGACATGGAGGTAAGAGCTCGAAGAGAGGACCGAAGGGTGGTACAGGCGGGTCTACGCCGAAGAAGTGTAGGAAGGATAAGAAATCAAAGGTGTAGACTCGCATTTTTGCTTCTTCCTTTTGCAGATAGCTTAGAATAAGTTTTTCCTTTTGCTTTTGTAGGCCATGTATAGATGCGGGTTGGCCCCTGCTTATAGGAATTCATCGAAAAGATTTTTGTACTTGTTTTTTTTCCAAAGAATAGTAGAAATAAAATTCTCCTTTTGTTTTCAACATACTCCGTGTTCATTTGCTTAAGTGTTTTAGCGATCAAGTTTCCATTCAATGTTCTTGTGAGGCTTTAGTCTCCGAATCGGACTTGAGCTCGGTTGTTAAGTCCTGAAGTCATGGCTTCGAATCATAACCAAATGTTAAGTCGAGTCCCAACGTTGCGCTGTCTCGGTTAGCGGCTTGTACTTGAGTTATGACCCCAGTTCTGGGGAGAGTTGAAGTAGTTGGTCGGCACTCGCCTTCCGCCGTCATTAATTTTAACTTAACTTAGTTGGAACATAGTTAAAGTGAAGTGAGCTCGAGCGATCAGATCACACTCGCTCATTTGTTGGTACTTGCATCCACACTCTGGGGATTAAACTTGTATGTCGGCGGTTAATCACGCCCGTTTAATGTTTGAAATCATATCCGTGCTTCGGGGACTTAAGTTATTTTATGGGCTGTTAGTCATACCCGTTTAAGACTTAGAATTATATCTGCACTCTGGGGACATAAGTTAATTTATGGGTGTTCAGTCACACCCATTCTATGTTTATACTCCGGTCAACGCTCCGAGGACTTAGATTGGTCGATGGGTGGTTAGTCACACCCATTTGGTGTTTATACTCCGACCCACGCTTTCGGGACCAGAGTCAGTCGGTGGGTGATCGATCACACCCGTTTAATGTTTATACTCTAGTTTGCACTCCGAGAATCTGGAGTTGGTTGACAGACGGTCAGTCACATCTGTTTAAGTATTAGGATTTCGTTCGCACTCTAGGAACAAGGAGTTGATCAGGGTTGTGGACGTTCGGATCATATCCACCCTGAGTAGGTAAGCAAAGTCATGGATGGACGGATCCATCCTCCTCGAGCATGTAAAAAATGAAAGTGAGGTCGTGGATGGATGGATCCATCCTCCTCGAGTTTAGATTGAATGCGGGCGAAGTTGTGGGCGGACGAATCCACCCTCCTCGAGCCCATGTTTTGGAGTTCATACTCCGGTTCACACTCTGGGAGCTGGAGTTCGTTAGAGGATTGTCGTGTATCAATCCTTTTGGCTTTAGCGTGGTTGCTTGCCTCCGAGCATGGAGTTTCAATTAGCGAGTGACCGGTCAAATCACAGTCACTCCCTATTTGAATAAGTCCCACTGTAAGATGGAACTTAGCTCTTTATGTATCGTGATGGTCGCATGACGCATTTCAAGAATCACCACTCTGGCTTGATGAGTTTGCATTTTATTGTTGAAATAAGAAAGTACGGCAAAGTCAGTTGCCTTATTACAAGTTCAAATTTCGAAATGCATAAACAAAATTCAAAGGAAAAACAGACTGGATAAACAAATAAAGCCTGTTATGTGTAATAGCGACGGAGACTCTCGTTGCTCCATGCTCTTGGTAAAGTGAGACCCTCAACAATTGATAATTTGAATATGCCGTCTCTAAGTCTCCTCTCGATAACATATTGTCCTTCCCATGTTGGTTTCATATGTGAAGGGACCGGATAGATTCTCTTGAGTACGAGATCGCCAAGTTCAAAGGTTTTGGGTCAGACCTTAGCATTGTATAATCTAGCGACTCGACTTCGGTGTGCTGCTACCCTTAAATCAGCCTCTTCACGCTTCTCGTCCAATAAATCTAGAGATTCAGCAAGTAAGATGGCGTTCGTCTACGGATCATAATAGGTCACACGGTAAGAAGGTACTTCCAATTCAACTGGGATAATGGCTTCAGAGCCGTAGGAAAGTGAAAACGGAGTTTGGTCGGTTGCGAACTTGTGGGTAGTTCAATATGCCCCTAGGGCCATGGGAAGCTCATCGACCCATTTGCCTCTAGCCTTCTCTAGTCGTTTCTTCATAATGGACTTGATAACTTTGTTAACAGCTTTGACTTGTCCATTTGCTTAAGGGTGAGCAACTACCGAGAACTTTTTCTGGATGTGGTAACGTTGACAGAAATTCTTAAACTCGACACTATCAAATTGGGCTCCGTTGTCAGTGATAATTGTTTGCGGGCGGCCAAAATGACAGATGATGTTGCGTACTACAAAGTTGATTACTTTCTTTGTCGTGATAGTAGCAAGGGGCTTGGCTTTCGCCCATTTAGTAAAGTAGTCAGCTACAACGATAGTGTACTTCGCACCACCTCTAGCCAGAGGTAAAGACCCAATTATATCGACGCCCCATGTGGCGAACGACCATGGACTGACCATCTGGGTGATTTCGGTAGGCGGGGCTCTTGGAATTTTAGCATGCTTCTGCCATTTGTCACATTTCTCGGCATAGTCCGATGCATCTCGGTTCACTATCGGCCAGTAATATCCATGTCGGAGTATCTTCTTAGCAAGGGCTTGCCCCCCGGTGTAATCTCTGCATTCTCCCTTATACACATCATGTAACACTCGTTTGATCTCGTCGTAGGCGATACACTAGAGTAAAGCAATAGATTATCCCTTTAATGACCCATATTTTCAACTATTTTAAATTATGGAATTTGATATAATCATTGAATAAAAAGGGTTAAAAATTAAAATTAAATGATTTTTAATGTAAGTATTGGATATGAACTTGAATAAAATTTTGAAATAAACTAATTTCGAAGATTTAGCGGTAACGAGTATTGAAATGAAATTCTATATATTAACTGGATTTATAACCAATAACTAATGTTGAATAATAATTGTGAATTATTTAGATTAAAATAAAATAATGTTGATAACTAAAATTTATTTGGAACTTAATGATTTATTTTTATTGATTTATAGGAAAATCAAATTGTTTAAATTTAATATTGGAAATTATTTGAATAATTGAATTCTGAATTTAATATGATTGAAAATGATATTGGAAGTTGATTTAAATTTTATTTAAACAACAATGAAGATTGTTAAAATTTAAAATTGAATTTAAAAGTGAATAATTAGAAATTGGAAATTTCATATTATAATTAACGAGTAAAAATAGCCTTTTTTGGCCACAGTCTCGGAATTCAATGAAACCAGTTCCATTGGATCCATAATAGTACATTATTATTGGATTGCAAATTTCGTAGCGTTCGGAGTTACCGTTTGGTCGTCGTACGAGAAAGAAACACGTTGAAATTAATATCAAATATTCAATATAATAATTGAGTTCAAAAAGCTATCTTCTTCATACGATCGAATTAGGTCTCGAGACTTGCTCCATTGCGTTTAGAATAGGGGTATAATAATATGAATGCCTGGTGGCACGCATCGATAGGGGTTCGAAATAAATATCTAGATATTTGAATTTAAATAATAATATATATTATTATCTACATCTCACATCAGCCACAAAAATGTCCACTCAACCAACCTATACACGTACGAGCCTACTTTGTTTTCTTATTAAAAAAATCGCATCTCTCTTCCCTTTGTTCACGCAGGTTACAGAGTAAAAGAAAGAAAAATTTCGAAACTTTAAAAATAAAAATCGAGTGTTATACTTCATGAAAAATTTGAAAATCAGTTTTAAAAATCTTATTTTTAGATAATCTTCAATCTGATATGCTCTAATTGATGCGCGACTTGGATTAGGGAAGTTTGATAGTGATGTTGCGAGCAAGTAAATGGCTAGGGTTGAAATTTTTGGAAATTCCGATCAATAATTCATGAATTGGAGTTCGTATTTGGATTAGTGGGGTCATATGGCATCTAGGGTAGGATTTTAAGGGGGTCGCGGCTGTTAGTGGTGGAGCGCAACATTGGCTTCAACGCATTCGAGCTCGAGCAGGTCGCTTTGTATTTAGGGGCTTGGACGTGGTGGGGTGGTGTGCGATCGAATGGGGAAGAGTAGAGCGGCGTATGGGTGAACTCAAAGCGATCGATGGTGGGTTGAGAGGATCGTGCACGTGCACAATTGTGCCGTGTATATGGGTTTACTGGAGGAGGAGGATTGAGGAAGAAGGGATGTTCAGATGCGGGTTAGGTTTTGCTTAATGGGTCGAGCTGAATTTTGATAAGGTTATTTAATTTAAAAATTAAATTGAAGTAAGATAATTATATTCTAATTCATGCAACCTTATAAATCGTATAACGTTGTCATACGAGTTCCAAATCAAGCGAAACAAGTGGCGATGGAATCATGGCGACGAGCACTACATTTTGGAATTGGTTTGGAGATGATTGTGAATGGCTAAAATTTTAGGTTAAGTCGAACGTCGTTCGATTTGATTTAAAATTTAAAACTCAAGGTGATTGTTTTATAACGCTCACAATGTACTAAAATATTTTTATGCTAGTTAAATTTGAAATTATGAAGTGATATAAATTTATTGATCATTGTTTGATAAATTTAATTGTCATTCGAATTAACTGTTAAAAATTAAAATTGATAGTTAAATTTGAAGTTGGAATTTAATTGGCAGTAAAATACCTGATATTAATAACTATGAAATTGTTGTGGATTATTCTGACTGTTTGGATGATTGATTGTGCTGGATGCCAATCGATTGATATTTGGATGATTGGATGTTTATTTATTTTTTATATATATCCTGTTATCACTTGGTAAATTATTTATAGTATATAAACTGTAAATTGAATTATTTCGAATAAATTAAGAAATATGTTGAAATGATATATACCTATGACACTGTGATTTGGATTGAAATGATATATATCCATCCCTGAAATTAAACCGAAATAACTGATCACTTGGCCATAGGATAGAAAATTATATACGAACACCAGATTGGTTAAATTAAATGATTTTAAAATTTTTGATTTGAAATTTATTTAAATGATTTGATTTTTAAGAAAATGAAAATCGAATTTATGGAAATCGAACTATTTCGAAATTGAGCTCGGAATTGAATTATATTTGAGGCTTTAGATCTCAAATTGGGTGTTGAAGGTAAATTTGATTTAAGTGTTTTGAATCGATGTTTTGAAAATCGAACTTTGAATTGATATAAATGGAAATGGTTCAAATTTGAAATTGAAATTATTTTGGAATTGTAATTGAAATTAATTTGAAATTGAATTGAAATTAACTTGGAGTTGACATTGAATTAATTTGGAATCGAAGTAAAATTCGATTTGAAATCGGAATTGAATCGATTAAATCGAAATGGAAATTTAAAGTGATTTGAATTGGGAATTTGGAATTGAATCAGTTTGACTGTGAAACTATTTTCAATAAAATTATTTGCTATAAACAATTTAAAACCTATCTTTTAAACATTCAAATTATTTTGATTTTCCAAACTATTTTACTATTTAAATCATTTTAATACTTAAACTATGTTGTATTAAACTATTTTAACCATTTAAACTATTTAAACTATTTTTATTATTTAAACTATTTTAAAAACTATTCAAACTATTTTGTAAAAATACAAACTGGTTAAGGTTAGAATATTTATATTTAAATCATGAATTTAAATATGAATTGGGTTAAATTGAAGTTATAACCCAAATGGAAATTCGAAGCAATTTTGAATTGGAACTGAAATCAAGATATTAAGGCGAAAATGATTTTGAATTGAAATGGTATATTTTGAGTAAATATGATGATTTCGAAATGGATTTGAGTTTGAAGCGAATATGATATTTTGATATCAAGTACGAATTGTTTTTGAAATGTAAAAGAACCAACTGTTGTGTAAAATGACGTTTGGTTGTTAAAGAGACCGGGGCCTCTTATTGGCATACTCTCTCTCAATATTGGAACCACTTTAACAACTGTGTACGTGGAGGAGGCTCTAGAATGAAGTGATTGGATTTGGCATATGTTTGCTGGATTTAAAGAAAGAGAACGATGATGGATTAGCCTGGCACTGGTGCCAAATTGAAATGTCTAAAATAGGAGCCATACTGGCCAAGCGGGCAAGCTACCCTGAGCGGACACACTTCTTCGTATTACCATTATTTACATTGTGATTGATTGGTGCGCACCCTTGGATTTTAGGAGTGTTGGACGTGATGGGCGATCATGGCTATGATGCGTTACCACCAGCCAGGAAGGGTAAACTGGTAGTATCCTACCTCGGGCATTACCTCACATTCCTTGTCATACTTTTATCCCTATACGAAACCCTTACGATTTTGGTTTAGTGTTGTCGTATCACGACGGATCCCTATCCACCAACGGTTTACTGGTGTTTTATATGCAAACTGTACGACAATGCTTAAAACGCATTAAGGGGGATTAATGTAAAGCCTTAATGCTAAGAAAAATATTTATTTTACTGATTAGACATTATATATGTAGCGTATTCTACTACATATAAATTTGACGGATCCTTAAGAGTTGGAAAATACCGTAACATCTCTTGAGTTATTGCACGCATGTTATACACTGGATAGGAGATGTGAAATCTCGTAAACATCTCTGATGATATTACACTCATGTTATATGCGATATTGATTTGACTTACATAAGGATATTTTAGTCCTGACTCGAGTGTTTTGTCTTTTCATTACGCTCGGGTCAGTCCTGAGTTTTTCAGCTTGTTGAAGATTTATTCTGGAGGACGAAGGCGAAGATTTGGTATATTATTACTATTAGTATTCCAGCATCATGTTGTCTGCTGCATTATTTATTTATCCCTAATGTATAACTCTGATAAATGTTGTATAGATTATGATCAAATGTATAGTATAAACAGCTTCATGAACTGTTTATTTGATTATTATATTTTATTGTTCCACTGTGAGATTCTGTGTTTGTTTTCTTATTCTTTTCTTATTTTTCTTAATTAACCACATTGATTATCTATGTTTCGGATTGTTTAAGTCAGACATATGTGGATTATTGTTGATTTAAACCTTCTGAAATGTGGGTCATCGCGACTGGTATCAGAGCTTTGGTTTAGCGATAACCTTAGCTTTGTAGGGGTTTGACTCATTAGAGATAGGGTAGTAATACCTTAGAATGAGTCTGTCTGAGTGTATATAGGAGAGAGTGTATTTGTTAGTGTTGTATAAAATGTTTTATATTGTGTTGTATGAATTGCTAAGTTTGAATTTTGGGTTCTGATCGGTACGTGGGATGCCACTATGTCGATAGGGATTCCAAAACACTTGAACAAAGCAAACCAACACAATATTGTTTTCGAAATTTGGTAAATATTGAAATAATTTTACCTAGGATTATATTTTATATATAAAAGAATGGTTTTTTGAAATTTAGATAGTTAAATGAATTAGTTGTTAGGAATGATAATATTGATCATTATCGTTTATTGTGTGGTTAGTCAATATTCCTAAACTATTAGCTATTATATGATTATAAGAAAATGAAACTATACAAATGTAGTTTATAAAATATAATTTGCAAGTAAAATGAATATAAAATTGAGAATTTGAGAAATTTTAATTTCGGTGCTTTTAAAAAAGGTTTTCAAGGTTTGTAAAATAATATCACTATTGTTCAAAAGTATATACAAATACAAATTATTTTCAAATAAATTTTAAAAAAGGAATGAATTCAGCACTTCCCTCTTCTGTCGCTGGAAAATAATTTCGGTGATGACTGCGCAGCATCATCGACGTTCATTTTCGAGTCTAAAAGTGAGGAAAACTTCTAAGAAGCTTTTCTATGAAATTGTTTTGATAAACGGATTTTGGTTTAAACTCCAAAAGTATGATTTGATATACAAAAGATATAAGTATATATACTTATTTCAAATGATTTGAAATGAACACAGTATTTAAAATTTTTAAGTTCTGTTAATTAGTAATCTTCAAATTATTTGAATGAAACGAAATATTTGAATAATCAGAACTTATAAAATAAGAAAATTAAGGAATCTAAGCTAAATGTTTTGAGAAACTTTAGAGTTGAAGTTTGCAACTCCAAATTGAAAGTAAAGAAAATTTAAACAAGTTAAAATAGTGAACATTCTAATTAAGTACAATGAACCAGATTAATTTGTATAACACCAAATTGCATTCTAATAACATATAATAAGACTTACCAAATGTTAAACATTAAAATGATGATTTGGATATGTAATGGGATATTATACAAGTAAACAAAACTTAAAAGTAATTAAAATGTATATAAATGAAATTTAGTTGTAATAATAAATGTTATATACTTAATTAGTATATCATGAAATGATTAATGACTAAATGGAATAAGTAAGTGGGACTTAAGAAAGTAGACAAATGAATTAAATAATATCTTTGTAAATTGGTTATTGAATTAAATATAGATTTGCAAAGAAATTTTGAAATTGAATTTGTAAATTTTGAGATAATTATAAACTTAGATAAAGTCATATATAAGAAGTTGGACTTTTATAGAATGATTATAAACTAAAGTGGTGATTAATAAAATGTTTCACAAATAAATTTGTTATTAAATAAAATTGTGAAAATAAATGTGAATTAAGTTGGAAAGAAACTTAAGTAAGGATATAAGGAATAATTCATTAATGATGTTGATGCTAAAAATGGAGATATGAACATTATAATTCAAATGTTTCGCGAGAATGTAAAGCAAAGTTATAGTTTATAACTTTGATAAATGTTAGTCAAACAAGTTGTTAAATTAATTAATTATGGATGTTAAAGGAAGAAAGCTAATATTGAATTGTGAAATGAACTTTAATTTATGAAAAACTAACCGAAATGAATAAATTGGAAGTAAATCAATTAAATGTTGATGAAATTTTGACGTTAGTAAGAAATGAAGTGTATTAATTGAAATATTGACATTGGATAATGTGAATTCATATCGTTATAAATTAATTGGATGAATATTAATAATGGAATGGTTTCTTTTGTTGTAAATCGTCGTTATAACTTTTTTATTATACATGATTGTTGTTTGTTGTATATTAATGTTTATGTTATGGTTTGGATTTAAAATTCATGTTATATGCTCTATAAAAATCATATATGCTTTCCATATCTTCATAAGTGACTAATATTCTAAATTAAGTTGAGATAGGTACATACGAAGACCGTTTGGATGTATATGCTGGTTTTTATGTGCTTTTGCCCGCTTAATACGAGCGAACTCGCTTGTATTAATAATAATAAGGTACACATCTCGAATTACATGCCGCGTTTTGATATTTTTCCCTACGGGATGCCTGATCATTAAGATGAGATATATATTTGATATGTTTGGTATATATTTGGGTTATATACTGAAATCTAAATTTTTTTTTCGATCGAGCCGCGCAAAGAAAACTCTGCCGAAATTTTCCATAAATCCAGGAGTTAGAAAATTTTTGAAGTTTTAAAAATTTTATAACTTGTTTTGATAACTAACTTGTAAATTTCGTAAGCCGATCGGAGTAGCGTAGTGGAAACGTAATAATGGTTTTATAAATGAGATTTGATGATTTATAAGTTGATTATTTTGAATAAAATATATAAAGTATTAAATTCTTTACTTAGCGCTTTTCGAGGACGAAAAGTTTTGAGTGGGGGAGAATGTAACGATCCGTATTTTCAACTATTTTAAATTTTGGAATTTGATATAATCATTGAATAAAAATGGTTAAAAATAAAAAAATTTAATGATTTTGAATGTAAGAATTGGATATGAACTTGAATAAAATTTTAAAATAAACTAATTTCGAAGATTTGGCGGTAACGAGTATTGAAATGAAATTCTATATATTAACTGGATTTATAACCAATAACTGAAGTTGAATAATAATTGCGAATTATTTAGATAGAAATAAAATGATATTGATAACTAAAATTTATTTGGAACTTAATGATTTATTTATATTGATTTATAGGAAAATTAAATTGTTTAAATTTCATATTGGAAATTATTTGAAAAATTGAATTCTGAATTTAATATTTTTGAAAATGATATCAAAAGTTGATTTAAATTTTATTTAAACAACAATGAAGAATGTTAACATTTAAAATTGGATTTAAAAGTGAATAATTAGAAATTGGAAATTTCATATTATAATTAACGAGTAAAAATAGCCATTTTTGGCCACAGTCTTGGAATTTGATGAAACCGGTTCCATTGGATCCATAATAGTGTATTATTATCGGATTTCAAATTTTGTAGCGTTCGGAGTTACCGTTTGGTCGTATGGGATTGAAACGCACTGAAATTAATATCGAAAATTCAATATAATAATTGGGTTCAAAAAGCTATCTTCTCCATACGATCCAATTAGGACTCGAGACTTACTCCATTACGTTCGGAATAGGGGTATAACATTAGGAACGCCTGGCGGCATGCCTCGATAGGGGTTCGAAATAAATATCTAGATATTTGAATTTAAAAAATAATATATATTATTATCCTCATCTCACATCAGCCACAAAAACGTCCACTCAGCCATTCTATATACATACGAGCCTACTTTTTTTTCTTATTTAAAAAAAATCGTGTCTCTCTTCCCTTTTGTTCATGTAGGTTACAGAGTAAAAGAAAGAAAATTTTCGAAACTTCAAAAATAAAAATCGAGTGTTATACTTCATGAATAATTTGAAAATCAGTTTTAAACATCTTATTTTTGGATAAGCTTCAATCTGATATGCTCGAATTGAAGCGCGACTTGGATTAGAGAAGTTCGATAGTGATGTCGCGAGCAAGTAAATGGCTAGGGTTGAAATTTTTGGAAATTTTGGTCGATAATTCGTGAATTGGAGTTTGTATTTGGATTAGTGGGTTCGTATGGCATCTAAGGTAGGATTTGGAGGGGGGTCGCGGCTGTTAGTGGTGGAGCGCGACATTGGCTTCAGCGCGTTCAAGCTCGAGCAGGTCGCTTTGTGATTTAGGGGCTAGGACGTGGTGGGGTGGTGTGCGATCAAACGGGGAAGAGTGGAGCGGCGTGTGGGTGAACTCGAAGCGGTCAATGGTGGGTTGAGAGGATCGTGCACATGCACGATTGTGCCATGTATATAGGTTTACTAGGGGTGGGGGATTGAGGAAGAAGGGATGTTCAGATGCGGGTTGGTTTTGCTTAGTGGGTCAGGCTGAATTTTGATAAGGTTATTTAATTTAAATATTTAATTAAAGTAAGATAATTATATTCTAATTCATGCAACCTTATAAATCATAAAACGTTGTCATACGAGGTCCAAATCAAGCGAAATAAGCGGCCATGTGTTTGTACCAAAATTGGGCACAACACTCTTCGGAAGTTTTTGAAGAGATAAAGTGAAGAAATTAAATGTAAAAAGAGGATTATCTAACAAAAACTCCAAATCTCAGATATGAAACTAATTAAAATGCAAGGAGACACAAGGATATAGAGTGGTTCGGCGTATAGCCTACGTCCACTATGAAGTTGATAGCTTTATTGATCTTTCTTTGAAGATTACAAGTGAATTCAATGAATTACAGCGGATAATTATGATTTGCAGCAGTGACTTTCGTTGTTGGCGGCAGCAAGGAAGTTTAGATCTGGATCCGGCAGAGTCTGGGCATTGGAGAATTCAAAGAAGAAGAAGCCCCTTTTCTGTATGCCCTGGGGCTCTATTTATAGGTGTAGGAGGCTGCTATTTCGCTCAGATCTCGGGAGACCCTCTCTGGCACGTGACTAGGCCCGCGCACCCGAGCCCGTGAAGTTTTGGTCCGATCCGTGATCGATACGAACGGATTTCGTATCGATCAAGGTCGTGTTCGATGGAGTCGAAATTTGGCGTGGACATTCTTTAGCATGAACGTAGTGTTCTATGAAAATTTCATAGCATTTGGACTTGTAGATTAGGAGATGATCGATACGAATTGGGATCTTCGGGTGGCTGTTTCGTTCGATTCCCTCTGTTCGACTCGCTCTTATTCGACTCGGTATTGTTCGAATCGCTGTTCGACTCGATGACGTGGCGTTTGAATCTCTGGATCACTCCGCCTTTGATGCCGTTTTGATCGAGTCGTTCTTGAATCTCACCTTGTTTGTATCGATGGTGATGATTCTGTTCGTACCGAGGGAGGTAAACTTCGTTCGTATCGGCTGTTGTGCTTTGCTTCGCTTCGGTGGATACGAAGTAGAAGTCTTCGGATGGATGCGTAATTGATATTGGATGATCGAGTCGAACTGTGCATTGATCGATCGAGTCGAACTGGGCATTGATCGATCGAGTCGAATAAAGCTTTCCCTGATGGAGGCGAAGCTGATCGAGTCGAAGTGGCGCGTCCTGATGGATTCGAAAAAAGGCTCCGTGATGGACACGAAGTGGTCACTACACGATCGATTCGAACAGTGCATAGCTGATGGAGTCTAACTAGACGGGTTCGATGTTGGCATTAGACAATCGAGTCGACCTGTTGCTTCTAGATGGGTGCAGATCGATACGAAGTGGCCTCTGGCTGACCGAGTTGAAGTGAGCTTCCCTGAGGGGTACAAATTGAACGATTCGAACTGAGCGATTCGAACAGTGGTTGGCTTTCATCCAAATTTGTATCGATCGTAACCTGAACATACGGACACGGGCTGACTTAAAATTTGGGACGTTGGCTCTCAAAGCTTCGCTTGTCGTGTTATATCAATTTAAGCTCGATCCGGACTCGAACAAAATTCATCGATATCCATAGTGAGCCGGTGTATAACCGATCTCTAGGACGGACCATCACTGGTTACTAGTCAATTCCTTGGTGTCACGGCCTTGCCAAAAGGCGGGATAACATTTTCCCCCCAAAGTACGTCTTGTGGGAACATGATGTGCTTTGAAATGCCGCAATCTTCATTCTGAATAGTTATCATCTTTTCGATGAAAGCTGTAACCTTCGGCTGATTTGCTCGATAATGTACTGTTGACTATCAACTGTTATACCCTGCATTGTTGCAACTAATTGCTGTATGCTAGTGATTAGCCGTTTGGTGTTGTAATTGTTATCAGACGAGTTTTCAATTCCTGTAAATCTGGAATATTGAATATTAGTCCGACATACATGCATCTAGGTTAATCTGACTCTCGCCGACGTTCATGGGTCGTTGTCAGTTTATCTTATATTGAATTCCGCATCGATCCTCTCCTGAACCGACGTGAAATTTGAATTTTTACAAGGCTCGATGGTCGTTTTTGAATGTTCCTTCGTATCGATCCCCCCTGAATCGGTGTAGAAGGTTAAAACATTGCTTTCGCATCGGTATTCGTTGCATTGACGGATACGAAATGAGCAGCCCGCATTGATGAATATGAGCTTGGATGGATACGAAACGATCATTCGTATAGATGGTTACAGACTTCGGTGGGCCCCAATGCAGTTGTTTTCGTTTTCGAACCGATGTAGACCATAAAAATGGATACGAAATGCGCCTTCGCATCGATGAATATTGGCCTCTGGATGCCATGGCTTGATGGATTCGAACTGACTGTTCGTATCGATGGTCTGAGGAAGGATTTGGAAACGATCAATACGAACAAGGATTTCATATCGATGGACGCGGGGTTCGATGGATACGAAGCGCTTGTTTGACTCGATCTTGTGGTGACACTTCGTAGCCAGTTGAACTCGCTGGGAGGCGAACCGTTTTTTACCTTTGTGCTCGAGTCCATATAAATACTCTGTACTTAGCCATTTTTTCACTTTTCACGTTTCTATTCTGGTGCATTGTCTTCGTATCGCTCAAAAAAAACTTAGAAGAGGAAAACTTCTCGACTTCGAATCGACTCAAATCCTTCAATCCCTTAAACTAGTTATCGAACATAAGGTAATCAATTGAATAACATTAGCCCTAAAACGATGAGATTCGGATTCTCATGCCATTCTGTTATCCCGCCTTTTGGCAAGGCCGTGACACCAAAAAGTTGACTGGAAAACTAAAGACAGTTCGTCGTAAAAGTTCGTTATACACTGTTTCACCATGGATATCGATGAATTTTGTCCGAGCCCAGATCAGGCTACAATTGATAGTACACGACAACCAAAGTCATGAAAGCCAGCACTCCAAATTTCAAGTCAATCCGAGTTCGTATGCTCAAGTTATGATCGATGCAAGTTGGAAGAGAACACCCTATTTTCGTATCCATCGCGGACCCACAGTTCGAATCGATTGAGTTTGCATTGATCAAGGTGGCCTTAAGTTCGTATCCATCAACAAGGTGCTGTTCGAATCCATCGGAGCCGCCCATGTTCGAATCCATCACGTTAGCACCACAACCATATGGTTCGAATCCATCAACGATGTTTCCTTCGTATCCATCAAGCTTGGAGGACCTTCGAATCCATGAAGATACCTCTCTTGGAATCCAACCAGTGTCATCGTTTCGTATCGATCAGCTGAAGTGAGATATGATCGATACGAACGAGTCTTAGTTCGAATCCATGCATGAGTAAAGCCTTCGAATCGACTGAGTCAAAGCGGTGAAATTCAAGGGACGACTCTATCAACTCGGCAAAAAATGTGGATCGATGCGAAGAATGCGCGCCACGTCAACCTACTAGCGCGTGCTTGGATCGATTCGAAGCAATGGATTCGAAGTCGTCGATTCGAACAGAGCGTTGCAACCGAAAAAGCGAATTCGTATCGACCATATCTCATGATCCCCAAGTCCAAATGATATGAAATTTTCACAGGAGCTTAGGCACATGTTGAAGAATGTTCTCACCAAATTTCAGCTCCATCAGATGAATTCTTGATCGATTCGAATGGAGTTCGAATTGATCCCGAAGCGGGCCCGAATTTTCTGGACACGGGCGCATGGGCCCCCACACGTGCCAGAAGTAGTCTCCCTAATTTTAGGCGAAATATCAGCCTCCTACACCTATAAATAGAGCCCCAGGTCATTCAGGAAAGGGGATCTGGATTCTGAATCGCCCAGATTCTGCCGGATTCAGTTCTACGTCTTATGATCACTGTTGTATTCGAATTTCAGAGCGATCATCAATTGTAATCCGCTGTAACAGATTGAAGTTATCAAGTGAATCAATAAAATCATAAGCTTTAGAGTGGACGTAGGCAAGATCGCCGAACCACTATAAAATTTGCGTTGTTTACTGCTGTTCCTTTCAATTTTCTGAGTGTTCTTCATTTTTATTTCTACATATTTGTTATATGTGAATTGTGATTGCGAACTGGTGCTTTCACGACATTCGGGGTTTGTGACCAATTTTGGCGCAAACACTTTGGTGCTTTCACTGAGAAGACTAATTCAGGAGTTCTATCATTTAGAAGTTGAATTTGAAGACTTAAGAGCTCAGATCTGAGAAGATATGACAAGGCAAACTAGTAAAAGACAAAGGCCAGAGCAAAGTTAGCATGAAGGGAGTCAGGAGGCTTCCTCGAGGGCAAACCAAGCATCGATCTTCATCACCAGGGATGAGATGGAGACAATGATGAAGAGATAGGAGGAAATGATCCAGAATTTGCTTCAACAGATTGGACAACTTGGAGCGCAAAATCAAGGAGCAACCAGAGACCAGAACGGAGCAGGACCATCTGGCGCAGCGCCGGAGCTGGGGGGCACACACTTAGAGCATGTTGATCCAATCCCGGGAAGAGATTCAGGGACGTCCGAGCAACCTGGTGGTAATGGAGGGAAGAACGCTCAGCCAGGGGGGCAGAACGGAGGTAACACTCAAAGATCATAGCCTGACGACAACGACAGGTTGGCAGAGATGGTCAGACAGGCCATGAGAGGTGGACTAGTCAATAGAGATCTGGAGGATGTACATAGGAGTCCCTTTACTCCTACGATCAGGCAGGCCAGGAATCCACCAGACTTCAAGCTACCATTGGTGGAAATGTATGATGGGCGGACGGATCCAGCGGTCCATCTAACGAAGTATATGAGGCACATGGAAGTGCTGGGGGCATCATAGGAAGTCATGGCCCGGTGCTTTCCATTGTATTTGACGGACATCGCAGCGCTATGGTTTAGACAACTGGAGAGTGGCTCCATTGGGACTTGGACATATTTGACAGAAAAGTTTATGAGACAATTCAGGGTTCATATTTCGAGACCCAAGAACGTGATGAGTTTGGCGACTCTAAAACAAAAGGCCGGGGAATCTTTGAGGAGTTTTCTGACGCGATTTAATGCGGCAGCAGCATCAGTGGATCGACCAGATCCATCTATGGTCATGATGGCAGCTGTATTTGGAATATCTGATGGCACGGAGTTCAAGAATTCACTAACTAAGGATCCACCTATGGACCTGGGAGAGTTTTATCATGAAGCCGAAAAGTTTTTTCGATTAGAGGATGCTCGTACGGAGAGAGAAGAAGAAATCGATGTTTATGCAGTTAGAGGCGGTAAGTCACCTGGAAAAGGTGTAGATATTGGTATAGGGAAGCGAAAGGCTGAAGAAAATGATGACAGGTCAAAGCGTCAATGGAGGGAGCCGTGATTTACCACCTATTCAGAACTGAACGAGGGTTTGGAGCGAATCTACCAAGACACTCGAGAGAAAGTTGCCTATCGTAGACCAATACGACGGGATCCAACTACCGATGAGAGAAAATCAGACAAATATTGCTTATTCCACGAGTTGAATGGACATAGCACAAATTACTGTAGACACCTGAAGGATGAGGTAGAAGGGCATATCAAGAATGGTAGGCTACTTCAGTATGTGAGGAGGCGAGCTCCAGCAGTTGAACCAGAGCGACCACCGTCTACATCAGCTAGGGGTGACCCCGAGCCGAGGCACCGTATGGTTATCAATTGATTTAAATAACGATGAACGAGTCGTAAACTTCTCACTGACACCATCAAACCATTTACACATGTATGAGATCGCGAACGATCCACATGCATGCTCTGAATGATTATTGACTGTCTCGTAGTGAGAATTTACACTTTGACATCGTTGCTTTGCTTTTGTTTCATGTTGATTTAGACACGTAGACTTTGCTTGTTTGGACATTTCTGTTATGGAATTCATGTGAACCTTAATTTGATATTTGCAATTCTGTAGAAGAAGTTACTCGCGTATGCTTTGGATCGCGAACGGTCCATAAGCACGCCTTGTATGGCGACAAACCGCCACGATCGCTGATTCAGAAATTGACCCGAACGTGAATCTGGCATCGATAATACTAAGTCCCCCCGGGCGCACTCATTAGCCTCGAACGGCACCCGACCACGAACGGTCACCATTAGCCTCGAACGGCACCCGACCACGAACGGTCACCATTAGCCTCGAATGGCACCCGACCTCGAACGGTCACCATTAGCCTCGAACGGCACCCGACCGCGAACGGTCACACTTCATCTAGTATAACATTCGATCGCGAGCGATCACATTCTGCCTCATGCGGCATCCGATCGCGAACGATCAAATTTTATCTCGTGCACCATACGACCACGAACGGTCACAATCCATCATAATTCGTCTAGAATGACACCCAGTCGCGAACGGTCATAACTCGTCTAGAATGACATCCGACCGCGAATGGTCCCATTTCTTTATTTGTCGCGAACGACATCCGACCACGAATGGTCTCATTTCGTTATTTGCCATGAACGGCATCCGACCTCGAACGGTCCTATATTACCTCAAATGACATACGGTCGGGAACGATCGTCATTCGTGGTTAGGAAAAACTATCAATTTCTTTGTAGGTCATCAACAGGATATGAACATCCGGCTTATGGCATTACAAAACACACCTTCCAATCGCAAGGCATGTTTTGGGGGGCAAATGTTATCCCGCCTTTTGGCAAGGCCGTGACACCAAAAAGTTGACTGGAAAACTAAAGACAGTTCGTCGTAAAAGTTCGTTATACACTGTTTCACCATGGATATCGATGAATTTTGTCCGAGCCCGGATCATACTACAATTGATAGGACACGACAAGCAGAGTCATGAAAGCCAGCACTCCAAATTTCAAGTCAATCCGAGTTTGTATGCTCAAGTTATGATCGATGCAAGTTGGAAGAGATCACCCTATTTTCGTATCCATCGCGGACCCACAGTTCGAATCGATTGAGTTTGCATCGATCAGAGTGGCCTTAAGTTCGTATCCATCAACAAGGTGCTGTTCGAATCCATCGGAGCCGCCCATGTTCGAATCCATCACGTTAGCACCACAACCATCTGGTTCGAATCCATCAACGATGTTTCCTTCGTATCCATCAAGCTTAGAGGACCTTCGAATCCATGAAGATACCTCTCTTCGAATCCAACCAGTGCCATCGTTTCGTATCGATCAGCTGAAGTGAGATATGATCGATAAGAACGAGTCTCAGTTCGAATCCATGCATGAGTAAAGCCTTCGAATCGACTGAGTCAAAGCGGCGAAATTCAAGGGACGACTCTATCAACTCGGCAAAAAATGTGGATCGATGTGAAGAATGCGCGCCACGTCAACCTGCTAGCGCGTGCTTGGGTCGATTTGAAGCAATGGATTCGAAGTCGTCGATTCGAACAGAGCGTTGCAACCGGAAAAGCGAATTCGTATCGACCATATCTCATGATCCCCAAGTCCAAATGATATGAAATTTTCATAGGAGCTTAGGCACATGTTGAAGAATGTTCTCACCAAATTTCAGCTCCATCAGATGAATTCTTGATCAATTCGAATGGAGTTCGAATCGATCTCGAAGCGGGCCCAGATTTTCTGGACATGGGCGCATGGGCCCCCCACACGTGCCAGAAGTAGTATCCCTAATTTTAGGCAAAATATCAGCCTCCTACACCTATAAATAGAGCCCCAGGTCATTCAGGAAAGGGGATCTGGATTCTGAATCGCCCAGACTCTACCGGATTCATTCTACGTCTTATGATCACTGTTGTATTCGAATTTCAGAGCGATCATCAATTGTAATCCGATGTAACAGATTGAAGTTATCAAGTGAATCAATAAAATCATAAGCTTCAGAGTGGACGTAGGCAAGATCGCCGAACCACTATAAAATTTGCGTTGTTTACTGCTGTTCCTTTCAATTTTCTGAGTTTTCTTCATTTTTATTTCTCTACATATTTGTTATTTGTGAATTGTGATTGTGAATTGGTGCTTTCACGACATTCGGGGTTTGATCGGGGTTCGGGCTTCATATTCCACTCGGACTCATGCTTGATCGTTGTTTGAGGAAGTAGATTTTGTGCGAGGTCGAAGGAGGAGAAAGATGTTGTTCGAATCGATCTGGGGAAGAAGGAGTGTGGAGATAAAATGGTTTTCTGGTTCTCCTTTTCGCATCGATCGGGAGTCAAGGCTTCGAGATGATGAGACGGAGGCCTTCGTATCGATCGATGGCTAAGTTGTTGCATCGAGTCGATCAGTATCGATGAGTGTCTCGAGCAGGTTGATCGATACGAAGGGGTTACGTCAGATGGATTCGAAAGCCAGGGTTTTCGATCGATTCGAATTATGTGCCCGGGATTGATACGAAGACGACTCAATTGATGGATGCGAAATGAACACTCCGGATCGATTTGAAATCTCCAGTCTTTAGACCGAGTCAAACTCGCACATGGATGAACGAAATCTCCAGTTTTTAGACCGAGTCGAACTCGCACATGGATGAACAAAATCTCCAGTCTTTTGACCGAGTCGAACTCGCACATGGATGAACATGATTTCCAGTTTTTAGACCGAGTCGAACTCGCACATGGATGAACATGATTTATCGATGCGAACAAGGCTCTTGTGACCGATACGAATTTGAATGTTAAAGAATTTGTAATTCCTTGCACACTTGAACAACTGACTCCGACGAGCTTCAAACTTGCATAACTGGACTTGACCGTTGAACTGCATATTTGATTTCCCTTCGAAGCTTGTCGATGGAACTACAACTCTGAATTTTTTTTAACAAACTTTAAGTTGGATTGATTGCTAATTTCTGGATGGCACGATTATGACGGTCAGCGATGACGGTCACTCCGACTGAATTTCGAAGTCTCGTCGTTTACATGATTTTTCCAATTCTGTAGAACTTCTTAAATGATATACAGTACAGCACTGCACAACACACTCACACACTTTACACTGGGGGATGCACGAGCGTTATTGTCTATTTAACAATGACTTTTCATAAGCTAGCTAGTCATGGAACCTTCAAGTTCTCAGTAGCAGGAACTCCCGAGTTCAATTCCTTCAACCATCGAAATACCGGTTATTGAAGCCGAAGTTATAGACCCAGCTCCGGACGATCGTCCAGGTGCCCGGTTCATTTGTCGTCTACAAGATTCTGTGCTGTCTGGTATCTCCGAAGAGATGGTGGGACGGATTTGTTTAAGGCACGGCTTGTCGCTTGATGACGTGCTATTGCCTGGGCCAAACGACAGGCCACATGATCCCCCGGAGGGGTTTACTGCTTTCAACCGTCACGCTTGCACATCGGGGACACTTCCTCCCTTCAATCAATATATAAGGGAGATGTTATCATTCCTTGAAATAGCTCCATCCCAGCTGCACCCCAACGGGTATGCTTTGTTTAATAACACCTTCATTCTGTTTATGGAGATCCTCTTTCGACCACCAAAGCCGATCGAGATCAGATATTTATTAAACGTTAAGAGCCATGGAGACAGCCCTTCTTTCACCTTCTTGGAAGCGGTTAGGAACTGCCACATTGTAATGGGCTCCTGGGGAAGGCTAAGTTACTTTAAAACCGAATGGTTCTACGTTCGGTGCCCCCCTGGATTTGCTTGGCGGTGGTTGGATAGACGTAAGCATTTTCTCTTGAATTATCAAGATAATAATAACTAACTTCAAAACTGACATATTTCTCTTCCTTTTACAGCCGCAATTTCTCGACCTGACGGTGCGTACTTCAGAGAGCTAGTTCGGATCCTCCAAGCGGTTCCGGGCGAAGAGAGGCATATCGACTTGGTTCTGACCGACAAAAACTTAAGGACTGTCGGGCTGATTGAACGGAGGCAGAGCATACGGCTGGAAGTGACACTTAGAGTGGTCTCGAAGAAATGGGTGAAGCGCAAAGCACCCGCAATCGTGATAACCAAAGAAGTTGATCCGGAGAGAACGCCTACCGATACCGAGCTCCAAGCTAGGCCTTCTTCCGGTGTCTAGGATTCAGGAGGAAAGAGAAAAGGCAAGGCTGTTGCTCACAAGCGTTCTAAATTCGAGAGGTTTAAATTCGTGGTCATGTCCTTGCCCGTCCCGGGGATTAGAATTTCGAAAGCTCCTCCCCCGCCAGTAGAGAATCCTTTTGACGGGCTTGCTGATATTCCGATTCCGGATTTTGTGTCGTCTCAACACGACGCCGGGATGGAGGAGCTTGATAATGCTCTTGAACTGAGCGGGTCGCTTGCTATGAGTGCGGCCGACATTTCCGGTTGGTCGGGGGGTTGCACATGCATACACTTCACTACACTACATGATTCACAACTGTAAATCGTCCAACTTAGGAAATCACTAACTCTTCCTTCGCTTCTCATTTTCAGGTACTATGTCTGGAAAAGGATCGATGCTCGGGAATCTTCGCCCGGCCCAAAAGGCTTCTTCCTACTACGATTCCCGCAGGAGGGACTCAGATAGAGATTGCGATCGCGAGTATTATAACCAAGATAGGTATGGGCGTGATAGGGACAGAGAATACAGACATTGGTCTAGATCACGCTCTACTCCTCTCAGACTTCCATCTCCACCTCCCGTTTTTGTTCCACACCCGCCAGAGCCTCCTCGTCACAGGCCATCTTCTCATACTTCTAGATCCGAGACTCATCTTCAGAGAGTCAAGACCACGACCTCCATAATTACAGAGTAGGTCCCAGCTGAGCCCACAGGAGAAGGGGCCCTTAAATTGGCTCAGATGAGGAAGGATTTTCCGAATATTTGCTTCGATGGCTATGTGAAAGAGAATCCCCTCTGGAGTGGAAAACACGATGCATGAGTACGTTCATGACATCTACACCCAGTACAGAGAGTGGGTAAAGGCTGCAGAGAAAGCTTCTAAGGTGCCCTTTGAGCGAGCCAAAGCGCTAGAGAAAATGGAGACCGAACTCGCTCAAAGGGATCGAATCATTTAAGTGCTCACTACTGAGGCCGATTCTTCTCGGAAATCTGAAATTGAGGCCACCAAAAAAGCTGATGAAGCGAATGTGGCCATGGAGAGGTTAAGGCAGACACATGTTGCCTTAGTAGAGGAGATGGGCCATCGGAATACTACAGTCACTGCCAAGCGGGATGCGGCGGTCAAGGAACTTAACGAGCTCAAGGCTAAATTTTCCGACATGGCCAAGAAAAGGGATGACGCGAACAACGTAGCCCAGGAGGCGTGCGAATAAACTGTTCTGCATAGGGGTGAGTGGGATGCAGTTGTGGCTAAAGTCCACAAGGTGGAGACTGAGGTGGAGGAGAAAGTGAAGTCGGCCAAGTCCAGGCTAGAGGTTGACATCGAAGACCATCTCGTTGTTTACAATGCTAACGTGCTGAGGCACAGGGGTCTAATCTGGCTCGATGATTATCCGGCGCATCTTTAGAACGCTTGGGGCCGACAGGTTGAGGAAGAGAAGGAGGCGCATCTGGGTGAGTCTGTGGATGAATTTAAGCTCGAGAATCGCATTCTAAATGAAGATGAAAGGAAGATTCTTCACGAGTCAATGATTCTGCATGAGAAGGAAAGACTTGGCGCCCAACACTTTGAAATAGGAGAGGGTTCAGGGGTTGACCATCATGAGGCGAGTCTTGAAGTTCCAGTGTCAACCCAGCCCGAATCCTCATCTGCGGTTGATCCCCACGCTATTCCTTCCTACAATCCAGATCAGCCGCAAATGTCTCCGGCTACGACGCAAGTTACTGAAGCCATTCCCCCGCCTAAAAATCAAACTGAGGAAGGTATTCTGGACATCCCACATATCTGCCCCAAGTCGGAATCTTTATCTGAATTAAATTCTGACAATTCTCTTATTTTTGTCCAGTGATTGATGCTGCACCGACCATGCCTCCTGTTACTCAAGAATCATATCAAACGCCTTGGAATCGACATGTATACTCTGACCCGCACTCTGGGAGTTCGGAGTTGATATTTGTACTTCAATTCACGCTCTGGGAACTTAAAGTTGTTGTTTATACTCCGTTTCGCACTCTGGGAATTCGGAGTTGATGTTTATACTCCGGCTCGCACTATGGGGATTCAGAATTGTTGTTTATACTCCATTTCGCACTTTGGGAATTTGGAGTTGATGTTTATACTCTGACTCGCACTCTGGGAGTTCAGAGTTGTCGTTTATACTCCGTTTCGCACTTTGGGAATTCGGAGTTGATGTTTATACTCCGACTCGCACTCTGGGAGTTCGGAGTTGTTGTTTATACTCCGTTTCGCACTCTGGGAATCCAAAGTTGTATCAGGATCATGGATGGTCGGACCACATCCACCCTGAGTTAACAAGTGAGGTCGTTAGATGGACGGGTCCATCCTCCTCAAACTTGGTTCAGATACGGATGAAGTCGTTAGGCATACGGATCCACCCTCTTCGTAGACGTATTTTTAATGATCTAGTTTGCACTCTGGGAACCGGGAATTAAGTGAGGGATTGTCGTGTATCAATCCGTTTTTGACTTTGACGTCATGGTTTTTCCCCGAGCTCGGGTTTCGCTTAGCGAGTGACCGGTTGCATCACAGTCACTCTCTATTTGAATAAATTCCACCATATGGTGAAACTTAGCTCTCCATGCATAGTGATGATCATATGAGGCATTTCAAGTAAATCACAGCTCTGGCTCGAAGAGATTGCATTTTATTGCTGAAATAAGAAAATATGGCAAAGTCAGTTGCCTTATTACAAATTCTAATTTCGAAATGCAGAAACAAATTGCGAAATGGAAAATAAACTAAATGGATAAACATAGCCTGTTATGTGTAGTAGCGGCGAAGACTCTCGCTATTCCAGGCTCTTGGAAAAGTAAGACCATCAACGGTTGATAATTTGAATGTGCCATCTCCGAGCCTTCGTTCAATAACATACAGTCCTTCCCATGTCGGCTTCATGTGCGAAGGAACCAGATAAATTCTTTTTAGGACGAGATCGCCTAGTTCAAAGGTTCGTAGGCAGACCTTGGCGTTATACAATCAGATTATACTCCATTGAATACGTCGCTGGAAAATGTGTATTTGTAGACTTGCAATACCATGCAATACAAGAAACCTACTCCGAAGCCACCAACGGAGAGACAAATCCAAACAGGAAAGTTTTGCAGATTCCACAAAAGCTATGGCCACAACACCAATGAGTGTCGTCACTTACAAGACCTCATTGAAAAACTAATACATGAACAGAAGTTGGATCAGTATGTGCGAGCGCCGCAGTCTGGTGGTGCGGGCCCATCAAATCAGAATCGTGCGCCGAATTAGGAAAGACAGGAGGAACCCGCTCGTACAGGCGAGAGGTTGGTTATCAATACAATAAGTGGTGGTCCTCACCCAGTAGATCGAAGCTGGAAGGAAATGGAGTCATATGCCAGTTCTATCAGGCATGCAGACTTCGAGTGTTGTAGTAGTTTTGATGAAGGGGCTCCGGCCAAGCAACAGAAGACGATGACAGATGACATCGTGTTCAGGAACCGAGACGCTGATAAAGTCGAATCCCCCACTATCGACCCGCTGGTCATCGCAGCTCAAGTAGGTCCTGCTTGGATGAAGAGAATCTTAGTTGAAAGTGGAAGCTCTGTGAATATCATGTTTAAACGAGCTTATGATCAAATGAGGATGGAAGCGAAGGACTTAAAACCCTATCAATCTCAAATCCATGGTTTCAACGGAAGTGCTACAATACCCACCGGAATGGTGGAACTACAAGTGGAGTTGGGAGTCGGAGAATGCCGGAGAGTACGAATGTTACAGTTCGTTGTGTTGGACATAGACTCCCCTTATAATGCTTTCTTGGGCCGACCGGCCCTCGCTGAATTCAGGGCAGCCATTGCCCCGTGGTGTTTGACTTTAAAATTTCCCACTGATCGTGGAGTGGGAATCATGCAAGGAGATCAGGCTGCTGCTAGAGCCTGTTATGTTGCTGAGCTGCGAGAGGCGCAACGAAAGGAGAAAGGAAAGGGTGTAGAGGAATCTCTTTGCATCCGTTTTGCCGATAATTGACAATTAACACCCGGGCCTAGGCCCGGGCACTCCAGCCAATTCCTCAAGGATTTTGACCCAAGAGAAACTGAAGACAAAGGAGAATCTAAAGAAAGTCAAGCATCCCCGGCCGAACTGACAATCGATGTCCCAATTAACAATGATGATGATTCAAAAATGATAAAGATTGGGTCTCAGCTAAGCCAGCAAACTCAAGAGGAATTGGTTGAATTTCTATGGGAAAATCTTGATGTATTCGCCTGGACGCATTCCGACATGTTTGGGATCTCGCCGGACATCGCGAGCCACACTTTGAATATTGACCCGCGGCATGTCCCGGTCAAACAGAAAAGGCGTGGTATGGATCCAGAGAGATCTGCCGCCCTTAAAGAAGAAGTAGAAAAGCTTAAAGAAAACGGGTTTATTCGAGATGCGCTGTATCCTGAATGGGTGTCGAATCCTATGCTCGTCCGAAAGCCGAACGGAAAGTGGAGAACATGTGTCGATTATTCCGATCTGAATAAAGCATGTCCCAAAGACAGTTTCTCGCTTCCCAGAATTGATCAACTGGTAGATTCGACAGCTGGGCATGAACTCTTATACTTCATGAACATACCAGCTTCGTAACCAATCTAGGACTTTACTGTTACAAAGTTATGCCATTCGGACTCAAGAATGTCAGGGCTACTTATCAACGATTAGTCAATCGGATGTTTGCCAATCAAATCGGGAAAACAATGGAAGTATATGTAGATGACATGCTTGTGAAGTCACGATTCTCCACCGACCATGTTAAAGACCTGGAAATTATGTTCAACATACTTCGAGAATACAAAATGAAGTTAAATCCACTGAAATGTCATTTTGGAGTTGCATCTGGAAAATTCCTTGGATTCATCGTCAACACTCGAGGGATCGAAGCTAATCTTGAAAAGATCTGGGCTATTAGAAATCTTGAAACTCCGAAAGCCATAAAACAAGTCCAGAGTCTCAATGGAAAAGTAGCAGCATTGAGCAGGTTCATTTCAAAGTCCACTGAAAAATGCATTCCCTTCTTCGATCTGATCCGAAAAGGGAAACGAAACTTTGAATGGACCACAGAGTGTGAGGGCGCTTTCCAGGCACTAGTTCAACATCTATCCACACCACCTATCCTATCAAAGCCTATTGATCACGAGAAGTTGTTCATATATTTGGCAATATCAGAAGACGCTATCAGCGCTGCATTAATTCGAGAAGAAGACAAGATCACGAGAAGTATACTACGTCAGCAAGCAATTGACTGGGGCCGAAAGGAATTATCCGAAGCTAGAAAAGTTGGCTTATTGCCTGGTTATTGCGTCAAGAAAACTCCGACCGTATTTCCAGGCACATCCCATTATTGTTTACACCGACCAGCCGTTACGACAGGAAATTTCGCGGCCTGAGACGTCTAGTAGGTTACTCAAGTGGAACATCGAACTGAGCCAGTTTGACATTACTTACACTCTAAGATGAGCCATTCAAGGACAAGTCCTAGCCGATTTTATAGCTGAATTTACCATTCCAGAGGACTTGCCCGAAACCAGTGAATCCCCCGAATACGTCTGGAAGCTTTATACCGACGGCGCATCAAACGACCGGTGTTCGGGCGCTGGTGTTGTACTTGAAACTCCCGAAGGCCAATCCATATGTTATGCTTTGAAGTTCGATTTTCACGCGACTAAAAATGAAGCTGAATATGAAGCCCTCTTGGCTGGCTTGAAACTTGCTAGAGATTTGAGAATTATCGTAGTGGAAATCTATTGTGATTCACAATTAGTTGTGTGTCAAGTACGGGGAGAGTATCAAGCAAGAGATCGAAGGTTGGCTGCTTACTTAGCTCGGGTTCAGGAAGTACTAAATCAGTTTGATTATTATGCCATTTATTGTATACCTTGAGAACGCAACCAAAAAGCCGATTCATTGGCGAAGCTAGCCAGCACAGGTGAAGCTCAGCAAATGGGACTCGTTCCCGTAGAAGCGTTATCCTCCCCAAGCATTGACCGGGCAGAAATAGACCGGGTATGCGAAACCGTCCTCGAAAAGGATTCATGGATGACTCCACTCAAAAATTACAATGAGCACGGAACCCTGCCAGAGTGCAGGAGTGAAAAGAGACAAGTCCTTCGGAAGGCCTCACGATTTACCATCAAGAATGGAATCATGTACAAAAGAGGGTACTCAGTCCCTCTACTCTGGTGTATCGCTCACGATGAAATTAAACGAGTATTACACGATGTGCACGAGTGAGAATGTGGTGATCACATCGGGGGCAAGCACTTGCCAAGAAAGTACTTCAATACGGATATTACTGGCCGACCGTGAATCGCGATGCGTCGGATTATGCAAAGAAATGTGATAGGTGCCAGAAATATGCCCGCATTCCTAGAGCTCCTCTTACATAGATAACGCAAATGGTCATTCCATGGCCGTTTGTGATGTGGGGCAATGGGCATCGACATCATTGGTACTCTACCTCTGGCAAAAGGCGGTGCGAAATACGCCATCGTCGCAGTTGATTATTTTACAAAGTGTGCTGAAGTTGAAGCTCTTGCTACCATAACGACGAAGAAAGTAATCAACTTTGTAGTCCGCAACATCATCTGTTGATTTGGTCTTCCACACACCATTATTACGGACAACGGAACCCAATTCGACAGTGCTGAATTTAAAGATTTCTACGAACGATTTCACATCCAAAAGAAATTCTCCGCAGTTGCACACCCTTAGGCAAACGGACAGGTTGAAGCAGTTAATAAAGTTATAAAATCCATTTTGAAAAAATGATTGGAAAAGTTCGGGGGCAAGTGGGTCGATGAACTTCCTATGGCTTTATGGGCTTACCAAACAACCCACAAGACCGCGACCGGTCACACTCCATTCTCTCTCTCTTATGGTTCAGAAGCCGTTATTCCAGTTGAACTAGAAGTACCATCTCATCGTGTGACATACTATGATCCCAAGACAAATGCTATATTACTTGCTGAATCTCTCGATCTACTAGATGAGAAGCGTGAAGAGTCTGATTTGAGGGCAGCCGCGCATCGAAGTCGAGTCGCCCGATTGTATAACGCCAAGGTCCGTCTACGAACCTTTGAACTAGGAGATTTCATCCTAAAAAGAATTTATCCGATTCCTTCGCACATGAACTAGACTCAACATGTTATAAGTGAGAAGCGATCGTCGGCTGATGTTCTACAACTCACCCCCAAGACTGGGGGGCAGGACTTAAGCATCGACCATTTACTGAAGCGATGCGACGTAAAAATTCAACTTGCTCCCCGGTCGCAAACCATGTCCACAGTACCCGAACTTGGCGAACAAAAACAAACTTTATTCAGAAGCTGAAACTTCACAAGTGCACTTCAGATATTGAAACACTTAGGCAAATGCACAATGACAGAAAAGGAGTTAACAAAGAGAAGTTTCATTTCTATTGTTTGTAAAATAAGTACGTGTACAAGTTTCCAAAAAATTCCTACTAGCAGGGGCCGAACCCGCATCTATACACGGCTAACAAAATGAAAGTCAGAATTACACCAAGGAAGCATGTCTAATCTTTCTTCTTCCGTGGCTTCCTTTTCAGTGCAGGCCCACTGGAGCCACCACTATCCTTCCTCTTTGAGCCTTTGCCTGTCGGTGGACGGTCTTCGGGCGGGGGCATAATTTCAACGTCCTCCTCCGAACTCGAATGAACGGGGATGCTTCCTACCGGCGGAGTCGGAGGGATAGGATCAAATGTGGAAGATGGAATGGCCGCACTAGTGTCGGAAAATGTACCACCAGGCGATATCATTCTAAGCAGAGCTGGGCCAAGTGCCGCTGTCCCACCTCCAAAACTGCCACCATGTGTTGCGGCATCCATTTCAGCGGCGATTTATGCCAAGATTTCCTCTTCAGTAACCGATCGAGCCTCGCTGGGAGCGTCAGTAGTCGGCATCGAAGAGCTTGTGGCAGGAACACCTCCGCCCATGACGAATGATAAGTCGGCTAAAGGATCGCCATGACGGCGAATGAGTTCTTCCATCAACTGCTCATCAAATACAAGTGTGCTTCCCTGCGCATCGTCGGGTGGGGCGGTTGTAGTTACGGTGATCGCTTCGGTCACGATAGCCTCCTGCATCTGATATGATTCTTGAGTAACAGGAGGCATGGCCGGTGCAGCATCAATCACTGGACAAAAATAAGAGAAATGTCAGAATTTAATTCAGATAAAGATTCCGACTTGGGGCAGATATGTGGGATGTTCAGAATACCTTCCTCAGTTTGATTTAATCTACAAGTCCAAATGCTATGAAATTTTCACAGAAGACTACGTGCATGCTAAAGAATGTCCACGCCAAATTTCGACTCCATCGGACGCGACCTTGATCGATTCGAAATCCGTTCGTATCAATCATGGATCGGACTGAAACTTCACGGGCTCGGGTGCGCGGGCCTAGTCACGTGCCAGAGAGGGTCTCCCGAGATCTGAGCGAAATAGCAGCCTCCTACACCTATAAATAGAGCCCCAGGGCATATAGAAAAGGGGCTTCTTCTTCTTTGAATTCTCCAACGCCCAGACTCTGCCGGATCCAGATCTAAACTCCCTTGCTGCTGCCAACAACGAAATTCATTGCTGCAAATCATAATTATCCACTATAATTCATTGAATTCACTTGTAATCTTCAAAGAAAGATCAATAAAGCTATCAACTTCATAGTGGACGTAGGCGATACGCTGAATCACTCTAAATCCTTGTGTCTCCTTGCATTTTAATTAGTTTCATATCTGAGATTTGGAGTTTTTGTTAGATAATCCTCTTTTTACATTTAATTTCTTCACTTTATCTCTTCAAAAACTTCTGAAGAGTGTTGTGCCCAATTTTGGTACAAACACCGTAGATTTGTGGCGACAAGTACTACATTGTGGAACTGGTTTGGAGACGATTGGGAATGGCTAAAATTTTAGGTTAAATCGAACGTCGTTCGATTTTATTTAAAATTTAAAACTCAAGGTGAGTGTTTTATAATGCTCACAACGTACTAAAATATTTTTATGCTAGTTAAATTTGGAATATGAAGTTGTATAAATTTATTAATCGTTGTTTGATAAATTTAATTGTCATTCGAATTAACTGTTAAATATTAAAATTGACAGTTAAATTTAAAGTTGGAATTTAATTGCCATTAAAATACCTGATATTAATAACTATGAAATTGTTGTCAATTATTTTGACTGTTTGGATTATTGATTATGATGGATGCCAATTGATTGATATTTGGATGATTGGATGTTTATTTATTTTTTATATATATCATGTTATCACCTGGTAAATTATTTATAGTATATAAAACTGTAAATTGAATTATTTCGAATAAATTAAGAAATAGGTTGAAACGATATATACCTATAACACTATGATTTGGATTGAAATGATATATATCCATCCCTGAAATTAAACTGAAATAACTGATCACTTGGCAATAGGATAGAAAATTATATATGAACACCGGATTGGTTAAATTAAATGATTTTATAATTCTTGATTTGAAATTTATTTAAATGATTTGATTTTTAAGAAAAAGAAAATCCAATTTATGGAAATCAAACTATTTCGAAAATTGAGCTCGGAATTGAAATATATTTGAGGATTTGGATCTCAAATTGGGTATTGAAGGTAAATTTGATTTAAGTGTTTTGAATTGATGTTTTGAAAATCGAACTCGGAATTGATATAAATCAAAATGGTTCAAATTTGAAATTGAAATTATTTTGGAATTTTAATTGAAATTAATTTGAATTTGAAATTGAAAATAATTTGGAATTGACATTGAAATAATTTGGAATCGAAGTAAAATTCGACTTGAAATCGGAATTGAGTCGATTAAATGGAAATGGAAATTTTAAGTTATTTGAATTTGGAATTTGGAATTGAATCAATTTGACTTTGAAACTATTTTCAATAAAATTATTTAATATAAACAATTTAAAACCTATCTTTTAAACATTCAAATTATTTTGATTTTTCAAACTATTTTACTATATAAAATACTTAAAATGTGTTGTGTTAAACTATTTTAACCATTTAAACTAATTTAACTATTTTAATTATTTAAACTATTTTAAAAACTATTCATACTATTTTATGAAAATTCAAACTGGTCAAGGTTATAATATTTATATTTAAATCGTCAATTTAAATACGAATTGGGTTAAATTGAAGTTATAACCCAAATGGAAATTCGAAGCAATTTTAAATTGGAACTGAAATCGAGATATTAAGGCGAAAATGATTTTGAATTGAAATAGTATATTTTGAGTAAATATGATGATTTCGAAATGGATTTGATTTCAAAGCGAATATGATATTTTGATATCAAGTACGAATTGTTTTCGAAATGTAAAAGAACCAACCGGTGTGTAAAACGATGTTTGGTTGTTAAAGAGACTAGGACCTCTTATTGGCATACTCTCTGTCAATATTGGAACTACTTTAACAACTGCGTACGCAGAGGAGACTCCAGAACGAAGTGGTTGGATTTGGCGTACTTTTGTTGGATTTGAAGAAAGAAAACGATGATGGATTAGCATGGCACTTGTGCCAAATTGAAATGCCTAAAACAGGAGCAGTACCGGCTAAGCGGGTTAACTACCCTGAGTGGACACACTTCTTTGTATTACCATCATTTACATTGTAATTGATTGGTGCACACCCTCGGATTTTGGGAGTGTTGGACGCGGTGGGCGATCATGGCTATGATGCATTACCACCAATCGAGAAGGGTAAACTGGTAGTATCCTACCTTGGGCATTGCCTCACGTGCCTTGTCATACTTTCATCCCTATACGAGACCCCCTACGATTTTGGTTTAGTGCTGTCGTATCACGCGCATCCCTATCCACCGACGGTTTACTAGTGTTTTATTTGCAAACTGTACGACAATGCTTAAAACACGTTAAGGGGGATTAATGTAAAGCCTTAACGCTAAGAAAAATATTTAATGATTAGACATTATATATGCAGCGTATTCTACTACATATAAATATTTTGAGGGATCCTTAAGAGATGGAAAATCCCGTAACATCTCTTGAGTTATTCCACGCACGTTATACACTGTATAGGGGATGTGAAATCCCATAAACAACTCTGACGCTATTACGCTCATGTTATATGTGATATTGATTTGACTTACACAAGGATATTTTAGTCTTAACTCGAGTGTTTTGTCTTTTCATTACGCTCGGGTCAGTCCTGAGTTTTTCAGCTTATTGAAGATTTATTCTATAGGACAAAGACGAAGATTTGGTATATTATTACTATTAGTATTCCAGCATCATGTTGTCTACTGCATTATTTATTTATCCCTGATGTATATATAACTCTGATAAATGTTGTATAGATTATAATCAAATGTATAGTATAAACAGCTTCATGAGCCGTTTATTTGATTATTATATTGGGGCATTTCACCAGAAGGACAAACTTTGCAGTCCAATTAGTTTCTAGGACACACATCCATAGAAATTAATTTCAAGGCCAAAGTTAGCAGAATAATTACTTTTAAGGACAAAGTCTGCGGTCCAATTACTTTCAAGGACATAATTTCATAGGTTTTTAGGCCTTAGAAACTAATTACTTTGCATTTTGTCCTTAAAAGTAATTATTTCAGTTGTGTGTCCTAGAAACTAATTGCACTTGCTAAAGAGGCCCTTATGGCTAATTTCCACTATTATATTTTATTGTTCCGCTGCGAGATTCTGTGTTTGTTTTCTTCTACTTTTCTTATTTTTCTTAATTATCCCCATTGTATCTATGTTCTGGATTGTTTAAGTCGGACATGTGTAGATTATTGTCGATTTAAACCTTCCGAAATGTGGGTCTCACAATCCCCTCATGTACATGACTCCATTCTGGATAATGAATCGCGAAGCTTTCCGAAGAACCTATCTTTTCTCACATTGGTGCTCTGGTAAAGCTCCACGCTCAAGATAATTTCTGAACGGGGTCATCCATGACTCCTTCTCGGGTTTGCCTCATACACCCAGTCTCTCTCTATTTGATCGATACTTGAAGAGGTAAGTGTCTCAATGGGGACGAGCCCCATTTGCTGTGCTTTACCAATGCCAGCTAGCTTTGCTAAAAAATCAGCTTTCTGATTGTGCTCTCGGGGTATGCAGTAGATGGCATAGTAGTCGAACCGATTCAACACTTCTTGAACCCAAGCAAGATAAGCAGCCAACCTCCGGTCTCTAGCTTGATATTCTCCCCGAACATGGCATATGACCAGTTGTGAATCACAATGAACCTCCACAGCAATAATTCCTAAGTCTTTGGCAAGTCTAAGTCTGGCGAGTAAAGCTTCGTACTCGGCCTCGTTGTTAGTTGCGCGGAAATCAAACTTCCAAGCATAGCATATGGATTGACCTTCGGGAGTTTCGAGTACTACTTCAGCGCCTGAGCAGCGGTCATTTGATGCACCATCAGTGTACAGCTTCCATATGCGTTTGGGAGATTCACTGGTTTCAGGCAAGTCCTCCGGTATAGTGAATTCAGCTATAAAGTCTACCAGAACTTGTCCCTGAATGGTTCGCCTTGGTGTATAAGAAATATCCAATTGACTCAACTCGATGTTCCACTTGAGCAATCTATCAGACATCTCAGGTCGTGTTAAGACTTGTCGAAACGGCTGGTCAGTGTAGACTGTGATCGGGTGAGCCTGGAAATAAGGACGGAGCTTCCTCGGGGAATTGATGAGGCAATAAACCAGCTTTTCCAGCTTCGGGTAGTTTCTCTCCGCCCTAGTCAATCACTTGATGATGTAATAGACCGGTTGTTAGATCTGATCTTCATCCGGAATCAATGTAGCACTGATCGCATTTGCTGAAACCGCCAGATAGATATACAATCTTTCGTGATCAACCGGCTTCGACAAAATTGGTGGCGTCGCCAGGTGTTGAACCAGTGCTTGGAATGCGCCTTCACACTCCTTCATCCATTCTAAATTCCACTTTCCTTTTATAATCAGATCAAAGAAGGGAATGCACTTGTCTATGGATTTGGAGATGAATCTACTCAAGGCTGCCACCTTTCCGTTGAGGCTTTGCACTTGCTTTATGGTTCTGGGAGTCTCAAGATTCTGAATCGCCCAGATTTTCTTAGGATTAGCCTCAGTTCCTCAAGCATTGACAATGAATCCAAGGAACTTTCCGGATGCGACTCCGAAATTACACTTCAACGGGTTGAGCTTCATTCGGTACTGTCGGAGGATGTTGAACATTGTTTCCAAGTCTTTGACATGATTGGTGGACAGTCGCGACTTCACGAGCATATCGTCCACATAAACCTCAATGGTCTTCCTGATCTGGTTAGCAAACATTTGGTTTATGAGTCTTTGATAAGTTGCCCCAGTGTTCTTGAATCCGAACAGTTGAATCCATAAAAGATAAGAGCTCGTGTCCGGTAGTTGAATCCACAAGTTGATCGATTCTAGGAAGTGGAAAACTGTCTTGAAGGCAGGCTTTATTCAAATCTGAGTAGTCTACACAAGTTCTCCATTTCCCATTGGATTCCTAACAAACACTTGATTGGATACCCACTCCGGGTATAATGCATCACGAATAAACCCGTTCGACTTGGGTTTATTTACCTCTTCCTTTAGGGCGGCAGATCTCTCTAGATCCATACCGCGCCTTTTCTGCTTGACCGGGACGTGCCGCAGGTCAATATTCAATGCATGGCTCGCGATGTCCGGTGAGATCCCACACATATCAGAGTGATTCCAGGTAAACACATCGAGATTTGCCCAGAGAAATTCAACCAATTCCTCTCTTATCTGCTGGCTAAGTTGAGATCCGACCTTTATCATTCTGGAGTCATCATTATCATCGATCGGAACATCGATCGTCAACTCTGCCGGGAAAGCCTGACTATCTTTGACTTTTTCTTAATTATCATTATCTCGTGGATTAAGATCTTTTAGGAACTGGTTGTGGTGCCTGGGTCTTGACCCAGGCGTTAACTGTCAATTATCAGAAAAACGGTCGCAAAGAGATTCATCTACATCATTGCCCTTCTCTTTCCACTGCACCTCCCGCAGCTCGGCAACATAACAGGCGCTTCCAGCCACTTGATCTCCTTGAACAACTACAACCCTGCTATCAGTGGGGAACTTTAGAGTCAAACACCATGGGGCAATAGCTGCCCTGACTTCAGCGAGGGCCAATCGGCCCAAGAAAGCATTATACGAAGAATTAATGTCTAACACAATAAACTATACATCCGGACTCTCCGGCAATCTCCGATTCCCAACTCAACTGGCAACTCCACCATCCCAATGGGTATCGTTGCACTTCCGTTAAAGCCATGTATGCGAGACTGACACGGCTTTAGGTCCTTCGCCTCCATTCTCATCTGGTCATAAGCTCATTTAAAGAGAATATTTATGGAACTTCCGCCGTCTACCAAGATCCTCTTCATCCATGCAGGACCTATCTGAGCTGATATAACTAGCGGATCGATAGTGGGGGCTTCGACTCTATCAGCATCTCTTTTTCGGAAAACGATGTTGTCTGTCATCGTTTTCTGTTGTTTCGCCAGAGCCCCATCATCCACATTACTGCAACATTCAAAGTCTGCATGCCTAATCAAACTGGCATACGACTGCATTTCCTTCCAGCTCTGATCTGCTGGATGAGGACCACCACTAACTGTATTTATAACCAACCTCTCGCTAGTACGCGCGGGTTCCTCGGGTCTAGTCTGGTTTTGACTCTGATTCGTGTTAGATGGGCCTGCACCTCCATTCTACGGCACCCGAAAAAATGTTCCAACTTCCTCTCCCTGATTAACAACTCGATGATGTCATGTAAATGATGACACTCATTAGTATAATGGCCATAGCAATCATGGAATCTACAGAACTTTCCAGTTTGTATCTGCCTCTTAGATGACTATTTCGGAGAAGGCTTCTTATACTGTCTCGTATTACAAGTCTGCAAATAAACATTCTCCACAGATGTATTCAATGGGGTATATCGGTCAAACATGGGAGCTCTGGTCTCGGCCCATGATTTTGATCTCACTTCTTACCCTGGCCTTCATTGCCTTTCTACTGACCCTGCTTGTTCTGTATATTCAGTTGCACTTTACCGAAATTCTCACCGTCTATTTCACATCAACATTACCTTGAATGCCTTTGACACTGGGCCCCGCATCGTCCTGCTTCCTAGATTGTCTAGCGTCTTCTCTCCTCAGGAACTGGGCCACCTTAGCATAGAAACGATCCAACAACGCAAGGGGTTTCCCAGCTAAACAATTGCCGAACTCGGAATTGGGATTGATTCCTTTATTCAATGTCATTAAGATAGAATTGTCATTTGGGTTGTTGACCTCAGCATAGGCAGCATGAAACCTTTCCAGATAACGTCTGAGTATCTCTCCCAGAGCTTGGATAAGGCTGGATAAGTTGTTGACATCTTTTGGCCTTTTAACATGCATGCAGAATTGTTCGACGAACTTCGTAGCCAACTGATCAAAACTGGAAATGGAACGGGGTGGTAAACGAGTGAACCACATAGTAGTGATACCCCCCCAAAGAAATAGGAAAACTCCTGCACTTAACCGCATTGTCCGCTCGAACGGCGTTCATGAGCCATTCATACTTCAAAATGTGCTAATTACAATCTGAACATCTCTCATACACAGGTAGGGTAGGCATCTTGAATCGACGAGGTGGCTTTGCATAAAGAATATCATTGATAAACGGAGTATGACTTCAGGAGATTCCCTAATCGTCATTAACAAGGCCTTGACTTTCATGGATCATTTGGCGAATCATGGTTGGAATGTCGGGCATTTGGACGTTCGGGGCCAAGGCATGGTCGGGTCCGTGTTGCGGGGACAGTCTGGGCGTTGTCGACGGTCTATTCCTCGCCTCCTTGGCTCCCGATCTTCTGGAACATAACGTTCATGAGCATGGATGTGTTGACTAATGGTCAGATCTGCTCGGTTTTGAATCTCAACATCCTAGTCTATGGCGGTGGCAACTGCATGGCTATCGACAGTGTGATAAGGAAGCGCACCTCCTCGAAAGGAGAGCCCAGCTTGGTGTCCTGCGGAAGGACCAGCCCCGGCTTGTCTGAGATTCATGGCACGCTGTTGCCAAGAGGCGTGCACATAGTTTCCATCCAACCGTTGGCGTGTTGATCTATGATGGAAGTTAGAGGAAGCCGAGCTTTCTGTTGATGAATAAGAAGCACGATCCCTTCTGGATCTCCTTCGTCTTTCCTCGTTCAATTGGTTTGCGAGCTCCATGTTAGCACGGATCTACTGGATGTGCTGCTGACGGCTCTGAGTTAGCTCTTGCATTAGAATCTGGAACTTTTCCCTAGTCACAAGGCCTTGTGGACCTAGAGCTCCGGTAGATGCTTGACCCATTGTATTCAGCTACATGGGATTCTGCCTATCCCTTCCTTCTGGATCTGCAGCTATTGAAGCGATTCTCGTGGCAACCATGGTGAGTGATGTGGCTCTTTCCTAGATCTGGTGGAATCTGAATAGAATGTAAGGAACTATTAGATATAAGATATGGATCTCCTTCTTAGATTTTGCAATCCAACGACGGTAGTAGATCCAATGAGTAGGAGAAAAACTGGGTTTTCTCAGTGAAAACACCAAAGTGTTTGTACCAAAATTGGGCACAACACTCTTCAGACGTATTTAAAGAGATTAAAAAGAAGAATTTAAATGTAAAAAGACGCTAATCTAACAAACACGTCAATTTAAGCAAACAGAAATAAAAATAGACAAAGAGTTATAGTGGTTCGGCATTGTAGCCTACATCCAATTTGAATGTTTTAATCTTTATTATTGATTTCTAACTGATTACAATAGAGAATAACTCAAACACTCAAGTTACAATGGATCTCCGATAGAGTAACGGCGTAATGGAGTCAAAAGTCCTTTTTCTGTTAGCATTGGAGTGCTATTTATAGGTGTAGTCTGGAAATATCTGGCTTAGATCTTGGAATACCCCGTTTCACACATAGCCAGGCCCACTAGATCGATCCGAGATTATTTGGGATCGATCTCTAATCGATCCATGTACATTTCGTATCGATCAAGATTTGATTCTTTTGGGCTGAGATCGATCACAGACATTCTTGAGGTGGTAAGCAAGCTCCTGTGAAAATTTGGTAGCATTTGGACTTGTAGATCTCGAGTTATGATCGATCAAAGTTTGATGTTGTAGGTGGCTGGACTGTGCGTATCGATACATTCGTATCGATCAGTATTCGTATCGATATCTGTTCGTATCGATCGGCTATGACTCGATGATGTGGAGCGATTGTTTAGGGGAGATACACTTTTTATGCTGCGTGACTGTTTCCTTCACTTGACCATGCCTTCTTCGTATCGGTCTGGAATAACTTCTTTCGTATCGATGTTTAGTGGCCGCCTTCGTATCGATGCTTTATGTTGCTTTCTTCTTAACGATCGATGGTTGCTGCTCTTCTTATCGATGGAAGGAGATCGATACGAAATGAATGGAGGGAGATCGCTATGAAATTGACCTTTGTCGATGTGGATACGAAGGGGAAGGAGTGGATACGAAGAGGGGTAGCATTTTATGGATACGACCTGACACCACCTTCATTGATTTTGATGGATCCATATTTTGAGCATACGAACTCCGATTGACCTGAAATTTGGAACATTGGCTTTCATAGCTTTGCTTGTCGTATCATGTTAATTGTAGCTCGATTCGGACTGGGGCCAAATTTTCCAGTATCCATAGTAATCCTGTGTATAACCGATCTTCGGGACGGATTGTCCTTGGTTTCTAGTCAAGTCCTTGGTGTCACGGCCTTGCCAAAAGGTGGGATAACAATGTGAATAAAATTGTCTCCTTATGGAATCCAAGAGGTAGGGAAAGAAAAATGATAACATTAGACATAATGAAAAAGAAGTCAGGCTTGATGTTATGTGCTGTGGAAGATGATGATGAGATCAGTGGAGAACGAGTGGTTAGGGAATTCCTAGATGCTTTTGAACCCTTGAAAGGATTACAACCAAGGAGGGCAATTGATTTCTCAATAGATTTGATGCCGGGGCACAGCCTGATAGTAGATCACCTGGTAGAATGCTACCCAAGGAGATGGAAGAATTTAAAAATAGCTAGTGGAACTACAGGATAAAAGTTTCATTAAGTCAAGCAGTTCACTGTGGGGAGAATCTATGGTTCTTGTAAAGAAGTTTGATGAATCTTATGGATGTGTATAGATTATTAAAAGCTGAATGCATTGACAATGAAGAATCGTTATCCATTGCCTAGGATAGAGGACTTGTTTGATCAATTGTGTAGAGCTCTAGTGTTCTCATAGCTAGTTTTGGCAATAGGATTCCATAACTGAAGGTAGAAGGAGATAGTGTTCCATTGACCGCGCTCCTAACAAGGTACAGTTCATATGAGTGTTAGCGATGTCAATTAGACTGACCCATGTCCCAGCGTTATTAATCTTGTGAACCGAATCTTTCACGATCGATTGGATAGATTTGTGTTGGTTTTTGTTGATGGTATCTTGGTATATTTTAAGAATCAGAGAGACAATGAAGTCCATCTTAGATTGTTGTCGAAGACCTTAAGACAACACAAGTTGAAGGCGAAGTTTCCAAAATGCCACTTTTGGAAATGAGAAGTTAAGTTTATTAGACATGTTGTTTTAGAGAGTGGATTGGCGGTGGATCGATCGAAGATGGAAACCATTAATGGTTGGATGATACTAGAGACGGTCAAAGAGATGTGAAGTTTCTTGGTTTTGGCTGGTTATCATCATAGATTCATTTAGGATTTCTCGCATATAGCAGCACCCTTGACTAAGTTGACCAAGAAGAACAAAAAGTTCTTATGGACTGATAAATGGGAATGGTCATTTCAGGAGTTGAAGAAGTCCTTGACGAATGTTCCTATCTTGATCGTGCCGGAAGGGAATCAGGATCCGGTGGTGTACATAAATGCCTGTAGAATAGGTTTGGGAGCACCTTTGACGCTAAAAGGGCAAGTGATAGCTTACATATCAAGGCAATTGAGGCCGCATGAGGTTAGATACTGAACTCATGACTTAGAGTTGGCAGCGGTGGTGTTTGCACTAAACATTTCAAGACATTATCTTTTAGGAGAGGTGTTCAAGTTTTATACATACCACAAGTCCCTTAAGTATACATTCTCTCAAAAGGAGTTGAATATGAGATAATAAAGATGGTTGGAGTTTCTAACGACATATGACTTCGGGATATAATATACGCCAGGAAAGGGGAACCAGATCGCCACGCTTTGAGTAGGAAGCATCAGAATAGAGTATTAGCCATGATCGAACAATGGAAGATCTTGGAGACATAAGCCTCTTATGGAGTGCATTATTGGCTGAATATTGGGTCTAGTAAAGATCTAAGAATGTTAGCAAGCTTAGAGGTGCGTCTAGTACTTATGGATAGAATTGGTGCAAGGCGGATAGGAGACCCATTGATAGCTAAAAGGATTAGGAGATTAGAGATGGTAGTGGATATTGAGGATTTGAAGGCACTCGAGATAGATCCGAAGGATGGCTTAGAAAGAAGGGAAGACTATGTTCCCGAATTTAGGAGACCTTCGGAAAGAAGACTTGGAGGTGAATCATCGGTCTAAATTTACTATTCATCCTCGGGGCATGAAGATGTATCATGACATGAAGAGTCTCCTTTTGGGAAGTGATAAAGAGAGACATAGGGGAATGTGTAAAGAGGTACTTCGCATGTCAACGAGTAAAGGCCGAGCATCAAAAGCCGAATGGTTTACTCCAATCTTTGGAAGTACCAATTTGGGTGTAGGATTCGGTGTCCATGGAGTTAGTTGACAGATTGCATAGGCCGAGGATGGGAAATAATGGTATTTGGGTGATTGTTAATAGATTGACTAAGAGTGCCCATTTTATCCTGATGAAGTCGACAAAGATGACATCTAGGTTAGCAAAGTTATATATGAAGAATGTAGTGAGACTCCATAGGATTCCGAGTAGTATTGTTAGTTATAGAGACCGATTGTTCACCAATAAGTTCAAGAGATGTTTGTAGAGTGCATTGGGTATGGAGTTGAATTTGAGTTTGGTTTGCCACTAACATACTAAGGGTAACACTAAGAGGGTAAACTGTGTGCTCGAGGATTTGCTAAGGGCATGTGTTGTATTTTGGAGGACCTGGGAAGGTCATTTGCATCAGGTAAAGTTTGCTACAATAGTAGTTACTATTCGAGTATCAGGATGGCATCGTTTGAGGCATTTTATGGTAGACAGTGTAAGCCACCCATTTGTTGATTGGACATAGGGGATAGACTTATGTAAGGTCTCGATTTGGCAAGAGATACTACTAAGTAGGTATAATTGATTTATGCCAGGATGAAGGCAGCGCAATCACGGCAAAAGAGTTATGTCGATAAGGAGAGGAAAGAACTTGAGTTAACGATAGGTGACTATGTGTTTGTGAAGGTTTCTCCGATGCGAGAAGATATGTGCTTTGGGAAGGCGGGGAAATTCACATCTAGATATATAGGATCGTTTCTAGTGATTGAGAGGATTGGTAAACTCGCTTATCGAGTCGAGTTTCCAAGCAGCTTAGTGGTGCGCAAAATGTTTTTCATATATCACATTTGAGGAAATGTGTGCACGACCCAAGTTTGGTAGTGGTACCGAGGGGGATAGAGGACTTAGTCGTGGAGCTAGATTTGACATATGTAAGACGACCGAAAGTGATAGTTGGTCATGATATGAAGGAGTTAAGGAACAAAGTTATCAGATTTGTTCACTTCCAGTGGAGAGATGACAAAGAAGATTGCACATGGGAAGTAGAGGATGGCATTTGGAATATCTATCCCAAGTTGTTTTAGGCATTCACGTATATAACATAGTACTTTGTTTGTCTGTTAATGTACTAGTAGTGGTACTAGTGAATTCATATGTGACATGATTATGTGTTAGTAGTTCCACTAATACATTTTTGACTGATGGTTGATGATTTACATTGGTAGGGTACCAGTGTAACTCCTTGTACTTGTGTAGAATTATGTGATGATGGTGATTTCACACTTATAGGGTGTTAGTGTAATTATTGTATTCTTCCTTATCTAAATTTCAAGGATCAAATTTTGGTATGGAGGGGAGACTGTAACACCCCATATTTTGGAGCATCGTATTATGAGATATTAAATTAAATTAATAATGAGGAACTGCTAAAATAATAAATAAAACAATTTAATTATGAAAATTACCTAAGGGAGATTTGATTAATTAAGCATGGGACACTTTAAAAGTTAATTGAATGGACTAAGGGTAACTAGAGCAATTAAAGTTGGCCTTTTTAACGAGATTAATTAACTAAGTTTTTATATTGAGAAGGATTTGTAATAAGGGAAATTAACTAGTGAGATTAGACAAGAAGGGATGTTAGCCGAAGCCAAAATCAATAACCCATTTTCCTTATCGACATTCCACTCATTCTACATCATTTTCATTTACAAAACAAAACCTAAAAAACTTACACAAGGTTGGCCACCATTGTAAGCAAAAGAAGAGGAAACTAAAGGCAAAAGGTTCAAACTTTCATTTTTAAAAAGATTAAATCAAGTTTTCAAAGTTTTTTGTAAATCAAGATTAAGTAATTCCTTAAAACCCTCCGTAACATGTTCGGGTTTAGATTTATCTTTGAATGAATGATTTTGATGATGATAAATATGTGTGTATGATTAAAACATTATTTTGAACGTGTATGCAACTTTAATGAAATTTTTTTAACCATTTTTAGGGTAAAACATGACTTAATCGTATTTGTATGCCATGAAAATTTAATATGATGTTTGTAATGATACAATGAATATGGATTTTTATTTTCACGATTTTTGGAATTTTTTTGGAATTTTTATGAATTTTATAAGTTAAGAAAAATGTTAAATTTGGAGAATTAATTATTACAAATTTAAAAATAATTTTTTTGACCTAAAATTTCGGTATGAGGTAAAATAGTTGAGGGTCAACTTGCGATAGCCTAGAAAGATCAACCTGCGATGGCTTATATAAAAGCCAATATGCGAAGGTTAGGTTTAACTGTCGATAATCAATATGCGATAGCTTGGAAAACTAAAATTTTCTAAGTAAAACTAGAAACACTTAGTGCACTTCGGAAGACAATTTCTAAGTGTTGATTGGCTATTTCATAGATGAAATAATAAAAGGAATTTATAAGTTAAAATTGTGTTATCTTATTCTGGAATGAATTAAAGCTTATAGAAGCTAATAAATGATATGGTATCATTTAATCAAAGATAAAATTGCTTTATCTAAAGAATTTGTAGGGTACACGATAAATAAATGAAAGAAAAAAGGTTGAATCGAGATCGTAAAGATATACAAGCATATAGAGCTATTGGATGGCAGGGAGTCAAGGCTACTAAGTCTAAAGTTCACAGGTATATGGTTGGGGGCCATGATAAGGTTCAATCCAAGAAGATTTAAAATCTAAAGTGAGTAATGGCAGGGTGTCACGGTAGGGTGCCATAACATGAAGGTGGTGTTATAAATCAGTCGACAATGTGAAACAAAAGGATTTCAGGACAAAGAGGAGAAATTGATGCTTAGTAAGGATGCTTGTTGGAATGTATACATGGTGTGCTTACATTCAACCTCTTAGGAGAGTCAGGGTGGCTCTAGTCAGGGTGGCTTCAATGGTGGAATGAGTGGCCATTTCATTAGGTGACGTTGTTTGGAAAAGATAAATTAGTGATAGTAAGCCTAGGAAGGTAATCACTGAAGTAGGTTTATGATAACTTAAAGATGAACACTTAAAACAAGAGATTATGTAATGTTTGTATGGATAATGGATGATTGTATAGCTTGGTTCATAATGAAGTATTATGTACATGCTATACTTAATTTTGAATTGATAATATAATTATGATGTAGTGCATAATTAGATGAAAAATGTAGGGTATACTTATGGATTGAACGTGACGCACATGTTTTCTCTTGATGTCATGCATGTTCACATTATATAATGTAACTACCATGATGATAAAGTGAGAGTAAAACCCATTCTGTGCTACAACGGCATGGTCTCATTATGATTGTTTAGGGTAAAGATTTTACTCATACCAGACTTTATGCCTGACCTGTGTTTTTATTATTTCTCATAAAATCATGGGTACTCATTTGAGTAGGCAGAGTTTATGATTTAGACGGATATCTTTGTGAAAGAAGAACAAAGACAACGAAGATAAAGCGTGAGACTAATCTATCCAATAAAAGTTATTTTTAAAATTCCACCTTGTAAAATAAGGAATTATAACTGGTAATTTTCCATGTTGGTATCTTCATTTGTCCGGTATGGCGCTCTATTTATATTTTATTATATTTATCCCTGTGTGGGAAGAAAATGAGGTAATGATGATGTAATGAATCATGTAAAACCAATTGATGTAATGCAAAAGTTATTTAGTTGCTCTGTTTACTAAATTTTGTAAATATAATACTGAACTCACTTTGTTCACTTGAAAATAATTCTAATTATGATTGCAGCATCATCGGCATTTATTTTCGGGTTTCGAAGTGGGGGACATTACGGTGCGCTTGAACCATAGATGTTGGCTAGTTTGACTATCAAACCTACTTTGATTTAGTGGGTCAGTACTAGTCAATGGTGTGACTCTAGACTAGTGGAGATCGTGGTGATAAGTTAGAGGAAGGAGTAGAGTCTAAAGAGATGAGGTAGTACAGACTTGATCGAGATGGTTGGCTATGTGAGGAGGGATGTTTGATTGTGCCTGATGTCGATGGACTGAGGGATAAGGGGCTACGAGAGTGCCACTAATCGATACTGCTAATACATATTGGAGGTAATAAAATGTATAGAGATATGAGACAGACATAAAAGGGGATGAAGAAGGACTTCGGGGCATTCATCTCAAGATGTATGAACTATAATCTTGTAAAAAATGAGTAGAAAAAGCCAAGTGGTTTACCACAACCACTTGAGGTTCTCGAGTTGAAATGGGAATATATTGGTGGATTGTCGAGGACCAGAGGTGGATCCGATAACGTCTGGGTTATAATCGATAGATTAATGATGGGTGTTAGGTTTGTACATGTAAAGTCTAGTGGAATGACGTCCAAAATTGACTGAGTTGTATATTGAACGGATTGTGTGATCCCATTATGTGCCGAAGAGCATTATAGGTGATCAAGCCCGTTGTTCACTAGTGGGTTTTGTAAGAGCTTACAAGTGGCGTGGGGAAAGCTGACACCGAATCAGCTAGATGAGACCGAGATTGAAGTAGAAGCTTCAAGACCTCATATGCCTATTCTTATCATGGGACGTGGAACAAAATAGCTTAGAAGGAAGACAATGAAGTGGTAAAGGTTCGATGGAGTGAAGGCGAAGGCGATTATACATGTGAGACTAAGGAGAACGTAAAGACCACTTGTTTGGTGCTCTTCACTTGGTAAGATTTCCATTTTTATCTTTGGCTTTCATATTAGATATCATACTTTATGCTTTATATTAGATAGTCTTGTATCCTGCATGCTAGGATAGGCAAGGATGTTACTTCTCGATGTCAGATATTATGTGTGCCTGTTTGATGGTTGATGCTTAAAATGACTGCTTATGATTGCTAGGCATGTGGAGTGGTTATGTTTGACATTATGTAGTTTGATTTGGGGATTTTGAGGGTGAAATTCTTAAAGATGGGGAGAGTGCAATGACTAGTATGTTTACATATTGGAGGATCATAAAATATTATTTCTAAATCAATATTGGATTGAATTTGGATATAACTTTAGGGTGACGTTGAGAACTAGCATTTATTATCCTTAGTAATTTTATTGGACGATTTTGGCTCTAGATTTATTTTTTGGCATTTTCAGTAGTTATACGTATTACATGGATATACATGCATCGATAGACACAAGAAAATTTGGACAAACAAAAATGTCCTTGGGTTAAGAAAAAGCGTATGAGCCATGCGGTCGAAGAATTTTCAGGATCAGACGTTTTGGCAGCTTGTACGACTTTAAAATGCCTAAAAATAGTCTTTCAAGGCACGGTCTTGGATTCTGATGAAATCTTTACCGTTGAACTAGAAAATTACAACAAGTCGTGCCATCACAGATTCGTTGCAATCGAATATTCCTAGAAGCCGTACGACCACAAAACATGCATTGAAATTTTGGAAATAAAAGAAAATAGTGTATTTTCTACACCTAACCTAACCCATACCCTATAGGTATCATCCTCATCACTATAGCCGCATACTACTCCATTATTTACATTATTCTCCTCTTCCTTATAAAAACCCATATGTCCACTTCTTTCATGAGTAAACAAACACTGGTTTTGCCAAAATAAAACTTGGGTCTCTCTGTTATTCTAGAGCTACGCAGCCATGGTCTCAGTTCAACCCAACTCCGACTATGAATGCAAATCTAGTGAAGGGAATTATACTGGGGAGAACCGATATGTATATGGTTGTGTTTATAGCAGAATGGTTTGTGCATAGTATTGCTTTTCGGGATGGTAGGGGTTCGAATCCCACGGTCGTCACATTCATATAGTTATATTCTGCCTCGCCTATTTTATATATGTGTTTATAATTATACTATCGATGCACTGTGAGATATATAATAGTTTTTATGATTTTCTAATTACTTTACAACCTTGGCTGGGTACCGTTTATAGTGCACTACATGTTATATTGGGTATCGAAGGTGTAGGACGATCATCACAGTTGGTATTAGAGCTTAGGCTATGTAGTTAACCAAAGGGATACCGGGATCCATCAGAGATAGAAAATGAGTTATCAATCTAAGATTGGTCGAGCATATACGTGAGAGCATACTTGTTATACATTTTGATTTTCAAAACTATATAGTAATACATATAGTATAATTTGCATTGCATACACGAGTACCATTGATGCAGCTTTTCTTTAGAGAGACAGATCACCGTATTACAGATTGAAGGATGAGTCGTCATACAAGAAATGATTTTAGGAACTCCATATATGCATTGGAGGAAGGAGTGAGCTTAATGACCGCTAGCCCTAGCTTGCAGAAGATGTTTATAGGCTTGATGAGGAATGTAACAACTCGCACTTCCGGACAAACCGATCTAAAGCCTAGTATGACTTTCGGACTCGAGTCACGCTAAGAAATATGAGTTGTTAGGTTTCTAAAACATTACAGAGCATAATTATAAGGGTAAGTTCTAAGACATTCTACACTTTCATATCTCACAGCAGAAGGAATTGAAGTATAAGTAAAGAGAAATAGACATTTCAGAAAATAGTCTCCAAAATACTTTATTTTCCATTTACACTATTTGAAAGCACGACATGTATTTTAGAAACTTTTAATACAGTAAATAACTGCCTAATGGACAACGAGAATATGAGAACATCAATGAGAAGCTCCTTTCTCCACATATTATGTCCAATCAACTGTTAACCTGTCATCCTGTGGTGGGGGAAAATAGAAAGGAGGGAGTAGGTCAGATAAAAGTTTGGTAAATGAGTACAAGTTTATTATGTGATGATCATATGCAGTTACTTCAATGCTACTCTAGATGATATAGGATATGATACAAGTGTCCATGAATTCCTTAGATCTGTTACCTAAAGGTTGTTGCCTAATACATTCCTACAATACAATTTGTGTAGGCTAACAATGGATCACACTAAGGATCGAATCTCGTGTCTAACGATCAACCATCGCTTCTAGAGCTGCTCAATGTAAACAATGTCGCTAGACTACTAAACATGTAAAAACTGCCACAACGCTGTTGAACATGGAAACACCGCCCCGTGGCTACTAACCATGAAACCACCACCAATAGGTTACCGTGGGACTAAATTCCCACTACTATCACAACCACTAGGCTACTGGGAAACGTTTTCCCATTCACTACGCCTAGAAAAGAAGAACCCAAGATGCCGACTCACTGGAATGCCTGATCGTCTGCATTCGCTTCCACCTCTCAATCATAGTGTTAGCCTCTTATTGCAGGCTCCGGGTCCTCTATTTGAACAATATCACGTGCATCAGAAATCATGCATACATGGACCTTCCATTGCGCCAGAGCCACTCCATCAGGCACCCGCGCCAGTCTGCATGCCCATCGTCGGAACCTTCTATGAGTGCTATTTGCGAAAATACATCGCCTTCAGTCGATTATTAAATCCTAAATTAGGTACAATATTTACCCAACATTGACACCACCTAGCGTCCGCTTCTAGGGAACTAACTTCCCAATAAGTCTAACATGCATTCAATTACCCTTAAATAGGCTCACAACAATTAACGTTTTATATATATTCTTATTAATAAAGTGGGCCTTGGGCTGAGGTTCAATTTTGCAACTTTTGTCCTGAACGGTCGATCGTTGTTTCCTTATGGTCGACCATTGGGGTTCTAGAGTTGACCATTCACGTAGTAAAATTAGGGTTTTTCTACAATCTTAACATCGATTGTTTATGTCATTAACTTAGGTCATTAACAGTATTTTGTTAACCTTAATTACTAGGGGACCAGTTCATATTCAATTTAGGATTTATTGATTTATGGTTTGCAAGTTTCTCAGTAAAAGAAGTTATACATCAATATTCAATTAGCAATTTACAGTGCTTCAATTCTAATCTAGTTTGCATACTCAAATTTAAGGTTTTATATAATTCAATTTAGATTTCTAGCACCCTAAATCAATTAAGATAGTTTAAAACTAATTATAATAATCATCTTATCAAAGTTGTTCCCACTCACCTCAAGCCTAAGCTCTTCCTAATGCTTGCACTTGAGAATCATCCCCTCAAATTTATAGCTCCACCTTGATCTGGTTGCTTCTATTCTTATAGGTTGAATTGATTTGATTTTATAGAATTTTTAAGCTTTAGGGTTGAGAGAAATTTTGGCAGAGTCTTGTTACTGTAAACAGATATGATAGTTAAGTTTAGGTTAGGCTTGCTTATATAAGGGTTGGGAAAATGTTTGGGCCATTGGATATGGGTTGGAGAATATTTTCTGTTATCTCATACATTCATCAATTACTTGGTCGGCCATCAATCCATCTGGACCGCTTGATCACGCTAAAGTACGCTCCAGAACGCTCAATTTTCTCAAGCCCAGGTGGACCACTCCCCTCATAGGGTTGACCACTGCCGATCGACCATCAACCTCCTAGGCTCGACCGGTGGCAATGTAATTTTTGTGTAAATTTTTATTCTATTTTCAATTCTTCTAATGCCCGTAACTTTTCCGTGCTAACTCCAATTACGATATGTTATATATGAAAATTTTCTAGAAAATCACTACGAACATGGTGGTGCAAGTTTTGTAGCCAAATTCAGACGTTAGTGAAAATTTGTTTTTAAGTCCTTGTTTTAATTAAATTTACTTTCCTTATTAAATTTCCATTTAAATTCCTGCTAAATTTTCGGGATGCTACATTCTCCCCTTAGAAGGATTTCGTCCCCTAAAATATTAAAAGATATAAAAATGTAACTCATATACAATAACCAATAACTACCACCATCCACTCAACCATCATCCATGAGCAATTGTTGTCCTTAGAACTTTCTAATGCAATATGTACACATATATGCAATGTGAAATGCATATGAACCTATTCTAATGCAAGAGCAGTCAGTCTACTGATTCAGTCGGCCTCCTGTTATGCAAAATTCTCTTGTTATGCATCCAAATGTTATGCAACATCCTAAATGATATACCTGTAATTATATATGCATGCACAACCATACAAACATATGTAACATCCATATGCACCACATCCACTAGCATACAAAAATCAAGGAATAACATGCAATTAGATATAAGTGTGTGTGTGTGTGTACCTAGACGATATACTATCTTAACACGTAAAAGAGTACAATGCGAACAATACATCCATTAACATCCATCATCCATAATATGTTCTATCGACATGTTCAAAACCATTTTTACCATCCAATGGCCTCTATCTAAGCTAGAACCTATTTGCAAAAATAATATTTTCTAACTAAAATGGAAAGGTGCCAGAAAAGAGTTCGAGATGGGTAGCTCGAACTTTCTCCTCAAGCTCCCATGTACTCTCAACTAGATCGTCTCCCTATTAGACTCTAAACAGTTTAATTATTTCATTACAGAGTCGATTTGTCCTAAGCCCCAAAATACGGGTAGGAGCATGGTGAACAAGGGACATACCTATCCTTTTTAACTTCCCTAACTAACACAGTTTGACCTTGGTAACTGCATTGTATAGACATTTCTATGAGTACCTAATGACGGCTTACCATAATTTAGCCGTATTCTATCTTGCCTTAGGAGTTTTCTACTTGTCTGCTTTTCGATTGTGGACTCAGCTCCGCAGACTACCCCATATGTCTCCTATCAGTACTTACTTTTCTGCCTACCTTGTGCAATCCCTATCCTTATATGAATTAAGTCTATCCATATTTTTTCAACTACACACCTTATTACTTTACCACATGCATAAACCATTAATCCAAATGTATGTGCATAAGTAATTCTCTGCAATCCTTGCTAGTAACTCAAATGGTGTCCACTTGCACCATGCTAAATAATTTGGGTATAAGTATGCTCCCACGAAACTATAGCTCTATGAAATCCTCAATGCACAATATGCTGCCTTAAATTGTCCAATGGGATCCCTAATCACTTTAACTTTAGATACCAAGCAAGACAGTTCGAATGTGGATGGTGTCTCCTTCTATGGTACTTTCTATTTAGCTCTTTGCTATTTCTCCACTTTACCCAAAGATATCCAAACCTAGTGATTTTCTAAATTGTTGAAAATAGTATAACCTCTTTTCTAATTTAGCTCAACTTAAGTCATCTCTCTTTACTTCTGAGCTGTTTTTAAAAAAATCAAAAATCATTGTACTTAAGTACCACGTTTATAGTCTATAGAGATTTATCCTAAGTTTTACAAGTCAGTTCTCAACTGTCTAAAATTAATTGAGGTCATAACTTAGAATCAGTCTTGCAGTGGTAATAATCACCTATGCGGTACTTTGTTCGCATGCGACTGATATGCACACAACTGTGTGTTCTAAGCTAGTCTTCCATGAATTTCCTTAAGTAAATAGTCTTCTTCCAATCCGAGGGATGATTGAGAAGAATCCTTTTTATCCCTTCCTTCAACTCTTATAAAAAATTTCCGATTTAGTTTTCTATGAAAATCGCCTTCGCATTGCCAATGCATGTAGATATCAATTTCATTTCTAGACAGAGACCCAAATCCTCGAATTAACATTCCGTTGAAAATTTTGGATATAATCTTATTTAGGATACCTTTTGTGGTTTGAACTTCCAAAACTTTTACCATTTTTTAATGTCCTTCCATAAATAAGACCTTTTTACCAAACATAACATCTAATCACTTTATCCCAACTATTTCATGTTTGAGATAGCTCAATATGGAATGATGCCTCCCTATTTTAATCCAATAACCATAAGGACCAATGCTTTGGTTTATACCTAGAGGTTTTTGTATTTTAATGCACTGGAACTACATTTCTCCTAAAGGAAAGGTTTAAAGTGTAAATTTCTATGTCTTATCCAAAAGAAGAAATAGTGTCACGTTAGGAATTACAATGAATTTTCGTTTTCATAATTACTGAAATAGATAGTACAAAATAAAGTAAATATCCTTATTTTATACATCTCTTTCTTTTTGGGTTTACTCCTTGTCATTTCAAACAATACACTTTTATTTATAAATCCGAACTTAATAATTCATAGGAATTTGCATTATAACCCTCCAAATTCCAATTAATTAAAATACTACTTAAATCTCATTTTCAATTATCGTTACTTTCATTTATGTCTACTAACCATATCTATTATTCAACAAAATCTAGGATCGCTTAAATTCCAACAATTTACCATGATAACTTAATTTACATTTTACTTGCACACGTCTTCAAAACTAAAATCTGGAACTATCGCGTGATCTATAAGTTCAAGGACTACCACCACCCAACATTTTCCAAATTCAAATATGTGCCAATTTCTAACCATACAATTCCAAGGTTTACTTAGGTATACTTGGAACACATCTACAATGATAGAACCCAATAGACTAACACCACCCGTAGGCACTGTGGAAACCAATTTCCACTAATACCACCGCATAATGCAACCATGGAGACTGCTTCTCCACTAATATGACTTCTCACTTATATCCCTGGTAAGCCTGTAGCCTCCAGTGAAACAACACAGTAACTGGACTACCCGTGGCATACAGATATCCTATCCTTACTACATGAGAATTGAAGTAGACCCTACTTGGCCCTTTTCACACTTCAGACCAAATAAAACTCTTTGCATATATAGCCTCTCTTAACAAAAACCATATCGCCTTACTCTTTCCATATTTTGTAATACTCTTTACCCAAACCATACTTTTCAAATATTCCCACACAAAGATTCTACGATTTGGACCATACTTGGGTAAAAAAATACAAAGTACTCACCCTTCACTAAAAAATACAAAGTACTCACCCTTCACTACTACCAGAAGTTAGGCCTAGTACTTTGTCCTTCCAATTCAATCGTTGATTGAAAAGATCTCTAAATTTCCATGCTACTTTCTATCTCTATATCAATCCTATCAAAGGCTTCCAAATTCCATAATCAAATTCTTTCATAGTGGGATGTTTAATCCAATTTATCTAACTCTAATTCATTTCTTTCCTTTTTATGTTTAAGTGATAGTCATACTATTTTCACTTACACTTTTCGAATCAAAACCTTTAATTTTTAACTTGACTCCCACAAAACTAGTAAGTGTTATAACTATAAAACTCTCTCATCATTTTTAACAAGCGTTTCCTTCTTACTAAGATCATATTATTCTTCTGTAATTAAATTATCAAAAACGGTTGAGCTTAACTTCGCAAAATGTACATAAAACACCATTTTAAAATTTTCTTCCATAATAAGAAACTTTTACAAGATTGTACTTTTAAAGAAAATGTGGTATTTTTGACTTATTACTATTTTTACTTTAGAGTTTGACAAAACATCGATAATGGACACTTTCAAGTACCAACCATTTCTTATTTATAAAAAGAGTTCAAAAGTTGGATCGTACATACTTCTCAATTTTTATTTTTATTTTTTATTTTCCAAAAGTTCTACTATTAAAAGCAAAGTGCACATTGAGGGTAAGCGTAACAATGTGCCCAAAAGACAAAACAAAGTTTTAAAAACAGTAATTGAAAAATCACTTTTTATCAAACTCCCAAATTTTACTTTTTACACAAATTCCATAAAGTTTGTCTGATTACTTTATACAAAATCATAAATAAACTTCTTTTCTATTTAAAATATCAGACATTTACTGTTTCTAAGGTTTTATAAAACATTTTCATCGGTTTATCACTTAACTTGTAATAGACAATAGCAATCCTAATTACCTAAGACCACTTATACCTAACAATGCTTTAATGCAAAAGGTTTCCACCCTTCTTCTCAAATATAGTTAACTAAATTTTCTTTTCCAATACAGCGTCAACCTTCATCATGGAAATATTCCAGCCATACCTTTAAATAAATAGGAGTCTCTGCGACTACTACAAATATGAGAATAGGATTTCTACTTTATTTGAAAAATCTGTCTATAATTTATAAAATCTTTCTTCATGTCCCCCTTATGCTATCAACATCATATTCTTACTATGGGGGTCTTATATTGCTATCTTGTTTACTCACCCTTAAGTCCATAATTAGCTTTCTATGCTAATTGGTATATAAACACTCTATTAACCTTTCTTTATGGGGTAAACTCCAATAAATGTGAAAAGTTTATTTTCACCTCAACTGTTATAACCTTAATGCTTATTTCGACCCACAATTTTCTGCTCCTATAAAAGATAAGCCAATAATTACCTTATGAGTCAAAATATATAGGTTGTTGTGTATTAATACACATATCAGAAAATTGTAATTTCACTTCCTTAGTTGGGTTAAGCTCATTTTGTCCTCTTGCTTTAAATACTGACATAACCATATGGGGATGTTCACGCTCAATAGCTGCCATTCTAAAGCATTCCTCTAAGACTTGTATTGCACCCCACCTCTATACCCATGCTATCCAAGAGTATTATAGTGCAATACTATCAGGTAATACGAAGAATGAAGCGATATGGCACATGAATATTCCTTTGGGATAAAACCGATACATATCTCAAAATCATAAATAGCTCACATATATGTACATGGTCTCGACATAAATCAATAAACACGTAACCAGGATAGAACAATATATAATATACAAGATATACAGAGTACACAAAGTCAGGATCGCAGCAATAACATATAATATATAATACAATAATGTTATAAGAATATAACATCACTCAAATGTCAATTATATATATATATATATACAATGAATCAAAGTCATACAAATATCATGTAACAATCCAAATATAATACTCCTCTAAGCCAAATAAAATAAAAGTTGGTCATGTCGTCCCTGTACCTAAAATGTCTCGGACTGACCGGAGTATTATAAAATAATACACGGGTCAGACTATATCTAATCAAGGGTAAATAATAGTAATATGATAACATTGACATCGATAATCAATCATAAGTTGACATGTCAACAGATGTATATAAATATAGTAATAAATGCCTTAAATGCATATATATGATATTATAAATAACCATCAAGGTATAACATTACCTAAACAACTCAATCCTATATGAAACAATCATCACCGATATCAAAAGATGTCATCACCCATTTAGAGATACATCAAATCAGAAACCACGTAATTAACACAAATGGTTGAATCATAAATATCCAGAAACCATCGTCAAAATGCACAAAACATCATAAAGTGAGATATCTTTAAGTATATCGGGCTAGTATGAGGCACTACCCAAATATCACTTAATTTCATATTATAAAATACCATCATCAAATCACTAAAATCAATAAGAAATATCTGAGCTAACTCATAACAATGCTCGAATATAATAAATAATAAGTAGGTTGTCGGCCAAAGAAAGTTACGTGGTTGACCATACTTTAGACACAGTCTCAAGTATAATCTCATCTCATATATGCCTATCTACCACACATAAACCGAAACCAGATGGGAGACTGATGGCCGTATGCTCACCCTAGGAATCTAGGGTTTACTATGCCGTATGTTACATAGCTGGATCTATTCCTACAGCCTTAGTTACCTCGACGGATATCGTGACACATATCCACCAGTGGCTTGCCAACGCATAGCGTCAGTCACGACCGTACTTTAACCTTATAGGTAACAAACTGCTGGCCTAAGCGACACAAGGGGATATGGTCACCTACCTATCTACTATAATGCACATCCAATATAATATATAACAACCATGTGATGGATCTGGTGCGCGACCTCATGATCAAACCGTTAGGGTGGATACTGCCCCATCCGGTTTACTCCCGAGCCATAAAGGGAGCTAGACAAAGGTAGACCGATACATAGAATATACACAATGACCGCCTCGCAGCTCTACATGTTAGTCACCACATAACTATGGAATACTCAATGTAACAAATATCACATATAACATACCCCGTATTGAGTGTCAACCATGAGCAAAAAAACAACCAAATAAATATCACAATGGTGTCATATATAACATACTAGTCTGTTTGTTCGGTGCTCATAAGTCACACTCGCCCTTCTTTATTCTATATAACAAGTCCAAAGAATAATAGGAAAAGTGTTATTAAAAATCCCATATTAGACAGTATCACTAACCTATTTATTCAGATTTCTCGTCACACAGAATGAAATATTACTAATCAATTATGAAGATGTCATCACCGTATCATTTTTAAATATAACTTAGATCAATATAACCGGTGAATCATTCATGATATCATGATCAAATGAGGAATCGAAAAATAAAGAAATCATACTTAAATCCCAATTTTAATTCAAACATAGAAAATATAAAGTTTTTTAACAATTAAATCAAATATTCAAATATAATTTTTTATAACATTCAAAATTATTTTATAGATTAAATTCCTTTTCAAAAATATTATTAAAACTATTCAATTATACAAAATCATTAAATAAGCTAAATTCAAACCAATAAATTTATAAAAAGGAAAATAACTTTCAAAACGCTTAAGATAGATTTTTTTATAATCAAAGTCCACTTTTTAAAAATATTCTTTGATCCATTGTATTAAATACACATTACAAAAGTATTTCCTTTTCAGAAAATATTACTAAAAACCTCTTGTTAACAAGAAAACTTGTCAACGCCCCAAAGCAAAGTTCAAAGTGTAAGTGAGCCTTTCGAAACCACCTTTCAAATAGAAGAAGATAGTTATAACTTTCGAATCCCTTTACCCAAACAATCTAGAAGTCTTAGATCTCCTTCAAGTCCACCTTTCAAAAAGGTTGCAGCAATTGTAACTCCTTCTAAATAACCTGCCGATGCGATCGAGACACTTGAATCTCTTATAAAAATACCTTTCGAACTAGTTGAATTGGCTTAGGATCCTATCGAAACCTCCATTAGAAGTGGTCAAGGTAACTCGAGGTTAGGATCTAATGTGCTAAGGGTTTTAGTTGAATTAAAGGGTTTCGACTTCTTCAAAAGGTAACTTTTTGATCCATTGATTCAAGCAGATCATAACCAGAATCACATAGAAACATTAGATCAGCTAATATATCCAAAAATGCCATATACTTGCTTAAATAATATTTTCCTTTATTACTAGAAGCTTAAGTAATACAAAGAAGTCAAATACCAATCTAATTTTAGAATTAGGGTTTACAAATTCAAGAAAGAACAAATGTTGAGTGAATGGGATCAGATCCCTAAAACGATACCCCTAGGGTCTTATTTATAGGCATGGGTTGATCCCTTTCGAATCGGTCCTTTCGACTTAGTCAAAAAGTTGCCTTTAAGACCTTTCACTACTGCTAAATTCTAAGTGTCCCTCCCTATATTTGCTTCTGAATAGAACTCGAGTGCTTTCAACTTCATCGAAAGGTATAAATGCGCCCTCCACTTTATTGTTGATGTGTTGTTGCAAGTAAGAAAAGATATGGGCCTTCGACACTATCGAAAGGTGTACCTTTCGAGCTTCATATGGGTTGGAGTATAGTAGAAGGTTTTAATGTGGAAGGTGTCTTTCGAATGCATCCTTGTTGATTAATGTGGAACCTCCATCCTTTTTATTGAACTCATGTAAGCTTTCCTCTATAACTGTGGATAGTTTCAACCAATTCGAAAGGCTAATATAAGGTTTCGAAAGGGTAGCTTTGGCCATATGTTTTTATGCGGAAAGTAAGTGATAGAGAAACCCACTATTTCGAAAGGTGGTGCTCATGTGGAAACTTATGACCTATCGCCCTTGAAAGGTGCCTCTACCACATTCGAAACGTCTTTATGCATGCAGAACCAACCGTTTTAGAAGGAAACAATTGAAGCAAAAGGGTGCCCTTGTCCCCTTTCGACCTCTTCGAAAGCTTATAGCTTATCCAATTTTTGTAGAAGCATCCCTTCGACTCTTTCAAAAGGTCTTGCTTTCACTATCATTCTTCATTGATCTTCCTTCTGTATTCTTTAAGGTTTCGATCAAGTTGGAGTAGTTTTTGAAGATAACACTTGATCCCCTAGCGAAGGGATGCTCTTTGACTTTTCAAGTCAACTGTTTCGATACCCTACCTTTATTTTAGCATAGAAATTTCCCACCTTTTCATATTCTTACTTGGATCTTGGCTGTTCATTTAAATTCGATCAAACGGTTTGTCCTTCTTGTTGGCTTTTCTTATAAATCGCGCTTCACTCTTCCTATTTTTCATTTACCTACAATTAGAAACTCAAAGCAAGAATAAAAAATTCCAATTTCTTTCTAAATTCCTACTTTCAGTAAACACAAGTCTGGATTCAAGGAATGGATCCATTGTTTCATCTTTAAAACCGATTTATCTCATTTAATTCCAATTTTAAATTCTTAGGGTTTGAATTTGTATTATTGTTCTATTTTTTTTGAAAATGATTCAAGTTTCCTCCTCGTATGAAATTATCCTTAAGTTCATTTGATGCTTATTTTGTTCAATTTATGGTGTTGATCTTGGGTTTGAATTTGAATTCATCAGATTTGGGGCTATTTGCCATTGTTATGTTCGTTCCTAAGCTCGAATTCTAGTATGCTCAATTCTAACATGTTTGGGAAGATCCTTTTTCTTTTTTTTAAATATACGCAATCAATTATGGTTCGGACTTATATTTGGGGCTTTTGTTGTTGTTGAATGTAAATTTACGTTCAAATCAATTTAATTGTTATCATCTAAAGACGTTGGGTTAAAAATGAATCAGGTAGAATATTCTTTTCTACTGGCCTTGTGGAGAAGATTAAGTTGTGTAAATTAAAACTCAATACTGTTGGCTTAAGTTTTCAACCCTTTTGAAGGGGTTGAGGCGGTTAACTCCGCTTTACTTTTTCACCCTCTTTCGAAGGGGTCGAAAGGAAGTCAAGTATCTACCTTTAAGTGGACCCTTTCGAAGGGGTTGACATGCTTGGCAAGAGATGGACTTCCCCAAAAGCCAAAGTATGTTTTGACATATTCTGATACCTTTCAAAGAAGTCATTTCAAAGGGTTCAATTTAATGGTTGCACAATATATATATTTTCTAAAGTCCAACTCACTTTTAAACGATTCAAAACTTAATGTATATAAAAGTGGATTTAATTTATCATTTTATTCAAGTAAATCATGCTCAATTTTGGCTTACTCCTTGTTATCCCGCCTTTTGGCAAGGTCATGACACCATGGACTTGACTAGAAACTAAAGACAATCCGTCCAGAATATTGGTTATACAGAGGTTCACAATGGATACATGCAAATTTGGTCCGAGTCCAGATCGACCTACAATTAGCATGGTATGGTAAACAAAGCTATGAAAGGAAACATTCCAAATTTCAGGTCAATCAGAGTTCGTATGCTCAAGTTATGGATAGACCAAGTTTCATGTGAAACATGTTAGTTTCGTATCCATCCCCATCATATCCATCAACTCAACGTCCATCCCCTTCGTATCCATCAAACAACAACATCAATAATAACCAATCTACTCGGTCGCTACCCATTTCGTATCAATCCCACTTCCATCCATTTCGTATCGATCAGCCAAGCATTGATACGAAACCAGCAACCAATCGATCGATACGAAACAACAACCAAGCATCGATACGAAGACAATATGCAAGCATCGATACGAAAGGAACCACATCGGATCGATACGAAGGAAGTCGTCTGACCAAGGGAAGCGGTCTACAAGCGTGAAATATGGATCTCCACAAAGTTCTCGCTCCACGTCATCGATACGAAATTGATCGATACGAAAGCATCGATATGCATGCTTCAGCCAAACTGCAAATCCAATCTTGGATCGATCATAACTCAAAAACTACAGGTCCAAATGCCTCCAAATTTTCACAGAAGCTTTCTTATCATCTGAAGGACCAGCATGATCGATCGCAGCTCAAATGGAGCTAAAATTGATCGATACGAAGATGATGGGGATCGATCTGGTGGGCCCACTCACGAGTGAGAAGAGGTATTCCGACCTTTGATGGAGATATTTTCAGATATACTCCTATAAATAGCACTCCTACGCCTACTGAAAATGGACTTTTGATGCTTCTACGCCGTTACTCTGCTGCAACTCCATTGTAACTTGAAAGCTAGTGATTTGTACAATTGTAATCAGTTGTCAATCTTCAATAAACAACAAAACTATTCAAAGTGGACGTAGGCTACAACGCCGAACCACTATAAATTCTTGTCTTTTTCTATTTCTGCATGCTTTTATTGGTGTGATTATTAGATTAGCCTCTTTTTCCATTTACTTTCTTTACTTTAATCTCCTCAATTACATCCGAAAAGTGTTGTGCCCAATTTTGGTACAAACACTTTGGTGCTTTCACTGAGAAAACTCCATTTTTCTCTGATTCTTTGGATCTACCATCATTGTTGGATTGATAAAATCTAAGGAGGAGATGTCGATCTGTCTTCTTCTAGTTCCTTCCTTTCTATTCAGATTACTCTAGATCTAGGAAAGAGGTACATCAATCATGGAGCGTACTACCAAAACTGCTTCATATGCTGCAGATCTAGAGGGAAGGGATAGGGAAGATCCCGCGCAGCTGTCCACAGTAGGCCAAACAATAGCTGGAGCTCCAGATCCATAGGGTATTGTGACTAGAGAGGAGTTCTAGACCCTCATGCAAGAGCTTACTCAGAGCCGTCAAGAGCTCACTCGGTAGATCCGTGCTAACACGGAGCTCACAAACCAACTGAACGAAGAAAGGCGAAGGAGATCTAGAAGGGATCATGTCTCTCATACCTTAACCGAAAGTTCGGCTTCACTTAACTTCAATCACAGAGCTATACACCGTCGGCTGGATGGAAACAATGCAGAAGGCTCCGGGCATCAGCATGCAATGAATCTCGGACAATCCAGGATTGGTCCTTCTGCAAGGCACCAAGCTGGACCCTCCTCCCGAGGAGAGGCACTTCCTTATCATACCACTCACGACCACGCAGCTGCTGCCGCTATAGATTTGGAAGCCGAGATCTAGAACTAACCAGATCCAGCGCTTCGTCAGCATGTTCATGCTCAGGATCCTCACTTCCCTGAAGATCAGGAGCCAAGGAGGTGAGGAATGGACTATTGACAACGACTAGACCGTCCCCGCAATATGGAACCCGACCATGCCTTGGCCCCGAACATCCAAATGCCTGGCATTCCTACCATGATACGCCAGATGATCAGAGAAAGTCAAGGCCTTACAGACGATGATTAGGGAATCTCCAAAAGTCATACTCCATTCACCGATGACATTCTTTATGCAGAGCCATCCCGTCGATTCAAGATGCCGACTTTGCTGGTGTATGAAGGAAATTCGGATCCTAACCAACATATCTCAAAGTACGAATGGCTCATGAATGCCGCTCGAGCTAGTGATGCGGTTAAGTGTAGAAGTATTCCTATCTCTTTGGGAGGCATTGCAACTATGTGGTTCACTTGATTACCACCCAAATTCATCTCATGTTTTGATCAATTGGCTACTAAGTTTGTTGAGCAGTTTCGTATGCATGCTACTAGACCAAAGGATGTCAACACCTTGTCCAGTGTTACTCAAGCTCCAGGAGAGACTCTTAGACGTTATCTGGAAAGGTTCCATGCTGCTTGTGCAGAGGTCAGCAACCCCAATGATAATTCTATTCTGATGCATTGACTAAAGGGATCGATCCCGATTTCGAGTTTGGTGATTGGTTGGCTGGGAAACCCCCTACTTTGTTGGATCATTTCTATGCTAAGGCGGCCTAGTTCCTGAGGAAAGAAGATGCTAGACGATTTAGGAAGCAGGACGTAGCGAGGCCCAATGATGAAGGCATTCAAAGTAATATTGCTGTGAAGCAGACCAGTGAGAACTCCGGCAAAGTGCAATTGAATATTCAGAATAAGCAAGCTCAACAGAAGAGTAACGGAGGTCGGGGAAAGAAGAGAGACTCAAATCGCGGATCGAGACGTAGAGCTCCCATGTTCGACCGATATACTCCCCTAAACACATCGTTGGAAAATGTTTACCTACAGACTTATAATACCGGACAGTATAAGAAGCCAGCTCCGAAACCATCATCTGAGAAACAAATTCAAACTGGGAAATTCTATAGATTCCACGATTGTTACGACCATAATACTAATGAGTGCCATTATTTACAAGATATCATCGAGAATTGATTAGAGAAAGGAAGTTAGAGCAGTTTGTTTGAGCTCCGTGGGATGGAGGTGCGGGCCCATCTAGTCCAAATCAAGGTCAAGGCCAAGCTAAGCCCGAAGAACCCACGCGTACTGGCAGGAGGTTGGTAATAAACACTGTGAGTGGTGGTCCTCATCCGGTTGATAAGAGCTGGAAGGAAATGGAGTCATATGCCAGTTCAATTAGGCATGTGGATTTCAAGTGTTGTAGTAATATTGATGACGGGGCCCAGGTAAAACAACAGAGGACGATGACAGACTACATCGCTTTTAGGAACCGAGATGCTGACAGAGTCGAGGCCCCTAATATTGATTCATTGGTTATTTCAACTTAGGCAGGTCCTACTTGGATGTAACAGATCTTAGTCGACAGCGGAAGTTCCGACAATATACTTTTCAAGCACGCTAATAACCAAATGAGAATGGAGACGAAAGATCTAAAACTGTGTCAGTCACGAATTCATGGTTTTAATGGAAGTGCAACCATACCAGCTGGCATGGTAGACTTACCCGTTGAATTGGATATTGGAGATCGCTGGAGAGTCCGGATGTTGCAGTTTGTGGTGTTAGACATACATTCCCCCTATAATGATTTCTTGGGCCGACCGGCCCTTGCGGAATTCAGGGCAGCAATTGCCCCATGGTGTTTAACTCTGAAGTTCCCCACTGATAATGGGGTCGGAGTTTTACAGGGTGATCAGGTGGCTGGACGCGCCTGTTATGTTGCAGAGCTACAGGGTGCGTAGCGGAGGGAGAATGGGAAGGGGGTAGAGGAATCTCTCTATGTCCGTTTTTCAGAAAATTGACAACTAATGCCTGAGCCTAGGCTTGGGCGCCACAACCAGTTCCTTAAGGATCTTGATCCCAAAGATAATAATGATGAGGAGGAAGTTAAAGATAGTCAGGCTTCCCCGGTATAGTTGATGATCGATGTTCCGATCCATGACGACGACGATTCCAAGATGGTAAAGGTCGGATCTCAACTTAGCCACCAGAAGAGACAGGAATTGGTTGATTTTCTTCGGGCGAACCTTGATGTGTTTGCCTGGACTCATTCAGACATGGTGGGATCTCGCCGGACATCACGAGCCATGCATTAAATATTGACCCACGGCACGTCCCGGTCAAACAAAAAAGGCGTGGTATGGATCTAGAGAGATCTGCCGCCCTGAAGAAAGAAGTAAATAAACTCAAGTCGAATGGGTATATTCGTGATGCTTTGTACCTGGAGTGGGTATCTAATCTAGTGCTTGTCAAAAAGTCAAACGGGAAATAGCGGACATATGTGGACTACTCAGATTTGAATAAAGCCTGCCCTAAAGAGAGTTTCCCTCTTCCCAGAATTGATCAACTGGTGGATTCAACAGCCAGACATGAGCTCTTATCTTTCATGGATGCGTATTCCGGCTATAATCAAATACCGATGCATCTACCTGACCAGAAACATACTAGCTTCATCACTGATTTGGGACTCTATTGTTACTAGGTGATGCCGTTCGGACTCAAGAACGCTGGAGCAACTTATCAGAGGCTCGTGAACTGAATGTTCGCTAACTACATCGGAAAGATCATGGAGGTGTACGTGGATGACATGCTCGTGAAGTCGCGACTGTCCATCAACCATGTCAATGATTTGGAAATAATGTTTAACATATTCCGACAATGTAGAATGAAGCTCAATCCGTTGAAGTACAATTTCAGAGTTGCATCGGGAAAGTTCCTTGGATTCATCGTCAACGCCAAAGGAATTGAAGCCAATCCTGAAAAAATATGGGCGATTCGGAATCTCGAAACTCCCAGAACCATAAAACAGATACAAAGCCTCAACGCTAAGGTGGCATCCTTAAGCAGATTCATTTCCAGATCTACGGACAAGTGCATTCCTTTCTTCGATCTGATCAGAAAAGGAAAACTGAATTTCAAATGGATAGAGGAGTGTGAAGGCGCATTCCAAGCACTAGTTCAACATCTAGCAACACCTCCCATTTTGTCAAAGCTGGTTGATCACGAGAGACTATATGTCTATCTGGTGGTTTTGGCTTACGCAATCAGTAGTGCTTTGATTCGAGAAGAGGATTGGATCCAACGACCAGTCTATTATATCAGCAAGAGATTAATAGGAGCAGAAAAAACTACCAGTCTATTATGCTTTAAAGTCTATTTTAGAAAATACTCCATCCATATTTCCAGGCTCATCCGATTGTTGTCTATACTGACCAGCCGTTACGACAGATCTTGACACGACCTGAGACGTCTGGTAGATTGCTTAAATGGAACATCGAGCTGAGTCAATTTGATATTGCTTATACAACGAGGCGAGCCATTCAAGGACAAGTTCTGACGGACTTCATAGCTGAATTTACCATATCGGAGGACTTACCCGAAACCAGCGAACCTCCTAAGCATACATGGAAGCTATACACTGATAGTGCATCAAACGACCGTTGCTCAGGCGCTGGAGTGGTACTCGAAACCCCAGAAGGTCGATCTGTATGCTATGCTTTAAAGTTTGATTTCCGAGCAACTAACAACGAAGCCGAGTATGAAGCTTTACTTTATGGACTTAGGCTTGCCAGAGACTTGGGAATTATTGCTGTGGAGATTTACTGTGATTCGCAATTGGTCGTATGCCTGGTTCGAGGAGAGTATCAAGCCAGAGACCGGAGATTGGCTACCTACCTTACTCGGGTTCAAGAAATGTTGAATCAGTTTGACTATTATGCTATTCATTGTATACCCCGAGAGCACAATCAAAAAGCCGATTCTCTACCGAAACTGGCCAGCACTGGCGAAGCACAACAGATGGGACTCATCCCCATCAAGATACTTACCACTCCGAGTATCGATCAAATAGAGACAGGCTAGGTGTACGAGGAGACGCCCGAGAAGGAATCGTGGATGACTCCATTCAGAAACTATCTTGAGCATGGAGCTTTACTCGAGCGCAGAAGTGAGAAAAGACAGGTTCTCCTAAAAGCTTCATGATTTTTTATATAGAATGGAGTCATGTATAGAAGGGGATATTATGTTCCTTTACTCCGATGTATCACCCACGATGAGATCAAACGAGTGTTACATGATGTGCACGAAGGAGAGTGTGGCGACCACACTGGGGGCAAGCCCTTGCCAAAAAGATACTCAGATATGGATATCACTGGCCGACAGTGAACCAAGGCGCATTAGATTACGCTAAGAAATGTGATAGGTGCCAGAAACATGCCAGAATTCCAAGAGCCCCGCCTACAGAAATTACTCAGATGGTCAGTCCATGGCCGTTCGCCACATGGGTTATTGATATAATAGGGTCTTTGCCTTTAGCCTAGGGTGGAGCGAAGTACGCCATCATTGCAGTTGACTACTTTACTAAATGGGCGGAAGCTAAGCCTCTTGCCACTATCACGACAAAGAAAGTAATCAACTTTGTTGTGCGCAACATCATCTATCACTTTGGTCTCCCGCACACCATCGTAACTGATAACGGGACCCAATTCGATAGTGTCGAGTTCAAAGATTTTTGTCAGCGCTACCGCATCTAGAAGAAGTTCACAGTAGTAGCTCAACCTCAAGCGAATGGGAAAGTCAAAATAGTCAACAAAGTTATCAAGTCCATTCTAAAGAAACGACTGGAAAAAGCTGGAGGTAAGTGGGTCGATGAGCTTCCCATGGCCCTATGGGGATATCGAACTACTTACAAGTCCGCAACCGGCCATTCTCCGTTTGCACTTTCCTACGGCTCTGAAGCCGTTATTCTAGTTGAATTGGAAGTACCTTCTCACTGTTTGACTTACTACAATCCAAAGACAAATGCCATCCTACTTGCAGAATCGTTGGATTTACTGGATGAGAAGCGTGAAGAGGCTGATTTGAGGGCAGCCGCATACCGCAGTCGAGTCACCCGATTGTACAACGCTAAGGTCCGATCCAGAACCTTCGAAGTTGGCGATCTCGTACTTAAGAGAATTTATCCGGTCCCTTCACACATGAAACCGACATGGGAAGGACCATATGTCATTGAACGAAGACATGGAGATGGCACATTCAAACTATCAACTATTGACGGTCTCACTTTACCAAGGGCATGGAACAGCGAGAGTCTCCGTCGCTATTACACATAACTGGCTTTTATTCATTTAGTATGCTTTTCCTTTGAAATTTGTTTATGCATTTTTTGAACTTGAACTTGTAATAAGGCAACTGACTTTGCCGTACTTTCTTATTTCAGTAATAAAATGCAGACTCATCAAGCCATAGTTGCAATTCTTAAAATGCATCATGTGACTGTCATTATGTACGAAGAGCTAAGTCCCATCCTATGGTGGGACTCATTCAAATAGGGAGTGATCGTGATCCGACCGATCACTTGCTAAGTGAAACTCCGAGCTCGAAGGCAAGCAACGATAAAGCCAAGAAGGATTGAAACATGACAATCCTCCAACGAACTCCAACTGCCGGAGTGCAAGCTGAAGCACAAATATCTGAAATCCGAGCTTGAAGAGGATGGATCCGTCCATCCACGACCTCACCTTCATTCTTCCAAGTTCGAAGAGGATGGATTCGTCCATCTATGACTTCGCTTGCCAAATCAAGGTGGATGTGATTCGACCATCCACATCCTTGATTAACTCCAGGTTCCCAGAGTGCGAACGAGATCCTAATACTTAAACAGATGTGACCGACCATCTGTCGACCGACTCCAGATTCCCAGAGTGCAAACTGGAGTATAAACATCAAGTGGGTGCAACTGACCACCCATCGACTAACTCTGGTCCCGAGAGCGCGGACTGTAGTATAAACACCAAATGGAAAAAGGGGTGTGACCGATCACTCATGAAACAACTTATGTCCCCGGAGTGCGGATATAATCCTAAACGTTAAATGGGTGTGACTGACCACCCATCAACTGACTCTGGCTCTAAGAGCGCGGACTGGAGTATAAGCATTAAACGGGCGTGACCGACCGCCCGTAGATTAACTCATGTCCCTATAGCGCGGATACGATTCCAAACATTAAACGGGTGTGACCAACTGCCTGTAAATTAACTTATGTCCCTGGAGTGTGGATGTAATTATGAATACCAAACAGGAGTGACTAACCGCCCATAAATTAGCTCATGTCCCCAGAGCGTGGATATGATTCTAAGCGATAAGTAGGCATGACCAACCGTCGGCATACAAGTTCAATCCCCAGAGTGTGGATGTGAATACCATCAAATGAGTGAGTGTGATCCGACCACTCAAACTCAATTCACTTTACTTTGTTCCGACTTAGTGAAATCAAAATTAGCAAAGGCGGAAAACGACTGCCGACTGACTACTTCAATTCTCCCCGGGACTGGGGGCATAACTCAAGTACCAGCCACTGACCGAGACAGCGCAACGTTAGGATTCGACTCGATATTTAATTATGACCCAAGGCAATGACTTCAGGATTTAGTGACCAGACTCAAGTTTGACTCAAAAACTAAAGCCTCACAAGTACATTGAATGGAAACGTGAGTGTTGAAATACTTAAACAAATGAACACAGAGTTATGCTAAAAAACAAAAAGAAATTTTATTTCCACTATTCTTTGAAAAAGATAAGTACAAAAATCTGTTCGATGAATTCCTATAAGCAGGGGCCAAACCCGCATCTATACATGGCCTACAAAAGCAAAAGAAAAAGCCTATTCTAGCTGTCTACCAAAAAGACAAGAAGCAAAAGTGCAAGTTACGCCTTTGATTTTCTATCCTTCTTGCTTTTCTTCGGTGTAGACCTGCTAGAGCTACCGCTCAGATCCCTCTCCCACTTGAACCTTTGCCTCCCTAGCCTGCTCCGGCAGGCTTATCTCCGGCCGGAGGTATTGAAGCAGTCTCCTCCTCGGAACTCACAGGGATCAGAATGTCCTCTGTGTGCAGAACTGGAGGGATGGTGGCACTTTCGATGTTAGAGGGAGGAGGCGCGCCGTTATTAATAATGGTGCCACCTGGAGGAACAACGAGTATCGGGACCGGACCAGGGCCCGCCATGCCACCACCAGCTCTACGAGCCTACTCAGCTTGCTCGATTTCGGCTTTTATTTCCTCCATTATTTGCTCAGCCCGGTCTGCGCGAATGCCCATTGGGATTCTACTAGTCGAGCCAGAGGAGCTCGTAATGATCACATCTTCATCTATGTTTAAAGGAATTCCAATATATGGGTTGTTTTGATGGCAAAGGAGTGCTTCCATCAATTGATCATCAAGAACACAGTTGCTTTCGTGTATCTCCCCTGTCGATGAGGCGACCGTTGTAGTTGTAGACTCCGTCGTTATTGTCTCCTACTCGTGATGCATTTCTTGGGTTATAGGAGGATCAATTGATGCAGAATCTAGAGCTGAATAAAGACAGGAGAAAATATTAGTAACGTCTTCTAATAGTGCTCCTACATTTGGATGAATGGAAGAAGTGTCCAAAATACCTTCCTCGGTTTGACTCCTGTGTTGAGCTGATGTGCCTTTCGAGCGGTATTCAGGTATCGGAGAAAGGTGCGGCTTATCATGGTCATATCCTGGGACAACTGGAGGATCAATAGAAGAAGTAGGCTAAGATTGAGGGACTAGGAGCGCTTCGAAACCTACTTCATGATGCTCAACTCCAGATCCTTCTCCAACGTCCGGATACTTGGCAGCCAACTTTTCTTTTCAAGAGCGATGATTGTATCGTGGAGGACCTTCGGTTCATCTCCGACAAGTATTTGAGCTTCCAGTTCGAACTCATCGATAGTCATAGCATCACGGATCACCTTCGCATCATCTACCAAGCGACTCCAGGCCTTGTATAGTTGAATAGGATAATCTTCGCTGAGCCAATTTAAGTTGCAGTTTCTTAAGACATTGGCATTGTACGTCACCACGAGATCTTCAAATTTATGCTCCATCCTGGCCTCCATTGCTTTAATTTCCCTATCCATCCTGGCATCAGCTTCATGGGCCTTCAAGTTCGCTGCATCCCTCTCCTCCTTAAGTACCATCACCTGTTACATGCCTCTTGGGAGGCTTTATTGGCCTCGTCTTTTTCCTTGATGGCCTCGGCTAGCTTCGCCCTTAGCTCCTCAACCTCTTTCCGTGCGGAGTCCCTTTCCTGAGTAATGACAGTGTTATGGTGAGCCATCTCCTACACCAGATCCATATGAGTTTTTTGCATGTTTTACATGGACTGTATAGCCTCATCGGCTCTCTTATCGACCTCCATCTCCGATTTATTTGAAGATTCAACTTCATTATTAAGCACTTCTATTATTCTGTCTTTCTGAGCAAGGTCGGCCTCTAGTTTCTCAATTGTCTTAGCCAGCTTGAAGGATACCATAGAAACTCTCTCAGCCATCTTAACCCATTCCCTATACTGGCTGTATGCATCATACACGTAGTCCTACACCAGTTTTTCTATGTCGTTGGGAATTCTTTTCAAGTTTGGAGGAAAGTGGAAGCCATCAAAACAGATAGTCAAAAAATCTTTCTTTAACTTAGCAATTCGGATGGCTCCCTCCCTAGTGGGCTCGATAGCGGCTTGCTCTATAAAGACGTGAGTTTCCGTTTCAGTTCTATGGCATTGATCACCGGGTTCCGAAGTATGAGGATGCGCTACTTGATGTGTAGTTTAGAAGATTGCCTTCCAGAGCCAGATGGTTTTGAGGAACCTTTAGGTGATGGCGATCGCGACCGGGAGTGGCACCTACTTTGATGTGACCTTTCCTTCTCCCTATCATAACGCTCACGCTCTTGGATGGAGTGGTGGACACGATCATAGTCTCTTTCACTTTCGCGCCTATGAGATTCAGAGTAAGAGCTGGAAGAATGGCGTTTGAAGCGAAGATTGCTGAGCATAAACCCCTGCCTCACCATTGTGTCTGTAAAATGAAAAGAGAAGCAGAATTAGTCATCTCCAGAGATTAGAAAACATGTGATTAGAAATTGTGTGGTGCCATGAAGTGTGTGTATGCATGTGCAAATCCCCCAACCAACCGATTGTGGTGGCCTTGCTCATAGGAGTTGGCTCCTCTATGTCTAAAGAAGTTAAGCCTGTGCTAGTTCGCGGCGGGGAATGGAGTCCCTCTAATCCAAGACCTTGGAATGAGGCTATGTCATCTGGAATAGAGACATCAGATAATCCTCTCAAAGAACTTTCCATTTGCGGAAAGGAAGTCCCTGGACTTATAGCAGTCGCAGTGGGCAGAGATACTACGACGGTCTTACGCCTCTTGAATTTATGGGTGAGAGTCTTTCCTTTTCTTTTTGATTCTGGTGATTGAAGGTCCTACGGAGGTGCAACCGCAGGCTCATGTCCAGCTGTCGCATTCTCGTCATCGCCCCGTTCACTGATTATGACTCCAGGAGCTCTTCTTTCTCCTTGCCTTACCGGAGCCACTTTGGGAACTCCTGTTATCCTAATGCTTTGATATCTCTCTATAAGCGCCACGACGATCAAGTTTTCATCGCTAAGGACTTCATCGATCTCTCTATGTTCAGTAGGCACCGATTGGAGAGTTCTCACTATCTCCTTGAATTGCGCTCCTTCGGGCCAGGGAATCAAAGCTGTAAAAGTAACGCAGTATTAGACTCAGCATCAACTTATATTACCTAGTTAATCGACGAAGAAGTTGGAGCACTTACGTTTAACTAGCCACCATCTAGAAAATTCTAGTGGACATCTAACGAAGAACCATTCGGTCTTGAAGTAACTCAATTTACTCCAAGCATCTGCACTACTTGACAATTCCTGACCGCTTCAAGGAAGGTAAACGAAGGATTATCTCCTTGACTCTTGATGTTGAACAAGTATTTGATTTCCTCGATGGTCAGGGGTCGAAAAAGATGCTCCATGAAGATGATATACAAGCTGTTGAGAAGGGCAAATCTGTTTGGATGCAATTGAGAAGGGGCAATCCTCAAAAAGAACAGCATATCCCTAATAAATTGGTTGAACGGGGGCAACGTTCTAGCTACACACATAAATCTATTTCAAGCAGTAAACACTTCCGGGGAGTTGTGCACTCTGTCTTCTGGCCTCTGTAGTAAAACATCTTCTAGAGATAATCCATGCCTGAGACAAATTCTGCCTAGCATATCTTTGGAGATTTTGGAACGAACTGAGTCCTCCAAATTCAAAACTAACATTGCACCCAACAGTTTGTCCGGAGCAAGACTTGCTACATCAGCCGTGATTTCTGGTATTTCTATAATGGGAAGTGGAGAACTCTGAACTTCCTGCTGCCCTAAGCTTCTAGGATCCACAGCTATTGAACTCGGTAAAAACCATTGTTAGATGGCAAGAAACCCGTGTACCCCCAGTGTAAAGTGAGTGATCGTGTTGTGTAGTGTAGTACTACATAATTCTTTATATTTCTACAAGATCGGAAGATGGTAAAACGACAAGACTTTGAGATTCGACCAGAGTGACGGTCATCGCTGACCATCTCAACCATGCCATCCTGACTTTAAAGAACGATCCATGTTAAAGTTCGTTATGTTTTTCAAATTACAGTTCCATCGACGAGCTTTGAAGGATAGTCAAATATGCAGTTTAATGGTCAAGTCCAGTTATGCAAGGCTAAAGCTCATCAGAGTCAAGTGTTTGAATATGCAAAAGGCTATGTTTCATATCCATCATGGTTCGAGTTGGATCGTTCCCCTCAAATCTAAATTTATATCGATGTAAAGCCTGGACCGATAGCCTATTCATATCGATACTCTGCGTATCGATCAACTCCTGATCGATGCTCTTCGTATCGATCCAAGGCGGGTGGTTTCATATCGATCAATCTGGATCGATACAAACTCCCATAATTCCATATCAACACTAAGCAGCTTCCACCACCTCGTATCGATACGAGTTTGAAGCAAGAGATTGGAAGCCAGTGACTTCCTCATCTCCATCGGTTGCTCTCCTTCTTCCCCAAGTTGCCAAGATACCATTAAAATACTTCCTCGACCTCACTCCAGCCCTATTCCGACAACGACAACACCGGAACTCACCGTTACCCTGGACAAAATGGCATCAAGACTCGAGTCTCGTCATTTTAAAGTGGCTTTAATCGATCATTTACCTAGTTCGAATGAATTGGTTTGAGGATTAAAAGCTGATTATTTTGGAGACGAAGGCTACTACAATTCTATCTCTTTTCAGATTGATACGAAGCAGAAGTGAAAACAAAGGCAAGTGGAAAATTTGTCTAAGTATAGAAAGTATTTATATGGGTTCGTATCCAAGAGAGAAAACATTTCATATCCTAGTTGCAAAAAACCGCTAGAAGCGGTCAAAATAGTATCGATACAAATGGCGCTGTACAAGTGTATCTGGAACATTCGTATCCATCGATTTGAAGACACAGCTTCGTATCCATCAACACTAGGCAGCCCAGGACTTACTAGTTCATATCCATTGACGCTTCGTGTCCATCATCACTTCATATCCATTAATGGTGATCGATCCAAAGCCCACTGTTTGGTAACCATCGATACGGAAATCACTGCCAAATTATGTCTGGACCATTCAACTCTATCGATACCTATCTGTTTCGTATCGATAGCCATCAATACGAAGTATATGTTCCTACATCCCAAATCGATCTAGGAGAGGATCGATGCAGAGGATTGAATTAAAACAACCATCCATCTTTGTTACAACTCGAATTTCACATCGTTCTAGGAGAGGATAGATACGAAACTTGATTCAAACAAGAACAAAAGAACTTGACAACGACCCATGAACGTGCAAACACGAACAGGAGTCAGGTTAACATACATGCATGTATGACAAATTAACATTTGATTTTCAAAGTTAACGGGAACTGAATGCATACCTGGTGACAACCAGTACAGTGAACAACAAATTGCTAGCTCTCGACCTTCAGTTACAAAAAACATTGAATGATCATTGGCAATCTACAATTTAACACTTATATTACTGGAAATTAATCTAAGGTTACATCTCCTGATGAAAAGACAACGACTGTTCAACAAATCGGATAGAACTTTTTCAGGGTAAAGAATGCAGCTTTTCAAAGCACGTCATGTTCACACAGGACGTACTTTGGGGGGCAAATGTTATCCCGCCTTTTGGCAAGGCCGTGACACCAAGGACTTGACTAGAAACTAAAGACAATCCGTCCCGAAGATCGGTTATATACAGATTCACGATGGATACAGGCAAATTTGATTGGAGTCCGGATCAAGCTATAATTAGCATGGTGCGACAAACAAAGCTATGAAAGGAAACATTCCAAATTTCAAGTCAATCGGAGTTCATATGCTCAAGTTATGGATCGATCAAGTTTCATGTGAAACATGTTGGTTTCATATCCATCCCTTTCGTATCCATCAACTCCACGTCTATCCCCTTCGTATCCATCAAACAACAGCATTGATCATAACCCATCTGCTCACCCGCTACCCATTTCGTATCGATCCCACTTCCATCCATTTCGTATCGATCAGCCAAGCATTGGTACCAAACCAGCAACCAATCGATCGATACGAAACAACAACCAGGCATCGATACAAAGACAATATGCAAGCACTGATAGGAAAGGAACCGCATCGGATCGATACGAAGGAAGTATTCTGACCAAGGGAAGCGGTCTACAAGCATGAAATATGGATCTCCACCTCTCTCCACGTCATCGATAATAAACCGATCTATACGAAAGCATTGATACGCATGCTTCAGCCAAACTGCAAATCCAATCTTGGATCGATCATAACTCAAAAACTACAAGTCCAAATGCCTCCAAATTTTCATAGAAGCTTTCTTATCATCTGAAGGACCACCGTGATGATCGTAGCTCAAATGGAGCAAAAATTGATCGATACAAAGATGATGGGGGTCGATTAGGATCGAACCCAAATGAACCCAAATCGATCTAGTGGGCCCACCCACGAGTGAGAAGAGGTATTCCGAGCTTTGAGGGAGATATTTCAAGATCTACTCTTATAAATAGCACCCCTACGCCTATAGAAAAAGGACTTTTGATGCTTCTACGGCATTACTCTGCTACAACTCCATTGTAACTTAAAAGCTAGTGATTTGTACTTTTGTAATCTGTTTTCAATCAACAATAAACATCAAAACTATTCAAAGTTGACATAGGCTACAACGCCGAACCACTATAAATTCTTGTCTTTTTCTATTTCTACATGCTTTTATTGGTGTGATTTTTAGATTAGCCTCTTTTTCCGTTTACTTTCTTCACTTTAATCTCCTCAACCACATCCGAAAAGTGTTATGCCCAATTTTGGTACAAACACTCTTGAAGTAGTTAAAGGTTAGAAATTTATACTTCTATCATCAACTGGATGGAAAATAGTGTATTTTTTTGTTAAAGTTGAAAACCTTATCAAGCCTTTCGACTTGATCGAAACCTCGCAAATTGAGACAAGCCTAGTTGTTTGTTTTCTTTCGAAACTCTACTTCCCCCTTTTGACTTATTCGAGACACATTATAACCAACAGGAATATAATTATCATTTTCCCAATATAAAAACCGTCGAAACGTTCCAAGGCCCTTTCATTGGTATTAAAATCACTTGGATCCAAGTCTTTTGACTTAATGAGAGTATAGTGTTTCAGCAATATTCATATTCTTTGAGTAAAATAAAATTTGTGGGTTCCGACATTGTCGAATCAAAAGGTTTATTTGGCTTGATTGTGGAATGTTGTTTATAGTTATAACAGTATATATATATATATATATTCAAATTTGTATTGTAGGGTTAGTTGTACCTTTTAACAATAAAAAATTTTTGGGCTTTCGACATTGTCGAAGGGCATGTTTAGGTATTTTTATTCCATCTAACCCTTCGACTTCATCGAAAGCTCAATGAATTCCATGATTCCAACTAACTTTAATACTCTTTCAAGGGTATGGAATTATATACCTTGGTGGATACTTGAATTATTGTAATAGGTTTTCGACATCTTTGAAAAGTGTTAACAGTGAAACAAATTATAACTTTTAATGAAATGGTTTCACCTGATAGGATCATGGGTTTGAAAAAGACTTCCAAGAAACCTGAAAAGAATATAGCTCCATAACTAGAATCTTCACCAAAAAAGGTTGAAGCCGCCTTAAGACACTCTCTGATATCTTCTCAAGACGAAGTTGATGCCATTCTTAATGACTTTGGAATCACAGGACTAGAAGTTATCCCTCCTAGTGATAGTGATACCCAAAGGATATTTTGCTTATACTACCATCCACATCTGGCATGGAAACTTTATTCCATTCCCAGAATTCTTATCTAGATTTCTAAATCATCTTGGCATAACACCTATTCAACTATCACTAAATGTTTATATTTATCTTATCTCCCTAGAGATCATGGCCTTGGAATTAGGCATTCCTTCTTTAAGCGCTGAAGTTCTCATTTACTTATTGTGTCTGGTCAAGCTTAGCAATCTGAGTAGCCAAATTTTCAGGGCTAACCCCCTTAAGAAACTGATTTCAGAGGGGGTAAATAAGTTTAGAGACTGGGAGACAATTCTTTTATGTCAAATGTTTCCCAAATATTAGTGGAGTCTTTTATTCTCCTCGTAAATTGATCATAATTTTCATCCTTATTAAATCACTTTCTTTTGCTGAATTACGTTCCCTTATTATGTCCTGCTCCTAAAGATCTAAAAAATGATGGGAAGAGAATCGTGAAGCTGTTGACCGCTGCTTCGGATAGAATTGGGAATAGGCTTACTCTATTGATGCCAAGCAATCTTCAAAAAACATTCCCTCCTTCCTGCAGGTCAAAGAGTTCTTGGACAACCCCCTCCTGTCCAACACACTTCTAAGAGCAAGCGCTTCCTATCTCTAGGTGATCCCAAAAACTTTCCTCCTATGTCTCCAATTTGTCCGGATTGACCTGTAAGCTTAAATGTAGCCTTTGTAATTTACCATCGTGTTACTCCTTAGATTATTTTTATTAACTTATGCTTTTTGGATTCTATCGGTTTCTCCCCTACTGAACTAACCACAAAAGATCCACTCCCTCCAACTTCTGAATCTAGCACTTCAGCTCTGACCCAAGCCATTGCTAGGTCAAGGATGATCGCTAAAAGGAAATTGAGTGGAATGACTATGGCAGGTCCCTCTCTTAAGAAAACTAAAATAGCCGATGTCCAATCTCCTTCTCCTCCAAAAGAGGGTGAAATCGTTGATGTGGGCAAAACTCTAGAGGGTCCTACTCTTGAAGCTTCTATTGACCAATCCAAAATGACTCTTTTAAAGGACGACCTTATGTCCTGCATTGTTGTGTTCGATTCTCCTAGCATCATTGAACAGATGCAAAAAGATTTGGGCACTTCAACTCCTTCTCAGGAGTTGAATCCCTCTAGACCCCCATCACCGGTCTCCCCAAATGATTCTCAGATGATGTTACAGTCAATTTTGAATTCTCCCTCATTTACTTCCATTCATCCACCTTCTTCTGCTCTTGACCCAATAGGACATTGTCGCTCTCTAATTGAGCAACAGCTTATGGTACTTTTCATATTACTCGCCCATCTTATTACTTATTTCTTACCGAATTATGACTCTCAAATTTCTAAAAGTTGGTACTCTCTTCAGGAAAGCGCTTCAAACTCTTCCGCTGAGGCGTCTAAGCTTCAAGAAGAAATCTCAACTCTAAATAGCCAAATTTCTTCCCTTTCTACTACAAAAGATAATGCAGTGAAGGAACAAGAAAAATTGGATGTCTCTCTTGCTCAGGCGGAATCCATCATTTCTGAGGAGAGGAAAGCAAAACAAGTCCTAGTTGTTGAGCATTTGGCTTTAAAAATGATTTTAAAAGAGTTCAAGGAAGAGAAGGCTCGGATGGTTGCTAAACAATCTTCTCTCAAGAAGAAGCTGGGAAAGAAGAAAAATTCCTTAACAATGGCCATTAATACTATTTATGAAGCCAGACAAAAGGTGTCGCAATTTTTGAGCACCTCCCTTAATGACATCATCGTGAATTCTTACTGGGATGCTCTTATGCTTGCTTATTCCGACAACATTGAGAAGTGTCCCGACTTGAGCTTTCCCTTACTCAATCCCGCTCTACTCAAAAGATTTATGTATAAAATCAAAGAAATGGAGCAAGGGATCGAAGTTCTTGAGAGAGACGAAACTGACGTTGAAAAACTTTTTATCTTTCGAAGTCCCTTCCATAGAAGGAGATTCTAATTCTGATAAAGAATATGATGATGATGAAGTCGTTGTTGAGGAAGGCAGAAACGACGATGACGATGATGATGATAACCCTGACAATGGGGATAAAGGTTTGGGTTCAGGCGGCAGCGGAGGTAATCATGCCGGTTTTCATGGAAGGGAAGACGATGATATTCCCGGGGCTTCAGAAAAAGTCAACGCCGATCCTAGTGGCCATGAAGCAGGCCAGACTGAACTTCCTGAGCCTTCCGATCTCCACGAAGAGGCCACCAACAATGATGTTGGAGAACGGGAAGGGAAAAAGCAGGCCCCACAAAACTCAATTCATATTTCATAGATATGGGATTCTTTGTCTAAATGGCTTTCACTTCCAAGATAATAATAGTTGATATCATTTTGTTTTAGATAAAGAAGAAATCCATTCAACTTTATAAAACCAAGCTTGAAAGAAAACAAGCAGAAATAAATAGCATGTATAAGGAGTTAGATAAACAACTAAAAGAACATAATGCACTCTCTGACAAATATGATAAGCTTAATAAGAGTGACGTAGTATTAGCATCCTTTAAAGATCAAGAAGCTACCCCCCGATTGAAAAGGGCGCGCCTTCGACATGACAAGCTTTTAGAAGAAAACCGAGAATTAATAACACTCTTTTGGATGTTGAATGAAGACAGGGATATTCTAGTGGACTTCTTATACAAAGCTTATTGCAGGCACCCAACCATAGATTTTTCATACTTTAGTGACTTTAGTGGAGGTCTACTTAAACATTTACATAGAGGATATTTGGATGAATTTGGATCTGACCCACATCTGGGGGCTTGTTGAAATTTACCACGAGTCAAATCAATCCCTTGTGAATTACCTCTGGAAAAACTCAAATATTATAAGGATAAATTCATTTCTGAGTTATTCAGAAAAATCAGTTTTGTATGAACCAGATGAACATTTGTAATTATGTAATGTGAATTTTCTATATTAGTTTTCTTTTATACTTAGTTGCATTTTGCTACATTATTACAGAGTATATATCTCTTGAGCAGTCCTATCAATAGAGATTATTTAAGCAAATATGTCAAATTAAGAAGAGACTATTTAGAAAAGGCCTCGCTCTTGAAATCCTCAAAATTGGCTAGATATTATTTTCTTAGAGATCTTTAGAGGCTTTATATGCAACATCCCTGCCTTTATTTCATTTTCTTGGTGAAGAAAAGGAAAAGCTTCTTAAGGAAATTCAAACATATCATACTAAATTAATATACGGTCGTGATAGTCCTTCTGCCGGGGAATGGGACTATAGCAAATATCCTCCAGTTATTACCCTGGAAGGATTTAATGCCCCTTTTTATTCGACGGTTACTTTTTTCAGCAAATTCTTTGAACAAAGTCAAAATTGTTGTTTCCCAACTTTAAGTGTAACAAAACGAGTATTTAAATATAACAATGAGATCGTTCTTTTTGTTTTACTTCCTCTTGAGTTGTAACTTCCATTATTGTAATAAAATAAATTAGTGATTTGAGTATTAATTTCATTTTTTGTTTGTGTAAATAGGAGTTACAGTTCTCTACCATGCCGCTCTTGTTAGAATCATCATCTCTTTTACCAACATTAGAGATAGGTTGGTAGCGGATATTGAAAAGAGGAGCTTTCTTAAAGATCCTTTGTTTGATCGTCTCCAAGGCAACATCGAAGCATTAGAATGGCGCATAAAATTTCTGCTTCAAAAGACAATTATTTGAGATCTTAGCGATCAAATCATTAAGCTTGAAGAAGATATTAAGAATAAGAATGAAACAGTTTTGCAATTAAAGAACCGAGTCAAATCAAATCCTTCAATCGATTTTGGCCACGAGATGTCTAAACTCTTTCAACAGGTAAGCGATTGGGAAATAAAACTAAAACATAGTCAAGCTCAATGCAAATCATTGGAATTCATCATAGGGGACAACATTCCAAATATCAATTTACCAACTTCTTCAATCACCTCATATATCGTAAAATCGACAAGGTCTTCATCTTTAGCAATTCAAAAATTCTTTGCTATGACCAACCCTCCCCTAGGTTTAAATGAGAAAGCAGTAGGCGAATGGTGTAGGAAGGTCAAATTTGAAATGATGAGATATTTTGATGATCAACAAAGGGTAAGATATTCGCAATGCATTAATGAATATGCAGTTAAGATTCAAAGACTTGAACGTGAAAAGTATCTTCTTCAAAGTGCATTGCTGATTTAGAAAAGCAAAACAAAAACCTTCGAAGGTGTGAAAAAAGCTTTCAACTGCGCTTTAAAGACTCGTATTGAATCCATTGACGACGCCGATGAAATAAGGAAAAAGGAAAAGAAACTTTAAGAAATTCTTTGTATGGCAATTTGCCATGTTGTTGATCCTTTAGTTGCTGAAAATCTAGATAAGGTTGTTTAAGATTTGTGAAACAAACATTTGTGCTGTATACTTGTAAATAATTTTATAAATTATGTAAATATCACCTGGTCTGTGGTCTTTTCTTTCTAAATCTACTTTCTGATAGCTTTGACTACGGTTTTTGTATTTGTTGATCCATTCAATCTTCCTTATTGATCTTATCTTCCTTTAAAGTACAAAGTAAACAATATTTCTTATTGTCAACTTGACATCTATTTAAGAATATGTTCATTAGTTTGTCCACATTATTATTAATAGCATTAAGAATTCAAAAATCCAAGTGACGGAAGTCAACAAATCATTAACATGTGAGAAGTAATTCCATAATTGGATACAGATGAATGTCTTGAGTCCCATCTTTGGCAATGATGAGAGAGAGGCAGGAATCTAACTCCAACTATATTAATAGAAGACCAAAAATCTAATTATAGAAATAATAGAGAACCAGAAATCCAACTCTGGTATTAATTATAGAAGTATAGAAATTTCTCTTCTAGAAATAACTGATAGAAAGCCAAGAATAATCGTTTAATAATAAGAGTCTAGAGATCATCATCTGAAATTAAGTCATGGAAGATTAGGAATCCTTTTTCGAAAACAATTAATATGAGTCTAGAATCCCTTATCTGGAAATAATAGAAGACCGAAAACCCAGATTCGAGTATTGGTAAGATAGATCCAGAAACTAGTAAAAGACCAGAAGTCCATAATAAAGGTTTCAATATTAGAGGTCCTAAAGCCTAAATTTAGGCATTAATGAGCGAAGTCCAAAAATCAATAGTAAGTGTCCAGAAACCCAGATTCGGGAATAATGAAGACTAGGGATCAATAGTAAAAGTCCCCAAACCCAGTTTCAGATGTAATTAAGACCAACAATCAATAGTAAAAGACCCGAAACCCAGATTCATGTACTAATAAGTGTTGTTAACCATAAAATGCAAATAGAGATAAAGAAGGCACGTCAGAAACCTTCCGTAGAGGCAAAGAGTAACATAATAAGTTACCTTTCGGTGACACCGAAAGGCTTGCATAACACCCGAGGAAAAGAAGCGCATGGTAACTTCAGAGGAGGGGCTTTCGTAGGTATAAAAAGGAAAATTGTTATAAGGCCGCTTGACGTAATGAACATATGAAAGGAAAGAAGAGCACCTCAAGCCTTTTAAATAAAAAGGAAGGATGCAAGAAAAAAGTTTTATGCAAATCTAAACCCTTCGGAGCAGATGAAGGGATTCATCACTCATCATTCAAAGCAAATGTCTTCCAAGAAAGGTAGAAAGAATAGGACCAGAATAGATACCACGGTTGACAACCATTTCGGAAGCATAATGAGCCTTCCTAACCGGTCGAAGTACGTGTCCAATATCTTTCAACGGTATCGAAAGGTTTACATAAAGATAGCATTCATAATTCAACAGAAAGGCCACCTACCGACAGCATTCGGGAAAGGCACGGCTCTCGGCAATAATTACACAAGGAAGCAACCTTCCGATAAGATCGGAAGGTTCATAGTGTCTCATAAGGAACCAACCTTGCAGGAAGATGAAGAGCGTATAGATACATTAAGAAACACAAGGCCTTCTATGACGCTCAGCGGCCCATGATGGTGTGTGAAGAGTAAACCTTCCGTTAAAACCGAAGGTTTGCAACTGCATAGAAGAAGGAACCTTCCATCCTGACAAAATCATAGGGCCGAAAGGGGGACCGCCTACATCTATAAATAAGACCCTAGGGGTCCGGTCTCGGGATCCAATCATCTTCTCATTTCATCTACTCAACAATCTCTACTACCTCCATTCAACACATTGTAACCCTAATTTTGAAATCAAATTGGGGGCTATCTTCTTAAATTTTGTATCAGACTCCATTATGGAGAAATAAAGAGAATTATGGCTTGTGATCAACTCGGAATTTGGGGATAATCATGATCATGCGTTAATTTTACATTAACGGCTGATCTCATATGATTTATTTCTTATATTCTTTGTTTATTTCGAGAATATGCTATGAAATTTTCAGCAGATAGCCTCATAAGTTTCCTTCTCCTCAATTTAAATATCAATCAAAAGAAGGGGAAACGAAACTTGTGGGACAGTCCTAAATATAAGTTTCATGGCATATTGACTCAGCTCTTGTTATTGCCTTAAAATGTTTGAATCATGCATTCTTTTCGAAAGGTTTTCATAAGTGGAGTGCGAACCTAGGAGGCCAAAAGTATCAAAAGAAGGTCAAACAAAGCAGTCTCATCATCTGATGTCCCCGAATGGTTTCTTAACCTTCCGAAGGGTTTAATGGTTTACTAAACCTTCCGATCTTTTGGAAGGTTTAATATAACCGTTAAGATATGAGGATTACTTTCGATTTCCTAGGGAAATATAATGAAATGGCAAGGATGAAGATCATTTGATCTAAATAAGCTGACCGAAAGGTTTAAATGGTTTCCTAAACCTTCCAGTCCATCAGAAGGTTTAATAAAACTATCGATCTGGCCACGTCGCGAGATTCAAAGTGCACTGAAATCCTTCGATGGGGGATAAGTGACTTCTTGTGCTTCTAAGAAACCTTCTGATTACCGAAAGGTTTAGCAATATTATGGATCCCGTCCAGTTGAAATGCTTAAATCATACTTAAACCTTTCGGTAAGGCCGAGAGTAAGATGATTCTTTCCCCAACTCTACATAAGAGATAAACACTTGCTTAAAACCTTCTGGTATCGATCCCCTCCTGTTAGGATTAGAATTATGATTGCAAAACCTTCTGACTCAGTCATATCACTCAAGTAATGAAAAATCCACTCAATCAAAAGGTTGAATTCATATGAAACGGTCCTATGAAATGCATCGGGGATGTTGACAAGAAATCTTGTTAACATTTTTGGCGCTAGAAGGAGGGCTCGAACCTCCGATCTTGTGGTTAATATAACTAATTATGAAATCTAATTTGATGTAGGAAAATGAAATCAAAAAGACCTCTTGTCATTAGCAAAAGGAATGATCAGGCTACTTCTCTGGAGGAAAACATATCACCCTCTTTCAATCTTGGAAATAGAGAGCAAGGGCAACCTTCCACCATACCTCAATCGACTCCACCTCCAGTTCAGGTTCAGGTGTCCCCACAACTAGCTCCAACTCAAGATCTTCAACCAGAAGAATATGTGGCTTAAATTGTGTATCTAGAATGCCAGATAGCAGAAATGAAAGATCTTTTGAACGAAGTGTTATCTCACCGATCGTCAATGAAAGCTACCACTGCAGGGGAAGAGGTTGAGTCTCCAAGAAGGAATCTGAAAACCAATGTAGGTGCTGTCAAAGGTAAAGCTCACATTTCTCTATCAAAACAGAAGGAGGGCCTTCCACCGAAGGCAAATTATAAGGGAAGAGTTCATGCAGAAGATAAAGATTGTTCCGCAAGTTCATCTTCAGACGGCTATAAACCTAATCAAAGAGACTACATGAACAATGAAGCCTATCTTAAGGATGTAGCAGAAAAGGTTGTGAAAGACCCGCTAAATGCTAAGTGCAAAAGAACTGAAGACAAAAGAGTGAACAACAATGAAAGGGTTGCACCCTTCATCGATGAAATTATGTCAGCCCTAATACCATCTCATGTGAAGGTCCTCACCATGAAATATCATGGGACAACTATCCCGAAAGACCATCTGATGGCGTTTGATAGCCAGATGGATTTATATAACGCTTCTGGCGCTGTGAGGTGTCGACTTTTTTCAGTCACATTACAAGGGGCCGCAGCTAAATGGTATCTGCAATATCGTGAGAATACGATATATTCTTGGAAGCAGTTCTCATATGAATTCTCTGCTCAATTCTGCATATGTAAAGATCCTTCTATTTATTATACCGTGCTTACTAACATCAAGCAAAATCATGGAGAGTCCTTAGGGGATTATCTAAAGAGATTCAATACAGAAGCATTGAAGGCCAAAGGCATGAACGACAGAGATAAACTCATCGTTATCCACTCAGGACTAATAGTTAATTCTCCTTTTTGGAAGGAGCTATTCATTCATGGATGTCAGGATCTTCAAGATTTCCATTTCCAAGCTGACAAGTTCATTCGAATGGACGAATTGTATTACTCGAAAAAGAAATTTGGTCATAAGAAGGACAGCGGTAGATTTGGTCTGGAGAGAATTCCCAAGAGAGCTAGGTGGGAGGATACCAGTACTCACGCGGTGGCGTTAAATCGACCAATCTCTTATATCTATGCGATGAACCAGCATAAGGTCAACTTCCCCACTTCATTTAAGGCCCAAAATTATCCTAAGCAGAAAAAAGGAGACAAATACTGTGCCTACCACAAAGCTAATGGCCACAGAACCAATGAGTGTAAGGTTCTGCCTGGGATAATTCAGAAGTTGATTCGAGAGGGACAGTTGAAGGAATTCGTGAAGAACCCACGACAAACTCTCCCAACAAACACCGACGCAAGGAAGCCTACTGGAAATTCCATAAATGTGATCGAGGAAGATGACCCGCTAAGCTTAAGTCCACCCCATAACGGGATTGATGTCATATATGGAGGACAACATCCAGCTGGCAGAAGTCAAAGTGCCCAAAGCAAATACATTCGAGAAGCTAAAAAGGGTGTATTCTCTATACAGGAAGAGCCGCCGTTCAAAAGTCCAAAACACAACATTAATATGCATACACTGGTGATTAACCTACAGGAGCTAAGGAGGGTGATCCATCATCCCCACAATGATCCTTTAATGATCACAACCCAAATAGGATCTTCGGTGGTCACGGAAATCCTAGTTGACATGGGAAGCGTTGTGAATGTGATATTCTGCCATGCATTTGATCAAATTGGGATTTCCAAAGATAGACTTGAACCTAGTCCCGAGCTAATCTTTGGGTTCAACAATAAGGGGACAACTCCGCTTGGGTAGGTGAAGCTTTTTGTCCAACTAGGACTTCCCCCATGTTCCCGAGTCTTTGAAACGACCTTTGTGATCATAGATCATCCATCATTCTATAATGCCTTCTTTGGACGGCCGGTGCTGGATGAGGTGGATGCATCCGTTTCACCGAAATATCTAATGCTTAAATTCCTTACTAAAAGCGGCTGGGGAACTATCCGGAGAGAACAATTCGCATCTCGAGAAATGTACTTTGCAACCCTAGAACAATACAACAGGGAGTTTACTTCTTACTTTGATTCTTCTATTACTCTGCAGCCTTCGGAAGATGGGTTTCTACATCCATCATTCGAAGCAAAGAATAAATATGATAAAACTAATAAATGTATTGGTGCAAGGTGTTTCGCAGTTTATGGAAAAAGAAAGAGGGCGGATTCCAACTCAATCGAAGAAAGTGAAATTGTTACAAAATTAGATTGTCGAGGAGAGGTGGAAAGAGTTAAGCCAGTCGAAGAAACTGGAGAGGTTCTACTAGATTCTGCCAATTCCACCAAAATTGTCAAAGTGGGAAAGGGTCTTGAGGAACATCTAAAGTCAAGATTAATAAGATTCTTAAAAGACAATAAGGACATTTTTGCTTGGACCCACTCTGACTTGGTTGGAATTAGTCCCACAGTCAGGAGCCATGCCCTGAATATCAATCCAGACATTCCCCTGGTTCGGCAAAAGAAAATGCAGTTTGATAAGGTTAAGACCGACACCCTGAAGGAAGAAGTCAAGAAGTTGCAACAAAATGGGTTTATCTGGGAAGTCCGATATCCCAAATGGTTGGCAAATCCGGTTCTGGTAAAGAAATCCAACGGAAAGTGGTGGACTTGTATAGACTACACAGATTTGAATAAAGCTTGTCCAAAAGATTGTTACTCGTTGCTAAGGATAAACAGTTGGTTGACTCTACCAGTGGACATAAGATGCTTTCCCTAATGGATGCATATTCTGGGTACAATTAGATTCCTATGTTTAAACCCGACGAGGAACATACTAGCTTCATTACAGATGAAGTGACCTATTGTTATAAGGTAATGCCATTCGGGTTGAAGAATGCAGGAGAAACTTATCAACGGTTGGTTAACCGAAAGTTCAAAGAACAAATTGGGAGGAATATGGAAGTTTATGTTGATGACATGTTGGTAAAACTCAAGAGGCGGAAGATTACCTTGAAGATTTGAATAAAATGTTTAAAGTGCACCGCAAGTATCAAATTAAGCTCAACCCCCAAAAATGCAACTTTGGAGTCCATACCAGAAAATTTCTTGGATATATCGTGAGTGCACAGGGGATTGAGGCTAGCCCAGAACAGATCGAGGCCATTAAGAATATGGTAGAACCGAGGACAAATAAAGATGTTATGATTTTGAATTGCAAAGTGGCAGCACTAAGCAGGTTCATATCAAAAGCCACTGATAAGTGCATACCGTTCTTTGAAGTGATAAAGAAGAAGAAGAAATTCAAATGGAACGAAGATTGTAAAAAGGCATTTCAAGAACTGAAGCTTCACTTGGAAAGCCACCAATCTTATCTAGCCCCGAAGACGGGGAAGATCTATTCTTATATATGGCAATTTCTGAATATGCAGTGAGCTCGGTATTGATTAAAAATAGCGAGGGATTGCAACTACCAGTTTACTACAAGCAAAAGGTTAAAGGATGCTGAGATCCGATACCCAGTGATTGAAAAGCTATCGTACTGTTTAATTCTAACAGCTCGAAAACTAAGGCCCTATTTTCAAGCACATCCGGTAAAAGTGTTGACCAACTTCCCATTGAAGCAAGTTTTTGGCAAGCCCGAAACTTCTGGAAGGTTAATTAAGTGGGGAATTGAACTAAGTCAGTACGATATAGCATATCAGCCTAGAACGGCTATAAAAGGTCAAGCATTAGCCAGTTTCATCAATGAATGTACAGGGTTCATTTCAGAGCAATCCGAAAAGGAAAAAGATACAAAACCCAAGTGGCAACTATTTGTGGATGGTGCATCAAATGAGAAAGGAGCAGGGGCAGGATATGTGATAATTACCCTAAGATGGTAGGCTACCAATAATGGTAGAAAGCCCTTAGCCACGCCAAGAAGGCCAGGTCAAGGCACATCTTGGAGGTAGGGTGTAAGCCTTTATCCACGCCAAAACTAGAAATGGCCAGGTTAAAGCAGCACACGCCCTTATCTGCGTCACGCTATGTCCAGGATAAGGCACCTCCTGGAGGGAGGACGAGTAATCCCTTGGTCCCTCCATGTTATGGCCTGGCCAAGGTTCCAAACAAGCCCTTAATCGTGTCACGCTATGACCAGGCTAAGGCGCCTCCTGGAGGGAGGTCGGGTAAGTCCTCGGGCCCTGCTTAAGAAAAGCTAGCCGAGCGCACCGAAAACCGGGATGAAATGTCCAACGGACTAAGAAAAGTTCATGCCTGAAACAGGCACTGCCAGAAATTGCAAAGCTTGAAATAACAACCTCCAAAAAGGTCGGTACTGTCAGATATGACAAACAGCCTGAAATAGGCTCTACTTAAATAAGCACAAAATCAGGCAAAAGAGTCCCTGCCTAAAATAGGCCAGAACAAATGATAAATAAACAAAGAAAACTCGGGCCCGAGAAAGCAATAGCATGCAAATCACAAACACAGCCAAAGGATGGCATATTCAACAAGAAAATCAGAGGGAAGTCACTGACTTCTTCTCGCGAACATTTGCCAAACAGGAGTTCTGGGCTCCTATTGCAAGATATAATATCCCAATCTTCTATTACTTGATACTGAAAAGGGTATTCTTGTCTTCAATTATTAATTACCAGCAATGGTATTCTGGTCTTCAATTATTGTTACCAGTGATGGTATTCTGGTCTTCTATTATTAATTACCAAAATTGGTATTTTGGTCATCTATTATCAATTCTCGAAATTTGAGGATACCAGTGATCACTGGTAACCTCATTTTGTTAAATCATGATAATAAATAAATCATCTGAGGTCAGCCGTTAATGTAAAATTAACACATGATCATGATTTATTTCTTATGTTCTTTGTTTATTTCGAGAATATGCTGTGAAATTTTCAACAGACAACCTCATAAGTTTCCTTCTCCTTAATTTAAATATCTATCAAAAGAAGTGGGAAGGAAACTTGTGGGACAGTCCCGAATATAAGTTTCATGGCATATTGACTCAGCTCTTGTTATTGCCTTAAAATATTTAAATCATGCATTCTTTTGAAAGTTTTAAGTGGATTGCCAACCAAGGAGGCCAAAAGTATCAAAAGAAGGGCAAATAAAGCAGTCTCGTCGTCTAATGTCCCCGAATGTTTTCTTAACCTTCCGAAGGGTTTAATGGTTTACTAAACCTTCCGATCTTTTGGAAGGTTTAATATAACCGTTAAGATATGAGGATTACTTTCAGTTTCCTAGGGAAATATAATGTAATGACAAGGATGAAGATCATTTGATCTAAATGAGCTGACCGAAGGGTTTAAATGGTTTCCTTAACCTTCTGATCCATAGGAAGGTTTAATAAAACTATCGATCTAGTCACGTCGCGAGGTTCAAAGTGCACTGAAATCCTTCGATGGGGGCTAAGTGACTTCTTGAGCTTCTAAGAAACCTTCCAGATTACCGAAATGTTTAGCATTATTATGGATCCCATCCAGTTGTAATGCTTAGATCATACTTAAACCTTTCGATAAGGCCGAGAGTAATATGATTCTTTCCCCAACTCTACATAAGAGATAAACACTTGCTCAAAACCTTTCGGTATCGATCCCCTCTTGTTAGGGTTAGAATTGTGATCGCAAAACCTTCTAACTTAGTCATTTCACTCAAGTAATGAAAAATCCGCTCAATCGAAAGGTTGAATTCATATGAAACAGTCTTATGAAATGCATCGGGGATGTTGACAAGAAATCTTGTTAGCAAGTGTAATCCAAAAATCCTCTTTTGGAAATTAGTCGAAGGTTATAGATTCTTATTTGAGCCTTTTGTTCTGTACCGCTCTTTGGGTTTTGATTCTTTTAACATGTGCCATCTTTTAGGCTCCGTATGTTGTCATTGTTTGATGTGCCACTTCTCGGGCTTGGACGTTTTAGCTCATTGTTTTCTTGTGCGCTTGGTTAGCTTATCCACAAGCAAGACCCAAGAACTTACCCAACCTCCCTCCAGGAAGCGCTCCAGTCAGGCCTTATAGGCGGGACTGAAGGATTGTCGGTGCCTTGGCCAGGCCATAGCATGGTGGGACTAAGGGCTTACTCCGTCCTCCCTCCAGGAGGTGCTTTAGCTAGCCAATAACAAGGCGGGACCAAGGGCTTACTCCGTCCCCCCTCTAGAGGGCGCCTTGATCTGGCCACAGCGTGGCGCTATCAAGGGCTTGTTGATGCTTTATCATGGCCGTAGCATGGCGCGGATAAAGGCTTACTCTAACCTCCCTCTAGGACGTGCTTTGACCTGGCCAACTCAGCGTGGGCAAAGGCTTTAACCGTTTAAGGTAATTTCCAAGTTTAAGGAGAATTTTACTCCCGACCTTGTAGATTTCTCTTGGAAAAGTGGTGATTTATTGAATTTGACTAAGACCGCTTCACAAATCCATTGATTTTGCCTTGTCTAAAAAAGTTGATCACCATTCCTTCAAGTGCTCTACATTGATTTGTCTCATGCCCATTCTTCATATGATAGTAGCAGTAGGATCCTCCCCGATTCCTTTCATATTTAGGCTTTTTCTTTTGGGATGGCCAATAATTGAGTTCTTCCTTGGTTAGTAAATAGACATTCTCAATTGATGTAGTCAGATTGCATTCCTTAGGAAGTCTCAACTTGAAGCTTGCCTTTTGGGGATGATTTCTAGATCTTTTATTGCTTGATTCTAAAGTTTCACCCTCAACGACCAATTTCCTTTACAAAAACTTTTGAAGTTCACATGTGGGCAATGTCCCACTTGTTGCTTGATGCCATTTTTATGAAAAGGTGTTGTAATCAGCCATCATCCCCTCTTCAAAGATAGTGCCTTGGGTGTAGAGTTGGATTTTCTTCTTTATTTGGTCAAACAAGTTATCACTCTTATCTTTTGTTCCCCCTAAGGCGAAGATAGGTGTACGACCAATGTGAAAGGGGTTTAAACTCCACTTGTCTGGGTCATAAGATTCAGCTCACTTTTCCTTTATGATCCTTAAAGCTTCCAATCTCAACATTTGCTTTTCATATAGTTTAGAATCTTTAATCGTTCTATGGGAATATCCAATTAAATGTGGTTCTGAGGAACCTTGTTCGGACTTTATAATTTTGCTAAACATGGTGGTGTAAAGTCTAAAGTAGGTAAGCTTGGAATAGAATAGGGTTAGAGAAAAATAAAGTTAGGAATTCAACAGAGTTGGAGGTCCGAGCCCTCCTTCTAGTGCCAAAAATGTTAATAGGAAAACTTGTCAACACCCCAACGCAAAGTTCAAAGTGTAAGTGAGCCTTTCGAAACCACCTTTCGAACAGATAAAGATAGTTTATACCTTTTGAATCCCTTTACCCAAACAATCTATAAGACTTAGATCTCATTAAAGTCCAACTTTAAAAAAGGTTGCGGTCACTACACCAGAAACAGCTTTTGACAGCGTTTCAAAAACGCTGTTATATGATACGACAACGTTATTATAAACGCTGTATAACGACATGCTGTCGTAGATGCAAAAGTTTTAACAGCAAAATAGAAAATGCTGTAAAAAATTTGATACCACAGCGTTTATTAAACGCTGTAATATGACACAACAGCGTTAGAACAAACGCTGTATAATGACAAGCTATCGTATAAAGAGAACTTACAACAGCTTAATTTTAAACGCTGTGGAAATTATTCTTTTGACAGCGTTTTATTTAGGCTGTTAATATTTTTATTACAGTGTTTAATGCGTGCTGTGTTATGTTTTTACAGTTGGGATGATGTTTTACTACAGTTTACAACAGCGTTTAATAAACGCTGTTACTCACTATTTAATGATAATTACAACACGAATTAAACGCTGTTGTTTCTTCATTGACAGCATTAAAATAGATGTTGTCTTCTATTTATATGATTTTTATAGCATTAACATTCCACTATATTTTCATATTCCAGAACTACATTTTGAGTATAATCAAGCAACCAGTATATATAACATGTTCTAATGAATAATAATCTGTTAAATAAACTAGCTAAAACAATATTAATATACAAAAAACATTTATAAATCAAGTTTCAATAATATCCATAAACAAAAATAACACAGTAGACCAAGTTATCATAATATTGTTAAACAAAGATATCACCATATCTTGCTAGAGGAAACCCCTTATTTCCAGATCTATCACCAACTGAACAGTGGTTAAATTTCCAAATCAAGCAGCCTAAACCAAAGCCGCACCATACCCGTCAAGCAAATTGCTTGAACTCTTACACCATTTACAAACTGAAACAAGCAGCTTCGCTTCCACCAGCTCCATCTACAAACTCTTCCAGTTCATCAGCAAATCAACCAGACCACCTACAAAGTTCACAACACTCAACCCTTGAATGTACAGCCACCCTCCATCTCTTGCTAAACAATTAACTCCTTCATAGCCACATCACCAGACTAGCTGCGAACACCAACCTACAACCTTACCTTCTTACTGCACTTACATCCACTTCCTGTACATCGGAAATTTATCCCATTCACCTAAATTGCCACTACAGTCCAACACCTCATTCAACCACTTAAAGCATCACAACTTCAATCCATTCCAACACTACCAGCCCCCTACTCCTCCACTTCCATCACATACACCAAACTGTCCAGTTCAACCTGCACATTCATCTTCAACCCCCTTTCACTGATGTCCACTGCTTCCAGTAATGGTGAATTTCCAAATTTATCTATGAATTTTAAGTTTAAGCATTAGGCAGTTTATACTTATGTTTAGCAAGGAATCAATAACTGTTTCTTTTTGCTTACCAATGCAATTGACATTAGCTTTTCTTTGAACAAGAAAGCGAACAACATCTTCGTATCCTTTGGATGCAGCCATGTGCTGAATTAATAGAAAATAGTATTAATATGATTTCTAACTTATAATACGTCATGTATTAGTAGGAGCATTGTTGTTCATAATTGGTAGTTATACATTAAATGTATGCATGTGTATGATTCAGTCTCTTCTTTTTAACCTTGGTTTAATAAAAAATCTTATGGTAGACCAAGTAAATTATAAAATACTTGAAGTTATGAGAAGTTACCAAATCTGTCCTTCCATCATAATCAGTTTTGTTAGGATCTGCACCAACATTAATTAATCCTTTGAGATGGTAGACATCTCCATGATATGCAGCACTGTTTACTCCTATTGCCAGTTCAGCTTCTTGCTTTGCGATTAAATATGTAATATCCAACTCTAGTTGCTTGATTCTTAAATCTGTTTCCTTCCCTTGAAAAAATAATTTCTTCTTCTATCAGTTTTGTTCTTTACTCTATCATTTTGTAATTTAATGTACATGTTGTGGCAATACATTTAGTAAATTACTGAGTATTTGTCGACTGTCTCTAAAATAAAGCTGTAATATACTTGTCAGGGCTTGTTTTTCCATGCGTAGAAGTCGACACAATTCACAGACACGAACGGTGTATGGCTGTGGAATGTTACATAGAACTGCAACTTCACCAAATATATCGTATGTCATGAGCTCTGCTATTGATTCTTCTGATCCATCTTCCCCAGCGACTACTTCCTCCTAGAAGTAAGTTGATCAATTGTTGGATAATTATTTTCAAATATGTCTATTTACATGTTCATACATTTTTCTCTCTAGTCATAATGTTATATTACCAAATGCCCCCTCGATACGATGTAAATTTGATCCACTGCACACCCTTGTTCAAGAATGGCTTCCCAGGTAGAAAAAATTCTTCATTCAATTTCATTACCTGCAGTAATATAAAACCAAAGTTGGTTAGCTTGCATAAAAAGGTGGGAAATCTTGTAAAAAAAATAGAAGGTTAAAAAATTTATTGCTATCATTTAATGTACAATTTGATTAAGGAATTCTTCGGAACATCCTTTGAACAAGGGCACTTTTTGAACCAGCTCGTTGTACAGCATCTGAGATATCTGTACAAAATCAAAGACAAAATTTCAGTTATACAAATTAAATTTAGGTAGGAGAAAATTTCTCATTGTCTGTAATATAACACAAATAACAGTGTATTATATCATATTAACACATTTTTTCTTGACTGTAACCAGTATCTTGTTTGTAGATTTTGGTTTTACTTTTAAACTACCTTTGATCGAACTGCAACAGGAATATCTTCCAGTGCACAAGCTTTGGTATAGTTACTTTCGTACTGAAGCAACAAATGTTCTTTAATCTGTGCCCTAATATCCTTACCCAGCTTATTTCTGTTCATGTATTTTATAATCTCAGTCATTTTGTCACGAAACCTTTCTGTTTTCGAACCCTTAACTATCAGTGCAGTCATGTTACCGATCAAATAGGCTCCTAGAATCATATCAAATGAGATGTATATCATTATGAATATCATCTCCCTATTATTCACCGCGTGTATATCACCATATCCTGCATGCAAACAAAGCCATGAAATTTTATTGATACAAAATCATATGAAATGAAATTGAACCCATATAACCAATAACCACTGATAATAGTGGCAATGGTAAGACGTTTGGTTGTGTAATCGGAGTTCTTGGTTTCAATACTTAAAGGCATACAATATAGTCAATTCAAGAAGTAATTTAACATGTATATCCTAGAGAGGTCAAATGTATGAGCATTAAGGGTAGAAAAAAAGAGAGGTGCAAAGATTGAACAATGGTTATAGTATGTAAACTCTCAGTTTATCTATATGTATGTCAATGACATCCATTCTTAGGATGCAAAGTTCGAACCACAAGAAAGAAAGAACTCACGCACTCACCCACAGTTGCCATAGTCACTATGGCAAAATAAGCGGAAGTTAAGTGCTGAACATTCAAGCAAACTTGCACAGTTTTTAACTGACTTGCTCAATTTTTTAACTGACTTGCTCAATTTTAACTGAGCATACGTTTAAAAAAAATTCATGAAAACACTTCATTATATTTGTCTTAGGACATAAATATCATTTTATGTATTATAATTATTCTTTTACTGAATGTGCTTTTATTTGTATGAAAAATAATCTTGATCCATTAAGTTTTGCACACAGGTGGTTATGTTTTGCGTATTGGAGGTGTATAGTGAGCTCGTGTGCATCAAATCATTAATTGTCATTAGCACTAACTTCAGACTTTCGAGATTATTTAGAAATGTCAATTAAGTTTTGCACACGGGTGGTTATGTTTTGCTTCTGTTTATAAAATTACTTAGATTTTATAAAACTTAATTAGCTTTTATAAAACTTAGTTATCATTTACAAACTTAGTTATTTAAAATTTAGTAAATTTTAGAAAATTGATTAATTTTTTTAATTTCTGTAGAATATAGTTAATTTTTATTAACTTATTGAGTTTTTATAGAACATGGTTAAATTAGTTAAATTTTACAAACTTACCTAACTTAGTTAGTTGTTTATAGAACATAGTTAACTTTTATAAAACTTAGTTAAATTTTGTAAATATAGTTATTTTTATAAACTTGATTAATTTTTATAAACTTACTTATTTTTATAAACATATTTAATTTTTATAAAACTTAGTTGACTTAGTTAATTTTTATAGGTTTGGTTAATTTTTATAAAACTTAGTCGGCTTAGTTAAATTTTATAAAAAACAGTTAACTTAGTTGTTATTTTTTAAAATTTGTTAACTCGGTTAATTTTTAAAAAATCAGTTCATCTTTTGAAACTTATTTAATTTTTAAAAAAAAATACTTCAGTCAATCTTTAAAGTAATAAAATAAAATAAAATTACTTCCGTTAATCTTTAATAATAGGTATTCACACTTTTTTTGTAAATGTGAATTAAAGGAAATGCCTTAATATTGTTGACAAAGTAAATGTTTTAAACAGACTAAACCAACCTTATCTTAATTACCTACTTTAAATTTTAATATTTAGATTATATATGGATATGTATGTAACGTTAAAATTTGAGTTTTATCCAATTCTACATGCATCAGAAGATAAAAACATGGGTCATTATAAACATTCATCAGAAGATACAACTGAGTAAGCTGCAAAACAAACCACTAAGTGATTCTAGGATGCTTCAATAACTTATATCCTAACGTCCTTTGATTTTTCAGTCAACTCTCTAAGGTAAAAAGAGACCTGTAAATTGCAAAAAAATATAAAGTCAAAGTATAAGGAGATAACTAGCCTAAACGGTACTCCATGGCGCCTTTGACAACATTGGGTGATAACTCACTATAAAAATATCTAACCAAGGATATTTCAGTCACTTTAACATATTGACCCTATTACAAAGTTTAGAATACAAAAGTTGTAATAAAAAATTGTAGTGAGAAGTTCATGAGAAGAGCTACTTGAAAATACTTCATATCGCAAGTTTAATTCAAAATGGTGTATGTGCTCAGCGTACGATAGTATTTGCTTATATTGTCTTGTAGATGATGAATGAGGCAATGAGAAGTTCATGAGGAGAGATACTTGAAAATGAAAAGTTAGATTAAGTAGTAATGGAGTATTGAGTCTGTCTAACTACCAAGTCAAGAAACCTGAGGTTAGGCTATTCAATTATATAGTTGAATAGTTTAGGCATTAGTAACATATACATTGACCAATATATGGATTATGAGTAAATATTTAAGATGATAATAAATGAAATTATTACTATTGAATATATGGCATAACAACATACTAGTGGTAATTATAAGAACTATCATTTTCCCACCATTCAGGTGGCTAAGATAAATCATTTAGAGGTTTTAATGATAACCATTAAGTAACAACCTACAGATAAGCTTGCATCCAATTCATGCTTATATCATATTGATCTATGTTAGTGCATGCATGCAAAAGAAAGGCTATATACAATCTATGGTAGCATATGAAACAATAATTTACCAAGATTAAGAAAATGAATAAGTAGAAAAGGACCATATATATTGTTCCATATTTTTTGTCCTTTTAGATATAATATCTTCTAGTCCATAAAATGCAGAAGAGCGTTGCTTATGAACAGAACAAGGTTCAATATACATGGATAAAAATCAAATATATTACCTATCTTCAGCCATCTATCGCTCCACATTCCAACTGAACTAGGCAAAAAGGAATATTGTAAAACACTAGTACTGGTTCACTAGAAGCAAATTATGCGAGCTGCATGCGAGCTTTGGGTCTGCCAAGTAAATCTGATGCCGGTTCAGAATGCCTACCAGGCTGCCTAATACAGTAGACGTTAAATAAGAAGTGGAAATGAAATGTTGGCTCAAAATGGTCTACCATATCTCATTCTTAGCTCTCTTTTTTCTTTTCTTTTTTCCATAATTTCTAAAATATTCAAAATGTAGTCAATAGCTCACTTCATACATTGTGTAGCCTACGTCAGTGTAACATATATAAAACAACTTTGTACCACATTGTGTAGCTTGCATCATTGTAACATGCATAACAATCAACGAAACTTTCTTCTAAACTAATACAATGTCCTTAGGAGAAAGGAGTTGAAGAAGCAAGCTATGTTCCTTTGAAAATAAACTACTTAACTATTAATTAAATGGAAGAGTCCTGTAGGCTGTAAGGATGAATTATACACAAAGAGAATGCATACTATGATTTGGTGCATGGTTTCAAAGGTTGTGAAAGCTCAAAGCAGGTGTAGGTGGACTTTGGAATTTCTAAGAGAGAGATGTTATACAAGCACATGAACATGTCATCTAATACATGAAGCCAGATGGTCTTTGATTCATGCACATGGTGAAGACTGTGAGTTCAGGTGCAATACAGATCTAGGGTCGCTAGGTCAAAGACGGTTGTGAGGAGTTCTGGCGGAAGGTTGCACGTAGGTGGGGAAGTCAGATTGATGTTGATTTGGGTTATGGTGAATTAGTGACGATGGAATCGATATTGGTTGTAGAGTTGCCGGGGTGATGATGTCTGATTGGCTGTTGTGAGGTGGGGTTTCAGATCTATTAAGAAAGTGTTGTGTTTCTAAGGCCCGTGGATCAGTGAAAGCTATGAAGGAGGTTGGTGGTAAAGTACGTGGCTACGATGAAAACTAGTATAACTCCACGACGGTGGAAAACCGACTGTCTAGAAGTCAAATAATATAGAAAAAAATTGTTGCTTATGGTATAAATGTGATTTTGTGAACTTATGTTAATTTCCAGTAGTTGCTTTGTTTGCTCAGCTAGTTTGTATTTTGTGTTGAATATTAAATTCTTACTTCAAGTTAAAACAAGAGATAAAAATATCAGTTTTACTCATTGTATATTAGTATATCACTACTTACTGAACAGTGACAGTTACATATACATTTCTACATGTTATACTATAGCCACAACCAAAACTGAACAATAATATTGATATAACTTGTGAGAACCATTTTATTCTATGCATGAAGCAGCATTTTTACTCTCAAAAGAACACAAGTGAACAAATTTTGAAGCACACTTACAATTGTTCAGTACATAACAACAGTCAAACAACTTACACTTTCTATACTCGATGATAACAACCAAAAAGTTGGTATATTTTCTATGCTCGATAAAGCTATACAATGTCCTTAGGAGAAAGGAGAAATGAGACATGTATTAGCAGACCAAATATATTCATCTAAAAATGTGACTATGCATTAACATGGTATGGAAGAAGCAATAGACATGTAGTATACAGAAATGCAATATAAAAACGGTTATTTACTCAAACATGTTGTGTTCATAGAAAGTAGAAGATGATAACTATTTTATATAGCAAATACGCACAAATAAAAAATAGATAACCAAAAAACATAGTCGATTACTGTATGAATCCAGTCCGAAATTGCAACAAAAACAAACAGAAGGTAAAAAGGAATACATGAATGGTATTTTAGATACTAAACCTTTTCTAGATTCAAGGAAGTCGTAGTTCAAGAGTTATGTCTCAATTGAACAAATAAATCCATAGCACAAATAGAAATGGCGGTGGAGACGGAGCTGGAGGTGGCGACGGAGCCAAAAATGGAGGTGGAGATGGATTTAGTAATCGAGATGGTTAAATGTGAAGAGAGAAGAAAAGCTCTGAACTAGGTTATAGAAAAGGGAAAGTGAAATTTTTTCTCAAGAGAAAATACTGGAATGTGCGGCCAGCTAAAACTAAAGCGGGGATCCTTTCGAGCCAAAAAATTTGGTGTTTGAGAGCGTTTAGAAAACATGTATTAAAAATAAAAACACGAGTGACTGCATTACCTCATTGAACGCTGAGATTGTATGCTGTTATTACCCATTTTTGTTGTAGTGAATTGACAACGGAAGTGGCTGTCGATTATATTTGAGCATAGATTCATTGAAGGCTTCTATAACCACTACTAAATCAAGTGAGGTTAATGTGTTAGCTCCAAGTGATGAAGCGACAGTGATTAGGTGGAGATACTTATTGGTTCAATAACTAGAATGAATATTAGTTAAATAACTGAAAAACTGCATGTTAAAACCTATGTGCAGTCAATACTTATTTAACTTTGTTTGAGGGGACTCCAACATAGTTTCAATTGTTCGTCATTCTTTGTTGAGTTTTAAATTTTTCTTTCAGACTCCAACAAAACAAACATTTAACCATTTCTGTTTCAGTCACAAATGCAGAAGACAATAAGCAAACAATACCAAACTAAAAAAGATTATTCCAATGCAAGGAAAAGACCACAACTGTGACAGAAAATGAAAACTAGAGTAAATACCATAGAGTACTTTCTATTTTATAACAAAAAATTCAAATATAAGATCATCTTTTACCATATGTAAGTTTGACTAAAAATTTAAGTACTTTTTAATATTTATGGAACAAAGTAAAGAGAGAGAAAGAGGGGAAAAACAAACATCAAACTCAACCAAAGGGTATAAGGATAAGAACCTGTTATAGATATCCCAAAAAGTAGTTCATCTCATCATGAATCCATCTGTTATGGAATTGATATGTCCAAGTAAAACCTGGGCATTAAAACAACACGAATTTGAGCCATTAAAGCAACATCTACAATTTTTAACATCTATCAAGATTATAAGAATCAAAAACTTGTTTATCCAATTAACTCAGAAGAATGTTTTAGCAACACAAATTTGATGTTCTGATCCTGTTTATGAAATAGTGCAACATATATAGAACCTTGAGTTGACATGATTATAAACTAATATTGCAGCAACAAAAAAATACAGGCAATGTTTAACTAACTAAAGCGCTTCAAGATATTTCCAAACAAACTTTTTAATTAACCATTTCCATCCTCCTCTTCTGCATTATCAATCTCATTCAAGCAAGAAAAGTAATAAGAAGGACAAGTAAACGAAGATGACGAACAAGTAATAGACACACTACTACTGCTGCTAAGACCCAACGAACTACCATTTATTGAATCAAAAAGCAAATCGACGTAAGCCTTAACAATATACCCATGAGTCCATTTCACGTTCATTCTCAAGTATCATTGCAGCATTTCTTCAAACCTAGCCACATCTTTAACTTCTTCTCCATTGTTGTAGCTTGCTTTGATCATCTCCTTCATGAAAAACTTGAAGTCATTGTGTATGTCTTTTGATTCCATTTCGACTGCAATGCTTCCTTCAAAAGGGAGATGTAACTCTTCAAATGCTATTTCTTTACCAACAATGTTTTGGTCAATGCATAGTCTTTTGGAGTTCAATGCATGCATTGCTGCCTCTACCGATGAGCCTTCTGAAATGGTAGTTGATAAGGTTTCTTCTTCGGTTGAAGGCATGCGAAAAGAAGGGGTTTCTGGTTTTGTGCAGGAAGGGAAATGGCATGAGAATGGAAATAATGGCTTGTGTTCTTGGAATTGAAGAGAGATTTGAAGGGCAGTGATTTTCCCATCAAATGATTTTGATATTATATTTGAGTATGATATGTTCTTATACTCAAAAAAATTATTGATTAAACCATGAATAATGACGTATCAACTTTACAATGTTGTATTCCAATGTCTCTAATAGCTTTGACATATGGGTGAAATGGTATTAGATAATAGCAAAGCAAATCATAGCTTTGAAACATCTGAATTCAGTAAGTCCTATAGTCAAAGTGTCACGATTGGTGATACAACCTTACCATAAATAGCGCATTACATCAAATGAAAAAACAATTTTGATTGTGTAGTTATATACAATATAATTCTGTAACCAAGCAACTGAGTATACATGGTCAAATATCACGTAAATGTAATAAATATACCTTATTAATTTGCACGTTCCAACAACATAAGATTCTAGGTAAAATGGTTCTAAACATCCACTAGTTTTACTATACTCACTATACCTTTCTGCCTTATCCACCAACATGGAAAAAGAACAAGAAGACAATGTTGGTTTCAAGCTTACAGGGACTTGTTTGCAAGCATATCTAGTTAAGGAAAATAATGGAATACAATTATTCCATTAGCAACTAACTGTACTGAAATCTATGGTACCAAGAATACATGAAGTATATATCAACTCAACTCTCTATCGTAAATATGTTAAATCAAGTTTTTTTTAAACTGTTAGCTCTATCACACCATAGAAACTACGCACTGGACAATACTCATTCATGACATGTGTATAAAGGTTAAGCAGCTTGGATTAATACTCAATGTTCAGCCCCTAATTCAAAACGATAATTAGCTTATTTATTGACATATAAACTACTAGACTGAATCTATTAACAACCCATTATTTTCTCTTACCCATCTTAAACCATTTATTATATTCCCTACTCTACCATTGCCAAAGCGTGAACCCGAGTATATCAAAAACAATTTTTAACTAACCTATCAAACACAATAATGAATACATACAAAGGACAATCTCCTCATTACATGAACCAATTGTGGCCTTTTTATATCAAGTTGTTTATGGAAGTTTCTTTTAAATTTCATAATTCGCTTCTTCAAGTGCCAACATATTTTAACAATATATATAATCCTACAAGTAACCCATACCTGAACAAGTTGGTCTTCCTTCAATGCTGATAAGCTAACCAATATAGGAAATCTTCCAATAAACTCTGGAATGATACCATATGATAAAGATCTCCACTCTCAACCTATAATTAATTTCCAAATACAATAAAGTTTGTATGATTCAGGAATCCATAATTATTAGAGAAGGGAAATCTGGGTATCAACAAACTACTAAGACGTACATTACATATTATCAATGAATTTACCGATTTACAGACCAAAGAATGAATATGGAACATACCGATTCCAACAACGATGAAGTCACTGCAACATTGGTTAATCCACTATCCCTCAAACTTGCATGTTTGGGAGCCCTAAAACATATAGAATAATATTTCCATCTGTAGTATAATGAAAAAGCAGAAACCTCTCAGTTTATAGGAGTAGGAAATTGATAAATACTAAGGCTGTTAGATAAATTCACCTTTCTGATATCGTTTTCTCCAACCTAATTAACAAATTAACTTTCAATATTCTACATAAATTACCTCAAATCAGATTATTGAAGAGAATCGTCAGAGAATTCTTTAGTGAATGGTGGTCTTAACTATTGAGTGAACTCAAAATCAGATCATTTTCTTCTTTTTGCTAAGGACAAATTCAAGAGGCATTAGGGTCGACTGAATTGGATATTGCAGGAAAAATTAGAGGATAAACGAAATTTCATGGGAGAATTCATGTGTATTTGATATTTGGATTAGGTATAAAATAATCCATCGAAGGATTTGAGATTTTACGAGAAGTTAAAAGGAAAAGAAAGAAAGGAAGGCGGCTAAAGTAACCGCGAAATGAAAAAATGTCAACACAGCGTTTAACATTCTAGTTTTTATTTTTCAGTGTACTTTTATCAGCGGTAAAGGCAGAAACGCTGAATTCTAATGCTGTCAAAACCACATTTTGTTGTAGTGGGTAATTGTAACTCCTTCTAAACAACCTTCCGATGCGATCGAGACACTTGAATCTCTTATGAAAATACCTTTCGAACTAGTTGAATTGGTTTAGGATCCTATTGAAACCTCCATTCGAAGTGGTCAAGGTGACTCGACGTTAGGATCTAATGATCTAAGGGTTTTAGTTGAATTAAAGGGTTTTGACTCCTTCGAAAGGTAACCTTTTGATCACATTGATACAAGCAGATCATAACCAGAATCACATAGAAACATTAGATCAGCTAATATATCCAAAAAAGCCATATACTTGCTTAAATAATATTTTCCTATATTACTAGAAGCTTAAGTAATACAAAGAAGTCAAATCCCCAATCTAATTTTAGAATTAGGGTTTACAAATTCAAGAAAGAACAATTATTGAGTGATAGGATCAAATCCCCAAAATGATATCCCTAGGGTCTTATTTATAGGCGCGGGTTGGCCCCTTTCGAATCGGTCCTTTCGACTTGGTCGAAAGGTTGCCTTGAAGACCTTTCGCTGCTGCTAAATTCTGGGTGCCCTCCCTATCTTTGCTTCTGAATGGAACTCGAGTGCTTTTGACTTCATCGAAATGTATAGATAGCCCACCACCTTATTATTGATGTGCTGTTGCAAGTAGGAAAAGACGTGGGCCTCTGGCACTGTCGAAAGGTGTACCTTTCGAGCTTCATATCGGTTGGAGTATAGTAGAAGGCTTTAATGTGGGAGGTGGCTTTCGAATGCATCCTTGTTGATTGATGTGAAACTTCCATCCTTGTTATTGAACTCATGTAAGCTTTCCTCTATAACCTGGATGGTTTCAACTGATTCGAAAGGCTAATGTATGCTTTCGAAAGGGTAGCTTTGGCCAAATGTTCTTATGCGGATGGTAAGTGATAATGAAATCCACTGTTTCGAAAGGTTTGGTGCTCATTTTGAAACTTGTGACCTATCCCCCTCGAAAGGTGCCTCTAACACATTCGAAACATCTTCATGCATGCGGAATCAACCATTTTGGAAGGAAACAATTGAAGCGAAAGGGTGCCCTTGTCCCCTTTCGACCTCTTCGAAAGATTATAACTTATCCAACTTTTTCTGAAGCATCCTTTCGACTCTTTTGAAAGGTCTTGCTTTCACTATCATTCTTCATGGATCTTCCTTCTGTATTCTTTAAGGTTTCGATCAAGCTGGAGTAGTTTTTGATGATAACACCTCTGATTTATAATTAGCAAAATCTGTACATTCCAATATATTGAAAATTCTCTATTTTATTTTTAAATCAACTTTTATTTCTTAAATAATTCACATAAATAATTTTCTAAAGCTTTCAAAAATAAAATATTATGAAATGGGAAAATTAGTAAATCATATAAAATAGAATTCATGGAGAAAAATTCTCTAAAAATTAACAAAACGATAATATAAATTTTTATCGTGTAGCCGAGTCGAATTCCATCGAATTTCGACCATCTATATTATACACACAATATAAATAATATTACACAAATTGAAATGCAAATGGACATCATTTCCTTTGCATTTCGGAAATCTAACAAACACAAACTCCATTATCGAACAACAATAACATCCCATATCACTATGGTCATTTCATCTAAACAATTCAATCGGTTTTACCAATCTATTCAACTAAGTAATGCGATATAATCAAGATAGATCGATATATAAATATACGATGCAAAGGAAAAGGATATAGTTATGAGTGAGGGAGACTCATCATAATGATGCGTGAATTAGCAAATGGAAACTACATTGCTGCCATTATTGCCAAACCAACTTCCGCTCAAGTCTTGTATGTCCTCCGTTCTTCTCAACACTATAGGAAAGATCCTTCTTCCCAGGCAGTGCATTAATGCAGACAGTTGAGGCCTCATCGAGTTAACAGCCTGAGCAACATCGGTCCTTTCCCCACATAGTACATTGATCAAAATATATTATTCCTGACCAATAGAAGGGTTGACAAGCACTCCACCACTTCTACCCAATCTGCACAAATGCACACACATCAGCAGTAGTCGCCCAAGCCACCATGTCGATACAGCCAAACCCACGCCCACACGTACACCTCCCTCTATAAGCACTTCGCTAGCACCACCATCACCTTTTGCTACTCCAAAACACCACACGCCAGCATACGTATCACAACTCTCTCACGCCTACGGCCATTCATCATAACGCTATCTCACATGCGCCATTAGCCCTACTTGGTCGTCCCGATCTAATATCGATCGCACGTTGTAACAACCCGAAATTTAAGCTATAATAATTAATTAATGAATTAATTAAATAATAAAATAACTTTATGAAATTATCATAATTGAGCCACGAGATTTGCACCATTGTGTCCGTGGTAATTTTCTGGTCAATTTCCATATATAGATTGTCAAAATCGGAGCTAAAACGAAGAAGTTACAAAAGAAAGAAGAAATCAGAAATTAAAAGAAAAATAAATAAACATAGGTAGGTCGACCCTAGGGTCGACCCCTAATGTGTCTGGGTCGACCTAACACATGCAAGGGTCGACCTGCATGTCGACCCACCTCAGTATATGGACGTTGTTTCATCCATATTTCAATTTGATGTGTTTTTCTATTTTAGTTCGATCATGTGCGTCCGTGCTTCCATTCGACGGTTCCCAGCGAACCTATGACGTGGTTGCACTAGATTAAATCTTCAAATCCAATGGTCTAAGATCCACAAGTGACACTATAAATAAGACCCTAGGCCTAGCTATTTTTCTCATTCGGATTTTCTCCATCTGGGTTCATTGCCTGAGGCTGGACCCTAAATGGAATATGTTTCCAAGAAGAAGATCTTTTTAATTAAAATATTTTATACTCTATAAGTGGATCCGGGAAGGCCAAGGAAAAGAGCTAAGGATCACAGGTGAGTGTTTAAGTAATTATTTTAGATTTTTAAGTAATTTAAAATAATAGGGCTTCCAATAGTTGTAGTTTTTCTACAATTTTGGGATAACCTTCATGCAAGTTTATTTACAGTTTATTTTTAAGTAAATTTTAGACTTGCCTTCCAGTCTATTTTCTTTTAGCTATTCTATTTTAGTTATTTGCAATTATTTACTATTAATTATAGCTTTCCCAATTATTTACAGTTATTTACAGTATTTACAGTTATTTACATTTTATTTACATCTATTCTACATTGGGATTTATTTTATAAATGTTAGTTTCTTTTTAATTCCCTTTTTAAGCAAATGGAATAAATAAAAGAGAAAAATTCGCTAATATGGAATAGAGTATAAGAACATTGAATTTACAGAAAATGGGATGTAAAATAAGAAGAACTGTAATAAATTGGACTTAGACTAAAATAGGCAAATTTAAGATATTTGCAAGCATAGTTATAACATGTAATTATAACTAAAAAGAAAAATAGAAGAAATAGCAGAAGTAGCTTATTTTTATACTTAGACCTTAGGTTAAGTTAATAAGCAGAATTATAACACACAGGTTATGATTAGAGATAATAGAAAAGGATTATTTTAGAACTTATATTTAAGTTAATAAGCAAGCATGATAGAAGTAATAGAAGAGGCTAATTTTAAAACTTACACTAAGTTAATAAGCAAAGATAATAGTAAGACCCGTACCAATAGCATTCCCTTTTTCAGTCAGGTCTCATAATAGATTAGGTGAGGCTAGGTCACCATTATGTTGGAGTAGTGGTAAATAAGAGGTCAATAAATAGAAGCTCAAATCAGGGGATTTGGGCAAAGGGCGCAACTAGATTTTGTTTGTTAGGACCCGTACCAACAGCATTCCCTTCAGTCAGACATAGGTGGTCTCACAAATAGTACAGGTGAGGCTAGGGCATGCTTATGCTGGAGCTATGGTAAATAAGAGGTCAAAAGAGTGAGCAATAGATAGTGGGAGCCTATTGGTGGTCGAGCGTGCGGCCTCAGTGCAGGTTGATAAGTCGCTATTGAGTTCCAAGCGCTAAGTATGTGTCTTTTGCATAGGGACCCACATGATGGGTCTAGTCCGCAGTAGGCATAGTAGAGATAGAAGGCCGATCAAAGGGTCGAATTAGGACTTCAGCCTAGTTAAAGTAGGATTAGGAATTCAGCCTAATCAAAGCAGTTATCTAAGACAAGTGCAAACAATCTAATCGAACTATCTAAGCAAAGCAAACAGTTAAACCATATTTTATTCCAGCTTTATCTTTTCCTTTATTTCCTTTTATAACTAGAACTTTTGCAAAGTCTATTATCTTTATTTTGCTTGAAAATACTAGTAATTACTTTCATTCACCAGACTTTTAGTCTGACCCACTCCTCTATTTTTCCCTTTTCCCCCATAAGCCAACAGAGGCAAGGGCAGTAGACTTTCAGCTTTCTAGGAGTGACATTCTTGGAGATTCTTCATGTATTCTTCTTCTGTTCCAGTTTTCTTCTTATTTTAGTTTGGATGTGCTAGTATTGTTGGGAGGGATGGTTTTATTTATGTACTCTGATATTTTGACTGAGATGGTGTTTTCATAAGATATATGTATTTGGTATTTTGAGACTTATTTTGGTTATGACTTATTTTATGAAGTTTGATTTATAAATAAGTTATTGCTTTAAATATTTCCGCTGTTTTATTTATTTTGTCTTGTGAATCTTAATCTCTATAAAGTTTTAACTATACCTACAACGCACCACATCTTTTAGTGTGCCTTTTTTTGGGTATACTAAGGGGTGTGGGGTGTTTCATTTGGTATTAGAGCCTAAGGTTACAGGATTCCTAAAACTTGTTTTAAAAATAAAATGTTTTCCAAAAGTAACCTATCTTTAAAGTAGCATATCTTCAAACTAGAAGTACTTTTCAAAAAGAAACTCTTATTATAGAAATAGTTTTTCAAGTATAAAAGAAAGTTTTTATAAAAATCCCCTCAAAGTCCAGTTCAACCTTCTTTCAATTCCTTCGAGCCTAAATTCTCTTTTCTTTGCATACTATGGCTGACTGGTTTCGTAGAGCTACGATACCAGAGGTGCAAGGGTAAGCACCCAATATAGCACTAGTAGGTGGAGATCCCTTTAATCCACCTACAGCAGCCAATTTCTCTAAGCTATGCAAAGACTTCGCTAGTTTAGGAGGCAGAACGTTTTCTGGCACAGAGGATTTTGAGGAGGCACGAGCTAGGTTGAAGGACACAGAGCGAATGTTTGGGCTGTTAGGATTTGAGGACTGACAGAGGGTTCAGCCTACATCTTGGCAGCTGAAGGGAGAGCTTAAAGTGGTTCCTAAATGATAAAGCTCTAAGAAGCCGTGGTGAAAGAGTAAGAAGAAAAAGGACAAGAGGAAAAAAGGAGGACCTCAGAGGCGGATCAAGAAAAGCGGGAAATGCAATAGCTGTGGACTGGTTGGTCATCACACAAGGGATTGTAAGAATAAGATTATGAAGGGAAGGTGTTATAGTTGTGGACAACCTGGTCGCCTTAGTAGAGCTTGTCCTCAGAGAATGGGGCAGAGAGCAGGCGCACCTACAGCGTAGGTACAGGCTTAGGATGCAGCACCTTCTAGTAATGGACCCGATAGAGGTAAGAAAGTCTCTGTAGTAGGTTTGATATCTATTTCTGATTTTCCCATTCGGACCCTTTTTGATCCCGAAGCATCACACACTTTCATTTCAAGTTCTTTGGTTGATTGTTTGCACTTAGATACCTCCTTAGTAGTAGACCCCATAGTTGTTTCAAACCCCATAGGAGGATCGGCACATTTATCTATGGTTTGTAAGGGTTTGAAAATTTTTATACTACGCATAGAGTTTGATAGTGATGCTTATGTATTAGGATTTTCGAGGTATGGGATGATTTTGGGGATGGATTGGCTATCTACTTATGAAGCGATATTAGACTACGAGAGGAGAGTCGTTAGACTAGAGACATGCAACGGTAGGACTCTCGAGGTTTCTTGCGACCCACAAGGGTCAGTCATGTTGAGCTTCCTTTATTCCCTCGATTCATCATCAGCAGAGTTAGATTCAGTTCCAATCATCAGAGATTTCCCAAATGTCTTTGAGGAGGTTAGGGGACTACCCACTAAGAGAGATATCGATGTCATGATCTATTTGAATGACAATGTTAAGCCACTGGCATTACTCGTGAGACATATGGCACCTAGGGAGAAGAAGGAGTTAAGCAAGCAGATTCGTGAGCTATTGGAGAAAGGCTTCATCAGAAGGAGTATATCCGAGTGGGGAGCGCCAGTCTTCTTCGCTACAAAGGCGAATGGTTCCCTTCGACTTTGCGTAGACTATAGAGAGTTGAATAAGCTCACGAAGAAGAACTGTTATCCACTTTCTAGGATAGGTGATCTTTTCGATCAGTTGGTTGGCTCTTCAGTATTTTCTCAACTTGATTTAGCTACTGGATTTCATCAGCTTGGAGTCACTGATGATAGCATCGATAAGGCAGCATTTAGGACACCTGACGGATTCTTTGAGTGGTTGGTTATGCCATTTGGGCTAACCAATGCTCCAGCCTATTTTGTAGATTTAATGAGCCATGTTTTTCGAGATGTCCTAAATAAGTTCGTAGTAGAGTTCGTGGATGACATTTTGGTATTTTCCAAGAGTATGGAAGAGCATGTTATTCATTTAGAGGAGGTTCTTTGTACACTTCGCATTTATCAGTGGAAGGCAAAATTCTTGAAGTGTCACTTTTGGCTTAAGGAAGTGTGTTTCTTGGGGCATAGAGAAGGTCAACACATGGAAAGAGTTTGAGAAACGGTTTCTTAAATTTAGGTTAGGATTATGGAAATCCAAAGAATGGTAGGCAAAGATTGGAGATGTACAAAAAATTCAATTAGAAAGCCCATATGTAGATAATTGCAAAAATTATAATTGTTTCAGATAAGTGGATTTAACGGTAGTGCCTTGGAATAAATATAAGTATAAAAGAGGAATAGGAACAAAAGACTTTAGTAAGGAAATGAGATTACCAAAGTTTAGGAAGGGTACTTCTAGGGTAGTAAGAAGAAAATCCATTTTATGTTTAGCCCAATAAAATGAAATTGTTAGAATTGAAAAGTTGAAAAATATAATTGTCAATATTTTTAAGGAAGTAAATATTGGGTGTTTTGAAGAAAAAAAGTGGTATGAGATTTAAATTGGTTTTTATCTGATTTTGTTAAAAGTGAAATTCTTTTTGAATAATTATAGAGCATATATAGCTCGCTAGTTTCTTTGTAGGTAAACAATGATTTTAACTATAAAAACCTAGAGTGTATTAAGTATCGGAAACATATGTTACATCATTTATTGTTGTAATAGATGTTTTCATGAAAAATAAAGAGAGCATGGACTATAACACTATTGTTATAGTAGGCGACTCCCAAGGGAAATGATTTTACATAGTATGCGAGATTTATTAGTATTTATTTTAATTAAATCCATACACTAGTATTTTTGGTTTGTAGTAACGGTGTTTTACGCAACATCTGTTTTGACCCAAATAAAAAAGTATTTTGAAAATAATTTCTAAGTATAATAAAATGTGGTTTGTAAGTACACTTATTATTTAAATAAGTATGAGGAAATGTTTTCTAGTTATGGATATACTAAAACAGTTTTGAAAATGAGTTTTCCTGAAAAGAAAAGTGTAAGTTAAATATTAGAAAATTAATAAATTTCATACAAATTGTCTATTGTAAGAGAATATAGATTAAACATACTTTAGTCTATTGGAATGAAATGAGTAATGATAAAATTTTCTATGAAACCAAATTACAAATGAAGATGTTTTGTGCAAGTTATAAGGAATGCGTGAAAGAGATATACAAGGTATGGGAAGCACCATATTTTGTATAGCCTATTCCGAAAAATATAAAATAAATTCCTTGTAATTTCACATAAACATGAAGTCCTCTTTTAAAGGATTCGTAGAAGGTTTTAGTGTTAATAGTTTCTTAAGAAAGTAGTTCCAATATATTAAAGTATAAAACCCTTAGGTGTAATAAGAAGTGTAATAATTAGAGACAGAGTTGGTTAGGAGAGATACTATAAAGGGACTTTGTAGAAAGTCCTGATTTGTAGTTATGAACTCCTCCAAGGTTAAGTAATTTGAAAGTTAAGGAGTTTTTAATAAAATAACTGTTCTTATCTACTCCAGTCTTTGCAAAATTAAAAATCTATGAAAAGAAGATGTTTTGAAAACATGTGAGGACATTTTAAAGATATCTTAAAGGAAAATGGTTTGGTGAAAAAGTAAATAAGTTTTTGGAAGCGAAAAATTTAGTAACATTTAAATTTAAAAATCCAAATTTTGATGGAAAGCTCTAAAGGTCTTTAAAAGAAAATGAGGAATAAGTTTTGAACTTAGAATTTGTAAGTTTTCCCCTCTAGGTTTGGGGAATAATGTAAATTCAAAAGGCTGTAAGGATGCAAGTCTTGAAAGATAAAATATTAAGTAACTAAGTACCTTTGAATTTAATAGAAACTTGAAAATAACACTTTTAAAGGCAAATTTTTTGGGATTTGATGTTTTAAAAACTTAGAAGCTTTAATTTTTGAAATGAGATGATAAATACCAAACCAAACTTTTAAATGTGGAGTAGATAGGAATCATTTCCTAGGCGAGACGGAAATAGTGTAAGGCTATGTAGGAAATGGCAGTGATTACTTTTAGAAGTAACAATAGAAGTTTTCGTAGAGTGTATAGGACACTAGTAGGAAACTAGGAATGTTGCTTCATGTGTGTAGACTATAGAAGAATGATAAGGTGATATTTGTAAGATAGTAAGACGCACGTGGTTGAGGATGTGTATTCTTGATTTTGGAGGAACTTGGAAGGAGCATCTTCCTTGAGTGGAATTCGCATATAATAAGATCTTTTAAGCTAGCATCGGAATAGCACCTTTCAAAGCTCTTTATGGAAGACCGTGCAAGTCACCTTCATGTTGATTAGAGTCTACAGAGAGATTGCTACTTGATCCCGACATGATTAGAGAGACTTCTGAGAAGATTGATTTGATTAGAAAAGAATAAGTACCTCTTTTTTACATCTCTTTGATAATAAATTTTGAATTCCTATTTCCATCTTTAGTTTTGAATAGGTTCTTTCCTTTAATATTCTTTGGGAGGGTAGAACTTAGGATTTAACTTATGGATGGTAGGATTTGATGTAAACATGTTATTAGAACATGTTATGTATGATGAATACTAGTGGTTGCTAGTGGATGCCAATGGATGCATATACTTACATTAGGCACTATTATCTCTTAGGGATCGGCTTAACTAGGTCACTAGAGCATATGCATATGGATGTGTGCGCATTTGCATTTTTATTTTATTTTATTTTCATGGTTGCTATAAATGGAAGATTATCACATGACTGTTGCATTTGGATAATGATTGTAGCACACATATAGATCTATCGGTTATCATTAGGAAATTTGCATTCATTTGGATACATAGCACGGACATGATTGCATAAAAGGAGGTCGACTGAATCAGTAGACCGCCTAATCTTTTGCATTTGTTAGGGACATTAACACCACTTATGCATATATATATATATATATATATCATGAATTGCATTAGAAAAAAACCTATGGACAATGGATGTAATGGGTGATGGTCGAGTAATTGGTTGTAGAACATTTATTTCATTCTTCTATCCTTGGAGATTTCGAGGACGAAATCCCTTAAGGTGGGGAGAATGTAACAACCTGAAATTTAAGCTATAATAATTAATTAACGAATTAATTAAATAATAAAATAAATTTGTGAAATTATCAGAATTGAGCCACGAGAGTTGCACCATTGTGTCCATGGTAATTTTTTGGTCAATTCCATATATAGATTGTCAAAATCAGAGCTAAAACGAAGAAGTTACAAAAGAAAGAAGAAATAAGAAATTAAAAGAAAAAATAAATAAACATAGGTAGGTCGACCCCTAATGTGTTTGGGTCGACCTAACACATGCAAGAGTCGACCTGCATGTCAACCCGCCTCAGTATATTGAGGTTGTTTCGTCCAGATTTCAATATGACGTGTTTTTCTATTTTAATTCGATCCTGTGTGTCCGTGCTTCCATCCAACGGTTCCCAGTGAGCCTATGACGTGGTTGCACCAGATTTAATCTTCAAATCCAACGGTGTGTGATCCACAAGTGACATTATAAATAAGACCCTAGGCCTAGCTATTTTTCTTATTCAGATTTTCTCCATCTGGGTTCATTGCCTGAGGCTGGACCCTAAAATGAATATTTTTCCAAGGAGAAGATCTTTTTAATTAAAATATTTTATACCCTATAAGTGGATTCGGGAAGGCCATGGAAAAGAGCTAAGGACCACAGGTGGGTGTTTAAGTAATTATTTTAGATTTTTAAGTGATTTAAAATAATAGGATTTCCAATAGTTGTAGTTTTTCTACAATTTTGGGATAGCCTTTATGCAAATTTATTTATAGTTTATTTTTAAGTAAATTTTAGACTTGCTTTCTAGTTTATTTTCTTTTAGCTATTCTATTTCAGTTATTTTCAATTATTTACTATTAATTATAGCTTTCCCAATTATTTACAGTTATTTACTGTTATTTACATTATATTTACATCTATTCTACGTTGGGATTTATTTTGTAAATGTTAGTTTCTTTGTAATTCCCTTTTTAAGCAAATGGAATAAATAAAAGAGAATAATTCGCTAATATGGAATAGAGTATAAGAACATTGAATTTACAGAAAATGAGATGTAAAATAAGAAAAACTGTAATAAATTGGACTTAGACTAAAATAGGCAAATTTAATATATTTGCAAGCATAGTTATAACATGTAATTATAAATAAAAAGAGAAAATAGAAGAAATAGCAGAAGTAGCTTATTTTTATACTTAGACCTTGGGTTAAGTTAATAAGCAGACTGATAACACATAGTTTATAATTAGAGTTAACTGAAAAGGCTTATTTTAGAACTTATATTTAAGTTAATAAGCAAGCATGACAGAAGTAATAGAAGAGGCTTATTTTAAAACTTACACTGAGTTAATAAGAAAAGGTAGTAGTAAGACCAGTACCAACAGCATTCCCTTTTTCAGTCAGGTCTCACAATAAATTAGGTGAGGCTAGGGCACGCTTATGTTGGAGTAGTGGTAAATAAGAGGTCAACAAATAGAAGCTCAAATCAGGGGATTTGGGCAAAGGCCGCAACTAGATTTTGTTTGTTAGGACCCGTACTAATACCATTTCCTTCAGTCAGACATAGGTGGTCTCACAATAGTACAGGTGAGGCTAGGGAACGCTTATGCTGGAGCTATGGTAAATAAGAGGTCAAAAGAGGGAGCAACAGAAAGTGCGAGCCTAATGGTGGTCGAGCTTGCGGCCTTAATGCAGGCTGATAAGTCGCTATTGAGTTCCAAGTGCTAAGTAGGTGTCTTTTGCGTAGGGACCCACAGGATGGGTCTAGTCCGCAGTAGGCACAGTAGAGATACAAGGCCGATCAAAGGATAGAATTAGGACTTCAGCCTAATTAAAGTAGGATTATGAATTCAGCTTAATCAAAGCGGTTATCTAAGACAAGCGCAAACAATCTAATCGAACTATCTAAGAAAAGCAAACAGTTAAACCGTATTTTATTCCAGCTTTATCTTTTCCTTTATTTCCTTTTATAACTTGAACTGTTGCAAATTCTATTATCTTTATCTTGCTTAAAAATACTAGTAATTACTTTCATTCATCATACTTTTAGTCTGACCCACTCCTCTATTTTCCCCTTTTCCTCCATAGGCCAGCAAAGGCAAGGGCAGTAGACTTTCAGCTTTCTAGGAGTGACATTCTTGGAGATTCTTCATGTATTCTTCTTCTGTTCCAGTTTTCTTCTTATTTTAGTTTGGATGTACTAGTACTGTTAAGAGGGATGGTTTTATTTATGTACTATGACATTGTGACTGAGATAGTGTTTTTCATAAGACATATGTATTTGGTATTTTGAGACTTATTTTGGTTATGACTTATTTTATGAAGTTTGATTTATAAAAAGTTATTGTTTTAAATGTTTCCGCTGTTTTATTTATTTTGTCTTGTTAATCTTAGTCTTTGAAAGTTTTAGCTATACGTACAATGCACCACATCTTTTAGTGTGCCTTTTTTTGGGTATACTAAGGGGTGTGGGGTGTTTCACACGTCCTCAATCACGAGCCCCTTCCATCTTTTTTTAAGATCGAACCCTATTTTCTTTAGTTCAATTCGATTTTGTAATTAGGGTTGGAGATTGTGAATTCGGGCCAAATGTTAAAACAAGGTTGAAAATAAATACAGGGGAGGCTTCTAGGGAAGGGCAGAAAAGTTCTTGGGCTTGGGCTTGTTTTGGACTTTGTTTTAATTCAATTCATTTGAATTACTTCCCTTTGTAATTTATATTTAATTATTAATTATTATCAAAATATTTTATAAATATACTTTGAACCCATTTAAATAGATTTATGTTTCAAAATACTTCATATTCAATTAAAACAATTTATCCAATTTCAATATATTGTTTGAAACGAATTTATTAATTTATTTCAATTTATTAAATAAAATATTATATTAAATAGAATTTTATTAGCTAAACATTAATTTTCTAAAAGATTAATTATCAAATATCATATTTGAATATTTTATTTTAATTAATTAATTTACGACATAGGAAGCATGGTTGTTACCGACTTCTCCCCTTAATAAAATTACGTCCTTGTAATTTCTAATAGGGAGACGTCAAACCCAACTCCTACCCTGACATTCCTCGTATTCAACACTCCACTATCAACTTAATTATTTGATCCTCTGTTGGCTCGTATTCCAATTTCTCTTATCATATGGTACAATTTAAAAAGATTCAATTAACGACCTTTTATTTTTCACATACGATAAAAATATTGAAAAAAAATTTCGACAGAGTCGCTTTTGTACAAAGTGTGTTTCGAACAATCGCAATATTATAAAATAGATATACATCGACCAAAACATGGTCGGAAATAATTTATATATCAAAATATTGTTACACAACATAATTTCCACAATGTACATCACTCTATTAAGTAAAACATACCTTAGTTTGCATTTTTAAGCGAGTTTGCTTAATTTATATGCGGCTATCTGCCAATGTTAATCCAATTAGTCATCATGTGCCTGTGCTTGACTCGTAGAAATCGTATGAGATCATGCTTTGCAATATAAAGGAATATGGCAATCATATAACTAAATAACAAACTTAAATTTTCACTTTGATGACTTTCCATCTAAGTTTTGAGTGTCATAATCACAGAATAATTTAATGTTTCCAAAAGCAAAGTGGTGATATAATCAATTAGATTTCTATAACTACTTTCCGATAAAAAAATATATGGAGTGTATCAAAAGTTATGGTCGTTTTCGTAACAATGCAATTTTAGGAATGATTATTAAAACGCAGGTCCTCTATAAAAACATGCATTTTTAACCTAGTAAACATCAAAAATTTGCTAAAAAATCTAAAGCAAAATTCATAGCTTATGTTATTAGCTTTACGGAATGAGAAAAATCATCGAAATTGGATCATCGGAGTGAGAGTTACATCCAAAATGGTAGAGTCCCCAGGTTTAGATTTTTTAGGTTAGATTTTTAAATTTAATTTCAAATGGATTTTACACAGAGCAAATTTCAAAGTTTTCAAAAGTTTTCAAAAGAAAAGTTGTTCGTTATCAAATTATCTTTACAATGGATCCAAAATCGATGAAATTGGATGTCTAAATTAAAAGTTATGACTATAAATGTATAAAGTTATTAAAGTTTGAAATTATTTTATCATCATTTAATGTTTTATTTAACTTCATCTATTTTCAAAAATAGTGCATTTCAAAAATTAAAACATTTCACTTCAAAATTCTATATTACGAAATTAGATTTTTGAAAAATTCAAAATCATTAAAATTCACTTAGTTCAACAGTAAGTACGACCAAAATAATTTTAGTATTCAATAAGATGTACTAACAAAAAATTTAATTCCAATTTCAAATAAAATTTCACTTTGTAAATATCAAAATGTAAACCAGTTTGGTAGATAAAATTTTGTACTTTATAATTACTTTCAAAAAATAAAATTCGTTTAAAACAGAGATATACACTAAATTTTCACTTATGTTATCAGAAGTGTATAACTTAAATTTTTTATTTAATTCCAAAGTCAATTTATATCTTCATTTTATATTTATAAATAAAATTCATGATTATTAAAATAATACTTATCATGTCCTATACATAAATTAAAAAAAGGAAATTTAATATTTCCTTTACTAAACTTCTTTTCGTTCCCAATTTTTTTATATTCAAAAGATCATGTATTTATTTTAAATTAAACTTTTTTCTTTTTCCACATGGTAGACAAACTTACTTTCAAACTTTTGTTATTAATATAATATGTTGGCTATCTCTCAAGCAAGACAAATTTCTTTTTTTTGCAGGATAAGGCCGTTTTGCCAAATTTATATATATATATATATATATATATATATATATATATATATAACACGGCATGCATATTTCTAAAAGAAGACAGAAACTGATTGGTGTTAAACAGTCCGAAATTCAATTCTACACTTGTGAAAAATGGTATCTTATTGTTTCAAGATTAATTAATTTGATTAACAAGCAACATAATAATGTTTCTGGTGTCTCTTTCATTTCCATGAATAACAGAACTCTACTTGCATATGAAATATGAATAGAATGAAGCTTAAATGTAACTAATTGCATTCTGCGATGCTTCAACTCAAATTTCTAAATGTATGTAAATAAAACTAGCTTCTTTTTTTAAAAGGTTTCTTTATTTATTATGATTGTAAAATAGGTCATCTGGTGAAATGGGGTTTCTGGATTGTCTGTAAAGCATGTTAAAATTTCATAAACACTTCTATGTTTCACTTGATATAAATTTAAAACAAACTTGAAATACTTATTTTGGTGCACTAGACCAACTATGTTCGGGTCTAGGAAAATCACATTAACAATCTACAAACAATAATCAAGTTTTAAAAAATCATAATCCTTGTAGTATCCACTTGAAACTACATAATTTTGTTTAATATACTTATATATTTATATACATACTTATAATATAAGTACCATTTTCCTCAAGTATCATTATTTCCAAAAAATATTTTTCATTTCAAAATATACATATATAACATAATTTTTTTCCAAAATAGTAATTCTTCATTTTTCCAAACAATCATCATCGTCATTATTACTATTATTATTATTAGTTTTCAAAATCGCAACATCACTCATACAATAATTTCTAAAATATTAGTCGCTTCGTAAAATATTATTTATAACATTACTAAAATCTTTACATTTTTTCCTAAACATTATATATATTCATTTTCAAGCATTGTATTATTTACAAAATATTGTTTTCTTTTTCAAAACATATTATTATTTTTAAAACATTGTGTCGAAGTGTCTCGTCCTAATGTTTAGGAATCCCAATCGATAATGTTGGTTAAGCGCATCAATCAAAATTCCTAAACCACTAGACGGATAAATTAACACCAGAATAAATTGCTAAATTATTTTCAATCACTTTATATAAAATCAATTCCATATTTTATTGAATTATATACTCGTTGGAGTAAAATTTTTATTTCCAAATTTTTGATATGTGTGTGTTTTAAATTCATCAACTATTTACAGTAATGTAGTTTATCATACAATATCAGTCCTTAATAATAACCACGCATTGCACAACAATACACAATATAAAACAAGCAACGAGCGCCTTTAGCGAAAATCTTCTATCAGCATCCGCCGCGGACTCTGGCCTTTGTTGGATCAGACTACCTTATTCAAAGCCACACAGAGGTTTATTCACCTTCATCAATGCTGACACTACTAGTCAGGCTAACTACTCTTAAATTCCACACAAAAAGAAAACACCAAAGAGATATGGATAAGAATAGTAATAATAATAATATATATGTATATAATAGGAAAAACAACAAATACGTCCCTAGATGATTACCCCAGTAATCATCATTTACTTCTACTATCACCTAAATATAAATATAAATTTACAACACCCATGGGGAAAAGGACTCTAAGTCTCATCTAAGATCAAGACTCGTATCTCTTATATATAATGTATTGTTTTGAACCTACTCTGATACCATTTTGTAGCACCCCACCTTTATATCCGTACTATCCAAGAGTATTACAGTGTAATACTATCAGGTAATACAGAGAATGAGGCTATATGGGGTACATACATGAATATTCCTTTGGGCTAACATTAGTACGTATCTCAAAATCACAAATAACCCACATATATATACACGACATTGGGATAAAGCAGTATACATGTGTACCTCCAGGATAGAAGAATACATAATATACAAGATATACAAAGTACACAAAGTCAGAATCACAACTGTAACATATAGTATATAATACAATAATGTTATAAGAATACAGTATAACACAAATGTTAATTACATACACACACGTCGAATCAATGTCATATAAATATCATGTAAAAATCGTAATATAATACTCCTTTAAGTCTAATAAAACAAAAGTTGGTCACGTCATCCCTGTACCTGAAATATCTTAGACTGGCCCGAGCATTATAAAATAACGCTCGGGTCAGACTATCTCTAATCAAGGGTAAATAATAATAATTATACGATAATATTGACATTGACAATCAAATTGTAAGATGACATATCAGCAGATGTATATAAATATAGCAATGAATGCCCTGAATGTATACATATATAATATTATAAATAACCATCAAGGTATCACATTACCTAAATAACTCAATCCCATATGAAACAATCATCGTCGATATCAAAAGATGTCATCACCCCATTTAAAAACACAACAAATTAGAATCATGTAATCAACATGAATTGGTGAATCATACATATCCAGAAACCATTGTCTAAATCCATAAAACATCAATAAGTGAGATATCGCTAAGTAGATCGGGCTCGCATGAGGCAATACCCAAATATCTCTCAATCTCATTTTATAAAATACCATCATCAAAACACTAAAATCGATAAGAAAGATCTGAGCTAGCTTATAACAATGCCCGAATATAGTTAATAATAAGTAGGTTGTCGGCCAAAGAAGGATACGGGGTTAACCATACTAAGGACACAGTCTCAAGTATAATCTCATCTCATATATGCATATCTACCACACACAAACCGAAACCAGATGAGAGACTGATGACCGTATGCTTGCTATGGGAATCCAGGGTCTACTATGTCGTATGCTATATGGCCGGATCTGTTCCCACGGCCTTAATTACCTCAACAAACATCGTGATGCATATCCACCAATGGTTCGTCAACGCGTAGCCTCGATCACGACCATGCTTTGCCCCTATATGTAGCAGACTGCTGGCCTAAGCGACACAAGAGGCTACAGGCACCTACCCATCTACTATGATGCACATCCAATATAATATATGACAACGGTGTCGCGGATCTAGTGCACGACCCCACGATCAGGCCACTAGGTTTGATACTGGCTAATCTGGTTTACTCCCGAACCATAAAGGGAGCCAGACAAAGGTAGACAAATACATAGAATATATACAATGGTCGCCTCATAGCTCTACATGTAAGTCGCCACGTGACTATCAAATACTCAATGCAGCGAGTATCACATACAACATACCCCCGTATTGAGTGTCATCCATGAGCAAAAGAACAACCGAATAAATATCACAATGGCGTCTCATACCACCACGTGTTACTAGTCCTTTTATTTAATGCTTATACATCACACTTTCCCTTCTTTATTCTATATAACGAGTCCAAAGAATAAAAGGAAAAGTGTTACCGAAAGTCCTCATACCAAACAATATCACTAATCCGTTTATTTAGATTTCTCGTTACACAGAATGAAATATTACTAATCAATTAGAAAGATGTTATCACTGTATCATTTTAAAATATAACTCAAATCAATATCAATGGTGAATCTTTCATGATATTAAGAATAATATAAAAATGAGAAATCGAAAAATAAAGAAATCATACCCAAATCCCAATTTTAATTCAAACATAGAAAATATAAAGTTCTTTAACAATTAAATCAAATTCAAATATAATTTTTTTGTAACATTCAAAATTACTTTGTAGAATAAATTACTTTTCGAAAATATTATTAAAACCATTCAAGTATACAAAATTATTAAATAAGCTAATTTCGATCCAATAAATTTATAAAAAGGAAAATAACTTTCAAAACGCCTAAGATAGATTTGTTTATAATCAAAATCCCCCTTTTACAAATATTCCTTGATCCATAATATTAAATACACATTACAAAAGTATTTCATTTTCGGAAATATTACTAAAAACCTCTGATTTATAATTATAAAATTCCATACATTCCAACATATTGAAAATTCTCTATTTTATATTTAAATCAACTTTTGTTTCTAAAACAATTCACATAAGTAATTTCCCGAAGCTTTCAAAAATATTATAAACGAGAAAATCAATAAATCATATAAATAAAATTCATGGAGAAAAATTGTCTAAAAATCAACAACAAAACGACAATATAAATTTTATCGTGTGGTCGAGTCGAATTCCATCAAATTTCGACCATCTATATTGTACACACAATATAAATAATAATACATAAATTGAAATGCAAATGGACGGCATCTCCTTTACATTTCGGACATCCAACAAACACAAACTCCATTATTGAACAACAATAACATCCTATATCACTATAATCATTTCATCCAAATAATTTAATCAATTTTATTAATCAATTCAACCAAGTAATGTGATATAATTGGGATAGATCGATATATAAATATATGGTGCAAAGGAAAAGGATATAGTTTTGAGGGAGGGAAACTCATCGTAATGATGCATGAATTACCAAATGACAACTACGTCGCTACCATCGTCGCTAAACCTTCCTCCGCTCATGTCTCATGCGTCCTCCGTTCTTCTTAACGGTGTAGGAAAAATCCTTCTTCCATGGTAGTGCATTAATGCAGACATCTGAGTTCTCATCGAGTTAACAGCTTGAGCAACATCGGTCCTATCTCCACTTGGTACATCGATCAAAAAAATTTGATTCCTGATTAATAGCAGAGTTGATAAGCCCTCTGCGACTTCTACCCAATTTGCACAAATGCACACACATCGGCAGCAGTCACCTAAGCCAGCATGTTGATACAGCCAAACCCATGCCCATATGTACACCTTCCTCTGTCACCACTTCGCCAGCACCACCATCACCTCTCGCCACTCCAAAACGCCACAAGCCAACATACATATCACAACTCACTTACACCTTCACCCATTCATCACAACACCAACTCACGTGTGCCCTCAACCCTAATTGGTCGCGCCAACCTGACATCGATCGCACGTCCCCAATCACGAGCGCCTTCCGCCTTTTTTTAAGATTGAACCCAATTTTCTTTAGTTAATTTCGATTTTATAATTAGGATTGGAATTTGTAAATTCGGGCTAAATGATAAAATGGGGTTGAAAATAAAAATAGGGGAGACTTCTAGAGAAAAGGAGAAAAGTTTTTGGGCTTGGGCTTGTTTTGGACTTTGTTTTAATTCAATTCATTTTGAATTACTTCCCTTTGCAATTTTAATTTAATTATTAATTATTATCAAAGCATTTTATAAATATACTTCAATCCCATTTAAATAGATTTACATTTAAAAATATTCATACTCAATTATAACAATTTAAAAATATTCATGTTTAAATAGATCTCTCTTCTCGAGTCTGCGAGTGCCTTGCCAATCTCAGGTATTAACAAGCCCGCTTTGTGTTCTCCTCTGTCGCCTTTGCTTGGCGATGCTGCTTGTTGCGTGTCTAAGCCTTGGTCTGATATCTATATCATTTCGTTTTGTTTGGATGATGATACGGTCGAACTGTGTTTGCATGGTGATAATGCAGCGTCTCTCAATGTTGAACAAATTGAAAACGTGGTAGATGTTAACCCTATTGTAACTGCCAATTTGATAAATGGTGAATGTCCTAGTTCTGCTTGTGGAAATGACTGTGAGACTGCATTTGCAACTGACATATCTGAGTATATTCCTACTTCCTTGGCTACTCCTCCTGATGTGCCGCCAATTTGGTCTTCTCTGTTCACTAAGATGCCCAACAACGCGGGTGTTCATACCCCGAGAGTGTTTGATAATGTTGTGCTTGATGGAGCTATGGTTCCACCTTCCGAAGTGATACAAGATGGCATTGACTATTGGAAGGACTACTTGGTTGGATTTTTCTTGGATTCCAAGCCGGACTATCAATTAGTTAAAGCGAGATGCAACCAACTATGGAAGCATAGAGGTGGTCTTAATGTTCACTTTGATAATGCTATGTACTATGTCAAGTTCTCTCGTTCTAATGAGAGGCAACATATCCTTGAATCTAATCCAATTCTAATTGTGGGAAGCCTTTCATTATCACTTCCTGGAATCCATCAGTTGACAGGGCAATTGAGCAGGTTTTATCTATTCCTATCTGGGCTCATTTTTCTTGTATTCCTTCAGTAATACAACCTATGATCGGTATTGACTGGCTGGTCAGCCTTGTTGGCAAGGTGATTTGTTATGACGCGAACATAGTGGCAAGAAAGAGACTGGTTTATGCTAAAGCCTTAAGTGAGATAACTCCTACAAAACCTTTACCATCTTCTATTCGGGTTTGTCTTCTTGACGGTAATGAAGCCGAGATTCATGTTCGTTATAGTTGGAAGCCGGACATTTATACATCTTGTCAGTCTTTCGGGCATTCCACTAATTCATGTTCGCGTGGGACATCTATTGCTCCAACTCTTTTGTCTTCTCGGATCCCGCTTCCTAGACCCCCCTATTAGGAAGTGGGTTCTGAAAGCTGCCCCAGTTATTCCTTCCTTTCCTTTTGATGTCATCATTCAGGCTGCTCCTCCTGAATTACCTCCTCCTGTTATTGACCCGGTCGTTGATTTTCCTTCTAACCCATTGTGTGATGGACCTTCCTCTGATACTATTGTTTGGGACCCTGATGAGCGTGCTTGGCTACACCTTCCTTCGAACATGAGGTTCTCGCCTGAGACTAATACCTTTTATGCTTTAATCTGTGACTCTGCAGAGGAAACGAGAAGTCTTATTTACCATATTGATGGTGAGGGCCTTGCCCTCACCATGGAGGGTGAGATTGGTGAGGTGAATAAGAGTAAGTTCTATGATGTAACATGGGATAAGAAGTTTATTTACTCTCCTACTTCTGTCGGTTATGCTGCTGATCTGGCTCTTCTTTTCGCTAGGTATGCTGATGTTACTGGTCCGGTGTCCGATGATGGTAGTGCTTGTCCTTCCTCTCCTTTAGTGGTTAGGCAAGTTTCTTTGTAGTAGTATAGGCCTTTTTGTCTATCTCCTGTTCCTTAGTTTGTCAGTGGCTTGTCCACTTTAATCAGCCACTCTGTGCATGTACAGATCACATATTCTTTATTTATTATAGTGGCACGGTTCACTATAAAGCCGGCTAGCTTTGTTAAAAAAACAAAAAAAAACAATTTATCCAATTTCAATATTTTGTTTGAAAAGAATTTTTTAATTTATTTCAATTTGTTAAATCTAAATCTTATGTTAAATAGAATTTTATTAGACAAAAAATTAATTTTCCAAACGATTAATTATCAAATATTGTATTCGAATATATTATTTTAATTAAATTTATTTATTTACGGTGTAGAAAGCAAGATTGTTACAACTTGTACTCATTCTCACTATCTTGTGATTGGGAATTAATTTCAACTTTCCCAAAGACGGTATTTGGCAAGAATACTTGATATCATTCTTTCTTGTTATACCTATATATGTAAAACCTTTTGAAACCTTCTAATTATGCATACACACACACTTATATATATTCACCTTTCAAAAGTCCATTTTGAAAAACTGTTAAAAAACCTTTTTGGAAAACTTCTTTCTTTTTATTCAAAACATTTCAAGTACGTTCTCCCAATACACGCCTAAATCCTAGGGAATCTTAAACCTCACTCTAATAACAAATGTAACAACTCACACTTCAGGGCACACCGATCCAAAGCTTAATGTGACTTTCGGACTCGAGTCATGCCAAGAAATATGAGCTGTTGGGTTTTTAAAAGATTACAGAGCATAATTATAAGGGCAGGTTCTAAGACATTCTACACTTTCAGATCTCACAGCGGAAGGAACTAAAATATAAGTACAGAGAAATAAACATTTTAAAAACAGTCTCCAAAATACTTTATTTTCCATTTACACTATTTCAAAGCACAACATATACTTTACAGACTTTTAATATAGCAAGTAACTACATGATAGGCAACAAGAGTATAAGAACTGCAACGTGAAGCTCCTTTCTCCATGAACTATGCCCAATCAACTTCTAAACTGTCATCCTATGGTGCAGAAAATGAAAGGGAAGGAGTGGGTTAGAAAATAGTTTGGTGAATGAGTACAAGTTTAATATGTGATTATCATATCAGTTACTTCAATACTACTCTAGACGATATAGGGTGTGATACAAGTGTCCATGAATTCCTAAGGTCTGTTACCTAAAGATTTTTATCTAATACATCCTACACTACAATTTGTGTACACTAATACAATGGATCGAACTAAGGATCGAATCTCATGCCTAACGGTCGGCCACTACTCCTAGAGCTACTCAATGTAAACAATAAACATGTAAACATTGCCACAATTCTACTAAACATGGAAACAACCCCCTTGGAAACTAACCATGAAAACACCGCCACTAGGTTACTGTAGGACTAAATTACCCCTGCCATCACCGCCATTAGGCTACTGGGAAACACTCCCATTTCACTATGCCTGGAAAGGAAGACCCGTGATGCCGACTCATCGAAATGTCTGATCATCTGCATTCGCTTCCACCTCCCGATCGTAGTGTTGGCTTCTATTGTATGCTTTGGGTCCTCCATTTGAACTTATCACATGCATCAGAAATCATGCATACATGGACCTCCCGTTGTATTGGACCCACTCCATTAAGCATCTGCGCCAGTCTGCATGCCCACCATTGGAACCTCCTTTGAGTGCCATCTACAAAAGTACATCGTCTCCAATCGACTACTAAATCCCAAATTTGGTAAACAATATTTACCCAACAACGACACGACCTAGCATCCACTCTTAGGGAGCTAAGTTCCCTACAAGTCTAATATGCATCCAATTGCTTTTAAATACGCTCACAATAGTTAATGTTTTATATATATTTTTTATAATAAACTTGGGCCTCGGGCCAATGTTCAATTCTCCAACTTTTGTTTTGAATGGTCGACCGCTGTTTCCTTATGATCGACCGCTACTAGTCGATCATTGGTGTTCTAGGTTCAAACATTCACATAGTAAAATTAGGGTTTTCTGCAATCCCAATGTCGATTGTTTATATCGTTAACTCAGGTCATTAACAATATTTGGTTATCCCTATTTAGTAGGCGACCAGTTCATATTCAATTAGCTATTCAATTTGAGGCTTGTTAATTTAAGGTTTGCAAGTTTATCGGTAAAAGAGGTTATATATCAATATTCAATTAGTAGTTTACAATGCTTCAATTCTAATCTAGCTTGCATAGTCAAATTTAGGGTTTTATATAATTCAAATCAGATTTCTAGCACCCTAAATCAGTTAAAATAGTTTAAATCTAACTATAGTAATCATCTTATCAAAGTTGTTCCCACTCATCTCAAGCCTAACCTCTTCCTAATGCTTGCACTTGAGAGTCGTCCCCCTAAATTGATTGCTCTTCCTTGATCCAACTTGATTTATTGCTTTTATTCTTCTAGGTCGAATTGATTTGATTTGTAGAATTTTTAGGGTCGAGAGAAAATTTTGGTAGATACATGTTATTGTAAACTGATATGAGAGTTTAGGGTTAGGTTAGGCTTGCTTATATAGGGGTTGGGAAAGTATTTGACCATTATATATGGGTTGAAGAATATTTTCTGTTATCTCATATGTTTATCAATTACTTGGCCAGCAATCAATCCATCTGGACCGCTCAATCACGCTAAAGTACGCTCCAGAATGCTCGATTTTCATGAACCTAGGTCAACCGCTCTTCTCCTAGGGTCAACTGCTACTGGTCAACCATCAACCTCCTAGGGTCGACCGGTGGCAATGTAATTTTTATGTAAATTTTACTTTAAATTCTTATTCTATTATCCGCTTGAACTTTTCCATGCTAACTTTGATTACGATATGTTATATATTTGAAAATCGTCCAGAAAATCTCTATGAACACGATGGTGCAGTTTTCATAGCCAAATTAGGACGTAAGTGAAAATTTACTTTTAAGTCCATATTTTAATTAAATTTACTTTCCTTATTAAATTTCTGTTTAAATTCCTGTTAAATTTTTTGTTAAATTTTCAGGGTGTTACAAATAACATGTTGCAAAAAGCCCAAGTAGCTACTTTAAATTTTGTCGATGATGGTGCTTAGATGCAAGCACCAAAAGTCGACTTGGCCAAGCCATGTAAAGACTATATGAGTCTAAGAGGAAATCTATCCTCGAAACGGAGTTGGTTATTAAGGTGCAGGACTAAATGGATATTTGTGAGCGGATCTTCGGTGATTTGGAGTTAGATGATGCTATGGGCGAGAAGTGGCATCTAAACAACTCCAGGGAAGAGCGATGAACTGGTGGAATATAGTGCAGGTGGCTACTTCGGAGGATGACTTTACTTGGGACCAGTTCAAGGCCATATTCGAAGTGAATTTATCATGACCACATAGAAGTCAGCATTGTTTAGGAAGTTCACCTACTTGAAGCAAGGTTATATGTCCATGTCGGATTACATACCCATATGCGATATGTTGTCAAAGTATAGTCTATCTTTCATTGATACTTCACTCAGAAAGACTGAAAGTTCATTATTAGGTTAAGTGATCGTCTTGGGAAGTGACTTATTGGTCACGTTGACGAGTGCTTCGAGGAGTTGGTCGAAAAAGCTTTACAACATGAGAGCCTATACCCAGTGTAGAAGGCTATTATTTCCATGGTTGAGCCAAATTCACAATCAGGCGGAGGGAGGCCAGTGAAAATGGAACAGCAATAGAAAGAAGAAGCCGATGATAAAGGCATATACATTGAATGTCGTTCCGACTTCATCGAGTGTTCCATCGAAGAGAGAGAAGGAACATGGCATTACCATCTAAGATATGCTTTCCATTTATGATGTTCCTATACGTATTTTATTTGATACCGGAGCTTCACATTCCTTCATATCTACTAATTTGGTAGATATATTAGGATTGAGACCCAAGATAGTTAACTGTACTTTAATTATGATGAACCATACTGGAGGGCTCAACCAGCCTATGCATGATTTTTGAGAGTTAGTATTATCGAGTCATGGATGATCTATTCATTCTAATCACTTTATTTTGGTTTTTTGGATTCGGTATTATTATGGGGATAAACTGGTTAAGAAAGTATTGAGTTGTAGTGGACCGCGAAAGGAAGTTGGTGACGTAAGGGAGCAATAAGGGGCGAGATTGAAGACAAGCTTCATGCTCGAGGATGTGGTGATGGTTAGCTTTTTGTATTCTTAGAGTTCCCATAAAATGAATTAACATCGATGCATATAGTTATGGATTATTTGAATGCATTCGAGGAGGTCACTAGTTTACCACCACACGGAGGGATAGAGTTCTATATAGATCTACTTAAGGATGCTAGATCGGTGTTTATGCCTTTGAGGCATGTAACACATGGGGACAACGAAGGCTTGAGGTGCAAGTGAGTGACCGGTTGAGGTAAGGGTTCATTCGACGGCATATATCTTATTGGGGAGCGACCATAGTGTTCGCCACAAAGGTGCACAGCTCTCTGAGATTGTGTGTACTATGAGCTGAATAAGATGACGAACAAGTATCCACTCCCACATATGGATGACTTATTCGATCAGTTCCATGGTGTGATGTGCTCTCTCAATTAGACCTTGCGATGAGGTTTCATTAGCTAAGAGCGGTTAGAATGAGTGTGCCAACCCCAACGTTCTGAATGTCGTCTGGGCTTTCTAAGTGGTTAGTTTTTCCATTTAGGCCAACGAACTTATCGATATACCTTAATGATTACATGAAGCGTGTTCTCAGGGATCAATTGAGTAAGTTCATGCTTGTGTTTGATGATGGTATTTTCATCAACTCATGGAAGAAAGCGAAGCACAAGACACAATTCTGGATTGTGTTGGAGGTGTTAAGAAAACACCAACTGATGGCAAAGTGTACAAAGTGGCACTTTTAGATGAGGGAAGTGAGATTCTTAGACCATGTTGTTTATAAGTAGGCTATTGTTGTAGATCCTATGAAGGTTGTGGTAGTCCAGGATCGGAATAGTACCAAGGGTGATATGGATGTGAGGAGTTTCCTTAGACTAGCTAGATATTATAAATGTTTTATCAAGAACTTCTCAAAGGTAGCAACACCATTAACAGATTTTACAAAAAGAAACCAGAATTTTATTTGGGAGGCAAGGTGCAAGCTCGTGTTTATGAGTCTAAAAGAGAGGTTGACAAATGCACTAGTGTTAGTCATTCCAAGTAGGAATGAGAAGTTGACAGCATACACAGATGCCTGTAATAATTGACCAGGAGCTGTAATAATGTAGAAGGGTAAGGTTGTCACATGTACTAGTCGATGGTTGAAACCTACAAGAGGGAGTATTTGAATCATGATTTGGAGTTTGCGACGATAGTACTCACTATGGAGATTGGGAGGCACTTGCTATTATGATAGAGGTTCGAGTTATTCACATACCCAAAATCGTTGAAATATCTTTTCTCCTAAAAGGACCTTAACCTTCGCTAGTAATGATGGTTCGAATTCTTGGTCCCCTGTGACGTCGACATTTCCTGCACACTGGGTAATGGAAATGTAGTTGCTAATGCTTTGAGTAGAAGGCATACCAGTTTAGGAGCGATGCTCTTAGGATGGAGACAGCTCGAGTTTATTACTGGGTATAAATTCGGATCTCAATGTGAACTTAAACCAGAGATGTTGGCTAGTTTGACTATCAAATTTACTTTGATTTAGTAGATCGGTACTAGTCAGAGAAATGATGCTAGAATAGTGAAGATCATGGCTAATTTAGAGCAAGGAATAAAGTGAGAAGAGATGAGGTAGTACAGACTCGATTGGGATTGTTGGCTCTATGAGGATGGGGGATGCCTGAATCGATCGGGTGAGGGATAAAGGGCTACAAGAGTTCTATCATTTGAGATTGAATATACACCCTAGATGAAAAAAAATGTATAAAGATATGAGATAGACATTTTTTAGAAGGGGATGAAGATCGAGGCATTCATCTCGAGATGTACGAATTGTCCTCTTGTCAAAGTTGAGTAGAAGATGCCAAGTGGTTTACCATAACTGCTTGAAGTTCCTAAGTTGAAATGGGAATAGATATTGATGGATTGATGATGACCAAAGGAGGATCTGATAGCATCTAGGTTATGATCGATAGATTAGTGAAGAGTTCAAGGTTTATACCGTAAAGTCTAGTAGAACAACATACCAAATTGGCCGAGTTGTATGTGAAATGGACTATGTGATCCCGCTGTGTGCCCAAGAGCATTTTGAGCGATCGAGACCCATTGTTCACTAGTGAATTTTGTAGGAGCTTACAAGAGGCATGGGAAAAGATGGCACCGGGTCAGCTAGATGATACTGAGATTGAACCAGAGGCATCAAGACATCATAAGCCTATTCTTATCATGGGACGTGGTACGAAATAGCTTAGGACGAAGACGATGAAGTGGTAAAGGTTCAGTGGAGTGAAAGCGAAGACAACTGTATATGGGAGACCAAGGAGAGCATGAGGACCACTTGTCTAGACCTCTTCACTTGGTAAGATTTCCGTTTTTATCTTTAGCTATCATATTTGATATCATACTTGATGCTTTATATTATATAGTCTAGTATGCTGCATGCTCGGATAGGCATTGATGTTGCTTCTCTATGTTTGATATTATGTGGGCATGTTTGATGTTTGAGGTTGATGCTTGAAATGATTGCTTATGGTTGTTAGGCATGTGGGGTGGCTATGTTTGAACTTATCCCGTTTGGTTTGGGGATTTTGAAAGTGAAATTCCTAAAGAGAGGATAGTGTAACGACCCATGTTTTCATATATCGGAGGATTGTAAAATATTATTTTTAAATTCATATTGGGTTACATCATGGATTCTTTTGGGTACTTCTAACACCTCAATATTAGGCGATGGCCTTACCGGAGCTCGATATTGTGGTGTAATGGGCGAGGGCCTTGCCAGAGCTCATTCTAGATGTACCTGAGTTCTTTTTCTATGATTTTTGTACTATGATTTGTTTCCTACCAGGCATGTTGGCAGCTCCTTTATTTTCAATGGTATATATATATATATACATGTGTGCTCTCCTCTACTTTTGAGGATCACACATTTCTCCCAAAAAAATTCACATTGGGTTGTATTTGGATATAATTTTGAGTGAATTTGAGAATTGACATTTTTGACCTTTAGTAATTTTATTGGATGATTTTGACTCTAGATTTATTTCCTATCATTTTCAAGAGTTTTATGTATTACACAGATATGCGTGCACCATTAGGCATAAAATAATTTGGAAAAACGAAAAATGTCAGTGGGTTAAGAAATAGTGTACGACTCGTGTAGTCGAAGAATTTCTAAGATCGGACATTTCGATAGCCCATACAACTTAAAAACACCCAAAAATAGCCTTTCGGGGCATAGTCTCAGATTCCGACAAAACTTATATCATGGAATAAGAAGAATCCGATGAGTCGGACCGTTGAAGAATCATCGCAATTCGACATTCCTAGAAACAATACGATCCACAAAACATGCATTGGAATGTGGGAAATTAAAGAAAAAAAAGGGTATTTTCAAACGCCAACCCTACCCATATCCTATTAATATCTTCCCCTTAACTATAGCTGCACTATTGCATTATTTACATTATTCTACTCTTCATCATGAAAACCCATCTTCCCAATTTTTTCTCCTCTTCTTTCAGGAGCAAAGACACCATTCTGGCCGAAATAAAACTCATGTCTCTCTATTTTTCCGAGAGTTAAGCAACTGTCATCTTGGTTCAACATAACTTCAAATATAGTGGCCGAAAAATGTGAGTCCGACGAGGGAGTGATTTTGGAAGTGAACCAATATGGATTTGGATGATACGGTTGTGTTTATAGAGGAGAGAGGATCAAAATGGCATTTGAATGGTCATGTTTCATTCTTTCATGAGGGAGATATCAGGGTTGAATAGAAAGGTCGCCAATGGCGAACTTTTTGGCGATCTAACCATAGAGGAAGCCGTCGATATGAGTTTATTCATCTCGATAAAGGGAGTTTGAAAATGTAGATTGTTTGAGCTGTAGGGGAATGTGGCGATGTTTGTGAGCTTGGAAAGAGAGAACATATATAGGTTCACGTTGTTTCCTTTCCATCGATAGTGGATGTGGCAGTAATGGAGGGTGTGGGTAATGTCCACGATGGTAGCGACGACCTTTGGGGAAGTGTGTTTGTCCATGGCATAGTGAGGTGGCATTAGGTCATGTAGCGGTAAGAGGAGGGACATTATGATGTCGGCTATGTTTTCATGGCCGCAACTTTCTCTTGGGGTGGTCGGAGCTGATTGGAGGTGATGAGAGGTGCGGTGGTGTCCAGTGCTCGGGCGGAGATGCGGCACGAGCAGGGATGAGGTGGAGCATGGTGTGTGGATGGGTGGTCGTGCATGAAAGTATGCATGAGAAAGCTACTAAATAAGTGAAAAACGAGAGGGAGAAGATTATTTTTTTGACATAAAGGATATGCAGCACTAAGCTGCACAACCATAATATCATATAACATATATAGTAAATGTTATCCCACCTTTTGGCAAGGTCGTGACACCAAAGAATTGACTGAAAACGGAAGATAATCAGTCCCGACGACCGATTACCTACAAAGTTCACTATGGATGCCGGTAAATTTTGTCTGAGTCCGGATCGAACTACAATTAACATGACACGACAATCAAAGCCATGAAAGCCAACGTTCCAAATTTCAAGTCAATCGGAGTTCATATGCTCAAGATATGATCGATGCAAATCTAGTAATGCTCTCATTCGTATCCATCATTCCACCTCCCTCGTATCAGTTTCATTCGAATCCATCAGGTATACATCGGTTCATATCCATCAGGTGTACATCGATTTGTATCCATTCACATCTCGTTAGTATCCATCCCATAAGCACCATTTCGTATCCATCATGTCTTCCCCATTTTGTATCCATCGTACTAGTTCCACTTCATATCCATCACATCCTCTATGTTTTGTATCCATCATCTGAAGATGTTTCGTATCGCTTCGATACAAAACAACACATAAAAACATAACTACTCGATGATCGATACGAAGAGAGTCAGGCTATACCAAATATCGATACGAAATGAAACCAATAACATCGATATGAAGTAGAGCACAGAACATCGATACGAAAAGCGTTGCCTAGATCGATACGAAGAGAGCACATTCAAGTGAAAGACTCGGTCGCTCGGCATGAAAAGTGGATCGATCCAAAAAGTTGGTGCCACATCATCAGTCATCATGTGCCTAGAAGCGATGTGAATAGAAGCGATGCGAACTCGACAGCCTTCAACAAATTCAAACTTGCATCGATCATAACTCAAAATCTACAAGTCCAAATTCTACCAAATTTTCACAAGAGCTTGCGTACGACCTCAGGAATGTTCGTGATCGATCTCGGCTCGATTGGGCAAGATTTGGATCATTCGTATCGATCATGGATCGATACGAATCTCATTCGTATCGATCATGAATCAAGTCGAAACGACTAGGGATCGATCACGTGGGACCACCCACGTGATGGAAGGAGTCTTCCGAAGTTTGAGACAGATATTTCTAGCCTACACCTATAAATAGCAGTCCAAGAGCTTCAGAAAAGGGATCTTTTGGCTCTTCTACGTCGTTGCTCTACTAAACTCCATTGTAACATGGATACTATCAGCCTCAGGAGTGAATCAGGCCTCAGTCTTCATCAGCCGAGATGAGATGGAGATGATGATGGAAGCTATGCAGGAGGTAATGCTAAAAAGGCAAGAAGAGATGATGTAGAACCAACTCCAGCAAATTGGACAAGCTAGAGTGCAGAATCAAGAGAACGCCACTACAAGGGGTGTTGGAGATAGGGATCGGGAGCATGGAACAACCAGGATTCAGAATAGAGCAGAACCATCAGGAGCAGCCCATGAGCTAGGGGGCACTCCCTAGGAGCATGTTGATCCAATCTCAGGCAGGATACCAGGCAGAGCTGTTCAACACGGCGTTGATAGAGGAATGGATGCCCGTCCAGGAGAGCAGATTCCAGGATTCCCTCGCGAACTCAGGGGGCGGATCAGAGGCAACAAACAAGGTCTACAGCTTGATGACAGTGATAGATTGGCAGAGATGGTTAGACGAGCCATGAGAGGCTGATTAGTGAATAGAGATATAGAAGATGTTAACAGGAGCCCCTTCGCTCCCGCAATTAGGCAGGCCAGGAATCCACCAGAATTCAAGCTACTGACATTGGAGATGTATGATGGAAGGACAGACCTTGTTGTTCATCTGATGAGGTATATGCGGCATATGGAAGTATTGGGGGCATCAGAGGAGATCATGACCCGATGTTTCCCACTGTATCTAACGGACATAGTAGCATTATGGTTTAGACAATTGGAGAATAGTTCGATTGGAACGTGGGCCGAGTTGATTGAAAAGTTTATGAGGTAGTTCAGGGTTCACATCTCGAGGACCAAGAATGTGATGAGTCTGACGACACTGAAGCAGAAGACCGAAGAGTCTTTGAGGAACTTCTTAAAACGATTCAATGCAGCAGCGACATCAGTGGATCGGCCAGATCCATCCTTGGTTCTGATGGCAGCTGTATCTGGCATAGCTGATGGCTTAAAATTCAAGAATTCGCTGACAAGGGATCCACCTATGGACTTAGGAGAGTTTTACCATGAGGCAGAAAGGTTTCTGCGACAAGAGGATGAAAATGCTGATAGAGAGGAAGGAGAGGGGGTTGATGTTTATGCAGTCAAAAGCGGAGATCCGCCCGGAAAGGATTCAGGCAAGGAGAAAGGGAAACGGAAAGCAGAGGACAATTGTGATGAGCCAAAGCGGCCGTGAAAGGAGTCGAGATTCACCTCTTATTCAGAGCTGAGCGAGACATTAGAGCGAATCTACTAAGACACTAGGAGGCAGGTTCCCTACCAGAGGCCAATGAGGAGGGATCCGACCAACAATGAGAGGAAATCAAACAAGTACTGCTTATTCCACAAGCTAAGCGGCCATAGTACAAATGATTGTAGGCACTTCAGGGATGAGATAGAAGGGCATATCTGGAACGGAATGCTATCACAGTACGTGAGAAGGCGAGCAACAACGGTGGAGCAAGAACAACCACCATCTGCATCAACTGGGGATGACTCGGGATTGAGGCATCATCTTGTCATCGACCGATTGAAATAATGATGAATAAGTCGTAAACTCCACACTAGTGCGGTTAAGTCGCTTACACAAGTATAGGATCACGAACGATCCTTAGGCGTGCTTTGAGACGACTACCAACCGCATGAGTGTAGGTGTCTGCACTTTGACGTCTCTGCTTTGCTTTTGTTTTCTATTCTTTTCTTCTGGACTTGATTTGGTTGAACATTATGGTTGTAAGACTCATTTTGAATGTAAATCTGGTATTTGTAATTCCGTAACGGCTAAGTCTCTTACACATGTACGGGATCACGAACGGTCCTCAGGCATGCTCTGAGATGGCGATAAACCGCCATAACAAACAATTCGGAAACTCACTCGAATGCGAAATCCAACATTAATGATACTAAGTCCCCCCTGGGCACACACAACTCGCCTCGAATGGCACCCTACCGCGAACGGTCACAATTCGCCTCGAACGGCGCCCGACCTCGAACGGTCACAATTCGCCTCGAACGGCACCCGACCGCGAACGGTCACCATTCGCCACGAACGGCACCCCGATTGCGAACGGTCACAACTCGCCTCGAACGGCATCTGACCTCGAACGGTCACATACTGCCCCGAACGACATACGATCATGAACGATCACTATTCACAATCAGGTAAGATTATCAACCTCTTTACAGGACATTATCAGGATACGAACATCCAGCTTATCGAACTACAAAACACACCTTCCTATCGCAAGGCATGTTTTGGGGGGCAAGTGTTATCCCGCCTTTTGGCAAGGTCGTGAAACCAAAGAATTGACTGAAAATGAAAGATAATCAGTCCTGATGACCGATTACTTACAAAGTTCACTATGGATGCTGGTAAATTTTGTCCGAGTCCGGATCGAGCTACAATTAACATGACACGACAATTAAAGCTATGAAAGCCAACTTTCCAAATTTCAAGTCAATTGGAGTTCGTATGCTCAAGATATGATCGATGCAAATCTAGCAATGCTCTCATTCGTATCCATCATTCCACCTCCCTCGTATCGGTTTCATTCGAATTCATCAGGTATACATCAGTTTGTATCCATCAGGTGTACATCAGTTTGTATCCATTCACATCTCGTTTGTATCCATCCCACAAGCACCATTTCGTATCCATCGTACTAGTTCCACTTCGTATCCATCACGTCCACTATGTTTCGTATCCATCATCTGAAGATGTTTCGTATCGCTTCGATACGAAACAACACCTAAAAACATAACTACTCGATGATCGATACGAAGAGAGTCAGGCTATACCAAATAACAATACGAAATGAAACCATTAACATCGATGCAAAGTAGAGCACGGAACATCGATACGAAAAGCATTGCGTAGATCGATACGAAGAGAACACATTCAAGTGAAAGGCTCGGTCGCTCGGCATGAAAAGTGGATCGATCCTAAAAGTTGGCGCAACATCATCAGTCATTACGTGCCTAGAAGCGATGCGAACAAAAGCGATGTGAACAGACGCGATGCGAACAGAGGCGATGCAAATAGAGGCGATGCGAACATAAGCGATGCAAATAGAAGGGATGCGAATAAAAGCGATGCGAACAGAAGCGATGCGAACAGAAGCGATGCAAACTCGAAAGCCTTCAACAAATTCAAACTTGCATCAGTCAAAACTCAAAATCAACAAGTCCAAATGCTACCAAATTTTCACAAGAGCTTGCGTACAACCTCAGGAATGTTCATGATCGATCTCGGCTCGATTGGGCAATATTTGGGTCGATATGAATCTCATTCGTATCGATTATGGATCGAGTCGAAACGACCAGGGATCGATCACGTAGGCGCACCTACGTGATGAAAGGAGTCTTCCGAAGTTTGAGATGGATATTTCCAGTCTACACCTATAAATACCAGTCCAAGAGCTTTAGAAAAGGGATCTTTTGGCTCTTCTCCGTCGTTACTCTGCTGAACTCCATTGTAACTCGGATACTATCAATTAGACTCTTGTAAATCAGTATAGAATCATCAATAAAATAGCAATTCTTCAAAGTGGATGTAGGCTACAACGTCGAACCACTATAAATCTTATCTTTCTGCTGCTTTCCTTTTAATTTTTTGAGTGTTCTTCATATTTAATTCTATTACATACAATCTATCTGTGATTTGTGACTGTGATTTGGTGCTCTCATCTACAATTGGGTGTTTGTGACCTTTTTGGCGCAAGTAGTAAATATTTCGACTAACAAGCCTAGTCGGTAACCAAAATGCATAAGTTCATAAGTCCAAAGGAGGAAGACCCCCAAACACACAGTCATACCCGATAATAATTATACATATAATCAAACACATCTTCCCATAAATATGTACAGACATAAGAAAAAAAACACCAAACCCCAGTGCACCATCCTCTGCCTACAGATTGAGATTGTTGCTCACAGTAGATTCCACACGGTTCATGCTTGGAAGGAGAATTATAAAGTCCAATGTGATTCACCTATCCAGAAATTGATCAAAGACAAAATCTGCTTAGCCAGTTGTATAAATGATTTAAACTTAGATCTAAAACATCTAATCATCGCATATTGTCCAACAGAAAGCCATAGCCAGAAATGCTTCTATTGTGGTACGAGTAGAAGTCCAGAACTTCATTGGATCATAATCAGGGAAGCAAACCTCAATTTGAAGGTTAGCAGCGCAAAGGCCTCAATCCTGAAATGCATAATTTGTGGGTATTAGTGAAATTAATAATTAATTAGTTAGTGAATGATATATAAATTGAGATATTATATCGTTCATACCTTTTGCATATGAGGTCTGATTTGGACGTGTCTTTAAAGCTGCTACAGGATTTGGTAACTTTTATTAAGGTTAGTGATTATGTCTCCCACTATATTATGGATGCTAATATAGTATTAAATGTGTTTTTTTAAATGATTTCAAATATTGAAACATATTTTATGATAAACCTAAATTTAATTATGATTTTGAAATATATTACAAATATTAAATATGGATTTTAACTCATTTTTGGATGTTTCACCATATCATTACTCAACGTTGAATATAGAAAGATTTGGATGTTATAAATGTTTGATCTCTTGGATTGTATTGGCTGATATTGGTTGGTAGGATGTGTGTATGATGTTATGTGCTTGAAATACATTGTAGTATAGCCTTTTTGATTTGTTTGAGTGTTTGGAGTGATCAACATTCGCTAAGAGAAAACTAGTTGGTGGTGCGACCCCTAAATGATTTTGCTTTGACCTTACGTAAAGGAAACTCTAGGGTTACTTTTTTTGACTTCAGGGTTAGTGATGAAGGGTAGCACGATGCGATTGCTACTTTGGGACTCTTGTTTGGAGACTTTATGCTTTACCTAGGAAATTGGCCCAATCGCTTTAGGCCCTACTTAGGGATTTGTGAAGGAACTTCGAGACATGATGGCAATGACTCTGCGATTCGTGATGGTTATCCAGAGATGTTTCGAGCTTCGATGTGTTGAGCTGATGACGATCGATTATTGAGTGAAGCACTGGGTTGGGTATCCAGTTAAGGGGTGAGAGTTCTAATTTGAATTTGGTAGACATATTAGTTTAGGATCGAGATGATGAGATTTTGCGACTTTGAGGAGTGTGCAAACATTTCGAATGATGATGATGCGATGTTGAGTAATCAATTACTACATTAGGAGTAGCGATAAAATTTGAGTTACTACAGAGCATGCAAGTGTTGAGCGATCACTTTGAAGTAGATTAGAGGAGGTTCTACTATCGGTAGGTATGCTACGATAGTGCTCATATAGGGCAGGGTAGTCTAGGTGTACCTATATTGTTGGACATCTGAGTGGTCCTTCTCCCCTTGCCATTTGAGTGGTCATGAGCTTTAGTTTTGAGTATATGACTTTTGAGTAGTCGATGGTCATCTTAGTAGGTCATGGGAGTTATCTAGGAGCATCCGAGAGTGTGATGTTGCTTTGATTGCCTTGTGTGCTTTTATTGATGTATTCGACTTGATTAATGTGTAATTTTGATGGATGTCATGTGATATTGATGTGACAGACAACCCTACACCCCATCTTGTATTCTAAGTATTAGTACGCCTTATTGTGATAACTTAACATGTATTTGAGTTTATGTTCTAACTTTTTGGATGCAGGGACAGGGAAGGTATGACTTTTTAGGCCCAATGTTCCATATAATATATTGACTTTTATAGTATCTTGAGATTACTTATCGCTCACACTAGACTATTGTCTGACTCAATGTTTTATTGTTTGCTTCTTATTATTTGGTGTACTCTTAAACAGGTAGTCTAGATAGCTGGTTTGGTATTAGCACATGGAGCTGTTTAGAGGACACACACGAGGCTAGCGCTATAATATATGTACATTTATTGAAGTTTTATTATTTATTCCTCTATGCAACACTATGGAGCTTTATCGGTGCTTTATTTATTAGAAATAGATATTTGAGTTTATTATTTATCGTATTGACTCTATTATTATTTTTGCATAGCTATATTAAACTCGTGCTCTGATCTATGATGGTCCACATGGTTATATTTCTATTTTATCTATTTTATATCTATGTTAATTATTATACTTTATCGATGCGCTATGAGATATTTGACCAGTTTTGTGATTGTTTATTTACTTTACAACCTTGGCTACCTCATTACATTGGCTGGGTACCATTTACAGCGCATTATAGGTTCTAATGGGTAGCGGAGGCGTAGGGCGGTCGTCACAAGTGCGTTATGAACACTAGTGTTAACGGATGCATCAATATTCTTTTTCTCGATGCATCTTAGCTAAGAAAATTTAAAGTTAAGTATTATTGCCAGATTGATTCATTACTCATGGTTACGTTTGATTCACAACTACAATCGATATAATACTCTAATTAAGGATTTCTACTTATATTTTTCTAATGCTTATAGTCTTTCTATATACCATGTATAAAAAACACACATAATAGGAAATAAAACCAAAAACCATACATTAATTTCGAACGAGATTCATAACAAAGTCAAGATTACATAATAAATTACATAATTTCCCCTAGGGTATTTCCTTAACTCTTTCACACCCCACCCCTCCTAATAAGTGGACGAAAACAATGTCGCCGCCATCAACATTGAGCCCTATCCATTTGCGTTAGCCCACATGTTGCCAGAAGAAGCAAAGGGCAAGGCCTGTTGTAGAAAGGAGCTCCACCCCACCAATAAAGTATAATCTATAGAGCTCAGGGCCACAAAAGCCTTAGAAGTGGAGATGGACCAAGACGACATCGCATTCATAGTTGAAGATAATAAAGGTGTCGGATATCCCCACCATGATGCCTTGGTCATCTCCATCCACACCACAAACGCCATAATGCACCCTGTCTTCATAGACCGCAGAAGCTTAGTGAACATCATTGTAAGAAAAGTCTTTTATTGAAGCTTTCATAATCCATCAAAACTTTGTGCAACTTGCCAATCTATGGCTTCGGCGATGTTAGGGTCGGGCCCTTGGGGTTGACCTTGCATGAGGTCACCTTTAGTGTGGAACCCTGCTCCACTAAAATTGAGGCAAACTTTGTTGTAGCCTCCTCTTACAACATTCCTACATATAAGCCTGCTTTGATCGATTCAGATGCAATCATTGCATACCAACGACTCATGATGAAGTTCCCGACCATGGGGGAGTCGGCTACATCTGAAGCAATAGGCCGCTAAGAAATGTTACAACCTTCCTCCCATAAGTCAAACATGATTTTTATGCTCGAACAAGAGGCAACAACCATCACCAACAATTCCCCTCCCTCAAGAGTTACAAGGGTAACCAACAATCCCTACCCATGGATAGAGCCTGCACTTCAACTTTCTCTAAGAGAGTGCGAGAGCTCACGGAAGCTCTCATTTATATTGGATATGAGCTACCGACTACCTTCTACAGAGTTGGATAGCTCTGGAAGCTTCTACTCATGCCAGAGACAAGCAATCAAAAATTTCCAAGAGAGAGCGAAACACCTAGAAGTTCCACCCATGCCAAACCCAAATAATTGCTCCTTTGTTGTCCGCTCTAGTACATTATTAGGGTATATGGTGAGTGCAAAGGGTATCGAGGCTCACATTTATAAAACAAAGCGATACAAGACATGCAAATCCCTCAGACTCCCAAACAAGTCCAAAGTCCAAATAGAAAGGTTGCTGCCCTCAGTCGTTTCATCTCCCGAGCAACGGGCAAGTGCATTCCTTTATTCGATGCAATCAAGATAGGGAAGTTCATCACCTAGACGGATGACTGCACCAAAGCATTTGAGGAGCTAAAAAATCATATGGATACCCCTCCATCCTCTTAAAGCCCGTAGAAGGGGAAATCATTTATCTTTTAGTCATTGATCACGTGATTGGTGCTGCCTTGGTGAGAGCCGAAGAATGCATGCAACAACCAATCTACTATATTAACAAGAGGCTGACAGGACCGGAAACACTATATGCCAAACTTGAGAATTTGGCTTACTACCTACTCATTGCTGCTTGAAAATATTACCTTTACTTCAAGACCCACGCTATCAAAGTTCTCACAATCGACCACTAAGGTAAATCCTAACTCGACCGGACATAGCAGGTCACCTCTTAAAATGGGCAATAGAACTCGACCATATCACATCACCTTCGACCTCCGTACCTCCACCAAAGGCCAATATTTGGCTACTTTAATGTTCAATGCTCTAGGTCGAATAATGATGATGAAGAAACATCAACCGAACTGCGCTCTTGGCAATTGTATATATTGATAGGCAATCGAATGATTAAGGGGCAAGGGCTAGCATGTTACTCGTCACCCTTGACAGACATGAAATTTGCTTTTTTGTATGGTTGGAGATCAGAGCTACTTACAACGAAACAAAATACCAGGCCATATTGGCCGACCCCAAATGGCCAAAGAACTCAATATTAAGTCCACCAAGGTTTACGGTGAATTCTCACTCATGGTCAACCAAATCAGTGAGCACTTCCAAGTGAAGGATTGAGTATGTTGTTGAGGATAAGAATCCAAAAAACACCTACTTTGACTTCGAGCTTAAGTGAATACCGATGGAGAAGAATGCAAAGTCAATAATTTTGCGAAGATCGCAAGTGACTCAAATGGAAGACAGAAAAATCGTATACTAGGCTTTGATCCACATGGTCATGGATGACAATATATACCAGACAGGGTACATAACCCAGCCATAAGATTACATCACTCAAGACGAAGCCAAATAAGTCCTAAAGGAAACACATAAAGGCTTCTGTGGGAATTATGCTGGTGGTAAATCCTTGTAAAGAAAGCTTCCCGATAGGAGTATTATTGGCCAACAATGAAAAAGGACTGCATGAACAATGTCAAGAAGTGCAACTGCTGCCAATGGTTTGCCAAGATTCCTAGAGCTTCCGCCAACCTACTAACTTCAGTGGCTTCCCCATGGTCGTTTGACACATGGAGGATCTACTGGCTGCATTTACTTTTGATCAAAACATAAAAACGTTATCTTTTCATAATTAATAATTGGTATACATTAAGGTAATTTTTTAAAATTGAAGCATCCATTAGCAATTGTTATATGGTATGCTCCCACCGTTTTCGTTGTTATAATAACAATATTTGAAATACAAAACTCCATTCAATCATTTACCATGTGCTATTTATTTCTTCTACCATAACTAATTTAAACTAGAGGGTTGTAGGTCAGTATCTCAAACTCAACGAATATATCTCATAGAGAACAATTTCCTAAAAGAAACACATTTGAAATAGAAATCATATTTTTTGTTCCATATCAAGTGTCTATAATTATTTTAAACAATTTGGTTTTCGATGTCTCTTCATGAAGCAGAGATGGTCATTCTCTTTCTCTTCATCCTAATTATGCCTATCTTACATTCACTCTTAGAATTTCACTTTCTCTTTTAAATGGTTGAACCATTCAAAAGAGAAACCCTTTAATACAAGACTACACTAGATTGCTTTGTAAAAATGCATTCAACTATCCTTAACACATGAGAAGATCGAACAATTTGAACTACAGAAAACAGATCAAAACTGATAATTTGGTGATCGAATTCCTAGATATGTCTGTAGTCTTTAGTCTAGTATTGTTTCTTATGCAATAGGATCCTTATCATATTCAATTGTATTGAACACATAACCTCGTATTATGGTTTACCTTTTCATTTTAAACAAAACAATTTCACTGAAATTCAATATATTACAAACGCGACTGTTCTATAAAAAATATGATCGAAAAAGGATTGGTATCCATACTCTTATATTATTTTGGAGTTCAAAACATGGAAGAAAATACTCAGCCAAAGGAAAGTTCACACTTAAGTCATTAAGAATCAAAAGTTGTACTTTGTATTATTTGCCTCTTACATGGGTTTTGAAGTGACAACGTGCAAAAAGATTAATTTAATGTTAAGTGAATTTTACATTTCATCTTTTACATTTCATCGCCAATCAATAATTTAGCTTTTTTAGTATATTTTAATATGTAAACAATTTTCAACTATATTATTTGTGCATATTTATTATAGTAGATTATTATAATATTACATATGTTCTTATATTTATTAGAATGGTTTATTAGATTTTACATCTCCTAAAACCCTATATAAGATGTAGGGATTTCTTAAACTCCCTATCGAGTGTTAGAATCCATTTATCATGTTACAATAACCTTGAGAGTGATCAACAAATTATAGTCCTCATAAATGGTAAATAACATGTTATTAGTTATATCTCGTATATAACTCTCAACTTTACATTCTTTTGTTCTTAATCATTTTAATGACCTTGAGGGTGCTCAACAAATCATAAAGTACATTAGATACTCATGACATATCATTTCACGATTACCTAAGTAAAATTTTGCTATCTGGTGCTTGTCAAAGTTGCAAAATGGTCTTGCTAATCTAGAGACAATATAAACACCAACATAAATATTTTATGGTTTGAGGCTGCTCGACAACTATAAGTAGGTATAATACTTATTTATATTGTAAATGATAAAGAGCAGCATAGTTTACAATCTCAAAATAATTATAATGGGTACTATAACCTATAAGGAATAATGAGTATTCACAACACTCAATGACATCATTTGTCATTAAATATATATATGTATGTATGTATATATATAGACGCACGCATGCACAATTATAGATACATACATACATACATACATATGTACGTACGTACGTATGTATGTAAGTAAATATTATTTATAGCTATAGCGGGTTTTATTTCGATTTTAACTTTTAAGCTTGTATTTTTCTATAACTTTTATACATTATATAGATACTCTTATTCAATTATAGCATTTATAATATAGTATTAAATTATATTTTCAATGTTACTATTGATTATTAATGGTAGAACTTTATTATAACCTTTTATGAACATTAACATTTATATTTCATAGTATAATTTAAAATTATTTAAAAATTATTTATTTATAACTTTTATAAATTTTTATTTAAAAGATTTCAAATTTATTTATTTGTAACCTTTATAAATACAAAGTTAAAACGATTTTCAATTTTATTCATGAGCTTTACAAATTTTAATTTTAATTTAAAATTATTTAAAATTAATTTATTTTTAAATTTTATGAATAAATTTTAAAGCAACTTTATATTTACTCATAACCTTTATAAAATTAAATTTTTAATTTAAACTAATTTAAATTCAAATTTTATACATTATTCAGAATAACACAATGAAGGTTTTGATACCATTGTTGGATCAAGTGCATCGGCTAGCGGGGTGAATCAATGTTAGTTGATTTTCTGTGTTATTTAAAAAAAATATTTAACTAGATAATTTATTATCAAATTAAATAATATTTACTCAATGGTAAATTTTAATGATTACATAAATTTCATATATTTAATCATATATATATTGATTAACTAATTTCTAATTGATAATAATTAATAAAATAATTTTAATATAAATTTAAAAAGCATATATTCAAGTCTAATATTCATAAATGAATAATATAGATTTAAATCATTATTATTTTTTCTTAATTCAAATATCAAATATTTGAATCAAACGAATAATGGTTAATATATTAGTTTAGATTAATTTGAACGTAAATATTTATTGATAATATTAATATTATAATGTTTTATTTATAGTGTCAGAAATGAGTGTATAATTTACTGTCATATATTGTCAATGTGTTTAAAATCTAATTACGATTTCAACAATGCAAGTTGTATGAAAAATGGTGTTCGCATCTGAGAGTTATGAGGTATACAAATCATTGTAGTTGTATTGTAATTAGCAAAATATAAGGCACTTAATTAAAAATGTGCATACCTTTAGATCGATATGAGAAACTCTAGTTGCCTCCTCCCCTAACTTCATCCTATTCTCCTAGCCATCGGACACCATCGTAAATACTGCCGGCCCCATCGCCACACTCCTCCCGTCGATCTAGTCCCTTTAGTACTTCCAGTTTCAAACTCGAGCACCTATGACGAAAAACCAATTTTCTGATCACGTATTATCATTGTCTTCTCATGCCAATAAGTTCATCATTACCATGCCAGTCATCATCCTCATGCTAGTTGACCCTATCGCATGCTCAAGCGATGCTCCTTCTCCTCTGGCTGTCGTGCAAAATCACAACATAGTGCACGTGCGCGTGCACAAGTATACACACTTGTGAAAAAGAAGGACAACCCTTATTTTTAAATTAAAACAATTTTATAAAAATGAGCACATAAAATATATCTTAAAAACAATTTTAAGAAATAATTATATTAATTAAAAATATTTTATCCTATTTTCTCGATAATCTGGCTAACCGTTTAAACCTCGAACCATCAGCTTCGCCTTAGAGAGAACATTTCTCTAACTCAATGATGAAGTTGCAAAGTTTATCATTAAGATGTAATTTATGTTGGAGAGAGGGAACGAAATTCTATATATATTGAATGAGGCATTAAGGTATATCTATATCACTAATAGACCAAGTAAAATATCTTATTACATCCACTATTCAATGTATGGCACATTATAACTAAGATCTTATCTCAGTTAATTAATTAAACCCATTTAGATAGTTCATACCCACATATAGTTGGCTCGTCTTGTTTTAAAATAATTTTAAAAGTTTTGATTGTCAAAATAATATATTAATAAACATATATTATTTATTATATTTAAATTATTATATCCTCCTAAAAATAATTAAATAAATATATAACAATTATATATTTTACTAATTAATTTTAGGCCCTCTAATTATAAACTAATTAATATGACCATTATATTAATACTTATATAACAATAATTTATAAATCTTATAAATTATTTTCATCGAAAACTGAGATTTTTGGTTGTGTGATTCCCAAATGTGGATTCGGCCCTTAATAGTGTTAAAAAAATTAAATATTAAAGGCTATACGGACTTATCTAGGTGAAATCAAATTTCTTATCTTTTAAAATAATGCCCTTAAGCAGTGGTATATTATGCATGTTTTCTTTTCATCATCACTGTATTATTAGATATCTATAGCTCTATGACAACCACGCCACCTCTGGCACCCAATATGACCTATAGAGTGCGATGCTATGGTGCTCGGTCGATGTAGGATGATTGTCAAATGGTAAACTACTAAATTATACAAATTAGAACTTGGCGGATATCTAAAAAGGCATCGAATAAAATATAGTATCACATGTATATATAAAATAGGCAAGATAGTAAATATAGGTAGAAGAAACAAAACCAAATCAGAGTGCAGAGATCCAACATATTTATACAACATAAGTGATAGAGTTATACATCAAATAATAACTCAAAGAAAGCTGTCCCTAAATAAAAGCACTGATAAGCTCCCTAGTGCTGCACGATGGATTAATAATTAGTAGTAAGCCTAAATGTAGTATATGGAAAGCATAGCCTCTTGCCATCTCCTGTACAGTTCCACGCGCTCACCAGACCTTCTATCCCTAATCTACTCATTTAAAAGTACCCGAAATAATATGTAGCAAAGCATTAAATCCAAAGTTGGACAACAGTCCGGTGTAAGCGGTAGAAAATCTCAAAATACTATAAAAGTCAATGTAGTAGGGCATATGGTATGGAGAATCATACCTGAGCTATCACTACATCCAAAGACTTGGCACATTACATAAAATATATGCTACTATGCATCATCATCATCATCATCATCATCGTGTATGTACTAAAAGTCAAAGTACATATGGCGTGTCTAGATATCTACATCAATGATATCTACGTCAAGTGACATCCCTAACAAACAAAGCGAACATAACATCTATCATCTATTCTCACATCACTCAATCAAGTGTGTTGGATATATGATAACTCGTACGATCATGTCCTAGGTTACAAATTAATTAATGTCTCGATCTCTCGATACTCGAATCCACGCTACTCAATTGGCTAGCAACTAAACTGCATGTCCGAGCAGTCTAGGGTAGGATAGATTCTAATGTCAAGAGATTCGGGGCACGTCCTAGCTCATATGGGTGTCCTCACATGCCCTTGCTTTATGAAAACACTTCGAAACCTCCGAGTATCAATGATCCCTTTGCACACGTCATATCCATAGTAGAGCGCATCCAAACTCCACTTCACAGGTCCACATTCTAGAGCTTGTCCTTATGGATCTTCATACAATTTAGATCTTTGAGTTGTTAGTCCGAAATAGCTCTCGACATCCATCATTAATCATAGAGTATCATCACGTTGTCCTGAAGCATTCTCAGAGTTCTACTAGGTCAGGCTCGAAATAATCTCCTAATTTTCTTAGGTCCGACCCAAAGTAATCTCAGTATACTTTCATGCACTATCGATCTTCGATTTATCATATCTCAAGAGCTAACCATTGGATCACCACCAAATTTCATCCGTAGGCTCTACACATCATGATCTAGCATCCTTGAAAGTTTGAAGACGATCTGAAGAAGTCAAATCAACGGTCAAGTTTGAATGTCAAGGAATGGTCGGTACCGACCCTTCACACCTATGCCTTAGCCAGTTTTCATATGCAGCCCGACGCTTCACTTCACCTATCTCATAGCTGTAGCTCCCTCATCCTGAAGTTGTAGCTCCCTCGGCCCAAACTCACTTTCCCACTTAAACTCACACAACCCCAAGGTCACTATGCACCAAAAACAAGAGCACACAAGGGTCAGTATTGAAATTTGCATGGATCTGTTCCGATCCTTTTAGGATTATGACTTGGCCATTTTTGGCTAAGTCTTCACACTCCCTAACCTTCGTCGTGCCTTTCCAAGCAAGCTTGATGTTTCCTTATGAGAATAATGAAGTCCTCCCTATTTAAACTCGAAGTTCCACCACTACCGGTCCATCTCCACAACTCAAACCTAATCCTACTTCAAATATCAATATCTTGAGCAAATTAACTTCAATCGACTTGAAACTTGAAATATAGCTTCTAGGGAACTTCCTTGTCATCCCATATAGGTCGGACGTGATTTGGAGCAACTTTGATAGGCCGAGTCTGATCCATGATTGGTCATCCTACCTCCATTTTCATTTCTTCAAATAACTCCTTTGCAACTCCAACTCTTTTCTATTTATTGTTCAATTGATTTGAGTCATCATCATTTGTGCAACGTCAAATATGCACTAGACCCAACTAGGATAGAACATTTTAACTCCAAGTCGACTATTGATCGTTGTTTCAACCAGAACAAGCATAAAAACATATATACATTCAAATATAGTGTCCATACAACATATTAAGTACATACATGTCATCCAACCATGAAATTACATCAAGATTTAAGCTAGATCTAAGAATTCCCGAAATGGCTTGCCCATAAGAACACAAATAAACTCCGATTCAAAATCACTTTAAAAATGCATTTAAATTTGTTTATAAATCTGGTAGGTATTTAGGTCTATCGCTAATCAAATTTTAAAGTTCAAAATTAATTTAAAAGCGTCACATTTTATCTATATTAACACGTATAGTAAAGTGAGAAGTATCAACTACTCACATAAGTCCGAAGAAATCCATATTAGCAAAAATCTTGAGATGATCAGTAGATCCTGAAATCCAAAGCACTCCAAATAGCAACTAGGTGATTCCAAGCCAATCCCCTTGCTAGTTACTCCATAATTACTTAATTAGGCTAAAAAATAGTATAGATTTAGGTAGATTTTGCCTTAAGAAAGAGATTAATGAAGGTTAGAATGTTTTTGGGAATAGAGAAAAGTGATTAGGTGGCTGTCACATCAATTAGTTATGCACTAATCCAAAAATGAATTAGCGGGCCTAGTCCAGGCTTAACCTTAATTATCCGCTAACAATCCAAAAACCATCTAACTTCAAATGACCACATCTCCTAAATGGTAAGTCCAAAAGGCTATTATGACCACTCTACAAAAGGAGAAACCATCATATCTTTCACGTGGATTGGATCTTAATTCAGCACATAGCAAAAGTTATAGGTTTTACAAGTTTTCGAGGTCAAAATGGTCAAATAAAATTTCTAAGGGTGTATAATGTCATTGCTTAATATAACCCAAAGTTTCATTCTGCAACCCTTTAGGAATTTCGCCCTCAAAATTTACTAAACAAAATCAAACAAGGTTACCCTGCATGTCTCACAATCACAAAAAAATTAAACAATCATCGAACATCAAACATGCAATTATACAAGCAAGATGTGCTACATATGCTTATCCTAGCATGCATGGTACTAAGCTACATAAAATATTACATCAAATGTGAAAGCTAACGATAAAAATGGAAATATTACTAAGTGAAGAGCTCTGGATGAGTGGTACTCATGCTCTTCTCGGTCTCCCATATGCAATCGTCTCCACTTTCACTCCATTGAAACTTCATAAACTTTATTGTCTTCCTCCTAAGCTACTTCTTATCATATCCGACTATATGAATAGGTCTATGAAGTCTCGTAGCTCCTGGCTCAATCTTGGTATCATAAAGTTAATTCAGTATGATAATCATGCTTGATTCATGCACAAACTTCCATAATCATGAAACACAGTAAGCATGCCCACAATCTTTTAAGGCCTAATCCTCTCAAATATCGAAAAGGACCTATGAATCCCGGTGCCAATTTCCCCTTAGTACCGAATCAAACTACATTCTTTAATGGATAGATCTTGACAAATACCATATCATTAATAGAAAACTCAAAATCCCAACTACTCTTATCAATGTAGCTCTTATGTCTATCTTTAGCAGCTTCCATTCTTTATCGAATGATCTTGATCTTCTTCGAAGTCTCTTCAATCATGTCTAGCCTAAGTATCAATTTCTCGCTCGCTTCCTACCAACATAAAGGAATGTTTCGTGGTCGGGCATATAATGCCCAGAATGGTGCCAAACCAATGCTAGTATGATAACTGTTGTTGTATGCGAACTCCACTAAATGAAAATGATCATCTCATGGGCCTCCAAAGTTGAGAATGCAAGCCCCCAAGAGATCCTCCGAGGTCAATTAACCCTCTTAGTCTACCCATCAATTTTTAGGTGATAAGCTATACTCAAATGCAGCTCTGTTTGCAATGCCTTCTGTAAGATTTTCCAAAATATACTCATGAATAATGGATCTCTATTGCTAAGAATGCTCTTCAGCACACCATGGAATTGCACAACCCACTTCACATACAATTTGGCCAATTTGGCTACCGTCCTACTCGACTTAACAAGTATAAATCTAGCACTCTTGGTAAATTGATAGACCATGACCTAAATGCTGTTGTACCTTCCTCTAGTATGCGGTAGCCCATCGATGAATTCCATTGACACTCGTTCCCACTTCCACATAGGAACTTCTAGCGGTTGCGGTAAACCAGTAGGCTTCTTTTGCTCTACCTTTACCAATTAGCAATTCATGCACTTTGAGCTGAATGTCCCAACATTCTTCTTCATCCCTTTCTAATAAAATGTCTACTTCATATTTCTATACATTTTATTACCTCTAGAACATATACTCAATCCTGAATGATGGCACTCATGTAGCACCTCATCCCTTAACCCATCGACATAAAGGTACAAACGATCTCCCATCTGTTTGGAGCCAACCATCTTAGTCAAGTCTGTACTACTTCATCTCTTTAGACTCCACTCATCCTCTATCTTACCAATGATCTCAGCCAGTCTAGCATCCCATCCCTAACTAAACTGATCCACTCTATTGGAGTAGGTCTAGTGCCAGGCTTGCCAACATCTCTAACTCTACCTCACACCTCGATCTGAAATCATAACTAGCAATATACTTTTGTTACTTTCACTATAGAAATATAGCTCCTAAGTAGGAATGTCTTCTACTCAAAGCATCAACAACTACATTTCCTTTTCATGATGGAAATGTCAAAATCATAGGAGGTTAGGAACTCAAACCATCGCTGTTGGCAAAGATTAAGATCCTTCTGCTAAAAGAGATACTTCAACAGTTTATTATCAGTGGACAACTCGAACCTCTCTCCTAAAAGATAATGCCTCCAAACCTTTGGTGCAAACACGATCGTTGCTAACTCAAAATCATCTATTAGGTATTTCCACTCATGCAGCTTTAGTTATCGACTAGAATATGCGACAATCTTAGCCCTCTACATTAATACTACACCCAATCCAGTACCACAAGCATCGATGTATACGATTATCTCTTCATTCCCACTAAGAATGGTCAACATTAGTGCGCACATCGATCTCTCTTTTAAACTCTCAAATGCGTGTTCACACCTTGCATCCCAAGCAAAAATGTTTCTTTTTCGTCAAACGATTCAGTGGTGCTGCTACCTTAGAGAAGTCCAGGGTGAATCGCCTATAATATCCAGCTAATCCCCAGAACCTCCCTACATCTATAGCATTTTTGGGTCTATCCTAATCATGGACTATTGCATTTTTGCAAGATCTACAGCAATGCCCTGCTTAGAAACAACATGGCCCAAAAATCACACTTCCATCCCCTAAAAGTGATACTTTGAAAACTTCGCCTTCAATCGATGCTTCCTGGACACTTTAAGCACAATCCTATAATGCTTCTTATGTTCCACTTGTCTATGAAAAGACGAGAACATCATCAATGAACATAAGCATAAATTTATTTAGTCGATCCCTTAAAAACAGTTTATGAGATCAACAAAGTATGTCAGAGCATTGGTTCGAAAGGCATAACCAACCACTCAAAAAATTCAAATGGCATATGAAACATTGTAATTACCACACTCTCCTTCACCACTCTCAATTTGTGAAATCTCATTGCAAGATCCAATTGAGAAAACACTCTAGTACCATGGAGCTGATCGAACATGTCACCAATACATAGGATTGGACACTTGTTATTTTTCATCACTTAATTCAGCTCATGATAATCGACATACGGTCTACGAAAATCGTTTGCCTTCAGGGGAAATACTATGGACGCTACCCAATTAGAAATACTCTTGTGAATGAACCCTTTCCTCAATAGGTCATTCACTTGCTCCTCGATCTCTCTTTGCTCCTTAGACACCACCCTCCTCAAAGGCATTACCACTGGTCTAGCATTCTTCATCAAATCAATATCGAAATCTATCTCGCTATATGGTAGAAGTTCGACCACTACCTTAAATAAGTCCGAATACTCCCAAGCAATAGGCACTGTTGAAAACTCGTCATGTGGGATATCGAGTGAAAATAGAAAGCTAACCATCACCTCATCATCCAATAGGCAGCCTCACACTATCTTCCTCCCATCGTCTGTCCCTGGTATCACCAACGACCTCCCACAATCCACCACCACTCTGCATCTTTTAAGCCAGTCTATTCCCAATATAATATCAAACCTCACAACATCTAAAAAACAATCACAAGCAAAAGTACATCCATGACTTGATAAGACCAAACCAAGACAAACCATATACATGCTAGTGGAGCCTCCAATAAGGTTCATCATAGTCAAAGGTCTATCATCAATCCATGATTTTAGTCTTAATCTATCTACCAAGTCAATAGATATAAAGGAATATGAAGCTCTAGTATCAAATAAAACACGTATGGGAACATCATAAATAGGAAGCATACCTTGAATATTGATGCCCTTCCCTTTCTCTTTCCTCGATGGAGTACTCGACAAACTTAGAACGACATTGAAAGTGTATGATTTCACCACCTGCTTATGCTTTAGTGTCTATGGAGAGTCCTTCTGAATATGCCCAAACTTATTACAATTAAAGAACTTTTTCCTTCAACCTTACAGTCTCTACTAAAGTGACCCTTTCCTCCAAAGTTGTAGCAAGCTGGTCCATTTTTTATCTTCTTCTAGACCTCTTTGTTCTGAAACTAGTTCTTATTATTATTGATGTTATGTTTCCTCTTGCCTCCCCTGTCCGATTGCAGTTTTGGCTCTTCCTTCAGAAAAATAGCCTTTCGCTTCAGATAAAGGCTCTCATGTCTCAAAAGCCTTTTTGACTATCTTATTGAAGGTCTCATCGATATGGCCCACGGGTCTCTCCTTTAAATAGTCATTCAAGCCGAAGAGGAACTTCTCGTTATTCTTTAATGGAGTGTCAATGAAAGACATCCTATGCTTCAACAAAGCAACAAACTCAGCCGTATAATTGGAGATAGACAAGTCTCCCTGCATCAAATTTGCAAATTTATTGAATATAACTGATTTCTGCGCTACTAGTATGAACATCTCCTCAAATCTGGTTTTGAATTAATCCTAAGTGAACTGATTCTTGTGAACCGTAGCACGAGCATACCACCAATTCATAGCCCTTCCTTGAAGTCCTTTAGAGGCCAACCTTCTCCTTATAACATCATCTAACCCTAAGTCATCAAAGATTAGTTCATATGTGTCTATCCAATCCTGCACTTTCATAGCTATTAATCGAGTTTTTAACCAAGCAGAAGTCGATGGAAGTTAGAACGACGAGTTGAAGATGAAATGATTCGAAATCTTGGAGGCATGCTTAGATGAAGCATAGAAATAGCTCGAAGAAGGTTCACCGAAAAATAACCTAAGGAAATAGGTCGGTGCCGAGTAATAATAGGTCGATGTCGAGTTATATTTACCCCTCAAAAGTCCTCTCTGACTTCATATGAGTTATTATCTACCTTATCATATGCGGCAAAGTAATTTTCAAGAGTTTTGGATGACCAATTCCAAGAGTTAAAGAGATGACAGCTAAAATAGCAGAATAAACCAAGTAATGAAGGTACGATAACCAAATTCAACTAAAAATCGATGAAAAAAACATAGGACACATCAATACAAAGTAAGAAGAGTAATGAAAGTTGTTTCCAATTAAGGAAATAACTCGGTACCGAGTAATTTAACTGGGTACCGACTTATTTAAACAACTCGATGGACACCCCAAGTTATTATATGACCTTGGGCCGATGACTAGATTCTTCTACAAATGGAATTCTGACCCAACATGCCTATTTTCCCAATAAATATAAACCATAGAGCAACCAAAATAGGATCTTCTCCCTGCTCTTTCTTCTTCACTCTGGATATGGGACTCCATTGTTCTTCACCTTCTTCCTCTCTCATAATAGTCACCAAGGAAGCTATTCTTGGTAGTTCTAGGACTTAGTACTTGTCAAACCCATGTACTAGTGACTTATTCTCTTTCAAATCTTCTGTAATCTTATACAAACTCTATCAAATCAATAATCAACAAAGCTATAAAGTGGACGTAGGCCAAAGATTACCGAAGCACTATAAAATTTTTGTGTCTCTCTATTCTATTTTCTTTTATTTTCAATACTGTCTACTAGTCTAGGTCATACATGTTCCCTACAACTTAATCTTGGGTGTTGATCCATTTTTGGCGTTAATATTTTGGTGCTTTCACTAAGAAAACTAAATCTAGGCTTAGATCTTGCTCTCTACTTTGGATTAGATAGATCCAGAAGTTAGATTCAAAAAACTTGCTGGAAGAACTTGAGGAGTTGATAATAAAAGTCATGGCACCAAGAAGATCCAACAGATCCGTAGGAGCTATGGTCGGTGGTGATAAAGGGAATGCTCACCAAATAGAAGTTAACAATTGAAATCCACTACCTTGATCCTCAATTTAATAGGACGCTGTTACTAGAGGAGAGCTCAATCAGATGATCAATGAACTTAACTAAAAATTTATGGATAGTCAAAAAGCTCTCATGGAGAAGATGGATGCATTGCTAACTTTGCTGCCACCAACATCAAGAAGGGATAGAAGAGAAGCTTCTCCTATAATAGAGCAAGAGAATTCTTTAGTCTCTGGCTTAAACAAGACAGTCGAAAAGCAAAAGCAGAAGTAAGTGACAGCCAGAGTTGCAGGAAACGTAGCAAAAGGAAGTAAAAGTGCTCCCTCTATAAGAAAATAACTTGGTATCGAGCTAAAATAGCTCGGTACTAACCTAAATATCCCACTTGACGATGTTTAGGAGAGATATGCATTGCTGATTTCTGACCTCGATGATGACATGCAGCTGGATGATGATGGCAATGATGGGCAGAATGTTGGTACTAATGGATAAAATGTCAAAGCTAAAGTTCAACCTACCATCGCAAGACTAACTAGATGCCAATGGAACTATGCAGGAGTGTTCTCTCCCAGAGAATGGAGAACCTAGACTTTAGTAGGCAAGCTGAGATCGTTTGCAGAGCCAAACACTCGATGCAGCCCCTGACAGTCGACCTATAGATTATCGTGCCAGCGAGGAGTACATCACTAACATGGTCAAACGGTTGGTGGAGGAGAGTAGAGGCAGGAAGAATGAAGGCTCGGGTTTCACACCAAGCCGAACTCCATTTACTGAAAATGTTCTGAGAGAAGAATATCCTTGGAAGTTCACTATGTGGACTATGCCATCCTACAATAGAACTACTGATCGCAAACAACACTTACTCAAATACGAATGGCATATGGATGGAGCACGAGCTACGGATGTTGTTCATTTCAAGGGGGTCGCTTCCATGTGATTTACCAGGCTCGCACCAAAGTCTATTTCTACTTTTGAGAAATTGGCAAAGAAGTTTCTGAAGTAGTTCAGACTCTATACGGTACGATCAAAGGACGTAATGTCTCTATCTGGCTTTTCTCAAGGGCTCAAGGTGTCACTGAAAGCTTTCTTAAACCAGTTTAACATCGCTGCTACAGAGGTTAGCAACCCGACGGAGGATCTTGTCTTTATGGTGTTGGTGCAGGGCATTCACTCAAACTTGGATTTCAGTAAATGGATAAAGATGAAGCAACCAACTACCACAGAGGAATTGTAACGAAAGGAAAATCAGTTTCTAAGGTTTGAAGAAGGAAATATGATTAAAGGCAAACCTGTCGCTGAGCAGTCGAAAGAAGTGATTCCGAGTAATGTTGCAATTAAACGGGACGGAAGTAATTTAGGAGCTACTGCAAGAAATGCAGGAAAATCTGCAAATCAGAAGAAGAGGAATCGAAATTCTGGTAGGCATGATAGGAATGGAAAATGACTAAGGAATCTGATACCCGAGGACTATACACCGTTGAATGATAGTTTAAAGAACATCTATCTTGTCACAAAGGGAACTGAGCTGTATAATAAACCACTCAAAAAAGGGACCGAGCAACAAAAGAGATCGGGGAAGTTCTGCCACTTCTATGAGACTCACGAGCATAACACAAATGAGTGTCGACATTTGAAGGACTTGATTGAAGAATTGATAAGAAACAATGGGCTCCATCAGTATGTGAAGGAACCACAAAACCCTGATCAACCTACTGGACCTCAAGCACCTAACGCTCAAGGAAATTAGCATGGACCATACGAAGAAGGGCCATAGCGAACTGATGGAAGATTGTTATAAATACCATTACTAGAGTTCCTCACCAAGCACCGAAGAGTTAGGGCGAGGTAGAATGATATGCTAGTTCTTTAAAGCATAATGCCTCCAAATCAAATCACAGCACCAAGCAATCCCCCTCCACCACTTGCCATAATAGTGCCAGTTCTCACGATTGCAGCTAACAACTTCCTCTGACCTCCAATCGACTGCCAAAAAAAATTTCCGTGGTCCAATATCAAACGAACTCAACTCCATAGCAATTCGAATCACAACAACCCACTTCAAAACTCCTCAATGCATCCTCTACTCATAGACCTGCAATCGACTTCTGATTTTAATTGCGAACTGATTGCGAATTGCAAATTGAGAATTTAATTTTGATTTTGATTTCTGAGGATTTCGAATTAAGAATAGAGAAGTGAGTTGGTTGTTGTTTAAATTAGTACGACTGCTTTCGTTTGTTAAGTTGTTTTGAGGTAGGGATTAGATATCTTACCGGGCTGGGTTAGTTTGGTTTTAATTATTTTGTTGTGAAGTTTTCTTGTGAATAACTTCAAAAAAAAATATTTTTAAGTAAAACTTCACTTTTCGATTTTGTTTCCTTTTCAAAAAAAACAAAAAGTCTATCCTAAAAAAAAAGATGCTCAGGTTGTTTTGCTTTGATCTATCCTTCGAGAAAAAAAATTTGCTTTGTTTTAGATTGTTTTAAGTCCATCCTTTAATATATTCTTTTCTACTAAAAAAACCAAAAAAATAGATTTTGTCTGCCTTGGTTTTCTGTTGCCTTTTTTTGTTTTGGTTTGTCTTAGTGAAAATTCGATTAGCTTTTGTTTTCGTTCTATCTTAACAAAAAATATCAAATTTCAATTATATAAAAACAAATTTCATTTGTTTAGCTGTTGTTTTATTTTTTATTTTTTTTCATTTGTTTTGTTTGGTCTTCCTTTGAATATATAAAACAAAAATTTGTATTTATTTCCGTTCACTCCTTTTCAGGTTGCCAAAGTAGATTAAAAGGAAGAACTGCTTTCCCAAAAATAATTGCTGCTTGCTTATAAAAAAATTGCCGCTAAAATAATAATTGCTAATAATCTGCACACTCTGGTATTGTGCTTTCATCTCTAGTGCATTGTTGGTTGCTTGCATTTGCATTTATATATACAAAAAAAATTCAAAACCCAAAAACAAAAATAAACTTCATTTTAGTTGCATTTTAAATTCACGTTTAATTTTTGTTTTGCATTCATCTCATATTATTTTCTTTTATAAGGGCAATACTCCAATTCACATAAGGTGAGGGATTTCATCACCCTTTCCTTAGCCCACAAACGCATTTCATCGTAGAAATGGACTAATAATAAAGGTTAGACATTCGACTTAAGGGTGTCACGAGCTCATCTAGGGCTTAATTGTATCTTCACAATTATTTTCTTTGAACAATTTTATTTCTTGGTGTCTAGGCTATGGCAGAGTAATAACCAGTTATAAAAATTACGGTGATATGTAAATATTATACAGGTTGTTCCTCTGAAGGTACTTAAACCTTCGGTTGCATTGCTACGGTGATTCGTGGTGCACCGATAACTCCTGCCCGTTACCTGGCTAAGAAATTTTTTTGTTGAATTAAGACAAAGTGTGATTATACAATTTTGGGTTAGGAGCTACTAAGGACAGAAAACTGTAATTAAGTCCTTTGCATTCATTTAATTGCATTAGTTCATGCATATTTTAAAAAACAAAAAAATCAAAAAAATCCAAAATCCAAAAAAAAAATTTTATATTTTTCTTAACTTAGTTTTTAATTCCAAAAAAAAAAAGAAAAAAAATCTTCTTTTTTCTTTCCTTTGAAAATTTTCAATCAAAAACAAAAATCGAAAAAAAAATATAAAACCTTTTCAAAAAGAAAAAAAAATTAAAATTCAAAAAAAAAAAGAACACAAAAAAACAAAAATCAAATTTCCATTTTCTATAAACAAAAAAAAATTCCTTTTGGTAAATATTTGAAAATTCAACAACAAAAAAAATTACAAAAACAAAAACATATAAAAAATTTGAAAAACCAAAAACAAAACAAAAATCAAACTTCTCTTCTGAAAATAAATTTCACTTGGTAAATATTTTTCTTCCTCTGAAAAAAAAGAAAACAAAAACAAAACAATTTTTCACTTCGTTTTTCAAATCTTCTTTCTCTTCTCAACTTTCACTTGTGCATGAGTGCTTGGACTCGTGACACAACAACAAATCGTTGGACTCGCGACCCTTCTACTAATAGTTTAACTCGAACAAACGATCCTCCCGAAATGGCGAACGAAAATGCCCCTCGAACTCTTATAGATAAAAAATTTCCCGATAGAGTTTCTATTCCATCTTGCATCACGTTACCCGCCCCTACGAGTAACCATTTCGAAATTCACTCAAACCATATTGCCACTCTTCCGAAATTTGGCAATTTCGAACACGATAATCCATACATCTTTTTGACTAAATTCGAACAAGTTTGTGCAACCATAAAACTCCAACAACTTTCTGATGACGGAATCAAACTTCGATTAATCCCATCCGCTCTTACGGATTACGCTGAAAAATGGTTGTACAGCTTACCATCGAACTCGATTAAAACGTGGGAAGAATTCGTAAAAGCTTTCTTAAAAAAGTTCTACCCCTTGGAAAAAACGAGTAGAATCTGAAACGAAATTGTAAATTTTCATCAATTCAAGGGAGAACCGTTCGGAAAATATTTTGAAAGATTCAAAGAGCTTTTGATAAAATGTCCACACCATAACTTTGAAAAATGGACGATTTGCCAAATCTTATATGATGGACTCGAAAATAGCTCACGAACCATGCTCGAATCAATGTGCCAAGGCAACTTTCTTGCCCAACATCATGATGATGCTTGGCAATTTCTTGAAAACCTCACTGAAAAATCATCCCAATGGGAACGTTCAAACGAAAAATCAATTTACTCACGATCGAGTGCACAGTCGGTAGGATCTTCTTTTGCTTTAGAAGCTAAGATCGACGCAATGATAAAAAAATTCGATAACGTTTTCTCATCGAATCAAATGAACCAAGCTTCCCAACCGATGTGTTATAAATGCAACGATCCTAATCATATAGCCGATCGGTGTCCCAATTCTGTCGAACAAATCAATGCTTTCAATAAAGCCAAAAATGACCCGTTTTCTCCAATGTACAACCCTGGTTGGAGAAATCATCCGAATTTTGCATGGAACCAAAACAATCCCAACACGAATACGATTCATCCCAATTTTCAAGCATTTTCGAATAATGCTTCGAATCCTCCCTTTCAACCCAACAATTTTCAACCAAACTTTGCGGGTCCGTCTCATAATCAACCGCAACAATCAAATTTTCAACCAAATTCGGCTCATCCTCCCCAAGACGATAAACGTTTAACTTCTCTTGAGAAAACTCTTGAAACGTTGGCTAAAGCAACTACTCAAAGCCTTCAATCAAACAGCAATTTGCAAAATTTATTGACTTCATATATGCCAAACACAAACCAATCAATTGCACAACTTGAAATGCAAATGAGTCAATTAGCCACATCTATAAGTGAACGCGAATGAGGAAAATTCCCAAGCCAACCCATTTCAAATCCCAGAAATCAAAACGCAAATTCAAATCAAGCCCATGTTGTTCAAGATAACAACGTCACCCAATTGAATGCTATCACAACTCTACGTTCTGGTAAACAAATTGATAATCAAGTCGTTAATCAAAACGATTTATCGAAAACTTCTCTCGACACTTCTAAAACAACAAACGACTCAGAACAGAACGTGGAGCCAAACGTTGAATCGAATGCTAATCAAAATTCTTCTTCCTCTACTCGAGTAGACCCGCCTACCGAGTATCGTGTTCCATTTCCACATCGTCTTCGACCAAAGAAACACTCGGAACAAATGGAAAAGATGTTGGAAATTTTTAAACAAGTCAAAGTTAACATTCCGCTTCTTAACATCGTTCAACAAGTCCCCACTTACACGAAATTTCTTAAGGACTTGTGTACCCAAAAGTGACACACTCAAGTGCCCAAAAAAGTCTTCTTAGCCACCAGTTTGAGTGAAGTCTTGTCCCAATCCATGACCGTTAAATACAAAGATCCTGGCTGCCCTACAATTTCGTGCACAATTGGAGATAAGACGATTAACAAATGCTTAATATACTTAGGTGCGAGTGTCAACTTGATTCCATACTCCGTGTATGAACAATTAGGCTTAGGTGAGCTCAAACCCACAAAAGTTACGCTTCAATTTGTCGATCGTTCCATCAAGAAGCCCGTGGGAGAAATTGAAGACGTGCTCATTCGAGTAGGGCAATTCATATTCCCCGTTGATTTCATCGTTCTCGAAACACAACCCGTGTCAAATCCCGCGAATCAAATTCCATTGATTTTAGGCTGACCATTCTTAGCCACCTCAAAAGCCTTAATCAATTGTCGTAACGGTTCAATGAAAATCTCTTTTAGAAACATGACTTTGGATCTTAACATTTTCAATCTCAAAAGCCAACGAAATGAACCTCGTGACCAAACGTTGGAAGTTAGTGTTGTTCACGAAAACATCGAAAACGAGATACTTGATCTGAATGATGAACGCAAAGCTAAATATGAAAAATTGTTTCACGAAATTCCCAACGAGATTGAATACACTCTTCCCTTTGAATCACTTCAAATTGAGTCTGAATCTCAACCCAACTCTTTGATCGAAAAACTCCCGAAGTTGGACCTCAAACCACTTCCAGATCACCTTAATTACGCATACTTAGGTGATAACGAAACATTGCCTGTCATAATTTCTACGACTCTCTCTCTCTCTCTTGATCAAGAAACCTCTTTACTTTCAATCCTATCGAAAAACAAGGAAGCGATTGGATGGTCGATATCCGATATTAAAGGAATTAGCCCTGCTATTGTTCAACATCGCATCCATTTAATCGACGATGCCAAGCCCCGTCGTGATGCACAACGAAGGCTTAATCCAAATATGAAAGATGCGGTGCGTGATAAAATTCTTAAACTTCTCGACAACGGAATCATTTACCCAATCTCTGATAGTTCATGGGTTATCCCAATTCACGTTATACCAAAAAAGTCTGGGCTAACCGTTATCAAGAACGATTCAAACGAACTTATTCCAACTCGTACTCAAATGTGTTGGCGTGTTTGCATTGACTATCGAAAACTAAATGTCGCGACATGAAAAGATCACTTCCCTCTTCCTTTCATTGACCAAATGCTCGAATGTTTAGCCGACCACGAATTTTATTGCTTCCTTGATGGTTATTCCGGCTATAACCAAATTCCAATCGCTCCCGAAGATCAAGAGAAAATGACTTTCACGTGTCCATTCGGTACCTTTGCTTATCAACGTAAGCCATTCGGACTTTGTAACGCTCCTGCGACTTTCCAACGATGCATGGTTGGAATCTTTTCCGACATGATTGAATGCTTTCTAGAAGTTTTTATGGACGATTTCTCAATCTTTGGCGATTCTTTTTCTTAATGTTTACATCATCTCGAATTGGTTCTAAATCGATGTAAAGAAAAACATTTGACTTTGAATTGGGAAAAATGCCACTTTATGGTCAAACAAGGCATACTCCTTGGACATATATCATCTCAAATAAAGGCATTGAGGTAGACAAAGCAAAAATTGATGTCATTGCAAACCTACCCATTCCCAAAACTGTTAAGGACATTCGATCATTTCTAGGACACGCTGGCTTTTACCGACGTTTTGTGAAAGACTTTAGCAAAATTGCTCGTCTTTTGATGACTCTTCTTGGAAAAGACGTTCCTTTCGATTTTAACTCTGATTGTATCTCTTCTTTTGAACGTCTTAAGAACGAACTCATTTCTACTCCAATCATTTGTGCGCCCAATTGGGATCTTCCTTTCGAAATAATGTGTGATGCTTCGAACTTTGTCGTTGGTGCTGTCTTAGGACAACACATCAACAAGATCCTTCACGTCATTTACTACGCGAGTATGACTTTGAACGACGCTCAACTTAACTACACAACAACCGAAAAAGAGCTTCTAGCTGTCGTTTTTGCGCTCAAAAAGTTTTGACCTTACTTGATAGGTTCACACATTACTGTGTACACGGACCACTCTACGCTTCGATATCTCTTCGCTAAAAAGGATGCCAAATCCCGTTTGATACGTTGGATCCTTTTACTTCAAGAATTTGATCTTACAATCAAAGACAAAAAAGGATCCGATAATGCCATAGCTGATCACTTGTCTCGTCTTTCGAACGCACCATCTTCTTTTCCAATCAATGAAAACTTCCCTGATGAACAACTTCTTTCAATTTCGATCGATCCATGGTATGCTAATATAGTGAACTACTTAGTCACTAAAGAAACTCCCCCATCTTGGTCCAAACAGGATAAATATAAATTCATGTCCCAAGTGAAATATTTCTATTGGGACGATCCATACTTATTCAAATATTGTCCCGACCAAACCATCCGACGTTGCATTACGGATAATGAGATCAGGAGTGTTCTTTCGTTTTGCCACGATCAAGCGTGTGGTGGACATTTCAGTCCTCGAAAAACTACGGAAAAGGTGCTACAACGTGGTTTCTATTGGCCTTCTCTTTTCAAAGACTCGTTTGAATTTTGTAAAACTTGCGATCGATGTCAAATGCTTGGACGAATTTCTCGATGAGATATGATGCCTCTAAACTCCATTCTTACGATCGAAATCTTTGATGTATGGGGTATCGACTTTATGGGACCTTTTCCCAACTCTTTTGGAAACTTGTATATCCTTCTTGCTATCGATTACGTTTCAAAATGGGTCGAAGCCGTTCCTTGCAAAACCAACAACCATAAAATTGTTGTGAAATTTCTCAAAGAAAACATCTTTTCGAGGTTCGGCACACCTCTCACAATAATCAGTGATAACGGGACCCATTTTTGCAACCGTTCTTTTGAAACTTTAATGAAAAAATACTCGATAACCCACAAGTTATCCACTCTGTATCATCCTCAGACTTGTGGCCAAGTTGAAGTTTCAAATCGACAAATAAAACAAATCATGAAGAAAACTGTCAATAAAAATCAAAAAGATTAGTCTCAGAAATTGACCGACGCGCTTTGGCTTACCGTACTGCTTTTAAAACTAACCTTGGGATATCCCCATTTCGTTTAGTTTACGGTAAAGCTTCCCATTTAACCGTTGAAATCGAACACAAAGCGTTGTGGGCAATTAAGAACTTAAACTTTGATCTTGAGAAAGCTGGCGGAAACCGAAAACTACAACTCAACGAACTAGAAGAACTTAGGAACGACACATATGAAAACGAGAAAATTTACAAAGAAAAAACCAAAGTTTTTCATGACAAGTCAATCTTAAGGAAAACGTTTCGCCTAACCAAAAAGTTCTTTTATATGACTCAAGACTTCATTTATTCCCGGGGAAACTTAAATCGAGATGGACCGGACCATTTGTGGTACGAACTGTTTTTCCACATGGTGCCATAGAAATATAAAACCCAAGGGATGGATCAGTTTTCAAAGTCAACGGTCATCGTCTGAAACCTTTCTTGGAATTGCCAAATAACCAAGAGGAGGAGCCATGATCCTTCATGAGCTAAGCTACGTCTAGTAAGAATGTTAACCCTCTTTTGTAAATATGTACATAGTTTTCCCCATTACACTCATTATATCATGCATTGACTGTGGGGACACAGTCAAAATTGAGTGTGGGGGGAGTCTCATTTTCATTTTTTTAGTTTCATGATATTTTTGAATTTTTCATTTTTCTTTTGACTTTAAAAAAATCTCAAAATTTCAAAATCTCAAAAACATTTTCTTTTTAACATTTTGATTTATTTTTGAGGAAATACTATAGGATACGTATAAGTTTTGTTTAATAAATTGAAAGTTTTGAAAATTTATTTGTCTTAACAAAAATAAAAATGAAGTTTGATTACAAATAACAATGGTTTAACTAGTATATAGGAAGGTTCATATGTGTTAATTATGAAGTATGTTCTAACTGAAAATCTTTGTTTAAAAAATGGTAAACTTAAAGTAAAGGTTATAACATTTTTATCTTCTAAGTTAAATGGTGCTAAGATGATTTTGCAAAACTCTCTCTTTCTAAAAAAAGCATTTGTATATATGTATGTATATATTTTTAACACCTAGAGTCATGTGTTCACATTCATGTGTTCACTCGCTATGCTCTGTACCCTTCTCACGTAAGCCCGAAAGGCAGTGCATGATCGGTATATTTGGCCTCAGTTTATCTGAGTTAGGTGTATATAGATAAAAATTCTTTTTTATAACACCTACAGTCGATAAGTGTTCACACTTGTGTGTTCACTCGCCATGCTCTGTATTCCCCTCACATTAGTCTGCAGGCAGTGCACGGGTATATATCTGGCCTCAGTTTACCTGAGTTAGGCATATGTAAATATTGTTAATATCAATAAAATTTTCAAATAAGAGAGAGTAAGCAATTGAAATCCAAAAACCATTTTAACTTGTTTGATTTAACTTGTTATTGAAAAGAAATGAGAATACCACTTTGACAAACTTTGATAATCAACTAAGGATTTATTTCATAGTTACACTTTGTTATCAACCGAAACAACGAATTAACTATTGTCTATTTGCTATGATAACTTGATTTTTGTTGGAAGTTTTGACGAGTAAATGACTTAAATTTTCAAGACAATGACCAAAACCTATATTTAACTTATGAGTGTCGAATTGAAAGTGAATCCTTCATTTGTAAATAGTTTCAAAAACTTGCATTCATCCCATTGTAAATAAATCTTGCACTTTGTAAATATTTTCACTTTGCATTTGGATTTTGTGGGTAGTATCCACTGAAAACCCTCACGAGACTACACTCGTCCTACTGGGGACACCCAGAGGTTTAACGGCTTGTTGCATACGCTCAATGCAATCGTGCTCCCTACGAAAACTGATTTATCTTAGTTTCCCTTTATTCGAGGACGAATAAAAAGATAAGTGTGGGGGTATTTGATGTGCACGTAAATGTGCATATATATACATCCATATTTTATCTCTTTTTATTTAAATATATATCATATTTGGGCATTTTAACATGTTTAAAACCAAAATTCAATTAATTTCAAATCATCATATATTCACCTTCATTCAGGAGCAAAATGGTCATTTTTGTGCATGTGTAAATTTGAGAATTTTTACTTGGACATTTTTATAGGAATTTGGATGCATATGGAAGAGGCTTATATGAAGATACATGCATGCACAAATGAATACAAAAGGAAGAAGAGGGAAATAATTCAAAGTGAAGATCATGGAGGACCCCACCTACCCACCTACCTTAATGTACAAATTAGAGGCTAATGAACATGCTTATGAAACTAATGGCTTCATGTACACTTAAATGATTATTAGTAGAAGCTAATGATTACTTGGCCTCCACACTTCCTAAGGGATATTTTGGGAAGCTCCCTAAAAATGGAATTAGGGTTTTATACATGTATAAATAGCCCTCTTATGTACATGTAAAGGATCTTCTACTCTTTGATTTTTGTTAGGAAATTAAGAAAGTAAGTTGTAAACACAAATCAAAGTGAAATAAAAATGGCTTCCAAGCCTCTTTCTTCTCTCTTTTCTACATGCTTTTCCTTGCTTTTATGTTGATGTTTATTTTTATGCTCTCTTTCTTTTCATGTTCATAGTTTAGATTTACATTTATGCACTAGTTTAATACATTTCCTTCTAGTAGTTAATCTTCTTTTTCTTGTTGTTTCTCTACTTTACTTCATTTTCAATGTTGAAATCTCTATGTGTTGAAATGATGACACAAATGAGGAGCTAAACCCCTTCAATTTAGGGGTAATGAAGCTCTCAAATATTATGTGATTTCAACATTTCTATGATTTATGATTTCTTTGTCTATGCTTCATGAAAGTAAATTTGATGTAAGTTTATACAAGTGGGTTTAATAGCTTATATTGCTTATGCAAATGAGCTATTCTTGTTCAACATAAACATAATTTACATCATCATTTGCTAATTAATTTTTGATTTTGAAATGAAAGTAAAAATGAAATTTGATGATCTATATTACTAGTTACAATAGTGAATAGATCATACTTAAAATAGCTTTTTCTTTGGCTTCATTTTCATAAGAATTATAAGTGGTATAATTGTTGTATTATAGTTTGATGGTTTGAGTTATGTTAATTAATAACATAAAAAACCATACTTATGATAAATACAATAATTATTTCACTCAATATCAAAGCTAGAGGTCATAAATCATTTGTTGGTTGATTTACAAAAATACGAGAGTGGATTTGCCTCTAAATTGTTCTCTAGTCTAATTGTTTTTTAAATCACATTTTAATTCTAGTTTTAGCTTCATTTTATTTCTAGTTAACAATTCCTCCTCCATTTGGTCTAATTTGATTGAATAGATTTTTAAACTCTAACAATTCCCTACGGTATTTGTGTGCCACGCGCCCAAATGTCGGAAAGACCGAAAGTTAGGGTAAAATAAAAGAAAATGAATAGAACAAGAAAGAAAGAACATAATATCAGAATCTCAAAGCAGAACGATAATATATTTTATTAAAAGATAGTACAAAGGGTTACTTTGAATATAGAAATTTCAGAGTTACAAAACTAAGTACTATCATCAGCCTGGACAGTTATAACTGCTTGTCCTCACAATGCTGATTCATACATATATAATACAGTGCAACAGAAATAGAAATAGATAAATAACAGAAGCCTCTAGCTCATCTCCTAAACTCTGAAGCATCCAAAGTAAAACCCACTTTACTCAGCCTACTCGAAAGAGTACATGAGGAATTTAGGGAAAACAAAAACCATGCATCAAACATAAGTCTGGTATGAGAAAACCCGAGATAAATAACATGTAGCAGTAACTGTTGAGACCGTGCAGATTACCGTAATGGTTTTTTCCTCAAAAGAAAACAACCATTCATTAAGTTAATATAGTGATATAATAGATAATGTATATGGTGTATAATATAAATCTGAAGATAGATGTAATGCATACATTGATCACACCATAACAATATTAGAAGTACATCTAAAACCACTAAAGTACGTTTGCATATGGATTTTTCCATATGGACGCCTCTAGTAAACTGAAGCGGATCTACATGACAAGGATCAGAAACAACCTTACGAGCATCGTATATCTCTAGATAGGATATACCATAAGGTAACCATAATTGGCCCAATAATGAACTGCATGGTACCAAGTTTCAACAACTCCCAACGCTCAACAGTTGAAAGCATCTCAAGATTTGGAGTTGTTATACCCGCATAGGTTAGCTAAACCCGAGATTGTGCATCGTACTCTATCTTTAGCCATTTCTGATGTCGAGGTCACGTTCGGCATCTCTTGCACATGAGTCTTTATCACTCGAATCGATCTTGAATCTCTACATAGATTCCAGCATAAATCCTTCGATGAATGCTAACGCCGACCCCTCCCTTGGACTTAACCTTTGGATAGGCAGTTTAACTCTATAGCATTTCACTTCACAACCACTTCCAAAACATAGAACTTGTATACTAGTTTTGAAGTGGTATTCGGTAAGCAACACACTTATCGATCCTGGTCTCTTTAAGATTAATTCGATGAATTTTTGGTAAACTCAATTTCGGTTCTGTTAGAAGTAAGCGAATAGTATATAAAGTGGAGTCCTCGGGGGATCTTATATATATATATATAAGTTCTTAAAGCTAGAGACGTTTTGTACCAATGCTCCTCCCAGGGGATCTCAAATCATATAAAGCCATGAAGCTTTTAGGTACTTCACACGTTAATAATTAGTCAAGTTCGATAGTCTACTAATCGACTATCCAGTTAAAATGATCGCTTATAGAAGTCAAGGTTCGTATACTTAACACGCTTTCGACATTCCAACTTATACTATCCCTGGGTCAAAAGTGAAGCCAAGTAAGCTAGAGCACTAGTTAGATATCGAAGCCTTGCCAAACACTTCATTCTTGACTCTCGCGGATAGACAAGTCTACCTTGTTGGCATTCAGTGTTAAGTATAGTATTAATGTCTTTCCATAAATGAGTAAGTAATCAACACGATTAACACGTTTTTGACATTCCCAACTTAACTATTACTTGGCCAAGAATGAAGATGGTAGGTTAGAGCAGTAATGCTTCCAAACCCTACCCAAACAACAATCCTAACTCTTACAAATAGATAAGCCTACTTCGCCGGTTTTTAGTGTTAAGCATTGTTACTTACTTTTAAAATAAGTAATTAAACAACTAACCATTTAGCCACTAAGCAGTTTCTAGCCCCTTTTGAAATCATTCGTTTACACTTTTAAAACCCTTTTTAGAAATGATATATATATTTATATATATGTATGTATATTAATTTATTTATAAAACTAGATGTTTAATAAAACAATTTAAAAGGTAATATTACATAAGATATTTATACTTTACTAAAATAATCGACTATTTTTCTTAAAAATATATATGCTTAAAAATTCTTTTTAAATACTTTTAAATACTTATAATAGGTTTCAAAACATATACTCAAAATATTACTTAAAAACAACAAGTTCATAATTTATTTAAAATTTGGAAAAACCATGTTTTCTTTGTATTTAAAATAAACTCTTCTATTTTAAAAATTCTTAAAATTCTTAAAAATTCATAAAAAATATCAAACCACTTTTAAAATACTCTAATAAGAGTTAGCAAACATGTGAGAAAAGAATGAAACAAAATACTTAAGTTTATATATATATTAAATTTCAAAACAAAGGCGAAAACAGGGCAGTTTTGCACAAGTCGAAATATGATCACTTTTCAATATGTTACTCAACTTTTCAACGTCCAAACTTTTTATAGCAGCAAGCATGCATATAAAAAAAATCATAAATATGGCAAGTAACCCTTAATGATCTCTCTATAAAGTTCCATAGAAATTGCCGAACACAAGGCAATTCCTAAGTCTATCCATAGCGACTATCGCTATAACAGCAGTTTCAAATCCAAGTCCAATCTAAACCAAAGTCCAACTACAACCTATGTTAAAAGTGATACAAGTCCATTCATGTCTATAAATATGGATTATATATGTCATTTGTTTTCAGAGCAAGAACAGAAAGAATATTACAATCATATATCAATATTACAACATATATCAATATCAATTAAATCACAAAGAAATAATTAATCAAAAGCAAATATAAACAATAGATTTCCATTCGATGGTGATTTAACTCACCCTTAAGTAAGTAAAAGAAGCAAGTCCAAGCAACCAAGTCCAACCTCTACCTTGCAAACACCTTGCTTCCTTTCTCTTCCATAGCTTTCCACACTTTTTAGCCCAAATACCCCTCCTTCTTGCTCACGGTCTCTTCACATGGGTGGAGATGTGCTTTGGATTCTCAAGATCTAAGTAGCTAACATTGTCCAAGTTTGAGTTGATTTGGATATGTTTTGAAATTAATCTTCTTAGGAAATTTATGTAGAGAAAGGAGATAAGAGAGTTGATTTTATTTTGTAAATTTGCAAAAGTGAATCAAAGAGGTACACCTACTCTTATATAGGCTTCATGTGGGTGTTTCCTACCTTTTCCTTCACCTCCACATCATGTCACGGAAGGTTCACCTCTCCACATGTCCATCGCTTCTCCTTTACACTTCTTGCCTTTAGCAAACGACTAAACTACCCTTACACACAAATATCTCTTATCCATTAGAAGCTTCTAGAATGTTTTAATTACTCCATAAAGAAAAACGTGTTAACTAGTTCTGTAACGGTTGCGACTTTTCGACGCTCGAAATTCGACATTAATACGTCCACCATATCAAATGCCGTGCAATCGAATGCCGGAAAACCGAACCATTAGGGTTAAAAAGAAGAGGTAGAAGAAGACAGAAGAAAAATAAAGAAGAAGAAACAGAAACAATATCAGAATCTCACATTCGCAGCGGAATAATATACAATAGATGAATCAATAATCTTTAAACAAAAGACTATATCAGTTTATACATACATCAATCAGAGTCAATATACAACTCAATACAACAATGGACAGTTATATAAACTTGTCCTCATACAGAATACACAGTGGAATAAATAAATAAGTACGAGTGTACGTCTCGCCATTAGCTCATCTCCAAAGCTCCAGAATATCCTGATAACATAACTCTAGGCTGCCCGTGTGGAAAATTTTGGGCACCCAGAATTTAGAAAGGGAACAATAAACTCCGAGTCAGTCATGGTGACTGGTGTGAGATCGTAAAACAGTTATTTTCACAAAGAAAATAAAACAAATTCTCAATGCTTTTGGAAAATGAAACTATCATAAGGCCTCCCGCCACACACACAATGCAAACGCAGAATTGGAGGAGATTTCTCCTTATGATAGTCAAAGATGCTTACTACGAAAAATCAGTTGATATTATTATTAATGTCTAGTGTGGAAAACATTTCGAAAGTATAATATCAATCTTAGCCAACATACAACCATTATTGTATGCCTATTATAGTTACTATGTTCAATAGCAGGTTACCGCCACATTTCATAGCAGGTTATACAACTAAAACCGTACAGGTTCGTATTGTTTCTTTGGATTTCCAACAAATGGCCAGGCAAAGGAACTTCATTACATTGAAATGGAAACGCCTCTGGAAAGACGCCTCGAGAGTCAACCTGCTCTCTGCAAACACAAGGTCGATGCTACCTCATGCTGTACAGCTGTAACTAGGTAACCAACACACTGACACTACCTCACGCTGTACAGTTGTAACTAGGTAACTAACACACAAGTATGTCATCCCCCGGTCATTACCAACCTTTATTCGAGGATCCTCAACCATAAAGCAACAACCACAAAGTATAATAAATTTGCAGCATCAACATAGGTAAAATATCTGGGCTCCATACCATGATATCACCTTTTATCCAGAAGGAAATGACATACCCTAGGGGCGTGACCCCAAACAACCTTGCCGCAACATTCCTGTTTTAACCATTGCCGGGTTGTGAGGCTCGACGAAGTCTCGTCCACAAAGCTACGCTTTTTCACAAATCCACGCTTTTTCACAAAGCCACGCTTTTTCACAAAGCCACGCTTTGATCAACAAATGATCAACAACACTTCGTATGCCACATTACCAAATTGGGAATGTATCACTAGTAACCATCAACTACATAACCTCTGAGCTCGTACGTCTCAGAGAAGGGTGTTAAGCTAAGAGAATAAATTCTCTGCCACCAACAGAAATGTATTTGATAGAAACCAGCTTTACATCTCAAAGTGTAACGTCAGACACACATCCATACAAGTCCGTTCCGGGATCGAACGGAACCGAAGGAACTTCCAAAGAAGCCCTTGCAATCTGGGTATTCACTAATCACGTCCGGACTTCCCATCACAAGAAGAGTGATATAAATCTCTATACCGGAGCAACTCGGTGCAGAGACATTCGACAGGTTGTCCTTTCATTTTCGAAAATACCCGGTCTTCACATCGGTCTTCAATTGCAATTCATAACGTCGTATCATTATTCAGAATGGGTTATATGACCCAAAGTCCTCTCCCGGCTTAACCGAATAATGAGCGTTTTTTTTAAAAACAAATCAAGTGCCACTTCAAAGGCAAATATTGATAGTCGGTTATTTAACTATCAACAACATTCACAACAATCAACCAATTTAAATAATTTTCCCAAATTATTTATTTTCAAAATATCTTCACAAGATATATATTTTCCACACTTCAACACTTTGAAAACAAATTTCAAATCATATCTCACACTTCATCACTTTGAAAACAAATTTCAAATCATATTTCACACTTCATCTCAAAATGGTCCATTTAAACCAATTAAATAAATCCTTATCGATTTATTTCAATTTACATCCCAAATCTGTAAATTTATTTCCACACTTTAAAAATAAATCAGTGTTTATTTTTAAAACAAATTTCCCTTTCCTTTATGAATTCCATTTTGAATTTACATTCTCAAATAATCACTTTTTATACGATTTTCAAATCGATTTCTCAAATATTCACTTTCAACTCCAAATCAAATTTCAAATGGATTTCCAGATTTATTTCCAATACCAAATCATTTTACAATCGATTTCCAAATTTCTTTCAGCACAAAATCCATTTTCATTCAACTTCAAATAAATTCTAATATCGATTTCCCAAAGATTAATTTTCAAATACCAAATCAATTATTAATTTGATTTCTAACAAATTTATCACCTTTTAAAATAGATTCCTTTATCTCTTCCAAACCATTTAAAATTCCAATTTAAATAAATTTTCCAACTTTCGAATAATACTATTCAAAATCCATTTAAAAAAATCTTTTCCCATATTTTGGAATAATTCGATAAGATTTCAAAAATCAACTTTATACTTTAAAATTCCTTCTTTGAAATTCAACCAATTCTTTCAAAAGAATTTACTTAAAATTTCCAAATTTAATTTCAAAATCCAATTTTATTTATTTCTGGTATCCAACGATACCAAAAACACATTCGGCTAAATTTTAGCCTTCAACAATTTCAATTGTTAATATAATCATTCACAGATTATAAATAAATCATCACACAGCATATGAAACAAATTCATACAACATATGAAACAAATTCATATAATTTGAGGAATCCAGTTGGATCCCTCCAACCTGTTTCCCTGCATCCACAGATGTTAGCACAATACCAATTCCACTTCGAGGTGGAATATCGCGGTATATGGGATTTATAAAATATCATCCGCTATTATACAGCGCAATAGGGTCTCATCCGCTATATAATGCGGGAAATCAACAACTCCAATATATATATTGCTATATACTACTATGTATATACTATCATTCAAGCACACAATCAACACAATCAATAATTTTAAATATAACTATTTAAAATTAAACAAAACCCTTTGTTTGAGTGAGAAGATCTCACCTTTGCTTTTTATTTGCAATCCATTTCCATTCCGATTTGTTTTTCTCGATTTATAGACCTTGTACAAACAATTTAAAATTTTATTAATATTCGAAATAATCGAACCATTTAATAATTTTTATTTTAAATTTTCCTTTAATAAACTACTTAGTGACTAAAATAATTTATAGATTTCAAAAATCCAATTTTTATTTAAACATTCCCTTTTTCCCAAACTCTATCTAAAAAAATAATTATTTTCTTTTCCAGCTTTATCTATATAAATAAATTTTCTGTTTTCCCAGGGTTTTGTATATATACATATTAAATAAAAACAGAACTGTTGCATATATTCTACTGTAAAGAAAATTCTATTTTAACAATATATATTCCTCTCGTATGTTCTTATTTTTTTTCTAATCTGGATATACATTAAATTAAATTAAAAGCAGATGTAGTTAGCTATACCTCACTCCCTCGCCGTACCAAGCATCGCGACCACCCTGCCGCGACCCACTGTACCCTCGTTCACATGACATCCCAGTCGAATATCACCTCAACTTCGTTCCAGTCACGTCAGCCCTACACTAGCTTGACTTCGCGATACATCGCCTAACCCAACCGTGCTCGACTTCGAACCCACCTCGACCTGACAAGTACGCCGCGATTTCGCTATCCCTCTCTTTTTTTTTGAAATGAACGATTTCAATTGAATCGATTTGAAAAAGAAAGGGCACGGGCTCGATTTAAAAATTTGGAGGAAGGGATTTCACGAATTAATTTGGCAAATGAAGGGAAAAGAAATGAAGGCGATTCCTTCTGGTTATCTCCTTCGGCCATTGTTTTATTTTCGAACGAAGATAGTTTTCATTTTGTATCTCGGCTGTAAATATTAAAGAGGAAGGAGACACGATGATGTTGGCGTGTACGAGTGGAGACAGTGATTTGAAGGAAAGGCAGCTGGATGTTGGGTTGTAGGAGAATAAATATATATCTATTTAATTTAAATTCAAATTCAAAACGTCCGATAAATGCAACTTAAAAACTTGACCTCCTATTGAGGCATGCCGCTAGGCGTTTATAATGTTATACGCCTATTCCGAACACAATGGAAAAGGTTTCGACTCCAAATTCGATCGTATGGAGAAGATAGCTTTTTGGACCAGTTACAATATTAAATTTTCGATTTAATTTCAGCGCGTTTGCTTACCGCACGACCACACGACAACTCCAATCATTACGAAAATTGAAATCCGATAATAATACAATATTACGGATCCAATGGAACTGGTTTTGTCGAATTCCATGACTGTGCCACGGAACGCTATTTTTAAATTCAATTTAAACGATGAAATTCAAAACTGAACAAAACAGTTTTAAATTCAATTCTGAAGCTTTTATTATCTTCAATATTATCAATATAAATTTTCTAAGCCTTGAAAATATTTTTAATCACCTTAAAACTGAAGATTCAAATTTTTACCCAGATTTAATATATTAAATCAAAAAATTAAATTGCCAAATTCATAGCAATATTCGAATTTCAAATTAAACTATCATTCGAATATTTAAACTCAATTAAATATTCACATTTCAAATGTCAAAAATTCAGGGTCGTTACACGTTCCTAATGCCCTCATAAATTCATTTGCTTAGTACAAAAGAGTTCAAACAACTTATATCAATTAAAAGGTTGTTTATCGATAAACCGATTTTCGATCACATTATCGATATTTCTTCGAAGAATATATTTTTGTAAACAAATGTCAAAAACATGTTTCTTATCATTATTTATTATCCAAAAGGTGTTTGACAAGGTTTAAGTTAATATTTATAACACTTAACTATATTTCAAAACGTTACGATATTCGAAGACGAAGTGGCAGAATTTACAGGTCGCTACATTCTACCCCACTTAAAACATTTCATCCTCGAAATTCAAACAAGGAGGATAGTCAACAAAGATAGAAGAACAATATACATATATGGAGTACTGCTGAAACTATAAACAAACTAAACTACAAACTAATTGCATACTAAGTGACTTCACTTTAAGCGGTGAGTACACTATACGATACTAAGATAAGAGGAACCTCTAGTTCATAAGCAACTTTGGATAGAACTCCCTCGAACGGTCCTCCGTCTCCCTTGTACAATCCTAGGCATCCTTGCTCCACTGCACTTTCTAACCTAACAAAGGAACAAACATATAAACACTCAAATAGCATTCACAATCACTAGCAAACGAAGCTTATGGTTTGCTCAGGTTTAAAACTCTCTTATCGCCCAAGGATGATAAACAATCTACTAAGCACACCTTTCGCTCAACAGCCTTAGGTTATCACTTAGATGATTATTCATGCTACTTCATAACCAATCGAAGAGTCGTTCCCCAAACTCTTCAAAAGCTAACATAACGTACCATAGAAATGTACTAAAGCCCATATGATGTACAAGGACCATTCGTACGCGATATTCATTCGGATCTCTTGTTCGATCACATAGATTTCACTTCCAAACTAGTATAGATCACTTAACCGCTCTACTATGGGCTTCGATCATCTTGATTAGAAACTTTCGTTCTCCTTACATAGCCATATACTATGATAGAAAACGTCAGGATCGTATTATGAATGCATATCAAGCATTCGCCGTCAAGAATCGAATGAAAAGTCCTTGTTCGGACCGGTGTAAATCACCTTGAAACCATGTACTCGAATCTTGAATCAAGGATAGTTATGAAAATAAAATGATTGACATATAATTTACATACTTATCCTATTGGTTTGTTACTATACCGATATCCTTTCTATCACATTCATTTACACTAATACTATCTCATATTTACCACTAAAATCATTTATGAAACATTTCATAAATACATAACTTCAAGTTTGTAAACATTTTATAACTTAAGTTCATACTTGTATAATACTCCACTGCCTCCTAAGTGTATATACAAAACATCAAATTTATCTCACTTAACAAGTATGTTTAACCATTTAAAACTTGTTTTAACTTACTACCTTCTCAATTCAAGAGTTACAAAAACTCAACTTTTATATTTTCAAAAAAACGCTTAGCTTTAAGTTCTATAATGCTTCGTAGGTTTTCGACTGTCCAAAATAGATGAAAATTCCGTTTTATTTTGACAAATGAAAACAACCAAACAACATATCAAATAATGATGCACAAAGTCCTAATGCATAGGATACATGCATCCATAAAATAACTTAACAAGAAAACTTTAGAGCTAAACGTCGGTTTTCTTTCAAATCAATTGAAATAATATATATATACTTATACCTTTTATATATAAAAGCATACATTCGGTATTAAACCAAAAGCCGCTTTACCAAAACAACATTGTAGCAAATTACTATGGTAGCATGCCCTACTTTGAAACCTTAAAAATGAAAGCTAGTGATGTCGTAGTCATCACCAAAATTATTTTCAAGTGATAGAAGTAAGCTCAGTACATCCAGACCATACTTTTGGTACTTAACCAAATTCATTTCAGAGTGATCCAATACTTTGTATAATGATACTAAGTATCATGATCTCAATTTCCCAAATATTTACTTTCAGATAATACTATTATTATTCATCAAAATCTTGAAAAACATTTTCAAAGACAACGAGATTTGAGTTCTTAAATTCTCAGTTTAAACCCTGTTCGTTTATAAACCATACTTATATATAGTTTCTTATATAAAATCTTTTCACAAATGTATATTTACAGAATACCTTATCTTTCCTTTTGATTATACCGAACATATTCTACAAAATATAAATTTAACCCAACATTGTCACCGGACACTTATAGTCAAATTGTGAACTAAATTCACCAGGTATTTACTTCAATGTATCTACAAATACTGCCTACCTAACTCAAGTAGTAAAAAGGTAAGCTATTCACAATTGGTGGAGTACAAAAAAATCAATTAGAAAACAATAATCAATGTTCCTAACATACCGAGCATGACTAAACAATCATTAAGGTTACCGATATAAAACTATGCAAGACACTGGCATCAAGCCAAATTCAAATAGGAAAGCCATAAACATATAGTATAACCTTAAGAATCTGCTTCCCCTTCGCAACTTCAGAAATAGAAAAGACCCTAGGCTGCTCCCCTTTCTTAAGAATTGGACAATCTCTGGCAATATGACCAGGCTGATGGCAATTGTATCAACTCTCAGGTGTAAGCTGTGGACCAAGCTTTGGTCCTTAGCAATCGGTGCCTCCACTAACGGCACCCTCGCCACTTGTCCTCCTCCTCTAGACCTACACTTATTAGAAAAGTGACCTTAGCAAATGAAGGTGGATCTATTCTTTGGCGACTGAAACTTACATTTATTATTCTCAATTGGTGCAGAAACAAGAGGCCTTGGTGCTAAACTTTCAAACCTCAAACCCATATTCACCAAATTCACAAAAGACCCCATAAGGTGATTAGTCATGTCCCTTTGAAATTTGGGATGCATACATGCTACAAACATCTTATTCTTCTTCAGTGGCATGAAAAATAACCCTAACCCAAACCGAGATAATGCAATGAATCGGTTCTCATACTCCACCACAGTCATAGCCCCTTGCTTCATATCCAAGAAGCTCCTAAATAACAAAGTCTTACCACCTCCAATATAAACTTCATCTCGAATACCTCCTTAAATTGGGCCTAAGTGATGTCGTTCTCTTGGAAATTAGTAGTGACCAAACCCCACAATCCATAACTGCATCTGTCAGCAACCGTAATGCTAAATGACACTTCATCGCCTCATCCATCTTCATATCCCCAAATATCTGGTCATACACTTATAACATTCTATAATTTGAGGTTTGAAAATAAGCCCTATTGATAGTGCAGTCATCCATAGTGTTATTTACCGGTGACAAAATGAGATCGGTTAATTGTATCTATAACATCAAGAGCACATGAAAATGGAAATTTGCAAAACATCTTTCATTAATAAATATTTAAGTTCACTACATAATCCCATCGATTCCACGTTTAAAGAAAATATAATGAATACAATTATACTCCAAGAGTGATATATAAAGATGCCATTTGGATGATCAGAGTGTACTACTTGACAGTTATAAATTCTATCGTTACATCCATTCAAATAAAGTATAAACTTCAAACAACACAGTGAAATAAACTCCTAATATTAGCTTGCCTCATGCATGTCTCTAGAAGCTTATTCGTCTAACCTAAAAACCCTACTCCAGATCTGTCAAATGAGTACCTGGGAGTTTAAGGGAAAAATAAAAACTTCGGGTTAGACAAAAAGTCTGGTGTGAATAATAATACATCTTGAACCAAAAACAGATATCTAGTAAGACCACACCACAGAACAGAATGGGTTTTCCCCTCACTAGTATCTTATCAAAGTATGTCAATCTTAATATAAATCATGCACCTGCAATAATAATGGTTTAAAAAAACATAATGTGATCATATGCATGCAATATGGGTAAATATGACTAGTTTGTCATTAAAGAGATATGCATTCCCAAAGTTTACCCGACCCATGAAATTGACTGTCTATCTCAAATCATGATTTTCCTTGGGTCGCTATGAAACTATTAGTTTTCACAGACCAACTAATAACCTATCAGGATAACTTGGGCCAAAACATAAATGGATGTTTGTGACGCCCCACCTCTATGCTCACAATAACAAAGGTTATTATAAGGAATAACGTCTATTATTGCGAAGAATAAGGCTTGTTAGAAGCGACCATCCATAAGTTATGCCTTAAACGAGCATTGATTACATCGATAGGAGTTGTATAATTACTCCCAAAGATATAAATTCAATCCAAATCTAAAACGAAACTACATTGGCTAAAGAAAAATCCATAACAACTCATAATAACAACAACACTGATAGTATAATTACATCAGTACAGAAATATCAGATATATAGCGGAAGACATGTCTGGAATACATGCTACAACAATCGATAGTTTACATGAACCAAACGTACATATACATATACATCAACATACATAAGATGTGAGTCAATAAACCAAAAGAACTCCTCGAAGGCTAGACAAAAGATGATGTAAAATCCCAAAAGCTGAAGCTACAACTGAATAAGAGATAGCGATTACCCTGAAATAACTCGGTCTGACCCGAGTACTATTTAAAAGAAAATAATAAACGGATCAGTCTAATTTATTGTCAAAAATAAGTGTATGATAAACAACACTTAAACAAATAATTATAGTCTCGAATGAGACTATATAGCAAAAATAATCAGCATAGTTTAAATGAAGAAAACTCAATTTAAACTCCATCAAAATCAATTTTCAAATTCACTATTGAATTCAAAACAGCGGTCACAAAGTCTAGAAATCAAAATAGATAACTAGAAAATCATCAGTCGCAGAATCTAGAAATCAAAATAAGATAACTAGAAAATCATTAGTCGCAAAATCTGGAAATCAAAATAAGATAACTAGAAAATCATCATAAAAGTGGATCGATCCCAGCAGATGGCGAGTTTTAGCTACGCCGCACATGCATCTCAAATGGCCGAAGCCTACCAAGTACTATAAATTTTTGGCGCCCATCAGATGACCCGAAGGTCCGTAGAGTGACCCGAAGGTCTAGTACTGGTAATTGACCCGAAGGTCCATCAGATGACCCGAAGGTCCAGCAGAGTGGCTCGAAAGCCCAACAAAATCATCAAAATCATCAAATATTTAAATTAATGAGTCCAGAATTAATCGAAATAGTAAAAGTATGGTTCCATACTCCGCACTTTTGCCAAATCGTTTAAATCTCTTCATCGTTTCCTTGAAAGTGCAAAATTGTGTATTTTATATAAATAACATTTTACGTTCTCAAACGGACAAGTCCAGAATTAAGCGAATCGGTAAAAGTAAGGGTTCATAGTCCTCAATTTTGCTGAAGCGTTTAAATCGCTTCCTTATTCTTTTGAAAGCGTAAACTGTAAAAAAATTGGGAAACGATTTTATTTTTAAAACGATTTTTAAAACATGTGATTTAAAACAGCAACATCTGTAGCAATTTCGACAAGGAAATTGCGCTTCACAAAACACCGTAAAAACGGATATCAAATCAGCATTGCGGGATAACCGCTTGAAAATTCACTTTAAAATTGACGGTTACTGACGTTAAAATAACAGTAATTTTTGTTCATCAAAAATTTCAACAAACAACACGCTTCAAAAATATAATACCGGTATAAAAATTCGGTTTTAAAAATGATGGCAACAAATTACGTTTTAAAACGTAACACCGATTCAAAGCAAATTAAACCGTAGATTGTACGACTATATTTTCATCAAAATATTGTACGTACAAAATGTAAACGCATGTGCTCTGGAACTTGGTGTCTATGTAATACAACATTGTGTAAAAATGATGATAAAGATGATGACCTGTCCCAACTTTCTAATGTTAAACTGGCATAGAACTGAAGTTGATAAAGTTTTAAAGTGAACTGGGCATAGCTTTTGTCTTATTACACTTGTACCTAACTATGCGTTATAAACAAGGACCTGGCAACACAATATAAACGTACACACGCACTTGTTTACCTAACTATAATGAAATTGAAGATGGCCAGGCAACACGATACAAACGAGTAGCCCATACGTTGGTGTATGCATGAAGGAACCAAACCTCCAACTTGCATGCACATTACGTTTTCAGAGCTTCTGCCACTTTATATGCAGACACACGAAATGTGTCCAAAATTGTTTCATACTTTATGCAAAAATTTGATGGCCACTGCAAACTTACTTACTCACAAAAATGCATCAAGACCAAGACCATTGAACTTGATCATATCATTTGCTTCAAGCAATAATAGGTACAATATGCGTGTATGCAGTGCACAGGTATAAAAGGCTAGTTTAGGTTAAATCAAAAATATATATACACACGAAGCTTATCCGACAACAGGTCAGGGGACACAAGTGCTTCATAAAAACAAGAGAGAACAGCCGTGACCAGAATGGAGCCAAGGCCAATGAACGAAGTGCACTGAGTACATGAATATACATGACAGTGTAACTAATCAGAGGCATAAACAAGAGTAAAAGACTCAAGAGGCATTCACATGACAGTGAAACAAACCAGAGGGTTTGAAGATGTGCACGCATGCAATAGACTTCAACATGAAGTGTTAAATCGCTTACATAAATGTATGAATATGAAGAAGACCGGGCTCAGAACAAAATTTGCACGCAATAATTATATATTCGATAAATTAGCAAAGTAAGTCTTAAACTCACCAACAAAATTTTCTTCACAATTCGTTAGCAACTGAAACCACCCTGAGCTATGCCTAGATCTGCCATTAAAGCTCTGTAGAGTACTCTGAAGAGTGAAATAGAAAAATAAAAGAATTGAAGCCCTCTACTTTTCTCTTCTATGGAATATGACAATAGAGTGAAGATGTGCTGGCTAAGCTTTGAGTACACATTCATTTAATGCTACGTGCTATGGTGAATAAAAAGTACACAGCAAGGAGAAAAATGATGATAGAAAAAAACGAAAGTGGTTCATCTTGTGTTTCAAAAATGCGTGAGACAGCTAAAGGAAAATATCTCAACTGGCTTAATTTTCACGTGAAGGCCAAAGCCTTTTATTTCAACATGCTGCAGCTATTTAGACTAATGACTTTTTAACATTATTTTTTTTTCAAATTTTAATTTAAAAAATTTCTATTTAAAATATTTATTACGATGGTAATAAAATCACGGTCGTTACAGACTTCCCCCCTTATAAAAATTGTGTCCCCGCAATTTTCATACTAGAAGCAGTCAATAACGTTAATAAATCATCTCAACAAAGATTCAAAATAGAAAGATGAATAAGAATGCTCACCCCCACCCGAAGAGGAGAGAAAACCAGGATAAGAACGCTCGATGTGGTTTCCCACGTGCAATCTTTGGGGTTTGCGGACCATTGAATTTTCACAAGCGGGACTTCTTTATTCCGAAGGCGTTTAACCTCCATAGCTAGCACACGAATAGGATTTTGCACTATAGACAAGTCAGGTGAGATCTCAAGATCTTGCAACATAGGAGGATCAATAATAGAATCCGAATCACGAAGGCATCGTCAGAGCTGGGATACATGAAATACGTCATGAATTCCCGAAAACTGAATAGGTAACGATACACGATAAGCAACTGGGCCAATGCATTACGTAATAGGAAACGGTCCAATATAACGAGGAGCCAATTTCCCGGAGCTACTAAAACGCACCACACCCTTCATCGGGGAAACACGAATGAATATAAGATCGCCAACAGAAAATTCCAAAGGCTTCCTACGGTGATCGGCATAAGATTTCTGCCTATTCTGAGCCTCTTTCATTCTCTGTCTGATAATATCAATCCTCTCAGAAGAATCATGAATGTAATCGGGGCCAAAAACTAACTTTTCCCCCGATTCCAACCAACAAGATGGTGATCGAGACGGTCTTCCGTAAAGAGCTTCGAAAGGAACCATACCGATACTTGATTGAAAACTGTTGTTATAAGAAAATTCAACAAGAGATATGTGGTCTTCCCAACTACCACCAAAATCAAGAATGCGAGCTCGAAGGAGATCTTCCAAAACTTGATTCACCCTTTCAGTCTGACCGTCAGACTGTGGATGATAAGATGTACTGAGATTGAGCTTAGTGCCCAAAGCTTTCTGAAGGCTCTACCAGAAACCACTAGTAAAAAGCGGATCTCTGTCCCTAACAATAGAACTAGGCACACCATGAAGTCGAACGACTTCCTTAATAAACAGCTTAGCCAACAAAGGAGCAGTCTGATTGGACTTGATAGGAATAAAATGGGCTGATTTGGTCAATCTGTCAACAATCACCCAAATACTAGTATGGCCCGACCTCGAACGATGTAGACCATCAATGAAGTCCATGGAAATCTGATCCCATTTCCATAATGGAATCTCAAGAGGCTGCAAAAGACCACTGGGACATTGGTGTTATGCTTTAACAAGTTGACAAGTCATGCAACGACTTACATAACTTGCAATATCATGCTTCGTACCTTCCCAATAGTATAAGCGTTTCATATCAGCATACATCTTACTACTACCCGGATGGATAGTATACTTAGAACGATGACAGTCCTCAAGAATGTCATTTCTAAGATTAGAAACATTAGGCACGATCAATCTACCCTTCTTCCGAATACAACCAAGAACATCAATATCGAAATCCTTTAGATCATCACTTTTTTGGGATTCCGATTTACAACTCTGAATAAGATAAGCAATATGTGGATCTTGTTTCTGGGCATCGGCAATACGATCCAACAAACTAGGACGAGCTTCCATGCTAAATAAAAGCACGAGAGAATCAGAAACTGAAGGACGGTCTCTAATATCACAAAGAGATAAAGCTTCCAAAATATTCCACTCTGCTAGCATCATGGAAACAACAACCTGCTGCTTGCGACTAAGCGCATCAGCAACTCGATTACCCTTACCAGGGGTATACTGAATATCGAAATCATATGAAGCAAGAAATTTGAGCCAACGCTGTTGCCTCTTATTAAGCTATTTCTGAGTAAATAAATACTTCAGAGATTTGTGATCAGTAAAGAGAATAAAACGCTCGCCCAACAAATAATGTCGCCAAATCTTTAAAGCAAATACTATAGAGGCTAACTCCAAATCATGGGTAGCATAAAGAATCTCGTTAGGCTTTAGTTGTCCAGAAGCATAGGCAACTACTCTATCTATTTGCATAAGAACAGCACCGAGCCCAAAGCCACTGGCATCGGTATAAACAACAAAATCACGATTCCCTTCGGGAACAACTAAGATAGGAGCATGATTAAGGATATTTTTTAACTTCAAAAACGAATTCTCACACTTATCCGACCAAATAAAAGGAACAGCTTTTCTAGTAAGAGTGGTAAGCGGCAAAGCAATACGAGAAAGTCCTTAATAAACCGGCGGTAATAACCCGCCAATCCAAGAAAACTATGGATCTCTGTAACGGTCTCGGGCCTCTTCCAATTCTGAATAGATTCGATCTTGGAAGGATCGACAGAGATACCATCGGAAGAAACAATATGACCGAGAAACTTCACCTTACTCTCCTAGAAGTGACACTTGGAGAATTTGGCGTAAAGCTGATGCTGACGAAGAGTGCTCAAAACAATCTCCAAATGCTGAATATGATCGGCTTCAGATTTGGAATAAATAAGAATATCATCAATGAAAACCAAGACGAACTTATCGAGATATTCCCAGAATATCTGATTCATAAGATCTACAAAATACGCCGGAGCGTTCGTCAAACCGAACGGCATAACAATCCATTCGTAAGAACCATAACGAGTATGGAATGTTGTAAGAGGAATGCTATCTTCCGCAACTCGTAACTGATGAAAACCGGTAGCAAGATCGAGCTGGGAGAAAATCTTAGCGCCACTTAACTAATCGAACATGTCATCGATCCTAGGTAATGGATACCTATTTTTGATAGTGAGCTCGTTAAGCTTGCGATAATCAATGCAAAGCCTAAGAGTATCATCTGGCTTCCTAACGAAGACAACGGCGGCGCCCCAAGGAGACGAGCTAGAACGAATAACATGCTTGGCTTCCAACTCGGATAATTATTGCTTGAGTTCCTCATTTTCCTTAGCAGACATCCTCATGGGAGGACGACTGACAGGATGTGCACCAGAAATAAGATCAATACGGAACTCAATTGCCTTCTTCGGCGGCAAACAAGAAATAGGCTCGAAAACATCTGAAAAATCACAAACAACTGGAATATTAGCAATGATATCCTCCGACTCGAAGGAAGAAATGAGAGCACTAGATGCATGATCCATGTCTCGAACTATAATAGATAACTGCTCGCTAGCATCGGGATGCTTGAGATATAAAGTTCTTTCGGGACATAGAATTTGAACTTCATAACAAACGAGCCAATCCATTCCCAATATCATATCAAAACCAAGATGATCCATAACATGCAGATTCGCATGAAAGGTAAAATCACAAAGAATAATCTCAACATCAACACACAACAAACCAAGAGTAGCGGATCCACCAATAGGATTTATGATCCTCAAAGGGTCGCAAAGAGTAACAACATCCAAAGGAATAATATCAACAAGCTCCTTTGACACGAATGAATGCGATGCACCCGTATCAAAAAGAACTCTAATGGAACGGCCATAAAATAAAATAAAACCTTCCAAAACAGAAGGAGTAATACCTTTGGGCTGAGAAGAAACAGCAGAAGCTTTAGCAACATTAAGCTTCCCAGATTTAAGACCTCTAGAAGCAGTAGGGCAATCAGAAATCCAATGACCCTCTTTCTTGCAATAGCGGCAAATGCGAGGCTTAGGACAATTACGGTGAAGATGATCCAGAGAACCACAATTATAGCACGCCCTCTGAACAGAAGGTGCACTACTAGGCTGAGAACTAGAGGTGGCTTGCTTCTTCTTCTTGTTGGAAGAATTAGGCTTATGAAAAGGAAACCTCTTCTTGTTAGGGTTCTTAGAAACCTCAACATCATCACAACTATCACGTTCCTTTTCAACAGCTTCAAGACAAAGAGCCGAATCAACAAGCTCCTCAAAAGAGAGCTTAAGCTGGAGCAAAAGAACTTTCTTCAAATACTTCTTCAAACCATCAACAAAACGAAGATTCTTCTTACGTGGAGTATTAATGAACTCAACTCCGTATTTGGACAAGGCCTCGAAAGATGCAATATAATCAGAAACAGATGACTTTCCTTGTTTTAACTCAAGGAAACTACGAGCAAGATTAGCCTTTTTCGATTCAGGAACGAACTTAAGTTCGAATCATTCCTTAAACTGAATCCAAGAGAGAGAGGACTCATCAACTTTTGCAATAAAAATCTCATACCAATCAAGCGCACGCTCTTGCAACATACTAGATGCCACGAGAACGCGATGATGATCAGAAAGATCCATCCAAGAAAATATGTGCTCACAAGTGCGCAACCAAGTCTGAACCTCCATTACACTTTCCGATCCCTTGAAAGGTTGTCCTCCAAGGTGGGAATAGTCACTACACATGCGGGCGAAGGCAGACTTATGATTAGGAGCTGTGGGAGTAGCAATAAGAGGCTGAGTACTCCGAAATAGCTCCATAAACTGATCAGCTGACATATAGACTCCGTCCGGATGAGAACCACTAGACGGGCCTGCAGAAGAACGCTTCCCTCTACCTCTACCAGCCATAGGCTGAGAGAAAAGAGAACGAAAGGATTAGTTAAAAAGCACACAATTGATAAGAAATTTAACAAATGGAATACTATGGAATATAAAATTTATTCCTAGACGTACTCCACATGTTAAAGTGGAAAGAATAGATTAGAAGGGCACGAATAAAACCCTCGAATAGTTGTAACACATGTTCCATTCTACTTCTGTTCTGTGTTTATTATAATTTGTTCTGAATCTCAGCTCTGATACCAAGCTGTGATGCCCCACCTCTATGCTCACAATAACAAAGGTTATTATAAGGAATAACGTCTGTTATTGCGAAGAATAAGGCTTGTTAGAAGTGACCATCCGTAAGTTATGCCTTAGACGAGCATTGATTACATCGATAGGAGTTGTATAATTACTCCCAAAGATATAAATTCAATCCAAATCTAAAATGAAACTACAGTGGCTAAAGAAAAATCCATAACAACTCATAATAACAACACTGATAGTATAATTACATCAGTACAGAAATATCAGATATATTGCGGAAGACATGTCTGGAATACATGCTACAACAATCGATAGTTCACATGAACCAAACGTACATATACATATACATCAACATACATAAGATGTGAGTCAATAAACCAAAAGAACTCCTCGAAGGCTAGACAAAAGATGATGTAAAATCCCAAAAGCTGAAGCTGCAACTGAATAAGAGATAGTGATTACCCTGAAATAACTCGGTCTGACCAGAGTATTATTTAAAAGAAAATAATAAACGGATCAGTCTAATTTATTCTCAGAAATAAGTTTATGATAAACAACACTTAAACAAATAATTATAGTCTCGAATGAGACTATATAGCAAAAATAATCAGCATAGTTTAAATGAAGAAAACTCAATTTAAACTCCATCAAAATCAATTTTCAAATTCACTATTAAATTCAAAACAGCAGTCACAAAGTCTAGAAATCAAAATAGATAACTAGAAAATCATCAGTCGCAGAATCTAGAAATCAAAATAAGATAACTAGAAAATCATTAGTCGCAAAATCTGGAAATCAAAATAAGATAACTAGAAAATCATCATAAAAGTGGATCGATCCCAACAGATGGTAAGTTTTAGCTACGCCGCACATGCATCTTAAATGGCCGAAGCCTACCAAGTACTATAATTTTTTGGCGCCCATCAGATGACCCGAAGGTCCGTAGAGTGACCCGAAGGTCTAGTACTGGTAATTGACCCAAAGGTCCATCAGATGACCCGAAGGTCCAGCAGAGTGGCTCGAAAGCCCAACAAAATCATCAAAATTATCAAACATCAAATATTTCAATTAATGAGTCCAGAATTAACCGAAATAGTAAAAGTATGGTTCCATACTCCGCACTTTTGCCAAATCGTTTAAATCTCTTCATCGTTTCCTTGAAAGTGCAAAATTATGTATTTTATATAAATAACATTTTACGTTCTCAAACGGACAAGTCCGAAATTAAGTGAATCGGTAAAAGTAAGGGTTCATAGTCCTCAATTTTGCTGAAGCGTTTAAATCGCTTCCTTATTCTTTTGAAAGCGTAAACTGTAAAAAAATTTGGAAATGATTTTATTTTTAAAACGATTTTTAAAACATGTGATTTAAAACAACAACATCTGTAGCAATTTCGACAAGGAAATTACGCTTCACAAAACATCGTAAAAACGGATATCAAATCAGCGTTGCGGGATAACCGCTTGAAAATTCACTTTAAAATTGACGGTTACTGACGTTAAAATAACAGTAATTTTTGTTCATCAAAAATTTCAACAAACAACACGCTTCAAAAATATAATACCGGTATAAAAATTCCGTTATAAAAATGACAGCAACAAATTACGTTTTAAAACGTAACACCGATTCAAAGCAAATTAAACCGTAGATTGTACGACTATATTTTCATCAAAATATTGTACGTAAAAAATGTAAACGCAGGTGCTCTGGAACTTGGTGTCTATGTAATACAACATTGTGTAAAAATGATGATAAAGATGATGACATGTCCCAACTTTCTAATGTTAAACTGGCATAGAACTGAAGTTGATAAAGTTTTAAAGTGAACTTGGCATAGCTTTTGTCTTATTACATTTGTACCTAACGATGCGTTATAAACAAGGACCTGGCAACACAATATAAACGTACACACACACTTGTTTACCTAACTATAATGAAATTGAAGATGGCCAGACAACACGATACACACGAGTAGCCTATACGTTGGTGTATGCATGAAGGAACCAAACCTCCAACTTGCATGCACATCACGTTTTCAGAGCTTCTGCCACTTTATATGCAGACACACGAAATGTCTCCAAAATTGTTTCATACTTTATGCAAAAATTTGATGGCCACTGCAAACTTACTTACTCACAAAAATGCATCAAGACCAAGACCATTGAACTTGATCATATCATTTGCTTCAAGCAATAACAGGTACAAAATGCGTGTATGCAGTGCACAGGTATAAAAGGCTAGTTCAATTTAAATCAAAAAAACATACACACGAAGCTTATCCGACAACAGGTCAGGGGACACAAGTGCTTCATAAAAACAAGAGAGAACAGCCGTGACCAGAATGGAGCCAAGGCCAATGAACGAAGTGCACTGAGTACATGAATATACATGACAGTGTAACTAACCAGAGGCATAAACAAGAGTAAAAGACTCAAGAGGCATTCACATGACAATGAAACAAACCAGAGGGTTTGAAGATGTGCACGCATGCAATAGACTTTAACATGAAGTGTTAAATCGCTTACATAAATGTATGAATATGAAGAAGACCAGGCTCAGAACAAAATTTGCACGCAACAATTATATATTCGATAAATTAGCAAAGTGAGTCTTAAACTCACCAACAAAATTTTCTTCACAATTCGTTAGCAACTGAAACCACCCTGAGCTATGCCTAGATCTGCCATTAAAGCTCTATAGAGTACTCTAAAGAGTGAAATAGAAAAATAAAAGAATTGAAGCCCTCTACTTTTCTCTTCTATGGAATATGACAAAGAGTGAAGATGTGCTGGCTAAGCTTTGAGTACACATTCATTTAATGCTACGTGCTATGGTGAAGAAAAAGTACACGGCAAGGAGAAAAATGATGATAGAAAAAAACGAAAGTGGTTCATCTTGTGTTTCAAAAATGCGTGAGACAGCTAAAGGAAAATATCTCAAATGGCTTAATTTTCACATGAAGGCCAAAGCCTTTTATTTCAACATGCTGCAGCTATTTAGACTATTGACTTTTTAACATTATTATTTTTTTCAAATTTTAATTTAAAAAATTTCTAATTAAAATATTTATTACGGCGGTAATAAAATCACGGTCGTTACAATGTTCCAAAATCTCTAAATACGGTTAGAAGAAAATCTAATTAAATAATACAGTGAGCATATAGATCAATGAGTTCCTTTCTGTGCATACACATCTTTTAGTTTCACTACTGACAAAGCCTTATGCACTGGAATCACGAACCTTTACCAACCGGGGCTACCGGCTAAAGCATATGGCGCGACCCTAATTCAGTCCCACCTAAAATCTTATCCGGTATTAAATTCATGAGTCATATCTTCTTGATTAGTTCAAGGCATCCTAACGCAATTTATCTATCTGACCTCCTGGAAGCAATTCTACTCACTCAGGAGTTTTGGCTGACCATACTCACTACTGGAACAACCTAACTAGTACTTCTGTTCCTAAACCCTAAGATGTAATTTTGGGTAATGAAAATGTGAGTATGACAAATGATAAAATATGTAAATTTAACTGATCAAATGATAATAAGAACATATAACATCATTCATCAAAATATGTTCAATCAATAGTCATGTTCATAACAAAATTACTTAACTTTAAGTAATGTTTTCCTTTGGCAAAATTCATATAAAATTAGGCCAAAACACTATTTCATTTCTTTGAAAACTTTTATCTTTAGAATTGATAAACCACTTGAAATCATTCTTAAAACAAGGAAAACACGTCCCAATACTTAGCCAAAATCTTATGCCAAACCACTATCATTTTACATAGCATTTAAAACACTTGCTATCAAAATAGAGATATCGAACATCAAGAAAACATGGGCTATCGAGCCTCTACAACATAGCTTTTAAGTTTGTAAAATATGTGGCTATATAGCTACTAAAATATAGATATCGAATATCTTGAAAACATGAGCTATCGAGCCTCTAAAACATGACGATCAAGTTTGTAAAACATACGGCTATCGAGCTGCTAAAACATAGTTATCGAGTAGCTTCATAGAAGCTATTGAGTCACTATAAGACAAGAGGTGTTGAGTTCTTAAAAACATGAGGTGCCAAGCCTCTAAAAACTTAAGGATGTCAAGTCCTTAAAATATGAGGTTTCGAGCCTTCAAAAACTTAAGGATGTCGAGCTTTAAGAAAAAGAAGTTGTCGAGTCTCTAAACCATGGGGCTATTGAGCCTCTACAAAACATTAGTTATCGAACTTTTACAGAACGTAGGTTATGGAACCTTTACAAAACCTTGGGTATTGAACTTTTACAAAACATTGGGTATCGAACCTTTACAATACAAGATGTCGAGTCTCTATGAAAGCAGATACATCGCATAGATATCGAGTATCCATCACATGTAGCAGATCTTATAATTAACAAGCTTCTATGAACATAAAGGTATCGAGACTCTAAGTTATAATGTCGATGGCATTTTTGTAAATAACCAAAAACCTGATTTGTTTCCTTTTTAAGTTAAAACTTTCCACTAACTCTTGCCTCCTGTCAAATTTCCATTGGATAGTAAAACACTTTTCATTTTCTTTACTGAAAATTCTAGTGGGACATGTACTACCTTCTCAGATAACTTTGCAAAACCCTTATATTTAATGTTACTAACTTATAATGATTATAAACATTTCTAAAATAACAAATTCTTAGAAAATCATAACAATTAGGAAAAAATCCTCAAACATCACTAAAAATTTGAATTTCCTTCTTCTTCCATATACAAAAATTTTAGGACTAAAATATTAATTTTATTATATTTAATAATTAAAAACCCAAAAATACACACATTTTTCCTCTTAGGAAATTCATAAAATATTCATATGAAATTGGAAAATTATGAAATTAAAAACTAAATTCAAAATAATGTGTTGCACAACATATTCGAATTTCAAATCAATAAAAATCAAAAACTTAGGTTTTTCCTTTAAAACTCATCAGAACAATTCCATAAAATTCCAACAAACCATCCATCAATCTAATAGTGGTATTATTAATCCAAACATGATATATTATCATAACCAATTTGGAAATTAGTCATAAATCCAAAACAAAACATAAACAAATGAGAAGATTAACTATTATCCACCTTAGATTAGATAAGAGAGATTGAGATTTGATGTAGATTAATTTCCCCAAGCTTTCCCCTTTGAATTCCTTAGATTTCCTCTTCTTTTCCTCTCTAGGTAATGACCTACCTCCTTTAGGTTTTGTTTTGATTTTTAGAAACGAAATGAGAGTAAATGAGAGAGGAAGGGTTTAGGGAATGAATTAAAGAATTATTCCCTTTTTACCCCCTCTCATTAGTCCTTTCTATTCTATGTTTAAAACAATCTTATTAACTGATTAATTAAGGCCTAACCCAAATTAGTTAACAAATCTCATTTTCCTTGTCACCTCATATTATTCTATTTAATTTATTTAATTAAATTCCCTGAATAATGCTAAAAAAATTTGGGGTGTTACAACAGTTTGAGCCAAGACCGAACCCCGATAATAATCTTTGGGCCATTAAACCTCCTACCCCTAGTCTCTTATAATCATGACAAAGTGAAGAAAGCCCCATTTGAGGCCTGACCTGTATGACTTTTTCTACGTCATTCATCCTCGGTTCCTTGATAAGAGCAACATTCCTCGGTGCCCAAGTCCCGCCATTAATGACAGCACTACCCCTACTACCTCTACCTTTAGCAGCCTAAGAACTTATAGTTCTTACTACCTAATCATAACAAAACAACTTTAGGAAACTAAAGGATAGAGCTATTTCAAAGAAAGGGTTACTAAGAAAGAGACATTCCTAAGGAACAATTTAAAAGTCTAGTTTTGAAAATACAAATACGCTCTTATATGTATAATTACACTCGACTCATTCTAGGGTGCCACTTATCCTATCTCTAATGAGTCATACCCAACCAAAGCCAAGGTTCTCGCTTAACCTTCGGATCAGATACCAAATGTAACGACCAAAATTTTCGACCCTCGAATGTTGACAGTAACTACCTCCACGGTATTCGCGTGTTGCGCAACCAAGTGCCAAAATGAAAGATAGTTGGGGTAAAATAAAAGAAAACGAATATAACAAGAAGGAAAAAAGACAATCTTAGAATCTGATTGTGGAACGATAACATATAATATCAAATGACAATACAAAGTGTAACTCCAATTGCAGAAATTTCAGATTCACAAAACCTAAGTATTATCATCAGCCTGGACAGTTATAACTGTCTGTCCTCATAATGTTGATTTATACATTCATAATACAGTGCAATAGAAATTGATAGATAGATAATGGAAGCCTCCGGCTCGTCTTCTAAACTCTGAAGCGTCTAAAGTAAAACCTGCTTTACTCAGCCTACTCGAAAGAGTACATGAGGAATTTAGGGAAAACAAAAACCATGTGTCAGACATAAGTTTGGTATGAGAAAACCCAAGATACATGTAACATGCAATAGTAACTGTTGAGATCATATGGATTACCGTAACGGTTTCCCCTCAAAAGGAACCAACCATTCATTAAGTTAATATAGTGATATAATAGATAAGGTCTATGGTCTAGAATATAAATCTGAAGATAGTTGTGAAGATTACATTGATCGCACCATAAAAATATTAGAAGTACATCTAAAACCACTAAGGTACATTCGCATATGGATTTTTCTATGGAGACGCCTCTAGTAAACTGAAGTGGATCTCCATTACAAGGATCGGAAATAACCTTACGAGCATCATATATCTCTGGATAGGATATACCATAAGCTAACCATAACTAGCCCAATGATGAACTGCGTGGTACCAAGTATCAACAGTTCCCGATGCCCAACAATCAAAATCATCTCTAGATTTGAAGTTGTTATACCCTCATAGGTTGGCTAAACCTGAGATTGTGCATCCTACTCTATCTTTAACTATTTCTGATGTCGAGGTTACATGCAGCTTCTCTCACACATGAGTTTTCATCACTCGAACTGATCTCGAATATCCATATAGATTCCTGCATAAGTCCTCCAACGAATGCCAACGTTGACTTTGTTTGTACCAAAAATGGGCACAACACTCTTCGGAAGTTTTTGAAGAGATTAAAGTGAAGAAGATAAATTGAAAATGAAGATTATCTAACAAAAACTCCAATAAACAGAATAGTAAATACGCAGACAAGCAATTTAGAGTGGTTCGGCGTGCTGCCTACGTCCACTATGAAGTTTTGATGACTTTATTGATTCTCTTTCAATGATTACAAGTGATTACAGTAAACAACAACGAATTACAGTTTGAAATTCGAATTCAACAGTAAGAATAAGATGCAAATCTTGATCCGGCAGAGTCTGGGCGCTTCATAATCAAAAGATCCCTTTTCTGTGGGCTCTAGATTGCTATTTATAGGCGTAGGAGGCTGAGATTTCGTTCAAACTTCGGGAGACTCGGTCTGGCACGTGAGGGAGCCCACGCGACCGTTTCTAGAAAGTTTTGCCTCGATCTGCGATCGATACGAATCCATTTCGTATCGATCAAGATGATGTCCAATCAAGCTGAAATTTTGCAGAGACATTCCTTAGTGTGTATGCAAGCTCTGGTGAAAATTTCATTGCCTTTGGATTAGTGGATTTCGAGATATGATCGATACGAGTTGAGATTTCTCGGATGGCTGCTTGGTTCGACTCCATAGCTTCGAATTGATCCCCTCGTATCGATAGTTGCACGTGTTTCTGAGATGATGTGGCGCGTGCACTTCACCTCGATCCGGTCTTTACTCCGTGTTGACCGTATCGACTCCATAAATCTCGCCTTGTTCGCATCGAGGGATGACACGTCACCCAGGTTTGTTGACTTGATGAATTCGAATAAGACCTTATTCATGGATTCGAACAGCAGTCATCGATGGACACGAACTACTGATGGTCGATGGTTTCGAACAGACCTTTCCTTGATGGATACGAAACACGTAACTTCTCAATGGATACGAAGTCAATGGATGCGAACTGGAGCCTTTTGATAGATACAAAGTAAAGCTTCTATGGTGGATGCGAAGCAAACACTAGCCAATCGTTACGAGGCATAACACCTGTTGATGGATACGAAGTCCATCGATATGAATTTGATGGATTCGAACACTGCCAACCTGATCGACAAAAACTGTGCACCCTTGGTGGATATGAAATCAACCATAGTGATGGATACGAAGGCTGGGTCGCTTCCTCTAGATTGAATCGATCATAACTTGAGCATATGAACCCGTATTGACTCGAAACTTGGAACGTTGGCTCTCTTTGGCTGTGCTCGTCACGTCACATCAATAGTAGCTCGATCCGGACTCGGACAAAATTCATCGATATCCATGACGAGCAATACTTGATTTTCAATCAGTCCGTTGGTATCCTGGCCTTTCCAAAAGGCGGGATAACATTTGCCCCACAAAGTACGTCTTGTGGAAACATGATGTGCTTTGACAAGCTGCGATTTTTCTCTGAACAATTATCGTATTTCTCGTAGAAAGTTGTACTCTGTATTGCTGTAATTAACTGATGTGTGATAATGATTAGCTGACTCTTGTTAACATCGCACATTCACGAGTCGTTGCTAGTTTAGCCTGTTATTGAATTTCGTACTGATTCTCTCCTAAACCGATTTGAAATTCGAGTTGAAACAACGCTTGATGGTTGTTTTTGACTATCCTCTTGTATCGATCCTCTCCTCAATTGATGTAAAAATTTGAAAAATAGTTTTTCATATTGATGCGAGTCGAATTGATGGATACGAAATGTTCATTCGCATCGATGGTCACAAAATGTGGTGGACCCTGATTCGCATCGATGATCTCTGATGGATACAAAATGATCGTTCGTATCGATGGGTTTGCACTGTTGTGAGTCGATGGTTATAAAATAGACACTTCGAATCGATGGAGTTTATCGCCTTCAGGTGTCTTCGCTGTGCGCTTCGCACCAATAGTTCACTGTCCAGTTCGTATCGATGGAAACTCCTGGTCAGGTGGATTCGAACAAGGCCTTCGACTTGACCCGTGGATCGACTGGTAGTGGCCGGTCGCATGGACTGGGAGGCGAAACGACCCGGTTTCACCCAAGCCTCCATATAAATACTCTGGACTTGGCCATTTTCTCACTTTTTACTTTTTATTGCCGCCTCCTACTTTTCGCTTCGATTTAGGAAAGAAGAAAAACTGCAACCTATTTTCGAATCGACCAGATTTGTCCTTCCAATCCTTCAAATTTCACCTTCAATTTAGGTAATTAACCATGAATCCAAACAACGAAGTTACCTCAGATCCACTTCATCTTCATCGATCATCGATTCTGGCAATTGGTAAAACCAGATCTGGGCCAAAGCTTGGTTGTAAATGACCACAGCGATGCTCCGGTGGATTGAAGAAGAATGAGTGGGAAAAACAAAAAATGGATCATTCTAGGGGCTCATGTTCGAATCGATAAAGGCAGTGGCATTTCTCCCTGGATCTCGCACCGATAAATCGGATATGTCAGTGGAGATGGTGCGGTTCGTATCGATGGCTATGGAGATGAATCCTATCGATACGAAGTGATTGATATGAAAAATAAGTTAATGATCGCTCTGAAGTCCTTAGCTTTAGATCGATACGAATTCTACCTTTACGATCGATACGAAAAGTATCGACTCGAGTGTTATCGATGTTAAGCTAAGACCTTCTCGATCGGTACGAACCAGGCTACCAACGATCGATACGAAGTCATCCTATTTCGATCGATATGAACTCGGTCCTTGACAATCGATTCGAAACATGATGTTTGGTATCGGTTCGAACTCTTCCCTGATGGATTCGAAAGAGCCTTTCGGGATCGATTCGAACGTGTACCCTGATGGATTCGAACGAGCCTTTCGGGATCGATTCGAACGTGTACCCTGATGGATTCGAATGTTTGACATTCTTCAGCATAATTCTGACGAGCTTCACTTTTGCATATCTGGACTTGATAGTTAAACTTCATACTTGACTACCTTTCGAAGCTCGTCGATGGAACCATAACAACTTTAATCGCTCGCATATTTTCTATAACTTAGCAAAATTTACTCGAGTAATGCACTGCACCGCACATCACACACTTTGCACGCGGGGAACACGCGGGTTCTTTAACATCTAATGATGATTTCTCCTAAGTTAGTCAGCTATGGAAGGTTCAAGCTCGCAGCCACAAGAAATTCAAAGTGTAATTCCTCCCAGACTTGAAATACCAGACATCGAGGCTGAAGTCATCGGCCCAGCCCCGGGCGAATTACCTGACGCATCTTTCATCAATAGTCCACCGGACTCTGTTCCGTCCAATATTTCTAAATATATGCTAGGGAGAATATGCTTAAGGCACGGTCTATCGATGGACGATGTATTATTGTCGGGACCAAATGACAGACCGCATAATCCCCCGGAGGGATATACTGCATTCAATCGCCATGCGTGCGCAGCCGGGACACTTCCTCCGTTCAATGAATATATAAGGGAAGTGTTGGCTTATCTAGGGATCGCTCCATCTCAGCTACACCCGAATGGATATGCTTCGCTCAATAGCTTGTTCATTGCATTTATAGAGTACCTCTATCGACCTCCTCGCATGACCAATATAAGATATTTGTTCAACTTCAAAAGTCGAACTGACAATCCATCTTTCACATTCCTGGAGTCTGTAAGAAATTGCCAAGTGGTCATAGGGTCTTGGACTAGACTGAGCTACTTCAAGACGGAGTGGTTCTACGTTCGATGTCCTCCAGGATTTGCCAGGCGATGGTTATTCAAACGTGAGTGTTATCAATTTGCCAAGTAGTTGATAAGGCAATTATGAACGAAATCGAACTCACATTTCTTTTTCTTTTTTAGCAATAATCCAGCGACCCGAAGGTGGTTATTATAAAGAGATAGTCCAGGTTCTCCACGAAATTCCAAGTGAAGAGAGGAATATCGAACTACTGTTGATGGACCGAAATCTTAGAATTCTCGGGTTGATCGGGCGGAGACAAAGTATAATGCTTGATGGCACATTAAGGACTGTCTCAAGAGAAACAGTCAAACGGAAGAAGCCCAGAGTCGTTATTATCGAGGAGGCTGATTCCGAAAGAACTCACACCGATGAAGAACCATTGGTCGGGCCTGCTGATGTGGCCCCGGACTCTGAAGAAAAGAGAAAAGGCAAGGCAGTTGCTTTTAAACAATCTAAATCTGAGAGGCGGAAGTCTGTGGTCACAAACCAACCCCTTTCTGGAGTTAGAATCTCGGAGGCGCCCCCCTGCAGGCGGAAAATCCCTTCGAAGGGCTCGCTGACCTCTCAAATCCGGACCTTGCGTCCACACAGCATGATGTCGAATTGGATGAACCGCAACATACTCTTGATGTTAGCGAGTCTCTTTCTACCAGTGTGGTCGACACTTCTGGTTGGTCTGGGGGGTTACACATCCATACACTCTTCACGGCACTACACAATCTTTGACCGCAAATCGCATACCATAAATGGTTACCAATCTCCCTTATTTTACTTTGCAGGTACGATGTCTGGTCGAGGCTCAATGCTTGGTAGTTTGCGCAACAAGCGCTGATCTTCATCACACTATGAGCCATGCAGGAGAGAGGGAGATAGAGATTATGAAACAGGGTATTCCAGTCAGGAACGGTCTGACAGAGACAGAGGATATGTACGTCGGTCTCGATCTCGCTCTCCTCCTCCTCCTAGGATCTCTGTACCACCCCCAGTTCTTGTTGCACGTCCTCCTGAGACTTCACGGCACAAGCCGCCCTCTCAAGTTCCTAGATTCGACCCCCCACGTGGAACCGAAATTTCCATCTCCTTGGCTACTACATCAGTCGTGATTGATCCGACCGGGGAAGGAGCAGCCAAACTCGCACAATGAGGAAGGAATTCCCCGACATTTGCTTTGACGGTTACGTCTTTCCCCCTCACCTGAAGAGAATTCCACCAACGGCCGAAAACACCATTCATGATTATGTTGCAAACATATTCTTTCAGCATAAGGAGTGGGCGAGGGCCGCGAGAAAAGCATCAAAGGTGGCATTTGATCGAGCCGCCACTATTGAAAAGCTGGAAAAAGAGTTGGGTCAGAAGGACCGAATTATTCAAGTGCTCAACGCCGAGGCTGAGTCTTCCCGTAAATCTGAAACAGAAGCTCTCAAAAAGGCTGATGATGCAAACTCGGCCATGAATAGAATGAAACAAGAGCACTACACTTCGATGGAAGACATGGGTCATAGGAACACCACCATCACTGCTGAGAGAGACGTAGCCCTCAAAGAGCTCAATGAGCTTAAATCTAAGTTCTCCGAACTTGCGAGGGAGAAGGATGTGGCCAACGTCTCCGCGCAAGAAGCCTGTGACCAGGCGGTGGTGCTTCAGAAGGAGAGGGATGCGGCTATTGAAAAATTCCGTGAGGTCGAAGCCGGGGTTGATGAGAAGGTCCGACTGGCGGAAGGCAGGGTCGAGGCTGAGGTAGAGGAGCTTCTTGTCACTTACAATGCCCACGTGTTAAGGCATAGAGATCTGACTTGGCTCGATGATTACCCAACACATCTTTATAATGCCTGGAATCTGCTGGTTGAGGAGGGGAAATCGGGCCATTCTGATGAAGCCTTTGACGAATTTGAGCTTGAGAACCATATACTTAACGATGACAAAAAGAAGGTTCTTCACGACTCCATGATTTCTCATGCAAAGGAGAGGCTTGGTACTCAGCCCCGGGAAATCGGAGAAGGCTCTGGCGTTGAGCATCATATTACGAGTTCCGAGATTGTTATGTCGATTCAGTTTGAGCCGACTTCGATGATCGACTCTCAGCCTATACCAGCTTATGACCCGGATCAGCCACATCTATCTCCTATAAGGAAGCACCCTTCTGAAGTCGTTCAGCTGACCTTGAGCCAAACTGAGGAAGGTATTCTGCACTAATCTCTTGTACATTTGGACTGAAGAACTTGTATAGAAGTGTATACTAACAAATGCTTCTTTTCTCTGATCATTGACCGAAGTTGTACCGATAATGCTTCCTGCAATCCAGGAGTCATGCCAAGTGCAGGAGGCCATTAACTCTGAGGCGACCTCTATTGTGACGGTTGCGCCTGCCGAAATAACGCAGGGGAGCAGAATCTCTTTTGACGAACAGATGGTGAACGAGCTTCTTAGTCGACAAAGTAACCCCTTTGCGGACTTTCCATTCGTCCTGGGTGGATTTTCATCTACTTCTGATAATTCGACACAGACCACCATGGCACACAGTGAAGCCCGAGCCCTTCGAGAAGCAAACATGTTGGCTGAGATAGATGCCGAGATGGAGGCAGCGGCACATGGTGGCAGCTCAGAGGGCGGAGCTGTGGCGCATGGCCCTACACCACTTAAGATGATATCTCCTAGGGGCACGCTTGTCGATACCAGTGCGCCAGTCCCGCTTCCGGCTATAGATCCCGTTCCTCCGACTCCTCTTGCGGGAAGCATTGCTTTAGACTCCAGTTCGGAGGAGGATGACGAGATCATGCCCCCGTCCGAGGATAGCCTACCCAAAGAAAAGGGCTCAAAACGGAAGATCATTAGTGGCTCCAGTGGCTCCTCGTCGAAGAAGAAGCTAAGGAGAAAGAAAGAGTAGATAGACTTTTTAGGCACATGTTTCCTTTTGCAGTTAGGAATTTTGTGATCTTTTTTCATTCATAGGTCGTGTATAGATGCGGGTTTGGCCCCCGCTAGTAGGAATTTTTTGGAAAGGCTGGTATATGAGCCATCGCTCTTGATTAGTTGAAATAAAGTTTTGTCTTCTTGTTTCAACTTTCATTCCTTTTATGCTTAAATGTCGCAGTGTTTGAACCTCGGTTCTGTGTACTTGCATTATTTTAACTTGTTTCGGGTAGTGATTAACACTTGCATCTGCCCACAGTTCCGGGGTTAAGTTGTAAAGATCAGCTTGCGATCGCAATAAGTGAGGATCGAGCGGTCGAACTACACTTGTTTCTTTATAAATCGTTAAATCCATACTCTGGGGGTTTGCACTTGCATTCTTGCAGTCAGTCGCAGCTATCAAAAGCTTTTAAGTATTAGTCCACACTCTGGGGACTCAGGGTTGACGTTAATACTCTAACCCATAATCTGGGAAATTGGAGTTATCGTTCACATTCCGACTCACACTCCGGGAGTTCGAAAGGCGTATCAGGATCATGGATGGTTAGATCATATCCATCCTGAGTTCACAAGTGAGATCGTTAGATGGACGGGTCCATCCCTCTCGAGCTTGGTTAAGTTACGGTCGAAGTCGTTAGGTGAACGGATTCACTTTCTTCGATACTGTATTTTAAAGTTTATACTCCACCTCGCACTCTGGGAGCATGGAGTTGGCCGACAAACGGTCAGTCACGTTTATTTGGGCACTTAGATTACGTTCGCACTCTAGGAACGGTGGATTAATCAGGATCGTGGATGGTTGATTTGCATCCACCCTGAGTCGACAAGCGAGGTCGTTAGATAGACAGATCCTCCTCCTCGAGCTTGTTTAAGGTACAACCAAAGTCATTAGGTGGATAGGTCCACCCTCTTCGGAACTGCATTTAGTCGTTATACGGTCGAGGTCTTTAGGTGGATAGGTCCGCCTTCCTCAAAACCGCATTCATTTTATGTCTATATTCCAGCTCACACTCTGGGAGTTTGGAATTAGTTATAGGATTGTCGTGTATCAATCCTATTTAACATTGGTGTGATGACTTGCCCCCGAGCTCGGGTTTCACTTAGCGAGTGGCCGGTCGTATCACAGCCACTCTCTATTTGAATAAACTCCACTGCATGATGGAATTTAGCTCTCCGTGCATCGTGATGTCGTACATTGTATTCACTGAATCACAGCTCTGGCTCGAAGAGATGGAATTTTATTGCTGAAGTAAGAAAATGCGGCAAAGTCAGTTGCCTTATTACAGAATTCAAATTTAAAAATGCGGAAACAAACTGTAAGTAGAATGAAACAAATAAAGCCTGTCAGGTGTAATAGCGACGAAGACTCTCGCTGTTCCAGGCCCTTGGCAAAGCAAGACCGTCAACGGTCGATAACTTGAATGTGCCATCTTCAAGTCTTTGTGTAATCACGTATGGTCCTTCCCAATTTGGTTTCATGTGTGAAGGGACCGGATAGATTCTCTTGAGGACGAGATTGCCGAGTTCAAAGGTTCGAGGTTGAACTTTGGCATTGTATAATCGGGCGACTCGACTTCGATGTGCGGCTGCTCCCAAATCAGCCTCTTCCCACTTCTCATCCAGTAGATCCAAAGATTCAGCAAGCAATATAGCGTTTGTTTTCAGATCATAGTAAGTCACGTGAGGGGAAAACACTTCCATCTCGACTGGAATAACGGCTTCTGAGCCATAAGATAGGGAAAACGGGGTGTGCCCGGTCGTAGTCTTGTGGGTCGTTCGATAAGCCCACAAGGCCATAGGAAGTTCATCAACCCATTTGCCCCCGGCCTTTTCCAGTCGTTTCTTTAGAATGGATTTTATGACTTTATTGACAGCTTCAACCTGACCATTTTCCTGAGGATGTGCAACTGCCGAGAATTTTTTATGGATATGAAACCGTTGACAGAAATTCTTGAATTCCGCACTACTGAATTGGGCTCCGTTATCGGTGATGACAGTATGCGGGAGTCCAAATCGACAGATAATGTTGCGAACTACGAAATTAATTACTTTCTTCGTCGTAATGGTTGCGAGGGGTTCAGCTTCAGCCCACTTAGTGAAGCAATCAACCGCAACGATGGCATATCTTGCCCCACCTTTGGCCAGAGGTAGCGTGCCGATGATATCGATGCCCCACACCGCAAATGGCCAGGGACTGACCATTTGGGTTATCTCGGTAGGTGGGGCTCTTGGAATTCGGGCGTGTTTCTGGAACCTATCGCATTTTCTGGCATAGTTCACTGCGTCTCGGTTCACAGTCGGCTAGTAGTATCCGTATCGGAGTATCTTCTTAGCGAGAGCTTGCCACCGATGTGATCGCCACATTCTCCTTCGTGTACATCATGTAACACTCATTTGATTTCATCGTGTGCGATACATCGGAGGAGAGGAACAGAATACCCTCTTCTATACATGACTCCGTTTAGAATGACGAACCATGAAGCTTTTCGTAGAATTTGTCTTTTTTCATTTCTATGCTCAGGCAACGTCCCATTCTCGATGTAATTTCGGTACGGAGTCATCCACGATTCTCTACTGGGAGCGGTTTCAAACACAAAATTCATTTCTACTTGATCAATGCTTGGGGAGGATAAAGTTTCGACGGGGACAAGTCCCATCTGCTGTGCTTCACCTGTACTTGCCAGCTTTGCTAATGAGTCGGCCTTCTGATTATGCTCTCGGGGTATATGGTAAATAGCATAGTAATCGAATTGACTTAGCGTTTCTTGAACTCGGGCTAGATAGGCAGCTAGTCGTCGATCCGTGGCCTGATATTCGCCCCGAACTTGATAAACAACCAACTGGGAATCGCAATAGATTTCCACAGCAACAATCTTCAGATCACAAGCAAGTTTTAACCCGGCGAGCAAAGCTTCGTATTCGGCTTCATTGTTGGTTGCGCGAAATTCGAACCTCAGAGCGTAGCATATGGATCGGCCTTCGGGAGTTCAAGTACTATTCCGGCACCGGAACACTGATCGTTTGATGCACCATCAGTGTGCAGCTTCCAAATGCATTTAGGAGGTATAGAGGTTTCAGGTAGATCCTCTGGAACAGTGAATTTTGGCTATAAAATCTGCTAGGACTTGTCCTTGAATGGCTCTTCGCGGAGCATAAGTGATATCAAATTGGCTTAGTTCAATGTTCCACTTGAGTAGCCTACCAGACGTCTCAGGCCGCGTGAGGACCTGTCGTAACGGCTGATCGTTGTACACAGTAAGGGGATGAGCTTGGAAATAAGGGCGAAGCTTTCTTGAGGCAATGACTAGGCAATAAGCCAGTTTCTCTAGTCTTGGGTAATTTCTTTCCGCTTCTGTTAACCGTTTACTAACATAGTAAACCGGTTTCTGCACTCAGTCTTCTTCCCGAACTAAAACAGCACCGATCGCATGCTCTGATACTGCTAGATAAAGGTACAATTGCTCGTGGCCAACTAGTTTTGACAAGATCGGTGGTGTGGAAAGATGTTGAACCAGCGATCGGAATGCATCTTCACACTCTATGGTCCATTCAAAGTTTCGCTTTCCTTTCCAGATTAGATCAAAGAAAGGAATGCATTTATCAGTGGACTTTGAAATGAACCTGCTCAATGCTGCTACTTTGCCATTGAGACTCTGGACTTGTTTTATGGTTCTTGGAGTTTGTAGGTTCCTTATTGCCCAGATCTTTTCAGGATTTGCTTCTATCCCTCGAGCGTTAACGATGAACCCGAGGAACTTTCTAGAGGCGACACCGAAGTGACACTTTAATGGATTAAGCTTCATCCCATATTCTCGAAGGATGCAGAACATCGAATCTAAATCTCTGACATGATTTGTGGAGAATCGAGATTTCACTAGCATGTCATCCACATAAACCTCCATGGTCTTCCCGATCTGGTCGGCGAACATCCGGTTGACCAAGCATTGGTATGTTGCTCCGGCGTTTTTTAGACCAAAGGGCATGACTCTGTAGCAGTAGAGTCCCAGATCGGTTATGAAACTGGTATGTTCTTGATCAGGCAAATGCATAGGTATTTGATTGTAGCCAGAATAAACATCCATGAAAGATAATAATTCATGCCCAGTTGTTGAATCCACGAGCTGGTCAATTCGAGGAAGCGGAAAACTATCCTTTGGACAAGCCTTGTTTAAGTCAGAGCAGTCACTGCAAGTTCTCCATTTCCCATTCGCTTTTCAAACCAGTACGGGATTGGACACCCATTCTGGATACAAAGCATCTCGGATGAACCCATTCGATCGTAACTTATCAACCTCCTCCTTAAGGGCGGTAGATCTCTCTGGATCCATACCGCGCCTTTTTTGTTTGACCGGGACATACCGCTGATCAATATTTAGGGAGTGACTTGTGATGTCCGACGAGATCCCGCACATATTAGAATGTGTCCAGGCGAAAACGTCGAGATTCACCCGGAGAAATTCAACCAATTCCTGTTGTGTCTGTTGGCCCAGTTGAGACCCAACTTTTAGCATCCTCGAATCATCATCCTCACTGATTGGAACATCCATAGTCAGTTCGGCCGGGGAAGCTTGATTCTCTTTAGACTCGTCTTTATCTTCATTGTCTCTAGGGTCAAGGTCTTTCTAGAATTGGTTGTGGTGCCCGGGCCGGGGCCCAGGCATTAATTGTCAATTGTCGGCAAGACGGACGCAGAGAGATTCCTCTATGCCCTTTCCTTTCTCTTTTCGCTGTACTCCGCGTAGTTCAGCAACATAGCAGGCCCTCCCCGCTGCCTGATCTCCTTGAATGACTCCGACCCCGTGATCGGTGGGGAACTTCAGAGTCAAGCACCATGAGGCAATGGCTGCCCTGAACTCGGCAAGGGATGGTCGGCCCAAAAATGCATTATAAGGTGAATCAATATCCAAAACGACAAACTGCAACATCCGGACTCTCCGGCGTTCTCCAACCCCCAACTCCACTGGTAGTTCCGTCACTCCAGTGGGTATTGTAGCACTTCCGTTGAAGCCGTGGACTCGAGATTGGCAGGGTTTTAAGTCCTTTGCTTCCATTTTCATTAAATCATAAGCCCTTTTAAGTAAGATATTTACGGAGCTCCCACTGTCAACCAGGATCCTCTTCATCCAAGCAGGACCTACCTGAGCAGATATGACCAGTGGGTCGATTGTGGGGGCTTCGACCTTATCAGTGTCTCGGTTTCTAAATACGATATCATCAGACATTATCTTTTGTTGTTTGGCCAGAGCCCCATCTTCACAATTACTGCAGCACTCGAAGTCCGCATGCCTGATAGAGCTAGCATACGACTCCATTTCCCTCCAGCTTCTGTCTGCTGGGTGGGGACCACCACTTATTGTGTTTATAACTAGCCTTCCTCCCGTACGAGCGGGTTCTTCCTGTCTTTCTTGATTTTGCACACGATCTTGATTAGAAGGGCCCGCACCACCAGACTGCGGCGCCCGCACAAACTGATCTAACTTTCTCTCTCTGATCAACTTCTCGATGAGGCCCTGCAAATGTCGACACTCATTGGTATTGTGGTCGTAACTCTCATGGAACCTACAAAACTTCCCTGTTTGAACCTGCCTCTCCGACGAGGGCTTCGGAGCAGGCTTCTTATATTGCACAGTGTTGCAAGTTTGTAGGTACACGTTTTCCAATGACGTATTCAACGGCGTGTAATTATCAAACATTGGAGCCCTACGTCGTGGGCCTCGGTTCTGATCTCTTTTCTTATCCTGGCCATTGTTGCCTCTTGGCTGGGTTTGTTTGTTCTGTATATTCAACTTAACTTTTTCGGAACTCTCACTGGACTGCTTAACTGCTACGTTACTTTGTAGTCCCCCATTACTAGGCCTCACATCGTCCTACTTCCTAGACTGTTTCGCGTCCTCTTGCCGTAAGAATTGAGCGGCTTTGGAGTAGAAACGGTCCAACGATGCGGGTGGTTTCCCAGCTAAGCAATTTCCAAACTCAGAATCAGGATCGATCCCTTTGGTTAACGCCATCAAGATCGAGTTATCGTTGGGATTACTAATCTCCACACATGCTGCGTGGAATCTCTCAAAGTAACGCCTGAGTGTCTCTCCATGAGCTTGGGTGACACTAGATAGGGTGTTAACGTCTTTAGGTCTAGCAACATGCTTACGAAACTGTTCGACAAACCTTTTAGCCAGCTGATTGAACGAAGAGATAGATCTAGGTGGCAACCTTGTAAACCACATTGTTGCGATTCCCCCCAGAGATATGGGGAAACTTCGGCACTTCACTGCATCATCAGCTCTTGCAGCGCTCATTGACCACTCATATTTTAAAATATGTTGATTGGGGTCGCTACTTCCTTCGTACATTGGGAGAGCCGGCATTCTGAATCGCCGAGGGGGGTCAGCGTATAATATCTCGTTTGTGAAAGGGGTATGACTACGGGAGATTCCCCAATCGTCATTGGTAAGCCCCTGACTTTCGCGAATCATCTGACGTATCATGGTTGAAATATCCGGCATCGGCATATTCTGTGCATGCTGAGCTAAGGTGTGGTCGGGTTCCACAGTGCGAGTTTGGATCGGACGCTGTCGACGGTCCACGTCTCGCCTCCTTGGCTCGGCATCTTCCGCGACGTATGGCTCAAGAGTACGCCCACATTGCTGATTGTTCGAATTTGACAGATTTCGGGCATCAGCCCTTGTCTCTACGGCGGTTGTAGTGCGATTGTCCGTGGTATACAGTGGAACAACACCTCCTCGTGATGAGGGCCCGGTCTGGAAGCTGGTTGATGGCCTAACCCTCAATTGTCCTACGGTCAAGGCAGGTTGATATCCGGTAGCTTGTGTGTGACTCTCGTCTAATCGGGGATGGGTAGACCTGTGGTGATAGTCAGATGAGGCGGAACTTTCAGTAGACGAGTGGGAAACATCATCCCTCCTGGGCCTCCTACGCCTTCGACGGTTTAATTGGTTGGTCAATTCAGCATTAGCGCGCAACTGTTCAGTCAATTGTTGCCGACTTTGAGTCAGTTCTTGGAGAAACACTTGGAACTCTTGTCTGGTGACTGGTCCTGACGGATCTGAGTGAGCAGTGTTGTCTTGATTGGATGGTGGCTACTGCACAGGATTCTGTCTATCCCGACCTTCTTGATCGGCAGCTGTAGAGGCAGTTCTTGTGCTAACCATCTTGAGTGGTGGAGTCCTTTCCTAGACTTTATGCAAATCTGAATAGGATGGAAGGATTCCGGATTAGAGGTCTGGATCTTCCTCTTGGATTTATGCAATCCGGTGTCGATGGTAGATCCAAGGAGCAGGAGAAAAAACTGGTTTTTTCTCAGTGAAAGCACCAAAGTGTTTGTACCAAAATTGGGCACAACACTCTTCGAAAGTTTTTGAAGAGATTAAAGTGAAGAAGATAAATTGAAAATGAAGATTATCTAACAAAAACTCCAATAAACAGAATAGTAAATACGCAGACAAGCAATTTAGAGTGGTTCGGCGTGCTGCCTACGTCCACTATGAAGTTTTGATGACTTTATTGATTCTCTTTCAATGATTACAAGTGATTACAGTGAACAACAACGAATTACAGTTTGGAATTCGAATTCAACAGTAAGAATAAGATGCAAATCTTGATCCGGCAGAGTCTGGGCGCTTCAGAATCAAAAGATCCCTTTTCTGTAGGCTTTGGGGTGCTATTTATAGGCATAGGAGGCTGAGATTTCGTTCAAACTTCGGGAGACTCGGTCTGGCACGTGAGGGAGCCCACGCGACCGTTTCCAGAAATTTCGCCTCGATCTGCGATCGATACGAATCCATTTCGTATCGATCAAGATGATGTCCAATCAAGCTGAAATTTTGCAGAGACATTCCTTAGTGTGTATGCAAGCTCTGGTGAAAATTTCATTGCATTTGGATTAGTGGATTTCGAGATATGATCGATACGAGTTGAGATTTCTCGGATGGCTGCTTGGTTCGACTCCATAGCTTCGAATCGATCCCCTCGTATCGATAGTTGCACGTGTTTCTGAGATGATGTAGCGCGCGCACTTCGCCTCGATCCGGTCTTTACTCCGTGTTGACCGTATCGACTCCATAAATCTCGCCTTGTTCGCATCGAGGGATGACACGTCACCCAAATTTGTTGACTTGATGGATTCGAATAAGACCTTATTCATGGATTCGAACAGCAGTCATCGATGGACACGAACTACTGATGGTCGATGGTTTCGAACAGACCTTTCCTTGATGGATACGAAACACGTAACTTCTTAATGGATATGAAGTCAATGGATGCGAATTGGAGCCTTTTGATATTTACGAAGTAAGGCTTCTATGGTGGATGCGAAGCAAACACTGGCTAATCGTTATGAGGCATAACACCTGTTGATGGATACGAAGTCCATCGATACGAATTCGATGGATTCGAACACTGCCAACCTGATCGACACAAACTGCGCACCCTTGGTGGATACGAAATCAACCATAGTGATGGATACGAAGGCTGGGTCGCTTCCTCTAGATTGAATCGATCATAACTTGAGCATATAAACCCGGATTGACTCGAAACTTGGAACGTTGGCTCTCTTTGGCTGTGCTCGTCACGTCATATCAATTGTAGCTCGATTCGGACTCAGACAAAATTCATCGATATCCATGACGAGCAATACTTGTTTTTTTAATCAGTCCGTTGGTATCCTGGCCTTGCCAAAAGGCAGGATAATAGACTTCTCTCTTGGACTTAACCTTAGAGTAGGCAGTTCAATCTAAATCATTTCACTTTAAATCGCTTCCAAAAAATAAAACTTGTATAATTGTTTTGAAGTGGAATTCGATAAATAAAACACTTACTAATCCTAGTCTCTTAAAGACTAATTCAATGAACTTTTGGTAAACTCAATTCCGGTTCTTTTAGAAGTAAGCAAACAATATATAAAGAGGAGTCCTCGGGCGATTTCGTATGTATAAGTACTTAAAGTTAGAGACGTTTCATACCAATGTTCCTCCCCAGGGAATCTCAGAACATATGAAGCCATGAAGCTTTTAGATACTTCCTAAGTTATTAATTGTTCAAGTTTGATAGTAGATTAATCGACTATCCAGTTAAACCAATTGCTTATAGAAGTCAAGGTTTGTATACTTAACACGTTTCTGACATTCCAACTTTTACTATCACTCCATCAAGAGTGAAGCTAGGTAAGTTAGAGCACTGGTTGCATATCAAAGCCACACTTCATTCTCGACTCTCACATATAGATAAGTCTACTTCGTCTACTTTTAGTGTTAAATATAGTATTAATGTCTTTCCATAAACGAGTAAGTAATCAACATGATTAACATGTTTCCGAAATTTCCAACTTAACTATTCCTCTACCAAGATTGAAGATGCTAGGTTATAGCACTAGTGCTTCTAAACCCTACTCGAACAACAATCTTTACTCTCACGAATAGTAAGCTTACTTCAATAGCTTTTAGTGTTAAGCATAGTTAATTACTTTTCAAAATAGTAATTAAATAATTAACCATTTAGCCATGAAGCAATACCTACCCCATTTGAAATCATTTGTTTATACTTTTAAAACCCATTTTAGAAATGATATACACATGTATACTAATTTATTTATAAAACTAGATATTTGATAAAATAATTTAAAAGATAATATTACATAAGATATTTATACTTCACTAAAATAATCAACTAATTTTCTCAGAACTATATATACTTAAAAATTCTTTTAAAATACTTATAATAGGTTTTAAAACATTTACTCAAAATATTACTTGAAAAACAAGTTTTTTATTTACTTAAAACTTGGAAAAACCATGTTTTCCTTGTACTTAAAATAAACCCTTTTACTTTAAAATTTTATAACTAATTCTTAAAATTCATAAAAATCTCAAACCACTTTTAAAATACTCTAAATAAGAGTTACCAAGCACTTGTAAAAAGAATGAAACAAATTACTTAAGTTAAATATATTTTCGAACCTCTAAAATTCAAAATAAAGGTTAAAACGGGGTAGTTTTGCACAAGTGAAAATTGATCACTTTTCAATATGCTACTCGAATTTCCAACATCCAAACTTTTTATGGCAGTAAGCATATATATAAAATATCACAAATATGATGAGAAATCCCTAAGGATCTCTCTAAAGAGTCCCATAGAAATTTTCGAACACAAGGCAATTTCTAAGTGCATCAATAGGAACTATCATTATAAGAGCACTTTTAGATCCAAGTCCAATCTAAACCAAAGTCCAACTACAACCTATATGTTTTATTTCAAGGCTATGGTACAATTCATGCGAGTCCATTCAAGTCCATATATATGGATAACATATGTCATTTTCTTTCAAAACAAGAATCGAAAGAATATTACAATCATATATCAATATCACAACATATATCAATATTCATTAAATCACAAAGAAATAATCAATCAATAGTAAATATACACAATATATTTCTGTTCAATGGTGAGCTAAATCACCCTTAAGCAAGTAAATAAGCAAGTCCAAGCAACCAAGTCCAACCTCTACCTTGCAAACACCTTGCTTCCTTCCTCTTCCTTAGCTTTGCATACTTATTAGCCCAAATACCCCCTCCTTCTTGTTCACCGCCTCTTCACATGGGTGGAGATGTGCTTTGGTTTGTCAAGATCTAAGTATGTAGGAAGTTTTGTGATGTTGTCCTGAGGCTCTTGTCCAAGTTTGAGTTGATTTGGATGTGTTCTGAAATTAATCTTCTTAGGAAATTTATATAGAGAAAGGAGATAAGAGAGTTGATTTTATTTTGTAAATTTTGCAAAAGTGAATCAAAGAGGTATGACCACTCTTATATAAGTTTCATGTGGGTGTTGCCTACCCTTTCCTTCACCCTCCATCATGCCATGGAAGGCTAACCTTTCCACATGCCAATCACTTCTCTTTTACACCTCTTGCCTTAAGCAAATGACTAAACTACCCTTACACACAAATATCTCTTATCCATTAGAAGCTTCTAGAATGTTATAATTAATCCATAAACAAAAATATGTTAATTAGTTCCTAATGTCTTTATAAGTTCAGTAGGTTAATACAAAAGAGTTGGAACAATTATATCTAACAAGTTATTTATCGATAAACCGATTATCGGTCACATTATCGAAGAAAATATTTTTGTAAACAAATTTCCAAAACATGTTTCTTTTCATTATTCATTAATTTAAATATGTTTAACAAGGTTACAAAATCACATTTCTAATATTTAACTATATTTCAAAATGTTACGATATTCGAAGACGGAGTGTTCGAAGTTACGGGTCACTACGTTTACAATAAACCTAAATTAAATAAAAAGAAAAGTGAGATCTAGTCTAAAATCTTAGCAAAGAAGATAAGAGAAGCAAGGATAATTCACAATTCAAATTTATGGAAGAAAGTTTAAAGATTTCAATTGGATATTTCTTCAAACATCATTCCAATGTGAGTGAAATTATCTATGACATGATTATGATGGAGGTAATTAGTTAAGTTCTAGTTATAAATCTATTTATAATTAACGATGTGATTTTTGTTCAAAAATATAATATTTATTGAAGGCTTATTGATTTGAAAAACCCTAGGTAATGATTTTAACAACATAATAGTTGTAAACTTAGGGGGAGGGTAAGCTGGATACGAATTAACCCCTAAAACTCTATAAATCTAGTTTATTATAAAAGATTTGAATTAAATTGAATAAACAGATATGAATCTATATATATAACTATGAAATCATATGGATCTAACCACTGTGATAGGTTTGGATCAATTTAATAAGTAAAAAAAAATATGTATATATCCTTTAAAAATTCCACTAGATTCAATTATATCATCTTTGAATAAAATGGAATATAAGATGAATAGTCAAATAACTACGTACAATCAATGAGATAAGCTATGTATAAAGTTTGGAGATGAATAAAGATAAAATTGGATATAAATACTTAGTGAGAGATGAAATTTACCACTATACTTAAACCTAAAATAAAAATTAAAAAATAAAAAAGAGAACAACAACAAATATAATAGTTGAACAATGCTTAGGTTGAAACTAGACCTAGTGTAAGCAAAGTATAACAGTTCTGGAAAATTTGTTTCCACTTTCTCAACTTTCGAGAGTTCACGTAGCTACATGGAGCTATGCAATAAGCGAGATTTGTTTTACGCTTGGTGACTTATCTAGCTTCACAGTTCATGGCATGGATAATGGGACCCTCAATGAGGCATACAATTGTATAGCTAATAAATGCTCTAGATATTACTATAGCACACTTGGTTACATGTTTTAACGTGCTAGACTATGGGGAAGGGTGACAAAGACGTTGACAATAGTAAGGTTATCTCACCGGGCAAGGTGGTTGAACCTACAAGGGAGTCATATTGTTAAACTTCTTTAGATTTAGGTTGAATGATATAGAGCGTAAGACACATTTACCACTGAGAAGGTCACCCAAATGCTTTGGCAGGAAGTAAATCGCCATGGTTGTATACTCTACGCATGCTTAAGTATTGCTATGTATGATCAATATGTGTGTGTATGTGCGCGGGCGATTTAAGCGATTTACCATTGACAATGTTAACAAAAAGTATATAGTTAGACGGTTTATTATTAAGACTATATGCTAGGGATATTCCTAGGTGTAACGCCCTACTATTTTTAACGTCAAAAATCAATTGCAAACACCGCAAAATAGGTGACAACTAATTTCTAACATAAAAAATAGTGGATCGTTTATATTATAATTTAAACTTTTCAAAACTATGAAAAAAACAGACCTCGCAATGGTATCAAACACAAATATAAATATAGATTAACTTAATAATACAATTATCTTACAACATCATTGCAATAATTTATATTTCAATACATCAATTATCAGTAACTAACTAACAATAGAACAATGGTATAAAAGAATATACCAATTAACAATCCACGACATAGCCTGCATCCACTTTCCATTTCTCTTCTGCTTTTACCTTCAACTTCACAACCCTTTTAGGGATCAACCCATGTAATTCTATTCCCTGCTCTTTCCCTGCATCCAAATGGTCGTTAGAACATAACAATCATAGCATGAATGCAACCATGGCAACCAATGCAATCACAATAACTAACACAATCAATACAACTACCGCAATCTACACAATCAATGCAACCAGGAAATAATACTCCTACTAAACCTCTAATCAATCGTCATAAATGTGGGTTAACAACAATAATAGCACACTTATCCATTAAATACTACAATCATTTGACAACACACAATGTCAGCCCCAAACATCAAACAGGCCAATCATAGCACACATACGCACAAACTCGCATATACTAATTTACCAACCATTAGTAATACACCATCATTGTAAGTATAGACCAACCAAATGTGTACTAAATCACTATATTAGTAACACAAACATTAATAATAAAACATAGTTAGCTATACACATAGTAATAATGGAAAAATATCGCATGCGCACCTAAATATGATCTCATTATCATAAATCAACATATGTGATAAATAAAATCAATTATAAATCAGATATTACATCCATTCAAAACATTTTATCTCTGACCTTATTTTTTCTTAAGTGTATAATCGTTTTATTATTGCTTATTATAAAAGCATAATTTATTTACCTTAAAAACAATAATAATTTTCCTAAATTGATAATATACTTCAAAATATTTTATTGTAATCTCATTACTTCAAATCTCCCCGAACCTCATATTTTATCTCAAAAACGGTAGTTTTCACAAAACCCATATTACTATTATTTATAAAATCTCACTTTATTGAAAAACAGTAATATACATTTCAAATCTAGTTTGAAATATATTTTCTGTTATTATTTATGAATTCCCTAAAAATCCATAAATAATAACCTTATTAAATTATCCCATTAAATTTATTTTAATTCATTCAAACACTATTATTTACCAATATTTCATACCAACTATAAGCAATCACGTTTATTATTTATTTATGTAATTCCCTCCTTATTACACAATTTTACCCACCTAATTTCAATTAATTATTTTTCAATTCAAATCAACAACTGATTATAATTAAACACCCAAAATATGACAATCAACAATAATTATCCAATTAAGACATAGTTCAACAAAAAATTTATAATAACCAAACAGTCATCAATAGGATACAACATATATGAACAAATATTATTTCTTATCAGTAGTTACGTATTTTTAATTTAAAAATTCAATTAATACAATAAATAAATTATACCAACGTGCTTTTTCTAACGGTCTTCAAACCTAGCAAAACTAATGCCAAAACATTGAGAATTTTGCCATGAGTCCAATAGAAGAAACCGTACGTGAATCGATGTCTGTATGCACAATATATTACGATTAAAAGATATAGGATTTTATTCATAATTTGATAAGTAAAATAAAATAAAATATGTATACTATACCTTATACATATCTCCTCCTTACCTTGCATACCATGTGAAACCCATAAAGTTGCTACTTTGACCATGCTCCAATCGCTGCCTCAATCAGAATTGGCATCGCCTACCATCTCTATTCGCTAGAGCTCGCCGCCCACTACCACCTGGCACCACCACCGACTCCTCAACATACCCTAATCAACCGCCCCTTCCAAGGTTTCCAAATCCTAATTTGCCGATTAACATTGATTTCGACCATGATACGGCGTGCCACCGCCAATATTGAACTCCCTACGTCGATCTCTTCAAAGCCATGCTTTCAATTTCGCTCATCGTCTCCAAAATCAAAAACCCCTAAGTTAACAAACCCTAGCTCATCATCGGCATTTTTAACTATGATTTGCCATTAATCTAAGCATTTTTATGAAAACGAACACCACACATAAACTCCATTCTTCGAGAGCTTCGCAACGATATATAATTTGATAGGGTTTCGTCAATTTAGCTTTTAATCAATTTTAATTATTTTGCTAATCATCATTACTAGGTAATTACGAAATTTTGTGATTAGAGAAGAAAACTGAGAATAGAGGTGATGGCTTGGGTTTTGTAGCCTTATTTATATAGTTTCTAGGTTGGGTTATAGGCTGTGTATCTAGTTTGGTCTGAAACAACTACGTATGCTGTTCAAACACTATAACGGCTCTATTTCGCAAACTATAACCCAAAACCCATCAAAATTATATATCAAACCGATCATCTTAGAAAGAACTTTGCAAAAGTTATAAACACGACACCTATTCATCTTTAATTAAAAATTATTTTTAATTAATTTAATATTTTGCATTGTTAACTTTGTGGGTCGTTACATTCTTCCCTCTTAAAAGAATTGTGCCCTCGCAATTTCCCATATACAATGATAAAGTCTCATCATAGGTTTAATTATGAAATATTGGAAATTATATTAATCATAATCAACCATCTTTAATTGTTGTTGAAGAACCTTTTCATCCTCCAACTCCTCGATTGAGTGAGAAGTAATTAGTCTGTTAATTACTTCGTGAATTTGAATTAACAAAATTAAGTAATCTTAATTTTGCCATGAAGTGATGATTATGTTGCTAAATGCTCACACAATCAAGTAGTCCTGCCTTAACTGTTTGTTAAAATGTCGAACTTAATTAGTACAGGCAAGATGAAATCTAATACTGGAAACTAACAAGAAAAATAGTAAAAGCAGAATATTGTAAAGGACACGGGAAATTTACATGGTTTGGATTTTAAGGAATCCTACATACATCGAAAAAGTTTTCTTTCTTTTTCATTGATTTGATGTAGAATTTCATGGCTGAAGGTATAGTTAAACCTTAACGGTTTAGAAAAGAGAGAAATGTCAAAGAAAATGTCCCTTTCATGCTACATCACCTTCTCTATTTATAGTTTTATGACGTATGCAGATTGTCAAAATATTTTTCTCGCCTCCATGTGTCAACCTTTGGATTCTGCCAAATGTCATATATCTATGCTATCTATTAGATGTGCTTGAATTGCTGACGTGTCTTTGGCAGGAACTTTGAATGAAGGTGGGAATTCCTTAGAATTAGAGTGGGAACAGCTAAGATTATAGTGGGAGAATTCAAATTTGATTTAACCTTGCATGTAGGTCCCTTGAGGGACATTAGGTGTTAATTCATTGGCCTTGAAATTTTACCATTGCATATGTGCTTACAATTCCTACGTGATATTGCGGTGCTGATATGCACTTGTTTGTTTGACATTGCATTAGGCTGAAATGAAGCTGTACGGCCCTGTCCTGATTTAAGAGTTGACCTGTTGTATGCTTGCATTGCATTTGAGGCTAGCTATGATCTAAGCTGATTGTGATTTGGGTTGCCTTCTTCGCAAGTATGCCCGAATTACTGATAAGAGGGGGAGTTTTATGCCTTTGTCACTTACCTATGGGGACGTTGTAGCATATACTGAGTGGCCATATGCGCGAGCCTTTGGGCCCCTGTTGACCCGGTGCAGTACTGCCTAGGTTACCCTTGGTATATGTTGGTGCCGACCTATTCTTTTAGGCATTGACAAAGTGTGTGCTTTGGGGATGCGGTCATCTCATCATTAGCATGTATCACTTCTTGTGCTTCGGCTCAGTATTCATGTTCTGCCTTTGATTTAAACTTCGTCGTTGTGGCTTGCCTTGTTTCCTAATGTGTGCAACATTTGTCTCTTGATGCTATACCCTTGGTTGTAAGGATCGGGTTGGGTTAGGTGTTATGACTTTAAATTGGTTTACTCACATTCTGCCTCTTTTTCCTTTACTACAGTTCACGGTAAGAGCGGATGTAACACTTGCCTCCCATGTCTGCTGTGGCTGTAGGTCATGCTAGACTTGTTGTCTTAAGCACCCAGTCTGCATATCTTGTCATTTCTGTCCAATTTTCCTTTCTTTTCGGCAACCTAGGATATGGGCCTACTATGATCTGATCTTTATTTAGATATTTACGCATTACGTTTAATTTAGCACCACCATTCTCCTTTATGAGACCATTTTCACTCGCATGTTGTGTTGTTAGTACTACCATTAAGTGACGGCGGTGGGCTGTGTGTTTGGTACGACTTGCCCTTTTTATCTGAGGGCATAATGTCATACGTATACTTGGAATGACCTACCTTCCGTTTGGAGGCGTAATGTCCTTATCCGCATGCTCGATATGACCTGCCCCTTTTATTTGGAGGCTTAACGTCACTTGTGTGCTTATCCGCATCTCTATTTTGTGTCACCATTCTCACCCCTGAGATTGCCATTGTCGCTCGTAAATTGTGCTGCAGTTGAATGATGGCGGTGGGCTACGAGGAATTTGTTCGTGCGCTTGGCACAGCCCCCCCCCCCCACTGTTTGGGGAGGACTAAAAGAAAATTTGACTGAGAAGTTAGGTCGTGCACATACAACCCATTTCGCATCCGAATGGTTTTTTTACTGGTTCTGACTGCCTAATATCAATACATCCAGTGTGCTACATTGAATTAGCTAACATAGAGGTATTTATACTGGGGCAAGGCAGCCCAATATCCCCACGTCCAGCATATTAATTTGACTAAAAAGTCAGATTGCGTTAATGTAAGTCCAAGTGCGTGGGTCTAGTTTCACCATTCTAGGTGTTGAGAGTGTCATCTTTGTCTACTAACCTCGTATATTTCTAAATCAGTGCCTATTTGTAGTGAACCGTGGATGTGCATTTAGTTTTTCGAAAAGATAGTACAGAGATTTTTATACTGGTTCGGGCTGTATAATATCCCTACGTCCAGTTTATAGTAATGCTACTTCTTTTTAACTCTAATGTACGTCACATAAGTAATGTAAATTAGACAAAGTAAGGTCTAAGATGCTCTGAGTTCCAAGTTCTTGGAACTAGGTTGCCATCAGGTCTAGATAATCAGTATGTCCCATTTGCTAGAACCTCTGCTATGACTAACGGTCCTTTCCATTTTGGTCCTAGTGCTTCCTCTGCCGGATCCTTCGTATTGGCCATTGATCTCCGCAATACCAAGTCTCCTTTGCAAAAGTTTCTTTCCTTGAGTCTTGTATTATAAGTCTTCGCCACCTTTTGTCGATATATGGCCGCAATAGCTGCCACAACATCCTACCTCTCTTGGATGAGCTCCGGGGCAGCTTCTTTTAATTTCTTATTCTTTTCTATGGTATATGATGTTCTGCTATGTGACGGGACTTTTACTTTGACGAGTAACATGGACTCATATTCGTAGGTCAACAAGAAAGGAGTATAGCCTATAGGAGATCCGGTTGAAGTTCGGTAGGCCAATAATACTAAAGAGAGTTCTTCTGCCCACTTTTCTTTAGCTATCTAGAACCATTTCTTAAGCAGTTTTTTAATGGTTTTATTAGCAGCTTCTACTTGTCTGTTAGCCTGAAAGTGAGCGACTGAGAAGTAACTTTTTACTATGCCATTCTTCTTGCAAAGCTCTATGAATTCCTTATTTTCAAATTGGGTGCCATTGTCAAAAATAATTTTGTAAGGTATCTCATATCTGGTAATTATGTTCCTTACTACAAAAGTGACTATTTTCTTTGCAATAATCGTGGCTAGAGGTACCACCTCTACCCATTTGGTAAAGTAATCTTTGGTCACTACGGCGTATTTGGCTCCTCCTTTCAATATTGGGATCGGTCCTATCAGATGTATTCCCCATATATCGAATGGTCAAGGGTTTGCTAGTGGGATAACTTCATAGCGAATTGTTTGCATCTATCGCACTTCCTCATGAATTCCTTTGCATCTTGGAGTGTGACAGGCTAATAGTAGCCATGTCTTAGCACCTTTTTTGCTAATTTATTACCCCCAAAGTGATCTCCGCATTGACCTTCTTGTACTTCCCTCATGACCCATACCCCATCTTCCTTGGAAATGCACCTAAGATCAGGGGTAGAATACCCTCTCTTGTATAATATTCCATCAAAGAAGGAGTAGTACGGGGCTTGGTATCTTATCTTTTGAGTCTCATTTCTATTCAAGGGTAAAATCCCATTCAGAAGGAATTGCTTGATAGAATTCATCTAGTTGTCTTCCTCAACCCGTTGAGGTGTGAATTCGATAGCGAGTTGCTTTTGGCTCTTTGTCGTCTCCAGATTTTGTGTGTCTTAAACGACAGCCTATTGGGCTTGGGTTGGGACCAGTATTTGATTTGGTTCTGTTATACTTGGTTCGGCTTGATGCCCAATTGGTACTGCCTTCATTTCATTGGCCACTTTGGTGCTGGCTAGTGTTGCTAAAGAGTCGACGGAGTAGTTGCTCTCATGAGAGATTTTCTCTATTTCAGATTGTTCGAACTATTTATTTCTTAGATAGCTTCGCATATTTGGCTAAGGTCGGTTCCTTCGCTTGGTAATTGTCCTGCACTTGATTCACAATTAACTAAGAAACACTATGAACTTTATTCTGCGTTACCTTCATTACCTGGGCCATTCATGTGCCTGGGAGGAGGGTCTCTTATTCTGCCACATTGTTGGTCGCTTTGAAATCAATTTGTACCACTCCATGTAGCTTTTGCCCATTCGGGGCAATTAATATATATCCAATTCCTTTCCCCTGACCATTTGATGCTACATCTACGAATAAGTTCCGGAACTAAGGGATGCCTGTCTTTTCCTCGGAATGGGGTTCGGTCTGTAAGGTACATTCTGCAATAAAATCTACTTGTACTTGACCTTTGATTGCCTTCGTAGGGCAGTAAGTAATGTTGTATTGGCTAAGCTCCATTGCTCACATTAGTAAGTGACATGATGTCTCTAGCTTTTGTAGTATTTATCTAAGAGATTTATCTATAAGGACTTTAATGGGATGCACCTAGAAGTAGGGCCGCAGCTTTCTTGTAGTAAGAAGCGGGTTGAATGTAAGTTTTTCAACAAGTGAATAGTTTAGCTCCACTCTTGATAGCCGCTTGCTTTGAAATAGATGAGCCTTTGTATCCATTTATCCTCTCATACAACTGCAGCACCGATAGCTTGATTAGTTACAGCTAAGTAAATGTATAAGTTCTCACCTACTACCGGTTTTGATAACATAAGAGTATTGGCCAAATGGTCTTTTAGGGTCTGGAATGTAGTCTCGCACTCCTCGGTCAATTTGAAGTTTCGCCCCTTCCGTACTTGGTCAAAGAACGGGATGCACTTGTCCGTGGCTTTGGATATGAATCTGCTTAGGGCTGCTACTCTACAATTTAAACTCATCAGACCCTTTGGCTTCTTTGGAATCCCCGTTACTTATATGGCACCAACCTTTTTATGGTTTGCTTCGATGACACATGTGCACTATATACCCTAGGAATTTGCCCGACTAGATAACGAAGGTGCATTTTAGGAAATATAGCTTTATATGGTATTGCCTTAGGACTGTGAAGGTCTGCTCCAGGTATTTGACATGGTTTTATGTTGCCTTTGACTTGACTAGCATGTCATTTACATACACCTTTACATTCTTTCCGATCTGTTCGCAAATATTGTGTTGACTAACTCTGGTAGGTTGCCCCCGCGTTCTTCGATCCAAATGGCATAACCTAATATCAGTACAACCCTTTGTCTGTCACAAAACTAGTGTGTTCCTGATCTTATTCAAACATATATATATATCTGATTATATCCTGAATATGCATCCATGAATGAGAGTAATTTGTACCCACTAGTTGCATCTACTAACTGGTCAATCCTTAGCAAGGGAAAGATGTCCTTCGAGCAGGCCTTGCTGAGATCAGTGAAATTTATGCATGGTCTTCATTTCCCATTAGGCTTCCTTACCAGTACTGGGTTGACAATCCACTTTGAATAATATACTTCCCTGATGAACCCATTCTCCTTTAACTTCTTAACCTCTTTATGTAGAGCATTGTATCTTTCCTAATCTAGAGTCTTGTGCTTTTGCCTGACTGGGTGCGCATCTGGATTGATGTTCAATGCATGGTAAATGATGGTTGGGTCTATTCCTACCATATCTAAATGAGCCCAGGCAAATGCATCTACTGTCCTTTTTTAGAAAGTCTATGAGTCATCTCATGCCTTTACACTAAGGTTCTTCCCTATCTTAAGCACCTCTGTGGGGTTCTCTGGATCTATTTGTATGTCTTCGATATCATCTATTCGCCTTAGTTCCTTCTTTGTCGCCCCTAACCTTGAATTCATCTCACTTTCCGGCCCCTCTTTCGATGTTTCATAAAAGATGCCTGTTTGTGGGTTTACTTGCCTGGTATATTTGTAAGAGAAATACTGTGCATAGACTGAGTTATATTCATCAGTGCCAATCATGTGCATATATATTCCTTTATTCTTTTCTCTTAGGTTTTAGGGGCAAAGGATTACTTGCCTGGTATCAGTTAGTGTATCCGACACGGCCACAGTTTTATGTTTTGATTTAACTTCATTCTTATCATTACGAATATCATAAAAGACAGCAAAATAATTTGGAACAATTTTAATCTAGAGTTACATTGTATAGTTTCCTAGCGAAAAATTGTTCCCTTCTTACTAATCCTATTCTAGTTGGAGTACTAAACTTCATGGGTAGGTCCTTTTGGGAGATGATTGCCCCTAGGTCGACTAGGGAAGGTCTTTCCAAGAAAGCATTGTAGGGTGAAGGTTGGTCGATGATTAAGAAACTTGCATAAAATGACTTATGTAACGAAGCACTTCCAGCTATAACAAGAAGATGTGCTGAGCCTACTGGAATGGTAGTAGTGTTGTTGAAACCAAAGATTAGTTCAGGGCTGGGTTTCAAAATTTCTGAAGGTAATTTTATTTAATCATAAGAAGACTTGAAAATGGTGTTGACTGAGTTTCCTAAATCGATAATGACTTTCTTCTTAATATAATTTGACACTTGCACTATAATGATAAGCAGGTCTTAATGTAGGAATACCACTCTTACCGCATCAGCAGTCGTAAAGGTTATCTCTGGAGTAGGCTTCTGTTTGATGTGGAAGATTTCCCTCTATGTTTTAGCCTCCTGCACGTATCTCTCATGTGCCTTCTTGCTTACACTAACGAGGTGTGGTCCTCCATGAATTGAAGCTATCAGGTTTGAAGGATTGCTGGCTTGGTGTTTATTAGGAGTTGGAGTTAGGTTTCCAGTATTGTCTTCCCCATTTTCCCTCTGGAAGCTTCCCAAATAACCTTTCTTATTTAGTCTCTCTATCTCTTTCTTGTTCTTCTAAACAAAACACTTTTTTCAAATAAAAATGTTCCTTTTATTCTTTACTCGAAAAGGCATGTTCATATTTCTTTAAACAACTCTCACAAAAATATTTCAAATATTTTCTCCATTAAAATAACTTCTCAAAAGTATTTTCAATATTCCACTATCTTTTTACTAAAATAGCCTGTTCAGCAAAACACCCTCCAAACAAATTTTCATCAAGTCAAATATTTAACTACACCTTTTTAAAACTTCAACAAATCTCTTTAAGTCCAAAACATAAATTTTTTACTTCTTAATAAAATACCTTTCAAATTCAAAAATGTGTACTTTTAATATAACTTCTCAAGTTAAAATTCCATACAAATAGGCTCACTTTTTAAGGTTAAGTTTTAATATCAAATGTGTGTCACTTGGGTTAAAACCAGCCATTAACCCCTCTTAAAAGTGCTCATCCTACCCTACTTTTATACTATTTATTTTCTACTCAAAGGTCACTTATAAATAACTAACATCATAAGGTGAGGTAATAGTAGTTACACACATAATCCATACAAACAGAATATGAAACCATCAATAAGAACGCTCTCTCATTCTATATATTAACCTTACCAAAAGTGTAATAAACCTACTCTAAGTGGTCAAGTATTTCCAAGGCTTAAGGAGTCGCTAAACCTAAGCTCTCATACCAAGTGTAATGCTCGAACATTTTTAACGTTAGAAAGCAATTACAAATGCCACAAAATACGCTACAACTAATTTCCAATATTAAAAAAGTGGATCATTTATATTATAGTTTAAAATTTCCAAAACTACAAATATAAAAGAAAACCTCAATATGGAATCAAATATCAATATAAATATACATTAACCTATAACAACGTCATCACAATAATTTATATCTCAATACATCAATTATCATTAACTCATTAACAATAAAATAATGGTATACAAAAAATATACCAATTAGCTATCCAAGACATAGCCTGCATCCACTTTCCATTCCGTTTTCTGCTCCTACCTTCAACTTCACACCCCTTTTAAAGGATCAAGCCCCCGTAGTTCTATTTCCTGTTCTTCTCCTACATCCAAATAGTTGTTAGAACATAACAATCATAACAACCATGCAACCATTGTGGCCAATGCAATCACTACAACCAACATAATTAATGCAACTACTGTAACCCATATAATTAATGCAAGTAGGAAACACTATTTTTACTAAACCATTCTAATTTATTGTCAAAATAATGGGGTAACAACAATAATAATGCACTTAGCCATTAAATATTACAACAATTTAACAACATACAATGTCAACCCCAAACATCAAATGGGCCAATCACAACACAAACATACACTCTCTCTCACATATACCAATTTATCAACCATTAGTAATATACAATCAATGTAAGTATAAATCAACTAAATGTGTACTAAACCACTATATTAGTAACAAAAACACCAACAGTAAAAGCATAGTTAACTACACACAGGTAGTAATAATGAAAAATATCGCACACTCAACCAAATACGATCTCATCGTCATAAATCAACATATGTGACATTTAAAATTAACTATTAATTGCATATCCATTCAAAACAATATATCCACAACATCGTTTTCTCTTAAGTGTAGAATCATTTAATTATTTTATTATTATAAAACAACTTTTATTTACCTCAAAACAATAATAATTCTCTCAAATTGCAAATATACCTCAAGATATTTTATCACAATCTCATTACTTCAAATCTCTCTAAACATCATATTTTATCTCAAAAATAATAGTTTTAACAAAAACCATATTACTATTATTTATAAATCTCACTTTACTAAATAATCATAATAAGAATTTCAAATTTAGTTTGAAATATATTTCCATTTATATTTATGAATCTCCCCAAAAATCCATAACTAATAACCTTGTTAAATTTATCCCACTAATTTTATTCTATTTCATTCAAACACTGTTATTTACAAACATTTCACACCAACTGTAAACAATCACGTTTATTATATATTTATCTTATTCTCCCCTTACTACACAATTTTACCCACCTAATTTCAATTAATTATTTTTTAATTAAAATCAATAATTAATTATATTTAAATAACCAAAATATGACAATCAACAACAATTATCCAATTAGGACATAATTCATCTAAAATATTATAATAACCGAACAGTTATCCATAGAATACAACATATATGGAAAAATATTATTTTTCATCAATGGTTACGTATTTTAGAATTTAAAAAGTGAATATTAGGCTTAGGTCCTTAAAATCAAACTTAATACACGAAAACTCCTCCTCAAAAAAGATTGTAAGTTAGGTCCCTAGAATTAAGTTACTGAATAATTGCATACATTTATGCAATTATTCAGTGAATAATTGCAGACATTTATGAAATTATATCCAAAAATTGCATAATTTTCTACAATTATTCGGTGAATAATTGCAGAAATTTTCGTAATTTTTTGGTGAATAATGTGGAAATTTCTGCAATTTTTTCAAAAAATTGCGTAAATGTCCGCAATTTTTTGATGAATAATTGTGAAAATGTCTGCAATTTTTGGATATAATTGCATAAATATCTGCAATTATTCAGTGACTTAATTCTAGGGACCTAATTAACATACTTTTTTGGCAAGGATGTTTGGTGTATTTTGAAATTAATAGGGATTGTAGCTAAACTGTCCCATTTAAAAATTCAATTAATTAAATAAATAAACCATACCAACATGCATTTTCCAACAGTCTTCAAATCCAGCAAAATAAGTGCCAAATCATTCGGAATTTCACCGCTAGTCCAATAGAAGAAACCGCGTGAATCGTAATTCATATGCATAAGATATCGCGACCAGAAGATACAGGATTTTATTTATTATTTGATAATTAAAATAAAATAAAATAAAATATGTATATTATAACTTATACGTATCTCCTCCTTACCCAGCATACCTATGAAACCCATGAAGTCACCTCTTTGACCATGCCCCAATCGTCGCCCCAAGTGGCATCGATGCCTACCTCCATTCGCTAGAGCTCATCACTCGCTACCACCGGCATACCCATCGACGCCTCAACACGCCCCATTAGCCGCCGCTGCCGTGGTTTCCAAACCTTAATTGCCAATTTTCATTGATATCGACCATGATACAATGTGCCACCACCAGCATTGAACTTCCTCGTCGATCTCTTTAAAACAATGCTTTCAATTTCGCCTATCGTCGCCAAAATTAGAAAAGCCAAATCGACAACCCTAGCTCGTTGGCAGCACCATTGACCATGATTTGCCATTGATTTAAGCATTTTTATGACAAACAAACACTGTATGTAAACTCCATCTGTTGAGAGCTTTATAATGATATATAATTTGATTAGGTTTCGACACTTCGGATTTTAATTACTTTTTAATTAATTTGCTAATCAACGTTAGTAGGTAATTACGAAATTTTAGGATCAGGGAAAAAACTAAGAATAGAGGTGATGGTTTGGGTTTCGTAGCCTTACTTGTATAATTGTTAGGCTGGGTTATGGGTTGTGTATCTAGTTTGGCCCGAAACAGCTGCGTACGTTGTTTAAACACTATAACGCCTCTACTTCGCAAACCCTAATCCCAAACCTATCAAAATTATAACCAAACTGATTGTATCGAAAAGATATTTGCAATGGTTATAAATATGTTAACTTATTCATTCTTTAATTAAAAATTCATTTTTAATTGATTTAATATTTTGCAGTGTCAACTTTGCGGGTTGTTACACTAGGTTTACTTAATTTCTGGATGTCCAACCTTTGGGTGGAATCATAGATTATTATTAGATTTAGGAGCATTAATATTTTTTACCCTATTATGCATAAAGTGAATAATCCCTTTATATGTAGTACACACACATATGAACAACCCTATGTTGTGTAAATTATGACTGAAATTTAATTACTTGTTAACACCATACCATAACTGTTATAATTCATTCATTGGATCTTGTCTGACCCCTTCCATTTCTCCCCTTTTATATCTATTACAAGAGGATAGAATGGTAGTAAGGTTACTTGGATAAGCTGTATGGAGAAGGCGACTTGACACTTGGAGAAATATTTATTTATAGTCATTTCCGCTATGTATTTTATTATATTTATAAGTCGGACTTTGTTGTATTTTTAATTGTAGATACTATTTAGGTATTCCTTGTATAAGCTACTATTTCTTTTGAAAAAGTAATGAATTTGGAATATCCACTTTGAGATCTAAAAGTATAGAATGTATAAAATTATAGTTATCTCTATATCATATCAACCACCAAAACCTAATGATTCGTACTTCTTGGTATGACGCGAGTTCAAAACGTCATTTTTGGGCTTCAGATCGATGTGTTCGGAGGTGCGGGTTGTTACATTTGGTATCAAAACTTAGGTTAAGAAATTTCTACAAAATTAGGCCGTATGAGAGAGCATATTTATAATTTTCTATTATATATATTTTTATATTTATTTATACACCACACCTTATTTGTTTTGAATTATAAGGTTGTTGTTGGCTTGTGTCTTATATAAGCAAATAACTACGAGCTTAAATAAAGTTAAGATTATAACTGTTGGGGTGAAACATAAATCCATCATATATTTTATAATTTACTCCACGATAGAGGTTCCATATACAAACTAACAGTGGTGGGTAATTTGCGAGTTTATGGATGAAGAAAAATCAGAATAGTGCCCTTTGATTCATAGAAAAAAAATGGTGATTAATATGGCAATATGGAGGCAAAAAAGGACTCCTCGAGGTTAGAATAAACCTCGATTTGAGGAAATAGTTGTAGAATACCATTTAATTTGAATTGAATTGCTAGAGTGTTCCTACTATGAAATTGGGCATTGTATTGGAAGATAGGCTTGAGTAAACCATTTGAAAGGAGAGGAGCAAAAACCCTATGCACTTAAGTCATTGTTAGATTGCATGATATAGTTGGGCTTGTGTAAATTAGGTTATTTTTGTCTACTTCGATTTAAGTGTTAAACCATTGGAGATGTTTTCTAAAACAAGTTAGAAACTTTAGATACTAATATTTTTAAAGGTAATAAATTAGGTTATGATTTTCTATGAGATGTTCAGATAAACTTTATAAAAATTTATTTAAAACTAGAATTGAAAGAATTTTTGAAATGTGTTAGAAAACGATGCATTGTTGCACTTACCTTTTTATGTGTATGTTTGTACCAAAATTGGGCACAACACTCTTCGGAAGTTTTTGAAGAGATAAAGTGAAGAAATTAAATGGAAAAAGAGGATTATCTAACAAAAACTCCAAATTATAGATATGAAAGTAATTAAAATGCACAGAGACATAAGAATTTAGAGTGGTTCGGCGTATTGCCTACGTCCACTATGAAGTTGATTGCTTTATTGATCTTTCTTCGATGATTACAATTCATTTCAGTGGGTTACAACAAATAACAATGATTTACAGCAGTGAAATTCGTTGGTAGCAGCAGCAATGGAGTTTAGAACTGGATCCGGCAGAGTCTCGGCGTTTGAGAATTCAAAGAAGAAGAAGATCCCTTTTCTACATGCCCTAGGGCTCTATTTATAGGTGTAGGAGGCTGATATTTCGCTCAGATCTCGGGAGACTCCCTCTGGCACGTGATTAGGCCCGCGCGCCCAAGCCCGCGAAGTTTCAGTCCGATCCGTGATCGATGCGAACGGATTTCGTATCGATCAAGATTGTGTCCGATGGAGTCGAAATTTGGCATGGACATTCCTTAGCATGTACGTAAGCTTCTGTGAAAATTTCATAGCATTTGCACTTGTGGATCTCGAGATACGATCGATACGAAATGGGTACTTTCGGCAGTTTATTTCGTTCGACTCGATCATTTCGACTCGACCACTTCGAATCGATGGTCGCGCGTGATCAGGTGGTGACGTGGCGAGCCTTCCTTGTATCGATCCACTTTCTTCGCGGAGTTGGCAAAGTCATCCTTGATCTTCGCCTTGTTCGCATCGAAGTCCGTTGCCCAGTTCGAATCGATCAGCAGCAGTCCCCTTCGTATCGAGGCACTTGTCTTGTTCGAATCGAAGGGAGGTGGCCTATTTCGTATCGATAAGACTGATCCACCTTGATGGATTCGAACAAAGGCTCTGTGATGGAGTCGAACTTGATTGATTCGAACAGCGGCTCTGTGATGGACTCGAACTTGATCGATTCGAACAGCGGCCAGGCGATGGACTCGAACTCGATCGAGTCGAATAGTGGCCAGTCGATGGATTCGAAGTAGGCTATGGTGATCGATGCGGAGCTGATCGAGTCGAAGTAGGCCCTGGTGATCGATGCGGAGCTGATCGAGTCGAAGTAAGCTTCCCTGATGGATTTGAACTCGATCGATTCGAACAGCGGCTCTGTGATGGAGTCGAACTCGATCGATTCGAATAGTGGCTGGTTTTCATCCAATCTTGCATCGATCGTAACTTGAGCATACGAACTCGGATTGACTTGAAATTCGGAAAGTTGACTTCTATGGCTTCCCTTGTCGTGTATTGTCGATTTTAGCTCGATCCGGACTCGGACAAAATTCATCGATATCCATAGTGAGCCTGTGTATAACCGATCTCCAAGACGAACTATCATTAGTTTCTAGTCAAGTTCTTGGTATCACGGCCTTGCCAAAAGGCGGGTTAACATTTGCCCTCCAAAGTACGTCTTGTGAAAACATGGTGTGCTTTGAAATGCTGCAATCTTCATTCTGGATAGCTATCGTCTTGTCGATGAAAGCTGTAATCTTTGACTGATTTTCTCGATAATGTAAACTGTTGACTGTCAACTGTTGCACCCTGTATTGTTGCAACTGATTGATGTATGCTAGTGATTAGCCGTTTGTTGTTGTAATCATTATCAAATGAGTTTCCAATTCCTGTAAATCTGGAATATTGAATATTAGTCCGACATATATGCATATATGTTAATCTGACTCTCGTTGATGTTTGTACGTTCACGATTCGTTATCAGTTTATCCCGTATCGAATTCCGTATCGATCTTCTCCTGAACCGATATGAGATTCGAATTGTAACTGTTTGCGCCAAAATTGGTCACAAACACCCGATAGTTGTTGGAAGCACCAGTACGCAATCACAATTCACAAATAAAAAATATGTAGAGAAATAAAAATGAAGAACACTCAGAAAATTAAAAAGAACGGCAGTAAACAACACAGCTATTATAGTGGTTCGGCGATCTTGCCTACGTCCACTCTGAAGCTTATGATTTTATTGATTCACTTGATAACTTCAATCTGTTACAGCATATTACAATTGATGATAGCTCTGAAATTCGAATACAACAATGATCATAAGATGTAGAATTGAATCCGGCAGAGTCTGGACGTTGAATCGCCAAAAGATCCCTTTTCTGTAGGCTTTAGGGGGCTATTTATAGGTGTAGGAGGCTGAGATCGCACTCAAACTTCGGGAGACTTCTTCTGGCACGTGAGTGGGCCCACGCGACCGGTCCCACCAAGTTTTGACTCGATCTGTGATCGATATGAATTGATTTTGTATCCATTAAGAATTAGTCCAATCGAGCTGAAACTTGGCAGGAACATTCTTTACCTTGTGCGCAAGCTTTTGTGAAAATTTCATAGCATTTGGACCAGTGGTTTGGAAGATATCGTCGATACGAAATGGGATCCTTCGGCATGCTGTCTGGTTCGAATCGACTAATTCAAGTTGATGCTTTCGAATCGATCACCTCATGTGCTCTTGCGGCGATGTGGCGCGCATACCTCGCATCGATCCATTCTTTACTCTGAGATGACCGTGTCGACTCCATGAATTTCGCCTTTCTCGTATCGAAGAATAACACGTCACCCAGGCTCGTTGACCTGATGGATACGAACAAGCCTCTGCTCATGGATTCGAACATGGTCCCATGATGGATACGAAGCAGCGAATCTCCGATGGATGCAAAGTTGACGTTAGGTGATCATTACGAAGTGGACTACTTACTGATGGATTCGAACAAGGAGCCATGCCGATGGATTCGAATAAGTCTCTCTGGCCGAAGGTTGATCGACACGAAGCTCATCAATACGAAGACCTGGCCATTCTGATCGATACGAAGCAAATTCTATTGATGGATACGAAGTCCATCGATACGAAGTGCGGCCTACGGATGGATACGAACAGATGGAGTTATCTCCTTCAATTTGCATCGATCATAACTTGAGCACACGAACTCGGATTGACTTGAAATTTGGAGTGCTGGCTTTCATGACATTGCTTGCCGTGTCCTATCAATTGTAGCCTGATCCGGGCTCGGACAAAATTCATCGATATCCATGGTGAGTGTATAACGAACTTTTACGACGAACTGTCTTTAGTTTTCCATTCAACTTTTTGGTGTCACGGCCTTGCCAAAAGGCAAGATAACATTTGCCCCTCAAAACATGCCTTGCGATAGGAAGGAGTGTTTTGTAGTTCCATAAGCTGGATGTTCATATCCTATCATCGACCTGTAAAGAACTTGATAGTCTTTCCTGACCACGAATGACGATCGTTCACGACCGTATGTCATTTGAGGTAATATGGGACCGTTCGAGGTCGGATTGCGGCAAATAACGAAATGGGACCGTTCGCGGTCAGATACCGTTCGCGGCAAATAAAGAAATGGGACCGTTCGCGGTCGGATGCCATTCGCGGCAAATAAAGAAATGGGACCGTTCCCGGTCGGATATCGTTCTAGACGAGTTATGACCGTTCGCGATCGGGTGTCGTTCTAGACGAATTATGACCGTTCGCGGTCGGGTGACGTGGCAAGAAGAATGTGATCATTCGCGATCATGTGCCGTACGAGGTAGAAATGTGATCATTCGTGATCGAATGTTATATTAGGTGAATTGTGACCGTTCGTGGTCGGGTGCCGCACGAGGCAGAGTGTGATCGTTCGCGATCGAATGTTATATTAGATGAAGTGTGACCGTTCGCGGTCAGGTGCCATACGAGGCAAATGGTGGCCGTTCGCGGTTGGGTGTCGTTCGAGGCAAATGAGTGTGCCCGGGGGGGACTTAGTATTATCGATGTCAGGTTCACGTTCGGGTGAATTTATGAATCAGCGATCGTGGCGGTTCGTCGCCATACAAGGTGTGCTTGTGGACCGTTCGCGATCCAAAGCATACGCGAGTAACTTCTTCTACAGAATTGCAAATATCAAATTAACGTTCACATGAATTCCATAACAGAAATTTGCAAACAAGCAAAGTCTAAATGTCCAAATCAACATGAAACAAAAGTAAAGCAAGGATGTCAAAGTGTAAATTCTCACTACGAGACGGTCAATAATCATTCAGAGCATGCCTATGGATCATTCGCGATCTCATACATGTGTAAATGGTTTGATGGTGTTACTGAGAAGTTTACGAGTCGTTCATCGTTATTTAAATCAATTGATAACCATACGTTGCCCTGGCTCGAGGTCACCCCTAGCTGATGTAGATGGTGGTCGCTCTAGTTCCACCGTTGGAGCTCGCCTCCTCACATACTGAAGTAGCCTACCATTCCTGATATGCCCTTATACCTCATCCTTCAGGTGTCTACAATCATTTGTGCTATGTCCATTCAGCTCGTGGAATAAGCAATATTTGTCTGATTTTCTCTCGTCGGTAGTCGAATCCCATCGCATTGGTCTAGGATAGGCAACTTGCTCTCGGGTGTCTTGGTAGATTCGCTCCAAACCCTCGTTCAGTTCTGAAAAGGTGGTATATCGCGGCTCCCTCCGTTGCCGCTTTAACCTGTCGTCATTTTCTCCAACTTTCCGCTTCCCTTTACCAGTCTCTGCACTTTTTCCAGGTGAATTACCGCCTCTAACTGCGTAAACATCGATTTCTTCTTCTCTTTCTGTACGAGCATCCTCTAATCGCAAAAACTTTTCTGCCTCGTGATAAAATTCTCCTAGATCCATAGGTGGGTCTTTAGTTAGTGAATTTTTGAATTATGTGCCATCAGCTATTCCAGACACAGCTGCCATCATAATCATGGATGGATCTGGCCGATCCACCGATGCTGCTGCTGCATTGAATCACGTCAGAAAATTCCTCAAAGACTCCCCAGCTTTCTGCTTTAGCGTTGCCAAACTCATCACATTCTTGGGTCTTGCAATGTGGACCCTAAATTGCTCCATGAATCTTTCAGTTAAATCTGCCCATGTTCTTATGGAGCCATTCTCCAACTGCCTAAACCATAATGCTGCGATATCTTTTAAATACAATGGAAAGCACCGGGCCATGACTTCCTGTGATGCCCCCAGTACCTCCATATGCCTCATATACTTCATCAGATGGACCACAGGGTTCGTCCTCCCATCGTACATCTCCACTGATGGTAACTTGAATTCTGGTGGGTTCCTAGCCATCCTAATTGCAGGAGAAAAGGGACTCATGTTCACGTCTTCAAGATCTCTATTTACTAATCCGCCTCTCATGACTCGCCTGACCATCTCTACCAATCTATCATTGTCTCCAAGCTGTAGTCCTCGTTCACTACCTTCGATCTACCCCCCGAGTCCGTGTGAGCTTTCAGGTGTCTGCCCCCCTGGCTGAGCGTTCATCCCTCTATCGCCGCCAGGTTGCTCGGATGTCCTTGTCTCTCTTCCCGGGTTCGGATCAACATGTCCTAAGTGTGTGCCTCCCAGTTCTGGCGCTGCGCCAGATGGTCCTGTTCCATTCTGAACCCTGGTTGTTCCTTGATTTTGCGCTCCAAGTTGCCCAATCTGTTGAAGCAAGTTCTGTATCATTTCTTCTTGTCTTCTCATCATTGCCTCCATCTCATCCCTGGTGATGAAGGCTGAAGCTTGGTTTGCTTCTGAGGAAGCTTCTTGACTTCCTTCGTGCTGACTTCTCTCTGGTCTCTGTCTTCTGCTTGATTGCCTCGTCATAACTTCTTAAATCTGAACTATTAAACCTTCAAATTCAACTTTCAAGCGGTAGAATCCTTGAACTAGCGTGTTCTCAGTGAAAGCACCAAAATGTTTGCGCCAAAATTGGTCACAAACACCCGATAGTCGTTGGAAGCACCAGTACGCAATCACAATTCACAGATAACAAATAAGTAGAGAAATAAAAATGAAGAACGCTCAAAAAATTGAAAAGAACAGCAGTAAACAACACAGATATTATAGTGGTTCGGTGATCTTGCCTACGTCCACTCTGAAGCTTATGATTTTATTGATTCACTTGATAACTTCAATCTGTTACAGCAGATTACAATTGATGATAGTGTTTCCTGGAGATTTGACCAGGCAACTAGTACTCGGCATCCAGTGGAACCCGGCATCAGAGAGTGACCGGCATCAGAGAGTGACCGGCATCAGAGAGTGACCGACATCAGAGAGTGACCGGCATCAGAGAGTGACCGGCATCAGAGAGTGACCGGCATCCAGGAGTGTTCGGCGAAGCGCTTGACATCCAGGAGTACTCGGCGTAGCACTCGGCATCCCAATGGAACTCGACGTCAACTGGCACTCGGCGACAACCAATGCTCGGCGCTAGCGTTCGGCATACAAGGGTGTGCGGCATCAAGGCTGCTCGGCATACAAGAGCGCTCGGCATCGAGACCGCTCGGCATACAAGCGCACTCGGCATACAAGAGCACTCGGCATCGAGACTGCTCGGCATACAAGAGCAATTGGCATACAGGAGTACTCGGTGTAGTACTCGGCAACAAGAGTACTCGGCGTCTAGCAGAGCGTTCGGCTTCGACTGTCTAACATCCTGCACTTCCCAAACCTCAAACCACATCGTTCGGCATCAGAGCGTTCGGCGTACCTGGTTCGGCATACAGCGACCACTGGACTGGGGCTAGAGCGTTCGGCTATCCAGCCCACTTGGGAAGTCCAGCCCATATTTGCCTATAAATAGAGGGGCAGGGTCAAAGTGAAATGGATCCTTTTTTGGGAGAGAAAACACCGGGGAGACTCTTCCATTTTCAAGACTCATCTTCTCTACTCAACAACTTCACTCAAGCATTTGATTCACGAATTATATTTGTAATCAACCATAAAGGAAATCAATAAAGTTGAACAAAGTGGACGTAGGCAATTACGCTGAACCACTATAAATTTGGTGTTCTTACTTTCTGCATTTAAATTAGCATTGTCTTCTCTGTTTAATTTACTTTCATCACTTATATCTCTACACAATCTTTCTGAACGAGGTTAGTGACCAATTTTGGTGCTAACACTTTGGTGCTTTCACTGAGAATTGAATTCACAGACCTCAAGGATCTGCTTTGAAGCTACTGGATTGAACAAATCCCCCAAAGAAGATCCGACTCACTGATAGGACATCCGTTGATTCTACTCAGAGTTCATACAAATAACTCTACAATGGCAAGACCACGTACCAGGTCAGCTTCTCACAATGCGGATGCCCACGAGACTGCTAGCGTGCAACAAGCAGGGCCTAGCAATCAACCAGCAATTCCAAATACAGGAGTTGCCACTCAGGACCAAATTCCAGTTGTCACCAGAATAGAGTTCAACGACTTGATGAGAGAGCTCAGGGAAACTAGGAGACAACTAGGAGAGCAGATGCAAGCCAATGCCAACTTGATGGCACAACTTACTCAACAGCAGCAACAGAATGCTAGGGGCAATCCCGTTGCTTACTCCTCATCTGACAGCTCTACTTCCTCTGATGAACCTCCCAGGCGCAGACGCCGTAAGACTGATGCTACGCGAGCAGATGCTGCTGTTCGAACAGCTGGAGACCGCGACCAAGCAAGAGCTGGAAGCTTTAGGACCGGGATACAGATGGAAGATAGAGGCCCAGATCATCAAAATGCTAACGATGTCGAACCTCAAGACGCATGATTGGCAGATCGCCAAGAGAGGAGGCATCAGCATGGACAGGCGCGTAGAACAGACTCCAACCTTCCGCCTTCCATACAGACACCCTATCTGACAGCCATGATCAGGCAACTGATGAAAGAGAATCAGGGCTTATCAAATGATGACTGGGGAGTGTCAAGAAGTCATACTCCGTTCATGGATGTTGTGTTGCAAGCGGCGTACCCCAGGAAGTTTAGTATGCCTACTATTCCTGCATATGAAGGAAAGACTGACCCTAGACAACATGTCATGAGGTACGAATGGATGATGGATTCATCCAGAGCGAATGATGCCACCAAGTGTAGGTGCTTTCTGATTACTCTATCTGGGATCGCTACTATGTGGTTCACCCGACTTCCTCCGCGATCCGTATCAAATTTCGAGGAGTTGGCAAAGAAGTTTATTGAGCAGTTCAGGATACACACTACGCGCCCAAAGGACGTGATGTCCCTGTCAAGTGTAATCCAAAATCCTGGGGAATCGTTGAAGGAATATTTGCAAAGATTCCACGTAGCAGCAACTGAAGTCAGTAATCCCAATGACCATGCAATTCTGATGGCTGTAATGAGAGGTGTGGATCCAGACTCTGAGTTTAGAGACTGGCTGGCAGGAAAACCTCTAGCTACGCTAGAGCGTTTCTACTCTAAGGCACACCAGTTCATAAGAAGAGAGGAAGCTAGGTGGGTACAACGAGATAAGGCGCCAGGGCCTGTCCAAGAGTCAATAAAGAGCAACATCGCTGTGAAGCAATCTGGAGACAGCTCGGGAAAGGTCCAAGTCAATGTCCAGAATAAGCCTGGGAAACCCAAGGAGTCCGGAGGAAGGAGTCAAGGGAAAAGAAAAGAAGTAGGAAAGTGGAAGTCGAGAATTCCAAGCTACAGCGAGTACACTTCGTTAAACGCCCCACTTGAAAACATTTACCTATCCACCTGCAATACTTTTCAGTATAGAAAACCACGTCCAAAAGAATCAACCGAAGAACAGAAGCAGACCGGGAAATATTGTCGCTTCCATGAGACTTATGGACACAATACGGAAGAATGTAGACACTTGCACGATGCTATCGAGAAGTTGATCAGGCAGAAGAAATTGCAAGAATTTGTGAAGGATCCACAAGAAGGAGGACAGGGAACGTCCAACCCAGGTCGTGCACCAGCTCCACGTCATCCCGAGGAGCCTGCCCGGACCGTTGGTAGACTGGTCATAAATACAATTATCGGTGGGCCTCACCCCGCGGATAAGAATTTGCAGGAGATGGAGCGATATGCAAGTTCCTTGAAGCATGCAGATTTTGAGTGTTGTTCGAACGTGGAGGACGGAGCCCCTGCTAAGCAGCAGCGCGTAATGACAGACGATATTGTGTTCAGAACCAGAGACGCTGATCAGGTAGAGGCTCCGACCATCGACCCCATGGTCATATCTGCAACGATCGGACCAGCATATGTAAAAAGAATTCTGATTGATTCTGGAAGTTCAGTCAACATCATCTTCAAGAAGGCCTACGATCAAATGAAGCTAGAAACAAAAGACTTGAAACCCTCCAAAGCTCGTATTCACGGCTTTAACGGCGCTGCAACTGATGCAGTGGGATATGTCGAGTTACCAGTTGAACTGGGACAAGGCGAGCGTCGGAGAGTGCGAATTCTACCCTTTGTAGTTTTGGATGTGGACTCTCCGTATAACGTTTTCTTGGGTCGGCCGGCCCTGGCAGAGTTTAGGGCAGCGTTAGCCCCGTGGTGTTTAACTTTGAAGTTCCCGACTGACAAAGGAGTAGGCATTGTTCACGGCGACCAAGCAGCTGGTCGTTCCTGTTATGTGGCCGAGCTCCGAGAGGCCCACCGGTGGGAGAAGGGAAAGGTTGCGGACAATCCCGTCCGCATCCTCAATGTGGATAATTGACAAGTAGTGCCCGAGTCCTGGCTCGGGCATAGTTCTCGGATCTACGGAGATATAGATCCGAGAGACGACGATGAGAAACCCAGGGAAGAGAAGGCGGCACCGGCTGAATTAACAATCGACATTTCAGTTAGCCGTGACGACCCTTCGCGAATATTGAAGATCGGATCATAGCTAGGCCCCGCAATGACTGAAGACCTTAGCGACTTCCTCCAGGCGAACCTTGATGTTTTCGCCTGGACGCATTCTGATATGTGTGGGATTTCTCCCGCCATCACGAGTCATATGTTGAACATAGACCCGAAATACGTCCCAGTCAAGCAAAAAAGGAGAGGAATGGATACGGAGAGATCCGCCGCTCTTGGAGAGGAGGTGGACAAACTCAAAGCGAATGGGTTCGTCCGCGACGCCCTCTACCCTGAATGGGTATCCAACCCCGTGCTAGTAAAGAAGGCGAATGGGAAATGGAGGACTTGCGTAGATTATTCCGACTTGAACAAAGCATGCCCTAAGGACAGTTTCCCGTTGCCTAGGATCGATCAGTTGGTCGATTCCACCGTAGGACACGAGTTACTGTCATTCATGGATGCGTACTCAGGATACAACCAAATCCCAATGCATATTCCGGACCAAGAACACACCAGCTTCGTTACAAATGTCGGACTGTATTGCTATGTAGTGATGCCCTTTGGATTGAAGAATGCCGGAGCAACTTACCAACGTCTGGTGAATCGAATGTTCAAGGACCAGCTGGGTAAAACCATGGAAGTCTATGTGGATGACATGCTCGTGAAGTCACGACGATCAAATGACCACATTCAAGACTTGGCTGAAATGTTCGACATACTCAGGTTTTATGGCATGAAGATCAACCCGTTGAAGTGTTCTTTCGGCGTTGCATCAGGGAAGTTTTTGGGATTCATCGTCAATGCTAGGGGAATCGAGGCCAACCCAGAAAAGATCCAAGCTATTCGAGATGTACAAGCGCCCAGGACTATAAAGCAGGTACAGAGCTTGAACGGAAAAGTAGCTGCGCTGAGTCGATTTATATCCAAGGCAACTGACAAGTGCATCCCGTTCTTTGACATAATAAAGAAAGGAAAGAGAAATTTTGAATGGACGTCTAGCTGTGAGGAAGCATTTCGGAATCTGGTGAGGCATCTGGAGAGCCCACCAATGCTATCAAAACCAGTTGACCATGAGATGTTGTACGTATACTTGGCTGTATCCCCACATGCGATAAGTGCGGCTTTGGTACGAGAGGAGGATTGAGTCCAAAAGCCGGTGTATTATGTTAGCAAACGTTTAACAGGGGCCGAGAGGAATTACCCTAAAATAGAGAAATTGGCTTATTGCTTGGTGATTGCATCACGAAAGCTTCGCCCGTACTTTCAAGCACATTCAATCGGTGTTTATTCCGATCAACCCCTGATGCAGGTACTCCAACGGCCGAATACTTCTGGAAGATTGCTAAGATGGAACATCGAGTTGAGCCAATTCGATATCGCGTACTTACCACGGAGAGCCATCCGAGGGCAAGCGTTAGCAGACTTCATCGCTGAATTTACCATACCCATCAAACCGGACGATCACGACATCATTCCCCCCGTTCGATGGAAATTATACACTGACGGTGCATCAAACGACCGTTGCTCCGGCGCGGGCGTAGTTCTTGTAACTCCGGAAAACCGATCGATCTGTTATGCCCTGAAGCTCGATTTCCCGGCTACAAATAACGAAGCCGAATATGAAGCACTAATCGCTGGCTTGAAGCTCATCAGGGAACTCGGGATCGAATCAGTCGAAATCTTTTGTGACTCGCAGTTGGTGGTTTACCAAGTACGGGGAGACTACCAAGCAAAGGGACGAAAGCTTGCTCCGTACCTCATTCAGGTCCAAGAACTACTATCAAATCTTGAGCGTTATGACATCTCACATATCCCGCGCGAACAGAACAAAGAAGCCGACTTATGGCTAAGTTCGCGAGTACCGACGATGCGCAACAAATGGGATTGTATCCCGTCGAAGTCTTGCATGCCCCGAGCATAGACGAAATGAAAGTCGATCGCGTGTTGGGAACAGAAATCGAGAAGGAATCGTGGATAACCCCATTCAAATTGTACCTGACGACCGGGGCTTTACCAGGAAAAAGAAGCGAAAGACGGCAGGTCCTTCGAAAGGCCGCACGATACATAATGCAGGATGGATCAATGTATCGAAAAGGATTCTCAGTCTCGTTATTACGATGCATCGCTCATGATGAAACAAAGCGAGTCTTGAGAGAGGTTCACGAAGGGGAATGTGGCAACCATACTGGGGGCAAATGCTAGCAAAGAAGATCCTCCGCTATGGATATTACTGGCCCACCGTAAATCGGGATGCCGCGGACTACGCAAGAAAATGCGACAAGTGTCAAAGATATGCGAAAATCCCGAGGGCTCCATCAACGGAACTCACACAAATGATCAGTCCCTAGCCATTTGCGATCTGGGGAATCGACATAATTGGCTCTTTGCCTCTATCCAAAGGTGGTGCGAAATACGCAATAGTTGCAGTCGACTATTTCACGAAATCGGCTGAGGCAGAACCTTTGGCCACTATCACCTCTAAGAAGGTCATTAACTTCGTTGTACGAAACATTATATGCCGCTTTGGCCTTCCACGCACCATCATTACAGACAACGGAACGCAATTTGAAAGTAGAGAGTTCAAAGAGTTCTGTTTAAAGTACGACATCGAGAAAAAGTTCGCCGCCGTTGCACACCCAAAAGCTAACGGACAAGTCGAGGCCGTTAACAAAATAATCAAGTCCATACTGAAGAAGCGTCTGGAGAAGGTTGGAGGCAAGTGGGTAGATGAACTCCCGAGAGCATTATGGGCGTATAGAACTACCCACAAGTCCGCGACCGGCCACACTCCGTTCGCCTTGGCATACGGCTCTGAAGCCGTTATACCCGTGGAACTTGAAGTTCCATCGCACCGAGTGACATACTATGATCCCAAGACGAACCAAAACCTCTTACTAGAATCACTGGACTGCATCGACGAAAAGCGTGAAGAAGCTGAATTAAGGGCGGCGGCGCACAGACATCGAGTCAAGCGTTACTACGACGGCAGAGTCCGCCCAAGAATCTTTGATTTGGGTGATCTCGTTTTGAAACGAGTCTTCCCGGTACCATCACGCATGAATCCCAGCTGGGAAGGTCCATACGCCATTGAATGGAAGCTTGGAGAAGGAACATTCAAGCTAGCGACCGTTGATGGCGCGACACTCCCCCGAGCATGGAACAGTGAACATTTGCGGCACTATTACATTTAGCATGTTTTCCTTTCTTGTTGTAGGCACTGTTATTTCCTGCATGTTTCCATTCAATAATGACTTAGTTTCCTTTTAAAGTTGTAATCAAGCAATTTAGTTGATTTTCATTAATAAAGGCTTGAAGCCATATTTTCTATGAAGTTTCTATATCTCTTAATTGGATGATAAATTACATTATCCTGCACGACATACAGACTCGTACGAACGATTCCAAATCTCCGAAGCCCCAGAGCCCGGATCGGAGTACTCTAAGTCCCCAGAGCGCGGACTATAGTATAAACGATTCCAAATCTCCGAAGCCCCAGAGCGCGGATCGGAGTACTCTAAGTCCCCAGAGCGCGGACTAGAGTATAAACGATTCCAAATCTCCGAATCCCCAGAGCGTGGATCGGAGTACTCTAAGTCCCCAGAGCGCGGACTAGAGTATAAACGATTTCAAATCTCCGAAGCCCCAGAGCGCGGATCGGAGTACTCTAAGTCCCCAGAGCGTGGACTAGAGTATAAACGATTCCAAATCTCTGAAGCCCCAGAACGCGGATCGGAGTACTCTAAGTCCCCAGAGCGCGGACTAGAGTATAAACGATTTCAAATCTCTGAATCCCCAGAACGCGGATCAGAGTACTCTAAGTCCCCAGAGCGCGGACTAGAGTATAAACGATTTCAAATCTCCGAAGCCCCAGAGCGCGGATCGGAGTACTCTAAGTCCCCAGATGGCGGACTAGAGTATAAACGATTCCAAATCTCCGAATCCCCAGAGCGCGGATCGGAGTACTCTAAGTCCCCAGAGCGCGGACTAGAGTATAAACGATTTCAAATCTCTGAATCCCCAGAACGCGGATCGGAGTACTCTAAGTCCCCAGAGCGCGGACTAGAGTATAAACGATTCCAAATCTCCGAATCCCCAGAGCGCGGATCGGAGTACTCTAATTCCCCGGAGCGCGGACTAGAGTATAAACGATTTCAAATCTCCGAATCCCCGGAGTGCGGAGCGGAGTACTCTAATTCCCCGGAGCGCGGACTAGAGTATAAACTGTTTCAAGCCTCCAAGTCCCCGGAGCACAGAGTCAGTAAGAAATCCAAGTACTCGAAAGATGTGGGACGAGAGGTACGCCATGTCCAAAAATGTTTGAACAGCACAAGAATGGACCGGGAGATAATGCAACTCATAAGAACTTGAGTTATGGCTACAATTAGTCAGCAAACTAAGGAAAGACAAGAGAATCACCCAAGCGAAAAAGAAGCTAAAAACTTTATTCAATAAGTCCAAAATGGGGATACATGATCACTCCTACAAAATTCAGACCTCTCTATACAAACTACAAGTTGTGGAAGATAAAAGCAATTACAAGACTTAAGCAAAAAACTCGTTGAACGAGTGTATCGATTATTTCTTCGACTTCTTCTTTTTGACTTCCTTCGTTGTTTCCGACGACTCCTCTCCCTCACGCTTTTTCTTGGACTTTTTGCTTGCTAGAGAAACGGAGTCGGGAGTAGGAGACGGAACCTCTAGTGGTTTGGACCTGCCCGGGAGAATGATTTTCAAAGGTCTGTTCCGCGGGTCAGTGAGTTCCAGTATTTCAGACTCAACTTTGACTTTGACTTTTTTCTTCTCCTCGTCGGCAAGACGGTCCTTCATGCTCATCTCTGAAGTATGCTCAGAGGCGCCAGTGATTTCAATTTCATCGCTTCCTTCGGCAGGAGACGAAGTATCAAGTTTGTCATCATCTAGCGCCCCGATCACTTGAGCGTCTGGACCGGGAGTTACTCCTGCGTGAGCAACGTCGCTTGTTTTCTCTGCTTCCTCCTTGGCGTCATCGCTCCTCGGAGTTGGCTCGGCGTCAGAGCAACCTGCACGAAAACATAAGGAATGAGCATTAGAACGAATAGCCACTGCTGAAAAATGACGGGATCTCTTCAATTTCTAGAGAAAGAAGAATTTCCTACCAGGGTCCGGTTGGCTATCGGTGGCACGAGGTGTTTCACCCTCCAGGATAGGTGACAGGACATGAACACCAAGCCTGGGATCTTCAGGATCATAACTAGCATGCTGCTCGAATGGATCAAGAGTTGGCCGACCGGCCGATTGAGCAGCGTAAGGAGCGGCAATGTGAGGAGTAGTAGTATCGGCCCCAGACGGGCCAGCTTCGTCATTCTTCTCTTTCGGAGGGGAAGAGCCTTTGCTATAAAGTGCCAATGCTGCGGATAAGTCCGATGGCTCATTCCCCCTTAGGAACTCCTTCACCAAGACATCCTCATCGACCTCATTGGAGCCCGACTCGACCTTCCTGATCCTTATCAGAGTTTCCCACACCTCAGCCAGGGATTTGAGGTAGCCATCACCCAGAAATGTTAAGTCGCGGTGCATAAGGACGCGGGCTCCATACTCGGCGATCAACGGGTCAAACATACTTTTGACCTCTTCCCTGCCGGCTTCTGCGGCCGCCTCGAGGCGGGAATAAAGCTCTTCCACAGCCATTCTTTTGCCCTCCTCACGGGCCTCGTCCTTCATTTTCTCGACCCCGGCGAGTTCGTCATCGAGCTTTGTCTTTAGGAGTCGGGTAGCAACAATCTCATCACAGTATCGCTGTGATTCTTCTTGAGCAGCTACTTTGTCTTCCTTCTCCTTGGAAAGTAATCCTTCAGCTCTTTGACTTGAGTAGCGAGTGCGTCCCTTTCCTTTTGGACAGAGTCTTTTTCTAGGGCGAGGGCACCGCTGCGTTGGACTGCTTCGTCAAGCTCTTTTTTGTGAGCCGCCTCTAAACGAGTAACTGCCTCGGTAGTATTTTTTGCGCTTTGTTCAGCGGCTTCTAGCTTTGACTTATACGAAGAAAGCTCTTCGTCTTGGAGTTTGATGATTTTCTTATCGCTGTCAGCCTCTAGATTCAGACGGTCAATCTCGTGTTGACGCTCAACAGATACTTCCGAGACATTCTCCACCAAGTGCACAAACGCGTCATGTTGAACATAGACGTCGTTATTGCAGGCAATGGCACTCTGCTTCACATGCCCGGGAATATGATGAATGGCCGGGAGGAACTTCAGACCATCGAAGCAAATTTTTGGAAACCTGGCCTTAAGATCGATCATCTTTTCCGCAACAGTTGGGTCCACCGCAGGAGTAGGAGGAGGAGGCTTTGAAAACTCCGTTCTTTTACGTTGCTCTCGAACTTGCCTTGTACTCGATGAACTGGAATGTTGTTCTCGAGGAGCATTAGACTGATAACCCATCTGTAAGGATTTCTCTCTGTTATCCCGCCTTTTGGCAAGGTCGTGACTACAAGGACTTGACTAGAGACCGGTGACAAATCGTCTCGGAAATCAGTTACGCGTAAGGATCACTATGGATATCGGGGGCATTTGTCCGAGTCCGGATCGGGCTACAATCGATGAGACACGTCAAGCAAAGCCATAAGAACCAGCATTCCAAATCTCAAGTCAATCCGAGTTCGTACGCTCAAGTTATCATCGATGCAATTTAGGGTAGACAGTCATGTGTTCGAATCCATAGAAGGAGCTGGCGTTCGAATCGATCTGGTGACCAAGCTTTGTATCCACGAGATAGTCTGTGTTCGATTCCATCGAATTTCCCCTACTCCGAATCGATGAGCAAGGATACCCTTCGAATCGATCAAGTCACGGCGCTACGAATCGGTTCAAGACAAGTCACGTCGAATCCATAATGCCACTTCACTTCGAATCCGTCAGAGGGTCAAGCATCGAATCCACATTCGTTTCCTTTGACATATCCTTAGTTCGAATCCAACAAGACGCCCCGCTTCGAATCCATTCAACTGAGAGTCCTTCGAATCCATTAACTGAGACCTACCTTAGTCGATACGAAGAGAATGTTCGTCTGATCGATTCGACGGAGTATTACCTTCGAATCCATTACCTCGAATCCAAGCCATGGATTCGACCCAGTCAAACCGGAGTATAAAGCGGATCGATGCGAGAAGCACGCGCCACGTCACTATAAGCATCGAGTCGACCCTATCGAGTCGAAGGGATCGATTCGAAGCATCCATGTTCCCCAGAAATGCAATATTGAATCGATCATAACTCGAGTTCTACAAATCCAAATGCCATGAAATTTTCACAGAAGCTTAAGAACATGATGAAGAATGTCCACACCAAATTTCAGCTCGATTGGATGATTTCTTGATCGATTCGAACCAAGGGTCGAATCGATCCCAAAGTGGGCCCGGATCTCCAGATTTCGGCCATGTGGGCCCCCTGACGTACCAGAACTGGTCTCCCCCCATTTTAGGCGAAATATCAGCCTCCTACACCTATAAATAGAGCCCCTAGTCATTCAGAAAAGAGGTCGGAGAATTCTAAGTACTGAAGAGCGCCCAAATTCTGCCAGATCTACTCCAGAACACCGCCGCTGCTTTAGATTGAGACTTAACTTAGAAATTCAGTTGTATTACATTATAAACTACTGTAACCTTCAAGTATCGAGCAATAAAATCTTCAAACTTCATAGTGGACGTAGGCAAAACGCCGAACCACTCTAAATCGCTTGTCTTTGCAATTTACTTCCTGTTATTTGGAGTTTTTGTTAGATAATTCGCAGTTTTAATTTTCATTCTTCAGTTTTATCTCTTCAAAAACTTCCGAAGAGTGTTGTGCCCATTTTTGGTACAAACACTTTGGTGCTTTCACCGAGAAAAAACCAGCTTTTTTCTCCTGCTCCTTGGATCTACCATCGATACCGGATTGCACAAATCCAAAAGGAAGATCCAGATCTCTAATTCATCATCCTTCCATTCTATTCAGATTTGCATAAAGTCTAGGAAAAGGATTCATCATTCGAAATGGTTAGCACGAGAACCACTTCTACAGCTGCTGGACAAGAAGGTAGGGATGGACAGAATCCTGCTCAACAGCAGCCATCCAACCAAGACAACACTGCCCACTCGGATCCGTCTGGGGCAGTCACTAGACAAGAATTCCAGGTGTTGCTTCAAGAGTTGACTCAGAGTCGGCAACAATTGGCCGAACAGTTGCGTGCTAATATTGAATTGACAAACCAACTGAACCGCCAGGGCCGTAGGAGGTCCAGAAGGGATGATGTTTCCCGCTCATCCACTGAAAGTTCTGCCTCATCTGACTATCATCATAGATCTACCCGTCCCCGATTAGACAGAAGTCATGCTCAAGCTGCTGGATATCAACCCGCCCTGACTGTCGGACAGTTGAGGGTAGGACCGTCAACCAGCTTCCAGGCTGGGCCATCAGCACGAGGTGGTCGTACTCCACAATATACTACGGACAATCATGTCACAGCTGCCACAGTAGAAACAAGGGTTGATACCCGACATCTTCCAGATTCAAGCAATCAACAGCAGGGACGTACTTCTGAACCATACGGCCCGGAAGATGCTGAGCCAAGGAGGCGAAACTTGGACCGTCGACAGCGCCCGGTCCAAACTCGCACTGTGGAACCCGACCACTCCTTAGCTCAGCATGCTCAAAATGTAGCAATGCCCGACATTTCGACTATGATACGTCAGATGATCCGCGAAAGCCAAGGCCTTACCAACGACGATTGGGGGATTTCTCGAAGTCATACTCCTTTCACGGACGAGATACTGTACGCTGAACCTCCTCGGCGATTTAGAATGCCAACTCTTACTATGTACGAAGGAAATTCTGATCCCAATCAACACGTCTTGAAATATGAATGGTCGATGAGCGCCGCAAGGGCCGATGACGCAGTAAAATGTCGAAGTTTCCCCATCTCTCTAGGTGGAATTGCAACGATGTGGTTCACGAGAATGCCACCTAGGTCTATCTCTTCGTTTGATCAACTGGCTAAGAAATTTGTTGAACAATTTCGCATGCATGTCGCTAGGCCCAAAGATGTCAACACCTTATCCAGTGTTACCCAAGCCCGTGGGGAAACGCTAAGGCGTTACTTGGAGAGATTCCATGCGGCATGTGTGGAGATTAGTAATCCCAACGATAACTCAATTTTAATGGCATTGACAAAGGGGATTGACCCTGATTCTGAATTTGGAAACTGGTTAGCCGAAAAACCACCCGCATCGTTGGACCGTTTCTACTCCAAAGCCGCACAATTCTTACGGCAAGAGGACGCGAAACAGTCTAGGAAGCAGGACGATGCGGGACCCAGAAGTGAAGGAATACAGAGCAATGTAGCAGTTAAACAGTCCGGTGACAATTCCGGAAAAGTTCAGTTGAACATACAGAACAAGCAAACTCAGCCTGTTAATTTATTGTATTATCTGTTATCATCCTGCAAGTTCCCTGTAGTTTAGAAATCACTATGGATTGAAATGATACATACCCGAACGGACTTTAGAATAGGGGAAAATCGTTATGGGTTGAAATGATAAACCCAAACGATTTTCATTTAATTGAATTTGGGATTACGGGTTGAAATGATATCCACCCGTATATATTTAGTGTACGGATTGAAATGATAAATATCCGTAGCACTAGACTATATTTCTACCTTGTAGATAGTTCTATGGACCCTTAGAGGATGGTTATCCCAAACATCCTTTAAGTTATTTGTATTTCCGTTGATATTTCACTTGAGTTGGATTTATTAATATAAGAATGTTAATCCTGACTCGAGTGTTTTGTGTTTTGCTTTACGCTCTGGTCAGACCGAGTAATACAGTATTTGAGACCCACCTTGGAGTTTGGAGCTTCGTTAGGAGAGCCAACTATTGATTCATCTTCCAGCTCTCCAGTTGATTCATTCACAGAGTCATCTGTTTGGATTGGAGACTTCACTGTATTTGAGATATTCTGTTGTATTTTATTTCTAACTCTGATGTTTATATAGTAGCTTCATGAACTACTATTTTATCTATTCCGCTGCGTATTATTGTATTACTCTGTGTCTGTGATTCTGTGATTGATTTATTTACTGTATATGCTGAGTTTTGCCAAATTTTTATTACAATCTGTTATTTTGAATTATTCAAGTCAGACATGTGTGGATTATTGTCGATTTGAATGGTCCAAAAATAGTGGGTCGTTACAGTTGGTATCAGAGCTTTGGCTCTAGGCAAAACTTAGCATATATAGTAAATTTATTTACAGAATCACTTTCGTTCGAGTTTGAATCTCTTCCTTTTGACTCGATTTCCTTTGAACTTTGGAACGTTCCTTGCGGTTCCAAAATTCATTCTTGTCTCCCCCTATTTGTATTCTTTTGATTCTGGAGTATCCCATAACTCCACTTCGAATGATCTCTATAAGAATAGGCGATCTCGCCAATCTTCGAATGATTTGTAAAGGGGTGGAACTCCTTTACAATTGGTATTAATTCACCAGGAGATTTATATATCCCTCGGTTTAGATGCTGCTATCTCTTGTTATGTCGAATTCTATCTTTGGCGATCGAATGTCGATTTGCCTCAGAATTCTGCAGTGATCTTATTTTGAAATCACGGTTGACCGGTTAAAGTCGCCCGCGATTTATATAAGTATATCCATCTTCTGTTTTGAAATTTTATTTATCTCATCTTCGATCGAGCCTATCCTCGAATCAAATTTTTTGTTTGATTAGAGTTCTCTAATTTGAATCTCTATCCTTGTTTTGAAATCCATTCTTAAATCATCCTTTTAAAATCGGGCTTGTTTATACTTTAGAAATTGTTTTATATATCGAAAGTATTATCTTGATAAATATGATTTTATTCTATATATAAAAGTGAAATGTTTTCGATAAAGATTATATACCCTTTTTAAAATGAGAATTTGAGGTTTAGAAAGGATTTGTAATTTTGAAAAAAAAAATTATATAAGAAATTTGATCTATCTAAAAACGATTTATAACTAAAGGATTTTAAATTTGAAATTCGAGAATTGAACTCCGGTATTTTGAAACTAGTTTTAAGATTTTGAAATATATAATAATAATATGATTTAAAAGTATTTTCCGAATTTGAAATGTTTCAAATGATTTTATTGAGTTTTGAATGATTTCGAAGAAATTTCAAAGAAGTTTTCAAGAAAATAGAAGTCCAGAAATCACTTATGTCGTTGGAAAATAATTTCGGTGATGAGTGCACGCATCATCGACATTGATTTTCGAGTTTCATAGTGGGGGAGAGGCCACTTTAGTAGCATTGCTACGCGAGTGATTTTGTGAAACCATTTTGATTTCAAATTCCGAAGTAAGATTTGATATTCAAAAGATATATGTATATATATATTTGAAATGATTTGAAGTAAGCCGGTGTTCAGTCCTCGAGTTTCGAATTTGATATAAACCTATCTTTTGAAATTGATTTACTGATTTGTTGTTGATTTCCAACTCTTGAATTTGAAAATGATTTCTTCAACTATTTTGAAGGTTCGAGCACTTCCAAATCAAGGTTAACTTTTCAAAAGCTAAGAAATTTTGAAGTATAAAGTATATAAGTTTGGTATGTATGTTAAAGTATGAATAAGGCAGTTTTAAATTTTTCTAATATGAAATTTAGATTTGAAATGTTTTGAAAAGAATTTGGTCTTCAAAATATTTTGAATAAATTTTAAATGTTTTAACTTAGTAACATATTTATGAAACTATATATTTAACAAGTTGGAACAAATATATAAGTTGTACGTATGCTGTTTTATTCGCATAATTAAGTTGATCCAGGTTTGAGTACACAAGTTCGAGGTGAATCACACCATTTCGTGTTAGGATTTTTCATTCGATTCTTGATGGCGAATATTTGATATGGATTTTGGGCTTGATTCTAGAATTCTCTATCATAGTATATGGCTATGCAAGGAGACTGATGGCTTCTAGTCGAGAAACCATATCGAAGTCCGCATTAGGAAAGTCGAATGGACAATACTAGTTCGAAAGCAAACTTGTGTGATCGAGCGAGCGATCAAATGTGATTTTGTGAAATGATGACGTATGTACATCTTGTATTCTAATATCATTGATATATTTTGACGCTGAAATTGAAAGCTGTCATGTTAGAACATTTTTGCTTACTAAAAGAAAATTTCCAATTTAAATTACAAAGATATATAACCCATAAAAGCAAAGATATTCAATCCCATATGGCTCTTCATACAGCGAAAATTTATTTTGAAAAATTTGATCCTTATATAAGATAGACCTTACGTAAGTATAAGATGATTTTGAAAACATTTGATTTTGGAAATGAATTGGTTGACTTAAATTATATTGATTTGGAAATTTGGATTTATTTTCTGAATCTATTATTTTGGAAACTTTGAAACTAAAGATATTTAATTTGAGAAGAAATAATTTGGTGAAATTGTATATGATTTTGAAATTGAACTGATATTGAAACAAATTGAAATTTGAGAACCTTATGTTACTAAACACTTGATTTGGGAGTTGTCGAACTTATATAAAATTGATTTGTATGAGTATGAAATTGATTCGAAAACTATAGATTTGAAAAGGTACTCAATTTGAAAGTGAAATCTTATATAACTGAAGTCTATATAAGTATGATTTGATATACTATTGATTTTGGAAAGTATTTGATTTGAAAATTTAATCTTATATATAATGGATTTTATATAAGTACGATATTTGAAAGTGATTTGAAAAGGGTACTATATGATACATATTTTCGAAGTAAAGATATGGAAAGTGCCTTCTGCTTGATATCTGATTTGTGGCCACATCTTGGATTCATTCTATCGATATTATTCTCTCTGATTTTTGGTTTTCCGGATATGATACTCGAGTGTCCTTCGAATTCCATGGCGTTACCCATGGTCTTACGAGCGCGACTGCATAGCGCAACTGCCTGGCTGAGTCTTGCCTAGGGGTATGGATTGTTTCCTGGGGGATCCAGGCGTAACCATTGTGTATCTTGCAATCTGTGTAGGTCGCGAATAGTAGCGCAACTGCTTGGTTGAGTCTTGCCTGGGGGTACGGATTGTTTCCTGGGGGATCCAGGCGTAACCATTGTGTATCCTGCATTCTACTAGTCATCATGGCGTAACTCGCAGGGCTGAGAAAGCTTACGGATATGGATTGTTTCCTGGGGGAACCAGACGTAACCATTGTGTATCTGCGAACCATGGTTAGACAAAGGTTTTGTTTATTTTGGTTTGGATTGTACTTTCCATATCTGTTTTTAAAAGTTTTTCCAGTATTTTCACTGGGTGTTGAAACAAGTCTACTAAGTACCTAGAGAATTCTAGTTTTGCGCCTGATCAACACACTACCAGAGTCTACAGGAAGAAGGATAAACTTGTTGAAACATTGAGTTATAAAAGTATTTTCGAAAGAAATTTTTTTTTCGATATAAAGGTAATTTATTATAAAAGTGCTTCCAATAAAGAAATTCTGTATTAATATTCGAAATTGAAATTAACATGGTTTAAATTAATTATTCATGCCCGATTCTATTCTTTTGAATCTACCTTATCCGTTCAGCTTTATTTATTCACCTTTACCCTATTTTCTGAATCCACCTCCTTTCCTTGTTGACTATATCCTTTTTAAATATTGTTTATTTATATACTATATGGTTTAATAGAAAAAAAATTAGTGTTATAAATATTTTAGAAGCTATTAATTAAATAAAACAATTTAAAGGTAAATGATTATTGATTTATTAATAATATTTGAAAAGTAATTTTGATAAAATTTATAAATTAATAAATTATGAATTTAATGTTTTCAAATAGCTTCTTTGTAAAAATAAGTAATAATGTAAATAATTGTTTTCAAATAGTTTTCATACCTTTATAAAGGTGTTATTTAAACATAAATGGTATTTATAAAGGAAGCAAGAAAATTTTACAAATGGGTTTGAAGGAAAAATAAAAAATAAATTAAAGTATTAAAGGTAATTGAATTACAAATGAAGTTTTCAAATGAATATTTCTGGTAAAATTTATATAGTTTCAAATTAATTGTTTAATCTTGACTTTCAATCTACTTTTATCTCTGGTTGTTCTATTCTCCTACCTCCTTCCTTTTCGGGGAAGAAAAGTTTTGAGTGGGGGAGAGTGTAACGACCCAAAATTTTAATCGTTTTATTAAGATAATTAATTGAAATTTTGTAAAATTTTAAACAATAAAATTTGAAAATAAAAATTTATTATTTGGAATACGTCTATTTTAATATAGCAACTGGTAAATTTTCATCTGATAATATTGAAGTTTATTTTCTTTTGAAATTCTATTTCAATTTAAGTCAGTTAATTTTTGACGAAAATAAAATGTTTTCCAAACTTGAATATTTTTATACAATAAATTTCTAAATCATCTTCTGAGTGAAACGTCATTCTTCGTTTCGTCAAATTTGGATTTCTATTGCTCCGTTTATCTTAATTCTGGTAAAATAGCAGCATTTTCGGTACCGATTATCAACTTTTGATATGATGACCGTACCACTAATATCTGTATACCGTTTTGATCCTCTCGTCGTGCTGATCTCAATGGTATATTTATTTCTGTATTTTGAAATCCGGTACGCGACGGAAACAATAAAATGTGCATCGTATCGGTACTATAATTTGTGACCGTTACCTTTCGTTTGCCTTTCACACTTGAACGTGTAGCCCAAGCAATTTGTTAAATTGCTTTAATAACTTTCTGCTAAATCACGGATGACCGTTCATATCATTCATTTTTTTTATATTCCTTTTGCCTTGGAAACCGGCCATCACATTTAATTGATTTCAGTTTTAACTTTTGATTTCCCTTGCTTTTGATCTTTATTCCCTGGCTCAAAATTTTAGCCGTTCATTTCCAGTGCATTCCTATTCCTCTGAAAATCAATTTATTACAAGCTGCTCCTTCGTTTTCTCAACCAATTCATCCACCTTCTTTTCCAATTTCTCCACTCTCATTTTTGCTGTGACTCTTCTTAGCTCCGCCCATAGCTCGGCCACCACCCCTCACTCAGCCTCACGCCCACCCTGATCCTCCTAGCAGCTAACCGAGAGCCGCCTCTCCCAATTTCCCGAACCCATCCACGTCATCAATCCCTCCCCTCGCCTCTGCTCATGCACGCATGCAGGTGCCTCTCCCATCTCTCGGCTGTAAGCCAACTGCTCCACCCTCTCCTTCCCTAGCGCAGCTCGTTCATCACTTCACCACCTGAACCGCATCTCTGGTCTCTCCTGTCCTCTGTTATATATATGAATTTCGAGTCGAGTAGTATATATAAAATATTTGTGAAAGGTAATGTGTATTTACTTTACTTTACTAAATATTGATTCTCAAAGTATGTTCTGTCTTTCTGTTAGTTTTCGTATATATATGAATTGTTATATATTACAGTTATATACTTATTTGTATAATATGTAAATCTATTTTACAGTAAGAAAGAAGGAATATGTTTGTTGTATATATAATTTCATAACAGCTTTGTGAAATCTGTTGAGTCTATATGTATATATTAACAAAGTAAATCTATATTAATCTTATTTTTACATTGATTTTTAAAGATACACTATATACGTAAGTTGTATACAGTGTTATATATTGTAAAGTAAAGCTTTATGTTGGTCTATTAGTTTACTTGGTTATATATATTGTAGATAAGTTGTTATGATATATGAGTTTTATAGTTTGCAGTCATATATATATAATAATAAAAGTGATATGTTAGTAGATAAAGTCAAGTCTGTATATGTCTGTTTATATATATAAGTGTATATAAATTGGTATAGTATGGTGGTTCTTATACTAACATGTACAATAGATTAAAACTGAGCATAGTTATGGTTATATATTATATTTTGGTTATAGTTTATAAAGTATAACGGTAGTTTTTATATGCATAGTACATATAAGAATTTAATTTATGTTTTGTCTGCATATTTTTGTTCATGTCATGTTTTGTCTGCATATAATTGTAGTTTTAGTTTATATATATTATAACAAGTTGTTTATATTATTTTAATTATTGATTTTAAAATGTTAAGTTTTGTTTTCAAAATATATATGTAGATTGTTTTAAAACATGATAAGTATAAGAGTTAGATAAGCAGAGCATAACACATGGTATATTTATATACTGTTTGAGTATGATATTATGTCAATTACATATATATATTAAGATATGTTAGTGGGGTATGAGATATAGTTATAGTATATGTAGATACAGAGTAAGTGAATAGTGGGCTCTGTTATATAGAGTAAATGAATACTGTTTTAAGTACATATAGTTCTGCGTGTACACTTCTGTACCTACTTTATATACTGCATTTTGTTTCAAATGCTTATATCATATATTATGTTGTATGAAAAGGAGATTTTGGTAATGTTAATAAATATGTTTATATAAAGTATATTTGTTTTATTAAGCATTGATATAGATTGCATATGTAAGGTTATATATACATATTACACTATGCATTGGTTTATATAGAAGTGATTTCTTTTGTCTGCATATATAGTATGTGGTGTTTGCATTTGTATATATATGCTTAAACAGATTTTAACTTATGAAAGAAAGGTACGTGAGTGACATATTTATGTGTGGACATAGTGTATTTATATAGAGATTTGTTTTAAAAGTTATTTATTGATTTTAAATTTATATACAAATTTTTGTAATATATCAACTATATTAAAGTATTTTTATATATATAGGGTATATTTTATAAAGTCAAGTCTGCACAATCTATTTTACCTAACACTTTAATATTTGAGTTTAGTTTAAGCTCAGTGTTTTACAATATTTTGTTGGTTGCTGTGAAAGTATATTAACCTAGTAAACCTATATTGATAGTTAAATTGGCATGTGTTTGATTTTAAGCAATGATTTTAATAATAATATATATAGCTTATGTATGATTTTCTGGGTCTTTATTTTGATTAAAAGTTAAGCTATTGAAAAAAAAAAATACATATTATTTTAAATATACGTTGATTTTAATATAAAATTTCTACCTCTATCAAACTGATTCAAATTGTTTCATCGCTTCCTATTTATCCGCTTTGTTCGTCTGATTCGTGCCATTTCACTTTGCTTTGGAATTCATGCTTGGATCCGTAACCCATTTTATTGTCTATTGTCTCTAGCCTCGGAAGGTGAGCAATCACTCACGATTAACATTCTTTTATTCATTAAATTTGATTTCAATTGAAACGACAATTGAAATATGCTGCTGTAGTTATTTAAATTTGTTATATATGCTATTATCTGAACTGTTCACCTACGGGATATGACACCATATCTTGTTGTTTATATTATATTGTTATTGATGATATATGCCTGTTAATTTATTGTATTATCTGTTATCATCCTGCAAGTTCCCTGTAGTTTAGAAATCACTATGGATTGAAATAATACATACCCGAACGGACTTTAGAATAGGGGAAAATCGTTATGGGTTGAAATGATAAACCCAAACGATTTTCATTTAATTGAATTTGGGATTACGGGTTGAAATGATATCCACCCGTATATATTTAGTGTACGGATTGAAATGATAAATATCCGTAGCACTAGACTATATTTCTACCTTGTAGATAGTTCTATGGACCCTTAGAGGATGGTTATCCCAAACATCCTTTAAGTTATTTGTATTTCCGTTGATATTTCACTTGAGTTGGATTTATTAATATAAGAATGTTAATCCTGACTCGAGTGTTTTGTGTTTTGCTTTACGCTCGGGTCAGACCGAGTAATACAGTATTTGAGACCCACCTTGGAGTTTGGAGCTTCGTTAGGAGAGCCAACTATTGATTCATCTTCCAGCTCTCCAGTTGATTCATTCACAGAGTCATCTGTTTGGATTGGAGACTTCACTGTATTTGAGATATTCTGTTGTATTTTATTTCTAACTCTGATGTTTATATAGTAGCTTCATGAACTACTATTTTATCTATTTCGCTGTGTATTATTGTATTACTCTGTGTCTGTGATTCTGTGATTGATTTATTTACTGTATATGCTGAGTTTTGCCAAATTTTTATTACAATCTGTTATTTTGAATTATTCAAGTCAGACATGTGTGGATTATTGTCGATTTGAATGGTCCAAAAATAGTGGGTCGTTACAGAACCTATGGGGGAGTCGTATTGTTAAACAACTTCTTTAGCTTCAGGTTGAATGATGTAGAGCGTAGAATACATTTATCACTGAGAATATTACCCGAATGCTTTGGTAGACCATAAATCGTCAGGGTTGTATACTCGACGTATGCTTAGGCATTGTGGTGTATGCTTAGTGTGTGTATGCAGTTTAAGTGTTTTACCATTGAGAATGTTAAATCAGTATATAGTTAGGCAGTTATTATCGAGAACGTATGCTAAGGATATTCCTAGGTTTACTTAGTTTTTGGATATCCAACCTTTATGTGGAAACCTTCGTAGGTCATTATTAGATTTAGGTGCATTAAAATTTAATACCCAATAATGGGTAAAGTGACCAATCCTTTATATGTAGTAAACACACAAAAACTAATAGCCCCAGGTTGTGTAGATTATAACTTAAATTTAATACTTGTCAACACCATACCACTATTGATATAATTCACTCACCAGATCTTATCCAATACCCTCCATTTCTCACTATTTATATCTATTATATGAGGACATGGTAGTAGGTAAGGTGACTTGGATAAGGTGCGTGGAGAAGGCGACTTGACACTTAGAGAAATATATATATTTATAATCATTTCTTACGTATATTATCATACTTATCAATCATACTTTGTAGTATTTTTATTTGGAGACACTATTTAGGCATTCCTTGTAAGGGCTATTGTTGATTTTGAAGCAATAATGAATTTGGAATATTTTCAGTATTTATATTTTATTGCTTCCACCGTGAAATTATATTTATCACTGTATCATATGAACCATCAAAACCAAACGATTCATATTTCTTGGTATAACGCGAGTTCAAACGCCATTTTTAGGCTTTGGATTGGTGCGTCCGAAGGTGTGGGTTGCTACACATAGCTTCTAAGGACCTTCCTTGTCATTCCATATCTGTCGCACATAATTTGGAGCAGTGGGTCAGACCTGATCCATATGATCAATCATCCTACCTCCACTTTCCTTTCTCAAAACAACTCCTTTGCGACTCCAACTCTTTTATAAACATTTGTTCCATTGATTTTAGTCATCATCATTTGTGCAATGTCAAATATGCACTAGACCTAACTTGAATAGAACATCTTAACTCGAAGTCGCCTATCGATTAGTGTTTCAACCAAAACCAAGCATACAAATATTCAAATATAGTGTACATACAACATATCAAGCACATACATGTCATCCAAGAAGATATTACATCAAGATATAAGCTAGATCTAAGAATTCCCAAAATAGCATACCCATAACAAAACAAGTAGACTCTGATTCAAAATCACTTTAAAAATGCATTTAAATTTATTTATAAATCAGATTGGTGTTTAGGTTTATCACTAATCAAGTTTTAATGTTCAAAATCATTTAAAAGCATCATCTATTATCTATATTAACATGTATTGTAAAGTGAGAAGTATCATACTACTCACTTAATTCCAAAGCAATCCAAATGAGAACAAATATCGAGATGAACAGTAAACCCCAAAATCCATAGCACCCCAAACAACATCCAACTGATTCCAAGCTAATCACCTTGCTAATTACCCCTTAATTGCTTAATTAGGCTAAGAATAGTATAGATTTAGGTAACTTTTGGCTTAAGAAAGATATTAATGGATGTTAGAAGGTTTTCGGGAATAGAGAAAAGTGATTAGGTGGCTGTTACATCAGTTGGATATACCCTATTCCTGAAATGGATTAGCAGCCTAATTCAAGCTTAACCTTAATTACCCGCTAATAAATCAAGAAATAATTTAATTTTAAATGGCCATATATTCTAAGTGGTAAACAAAAGGCTATTATGACCACTTAACAAAAAGACAAATCATCGTATCTTTCATATAAAAGTGGTTTCGGACCCAAATTCGGCTCTTATCAAAAGTTATAGGCCTTACAAGTTTTTAGGGTCAAAATAGTCAAATAGATTTTCTAAGGATGTAAAATGTCACTACTCAACATTACTCGAAGTTTGAGAATCATTCGATATGACATGAAATTAATGTTAATATTTTGCGATCCTCCGATATGCAAAAAATCGTGTCGTTACAAGCTCGATCAATGGTCAAAACTCCATTAATATCCGTTGTTCATTACAAAGTTCAACATTAAAGTCCACAGTTCAATTAGATAACAATTATAGATTAACCGATTTGCTTTAGCTAAAGACTTTGACTTTACGTTGACTACCATTACCATGATACTAACATTCTATTCGAAGGAGATGAATCCTCACTTGAATAGTGTTTCTCTTCCAGTGGTTCAACTTATATCCAACCATGGCCTAAACATGATCTTTGTTATCCTGTGATTGACCCTAATCAAAGAATAGTTTAGACACTTAAGATTCATAGTGTTCTCAAGTTAAAAGACTACTACACACCATCGTAAGATCTTCTACCTAACATTTAACCTATAGAAGACTCTTAGTGAATCGCTTTGTAATTGTTCCGAATAACTACACGTATGTAGCCCCTTGGTTCCCCATACCACAATGAGTAAACCAACGTCCATCATATAGAGAGCGTTACGTACACTAACTTCAACGGATATATTGATATCCCACTCTCGATATATCATGACTAGGAACGGTAAAGGACAAGTATTTATTTTATTCGATTCAATACTCATGGTTACGTACACATTCGCAACTGCAATCGATTAAATACTTTTCTTAAGGATTTTCTACTTAAATATTTAATATATTTAAAACATTAATTATATCCTAATAAGAAGCAACAATTTATTGCTTATGGCTTACGAACATATTCGATAACTAGTTTTGACAAATTATTTTACTTATCTTATACTATATATCCATTAAAGTTGGATCTCACTCAAGATTTTTATTTTTTATCATAATTTTAGAATTTAAATACTAAGCTCTCCTTAGTTTAGCACACTCTCAATTAGGACACAAGTTCAAATTCTACGAATTACGCTTATATCTAATATATTTAAAATAACTCCACTTTTCTTGATTCACTTTATCACCAAGCACCCATGTTCGAATCCTGATAAACTTATTTTACGTAATATATTTTAGAATCAATTATTTCGCTTAAAAAACTTTATTTTTCCCTATCGTGCCCCTTTTTACATATAAAATTCAATTGAAATTCAAGCTCAAATACAGTGATCTTATGTATTGTAGCTACCTTAACTAAATAACCATAATCTTTATTCAAATTTCATTGATTTTATCCTTTGAAGTACAAATTTCATTGAAAATATAACATATTTAAAACAGTTACTATAATAATTGTAAAAACGAAAAAAATATAGTAGTAAATTAAAAGAAAAGCATAATACGTAATATATACACACACACACAGATATATATATATATATATATGAATTAAGTGCTAAAGTTTTATTGTTAACTAAACAAACAATCTCATATAATATACAAAATATAAAGTAGACTATTCAGTTTATCCAAATTCAACTACTAAAAATATCCTAATTTATATTATTATTTTAAATAATTAAGAATGATTTATGTTTGAATTTCATTGAATCTAAGTAAATAATTATAAACATTAATAAATATTACAAAACATTATGATCAAGAATTCTGGATATCAACTTGGTATATTGCAACAATTTTCATTTCAACTTCTTTTGTCATTCACTCTTTTAAATATACAACATATAAATTTAACTACCATTATTATCCTTATATATATATATATGTGTGTGTGTGTATGTATGTATGTATGTATGTATAAGATATAAGATCAAAAGTGCACTAGCTCAAATTATCCCAAGGACTTTAATTCTCATGTAAAAGCATTAAATGTGATAAACATAAAGTTGATTCTTATCATATGATATATTATATGAATTTAGATCTAGCTTAACTTGTTTATTTTTCTTACAATTTAGAAAGAAAATCCAAACATCTTAATGTTCCATAAAATTCCAAGCTTTTCTTTTTTTCCAAATAAAAAGGCTAATATGAAGGTAACTCAAAATTTATGAATTCGTTTATTTACCAATGGACAAATTTCATTTTGGTCTTTCTTTTTTATTTCCACTCAACTCTTGTTATCTTAACGTATATTCTTCCTATTTCGAAAGAAAATGAAAAATAAATTGAATATAAATATCTTAGGTAAAATCAATGCTTAATTTTTATCTATAAAATAAGTTTTGTTCTATCGTCACACTCTTCGATTAGAAATTGTGGTTCTTCTTAAGGCAGAGAACTTGGAGTTCGGAGAGGAGACAGGTAACAACCAAGATTTTAGTAACTGGGAGGATCATAAAAAGGTAAACTCTTCATTTAACAGTCATACATAAATATATACACATACACACACATGTGCATGCGCATGCACATTTGTGTATATATGCGATCATGTGCATTTGCGCTTTCCTTTATTTTAAATTCGGTCAAAATATTAAAGAAAATTTGAAAGTAAATTATAATTTCAGGACAATTAAAATACTAAATATATTTATTTAATATAAATGTATAAATTTTTTTATTTAAGGTTTAAAAAAATAAACATTTTATTTTTACTCAAAACCCAGTTGTAAACATACATAATAACTTTCAAATTTAAAGTTGAAATCAAAATTGTTTTATTCATGTTTAAAAAAATTGATTTCTTTTCTCATATTTTCAAACAAAAAAGTATTTTTCAAATTTTATGTGTGTGTGTGTGTATACGGCTTGTATTTTGTAGAAAAAAATCTTATGCTCACATTATTCTAATAATTTTTTAAATTATGAAAAGGTCAAAATAATTTACAATTCAAATTTAAATATATATATATATATGTAAAAATATTTATTATATATATGTATGTATGTATGTATATTTAAATATACATAAAGTTTTAATATTTAAATTTAAACCAAAAAAATATATTATATATACACACACGTATATATATATTATACTGAGAATAATATAATATTATATATATGTATATTTATATATACATATTAGTAAATATATCAATGGCCGGATAAAATAATATTTTTATATCTATCATATGTGTGTGTGTGTGCGCGCGCGAGCGCATGTGTGTGTGGCATTATTATTATCCCTTGACATTGTTCCCTAAATATTAACTATATGTCCCGATGGTTAAATACACACACATGGCATTTATTCATTATTTACACCCCATGTTAGTCCATTATATATATTATAATTGCAATATTTGCATTGTGAATGTGAACATATTATAAATTAAATTTTAAAGTAAAATAAAATTAAAGTAAAGTAATAACATGAATTATATTTAATAAAGATTATTATAACTTATAGACATAAAAGTTTTAATATAAATTAATTAAATTGAATAAAACACCAAATGCCTTTATTAATAATTACTTAACATGATTTAGTATAAAGATATTGTTCATGTAAATACAAAAAGATCTAGTGCAAATTAATAAAAGGGTTTTCTGAAATTTCTTCCTTTTAACCCACAACCAATGTACCTAATCCAACAATGATACTGGTGCCTGCATTACGTTCACATGAATAATTAACCAACACTTAGGGTAGTCACTTGGAAAATCCAATTAGATGGGTGTCTAAGGAAAAGATGTTTAACTAAAGAGAATGTTACTTTAATTAAGGAACATTTATGAACAACTATTTCATCTCCTGGCCTTTATTTGGCTTATCGAAGTGGCCCATTTCAAGGGTATGTCGTAGTGGACGGCTTAAAAGTGTTTTGCGTCTTAGGTCGATTAAAATGGATTTATATGAATATTATAGAGTAAATTTAAAATTGTTTTAAATTTAAATAAAATATTACAAATTTTTATAAAGAGTTATAGAATGTAGGTTTGAAATTATTGTAAAATTATATAAATATAAATGTTGTATTTAAAACTACTTAAAATATTTAATTACTAGAAGGACACATATAAATATATATATATATATATAATTTAATAAATTATAAATTTTATATTAAATTAATATATATATATATCAATGTATGTATGTATGTATTAATTGTATAAAGAAAAAGGGAGGTTTAGATGAAATAAAATCAATATAGACTTAAGGGAGTACATTAGATGTAGAGACATATGATGTTATGAGTTTATACCCATCTCCCTTATAATGTCGATAATACTCAATAAATATTATTTTAAATTATGAGTTTAAAATAAAATAGCTCTCACCATTTACAATATAAATAGAGTAAATAACTACCTATAGTTGTCGAGGACCCGTAAGGCATAGAATATCTAGTAATGTTTATATTGTCACTAGATTAGTAAGAATATTATGTAACTTTGTTGGGCACCATCAAGGGTTACATAATTACCCTTAGGCCATCGCATGATGATTTGCCTAGAGTATCTAATGTACATTATGATTTGTTAAGTACCATTAGAACATAAAGATAGTTAGGAGCAAAGTAAAAGTACTTTCGGAGTTATAAACGAGATATAATTGGTAAAGTGTTCCTTTTTGTTTGTGGGACTACAATTTGTTGAGCACCCTCAAGGTCGTAGCAAAATGGTAAATAAGTCCTAACACCACTGAAGGAATTTTTGAAATTCCTGTATCTCTTTTAGCAATTTTGAGAGATGTAGAATTTAGCAAAAGTAAATAAACCAATATAATAAGTATTAGAACATACATAATGTTATCTAATTCACTCTAATGAATTTGCGCAGATCAAATGGCAACTATACAACATTTCTAAATCAAAACATACTAGCCAGCATGAACTATAAAGACTGATTAAGGAATATTAAATTTGCACTCACTTATCAGAAACTCTGATATGTGGTCGCCAACGAGCCAATGGCTAAGCCTAATAAAGATGCCACCACTAAATAAATAAAGTCATATAAGTCATGCTTGTTAAATTATGAACTTGAACAATGCTACATACTATTGACAATGAGCATCGAGCTCTGAAGGCAGCATGAGAAATAAATGTTTGAGCCATATTCCAACATTGATAAAAGTTGTATGGTGAGCAGTTTCATACTACAAGGTATCAAAACTCATGGATATTGTTTCATGCGAAGACGAGTAAGGGTACTCCCGTCCAAGATCATGTACTCAATATGATTATGTACATTCAGAGGTTGACAAAGTTGGGAACAACATTTGACACCAAGATACATACTAATTTGATTCTTGAATTACTGATTCTATAGTTTAATCTGTTCATATTGAACTTGAATTATAATTCTTTGAAATGTACTATCGTGGACCTCCTTAATATATAAAGGATGGTTGAACGTACATTTACATAAGAACCGAATATGGTGCTTGCTATCAAGGGTGCTTCTTCCTTGAATGGTTTGAAGAAAATAAAATGTGGGTCGAAGGGTATAATTGGTAAAGCTAGTGAAAATCAAGAGAAGAGCGAGTGTCACTTTTTCTCTAAAAAAGGACACTGAAAGTGGAACTGTCTAGATTATCTAAAAACGCTCGAGGGGAAATAATTTGATTCCACTCTTAAAGGTATTTTCCTTATAGAAAACTGTTTGTCTATAAGTGCTTCTAGTTAGGTTTTAAACCCTATATTTAGAACTCATATCTGTAATTTTTTAATTAAAATTAGGAGTAAGAGGCCCGTGGCAAGATGGAGCATGGAGTTCCAAGTTGTAAATGGAGCTACAATAGTCTTGTCGTGGTAGGAGATTACCATGTGAAGCTTGCTAGTGGGCATGATTTAATTTCATATAATTTTTATTATGTACCAAACTTCATCGGTGGAATGTTTTTTCCGTCGTTTGATGAAAAAAGGATGTAGTTTTATTTGTAATGACAATGCTATAAATATTTGTTTTGATTATAAAACTAATGTTTTTGTATTTTGAATAATGGCATTTATATACTTAATCTTAATTATAATCATGTATTTGTCATTGAAAATTGTAATGTGCCTTAATAGCTAAATTTGGCATTGTAGATTACGGCATATAAGTAAGAAATGATTGAACAAGTTAATAAGCCAAGGGCTAAATGTAAAATGGCCAAGCACTAATTCAATGAGAAAAATGAAAGAGTTACTAAATTTTAGGACTAGTACATACTGATGTATGTGGTCTTATGTCTATAACTAGCAAAGGTGGAACCTTTTACTTTGTTACGTTCGCGGATGATTTATCTATACATGGATATGTGTATCTTATGAAATATAAATCAAAGGTTTATAATAAATTCACAAAATATAAGAACGAAGTAGAAAACCAAAAAAATAGGAAAATTTACACTTTGATCTGATCGAGGTGGTGAGTACATTTGACATGAGCTCTAAGAGTACTTATAAGAGAAAGATATTCTCTCTCAAGTCACTCCTCCATATACTCTTCAACATAATTATGTTTCAAAAAGGAGAAATCGAACTCTATTAGACATGGATCCATCGATGATGAGTGATACTGGGTTATCTCTTTTATTTTGGGGATATGCACTTAAAATTATGACATGTATGTTGAATTTCACACCATCTAAATCTGTGCTTAAGACCACAAACAAGTTATGGACTGGTAAGAAACTCAAATTAATTATCTTAAGGTATGAGGTTGTCCGGTTTATGTTAAGAATGTAAACCCAATAAACTTAAGGCAAGATCGGTTTTATGTAAGTTTCTAGGGTATCCAAGATATTCTCAAGGATACATATTCTATCACAACATGGAATAAAAAATGTTTATTTTGAGACATGTCACCTTTTTGGAAAAGAATTTCTTTCATGAGAAATTAGTAGCGGTAAGTTAAACCTTGTTTAACACCCCACTTCTATACCCATACTACCAAAGAGTATTACTAACTAATACCGTTTAGATATACGGAGAATGAAGCTTGTTAGGGGTGACCACACGTGAATATTCCCTTAGGCTAACATCGGTACATATTTTTATCTCAAAGAAATTACCAAATATACGTACTCGGTATCATAACAAAGCAATAAACACATGGGTTTTCTAGAATAGAAAAATATACAACATATATAATAAACACAGAGTCACAAATCGCATCAAAAAATATACAATACATAACACTATACTCCAAGTCAATTTAATTTATACAACCCATAACCATATCATCAATATAAATACATGGAAATATCCAAAGGAAAATATACACAAAGAACATCTCATAACTCGATATAATATATATGTATATACACACACACATACTTGTCTCCTCTAAAGTCCAACATCTAAAATGGCTAATATCCCTATATCTGAAAAGTCTCGTACTGACCCGAGTTTATATAAATAATAAACGGGTCATACTATATCTAAATCGGAATGGTAAGAACATGATGATGATCCTCATAAATTGATGATATAAGCATTCCCAAAATATATAATATCAACTAACATATGTGAGATATCTGCACACACAAGCAACAAAACTCGATCAATTATCCATTCAATTTATCTCACACAACCAACTAAGGCATATAATGGAAATAAAGGCTAAAACGTAGATATGTGAGTTGAGAAGTAACTCACTACCTCGATGTTTCACCCAATATTTTGATATCCGTGGAATACCTCTAATACCATAGTGACACACAACCACAACTCTAATCAACTGAGTCTTACGTAAATGTCTTTATTATTAATTAAGAATTTATTAAGGTATTCAGTTAATTTTAATTACCGATCAGTTTACATGTTACGTTCATCTTAGGTTATGCATTAACCTAATACCAGAAGCTGAGTTACTCGCTTGAGATATCACTACCTCTACTCAGAAATGTATGCAACCTCGCACAATCCATTAGTTGCACAAATAACCATCGCCTCGCTGGCAATCCTCACTTCCATCATCCTCGCAAAATATTTGTCTAAACCTCGTTGTTGTGCTCGTGCATGTTTGATCAGTGATAATGGGGCCAAATTGTCACGACTCAAGGCGCTACCCCGACGTCGGGCGACCTGGATGGATACTAGCTCATATGGTAATTAATGTAATGGCCATCATATTTTAATTTTACTCATGAAATTCTCACTTTATGGTAAACCCCGTTGTTACTATCATTATTAATATTGAAGGTATACGGCATGTCGACATAACCATGATGTTTCATCAACCAGCAATGTCGAAAATGTGAAGATAAATCAATGATGAAAGCATACAATGCCGCACCTCATCAATAAAGAATAATAGGCAATGTCGCAAGTCATTAATAAAGCCAGCCATAATGAATGCCATCAATGTCGCGTACCGCTTATACAATTGAATGAATGATATCATATCAAAAAATTGGAAACAATGTAACATGTTAGCAAGGGAATGACAATGCTAGAAAGCTTTATACTGTTAGCCATTAATGTTATAACGACATGATAAAGCATTGATGCCGTATCACATTAATGTCGCTTCACCATCAATGTCGTCTCCTATGAATGTCGCTCATCATCAATGCCGTCTCTTATTATTGCCGCTTATCATGAATGTCGCCTACTGTAAATATCGCCTATTTCCAATGTTGCTTATCATCAATGCCCCCTATTATCGATGCCGTTTGTTATCATTGCCGCTGTTATCAATGCCACTTGTAATCAATGTCGTTTGCTATCGATGTCACCTACTATCAATGTCGTATGTTATCAATACCGATCATTTCCAATATCACCACTTATCAATGTCGCCACTTATCAATGTACCACTTACTGATGTTGTGCTATAGTAATACCGCACTTCATCAACCATTAAAGGAGGCCGCATATCCTCAATACAATGTTGATATCAAACGTCATCAATGAAGGCTATCAAGGTGGATTGATGTTAAGCACCGAATTTCACCATTGTGCAAGTGGATATTGAAGTATAGCGCCATGTGCCATCAATATGATTAATGTTGGAGGTCAAGCATACCGCATGGATGCATGGCAGCCATGTCGCATCCCTCAACCCCTATAAATACGGACCCAGGGCCATGAAGAAAGGGGAATCATTTGTTTCTTATTTCTTACATTTTAAACTTTGTAACCCGAAATTGATTTGGGAATTTTAATACCGATTGTACTTTTGTATATAGAACCTTGTACATTCAACAATTACATAATATATGAATAAAGAAGAATTGAATTATGACTTATTTTTGAGTTCTAAAGCACTTGTGATTTTTAATTATAACTTTTTTCGAATTCCAAAAGCACTCATAATCTTGATTTTTACTTGGATTGCTCTATATAGCTTGAGATAGCTTCGACGCGATTCTGCTATGACGTCATCATGGATTTGAACAAGCCAAGCCTAATTACCCAAGCCCTTTCTCAACTAAGTGTCGCTTTTGCCAACACTCCTCGAGGTTTACAAGGGACACCCGATCCTTCTTATAACCACATTCCACTTTCCTTACACTTTTCGGGGATGATAAAGAAATTCGTTAACATTTTAGCACTAGAAGAAAGGCTCGAACCTCCGTGTCCATTTAACCCATAAGTGGAACTATCTTGACCTGCATACGTAGGGCTTACAGGATTTATCCTTATGGAGCATATTGCAACATCCCCAACTTTGAGGCACGAAACTAAGTGCTATGGATGCTGCAGTCATCCATAGTATCAATTTCCAGTGACAAAATGTAGCTTGTTAATCATATCAATAATCAGAAGCTCATGAATATGAAAATTTTCAAACACAGTTTAATAACAAGTTTTCCCATTACATTTCATTAATAACATTTCAAATCCATTACATAATCTCATTTGTAATCCCATATTCAGAGAAAAAATAATTATTAAAGCATACTCCAAGAGAGACATATGAAGATGTCCCTTTGGTGGATTAGAGTCTAACACTAGGCAATTATATAACTTGTTGTTACATCCATACATACAAAATCAAACAACACGGCAGATTAGATAAGAACCCCTAATAGCTAAATAGTCTCTTGCACGTCTTCGGAAGCTTATTCGTCTAATTTGAAACCTGAAATCCCTTATTCCCAACCTACTCAAATGAGTACCCGAGAGTTTTAAGGGAAAAAAATTTCAGATCAGACAATAATCTGGTGTGAATAATGACCACCATCTCGAACCAAATAGACATCTAGTGAGACCAGGCCGTTGAGTGGAAAGGATTTTCCCCTCACTAGTATTCTAACCAAAACATATCAACCATATACTATGCTCCTGCATCTACAATGGTTAAAACATAATAAATAAACATTTGCAATTATGCAACATGCACTGGATTACCCATCCCAATTCAATTGACTATCCGTATTAATTTCATTCGACTATCCGTCTTATATTTATGTGGACTACCTATCTCACATGTAATTATTTTTTGGATTACCCATCATCTACCATATGGACTACCCATCACACATGGTTTCATTATCAAAGTTATGTTGCCTATCCATCTCACATATTTCATTTAATTAAAATGATGTGGACTAACCATCTCACATCCCATAGTTTTCCTAGGAAGACTATGAACCATTCATCTACCATATAGAGACTATCCTTCTTCGGCATGATGTGGACTATCCATCACACATCCCATAGTTTACCTTGGATGACTAAGAACCCATCACTTACCAATTTAATTCATGCTTAACCCAAATGTTCAACATATGCCTATTGGTGTCCCCAATTAGGTTGTATATCCCTTGAATTTATAACATCTCAAAATGATAAGCATTAGTATCCCCAATGATTAATGTCGATTCATAAAACAATAGTGTCAATATGATATACATTGGTATCCCTAATGAACACTGTCAAATTTCTAAAGCATATAACGTATCGAAGTTAATCTACATTGGTATCCCCAATGAACAATGTAAAATAAAACTTACAGCTCACCGCCGTTAATACAGAAAATATGCGGCATTCATGACGCGCTATATATTGTCGAACCTCTATAAAGGTTAGAAAACAAAAAAATGACTTTATAAATCACGTGGCTAACTGCCGAAATTATAAGGTTATCGGCCTTCTTAAACATAGGCTATCTTGCCTCTTTAAAACATAAATTTTGTTAGCATATACAAAGCCTCGCCGGCATTTAAAATAAAAGGTAGCGGCATCAATGTCACTTGGCATTATCGTCGAAAATCAGTCACTTGCGGCATTAGTGCTGTAATGTCGAAAAACATAGTACTTTGGCTTTATACCGTAAAACATAGTACTTCGGCTCTATGTCGTAAAACATAGGGTGTCGACATTGACAACCCATGATATAAATTTCCTTTATATTGAAACCAAGTAATAACAGCATCATCGCCGTAAAACAGCTAATATCGATTATAGTGCTTGTGGCATCACTGCCTTAAGCCATGACGTCGATATAGAAAACTTGCGGTATCGTCGCCTTAATATAGTTGGTATCAAAATAGTGGTATGCAGCGTCATTTAAAACTATAGTGAAAAATAACGGTATTAATACCGTGCGATATAGATTTAAAACAAAGAAATAAAGTCGGGCGGCATAGCCCCGTTTCATTACGAGATTGCCATATCGGCATTAATTCTATGCCTCATATTGGTATCAACTCTATGCCACTGTTTTATACTATGACTCCAACCGGAACATATCAATTCTATACCAATATAGTTGAAATCATATGTATCCATTCAAATTGATGTCGATGGGGTTCGACATTGATATGGGCAACATGGCAATATCATAATTATCATAAAAACCAATTTATTTTTGCTAAAAGCAATTACTTTTTACCAAATTTCAACTCTTATCAAAATTCTATTGAATAATACTATACTTTACCAAATTCTTTTTAGAAAAACTGCCGCAACCAATTTTTCATTCCCAAAACATATACCAACTTAATTAATTAATACCTTAATAAATTATTAATTTAAATTCTTATCTAACATAATAAATTCATAGTAATTCATAATTACTTGGGAAAATCTCTAAAAATCTTTAAAAATCAGAATTAACGATTTCTTTCCCATATAAAAATTCCAAGGCCAAAATAATTATATAATTATTTTTAGTAATGAAAACCCGAATAAACACTATTTCCTCCTTAGGAATTCATAAAATATATAGTTTAACTTGGAAAATTATGAAATTAAAAACCCATTTCAAATTAATGTTTTACACAGCATATCCGAAAATCAAGGCATTTGGAGATTAAAAACTTAGGTTTTTCCATTAAAACCGATCCAAATATTTTCGTAAAAATTCCAAAAATATTATTTTACCTAAACAATGATTATACATCCATAAGTTAGCAAAAACTGTCAAAATAATTAAGATACTATCCATAGCTGAATTCAAGTACAAGAAATAGAGATGTTTCACTTATTACTCACCATAATTTAGATGTTAGAGTTGAGATTTGATGGTGTTTAGTTCCCCTAAGCTTTATCTTCCATACCCCTTTGATTTCATTCCCTTCTTCCACTTAGAAATGGCCGACCTCTAGGTTTTTCTTTTGATTATTTATGAGTGTAAGTGAGAATGTATGAGAAGGTAAAGGTTTAAGGGTTCTTCCCACCTCGTATATCCTTTTATATGTTAAGTTTTTTAAAACAATCTTATTAGTTAATTGGTTAAGGCCTAACACAATTAATTATCAAATCTCATCCCCATGTCCAACTACATTATTCTATTTAATCTATCCAATTAAATTTCCTGAATAATGTTAAACTAAAATTAGATGTGTTACAGGCTCCCTTCCTTAAAGAATTTCATCCTCGAAATTCAGTAAGGACTACATAACAAGCATATCAAACATGAAAATAATGCTAGTATATCCTACCAGCTATAAAGTATGTTGTATATCAAATATAGAACATGCTACCATAACAACTTAAGATAAGTATCCTTAATCATGTCCTCTGCCTCCCAAGTACAGTCACTTTTGTTGTCACTCCACTGGATTTTCACCAATCTTATTGTCTTGTTCCTTAACTTCTTTTCATTTCTTGCTACAACACGAACCGGTTGCTTAATAAAAGTCAGATCTGGTTCTACTACTAAATCTTCCAATGCAGTTCGAGCAAAAGTAGTATTCAGATCATGCACATACTTTCTAAGATGAGAAACATGAAAAACATAATGGACTCCTCTCAAATAACTCGGTAATTCTACCCGATACACGAGTTTCCCGATCCTCTCTATAATAGGGAACGGTCCAACATATCTCTATGCCAGTTTCCCTGACTTTCCAAATCGTACCATACCGTTTATCGATGATACTTTAATGAAAACACGATCTCCAGTTGAGAATTCTAAATCTTTACCACTCTTATCTGCACAACTCTTCTGCCTAGACTGAGCTTCCCTCATCCTAACTTGGATTAACTCAATCTTCTTTGTGGCTTCTCTTACCATATCCGGACCAAAGAACAATCTGTCTCTGGTCTCTAACCAACATGCTGGTGATTTTCACGACCTCCCATACAAAGCTTCGAAAGGCATCATTCCTATACTAGTCTGATAACTATTGTTATAGGAAAACTCAACTAAGTGCAAATGGTCTTCCCATGATCCACTAAAATCTAGTACGCAAGCTCTCAACAAATCTTCAAGTACCTTATTGATGCTCTCTATCTACCCATCCATCTGTGGGCAATAAGCGGTACTCATCTTAAGCTTGGCAGCCAACACTTCCTGTAGACTCTTCTAGAATTCACTACTGAAAAAAGTATCTCTGTCACTGACTATACTACTAGGACTCCCATGTAGTCTGACAATGTTCTTCATAAATAACATAGCCAATATAGGTGCCGTTCTGGTTGACTTAACGGGAATGAAATGTGCACTCTTGGTCAGTCTATCCAGTATGACCCAAATACTTTCATTTCCCCCGTTCGACCTTGGTAACCCATCAATAAAATCCATGGATATCAAACCCCACTTTCAAACTGATATATCTAAAGGTTGCAACAAACAACTTGGCTTCATGGCTTTCACTTGTGGCAATTCAAACATTGCTTCACCCATAAGCCTACATCCCTTTTCATACTTTCCTAGAAGAAACTTCTTTTTATATCTTGATACATTTTAGTTCCTTCGGGATGTATAGTAAACTTCGATCGATGACACTCCCTAAGAAATTCCTTCCTTATATCACCAACATCTGGAACACATAACCGTCCCTTCCTCCGTAACCATCCTCTCTGGTCAAGACTAAAATCTTTTAGCTCATCAATCTTAGTTCTACTTACCAATCTTATAATCCTTTCGGCTAACAACGGATCTTCTCTTTGCTTAGAAGAAATCATCTCGATTAATATTGGTCGAACTTCTAAACATGATAATATGGTGGTACTTTAACTAGAACAAGCAGTCGACCTTAACTGTACACTACAAGCAGTCAACGCCTCTAAATTCTTCCATTCTGCTAACATAGCTAACATTACATTCTGATGTTTTCTGCTAAGTGCATCTGCCACTTTATTTCATTTTCCTAGCATATACTCAACACCAAAATCATAAGTTGTTATAAACTCTAACCATCTATGTTGTTTCATATTCAACTCTTTCTGAGAGAATAAATACCTCAAAGACTTATGATCCATATACAACTCGAACCTTTCTCCTAAGAGGTAATGTCCCCACTCTATCAATGCTGCCAACTCCAAATCATGAGTCAGATATCTAACTTCATGCGGTCTAAACTGTCGAGAAGCATAGGCAATTACTTTACCCCTTTGCATCAACACAGCTCCTAACCCTATTCCACATGCATCTTTATACACCACTAAGACCTGATTCTCATCCGGAACAACTAACATGGATGCATTGGTCAAAAGATGTTTTAACTTAAGGAATGCTTCCTCACATTTATCGGACCAAATAAATTTTACATCATTTTCGATTAGTTTAGTCAGGGGTGCTATTATCCGCAAGAAATCCTTAATAAATCTCCGGTAATAGCGAGCTAATACTAGAAAACTCCTTATCTCAGTCACCATCTCAGGTCTCTTTCAATTATTAACAGCTTCGATCTTGGCTGGATCAACGGACAACTTTTTTTCTGAAACCACATGACCAAGAAACTTCACTTTGCTTTTCTAGAAATGACACTTCGAAAACTTTGCTTTTAGTTGATGCTGCCACTACGTCTCAAGCATTATTCTAAGATGAATCCTATGATCCCTTTCATCCTTAGAATATATCAAAATGTCATCAGTGAATACCAATACGAACCTACCCAAATGCCCTTGGAAAATTCAGTTCATCAAGTCCACAAAGAAAGCATGCATTAGTTTACTCGAATGACATTACTAACCACTTATACGAATCATATCTTGTTCGAAATGCCGTCAAAGGAATCATGTCCTTTTCCACCCAAAATTGATGGAAACCTATCGCCAAATCCAATTGAGAAAATACTTTGGCTCCACTCAACTGATCAAATAAATCATCGATCCTCGGCAAAGGATATCTATTCTTTATTGTCTTCTCATTCAGCTTATGATAATCAATACGCAATCTTAACGACCCATTCGGTTTCTTCACGAACACCGGGGCCACTCCCTAAGGAGAACCGATTGGTCTAATAAAACTCTTTCCTTCTAAGTCCACTAGATGAACCTTCAACTCATTCATCTCGGTAGGTGTCATTCTACTAGGTGTTCTACTCACGGGTTCAGCTCCAGGCATACGATCTATTCGAAACTCAATAGCTTGTTTCGGTGGTAATCTTGTCGTTGGCTCAAAAACATCTACAAATTATTTTACAATATAAACTCGATTTACTTATCTTCCACTTTTGTGGCACCCAGTAAAGCACAAACTATTGGACTCAAATTCTCCACTGAGTATATGATTCAGTCACTACTATCAGGATGTCTCAATGGTATTTTCATGTCCTGGAAAAATATCCTAGCATCATGTCTACTTAAACAATCCATACCCAAAGTAATCCAAAAATCTGCAAAATTAAACATAAACAAACTACAAGTAAAAGTATAATCTAGAAACTCAAATTCTAGATAGTCGTATTTCATCTCCAGAGTTGCATACCCTCCTATTGGATCCACTACACTTAAGGAAGTAACAAGGTATGATGGTTTTAAATTTAACTTATCTACTAAACACCGAGAGATAAATGAATGCAATGCTCCAATATCAAACAATACTCTAACTAGTATGTTATGAATCAAAAGTGTACCTTCCATCATAGACTTTCCTTTCTCAATAGTAGTCAGTCTCGACATAGAAGGCTCTAAAGCAAATACCTTTCCTTTATTTGCCTTGGCCGCCTTTGGACATTTGTTCTTGTAATGTCCCACTTGGTCGTAGTTAAAGTACTTCACCTTCTACCTTCCCACAACCGTCTTGCCATCACCAGATCGACATTCATTAGCATAGTGCCCCTTCTTATCATACTTATAACAAACAATATATGCTTTCCCTTTCTTGGCAACTCCACCCTTCTGAGCTCCCTTCTTCTTAAAGAACATCCTCTGCTTATTCTAAGAACTCTGGGTTTCCCACAACTTTTGTTTCCTAAAAGTCGCAAGCATCTCCTCAATCCTTATAGCCATCTCCACCAAAACATTATCGGATCCCGGAGATATGGCATTGTTTCTTTAGCAATCTCTGGCCTCAACCCCTGGATGAACTACTCATTCATCTTAATCACAATATCTATAGTGGCGTATTCATAACTGGACAACTCATCAAACTCCGTAGCATATTCCAACACCGACATTTCCCTTGCTCCATTCCATAAATTTTCTAAGCAAGGTTGACTTGGCTACTTCAGATAAGAACCTCTCGTCGAATCTCCTTCAAAATTCAGCGTAAGTCAATTCCTCTTCTAGTACACCCACAGTCACTCCATTCCACCAGTATAACGCAGCACCTTGCAACTATCTCGAAGCCAACCTGCTTTTCTGCTTGTCATTCAAACCCAAATTAGCAAAAGTTCTTTCGCAATGCAACAGCCAATTCTTCACTTTTATAGCATCTACAGTTTCGAGAAAAGGCTTCCCACCAAGACTAGTATAATCTTGGTTCAGCTTAGCGTAGTTATTACCAACCGGCGCCATGGGATTAACTCCTCCCGCATTTGAAGCATTTCCTCCAGCCAAACCAGCAGCTGCTCCAGCTTGCATCATGTTGACCCAATAGTCCCCATATCTACTGGTAGGGTCACCGCACCTACATTGGCATTTGCATTTTGATTAGCATTTTCCTGTCGACTCTGGTTCCTTCTAGTATTGGGCTGAGCATTTCCATTGGTTGTAGTGCTTCCTCTACCAAGATCCACTCTTCCGTTTCCTGCTTTCATATCTTACCTTCTCATAATCTACATATGAGCCTTAATAAGATATAGAAGAACGGTTTAACAGAGAGGAGAGAATGCATACTTATATATATAGCAAATACAAGTACGTTACTACAGTGTTATCCCAAACCCCAATCTTATTTTCTGATTCATTAGGATTATGATTTCAAAAATCTTTTAATCTTTTAAGTTTTACATAAACATATGCTCTAAAACCAACTTATAACATTCCCCACTTTGTGACCCAAAACTAAGTGCTACAGATGTTGCAGTCATCTATAGTATTAATTTCCGGTAACAAAATGCGGCTATGTTAATCATATTAATAATCAGAAGCTTATAAATGTGAAAATTATCGAAAACAATTTTGATAATAAGTTTTCTCATTACATTTCATCAATAACATTTCAAATTTATTACATAATCTCATACGTAATTCCATGTTCAGAGAAAATATAATTACCACAAAATACTCCAAGAGCGACGTATGAAGATGCCCCCCTGAGTAGATCAAATCTAACATAAGGAAATTATATAACTTTTCGTTACATCCATACAGATGAAATCAAACAACATATCGGATTAGATGAGAACCCCTTAATAGCTTGATTGCCTCTTGCACGTATTAGGAATCTTACTCATCTAACTGGAAACTTGAAATCCCTTACTCTTGACCTATTCAAATGAGTACCGAAGAGTTTAAGGGGAAAAATTAAAATTTTGAGTCAGATAACAGTCTGGTGTGAATAACAACCTACCATCTCGAACCAAATAGATATCTAGTGAGTTCACGCCGCTGAGCGGAATGGGTTTCCCCCTCACTAGTATCTTAACCAAAATATATTAACCATATATCGTGCTCTTGCATCCATAATGGTTAAAACATAATAAATAAACATTTGCAATCATGTAACATGCACTGGATTATCCATCCCAATTCATTTGACTTTCTGTCTTAACTTCATCTGATTATCTCTCTTAATTTTAATTTACTATCTGTCATATATTTAAGTGGACTACCAATCTCACGTGTAATTATTGTTTGGATTACCCATCTCCTACCATTTGGATTACCCACCGCACATGTTTCATTATCAAAGTTATGTGGACTATCCATCTCATATATTTCATTTAGTTGAAATGATATGGACTATCCATCTCATATCCCATAGTTTTCCTAAGATGACTATGAACCCTTCATCTACCATATAGAGACTGTCCATCTCTGGCATGATGTGGACTGTTCATCACACATCTCATAGTTTTCCTAGGATGATTAATAACCTGTCACTTATCAATTTAATTCATGTTTAACGCAAATGTTCAATCTATGTCAATAGGTATCCCCAATTAGGTTGTATACCCCTTAAATTTATAACATCTCAAAATGATAAGTATCGGTATCCCTAATGATTAATATCGATTCATAAAACAATAGTATCAATATGATATACATTGGTATCCCTAATAAATAATGTCAAATTTCTAAAGCGTATAACGTATCGAAATTAATCTACATTAGTATCCTCAATGAACAATGTCAAATAAAATTTATGGCTCACGACCATTAATATACAAAGTATGTGGCATTCATGTCGCACTATATAATGATGAACCTCTATCAAGATTAGAATATAAAAACTTGATTTTATAAATGACGTGGCTAACTGTGGAAATCATAAGGCTATCAACCTTCTTAAACATAGGCTATCTCGCCTCTTTAAAACAAAGTTTTAGTTAACATAAACAAAGCCTCGCCGGCATTGAAAATGAAAATTAGCAGCATCAATACCGCTTGGCATTATCATTTAAAATCAGTCACTTGCGGCATTAGTGCTATAATGTCGTAAAACTAGTACTTCGGCTCTATACTGTAAAACATAGCACTTCGGTTCTATGCCGTAAAACCTAGGGTGTCAGCATGAACAACCCACGATCCAAATTTCCTTTATACCGAAACCAAGTAATAGCGGCATCATCGCCTTAAAATAGTTAATATTGAAAATAGTGCTTGCGGCATCACTGCCTTAAGCCATAACGTCGATATAGAAAACATGCGGCATCGCCGCCTTAATATAGTTGGTATTAAAATAGTGGTATGCGGCATCATTTAAAACTATGGTGAGAACTAGATGTATCAATTCCTTGCGATATAGATCCAAAAAAAAAGAAATAAAGGCGGGAGGCATAGCCTTGTTTCATTATGAGATTGCCATATCAGCATTAATTCTATGCCGCATATCGGCATCAATTTTATTCTCATGTTTTATACAATGACTCCAACCATAACATATCCATTCTATACCATCATAGCTGATATCATATGTATCCATTCAAATTGATGTCGCTGGGGTTCGGCATTGATATGGGCAACATAGCAATATTGTAATTATCATAAGAACTGATTTATTTCTACTAAAAGCAATAACTTTTCACCAAATTTTAACTTTTGTCAAATTTCTATTGGATAATACTATACTTTACCCAGTTCTTTTCAAAAAACTACCATAACCAATTTTTCATTCCCAAAACATACACCAACTTTATTAATTAATATCATTAATTAATTATTAATTTAAATACTTATATAACATAATAAATTCATAGTAAAATTAGTTGGGAAAAATCCCCAAAAATCTCTAAAAATCAGAATTAACGTTTTCTTTCCCATATCAAAATTCTGAGGCCAAAATAACTATATAATTATTTTTGATAATTAAAACCCGAATAAACACTATGTCCTCATTAGGAAATTTATAAAATATGTAATTTTACTTGGAAAATTAGGAAATTATAAACCCATTTCCAAATTAATGTTTTACACAACATACAAGAAAATCAAGGCATTTGGAGATTAAAATTTAGGTTTTCCCCTTAAAACCGATCCAAAAAGTTTCATAAAAATTCTATAAATCACTATTCAATCCAAACAATGATTATACATCCATAACTTAGCAAAAACTATCAAAATAAGCCGAATACTCTCCATAGCCGAATTCAAGAACAAAAAATAGAGATGGTTCACCTATTATTCACCTTAATTTAGACGTTGGAGTTGAGATTTGATGGTGTTTAGGTCCGTTAAGCTTTATCTTCCAAATCCCATTTGATTTCGTTCCCTTCTTCCCCTTAGAAATGGCCGACCTCTAGGTTTCTCTTTTGATTGTTTATGAGTGTAAGTGAGAATGTATGAGAGTGTAAAGGTTTAAGGGTTTTGCACTCCTCATATATCCTTTTATATAAGTTTTTTTTAAATATTCTTATTAGTTAATTAGTTAAGGCCTAACCAAAATAATTATCAAATCACATCTCCATGCCCCATTATATTATTCTATTTAATCTATCCAATTAAATTTCCTGAATAATGTTAAACTAAAATTAGGGATGTTGCACAAATCCCCTTAAGGAATCCTTCCAAATCGGCCTACTCTTGATTCTTAACACCATTTAATCACATAAACTAAGCTTGCTTAGTCGTGTCAATTAAACTTGTTAAAATCTCTGAGCAAGGGTCTTCCAAACCTCAAATGGCTAGACCAACCTAACAAATCACTAGTGATCCTCGGCTTTATGAGGAGCAAATATTAAGGCTCATAGCTTTATAAGTCATGGAAGATAAAAGAAGACAAGTGGCTTCTTATAATCCGGAAAAGTGGAGTTTGAATCCATTCCATATAGCGTCGGCACTAATCTTTACCCTAGGAGATGGTATAAAAGAAATGACATCTTTATGAAAATGAGAAATGAAATCTAACTCAAAGCTAAGGGAACTATTTCAAAAGGGAGATAGAAAGAGATTTTGATCGGTTTACTATAAAAGTGGAGGAGTGTACTTGATCAATCTTACAAAAAAAATGAAGCACAAAACTCCTAAAAAGGAAACTTAGTCATTGAAGATGAAGAGTCTATCATAAGGAACAAAAGAGTTAAGCACCAATTGAGAGGGCCTTTCCCCAAAAGATTATGGCTTTCTAAGGACTACTTTCTTACTACCTCCTATGAGAATATCTACCTCTTGACCAAAGACAAGCTCAAATATTGGCCTTCACAAAAGAAACGACCGAAGAATGAAAGAAATTTGAAGGATTATATTGTCATTATCTTCGTTCTAATGGCCATGAGACCAATCAATGCCGAAGCTTGGAAGGGATAATCAACAACCTCTTATGATGGGGAAGCTCAGGGAATTTGTATAAAGATACTGAACAAGTTGATAATAAAGAAATATTTTTCAAGTAAAAATAAATGTAACTACATGGTTTAAGGAGTAAGATTCTCCTATAATAAAAGAAAAAGCCTAAACCACTACCTAAGATGGTAGCAAGGGGTGAAAAGCCTTTGTCCCCATCGAGATAGACTAGTCAAAGCACTTCCTAAAGGGAGGTCAGAATAAGCCTTTGGTCCCGTCTGAAAAGGCCTGACCAAAGAATCTACAAGCCTTCAGCCTTTGCCTACATGGCCTGGTTGGAGCGCCTCATAGAGGGAGGACGGATTAAGCCTTTGGTCCCATCTAAGATGGCCTGACCAAAGCACCGAACCAGCCTTTAGTACCATCTCTAAGGCCTTACTAAAGCGCCTCCTAGAGGGAGGTCTGGTAAGTCTTTGGTTCTGCTTAAGATAGCTAACCAAATGCACTGGAAACATACCTAAATCACCACCTAAGATGGTGATAAGGGGTTCGATCCAAGTTGAGATCATCACCTAAGATGGTGACAAAGAAAATGGACTAAGACGTCTACAGCCCAAAGATAGGCATAAAAAAATGGACTAAGATGTCCAAAGCCCAAATAGAGGCAAAAAGAATAGGGACTAAGACATCCAAAGCCCAAAGAGAGGCAAAAAGAAAATGGATTAAAACGTTCAAATCCCAAAGAGAGGCAAAAGTACTCAATTAGATATGAGCTGTTATGCTTGAAAATAAAGAAAGCAGGATTTCTCTACAAACGAAAGCATTATTGCCAGAAGGATTTTCTAGTCTTCTATTGTTACCAGATGGATTTTATGGTCTTCCATTATTGCCAGTGGGATTTTATGGTCTTCTATTCTTGACAAATGGATTTTTTTTGTTTTCTATTATTAGATGGGTTTTCTGACCTTCTATTATTATTGCCAGATAGGTTTTCTGGTCCTCTATCATTATTTCCAGATGTTCTAGATTTCTTATATGACCAAGTGGTTTCTAACCTTCTATTTAAAAGAATTTCATTGTTGACAGTCAAGTTTTTGATCTACTATCAGAAGATTTCCTAAAATAAGGAAAATAACTGACGCTAAAAGTAAACTATCTTATTTCAAGAACAAAAATGAGGCTTCATTAAATTGTCTTTTGATCTTTAAAGTTCACAATGGAGCTCAACTCTCTTAAAATAACGGGAATCTCTGTTACTATATTAAGAGGCAGACTCTTGCATCGAGATCAAAGTTTATGGTCTTCATATCAACTGAAAGGCCAAATACTCAATCAATAAGGTTCCTGATCTCTTAACGGGCGGATTATTGGCTTATATGGTAAAAGCTCAAAATACTGGAAAGTAGGATATACATCTCAAATAATTCAGCACATTCAGAAGTATATGTGGTGCATTCAAGGTAACATTCATTTGAATATTAATTCATTTATCAGCTAATATGTAGTATACAAAAGTCATAGAGGTACATAAATTGAACAACAAAAAAGGGGTCTACTTAAAGATCTATAAGAAATTCTTAACTAGAGTTTAAAGCTTTGTGCTATCCTATTTAAATCTTCAGCAACCGACGAAGAATCGGAAATATGGCGAATGGCCACTTCCAAAAGTTCTTTGAATTTCTTCTCTTTCCTTCGAATGGTGTCTGCGTCATCAACTGAGTCAATTTGAGTCCTCAATGCACGCTTAAGAGTCTTGTTGGCTCCTTTCAAGATTTGAACCATGTTATTTAATTCTTTAATCTCCTGCCTAAGAGTGTGCTTTTTACGCTCAAGTTTTTCAACCTGACTTTCATAATCATTAAGGTATTGAGAGACTTTTTCATTCCATTTCTTATTAAAGAGTAATATGCATTCAAATTTGACTTGCCTACCCCACTGAGAGATCACTTCGTTACTTAGATCTGGAAGTGGGTTTAATAAGGTGGGAAATCTTGGCTAACTAAAGGTTGAGATCTTGTCATCCTCCCAGGAGTAGGAGTAGGAAGGTTAGAATCACCTCTACTCACAATGAGTTCCAAAGATTGGCAGGATACTTAACTCTTCATTAAATCCACTTCAAGATCATTTATTCATTGATGTAATTTAGCCATTTCTATATCAATATCGACTAAAGGTCCATATCTTAGGACTGTGTCAATCTTCTTTTTAAATTCTTGAAATTCTTTGTCCTTCTCTTTAATTTGATCCTCTAAGCTAGAGGTCATTTCTTTATAGTTTCTAAATGTTGATCTTAACTGATAATATTTTTTATACCACTCTTGCGCTTCTGGATTATTTGGAAATCGTGAAGCTGAAGTGTCTTAAAAAGACCGTCTCTTTTCGATATTGGCTATCAGTTTATCTTTGATAATGTTTAGTCGAGAAAGAGCATCTGTAGGACCAAGTGCAAGTGCTAACTGGCTTTCCTATTTAGTATAAGTAAAACGGAAATTAATATATGAAAAATATGCTCTTCCATTAATAATAGCAAAGTTTACAAATAATAAGGAAATTCAAATTACATCACAATTCCATTTTTGAACATTTAAATAACTCTTAAGGTTTTAAAACACCGATTTTGGCCTTTTCAAATAACCAGATCGAAAAGTTAAGGGGGCTTTAATCCCTTTCGGGGTATTAACTGGGGTAAATTGATGATAATCACATTTTTTGTTGAAGGGCTAGTGTGACCATATAGCAATTTGGCATGATAAGTTCAAATTTCACTAAGTAGTTTGTTATTCTCATCACCCAGGAAATCAAAATGAATGTGAGGGAATCGTATGTATACTTCTTGTAAATCCCTTAGAATGTAGTACCTTGCTGGCTGTGATGTTCTAATGGTTAAAGACTTCTCCTTAAAATCTCTCTTTAACTTGGTAAACTTACTTAAAAGTTCCATAATAAAAGAACTATTGGAGAGTTCCTTAATCTGTATAATATGTGAAAACTAGAGAGGCAAAAGAGATAAAGTTCATAAACTACTTGAATTACATATTACAATTATACAAATATTCGGGTTCATACAATATTGATCTCTTATAAAATTCAGAAATAAATCTCTCCTTATTATACTTAATTTTTTTAGGGGGAAGAGTACTAGGAGAAAGAGGAACATTAGCGACCGTAAGTAAGTTCCAACAAGCCCAAGGATGAGGATCGCTTCCATGATTATCTAGATATCTTTTATGAAGACGTCTAAGCAAACCCTCACTATTTTCACCCAAGTAAGAAAAGTCCACCAATTGACCTCTGGAATAGACTTTATAGAGGAACTCCACTAAAGCATTTCTGTCATCAATTAACATCCAAAAGACAGTCATTAGAAAACTATAACCGCGCGACATCACTAGAAAGGCATTTGTATTTGTCTAACGGGTCATTGTATTTTTTAACCAACTTTTCAAGTTCCATATTCAGTCGATTCTCTCTATTTAGACTCTTCTCATAAAGAATCTTATAATAATACCTGTCCTTTTACCTTAACTAAAATAATAAACTTATCAATCAAGAGCTAAGCAAGAAGTCTTAAGCATCTAAAATAAAGAACTCCATACCTGTGGGGTTAAGACTTGATTTTGAGTTTTCTCCTTCTTCGACTGATGGCTGGGGGAGCATTATCATTGGAAGAATCTTTCTTGTAGTATCTAGAGGATCTGGAAAATCAGTGAAGCCTACATCATGAGCAGACGAATCTAAGTTAGGACCACCTGATCCATCTCCCCCATCTTTTAGTCCTCCAAGACCCTTTCCATCACTATCACCATCATTTTAATCGTCATCGTCGATGTCTTCCTCTCTATAAGATTTTGTTTCTTCATCGGTTGGAGGATCATCAAAGGTTAGCCACTTTTAAGTGTCAAATTTTTCTTTAGTAGGAAACTCTTCCTGAAGATCCTTCTTGTCTTTCTTTAGTTCAAGACTAAACTTTCTTTTAAAATTTTCATTCCAATCCGAGAGGGATGGAAAATCTAAGTCTAGGCACTTTTGAATGTTATCAGCATATGCCACAAATGAGGCTTCTTCATAACATTTCTCGGTAATCTTAGAAAGAGCATCATTGAGAAACGTGGTGACTTTCTTTTTAGCATCATTGATAATACTATTCGAGTAGGCCAAGATGCTAGTTTCCTCTTAGCTTGTCCTTTAAGGATTGGTTCTTATTAAACGGCTCAGTTTTTTCTTCATTAGCCCTCTCGAAATCCACTTTTAACATTTTCATTTCCTTTTTGACTAGCTTAATTTTCTCCTTATTGAACTTCTCGAGATCTACTTTTAATGCCTCCACCTCTTTTTCTAGCAATTGCCTAGCATTTTTCTCTACATTAAGTAAGGATACAAGATTCCCTTTCTCAGTAACAGCTTCATCTATTGTCGATGCAATATCAATTATGCTTTGGTTAGGTGAAGAGATTTGTCTTTTAAGCTCAACTATTTCATTATAAGGCCCTTGAGAAGCCTCTTGAAGGAGAAATGTGTCCTTTTCCACTTGGAATGCATAACAAGTTTAAGTCAGGACAAGATCTATGGAGCTAAAAATTAAAGAAATGAAAGGGAATACATACTGATAAAAGCTGCTTAAGAATAATGAAAAGATGATCCATGGAATAAGTTGAGGGTTGCGATGACCCAAGAGAAGTAATAGATGGATATTGATAGCCAATCGCATAAGATCATCAAAACTGGCCATAGGAGACTAGACCTGAGCCTTTAAAGGAAGAGGGTCTTTTGGGGAAGGAGACATCCCAAGATCATTGTACAAATGACTAAGAGCTGTCGAGGAAGTAGGAAAAGAAATCTCGATGAGAGGATATGGAAAGCGAGCAGCCTCAATAGATTCTTGAACATTATTGGATTCCTAATAGGCAACCTCAAGGCTTAAGTCAATGGCCACATGTTCCTCCTCCTCCACAACGATAGAGGTAAAGTCACCCATGAGCTTAGGCCTTTTGTTTGGGGAGGAAGATGGAATATCAATAGGAATCTCATCGTGTGCTTCTTTTTCTAGTATTTCAATTGCTTGGCAACCGAGTCTTCAACGGAAGAAGGTTTGCTCAATCGAGATGAGGTAGGAATTTCATCTTTACTTTTCCTCTTTTTGGAAGCACCGTCTTTAACTCCTATCTCTTTAGAAGTGACAAAAGAGCAGGCGAGCCTAAATAAAGAAAATAAGTTAATAAGACAATGATATCAGGAATTCCATACTATTTATATTAAAAGCTTACCAATGGGCTCAAGTTGAACCAGAGAAGAAATAGAGAAAACATTAAAGGTTATTGATGACCAACGACCATTTCCCTTGGGTATTTCCTTTCATCGTTGGGGGTTCCTCAAGTATTATATAATGATCTAGAATTAGTGAGTAGTGATGAAGATTTGCTTCTGCCAGAAGTGTGAGCCTATCACCCATGCTCCTAGATACCATAGTCAAGGATTTGATGATCTCGCTATCAGAGGAGCTTAATTGCTTAGGAGATGAACCTAAAGGAAAACATTCTTTGTGAGAAAAATGATAAATATAATATAATTATAGGAAATGGAGACTTACCTATAACAGAAAAAGTTCCTCTATTCCTAGCATCTGACATAGAAAATTTTGTTTTCCCATCCTTTGGTCTTGTTAATATTGATGATCAAGCTCTTCGGAAGGGGACAAATTCGATATAGAGGGTTACCTTGCTGCTTACCTATCTTCGCAAGACTAACCATGATGTGAAGAATTTTAGCATTGAGAGAGGGAAGCTTGGCCTCCATGGCAAGAACTTCCAAACAAGTCTTATAGGTGTATGAATTTGGAGTTAATTGAATTGGAGCAATGTTTAGGTGCTCCAAGAATCTCAGGAGAAAGTAAAGGAATGGAAGATATCCTGAGTGCCATAATTGTATTGGGGTGAAGGCGAAAGACCTTCCGGGGGATTGTTAATTCTACCAGAAGGACCGACATGAATAGCTTCAACTTATGTAATACCAAACTGGTTAAGAATGGAATCCACTTCTTCCTGAGTGGTAATATATGATGGATTAAGAAGTTGATCCTCTTTATTAGCAGATGGAGAAGCTTTTGGACCCTTACTAGTTTTCTTGATTCCTTTTTGGGCTATTTTCTTGCCTTCAATTTATCTACCAGATGATATTATTCCAAATTAGAAAAGTGATAATTAGAATGCTCATGATATAAAATAGGATATATATTCTAAAACAGGGAATAACAAATTGATTTCCTAAGTTTTGGCACTGAAATGTGGAAAGTCTATAGTTCACATAATATTTACAATAAGTTAATAACCATTGCATAGTCAACGTCGAAATTATGGAAAATTTAAACGTTTAAGTCGGTTAAGAGTATGCAAATAAATGTTAGACTTGTGGTAAGAAAGTAAGCCTATGGGTGTTTATAAGAAACTTAAAATAAGAATTATCATAAGAGTAACCAAAGTGTTACATTGCATCACTAAATCTATGTCAAACTGATGAATTAATGGTGAATGTCACATTAGTTACATTATAAAATTGTGATATAATACCTCAGCAATGGTCAATGTAGAAATGATAAATATAACCATCATCAATGACCAATGTCGACATAGCTCGATAATATTTTTACAAGTTACCCATAAAACTACTACAACAACTCTGTCATAAAATAACAATGGCGTATAATTTCTACATAAGAATGTAGGAAATGATTGCCAAAGAAAAATGATAACATGCAGTGAGATAATCGATGTCGTACAATATCCCTATAAATCAATATTGAATCTAAGCGGCGATGTTTTTAATCAATGTCGGACATCATAATAATGTCGTAAGGAATCAATGCTAAAAAAGAACAAAGAAATATCAGGTATTGGGTCTAATAAACTATCTATTTCATCATTAAACTAGAAATGCCCATGTTTCCAAATCAATGTCGTCTGACTTTAATTAATCCAATAAATCATTTAGATGGCATAGAAGTTCTTTGCTAATTCAATCTACAAGCATGTCTAATCATTGAGTCAACCAAAATACGAAGATTAGCCACCCCAATCAAATATCAAAACTTAAGCACCAACTCAAATCCAAAAATCCCTAAATCAAACCCTAACAGCTATTCGAATGACAAATTCCTAATTTAACTCACTAGTAATCGATTGAAAGGAGATATGTACCTTAATTTTTTCTTTAATGCTGGGAGACTAGAATTTGCGAGTAAGTTTGAAAAAATTAAGTTTGCTTGTTTGAGCTTTTAATCGCAAGTAAAAAGAGGAAGAAGAAGAAGATTTGACTATTTATAGCAAAAAAGGAGACACACAGCTACCATTGGATTAATTTTAAATGGACGATTGGATCTGCAAAGAACACCAATAGGCGGTAAAGAGCCAATGCCAAGGGTATTGACTTGAAAAGTTAATGTTTCTTTTATACTAGGCGAGTAAATGTTACTATCATTATCAATGCTGAAGGTATACGGCATGTCGACGTAACCACGATGTTGCATCAACTAGCAATATCAAAAGTGTGAAGATAAATCAGTGCCGAAAGCATATAATGTTGTCCCTCATCAATAAAGAATAATAGGCAATGTCGCAGGTCATCAACAAAGCCAGCAATACTGAATCCCATCAATGCCGCATACCGCTTATAAAGTTGAATGAGTGACACCGTACCAAATAAATTGGAAACAATGCCGCATGTTAGTAAGGGAATGACAACATTGGAAGCTTTATACCATAAGCTATTAATGTTATAATGGCATGATATAGCATTGGTGCCTCATCACATTAATGCTGCTTCACCATCGATGCCATCTCCTATCAATGCGGCTCATCACCAATTTCATCACTTATTAATGCCGCTTATCATTAATGCTGCCTATTTTCAATGCCTCCTATAACCAATGTCACTTATCATCAATGCCGCTTGTTATCAATTCTGCCTGTTATCAATACCGCTAGTTATCAATGTCATTTTCTATCGATGTCGCCTGCTATAAATGTCGTATGTTATCAATACCGATCAGTGCCAATATCGCCACTTACTGATGTCGTGCCATGGTAATGCCACACTTCATTAACCTTCAAAGGAGGCCGCACATCCGCAATACAATGTTGATATCGAACGTAATCAATATAGGCTATCAAGGCGGGATGGATACTAAGTGCCGAAGTTCATCATCGTGCAAGTGGATGCTGAAGTATGGCGCTATGCGCCATCAATATGATTAATGCCGGAGATCAAGCATGTCGCATGGACATCTAGCCACCATGCCACATTCCTTAACCCCTATAAATACGGATCTAGGGGCATGAAGAAAAGGGAATCATTCTTTTCTTGTCTCTTACATTTTAAACTTTGTAACCCTAAATTGATTTCGGGATTTTAATATTGATTGTACTTGTGTACATATGACCTTGTACATTCCACAAATACATAACATACGAATAAAAAGACTTGAATTATGACTTGTTTTCGAGTTCCAAAGCACTTGTGATTTTTAATCATAACTTGCTTTGAATTCCAAAAGCACTCATAATCTTGATTTTTGCTTGGACTGATCTACATACATTGAGATAGCTTCAACGTGATCATGCTAGGACGTCATCCTGGATTTGAACAAGCCAAGCCTAATTACCTAAGCCCTTTCTCAACCAAGTGTCGCTTTTGCCAATGGTCGTTGAGGTTTACAAAGGACACCCGATCCTTCTTATAACCACAATCCTCATTCCTTGCACTTTTCGAGGTTGACAAAGAAATTTGTTAACACCTATTGGTTATAGTTTGTAACGACCCCAAATTTCATAAGTATTTAAATTTATAATTAATTGAGTTTTTGAATTTAAAATTGTTAATTTATTTTATTCTGAATAAAAATAGTAAAACAAATGGTTTAAAGTGAAATTAATCGATTTATTTATTGCGAGTTTCCCCGATATCCAAGTATATTCTGTATAAACCATTTGAGATTAAAATATTGTAAATAGTGTATATGTGAGTATATGTGTGTATATTGAATGTATATATATATATTTAGGTATATACGAGCAAATTTAATATATATATTTGAATTGATGGTTAAAGATGGTTTGAGTTTATAAAATAAATATAAGACAATAAATATTAAGTAAATAATGATAATTTATATTTGAACTAGAAATTGAAATTAATATAAGGTAAGTTTTAATAAAAATAGAAGTAGAATATTTGTTAAAATCTAACAACAATTTAAAGTAGAACTTCTTTACATTTCAAAGTAGTAAGATAAATGGAGAAAACAAATAAACATAGAAATTGTCATTTTTAATTCTTGATAGATATATCTCTAGCATACAAAAGTATACCATAGCCTACAACACTTAGAAAACAAAAACAAATACAAGTATGCAAAACAAAGTAAACAAGTAAGTCAACAAAACAAAAGAAGCAAGCCCTCTGTTTTTTTAAGTCAGGTGAGTAAACATCTTTAATAAAATCTAAACAAGTTAATGAATATGTTGTTTGCGTAATTTCTATGGAAATGATGACTGTATGTGCATGAATAAGTGTAGGACTCTGATAGATGTTTGTATTCATGTTGTATATCCCTGTTATAATTTGTTCTTCTCTGTTTTTATTTACTTACAGAGTTTAAGTTGAATACGAATTTCACTTCTCCTTCTCCTCTAGTCTGTGATAGGCTCTAGATTTATACAAATATAGTTGTTTTAACATGAACCTTACTCTAGAATTTTATCCAAGGAAAGTAGATTTGAACTCTCCCTGAAATCAAGTAATTTAGCTGCAAATCTTAATAATATGTTAAATTCAAGTATCATAATCTGTTAAGTCAGTTATATAATTTGAATATACTCTGAGAAACCAGATTTTTAAAACAAAAATCAAAATTTTCCATTTCACATTTCTCTGGGAAATGGAAGTCGATCAGAAAGTGAATTTTTGACAAAATCTGATGATCTAAGAAGTTATAGGCTTCGAATTCGTGGTGGCAGCAAGATTTAATATTCGAGATCACCAGAAAAATGCTACCTGAATTTATAAATCGTTGAATATTTGATTCGTGATCAAACTAGGGTTGAGAACCCAGGTTTGTTCATGTTGGAAGAACGGGTCGCAGATGATTCTGGGGTGCATCGAGTTGGACGAGGTCTGGGGGAACAGCTTCGTGGATGACCGGAGATGGTAGGGACGCGGTGGCGCGAGGTCAGGTGGACGGCGTCGCGGGGTCGAGGTGAATTTAGTAAACTGTGGGTTCCAGTTTTTGGAGTGAATGGCTCGTTTTTGTTTTGGGGCTCGAACGATTGTTCTGGTGATCGAATTTTGGTGTTTCGATGAGGAGCGACTTGCCGGGGAGTTCGTCAGAGGTCGGAGGTAACTCCGGTGATGGTACACGTGCACGTGCACGCTTGAAGTATTGTGCTCTGTGTTTCGTTTTGATTTGGGGAAGACGAAGTCGCGTGTGTTGTTCGAGAATTCGTGGGGTTGACTCGAAGAGGAGGCCGAGTTTTTGAGTGTTTAACTCGGGTCTGCACGCGAGTGATTTGAAGATGGTAGGCCAATGTTTTTAAAACTGTAATCTAACTAAGTTTTAAAAGGAACGGGGAAAATGGGAGAAGACTCGGGAATGGTTCCGGGTATCAGTCGGGTATGACCCGAAGTGAAGGTAAAAGCCAGTTTTACAAAAGTTTTAAAATAGAGTTTTTGACATTTTAAACAAACTGTATTTAAACTTTCTTTTAAAAACACTACTTTAATAAAATCCAATGGTTTCTTAACATTTGATAAAGTGTTTTAAAATTTATTTAATCTAAAATTGTTTAAGTTAATTTTAAAGATAAAAAGGTTTTAAATGTAAATGGTAATTAGTGTATTTACAAGATAATGTATCTTAAGTTAAAAGGTGTTTTATTATCTTGGAAATTAATTAAGTTAATTAGGAGATTAAATATAATTAATTTATTAATTTAATTAAAGATAAAGGTTAATTAAGTGATTAATGCAAGGATAATTAAGTAATTTAATTAATTAATGGTTATAATTGATTAACTAATAAATTAGAGATAAATGAAATGGGAAATTTATTAATTAAGAAATTAAAGGATTAATTAATAATGGCAATTAATCGAGATTAATTTAATATTTAAAGATTAATTGATTCATTGATTTAGAAATGCTTAGTTAATAATTAAGGGTTAACTAATAAATTTGAAAGAAAGATTTTCAAATAATTTGTAATTAAATCATGATAATTAACTCGGATTAATAATTGAAACATCTGATTTAAATTAATCAGTTGATTAATAAATTCACTTGTGAATGTTTAGATTCCATTGAATGTTAGATTGTTTGATATCCCTGATATATGATGCTTTGTGATACATTCTGATTTATGTTGTGATCTGAAATTTACTTATCTGTGACCTTTATATATCTATGATCTGTGAATGTACGATAAGCGTTGTTCTTATACCGCTTATCGAACTATATTTCTGTATTCTGATATGTGATGATTCATTGTGTTGCACTATTGTGTAAAACCCCTGGACTACACCTTTACACACACAAATATGGATTTCACGTGGAAATCGGTTAAGTCACAGATAATGTAAATTTGACGTTTTTGAAATTGAAATTTTATTTTCAAATGATTTTGAAATTTGAAATTTGGGTTTAAAGTGAAAAACTTTTGAAATGGAATTTCAAAGATAAAAGTTATTTTGAATAACTTAATCGAGTTTTGAAAATTTAAATAATTTGATTTAAATTTGAATTCAAGTTGGAAATTAAATCCTATGATTTGAAACTAGGGATTAAAAATGTTATAAATGTGTTTATCTGAATTTAAACCATTTAAAAGTATAATTTTGAGAATTTGGATTTAACCCAAGAACTTTAACTCGTATAAATGAATCAGAATTTCCGAAATGAAACTGTTTGTTTTCAAAAGAATAAAAGCTTTCAGATAAGCAATGAAATTCCAGTTTAATTAAAGGAATTTCAATATTGAATTGAAAAATGGTTTTCCAAGTTATGAATGAATTGTTTTGAAAAGCTATGATTTGAATCTGTTATCTTTAACAGATTTAAAATAATGATTGGTTTAAATCATTTGAAATGGGATTGTTTTGAAAGCTGTAAGTTAAATCTTTGATTTGAAGATTTAACGAGTTAATCAAATTGAAATGGAAATTAATTTGGAAAATCTGTGAATGAATCTTTTGTTTAAAAGATTAAAGTGTGAAAATTGTTTAAACCGTTGAGGGTTGTTGAAATGAATCTTTTTGTTTAAAAAGATGTAAATGGTAATTTGTTTTAACCATTCAAATGGAAAGTTTTGGGTAATAAGCTGTGACTTAATTGAAATCCCATATCCATATGTTTTTAAATATTACGCTCACTATTCGGTTTAGCCGGGAGAGGACCTTTGGGTCGTATAACCCATTCCGAATATGTGATACGTCGTATATGGATAGCATTTGAAGACCGGTGTTGAAGACCGGATATTTTTGAAAACGGAAGGATTACCGTTGAGTTACTCTGCATCGACTGATCCCCGATATAGAGGTTTTATCATCCTTAGTGACGGGAAGTCCGGACGTGATTGGAAATTATCCGGATTTGCAAGGGCTTCGTGAGAAGTGCCTTCGGTTCTGTTCGAACCCGGAACAGACTTGTATGGATTGTATGTCTGACATTACACTTTGAGATATAAAGCCGATTTCTTTCAAATACATTTCTGTTGGTGGCGGAGAATTTATTCTCTTAGCTTAACACCCTTCTCTGAGACGTACGAGCTCAGAGGTTATGTAGTTGAAATTTATCAGCGAGACATCCCAATTTGGTAATGTGGCATGTTGAGTGTTGCTGTGTGATGATCAGTGTTTGATCATTTGCGATATGATCATTTGTTTGATCATTTATCTTTGTGATCATAGGTTGATCATCTGTTGACCCAAAGCATGGCTTTGTGACAAAGTGTAGCTTTGTGGACGAGACTTCGTCAGGACCTCACTACCCGGAAATGGTCGAAACAGGATCGTTGCGGCAAGGTTATGAGGGTCGCGCCCTTTAGGGTATGTCATTTCCTTCTGGAAAGGGGTGGTATTATGGTATGGAGCCCTGATACTTACTCATGTGGATACACTTTCTTTATGATGTGTGATGTTGGATACCGAGCTCGGATAAAGGTCCCAAAGGACCGGGAGGTGGCATATTCGTGAGTTACCTGTTACAGGGGTAACCCGGCCTTGTTTGGCAGAGAGCAGTTTGTCTCTCGGGACGTCCCGCCAGAGGCGATCCCATGCGGCGGAAGGAAGTTCCTTAGCCTGACCATTTGTTGGAAATCCATTTTTCCAATACGAACTTTGTACGGTTTTAGTTGTAGAACCTACCATCTAATATGGTAGCTATAGTAGGCATAGTATAATGGTACCTATGCTGGCTAAGATTAATATTATACTTTCAAATTGTTTTCCACTATGCACTAATAATAATAATCCAATGATTTGCGTAGTAAGCATCTTTGACTATCATAAGAAGAAATCTCCTCCAATTCTGCGCTTGCATTGTGTGTGTGGCGGGAGGTCTTATGGTAGTTTCATTTTCTAAAAGCATTGCGGCTTTCAATGTTTTAAATCCTTTTGTTGATTGTTTAAAGATAAACTGTTTTTGTTGCTCACACCAGTCCCATGACTGATCCGGAGTTTATTGTTCCCTTCCTAAACTCTGGGTGCTCATAATTTTCCACACGAGCAGTCTAGAGTTGGGTTTCTTTTCAGATATTCAGGTTTAGTAGATCATCTGGAGCTAGTTCATTCATCGGAGTTGCTTATCTTGGAGTTGTGGATTCATTCTTGTCTGAAGATCATTTTGGAGTTATCATTTCTATTGATATTGTTCCACTGATGTTGTTATCTTTTCTTTTCCGCTGCTATTTCTTGTATCATATCTCTGATGTATATTGATATTCATTGTATCACTCTGTTGTATCAGATATTGTATATCAATGTATTATTCTTTTCTTCCGCTGTGTTATTTACTTAATTGTGTTATAGCTCCGGCGAATCGGATTTGAACGGTCGAATCTGCGGCATTCTAGTACAATGTGAAGTACGGATGTTGATTTTCGAGCGGGCAAAACCCGAGTCGTTACATTTGGTATCAGAGCTAAGGTTGAAATTTAGCTCAGGAGTATAACACGTTAAGTAGCTCATTAGAGATAGGGTGAAGTATACCCTAGAATGAGTATCCTCAGATATCCGTTCGAAAGCCTTAGTAAATTCTCTTACTATCCACTGATAGTGAGTATGAGTGCAAGAAGAGGATGAGATAGGGGAATACGACTAGAAATGGTCAATACTCTGTAACAACGAGGAAGCAATCTTTTTGTCTATCCATCTCTTTGTTCGTCATCTTTTCTCAATCTCTTTTGTTTAACATCTTTTCTCTATTCTTTGATGATTTCTGGTAGGTCTAGGAATAAATTCGATATATTTGTATGGAACATAAACTCCGGAAGGACCAAAATTGTTGTTTGGATGTATTGGTTGCCTTGTTTGTTTTGGTTGCTATGGTTGATAGATACTTAGCTCTGAACTAAAAGCTTTGAAATTGTATCCATATGTCTATCTATCTTTGGGTCCCAATATATTCTACGAATGGTTAGTTATCACTTCGAACTGACCGATGCCACTGCATACTTCGTAGATCTGGATAACCCGAGTATCTTGTGAAGTGCTAAACAGATTCGTTCTTGTATATATGATATTTTGATTTGGTAAGCCAAATGCAGAATAGATATTCAGTTTGAGTTGATGAAATATTCTTCATCTATCTTTTGTCTCCTTGGCAATTTCGAGGACAAAATTCTTTTAAGGGGGGAAGTTTGTAACGACCCCAAATTTCATAAGTATTTAAATTTATAATTAATTGAGTTTTTGAATTTAAAATTGTTAATTTATTTTATTCTGAATAAAAATAGTAAAACAAATGGTTTAAAGTGAAATTAATCGATTTATTTATTGCGAGTTTCCCCGATATCCAAGTATATTCTGTATAAACCATTTGAGATTAAAATATTGTAAATAGTGTATATGTGAGTATATGTGTGTATATTGAATGTATATATATATATTTAGGTATATACGAGCAAATTTAATATATATATTTGAATTGATGGTTAAAGATGGTTTGAGTTTATAAAATAAATATAAGACAATAAATATTAAGTAAATAATGATAATTTATATTTGAACTAGAAATTGAAATTAATATAAGGTAAGTTTTAATAAAAATAGAAGTAGAATATTTGTTAAAATCTAACAACAATTTAAAGTAGAACTTCTTTACATTTCAAAGTAGTAAGATAAATGGAGAAAACAAATAAACATAGAAATTGTCATTTTTAATTCTTGATAGATATATCTCTAGCATACAAAAGTATACCATAGCCTACAACACTTAGAAAACAAAAACAAATACAAGTATGCAAAACAAAGTAAACAAGTAAGTCAACAAAACAAAAGAAGCAAGCCCTCTGTTTTTTTAAGTCAGGTGAGTAAACATCTTTAATAAAATCTAAACAAGTTAATGAATATGTTGTTTGCGTAATTTCTATGGAAATGATGACTGTATGTGCATGAATAAGTGTAGGACTCTGATAGATGTTTGTATTCATGTTGTATATCCCTGTTATAATTTGTTCTTCTCTGTTTTTATTTACTTACAGAGTTTAAGTTGAATACGAATTTCACTTCTCCTTCTCCTCTAGTCTGTGATAGGCTCTAGATTTATACAAATATAGTTGTTTTAACATAAACCTTACTCTAGAATTTTATCCAAGGAAAGTAGATTTGAACTCTCCCTGAAATCAAGTAATTTAGCTGCAAATCTTAATAATATGTTAAATTCAAGTATCATAATCTGTTAAGTCAGTTATATAATTTGAATATACTCTGAGAAACCAGATTTTTAAAACAAAAATCAAAATTTTCCATTTCACATTTCTCTGGGAAATGGAAGTCGATCAGAAAGTGAATTTTTGACAAAATCTGATGATCTAAGAAGTTATAGGCTTCGAATTCGTGGTGGCAGCAAGATTTAATATTCGAGATCACCAGAAAAATGCTACCTGAATTTATAAATCGTTGAATATTTGATTCGTGATCAAACTAGGGTTGAGAACCCAGGTTTGTTCATGTTGGAAGAACGGGTCGCAGATGATTCTGGGGTGCATCGAGTTGGACGAGGTCTGGGGGAACAGCTTCGTGGATGACCGGAGATGGTAGGGACGCGGTGGCGCGAGGTCAGGTGGACGGCGTCGCGGGGTCGAGGTGAATTTAGTAAACTGTGGGTTCCAGTTTTTGGAGTGAATGGCTCGTTTTTGTTTTGGGGCTCGAACGATTGTTCTGGTGATCGAATTTTGGTGTTTCGATGAGGAGCGACTTGCCGGGGAGTTCGTCAGAGGTCGGAGGTAACTCCGGTGATGGTACACGTGCACGTGCACGCTTGAAGTATTGTGCTCTGTGTTTCGTTTTGATTTGGGGAAGACGAAGTCGCGTGTGTTGTTCGAGAATTCGTGGGGTTGACTCGAAGAGGAGGCCGAGTTTTTGAGTGTTTAACTCGGGTCTGCACGCGAGTGATTTGAAGATGGTAGGCCAATGTTTTTAAAACTGTAATCTAACTAAGTTTTAAAAGGAACGGGGAAAATGGGAGAAGACTCGGGAATGGTTCCGGGTATCAGTCGGGTATGACCCGAAGTGAAGGTAAAAGCCAGTTTTACAAAAGTTTTAAAATAGAGTTTTTGACATTTTAAACAAACTGTATTTAAACTTTCTTTTAAAAACACTACTTTAATAAAATCCAATGGTTTCTTAACATTTGATAAAGTGTTTTAAAATTTATTTAATCTAAAATTGTTTAAGTTAATTTTAAAGATAAAAAGGTTTTAAATGTAAATGGTAATTAGTGTATTTACAAGATAATGTATCTTAAGTTAAAAGGTGTTTTATTATCTTGGAAATTAATTAAGTTAATTAGGAGATTAAATATAATTAATTTATTAATTTAATTAAAGATAAAGGTTAATTAAGTGATTAATGCAAGGATAATTAAGTAATTTAATTAATTAATGGTTATAATTGATTAACTAATAAATTAGAGATAAATGAAATGGGAAATTTATTAATTAAGAAATTAAAGGATTAATTAATAATGGCAATTAATCGAGATTAATTTAATATTTAAAGATTAATTGATTCATTGATTTAGAAATGCTTAGTTAATAATTAAGGGTTAACTAATAAATTTGAAAGAAAGATTTTCAAATAATTTGTAATTAAATCATGATAATTAACTCGGATTAATAATTGAAACATCTGATTTAAATTAATCAGTTGATTAATAAATTCACTTGTGAATGTTTAGATTCCATTGAATGTTAGATTGTTTGATATCCCTGATATATGATGCTTTGTGATACATTCTGATTTATGTTGTGATCTGAAATTTACTTATCTGTGACCTTTATATATCTATGATCTGTGAATGTACGATAAGCGTTGTTCTTATACCGCTTATCGAACTATATTTCTGTATTCTGATATGTGATGATTCATTGTGTTGCACTATTGTGTAAAACCCCTGGACTACACCTTTACACACACAAATATGGATTTCACGTGGAAATCGGTTAAGTCACAGATAATGTAAATTTGACGTTTTTGAAATTGAAATTTTATTTTCAAATGATTTTGAAATTTGAAATTTGGGTTTAAAGTGAAAAACTTTTGAAATGGAATTTCAAAGATAAAAGTTATTTTGAATAACTTAATCGAGTTTTGAAAATTTAAATAATTTGATTTAAATTTGAATTCAAGTTGGAAATTAAATCCTATGATTTGAAACTAGGGATTAAAAATGTTATAAATGTGTTTATCTGAATTTAAACCATTTAAAAGTATAATTTTGAGAATTTGGATTTAACCCAAGAACTTTAACTCGTATAAATGAATCAGATTTTCCGAAATGAAACTGTTTGTTTTCAAAAGAATAAAAGCTTTCAGATAAGCAATGAAATTCCAGTTTAATTAAAGGAATTTCAATATTGAATTGAAAAATGGTTTTCCAAGTTATGAATGAATTGTTTTGAAAAGCTATGATTTGAATCTGTTATCTTTAACAGATTTAAAATAATGATTGGTTTAAATCATTTGAAATGGGATTGTTTTGAAAGCTGTAAGTTAAATCTTTGATTTGAAGATTTAACGAGTTAATCAAATTGAAATGGAAATTAATTCTGTGAATGAATCTTTTGTTTAAAAGATTAAAGTGTGAAAATTGTTTAAACCGTTGAGGGTTGTTGAAATGAATCTTTTTGTTTAAAAAGATGTAAATGGTAATTTGTTTTAACCATTCAAATGGAAAGTTTTGGGTAATAAGCTGTGACTTAATTGAAATCCCATATCCATATATTTTTAAATATTACGCTCACTATTCGGTTTAGCCGGGAGAGGACCTTTGGGTCGTATAACCCATTCTGAATATGTGATACGTCGTATATGGATAGCATTTGAAGACCGGTGTTGAAGACCGGATATTTTTGAAAACGGAAGGATTACCGTCGAGTTACTCTACATCGGCTGATCCCCGATATAGAGGTTTTATCATCCTTAGTGACGGGAAGTCCGGACGTGATTGGAAATTATCCGGATTTGCAAGGGCTTCGTGAGAAGTGCCTTCGGTTCTGTTCGAACCCGGAACAGACTTGTATGGATTGTATGTCTGACATTACACTTTGAGATATAAAGCCGATTTCTTTCAAATACATTTCTGTTGGTGGCGGAGAATTTATTCTCTTAGCTTAACACCCTTCTCTGAGACGTACGAGCTCAGAGGTTATGTAGTTGAAATTTATCAGCGAGACATCCCAATTTGGTAATGTGGCATGTTGAGTGTTGCTGTGTGATGATCAGTGTTTGATCATTTGCGATATGATCATTTGTTTGATCATTTATCTTTGTGATCATAGGTTGATCATCTGTTGACCCAAAGCATGGCTTTGTGACAAAGTGTAGCTTTGTGGACGAGACTTCGTCAGGACCTCACTACCCGGAAATGGTCGAAACAGGATCGTTGCGGCAAGGTTATGAGGGTCGCGCCCTTTAGGGTATGTCATTTCCTTCTGGAAAGGGGTGGTATTATGGTATGGAGCCCTGATACTTACTCATGTGGATACACTTTCTTTATGATGTGTGATGTTGGATACCGAGCTCGGATAAAGGTCCCAAAGGACCGGGAGGTGGCATATTCGTGAGTTACCTGTTACAGGGGTAACCCGGCCTTGTTTGGCAGAGGGCAGTTTGTCTCTCGGGACGTCCCGCCAGAGGCGATCCCATGCGGCGGAAGGAAGTTCCTTAGCCTGACCATTTGTTGGAAATCCATTTTTCCAATACGAACTTTGTACGGTTTTAGTTGTAGAACCTACCATCTAATATGGTAGCTATAGTAGGCATAGTATAATGGTACCTATGCTGGCTAAGATTAATATTATACTTTCAAATTGTTTTCCACTATGCACTAATAATAATAATCCAATGATTTGCGTAGTAAGCATCTTTGACTATCATAAGAAGAAATCTCCTCCAATTCTGCGCTTGCATTGTGTGTGTGGCGGGAGGTCTTATGGTAGTTTCATTTTCTAAAAGCATTGCGGCTTTCAATGTTTTAAATCCTTTTGTTGATTGTTTAAAGATAAACTGTTTTTGTTGCTCACACCAGTCCCATGACTGATCCGGAGTTTATTGTTCCCTTCCTAAACTCTGGGTGCTCATAATTTTCCACACGAGCAGTCTAGAGTTGGGTTTCTTTTCAGATATTCAGGTTTAGTAGATCATCTGGAGCTAGTTCATTCATCGGAGTTGCTTATCTTGGAGTTGTGGATTCATTCTTGTCTGAAGATCATTTTGGAGTTATCATTTCTATTGATATTGTTCCACTGATGTTGTTATCTTTTCTTTTCCGCTGCTATTTCTTGTATCATATCTCTGATGTATATTGATATTCATTGTATCACTCTGTTGTATCAGATATTGTATATCAATGTATTATTCTTTTCTTCCGCTGTGTTATTTACTTAATTGTGTTATAGCTCCGGCGAATCGGATTTGAACGGTCGAATCTGCGGCATTCTAGTACAATGTGAAGTACGGATGTTGATTTTCGAGCGGGCAAAACCCGAGTCGTTACATAGTTTCTATCCCAAATGTCATTTATATGCAAACAAATCATTTAACAAAAAGTGTGTGCCTTTCAAATATCAAATTATAAGTATTTTCCTGATCCAAAATATTTCCAAATTCCATGTATATAATTTCAAAATCAATATTTATAAACCCTAATTTATTTTCAAATTTGTTCATAACACCTTTGGAAATCAATTTATTAAACATGGATTTTATTTTTGTAAATTCTTTTGAATCTTATATATTAAAATTCCAATTTATAAATTTAACTTCATAAGCAGTCTTCAAGATTTCTTATTCTCTTCATTATCCCTTTAAATGCTTTGAAATAATAATTTATCAAACTATAATTCACTTTTTATAGATATTTCCCAACTATTTACTCTAAAATATCAATATATATAATACTCACTTGAGCAAACGAGTTCTAAAATTCCCTGTTCAAAATAGTTTAGCTCAAATACCTTTATAATTGTTCCCTAATGATTTAAATCGATTTCTCCTTATTTAAAATGATCGCCTATAAAATATGTTACTTCCAAAACTCACACTTACAATATATGTAATAATAAGCTTTCATTTATAATATTATTCATACAAACAAATTATTCCTCTCAAATTTATTATTAATGTAAAATATAAATATCATATTTATTAAATTCCTATAAAAATAAACACATCAATGAACAAATTTTAAATCCCTACTTATTAGATATACACTGTAATGAAGAAATTATTTTTCGGAGATATTGTTAAAATCATTCATTTAAACTTTTAAAAAGGCTATACATTCCAATACTATTGAAAAATCCTTATTTTCATTTTTTTAAAAGAACTTTTATCTTCAAAATAATTTCTAATAAATTACACCACTTATATTGATTTATAAGTATACTGCAATCTAATTTTAAAACTCTATAAATATTTTAAAAAAACTTCTAAAAATATTTTAAAATCAGAAAATCAATCGAACATTCAAAATATATATCTTGGACCAAAATTATCTAAAATCATCAATATAAATTTTACGTTTGGCCCGAGTTGAATTACATCAAATTCTGGCCATCTGTACAAAATAAATACACATATAAAATAAACCTTACATTAAAATGAAATCGGACAACATCTCCTTTTGCATTTTGACAATCTAACATAAACAAATCTCATAATCAAATCCAAAATTATACTCAATATCACAACAATCAATCCAATTCCACTCTCAACTAAGCAATTCAATCAATACTCACAATTAATTCAACCAAATAATTCAATCAATAATCAGAATAAATGACTAACACATAAAATCATATCAATATAGTTGTGAATATAGAAAAATCACCTCGACATTTTTTCCAACATTGTTTTTTGTAACGATCCCAAATTTTAAATTATTTTAAATTAATAATTGAATTAAATTTTGATTTAAAACTGTGAAGTTATTTGGATTTTTCAAGTTTAATATGAGATATATATTTGAATTTAAATTTGAATTGGGAATTATAAAATTCAGATAACATATTAATTATGGAAAGTCGTTTACAATGCAAGCAACAAATAAAGTTAATTCATTTAAAAAAAATTCTAAAGAGTTAAACGGGCTTTAATTGCAATGTTGGCCCATGGGGTTTGTGCCATGTTATCGCGAGTAATACCCGATCTCCCTCTCTATTTCATTCACTTCAAAACCCTAAATCTAAAACAAACGAAAAGAAAAAATGGCGGCTCGATCTTCTTTTCGTTCGTCTTCAAACTCGTGAAGCTCGTTCGTGCTTCCTGTTCCTCTTCAGCAACGTTAGGGCTTCTGGATTCGAAGGCGCCAACTTCAACGGCTCTGTCGATCGACGTTCCCCCCTGCATTCATTCGCGGCTGCTCCAATTCGTGGCAAAGGTGAGTGAACTTTTTCACTCACATCTTCTTCAACTCGCACTTCAATAGTTTAATTTCGTTTTAATGTTGATGATTTTGTTTATATAGGGTTTGTAACCCTTGATTTTCGTTCGTACAAAAAATTAATTTGAAAACATCAACTTATTTTATCTCGGCCACTTCGATTTGCAAAATTGTTTTGTTGTGAAAAAAGATCCCCTGGTTCACTTGTTTCAATTCCTGGCAATTGAATTTATGTTGACTTCGGCCATCACCATTTGTGTCCACCTGGAATTGTTTGATTTTGTTAACACACGGCTATGGTTACTCTGTTACTACTGACTTGATACACCTGTAGCATGGTCGCAGTTTTCCTTTCTGGTTTACATTGTGGTTACTTCGAGTTGTATTATTGAAGATTGTAATTTGAGGGTTTTGTGGCACTGCTTACTTGATTTACTTCTTGTGTTTTACTTGCACTTATATACAGTTGAGTTTTTGTTCGACCCAGACTATTTCGTTCATACATTTGTAGCTGAAGTTGCAGCCTTTGGTTTTCTGGAGTCTAGTCTGGCTAATATTTTTTTTTTCTTTAATGCTTGGGTTTGAGTTGTTTTATGTGTACTCGAGGGTATACTATCTAAACTGTTTGATTTCATTTGGATTTATTTGATGATGTTGATTTCTTTCGGGACTCCGGTCTTGACTTCGGGTAGCACTTGAGTATTGCCACTGTTTTGTTCGACTTTAGCATTGTATTATCGAACCGTGTATATATCGGTAGTTGGCTTTGACTCAACTTGATACGTGTAGTTGTTTTCACAATACATGTATAGGTTGTACCATTATTATCCCTGTTTCATATCTGCACTTGATCTTTTGAGTGCTTGCAGTAGTATTGATTTCATTTGAAGTCTTACTCTTGTTTGGTTTGGGTTCCACTATGGTACACTTTGTTTTGTTTTGTTTCTATTGTCTCAGAGTTTTATTTGTTCCACATAAATCATTGTACTGCACGGTCATATGACCATTTGGTTGGGACGTTGCATTGTTGAGATTGAGTTGTACTGTCCAATTCAACTCATTGTTACATACAGGTTGATTTCATTGTAGTGTTGCAATCATTAACTTATGCTGTCCCGTTAAGTTCGGCACTTGCGTTGTCGTTGCTTGACTGCTCAGTTTCTTAGCTATTAGTTGGTTTCAACTGCGGTTTCATTCTGGAAAAGCATTATATTTTTAATTGTCGCACTTGTTCGAACCATTTCAAATGCACTTTAATATACAGATACACTTGAGCGTTGCCTCGGTTTTTCACTGCATATGACTTGAGCCTTCATTCAGTCTTCATTTGGTTGTGCACTTGGGCTTGTAGCATTGAAACTTACTTGCTGCTGCACTATTATTTGGTTGCTCCTTAATGTTCATGTACAGTAGTTCTTGCTTGATGTGCATTTAGTCTTTGTTATTCACTGATTTGACTTGAGCTTGTGCATTTATTTGGGTTTGCCTGTTTTGGGCTTGTTTCACTGTTTGGTCTTGGTGCATTTTGCTGTGTATGTTGACTTTGCATAATCTCGAGCTTTGTAGCCTTGCTTTGTTCAGTTCATACTTGTAGCCTTTGTACCTTGTGGCTCCACTGTTGCACATTCATGTGCTTGTTGTCTTATACGCTGGCACTTGACTTATAGTCTATCTTGTTTTTAATGATGCATTCATTTGTGCATCACTTGTTTGCCTCTTTTATTGCCTGCACTATTTCAATTCACTGTTGCATTTCAATTGCTTCTGTTGGTTTAGGTATAAGTACGTGTCATTGCCCTTGTGCTCTGATGCTTACTGTCAAGGTGAATTTGAGAACTTTTGTGTGGTTTTGAGTTTGCCGTTGCATTATGATTTGTACAGTGAGTTGAATCCAGTCTCAAAGACTTGGGTTTGACCTTGTGATTGATTGTGAATTTTCATCGTGCCTACATGTGCACTTTGTTCATTTGATGGTTCACTTTGATTTGAGTTGAGGCCATTTGTTTCTGGTTCATTGAGCAATTCATCACTGTTGTGGCGAGGCATTGCACGCGTGCGTGTACTACAGCCACACAGAATTGACAGATTTTAAATTGATATTTCTTTTGTTTTTGATTCATTGATCTTTTGCGTATTTCATATGCCGTATTGGCGAGGCAGTGCACGCGTGCGTGTACTGCAGCCAATCAGAATTGATGTTTTAAAGTGACATTTCAAATCATTGAATTGATTTTGTTTGATTTGATGATTTTGTTGTTTTCTAAATTATCTTCATCGATAATCTTTTTATTTATCTCTGTTGATGATTTGAATTTGCTGATTTGTTGTTTAACACTATTAAGTGTTATATCTACCGTTATCCGATTTCTTTATTAAAAGGGTCGGATAGATGAGAATTATTGTGACTGTCGTCTATTTGATTATTATTGCTTTTATGCACTAATAACTGAGTTTGAATTAGACTGACCTGTGTATTATTTTCTTTTGAATGTAATACTCGGGTCAGACCGAGTATTTTACAGCTTGAAGGTTTTCGAGCAGCGAAGTTAGAGAGAGGGAAACGCTCACTTTAGTTCAGGAAATTTGTACTTAAAGAAATATTCCGTTGTATAAATTTAATACATTGTATAAACTCTGATATTTGTAAAAAGGAAAGGAACATGAAAAAAAAAATCATTGTTGTGAAATATTATTATTCTGTGTTTCTGTGGCTGATTCTGTTTAAACCATATAAACTAAATAACAATTTGTCATTTTGAACGTTTCAAGTTGGTTTAATTACCGACTAGGGCGGTCAAAAGGACGGGATGTTACAAAGTGGTATCAGAGCTTTGGTTTATACAAAGCTTAGTTTATGGTGTTTAATATGAATAGTTACTAGAATCACTTTAAAGAAAAAGTATTTTGAAAATTCAAATCCTTTTCGAAAATTCCCCTCTCTAAATTTAGGTTTATGATAGTTTCTCTTTGATAAGGTCTCCTTAGATTTGAGTCCGATTTAATTCGAAAAACCATTATCGAGTTGTTGAGATTTAAGGAAAATAGAATATAAGTTAAGAGAATTAATGAATTGGTTTAAATCAAATATTTTGAATATCTCCAATTCAAGAACAAAAGATAATGACGAAAGAAGATTTGTTAAAAATCTAATGTAATATGACGGGAATCGCGATTAATGAGACCTATTAGAAACATCAATAAGTATAAAAGAAAAAAATGGTTGCTATGGAATTTTTGAAGTGTGAATTCAAACAAATGAAGTAATAATTGGGAAATAAAATGACATGTCAATTTAGTTTTAGCCAAGGGGATTATTGAACTATAACTTGGGAATTTGATTCTGAATTCTTTTGGAATAAAATCCGGAGTTGAATCTCCAGTTTGATTGAATAATAATCCTATATATCAAGATAATGTAAATTTGCAAATTGTCTTGGGAAATGATTGAATAATTCAACCTCTGCTAATAGGGATTGCAAATTTTAATAGGAGACTTCGGAAACATCTTGTTAATTATAATGGCGAAAACCGAAGAACAAAAAGCAGCACGCCGTGAACAAAGAGCAATTGCCCGTAGAGAAGCAGAAGTGGCACATGCGAAAATTGAAAGGAAAATCAATGAAAGGCAAGGACATGTTCCCTATGATGATGTTATCTGTTATCGATGTCATAAAAAAGGACATTATGCCGTTGCGTGCCGAGAGAAGAGAAAGAAAAGGAATGTGGATGACCGGTTCGCTCGTCCTGAGATTGTGTGTTTTAAATGTCAAGGGAAAGGGCATTTTCTTAGTCATTGCCCTGAAGTGGAGAGGAAGAAGCGCGCACTCAATTTACCAGTCGACAGATTAACAATCTGCTACCATTGTCGCCAGACTGGACATATAGCTAGAAATTGCACAGAAAGGCAGCATGGAAAGCAAGCTATAGCCCGATCAGCTAGAGCGAAAAGTGTAAGGACGATAGATAAGGATGGGAACATCACATATTTTTGCGGGAACTGTAGGAATTGGGGACATGTTGACTTTGAATGTGTTAATCCTCCTATTATACAACCTGAAATAGTACAAACCGAAGAGGGAAGTTCGGAAAAGATGCGTACTACCAGACAGGAAGTCGATAGTCCTCAATAATTCTGAATCTTAAAGCGATCAGTATATTTTGTAATACTATCTTTTGTAATCCAAAATCTTCTATGTATGTATTATAAAAGCCTTAAGCTATGTATAGTTTGCACGTAAATGTTTATGGAAAGACTGGGAAGAAGTATTTTAGTAAAATAGCATCTTGGGAAGGAAATCTATTTATCGACTTAATTTTATGAATCAAACTAGTTTTGATGTAAAGCTTATATTTCAAGTTAGACTAATGCCTAAAATAGTTAATGTAGAGATATAAAGATAATGGAACCCATTCAATGAATATTAATAAGATAAATGAATTTGGAATAGATCTTATATAAGTAAAGTGAATAGTGATTTGAAAAAAAAAATTGAAATTTTGTTTTGATAAATAAAATTGAATATGAAATAAAGATTTTTAACTTAAGAAAAGTTAAATTGAATTGAGTTAGCATTAATAAATATACGATTTGAAATTTAACTAAAGGAAAGTTAAATAAATTGAACTGGATTAGATAAATTATTGAAATGGAAATTTAAACTTAAATGATAAGTGATTATATAATATGAATTGGGAAGTTTAAATTAATAAGTTGTATAACTTATAAAATGAGAAAATTTAAGTAAAACCAATTGTTAAAATGGTTAAACAGTTTTGTTAAGTAAAACAAAATCTGAATTTTGAATAGTGATATGAATTTGACTTTAGTAAAAGTTAAATAAAATGACTTTAGAAATGAAATCTAAGTTAAGTTAAATAAAATAGAATTTCAAATAAATTAGAGGCGAACTTAAGTTGTATAGTGAAAATAAAAGCAAGTGAAGATAAATTGAAACATAGCTTAAGTAATGTTGAATGAGGTTGAAGTTGATATCAAAATGAATTAATAAAGTGAAGTAATGAATATGAATTTGAGTTATATAAAGGAAATTCAACTTTAATTGTAAAAGTGAATTAGTGAATAAACATGGATTAGAAATGTTGTTGTGAAGAGTTGAATAAAACTTAAGTTAAGAAGTTGTGAATATAGTGAATATTAGAATTCAATCTGAATTAGAATATAAACCAATTGAAATTAAATGTGTTAAACCAAATTGAATGTAAGCAAAGTAAATAAATTTGGTTATGTTGAATGTGCACTGGTTGTTAGATGGTTGCTAGTTGATTGTATAGAAATTCATTAAGTGTTAATGAAATTGAATTAATGGAAATTGAAAGCTAAGTAATTGAATTCAAATTGAAAGATAAGTAAATCTAAATAGAATCAAATTTGATTTGAATTGAAAGCAAACTAACTTGAATATAAATTAGTGAGAGTAAACTAATTGAATATGAATGAATGTTAGTAAAATCCAATGTAAATGAATCAAATGTGATTAAATTGAAAATCAATTCAATGAATGATTTACTAAAGAACTAGTTGATTATTTTGGAAATAGAAAGAAAATGAAAGGTTCAAATGGGATTTAGATTTGAAAATTTTGAAGTTGTCAACATGACAATTCATAATAAATTTAATAGATTCAGTGATGAATTTAAATTTAAACTTGCAGAGAATTAAGTTAAGTGAAAAACTTAATATTAGAAAATTTGAAGTTGGTTTAAAACCAATATTGTGAAAAGTATGCGGAATTCAAACTATGAATTAAGTCGAAGTTGAAAACGTTAAATGGGAAATTTGAACAATTAGTTCAACTTGAAATTTTTCAAAAAGATTGAATCTTGAGTTAAATTGAGTTTAACTTCGACACCAAAAACAATATAAGTTGAGTTTTGAATTTCGGATGGTCGATTTGGATTGTATGTCTAACATTGTAAATTGATGACATAGCAATTGATCTCTATTAAATATATATCTGTTTGGTGGCGGAGAATTTATTCTCTTAGCTTAACACCCTTCTCTGAGACGTACGAGCTCAGAGGTTATATATCGGTAGACATCAATTATGTGTTGTGAATTGACAAGGTAACGTGTAATCCAAATCGAATGTGAAGTCGATGATAAATGGAATTATGAATATGAATTGGGTTTGAGATAACCTTAAATTTCCAAATCGACTTAGAGGAAAATTTTAAATTGAAAATTCAGAAATCCTCTATTTGTTATGGGTATGGGATATGTAGGTTTTCGGAACTTATATATGAGAATGTAGTAAATTCGAAAACTATAAGTTTGGAAAGTAATTGTTATGGAAATCTTATGTAAGTTTACATAGGTATGATATGTACGAAATGTGAAATGAAGTACTATATGTATATGACATTATGTTTTCTAAACTGAGGATATGGAAATGTACCTTCCATTTAAAATTTGAGAAGGTGTTCGAACTAGGTATGAGTGTCCATTTGAAATTCGTAGCTACATAGAATTTCCATTAGTCGGAGTGACTATTTGAGTTGAAATCCCTCGTAATGGGATCATGTTGATGAGATCATGATTGATTGATCATGATGAAGGTTAGCATAATTCGAGAGGTGTGATACTTACAGTTACAAGCGATTCCATTGGGATAGTGGCGCAACCGCCGTGTAAACTGCGATCTAAATGCCATAGCGAAATTTGAGGGGCGAGATGCCTACGGTTACAAGCGATTCCACTGGGATAGTGGCGTAACCGCCGTGTGAATTACGATCTATGGCAACAACCATGGCGAAATTCAAGAGATGTGAAATCTACAGATTACAAGCGATTCTACTGGGATAGTAGTGTAACCGCCGAGTAACTGTGATCCATGGGGGAACGTGCTTTCCATATCCATTTTTAAAAGGATTTTTAAGTATTTTCATTGGAAATTGAAGCAAGTATATTTAGTACTTGGATATTTTTAGTCCTGCGCCTGGCCAGCGTATGCCAAATGTCTGTAAGAACGACGATAGACTTGTTAAATTTCGAGTTAATAAATATTTTCAAACTGTAAACAGCGAATCAATAGTTTGAAATTTAAATTACATAATTCCAACTTAATGAACTAAGGAAGAAGATCTTTAAAAAAAGTCTTGAAAGTTCATAGCTTTGGAAAAGATATAATATGCAAACCTCTAACATGAAGAATTCCAAGTTAAATCTGAGTTTTGTAAGTCGAAAATTTTGGAAAAAGACTTTTGCGTTTTGATTGTAGAAATCAATGAACAAAGGGAGATAATGAACAAAGTTAGTGAGATAAAACAAATGGAATGAATCTTATATTTATTTATTTTTAATAAGTTTCGAGCTTGGTAAATTGTGTAGGGTATAAATATCGGTGAGATTTTAACAATCATTTTTCCTAACTTATAATTTCGGAAAGAAATTCTTTTAAGGAGGGAAGATTGTAACGATCCTGAATTTTAAATTATTTTAAATTAATAATTGAATTAAATTTTGATTTAAAACTGTGAAGTTGTTTGGATTTTTCAAGTTTAATATGAGAAATATATTTGAATTTAAATTTGAATTGGGAATTATAAAATTCAGATAACATATTAATTATGGAAAGTCGTTTACAATGCAAGCAACAAATAAAGTTAATTCATTTAAAAAAATTTGCTAAAGAGTTAAACGGGCTTTAATTGCAATGTTGGCCCATGGGGTTTGTGCCGTGTTATCGCGAGTAATACCCGATCCCCCTCTCTATTTCATTCACTTCAAAACCCTAAATCTAAAACAAACGAAAAGAAAAAATGGCGGCTCGATCTTCTTTTCGTTCGTCTTCAAACTCGTGAAGCTCGTTCGTGCTTCCTGTTCCTCTTCAGCAACGTTAGGGCTTCTGGAATTCGAAGGCGCCAACTTCAACGGCTCTGTCCATCGACGTTTCCCCCCCCTGCGCTCATTCGCGGCTGCTCCAATTCGTGGCAAAGGTGAGTGAACTTTTTCACTCACATCTTCTTCAACTCGCACTTCGACAGTTTAATTTCGTTTGAATGTTGATGATTTTGTTTATATAGGGTTTGTAACCCTTGATTTTCGTTCGTACAAAAATTTAATTTGAAAACGTCAACTTATTTTATCTCGGCCACTTCGATTTGCGAAATTGTTTTGTTGTGAAAAACGATCCCCTGGTTCACTTGTTTCAATTCCTGGCAATTGAATTTATGTTGACTTCGGCCATCACCATTTGTGTCCACCTGGAATTGTTTGATTTTGTTAAAACACGGCTATGGTTACTCTGTTACTACTGACTTGATACACCTGTAGCATGGTCGCGGTTTTCCTTTCTGGTTTACATTGTGGTTACTTCGAGTTGTATTATTGAAGATTGTAATTTGAGGGTTTTGTGGCACTGCTTACTTGATTTACTACTTGTGTTTTACTTGCACTTATATACAGTTGAGTTTCTGTTCGACCCAGACTATTTCGTTCATACATTTGTAGCTGAAGTTGCAGCCTTTGGTTTTCTGGAGTCTAGTCTGGCTAATAATTTTTTTTTCTTTCATGCTTGAGTTTGAGTTGTTTTATGTGTACTCGAGGGTATACTATCTAAACTGTTTGATTTCATTTGGATTTATTTGATGATGTTGATTTCTTTCGGGACTCCGGTCTTGACTTCGGGTAGCACTTGAGTATTGCCACTGTTTTGTTCGACTTTAGCCTTGACTTATCGAACCGTGTATATATCGGTAGTTGGCTTTGACTCAACTTGATATGTGTAGTTGTTTTCACAATACATGTATAGGTTGTACCATTGTTATCCCTGTTTCATATCTGCACTTGATCTTTTGAGTGCTTGCAGTAGTATTGATTTTATTTGAAGTCTTACTCTTGTTTGGTTTGGGTTCCACTGTGGTACACTTTGTTTTGTTTTGTTTCTGTTGTCTCAGAGTTTTATTTGTTCCACATAAATCGTTGTACTGCATGGTCATATGACCATTTGGTTGAGACGTTGCATTGTTGAGATTGAGTTGTACTGTCCAATTCAACTCACTGTTGCATACAGGTTGATTTCATTGTAGTGTTGCAATCATTAACTTATGTTGTCCCGTTAAGTTCGGCACTTGCGTTGTCGTTGCTTGACTGCTCAGTTTCTTAGTTATTAGTTGGTTTCAACTGCGGTTTCATTCTGGAAAAGCATTATATTTTTAATTGTCGCACTTGTTCGAACCATTTCAAATGCACTTTAATATACATATACACTTGAGCGTTGCCTCGGTTTTTCACTGCATATGACTTGAGCCTTCATTCAGTCTTCATTTGGTTGTGCACTTGGGCTTGTAGCATTGAAACTTACTTGCTGCTGCACTATTATTTGGTTGCTCCTTAATGTTCATGTACAGTAGTTCTTGCTTGATGTGCATTTAGTCTTTGTTATTCACTGATTTGACTTGAGCTTGTGCATTTATTTGGGTTTGCCTGTTTTGGGCTTGTTTCACTGTTTGGTCTTGGTGCATTTTGCTGTGTATGTTGACTTTGCATAAGCTCGAGCTCTGTAGCCTTGCTTTGTTCAGTTCATACTTGTAGCCTTTGTACCTTGTGGCTCCACTGTTGCACATTCATGTGCTTGCTGTCTTATACGCTGGCACTTGACTTATAGTCTATCTTGTTTTTAATGATGCATTCATTTGTGCATCACTTGTTTGCCTCTTTTATTGCCTGCACTGTTTCAATTCACTGTTGCATTTCAATTGCTTCTGTTGGTTCAGGTATAAGTACGTGTCATTGCCCTTGTGCTCTGATGCTTACTGTCAAGGTGAATTTGAGAACTTTTGTGTGGTTTTGAGTTTGCCGTTGCATTATGATTTGTACAGTGAGTTGAATCCAGTCTCAAAGACTTGGGTTTGACCTTGTGATTGATTGTGAATTTTCATCGTGCCTACATGTGCACTTTGTTCATTTGATGGTTCACTTTGATTTGAGTTGAGGCCATTTGTTTCTGGTTCATTGAGCAATTCATCACTGTTGTGGCGAGGCATTGCACGCGTGCGTGTACTACAGCCACACAGAATTGACAGATTTTAAATTGATATTTCTTTTGTTTTTGATTCATTGATCTTTTGCGTATTTCATATGCCGTATTGGCGAGGTAGTGCACGCGTGCGTGTACTGCAGCCAATCAGAATTGATGTTTTAAAGTGACATTTCAAATCATTGAATTGATTTTGTTTGATTTGATGATTTTGTTGTTTTCTAAATTATCTTCACTGATAATCTTTTTATTTATCTCTGTTGATGATTTGAATTTGCTGATTTGTTGTTTAACACTATTAAGTGTTATATCTACCGTTATCCGATTTGAAGGGTCGGATAGATGAGAATTATTGTGACTATCGTCTATTTGATTATTATTGCTTTTATGCACTAATAACTGAGTTTGAATTAGACTGACTTGTGTATTATTTTCTTTTGAATGTAATACTCGGGTCAGACCGAGTATTTTACAGCTTGAAGGTTTTCGAGCAGCGAAGTTAGAGAGAGGGAAACGCTCACTTTAGTTCAGGAATTTTGTACTTAAAGAAATATTCCATTGTATAAACTCTGATATTTGTAAAAAGGAAAGGAACATGAAAAAAAAATTCATTGTTGTGAAATATTATTATTCTGTGTTTCTGTGGCTGATTCTGTTTAAACCATATAAACTAAATAACAATCCGTCATTTTGAACGTTTCAAGTTGGTTTAATTACCGACTAGGGCGGTTAAAAGGGCGGGATGTTACAAAGTGGTATCAGAGCTTTGGTTTATACAAAGCTTAGTTTATGGTGTTTAATATGAATAGTTACTAGAATCACTTTAAAGAAAAAGTATTTTGAAAATTCAAATCCTTTTCGGAAATTCCCCTCTCTAAATTTAGGTTTATGATAGTTTCTCTTTGATAAGGTCTCCTTAGATTTGAGTCCGATTTAATTCGAAAAACCATTATCGAGTTGTTGAGATTTAAGGAAAATAGAATATAAGGGTTAGATTTAATTCTTTCTCTCCTTTTCTTTTTAAATAATTCTTTTTTAAAATTTATTTGTAATAATTTCGACCTAGTTTAAATTGATTTGCACTTAATTTTATACTATATTTCTATAACTGAAATTTTTTATTCAATTCAATATTTTTTTATTTTTCCCTATTTTAATTAAATAAAAACTATTTACGCTTTAAAAATATTTTATATTCAATTAAAACATTTCATTTAATTTCAATAAATTATCCGAAAGGAATTTATTAATCTAATTCAATTTATTCAATCAAAATCTTTTATTAATCCTTCAAACAAATAAGAATTTTTTTTTATGATAAATAAGGTAGTGATCTCAATAGATCACGCCATATTATAATTAACATAATGAACATTACAAAGTTTAGTACAACTCACACTACAACACAAAACAACAAAATACAGTACCACGCACGAAACAGCCACACATTACAACACAACAACACAGCATATGAAACATAAGAATTTTATTTTAGAAGTAGTATTTACCAAAATTTAATTCGAATATTTCTATTTTAATTAAATTTATATATTATCACAATGTAGAAAGCAGGGTTGTTACAGACTTCCCACTTTAATAAAATTGCGTCCTTGCAATTTCTTATAGAGAAACGTCATATACAACTCATACCTTAAACTTTCTTCATACTCTTTAACTTCTAAAAGCATACACAATCCTCTATGTGGCTTTCACTATTCCTCAACTCATCGTATGTCATAATTTAAATAGATTCATCCATCAACTTTTTATTTTTCACATATGATGAATTTTTGTGAAAAATATTTTAAGTGTCGTATTTTTCAAAAAGTTTTGGTAGTCTCCTTTATAGGTAGAGCGTTTTGAAAAATCAAAACACAATATATACACATCCCAATCAATGGTGCAACCCGAAACATGGGTAAACAATATAATATCACATCATATATTGATATAGCGTAAAAATGTACCTTTTTATTAGTGTTTTATTCAAATTACCTTACTATTAAGCTAGAAAAAGCAAGCTATCACAACCCAATACTCCAAATAAGCTCCAAGAATATCTGTTCTCAACTCAGTTTTGACATTAGTTGCATATGGTTAGAGATGGAGCAAATATGCATCCAATAATATATGAATAACATGATATCTTCACTTAGGCCATTTTTCAACAATGTTTTAAAGGCTAAAATCATAAAATTAGATAAAGGTATCAAAAGTAGAGTAGTTCCCTATTGTGTTAGCTTCCCAAAGCAATTCTTGGATTACCAAAATATCAAGTACACTAGAGTTATGGGATTTTTCATAAAGAGGGTAAAATCTGGAATCAAGTTAGAAATTCAGGCCCGCTTATAAAACTCATGTTTTTAGCCTAGAAAAGTTCAAATTTTTATGAAACACTCAAAACAAAATTTATTGCTTATGTTCTTAGCTTTTGAGAATGAGCAAGATCGTCTATATTGAATAAATCGTTTGAAAGTTATGGCTAAATAAATTCAGTGTTGCTATGAAGGATTTTCGATTTCGTAACAGTAATGAACTTCATCCTAAATTCATATTTTAACATTTGAAAACCACGTGATTTTACTTTACACTAAAAAGAAAATTTATTCTCGAAAGGCTTAGTTTCCTAACAAATTTAGTATCATCAAAAACAGATCGACGGTTTGAAATTCCTAGTCGATATAAATCATAACTCTAACATAAAATTTTCTATGTTCGTTAAAAACCTATTATTCATTTAAAGCAACATTTTATCAAATTAAATTTCAAAGTCGATTTTTACATAAGCAATATTTTGTTCCGTTAATATTTCATTTCCTTCACAACTCAATTATATACCAATTTTGTTCCGTTAATATTTCATTTCCTTCACAACTCAATTATATACCAATTTTCAAAAACTAAACAACACTATTCTCCTAGTAAAAATTTTGTTTTCAAAGAAATTTCGCAAAAATTTGAAAATCTTTCACATAGAATTTTTCTCCAAACCTGTTTATTCCAAAAAAAATTAATTTATATCATTTATTATTACGCTTCTTTCATTTATGAAAATTTAGATTTCATTTTAAGAAACTTAACTCCTATATTTATTTCATCAAAGCATTTTATTTCTTTTTGAAATGATTCCAAACATCTTTTCACAATCCTTGTTAATATAATGGATAACATTTTTTTCTTTAAAATTTCTTTTTCTCTTTAGAAATTTATGTTCAACTCAAAACAAATTTATTATATATCCATACATATTTCAGTAGAAATTCTTTTAATTCAATCTTAAACAAACATCTATATTTACGTACAATAATCCATAAATTAATTTATATTAAACTATACAACATTGCCATGCCATAAATTTTAGTGATTCATTTCGCCAATTGGTTGTAATGTTGCTATCCAGGATAATATATCAACATTGCCTCACCATAGATCTCAATTTCACACTAGTACCCAATGGCTGCATACGGTGTTCAAAATATCTACAAATCTAGAAAAATAATATTTTTGTTCTCCAAATAACATATTATTCTACAAAACAATATACAATTCAAAGAAAAATAATTCTTATACTATTTCTAAAATATTGTGTTTGACCACCTCGTATAAGAGTTTAGGAATTCTCATCGATAACGCTGATCAGACGTGTCGACCAGAATTCTTAAACCACTCTATGGACAAATTGACACAAAAATAAACTATTAAAATATTTTCAGACACTTTATAAAATGATTTTCATATTTTATTATATGCTTGGTTATATAAAAATATTAAATTATGATGTTTATATATGTACACACATCCATTATTCAATCATTTGCAATCAAAGCAATAAATCACATCACATTCATTGGTACACAAGCAAGCATCCATCCACTAAATTATATCTTATTTTATTCATTATATGTATATATTTTCCAATTCTACATTAATTATATATATAATTTATTATTCTACTTATTATTATTATCAATTATTTAAGCATATTTATTATTTCCCAGTGGTTCTATTTTGGAGAAACCGCTATCTTTTGTTAATAAATGGGACGTTCAGACTCAAGTGGATTTACAAATTCTCTGAATGATAACTCCTACTAAAATCCCATATTATATACTAACCAAATAAAAACAAATAATAAAACAACAGTATAAATTTCAATCAAACAATCGTCTTCAGTGGAAAGCTATCTTCCAACTTCCGCGGTATCCTTCTACTCAAACTAGAATCAACATTGTTTAGAATGGTGAAGTATTCATAATATGAGATTCGAATTAGGGTCTTTTAGAGCTTTCCCAACTGAGCTACTTTATTCACATTCAAGCCACATAGAGGTTTACTCACCATCTCCAATGTCAATAATACTGGTCTGGCTAACCACTCTTTCCTTCACCACCTCCCTCAACAACATCCATTTCTCACAAAGACAAATACAAAGAAGAGGTAGAGATAAGGATAACACATAATAGGAAAAATAACATGTACATTCCCAGACGATTACCTCGGTAATCATCGTATACTCATCATATTCCTTTTATATAGGGTAACTACCATACACCCAAGGAGAACAGGGACTCTAGAGTCACCCTAAGGCCAAGACTCGTGTCATGTATGTTTTATATTTTTCTAAACCTACTCTGATACCAACTATGTAACACCCCACCTTTATACCCATACTACCAAAGCGTATTACTATCGAATACCGTTTGGTAATACATAGAATAAGGCTTGCTAGGGGCAACCATATGTGAATATTCCCTTGGCCTAACACCGGTATATATTATTACCTCAAAGAAACCGCCAAATATACATCTCGATATCGGAACAAAGCAACAAACAAATGGGTTTTCCAGAATAGAATAACATACAATATATATAATAAGCACAAAGTCATAGATCGCGGCAGAAAAATATACAATACATAACACTATACTCTAAGTTGAATTTAATTTATACAACCTATAACCATATCATCGATATAAATACATGGAAATATTCAAAGGAAAATATATACAAACAACATCTCATAGTTCGATATTACACACACACACTTGTCTCCTCTAAAGTCCAACATCCAAAATGGCTAATATCCTTATACCAGAAAAGTCTCGTACTAACACAAGAATTATATAAATAATGAAGGGTCGGACTATATCTAAATCATAATGGTAAGAACATGATGATGATCCGTAGAAATAGTTGATATAAGCATTCCCAAAACATATAATATCGACTAGCATATGTGAGATGTATGCATACACAAGCAACCAAACTCAATTAGTTATCCATTCAATTTATCTTGCACAATCAATGAAAATATACAAGGGAAATAAAGGCTAAACCGTAGATATGTGAGTTGAGAAGTAACCCACTGCCTCAACGTTTCACCCAATATTTTGATATCAGTGGAATATCTATAATACCACAATGGTACACAGCCACAACTCTAAACAACCGAGTCTCACATCAATGTCTTTATTATTCATTAAACATTTATTAAGGCACTTGTTAATTTCAATTATCGGTTAGTTTACTTGCTATGTTCATCCTAGGTTACACATTAACATAATACCAGAAGCCGAGTTCCTCGCTTGAGGTATCACTACCTCTACTCAGAAACGTGAGTGTCCTCACATAGTCTATTAGCTACACAAATAATCCTCGCTTCGATGGTAATCCTCGCTTCCATCATCCTTGCAAAAATATTTGCTTGAACCTCGCGGTTGTGCCCATGCATCATACTTTTTAACCAGCGACAATGAGGCTAAATTGTCACGACTGGGGCACTGCCCCGACATCCGTCGGTTAGGATGGATAATTAGCACATCCGGTAACTAATGCAATAGCCATCGTATTTTAATTTTACTCATGAAATCCTCTCTTTACGGTAAACCCTCTCGGTTCTAATTTCCGTCCTAAATGTCATTTATATGTGAATAAATCATTTAATGCAAAGTGTATCCCTTTAAAATATCAAATTATAAGTATTTTCCCCATCCAAAATATTTCCCAATTCCATGTATATAATTTCGAAATCAATATTTGAAAACCTTTATTATTTTCAAATCTATTTATAACACCTTTGGAAATCAATTTATTAAACATGAATTTTCTTTTTGTAAATTATTTTGAATTTGTACGTTAAAATTCCAATTCATAAAATTTAACTTCATAAGCAGTGTGCAAGATTTCTTATTCTCTTCATTATCCTTTCAGACACTTTGAAATAATAATTTATTAAACTATAATTTTCTTTTTATATAAATTTCGTAACTATTTAGCCTAAAATATCGATATATATATATATAATACTCACTTGAACAAACGAGTTATAAAATTCCTTTTTCAAAATAGTTTAGCTCAAATACCTTTATAATTGTCCCCTAAGGATTTAAATCAATGTCTCTTTATTTAAAATGATCACCCACAAAATATATTACTTCCAAAAGTTACACTTATAATATATAGAATAATAAGCTTTCATTTATAATATTATTCATACTATAAATTATTCCATTCAAATTTATTATTATTGTAAAATATTGTTTTATAAAAATCACGTTTATTAAATTCCCATAAAACTAAACTCATTACTGAACAAATTTTAAATCCCTACTTATTAAATATGCACTGTACTAAAGAAATTATTTTTCAAAGGCATTATTATTAAAATCATTCATTTAAACTTATAAAAAACCATACATTCTAATATTATTGAAAATTCCTTATTTTCATTTTTTAAAAGAACTTTTATATCCAAAATAATTTCTAATAAACTATTTTATTTTCCTACCACTTTTATTTATTTATAATATACTATAATCTAAATTTTAAACTCTATAAATAATTTAAAAAAACTTTCAAATAACTTTTAAAATTAGAAAATTAATCAAACATTCAAAATATAAATCAAGGAGAGAAATTCTCTAAAATCATCAATATAAATTTTATCATTTGGCCCGAGTTGAATTACGTTGAATTTCGGCCATCCGTATAATATACGTACATATATAAAATATATTATACATCAAAATGCAATTGGACAACATCTCCTCTGCATTTTGACAATCCAACATACACAAATCTCACCATCTAGTCCAAAATCATACCCAATATTCAACAATCAATCCAATCCCAAATAAATATCTCAACCAAGCAATTCAATCAATATTGACAATTAATATAATCAGAATAAATAGCTAATACATAAAGTCATACTGATATAGTTGTGAGTATATAAAACTCACCTCGACATTTTTTCCAACGCTGTTTTCTTCCTATCGCGCACATCAACACCACCACCCACTGCTGCCATCAACCTCTATTGCCTGCACTAGCTTGGCTGAGCTTGCTGGTCGCATACTTGACGTGCCTTTGCACTGCTGCCTCCACCACATCGTGCCACCCTCAAAATGATCTACTAGCTCACAATCGACCACGACGTCCATCCCTCTAAGTCACAAAAACCACGGCTACGTCTTCCCACTCGAGTCGCCTTCTCCTATGTGTGTTTGATCGTTGTCACCCTTCGATGCTTGCGTGCATCTACCGTTGATGCCCCCTCTCTCTTTTATTTAATGTGAATTGAATTGGGGGTTTAGGGCAAAAGTAATGAAATGGGTAATTAGGTAAAGTCGGTTTTTGAATTGTGAACCAAGTTATGGGTTTAGAAATAAAAAGAAGGATAAGTTTGTAAATGGGCTTAGACCTGAATTATATTAAGGGTTCGATTTAATTCTTTCTCCCCTTTTCTTTTTAAATAATTCTTTGTTTAATTTATTTGTAAATAAATTTCGAACTAGTCTAAATTGATTTTCAATTCATTTTACACTATATTTCGATAACTAAATAATTTTATATAATTAAATATTTGTTTATTTTTCTCTATTTTAATTAAATAAAACTATTTACACTTTAAAAATATGTTATATTCAATTAAAACATTTCACTCAATTTCAATAAATTATATGAAAGGAATTTATTAATTTAATTCAATTTATTAAAACAATTTTTTTATTAACTAGACTTCAACCAAATAAGAATTTTATTTTCAAAATAATAATTACCAAAATTGAATTCGAATATTTCTATTTTAATTAAATTTATATGTTATCACGATGTAGAAAGCAGGGTTGTTACACTTGGAGAGATCCAAGAAACATCCATAGAAATTGAGTATTTAGATAGTAATTCAACACATGTTGAAGTCACACAACATATTAGAAGGTCTAATCGGGAATCTCATGCGCTTGAGAGATACAATGGGCTTCACATTGTCAGTGAGAACGAGGAAAGCACCATTCATGACAATGATCCCCTTACATACTGACTAGCCTTAGAGAGTAAAGACTATGCCTTGTGGTTTGATGGGATGAATTCAGAAATAGATTCTATGTACAAAAAAATTGGACATTGGAGAATATATTCGAAAGGGTAAAACCCATCAGTTGTAAGTGGCTCTTTAAGAGAAAGACGGTGCAAATGAAAAGGTGGAGACCTATAAAGCAAGGTTGGTGGCGAAAGGTTTATGTTAAATTCAAGGTGTTAACTATAATGAATCGTTTTCATCAGTTCCTATGCTTAAGTTAATTCAGATTGTACTTGTAGTCGTTGCTCCTTATGACTACAAAAAGTGGTAGATGAAGTTAAAATAGCATTTATAGATGGTGATTTAGAAAAGACTATTTATATATCACAGTTTAGAGGGTTTCCAGATTAGTGGGGGTAGGAACAGGGCATGTAGACTCTTATGTTCAATTTATGGTCTTAAGCAAGCTTCTAGAAGTTGGAATAAATATTTTAACAAGGTGATCAAACATCTTGATTTTAGTCAAAATGTACAGGAAGCATGTATCTATAGGAAAGAAAAAAAATGGTGCTACAATGTTCTTAGTCCAATATGTCGATGACTTACTACTGACTAGTAACTATGTACCAATGTTACAATCAATGAAAGCTTGGTTGTCTGATTACTTTTCGATGAAGGATTTTGGGGAGGAATCTTTTATACTTGGTATAAAGGTCTATAGATATAGATCTAAAAGGTTATTGGGATTGTCTTAATCAATGTGCATAGATACCATACTAAGAGGATTTAGTATGAAAAATTCCGTTCAATATGACATGGAACTGTCCTTTCAAAAAAGGACTCCTCATCTACAAAAAAGTTGGCATATGAGTAGAATCCATTATGCATCAACATTAGGACCCATCATGTGCAATATGTTAAATACCAGGCCAGATGTCTCTTTTGCGCTAGGCATGGTTAATCGATATCAATCAAATCTAAGTGAAAATCATTGGACAACAATTAAGACCATCCTTTGTAACAATCCTGCCTTCCTACGTTGTTTTAATAAATAAATTTAATTAAAACAAAAATATTCGAATTTGATTTTTAATAATTATTATTTTGAAAATAAATTGTTACTTAATTAATTTTGATTTAATATAAGACAATGCTAAATAAATCCGGGAAATTATTTAATAAACAAGTGTTGAATGGAAGGAGTTGTGCAAGTATTGAAATATATTCGGTAGAAAGAAAGATAAATCAATTTAAACTTGGTCATAATATACTGCAAAGGAATAAATGAATTATTTAAATATATAAACCCATACAATAATAATAAATACCCTTATCAAGTAAGAGCCCAAAGCCTAAAACCTTTTAGTCCAAATTCAATTGCTTATTCCCAAACCATTCCTCAACTTTCAAATTTTGCCTGAAGCCATAAAACCCTAAATCGATTTTCAAAAAGAAAGAAAGAAATAAAGCATACAATCGGAGGCGAGATAGCTGGAGGTGACTTGGCGTTGGTAAGCTCACGATGGAGTGGAACTCGAGATGGAGGCGTGCGACTTGGGACGGTGTCGCGTCTAGAAGGGCATGGTGGAGGCTTGCTTTATTGGTGACATTCGGGTAGAGCTTGGTTGTTTTGGTGGTTGTGATGTGCTGTTAACAACGACGGAGGTGAAGGTCAGCAAAGTAATCATTGTTTTGGAATTCAGACCTCGTTTCGGTGAGTATTGTACCTAAATTCTTTTGAAAAATTATTTATATTCATTTGCTTGATAATTTATTGTATGTATTGGTTGAATCATCGTGATTGTCGATTGAATTGCAGGGTAAATACTTTTTGGATATGGGATTGATTTTTATGACATTAGAAATGAGATTGAATTAGACAGTAGGATTTTGAATGTGTTGGGTTGTCAAAACGCAAAGGAGATGCTGTCCGTTTGTGATATGCACGTAAAAGTGCATATTTTTACTTCCATATTTAATTTACTTTTATTTAAATAAATGAGCATATTAGGGTATTTTACATGTTTAAACCAAAATTTAAATTGTTTTCAAAGCATCATTTATTCGTCTTCATTAAAGGGGTAAAATAGTAATTTTGTGTATGATTTAACTTGAGAAAATTTATTTGCACATTTTTGTTTTTATTTGTAGGAAATGAAGTGCATATATGAAGTGGTTTCATGGATGAATGCATGCATACATGCTGAAGGCTAATGAAGAATGAAAATAAAAGAATTCATGCAACATGGAGGAGCCCACATACCCACTAACTAATGGTCCATAATTAAAAGCACATGCACATGCTAATGGAGGCTTAAAGACATGTTAGTGGGGATTAATTATTTTCCTAATGATTATTTGGAGGTTACACTTTCTCAAGGGTATTTTAGGTAGTCCCCTAAAATATGAATTAGGGTTTTAAGCATGTATAAATACCCCTTATGTTTCATGTAATCATCTTCTTCTTTTTATGCAAGATTGTAGCCACAAATCAAAGTTAAATAAAAATTTCGTTAATGGCTTCTTAGCCTTGGTTTAATTTCATGCAATTCTTTTATGCTTTCTTTTCATGCTCTCTCTTACTTAGTTTATGCTTCTCTTGTTTAATGTTAGAGTAATTAGAATGGATTTAAGAAAGTTTATAATATAATATTTATTGATCTAAAGAAATTAATTTATAAGGATATTGGTTCTAAAAATTATTTTAAAAAACTTATAATATTTCGAAAAATAAGAGATGTAATCAAACTTACATTTTAAGTGTTTTGAAGTGAATTGAGTAGTTGATAAACTTAATTTAAGTTTTCTATGTGTGTTATAAATATTAAAATAGCATATCGATATTTGAATTAATATATCATTATGTATTCTAAATATTTTTTTGTGATAGTGGTGATTGTTATAATGGAATGTTTATTATTGAATGGATTAAATAAGATATACCTTTGAGTTTATTTATTGTTATTCTATCCTAAAGTAATAAATATAAGAGGTAATTAGTTTAAAGAAAAAACTTTAAACCAATTTTTAAACCAAAGACGCAACATTTAGAATTTAGGTAGAAGGACAGTAACGCTTTTTTCAATTTCCTGACTTCGATTGTTTTCTCCGCTTTCATCCAAGCTTGCCCTACCACCATCTATCTTCATCTACTGCTTGCCCTAGCCACCGCCGTCCAAGCAATAGTCATCTGACGTCATCGTCGTCCAAGCCGTCATCGTCCAAACCTCTCTCTTGTCGATGTTCGAATCAAATTGAATCTTCCATTGTCGACATCGATTTCTCCAAAATCGAGAAAGCTTAACTTGACGCCTCAACCCAAACCTACGTCAGAAATTACTCGACCTTTGAATTCAAGAGCTGCAAATTCAAGATCGAAGAAACGAATGGAAAAGCAGAATCTAGAAGAAGAAGAAAAAGTCTAAAAAGTACCATGAATTTCGAATGATATTTAGATATAACATTTCTATTTTGAAACACAGTAGATTGTGTTTAATATGGTAAATGATAGACTAATATAGCATTTGTACTTTTAAATATAGTACCATTATCTGACTATGCAAAATAATAGTTGGATATAGCATAAGCATATTTCAATTGAACAAGGATGAAAAAACATGCAAAATGATACTTGAATTTAGCATAAGTATATTTAAAATGAACTAGCATGAATAAAATATACAAAATGAAATAAGTATTCCTAAAGAGAACTACCATGAATAGAATATGCAAAATGATAACTACATATAGCATCTATATTTTTTAATGTAACATTTTAATCACAGTTCACTACCATGTTTCTGATATACAAAATGATAGTTTAATGTAGCATTTGAGTTATGCAGTCCACTATCATGTTTAAAATAGGCAAAATGATAATTTAATGTAGAATTTTAATTATGAAGTCCAATATTATGATTACAATATGCAAAATGGTATTTAATGTAACATTTTAATCACAAAATCCACTACCATGTTTATGATATGCAAAATGATAGTTTATAGCATTTAAGTTATGAAGTCCACTATCGCGTTTAAAATATGCAAAATGATAGTTTGATATAGCATATTAGTTATGAAGTCCAATATCAAAGTTACAGTATGCAAAATGATATTTAATGTAGCATTTTAATCACAAAGTCCACTAGCATATTTAAGGCATACAAAATGATAATCTAACATAGCATTTGAGTTATGAAGTCCAATGTCATGTTTACAATATGCAAAATGATAATTTAATATATCATTATAGTTATGAAATCCAATACCATGATTACAATATGCAAAATGAGATTTAATGTATCATTTTAATTACAAAGTCCACTGGCATATTTAAGGTATGCAAAATGATAGTTTAACATAGCATTTGAGTTATAAAGTCCACTATCATGTTTATAATATGCAAAATGATATTTTAATATAGCATTTTAATTAAAAAGTCCACAAACATGTTTAGGATATGCAAAATGATAGTTTAATGTAGCATTATAGTTATAAAGTTCACTATCATGTGTAAAGTGATAGTTTAATGTAGCAATTTCATGGTTCAGTAGCATTTATAAGATATTTGAAATGATAGTTTGATGTGACATTTAAGTATGAAGTCAATTGTCATATTTCTAGAATGATGAACTACTGGATAATTGCAGAAGTATGAAAAGTTTGTAATGCAACTTTAAATTACAGTATAGTATTTTATTCCTATTGCTTTCATTTATACTGAAATGTTATATACAACTAGCATAATGCAAAAACTTGATGTTCAAAATTTGTACTGTGAAAATCATAAACAACATATACTGTTGAGTACTTGGAAATGTTCAAAAATATTAAATACACATGTAAATTCCACAATATTTATGAATAATACAAATAGTTAACTATTAACATAAAATGCTATATATATATATATATAGAATTACACTTTAACAAATTTAACAACAGCTTGAAGCTTAACAGAAATACAATCAACATTAAATACACTATCTGAAACTAACAAGAGTAACATTCAACATCAGATACAAAATAATAAAACAATAAAAGACTAAATTGCATAATATACATAGAAATGTTAGTTTCATATATCATAATAATATGAAAGATACAATAATCACATGCAGAAACAAAAAACTGATTAAAAAACATTACCATTACCAATCATCAAAAATTCCAATACATGTCAAACATCCAGTTAAGATCAACATCGTGTTAGAACTCCATAGCATTCACAAGCAGGCGGCGACAAGCTCAAACTCAAAACGCTCACAGCATCGTCTCCTACTTTCGACATCACAAAGCACAACGAGGACGGCGAACTCAACTCAAGCAATCTAGAATGGAGGAGTGACGATCTCGATCTTCATCTGAGAGAAATGGTGAAGTGGGATTCATCTTCGAGTATGCATCTTCAAGCGAATAGCAACAGTGAGTTTGGGAAGACAGAGCGGGGAATTTTATTTAAGGAGAAGCAAAGATCAATTTAATTTTTGGTAGTCGGCATGATTTGAGGTCGAGATTGAAGAGGACGCATGATTTAATTTTTTGTAAAGATTTTCCTTCAGCCGAAATTATAAAACCCGCGTCCGTAAAAGAGAAAAAAAATCTATGCGTCTCTCAAGCAAAAAAACGTGATATGTTTTTCCTTCAGTCCATTTTCCTGTAAATATAATTTATTATATTTTAAAAGTTACTAATTTAATAAGAATATATATTAACGATTTAAATGTTATATGAATATAAATAAATACAATATTTGGAAATAAAGAAATTATTATTAATTATGAGTTTCCAAATTACAGTTATGAAATTCTAAAATTGTAATTTTAAGTTTGGGAAAGATATTTATTTAAATAGGAATATAATAAATGTGAAGATCCCGGACTCGGCCTTCGAAAATCAGCACCCATACTTCACTTGTACTCGAAATGCCGTAGATTCAAACATCGAATCTGGCTCTCCAGAGCTTATAACATCATTAAGTATAACAACACAGCGGAATAAAGAAATAGATGATATCATATACAACTCCAATGAATACAATATCCAGAATGATATACAACAATGATATCAATATGATACAACAATATCAGAGATAAATAATGATACAGCGGAAATAATAGAAGAGATAACTCCAAATGATCTGAAAAAGAGAATGACTCCAACAACTCCAACATCAGCTCGAACCACCATCACGTTGCACCAAGATAAGCAACGTCAGTCCATGAACTCCAAGAACTGAACTAGCTCCAACTAGTCTACTAGACCTAAATATCTGAAAACCCCAACTCTAGACTGCCCGTGTGGAAAATTGTGGGCACCCAGAGTTTAGGAAGGGAACAATAAACTCCGAGTCAGTGGTAGGACTAGTGTGAGCAACAAAAACAGTTTATCTTTAAAACAAACAATAAAAGAATTTTAAACATTGAAACCCGCAATGCTTTTGGAAAATGAAACTACCATAAGACCTCCCGCCACACACACAATGCAAACGCAGAATTGGAGGAGATTTCTTCTTATGATAGTCAAACATGCTTACTACGCAAAATCATTGGATTATTATTATTCGTGCATAGTGCAGAAAACATTTCGAAAGTATAATATTAAACTTAGCCAGCATGCATTTCACACTATGCCTACTATAGCTACTATGTTCAATAGCAGGTTACCGCCACATTCCATAGCAGGTTATACAACTAAAACCGTACAAGGTTCGTATTGTTTCTTTGGATTTCCAACAAATGGTCAGGCTAAGGAACTTCCTATGCCACATAGGAATGCCTCTGGCGGGATGCTCCGAGAGACAACCTGCTCTCTGCCAACACAAGGCCGGTTACCCCCTTCCCGGGTAGTAAACCTGAGATATGCCACCCCCGGTTCTTTGGGACCTTCATCCGAGCGCTCGGTAACCAACATCACACATAATAAATAAAGTGTGTCCACATGAGTAAGTATTTGGGCTCCATACCATGATACTACCCTTTTCCAGAAGGATTGGTCATACCCTAGGGAAGCTACCCCTGAAACCTTGCCGCATCTTTCCTGTTTCGACCATTTCCGGGTTGTGAGGTCTGATGAAGTCTCGTCCACAAAGCTACGCTTTTTCACAAAGCCACGATTTGATCACAAATGATCAATAAATGATCTTCACACAGCAACACTCAGCATGCCACATTACCAAATTGGGAGTATATCGCTGATAACCTTCAACTACATAACCTCTGAGCTCGTACGTCTCAGAGAAGGGTGTTAAGCTAAGAGAATAAATTCTCCGCCACCAACAGAAATGTATTTGAAAGAAATCTGCTTTATATCTCAAAATGTAATGTCAGACATGTAACCATACAAGTCTGTTCCGGGTTCGAACAGAACCGAAAGCACTTCCAAAGAAGCCCTTGCAAATTCGGATAATTTTCTAATCGCGTCCGGACTTCCCATCACAAAGGGTGCTAAAATCTCTATATCGGGGACCAGTCGATGCAGAGACATTCGACGAGTTGTCCTTTCGTTTTCGAAAATATCCGGTCTTCACCACCGCTCTTCAAATGCTATCCATATACGACGTATCATTATTCGGAATGGCTGATATGACACAAAGGTCCTCTCCCGGCTAAACCGAATAACGAGCGTAATATTTAAAAACATACGGATATTGGGATTTCAATTAAGTCACAACTTATTACCCAAAACTTTTCTTCAATTGGTTTAAACACATTACCATTTTAATCTTTTTAAACAAAAGATTCAATTCACAAAGTTCATTCACAGATTTTCCAAATCAATTTCCATTTCAACTGAATTAACTCATTAAATCTTTAAATCAAAGATTTAACTTATAGCTTTCTAAACAATTTCATTTCAAATGGTTTAAACAAATCACCATTTTTAAATCCGTTAAAATAAACATATTTAATTCATAGCTTTCAAAAAGAATTCACTCATAACTGGAAAAACCATTTTCAATTCAAACTTGAAATCCCTTTAACTTAAATTGGAATTTCATTTCTTACATGAAAGCTTTATCATTTGAAAACAAACAGTTTTTATTTTGGAAAATCTGATTCATTTATACGAGGTAAGGTTCTTGGGTTAAATCCAAATTCTCAAAATTATACTTTTGAAATGGTTTAACCCATATATAACTTGTACAGCATCTTAAATCCCTAGTTTCGAATCATAGAATTCAATTTCAAACTTGAATTCAAATTTAAATCAAATTATTTAAATTTCAAAACTTAATCAAGTTATTCGAAAATAAGTTTTATCTTTGAAATTCCATTTCAAAAGCTTTTCACTTTTAACCCAATCCATTTCCAAAATCAATTGAAATTAAAATTTCAATTTCAAAAATATTAAATTTAAATTATCTGTGACTTAACCGATTTCCACGTGAAATCCATATTTGTGTGTGTAAAAGTGTGGTTCAGGGGTTTTCACACAATAGTGCAACATCATTCAATCATCACAGACCAGAATACAGAAAATATAGTTGATAAGCGGTATAACTATAACGCTTATCTTTCATTCACATAACACAGATATATATATATCACAGATAATAAATTACATCACAGATAGTTAATTATATTACAGATCACAACATAAAACAGGATATATCACAAAACATCACAGATCAGGGGATATCAAACGATTCAATCATTCAATCAAACATCCATAAGTATGATCAATTAATATCTTATTATAATTAATTTATACCAGATTAATTACTTATGAATAACTACAAATCTTGGTTAATTAATCATTAATTAATGATAAACCATTTTAATTAATTGACCTTTAATCATTTATTAATTAACCTTTAATTAATTAATTATCCTCAAATTAATTATCTTAATTAATAAATCATATTAATTTATTAACCTTTAAACCAATTACATAATTAATTAACCCCTTAATTGCTTTCATTAAGTAATTAACAATTTACAATTGATTATCTTAATTAATTAATCTAATTAATTATCAAAATTAATCACATTAATTTGATTACTTAATAATTTCTAGTTAATTATCTTCATTAACTAATAACATTTCTTTAATTGCTTCCTTGAGAAATTATCTTAGATTAATTCATTATTAATCATTTCTAATTATAAATTAATCTAAATTATTTATTTATAAATTAAATAAATCATTCTTTAATTACCTTATTAATTTAAATCATTTTATTATCTTAATTATCTCTAAGATAATTAATTTCTTCATTAATGATTTCATTAACATTTAAGTGTGTTTTAAACATTACACTTTAAATTTAAATTCAAATTCCATTTTTGAATTTAAGATTCAAAATGATTAACCAATTACCGAATTTAAATTCAATTTAACTTGATTTAACCTTATTCACATCTAGCTTACAAATTCATTTAAATTTTGTTTAAATTTCAAACTGTAGACAGTTTTGAACAAAACTGTAACTCAGTTAAACCAAACCCGAGGCAACTCAGGTTTGCTTCGAGTCACTCCCCTACATGCTTCGAGCAAGATGCAGGAATCACTTGAGACAATCGCACGAATTAACCCAGCACCCAAAACGAACCCAGATCATCCAAAAATCCCTCCGTGCACGTGCATAACACCATCGTTCGCCTCCGGTCAACATCGCCACGTCGAACAAGTCGACCACCATCCACAAACCCTTCCCCGACCATCAGAACTTCATCGTCACCTCGAAATCGAAATTCGCGTTCGAAGTCGCAACCTGGAAGACATCGCTGAAACCATCATCGATCTGTCAACACCTCATTTTCACAACCACGACCACCAAAGAACTCGAAACTCCGGCCAAACACTCGTCAACCTCCCCTCTTCCATCCCCCAGAACCACGTTGAACTCGGTCGATCGAAGAAGACGAACGAATCGAAAAACCCAGCCTCTCCAAAATTAGGTTTACGAATGGAAAATGCCTGTCGCTGCCACCACGGTGAACGTGAGCACCTCCGATCATTTTTCCTACCATCGTCATAGGCCTATCCACCTCCACGCAAAGCCTCGATCACCTACCTCACTCCGATCAACCTCAATTGATCAAAAACCAATTTTCGAACAAATACGAGTTGCTCTCAAATCCTTGATCTAAAAATCATAATTTTTACTTCAAAAATCATATTTTAGTACAAGACTTCAGTTTATAACCCTGAATTCGAGAATTAAGAAAATTAAATTTCGACTTATCTTGAGTTTGCTCTGCTATTTTGTGTTTCCAGAGACAACTATAAGTTGTTTTAACTTAAATGAATTTTTAAACTTTAGTTCCAGGTCAAACAAATAATGTTCATTTATATTGTATAGTCTAACTGTTATTAAATCAAGACAAATAAATTTGTTTGCATATTTGGCTTTGAAGAAAACAAGAACAAAGGCAATTATAAACGTACTTCACACAACAGTATTCACAAGGAACTCAGATATACATATATAGATACAACCATACTTGTTCAAAGGTATATTCAAAACGGGTTCAAATATTACTCTCAGCATAAATAAACAAACAAAATAGAGTATGTTTAGGTAGGAGTTTACTCACCTTAGTTTCTAGAGAAAGAGAAGAACAGAGTTTGATGATGTTGAACCAGGCTTGAAACTTGCAAGCTGAAACTCATTTTGATCTCTGGTTTGCATTTGACTTGAGTTGTTTGTTTTACACTACAAGAAATTTTATTTTTTGTAGCGCTCAAACAACGCTACAAAAACTTTTGGTGGCGTTTTGATAATCGTTACGAGAAAACATGCCACTAAAAATCCATGATTTTTTGTTGCATTTATTTTAACGCCACTATAAATGCATTTTTGGCAGCGTTTTTCAAACGCCACCATAAATCTTTTTGTAGCATTTAAAAAACTCCGCCAAAAGATTTTTTGACGCTACTAATTGAATTTCCAACTTTACCCCTGTTTTACGGTTGCATTTACTCAACGCCACTATATATACTTCGGTAGCGTTTTTGAAACGCTACTAAAAGTTGTTTATTATTTTACACCATTTTTTCATGCTATTATTTCCTATTAATGGTCTATTTTGGTTCTATTATATCAATCAACAATCACTCACATAATCATCATATTCAAATAAGTTAAAAAACACATTAACCATATAATTAAAAAAAAATATCCATAACCATTCCAATATAATAGTTTTTCGACAAACTGACCTAACTCACATACAATAACCATTTGTATACAAATTTACACATCGGGTACTAATAAATGTTATATCTAACTAGTGCTAATAAAACGTTTGATTACCCATAATTCTTTGTTGCATACACAAGTGAAAGCTAGCATCATCAAGTCCAAATTTGCTCTCTTCAAAAGTCTGATTCCTGCACAAGTGAAAGCACAACAGATAGTCAAACAATTACGTTAACTCGTAGGACTTCAAATATGAGATCAAATATCAACAACATTATACAAGTATATCCTACTATAAATGATGTCATATAAATTATAATGCAAGCGTAAATACACTGATGTATCGAGAAGTTATGCTAATTCATTTATTCTCAATATCATATCATTTAACTTTGATCGATATATACAAATTTAATTGTTAATAAGAACGATAATAGTGGCATTTCACTTTTTATTATTGTTATTATTATTACTATTTACGACATGCTATATCATTTTTATATTTGCCCTACGTTTTAATGAGCTATTTAAATACTTCATTTTAAACTTGGCTGTACCTCCACTTTTTTGTACAATTGGATGATACGTAGTAAAAGTAAAAGTAAAAAAAAATGTAGTAAACTTTAAGAGTATCAGAAAATTTATGACCAAGAAGTATGAGTTGTACAGGAAAAGGAAAAGAAAAATCAGATTGGCGCGATAGATTCACATTACACAACAAACTAGCATTTGTTTGATTGAAGGAAAACATCATAAAAATTATATACATTGCGTTGATGTATGAGAAAACCTACCAATTATGAAATGAGAAACATTGCCGTGGGGCCCTTGTCCAGCTCACCTTTTTCTAAAGTCACCAACTGCAAGCATAGCTTCAGCAAATTTATCTACATCAACACAAATTAACAAACTTTTAGAAGTCTAAATGCAGATTTTATTAAAACTGCTGGACGGCACAATTACCCTATTTGCTTGTTACTTTTCGTTATATTTTTGCTACTGCTATCAGCCTATCACTATGAATAATTTCCTTCTGAATTAGTTTTCTTTTGTAAATGGAATGCTCACCACTTTACAATCAGTTGATTAATAGCCTCTTCTACCTTTTCTTGCCCATCTCAGTTCAAAGGGAGGATTCTGAAGTTCCAACTTCGAAGTATCCTCTTCACTGTCATCTGTTCCATGCTTTTTTTTTCAATTTGACACAAAGAATAAAATATAAAAGAATAATAATAATAATAATAATTCGTAAGCATAATTCCTGGCTTAGAAACTGCAAATGAGTTCAAATTGGTATCAAAAATTTCAGGTGAGACACCTGTGGATTATTTACTGACCTTTATAGAAATATATATATAAACCATGGAACTACCAAAGTACAAAACTGTAGGATAACATTTGCAACCAACCTAGATTGACTAGCGTATAAAACTTGGATCGTGTAGTTATTTATCTAGTTGTTTAGTAGAGTGTTTATGTTCTCCAGCTAATTCTAGTTCTTTCTTCATTCGGTTAAATATAGTAATGGTTATACGTTTGAAAACCAAAAAAGGTCACTTGAAGGTAAATAAAAGGACAAATTTTAGTATTAGGTCTGGGAGAAAAAATTATTTCTTGCACAATCTATTTTATTCTTACCTTCACTAGTTAGCTTGCAGACCAAAGAGCTTCTGCTGCTGGTGGTATCATGTACAATTCCTTCCTTGATTGGCGAGGAGATGAAAATAGGCTGAATTAAGGACATAAAAATATGAGATTAAATGCGTAATGTCGTATGCTACCCAAATGAACCTACAAATTACCTTTGATGGCGTTCTTCCTACTGCATCCAGCTGGTCTTGTTCACTACCAGATTTTTTTGTTGAAGTTGAAATTAGCTCTTCTTTGGTTTGAACCAACTGTGCATTACGATGAGACCTTTTTGCTCCTATAGTTGTTTTCCCCCAAGTCCTATGCTCTTCAGCAGTTTCACATTTTCCATTAAATGGTGGCATGTAACAGAACCTGCCAATAACAGCAAGAAAAGCATTGTCAGATAACTAAAAAGTCATTACGAAATCAAATTTTAGTTAACTTAAACTTAGTTAATTTTATAAAAGTTACGAAATCAAATTGTTCCACCCCTAAACCAACTTTCCCTATTGCATTTCTGATTCACTTTACTAAAGTCTTGCTAGCCACAACATAAATCTTCAATTAAAGAACCAAGTTCTAATACCTAACATCAATTGAAATAATCTCACTCTACATAGTAACACTGGTACAAATAACTCGATTTGCATAACACAAAGAATAAAAGTACCCTATGATAGTAAAGCACCATAAAAAAGATGTCCCATGAAACAAAAAAACTTTAAAACAGATTATTCAGTGCATAACTTTGGAACAAGTATATGGGTGACCTTGTACGCATAAGCAACCAAGTATATGGGTGACCTTGTACGCATAAGCATGGATTATGACTTTCAAAAATATGCAGACAACAATAGAAACTATTAGCTAATGTAAAAATTTAGTATAAGAATGAAGAAATGATAAAATATGGGCATCAATATAAGCATTTACAAGAACCATATGCCTTTATTTGGGGGTACTTAGTTGCAAAGTAACAGATGCCAAGTACAAGAAGCTGATACTACTAAAGAATGTATGGAACAAGGCAATGATACAAAGAATCATGGTGAAATACATAAGAAGAAAGAAACATTGAAAAAGAACAGTAAAAGGCAAGGAGGAACGGTGCTGATTTCACATTATTTTTCCCCCCATTCGAATCAGATGCTTCCTGGGTGGAAGGATGCCTAATTTATCTAATTGTAGATATTGATTTATCATTGTATGCTAGACATAGACATGCATCATACATCATAAGGATATAATACCTTGCTCAAGGTAACATGAGGGTAACAAGCAATGAACATCTCCATATGCTCCCTCACCAAGAGCACACACCTTAACAAACCACCTCTTTGAGCGACCCAATTTGGAACCCACCCACGACCCCCTGCCTATAACCATCTGAAATAAGCAACGGAAAAATGGTTGTTTACCGATACTATATTACCAAGAACTGAAGCAGATATAGTGCATAAAACAGGTTCTAGTGTCATGCAGAATTACTGTACTTTGCTTCCATATTTTAGCTGTTTACAGATATATTAGTGTCACCCATATGTCCACATAAAATGTTCATAAATTTTTATAGTTTCAAACTAGCCTACAAGCTCATCCTTACAACAACAGTAATGCTTCCACAATGATCGTGGATGATTAATATATTTATTTGGAAAAAGTTTCATGAAGTATTAATTTTTCTTACCGTCTTTGAAAGCTGTTATGGACCATCTCAATTTATGTACTTAGTTTCACTCCAAACATGCGAAACAACGGCACCACACACGCACTAATGAATAAAACTACAGTAACACATTTATTCCATAGGATAATAAACTAAACACATAATAATTATCCTATTGAGTCAAAGCAAATATTATTTTCATACCGGTGAAGCAAATGAATAACTATTTGACAAAGGCAGTACATTACCATAATCTTGTAGGATCAAATTTACATCTGAAACTAGTAATAATCTACTACATGAGTTTCATTCAACAAGTCAGTGACTTTTAATCAATATCAAAGTTCTCCGTCTTCTATTCAAAACTATAAAAATAAAGTGTAGAACTATGAAAAAATAATGATAAAATCACTGAAATGGGAACCATGATTATGTAAGCTAATGATACATTTCCCAGATTGAAATAGAATGGTAAGAGCATGCTCCCTCCAAAGATACTTAACGTTCAAAATCAAATTGTTAATACAAGCCTACCTCCAAGATTGAGCCCACACAAATAACTGAAGAAAATTAGTACAATCATCGTTTAAGTAACTAAGTAAACATACCCGCTGATTACGAAAATCTTTTACACTAACAGAAAAAAGAAGAAATAAAATAGAAAATAAGGTTATTGTCTGATAATTCACCAACCAACCTTTGAGTGCTTTAGTGAACAATTCAGAATGGTAGGACGTGAGGATTATGGCGGATTCGCAGTCAACCTTGGAAAGGAAGGTGGCGGACGTGAGGATTAGGGCGGATTCGGAGTGCTCGATCTAGACGGAGTTTGGAGTGAAACTATTGGTATGTTCTCGTATAATGATTTTTACAGCCTCCTCGAATTGATCCACCACCGCTCGATCTAGACGGAGTTCGGAGTGCTCGTCTCTTACAGCAGCGCCTCCTCGAATTGATCCACCACCGCTCCACTTGAAATCATCTTCACCGCCTCCGAATTCATTCCACAATCACCTAAATTCAGTTCGAAGTCTGGGTTGGGGGTTTTGATTTTGGTAATTGGGATTTTGATTCGCGAAACTTGGAATTCTGCTTTTAAAATCGGTCGCAGTTATTGAATTAGGAAAAGTAGGGCTTGTGGAGTAAATTGGAAGAGACGAATCATTTTTTTTTAAGTGGAGTAGTTTGAGAAGAAGAAAACGTGGTAAAGGAAATTTGAGTGGCCACAAAAAACTTTAGCAAAAAATTCCACGAATTACTGGCGGGAATGTGAAATCTTTTTAGCCGCATTTATATTTTTTAGGGAAATACTTTTTGGTTTCATTTAGAAAGAAACGCCACCAATTTTTGCAACTATAAATGGTTTTTCTTGTAGTGTTAGTTGAATTTTGTTTAAGTTTTGAACTGAAGCTCATCTCAGATTTTCTCAGTTTTTAAAATGATCGAAACTATGGTGAGAAGAATTGATGGATGTATATGAAGTTACAGGGTAATATTTTGTACAAGTGATATTTTGTGTTTTGTACAACATCGGATTTTTTTCTTGGCTGATGAGATTGTGTGGTGGCTGCATTAATTGCTTGTACAAATATATATTCATTTTGTTCCTTCGGCTGTACCAAAATGAAGAGCGTTTGAATGGCTTCTTTTACAAGCTTACATATTGAGTATTATTTTATTTTGTCTAGTGTTTATACTTATCTTTATACTTTCATATGCATTTGGTTTTGTTTTACCTTTTCCTTTTATTATTTGAATGTGTATTTTCTTTTATAATGTTGCTTTGTAATATAGATAAAATTCTATAGTCAATATATTGTTGGAGTTTGTCAAATTTATTTCTATTTTTATTTGTTGTTTAAATTTAATTTAATGAATTACTTTATATTTGGATAACTTATCTTTTATTTATTTCTTATTATTTGGTAATATAGATAATTTCTATAGTTAATATGTTGTTAAAGTTTAGCAAATGTATTTATTTTATTTTATTATAATTTATCTTATATATATTAATTTCTAACTTTATTTTACTTTCTCTAACATAAACCATAAATTCTAATATTTATAATTATCATTTATTATTAAACCATTTACTTGAAATTTAAATACAAATGATTCAACACATTTTTTTATTTTTTTTATTTTTTATATATGATGGTCGGGGAAACTCAATCAATTTACCAATGAATCTCACAAATTTTATTCAAAATTTAGATTTATTAACAAATTTAAACTTAATAAAATTCGGGATCGTTACAGACTTCCCCCCTTAAAAGAATTTCATCCTCGAAATTGCACAGGGAGACACAAAGATAGATGAAGAATGTTTCATCAAATCAACTGAATATCTATTCTGCATTTGGCTTACCAAATCAGAATATCAATAATAGATACGAAACCGAATCTATTCAACAATCCACAAAATACTCAAGTTATCCAGGTCTACGAAGTATACAATAGCATCGGTTAGTTCAAAGGGACACTAACCTTTCGTAGAACATATCGGGACCCAAAGAATAGATAAATATATGGATACAATTTCAAAACTTTTAGTTTATAAACTAAAATATACCTATCAACCATAGCAACCAATGCAACCAATTCATCCAAACAAACAATTTTTGGTCCATGTGGAGTTTACGTCCCATTTTAATATATCGAATCTCCTTCCTGGATCTACCAGGAACTACAGAAGAATTGAGAAAAGATGACGAACAAAGAGATTGATAGAGAAAATTTGTTTCCACTGTTGCAGGGTATTGACCATTTATAGTCGTATTTCCCTGTCCCCTATCTCATCCTCTTCTCGCACTCATACTCACTATCAGTGTATAGTAAGAGAATTTACTGAGGCTTACGGACAGATATCTTAAGGATTACTCATTCTAGGATATACTTCACCCTATCTCTAATGAGCTACTTAATGTGTTATACTCCTAATCTAAAGTTCAACCTTAGCTCTAATACCAAATGTGAAGATCCCGGACTCGGCCTTCGAAAATCGGCACCCGTACTTCACTTGTACTCGAAATGCCGTAGATTCAAACACCGAATTTGGCTCTCCGGAGCTTATAACACCATTAAGTATAACAACACAGCGGAATAAAGAAATAGATGATATCATATACAACTCCAATGAATACAATATCCAGAATGATATACAACAATGATATCAATATGATACAACAATATCAGAGATAAATAATGATACAGCGGAAATAACAGAAGAGATAACTCCAAATGATCTGAAAAAGAGAATGACTCCAACAACTCCAACATCATCTCGAACCACCATCACGTTGCACCAAGATAAGCAACGTCAATCCATGAACTCCAAGAACTGAACTAGCTCCAACTAATCTACTAAACCTGAATATCTTAAAAACCAAACTCTAGACTGCCCGTGTGGAAAATTGTGGGCACCTAGAGTTTAGGAAGGGAACAATAAACTCCGAGTCAGTCGTGGGACTGGTGTGAGCAACAAAAACAATTTATCTTTAAAACAAACAATAAAAGAATTTTAAACATTGAAACCCGCAATGCTTTTGGAAAATGAAACTACCATAAGACCTCTTGCCACACACACAATGCAAACGCAGAATTGGAGGAGATTTCTTCTTATGATAGTCAAACATGCTTACTACGCAAAATCATTGGATTATTATTATTAGTGCATAGTGCAGAAAACATTTCGAAAGTATAATATTAATCTTAGCCAGCATAGGCATTTCACACTATGCCTACTATAGCTACTATGTTCAATAGCAGGTTACCGCCACATTCCATAGCAGGTTATACAACTAAAACCGTACAAGGTTCGTATTGTTTCTTTGGATTTCCAACAAATGGTCAGGCTAAGGAACTTCCTATGCCACGTAGGAACGCCTCTGGCGGGATGCTCCGAGAGACAACCTGCTCTCTGCCAACACAAGGTCGGTTACCCCCTTCCCAGGTAGTAAACCTGAGATATGCCACCCCCGGTCCTTTGGGACCTTTATCCGAGCGCTCGGTAACCAACATCACACATAATAAATAAAGTGTGTCCACATGAGTAAGTATTTGGGCTCCATACCATGATACTACCCTTTTCCAGAAGGAATGGTCATACCCTAGGGAAGCTACCACTGAAACCTTGCCGCATCTTTCCTGTTTCGACCATTTCTGGGTTGTGAGGTCTGACGAAGTCTCGTCCACAAAGCTACGCTTTTTCACAAAGCGACGCTTTGATCACAAATGATCAATAAATGATCTTCACACAGCAACACTCAGCATGCCACATTACCAACTTGGGAGTATATCGCTGATAACCTTCAACTACATAACCTCTGAGCTCGTACGTCTCAGAGAAGGGTGTTAAGCTAAGAGAATAAATTCTCCGCCACCAACAGAAATGTATTTGAAAGAAATCTACTTTATATCTCAAAATGTAATGTCAGACATGTAACCATACAAGTCTGTTCCGGGTTCGAACAGAACCGAAGGCACTTCCAAAGAAGCCCTTGCAAATCCGGATAATTTTCTAATCGCGTCCGGACTTCCCATCACAAAGGATGCTAAAATCTCTATATCGAGGACCAATCGATGCAGAGACATTCGATGAGTTGTCCTTTCGTTTTCGAAAATATCCGGTCTTCACCACCGGTCTTCAAATGCTATCCATATACGACGTATCATTATTCGGAATGGGTGATATGACACAAAGGTCCTCTCCCGGCTAAACCGAATAACGAGCGTAATATTTAAAAACATATGGATATTGGGATTTCAATTAAGTCACAACTTATTACCCAAAACTTTTCTTCAATTGGTTTAAACACATTACCATTTTAATCTTTTTAAACAAAAGATTCAATTCACAAAGTTCATTCATAGATTTTCCAAATTAATTTCCATTTCAACTGAATTAACTCATTAAATCTTTAAATCAAAGATTTAACTTATAGCTTTCAAAACAATTTCATTTCGAATGGTTTAAACAAATCACCATTTTTAAATCTGTTAAAATAAACAGATTTAATTCATAGCTTTCAAAAAGAATTCACTCATAACTGGAAAAACCATTTTCAATTCAAACTTGAAATTCCTTTAACTTAAATTGGAATTTCATTTCTTATATGAAAGCTTTATCATTTGAAAACAAACATTTTTTATTTTGGAAAATCTGATTCATTTATACAAGGTAAGGTTCTTGGGTTAAATCCAAATTCTCAAAATTATACTTTTAAAATGGTTTAACCCATATATAACTTGTACAGCATCTTAAATCCCTAGTTTCGAATCATAGAATTCAATTTCAAACTTGAATTCAAATTTAAATCAAATTATTTAAATTTCAAAACTTAATCAAGTTATTCGAAAATAAGTTTTATCTTTGAAATTCTGTTTCAAAAGTTTTCACTTTAAACCCAATCCATTTCCAAAATCAATTGAAATTAAAATTTCAATTTCAAAAATATTAAATTTAAATTATCTGTGACTTAACCGATTTCCATGTGAAATCCGTATTTGTGTGTGTAAAAGTGTGGTTCAGGGGTTTTCACACAATAGTGCAACATCATTCAATCATCACAGACCAGAATACAGAAAATATAGTTGATAAGCGGTATAACTATAACGCTTATCTTTCATTCACATAACACAGATATATATATATATATCACAGATAATAAATTACATCACAGATAGTTAATTATATTACAGATCACAACATAAATCAGGATATATCACAAAACATCACAGATCAGGGGATATCAAACGATTCAATCATTCAATCAAACATCCATGAGTATGATCGATTAATATCTTATTATAATTAATTTATACCAGATTAATTACTTATGAATAACTACAAATCTTGGTTAATTAATCATTAATTAATGATAAACCATTTTAATTAATTGACCTTTAATCATTTATTAATTAACCTTTAATTAATTAATTATCCTCAAATTAATTACCTTAATTAATAAATCATATTAATTTATTAACCTTTAAACCAATTACATAATTAATTAACCCCTTAATTGCTTTCATTAAGTAATTAACAATTTACAATTGATTATCTTAATTAATTAATCTAATTAATTATCAAAATTAATCACATTTATTTGATTACTTAATAATTTCTAGTTAATTATCTTCATTAACTAATAACATTTCTTTAATTGCTTCCTTGAGAAATTATCTTAGATTAATTCATTATTAATCATTTCTAATTATAAATTAATCTAAATTATTTATTTATAAATTAAATAAATCATTCTTTAATTACCTTATTAATTTAAATCATTTTATTATCTTAATTATCTCTAAGATAATTAATTTCTTCATTAATGATTTCATTAATATTTAAGTGTGTTTTAAACATTACACTTTAAATTTAAATTCAAATTCCATTTTTGAATTTAAGATTCAAAATGATTAACCAATTACCGAATTTAAATTAAATTTAACTTGATTTAACCTTATTCACATCTAGCTTACAAATTCATTTAAATTTTGTTTAAATTTCAAACTGCAGACAGTTTTGAACAAAATTGTAACTCAGTTAAACCAAACCCGAGGCAACTCAGGTTTGCTTCGAGTCACTCCCCTACATGCTTCGAGCAAGATGCAGGAATCACTCGAGACAATCGCACGAATTCACCCAGCACCCAGAACAAACCCATATCATCCAAAAATCCCTCTGTGCACGTGCACAACACCGTCGTTCGCCTCCGGTCAACATCGCCACATCGAACAAGTCGACCACCATCCACAAACCCTTCCCTGACCATCAGAACTTCATCGTCACCTCGAAATCGAAATTTGCATTCGAAGTCGCAACCTGGAAGACATCGCTGAAACCATCATCGACCTGTCAACGCCTCGTTTTCACAACCACAACCACCAGAGAAATCGAAACTTCGGCCAAACACTCGTCAACCTCCCCTCTTCCATCCCCCAGAACCACGTTGAACTCAGTCGATCGAAGAAGACGAACGAATCGAAAAACCCAGCCTCTCCAAAATTAGGTTTACGAATGGAAAATGCCTGCCGCTGCCACCACGGTGAACGTGAGCACCTCCGATCATTTTTCCTACCATCGTCATAGGCCTATCCACCTCCATGCAAAGCCTCGATCACCTACCTCACTCCGATCAACCTCACTCCGATCAACCTCAATTGATCAAAAACCAATTTTCGAACAAATACGAGTTGCTCTCAAATCCTTGATCTAAAAATCATAATTTTTACTTCAAAAATCATATTTTAGTACAAGACTTCAGTTTATAACCCTGAATTCGAGAATTAAGAAATTTAAATTTCGACTTATCTTGATTTTGCTCTGCTATTTTGTGTTTCCAGAGACAATTATAAGTTGTTTTAACTTAAATGAATTTTTAAACTTTAGTTCCAGGTCAAACAAACAATGTTCATTTATATTGTATAGTCTAACTGTTATTAAATCAAGACAAATAAATTTGTTTGCATATTTGGGTTTGAAGAAAACAAGAACAAAGGCAATTATAAACGTACTGCACACAACAGTATTCACAGGGAACTCAGATATACATATATAGATACAACCATACTTGTTCAAAGTATATTCAAAACAGGTTCAAATATTACTCTCAGCATAAATAAACAAACAAAATAGAGTATGTTTAGGTAGGAGTTTACTCACCTTAGTTTCTAGAGAAAGAGAAGAACAGAGTTTGATGATGTTGAACCAGGCTTGAAACTTGCAAGCTGAAACTCTTTTTAATCTCTGGTTTGCATTTGACTTGAGTTGTTTGTTTTAGTTGAATTTTGTTTAAGTTTTGAACTGAAGCTCATCTCAGATTTTCTCAGTTTTTAAAATGATCGAAACTATGGTGAGAAGAATTGATGGATGTATATGAAGTTACAGGGTAATATTTTGTACAAGTGATATTTTGTGTTTTGTACAACATCAGATTTTTTTTCTTGGCTGATGAGATTGTGTGGTGGCTGCATTAATTGCTTGTACAAATATATATTCATTTTGTTCCTTCGGCTGTACCAAAATGAAGAGAGTTTGAATGGCTTCTTTTACAAGCTTACATATTGAGTATTATTTTCTTTTGTCTAGTGTTTATACTTATCTTTATACTTTCATATGCATTTGGTTTTGTTTTACCTTTTCCTTTTATTATTTGAATGTGTATTTTCTTTTATAATGTTGCTTTGTAATATAGATAAAATTCTATAGTCAATATATTGTTGGAGTTTGTCAAATTTATTTCTATTTCTATTTGTTGTTTAAATTTAATTTAATGAATTACTTAATATTTGGATAACTTATCTTTTATTTATTTCTTATTATTTGGTAATATAGATAATTTCTATAGTTACTATGTTGTTAAAGTTTAGCAAATGTATTTATTTTATTTTATTATAATTTATCTTATATATATTAATTTCTAACTTTATTTTACTTTCTCTAACATAAACCATAAATTCTAATATTTATAATTATCATTTATTATTAAACCATTTACTTGAAATTTAAATACAAATGATTCAACACATTTTTTTATTTTTTTTTTATTTTTTATATATGATGGTCGGGGAAACTCAATCAATTTACCAATGAATCTCACAAATTTTATTCAAAATTTAGATTTATTAACAAATTTAAACTTAATAAAATTCGGGATCGTTACAGAAATAGGCATAAGGAAAAACTTAGAAAAAAATTTAGGCTCAAGGACACCAAGTTTGTTTTTTAGGCTGAAGGACAATGCTAGTTATAACTAGCATTTTGTATAGTGTAAAAGTTGAATATAATGCTAGTTATAACTAGCATTTGTCTTCAGCCTAAAAATGAAACTTGGTGTCCTTCAGCCTAATTTTTTTTTCAAAGTTTGTCCTTTTCCATAATTCCCTCTATAATAAATTGATTTAGATGTTTTAAAATTATTTAAAATTGATATTTAGTTAAGGAAAATTATGGAATAATCATTATATGAAAAGTTTAGTTGTGTAAACTATTTTAGAGATTTTAGAAGTAGTACATGTAATTTTTGAATATGTTGATGATTATAAAATTCATAATTGAATATATTAAGAGTTGAGATATTAATTATATACTGAAAAGCAAATGTCCTATTTGGCTTTATTAAGTGTTTAAATACTATAAAATTATGAGTAATTTTTTTATTAGTATTTTGGGTATATAAAATTATAAATATATTTATGATTGATTTTCCAAGGATTTTTATTTCTTATCTTCTTATTATGGATTTCAATGATACGAGTGATTCATCCTTGATACTGATTTGATGATGATTTTAATATGATACAGTGATGACATCCTTCCTTATGATTTTGTGATATTTTGTTCTATGTAACAAGGTATCTGAATAAATGGAGTTATAATACCATTTGGGATGGGGCATTTGGTAATATTTCTTCAGTTGTTCTTTGGACTTTTTATATAGAATAGTGCAGGATAGAGTGGAGTTTATAAGCAATGAATAAACTTTTGAGTATCGCATAGTGGTATGGGACGCTGTTGTGATATTTATTCGGTTATTCATGGTAAATAGATAACACTCACGTGACGGGTACAGAGTGGATAGTGTGAGGAGATTTATGGCTTTGTAATTATATTTAGTGACTCTGGGCCTACATGTATTGTTCCTATATACCACAATTACAATGTACTCCTAATTATGTTTGTTGGAGAGGACCAGATGGCCAGTATCCACCCTGGCGGCCTGATCGTAGGGTCGCACTCCAGATCTGTGATACCATATTATTATATATCTTTGCGGTCAGTGTTGTGATCGCCCCTGTGTCACCTAGGCCGGCAGTCTATTACCTATAAGGGAAATTGTAGTGTCATGACTGATTAGTCCTCACATTGATAAGCACATTAGTGGATACATGTCACGATGATTGAGTGGTAACTAAAATTGTAGAGAATTTGTGACTTTAGAGCTTTCTTTGTGCTATTAGTCTCCCTTCTGATACTAACGGAGTAGTGGATTGGCACATACAATTAATACACCTTACTATAGTATTAATATGGGCCAGGTGCCACATATATTATTATATATAGCTCTACTTGGGACTTCGAGTCTATCGTACAGCCATTTCCCTTCACGATACTTTCTGATAGTATAGATATGAGGAGATGAGATTATACTAGTGATATATGATCTGAGTATAGTGGATTCTCAGTAAAATGATAGGTAGCCTATCCTATTTGATATTGATGATGTTTTATCGAGATTAAGAGATATATTTAGGCAGTGCTCCATGCTAGCCTGATTATGCTGGGTGATATCTCCTCTATTGATATTTTTGGATATAATGTTGATTTGAGATATGTATGATTCACCCATTTGAGTAAATTCCTACAATTTCTGATTTGATATGTTTTTATATGGGTGATGACATCTTTCAATATCAAAGCTATTGGTTTATATAAATTTAGTTACTTATGTGATTTGATGCCCTGAGGATTGATTATGGAATTATTTATACATCATGCTTGCATTTCAGTACACACACACATATACACATTGATGTACGACCCGATGATTGTGTATTTCTAATAGTATTAGTGTATTATTATTCTTATTAGTGCAGTTTGCCTTTATTATTATACACGATTAGATATATTCTGACCCCTGTGTTATTTTATAATACTCAGGTCAGTCCGAGACATTTCAGGTATAGGAACGACATGATCAGCATGTATCTCAATGGGTTTATAGGAGTCTTATGTTAGGATGATTATTGTATGATATTTATGTGACATTGATTCACCGTATATATTTGAGACATAGTTGTATAGTGATTGTTTATCACATTTTATTGAGATAGTTATCATTTGAGATATATGTATCCAAACAGAATCATCTATTATGTATTATATTATATTTTATCGCTACGATTGACTTTGTGTCCTCTATTATTTATTGTATATTATATATTGTTCTAATCTGGAGGCACATATATTTATTGATTTGTATTGATACTATGTACGTATTGATGAGTTTATTTATTCCATGTTTTAATATGTAGTGTTAGTCCGAGAGAATATTCATGTGTGTACCCGATATAGCCTCATTCTCCATATTATCTGGCAGTATTTGTTAATTGAGTTTTTAACCCAATAGAATTCAAAGGGAACTAGAACATGTACAACAAGTCAAAATATTTCAAGGATCAACCAAGAGAAATCAGAAAATAGAAAGCGAAAATACGCAAAGGTGATGGATCGCTAGCGATCCATCATCTATTGATCGCTAGCGATCCATATTCTTGGCTCGTGGATTCATGAATTCACTTGCATAATGGTCCAATCGGTATTCTAAGGACAATGACTAAGTTTGATGGGATTCCGAGCTAGTTAAATCGAGAGACAAGCATTCGTCTAGTTCAATCAGTAGTCTAATGCAACCAGTAAGCAGACTGTCATCAAAAATAAGGCAACATGCTACGAAATTACTTGGAGGACACCAACACGAGACAACAAATGCGCCTTAGAAGACAAAGTCCAAAAATTGGCTAAGTACATGGATCGTTAGCGACCCATGTACCATACCGTTTTGCCAGGTCGCCATGAACTTTGAGGTAGAAGGTAAGGGAAGCATCCCAAGTCGTTGGGTCGCCATCGACCCAGAAGCTATGGATCTCTAGCAATCCATCAAGTTAGCACGGTTCGAGGTGAAACTTGCAGTGCATATTCTTACAGTCATTCGCAAGCATATGGCAAGAAGGCCCAGCCCAGTAGCTCTCCAACCTCTGTAAATACTATCCTATCTGCAACATAAAAGGATCTTCTGGACTGGCTGCTGGAACTCTGCAGAGATTATTCTTTACTCTTCTCCTCCTACACAACAGTCATCTAAAGGGTTCACTATGATTCTCTAGTATACTCTAACACTAGTGACTTGATCTAACTTACAAGATCCAATCAAATTGTAATCAGATTCAACTTGTAATAGTAGTCAGTCAATAACAAAAAGTTATAAGCTGGATGTAGGCTTTGTTAACAGCCGAACCACTATAAAAATCTTATTGTTTTTTTTACTATTTTTGATCTTTTTACATTTATTCTCTATGTTATTGCTCAGTAAGAACAGGGCTGGTGCTTTCACACTCAATCCAGGGTGTTGATCCATTTTTTGGGTTAACATTTTGGTGCTTTCACTGAGAACCTTGAACCAGATCTGAAGGATTGATGTTTGAATCTAAGATTTAGAGAAGATGAGTAGGCCTAATACTAGATCTAGAGCTGTAGCAAGTCAACCGAAGCCTGGGGGCAGCAAGGAGGTGTCCTTAATTTCTCATCAACCCATCTATGTGATCAAAGATGAAAGGGAAAGGATGATGAAGGAGTTGCAGGATGGGACCTTGTCTAGGTAACAAGAGATGATGGATAGCTTCTTTCAGAAGATGGAGCAGTAAGGGATGGCAGGATCTGCAGGGAATAGGAATCAAACTCCAGGGAACAACGAAGGAGCTGCTGGAGTTGGATTGGAACAGGCTGGAATACTACCTCCACACCTAAAACAACCAATACTTAGTGGCAATGCTGGAATCAACAATAGGACCCAATGCAGGAGCATCTAGAGTTAAAACAAAAAAACTGAAACAATGGCCATATGACTCTGAGGTACGATAGATTTGGATCTAGGATAAGCTTTAACGCCTGTAACGAGTGATGTTGGAGCTAGAGTAGCAAATCAAAGTATAAATACATGACCGCGTGAGCCAAAACTAGAAGACCACAGTTGGAATAGGGGGCATGTTCGTCCTTTACTCTCTGCCTTCTGCTTTTTCTGCCTTTAATAACCACGGGCCTCTTACACGTGTACGAGATCCCAAACGGTCCCTAGGCACGCTTTGAGTCGGATGCCTGAACTGAATATTTAGGACAATAATAACCCCAGATCGCTTAGACGTGTGCTAAACCTAGATTGCTTCCTAGTCGCGCTCTAAGTCAGATGTCCGAGATAATTGCTTAGGATAATAATCTCAGACCGCTTGGACGTGCATAAAACCTAGATTGGTCCCTTTCCACGCTCTGAGTCAGATGTCTAGGATAGACATTCAGGATTTCTGCTTGTTTGCTTTGATTTGAAATTTGAATTTTGTAAAATCCATATTTAATGTGATAACTGATTTTGAATGCCCTAAAGTCCCGACCGGAGAGACGGGACCGGAGTGCAAGGTGCAAGTCCCCTTGTCGGAGAGTGAGTGGATGGACTTGTATGATACTAAATTCCATAGAATCCCGATCGGAGAGACGGGACCGGAGTCCAAGAAGTAAGTCCCCTTACCAGAGAGTGAGCGGATGGGCTTACTTAATCCCACTTATCTTAATAAGCAAATGATTCGGAGAGATCATCCCCCTTAACTTAACAAACAAACAATCCGGAGAGATCGTCCCCTTAACTTAAAATGTTAAACGATCTGGAGAGATAGAACACTAAAATAAATATTAAACGATTCAGAGAGATCGTGCATTAAACTAAACATTAAAAGATTCGAAGTGATCACGCATTAAACTTAAATGATCAGGAGAGATCGAGCCTTAAAACAGATTTGATTTAATAAAAGGATTTGATTGTTTTATAAACAAAATAAAAATGATAAATCTTAGATGAACATAGGATGATTTCGATATATGTTGTGATTCTAATATATGATGTGATTCTGATATATAATGTAATTTTGATATATAATGTGATTTTGATGTGAAGCAAAAATTGATAGTGATGTAAATCCCGAATGAACATGGGACAATTAGAGATATGGATGTAAATGGAGATATGTGATGTAATTGGAAAAATGTGATTTAATTAGAGATATGTGGTGTAATAACTCCGAATGAAATCAGAATGATTGTGATGTATAGATTACACCTAAGCAGAGTTTGAGTCCTAGGATATAACAGGTTTGGAACAACTTGTAATTGACAAAAGAATCCAAAGGAACTGGACGGTTTGCCAAGGCTAAAACCACTGGAAAGCTCAGCAATCAAAGAATCATTACTGGAACTTGTTCTGGAGCAAAGCACACCTTTCATTCAAAAGGCATACTTTGGAGGGCAAGTGTTAACTGGGTTTTTAACCCAATAGAATTCAAAGGGAACTAGAACATCTACAACAAGTCAAAATATTTCAAGGATCAACCAAGAGAAATCAGAGAAATAGAAAGCAAAAATACGCAAAGGTGATGGATCGCTAGCGATCCATCATCTATAGATTGCTAATGATCCATAATATTGGCTCATGGATTCGTGAATTCACTTGCATCATGGTCCAATGGGTATTCTAAGGAAAATGGCTAAGTTTGATGGGATTTCGAGCTAGTTAATCGAGAGACAAGCATTCGTCTTGTTCAATCAGTAGTCTAAAGCAACCAGTAAGCGGACCATCATCAAAACAAGGCAACATGCTACGAAACTATTTGGAGGACACCAACACGAGACAACAAATGCATCCCAGAAGACAAAGTCCAAAAATGGACTAAGTACATGGATCGCTAGCGATCCATACCGTTTTGCTAGGTCGCCATGAACTTTGAGGTAGAAGGTAAGGGAAGGATCCCAAGTAGTTGGGTCGCCATTAACCCAGAAGCTATGGATCACTAGCGATTCATCAAGTTAGCTCGGTTCAAGATGAAACTTGCAGTGCGTATTCTTACAGTCGTTCGCAAGCATATGGCAAGAAGGCCCGGTCCAGTAGCTCTCCAACCTCTATAAATACTCTCCTATCTGCAACATAAAGGGATCTTCTGGACTGGCTGTTGGAACTCTGTAGAGATTATTCTTCTCTTCTCCTCCCACACAACAGTCATCTAAAGGGTTCACTGTGATTCTCCAGTGAACTCTAACACTGGTGACTTGATCTAACTTACAAGATCCAATCAAATTGTAATCAGATTCAACTTGTAATAGCAGTCAGTCAATAACAAAAAGTTATAAATTAGATGTAGGCTTTGTTAACATTCGAACCACTATAAAAATATTCTTGTCTTTTTACTATTTCTGCTCTTTTTACATTTATTCTCTATGTTATTGTTCTATAAGAACGGGGCTGGTGCTTTCACACTCAATCCAGGATGTTGATCCATTTTTTGGGTTAATAGTATTACTTTGTAATACTCTTTGGGTAGTATGTGTATGGAGGTGGGGTGTTCACATCGTTGGTATTTGAGAAATACTAAATTTTGTTTCTCATATATGGAAATAACGAAATCCTTAGGAAGGGGCACTCAAATTCTAGTTTTCAGAGTGATGTTGATAATAGTAAATCAGTCTCGGGTTTGATATTTACCCTCAATGGAGTGGTCATTAGTTGGAAAAGTTGCAAACAAGAAGTTGTGGCTAATTCAACCATAGAGGATGAGTACATCACCTTAAATGATGCTGCAAAAGAAGCAATATGGATGCGTTAATTCATTAACGAGCTAGGGGTGATCCCAAGCACTGAATGTCCGATTCAGCTATATTGCGGCAATAATACAGTAGTACATATTGCCAAGGAATCGTGATCTTACAAGAAGTCGAGATACATCCTTCGCAAGTTCCACTTGATAAAGAAATTTGTCAATGATAGAGAGGTCGTAATCGAGAGCTCATAATCGAGAGAGTGGATACTAAAGATAACATCGCAGATTCATTTAATAAGGCACTGATTTTGGAAGACTGGTCGAAGGCATGGGCATGAGGATCCATAACTAGCCCCATCGGTAAGCGAGAAATTGATAGAGTTAAGGGTGTGATCTAGAGAAAATTATGTAAATAGTTATGTAGCTTAACTCTTGTAGATAATCTTATTCAAAATAAAGTATGCTTTTGGTTTTATTTTCCTCTATATGTTTGTTATATAGAGATATAAGTAATGATCTTGATACATAAACATATATAAATAGAAAATCCTTAGAAGAAGTACATTATCAATTGCTGGTGTGAATGTGTTCGTAACTATAAGCATTGAATCGATATTTAAATACTTATTTCTTAAATGTCCTTTGTCAAAATGTATTGAGAAAAGGATATCGATACTTCCTTGAGACTACTGTATGTTACGCTTTGCATATGATGGATGTTGAATTACTCATGACCGTTAGGGACACCAAGGGGTTACATGCTTATAGTTGTTTGTAATAATTACGGAACGGCTCAACGAGAGTCTTTTATAGGTTAACAAAACTAAATCAAAATAAAATATCTCATTGTAACGATGTGCAATAGTCTTCAGACTTGAGGGTATTGTCGATCTTAAGTGCTAGACTATACTTTGTTTATAGTCAATCACATGGCATCGTGATCATGTTATGACCACAGTTGAGTATATATTGAACTACTTGAAGTAAAACACTACTTAAGTGAGGATCCATCTCCTTCGTTATATAAGGTTAGTATCATAGTAATTGGTAGTCAACTTAAAATTTAAATCACTGGCCAAAGTAAATCGTTTAGTTGATAAAATATTATCGGATTGAACCAAGAAATACAATTAACTATGAATATTGGTAGAGTTTCCTAGATTTCTCATTGTTATAGTGATGACGAAATGAAAACGTTCATAGAATATCATTATAAGGTGTAGCTTAACAAAGATTAGAAATTGGATTTCACCTAAATGGTTTAAATGCAACTAAACTCATACCCGATATTGCACTTCAGCAAAGCCCGTACATGCTTCATTATTTTAATTGTTTAAATATTGATTGAGGATAGAGTTCAAACCAGAGAGTCAATAGACTCAAGTTGTTAACTAATTTTCGATTTTAATCGATTTGAAATTAAATTATAAATTTTATAAATTAATAATGAAATTAAAATAAACGATGTGCTGAATTTTACGGCATTTTAATTATTGTTTTGTAGCCTTAAAGTTAATTGAAATGATGTATAATTGTTATATATTGATTTAATTAAGGCATGGACTTAACTTAAGTAATTAAATAATTAATTTAAACATTTAATTAATTAGGCTAGAAGTCTGGAATCCCAAACCAAGGGTGGGAGCTAAAAAAACAATAGGAGAGGGGTGGCTGGACTTGGTCTCTATTTCTGGAGAAAGGAATGTAAGATATTAATTATCAGGTTAGCTATAAATAGCCACACTCTTCATGTTCTCTATACAACACAATCAAATCCTATTCCCCATTGGAAAAATTAGTGATGCCTTATAGACGAAGTTGCAACATGTAGTCATGGACATAGAACTAGGAATTTGGAGAGAAGACCGCTAACAACCAAGGTCTCAGCCACTGGTGAGATCATAAAAAGGCAAACACTTTATTTAAAAATTTAATTCATATATATATATATATATATATATATATATATATATGTTTGTGTGTGTGTGTATTTCTGTGTGTGTGTATATTGTACCCTTCATTTTATATTCAACCAAGATATTAAAAAAATTCAAAAATAAATTTAAATTCAAAATGTTTAATATAAACGTATAAATATTTTAATTTAGATTTGAAATAAATATTTTTTGGTTTTTACTCATGATCCAAGTGTGTGTGTTAACTTTTGGATTTCAAATTGAAACCAAAATTGTTTTATTCATGATTAAAAAAATATGATTTTTCCACTCGGGGTTTCAAGAAAATTCTTATTATACACACACACACAGTTATATATATAGACATATATGTTGTGTGTATTCATGGCTTGTAATTTATTAAAAAATTCTTATCCTCGTGGCTTTCTAATGAAAAACAATATTTTATTTATTTTGAAAAGGCAAAATAGTTTAGAATCAAGTTTTAAACAAATGCATACATATATATACACATATATCACTACTAGGAAAGATGCAAAATAGCAACGAAAATTTCCGACGCCATTGCGACGCCAAAAGACGGGGCGTTGGAATAGCGTCGGAAATAAAACAGAAAAATGGCTTAAGAATGACATCGGAGAACGGTGATGCCATTGCGACGTCATTTATTTACCTGACAAAATTGACAATGACGTTAGAAAGGAGTCAGAAAATACCAACGCCATTCCGACGCCTTTGTTATTTCTATCGTGTAAATAAATGACGTCGGAAAGGTGTTGGTATTTTCCAGCGCCATTCCGATGCCTTTTTTATTTGCCTACTCTTACTTTTCTGTATTAATTTACATATATTATATAATTTTAGTAAACAACATTGCATAGTTTTAAAATTATATATATATATATATATATATATTTCAATTATTTCAAAATTATATATTTTGTATTTTAATAATATATGTTATTATATTTTGTATTTCAAAATTACTAGGAAAGATGCAAAATAGCGACGAAAATTTCCCAACAAAATACAGACACATTTTTGATACCATTTATTTACCCAACAAAAATAACAATGGCATCAGAAAATACCGAAGCCATTCCGACACCTTTATTATTTCTACCGCGTACATAAATGGCGTCCGAAAGGTGTTGATATTTTACGACGCCATTCTGATGCATTTTTTGTTTACCCTCTCTTCCTTTACTTTTCCTTACTAATTTACATATATTATGTAATTTTAGTAAACAACATTACATAGTTTTCAAATTATATATATTTTAATTATTTCAAAATTATATATTTTGCGTTTTAATAATATAAGTTATTATAATTTAAATTTTGTTATTTACTTCATATCTTTACTTTAGTAATAGTTGTAATGTATTGGATGTCACATTTTTTGGTATAAATATAAACTTCCCAAAATACCCTTCAAATTCAAATTGCATCTCAATATATCTAAATATACCCCCAACTTAATTAAAAGTCAAACTTTTATATTCAATTACTTAATCAATCACTCTTATTCTTTAATAAAAATTATCCATACCTTAATCTCTCTACTAAAACTAAATCAGCCCAATTCTATCTCAGTTAGATTTTAAATTAAACCGCTTCTATCTTAATTAAAATGCATATTTATATGTATTAAAACCGAGTCAATCGGTTTTATTAAAACTGCTCATGCCTTAATTATAATGCAAAATGGTTTTTTTAGTTAAAATTCTAATTTTTCATATATTATAACCGAGTTAATCAATTATATCTTAATTATAAATTTTAAATTATATTTTAATATCGCACGTTAGTATAAAAAATTCACGGACGAAGCGTGTGTCGTATTGCTCGTAGTATATATTCAAATTTAGATACAAAAGATTAGGCTAGAATTAGCTCAAAAGATTAGATAAAAATTGGCGACCTCACTTTTGAAATCAGGCAATTCAAGCTCTAAACCCTAGCACGTTCTCTCTCCTCGTTCAATCGTAACCTCCAGTCTTCCTTACCTCGCTCATGTCGCGACCGTTGCTCTCCATGTCTGGCCATCCTCCATCGCTTTCTGACATCAATTCATTCCCCGCCCATGCCTCCTATTTCGAGCAAAGTGCATGGGTTTCTCGAGAAAGGCACTGGTGATTTCAATTCGGTGACGTTGCTGGTTGCGAACAGGTGGTTCTTTAAAGGGCAACGGTTGATGCTGGAGTCGATATGGATTCCACTACATCTTCTGAAGTTCTCTCTTCATATTTTGATTCTCATGTGTTTCTGAATATTATTGCTAGGTTTTGAAATGTATAGTTAAATAAGATTTGAATGTAATATTCAATTTTACGTTACTAGACAGCTTCTTAGATTGGGTGTTGGCAGTGTGCTTGAAGTTACCTTCCCTTTCCCAATATGTATCTATATTCATTTATACTATCACCACTTCAACTTTAATTTATTATGTGTGCGCTTGGATGGGTGACTTATTAGAATTCTTCTTATGTGACAAATTATGCCATAGCTAAGAGTTGCATTTTTGCAAGTTTGAGCCTTTCTTGCGGACATTATTAATGCATATTAGAGAGGAAGATGATGGGATTGAGGCTGATATGGTGCCAATTATCAGCTAGAGATGATGAGGTGTTTAAGAGAGGTGAATGTGGAAAACAACATTGTAGGATGGCATGCTAATTTTTGTTCTTAGAAGAAGATTTATTTTTGGTTTGTGCTATTTTTAAATTTGTATAATTTATGTAATTTTTTGGTCTTAAATTAAGCTATTTATTATTTCAGGTATCAGTCCACTTTATTGGGATCCTACTAGACGATGGAGCTGATTGAAATGAAACATCATGAATTATCAGGTACCACCAATGTAATTTAAATTTTGTATTACAATGTTTCAAACTTTACAACATAACATTGTGAATTGAGAGGTCATTTATAGATTGATGAGGAAATTAATTGAAGAATAGTAGGTAGTTTTAGCTTATTTATGTTCCTCACTTCATTGACATTAATCACAATTATAGCATGAAATAGGTATAAACTATGGCTTGCTGTGCAACTTGCTAAGATTCAGTATGTAAATTCTGCAGGGAAAATCCACGAGAATATTCTGCTTCTATTTCCTTACGCCTTGTGAATTTATTTAACTATGCTCTCTTATAGTCCATGCATTGTTATTTGCCAACTGCTAACTAAATTCATGGATCTTATTTGACTTATGGACTTTTTTCTGCTTTTTCCATAATAAGCTGAGGGAAAGAAACTATCATGGGTTGATATCTTTGAAGAAATTACTGCACAAAGTTACATTTTGATCATACTAAAACCTGAAGGTAATACATAGTTTTTAATATCGATAACAAACTTTGCTATATATTATTACAGATTAAAGTTTCAAATTCTGCCCTTATCAGTGCATTCATGACTGAGTTGAGCCTGATTCTCCTGTAACACAGGTTTTGTTAATCTTGGTTTCATATTTTACAAATGTTCTTATTTTTTGTTTTATTTATTTAACATGTCGCAGAAATTATACTTTACAGTGTGATTGTGATCGCCTAAATTTGTCAGCAACTCCTTTCATGGAGAGGAATGTTGAGTTTCTGATGAGTGCATGGAAGACCTTTCTTCTGAGCAAAATAAGGTTACTCTTTGATCTTCATATCCTATGCCTCATTTTTTCTACATGCATTTTTTCTTACTTTAATCTACTTCTCACAGTTCCAATATTACTACCTGTTTCAATATTACTACCAGAACCTTCAAAGGCAGCAAGCACGGCAGCAGCCAGCAGGCTTAGCTACACAAAAGGAGGTTTATTATATGTTAACCCTTAGTTACCCTTTTATTTTTAGATATATTTAACCTTTACCGTCCAAGTTTGTGTTTGAGACTTTAAGGATGGGCCCAAGTCAATAGAAAATTCTCAAATGTCTGTAATTATTTATACCAGAAATAAAGTTGGTTATTATTGGTGGACAAACCACTTTCTCTGGATCAACATAACTTGGTTTAAGAAATCACATTCTCACAATACTCTACATATTCCAAAGTGTACTTGCTAAGCCCGACTTCAAACATAGAAGGGTCAAAGTTTAAATCTGGTTATAATTCAGTTAAATATAAATTAAACCAAGGTTTAAATTCTGGTTTTTAGTAAAATTTGAGAGGCTTAGTCGATTGGTTGAGAAACACATGGGTGGACAAGCAACCATGCCCTGTTAGGACCAGGATCACACAAAAGACGAGTGAAGGTTTTTGTTTGATATGCAGTTATGGTTTTTTTACTTTAGACATTGTGATGTATATATTTCTACCTACTATGTAGACATGATTTTTGTTTTGACATGCATGTATGTGATATTAAGTAAGTTGTATTGGATAATACTATGAATGTTATGTGTTATTTGAATATTTCATCGACTATATCATTGCTTTTTGTTGTTTTATGTCGTTGGATATATTATTTTATTTAGTTAAGATATATATGTTTCGTAGCATGTTTGATATTGTCGGAATGAATGTATTTAGTGTTGAGTTTGGGGCTTAAAAAATAGTAAAAATAATGAAAATAACTTTAGAAATGGCGTCGGAAAGGCATCGGTAAGGTATGGAAAAACTGAAAATTGTATTCTAAATTTGGTGTCACCATGGCGTCAGCATGGCATCAGAAAATGACGTTGGCAAGGCATCGAAAAAGTGGCGTCGAAAAGGCATTGGAAAACACCTAACGCGTGGTGTCGGTAAGATGTAGGAATTCTTTTTTTCACGCTACTTTTACCAACGCCAAAAATGGCATCGAAAGGCATCGAAAACAGGTTTTCTGATGCCATACCAATGCCATTTTTGCATCACAAAATCATTCTTCTATTGCAGTGTATATACATGCATGCATATATATATATGTGTGTGTGTGTGTGTATCCTTGTGTGCATGTATATGTGTATACATATATATATATATATATATATATATATATATATAATACACACATAGTTTTAATATTTAAATTTAGTGCAAAATAAAAAAGATTACATACATATATATATGTATATATATATATCAACAAAAATGCTACCCCTTGCCCTGGACCTTCTGATTCCATTCCTTCTTCTATGAATAAGTGCTAGTCTTCTTTGTTTATCCAAACCAAGTAATGCCAAAAGGTATATATCTAAAAACTTTGGTGTTGGTAGTGTGGGGAACATTCTTATTCCTCCTAGTAAGGTTGTTGATGCCGATAAGACATATTGGAAAAACTTTCTTGTAGGTTTCTTCTTAGATAAGAACCTACCTTATAGTATTGTCAAAAACTATTTGTTAAGAATTTGGAAATTGAAAGGCAAGGTTATGGTTATTTATGATAGAGATATGTTCTTTTTTATTTCTCTTGCCCAGAAGATCATGCTAGAATCCTTGAATGATCTTATTATCTAGGAAAAAGTTTTTATTATCACCTATTACACCCTTACCATAGATACTGCATGTCAACATGTATGCTTGATCCATGTTTGGGTCAAGCCTCTCTAACATCCCTGCTCTCCTCCAGCCACTAGAACGATTGGACTGTTTGATAGCCATACTGGATAGTCAATCTATTTCGACAAAGCTACTGAGTGTAGAGATGGGCTTGCTTATGCTAAAGCCCTCATCGAAATTATTTTCGATAAAGAGCAACTCTAAACCCTTCATGTTTACCTATCTGATCATGTTACCGACCATGTTGATGTTTCTTTTATCTAGAAGCCCACTATTGGCACTGTTTGCTGCTCTTTTGGTTACCTTGCATTGTCTTATATATATGCCCAATCTCCTAACTCAACCGAGCCTGCAAACCCAATCCCTCCTAAAATTCCACTACAAAAACCCATTAAAGTGTTAGGGGTCAAGCCCTTAATGCCCATATCCATGAAGAACCTACACTCCATAAAACCACAACACCTACTAAAGAACTAGCCAGTTTGAATAACTCTATTGACATTTCTTCTGCTTCTATTCTTGATCTTGTTTCATGGGTTCATGCTGAGCCAACATCTCTACCCATACTTACAAGGATATCTCTATCTCTCGGCTTGTTGTCCATGAAGATTGAGAAGATGGTATTGCATATACGATGGAAGACACTGCGCTTATGACGATGAGCATTGCACCCACTTGACTGGTGACATCTTAGTTCTTGTTTGGTAATTACGCACTATTTTTTGTTACGTCTGTTATTGAGTGATGTATGTATTTGTATGAGTTGTAGTTGTTGAGATTTCTAGCCTCACGCTAGTACTTTATTGTTTCTATACAAAGGGGACGGGCCATTTAGAAAATCAGCTTGTCTTGCAAAATATATATAGTATGCCAAGAATAATATAATAATTATATATATATATATACACACACACATATAAATAAATATATCAATGAACGAATAAAATAATATTTATATATGTAAGAATATGTATGTATGTATGTACATATATGTGACATTATTATCATCCCTTGACATTGTATCATAAATATAAGGATGCATTTGTTGATAGTGTTGAATTTTGAATGCTAATCGCTGAATTCTGAATTTCTAATGTTAATTGTTTGAATATTGAATTTTAAATAATCAATTACCTAATTGTTTACATTCTAAAACTTCTGGTTAGAATTAAGAATTATGTTTTTTTACAATAACACCTTATATATCAATTGGTTTCACACAATGATTACTAAAAGGAGGAATTTTAAATTTTAAATATTTTAATTTTCTAATGCTTTAAATTACAAAAAGAGTTTGAACTAGGAGATATTTGAATACAAGAAAAGTTTAAAAAATGTTAATTTTAGAAGGATAAATTTTCGAAACTACCAATACTGATTTTTCTAGTGTTTGAAATTATAATTTTTATAATTAATGAATTTTTGGACATTTAATTTGAAATTTTTGGGAACTTTTGAGTAAAAAATAGTTTTCAAATTTTTTAATTCCAAAAGTTCAAATTTGAAAATCTTAAATTTTCAAATTGAAATTTTTAAGTTTAGATTTTAAAAGTGTACTGGATTTTTGAAATTTAATGTTTTTTCTAAAATTCAAATTTTCAAGTGTTAACATTAAATTTTCGAATCTGCATCAGATTTATAAATTTTAATAAGCTTATAAAGGGAACAAATTACCATTCAACATCCAGAACATAAAATAAGAAAATGTTTTGAATACTTTCTATCTGAATAAGTGGTTTCAATCAAAAAACAGATTAAAAACAAACAACAAAAAATCAAATTTAGTACAGAAGTTTTATTAATAACTTCTTAGTAAAAACAAAATAGCCTTAACCATAGATCTCAATTACTAATTATATGCATATGACATTTTTTCATTATGTATAATATATGTTGGCCCATCATATCTATTATAGTTATGATGTCTGCATTGTGAACGCGAACATATTATAAATTAAATATAAAATTAAATTAAACTAATAATATAAATTATATTTAACAAAGATCAATTATAATTTATAAACACAAAGGTTCAATATAAATTAATTAAATTTAAATTAAGGCGCCGAACGCCTTTACTAATAATCACTAAATACGAATTAGTACAAAGATATTATTTATGTAAACACAAAATAAGATCTAATGTAAATTAATAAAAAAGATTTCTTTTTAATTTCCTTCTTTTACCCAACTGTGAATACACCTGATCTAATAATTTAGTCGTATCTCAACATATTAATATTTAAACTTCATTTAATGGTGTACCTTTCAATGCAAAACCCATTATATGTTGTTGTTATTTGGAAAAAAAAAATAACCTCCTTTTTTCTAGTATATATTGGAATCACTTAGTCCACTTAAAAAACTTTATGTTTTACTATTAGGTTCCATATTACTTATAAATCTCTTTTTATTCAAAAATTTCAAGCAAAATCCAAGCACAAATCCTATAATCTTATATTTTATAGTTATTTTCAATAGATAAGCGTGATCTTATTCTTTCTTTTTTGATGACAAGGCTGATCCTTTATTCAAGCAGAGCACTCATTTTGATGTCTCAGCGGTTCGAACCAATGACCTCTAGAACCTAAGTGTAGAGCGCTGGACCACTAACCAGTTGTGCTAGTGGTCCTTGACAGCACAACCTTTATTTGAATTTCATTGATTTATTCTTAAAAATATAAAATCCACCAAAAATATAACATGTTTCAAACCATTATGATAAATAATAGTAAGAATGAAAAAATAAGTAATAATGAAAAACATAATTACCAAGAAATATATAGACTGAGCATTGTAGTTTTATGTTAAACGTAATAACCACTTAAACAATCTTATTCAATGTAGTTATTTTAAATAATTAAGCATGATCTATGTTCGAAGTTCACTAATTCTAAGTAAATTATCCTAAAAATTAATACATATTTATCTCAACATATTGATCATAAATTCTAGATATCAACTTGGTATGGTGCAATAATTCCAATCTAACTTCTTCATTATCCCACATTTAAGCCAAGTGATATCTTAACGGATCTGAACTATTGAGTGGTCATGGGATTAAGAAGAATAAGAGATATCAAATATGAAGAATGCGAGGGAAATGACAAAGTGTGAAAATGGCCATATCGAATGGTACCAATCCTAATAAGGAGCGAATGTACTTGGTCATTTTAGGAACCAAAAGAATGAAGAGTAAAGGGAAAAGTGAGAAGACCAAAAGTGAAGAATGGATATGTACCAATCCATAAGGATCGGTACCGAACTAGTGTAGTTCATGTAGTAGGTCCACCTTTGCATTGTTGAAGAAAAAGAATCAAGTCGAAGAGGGATGCAAGAGTAAGACTAAGATATAGATTGGTACTGATCTATAACGATAGATATCGAGCTATTCGTGATAGTTATTTTTGTGTTCTGACCAACTATTCCTATTAAATCTTTGGACCTAAAGACAAGAACTTGTTCAAATTGATCCTAGTGATTTTGGTAGTCGATTTCGCCTATAAATATCCAGCATAATGCAACTAGAAAAGGATCTTTGGCTCTTATTGATTTTTGCATAGAAACACTGTCAAATCCATATCTGAACAGTTTGAATTTTGAGATTGTTATAATCTTATTATAAACGCAGAAGTAATCAATAACAAAGATACCAATGGGTGTATGTTAGTGAATTTGTCTGAACCACTTTAAAAATTGTGTGTTTCTCTCTCTTTTGATTCTAAGACTTTTTTCTTTTTCTTTAGGTTGGGTATTTATACCATTTTTAGAGCAAACATATTAGGGCTTTCAGTGAGAAAGAAGAACTCAGGCTTAGATCTTTGCTTTCATTTTGGATTAGAAGAAATATAAAACCTATATCTAGAATTTCTTTGTTGAAGATCTATGATTACTTGGATTTGGAAAGAATCTATAATCGGATCTAAGAAGAGATGGCCCCTAGAAAAGCGAAAGAAAAATCTACTCTGCCTAGAGCCATTGTTGAAGGAGAAAATGAAGGTTCCCACCATGGAGAAGAGATGAGTCAACCAACTCTTGTAGAGGCTTCAAGTGCACCGGAGATGGTAACTGATAGCGTTAGGGGTATGTCATAGGGACAATTACGTAATTTGTTACATATATCTAACGCGGTGACCAATCTTGTTCAAAATAAAAGGTATTTTCTTTCTATTATATACTTTTTATATTGTGATATAATTAATTAAGTAATAAATTTAAAGTATATTGAAAATAAAATCCTTAAATGATATGTTATAATGTGTTGCAATCATGAGAACTTTATCACATTGAAAAATAACATATTGTTTTAAATATTCCTATTCGAGATGTTTCAAGAAATGATATCGATTCATCCGTTAGGAGATATATGTAATTTAATACTCTCTTTCGATTTGTTGATATTTTTCAAAGACGAGATGAGATTAGGATAAAGATCACGAGTTAGGAATGGTATTTGATACAGCCGATAAAGTGTTATCCATTGCTTGTGGGCCTATGCTTTGTTGATATTCCTTAAGGTCAGAATCTCAAGGCAAGTGGGTCTTCATGCCCACTAGAGAATCAAATGATTTCTATGTTTTTCTTAGGGTTTTAATAAAACATAAAAAATCTAGTGGGAGCCATATTAGAAAAATGAAATGGTAACAATTAACCTTTCTAACATTGTAAGAACGTCTACAATGTAAAGTTAAAATAACCTAAATCGATAAATTTGCGCAACTAATAAAATTGATAAAATATTTATCAGTTAAGATATATAAATAAACAAGATTAAAGATTGACAAAGAAATGTAAAATATACTTACCTTAAATCGTTTGGCATGTCATTGCTTAAAGACCCATGTAAGAGCCTAACTATACACTACTAAACACGTTCGTAATTTGGTCTATTAATTATTTATTTACTTAATCCATGAGTTTTGAACCCTTAAGCAATACAAGGATATAGATATGTGATCCATATTTGATCACAAATAAATGTTATATGATGAACGATTGCAGTTCGTACTGTACAAAATTTGAATAAAATTAGTTTATTGGAAACAAAAAATAAAGCATAATGTGAAATCCTGTATTCAATACAATTGCTTACAATAAGGATTTCCCTTTGAAGGTTAGACCATTTAGAAAATGAAAGCAAATATACAAGAGTGGTTGTAACTTAGGCACTGCTGGGATGAAGAGAGTGAATAGTCGAGTCTACTTCATGAAGTGATATCAAAAATGAGAATTGTAAAAAATGCTAGTAGTTCCTTAATATGGAATGGGAATGTAATTTTTTATTCCAATTTTGTTTTTCATATAGAAAATTATTTTCTATAAACGTCATTTCTATAAATTTTTGATCGAAAATTCTTGACTGTAAACTAGTTAGAGTGAAGGAAATAAATACCCCATAATAAGTAGTTGGATGGAGCTTCGTATTTCATATGCTATTATAATAAGGGCGGAAATAGTGGGAGCATGCCATATAATACTCATCAATGGATGCATCAAGGTATGAAAAATTGTTTCCGTAAACATACCAAATATTATTTATGAAACAATAATTATTTTCAGTATCGACTGAAGGTAAATATAGTTTTATTTTGTTATGAATATTCATTATGAAATAAATCTATTGGAATAACGGTGTTTGTTGCATTAGCTAAATAACATAGAAATATCTATAATTTGTTACAATTATTTTGGAATTAAGGATGAAGCACGTGTCTAGTGGAGTGACATAAGATCATGCTGATACATAAAGATATATGCAGTCAAAAAATTCCAATTATACCAAAAATAATTCCATGTACTTCGTTTAATTTATAGATGAATTAGCATAAAATGAACATGTGTATTTGATGCACAAGTAATATATTTATGATAAGTTTATTGAACATATAACAGCGGTACAAAACGTAATTTGCAAAGAAAATAAAAAAATTCAATTTGATCGAATATGCGAGTATAAAAAGGAAAATGGTTCCAAAATTACCTAAAAATGAACAAAGATTTATATATATAATGATGTTTCAATAAGGAATAATCGGACTTTGTTGATTAAAGTACGACTGATAATGACTAGAGTTGAGTTAAGTTCTTTCTGTTAGGTCGAGTACTTAAAAGTAAGTATATAAGGCTAAATTCAATTTCATCTAAAACAAAGAATAAGGGTTGGTGAAACAACCCCTACATACCCTAGGTCAAGGATTTGATAGGTTGTGTGAGTAGGGAGGCTGACGTAATATTTACCCATGAACGATCTTGTGTGAACCATCCCAAAGCAGTTTAGGAACGATCAATGTTGATTGACCAATTTTTGTTCTGAACATAAGTTCGTAAACCTTAAACCAATTCAGCTTTATGCATATATATACATATACATATATATATATACGAAACTCACAAAATATTTATGAATACTTATTCCATTGCACTAAAAAAAACCATTGTTGTTTCAAGAAACACCAGCTTCACGATGAAGGAATTTTTTTTAGAAATTAATGGTAATAAAATAGATTTGGATACAATCCAAAAATAAAAATGTTACAAAGGATGAAATGAAACTGAACAAACCTAAACGGACATTACTAATTAGAATGTCTAAGATGATCTATTGCACATTAAGGAGAAACTATGAATTCTTATTGATGTCGAGAAAATAATTTCCTCGGTTGTCAATAAACCATCAAGAGTATTGACTCTACCACAGGGCGTGACGCGCGAATCTGAAATAAATTCCAAGTATATTATCAAAATATTATTTTGATGGTTGTACCCAAAAGGATATGATCTATCGACTACAAAAGTGTTTTTGAGAAAAGGACCAATGCAATTGGAATATAGTAAGCTTTATTGAAAAGAATAATAGCATAAGTTTCAATTGTTAAAACTAACATAACAGATTCATCATTCAACATACTTAAGTTAATTTGGATTTTAGTCACAAAATTATCAGTTGATATGATTTTGAATTTTGGTATATGAACCAGAAACTCAAAATAATGATTTAGAATGTATTGTTTGCGCTTAATACTCAAAGTGTCTAGAAGTCAATGGGAGAAATTTTTAGTTTGTGGGTTATTGGATATGATCCAAGGAGTGATACGGAAGTATTATTCGATTAACATCAGAGATAAACAAGTATTTTGATAAAGAAATCAAATAGTTTGGTTTCTTCTTAAAATATAGAGGAAACATGTGTCTGTAAGAAAGAATATTAATATATACAAAATATTTCAAAAAATATAAGTAAATAACAAACTCATGTTTGTTAACGGTGCACTTAAGTTAAAATCATGTTAGTTTGGTTGTTTAACAATCTACATTGAATTTGAAAATGACATCTTTTATAACCTGTATAATAGGATATTGGGATTGTCCTAAACATACGTAGCAAGGATATTAAAAATGTTTAATATGGAGCATGTAAGATGGGTTCCTTATGCACTGGTAATATGAATTATCATACATGTTATATTGTCTACAATATCACACTTCGCTTATGTATATGATATATAGAGCAAGTATCTGGATTAAGATTACTATATGAAAATTGAGAATATTCTCAAGTATTTACAAAATACTAGAGAAATATTTATAGAAACAACTAACTCCTTATGAAGGAGTGCATCAAAAGTAATATCGAGTACAGTGTGTTAATCCTAGGTTCTTGTTCATCTTAAGTTAAGAACTTTATGTTGGAAATGTTCCAAAAATTTAGTGGTTGATTCAACCGATGGCTAAGTGCATCACCTTGAATAACGCTGAAATAAAAGAAGTATAAATGAATGCACAAATTTATAAATGAGCTAGGGGTTTTTCCAAATGTTGAGAATCTCAGGACATTGTTATATGACAAAAATAATGTGATAAAGTTCTTATAAGAACTATAGCTCACTAGAAGTCTATATACATACTCTGAATAGTTCCACATGATAAAGGTAGTTTATCAACGATGGAAAGAGTTGATTGATATAGTAGATAATTAAAACAAAATAGCATGCACGTTCACTAAACTAAAGGACCTACCCGATTAGTTCTGAGAAAGCCGATCGAAGAAGCTGGAATAAGATTATATAACCGAGCCCTAGTGTAAGCGGGAGATTAATAGAGTTAGGGGCATGCCTTAGGGGAAATTATGTAATTTTTTTACATATATCTAACTTGATACCCAATCTTGTTCAAAATAAAAGGTGTTTTATTTTTATTATATACTTGTTATATTATGATATGATTAATTAATAATTAATTTAAAGCATATTGAATAGAAAATCCTAAATGATATGTTATATGTCATGAGAACTTTATCACATAGAAAATTAACATATTATTTTAAATATTCCTAGTCGAGATGTTTCGGGAAAGGATATTGATTCATCCGTTGAGACTAGAGTATGTAACTCTCTCCAAATGTTTGACTGTGTATTACACATGGTTGTTAGGGGCACCAAAGGCTTACATGCTGATGGTTATTGAATAATCATGGAGAGACTCATTCGATTGTTCTCTATTTATTAATACAACTAAAGTCAAGCAAATAATCTCAAAGTAACGACGTTACACAGTTCCCTCGACTTAAGAATATTGTGGAACTTCAATGTGAACACTCCACTTTGATTATAGTTACATCCTGGTATAACATCCATCAGATGATTATAGTTGAATGAGTTAAACCATTGGAAGTGTAACACTATTCAATAGAAAATTCGTCTCCTTAGTTATATAAGGTTAGTATCATGGTCAACTACAGTCAACTCAAAGTCTTTGGCCAGAGCAATACGATTGATAATAATTTATTATTGAATCAAGGATTTTACATTTATACTTACAAAGTTGAATGTGGAAAATGTTGAAATTTTGATCAAAACCATATTCCATAAGTAAAATTGTTAAGGACGAATGAAGTAAAATTAAATATTTGAAGTTTAAATTCAGTTAATTAAAATATCAATTAACTAAATTAATTAAATAAATAAATTAAATAAATTAAAAATGATTTAATTAATAAAATTAAAATTAATTAAATAAGATTTAATTAATTAGATACATGTATATATGTAATAAGTAATTTTAATTATAAAAGTTATAAATAAATTAATACTTATATAACTATATATATAATTAAGTGGAATTAAAAAGAAATCCAAACTAGTTTTATGGAAAAATATATACATATAGTGCACATACCATGATTTTATATATGTCTAATACTTGAATTACAAGGGTATTTCAAAAGAATACGTTATTCCCTAAATCAGCATCACTCAATTAGATACATTAAAGATTATTAATCTATAATATAAAAGTTGTTCTCGACCATATATATATTAAAAGATTACTTGCATACACTTTAGTTGTTGATATTCATTAAGCTAGAGATGCTATGTGTAGTACTATTAATATATTGACTAGACAAGGTAAAGTATATGCACATATTTGTTGATATTCCTCAAGGTGGTGCATTATACTTAGGTCGTTGCAAAATGGTGGGTGCAATTTAATAATCTCTTTCGATTTGTTGATCTTTTTCAAGGTCGAGATGAGATTAGGACAAAGACCACGAGTTAGGAGTTGTATTTGATACAACCGATAAAGTGTTATCCATTACTTGTGGCCCTATGCTTTGTTGATGCTCCTCAAGATCAGAGTCCCAAGGCAAAAGAGTTATAATGTCCACTAAAGAAATCAAATGATTTCTATGTTTTTCTTAGGGTTTTGAAAAACATAAAAAATCTAGTGGAAACCATATTAGAAAAATGAAATGGTAGCACTTAACCTTTCTAACATTGTAAGAACATATGCTATATAAAGTTAAAATAATCTACATCGATAAATTTGTGCAATTAATAAAATTGATAAAATATTTATCAGTTAAGATATACAAATGAATAAGATTAAAGATTGACAAAGAAATGTAAAATATACTTACCTTAAATAGTTTGGCATGTTGTCGCTTAAAGACCCATGTAAGAGCCTAACTATACACTACTAAACACATTCGTAACTTAGTCTTCGAAGTTTTTATTTACATAAGAGTTTGTATTGTTCCATGGGTTTTGAACCCTTAAGCAGTACAAGAATATAGATATTTGATGTGTATTTGATCACATATAAATATTATATGATAAATGGTCGCGGTTCATAATGTACGAAATTTCAATGAAATTAGTTTATTGGAAATAAAGAAAAAAAAGCATAATGTATAATCGTGTATTCAATACGATTGATTATAATAAGGATTTCCCTTTGAACGGTTAGGCCATTTAAAAAAATAAAGCGAATGTATAGAGTGGATGTAACATATGCACAGTTGGGATGAAGGAAATGAATAGTCGACGCTGCTACATGAAGTAATATCGAAAACGAGAATTGTATAGAATGCTTGTAGATACTTAATATGGAATGAAAAATGTAACTTTTTATTCTAATTGTGTTTTTCATATATGAAATCATTTTCAATAAAAGTAATTTCTATAAATTTAAAATATTTGATCGAAAACTCTTGACTGGAAATTAGTTACAGTGAAATAAATAAATACCCTATAATAAATAGTTGAATGGAGCTTTGTATTTCATATGCTATTATAGTAATGACGAAAATAGCGGAAGCATGCCATATAGTACTCATCAATGGATGCATCAAGGTACGAAAAATGTTTTCATAAATATACCAAATATTATTTATGAAACAATAATTATTTTCAGTACTAACTGAAGGTGAAAATAGTTTTATTTTATTATGAATATTTTGAATATTCATTATGAAATATATATATTAGAATAATAGTATTTGTTGTATAAGCTAATTAACATAGAAATATATATAATTTGTTACAATTATTTTGGAATTAAGGACAAAGCACCTGTTCAGTGGGAGCAATATAAGATTTGGTGAACTCTTCATATTGATACATAAAGATGTATGCGTCAAAAGGGTCCAATGATACCAAAAATAGTTCCACATACTTCATTTAATTCATGGATGAATTAACATAAACAGAATATCTGTATTTGTTACATAAGTAATTGAATTATGATAAGTTCATTAAATATAAGATAGAAGCACAAAACGTAACATGCAAAGAAATTAAAAAATTCGATTTGGTCGAATATGCAAGTATAAATTAAAACGGTTCCAAAATTGCCTAGAAATGAATAAAGATTCAGTCACAAAACCCATGTCTCCCTATAATACATAATGATGTTTCAATATGGAGTAATCAGACTTTGTTGAGCAAAGTATGACTAATATTGAGTAAAGTTAAGTTAATTTCTTTCTATAGGTCGAGTACTTAAAAGTAAGTACATAAGGCTAAGTTCAATTTCATCTAAAACAAAGGATATGGGTTGGTGAAACAACTCCTACATATCCTAGGTCAATGAGTTGATAAGTTGCGTGAGTCAAGAGGTCGCACGTAATATTTACCTGTGAGGGATCTTGTGTGAACCACCATAAAGCAGTTTAGAACTGATCAATGTTGATTGACCAATTTATGTTATGAACATAAGTTCATAAATCTTAAACTGATTTAGTGTTATGCATAAATACAAAAATATATACATAGATACACATGCACACGCGCGCGCATACACACACACACATATATATAAGACTCATGAAATGTTTATGAATACTTATTCCATTGCACTAATAAACTATTGTTGTTTCAAGAAACACGCTTCGTGACGAAGGGATTTTTTAAGAAATTATTGGTAATAAAATAAATTTGGATATGGGCCAAAAATAAAAATGATTACCAAGGATGGAATGAAATAGATCAAACCTAAATGGATACAGCTAATTAGAATGTATAAGAGGATCGCTTGCACATTAAAGAGAAACTTTGATTTCTTGTCAATGTCGAGAAAATAAATTCCTCAGTTGTTAGTAAACCATTAAAAGTATTGACTCTACCATAGGGAGTGATGCGCAAATCAAAAATGGATTCCAAGTGTTAGTAAGATTTTTTGTCTCACCACACCTGTATAAACCTGAAACAACTTTAGCAATAATTACTGCGAGTATTTAGAATCAACAAATTTAAGTAATATTAACTTTGCCTTTAGGTAGCAATTGTACCGCTAGAAGCTTACATAATTATGTAGTTGCACTTTAACTGTTTGTTAAAATGTCAATTTGAACTAGTACTTAACTCATATAAAGGCAGGACAAAATCTATCACTGAAATTGAGGTAAAAATAAACGAAAATGCAAAAAAGTAAGAGACACAGAGAAATTACATGGTTTAGATATTAAGGAATCATACGTCCGTGGGGAAATGTCACTTTCTTCTTTATATGTCTTGGTACAGATTTTAATAGCAGAGAGTACAATGCTTTTGCTTTCTCGACCTTAAAAATAACAAATCGGGAAAAGATCTTTTTCTTGCTACAGCGTATTTTCTATTTATAGTATAGAGATGCACGTGGATTACCATGTTCCTAATTTGTTGTTTCAACCTTCGCCTTTGTATCGTGCCATATGACATCCATCTATGTTGTTTATTTAATGTGTATGGATTGCTGGCATGTTATTGAAAGGATATCGTGATTTTAGCGATTGAATTTTCGGCCTTGGCGGGAGATATGAAATTGAAGCAGGAACGTTTGAATTTGAGGTGGGAGGTTCCTAATTTAATTGAGCTCTGAATTCCCTTTCTTTGAAGGGTGAATGACCCTAGTATTACTTTATTTTACGAGTGTGAGTAGGGCAAGCTGTTGTCCGTTTTTTCTTCGGGTGAACTGGGTTGCTTTTACACCTTTTGCCTCAAAAGTTGGTTGCTCCTTTGATCTGCCCTAAGCATTGATGATGCTTACAAGGTTGGTTAAGGTGATCGTGCTACCATTTGTGAAGGCAATCGCTTTATGTGATTTTGCACTGAGCTGCTCTGAGTGATGGACTGGGCGGGTTATTAATAAGGGAGACTTATACCTCTATCATTTACTCGTGGTTGTGGATCTACATTGGTGCACTGTTATAGTGGCTCTATGTGCAACCCTTAGATTGTTTTTGACTCCACATGGTACTGCTAAGGTAGCTTCTACTGAGTGCAATGCAGATCCATTCTTAGAGGTATTAGCAATGTATATGCTTTGGGAATTATATCGGGGTTTATTTAGTCCTTTAGGTGCAATGCGCTCCTTCTCTTTTGAGCTCGTGTTTCAATGGCGGTGCGCTTCTGATGGCGGTGCATTGTGTCGTTTCACTCTTTTTCTAATATCAAAAAAGGGGGCAGCATATCCCTATTTTCCTTCAATGCAAGATTGTTAGTACAGTTTTACTATCCGTATATGTTGGCTCGTGAGTGCAGTATGTCATTAATTGCATGCGTCTTTTCAAGTGAAGTGTGTTATGCTTTGACGTCGTTTATACAACTTCTTATGTCGTGGCACAACATTAATATTTTATTGTTATTTGGGATTTTGGTTATGCTATAGTTCTGTGTATTATAGTTGTAGATCACCTACAGCACTCTGTGACCGTGTTCGATTTTGGACTCAGTATCATAATGTACTATGGGGATTATGGGGATCGATGCAGTTTGAACCTTTGTTGATGTCTAACAATTTCTGAGCGTAGTATTTATTGACTTCGCTTCATTTTTTGCCTTTCTTCCTTGTAGTCCATCTTTTATTGTGAGGTCATCTTATTTTGATCTTGGTGCTTTCGTTATATTGCCTTCAACAGGATTCGGAAAATACAGGTGTAACACTTGCCCCTTAAGTCCACGACGATCGTAGATCGACGTAGACTTATATTAATTGGCCCTCGCATCCGTCATTTATGTTTACTCATTTCTTTCCTTTCACCAAGGGGATAAAGTCTTGATAGTCATTTAGCATTTAATGCTCTTGCGCACATGTCATCCTCTGAATCATTGTCATATCGCCCTCTTCACTTTATAGGTAAATCTGTCATGATCTTCGCATATATTATCTTTTCTATTTATTGACTGATGTTTCGCAAGTTTCCTTTTTATTTCGCTTATGCGACTAGTGTTCAAATTAAGGTGCTTATATATAGTTTTGTTAAACTTGTCATTTTGACGGTGAAGTTATTGATACATGTTTCTATTTCAATTTCAACATGTTGGTAGAGGGGCCCAATTTGGTTTTAGTCCTTGCCCTCATGTAGAGGAGTGGGTGGAGGATTGACGCCCATAGACATTTTGGTGGTTTTACCAGAACTATCAAGAAATCTAAGGTTTGGCTGATGGACACTTTGGAGGGCATGAGAGAGAAAGCCGTACTTAAGATTTATGCGCTTGAGGATTCCTTGAATGGAGTTCGATGCAGTGTCACCTTCTTCTCTTAAAAATTTAGATAAGTAAAATCTAAGAGCAAAAGGGGGCAGGTTTTCTCGTAATGCGCTAAGGACGACTTCAGACATTCTTTTCTCTAGCTTCCCATGCAATGTCTCAAGCTTCAAGGTAGCCGTAGAAGAGCTAATGGGCCATTGGATTGGTACTTGCTATGACCCCCGAAGGTCTATCCCCATTAGTGGAGCCTTGCTTCTGACCAGCGTTCCACAAACGTTTTTTGGCGAAGTGCATGCAAATGTGTAGAACATATAATTATGCGTAGATTTTTAATGAGTATGGGAAGAACTAAATAAACTTGAATTGACCTTAGTTTCTGATGTCTACTTAGCAAGCTTTAAGTGGTTTGTGAAATCGTACCTGATTTCCAAGTTGCAGTACGTTCCATGTGTTGTTTTTCCTTGTCATTTTCTAGATTAGCTTTTTGTGTAGCTTATGAATCCGGAACTAAGCCTTCGACATGCATCTTTTGCTACACTCTTGGCGTGCCCTCTTGTTTGGAGGCAGGCTCACGTTCGTGTGCTTGGAACAGTATGCCCCGCTATTTGAAAGCAGACTGATATTTGACTGTGAAGTCGTGTCGCACATTTACACCTTAATTCGTGTGAATGGTTTTTATGATTGGTTCAGGCTGTCTAATATCCTTACGTCCAGTGTGGCTATGTTAATAGAATTAACATAGAGGGATTTTTATACTGGTCGGGGCCGTTTAATATCCCTATGACCAGTTTGGCTGTGAAAGCTAGGCTACTTTTTATGCAGCTTCACTTTGATAGCTGGTTCGCGCCGTTTAATATCCCTACGTTCAACATGACTATGCTAACAAAATTAATATTGAAAAGTTTTTATACTGGTTTGGGTCATCAAATATCATTACGTCTAGTTCAATTATTTTGCTATGTCAAAATAATTAACACAGAGATATTTTCATACCGGTTCAGGCCGTCTAATATCCCTACGTCTAATTCATTATATTATTACTTTTCATAATAATTACAATATTTACTACACCAACAATGTAAATCATAGAAAGTAAGGCCTGAGATGCTCTGAATTCCACATTCTTGGAACTAGGTCGCCATCAGGCTTTGATAGTTTGTACGCTACGTTTGCCAAAGCTTCTGGTATCGCTAATAGGCCTTCCCAAATTAAGCCCATCTACTGGGACTTTTGTGTTGGCCATTGCCCTTCGTAGCACAAAATCCCCCTTATAGAAGTTTCTTTCCTTGAGCCTGACATTATAGTTCTTTGCTATCCTTTACCGTTATGCGATAAATACTATTGCCTCCTCATCTCTTCTTTCCTAAATGAGATCTAGGACAACTTCCTTCGGATTTTTGTTCTTCCCTGTCGTATACAATATTCTTCTGTGTGATGGGACTTCTACATCAACAGGGAGCATGGCTTCATATCCATAGGTTAATGAAAAAGAGAAAGGCCCGTTAGGATCTAGTCGAGGTTCAACGGGCCCATAATACCAGAGAGAGCTCTTCCATCCACTTTCCCTTGGCTTTCTGCAATCTTTTCTTAAGTAACTTCTTAATGGTTTTGTTTGTGACTTCAACCTATCCATTCGCTTATGGGTGTGCGATAGAGGAAAAACTCTTAATTATTCCATTCTTTTCACAAAGCTCTACAAACTCCTTACTTTCAAACTGGGTGCCATTGTCGGAAATTATCTTATGGAGGGTTCCACATCTGGTGATTATGTTTCTTGCCCTAAAAGTGACTATCTTCTTTGTGGTGATCATGGCTAAAGGTTCTGCCTCTACCCATTTGGTGAAGTAGTCCATTGTCACTATTGCGTACTTTGCCGCTTATTTTAACATAGGAAGTAGACTTATCAAATCTATGCCCAATATGTCAAACGACCATGGACTAGTAAGTGGGACGAGCTCGTAGAATGGCTATCCGGGGATACTCCTGAATCATTGACATATGTCACATCTTCTTACGAATTCCATCGCATCCTGAAGCATTGTGGGCCTATAATAACTGTACCTCAATACTTTCTTTGCTAACTTGGCCTCTCTTGAATGATCCCCGCATTGGCTTTTATGTACTTCCCTCATGACCCATACCCCTTCTTCTTTGGAAATGCACCTATGATAAGGGGTTGAGTACCTTCTCTTGTATAATTTTCCATCGAAGAAGGAGTAGTACAAATCCTAGTATCTTATTTTTTAGGCTTTGTTTTTGTTTTGGGGTAAGGTCTCATTTAGCAAGAATTGTTCGATGGGAGTCATCCAGTTGTTCTCCTCAGTTTGCTGAAGTGTGGCTTCAACTGGGGGTAGTTCTCGATTTTCTACATTTTCCTAATCTTGAGCCCCTTGAATTACTGCCCACTGGGCTCAGGTTAATACCAATATCTAATTTGATATTGTTATACTCGGCTCTGCCTGATGCCCTATTGGTACTGCCTTCATTTCATTTGCCACTTTGTGCTCGTAAATTTGGCTAACGAGTTGGCATATGAGTTGTTTTCACGTGGGATTTGTTCTATGCTAAACTGTTCGAACTACTCTATTAATTTCTTAGAAAGTTTTACATATTTGGCCAAGGCTGGTTCCTATGCTTGTAATTGCCCTGCACTTGGTTTACAACTAATTGAGAATCACTGTGAATTTTAATGTGGGTTACCTTCATTACTTAGGCCATTCTTAGGCCTATGTGGATAGCTTCGTATTTTGCAACGTTGTTGGTTGCTTTGAAACCAAGTTGCACTGCTCCATATAGCTTCTGCTTATCTGGAGTGGTCAGTACCTACCTAATTCCTACCCTATGTTCATTTGATGCTCCATCTATGAATAGTTGCCAAAACTAAGGGGTTGAGGCTTCTTCCTCTGGTTGACGTTCAACTGGCAACGTGCATTCTGCTATGAAGTATGCCAGTGCTTGACCTTTGATTGCCTTTTGAGGACAATAAGTGATGTCGTATTGGCTAACCTCGATTGCCCATTTTAGTAAGCGACCTGATGTTTCTAGCTTCTGTAGAATCTGCTTTAGGGGTTTGTCTATGAGGACTTTGATGGGATGTGCTTGGATATAGGACTGCAACTTCCTTGCTATAAGGAGCATGTCGTAAGCTAGCTTTTCAATGATTGAGTGGTTTAGCTCTGCTCCTAACAGCCACTTGCTTATGAAGTAAATGGGCCTCTGGGTCCCTTAGTCATCTTGTATTACTGTAGAACTAACAGCATTATCACTTATAGCTAAATAAACATATAAGTCCTCACCTATTATCGGTTTAGATGGTATGGGAGTTTTGACCACATGACTCTTTAGGTTTTGGAATATTGCTTTGAATTCCTCAGTCCATTCGAAATTTTGCACTTTCTTTACTTAGTCGAAGAACGGGATGCACTGTCCATTGCTTTTGGTATAAATCTGCTCAGTGCTGCCACTCTACCATTTATGCTTATCGGATCCTTCGGTTGTTCTGGGATCCCCATCTGTCTTATGGCTTCAATCTTCTTAAGGTTCGCTTCTATGCCACACACACTTACTATGTACCCTATGAACTTCCCCAACAGTATAATGAAGGTGCATTTTAGAGGATTCAACTTCATATTGTATTGCCTTAGGACTTCAAATGTTTGCTCTAGGTCTTGAACGTGACTTAATGCTACCTTTGACTTAACCAGCATTGAACTGATTTGCTCTGAGAACATCATGTTGACCAGCCTTTAGTAGGTTGCTTAGGTGTTTTTTGAGTCCAATAGGCATGGCATTGTGGCAGTACAATCCTTTGTTTGTTACGAAACTAGTATGCTCTTGGTCTGGTTCAAACATAGCTATTTGATTGTATCCTGAGTATGCGTCCATGAATAAGAGCGGTTCATATCTACTGGTTACCTCTACTAACTGATCAATTCGAGGTAAAGGGAAGCTATCATTTGGAAAGGCCTTGTTGAGGTTGGTACAATCGTTCTCCATTTTCCATTGGGTTTCTTTACGAGAACTAGGTTAGCAATCAATTTTGGCTAATATACCTCCCTAATGAATCCATTTTCCTTCAACTTTTTGACTTCTTCATGCAGGGCATTGTATCTTTCTTAATCGAAGATTTTGCACTTTTGTCTAATTGGATAGGCATCTGGATCGATGTTAATTGCATGACAGATGATGGCTGGATCTAATCCTACCAAGTTTGAATGAGTCCAGGCAAATACATCCGCCGATCTCTTTAAGAAGTCTATCAGTTCAACTAGTGCTTCTGCACTAAGGTTCTTTCCTATCTTGAATACATTTGTGGGGTCCTTTGGATCTATTTGTACGTCTTCAGGGTCATCTACTGGCTCTAACTCCTTCTTTGATGCCCCTACTCTCAGGTCTATCTTGCTTTTTGCTTCCGCTTCTAGTTGTATGGCTTGTTTCTGGGCTTCATCGGAGAAGCACTATGCGTAAATTAAATTATATTCATCAGTCTCGATCATGTGCATATATGTTATTTTCTCTTTCTCTATGGATTTTTGTGTCGCAAAATGGTCTACCTCGATATCAGCTTTTGTGCTCTATACCGATGCAGTTCTTTGAGTTGGTTTAGTTTCTTGTTTATTACAATTATCACAAATATCAAAAGAGTTGGTTGAATAGTTTCAAACAATTTTATTGCTAGAGTTAATTGTTACATTGCATAGTTCCCTAGCTAAAAATTGTTTCCCTCTTACTGATCCCACCCCAATAGAAGTGATGAATTTCATAAGCAGGTCTTTCTGAGAGATGACGGCCCCAAATTTATCAATGCGGGTCTTCTTAGAAAGGCATTATATGGCGATTGCCGATCAATGATTAGGAAGCTTGCATAGAATGAATTATGTAGAGGGGTGGTGCTTGCTATAACAAGCAGGCGTGCAGATCCTATTGGGATTTTTGTTGTTTTGTTAAACCCACAAATTGGCTTAGGGCTGGGTTTCAGGATTTCTATGGGAAGCTTCATCTTGTCATATGTTGATTTGATGATGACATTGACTAAACTTCCTAAATCAACAATGAATTTCTTTATGGTGCAATTCAAGGTCTAACTGTGACAATAAGCGGGTTCTGATGTGGGAATATCACTCATGCTGCATCTGCTGTTGTGAATACTATCTCCCGAGTTGGCCTCTATTTGACATGGAAAATTGTCCTTTGCTGTACCTTGGCCTCTCGCACATTTCTCTCTTATGCCCTTTTGCTTGCCTTGGCAAGATGTGGTCCTCCATGAATCGAGGCTATGAGGTTGGAGAGGTTTCGTACTTGGTTTTTGTTTGGGTCGGGAGTGAGTTTTCTGCTTCTATTTTTGTAGTCGGCCTTCTGAAAGCTGCCCAGATCCATTTTTGGATTAATCTATCTACTTCATTCTTTAAATGCCTGCATTTATTGGTGTGATGATCGTTCGCTCAGTGGAAGCGACTATATGCTCCGCCCTGATTTTGCTCTACTTTATTCCCTTTATTCGGTACATTGTATGCAAGCTCGGCCTTGGTCATCTCGTGTATCTCCCCGGGAGTGTGAGTGAGGGATTTTTCATGGTGAGGTTAAAATACTTTTGTCGTTTCACAAGTGGGTGGTATCCTTCTGCCTCCCTTTTCTTGTCATAACTTGGAGCGGAAGTTTTTTGAGGTTGCATTGGAGATCCGGCTTCCTCCATTCTAATATAGCCAGTTGCTCTTTCGTAGAAAGCCTTCATGTTGTCGCATGACTTTCTACTATTTTTGTCCCACAAAGCAGTTCCTCTTTTAATCTCGGCATGCATCGCCATTAGCAATGCTTCTTCACTAGTCACTCCAATCCAGAGTGCCTCAGCTTTGAAGTGTTTAATGAAATTGCATAGGCTTTCATTTTCACTCTGCTTTACACACGACATAGTATTAACATTTGGGAAGCTTCTCTCCCCAAATTGAATTACCTCAGAAAATCGACATATGGTTGTCTCTAAAATTAGGCCTCCCATGATCTGTACCTCCTAAACCATCGGGAGGTTGCATCTTGTTAACTGGGTTTTTAACCTAGCAGAATTCAATAGGAGTTAGAACTTAGGGACTATGCCAGAATAACTTGAAACTTGAACAAGGCATCAAAAAGAATAAGCCAAAAGCACTCAAGAAGAATTACCCAAAAATCCACTAATGGGATGGATCACTAGCGATCCATCCCCCATGGATCGCCAGCGATCCATCCCCCATGGATCGCCAGCGATCCATAAGGAAGCTTCATGGTCGTTTAAGCCTCTTGCATCATGAATTGATATCTCTTTTTAGTATGTTTGCCAAGTTTCATAGCCTTCCAAGCAACCTAGTTCGAGAAGCAAAGATCCATCTGATTCTAGTCATAGTTCAATCCAACCTGTGCATGAATCATCATCAAAACAAGGAAACTGGCTACAAAATTACATGGAGAACACCTATATAAGAAAGGGAGTGCCACCTAAAGGAAGAAGCCCAAAAATCCCCTAAGTACATGGATCGCTAGCGATCCATGCCCTATGGATCGCTAACGATCCATCACATTATATTGGATTGTTATGAAATTTTAAGAGAACTTTGTATCATCGAGTGTAGGCTTCTGGAAAAGCGGCCTAGCCCAATTTCTATCTTGTGCCTATAAAATACAATCCTACCTGCAACATAAAGTGGATCTTCTTTTGGACCGGTTGCTAGAACTATGTAGAGATTATTCTTCACTCTTCTCCTCCCACACAATATTCATCTAGGGGTTCACTATGATTCTCCAGTGAACTCTTGTACTTATGACTTGATCTAACTTAGAAGATTCACTCATATTGTAATCCGATTAAACTTGTAACATCAGTCCGTTAAAGAAGTTATAAAGTGGACGTAGGCTTCATTAACAGCTGAACCACTATAAAGATCTTGTCTTTTTACTATTTCTGTTCTTTTTACATTTATCTTCTATATTATTGCTTTGCAAGAACAGTGCTGGTGCTTTCACACTCAATCTAGGGTGTTGATCCATTTTTTAAGTTAACATTTTGGTGTTTTCACTAAGAAACCGTAATTTAGGCTCAGATCTAGCTCTCTACTTTGGATCGGATAGGCCCAGAAGTTAGATCGTTAAATTCTATTTGGAAGATTTGTTGTTGAAAACCAATGGCACCGGGGAGGAAGAGAACTACCTCCGGAAGATCCATAGAGCTACTATTGCTGGAGAAGAAACAAGCCCTCAGCAAGTTGAAGTCAACAACCCCAACAACCTGCAACTTGGAGCTAACACTAGAGATCAATTGTCGGGATCCTCCACTCAGCATGAAGTTGTGACTAAGAGAGAATTGAACTAGATGGTTGATGAAATTAAATGGAAAATGACAAATAGTCAAAGGGCTCTTATGGAAAAGATAAATGCTCTCTTAGCACTCCAATCTCTAACTACTCCTAGAACGGCACCCGAAGCCAGGCTGCTATGGAGCAAGAACTTTCTTTTTTTCTAGCTCAAGTAGAACAAACAAAAAACATAAGCAAAAGGAAGTAATAGGTAGAGCTACATGCGTCATGGTAGTGGAAAATGCTAATACTCTGCCCACTGTAAAAGCGCCTACTGCAAACCTGAACATAGGAGTGAAAACTCCACGGGAGGACATACTAGTAGCTGATACTAACTCTAAGGAAGGATAATTGAACTCAAATGATCAAACTCCACCCGCATGACCAACCACCTTCCAACGGACCTCTGTAGGAGCGACTCACCCAAAGATTGGAGAGCTTAGGCTTCACCAGCCAACCAAGACCGTTTGCAAAGTCAAACACTTGGCACAGCTACTGACAGCCGACCTGTGGATGAATGGACAAGTGAGGCATACATTGCAGACATGGTCAAACACTTGATGGAAGAAATCAAGGGTAGAAAGGATGATGATTGGGGTTCCGCTCCGAGCCAAACTCCCTTCACCAATAGTATCCTAAGGGTAGAATACCCTAAGAAATTCACCATACCACCAGCTATGCCCTCATACAATGGAACTACTGACCCTTAGTGGCACTTATAGAAGTACATTTGGAATATGGATGGTGCAAGGGCAACAGATGTAGTTCATTGCAAATGTTTCCCCATTTATTTGGAAGGAGTTGCCTCCATGTGGTTTACTAGACTCCCTCTGCAATCTATCTCAACCTTTGATGAGCTAGCGAGGAAGTTCTTGGAACAATTAAGACACCACATGACTCAGCCAAAGGATGTGATGGCTCTATCCAGTTACTTCCAAGGACCCAATGAATCACAAAAATCGTTCATGAACCGCTTTAACACAGCCGTCACCAAAGTAAGCAATCCAAATAAGGATATGATTTTCATGGCATTAGTCTGCTCGATTCATCCAGCGACAGATTTCGGGTGATAGATTAAAATGAAGCAACCGACCACCATGAAAGAATTCAATCGAAAGGCTAGTCGGTACTTGAGATTGGAAGAGGCAAATATGTTAGAAGGTAAAAATACTTATATGCGACCAAATGAATCGATTCAAAGTAATGTGGTGTCAACCAAAATGGCAAGGATTCTGAAGTAATTGTTGGAAAAGAAGGGGACCACAAAGGGAAGAACTAGCATCAGAACACCGGCAAGGGCAATGGAGGGGGGGAAGAAACTCAAAGGTCAAAAATGCAGAGAATACACTCCGTTGAACGAGAGCTTATGGAATATTTACCTAGCAACTCGGGGAATAGAAGAGTGCCCGAAGCTGCCTTGGAAAGAAGAGTCTGAGCAACAAAGGAAGTCAGGGAAGTTCTATCGCTTCCATGAAACCCACGGTCATAACACAAACGAGTGTCGCCATTTGGAGAACGTGATCGAAGAGCTGATTAGAGAGAATGAGCTCCAACAGTATGTGAAGAAGCCCCGAAATTTCGATCAGCCAACCAGACCTCATGCTCCTAACATCCAAGGAAACCAATCTGGATCCAAACAAGCTGAATAAAAACTTGTCATCAATACCATTTCGGGAGGTCCTCGTCCGACACAGAAAAGTTAGGGCGAGATAGAAAGATATGCTAGTGCACTCAAACATGCTCCAAAGGAAACTTGCTTTGCGATCAAAGACGGGACCCCTGCTAACAGCAGAGGAGTCCAAATGATGACATCGTGTTCCGAAATCATGATAGTGAAGGAATAGAAGCTCCAATTTTCGATCCAATGGTGGCGACGATAGAAATCGGACCCGCTGTCATACGTCAGGTGTTGGTTGATACCGGAGGATCAGTAGACATTCTGTTTCAACATACGTTCGACCAAACGGAGCTTAACATAAAGGAGTCTCTGCATGCCGAACCAAAATCCAAGGATTCACCGATCATCCACTACAACCGGTCAGCACAATCGATCTTCCTATTGAACTCGGAACAGGAGATCGGAGAGCGGTTCTCACCCAAACCTTTGTGATAATTGACGAGATGTCAGCCTACAACGCATTCTTTGAATGGCCGGCCCTTACTGATTTCTGAATTTTCCTGGCACAATGGTGTCTCGCTATGAAATTCCCAATGGAAAACGAAGATGGAATGATAATATAACGACTGGGATTCTCGATCCTCGAAAATCGACACTAATACATCCTCGTGCCGCAAATCCAAGTGCTGGAAAGCTCGATTGTTAGGGGAAAAAGAAAATAAAGATAGAACAGAATATCACACGAATGGAATAACATATATTATTTTAACAATAATCTTTACAGCGGAAAAAAATTTGAATACAATATCAAAGCCTAACCAGGATTTAGCTTGGACGGTTATAAACTCTCTGTCCTTATAAATGTAAAAACAAATGCAATAAATACAGCAGATAATAGAATACGTCAATACGTAGATGAAGATCTCCAGCTCTCCTCTGGAAACTCCATGCATCTTCAACTAAACCTAAAACTACTCGGATCTGAACCGAGTATAAAAAATACCTGGATAAGGCTTGATAAACCAGGGTGAGATACTTGAAATGTTTAAATTTATAGGTCCGATTGATATAAATCAAAAACCTTTGGAAAGAAGGGTATCTCATAAGACCACGCCTACACAAAAATATGGATGGGTTTTTACCTTATCATAACCAAAATACTTTATACTTAAACCATTTGATATTATTTCTAATAACATTACTTTAAAATTCCTTTACAAGTAAATATGTAAACAAAGCTGAAATTGTTACCATTATTAAATTCCAACAAGGGGTAGCCGAATGCTCACAAAGCATTACATCTATTTTGGGACTACAATCAAAACCGTAAAGCTCGTATTTGGAATTTGATTTCCAACGTGATAGGGAACTAGTGACCATTCAGACATGAAAATCCACGTATAACAATACTAGTTCACTCCAGTGGCTTTACACGATCTCCGTCAGCCTCCGAACTATACTGTTAAACTACCATGGAACAAAGTATTACTCCGTGGCTTTACACGATCTCCGACAGCCTCCATACTTGTCCATTTCATCATCTTAAGGCAACAGATGCATTTTATTCTTCATAACTGATAGCTCGAAATTTTTCCTACAGACCACATAGTATCCCGTATCATTCCTGGGATGTAAGGCTCGTGAGGTTACGCTCCACAAAGCCATGCTTTTTCCAAAAAGCTATGCTTTGATCATAACAGGTTCCACTTTGAATGCCACATTGCCATTACTTCGATCACTATTGACTTTCATGAACATACAACCTCTGAGCTCATACGTCTCAGGGAAGGGTGTTAAGCTAAGAGAAGTTTCCTTCACCACCAAACAGATTTATATTTGTAATTTGTGATCTCATAAATGCAATGTTAGACATTCGTCCATACAAGTTTGTTTTGGGATTGAACGAAACTGAAGGCACTCCTCCTACTACATCCTATCGGGAATTATCCTGAGGATTAGTAGCGATTAGTCCTTATAATCGAAAATTTTCATAACAGAGCACTACTGCCACCATAAATATATGACATGGTAAATTTCACCCCGAGGAACTAGTGGCAAGCAGCCCTTCATCATGAAGATCCTTGTTTTCAAATATCACCATTTCATCATGTCTACACTTCCGAATGTATATATTAGTTTGAAGTGGTTTTCGGATAGGAGTTAGCCAATTCCAACCTCGGTTCCTTCGAACCAATCATCGATTAAAAAGATGTTAAGTTCATAAGTGATTATCAATCATCATTCAATTTAATTCATCTTTTTATTTATTCGTATATATCTCAAAGAGACATATTATTTTAAATTATACCATTTATCTTCTTAATAGTATATGGAATCATTAAGCCTCATTTATCAAATCCTTTGGTTAATTTAAACCTTTTTTAAATATTGGAATAATTCCAAATCGTTTCACTTTTTTACTTAGGAAAAACATTTTCAAATTATTTATTTAAATCTAAATCATAGATTTCTTATATTCAAATCATAACTTTTTAATGGGTCAAAAACAATGTTATTTAAGACATGGTTTACTGTAAACCCCAAACCAATTTGTATTAAGTAAAAGATTAGACTAATAATACCCAAATTTACTTCCATATTCAACTCGTACTATTCGTGGAATAACAGTGCAATCACCTTTTAAATTCACGCGTATTGTACAAGTTCCCTCCTCGGACCTTAATACAAAGTTTGACCAAAACATCCTTTATACTATTAAAAATCTGGTTTAATTAACTCTTTTGAAATTCCTTACTTTAGGAAAAACCTAAATGAGATCATTTTTTAGAGCATCCGGGCTTTCCATTCGATCTATTCCACCCCTCGTCTAAAAGAGAAAACAGAGGACAGGTAAGTTCAGGGCATTGATTGCTCCATTCTTAACCTTAGTTACACACCTAGTTTTACCGTTTAGATCTCACAGGCTGGACACATGTACTAGTCGTTTTCGCATACTCCTTTCATTTTTAGAAATGATTTATAAAACTTCCAAATCATTATTTAAAACACTTAATTATTCTTTTAAAAACCATTTATAAAAGATATTAAAAAGAATGGTTAAGTTTAAAATCATATTTCATGAGTTATTTAAAATTGCTGTGAGAAGTGCTTCGAAAAGTGTTTAAAAGCTATATTGATCAAAACGACTTTTCTATCTTTTGGAAATTGATTTATATAACTCAAACATCTTTTAAAACATTTTAAAAGATTTATAAAATTTATCTCATATTTTTAAACATTTAAAAATATTCATTTTAAATCAATTTCAAATTCTGGTTTTAAATCGCTAAACCGTGATTTTTCTAAAAACTTGTTTTAAAATTATTTAAAAATTTACAAGATAAAATCTTGATTTTCTTTCTTCATTTAAAAACTATGGATACAATAGTCCAAAAAATTCTTATCTCGAACTATTCCGAGCTATATTCCATTTCGTATACTTATTTGAATTCTTCGACGCAAAATCGCGAACTACCGTTACGCGACGCGTCTAGTTTTGACTTGTTTTCCATTTTCTATTTAAACTTCATGGAAACACTTTTATATGTTTATAAAACATTTCTAAACCAATTTAAACTCATTTTAAACAATATTTTCATATTTCAAACTCATATTTTATTTCATTCCATATTATAATATTATATTATTATAATATCATTTTCAACCTTTTTGGATATTTTAAAATCGGTAAAAGGCTAAATAATTTCCATATACATACTTATGTGGATGTGATTCTTATTAAATTAACTATGGTTAATTACTAACCATTTCTCTTATCATTTATCAAACCAAGTAATCATCCATATTAACATTCATATTCAAACAAGTAATCAACTAAGTAATCACACATTTAATCATCCAATATATATTATATTTTCATATCATTAAACTTGTAAGTATTTAAATATTAATTAGTAATTTAAATGTTAGTACTCACAATCACAATTGCTCCCTCCTTCCCAAGCTCCAGAAAATCGGGTAGAGATTCCACGACACTTCGAACTTTTTCCTAACTTCTTGGAACGAAACCGATGGCACTTCTTTCTCTTTTTCTTGCTCCGGAGCTTTCCAACCACCTTTTCTCCTTGATGGGCTCGACCTATCCTTGTTTGGGTGGTGGAGTTCGGCCTTAGTGATGATGGTGGTGGTTGTGTGCTTAGAAGAGAAAGAGGTGGAGTTTGGACTTGTTTTTTAGGTGGAACACTATATTTACTTTACATTCTTTTTCTCTACTTTTTTTCACCATTATTTTCCTAAGGAAATAAGCCATTAAAATAGCTTAAAGAAAGAAGAAGAATAGATGGATTTGTGTGAGGAAATGATAGGGGGTATGCATGTATTTATAGGGTTTTCAACCCTTAGTTTCAAGTAATGTCAAATGACAAAAATGTCTTCCTACCTCATGCTTAGCTCGGCCATATCCTCCCTATCCCATCACCATCATCTCCATCACTTCCTTGCCTTCTCCTTAGCTCTTAAGGAAGGTATCTAGTATATGGATGTTGACCTTGCCTTGGTTTTGAAGGAAAAGACGTATTTATGGTGATGAGATGTTTGCTTTTTCCATTCCTTTATACTTAAATATCTCCTTTTATATTATTTCTTCATGATTTGACTAATGGTATATATGATTTTAAAATGTGTATCAATATGTGTTAAAATCATGTTAACAATATTGCAATGATTCGAAACAACTTATGTTAGACGAACGATCGAAAATTTGAAACCCGATCGACGGTCACATTTTCGGTTTTTAATCAAACTATTTATTTATGTAAACAAAACTTGAATAAGTTTCTCATCATCTTTAAATAATTCAAATAAGTTTATTTTACTTATAAAACCATATTAAATAATATTAAAAACAAATTGTAGAAATACGACATCGATTTGTCAAAATGCGACGAAATTTGTCAAACATTATAAAACAAGTAATTAAATAGTTATAAAACTTTTATCAACCAATTACTATCACTATATAAATTTTTTAAAAAAGAATCGTTTATCATTAAAAACAAAAATTGAATGTATATCTAATCTTATCAAAAACCGACTTTTGTCAATTTTACGATGAAAATCCAAACTGCTTGATTTTATAATTCCATTCAAAAAATAATTTTATCATTCTTATTTATAATCTAAAACATGATTATTTAAGTTTTAAAAGTCTATATTTGGATATTTAAAGTTAATTAAACATTCCATTTAAAAGTGACAAAATTACGGGTCGTTACATTCTCCCCACCTTAAAAGAATTTCGTCTGCAAAATTAAACCAAATCCCAAAACCCGATAATACTTACTCAAAACAACCTTCAAACTCAATTTGGTATGATATACATAGATCATCCATTCGTGATATCTAATGCGGTCTTTTATTTGAATCCACAACTTTACTTCCAAACTAGTATTGATCCCCCGATACTCTAGTGCTGATCTTATCAGGCTCTTTAATCAAAAACCTTTATTTCTGTTACATAGCTCTCAACTATGACAGAAAACTCAAGTACTCAATCATAAACCCTCATCAATGTTCATTGTCAATAATCGAGTGATATATCCTCTTTCGAAATAGTGAGAATACCTTAAAGTTCTGTACTTGAATCTTAGATCAAAATTGTGCGACGAAATGATCTACGTACCTCATATGTACTTATTAACATTCAAAAATCTTTATGAAAGCTTTTCATAAAACTTTATCTATTTTTAAAAAATGCTTCTTTATATATGTAATTTCTCTAAATATTTATTTCCAAATATTTTTCTTGAAGGAAAACATTTCATCCCAAAGGAATCATTTCAATTTTAAAAGATAATCTACCTTTTATTTTCTAAAATTACAATCAACTTCTCCTATTATAATATATTCCTTTTTAACCAACATTGATATTATCAAATAATAATTCAAAATTATCCTTTTAACTCAAGGAAAATTATATAGATCGAGTTACTCCAAAATAATACCAAGGAACTGGGTACTACCAATAGTATCTTATATTCCCTTAACAAGAAGGGTAATACTTAAGGGAAGTGTTTACCATCCGAACATATCTCTTGCCCATTTTTAGTTATTTTTGAGTCACTCAAACTAGTTACCATTTGAGACTTTCTTACTTTTCAAATTACTTATTCGAAATTTCTTTTCAAAAAATCCATTAGAGAATATTTAGTTTATAAAACCCATTTTATAAATCCCTTTCATAAAATCATCTTATATTAACTTACTTCTTTTTAAAATTTCATAATTCTTTACCAAAACAACCAAAATTTAGTTTCTCAAAATTTGTATAACATATCTTTCATATCCACCTTTTTCAAAATCATTTTATTTGTGTAAAATACATACTATTTTATTATCTTGTAAAAATTCATTAATCTTAAGCAAATATTATTATAAAACAACTTATGGTCTGATCATGAAACTTAATTCACAAGATGTTCGTTCAATCAACAAATGGTAATAACTGAATATTATCAGTCCCTTTACCATAAACTGAAACACATAAATATTTATATCTTTCAAAAGATATTCCTTTATACTTAAAATATAATCCTTTTAAATTTTAAAAAGATTAGGATAAGAGTTCTTAAAATTCCTTTTTATTAAACATATATATTTTACACTTGAAACATAATATATCAACCCTAAATATTTTTCTTCCTTCTTTTTCTTTACTTTCCTTTTATCCCTTTATTTTCCTATCCTCACATAGAACTGCATAATGCCATTCTTTGCCGCATCTGTAATAGAAGATGTTGGCATAAGATCCTAGTTTTAATTTCTCTTCTGTCTCTTTTTGTGCATGTACTCTTCGGGCTTGCTTTAGATTACCCCAATACTCATCCCTCGGCATAAAATAAGACATCCTGACCTAAATGATATACTAAGTTATTATCAAAAGTTTCATACCATTAATTTCTTAACTTATCCAAATTACTTGATTCATACTTGTTCGGATTTGAACTTCCTTGATTGTACAATAATAAGAAGAACAATTTACTAAGTGTTCGATACCATTCACCCAAGCCAACATATGATCGATACTTAGAAGATTATTCCCACCATCACCAAACAGATCAAGACCTTATTCTTGGAACTTTCTAAAGGGATAACATCTTATAATTTTCGAAATCACACCATATTTATGCTTTTGTATATATAAAATATACTCCTTTTAAAACGGTGTATCGATTCGCCTTGTTTAAGTATATAGGAATCCCCATCGATTACATGGAACTCTTCATGCACCGACCAGAATTCACAAACCACTCAACAGATTAATCACCACAAAACATTTTTATATCAAATAACAAATATGCACTCATATAATAATATTCTCAAACTCATTCTAGGGTATTACTAACCCTATCTCTAATGAGTCACTCATTTTAGGGTATTACTATCCCTATCTATAATGACACTTACCCAAAAAAAGCCTAGGTGTTCGCTCAACCTAAGCTCTGATACCAAATGTAACAACCGGGATTTTCGACCCTCGAATATCGACATTAATACATCCTCTTGTCGCAAATCCAAGTGCCGGAAAGCCCGATTGTTAGGGTAAAAAGAAAATAAAGATAGAACAAAATCTCTAACGAATGGAATAACATATATTAATTCAACAATAATCTTTACAGCGGAATTTTTTTTGAATACAATATCAGAGTCTAACCTGAATTCAACTTGGACATTTATAAACCCATTGTCCTTATAAATGTAAAAACAAATGCAATAGATACAGCGGATAATAGAATACATCCATATGTAGATGAAGATCTACAGCTCTCTTCTGGAAACTCCAAGTGTTTTCAACTAAACTTGAAACTACTCGGATCTGACCTGAGTATTAAAAATACCCGAATCAGACTTGATAAACCAGCTTGAGATACTCGAAATTTTTAAATGTATAGATCTGATTGATACAAATCAAAAACCTTTGGAAAGAAGGGTATCTCATAAGACCATACCCACACATAAATATGGACGGTTTTAACCTTATGATAACCAAAATACTTTATACTCAAACCATTTGATATTATTTCTATTGACATTACTTTGAAAATCCTCTACAAGTAAATATATATAAACACAGCCAAAATTGTTTCCATTATTAAATTCCAACAAGGGGTAATTAAATGTTTGCAAAGCATTACAACTATTTTTGGACTACAATCAAAACCATAAAGCTCGTATTTTGAATTTGATTTCCAACATGATAGAGAACTAGCGACCATTCAGACCCAAAAATCCACGTATATAAATACTAGTTCACTCCAGCGGCTTTACACGATCTCCGACAGCCTCCGAACTATACAGTTACACTATCATGGAACAGAGTTTTACTCGATGGCTTTATGCGATCTCCATCAGCCTCCATACTTCTCCATTTCATCATCTTAAGGCAACATATGCCTTTCATTCCTCATAACTGATAGCCTGAAATTTGTCCTGCAAACCACATAGTATCCCGTATCATTCCAAGGATGTGAGGTTCGTGATGTTATGCTCAACAAAGCCACGCTTTGATCATAACAGGTTCCACTTTGAATGCCACATTGTCATTCCTTCGATCGCTATTGACTTTCATGAATATACAACCTCTAAGCTCGTACGTCTCAGAGAAAGGTGTTAAGGTAAGAGAATTTGCCTTCTCCGCCACCAAATAGATGTATATTTGTAAAAGTCAACGTTTGTGATCTCAGAAATGCAATGTCAAACATTCGTCCATACAAGTTCATTCTAGGACTGAATGAAAACGAAGGCACTCCTCCTACTACATCCTATCGAGAATTATCCCTAGGATTAGTAGCAATTAGTCCTTGTAATCAAAGATGGTCATAACAGAGCACTACTACCACCATAAATATATGATATGGTAAATTTTACCCCGAGGGACTAGTGGAAAGCAGCCCTTCATCACAAAGATCCCCATCTTCAAAAATCATCACCTTCATCATATCTTCACTTCAGAATGTATACATTGGCTCGAAGTGGTTTTCGGATAGGAGTTACCTAATTCCGACCCTAGTTCCTTCGAACCAATCATCGATCAAAAAGATGTTAAGTTCATATGTGATTATCAATCATCATTCAATTTAATTCATTTTTTATTCATTCATTAATATCTCAGAGAGACATATTATTTTAAATTATTCCATTTATCTTCTTAATAGTATATGGAATCATTAAGCCTCATTTATCAAATCCTTTGGTTAATTTAAACCTTTTTGAATCTTGGAATAATTCCAAATCATTTCACTTTTTACTTAGGAAAAAACATTTTCAAATTATTTATTTAAATCTAAATCAAAGACTTCTTATATTCAAATCATAACATTTTGGTGGGCCAAAAACAATGTTATTTAAGACCTAGTTTATTGTAAACCCCAAACCAATTTGTATTGAGTAAAAGATTAGACCAATCATACCCAATTTTACTTCTGTATTCAACTAGTAATATCTGTGGAATAACGGTGGAATCATCTTTTAAGTTCACGCGGATAGTACAAGTTCCCTCCTCGAAGCTTGATACAAAGTTTTACTAGAATATCCTTTATACTATTAAAAATCTGGTTTAATTAACTCTTTTGAAATTTCCTTGCTTTTGAAAAAACTTAAATGAGATATTTTTTAGAGCATCCGGGCTTTCCTTTCGATCTGTTCCACCCTCCATCTAAAAGAGAAAATAGAGGCCAGATAAATTCAGGGCACTAGTTGCTCCATTTCTAACCTTAGTTACACGCCTTGTTTTACCGTTTAGATCTCACAGACGGGACAAATGTACTAGTCATTTCCGCATACTCCTTTCATTTTTAGAAATGATTTATAAAACTTTCAAATCATTATTTAAAACATTTAATTATTCTTTTAAAAACCATTTATAAAAGACATGAAAAAGAATGGTTAAGTTTAAAATCATATTTCACAAGTTATTTAAAACTACTGCGAAAAGTGTTTTAAAAGCTATATTGACCAAGACGACTTTTCTATCTTTTGAAAATTGATTTATATAACTCAAATCTCTTTTAAAACATTTCAAAAGATTTATAAAATTTATTTCATATTTTTAAACATTTAAAGATATTCATTTTAAATCAATTCAAATTCCGTTTTAAACTGTTAAACCGTGATTTTTCTGAAAACTTGTTTTGGACTTAATTAAAAATTTACAAGATGAAATCTTGATTTTCTTTCTTTATTTAAAAACTATGGATGCAATAGTTTGGAAAATTTTTATCTTGAACAATTTCGAGCTATATTCCATTTCGTATACTTATTTGAATTCTTCGGCGCGAAATCGCGAACTACCTTTACGCGACGCGCCTAGTTTTGACTTGTTTTCCATTTTCAATTTCTACTTCATGGAAACACTTTTATATGTTTATAAAACATTTCTAAACCATTTTAAACTATATTTTCATATATCATTTCATTCCATATTATATTATTATAATATCATTTTCGACCTTTTTGGATATTTTAAAATCAATAAGAGGCTAAATAGTTTCCATACACATGCTTATATGGATTTAATTCTCATTAAATTAACTACGGTTAATTACTAACCATTTCTCTATCATTTATCAAACCAAGTAATCATCCATATTAACATCCATATATTAAAACAAGTAATCAACCAAGTAATCACACATTTAATCATCCAATATATATTATATTTTCATATCATTGAACTTGGAATTATTTAGAGACTAATAAGTAAATTTAAATGTGAGTACTCACAATCACAATTGCTTCCTCCTTCCCAAGCTCCAAAAAATCCGTAGAGCTTCCGCGTCACTTCGAACTTTTTCCCAACTTCTTGGAACGAAACCGGCGGCACTTATTTCTTTTTTCTTGCTCCGGAGCTTTCCAACCTCCTTCTTTTCTCCTTGATGGGCTCGGCCTAGCCTTGTTTGGATGATGGAGCTCGGCCTTAGTGATGACGGTGGTGGTCGTGTACTTAGAAGAGAAAGAGGTGGAGCTTGGACTTGCTTTTGAGGTGGAATATTGTATTTTTACTGTACTTTCTTTTTTTTACTTTTTTCACCATTATTTTCCGAAAGAAAGAAGCCACTAAAATATCTTAAAGGAAGAAGAAGAAGAGGTGGATTTGTGTGAGAAAATGAGAGGGGGTATGCATGTATTTATAGGGTTCAACCCTTAGTTACCAAGTAATGTCAAATGATAAAAATGCCCCTCCTACCTTATGGTTAGCTCGGTTGTACCCTCCTCATCCCTTCACCATCATCTCCATCACTTCCTTGACTTCTCCTTAGCTCTTAAGGAAGGTATCTAGTACATGAATGTTGACCTTGCCCTGGTTTTGAAGGAAAAGATGCATTTATTGTGATGAGATGTTTGCTTTTTCCATTCATTTATACTTAAGTATCTCCTTTTATATTAATTCTTCATGATTTGACTAAAGGTATATATGGTTTTAAAATGTGTATTAATATGTGTTAAAAGCATGTTACCAAAGTTGCAATGATTCAAAACAACTTCCACTCGACGAACGGTCGAAAATCCGAAAAACGATCGACGGACAGATTTTCAGTTTTTAATCAAACTATTTATTTATGTAAACAAAACTTGAAAATAAGTTTATTATCATCTTTAAATAATTCAAACAAGTTTATTTTAGTTATAAAACCATATTAAATAATATTAAAAACAAATTGTAAAAATATAGAACCGCCCGTGGCTTGGGGACCACAACCAATTCGATAAGGCTATGAACCCTAGAAAGAAGAGTTCAGGGGAGGAACATGCAGCACCGATAGAGATTACGGTTCTTGTCCCTATAGACATGGATGACCTGACACGAGTACTAAAATTGGATCACATCTTGGAACCAAGATGCGATAAGAATTAGTCAAGTTTCTTTGTGCCAATTTGGACGTGTTCGCTTGGACGCATTCCGATATGTGTGGGATATCGCCGAAGATAGCAAGTCACGCACTTAATATCGATCCCAAGTACACTCCAGTAAGGCAGAAGAGGTGTACCCTGGGACCAGAACGGTCTACTACACTAAGAGAGGAAGTGGATAAGCTATTGGAAAATGGCTTCATCCGCGATGCAACCTATCCCATATGGGTATCAAATCTGGTTTTGGTAAAGAAGTCCAATGGGAAGTGGCGGACTTGCATTTACCCAAAGGATAGATTCTCTTTGCCTAATATCGATCAGCTTGTTGATGCCATGGCAGGCCACGAGCTACTATCGTTTATTGATGCCTACTTTGGATAAAACCAAATCATGATGCATGAACGCGATCAAGAGAATACTAGTTTCATTACCGACCTTGGATTATACTGTTATCGAGTCATGCCCTTCGGACTAATGAACACAGGAGAAACCTACGAACGATTAGTAAACACATTTTTCAAAGATCAGATTGGGAAAACGATGGAAGTATACATGGACGACATGCTTGTCAAATCACAGGTATCAGAGAATCACTTAGACAATCTCGTAGAGATGTTTGAAATATTATGGAAATATAGAATGAAGCTCAACCCGTTGAAATGCTCTTTCGGCGTTTCTTCTGGCAAATTCCTTGGTTTCATCGTGAATGAAAGTGGAATCGAAGCTAATCCGGAATAGATTACCACCCCAACGAACGTCAAAACCCCACGACCAAAAAGGAATTACAAAGTCTAAATGGAAAGATCGCAGCGCTGAGCCGATTCATTTCCTGAGCGACTGACAAATGCATATAGTTCTTCGATGCATTGAAGAAGGGAAAGAAGAATTTTGAATGGAACAAACCTTGCCAGATGGCCTTTGAAGAATTACTCCATCATAGGGAAGATTTGTTTGTTTATCTTGCTGTGTCGACCCATGCTCTGAGTGCAGCATTGGTATATGAAGAGGCTAGGGTCCAGTGACCCATCTACTACAACAGTAAGTGGTTCACCGGAGCTGAAAAGAATTACCCGAAGTTGGAAAAACTTGCCTATTGCATGTTGATCACGTCGAAGAAGCTACGACCGTACTTCCAGGCTCATCCCATCAAGGTATTGATGGATCAACCTCCGAAACAAGTGTTGTATCGCCCAAAAACATCAAGTTGACTTCTAAAATGGAATATCGAGTTAAGCCAAAATGAAATCATTTATCACCCTCAAAGAGCCATCAACAGACAGACACTAAATGATTTCACCACCGAATTTACTAAGCGGGATGGTGAAAAAGAAAGCACTTCGGACATGGCGCCATAGTGGAAGTTGTTGGTTGATGTTGCAACAAATGAATCCTATTCAAGTACAGGGGTGGTACAGAAAACCCTCGAAGGAAAATCTGTTTCCTATGCTCTAAGACTGGAATTTCCTACCACTAACAATGAAGCAGAATACGAGGCTTTGATGGTAGGATTAAAAATCGTTAAAGAATTAGGAATAAAAGCTGTGCATATCTATAGCGATTCTCATCTAGTCATCTTTCAAGTGAAAGTGGAGTACCAGGCAAGGGGCAACCTCTCACTCTACCTATCAAAAGTGCAGGAATTTCTACAGGACATCGAGCACTACACTATAAGTCACATTCCGAGGGAACAGAATATGCAAGCGGATCACCTAGTCAAACTAGCCAGTTCCAGAGTTGCTCAGTCAATAGGACTGGCCCCAGTCAAAACGCTTACATCACTCAGCTAGATGATATGGATATCGATTGTATTATTGGAACCATAGAGGAAGAGGAATCATGGATAACACCGATCAAAGATTACCTGCTCGAAGGTACACTCCTCATGGATCGAAACGAACGAAAGAAGCTACTCCAGATGGCACCATGGTTCATCTTGTAAGATGGAATCCTTTACAGGAGGGGATTCTCTACTCCCCTAATTAGATGTGTAACCAACGTTGAAGCCAAAAGGATCCGTAGGGAAGTCCATAAAGGCGATTATGGAAACCACATTGCAGGTCAGACTTTAGCAAAGAAGATCCTCTGATATGGTTACTTCTAGCCATCCATCAACCGTGATGCAGTGGACTACATCAGGCGATGTATGAAACACCAAAAGTTCGCCAAAATATAGATAACTCCATCCACAAAACTTATGTCAATGGTTGGCCCATGGTTGTTCGCGTCTGGGGAATTGACCCTGTCGGCGTACTCCCAATTGCTAAAGGAGGAGCCAAATATGTTATCGTTGCTGTCAATTAAATCACAAAATGGGCCGAAGTGGAACCACTGACTACTATTACCACTAAGAAAGTAATTAACTTTGTTAAAAATATTATTGTAGGTTTGGAGTACCACATAAAATCATCACATATAACGGAACTCAATTCGAAAGCGTCAAATTCAAGGACTTTTGCAAGCGTTTATGCATCGAAAATAGTTTCTCTGCAATGGCACACCCTCAAGCAAACGGGCAAGTGGAGGTGGTGAACAAAATCATCAAGTCCACAATCAAGAAATGGCCGACGAAAGCCAAACGAAACTGGGTTGATGAGCTCCCACTTGCACTATGGGTTTACCGGACGATGCATAAGTCAGCAACTGAACACTCGCCATTCGCCCTAGCATATGGATTTGAAGCAATGATCCCGGTCGAATTGGAAATTCCCTTCCATCGGAAACGACACTTCAATCGAAAAGAGAACGAGTAGCTCCTGCTCGAGTCACTTTATCTAATTCCCTTCCATCGGAAATGACACTTCAATCGAAAAGCATATGAAGATCAAAACAACTCGGAATTTAACCAAAATCGAATAAAAACGTGTTAATTAGCCCATTAACATTTAAAACACCTATGTCTTATCCAAACAAAGGTTTAAATGGTTATATCCTAACCAAAATCATAAACATGAACCGGGTATGACCCATAACTGATCCAAACATAGATAATGAGATGATAAACATGATTATCACCTTGATTAATTGATTGGAGAATGAGATAATTTCCTAGATTTAATTCCTTAGCTTATTCTTCAATTTAAACTCTTCCTAGAGCTTTTTAATAGCCGGTCGAAGTATATGGAAGTTAAGAATGAAAAAGTGGAAGTTTATTAAGGTAGAGGAAGAGATATATACAAAGAACTGTAACCTCATTTCCAAGTTTACCCCTTAAGAAATTCCTCCTTCTAAATTTAGTTAAGTCTTATTTTAGTTCATTCATTTAGACACGACCATAAGATTTATTAATCACATCTCCCTAATTATTTACATTATTCTATTTAATTTATCCAATTAAATATCCCGAATAATGTTAATTAAAATTCAGGGGCATTACAGACTCCCCTCTTATAGAATTTCGTCCCCAAAATTTCAGTAAGGACACAACAATAAGCATATAGCCCATGCAAGCAAAGCTAGTATAACCTACTAGCCAAATTCTATATAAAACCTATATAGAACATACCATCTAAAACAGCCCAGTAAAAGTAGCCCTAATCATGTCTTCTGTCTCCCAAGTACAGTCCTTCACGTTGTCGCTCCACTGAACTTTCACCAACTTGATTGTCTTATTCCTTAGCCTCTTCTCATCTTTTGCCACAACACGAACTAGTTGCCTCACAAAAGTCATATCCGGTTCCACCACTAAGTCCTCCAGTGCCATCAGAGCGATAGTAGTTTATAGATCATGAATAAACTTCCTAAGATGATAAACATGAAACATATTATAAACCCCGGCCAAACTGCTCGGCAAATCTACTCGGTACGCAAGTCTCCCAATCCTTTCTGATATAGGAAATGGTCCAACATATCTCGGTGTTAGCTTCCCGGTCTTCCTGAACCGAACTACACCTTTCATCGGCGATACCTTGATGAAAACTCTATCTCCAACTGAGAACTCTAGATCCTTACGCCTCGTGTCCGCGTAACTCTTCTGTCTAGACTGAGCTTCCTACATTCTTTCCTGCATCAACTCGATCTTTTCCGTCGCCTCTCTCACCAGATCTGGACCAAGGACTAACCTGTCTCCGATCTCTAGCCAACATGCTGGTGATTTGCATGGCCTTCCATACAAAGCTTCGAAAGGCGCCATTCCTGTAGTAGTCTGATAACTATTATTATAGGAAAACTCCACTAAGTGCAAGTGATCTTCCCAAGAACCACTAAAATCCAGCACACAAGCTCTCAACAGATCTTCCAGTACCTTGTTGACTCTCTCTGTCTACCCATCCGTCTGAGGATGATATGCGGTACTCATCTTAAGCTTAGCGCCTAACACACTCTACAGGCTCTTCCAGAACTCGCTAGTAAACAAAGCATCTCTATCACTGATGATACTACTAGGAATTTCATGCAGTCTAACGATGTTCTTTATGAAAAACTTAGCCAAAACAGGTGCTGTCCCGGTTGACCTTACTGGAATGAAATGGGCACTCTTGGTTAATCTGTCCACTATGACCCATATACTTTCATTACCCCGGTTTGACCTTGGCAGACCGTTAATAAAATCCATGGATATCGAGTTCCAATTCTAAACTAGAATATCCAAAGGCTGAAACAACCCACTTGGCTTCTGATGTTCGGCTTTTACTTATTGACAGTTCAAACACTGTTTTACCCATAAGCCAACATCCCTCTTCATTCCTTCCCAGAAGAAACTTCTCTTCATATCCTGATACATCTTGGTTCCCCAGGATGAATCGTAAACTTCGATCGATGACATTCCCTAAGGGCTTCCTTCCTAAGGTTTCCAACATCCGGAACACATAACCGTTCCTTCTTCCTTAACCAACCCCTGCGGTCAAGAATAAAGTCCTTTAAGTCATCAATCTTGGCTCCAGTTTCTAACCTTCTAATCCCCTCGGCTAACACTGGATCCTCTTTCTGCCTAGAAGCAATCTGCTCGATCAGAACTGGTCGAACTTCCAAACAAGACATCATGGCAATGTTCCAACTAGATCCAACAGTCATCCTCAACTGCACACTGCAAGCAACCAGTGCTTCCAAGTCTTTCCATTCCGCCAACATAGCTAACACCACATTCTGATGTTTCCTGCTAAGCGCATCAACCATCTTATTTCCTTTTCCCGGTGTATACTTAATGCTAAAATCATAAGCCGCAACAAACTCCAGCCATCTATGTTATCTCATGTTCAGCTCCTTCTGAGAGAATAAATACCGTAGAGACTTATGATCCGTAAATAGCTCAAACCTTTCTCCCAAAATATAATATCTCCACACCTTCAATGCGAAGATTACCGCTGCCAACTCCAAATCATGGGTCGGGTATCACACTTCATGCGGTCTAAGCTGTCTAGAAGCATAGGCAATAACTTTTTCATTCTGCATTAGCACATCACCTAACCCAGTACCACATGCATCGGTGTAAACTACCAACCCCTGATTCCCATCAGGAACTACTAACACAGGCGCATTGGTTAACAAATGTTTCATCTTAAGGAATGCCCCCTCACATTTGTCAGACCAAACAAACTTCACGTCCTTTCTGGTTAGCATAGTCAAGGATGCCGTTATCCACGAGAAATCCTTAATGAGCCTTCGGTAGTAACCTGCAAGTCCAAGATAACTTCTAATCTCACTTACCGTCTCTGGTCTCTTCCAATTGTTAACAGATTCGATCTTATCCGAATCAAATGCTAAACCTTCCTTGGAAACCATATGACCAAGGAACTTCACTTCCTTCTTCCAAAGATGACACTTTGAGAACTTCGCTTTCAGTTGATGTTGCCTTAGCGTCTCCAACACAATTCTAAGATGATCTGCATGATCCTTCTCATTCTTAAAATATACCAAAATGTCATCAATAAAAACCAACACGAATCTATCCAAGTGCTCTCGGAAAACCCGGTTCATCAAATACACAAAGAAACTGGCCCATTAGTAAGTCCGAATGGCATAACTAACCATTCGTAAGACCCATATCTGGTCCTAGACGCCGTCAAAGGAATACTTTCCTCTATCACTCTTAGCTGATGGAAACCGGTCGCCAAATCCAGCTGGGAAAACACTTTGGCTCCACTCAACTGATCGAATAAGTCGTGGATCCTCGGCAAAGGATACCTATTCTTGGTCATCCTCTCATTCAACATACGATGGTCGATACACATCCTTAACGACCCATCTGGCTTCTTTACGAATACCACGGTCGTTCCCCAAGGCAAACTGCTTGGCCGGATGAAATTTTTTCCTTCCAATTCCACTAGCTACACCTTCGATTCCTTCATCTTGGTTGGTGACATCCTGCCAGGTTGTCTACTTACGGGTTTAGCTCCCAGTATGAGATCTATCCGAAACTCGATAGCTCTTTTCGGCGGCAAGCCCGAAACTGGTTCAAACACATCCGCAAACTCTCTTGCTACATAAACCTGCTTCAACTCTACTTCCGTTCCCATAACACCCAATAATGCATAAGCATTTCTGCTCGAACTCCTTACCGAGTAAATGACTCGGTTATGGCTATTAGGGTGTTTCAATGATATTTCCCCCTCTTGGCAAAATATCCTAGCATCATGTCTATCTAACCAATCCATACCTAATATGATCTTGAAACCCACGAAATCAAAAACATATAAACTGCATGCAAACATATGACCTAACAAATCAAGTTCTAACTGGTCATATCTCATTCCCAGAGTTGCATACCCTCCTATAGGATTCACAACGCTTAAAGGAGTAATAAGGTATAAAGGTTCCAAACATAAGCAATCTACCAAATATTGAGATATAAATGAGTGCGATGCACCGGTATCGAATAGTATCCTAACCGGAGTACTATGAATCATAAGCATACCTTCCATCACAGCTTTTCCTTTCCCAACAGCCGTTGGTCTAGAGGATGATGGTTCCAACGCAAAGACCTTTCCCTTTCCAGCTTTAACAGCCTTGAGACACTTGTCCTTGTAATGCTCTATCTGGCCACAGTTATAGCACTTTACATTCGGCCTCACTGCAACTGCTCTTCCATCACCCGAGAGACACTCATTAGCATAGTGTCCCTTCTTATCATACTTGTAACAAACAATATCAGCCTTGCTCTTCTTAGCTGCTACCCCGACCAGGCACCATTCTTCTTGAAGAACTTCCGCTTCTTACCCTGAAAATTCTGAACCTCAGCTGGTTTCCCTTTCCCAAAAGTAGAAAGCATCTCTTCATTCCGAATAGCCATTTCAACAACAATATGACATAGATCCCAAAGGGTTGGCATGGTTGCTCTGGCGATCTCAGGATTCAACCCCCTGATAAACTTATCATTCCTCCAAATGATAGTATCCATAGTAGCATATCCGTAATGGGATAGTTCATCAAACTCTGTAGCATACTCAATCACCGATCTATCCCCCAGACTAAATCTGCAAATTTCCTGAGCAATGCTGACTTGGCAACCTCTGATAGAAATATTTCTTCGAACCTCCTTCGAAATTCAGCCCAAGTTAGATCTTCCTCTGGCTCTCGCACGGTAACTTCGTTGCACCAAAACAACGCTGCTCCCTGCAATTGCCTTGAAGCAAGTCTCCTCTTCTGCATATCCATCAAGCCGAGATCTACAAATATCCTTTCACAATGCAATAGCCAGTTCTCCACTCCTACTACATCCTCGGCTCCCAGAAAAGGCTTTCCTCTAAGACTAGCATAATCCCTACTCAGCTTGGCATAATTATTGCCAACTAGGGCCATCAGATTAGCTCCTCCAGCATTCCCTACAGCCACTCCCGCAGCTGCTCCAGCTTGTATCATATTCACGAAGAACTAAAACATTATCCCCATATCAACCGATGGAATCTCATCACCAACATTGGCACTTGCATCTGGGTTTGCATTTTCCTGTCGACCCTGGTTGCTCCTAGTATTGGGTCGAACATTTCCACGTGTTGCGGTGTGTCTCCCACCTTGATTCACTCTTCCGTTTCCTGCCTCCATATCTTACTTCCCTACTACTTGAAATCCAATATTGGTAAGATACAGAAGAACGGTCTAAGAGAGTGGGGAATACATACTTAGGTATTTATAGCAAAGTACACATACGTTACTATAACGCTTACCCTAGCCTAACTATATTTTAGATTCATTAGATTATGCTTTTAAAATCTTTTAAGGTTTAAATTCCTTTTAAGTACATAAACCATGCTCTGATACCAACTTGTAACATCCCGTTTCCGGAGGCTCAAAACTAACTGCTACGGATGTTGCAGTCATCCATAGGTGTTATTTCTAAGTGACCGAAATCGGAATCTTGAAACTATTGGCAACACAGAAACACAAGAATATGAAAAAATTTAAACTTCAACAAAATAGAAATTACATAATCCCAGATGTTAACCACGCTCAGATCACATATACATGTACAAAATACGATAAAAGCGACATATGAAGATGTCCCCTTATGATGATCAGAGAACTAATAATATGAACTTTACAGTTCTTAGTACATTACAGCAGAATACACAAAATAGCTCCTATATAGCTAATACTGCCTCCTACACGTCTCCGAAAGCTTATTCGTCCAAAAACCTGAAAGTCTCCCACCCTCAGACTACTCAAATTAATTTTGAGTACCCGAGAGTTTGTGGAGAAACACAAACTTCAAGTCAGACAATAAGTTTGCTATGAATAATCCCCTATCATCTCTAATCATAAATAGATAGCTAGTGAGACCACGCCGCTTAGCAGAACGGGTTTTCCCCTCACTAGTATCCAAAATGAAACATGCAAATCATTTACTATGCCCCTGCACCCAAAATGATTAGTTTTAACATAATATGAAATAAAACCATAAATCATATGTATTGGGTATCCCATCCACCCATTTATTAGATATCCCATCTAAAAATCAATTTATTAGAGTTCCCCACTAAAATCTTTAAAATGACTATCCGTCATTGTTTAAATAGGACTGTCCATTCCAAATCCATTCAAAATAAATGCAGATTACCCATCATACATTGTTTTATAAAAGTTGGTGTGGGCCATCCACCGCACACTCCATAGTTTTCCTAGGATGACTATGAACCCTTGGGTGCTAAATCCCGAGGCTAACCACCTTTGGCAAAACATTCTTTACTTTAGAAATTTGATGTGAGCTATCCACCGCACATTCCAAGGTTTTCCTAATTAACCAAGAACCCATCAATTGGCCAAAAATATCATGATCCCTATGATTATTTATAAAAACTCATGATCCCTATGATTATATATTTTCCCCCAGGTATTCCACCAGTTTAACATATTCCCATTAGTAGCCCCAATTAGGTTAAATTAAATAAAAACACATTGATAGCCCCAATGTATAATTTCGAAAGCATATTTCAGTTTGTAACCCCAAAATATATATCGAAATCAGTAATCCCACCCCGGTGTCCCCAAGGTTTTATAACATTCAATTTAATTAAGGATTCCCCTTATATATTCAAACAAAGATAAATATTTATGCTATAACCCTTCGAAGTAGCCCCTTCAAATTAGCAAAACTTTACTCAAGAAAATGGCTAAAAACAACCATTTAAAACCCTTCGAATGAAGTCCCATTCGAGAGCAAATAAACATCCAAAGTTAGCTCATTCAGAAACCTTTCGAAATCAAAACCTTTCGCAATCATTGAAGATAACCCCTTCAAACCCTTTCGAAATCAAACCTTTCGAAGTCAAACCTTTCGAAATCAAACCTTTCGAAATCATTGAAGATAACCCCTTCAAAACCTTTCGAAGTCAAACCTTTCGAAATCAGAACCTTTTGCAATCATTGAAGATAACCCCCTTCAAAACCTTTCGAAATCAAACCTTTCGAAGTCAAACATTTCGAAATCAAAACCTTTCACAATCATTGAATATAACCCCTTCAAAACCTTTTGAAATCAAAACCTTTCGCAATCGTTGAAGATAACCCCTTCAAAACCTTTTGAAATCAAGCCTTTCGAAATCAAAACCCTTCGAAATCAAAACCTTTCAAAAACAATAAAGTGTTGGTGTTGGAACCAATCCTTCGAAGGTATACTTCCCACCATGTTGGAAGGTTTACCCTTCGGCTTTGCGCAAAGGTTTTTTAAACACCTTTTTGGAAAGCATATTAAAACACTACTCTTGAAAGTTTAAGCTTTCGAAGATCCCCTTCAAAACCCTTTCTTGAATATATATAAAAGTTTTAGTCTTTTATAAAATGGTAGAGTCAAAGGATCCCCCTGCAACTTATTCGAAAGCAATTTTTTTTATTTCTATCCAAAAGCAAATGAAGCAGCCTCCCATCCCTTCGCCCTTTTCTTCCCTTCGGCCCTATGCCTACCTTTCGACTTTGATGGAGGGTAACTGTTTACCTTTCATCTTAGGTGAAAGGTACCTTTCGACTTCATCGAAAGGGTAAAAGCAGTCTTGTTGGAGTCGAAGGCAGAACTAGGCCCACTAAAGTGATGTTTTTATCTTGTTTGTCTAATTTTGATTGGCTAAGGAACCTTCTCCTGTACTTCCAAATAGTAAAAAGTATCCAAAAGTCAACCTTTTTCTTAAAACACTATTCTTCTTCCCCAAACAATTCTCGAATACAATTTCCCTCCGGTTTTAAATAAACGTGGAAGACATTTTTCAGTCTAGCACTTAGGTTTAAATAATTTAATCACCTTAGTAAATCACTAAAGAAAAAATTCCAAAAATCTCCAAAAATTAGATAAATCATATACTTCAACATGTTAAAATTTCAAAGCATATGTAGATCAAAACAACTCAGAATTTAACCAAAACCGAATAAAAACATGTTAATTAGCCCATTAACATTTAAAACACCTATGTCTTATCCAAACAAAGATTTAAATGGTTATATCCTAACCAAAATCATAAAAATGAATTGGGTATGACCCATAACCGGTCCAAACACAGAAAAATGAGATGATGAATATGATTATTCACCTTGATTAGTTGATTGGAGAATGAGATAATTTCCTAGCTTTAATTCCTTAGCTTATTCTTCAATTTAAACTCTTCGTGGAGCTTTTTAATGGCCGGCCGAAGTATATGAAAGTTAATAATGAAAAAGTGGAAGTTTATTAAGGTGGAAGAAGAAATATATACAAAGAAATGTAACCTCATTTCCAAGTTTTCCTCTTAGAAAATTCCTCCTTCTAAATTTAGTGAAGTCTTATTTTAGTTCATTCATTTAGACACGGCCATAGGATTTATTAATCTCATCTCCCTAATTATTCACGTTATTCAATTTAATTTATCCAATTAAATATCCTAAATAATGTTAATTAAAATTCAGGGGCATTACATTAACTCAAATAAAGACAAGACAAAATCTATCATTGAAATCTAGGTAGAAATAAATGAAAATGCAGAAAAGTGAAAGACATAGAGAATTTATGCAGTCCGGATATTAAGGAATCCTACGTCCATGGGGAAATGTCACTTTCTTCTTTATATTTCTTGGTAAAGATTTTAATGGCTAAGAGTACAATGCTTTTGCTTTCTCAACCTTAAAAATAACAAATCGAGAAAAGATCTCTTTCCTACTACAGTGCCTTTTCTATTTATAGTATAGAGATGCATGTAGATTACTACGTTCCTTCTTTTGCTATTTCAATCTCCGCCCTTGGATCGTGCCACATGTCATCCATCTATGTTGTTTATTTAATGTGCATGGATTGCTGGCGTGTTATTGATGGGATATCATGATTTGAGTGGTTCAATTTTCGGCTTTGTGGGGAGATATAAAATTGAAGCAGGAATGTTTGAATTTGAGGTTGGAGGTTCCAAATTTGATGGAGCTCTGAATTCCCTTTCCTTGAAGGGTGAATGACCATGGTATTACTTTCTTTTGCGAGTGTGAGTAGGACAAGCTATTGACACGTTGTCCCTTTTTTCTTTGGGGTGAACTGCACTGCTTTTACATCTTTTGTGTTAAAATATGGTTGCTTCTTTGATCTGCTTCCGAGGTTAGTTAGGGTGATCATGTCGCCATTTGTGAAGGCAGTCGCTTTATGCAATTCTGCGTTGAACTGCTCTAAGTGATTGACTACGCGGTTTATTGATAAGAGAGACTTATACCATTGCCGTTTACTCGTGATCGTGGATTTGCATTGTGGTGCACTGTTTGAATGACCCTATGTGTAGCCCTTGGATTACTTTTAACCCCGTGTGGTACTGCTTAGGTAGCCTCTAGTAAGTGCAATGCAGATCCATTCTTAGAGGTATTAGCAATGTATATGCTTTAAAAATGATATCGAGGTTTATTCGGCCCATTAAGTGCAGCGTAGTCCTTCTCCTTTGATCGATCCGAATCGGAAAGTCCTTACGCAATTGAGCGAAAGTTTGGAGATAGAACATTCAAGCTAGCTACGGTCGATGGAATCTCGATTCCACAGGCATGGAATAGCGACTTGCTACATCACTATTATACTTAGTTTTACTTAGTTTATTTTTGCAAATAAGCCACCTACGGATTTTGAGGGCAATATACTAAGGCAAGACTTGGCACATTTTTTGTTTATAAATGCAATTCGCTTCTTAAACCGATGGAACTATGTTCATGCAAGTAAAAAGTTTATACTGCGCGATTAGCTATACGGTCGGGAACATACTCCTTTGGCCTCGATAGCGGTGCACTTCTGATAGTGGTGCATTGTGTCATTTCACCCATTTTGTCTAGTGTCAAAAAAGAGGAGGAACACATCCCTATTTCCCTTCAGTGCAAGATTGTTAGTACAGTTCTACTATACGTATATATTGGCTCCTGAATGTAGTATGTCATTGACTTCATGCGTCATTTTAATTGAAGTGTGTTATGCTATAACGTCGTTTATAAAACTTCTCGTGTAGTAGTGCAACATTAACGTTTTATTGTTATTTGAGATTTTGGTTACGTTGTAGTTCTATGTATTATTGTTAGACCGTCTACTACACCTTGTGAATGTGTCTGGTTTTAAGCTCAATATCATAACGTAATACCAGGGCGAGGGGGATTGATGTAGTTTGAATCTTTCTTGTTGTCTTATAATTTCTAAGCGTGGTATTTTTTTAACTTTGCTTTATTCTTTCCCTTTCTTTCTAGTAGTCCATCTTTTATTATAAGGGCATCCCGTTTTGAACTTGGTGCTTTCATCATATTGCCTTCAATAGGATTAGAGAAATATGGGTGTAACATCAAGTACATTATTAAAATATGATTTTGATGGTTGCACCTGAAAGGATATGATTCTTCGGTCGCAAGAGTGTTTTTGAGAAAAGAACCAATGCGGTTGGAATATAGTAAGCTATGTTGAAAAGTATAGCAACATAAGTTTCAATTATTAAAATTAACATAACAGATTCGTCATTCAACATACTTAAGTTAATTTGGATTTCACTCATAAAATCATCGCTCCATATGATTATGAATTTTGGTATATGGACCAGAAACTAAAAATAATAATTTAGAATGTGATGTTTGTGCCTAATAACCAAAGTGTCTTAAAGCTGTAAGAGAAATCCTGAGTTTGTGGGTTATTGGATTGATTCAAGGAGTAATACGAAAGTATTATTCGATTAACATCAGGGTTAAGCAAGTATTTTGATAAAGAAATCAAATAGTTTGGTTTCTACACAAAACTTATAGGAAACATGCGTTTGTAAGAAAGAACATTAATAGGTACAAAATATTTATAAAACTACTAGTAAACAACAAACTCGTGATTATTAATGGTGCACTTAAGTCAATATCATGTTAGTTCGGTTGCTTAACACTCAACATTGGATTTGAAAATAACATCTTTCATAATAAGCATAAAAGGATATTAGGATTGTTCTAAATGATATATGCAAACACGATATAAAAAATGTTTAATATGGAGCATATAAGATGGGTTTTATATGCATTGGCAAAAAGAATTATCATACATGTTGTATTATATCACACTTCATTATGTATATGCTATATAGAGCAAGTATCTGAATTAAGATTACTGTATGAAAATTAAGAACATTCTCGAGTATTTACGAAGTATTAAAGAATTTTTTATAGAAACAACAAACTTCTTATGAAGGAGTACACAAAATCGAACTTCATAAGTAATATCGAGTAAAGTGTGTCAATCCTAGGTTCTCGTCCAATCTTAAGCTAAGAACTTTAAGTTGGAAATGTTCCAAAAAATAAGTAGTGGCTAATTCAACCAAAGGATGAGTGCATCGCCTTGAATAATGCTACAATAAAAGAAGTATAGATGAATGCACAAATTTATAACCGAGCTAAGGGTGTTTCCAAAATGTTGAAAATCTCATGAGATATCAAGATTCGAATTCCGGTCATATTTTTAGTTTTTAATCAAATTATTTATTTATGTAAACAAAACTTGAAAGTAAATTTCTTATCATCTTTAAATAATTAAAACAAGATTATTTAAGTCATAAAACCATTTTAAATAATATTAAAATCTATTTATAAAAATATGTCATCGATCCGCCAAACGCAACGAAGTTTGTATATCTTTATAAAATAAGTTTATATATTTATAAAACCATTATAAATCACTTATTATCATTATAAAATAATTAAAATGGATTATTTATCATTTAAAATAATCAATTGAATATTTAAAATTATTAAATATTTCTATTCAAAGCGATAAAATTACGGGTCGTTACATCATGTTGCATAACATGAGTTTGTGTTAGTTTTAAAAGAATAGTTTCATCCAACTGCTTCTATTAATAAACCACAATTTAAAACTAAAGTTAACATTCAAACCTTTTGGAGTTTCAAAATAATTTGGTGGCAACCAGACTTTAAAATATAATATCAATGTCGTTGATCAAATCTTTTATTCAACCATAACAAAAAATACATTATAAATGATTATGTCAAAAATTTTAAATCTAATTTTATATTCCAACTTCAATCGAAATCCAAAATATCCAGAAAATATAAAGGATTTTTTCTTTCGATTTGGACCAGTTTTAAAAATTTATCACGCTTTTAGGTCAGTTCGAAATTTATTTACGAATATAAACCACTTTTGATCAGCACGGCGCTAAGTTGGTCAAAATATAAGGATGACATTTGAAATGCCGCATGTTATTTTTTTAACACCGTAATTGACGCATTTTCAAAAGGCGCCAACTATGTTTTAAAGAAAAAACATACCGACCTTTTGAGAAGTAAATAGTAGGGGTGGGCATAAACCGCACCGCTATACGGAAACCGCCCGCACCGAACCGCAAAAACAGTGCGGAAACCCACACCGAATTTTCTAACCAAAGCAAATACTCCAAACCGAACCGACCTGCATCGATACGGTTCGGTTGCGGTTTGGATGATTGAACCAACCATATTAAACCGGACCAGACCGAATATTTACACCAGTAATCCTATGATAAAAATATAAGCAATTCCTACCTTATTTTAAATTCTAGCGATGTATATTCAATTTTTAGTGTATGTTATTATATTAATAATATTCGCTGCCATAAAGGAAGAAGTTATAGTTTTGGTATAATATTTTTGATCTCATTTTTTTGGATAAATGCTAATTATAATCTTATTCTAGTCATTTTCTTTGATGATTATGCTTTGATTAATGTTGATGTTTGGTTAATCTACAAAAAAATCTCCCTTGTAGCTAAATGTCAAATTGAAATATTCATACAGTTAAGAACTAATCTTTCATTTCAGTATAACATTGTGTGTTTTAACCTTTAAGTGTAAAAACTTCACACAGTTGCCTTCGTAAATTGATTGTTGATGGAAGTAATTCTCTTATTTCATATTTAATACGGGTTCAAACCAGACTGGACCGAAACCGAACCGTAGTACATTCAAACCGAACCGAAACCGAACCGTTTAAATGATTAATATAATAGTTTGTATTTTTGATTAACCGTTTGATGCGGTACGAAAGCGGTTTGTACTTTAAACCGCACCAAACCGACCCGCGCCCACACCTGGTAAATAGTTTTCAAATTGGCTAAAAGTGTAATAAGCCTTCCAAACCAGCCCAAATTCAAAAAAAATCCGATATAAAATTAATTGAATCGTTGTTGATTCGATTCTCTTTTGGTCAAACTCACATTACGTTGGTGTCACCTGCGTGCCTCAAACGGGCTTATGGAAATATATTTAGAAGCATTGTCTATCCTTGCCAATTTCACATTTCCCACCCACAATTTTCGCCGTATGCATCTCCTCTCCTCTCCCTCTCTTCTTCTACTCTCTTTCTCCTCACTTCCTCGTTTTTTTCCACCTTCCCCTGATTTCTTTTTCATAATTATGCGAATACCTCCTCCAATTCACATTTTCAAGTCCAACCCCACCTCCATTGCCATTTCCTAATATACCTCTTCGTCATCATTTAAACCGTCAGGACAATGCGCGTGGGTCGGTCCTGTTGGTGGGCCCCCCACAATCTGTTGCTTATTGTTATTCTCCTGTTGTTTTTAGTCTCCTCCGTGCGGTTGCAGGACACAGGAGATAATAATGGCGCTGGCGCTGGTAGCAGTAGTGGCAGCAATGACGTCAGCGGTAGCAACCCCACCAGCGACGGAAGCCCCACCAGCGACGGCAGCCCCACCAGCGGCGGAAGCCCCACCAGCGACGGCAGCCCTAGCAGCGGCGGAAGCGCTAGCAGCGGCGGAAGCGCTAGCGACGACGGAAGCGCTAGCGACGACGGAAGCGCTAGCGGCGGCGGCACCTCTAGCAACGACGGAAGCGCTAGCGGCGAAGGAAGCTCTAGCAGCGAAGGAAGCTCTAGCGGCGGCGGCACCACTAGCAGCGACGGAAATGCTAGCGGCGATGGAAGCTCTAGCGGCGATGGCACCGCTAGCAGCGACGGTTCCGTTAGCAGCGCTGGCAGTGATAGTGCTGGCAGCGGCGGCGCTGGAAGCGACGGAAGCCCTAGCAGCGACGGTAGCGCTGGCAGCGACGGAAGTTCTAACAGCGACAGCAGCAGCGATAGCACTGGCAGTGATAGCAGTTCAAACAGCGACGGGGATAGCAGCGGTAGCGACGGCAGTGATAGCAGTGGCAGCAGTGATGGAGGTGACGGCGGCGATGGCAGCGGCAGCGATGGCAGTGGTGATGGAGGTGACAGCAGTGATGGCAGTGACGGTGATGGTAGTGATGGCGACTTCAGCAGTGATGGAGGAGATAGTTCGTCGCCTGCGGCGAACAGCTATTTTAGCCAGCTCATGTTTTCTAAAATTGTCAATCTCACAGATGCTTTCCGTCCACAGATTGAGAAAGAGCTAGGATTCTGCATTAAAGATCCGTATGTGCCCGTGTAATTTCTGTCTTTGATTGATCTTTGCTTTTGTTGTGATGTGGAATAGTTGTATTTGTTTTTAGGAAGGAGGAAATGGATTCGGCTTTTAATTTTTCGGCCGACCCTACGTTCATGGCTAATTGTCTTAAGCACAATCGTAAGTTTTCTTAGTGGTCTCTTATTATTATTTTTGGGGTATTGTAAAGGGACCGCAGGAATGGTGAATGCGGCACGTTTTGGACTTTTCTAAACATTTTTAGCATATATTTTTTAAGAACATTTCAAGGAGACTTCAGACCGAGTTTACTATACCTTCTTTTTAACAGTACCTTCTTTTTATCTGCAGCAATTCGTGATTTTATCTAATTGTCAGACGTTTTGAGTACACTTATTTGAGGTTTGCACTTATTGTAGAGAGGGTATTTGCAAAGATATAATGTCTGACCGAGTTTACTATACCAAGCAAACACAAACTCTTTTGTTATGTTATTTCACATTTGAGCAAGTCTGTAAATGCAATCTCTCATTCTGCACTAACCTGATAACAGAGGATCTTTCAAGAAGGATATGTACTGCAGCGGAGGTCACGTACTACTTCAACAGTTTCTTGCAAAGTAGTGGACCTAAAAATTTTATAAGACCGAATCTGAACTGTAATTTGACTACATGGGTTGCTGGCTGTGAGCCAGGTTGGGCATGTAGTGCGGCAAAAGACCAGAAAGTTAATCTCAAAGATGATAAAAACACACCGGTTAGAAATCTCAACTGTCGTGCTTGTTGCGAGGGTTTCTTTTGCCCGGAAGGTCTGACTTGCATGATACGTAAGTATATTGCTTTCCACTGTGTGATAACAATAGCCATATTTTTTCCAGATTAAGCTCTTAATTTGTTCACAATTGTCTTGCTTATAAGCTATTTTTATTTTTTACTAGTTCATAATTGGTAGATTATCTTGATCCTTGAAAGTTCTTACCACATAACCTTATAAATTGTTGCTACCCTTGTAAGTTTCTAAAAAAATTGTAGTCAGTAACCATCATTTTGGCTATCACCACAGGTGAATGAAATAGAGCAGCCAAACTCATTTTATACTTGCAAAAGAAATACATCATTCCCATATTAAGGTAAACAGACAAAGGTCACCTCGGAAGTATAATTTGCCAAATACAAATCAGTGAGGACTTTACAGGGCATAATTTCCCCATGTTCTGATGGAATTTTCAGGAATCACTAAACATTTAAGGAAGAATCAAACAAAATAATTTCTTATTCCTTTTCCTTTCATTAGCTCGTAATAAAATCCCTTCACCAAACGGTAATTCCACCCTGTTAAATAATAGTAAATAGAAGAATTTCCAGACCTTGACTAGCTCTAAGAATTTCAACCATCTCCTTAATTCGATCTTACTATTTTATATTTAATTCTCTACAGTTCAAAATTACATACAATTATTTACTAGGCTTTCCTTAATTCCTTTCCATTATTATACATTCAAGTTCATTTTTTTTCCTTTTTCAAAAAGTTGGTATTCCATGACAGCAAAAAATATGTATTTATCTATTAGACCAATACATCACGTAACAATATCATGTATTAATTATTAACGGCGCATGGCACAAAAAGACCCTAAGCTTTCCAAGAGCGTAGGCGTGTGGAGTGGCTAATGGCGTGCACTTCTTGATTCATTACACACACACAGATATATATACTAATAATAATAATATATCTATTACAAATCATAATTAATTATACAAAATTATTACAATATGTGTGTATCACTAATAAATATCCAAAAAAAGTTTTTTTCGATCATATTACACTAACATCATAAACATAATGTCATAAACGAAGAATGGTATCCAATCATAAATCGTTCAGGCATAGAATTTAAATGTTGAATTAATACCTTATTGTTTAACAATTAAATTTTAGTGAAAATTAGGCCCACGTCCCTAAAATCAAATTTAATAGCCCAAAACTCCTTCCGTTTTAAACTTGTAAATCCGGTCCCTATTTTTTTTACAATATTTTGTTTTTCTAATTACCCTAGTTTATTTCATGTCGACTATTCTCGTGTGATTGTATTGACGATCAAGATTTGAAATCTTCGTAGGGAAATCAGATTTAATTCGATCTACTGTTCGATTTTTTTTGCGATTCATTATGGCTTCATCATCTTGCAAGTAAACGCTTGATTTAATTTTCAAACGACTTTGTATTATTGTTTTTTGCAATTTTTTAATAATTTAGCGATGTTTTTTGTATAATTATGCATAGCAAGTATAAGTTATATTTAGTAATTCGAATAATATGATGTTTTTTGTTCAAAGAAATTTTATTTTTAATCTTGTATGTAAGTGCAGAGTTGTATGCAGTTAAGTAAAATAACTGTAGACTCTGCTGCAATTATTGTAAGTAATTGTGTTCATGGCTGTATTTATCAAAACCTTTAGTTATCTAAACAAATGTGTATTTTTCAGCAGTTATCGAGAATTATTATATAATAATTTTTATAATAATTGCATTTTCTATGTAACTATTTTAAATAATTGCATACAAAGCCGAAAAAACATAAGTATATGCATACAAATATGCAATTATTTGAAACTAATACTGTTGTAATTAAAAACTGTATTTTAGTATAGATTTTAACTACATTTTTCATTAATTTTTAACTATGTAATACATATGTAGTCTTAAAATGCAGCAGTTCAGTATCAAATTTTTTTAATGATCTTTTTAGTTTTTAACTGCATATGTAAAATGCAGTTAAAATTTGCATTTAACAGTTGTATTTATTAACTGCATATCAAATATGCAGCTAAAAAACACATTTAACAGCTGCAATTTTTAACTGCATACGATATATGCAGTTAAAAATAATACAATTCATAACTTTATATTAGATATGTATGCAAGTATAATAAGAATCTTATGAATTTTTAACTGCATAAGTGAAATGCACTTCAAAATTTACATGATTCAAGTGTATGTTTTAACTGCATATGTTATATGCAGTTAAAAATTGCATTTAACATGTGCTATTTTTCACTGCATAACAGATATGCAGTTAAAAATGGTGCAATTTATAACTGCATAAGTGAAATGCAGTTAAAAATGCAGTTGATAAATAATTGCAAACTTGTATGCAACTATTCATAATAATTGCATATGTCTGCAAGTATAATAAAAATCTTATGACTTTTTAACTGCGTAAGTGAAATGTACTTGAAATTTTAATTATATGTTTTAACTGCATATTTCATATGCAGTTAAAATTTGCATATAACAGCTGTAATTTTAAGATGCATATCAGACATTCATTTAAAAATGATGCAATTCATAACTTCATAAGTGAAATGCATTTAAAATGCAATTGTTAATAGTAATTGCAAAGATGTATGCAACTATTCATAATAATTGCATATATGTATGCAATTTTATTGTAAAATTGCATATAACTAGAAATAATCAACATATCTGCGTATAGATGAGAAAATATTTGCTAAATTTTTTTTTGCATTTTTATTTGTATAATTAGACGCTTCACTGTAAATGTCAACAATATTTTTGCAGTGTTTTATGCATTTATTTTCAATATTTGCAGATTTGACTGCTAAAATTGCACCATAACGCTGGTTTGCAATAATTGCAGATTTGTCTGCAAATACTAAATATAGTCGCATATATGGCTGCAATTATTGCATATAATTGCATAGAAGGGTGCAGTTATATAAAACTTCTACTACTATAAACAATTTGCAGAAAATTCTATATTAATTCAGAATACTGTATATTAATTTGGGAAAATATGTTTAAATTTTCATGTAACTATTTCGATGCATTAAATTAGGCATAATATTGTTTGTATATAAATGTTTTTGAGCTTTTCTAACAAATATCTGCAAATTTTATCAAATTTAGTTATTAAAATAGAATAAAAATCGAAATGACGAAATTTCTTAATAGATAACCTTTGATTTTCTGGTTTGTGTTGTTTTCATCTTCTGAATCTCAACTTTCTTCAGTTCTGGACTCCATTCGGACATCAATTTTTGAAGTAGCAACTAATTCCGATTTATAGTTTAGGCGATTAGAGTTTTCTTTTTTTAAGATGTTAATCAATGAAAAGAATTTGAAGGGTTCTGGGTTTTGTTCGGAGAAGACGTAAGGGTATTTAGGGAAATCTTTTGTCATGTTTAAAAATAAGGATGAGAAACTTATAATTAAAACGGAGGGATGTTTTGTGTATTTTCAAACCTATTAAGGATGTATGCCAAATGTTCTCTAAATTTTAAGTATAAACTTATAATTGAATTTGTATGTCGTAAGTTAGAAAAATAAAGAGATGATATTTAATCATTTTTTGTTTTGTATGATGTTATTTTTGCAAATTTGTTACTTTTGTAATACTTCGATATGTTTATTTTATACTACATTTTTTACTTTTAATAATTATTTAGTATATTTTGATTACATCTTTAGATTTTATGTCAATTTATCATGTCATTGTATGAATAATTATATAATACATTTAAACATCAATATTAGTTAGTGAATACACGACCAATGTTATATTATAACTAGTTTCAAGAAGATTACATAATAAAAAATAGTTTTTTCATATCAATAATTATATGCATTTATCTTTAAGAAAAGAAAATTTATAGAAAAGGCATTTGTATCCTAAAACAAATTAATTTGTAAACAATTTTTTATGATGAAAAATAGTTTTTTCATATCAACACTTATTTTTTTATAGAAAAGGTATTTAAACATTTTTTCGCGTCGCGCGCCCTGTGTGCCTTGTGCCATCTTGTGTGTCTTATCATGTGCATCGAAGCCAAATGGCATCACTCTGCTGTGCTTTGCGCCATGGCGCACCTTTTGCGACTGTGATATAAACGATAATAACAAGCTAAATTTAATATCCATTTATCTCAACAAATTCACCACATTGCATAACAAATTATATTTTTAATGCTATATTTAAATTCTTTTAATGCTACCGTCATCGTATGCGATGTACGAATTACACACTAGTTATAGCTAATCAGTCAATTTGTTAATTTATTGTTGTAATGAATCAATAAAAACTACCATACATGCACATCCCTAACAAATCATGTCCATCAAATAAATATATATTCAAAGATATTATTTCCTAATGAATATAGTGTACCTTTCTTGAAATAAATAACACATTCTTAATTTGCGCAAAACCCAGAAAATATATTATTCATATCACAAAATTTGATATTCCAAATCAAATTAAAATAGCGGAGAGCTCCATCTTAATATCAAAAAGTTATCCATCTTCAAATAATTCAAACCACCTACATATGCATATTTACCAACTAGGCGTGCATTTGAACTCATTTTGAAATGCTTATAATGCCACAACTATCTCCATATGGGTTTCGTGAATCTTATTTATTTATTTATTATTTTTTCCCCTTGGTTACTTCACTTTGATTCAAGTAACTGATAACGTCATCTCAAATCGACAAAGTTCCTATGCTATTCACATTTTTTTCTTCAAGTTAAATATCTCACCTACCATCAAGGTTTTAAATATCGGATTTCAGTCACGTTTCGTATCGGAATTTTTACATAAGTTATCTCGTATCGGGGAAGATCTCGGACGAGATGAGTACATATTGGATATACATCTCGGATTGACATCTCGGATCTTATAATGCATCTCGGGAATATCTCGGATGTACTTATGTGTTTAAAATTGATGTGGCAAAATTTTATTTAATGGTTATCTTTCTTAGTAAAAATAAAATGGTAACATACTTGATTTACAAGGAAAAATGAATATTTTTAGAAGAGTAGTAGCTTGATTAACTTAATTGATTTGATAATGATTGAATAACATCCTTTTATTTGAACATAATAAAGAAGCGAAACCTTTCGCTATGACTCATTAAGATAAAAAGTAAAGAATATGTTCAAGAAGTTGGTAAATTATAATTGGAATCAGTAGTTTCTTTTGAATTAATATGAAAATAAAAATATTATGCAAAATAAGAAAAATGTATAATTTCGGGTGAGATCTCGGATTGAGATTTTGATCTATATTTCGGGTGAGATTTGAATATCTCCGACGAGATGAGTGTCGAGGGAGATATGGAGGAGATTTGATGTTTCGTCTCGTTTAAGTATGAAAAGGAGATCTCAGAGGAGATCTCGGACGATATATAGGAGATTTAAAACCATGCCTACTATCTTATACAAAATTGTCAAGCCCGAAAATAAATCATTTTCCCACCTTATTCTCTATTAGATCCATATTGAGTGGAAAAGTTGTGCCCTTTTTTCTTCGGTCCAACCAAAATAAGATTCTTCATAATCTTAGTAATATGTTCCACATCCATTAATGTCATTTTCTTCCAACCAAACACCCTTAACCTTAATTATCCAATTCATTTCATCTTCTCTCACAACCGTTTGCCGATTTTACCCTTTTCATTTTCTCTCCATAATCAAATGAAATAATATTTTTTCCACATATATGAATCACTCGTTATTTGTATCTTCTTCCATATTGTAATATAATTCGTTTTCCCCTTGACCTTGCCTCTTTATCATTAACATCATCATGATTGTATTTAACTTCCTTTAACATCTTCAAAAGCCTTTTCTTTTCTTTTGAGTTTGTTTCAAAAACGTTGAACATGACCTTATTTTTTAATAGTAACTTATTTTCATCTTCGTTTCCTTATTAGGCAACCATTTCCGAGTTTTGGTAGGAGAATCCTATTTCTATTTTTAATATTTTAATCCCTGCCTTTGCGCAAAACATACTTCTTCAACGTTTGGTTTTTCCATAATTGGCGTATGGTTTCCTTATTAAGTACACCGTTTGCGATTAATTTCATTAAACAACATCACTAAAGTTGAAGAGTTCAGTGATACCACAAATATCTTACAAATCTTTGACAGCAAACTCATTGGTGTAAATACTTGCGTCTCATCATCCATGTTGTGTTTGACGATCGTCATTTGATTTACAATAGCTTGAAATTCATTCAGATATTCACAAATCGATCCATCTATCCTTAGATTCAAATTTATCGATATATGTTTGAGTAGTGTCTTGTTTGTTGTCGAGTTTTTCATGTACCAACTTCTACCATGATGGATAAGCCGGTTTTTCATTTGCCACAGAATGAAACACTGAATTATTCAGAATTTGTTGAATAAGTGTTGTCACTTCCTTGTACAACGTATCCCATTTCTCATCATCCATCTAACTTGGTTTTTCTTTTTCTTTTCTGTGATGACTTATGAAAATCAATTAGAAGTTTAGAACTAATCAACCTTCCACCTGCGACTTCTAAGTTCCTTGGTTCATCCATAGAATTTTTCTATATTTATGACAAATCTGTATTTGACACCACAACAATTTCTTCAAAAAGTGTTTAGGAGTCTTATGTCAGTTGTGCTAGATTTCCATTAATCACTTCAAACTTATATATGAAATGAAGTAATCATTAACAAGATCAACACATCAAAACTCTAATTCCATTTTTTCTTAATGATGGCTAATCCTACACATCAGTGTAAACATGCCATCAATCTATAATAACCATTATACACACACACACACATACAAATTACAAATATATATTTGACAAATCAGGGCCATTAAAAAAGAGTATATTCAAAAATATCATTTCATAACAAAATTGTATCTTCCTAAATTAAGTAATCATTCAAAACTTTTGCACAAAAGCCCCTCAAATTTAGTATTCGTATCACAACAATTAACATGCTCAACTGTTTCGGCAATATCCTAACCCAATTTTCTCTTTAACCTTGAAAATTGGTATGTAATATAATGTTCACTCTATCCGATCACATTTTCCTCTTTAACCTTGTCAATTTAGGTTTTATGACCAATTCTGATTTTAATTTTCTGTCATATGTGAAGCTTGTCCGCTTGGTTCATATTGCCCTACTGCAAAATTAAACAGAACTACTGGTCTTTGTGAGCCGTAAGTCTGATCTACATTTCCCTCTTTTACTTCTTGCAGTATTCATTATACAAGGCATGCCTTACGAGTCCATTTAAATTATATTTTGTAGATACAATTACCAATTACCTCCGGGACAACCAGACCACACATGTGGTGGTGCAGATAAGTGGGCTGATGTTCTGAGTAGTAGAGATGTATTTTGTCCAGCCGGATATTACTGCCCGAGCACTATTCAGAAAATATCTTGCAGTAGTGGGTATTGCTTTTACACCTTTTTCCACTTGTTTTTTCCAGTAATATAGTTTCATAGTCGAGGTGTTTCTAAACTTAATTGTATGCGGTTTCTAATCATTAACTAGATTTTCATTTCTGTATATACAGACATTACTGCCGGATGGGTTCTACTTATGAACTGAGTAAGTTTCTGCTTGTAAGCCGATAGTAAATAGAATTTGTCAATTTTTTTAAACTCTGGCAACTAATAGTTTACTTTATCAAGTCTTACCTTTCTTTCCTCATATACACTGTCCACTGATTATTATTTCAAATGCGATTGCAGAGTGCTTCAACAAGGGATCATGCAAGCAGAATTCCACCAATCAAGATATCACTGTGTTTGGAATTTTACTGATGGTAAGTGATATTTTTCCATCCATACAGAATTATTGACTACTCTCTAACGCATTTGTGTAAATCATCTCTATCGCTACATTGAACTCATAATCAGTCTCAAATAATGGAAAAGAGTTGAGATCATCAGCTGTCTACTCCTAATAAACACAGCCATGCTACTTCAAATATTAGGATTTATGATACCACTAATAATATCTACACAACTCATTTCCTACCAATCCACATTTGTGTCAATGTACGTTGTGTTTATATAAACCTCAAACGATGTCTAGAAGCATATGTATTAATTATTTAAGCATTCTTTTTAATTATTGATGTACGCATATATGCATGCACATCTTTGCTGTACCACCTGTTCATGCCTTAGAATAATATAGTTAAAAATAAACTAGTAATATCGTTCTATTCCCTCATTTCTTTAAGTAATGTTTTAGAAGTATTTATTATTATTATGTTTAGAAGTGTTGAGAAGAAGCTTCATGGATCTATCAAGTATCACCACATCGTTATACCATGTTTGAACGTATCTAAATTACACTTCAAAGTTCGACCACCTAGTTAACCTAAATGACATTGATAACTTTCAGCGTCCTTGCATTCATATTATGCTCTTCAACTCTGATTTTAACATTTTAATTTCTTGGGCTCCTTCATAATTTATCTGTTTGAATCCTCAATAATATGTGAGTTTGCGTCACTCGTATTTTTTAGCCACAGTTCTAATTTCAAATTGCTAAATTTATAAATATTTATTTTACATTATCTCTAACTTCTATAAAACTACAAGTCGATATTAACCAATGAAACATTTATTTCTATCATTCATGTAAAATATCAATCTACATATATGAATGACTAGTTGCTTGATTCCCTCGTTAATCAAAATTATACGAATGACTAAAATGAGCCTAGAATTTATGAAGATGATGCTAAACTTTATGAAACATTTTTATGAAGTTTTGCAGCATTTATAGTTGTGCAACTAAAAAATGAGAGGAATGTCAATGGGCTATGATGAAATAAGGCGCTAATGAATAATTGTAGATGGCAAAAAATAAGACGATCCTTTTATTTGCATTACACTCCCACCGAAACCCCAAGTAGGTATGTCAATGAGACGCGGATAGTATCGTATTCACATCAATGTTGGAAATCATTTTCGGATATCTGCTTCCGCATATGCGGTTGGATATCAGATATTATCCGCATTCGTTCACAGTGAAATAATTAATAACTCAATCAACATATATATAAAATTTTATTCAACATAAAACCCTTCCAGCAACAATGCTTATAATGCTACATGAAAGAAAAATACCATGATAAGAATAGGATTGAATGTCAAATAGTCATTTATACACGTATAATATGAATTATTATTATAAAACAATAATCATAAATCATTTTATGTACCAAAAATATACATAATATATGCTTTTATCTTTAACTAAAATTGGACGGATAATTTTCAGATGTGGACACCGCTGTATCCGTACATTTTCAAATATTGGATATTTTCTCATTTTTCGAATACGGATGCAGACAGATTTCGGATTTTTGGGTATTCATTAACTGACTTAACCCCAAAAATGTTAAAAGGAAATGGTTGTATAGATAAGTTATAAAGTTCTTTTGTTTTGACTATTGCTTGTTTTTCCAAGAAACTACGAAACTAAGAAATAAAAGTGGCTATCATTTTATTTCAGACTTGCAAAACCTTTGATTAGACTGTGTGCATTCTCTCTCCGTCTCTTTCTCTTCTAAAATATAACTGTACCAGTGAAAGTTTTTCATTTTAACCTTACACACATCACAATAGCTTATTAACTAAGTATATCCACAACACACCAATAAATGATCGTTCACCCATGTAATCCTAAGTTAAACATTCTTCTACTTAAAAAAGGGTATATTTGTTGAAAATACTTTTGGAAAAGGAAAGATTTAAATCATATGTAGATAATTATTTTTGTCAAAGCTTTTTCCATGTATATACGAATGCTCCCCCCGGAACATTGATTATTATATTGGCAAGAGTATCTTCATTAAAAGTCCATTTTGTATTTTTTTTTGTCTGTGCAATGTGCATATCTATATAAACAAAAATATTTACTATAGTCAGAGTTACATGATTAGTCATCATCATCTTTTTTTGCTTTAATCTCAAATGGTCAGGGTTGGCCATATGAATTTTACTTGCGCTACGAATTTCTACCTTGAGTCACATCTTTAAATAAGTTTGTTTGCTTGTTTTTTTTTCCTTAAAAAAAAAATCTCTTTTTATCGTTTCCTACTGTGCAAATATTATATCCTGTTTTTGTCTGTCTCACTCTGTCTATGTTATATATATTTGTGCCGTGTATGTATACTTTTTCTAACTTTCTAATTTTCTCTTACACTTCCATTTGAATCTCTATTTTTTCTAGTAACTTCAATTAACCACCTTAAATCGTTGGCATTTTCGTTTTTTCTTTTCATTTTTGCATTTAACTTATTTTCATGTTTTTAAGCCAACACTTTGCTCCGTGCAATATAGTTAGTCTAATCACTGTTTGATAAAAAACGATATTTTGTTTATTACTTTGTGATCATCTAAAACTCCACACCTTTGTCCCCATTTTATATATCTTGTGTTAATTTGGACTGTTCTATTCATCTTGTCTTATTGATCCTCAGTATTTATACATGTCTAAGAATTCTAGGAATTTAATGATGTTGACTAAAACATATCTAGGTATTTTCATTTTCTTGTATTCTTATATTATTAAGTTGATTAATTGTTTATTCAATTATGGTCACGGTCTTTTTCATGAATTAGTCTTGGAATTTTTATTAGCTTGTGGTTTCACGTGCTACGAATTGCATTTTTCAAGGCAATTCTTACAGAAAAAGATATTTAGACATGTCTTTTTTTAGCAATTGATTTTATAGTTTTATTGTATTATTGCCTTGGTTTTTATTATTAAAAGTCGCATGTCATATACTCATTTTATTCCTTTCAATCCTTTTGATTCTGGTGCATTTTACTACTTTTTTGATTTTGGTTCCAGTTGTTCTTTAGAGGTTTCCGTTAGCACAGCGTTGCATACAAATGTTATATACCATGGTATATCCTCTTGAAGTTCACTTATTATTTCATCCAAACCCGACGCAAATATATGTCGATTTAGAACCGATCCTTAATTTAACCCTAAGTTAATAAATAAAACTCTCTAGTATCTTTGCAAGCAATACATGCTTTTATCTTTAGAAATTTCATCCATATATTGAATAAGTTTGACTTGTTAAAATTGTTGTGCAAAGATTGCACAATGCGGAAAAAGTAATAAACAAGATCTAGATTTGCCAATTGAACATCACTCAATCTAACAATAATTATTATATTACTCCAAATAAATATTAAACAACTATAAAGAAGAAAAGAGACGCACGATATTTATACTGGTTCCACTATCATCAAGATAGTGTACGTCCAGTCCAAATGAGAGAGATTTTATTATTCATGAGAGAGTTACAAGATAAGAGTTTACATACCAAAGCCCTAAATTATGGTTAACAAGAAGTGATACTCTATTAGGGGATCACTGGCTGAATGCCATGATAGGTTTACAATGAAGTCTACCCTCAATATATAGCCAGTGCAAATTATTAAGAGCCGTCGATTAAATCACCAAAATATGTTAAGAAGATAATAAAGGCAAGTTATAATGGTAACAAATGGTACAAACATAGCAAGTAATTCACCCATTCTTTTAATTAGCAAAGATGGTTAAAAATAATTCAAAGCAATGTGATTACTGAGAAAGAAATAATATGCATATCATTTTGCATATATATTATTTCATAATGTGCGCATGCATTTATTTCCTTGCCATCTCATGCAAATGTGATTCAATAATTTATGCATTTCCATAATAAACATACGTGCTTACTTTCCTTTTTGCATATTTGTTTTCTTCTATTTGTGATTTTGTTTCACCAAAATTTAACAAAATTTTGTTTTTTACTTGAAGTCCACCAAATCATGTCTCTTGATGCCCTATCATATATTTTCTAAATCAATAAATATCATATATAAATCATTTTGTTTACTCCTAAAATATTCTTTAATATTTTCATTAAGTGTATGACTTCCAATGTTGGCTTACTTAACATAAACATAAACTAGGTATCTGATATCAAGGGTTCATTTTTGGATCTTCGTTACTCTTTTCGGTTGTTTCATACTTCCATTGTACGCCTCATTAGTTTAGGGATTCTGTATTTTTTTTCCTTGTACATCCTTATTCTTACAGATTAATATTATCATGTTCTTTCTCCGTTCATTTGACATTGTTTCTTCTGTTAATATGTTACTAAGCATAAGCTCGTAAAGTCATTCAGTGCCTTTACTTTCCAATGATTTCCGAGTCTCAATGGTTATATTATTTGAGGCTTTTGAGCCTACTTTTCTTTTTCCATTTTTTCTTTCTTCAACTTATTTGCCTTTTGTTTTGTTTATCATCCTTGTGCTACTTCTTTAAAGTTTTCTTTATTAAACAATTGTCCACGAAATTTTTTTCTGCATATTTAGTATAACTTTCCTTTTTCCTAATATATTATTTTTCATGTATTCAATGCATTTTATTTGTTTCAAATTTTGAGTTAATTTATGTTGGGTTTCGCTAATTTATAAATAAACTTCCTCCTTCTTTGGTACCCACCTTATTATATATATTTTTATAATCATTTGGTTCGGTTATACTAGCAACTTGTTTCCTTCATCTTTAATTTTAATTTTTAAGTATGGGAAAGATATATATAATATGGTCGTTAGGAATGACTTTAATATTCATTCGTTTATCCAATGTTCCACTTATTTCTACTGCTTTGTCTTACACATATTTATCTGCAACTATACAAATTCCATTTTTCTTGTTATCCATTTCCTACAGTATAAAAATTTGTACCATTATCCTAATTCTTTAGTTTTTAGTTTCTTCTTCTCATTTAGTTTTATATAAGCAAAACATGCTAGCTCTTCATCTGATTAGAATATCTATGAATCATGACACTTCTCTATCAACATTAACATGTTGGTAATCTTATTTTTTGGTTATTACTTTGAAAGTGTTTGTTTATTGTTGAGAGCTCATTAAAAGATTAGAACTAGTTTATAGTTGGCTCCAACCCGGTACTAACCTATCTCCTTTTGTGTCTGGTCTTGGCTATCAGCATTGGGAAGTAAACACTATAGTCTAAGATTGGAATTTCTAGTAATGTAATATGGTTCACAAGTGTTCTGAAAAGAAAAACCAATGAAAGAATAGTGCATAGTAAGAGAAACAAAAACTCCCCTTTGGAGAATTTTCGACCATCCTCCGCAAATGCCCCTAACTAACAAGTATGCAAAAAACACCTCCCCCCCCTCCTCCTCCCCCTTCTTTTGGAGAATTTTAGACTTAAGTCGCCAAATCCTCCGAAAATGCCCCTAGCTTAAGCTAACAAGGAAACTCCATCCAAGAAAAATGTTTATTTGAACAAAAACTCAATCTAAGAAGATTCAGCTACTTATTTGAAGCAAGGAAATCATGGATAAAGTTGACACTAGGACAGAATTTAGAACTCGCGATCAAGGAAAAATAATAAGATCTTTAATTCTTGATGCAAAACTCCAAGAGTTGCGATGAATGCGATATTCTGTCCTTTTGATTTGAAGTCCACCCTCAAAAAATGCAGAAAACTTTTCCAAAATATGTATACTTTTTTCTGTATGTACCGAAGTTAAATTTTTTTTCAACAAAGAATTATTTATTAGATTAGTATTATTAGCTATATGGTGGAAAGTGGAAACCAATTGGTAATTTTTTTGTATATGACAGACTTCTATATCAATTTTAACTTGAGCCACTCAGATTCAGCTCTAGTCATAATTGTTTTGTATTGGAAAGGTTTATTGCTTGATATGAGTTTTGGCATAAAATATTTATCATTGATTTATATCGTTCTTTTATATGTTATTTCATGTACATATCTTTTATTTTGTGTTACAGATCAACCATGGGACTTAATTTAGAATTAAATCATAACATTTTCTTTTTTATAATTCTCTTATACATTTGCTTCACTTTGGAATATGTGGAAGAAATATGGAAATATAGAATATGTTCTTTTATACAAAAGAACAATGATTTAAAAAATTAATTTTATATAAAAGAGAGGATAAAAACATTATTAACATTGAATTTATCTTATTAGCAAATTATAAGGAGTTTGTTTAACATACATTAGGTTTATTTGTAAAGATATCATGTGCTATTTAGTACTAGCAATAAAATGTTCCTTCTTATCATTGAGCTCTGGATGAAAATGTTTTTTTCTTTAATCTCATACAAAATTTCTTACCAATTGGTTTGGTAAAAAATTTAGATATACATACACGTTACTACATGTGATGCAGTAGTTATTAGTTCAAAATAAAACTGTAGATGTAAATTATGTTCAAAATTTATAGGAAGCTTTCAGAAAAAAGCTATTTTCTTACTTGCTAAAACATAAACCACATTTAGCTGTACATTAGAACAATTAACATATTAAAAAAGAAAAAGAAATCCATACATCATATTTTCTTCATCTATGGATATTTTATAATTTTCTATTCTTTTAATGACTGTATTTACCCAAAAAACATTTGTTATCCCAACACAGTCAAAAAGTTATGTGTACAGAAAATCTATTTAGGCCTCAAATTATTATTAGAATGCAAAAATGGCTCCCATTCCTTATCTTGCCAATTTATTTAGTTATTGTCACATGCCTTATCTAGCCAACTTATTCAACCCATTTATTTTCAATTTTTAAGATCCAATAATTTTATATAGATAAGTCGGGTTAATGACTTGTTTTCACTACTAGATCACAAATTTTTAAGTGTCGTCATAACAGACACTGTTGATGAAAAATAAATTTTAATTTTAATTTTTGTGACATTTTTTGGAAAATTCAAAACCACGATCCATCTTTACTATATAGATCTACGCATTCAAGGGCGAAGCCAAAGAGTTTATGTGAGGGAGGTAAAAAAAAAGGCGATTCCTTTGTAATAAAATAATAATAATAATAATATTCATTTAATTTCATACTTCGATAAAATGTCATAAATATGTCATCTAAAGTACAATTTTAAAAAAAAGGGACAACTCAATCACTTAAGTACATTTTTTTGTATTCATGTGAAACTAAAATACTAATCAAATCATGTAATAAATATTCCATTTCTTATCTTGCCAATTTATTTAGTTATTGTCACATGCCTTATCTAGCCAACTTATTCAACCCATTTATTTTCAATTTTTAAGATCCAATAATTTTATATAGATAAGTCGGGTTAATGACTTGTTTTCACTACTAGATCACAAATTTTTAAGTGTCGTCATAACAGACATTGTTGATGAAAAATATATTATAATTTTAATTTTTGTGACATTTATTGGAAAATTCAAAACTACGATCCATCTTTACTATATAGATCTACGCATTCAAGGGTGAAGCCAAAGAGTTTATGTGAGGGAGGTAAAAAAAAAGCGATTCCTTTGTAATAATAATAATAATAATATTCATTTAATTTCATACTTCGATAAAATGTCATAAATATGTCATCTAAAGTACAATTTTAAAAAAAGAAGGGACAACTCAATCACTTAAGAACATTTTTTTTGTATTCATGTGAAACTAAAATACTAATCAAATCATGTAATAAATATTCAAACCCTACAATCAACTCTTTAGAATTCAATTTTTTAGTCAATAGAGGGAAAACCAATTGTCTTTTTTCACAGTGCAAAAGCTGGTGAAAAAACCCTCCATGAAAGATCTAGTGATAAGACCTAAAACGATGAATAGAAATACTGAGCATGATGGTATACAGAGGTTGCTAGAAATAGATAGTCCATCAATGATGCTCAAGGACTAAGGAAGCAGCGAAGTTAATTGATTCATTTTATTCAATACTAGGTACTTCCAATAATTTTTTGAAATTTCAGGGGGTCAGCTGATCCCACTAACTGTATGACGTTTTGCCACTATACGCATCAAAAGCTTAAGCTTTATAATGATAATAAATAATTTGTTCTGCATAATCATTTTTTAATAACAAATTGCATCAACATTGGAAAAACTTAATTTTCTCGTTACTTAAAATCGTTACTTAAAATCATTATTTTTCCTTCTCTTATCCTTGAAGGTTGCACTGAGTTTGTTGCTATTAATTATTTACAATTTCTCTGGCCAAATTTTAACCAACCGTGAAAGAAAACAAGCAAAATCAAGAGAAGCTGCAGCTAGAATGGCTAGAGAAACAGTACAAGCTCGTGAAAAGTGGAAATCTGCAAAAGATGTTGCGAAAAAACATGCGGTTGGACTTCAATCGTCATTATCTCGTACATTTTCTCGCACCAAATCCAAAGGCTTTGGTAGATTCAGACCAGAAGACGCTAACAAACAGTCTACTCCTCCAACTGTTCCACCTTCAACGCAGTCAAAGGATAAGGGACCGGGAGATCTTACTACAATGGTTCATTCTATTGATGAGAACGTAGATAATGAAATGGGGTTTCATATTCAAGTTGGAGACAAACACAATAAAAAGCATGCGCCTAAAGGGAAACAAATGCATACTCGTAGCCAAATATTCAAATATGCTTATGGGCAAATTGAGAAAGAAAAGGCAATGGAGCAGCAAACTAAAAACATGACATTTTCTGGAGTTATCTCTATGGCTACTGATGATGAAATAAGAAGTAGGCCTGTACTGGAGGTTGCTTTTAAGGATTTAACATTAACTTTGAATGGAAATGGCAAAAAGTTACTGAGATATGTAACGGGTAAATTGATGCCAGGTCGGGTAGCAGCTCTAATGGGCCCGTCTGGGGCAGGAAAGACTACGTTTTTAAATGCTCTTTCAGGAAAGGTGACTGGATGTGAAACAACTGGTTCTGTACTCATAAATGGGAAAGTGGAGCCAATTAGTGCATATAAAAAGATCATAGGTTTTGTTCCACAAGATGATATTGTGCATGGAGATTTAACAGTAGAAGAGAATCTTTGGTTTAGTGCTCGATGCAGGTATTTATTTCTGCATTATCACCTTATCCTTTTTCATTGGATATATTCAATTACAACATGATTATATAAACTTTATCTGTGATTCACCTTACCATACTTTGTTCTGAATAAACACAAAATTTATTTTTATATAAAAGGACAACTTTTATCAAGGACAATTTTTATCCTTGTTATCCTTTTCTTTTTTTTCCTTTGAATGCAGTGCTGATACTCTTATCTTATTATACGACTTTCAGACTTTCAGCTGATATGGAAAAGGCAGATAAAGTTTTGGTTGTGGAAAGGGTTATTGAATCATTAGGGCTACAAGCCATAAGAGATTCATTAGTTGGTACAGTTGAAAAGCGTGGAATTTCCGGGGGTCAAAGAAAAAGAGTGAATGTTGGTTTGGAAATGGTAATGGAACCATCACTTTTGATACTAGATGAACCCACATCTGGTTTAGATAGTTCTTCATCTAATCTTCTTCTAAAAGCTCTTAAGCGTGAAGCACTAGAAGGCGTCAATATATGCATGGTGGTTCACCAACCCAGGTAATTTCATTCCTGTTTCCTGTAGTAATCATTTATCATCTTTGCATTTCTTTTCTTTGGTGGTTACCTTGAATAGATAATTTCAAGGGTTGATTTGCATGGCTTGTGAGCACATTAAGAGCTATATACTTTTCTTGAGCAATGCTAACTGCACTCTTCCTTGAAAAGTTCCATAAAAAGAGTGAATATGTTCATCTTACTGCTGGAGGGTGTAGCCAATCACTGTAAAAATAATGCAGTCATTAGTATGTCGACACTCTCCACCAATGAGGTGGAGAGTATAGCCAAGCTTTGCTCATTTTTCTTACATAGCGAGAGAGAACAGTTCTGTGATGTTTTTTGCACCTCATTTTAATCTACTGGATTTTTTTAAATCAATGACAATCAATCGTTGATCATTATTTGTTATCACCATATTACCATCATTAGTAATCATTGATTAAATGAAGTGAAATAGAGGAGCCATTGAACATTGCTGAAATTATAGACCCTTTCCACACACCTTTAGCTCCTTCAATCCCCTAGTTTTTACTTGTCAATTTTTTCGAAACAGTGAAAATTAAATTAAGTTAATTTCTGTCTGGATATAATCTTTCTACGATGTATAGCTTGTTTTGACAAAATTCCTTATAATTCAAGTAGAATAGCTCTTCAAAACTGTAAGTGAATTTGAACAGTCAAAAATATTTATCTCTACAGTTGATTCATTGTAAATTTGAAGGGACTTGGAAGTCTTAAATGATTCAAAATCTTGTACATATAATGTGCATGATAAAAAAAAATATGCATACAAAAATCTACTCCAGCCCGATCCTTTTTATATTAAAAGGTTTGGGGGGGTTTTTAATGAACAAAAGATTGGGTTAGATTTATATAATCAACAGATACTGTTAATATGACTTTAACATTAATTGTCATTATTTCCTATTACCATGTCACCATCATTGACAGTCATTGGTCAAATTAATTCAATATAGCTTGAGATGCGAGAGATGTGCGTGCGCGCATGCGCGCACGCAGACTCTCTCACACACACACACACACACACTCTCTCTCTCTCTCTCTCCCCTCTCTCTCTGTGATTGTGTGTAGGCAGGTAGGTATGTATGTGTGTGCGCGCGCACACACACACACTATACGTATTCAAACAAAACATATATTCAAACTATACGACTGAAGTTAAAAAGAAAGAGGCCAAATCATGGGAACTGTTTGTCATTTTGTGCAGCATCTCATTTGATACAATAAAATTTCATAATTGAACTATCTTGATGTGCTATTATCACCCTCACCAAATGAAAAGGATTAAATATAGGACCGTAAGCAATCACTGTTCAAAATATAAAGCTTTGCATAACTTGTTTTTGTAGTTCCATGGTTCTGTATATTACTATAGGTATTTCGCATCAAAAATTACACAACCGCACTTGTATGCGTAGCAAGTATGTGTTTATACATGCATGTACGTAGGTACGTTGTATGCATTGATTATCCTTCTAACAATGTGATATAACCTTTTGTCTTCAGCTATGCTTTATTTAAGATGTTTGACGATTTGATACTACTAGCAAAAGGAGGCATAACAGCATATCATGGATCAGTAAAAAAAGTGGAAGAATATTTTTCGGGATTAGGAATCAATGTCCCTGAGCGTGTAAATCCTCCCGATTACTTCATCGACATTTTAGAGGGTATAATAAAACCAGAAGGTGTCAATATTAAACAGCTTCCCCTTAAATGGATGCAGCATAATGGGTATCCAATACCTCCAGACATGCTACAACTTTTAGGTTCAGATGATTCATCTGAACATGGTAGTGAATCTTCTGTACACGACCAAACCGCTTCTGATATAGAATTGAAAAATGTTGTAGTATCTAATGAGGTAAAGCAAGATGAGATATTAGAGAAAAACTTCTCAAAGCATAGCGATTTCTCTAATCGCAGGACACCTGGTGTTTATCAGCAGTATAGATACTTTTTAGGAAGGTAATTCACTGATCACTTCCTTAATTCTACGCAAGTAAACTAGGTTTACTTCTTTTTCACTCATGTTAAAGCATGGCATATCATTTATGTTCGTTTACAGGGTTTGCAAGCAGCGGTTAAGAGAAGCTAGAATACAAGGAGTTGATTATCTTATATTAGGTCTTGCCGGAATTTGTTTAGGAACACTTGCCAAAGTGAGCGACGAATCATTTGGAGCACTTGGTTATACATACACTGTTATTGCTGTTTGTAAGTAAAAAGCTACAAATATTCAGTGCACTGCATTTTTCTGATCTTCTTCACATTCTTATATCAAAAGCATTGTATCTTTACAGCTCTATTGTCCATGATCGGCTCTTTGAGATCATTTCAACTTGAGAAGTTACAATACTGGAGAGAGAGGTCATCGGGCATGAGTACAGCTGCTTACTTCCTTGCAAGAGATACAGTAGATCATTTCAATACAGTAGTCAAGCCAATAGTTTATCTTTCTATGTTCTATTTCTTCAATAACCCAAGATCATCAATACAAGAGAATTATATTATATTAGTCGCACTTGTTTATTGTGTGACTGGTATTGGTTACACATTTGCCATTTCGTTCCAACCTGGCTCAGCTCAGTTGGTGAGTACGATATATGATAGATGTTTTTAATTAAGTTACATCCGATTTCTTTTCTTTCCTTGGTAAAAACATATATTATTATGCAGTGGTCTGCACTTCTACCTGTTGTATTGACTTTGATAGCAACCGAGCAAAATAATGCGCAATGGTTAAAGAATTTATGTTACACGAAGTGGGCACTCGAAGCGTTTGTAATTTCGAATGCTGAAAGGTATGGTTGATTTTTTTTTTTTCATTGAAGGTTTACATTATGCTATATAAAAATGTATTCACAATGTTACAATTCATAGAAGATATTAATAACAAGATTGTGTATATAATAATGTTGTTGAGTTAATTTAAGAAATAGTCATCAGTATCATAATGTTTGCCAAATTACAGATATTCAGGTGTATGGCTAGTAACAAGATGTGGTTCCCTACTGAAAAGCAATTATGATATTGGAGAATGGTGGCTTTCGGTTGTAATTCTCATTTTGTATGGCATAACTTTTCGATTCGTCGCTTACTTCTGCATGATAACTTTGAAGAACAAGTGAAGGGTGGAAGTATCACTTATTTTTGACATTTTTGTGTATATTAGTTCAATTAGTTCTGCATGTTTACATGTAAATTATAGCAGTCAAAAGCAAAATTTAGAGTTTATCAGTTTATAGGAAAAAATGTAGTTAGAACAAAACTCTTCACAGGCTTATATATACGTGTACTATAGTTGGGACTACTTTCTTAGCACTGGGGGGGGGGGGGGGGGGGGGTTTAACTATATTTTTTGCTTTTGAAATTCAAAAATATTACAATTTATGGCTCGCACATGGAAAAGAAAAGTAAAAATTGACAACTCAAAAGATCGCTCAACTGCAGCTGCAGTGTAGTGTAACTTGGATCCTGCATTATTATGTACATCGACTTTCTGGGAAATGTCACTGATGCTAAAATTGCTTGTAATGTGCTAAAGAAAATACTGTCATTTTCTTTGCAGCGCAGCATTTGTCCGTAAAAATAATAGTTCTTTCTTCTGTACGTTATACTGTTTGTGCCATCTTTGAAAGATATTGCATATTCAGCTGTTTCCAAACTTGTTATATGAAAATAAAAGAATTACAGCCATTATGTTCAAAAGTGAAATAAATTAGGCGATTTCAAACCATTTTAGTATGATTTCTTCTACATATAAGTATGTGAATACATGCTATGCAAAAGAGCTTCTTCTTATAATCACTGGAGTTTATGCTAGGTGAATGCATACCATCTTCCTAATATCTTGATCCAGCAAGTTATCATTCTCCTAATCAAGTTAAATTTTATGTCTAGTTTACTCATGATTGACTCAATAATTTTCTTCTAATCAAGCCAATTTTGTGTCTAGTTTACTCATGATTGACTCAATTTTGGCCTATATTTATTTACCATTTTTTGATTTGAGTTGATGTACTCAAACTAGACTTGGAGAACTAGACTTGGAGCATATTTATCTCTATTACTAATAAAGAGAATTCATTGATTTATCTGATGTCCTTTTGAAATTCCGATAATGTTCTTTGCATATATAAAGTAGCAGCAGTGGTTCGTAACTGAAGTGGAGGGAAGGCGAGCATTCTGCAATCAAAAAAATGCATCGATCATTTCCCAATTTGCATGTGCCATCCTAGCCAGGAACGTGCTAATTTCCTTGGCAACTTTCAGATAGCTGATTCGTCTCTTAAGTTACATACACTAACAAATGACATATCTTGGATGATATGGGACTATTTATCTCAACATCACATCATCGACTCTTTGGAATAAGAAGAATTGTAGATATCATGAAGAGTGAAAATGGAGGAGACTTGTTTGCCATGTTTGTTAATTCCTCTAGTATTCAAAATGAACACTAATGAATTTCAGCAACAGCTTCCAAAATAAAAAAAATTCTTACATTCCATGAGCAAAAATCCATCATATAATCGTAGCAAGACCAAACTATTGCACAAAAGCAACTAACCTAAAAGAGAAACACTGACACCACGAGTTGACACACATCAACCATTACAAGATGTACAAACATTCATATTCACCAGACGAAATCAAACTGATCTCCATAACACTAATACATTCACCATAGGAAATCAAACCGACCTCCAAAACACTATCCGAAAATCCACATAATAAGTAAAACTAAGAAAGCAGCATCAAACCCATCAAAACACCAACCAAAAGCTCAGTTATAACCACTATCAACACCAAAAGATTCACATCCGCTAAGCATACTCGCCATGGAGAATGATGATGAAAAGCGTAAAAAATGATAGGACGGAGAATAACAAGCTCACATGAATTACTAAGCCAAAAAATTAATCGAACCAAAAGTATATGACATGAAGCCAATCTAATACATGCACGGGATAAGCCCACAACTTCCAAGAAGACCAAAATCATTTGATAGATGAAAATCTAATTCCAATCAATCTTCGAGGAAAAAAACATTCCAATCTAGATACAAGGCACCAACAGATGATGTAGCAGCAGCCACCAAATACAAGGGAAACTAAGATACTATGACATACACACTGAGACAAGGGCATACATCATATACACACATTGATATAACTTGCCATCTCATCCACTGAAGATGCATAATTCTAAAATAGTAGGCCCGAAAGTTGACACAGACAAAACACATATACAAGATAACAATCAAATTACCAAACACAAGACATCTAAGAACCGAGCAGTCACCATCAGCAGCAACTAAAGGTATAAGAAGTCCTACAAACAGCAACAACAAAAAGCTCACGTCTTTTGTTCGAGACAGATACCATGGAGGATGTCAAAGAGTTGGTAAAATAGGCTAGGTAGCAGTAAAGCAGATCGACATAAATCAAAAGAGTTCAAATAAATGTTCAGCGGGTTATGAAATACCCTACACCCCTTAGTATACCCAAAAAGGGCACACTAAAAGATATGGTGCGTTGTAGGTATAGCTAAAGCATCTCAAAGACTAAGATTCACAAGACAAATAAATAATAACAGCGGAAACATTTAAAATTAAACTTCAATACTTCATAAAATAAGTCATTAAAACATAATATGTCTTAAAAACCAAATACACATATCTCGTGAAAAACAGCATCTCAGTCACATCATCAGAGTACATAAACAATAAAAATCATCCCTTTCATAAAGTACCAGTACATCCAAAGTCAAATGGAAAGAAAACTGGAAGAAGAAGAATACATGAAGAATGAGAAAGCTCTGTAAATGGGTCTTCAAGAAATCTGAATCTACTGTCCTTGACTGTGCTAGCCTATTGGAGGAAAAAGGAAATTGAGGAGTGGGTCAGACTATAAGTCTGGTGAGTGAAAGTAATTACTAGCATTTCTAAGCAAGATAAAGATAATAGACTTAACAACAGTTCTAGTATAAAAGGAATAAAAGAAAAGATAAAGCTGGAATAAAATACCGTTTAACTGTTTGCTCTGATTGTTTTGATTGTTTGCACTTGTCTTAGATTGCTGTGATTAGGTTGAACCCTAATCCTATTTTAATTAGGCCGAATCTTAATTCTACCCATTGATCGGTCTTCTATCTCTGTTGTGCCACTGTGAGCTAGTCTAATCCTTTTGGTCCCATAGCAAAAGACACATGTTTAGCGCTTGGAACGCAGTAGCGACTTATCTACCCTAATCAATGCCGCACGCTCGGTCATCGCCGGTACTCACTAACTGTCGCTCCCCTATTGTGACCTTTTATTTACCATAATCAGCATAAGCGTGCCCAACCTCATCTAATCTGTTGTGAGACCATCAGTCCTAGTCTGAAAGGGTCCTGCCCAGCCTCACCTAAGAGTTTTGTGAGACCATCAGTCCTAGTCTGAAAAGGGAATGCTGCCAGTACTAGTCCTAACAAACAAAATCTAGTTACACCCCTTGCCCAAATCCCCCAATTTGGGCTTCTACCTATTGGCTCCTTATTTACCCTAGTTAGCATAAGCGTGACTCATTCTCACCTAACTATTGTGAGACCATCAGTCCTAGTCTGAAAGGGAATGCTATTGGTATGGGCCCTATTTCTGTTCTTTCTTATTAACTTAGTGTAAGTTTTAAAATAAGTCTCTTATGTTATTTCTACTCTGTTTGCTTATTAACTTAATCTAAGTCTTAAAATAAGTCTTTTTTGTTATCTATGCTATATTTGCTTATTAACTTAATTGTAAGTTTTAAAATAAGTCTTTACTGTTCTTTCTGCTTAATTATAACCTACGTTATAATTGTTATTCTTCTTTTCTATCTTTTTAGTTATAACCACTAGTTATAAACATGCTTGCAAATGTCTTAAATTTTCCTATTCCAATCTATCTTATTTTTATTACAGTTTTTCTTATTTTACATCTAATTTCTGTAAATTTAATGTTTTCTATTTTAATCTATATTTGCGAATTATTCTCTTTTTATTATTTTATTCGCGTAAAAAGGAATAAAAAGAAACTAACATTTGCAGGCTGAATTCTAATGTAAAAATAGATGTAAATAACTGTAAATAATGGGATAAAGTAGCTAAATAAAAATAGCTGAATAAAATAGACTGAAAAGAACTTTAAAAATTAACTATAAATAACTTATATAAAATTTGTCTCAAAATTTGTAGAAAAACTACAACTATTGAGAATCCTATTATTTTAAATTACTTAAAAATCTAAAATAATTACTAAACACTCACCCGTGGTCCTTAGCTCTAGTCCTTGATCTTCCTTAATCCACTTCTAGAGCGTAGAATATTTTTATCAAAAAGATTTCCTCAGAAAAAATTTCTGTTTAGGGTCCAGCCTCTCACAATGAACCTAAATAGGAGAAAATATGAATGAGAAAGATAGCTAGGCCTAGGGTCTTATTTATAGTGTAGTTTAGGGATTTCAGACCATTGGATTTGAAGATTAAATCTGGTGCAACCACGTCATAGGCTCGCTGGGAACCGTCGGATGGAAACACAAACGCACAAGATTGAAAAGAAATTGCAAAACACGTCATCGTTTAACCTGGATGAATTCACGCTCAAACACAAAGGCGGGTCGACCTGGGTGTCGATCAATATATATGGAAGGTCGACCATTAGGTTGACCTATGCACATTAGGGGTCGACCCTAAGGACGACCTGACCTATATATATATATACATACATATATATATATATTCCTTTTGTTTTCTTATTTCTTGTTTAATTCGTATCTTCTTCGTTTTAGCTCGGATTTTGACAAACTATATATGGAAATTGACTAGAAAATTACCACGGACACAATGGTGCAACTCCCGTGGCTCAATTCTGACAATTTCACAAATTTATTTTTATTAATTCGTTAATTAATTATTATAGCTCAAATTTTGGGTTGTTACATTCCCTCTCCTTAAAGGATTTCGTCCCCGAAATCTCTAAGGACAGAAGAATGAAATAAATATTTTCATCCAAATTCTACAACCATATACTCAACCACCATCCATTACATCCATTGTCCTTAAGTTTTCTAATGCAATTTATGATATATATATATATATATATATATATATATATATATATATATATATGCAAATAGTGTAGTGTCAATATCCCTAACTAATGCAAAAGATTAGGCGGTCTACTGATTCAGTCGACCTTTTATGCAATCATGTCCGTGCCATGTATCCAAATGAATGCAAATTCTTAATAACAACTTATAGTTATACATGCGTGCTACAATCATCATCCAAATGTAACAATCATACGCTAATCATCCATTTATAGCAACCATGGAACTAAAATAAAAATGCAAATGAGCACACATCCATATGCATATGCTTTAGTGATCTAGTTAGGCCGATCCCTAAGAGATAATAGTGCCTACTGTATATATATGCGTCCATTAGCATCCACCAGCAAACACTTGCAACCACTAGCGTCCATCATACATAACATGTTTTAGTAACATGTTTACATTGACAAGCACCATTGTCCAAGTGGTTAAGTGATTCGGCTTTGGTGCGAGAGGTCACAAGTTCGAATCTTGTGTAGCGTGATTCGAACGTTTATTGACATGTGATATGTTGTCCCAGTGACATATTGTATATAAAGTACCATTTTCAAAAAAAAACATGTTTACATTCAGTCCTACCATCCATAGGTTAAATCCTAAGATCTACCCCCCCAAAGGATACTAAAGGAAAGAGCCTATTCAAAACTAAAGATGGAAATAGGAAATTCAAAACGTACCATCGAAAAGATACGGATAAGAGGTACATATTTTCTCTTCATCCGCCCATGTAGCGTCTGTGAGAAATGCGGATTACGGATCTTAAGGCTAGAATTAACACTAGAGGGGGGGGGGTGAATAGTGTTTTAAGGAATTTCTAATTCTTTTTTAGTTTATATTAATTTGAACACAAATGTATGCAATATTCAGACACAGATATGATCACAGAATCAAACACAGATGCAGATATAAAGTAAAAGCAATAAAAGAAAGAACACACCGGATTTTATACTGGTTCGGAGTTACCCTACATCCAGTCCCGCAACACAAGTACGTATTTCCTTTCAAAATCAATTCTTACAATTACACCCTCGATTTCAAGGCCACGAGGTACACCGCTCCAGATTCACAATCCTCTGGGTAGAGATACTTGATTTTACGGGCAACAAGTTCACCCGATTGATTTTCCAGGCTACAATCACACCTTTTCTCGCTCGATTGAATACAAAGAAATCTATAACTATGAATAGCACTGGGATCTTGTTGAGATAGTGATAGAGAATCAAACCAGAAATGATCTAGTTAGATTCAATGGTGATTTCGGCAGAGTAATGGTAAAAATGTATATAAAGAAATGTGGAAGAAGAAGATGAGTGAAATCAGAGAAAATATAATTGTAAATTCGTTTAAAACATCCCCTATTTATAGTAGAACAACAACCATTTCCATTCGTGAAAGGATATGATGAATAGACACTTCCTTTGAAATTCAAACTTTTGAAATAAACTGTCACCTTATCGACAAGGGGTCCTTGGAGTTGTCGACAAGCCTAAGTTATTTTTGGTAATTTGTTATTCTTTGAAAATAACTTCTATCTTGTATTAAAACTATTTTAAACTTTATAAATATACTTTACTATAGTTAAAATACATAAATAAGTATAGAGAATAATATTTTGGTATATAAAATTTTACTATAATTTTATATTTAAATCTAAGTATAAATATTAAAAGTTAAATATATTATAATTAAAAGATAGTTTAAAACCAGTGATAATTTGATATTGAAAATAAAGATTATTTTGAGGCTAAAAGTATTTTAAAACCAGGATAGATGTTTTTGATTTAAAAGGAAGATTTTGAAATCATTTTGAAAACAAGATATAATTTTGTAAAACATTTGAATAAAAGTTAGTGGATACAAAACAATGTTCCACTAGATTTTTCGTAGGTTCCATCCTACTTAGGGTTCCATCCCTTTAACGGGCTCGAAGTGGATTCCATTCCACGAATAAAATGGATTTTAAGATGTCAGTGCTTTTCTAGGAGTTTTAACAAAATTCCTAACTAAATTACTTATATTGAAATCTTGAACTCTTGATAATCTTGATACTCATGAGTCTTGAATCTTGATATCTTCGATCTTGAGTTCATCAGTTCTTGAATCTCTATACTGTACAGCCTTCATTCTTTGGTACATGCATATACATCCTACATATACATATATATCTAAACAATAATGTTAGTATTTATATTTTATAATCTTATTCTAAGGTTGTTGTCATCAAAACCAACTTCTCAAGGACTAACAATCTCCCCCTTTTTGATGGTGACAACCTTTGTTTATAAAATATCACTTCTATCCTAATAACTCCCCCTAAAACTAATAACTCCCCCTTAATCTATGCCTAACTATCATATTTTATACTTCTCCCCCTTTGTCATCAACAAAAAACTAAGTTTAAATCTATACAACTCCCCCTTAATCTAATACTATATTACATGTGATTATAATGATAGTGTTACCATAAATAATCAACACTTAATTCTGAAACTAAAACTTAGACCTTAATAACTAACTCTCTTAACTAAGAATCCATATATGATAATATTTATAATAATGATAATGTGAGAATTCAAATATAAGAACACAAATCATTTATTAATTATATAATGTTATATTTACATTTGCGTAGAAAATGTAAGTAAGATCATATACAAATAACGATAGGAAGAGAGAAAAGAAACTAATGTGTATCCTTGACAATGGGAGATCTATGAACCGAGCAGTTTGTGTAGTGGAAACAGAAATTTCCACGTTGTTCGACTAGATTTCCATCCTTGTCAAAGCACACTTCGCCAACGCAAACAACTTTGTCATCATCTTTAGCATGCTCTTCTTCCATGGGGGCTTCTTCTTCTTCCTCGCTGTCCTCTTGCACTTGAACACCTAAAGATTCTTCATCGATCAAGATGGGATTGGCGTGATTGTCCATTAGAAATTTTTGCAAATTTCTAAGGATTTTGCCTTGCCGTTCTTGTTCTTTGGCCATTCTGATTTGCACCATTTGAATTTCAGTCATAAGTTGCAGTGCATCCTTCAAGGAAACCTCCATTTTCATCACTCGTGTAAGCGTAGTTCGTTGAAATGGTCTGGTAGAAGGAGAAGGGAACGAAAAGGTTGAATTTTTGTTTGATTTGGAGGAGGAGGCCATTGTTTTATTGTTTTCAGAAGTTAGAACAGAGAAAGAACAGAAAGAATGAACAAAATTTCGAAATAAGAAGAATATATAACCCCCTATTTGAATTTTGGTGGGAAAATTTCAAAAGAAAAAAATTCGTTATATGTCGACAGGGGTAAAGGAGGGTTGTCGACAAGGTACTTATATTTTTTCTATTTGATTTATTTTAATTTAATTTTAATTATACTTGTTATATATTTATATTCTATATTTCAGTTATTGAACAAATACCTAATTCTCTTCTTAATTTAGTAAATATAGATTCATTTAAGGGTTTTGTTAAGATATCAACAATTTGATTCTCAGAATTGATATAATCGAGAGTAATTACCTCCTTACTTATATTATCTCTGAGAAAATGATGTCTGATATCAATATGTTTAGTTCGAGCATGATGAGTAGGATATTTGGATAAATTTATTGCACTAGTATTATCACAATAAATTGGTGATTTTGAGATATTTAAACCAAAATCTTTTAAAGTTTATTGCATATATATTACTTGAGAACAAGCCAAAGCAGTAGAAATATACTCTGCTTCGGTTGTTGATGAAGAAAATGTGTTTTGCTTTTTACTAAACCAAGAAACCAGAGAATGTCCCAAAAAGTGACAAGTTCCACTTGTATTTTTTCGGTCTGATTTACAACCAGCATAGTCAGCATCACAGTAAGATATTAATTCAAAAGAATCATTTTTAGGATAAAATAAGCCATAATCAAAGGTGTGTTTAACATATCTTATGATACGTTTTACAGCTTTTAAGTGGGTCTCTTTAGGTTGGGATTGATATCTTGCACAGAGACAAACACTATGCATGATACCAGGTCTACTAGCAGTGATATAGAGTAGTGATCCAATCATTCCTCTATATAATTTTTGATCTACATCTTTCGAGAGATCTTCTTTACTTAGGTACTCATTGGTTGCCATGGGAGTGGGTTTTCCACTTGTAGTAGTCAAACCAAATTTACTAACTAGGTCTTTAGCATATTTTTCTTGACTAATAAAGATACCATTATCTAATTGCTTTATTTGCAATCCTAGAAAGAAGTTTAATTCACCCATATGACTCATCTCAAACTCTTTTGTCATCATTTCAGTAAATTCTTTATTCATTTCAAAGTTAGTTGATCCGAAAATGATATCATCTACGTAAACTTGTACTAGTTGAATATCATTTTTATTTCTTTTAGTAAAAAGAGTATTATCTACTTTACCAATTTCAAAGTTTGATTGTAATAAGTAAGATCTTAGTCTATCATACCAGGCTCTAGGAGCTTGTTTTAGACCATATAGAGCTTTCTTAAGTTTGTAAACATGATTTGGTAATTTTTCATCTTCAAAAAGTGGTGGTTGTTAAACATATACTTCCTCTTTTACAAATCCATTTAAAAAGGCACTTTTAACATCCATTTGAAATAATTTGAAATTATTATGATTTGCGAAAGTAAGTAGAATCCTAATGGCTTCTAATCTTGCTATGGGAGCAAAGGTTTCATCACAATCTATTCCTTCTTCTTGACAATAACCTTGAGCGACTAACCGGGCTTTATTTCTAACGACCTCACCTTGTTCATTCATTTTATTTTTATAAACCCATTTAGTTCCAATTATAGTTTTATTTTCAGGTCTAGGAACAAGTTCCCAAACATCATTTCTAGTGAATTGATTTAGTTCTTCTTGCATAGCCAAAATCCATGAATCATCAGTTGATGCTTCTTTTGGATTTTTGGGTTCAATAGTTGATATAAAGGCTACATTGCTCATTTTACTTAGTTGATTTCTAGTTGTAACAACAGATTGCATATCTCCTAGTATATTTTCTATAGGATGATCTTTTAAAAGTTTAATCTTTTTCTTAGGATGTTTAATTTCATTATTAGTTTCAGTTGACTCCTGATTTTGAGTAATTTAATCATCTTCATTATTTGTATCTTCAAAATTTTTGAGATTTTCATCGAATGAAACATGCATTGTTTCTTCGATGGTGTTAGTTCTTAAATTAAACACTCTGTATACTTTACTTCTATTAGAATATCCGATAAAGATACCTTTGTCGGATTTAGGATCAAATTTATCTAAGTTATCTTTTGTATTTAAAATAAAACATTTACTTCCAAAAATTCTAAAATAAGATACCTTAGGTTTTTTTCTGTGAAGAAGTTCATAAGATGTCTAATCAGTTAAAGGTCTAATTAAAATTCTATTTAAAATATAACAGGCAGTAGCAACTACTTTTGCCCAAAAATGTTTTGGTAATTTACTATCTGAAAGCATAGTTCTCGCACACTCTTGAATCGTCCTATTTTTACGTTCTACTACTCTGTTTTGTTGTGGAGTTCTTGGAAATGAAAAATTGTGAGTTATTCCCTTTTTATTGCAGAATTCCTCAAACTTTTCATTTTCAAATTCACCACCGTGATCACTACGGATGGTTATAATTTTTACAGAAAGTTGATTTTGAATCCTTTTTGTAAAGTTCTTAAAACTTTCAAAAGTATCACTATTATGTTTCAAAAATATTGTCCATGTAAATCTAGAATAATCATGTACAATTACAAAAACATATTTACTGTGATTTATTGACTAAATTTGAGATGGACCAAATAAATCAAGATGAAGTAATTCAAGAGGTTTTGAAGTTGAAATCGTATCTTTTAATTTAAAGGAACTTTTTCTAAGTTTTCCTAATTGACATGCATCACATAAACTATCTACTTTAAAATTCATTTTAGGGAGACCTCTTACTGGATCATGTTTTGACAGTCTAGATAAGAGTTTGAAGTTCAAATGCCCAAATCTCTTATGCCAAATCCAATGGTCACTTGTATTTGCCAAAAGACACAGGTTATCATTTGAAACTTTTATACTAAGAATATAAATATTCTTTTTCCTAATTCCCTCAAATATTATGGTTGAATTATTATCTTCAATGTGACACTTATCTTTTTAAAATTTAATTTTATATCCTTTATTGCAAAGTTGACTAATACTTAGCAGATTATGTTTCAGATTCTTAACTAGCAAAACATTAGTAATAATAGGAGTTTCAGAGTTACCGACATTGTCGATGCTAATCACATATCCTTTTGAGTTGTCTCCAAAGTTAACCAGTCCTCCGTCTTTGTATATTATATCATTCAGCATATTCGGGTTACCAGTCATATGTCTAGAGCATCCACTATCGAGTATCCATTTATTCTTTTTGATCTGCACAATTTGTCCATTGTGGATTGATTCCTCAATTCCCATAAAACATGTTTCATGCACATCATACAATTTTGGTAGACAACTTGAATTTGAATATCGATTATATGCAGACTTATGAGACAGTGATGATCTGAATATTTCTAAACTAGTATTAACAAGTTTTTCAAACAACCATTTAAAAAGCTTTTTCAAAATTCATATTATGAAACTTTGAAAACCTTGCTCCGATACCAAATGTGAGAAATGCGGATTACAGATCTTTAGGCTAGAATTAACACTATAAGGGGGGGGGGGTGAATAGTGTTTTAAGGAATTTCTAATTCTTTTTGAGTTTATATTAATTTAAACACAAATGTATGCAATATTCAGACACAGATATGATCACAGAATCAAACACAGATGCATATATAAAGTAAAAGCAATAAAGAAAAAAACACACTGGATTTTATACTGGTTCGGAGTTACCCTACATCCAGTCCCGCAACACAAGTATGGATTTCCTTTCAAAATCAATTCTTACAATTACACCCTCGATTTCAAGGCCACGAGGTACACCGCTCCAGATTCACAATCCTCTGGGTAGAGATACTTGATTTTACGGGCAACAAGTTCACCCGTTTGATTTTCCAGGCTACAATCACACCTTTTCTCGCTCGATTGAATACAAAGAAATCTATAACTCTGAATAGCACTGGGATCTTTTTGAGATAGTGATAGAGAATCAAACCAGAAATGATCTAGTTAGATTCAATGGTGATTTCGGCAGAGTAATGGTAAAAATGTATATAAAGAAATGTGGAAGAAGAAGAGGAGTGAAATCAGAGAAAATATAATTGTAAATTCGTTTAAAACAGCCCCTATTTATAGTAGAACAACATCCATGTCCATTCATGAAAGGATATGACGAATAGACACTTCCTTTGAAATTCAAACTTTTGAAATAAACTGTCACCTTGTCGACAAGGGGTCCTTGGGGTTGTCGACAAGCCTAAGTTATTTTTGGTAATTTGTTTTTCTTTGAAAATAACTTCTATCTTGTATTAAAACTATTTTAAACTTTATAAATATACTTAACTATAGTTAAAATACATAAATAAGTATAGAGAATAATATTTTGGTATATAAAATTTTACTATAATTTTATATTTAAATCTAAGTATAAATATTAAAAGTTAAATATATTATAATTAAAAGATATTTTAAAACCAGGGATAATTTGATATTGAAAATAAAGATTATTTTGAGGCTAGAAGTATTTTAAAACCAGGATAGATGTTTTTGATTTAAAAAGGAAGATTTTGAAATCATTTTGAAAACAAGGTATAATTTTGTAAAACATTTGAATAAAAGTTAGTGGATACAAAATAATGTTCCACTAGATTTTTCATAGGTTCCATCCTACTTAGGGTTCCATCCCTTTAACGGGCTCGAAGTGGATTCCATTCCACGAATAAAATGGATTTTAAGATGTCAGTGCTTTTCTAGGAGTTTTAACAAAATTCCTAACTAAATTACTTATATTGAAATTTTGAACTCTTGATAATCTTGATACTCATGAGTCTTGAATCTTGATATCTTTGATTTTGAGTTCATCAGTTCTTGAATCTCTATACTGTACAGTCTTCATTCTTTGGTACCTGCATATACATCCTGCATATACATATATATCTAAACAATAATGTTAGTATTTATATTTTATAATCTTATTCTAAGGTTGTTGTCATCAAAACCAACTTCTCAGGGACTAACAACGTCTTCAATGCTGTCTCCCCACTGCACCTTAACCAAAGGTACTTCCTTATTCCTAAGCTTCTTGATATCACGCCCAACGATCTTAGTAGGAATGTGACGAACCACTGCTTCTCTCTCCACTTCAACTTCCTCGAGTTGACTAGGTTCCACTACCTCTGCTGAATCATGTAAGCACTTTCTCTAGTGCGAAACATGAAAAACATCATGAACTCCCATGAGCCTCTCTGGTAGCTTTATCCGATACGCTATCTTCCCTACTCTTTCTAAAATGGGGAACGGTCCTACAAATTTGGAAGCAAGTTTCCCACTTGATCCAAATCTCACTACCTTTCTTAGCGGAGACACCTTAATGAAAATCAAGTCTCCTACTTCAAACTCAATATCCCTTCTCCGCTTATCTGCATAATATTTCTGCCTATCTTGGGCCTTCTTCATTCTCCTCCTAATCAATTCAATCTTTTCTGAAGTCTCTCTAACCATGTCGGGACCAAGTAGGAATCTCTCTATAGATTCCAACCAACACGAAGGCGACTTGCAAGGTCTTCCATAAAGAGCTTCAAAAGGTGCCATCCCAATGCTAGCTTGAAAACTATTATTATAAGCGAATTCCACTAAAGGAAGATGCTCCTTTCAAGTTCCTCCAAAATCAAGAATGCACATCCTCAACAAATCCTCAAGAACTCTATTAACTCTCTCCGTTTGGCCGTCCGTCTAGGGTGATAGGCCGTACTCAATCTAAGCCGCGTCCCTAAAGCCTCCTGCAAGATCCTCCAAAACTCACTAGTAAAGATAGGGTCTCTATCGCTCACTATGCTAGAGGGAACTCCATGAAGTCAGACTATCTCACGAACATATAAGGATGCCAAATAAGGTGCTGCCCTCTTGCTCTTGACCGGAATGAAGTGGGCACTCTTAGTCAAACGATCTACAATCACCCAAATACTGGTATTCCCTTCCTAGATCGGGGTAAACCATTTATGAAGTCCATCGAAACACTATATCACTTCCATTCGGGTACATCCAATGGTTGAAGCAATTCACCGGGCTTCTGCTGCTCTGCCTTAACTCTTTGGCATACAAGACACTTAGCTACAAACTCTACTACATCCTTCTTCATGTCGGTCCAATAAAACACTCTCTTTATATCCCTATACATCTTATCACCACCCGGATGAATAGTCATCCGAGAATGGTGTGCTTCTACTAGAACTGCTCTCATCAAATCACTAGTGCGGGGGACACAAATCTTCCATCTCTCCTTAGCCACCCTTTACTATCAATGGAATAGCGTTGGAGATGTCTAGAGACCCCTTCTCTACTAATCCTATCCAAAATATCCATAAGCTCTGAATTCTCTCGCTGCCTTGAGCCAATCTGATCTATGAGGGTAGCTTAACCTCAAGTGCTGCCAATAATCCAGGGGTAATGTCCGTAGAGGGCTTAAAATCAAAGGTGGAAATAAACTCTAGGCTTTTCCACTCCATGAACATTAGACTAAGGGTTGCCTTCTTCCTACTTAACGCATCCGCAACCACGTTTCCTTTACCAGGGGTGTAAGCTATCTCAAAGTCATATGATGCCAAAAACTCCATCCAACTCTGCTGCCTCAAGTTTAAATCCTTTTTTGAGAATAGGTACTTCAATAACTTAGGGTCAGTGAAAAGCTCGAACCTCTCTCCTAGCAAGTAATGTCTCCAAGACTTGAGTGCGAAAACAATAGCAGCTAACTCCAAATTATGGGTATGATAGTTCTTCTCATGTGTCCTCAACTGTCTACTTTCATAGCATACTACCCTTCCTTCTTGCATCAATACTTCCCCAAGACCCATCCCACATGCATCAGTGTATACTGTAAAAGGCTTAGCTCCATCGGGTAAAACTAACACTGGTGCACTAGTAAGGGCCTTCTTTAGCATCGTGAAGGAATCCTCACAATCTACGTCCCACACGAATGCCTCATTCTTCTTAGTGAGGCAAGTAAGCGGTGCTGAAATCGTAGCAAAATCTCTGATAAACTTCCTATAATAGCCAGCCAAACCTAGGAAGCTTCTAACTTCGGTAGCGTTCTTGAGGGCCTTCCAATCTTGTACTGCTACTACCTTAGCGGGATCAACAGTTAGACCCTCTCTTGAGACTACATGCCCCAAGAAACACACCTCCTTATGCCAAAAGTGACACTTCAAGAATTTTGCCTTCAACTAATGAAGATGAAGTGTACAAAGAACCTCCTCAAGATGAATAACATGCTCTTCCATACTCTTGGAAAACACCAAAATGTTGTCCACAAATACTACCATGAACTTATTTAGGACATCTCAGAAAACACGGCTCATCAAATCTACGAAATAGGCTGGGGCATTGGTCAGCCCAAACGGTATAACCAACCACTCAAAGAACCCATTGGGTGTCCTAAATGTTGTCTTACCTATGCTATCGTCAGCGACCCTAAGCTGATGAAATCCAGTGGCTAAATCAAGCTAAGAAAATACTGAAGAGCCAACCAACTAATCGAAAAGATCGTCTATCCTAGGAAGTGGGTAACGGTTCTTCTTCGTGAGCTTATTCAACTCTCTATAGTCTACGCAAAGTCGAAGGGAACCATCCGCCTTTGTAGCAAAGACCACTAGCACTCCCCACTCAGATATGCTCCGTCTGATGAAGCCTTTCTCCAATAGCTCACCATTCTACTTACTTAACTCCTTCCTCTCCCTAGGATCCATATGTCTCACGGGAAATGCCATTGGCTTAGCATTGTCATTCAGATAGATCCTAAAGTCGATCTCTCTCTTAGTGGGTAGTCCCCTAACCTCTTCAAAAATGTCTGGGAAATATCTAGCGACTGGAACGGAATCTAACTCTCCTAGTGATGAATCAAGGGAATAAAGGAAGCTCAACATGACTGACCTTTGTGGGTCGCAAGATACCTCGAGAATCCTTCCGCTGCATGTCTCTAGTCTGACGACTCTCCTCTCATGGTCCAATATCGCTCCATAAGTGGATAGCCAATCCATATCCAAAATCATCCCATATCCCGAAAATCCCAGTACATAGGCGTCACAATCAAACTCTACGCCTAGTATAAAAATTTTCAAACCCCTACAAATCATGGATAAATGTGCCGATCCTCCTATGGGGTTTGAAACAACTATAGGGTCTACTACTAGAGAAATATCCAAGTGCAAACAATCAACTAAGGAACAGGAAATGAAAGAATGTGATGCTCCAAAATCAAAAAGAGTCCGAATAGAAAATCCAAAATAGAGACCAAACCTTCTACAGAGACTTTCCTACCTCGATCCGGTCCACTACTAGAAGGTGCTGCATCCAAAGCCTGTACCTGCGCTGTAGGTGCACCTGCTCTCTGCCCCGTCCTCTGAGGACAAGCTCTGCTAAGATGACCACGCTGCCCACAATTGTAACACCTTCCCTTCATCGAGCCCTTCTTACAGTCCTTTGTGAAATGCCCAACCAATCCACAATTATGACATCTCCCGCTTTTCTTGATCTGCTTTTGAGGTCCTCCTCCTTTCTTCTTATCCTTCTTATTCTTCCACCATTGCTTCTTAGAGTTTTCTGACGTAGGAATCTCCTTAAGCTCTCCTTCCTTAACAGCATCTGTCATGAGCGCCATCTCCACAAGTGACTCATATGTCGCTCCCATAGGTACATGTGTTAATAACAACCCTTGGAGTGGCTAATTCAAACCCTTAGAAAACTTCATGGCATTCTTATGCAGTGTATTAACAAGTTATATTCCAAACCGCGATAACTCATTAAACTGATTTATATACTCCTTTACCGAAAGACTCCCTTGCTTCAGATTAATAAGCTTTTCCAATTGCATGCTTTCCTCAGCTTATGACAAGAACTTTCTCTCAAACCTTTCCCTAAATCCAAACCAACCAATGTCTCTTTCTTCCATCTCTACAATCTCCCACCAATAAGAAGCCTCTACTTTCAGCTGCCAAGATGCAAGCTGAACTCTTTGGCGGTCCTCCAATCCTAACATCCCAAATATCCACTCCGTATTCCTTAACCAAGCTCGTGCCTTCATGAAATCCTCTGTGCCGAAAAACGTCTTTCCTTCTAGATTAGCAAAGTCCTTGCATAGCTTAGAAAATTTGGCTGCTGCAGGTGGATTAATGGGATCTCCACCCGATGGTGTTGGATTGGGCGCTTGCCCTTGCACCTCTGGTGTCGTAGCTTGGAGGTATCTACAAAACTAGCCAGGGACTTAGACACCCTTTGGAAGGTTTGGGGCGTCCTCCATTCTATGCAAAGAAAAGAAAATTTAGGCTCGAAAGAATCGAAAGAATGTTAAACTGGACTTTGAGGGGATTTTTATAAAAACTCTTTTATACTTGAAAACCATTTCTATAATAAGAGTTTCTTTCTGAAAAATAATTTTGGTTTGAAGATAAGTTATTTTTGAAAAATACTTTACTTTTAAAACAAGTTTTTAGGAATCCTGTAACCTTAGGCTCTGATACAAAGAGAAACATCCCCACATCCCTTAGTATACCCGAAAAGGGCACACTAAAAGATATGGTGCGTTGTAGGTATAGCTAAAGCATCTCAGAGACTAAGATTTACAAGACAAATAAATAATAACAATGGAAACATTTAAAATTAAACTTTATTACTTTATAAAATAAGTCATTAAAACAGAATATGTCTTAAGAACCAAATACACATATCTCGTGAAAAACACCATCTCAGTCATATCATCAGAGTACATAAACAATAAAAATCATCCCTCTTATAAAGTACCAGTACATCCAAAGTCAAATGGAAAGAAAACTGAAAGAAGGAAAATACATGAAGAATGAGAAAGCTCTGCAAATGGGTCTCCAAGAAATCTGAATCTACTGTCCTTGCCTTTGCTAGCCTATTGGGGGAAAAGGGAAATAAAGGAGTGGATCAGACTTATAGTCTGGTGAATGAAAGTAATTACTAGCATTTCTAAGCAAGATAAAGATAATAGACATAACAACAGTTCTAGTATAAAAGGAATAAAGGAAAAGATAAAGCTGGAATAAAATACCGTTTAACTGTTTGTTCTGATTGTTTCGATTGTTTGCACTTATCTTAGATTGCTGTTATTAGGTTGAACCCTAATCCTATTTTAATTAGGTTGAATCCTAAATCAACCCGTTGATCGGCCTTCTACCTTTGTTGTGCCACTGTGAGCTAGTCTAATCCTGTTGGTCCCACAGCAAAAGACACCTATTTAGCGCTTGGAACGCAGTAGCGACTTATCTACCCTAATCAATGCCTCACACTCGGTCATCGTCGGTACTCGCTAACTGTCTCCCCTCTCTTGTGATCTCTTATTTACCATAATCAACATAAGTGTGCTCAGCCTCACCTAGTCTGTTGTGAGACCATCGGTCCTAGTCTGAAAGGGTCCTGCCCAGCCTCACCTAAGAGTTTTGTGAGACCATCAGTCCTAGTATGAAAAGGGAATGCTGTTGGTACTGGTCCTAACAAACAAAATCTAGTTGCGCCCCTTTCCCAAATCCCCCGATTTGGGCTTCTATTTATTGGCCCCTTATTTACCCTAGTTAGCATAAGCGTGTTCCAGCCTCACCTAACTTTTGTGGGATCATCAGTCCTAGTCTGAAAGGGAATGCTATTGGTATTGGCCCTATTTCTGTTCTTGCTTATTAACTTAGTGTAAGTTTTAAAATAAGTCTCTTCTGTTATTTTTGCTCTGTTTGCTTATTAACTTAATCTAAGTCTTAAAATAAGCGTTTTCTGTTATCTCTACTATATTTTCTTATTAACTTAATTGTAAGTTTTAAAATAAGCCTTTACTGTTCTTTCTGCTTAATTATAACCTACGTTATAATTGTTATTCTTCTTTTCTATCTTTTTAGTTATAACCATTAGTTATGAACATGCCTGCAAATGTCTCAAATTTGCCTATTTCAGTCTATCTTCTTTTTATTACAGTTTTTTTATTTTACATCTAATTTATGTAAATTTAACGTTTTCTATTTTAATCCATATTTGCAAATTGTTCTCTTTTATTATTTTATTCACGTAAAAAGGAATAAAAAGTAACTAACATTTACAGGCTGAATTTTAATGTAAAAATAGATGTAAATAAGTATAAATAACTATAATAACTGTAAATAACTGGATAAAATAGTTGAATAAAAATAGACTGAAAAGAACTTTAAAAATTAACTGTATATAACTCATATAAAATTTGTCTAAAATTTGCAGATAAACTACAACTATTGAGAACCCTATTATTTTAAATTACTTAAAAAATCTACACTAATTACTAACACTCACATGTGATCCTTAGCTCTAGTCCTTGGTCTTCTTTGATCTACTTCTAGAGCGTAGAAATTTTTATCAAAAAGATTTCCTCCTTAGAATATTTTTCTATTTTGGGTCCAGCCGCTGACAATGAACCCAAATAGGAGAAAATCCGAACGAGAAAAATAGCTAGGCCTAGGGTCCTATTTATAGTGTAGTTTAGGGATCTCAGATCGTTGGATTTGAAGATTAAATCTGGTGCAACCACGTCATAGGCTCGCTGGAAACCGTCGGATGGAAGCACGAACGTACATGATTGAAAAGAAATGGCAAAACACGCCATCGTTTAACCTGGATGAATTCACGCTCAAATACAAAGGCAGCTCGACCTAGGTGTCGACCAATATATGTGAAAGGTCAACCAATAGTTCGACCTATGCACATTAGGGGTCGACCCCAAGGTCGACCTGACCTATATATATATTTCCCTTTTTGTTTTCTTATTTCTTGTTTAATTCGTATCTTCTTAGTTTTAGCTCGGATTTTGACAAACTATATATGGAAATTGACCAGAAAATTACCATGGACACAATAGTGCAACTCCCGTGGCTTAATTCTGACAATTTCACAAACTTATTTTATTATTTAATTAATTCGTTAATTAATTATTATAGCTCAAATTTTGGGTTGTTACAGGTTACCACAAATCCAAGCTCCTGTAACTATTGGAAAACCAATTGTTCAAAGCTGAAGCTTGCGATGACCCAAACAAAACCAGCACGCAGCCAAAGACCAATGATCCAACACCCTAAAGATGAACCATCGCAGATGAAATGCCGAAGAGCGTACGCCTCTTCAACATCCAAATCAACTACAAAGTAATTTTTTTAGAAGCCCCGAGCGAGAAATTGAGTTAAAAGAGGCTAGCCACATCAGATTTGAAATGTAAACGAAATGCAAAGGTTACTTGGAATAGTGAGCTAAATTGAAGGCAGGAAGTCATAAAAGAAAATTATAGACTTGCAATGTTAGGAAAAGCTAGGGTTACTAGAGACATAGAAGAGCGAATATTGGGATGAGCTTATAGTTAATATATTTTCCTACATATGCATTTTATACATCGAAAAATAGTTTGTGCTGTAATTTAAGATATCATGTGCAGGTTTAAATTGGAGCTATTTTTGCTTATTTAAATTGGATCCCCTACTTTGAAGGAGCATGGTCCAAAAACTATATGCAAAATCAAGAAGATATAAAGCACCATGGAGTTAAATTCAGTTAATATACTAAATTTTATCAAACTTAAGCGATTAAATGTTATAAGCTTCTAAGCACCATATACTGATTTAATTCAGTTGGTGTGCAAAATTCAAGCTTCAGCGATTAAATGTTATGCTAAATCAGGAAGACATTAAGCACTGTGTACTAATTTAAGCTATAATTCATTTTTCTTCCTAATTTTAGCAAGCTTAGAAGTGGTTAACTCAGTTATAAGGAGAGATAAAACTTGAATGACCACTGCATTCAATGTGATTATATATGCATTTCATTAACATTCACCCTATGTACATTCAAAGTGACGGTTCTTATTATTCTCTTATGTTAGCAATCTTTTCATCGCATGTATAGGAATGATGCATGTATTTCTTTTGTCTAAGCTTTGCATCATATATCGTATTGATGTGATATTCATTATTAATATGGAATAATTCTGCAAATAACGTTAAAATTTGTAGAATTAACGTGTTGAAGTCTTTGAATTGGTTTGCACTACATGTCTGTATATAGTTTTGGATTAATGTTTCTATGCGCTGATGTGCCATGTTCACACTTACATTTAATGTGAGTGCAAGTAGTGTCTTTATCTTTATTTCTATTTTGTTCATAATTTGTTCTTTATCATTAGTGTAGGTATATATCTGAACGAGCCATGTTAGGTCCATTGATTTGTGAACTTGATTAAGATATATTTGGACCAAAAAATGGTACATTCTAAAAGATAACTGAGACTTTGACCGACGTGAACATGTGGTGCGATTAGAGATGTCAAGTTCTCGATCATTTATTACAACTGTTATGATAACGGTAGTCGTTATCAAAGCTCAACAAATTATTGTAGTACTACGATAGTTGGTATTTTAGTGTTTCGAGTTGGTTCATAAATTATCGTGGTAAATATGTTAATTGATAATTTGAATTAATTTGATGTTTTGTTCGAGTGTGCTCTTTATTGGTGCACAAAAATGATGTTGATGTAGCGAACTACAGTTTCGAGGTATTTAAGAAAATATGAAGCAGTGAAAATGACCATTGCATTGATTTTATCATCTTTGTTTTGTACTAGATACACTGTAAAAATATGGTTCAACGATCAAATGCAGGTCCACCTGGACGTGCATATATACTCGTAAGACATAATAAGAGACGTATATATTTTATTCATTCCTTAAATATCTAATCTAAATGAGACTTTCACTCTGTAACTACCTGCAAATTTTGATACATTATTACTGATAGTTATCAATGGTCATTTTACTTGAATTAATGATTAAATACAACTTTGAATAGAGTTTTATTTTGCAAAATTTTGATATTTCATTATGTTTAGTATATCTGAGAAACATATTTTGATGTGTAATATGTTACGGTTGAATATGTTAATGGAACTAAGTATTTTTGGACTAAGAACTATTATAGAACTGAAAACACAGATATTTGCTATAAATATATGTTTATCAAGTGATGGTTGCTAGTGAAATTCTAAAGGGAGCTTTGGGACCAGATGTAGGACAGGTGGTCCGAATGGTAGAGAGTCGATGTATGATATTAATATTTATATTTATATTTTATTGCATGTTTCTCTATTTTGTATTTGTAGGTCATCTTTAACCTGAAAATGTGGTTTTATATCAAAGGTATAGCACATAACCCACTGAACTTTAGAATTTAAGTTAGGAAGTGTTTAGAACTAGACTTGGGGCATATTTATATGACATAAAAAGAGAGGCTGATATTTTATTCATTCCTTAAATATCTAATCTAAATGAGACTTTCACTCTGTAACGGCCTACAAATTCGACATGTTTATTATTAATAGTTATCAATTTTCATTTTACTTGAATTACATTAAATACAACTTTAAATAGAGTTGTCTTTTGAATTTTTTTGATATTTCATTATGTTCAGAATATTCAAGAATTATATTTTGATATATACTATGTTAGAGTTAGATATGTTGAAGGAATTGAGTGTTTTGTTGCCTAAAACCGCTATAGAACCGAAAACCCAAATACGCGCTATAAATATATATTTATCTTAACCCTGCCTGCCACCGGATAAATTTCTTCTTCCTAATCCTGAAATGCTCTATGATTACATTTTAATAGTAGTTAGTCTCCTTAATCCAAAGCCCACCAAAAACTGAGCTATGCCCAAACCTCATCAAATTATATATTAAATTATTTGTTTTACAAGACGAAGGGACAATAATACCTTTTTTCTAATATGATGCTCGAATTAGTTGGAAATCATGGTCAAAACTAACGAAGATGAATTATAGTTTTGAATCGGGAGATTTTTTACTAGGGAAGAATTAGGGGAAGGGCCGGTACCAATGAAAGATCTCAACGTGTGGAGTCCAAAAGTGGAATTAATTGCATGAAATAATGATGGAGTTGATTTAAATTTGCAAAATAAGATGATGGCAATGGAGATATTGGTGCAGAATTTCCACTGATAGGCGACACTTTAGGTGGTCGAGTTGGTCAATGGAGGAAGCGAAAACGATGAGGGTTAGATGGTGGTTGATGGCGATGCCAATTTGGTGTATATCGACAGTAATCAATGGTAAAATTTCATGGTGGGTTTTGTTTTCAAGCGAGGCAATTTTGCAGTTTAATCCCTATAATTTTAGTACTTATGTATCAAATCCTAATTCTTCTAATTGCTATAACTTTTGCATACGACTTCTGTATCACATGCGGTTTGTTGCGTTGGATTCGTGGTAAGATTTAGGATACTTTGCCATATGGTTTTTTGGTTTTTAGGATTGTTTGTGAAAGTGCCTTGGAGAGATTCATAGGTCATAAGTATTTATCTTTTAAAATACTAAATAGATATTCACTGATATATGCACCCTATAAGATACATTATACCTCCATTATGATTGTTTGAATATTGCGATATTTCGAGTGTGATATATGTTAAGATCTAATTGTTTACCTACTTGATCACTTCATTGTTGGATGATGAATATTTGATGACAATTAGCTATAAATTTTAGGAAAGTAAACAATTAGCTAAGATTAAGTGTAAACATGTGACTAGATATCAAATAAGATTATTTAATAAATTATGGAGTAATATTTAACTAAAATGTAAATTTTAATAAAGTTATTATTTATGAATTTTTGGAGGAATCACAAGCAATAATGTAAAACTTGTTTCACAGGTAATTTGTGAGAGTTATTGTTTTATATAAAGCAAAGTGTAATTTAAAATAGTAATATTATTTTTTGGTAAAGTGCTACTATTCTTGAGTTATATAATGATAAGTAAAGTAGGAAATTTGGGATAAGTTAACGCTATTTGGAATAAATGATAACATGGAGCTTTTCAAAGAATTTAACGAGAATTATTACTATTTTTGGTTAATAATAATATGACAACTTTTAGGAGATTTCTGAAATGGGATTTTCATTATTTGAAATAAATAATAACGAGGGATATTTAGAGTATAATAATTGTTAGTCCTAAACTTGGGTCGGATCATTAGGTTTATTTCCAAAAGACCGAGGACATTGGATAAGATGGAGTTCTTAGTCAAGTGATGCTAGAAAGAGAGCAAAAAAGGTTATTATGCAAATTTTCGTTTGTATGGGTACTTGCTTATCAAATCATGAAATCAAGTTGGCCCAGTTGGCTATTAACATCCTTTGTTCATGTATTTTATTTTATTATAAAGAAATTGAAAATGAGGAAGAAGATGGATCCCCCAAAAATCATCCCTTTATAGAGGGTGTTGTCTATTTATAGAGGATTTTAGCCTCCGGATTTGTGCCATGTGTCGCATAATGTAGAGGAGCGGTGGAGATCTATATTCAAGGAGCCTTGTGTTTGAATCACGATGGCCTGAATTATCCTTTTTCACGAAGACTTGGCCACTCTACTCTTTGACTCACGATGGCCTTGAGGATATTTCATGATAGCCTTGAAATCCATTTTATTTGGCTTTCTAAAGAGTATGCCACGATGGCTTTGAGGGATTCTTCTGGATATCTATTCTAATGGCTTGTCTCATATGATCTCTTAAATAATCATGATAGCTCTAGTGCTTTATATAAATATTTCACGATGGCTCTAATGAATGTCCCGCGATGGCTTTGATGAATGACTTGCTATGTTTCAATGTACATTACATGATGGTTCTAATGAATGTCTCACATTGACTTCAATAACTTTAATGAATTGTCTCACGATGACTCCCATATTTATTTTCATGATTACTCCAAGAAATTCTCTACAAAGGCTTTGATGTATTGCTTCACGATTGTTCTCAATGCCTTACATCTCGATGACTTTATGAGAACACTTCATAATGACTTCCTCATACCATGATAGCTTTTTAAATTCCTCATGATGGCTTTAAGTACTTCACTTCATAACAGTTTTAAAGGATTCATCATGATGGCTTTAATACTTCACTATGGCTCTAACATCTTTCTTCATGATAGCTTCGATGTCTCATTTTTTAATGACTTTGAGGAATACTTTACGAAGGCTCTAACATATTTCTTCACGATTGCTTCAATTTCTCATTTCTCAATGACTTTAGGGAATACTTCACTATGGCTTTTATTTAACACATGAAGGCTCTACATGAAGGCTCTAATCAATACACGAAGGTTCTGATCAACATACGAAGGCTTTTTCGTTTATCAATTCGATATTGGAATTTTGGGTGTAACACTTGCCCTCCTCACATAAGAAATTTTCTTATGATTTAGCTTAAGTAAACTTCTACTCTTGCATTAATTCTTCCCTTCTTAAGTTGTCATTCTTTGTTGCTATATTCATCATCGTTGATTACTTGTGCTACTTCATCTTATGATAACCTTTATTCCTTAACATCGTGACTTTCCCTAAAATGTTTTCCAAAACACATAGACTTATGTGATCCTTTGAAAATATTTGTTGTTACACCCATTCTTACCCCAAACTGCATTAAAGGAAGATGGGGCAGGGCATGACGCCAGAATGACTGCCCTCGATCAGGAAAGATTAGATGTAAGGGAAAAAGGAATTGAATCAATAAACTTATACTGCATAGAAAGCTATCCTGAGGCTACAATACTTAACCCGAACCCTGCAATCAAGGGAATCGCGGTAGAAGACAAAAACTGCACTTATAAGGAAATGGGGCCAGGTTATAACGATAATATATAAGATCAAAATACACAAGAATACTGGCTAAAGCCTAAAAGGCAATACACGATGAATTGAGCCGACCCATCTGCAAAGCCCATACCTTTTCAACACCGAAAAAAACAGGTTTGCACCAACACATACCAGGAGCAACCTAAGAAGTATTGTGAAGGGTCACAAGCACTCCAAAGGGCTACATACAGGGCCACTAAGGATACGCTTCGATGCGGAACCATACTTACAGCTAAACGACAAAGATGTGAAGCTCCTCTTTTCTCTCATCATCAACCCAAGTATACTGGCAATGGGGGCAACACAAATCACGATCAACTTAAATTGTGGCTAGCCCCAAATACGTTCTAAGCATATGTCAAATTAACCATCAGAGTGAAACAGGGCAGTGCAACTCTATTTCTACCAAATATGGTAGCAGGTCAAGCAAAGAACAATAGAGATGTCAGCACAGCAGTATGCCCCGGGCATTAGGCGGTAATCATCACCGCACTTCTCCGCATACATATCCCAAAGCCTCATGGCAGCCCCCAATACTCTTCTTAAGACGCCTGCCTCTTCAGGTCAGAAGAAGGCTGACCCGCACATGCTTGAGCTTCCTATCTAATTTTTTAGGCATCCCGCTTTAATTTCATGGACTCCCACCAAAATCGTGACTTCCCACTAAAGACGCGTCATCAGTCTAGGCATAACAAACAGGCACTATGGACGACTAACAGGTGGAAAGATCCAAAGGTGAAGATTGAAGCAAATTAGTGACAATCAACAATGCATTTTCCATATTATAAAAGGAGGCACTAAAAGATGTAGAAAGGGGGCGATTTTCCAAATTCAAAATTGCATCATAACAAAAATCAAGAGATATTGTATTTTTCTGAAAAATTGTAATCATTTGTATCAAACAATAATATATAGTGGGTTATCCCGTGGACGTAGCATTGATGATAATTTGAACCACGTAAAAAATTTCTTTGTCCTTTACTTTCATTGCTCTTTCTTTGTTTGTATTGCATTAAATTGTGAATTGTGATTCCTTTGCAAAAACCATTCCGACATTCCAACAAACAGCTAGAGTGCGACTACAGGGCTATGTAAACATCTAGTAACATAGTCGCTTCCTGAAAGCAGATTTAATATATGTTAAATTTGTTGATTCAAATTCATGGGAGCTGTGCAGTTAAAGCGCTCGGTGGATTCAATGCGGTAGAGGTGCAAAAAGTCATAGCGGGGATGTAGCGAAGATATAGCGGGATATATCAGATTACTCTAAAATAACATATAAATCCCATACTTGTTGTTTTTACAAATATATAGATAGTAATTATGTGAAAAATTAACATTCAATTTAATTATAATTAATACAAAAATAATTTTAAATAAAAATATGTGCAAATGTATTGTAAATGAACGTAAAACTGTTATATAACTTAATTTAATTTAGTAGAATATTAGAGTATTATCATTTCTAAACATATATCAAAAATTCAATGAAATTAATTAATTTCATAATTTTTATAGCGTATAAATATCATTTTTCAATCCATTTTTTTATAGAAGATATAGCGGAAATAGCGGAATATAGCGGAAATAGCGGGGATTAAAGCGGAAAGGCTATATGTTGGGGATATATGGAAAAATCATAGCGGTAGGAATCCGTTATAAGATATATCGGAGTTATAGCGGGGATATAGCGGGGCATTAACTGCACAGCATGGGAGTAATCATCACCAAGATTGCTTCCGGATCCAGTTGAGTGTTGTGAAGCCAAAAAACTTTACCAACATTTTTGGCATTAGAAGAAGGGCTCGAAGCTCCTTTCCCTTTTTCAGTCTCAGCAAAATTGCCAAACCTCCATTTCCTAAATTCTAGCAAACTCTACATACATTCCCTCCCACCTACTATGATAATCTTGACCCATTTTTTCCCTTTACTCAAAAATGGTCACTCAAGTCTCCTGTGGATCCTACACTGACCATCTTTCTCCATTCAGCGACACCTCTATCATCCATAGCCCATCACCATTATCACCAATCATGCTAGTTCTACAGCAGGTGAGTAATAGCGACACTCTCAAAAATGAGAACGGTGAGGCCGACCATAAACTACTTGATAGAAAGACTCAACAATCGATAGTGCTTGGAATAAAGTCCAACGGCTTCTACCGGCTACTCATCGCCCCCCTTGTCAATCAATGACTACAAGTTGGGAAAAGACACATAGTTATTTTTTGATTTGGACAGTGATTCCGATCATGGCAGGGAACCCAAAACAATAATCAAGGAACTCTAATTACAACGTCAAGAGGATTCCATGCTCCGTTGGGAACCGGATCATCCACTACCGTGCCCTTCAGCACTCATCTCAATCACTTTGGCTTGTAGCAAGCCAAAGTGATTGAGATGCTCACCAATTTGAAAGATTAACTATTGCCCTCCATCAGAACCAAATTGTAACATCCCCCTACTTGGAGGCCCCAAACTAACGGTTACGGATGCTGCAGTCATCCATATTTATTAATCTTCGGCGACCAAATGTGGTGGTGCTAGATAAATTGATACACATATCATAGAAATATGGAAAAATCTTGACAATTCAAAAACATATTTCCATATTCAGATTAAAACATTTCATGTTCCTTACATAATCCCAAAATACGTTAACCACATTGAGCAAAATATAATTATTACAATTACGCCAAGAGCGACATATAAAGATGCCCCACTGGTTGATCAGAGTATACAGTAAGGCTAATAAATCTGCTTTTATAAACAAATACATAGTGGAAAAAGAGAACTCTAAGTAACTATCTGCCTTCTGCACACCTCTGGAAGCTTTATTCGTCAAAGAAGTGAACCTGAGAACCTTAACTCTCAAACTGCTCAAAATTAATTGAGCACCCGACAGTTTAAGGGGAAAACAAAAACTTCGAGTCAGACATACAGCCTGGTATGAATAATAATCTAACATCTCAATCCTTTTTAGATATCTAGTGAGATCACGCCGCTTAACGGAACGGGTTTTCCGCTCACTAGTATCCTAAAACCTTTTTAAAACCCTATACCGTGCTCCTGCATTCACAATGGTTAAAACATACATTTTCAAAATATTATGATGATATGCATACTTGAAACCAGTTAGGATTTCCGAACCCTCATTTAATATGACACCTTGTTCTATCCATAGTTTTTATGGGATCACTAAGAACATATAGGCTCCTGCTAGTTAACTCAATTAATTCATGGGTTCCCCTGAACCTATTAGTCATTTCACCAACAATCACCTTATCCTAGTTTTCATGGGTTGACTAGGAACCTATGGACTTATCTAGTAACTCACTTCACATCCTAGTTTTCATGGGTTGACTAGGAACCAACTGATACTTCCATTAGCCATTTTCTTATCCTAGTTTTCATGGGTTTACTAGGATCCTATTGACCGATGTTAATACTTAATCCGGATATAGTTTTCATAGGTTCACTATAAACCAATTAGCCCATGCTAACTATCCTTAATACATAGTTTTCATAGATTAACTATGAACCTTTTGGTTTACTCCAATAACTACTTAATCATAGTTTTCATGGGTTAACTATGAACCTTTTGGTTTACTCCAAGAACTACTTAATCATAGTTTTCATGGGTTAACCATGAACCTTTTGGTTACCACCAATAACTACAAAGTTTAGGCATCCTATATTTGTGGTCACCCTGACTCCTTGGATGTAATTCTACTCATTTAGGAGTTTAAGCAATTTATATTCACTATTGAGTTAACTTAGCTGGTTCTTCTACCCCTTTTTTCTTCCCAAAATACAGTTATGGGCCATTATGTAAGTATATTCCTATTTGAAGAAGCAAAACAACAATTTAACAATACCACTCTTATGGGTTTAAGGTCCTTGAAATATATTTCATAAAACATAGTTAACACCTTTAACAAATATTTTTATCAAGGCAAATTCTTCTTCAAAATTACATACTTAAAGCCATTACAAAACTCCTTTATATAAGCCATGGTTTTCCTTAAAAATTTAGAGTTATGGGTTTTAAAACCTTCCGACAATGCCGAGAGCTTCTATTTTTCAACCTCTTCAAAGGGTCTTAATCATACCTTTTTACAATAATAGGCTCCAGCCCTTCTTATTTTTTAAAATACTTCTTTTGCAACCCTTCGACTCCATTGAAACTCAAACCTTCCGAAAGCATTAGAAAACCTTTCGAAACCATTAAAACTCAAAAACTTTCGAAATCATTGGAAAACAAACCTTCCAAAAACTCATAGGGTTCAATTTAAAACATGTGGAAAATCTACTTTAAAACCTTTCGACTTCATTGGAAACTATCTTTCGACCCCATCGAAAGGTCTGCTTTGAAAGCTTTAAAACATCTCTTTAAAACAATAAGCTTCAGCCTTTTAAAACACCTTCTTCGAAAGCTTTGGGTTATACTTCAATTATAAAACAAGGGTAAATCGTCTAAGTCGAAAGCTTTGATACCTTTCGAAATCATTAGAGAAGCGGTTGGTTTTAAAACAAGTAAACTTTTGACTTTGTTGAAAGCAATGACTTCGAAACATTGGAAAAAGCGGCAATAACCTTTCGATTGTGTCGGAAGGTTTAAAACAAAACAATGTTAAAGCGGCATTAACCTTTCGACTGTGTCGAAAGGTTTAAAATCTTTATTTTAAATAATTGACCTGGTCGAAAGCAACCAAGTCGAAAGCTCATTTTCGAAAGAAAGCAGGTGTAAGCTTTTGGTTTTTACCCCAACCTCTTTGGCAATCAAACTTTCAACCAAGTACCCTTCGACCTTGTTCAATTCATTACGTACCAAGTAACTTGATACCATATGCATTAAAATTTGACCTTGTCGAAAGCTATAACCTTTTGACTTTGTCGGAAGGTCTGGGTCGGAAGTTTGATGCCAAAATGGCTGAAACATGCTAAAAGCATGGTTTTCTTGTTTTGAACTTAAAAGAGGTAACTTTTCAACTAACCTGCCTTTGTTTGTCAAATTCTCATTGGTTAACAAATATTTTTCAGAAAATTACTGCCACTAATTTTAGAATTAAATAATGATTTTATTTTATAAAGTGCCCCTTCTCCTTAATTAAATATATAAAACATTTAAGTTCCATACCTTAAATAATTTTATATATTCATCAAATCACTTAGGAAAAATCTAGAAAAATTCCAAAAAATCTATTTTAATATGTTTTCCAACATATATAAATTTCAAACCCAAATAACTATTATTTTAGCCGTAATCAATTTATAACTCAATAAATCATTTTCTTCACTAGAAAATTAATATAAAATCCACATAAATTCATAAAATTATGGAAATTGAAACCCATCTCCAAAATCATAACATAAAATTTTCCCATGGCATTTAAAAATCATTTCATCTCGGTTTTACCCTAAAACCGTGTATTTCTCCTTTTAAACAACCTTGTTTAGTCCATAGAAATCATAAATCTTGAATATCATCATTCAATATATCATAAAAATAGATTTACACTGAAATCTGAAACCATATGATCATAAAACTAAAATAGAGATGTAGAAATTATTATTCACCTTAGATTGGATAAGGAAATTGAAGTTTGGTTGAGATTGATTCCTTCTAACTTGAATCCTAAGCTTTAGGTTGATTTTCTCTTCTCTTCTTCCTAATGGCCGACCTTGCTTATCATGGTTATAAAATTTTATTTTAAGTAAAATGAACATGCATGACCTAATGAGAATAGTATAAGGGAGGGAAGTATGGTTATTTACCCTAATGCCCTTATGTTTAATTTCCTAACCATTTATATAAGTTCATTAGATTTTGAATAAGAATGGCCACCTAGTTTATTAATCAACCTCAATCTCCTTATCTACATTATTCTATTTAATTTATTCTAATTAAATCTCCTGAATAATGTCAATAAAATTAGGGGTGTTACAAGCTCCCCTCCATAATGATTTCGTCCTTGAAATTCGGTAAGGACTAACTAGCAAACATAACCATCAATCTATATAGATCTAATACAAACATACCATCAAAGCAGATAAGGATAAGCCTCTCGAATCCTATCTTCCGTCTCCCAAGTACAGTCTTTCTCGTTGTCGCTCCACTAAATTTTCACCAACTTGACTGTCTTGGTCCTCAACCTCTTCTCATCCCTCACTATAACCCGAACTGGGCGTCTAACAAAAGTCAAATCAGGCTCTACTACTAAGTTCTCCAACTCTATCTGTGGAATAGTAGCCTCTGGATCATACACAAACTTTCAAAGATGAGACACATGGAATACATTATGAACACCTGCCAAACGGCTTGGCAACTCTACTATGTATGCAAGCTTTCCAATCCTTTCTATAATCAAAAACAGACCAACATACCTCAGAGCTAACTTTCCCGACTTTCCAAATCGTACCACACCCTTCATTGGTGATACTTTAATGAAAACCCTATCTCCCACTGAGAACTCTAGGTCTTTATGCCTCTTATCTGCGTAACTCTTCTGCCTGGATTGAGCTTTCTTCATCCATCCTCGGATTAACTCAATCTTTTCCGACGCCTCTCTAACCAAATCCGGACCTAAGACCAATCTATCCCCAATTTCCAACCAACATGCTGGCGATTTGCATGGCCTTCCATACAAAGCTTCAAAAGGCACCATTCCTATACTAGTCTGATAACTATTATTATAGGAAAATTCAACCAAATGTAGGTGATCTTCCCAAGATCCACCAAAGTCTAACACACAAGCTCTCAATAAATCCTCGAGTACTTTGTTGACCCTCTCTGTCTACCCATCCGTTCGTGGGTGATAAGCTGTACTCATCTTGAGCTTGGTACCTAACTCATTTTGTAGACTCCTCCAAAATTCGCCAGTGAATAATGCATCTCTGTCGCTGACTATGCTACTAGGAATCCCATAAAGTCTAACTATGTTCTTCACGAACAACTTAGCCAAAATAGGTGCCGTCCTGGTTGACTTGACAGGAATGAAATGGGCACTCTTGGTCAACCTGTCCACAATAACCCATATACTCTCATTTCCTCTATTTGACCTCGGCAACCCGTCGATAAAATCCATCGATATCGAATCCTATTTCCAGACTGGGATATCTAAAGGTTGAAGTAACCCACTTGGCTTCTGAGGTTCGGCTTTCACTTGTTGACAGTTAACACACTGCCTAACCTACAAGCCAACATCCCTCTTCACGCCTTTCCAATAAAAGCTCCTCTTCATACCTTGATACATCTTGGTCCCTCCAGGACGAATCGTAAACTTCGATCGATGACATTCCTCTAGAACTTCTCTCATTAAGCTCTCTATATTTGGGACACATAACCGTCCCTTCTTTCTCAACCATCCTCTTTGGTCAAGACTAAAGTCCTTTAGGTCATCAATCTCTAATCCGTCCTCAAGCCTTCTGATCCTCTCAGCTAAAATTGGATCTTCTGTCTGCTTAGAAGCTATCCTCTCGATCAGTGCTGGTCGCACTTCTAAACAAGATAACCTGGCAGTACCCCGACTAAAACTAGCAGTGGATCTCAATTGCACCCCATAACTGGCTAAAGCTTCTAGATCCTTCCATTCTACCAACATCGCTAACACCACGTTATGATGTTTTCTACTGAGAGCATCTGCTACCTTATTCCCTTTCCTAGGAGTATATTCTATACTGAAATCATAAGCAGCCAAAAACTCTAGCCATCTCTGCTTCCTCATATTCAACTCCTTCTGAGAGAATAAATACTTTAAAGACTTATGATCGGTAAACAACTCAAATCTCTCTCCCAAAAGATAATGCCTCCAAATCTTCAAGGCAAAGATCACCGCAGCCAATTCCGAATCATGAGTAGGATATCTAACTTCGTGTGGTCTAAGCTGCCTAGATGCATAAGCAATAACTTTGCCCCTCTACATCAATACTGCTCCCAATCCAGTACCATATGCATCAGTGTAAACTACCAACCCTTGGTTACCATCCGGAACTACTAATACCGGTGCATTGGTTAACAAATGCTTTAACTTAAGGAACCCTTCCTCCATTTGTCAGACTATACAAACTTCACGTCCTTCCTGGTCAACTTAGTCAAAGGCGCTGCTATCCGCGAGAAATCCTTGATGAATCTCCAGTAATAGCCAGCAAGTCCAAGAAAACTTTTGATCTCGGTCACCGTTTTGGTCTCTTCCACTTGTTCACAGCTTCGATCTTGTCTGGATCAACTGACAATCCCTTCTTTGAAACCACATGACCAAGAAACTTAACCTCTTTCTTTCAAAAATGACACTTGGAAAACTTCTCCTTAAGCTGATTCTGCCTCAGCATCTCCAACACCACTCTAAGATGAATCCATGCTCCCTTTCATTTTTAGAGTACACTAAAATGTCATCTATAAATACCAACACGAACCTATCTAAGTGCTCTCGAAAAACCCGGTTCATCAAACCAACGAAGAAAGCAGGTGCATTTGTCAATCCAAATGGCATCATCAACCACTCATACGAACCATACCTAGTCCAAAATGCCGTCAAAGGAATGCTATCCTCCGCCACTTGCAACTGATGGAACCCCATCGCCAAATCCAATTGGGAAAACACTCTGGCTCCACTTAACTGATCAAATAAGTCATCGATTCTCAGCAAAGGATAGTTATTATTGATCGTCCTCTCGTGTAACTTACGATAGTCGATGCACATCCTTAACGACCCATCAGGTTTCTTTACAAACACCACGGCTGCTCCCCAAGGCGAACTGCTTGGTCTTATAAAATTCCTTCCCTCAAGATCCACTTGCTGCACCTTTAATTCCTTCATCTCTGTCGGTGTCATTCTGCTGGTGGTCTACTAACGAGTTCAGCTCCCGGTACATGGTCTATCCGAAACTCAACAGCTCGTTTCGGTGGTAATCCAGTAACCAGCTCAAAGACATCTGCAAACTCTCTAGCCACACGAACCTGACTAAGCTCTTCTCCAGCCTCCATGGCACTCAACAAAGCAGAAACACTCTTACTGGAACTCTCCACAGAAAAGATGATTCGGTTATGACTATCTGGGTGCCTCAATGATATTTCCCGATCCTGGAAAAATATCCTAGCCTCATACCTACCCAACCAATCCATAACCAAAATGATCCCAAAATCTAAAAAATCAAAAACATACAAACTACATGTAAACTTATGACCTAACAATTTTAGTTCTAACTGGTCACATCTCATCCCAAGAGTTGCATACCCTCCTATTGGATTCGCAACTCTTAAGGAAGTAACAAGGTATGTGGGTTTTATACATAACCTATCAACCAAATACTGTGATATAAATGAATGTGATGCACTGGTATCAAAAAGTACCCTAACTGGTATACTCTGAATCAAAAGCGTACCTTCCATCATATTCTTTCCTTTCTCTACTACAGTAGGCCTAGAAGAAGACAGTGGTCCAATAGCAAACACCTTCCCTCGGTCCGCCCTGACTAGCTCTGGACACTGGTTCTTATAATGCCCAACTTGGTCACAGTTGAAGCATTTCACATTCTTCTTCTCCGCAGGCTTCTTTCCTTTACCAGTTCTGCACTCATGGGCATAATGGCCCTTCTTATTACACTTATAATACATCAAATCAGCCTTTGCCTTCTTAGCGGCCTCCCCTTTCTGGGCTCCTTTCTTCTTAAAGAATTTCCTTTTCCTTCCCTGAGAACCCTGGGACTCAACTGGTTTCTCCCTAGCTGAAACATCAAGCATCTCCTCATGGTGGACGGTCATCTCCACCATCACATGATAAGGCTCTCTAATATGAGTCATAGCCATTCTGCCAAGATTTGGCCTCAATCCTCTAATGAATCTTTCATTCCTTCTGACATCAGTGTCAACCAAAGCATAACCATATCGAGATAGCTCATCAAACTTAGCTGCATACTCGATCACAGACATCTTTCCTTGAACAAGATCCATGAACTTCCTCATCAATGCCGACTTGGCAACCTCAGACAAGAACCTCTGCTCAAACCTCCTCCCGAAGTCCGCCGGTGTCAACTCTTCCTCCAGCACTCCAGTCGTCACACTGTTACACCAATGAAGCGCTAACCCTTGCAACTGTCTTGAGGATTGCCTTCTCTTCTCTCCATCATTCAAGCCAAAATCTGTAAAGATCCTCTCACAGTTCAAAAGGCAGTTCTCTACTTCAACAGCATCTTCCGTTCCAGTAAATAGCTTTCCACCAAGACTAATGTAGTCCCTGCTCAGCTTAGCATAGTTATATCCAACCGAAACTACAGGATTAGCTCCACCAACATTACCAACAACTCCCGCTTGCAAAAGATTAGCCAACAACTGATACACCATCCCCGCATCTACTGGCGGATTTCCAACACCTACATTGGCCTCAGCATTTTGGTTAGCATTAGCCTCGACCTTGGTTCCTCCGAGTATTAGGTCGAACATTTCCATTGGTAGTGGTGCTTCCTCCACCTATATTTCCTCTTCCGTTTCCTGGCTCCATATCTTCTTTCTCGTATATATGCATATGAGCCTTAGTAAGATACAGAAGAACGGTCTAAGAAAGAGGGGAATACGTACTTAGATATATACCTATATATCAAATACAAGTACGTTACTATAGCGTTAACCTAACCCCGATCCTATATTTAAAATCATTGGATTATGTTTTACAAAAAGCTTTTAGATTTTACTTTTCTTTTAAAGTTTCATAAACTATGCTCTGATACCAACTATAACATCCTTCTACTTGGAGGCCCAAAACTAACAGCTACGGATGCTGCAGTCATCCATAGTTATTAATCTTTGACGACCAAATATGGCGGTGCTATATATATTGATAAACAGATCACAGAAATATGGAAAAATCTTGACAACTCAAAAACATATTTCCACATTCAGATTAAAACATTTCATGTTCCTTACATAATCCCAAAATACGTTAACCACGTTCAGCAAAATATAATTATTACAATAACACCAAGAGCGACATATGAAGATGCCCCCTTGGTTGATCAAAGTATATAGTAAGGCTAATAAATCTACCTTTAAAAACAAATACACAACAGAAAAGGAGAACTCTAAATAACTATCTGCCTCCTGCACGCCTCTGGAAGCTTTATTCGTCAAAGAAGAGAACCTTAACTCTCAAACTACTCAAAATTAATCGAGCACCCGAGAGTTTAAGGGGAAAAAAAAAGGTTTGAGTCAGACATAAAGCCTGGTATGAATAATAATCTAACATCTCAATCCTTTTTAGATATCTAGTGAGACCACGCTGCTTAGTGAAACGTGTTTTCCCCTCACTAGTATCCTAAAACCTTTTTAAAACCCTATATTGTGCTTCTGCATCCACAATGGTCTAAACATACATTTTCAAAATATTATGATGATATGCATACTTGAAACAAATTAGGATTTCCCAACCCCCGTTTTATATGACACCCTGTCCTATCCATAGTTTTTATGGGATCACTAAGAACCTATAGGCTCTTGCCAGTTAACTTAATTAATTCATGGGTCCCCCTGAACCTATTAGTCATTTCACCAACAATAACCTTATCCTAGTTTTCATGGGTTGACTAGGAACCTATAGACTTATCCAGTAACTCACTTCACATCCTAGTTTTCATGGGTTGACTAGGAACCTACTGATATTAGCCACTTTCTTATCCTAGTTTTCATGGATTTATTAGGAACCTATTGACTGATGTCAATTCTTAATCTGGATATAGTTTTCATGGGTTCACTGTAAACCAATTAGCCCCTGCTAACTATCCTTAATACAAGTTTTCATGGGTTAACTATGAACCTTTTGGTTTACTCCAATAACTACTTAATCATAGTTTTCATGGGTTAACTATGAACATTTTGGTTTACTCCAATAACTACACAATCATAGTTTTCATGGGTTAACTATGAAACTTTTGGCTACCACCAATAACTACAAAGTTTAGGCATCCTATATTTATGGCCACCCTAACTCCTTGGATGCAATTCTATTCATTCAGGAGTTTAAGCAATTTTTATTCACTATTGAGTTAACCTAGCTGGTTCATCTACCCCCTTTTTTTCCCCAATATACAGTTATGGGTCATTATTTGAATATATTCCTATTTGAAGAAGCAAACAACAATTTAACAATACCACTCCTGTGGGTTTAAGGTCCTTGAAATACATTTAATAAAACATAGTTAACACCTTTAACATATATTTTTATCAAGGCAAATTCTTCTTCAAAATTACATACTTAAAGCCATTACAAAACTCCTTTATATAAGCCATGGTTTTCCTTAAAATTTAGAGTTATGGGTTTTAAAACCTTCCGACAATTTCGAGAGCTTCTATTTTTCAACTCCTTCGAAGGGTCTTAATTATACCTTTTTAAAATAGTAGGCTCCAGCCTGTCTTATTCTTTAAAATACTTCTTTTGCAACTCTTCGACTCTTGAAACTCAAACCTTTCGAAAGCATTAGAAAACCTTTCGAAACCATTAAAACTCAAAACCTTTCGAAAGCATTGGAAAACAAACCTTTCGAAAACTCACTGGGTTCAATTTAAAACATGTGGAAAATCTACTTTAAAACCTTTCTACTTCATTGGAAGCTACGTTTCGACCCCATCGAAAGGTCTGCTTCGTAAGCTTTAAAACATCTCTTTAAAACAATAAGCTTCAGCCTTTTAAAACACCTTCTTCGAAAGCTTTGGGTTATATTTCAATTATAAATCAAGGGTAAATCATCTAAGTCGAAAGCTTTGATTCCTTTCGAAAGTATTAGAGAAGCGGCTGGTTTTAAAATAGGTAAACCTTTCGACTTTGTCAAGAGCAACGACTTCGAAAGGTTGGAAAAAGTGGCAATAACCTTTCAACCGCGTCGGAAGGTTTAAAACAAAACAATGACAAAGTGGTAGTAACATTTTGACTATGTCGAAAGGTTTAAAAACATTTATTTTAAATAATTGACCTGGTCGAAAGCAACCAAGTCGAAAGCTCCTTTTCGAAAGCAAGCAGGTTTAAGCTTTTGGTTTATAAAACAAACATACCCCAACCTCTTTGGCAACCAACCTCTCTACCAAGTATCCTTCGACCTTGTTCAATTCAGTACATACCAAGTAACTTGATACCATATGCATTAAACTTTAACCCCGTCAAAAGCTATAACCTTTCGACTTTGTCGGAAGGTCTGGATCGGAAGGTTTGATGCCAAAATGGCTGAAACATGCTAAAAGCATGGTTTTCTTGTTTTGAACTTAAAAGAGGTGACTTTTCAACTAACCTGCCTTTATTTGTCAAATTCTCATTGGTTAACAAATACTTTTCAGAAAAGTGCTGCCACTAATTTTAGAATTAAATAATGATTTTATTTTATAAAGTGCCCCTTCTCCTTAATTAATTATATAAAACATTTAAGTCCCATACCTTAAATAATTTTATATATTCATCAAATTACTTAGGACAAATATGGAAAAATTCCAGAAAATCTATTTTAATATGTTTTCCAACATATATAAATTTCAAACCCAAATAACTATTATTTTAGTCGTAATTAATTTATAACCCAATAAATCATTTTCTTCACTAAAAAATTAATATAAAATCCACATAAATTCAGAAAATTAAATTGAAACCCATCTCCAAAATCATGTTTTCAATAACCTAAAATTTTCCTATGGCATTTAAAAATTATTTCATCTCGGTTTTACCCTAAAACCGTGTACATCTCCTTTTAAACAACCTTGTTTAATCCATATAAATCATAAATCTAGCATATCATCATTCAATATATCATAAAACCATATTTACACTAAAATCCGAAACCATATGATCATAAAACTGAAATAGAGATGTAGAAACTATTATTCACCTTAGATGTGATTAGGAAATTGAATTTTGGTTGAGATTGATTCCTTCTAACTTGAATCCTAAGCTTTAAGTTGATTTTCTCTTCTCTTCTTCCTAATGGCCGCCTTGCTTCTCGTGGTTATAAAATTTTTTTAAAAGTAAAATGAATGTGTATGACCTAGTGAGAATAGTATAAGGGTGGGAAGTATGGTTATTTACCCTGATGCCCTTATGTTTAATTTCCTAACCATTTATATAAGTTCATTAGATTTTGAATAAGCACGACCATCTAGTTTATTAATCAACCTCAATCTCCTTATCTACATTATTCTACTTAATTTATTCTAATTAAATCTCCTGGATAATGTCAACAAAATTAGGGTTGTTACACAAATCCAGTTGTCTGTACAAGGATTTTTGATGCTTATCTCCCTAACCCAAAGGAGAAGTCATGTCGGACAGATAAGCGAGACCGGGAGCATGATGGATTCATAATCCGAGGGAGAAGCTAAAGTCGAAGCGTTGATTATAACTGCAAAAGACAAGCATTCAATACTGCACTGACGAGCCCATGCCGAGATTAGTACATCCTACGCCGCTTATGTGATAAACATTATAAAAAAAAATGTATGTATACATATGTATTAAACGGGTCGTAGGGATATTAGACAGCCCGAACCAGTATAAAAATCTCTGTATTATCTCTCTTTGGCAAGGGTGAATGATCTTAACATGCACATTCGCAGTTCACCACCAATAGTCACTGATCAAGCAAAATGCATGGTCGGTAGACAAAAACGACACTCTCAACACTGAGAACGGTGAAACTGGACTCAAACACTTGGAATTGCATTAACGCAATCCGGCTCTTCAACCAAATTACTGCACTGGACATAGGGATATTGGACTGCCCTACCCCAGTATAAATATTCCTATGATAACAATCATATCATAGCCAAACTGGTCGTAGGAATATTGGACGACCCGAACTAGTATAAAAACCTCTTTATACTAACTAATTTAACATAGCACACTGGACGTATGGATGTTAGACAACCAGAACCAGTACAAAAAATCATGCACATGCAAGGGTTGTATATCATGACCCGATTCTCAGTCAAATACAAACATACTAGTCTACACCCAAACAACGGAGCAGACCGTGCCAAACACACAAAAACAGTTTCACAGCTTACCTCCGTCATTCAGGAAACTGCACATACTGTGCAAAACATGGACGACGACAACACTCCTTGAAAGGGGAACAGTGATGCTAAAACTAAAGCTATAGTCTACCCCCGAACACCAGGGAAGACTGTGATAATCGCACGAACAAATTACTCTTCATAACTCACCATCGTCACAACTTACAAACGACAATGACAACCTCAAAGATGAGAATGGTGATGCTAGACGATGATGTGGTCAAGCGTACGTATGACATTATGCCCCAATCAAGGGGGCATGTCATACAAGCATGCAGCCAAGCCAGCATAGGATACCACACCTAGACAAGGATCAGATCATATCAAATATGCGTGAAAAGACTACAGCTTATAGGTCAAGACTAGAAGGCATAAGCTACCTTAGGAGCCTATTTTAAACATAGAAAGAAAGCATAATACATGTAATGTACCACAAATTATCGATCAGGTACAAATCTAGACAATACTCAAAGTTTTCCAGGTATATATCAAAAAACCGAGTTACCAATACTTAGTTAGCTCCTTACATGCCTACCAAAATGCAACCGTCTATCTTAAATATACGTAATGTACAAAATATTACGGCATGCGGCACATCATAAGGTGACACATCATAATAAAGGCTATGCTAAGAATCTGACTTAGAATCAGAAGATGAACTAGTTATGACCGCTCCACGTCGATATGACTTGCGGGAACGTGATGCCAAAGGCTGAGAAGAGCCACCTTCCAATTAAAGAGCAAGCGATTGATTATCCAGCTGATATGCACGTAAATGTGGATATTTTTACCACCATATTTAATCTAATTAAATTAAATAAATGATCATATTGGGTATTTTAACTTGTTTAAACCAAAATTCAAATTATTTTCAAATCTTCATATATTCATCTCCATACAAGGGCAAAATGATCATTTTTGTGCATATACTAATTTGAGAAAATTTAATTGGAAATTTCTATATTATTTTATAGGAATTTGAACTCAAATACAAGTGGTTTCATGAAGATATATGCATGCACAAGGGTGAATACAAAGGAATGGAGATGGAAATAATTCATTTCATGGATCATGGAGGACCCCACCCACCTACCTTAATGTACAAATTAGTGGCTAATGCATATGCTAATAGAGTTTAAAGCTTCATGTACATCTAAATGAGGATTAACACATGCTAATGATTACTTGGCCACCACACTTCCTAAGAGGGTAGTTTGGGTAGTTTCCAAAAATTGAATTAGGGATTCCAAACATGTACAAATACCCCTTATGTTTCATGTAACTCTCCTCTCTTCTTTTAGGCTCTCTTCTCTTAGTCTCTCTTTAGTTTAGTTTAGATCAAAAATAAAATGAGAGCTCTCTCTCTCTCTTTTCATGGTTACTTAGCCATTTCTTTTATGTACTTTTCTTTTATGCAAGTTAATACATGTTCTTTTCCTTTTCTTGTTTATTTCCTTTCATGTTAGTAGTGTAGATTTATTTATTTATGCAAGTAGATTAGTTTTTCTTTTCATTTTGCTCTCTTTTTCCTCTTGTTTATTCTATGTTGCAAGCTATATTTGTTGATTTGATAACAAATATGAGAGGCTAAACCCCTTCAATTTAGGGGTAATGAAGCTCTCTAATTATGTAGCTTCAACTTTTTGATAATTATTGCTTTTTTTGTGCTTAATGACAATGCTTGAAATGGTTTAACTTATTTTTTTTGCTTTGAATTTGATAGCCTATACTGTTGACACCAAATAGGCTATGCTTAAACAATCACTAACACAAATTACCTCTTCATCTACATATGATTATGGTAATGAAGTGAATGTTGAAATCAAAATTTGATGGTCTATATTTCTAAACAATAGTTAATAGGCCATTCTTAAAATAGATTTCATTTTCAACTTGTTGTCATTTTTCATGAGAATTAAATAGTGGTTTAGAGGTTGTGTTATAGTTTGATGGCTTATGTTGGGCTAATTAATACACAAATATGCCATACTTATGATAAGCAAATCATTTATATTCACTAATGACCAAAAAAGAGAGATCATAATTTCATATTTTGTTGAACTATATGATCTAGAGAGTGGATTTATCTCTAAATTGTCATTTTATTCTCATAGTTTTCATTCACATTTGTAGTTGTTAGTTTGTTAGTTTTCTCATTTTCTAGCTTAAACATTCTCAAACTCTTGGTTAATTTGATTGAATAGAGATTTAAAATCAACAATTCCCTGCAGATCGACCCGTACTCACTACGTACTACGATAGTACGCCGTGGGCTTGCAGTTAATTTTATTATAAATTTTTCGGCGATTTTCTAAACCGATAGAAAATTCATCGTTAAACACCAGCTCGATAATAACAACTAATGATCGGGTACGAGTGGCACTACCATGAGCAGAACTATGGTAAGCAACATGGGGATCATAATTGGCGTCGGCCTAGACATTCCCAAAATTTTCATACTTGCACTTATAATTGGCATGGTTATACAAGAAGGAGAAATTAAGTCCAGGCCAAAAACATCTAAAACATCATTGGCACGTTGCCGGCCAATTTTTGCTATTGTCTTCTTCGCCTTCTCCTTTTGAAGCTCTTTCAATAGAGACGCCCTATCCATCCCACCCTGGGAAACTGTAATGGAATCTAATCGGGTCTCACGTTCCAAGTTGAATATCTTGTTTTCTAAGGCATTCACTCATCGTATAGCCAACTTCCTAGTTTTTTCGATCTCGCTTAAAAGGTGCTCCCTTGTTTTTTCAGTGTTCTTAGAAAAAGGGTCAAAAAGCTCATCCTCGGTAAAACAGAAGGGTGAAACCCGAGTAGTTGGCGTCCCCAACTCTCTCTTATAATAATCCTTCGACTTTTTAATCTTAGCCTCATAATAACTTTTTACATCATTCTTCCACTTGAGTAGCTCGTCCGGGTCAGCCCCATAAAGGGGCATATGAATTATATCCGATATGAGAGAGGCACATGTAGCTAGAGTCCTCGGAGGATCATCTTCTACGCTCATATGCAGTGCAATTTCTTTGTTCATATCCACAATCCTTTGATTTAACCTTTTGATCTCATCTCTATATATTGCCCTATATATTCTCTCGGCATTCTTTAGTAAGTCCTCTAATTCTGCTACTTTAGCTAGGGTAGAAGCTAATTTCTCTTTAAGCGTGGAAACCTCCAAACCTTGATCAAGAGGAGCCAACCAAGAATATTAAATTAGCCCATAATAATATAAATAAGCTTGGAAAGGATATTGGAAGCTCGCAAATCTTGTAGAGACATATAATTCAGTAAACAAACTTCAAAATCATGCCAAACATTATCAAGTTAAAAAGAAAAAGAGAAACGCCCCTTATCCGAAGGTCTTAGCAATTAAACACTAAAATGATGTCTATGGAATATTAGGAAAAGGAGAGGCTGCACTAGCAAGAAAGGTCCTACAAGGGTCATAGCATGCTTCTGACCAGTGATCCATAGGATGTTCAGCCGTCATTTCGAAGTCCTCCCCGTTGTTCAGAAAGTTCCGGTCTAGCATGGGGTAAAAGAATTCTAAGACATCTCAGGATCATTGCAGCAATTCCTTCACCCTCTTGCATTTGGTCTTCTCTTGCTTAAGTTTTTCTAAGTAAGAAGCAATCCTGCCCCGTGTAACTTGTAATAACTCAGCTCGCATATCATTAACACAGCTTTTCTCCTTGTGTCATCTAGATCTTCAATTAGTTGAGATCTCATCTTCCTTGTTTGCCTTGTAAAATCACCAAATAACCTATGGGCAACAGTTTTCCATCCATCATTACGAAGATGAGAAGGCCGAAAACCTAGAGGAAGGATAGGAACAGTGTCCAAGCAGGACACCATACTCGTCCTTCCATATTCAGCGTCTCTTTCTCACTGAGCATTCTAACAATTTCTGTGAATATCTCCTTCACCTATTTCTTGTGTCGTGCAATCTCTTTTCTATGAACAATACCATAGAGCTCTTCACCCTCCTCTGAGGTATGACTTATCTCTTCCAACTCTGATGCATCTCCCCTCGACCATGCGCGCAGTTTTCTATTTTAATCATATTGATGCTCAAGTGCATCTTTGAAATTTTTGAGCTCCTCACGAGAAAATTTCAACTCCCTTTCAAGTCTCTCATTCTCAATCACATCATAACTTTTAAGGTTAGGAATGATAGTGGAGGTAGAAGCATCCTGACGATGGGCATAGTTAGCATTGAATAAAACTTAGGGAGAAAAAACTTAATCAATAGTAAAATAAAACTTGATTACATATTCAAGACATAACATATGAAGTTTTAATATTGAACATCCACCATTCATTACATTATCTCTACTTGTCCATTTACTTAAGGATCATGCATAAAATAACAAGGATACAAAGAGCTCATTCATTAATCAAGATTCTAAGCTTAAGCCTAAACCACTTTAAGTGGGGACTATCAGGTGGGAACGAACCATACTCTAGTGTGTATCACTATCGGCGCAACATGAAATCGTTGAGGGCTCCTTTACTTGAACTACCTTATCTATCCTGGACAAAAATCCCTGAGTCTTATCATTAAACTCCGCATAAGACTTGTCTAACTCTTTTTCACGCATGTATAAAGCCGCAGCGCTTAAACCAAGGCGATCTAGGGTTTGTTTCTCGAGACTAGCCTCGGTCTCCCTCAACAGTTTTGTGAACACATTCTCCCCAAAATACTAAACAAAGTAATAGGGAAAACGCTATCATTCGCAAGATAACAGAACGAAAATCATGTTTCATTACATACACTAAAACAGATTTCAGAATCTTCATACAAAAAGAGACAAACAAAATAGGAGATTAAATATCTATGTCTATTGGAGAATTTGGATTAACCTTGTGTACAAATATTCTCTCTCTTTTCTTAGATTGTAGGTTTCTAGGGTCAACCTCAACCGTCTACCTCTCAACGGAATGCTCAGAATGGTCGAGAACAACCTTATGCATCACAACCTCTTCCTCATTCTATTTATCCTAGCAATACTCGTAGATTGGGGCAAGTAAGGACTCATCCCCTAAGAAGTCAAGCTTAAGCTTTATCCTAAAGTCACGCTTGTTCGAAGAATAAAAACCATAAGTCACATCAAAAGTAATGTTATCAAGCTCTTTTTCGGATTAGGCCAGTTTCTCCATCACCACTTCCAACTCCTTTGCCACCTTGGTCAGCGCCTCATCCTTCTCCCTCTGCTCGTTCTCTTTTAAGGCCGAGTATCCTCGACAGTCTTGGCCTCCCTATCAGGCCTCTCTTGGGACCTCATAGCATCTTCTTCAGCCTTGATCTTAGAGGATGCCGGTACAGCCTTCTTAGTATTAGAGGCCGCAAGATCAGCCTCAGTTTAGCCACCCGATCAAGAAGCAAGGCATGTATGCTCTCTCTCTCTCACGTGCCTTCACCGTTAAGGTCGCAAGATATTTAAAGGTAAAGTCAGAAAGATGTAATTACCAAACAAGTGATTAAAATAAGAGAAGGAGAAAGGGAAGATCACTCACGTAAGACCAGAGTTTCTCCAGTTCAGATAAGAATTCAGAAGTAGATGCCCCAAGGGCTAGAATATGAAGGAAAGAAGGGGGGGAAGATGAGACAGCTTGTGGGAGAGTTTGCCCTGCAGTTCTCCCCACACTCTTTATAAAAGCAGACATAATTTCTTCGGGCATGGTTAGTTAGCCCGCACCGGGGGCAAAATCATTCTATGGAGAAGAAGCCATCTACACGGATAGGATAGAGATGGGTGGGGGAAGGAATGGCCTTAGAAAAAGAAGAGGTAGAACATCCGAAGTAGGGGGAGAGTGTATTCTTCTGGAAGTAGGGGAAGAACCACCAGATCCTTCAGGTGCCTCTTCGAGTCTTGGTTTTGCTTCATAGCCTTAAGGATCTTAGCAGCAGTGTTATCATCCATTGTACCTACAAAGGAAAAGGAGCAGCGAGATAAAAATCACAAGAATAATAATTCCTAAATATCTACTAGAAGTAACTTATACCCCCAGATACAATTGAACAAGAAGAGGGCTTAAATCTGCTATGAGAGAATGTGTGACGAATACGCAGTAGATTACATCTTTCAGTTTCGGTCCATTAAAAACTTATTTATTTTACTATCCTTTGCCCCCAATCCTAAAATATGCCATCTATGAAAATCATATAATCTTTCATTTTCCTCAAAGGAGATGGTATGGATGGAATAGTGACGAGAGAAAGAAGTAAAATTGTCCAAGTTTGAAATAAATAATAAAACTTAGACCACTTTCGGCTTTCCATGGAACATCAGGAAAAATTGATTCCTTGGCCTGAATGTAAAAGAAGCCATCATTCCCCTTTAAAGGATTCTTCCTAACTTCAAAGAGAAACCGAAGCTCTTCATTGGTGAAGTCGAAGCCATTTTCGGCATAAAGAATGAATGTGGCCAGGAAAAGAGTATAGGAATGAGGGAAAAGTTGGACAAAAGCAATATCAAGGGATGTAAGCCATTGATGGATAGTCGGGTGCATGGAAAGATATATACCACATCGTATATGTTCCAGAGTAATAGAGATGAACCTGGCTGGCGGTGTATTAACGTGTTCATGATTTTCGGGAACCCTAGCTTGGTAACTAGAAAACCCAAATTGTTAGAGAATGCTGGTAGCATCTTCCAGCCGAGTGATTCCAGAAGAAGGAGGTGTGGAGGAAGATGAAGAGGAATCCATTTCAATATTTCAAAAGATTATTGCTAAGAAGAATCAAACAAGAATCATGGCAAGTTCTCCTATTTCAATCTAAAAAACCCAGAAATTAGAAATCAACTTAATAAAAATTCTTCTCGGGAAAAAGGAAATTAAAGAATGATGAAGGAAAATATACATACCTTAATTTGAATAATGACTGCACGATCGAAGAAATCAAGGATTTTTGTGAAACCTGGATTGACTGCTAAAACAGTGAGTACAAAGATTAAGAAGGATATATGTTAAAAAACGAAAAGCCTGATTAAACAACAGTTTAAAAAGAGACCAATAGGAGGAGAGCACGTGTACGAGAGCATTAAATACAAGAATAGCCAAAAATACTTTTCTCACTACCGTACATAAAGGAAGATTAGACGGAGCTGACAAGATAGGAAGACCGAGTGCTTGAAACGACACGTCTACAACGACCTGCAGTCGCCGCAGACTTGGGAGGCAAGTGTTACACCCGTTCTTATCTCGAACTGCATTGATTGAAGATGGGGCATGATGCCAAAATGACTGCCCTCGTATCAAGAATGATTAGATGTAAGGGGAAAAGGAATTGAATCAATTGAACTCATACTGCACAGGAAGCCATCCCGAAGCTACAATACTTAACCCGACTCAAACCCTGTAATAAAGGGAATCGTGGCAGAAGACAAATACTGTAGTTATAAGAAAATAAGGGTAGGTCATAATGACAATATATAAGATCAAAGTAGAACAAGAATACCGCACTGAAGCCTAAGAGGCAATACTTGTCAAACTGAGTTGACCGCATCTGCAAAGCCCATACATGTCAACACCCACAAGAACAGGTCTACACCAGCACGTACTAAGGGCAACCTAAGCAGTAACACAAGGGGTCATAAGCACTACAAAGGGCTACATACATGGCCACATAGGATATGCTTCAATGTGGAACCATACTTATAAGTAAACGATAAAGATATGGAGCTCCTCTTTTCTCTCAACAACAACCTAAGCATACTAGCAATGGGGGAAACTCAAATCACAATTAGCTTAGGTCATGGCTAGCCCAAAATACATTCCAAGCATATGTCAAATCAACTATCAGAGTGAAACAGGGCAGTGCAACTCTATTTCTACCAAATATTGTAGCAGATCAAGCAAAGAATAGTAGAGATGACAACACAACAGTATGCCTTGGGCATCAGGTAGTAATCATCACCGCACCTCTTCGCATACATATCCCAAAACCTCAAGGTAGCCCTCAGTACTCTTCTTAAGATGTCTGCCTATTTGGGTTAGAAGAAGGCTGATCCGTACATGCTTGAGATCCCACCAAATTTTTCAGGCATCCCGCTTCAATTTCTTGGACTCCCACCAAAACCGTGACTTCTCACCAAAGACGTGTCACCAATCCAGGAAAATAGTCGCTATAAATGATTGACAGGTCGCAAGATCCAAAGGTGAAGATTGAAGCAAAGATAAAGGGCGATCATGACAATCAATAGTGCACTTTCTATACTATAAATGGAGGCACTAGAAGATGTGGAAGGGGATGATTTCTCCAGAGTCAAAATTTCATCATCACAAAAATCAAGAGATATTGTATTTTTTTGGAAAATTGTAATCATCTATATCAAACAACAGTATATAATGGATTATCCCGTAGACATAGGATTGATGATAATCCGAACCACGTAAAAAATTTCTGTGTCTTTTACTTTCATTGCTCTTTCTTTATTTGTATTGCATTAAATTGTGAATTATGATTCCTTTACAAAAACCATTTCGACATTCCAACAAATAGCTGGAGTGCGACTACGGGGCTATGTAAACATCCAGTAGCATAGTTGCTTCCTAAAGCCAGATTTAATACATGTTAAATCTGTTGATTCAAATTCATGGGAGTAATCATCACCAAGATTGCTTCCAGATCCAGTTGAGTGTTGCAAAGCTGAAAAACTTCACCAACATTTGTATTTGCTATAATTGTTCTCACCAAAAATGTCCTTTATGGTAAAATTCTCCCCATAGACTCACTTGAAAATATCTTTATTAAAATTAAAGATTTCGTAACTTTATCTAGAAGCCATTCGATACAAAGATCAAATATATAGACAAAAACACACTTATTAAAGTATGATTTTCGAAAAAATTTAATTTTTTAAAGTAAGGAAATCCTCTTTAAACTACTTGAGAGTAGTTTTTATTAGAACAAATTGGGTTACCACAAGGTAAAAATTATCGTGGTTTCGAGGGAATGCATTTTGTCCTTCATCTGTTTTGAGTTTGGTCGTCCATCAAATCAAGAGTTTAGTTGATCATCCTTCTTTGGATGGTTATTTTCATAGACATCGCTTAATTATAAGAGTTTCCATTATTAGCCTCCCTTTGATGGGTGCTTTGACCAAGCCCGGTGGCAGGATCAAAGGCTTGATTAACCATCGCTCTTTGGATGGTTGCTTTGGCCAAGCCTTATGGTGGAACCAAAGGTTTCGCATCCACCTACCTTGGATGGATGCTTTGACCAGGCCCGACCATGGTATCAAAGGCTTAATTGACCATCACTCTTTGGATAATTTCTTTGTTCAGGCCTTGCGGTGGGACAAAAGGATTAATTGACCATCACACTTGGATGGTTGCTCTAGTCAGGCCTTGCGGTAAGACCAAAGGATTCTCATCCATCTTCCTTGGATGAGTTCTTTGACCAAACCCGTTGGCAGGATCAGAGGCTTAATTGACCATCACTCTTTGGATGGTTGCTTTGGGCAGGCCTTGTGGCGAGACCAAAGGCTTTTTGTCTATCTCCCTTGGATGAGTGCTTTGACCAGGCATGGTGGTGGGATCAAAGGGTTAATTGACCATCACTCTTTGGATGATTGCTTTGACTAGACCTTGAGATGGGACCAAAGGCTTTTCTTCCTCTTTCAGGTTTGAGGGGTGCTTCTATTCAAAGAATCTTACCAACCTCATTATTTTGGAAGTTAAGTTAAACATAATGCATCTCAATCCGGGGGTAATCATTTGGGAGTGGTTTCTTTGGTAATCCACTTTATTTGTCTAGTGCTGTAAGTATGGTTTTAAATGCTCGACATTCCATGTCCTTGATATTACATTTCCATCAAGTTTGCTCAACCAATAAGTCCCTGGAGGAATAATCTCCTGAATGACAAGTGGTCCTTCCCAATTTGGTACCAATGGACTATCTGTAGGGTCTTTCATATTTTCCGTTACTATTCTTAATACTAAATATCCCTTTTGAATGTTCTTTCTTTCACTTTAGAATTATAGTATTTCGATATTTTTCATTAATATTCGGCTGTTCGTATTGCATCTTGATCTCTTAATTCATTAAGGAGGTCGAGCAATTCATTCTTTATTTATTGATTTGTTTCATAAGCATAATCAATTCTTCGGTATGATGGGACCTCAATTTCGTCTGGTAACATGATCTAAAACTCATATGTCAAGGAGTATGGAGTGTGCTCGTTGGCCGTTTTTGTGGACGTTCAGTAGGACCATTAGACGAGGGGGAGTTCATTTACCCAATTCTCTTTAGCTTTTCCTAATTGCTTTTTAAGACGTTTTAATGGTCTTATTTGCTGCTTCCACTGTCGCATTGGCTTTCGAGTGTGCTACTGATGAAAAACTATTTATCATCTCATTCTTTTCACTGAAATGAGTTAAATTTCACTTTCAAACCAAGTTGCATTGTTGAAGATGATTCTATTTGAAAGCCCAAATCTAGTGACTATGTTTTTTATAATGAACTTCAAGACCTTCCCTGCAGTTATACTTGGTAATGGTTCAGCCTCTACCCACAAAAGTAGTCGATGGATACCACTGCAAATTTTGCTCCCTCTTTTGAGACCAGGAGAGGTTCGATTAAGTCAATCTCTTACACATCGAAGGGCCAAGCACTAACAATGGTAGTTAAATTGCTAGGAGGAAGTCGTGGTATCTTGAAACATCTTTGGCATTTGTCACACCTTTTCACATAATTCATGGACTCTTCCGTCATTCATGGCCAATAACATCCTTGCTTCATTACTTTCTTTTCTAGCTTTATCCCATTAAAGTGATCTCCATAAAACCCATCATGGGTTTTCTTTATCAATTTCGCTCCTATATCTAGTGTAATGCATCACAAATAAGGCATCAAATACCCTTTTTGTATATAAGATTCCACCTGAATGAGCTTGGTACCATAGCTTCCTTGCTTATTTCTTCTTTTTTGGTAACAATCCCTTCTCAAGATATTCAACCAAGGGTGTCATCCAGTTATCTGTGTATCGGTTTTCATGGGTAGCCACTCTTTCAGGGGTTCCATTGTTATTGTCATTTCCTTGGAAACTATCTTCGTTGCTTGGTAGTTGTTAAGTCTAAGATCTAGTTAGAACCAAAAATATATTATTTAGTTCATATTTTCCTTTCTCGATGTTGGGATTTTGCTGGAACCCAACAAGAATGATTTTGACTTCAGGTGCCCCTCTCGAACTTGCCAATTTTGCCAAAGAGTCTGCTTGTACATTTCTTTCTCTTGGTATTTATGTACGAAAAATCTTCAAATTGGGCTAGCATCTCATAGATTCTTTAGACATAGCAAGCCAGACGAGCATCTTTAGTTTGGAATGCCTTATTTAGTTGATTTACCATCTATTGCGAGTTGCTAAGTACTTTAACCCTTGGGATTTTGAGTTGTTGTACTAGAGTTAGTCCCGCAATCATGGAATCATATTCAGCTACGTTGTTGGTTGTCGAGAACCCTAGTTCCATGGCATAAAGTAACATGTGTCCGTCGAGAGTAATCACAAGGTAGTCTGCTCTAGCAGCTTGTTCGTTTGATGCCTTATCCACATACAATTGTTGTTTTGGTTCAAGTTTCTTCTTCTTTTCCAATTGTTCTTCAATGAATCGGTACATTCTGTAACAAAGTCTGCTAAGGCTTGTTCTTTAATTGATGTCCTGGGTAAATACTTAATATCATATTGACTTAACTCCATTTCCCATTTTACCAATCTTCCAAATATTTCAAGTTTATTAAGGACCTATCTTAATTGGAAATTGGTCAAAACCTTTATCGGATGCAATTGAAAGTATAACCTTAGTTTCTAGGCCATCAACAATAGAAAATATGATAGCTTTTTATAACGGTTTCCTGGTTTTTGGCATCTTTCAAACTTTTACCGGTGTAATATACTGGGAATTGAATGTAGTTTTACTCACTTATCAAGACTGAGCTGAACGCATGTTCTGAAATGGTCGTATACAAGAATAAATGTTCTCCTTCCACAGGGCTTGAAAGTATCGGTGGCTTTTAATTTATGAAATTCTTATTGCATTCTTCTGTCCATTCAAAGGTTTTCTTTTTTTGGTTACATTAAAGAAAGGAATGCACTTGTTTGCTGCCTTGGATACAAATCAGTTAAGGGTTGCAATTCATCCATTTAGCCTCGTTACATCCTTGCTTGCCTTTGGAGGTGCTATATCCTGAATGGCCTTTATTTTGTCGGGATTAGTTTCGATTCCTCTTGCATTGACAATGTATCCGAAAAACTTATCACACTGAATTTCGAAAGAACATTTTTGTGTGTTCAACTTCATCTTGTACTTTCTTAATATGTCAAACATTTCCCTTAAATTTTCTATATGTCCATATTTCTCTTTGGATTTTACCAACATGTAATCCATATAAACTTCCGTGTTTCTCCCAATCTGGTCTTTAAACATTCTATTCACAAGTCGTTCATATGTAGCTCCTGCATTCTCCAACTCAAATGGCATTACCTTGTAGCAATACATCCCTCAATCCGTTACCACACTAGCATGCTCTTCATCGAGCTTAAACATTGGAATTTGGTTGTATCCCGGATAGGCATCCATTAAAGATAGTAATATATGACCACTAGTTGCATCAACTAATTGATCGATTCTAGGAAGCAGATAATAATCCTTTGGACATGCCTTATTTAGGTTTGTGTAATCAATGCATGTTCTCCATTTTTTGTTTGACTTTTTAACCAACATTGGATTTTCCAACTATTTGGGTAGAAGACTTCTCTAATGAATCCATTTTCAATAACCTCTTTACCTCCCCCTTCAGCGCTGTAGTTCAAATTTTATCAAATAGCCTCTTTTGTCCTGCGAGAACGAATTTAGGATCAATGTTAAGTGCATGACACATTACAGCTAGGTCAATTTCTTCTATGTCAGCGTGAATCCATGCGAATACATCGGTGTTTGATTGTAAAACCGAAAACAATCTCCCTCTTATTTCTTTGTTCATCCCTCTGCCAATTTTTACAATCTTGGTGGAATCTTGAGAGTTCAGCTTTATTTCCTCTAGGTCCTCTACGGATTATACGTTCTCCCATCTAGCCCTATGTCCGACGCTACTTCTTCTGAAATTTCACCTTTTTCTTGGATAAATTGGTTTACTTATTCATGCTTTCTCTTCCTCCTTCTAGATTTGAACTCCTTGTTGGTCGCTTGATTTGTCTTCGGTTGTGATAGAGTTAGGGGTATGACTAGGGGAAATTATGTAATTTGTTGCATATATCTAACTTGATAACCAGTCTTGTTCGAAATAAAAGGTGTTTAGTTTCTATTAAATACTTGATATAATGTGTTTTATTAATTAATTAATTAATTAAATCAAAAGTATATTAATAGAAAAATCTATAAATAGTGTGTTTGTGATCGTAATTACAAATAGTTGTAATTATGAGTATTGTATCATATTAGTATAAAATACATCATTTTAAATGTTCCTAGTCGAGATGCATCGAGACTAGGTATTTAGTGTATCCATTGAGATTAGAATAGATAACGCTCTCCAAATATTGGGCAGTGTATTACTCATGACTGTTGGGAGGCACCTAGAGGCAACTTACCGATAGTTATTGGATAACTATGGAATGGCTTACTCGATAGTTTTCTATTGGTTAACATAACTATGGTCAAATAGAAAATATCGATGTGACTAATAAACACAGTTCTTCCAACATGAGAATACTATCGATCTTCAATATGAAAGCTCCACTTTGATTATAGTCAAATTATGGCACAACGCCCATCGAGTGACTATAGTTAGGTCGAGTGGAAGTATTGGAAGTGAAGCACCATTTAAGAGAGGATTTGTCTCCTCGGTTATATGGGGTTAATATCATGGTCAACTCAAAGTCAAAGTCTCTGATCAGAGCATTTCGGTTAATAAAAATTGTTATTATTGAACCAAGGACTTTGTCTTTGGAATATAGAGTTGGATATGAACGATATTGGAATTTTAACTATTACCAAACTCTATAAGTTCAAAGTGATACAGTTTTGATGAAGATAATTGGTGTAAAATAAAAGCCACAAACCAGGTAACGCTTAATAAAGTAAAATTGGATTTTACCAAAACCAAGTAAGTGATAAATTTAGCTAAATTGTTACACTACCTGCTAAGTGACGTGTGAACATTAATATTCGAATAGTTTGATAATAACTGCTGATCGAATTTACATCTAAGGAGTCATACAACCGAAACGATGAATTCTCCTTTGACTAAATGACTTAATTAATTTATAATTATTATAAATTAATTAAATTAATTAATATTTATGAAATATTAATTATAAAATTTGATTATGATTTGATGAATAAATATTATTAAATATATTTATAATAGTTGTAAATATATCAATTGATATACGATATCGATAAGCAATTAAATTGGTATTAATTTTATAATATTTTATTTAGGCTTAAATGGGTTTAAGGCCCATCATATGGCTTGATATTTTTGACATGAAATATAGGCATAGGCGGCTCAAATTTGGTTAGAAAGGGCTTGATTTGGGATGGCTCAGATTAAAAGAGAATTATATGAGATGAGATCCACACTTCTCTCCTTTCTATCCATCATATAAGCAACTCTAATCTAATTAGATTAGGATCTTTTGGTGCCCCCTCCCTTTGTGGATACTGGTTAAAATACCTACAGGTCTCTCTCTATCTCATTAAGTTCAAATCAAGTTAATTCAGTCGTTATCCAATAGCCGGTGGTCAATGGTTCAAAGACTAGCTACCTGTTGAATCAGAAATAGTTTCAAGGGATAAAAATCATCTTTTCAAGGTGTACTTCAAGGCATTGGGATTAAGGTATGTTTCTAATCAAAATATAGCTATTAATTCTCGATTATAATGTTATTACATATGTGTATATTATACATAGTGTTAGTTAAGTGATGATTCTAATATGTAATATTGTCATAAAGTTGTTTGGTTGTATGCATGTGTGTGTATTTAAAATAAATTTTTAATGAAATATACATCAGGCTAGTACAACTCTAAATGAAAATTATATTTTTTTATATTTTATTGAATTAATATATATTATTTAATTACATATATATATAGTTTACAATTAATCACAACATCAAACTTTAATAAAAAATATTTAATTAATTTTATATGTAAATAATTAAAGGTATGATAATTTTCAACAGTCAAAAATATTTTTTATTAATATTATTTAAATTAGTTTATTGCATAAATAAATTATATTAATTCAAATATATTATGAAAATTATATTTCTAAAAAAATATTAATAGAAAAGAAGCTCTCAATAAAAAAATAAAAAACATTTTTATTTTTAAATTATTTGTTTAATTTCAGCCAAAAAGAGAAAAATTATTCTAAAATTATTTTAAACCGAAAAAATAATGGAAAATTTTTTCAAAGCATAAAATATCATTTTAGGATTTTCTAGAAATTTAAAAGTTAAAATAAAGATTAGAAATTAATTTTTAATTAATATTTTATTAATTTTCAAATGGATTTATAATTAAATGTATTTTAAAATAAAAATAATTAATTAATTAATTTTTGAGCTGTAGTGTGCAAGACCTGGACTTTTATATTTTAAAATAACAAAATTATTTTAAGTATTTTATTAATTATATATATATATATACATATTATACACACACACACACACACACACACACACATATATATATATTTGAACTAAATAATTTTTTTTAAACAAATTTTTATATATTTACATGTGTATTACTCATCATTTTTTAAAGAAAAATTTCAATTAATATTATAAGTAATATATTTATATTTAAATAAATCTATTATAATAATATGTATGCAATATTAATATTTATTCATATGATTATATATATATATATAAATATATTTATATACTTGTGTAAAAAAAATTTAAACAAAAATTAATATATATATATATATATATTGTTTATTTATTTATAATACCTGTATATAAATAATTGTGTATTTATATACATACGTATATTTAGACAATATACACTTGCATATTAGATGAGCTAACGTGTCTGTTGCGATGTAAATTCCAACAGCTATACACGAGCATGTTATACCTTACACAGATTGATACTACACATGCGTGCGCATGCACACACATAGATATATATGTGTATATGACACACATATATAAATATATCATAACATAAATCAAATAAATTATGTAATTTAAATAAATAAAAGATTTTATTTAAATAAAATTTAGAAGTGTTCTAAATGAATTAAACTTAATAGGCCCAACAAAGATCCAATAGGGTAATTTTTTGAAATTCACCCATAACATCTATTGAGGCTGGCCTAGTTCTAACAATGGTATCAGAGCCCAACAGCCTATGCGGTCTAACTTAGTCATGTTATGATTAACTATTAAGCTCACAACCCAAAGGTTGTTCATAATAGAAAAGACCCAAATTTGAATTAGGTTTTGGACTAACTTTTAAAATTTAAAATAAGATTTGTGTGTATGTGTGTGTATATTATAAAAGTTATATTATAATAAAATTTTCAAAATGTTTGAAAATATTAAATATTAATTTCAAAATTTTAAATTTATTAATAATTTAATAAAATTAATTAATTAATTAATTAAATATAATGAAAATCTATAAATATATTATATATGTTTGATATATTTTTTGATACTTAAAATATTTAAGATATCATAAGTATACATGTACGTATATAATATGATTTTCTAAATTAAGATAATTTAACTAAAGTTGTTTAATTAAATTAATTAATTAAAGGTTAGTTAAATAAAAAAATAAAAGGTTAATTAATTAAATAAAAATGCATATATATGAGTTATATATGTTATACTATAAATGTTATAATATACAATAATTATTGGATATAAATGCTATATTAAATTAATGTAAAATTAACTAAATTGTTAATTAGTTAATTAATTAAATAAGATTTGATTAATATAATGTTATACATCTCTATTACTAATAATGGTAATTCATTGAATAAGATTTCAACCGTGTCTTTCTGAAATGCCCAAAATACCCTTTTCTTTTACGTTCTGATTCTACGCGTTCTCCCCTCTCGCTTGAGGCAGGAAAAAAATAATCTAAATCGGCTTTCTCACCTCTAATGGTGATTATGTATTAACCTAAACGGTTAAGCTCAAGCATCATTGATCGATATCCATGAGATTCCAAACTCAGGTAACTATTTGCTGATTTTAATTAATTGCCTTCGATTTTGATTAGTATCTCTTTTACATTCTGTTTCTACGTATTCTCTATTATCGCTTGCTATAGGAAAAAACCCTAAATCATCTCCCTTACCTGTAATAGCGATTATCGACTAACACGAGCTCAAGCATCACTAATCGATATCCATCAGACTTCAAACTCAGGTATATATTTTCTTATTTACATTAACTGCTTATGATTTTGATTAGTGAGATTATTGATTAAGCATGAATTGCTTAGGATTTGATTTGTAATTGCAATGGTGATTGATTAAGCACAAATGGCTTAGGATTTTTGGTAATATATGACATCCATCATAGAAGGATCAGAGAAGCTCAAGGATAGCGGAAATAACTTTGTGAGTGTTGAGCATTGCAGGCCAAAATCTTGAAATTAGATCCTACTTTTTTCCTGTAACTTGAGTAACCCAGGAAGCTAATAAATCTACTACCACGTAGTTTATTCTTCCTTTGAACTCCATCTCTTTTAGCATGCAATTGAACCCTTCAAGCATATGATTCTACATAGGTTGATCGATAGAAATAAAATTCTTTGCACCTAATCCATATGATTCTCCACCTTTTGTTGTTAATAAGTCTATATCATGCTGACACTCTGTTTTATTTCTTATTTTTATGAACTTGGGATTAGGTAAGGTTGTTATGAGTAATTTATTACATCAAAACAGGTTGTTTTATAAACGCATACTCAGTAGTTTAATGCATTAGAAATAAGTTGTTGAATGATGTTACAAGTAAGGTTGTGATTAATTAGGTAAGATTTAATTTATTAATTGTGAATTTATATATTTAATTCATTAACCAAGTAAAATTTATATCATTTTTGTTTTATTAGCAGAAGTGGTAAAAGGTTGTTAATATAGAATATGAAAGGAAAGTGATGCATAACATTGAAATTTCTCAAGCACATTAATGAAATATGATATACTATTTGAGATAGCACATGTACTTTATTTGTTTTAGTAATGCTTATTTAATTTTTTTTCTATGGTTTAAGATAGTATTTATAGATTATCATATTATTCTACTTTTTGCATATGTTAGTCATTTCCTTTATCTCATCACACTTAATATTATATGATTATATCGTTGATATGTTACAATATTCTTTCATGAAATTTGTTATTATATTCTATTAAATGATTCTATTGTAGAAATTGCAAAAAATCTTCATTGCCTTGCTTAATTTTCCTAACTAATTACCATGATAAAATCCTATCATTTTTTCCCATTTCCCCCTTTTTTCTTTATTTTTCTGTGTTTCTGATGATCAAGGATGCAAGAAGGATAAAATTCAATAGATTATGTTTTTTTCTAAAGCTAAGTTTACTTGATTAAAAATTAATTACTGTTCCATTAATCATAGAGTTTAACCATATTGTGCTCACATTGACTTGAGAAGTTAAAGTCTTAAGATTTTACTCTCTACTTTAACTTTGGTTATTTTTTAAGTCAAATTTTGCAATCTGTTGTTTTGCTCATGATTTTTTTCAATACAGAAGGTGACGTGAAATGTGTATATTTGTAAGACATGTAGTGGACTACCTTTAAAATCACTAAAAATCCAGCTTTTCATGGTATTATGTCAAGCATAGGTTATGGGTTTAGACTGGAGAACAAACTGCAGGTAGTTGTGCTTATTATTCTTTGAATCCAGAGTGTTATTATGTGAACTAAATTGGATTAAAATAACATCAAGATAGTAGAATTTGAGATTTCATTAGGCCATATTTCAACAGTTTTGTTGCATATGTTTCAAAATGGAATTTATTTAGTTGACCATGATATCCAATCTATTTGAGGACAAAATTTTCCAACCAATGTCTGATGGGCAACAACAGTAGCATTTTATTTAATAAACCTATTCCTTTTCATATTGTTAAAACCGTTTGATAATTTTCTCCATGAAAAGTAGATGTCTAAAATGAAAATAAATAGGGAAGAAGTCTTGGTATTAAAACGGATTATATATGCAATCTCAACATGAACATTAATACGTGGATTATAGAAACCTATAAAAATTAATTACTTATAAAAGTTCTTTTATACATTTTCAAAAGTTTAGCAAAAGAAATAAATTTTTAGCTTTGAAACTACATTACGAGTAAACCATAAAAAAAGTGAAATCTTTAATATGGCAAGAAATACGTTTGTCCAATGATTATCCGTGTTATACTGAATCTATATGTTGGAAACTAAAAATTCTCTAATGACTATCCATGTTATAGCCTTTGTTTGTTTCATCTTTTATCAGACTGTTATGGACGACATTTTTACTGTAGGAGGTCATTATCAAGTCTATATGTACCCATGATATGTTCCACACTTCATCTTATAAGCCCTCATCATATGCCTTGGAAAAACCGACCCTTAAATGCACGTAATACCCTTTCGGGCAACATAGTACGATCTTATGAGTACATAGTTGTACTGTAAATTTTGTATTGAATGTTATTTAGAAGTATTTATAATTTCAATTTGGGATCAAGTTAATATGAAAATGTCAAAGTTTTTTGAATCACGCACACTAAAACGGCTATATATGCAAGTTTTTAGGTTTGTGTTTGATATTTTGTGGGGTGTGGATAGCTCAAGTATGTGTTAATATTGGCAGTGCGTGAAAGTACTTTATGAGAAAATTAAATTTTGAATTATTTGTTGGTACAAGGTGCATACATGCATTCATAATTTTTTTTACTGCTGTGTTTTAGTTTAAAGTGATCTCATGGATACTGTGTTACAAACTTGCTCTGTTTTCCATTACAAGTGTGTAAAGTGAAAATAAGTTCTCATCTCTGAGTTCGGTGTATAATGCTATATCTCTAAATTATAAAAAGCCGTATGTGGGATAATTAAATCCATTTAACACTATTTTTAAGCATAGTATATGGAATTTGAAATAAACTAAAGCCAAATATGGTAACTATGCATTGCTGTACACCATTAATATTAATGATTTATAGCTTATCATTATTCAATCATAAAGTGATTTCCACGTAGCATTGCTCACCACCATATTTTTTCGATTATTGTTTTCTAAAACTTCTTGAATAACTATTTCAGATTGACCACATTCCCCAGCAACTGTGGTTGCATCTACATAGACAGGTCCAACATTCTCTATAACAGATGCTCCTTGATCAAAAATGCGTTCTTGGTTCTAATGTTGTGGTATATCAGAGCTATTCTCTTTACCCAGCATATTAAATTTGAGAACAAATACTACATGATCTCTACTCCCATCGAAAAATCTTGTTAATGAATGAAAATTAACTAGCAGGGATGTTGATTTAGCACCAAAGATTTGGACTAGCTTGGTGCTCCGTAGCACCCTGAAGTGTCTATTTATCACACAATTTTATCATTTGTGGTATTTTAGAAACCATCAAAGTTTGTTTCTGAAAGTTAGGTTGTTGATTATATCTTTTATATGTTTTAGTTAAAACAAAATTTATTCTTCAATTTAGTGACATTTTGATATGCTATACGAACTTCTGTATATATAGTAATAATATTATATTGAAAGTATCATATGTGCATAGTGTGTTAATTGAAGTAAGGGTATAAAATTTTGTACTTCTTTCATTTGCTGGATGAACTATTTTGTTTACTGTTTGGCTGTTGGATCTATTACATTGTATTTCATATTCCGATATATTTATCTATTGCAATTACTGATAACTTTACCATATGCGTAGTTTTTAATATAAATTTAATTTATGAACAGCCACGTCAAGAAAATGTTATCCAAACACATTTCCCTTTAGTGAAAAATGTTCACATTGTTTTCTTGGAGCGTGACTTAGAATAAGATGAGGAGAAAAGTAGAGGAAGAAGCCAATTGATGTAGAGATAATGGACAGTACATACTATTTATCAACCCAGAAGATCCATAAGGTTCGTGTATAAATAACTTAGTCCTTCTCTGTTGGTTACTTGACACTATTTGCTCACGAGATAATACATTTTGTTTGTGTGATGAGTTGAGACACATTTTGGGTAACTTTTTAGAGAACTAAAGTTTTTAGAGAACTAAATTCACATAATGCTTTGTTTTTGTAGCAATAAAAATACGAAGCCCAAAAAACAAAAATAACGTAAACTAAAAATGTTAAAAGCCCAACATCTCCGTTTAGTTCTAAGTTAATGCAAGAACTTTGTGCATGCATTTATACATGTCATATTATTATAGTTACTAAAATAGTGGTGGCATGCAAAAATTATACATGTTTTCTGCGATGTTCTACAACTATTACCAAAATGTGTAAACTTGACTGAATCGTTGACAATCCAGTTATATGTATTATTAGGAAACGATTGACACTTAACTAAAATATTATCAAGAATAATGCGTAAGTGTATCCATTGTCAACGATTTTGAATTTGCACTACAAGAAAAATGGTTTTTTGCAGCTCCATGTAACAGCCTTTGATTCAAAAAGCTGTAATTGTTCAAATTTAGTTTCATTTATAATTAAATATAAAAAAGAAAACGCTGCCTAATCACATTTCTTTTGGCGGGGAGATTGAGTGTTTTCGCGGCCACGTTTTTATTCTTTTCCCTTCCCACCAAATAACCCTTCATCTCAAATTGACAAATCAATCGCTCCGCAAATCCATCGCTCCGAAAATCCATCGCTCGAGTCGTTACATCGCTCTGCAAATCCCGCAAATCTCAAATCCATCGCTCCATCGCTCTGCAAGTACGTCGCTCGAGTCGTTGGCGCCGTCCCCTTTCATCATCATTCACGTCTTCAGTTCATCGCTCGAGTCGTTGGCGTCGATAAGGTAATTCACTTAATTCGAATACTCAACTTTGGTCCTCGTATTAACGTGGATATGGATGTACGCTTCAAATGAATTGAAATAAATGCGATGTACGCTTCAAATGAATTGTTTATGTAGTGATTTTTTTGTTAATGGAGTTTGGTTTTTTGATTACTGGACTGCCTTCGTAAGGGGTAGGACTAGGTGTTTGGCGATGAGTAGTTGATTAGAAGCTGGTTGATGTGGTGGTTAGTGTGCTGGAACTATGGTCTTGGTGAAGTAAGAAAAAGATTAATTATAATTATACCTGACTAATTTGAACTAGCTGCCCATTTACAAAGTAACGTGTTTCCATAGCAAGAAGATTTTAAGTTCACAGAACCCCAACATGTCCTCTTGAAATATTCAAACTGGGTTTCAATGCTGAACCCATCTATTTTTACCCATCGGGAAACTGTTCATTAGTAGTTTTGCCCTCGGTATTCATAAATAAAAAATGGGGCAATTTGGAAACAACTCCGATACATCACTTATTGAAAAAATTACTTGAGAAATGAATGTATAAAGTGACAATTAGACTTGTTTGACTGCGGCGTTCCAACCAACAGCTGCACAACAACAAAAGGATTTTAGGCTTGGCACGTCCTGAATGTTGTTTCTCCGAATTTTAAAACTAATTTAAGGCCTTCGTCTACCATTAGTGAAATATTGTAGCCTCGATCAATCTTTCTCTGTTAAAAGTTTTCAAAACAAGAAGCTTGCTACAGGGCCAGAATTATATGTATTTTTTACTCACACATCTGTTCACACCTTAATCTGACATTGTTGTTTATTTATGCATTTTTTACTCAAATTATATGTATGCATTCACTATCCCTGTCAAATATAAAACCATGTATATGTTTCATTCGAATTTTGAAATTGTCATGTAATTAAGTTTTCAAAAGAATGCAATTCTGTGTATGAGTGGATTTCCATATGTATCAATTGAACATATGCAGTTCTTAAACACGTAAAAGTTTCAACTTTCTAAATTTGGGATATGAAGTCTATTTGGCATTAAATCAACATATCATTTGACCTTGGTTATATATTGATTTTAGATGTATATACATGGTTTTGAGACACAGTTTCACATATAATTTTGTAAGTATTCTTACTTCAAACTTTGAATATAAATAATCTGTGTGGCTTTAAAGTTAACAAACTTTGGAAGATATAATAAGATTTATGAATACAAGTATTTCAGTTTATACTAGATCAGAGACAAGCTTAGGAAATTGCATGATTGTTTGACTGTTGTATCTTTGAAATCATTTTAATGTAATGTATTAACTTGATTTGATGAAGCATGGTACAATTTAACTTTAACTCATGAAATTTTGATGATATTTTGATGAAGTTAAGTTTGTTAATCTTAACATTGATTTACTTTGCAATGATCTACAATGAATTTTTTCTTTTAGTTTGCCAATTTTTTTATGGATATGACATAATCCACAAAGAGCAGTGGCTTAGGTGGTGCTGGTAACCCATGCCAGATAAGAACGTGGAAATTTTTCATACCCATATAGAAGAAATGGGTGGATCTAATGATCAACCATGTACAGTTGTGAAGTGGTTCTCTTTGACTCCCATGTCATGTCTTTGCGTGGGAAGTTCAATTTATTAAAATCAAAACCAAACCTCCCACACAAATGTAGAGTGTGCTTGTCTTATGCAAATTATTTTTGCTTCAAAGGCAAAGATTTTTCCCTATAAAATAGCGGTCGATGTTGCTATGTTATGGAATAATCACATAAATGAATTAGAACCTCATATTTGATTAATAAGGTGATTATAATATTAAATGGAAATATGAGATTATTATAGAGGTGGTAAAAATAGAATGTTCAAAAATATTGAAACACTGCATTTTGAAAGGTGGGCATGTAATAAAATATATTCATGCAGCAACCGCGGTTATCATTTTTGCGCAAGAAGAAAATTTCAAAATTTTCAAGAAGTACTATGTACGATTGTTGTAAAAAGGTAGTATTGGTGCATTTGTCAGGTAAAATTTTAGAAAGACTTGATATAATACTGAGTAGCAGTACCCTTTGAAATTGGGAAGTATTGAATTTATAAAAGGAATCAGTTAGTAAAGAGAAGTTAAAATCGAACTATTTGGCTTACTTATTTGCCTCATAATTATTCGAACTGCATTCAGAGCAGTGGTACTGAAAACATAGGTATATGTGATATATATTAAGATTATGTACATGCAATTCCAGAGGTAGTAAAAGTAAATATAAATTTAAAATTAAGTGCATGTAGAAAGAAGTAAAATTATATCATTAAGCATATAAATGGAGATTACTAAATGGAACCACCAAATGGATTAAAATAGCAGCTAACAGCAGCAGTGAGATAAAATCCAGTATATATGGAGTATTAAGAACATAAATATACTGAAAATAATAAGATTATTTGACAGTAAGGTTTGATAGTGGAATTAAAGATATATGGCAGCATACAGAGGGGTAAGGATTTTATTTATGGCCAAAGGTAATTGTAAAGGAAAAAAAGTCAATTGATTTATTTTTGAAATGTAAACACACACACATACATATGTGTGTGTAGCATAACACAAAGAGATGAATAGAAAATAATAAGATTCAACGGCTTAAGGGAACCAAAAGTCAATAACTTATTGAACGATACTAATATATTCAAGAATATAAACTATATAAATATTAAAAATACAAACATAACTATATAAAGGAAGAGAACAGAAGAAATAAAATTAGGAACAAATGGTTTTAGAAGGAAGTAGATAGGGTGTACTATCTATTCAGATAATATAACTTGCAAAATATTAATATGAGGGAAAAAGTACAAAAAAATTGTTGGGAAAGGACCAGTAATTACAGTGGAAGCAAATCTTAAAATAAGCAGACGGAGCTTATCAGTTTGTTAAGTGGATCTTGAGGAATCATTATATTATAGAAAAGAGTTTGATTGCAGAAGAGCAAGGATCTAAATTCAGTGTAAAAATTAGTCAACATATGTGAAAAATACGGATGGACCACTATATGATGGGGGAAAAGCAAGGTAATATGATTATTATTGCCTGATTAGTAGTGAGTTGGATGAAAAAATAATATCTCAGTTATAATGCTTATATAAGTATTAAATTCTTCTGCTAAAAATGAACTTGTGGTTGACACCATTACTTTCGTTAATGTAATTGTCTAGGTTGAAAATACTTAAATGGTAAGCCTATATGAAAAGTAGGTATAGGGAAATTAAAAGGGAAGGGGAAAAGAAAACAATGGTGTGGAATTTAAATGCATGAAAGCATGTATATTTGATGGTGTCTTTTTTTCCTAATAATGTTGTTGAATTTTTTTAGTAGCTGAAATAGCAGCAAAAGTGTGTATAAATGATGGATTTTAAATGCATAGACAATTATAATCAGGATTAGTATAGTCCTTACCTCATACACAGACGGGAGATCCGAGCTTGTTATTTCAGAGATACATTTGTCACTGATCAGGTCAGTCTGATTTTTGGACCGAATGTCTTCATTGGAGAATGTAGCCATTTTTCATTTGCGGAAGCTGGGAAAAAAGGTAGAAGTTGCAAAATGGTTCTTATTTTAATCAGAGGTAGAAATTATGTTTTTACATTGATGACATTCAAAATAGAAATCAAAGGGTATATGCACTTAAAGATGTGAGTAGAGGTATATACACAATTGTAAGTAAATGAATGAAATTGGAAACCAAGGGAAATGAACTAATGTGGGAATAAATAGTCATATCGCTATGTGAAAATCTGAACCCTATATTATATGAACTCTTAAAATAAACAGGGGTAAATTATATTTAAAAGAGGCACATTCATTTCAGTAAATTTTTCCATATCTAAAATTAGTATGAATAATTTGTCAAAAGGTGAAAAATCAATCTGCCAAGCGTTAAAAAAAAGCAAAAAAGTGGAAATGAAAAGTCATCCCCCAGTTACCATAAAATAACAGGCTCGGAAAAGAGGGAGAAATATGACTGAAGAATCAAACTAAAATAAGTGGCAAAAGTAGAGGTGGAAATGAGTCACTGTATAAATCTAATGAACTTCTAACTTCACTAATAGTAAGGCCAAAGGCAGTATAAATTCTGATAATATAGCCTGCTGTTTGAGAGCGGAAAAAGAGTTTGTTAGTGGATGGACATGTACACTTTAGAAATCATTGATACATGTACACTTACAATCTAAATGATTATGAGTGATTGATGCTAAACTAGTATTCACGTAAAGTATCATATTGGATTATGTTTTGTTATTTGGAGCATTGAGTTATTGTCTACCTTTTTAGTTTCTTTTTCGAGACTCTTTTCATAGGTGCATGCTTCAGAAATAGTTTGGTGCTAATGTATTAATGTTGTATATGATTTTGACATTGTTGTATAAGTGGATAAAATTGTTGTTAATGGCGCAAGCCAAGTATCAGGAGAGGGGTAATGCATAGACATTACTCCGGTGCTACAAAATGACGTCGTTGTAATGGCAAATTTTTTGAAAACAGTTTGGTGCTAATGTTGTATATGGTTCTGATATTGTTGTATAAGCGGATAAAATTGTTGTTAATAGCGCAAGCTAAGTATTAGGAGAGGGGTAATGCATTCTTGTTAAAAAATGGGTTACACGACTCTTTCGTTTTCATTCTTGTTGTTTTAATTTTTTTTGCATGAAACAAGGCTTTGAACTTGACTTATTGATTTGTTGTTTGACATTCTTTGTCTTCCTTGTTGTTTTTCATTTTGTTTGCATTCAATTACGATTATGTTATTTTGCTTGCATTCAATAACTGATTATTACTTTAAATTTTAGATATTTACTTCCTCACATATTGGTTGATGATGGATAAAAATTGGGTACATCTACACAGGTAACTATATTATACTAAATATATTTTGAGAGTCAAATCTTATATTTTAACGTCAAAATTAATAGTTATTCCATTTTATTAATAGAACTAGTACTGAGTATGAGCAAGGAGCTTGGAAGTTTGTGCATGCTGCATTGAGAATTTCAAGAAATCCAGAAAAGATTTTATGTCCTTGCTTAGATTGTCGAAATCTTAGTCATCAGTATGGGAAGATTGTTGTTGAGCATTTGATTATAAGAGGAATGGATCCGCTATACATGGATGGTAGGTGGTACAATCATGGCGAACAAATAACTATAAGCAAAGATATCGAGTCTAATGACACTTATGATTTACTGAAATCCATTCATTATGAAGATGAAGATTTCATCAATCATACATATTCCGATGATGATAAAGATGAAGATAGCGCACAAAAACGAGAGGATGATTTATTAAAAAACTTGGAGGATGCCAAAACCCCGTTGTATCCTGGTTGTACCGATCAAACAAAATTATCTTCCATTATTGCCTTTTATAATGTAAAATGTGAGACTGGGATGTCCGATAATGGATTCGATAAACTTCTAAATGTGCAACAACTATTGTTGCCAAAGGATAACGTACTTCCTAGGAATATTTACGAGGTGAAAAAATTTCTTAAAGTATTCGATATGGGTTTTGAGAAAATTCATGCTTGTCAGAATGATTGTTGTCTCTTTAGAAGAGAGTACAAAGATTTGGATAGTTGTCCAAAATGTGGGTTTTCGAGATGGAAGAGGAACGAACGTACAAATGAAATTATGCATGGTATTCCGGTTAAAGTTTTGAGGTATTTTCCAATCATTCCAAGATTCAGAAGAATGTTTAGATCTCAAAAAATAGCAGAAGATTTAAGATGGCATTTTAACAATAAAAGTAATGATGAAAAAATGCGTCATCCTGTTGATTCTATAACATGGAATGTGGTAGATGAGAAATGGGAATCGTTTGCAGTAGATCCACGCAACCTAAGGCTTGGCCTTGCTACTGATGGTTTTAATCCATTTTTGACATTGAGTTCCAAATATAGTTGTTGGCCCGTGATGCTAGTGACATACAATCTCTCGCCACTGTTATGCATGAAAAAAGAAAATATCATATTAACATTGTTGATTCCTGGTCCAAAGCAACCAGGAAATGATATAGATATATATTTGGCACCATTGGTAGAAGATCTGCAACTCTTATGGATTAATGGAGTTCAAACTTATGATGCATTTAGTAGATCGCTTTTTACTATGAGAGCTGTAACGACCCTGAAATTTAAATTTATTTAAATTAATAATTAAATGAATTTTTGAATTAAATTGAGTAATTAAATAAATTTTTGGATAAAAATTTGTAAATTTAATTAGAATATTGGAGCGAGTTTCCCCGAGTCCCAATTTTATTTGAACGGTCATTTAAATTTAATGTTTGTATATATTGGATTTAGAATTAAATCTTAAATAAATGGTTTAATAATGATAATTGATGATAATGAATATTAGAGTTGATGGTTTAATAAATATTTGGGTTAATAAAATAAAATATAAGTTGATACATTAACAAATTCTAATAACAAATAAGATAGAAATTCATTTATATTGTAAAGCAAGTAAACAAGGCCAAAACAAATAAAAGATAAATTATAACATAAAAAGTAAACATGTAGACCTGGAAGCAAAACAAGATACAAATATATATATGTGAAGCTTGCAAATGAAGACAACATGATACAAGTGTGAATTAACTTGTAAATACAAACAAGAAAACAAAGACAAAGTAAAATAACATCTATCAGCCGAAAAAGAAATACATGCTCAACAATAAAACAAAGTAAACAAATCAATGCAAGATATTTCTAGCCCACAATAAAATATATATCATTGCAGCCACAAACTGTTGTAAATCAACAAGGAGTAAACAAAACAAAGTATGGTATAAGTGTTGATTGTACAAAGCATTAAATGCAAGCATGGCCGAACAAAGGAAAAAAATATATCACTATATTGTACAAAATAATAACATACCATATCACCTGTACACTTCTATCTCATATATCAAGTAAGCTTTCACTTTTTATACGTACATCTCCTCTTCTCTTCATCCATCAAAAACTTAGCAAAATGAAAGCCAGGAAAGAAGAGAAAATAAAAATTAAAATAGAATCAAAGATACAACCTGAAGCAACTCAATTTAAACATCAAAACCAAACATTCCAGAAAATAAAAATAAAGAAGGCTTCAGCAAACTTGAAAACCTGGAGACTTTAAATCCAAAGCCTGAGACAAAGCAAAAATCTGTAAAGCAACTTCAAGAAATGCAAAGCTTCATTCAAGTTTCAATTTGCATTCAAAACTCAAGCAAAACAATACAAACTAGAGATCAAAACCAGAAGGCTTTCAACTTGAATTATCAAAACCTGTTTCAACATTTTTCTCTGTTCTGTTTCCTGGGAAATAAGGTGAGCAACCTTCAACTCTGAATTCGTTTATTTTTGTTTGTGAGTAACTCCTTGTTGAAAATTTTGCTTTAGTATAAATTTTATATGTTGCTTGAATAATATCTGGAAATGTGTATGTGTGTAGGTATATTTATATATATCTATATATATATAAGCCTCTGTGTATAAATGGTTGAAAGTGTAATGCTTGTTTCATCTCTGTTTGCTATAAAAATTGAAAATGTAACAAAGGAATTCAATAAATCTTCATACAAACATTTAAGCTTATGATTTGTAAACAAAATAGGTTTGTTTAAACTTAAAGCATGGCCTAGAATTGGTTTGAAGAAATATGGACTCTGTAAACTCAATTTTACAGTAAAAAGAAATCATATGAATTATTTCGAATATTTTAAAGTACTGATTTTATTTTATAACTTGAATCTACAGTCAAAGATAGGATTTTCAACACTTAAATGGTGATTTTTAGTGGTATAATTTGTGAGCAGTTCATAAATGAAAGGGAAATACCTTTTGATCGATTTCCGGTCACCAAAGAATTTTTAGATGTTGAAATTTTGTTTGAAGCTTGCTTAGTCATCAATGGAGTTAGGAAAAATGTTAGATAATTTTTCTATTTCAAATAATGATCAAACAAGGTAAAACTAGGGTTTAAGCCTGGTTCTGGGTAGCGATTGATTTCGAGGAGAATGCAGCATCACCGGTGCATCGAGTCGAACTGGTCCGGTGGCGATCGACGCGTTGAGGTTAGGCGAACCTCTGACAGAAGTCGCGTGGCCTTTGATGATCGGCATTGTCGTAGCGAGGTGTTTTCGATGGTCTATTTTGGGTTCACGTTCGATCGAGTTACTCGATTTCGATCTACGACGAATAGGGAGATTCTGGAGGGCTGGGCTAGTCGTGGTGGTTTGCGGTGACATGCCGGAGGTATCATCGATGATCAGATCGTGGATGATCGCATGTACATGTGCACGCGTGTGCACAGATATCTGGTATGGTTGAAATTTGGGGAAGATGGCTTCGTCTCGAGTTCGAGTTCGCGTATTCCTATGTTTGGATCGAAGTGGTGAGGACGAGAGAGTTTGTGAGTGTTTAGTCCAGATTTTAAAATTGTTAAACTTAAGCTAGAAAAGAAATGGGAAGAAGAAGGGTGCGTGAAGAACCAGAGGAAGGTCTCGGGGTTGAACTCGTGAAATCTGCAGTTTGACTCGAAGAAATTGTCGTGAGGCTCGGGTAGATTTCATGTTACAGGATTAAATCTGTGAGTGTTAAATTTAAATCTGGGTTCATATTTAAAATTTGAATCTTAGTTTTAAAATAAAGGGAGATTTTAAAAGGTTTTGAACAGTTAAATGATAAAGTGGATTTGTAAATTTATTTAAATTTAAAATGAAAAGTTAAGTAAATTTTGGAAGTAAATTGTTTTAAATGTTTTGATCATTTATAAGAATAAAGTTTATCTTAAAGATAATTAGGATTTAATGATTTGGATTCATTAAATTATTAAGATAATTAAAAATGGGTAAATTTTTGATTTGATTAATTTATGATATGAATGATTTATTAAGTAAAGTTTAATTGATGACAATTAATAAAGGATAATTGATTACTAAAGATTGATTGATTAATTGAGAATGATTAATTAATTATTAAAGGTTAATTTAATTTATGTGATTTGTTAAGAAATAATTAAATGGTAAATTAAATAATTAAAGATTTATTAATCAATGTAAGTGGTTAGGAATGATCACTTATTGAAATTTTATTAATTAGAGGTTAATTTATTAATTAAAGATAAATAATTAAATGGTAAATTAAATAATAAAAGGTTAATTATTTTAAAGGTTGATGAATTATAATTAAAGGTTAATTAAATTTGTTATTAATGATTAATTAATAAATGATTAAAGAATAATTAACCAAAATGATTTGTAATTAACCAGGATTAGTAATTATTCATAAGTAATTAAATCTGATTTGAATTACTCAAACCATCAACTGATCTTACTTATAGATGTTTGATTGTTATTAGATGCTATGTGATGGATTGATATATTTGTTATTAGATGCTATGTATTAGATTGATATTCCCTGGTATGTGATGCTTTATGATATATCTTGATTTATGTTGTGATCTGTAATTTATTGTCTGTGATATTTATATATCTATGGTCTGTGTATGAACGATAAGTGTTATAGTTATATCGCTTATCAACTATATCCTGTATTTTGTTATGTGATGGTTGATGTTGCACTATTGTGTGTAAAACCCCTGGACCACACTTTTACACACACAAATATGGATTTCACGTGGAAATCGGTTAAGTCATAGAAAATTTAAATTTTATGTTTTGAAATTGAAATTTTAATTTCAATTTATTTTGAAGTTAGAAATTTGGGGTTTAAAGTGAAAAGCTTTTGAAATGGAATTTCAAATATAAAAGTTATTTTGAATAACTTAACCGAGTTTTTTGAAAATTTAAATAATTAGATTTTAATTTGAATTCAGGTTTGAAATTAAATCTATGATTTGGAAACTAGGGATAAAAGATGATATAAATGTGTTTGAATGAATTAAACCATTTTAAAGTATTAATTTGGGAATTTGAATTTAAACCAAGGATTTCAACTCGTATGAATGAATCAAATTTCCAAATAAAAACTGTTTGTTTTAAAGGAATAAAAGCTTTCAGATCAGAATTGAAATTCCAATTTAGGTAAAGGATTTCAAGATTAAATTGAAAAAAATGTTTTTCCAAGTTATGAATGAATTCTTTTCGAAAGCTATGAATTAAATCTGTTTATTTTTAACAGATTTAAATTGATGTTTTGTTTAACCCATTCGAAATGAAATTGTTTTGAAAGCTATGAGTTAAATCTTTGATTTAACGAATTAATCAAATTGAAAGGGAAATTGATTTGGAAAATCTGTAAATGAATCTTTGTGAAATTAAGTGAACTTTGTGAATTGAATCTTTTTGTTTAAAAAGATTAAAATGGTAATTTGATAAACCATTTGTAAAGAAAGTTTGGGTTTAAGTTGTGACTTAATTGAAACCCCAATATCCGTATGTTTTTAAATATTTCGCTCACTATTCGGGTTAGCCGGGAAAGGACCTTTGGGTCGTATAACTCATTCCGAATGGTGATACGTCGTATATGGATAGCATTTGAAGACCGGTGTTGAAGACCGGATATTTTCGAAAATGAAAGGACAACCTGTCGAATGTCTCTGCACTGGGTAGCTCCCGGTATAGAGATTTATATCACTCTTTTTGTGATGGGAAGTCTGGACGTGATTTGAAAATTATCCGGATTTGCAAGGGCTTCGTGAGAAGTGCCTTCGGTTCTGTTCGATCCCGGAACAGACTTATATGGATACATGTCTGACATTACACTTTGAGATATAAAGCCGATTTCTTTCAAATACATTTCTGTTTGGTGGCGGAGAATTTATTCTCTTAGCTTAACACCCTTCTCTGAGACGTACGAGCTCAGAGGTTATGTAGTTGAAGTTATCAGCGATATATCCCAATTTGGTAATGTGGCATGCTGAGTGTTGCTGTGTGATGATCAGTGTTTGATCATTTGTGATATGATCATTTGTTTGATCATTTATCTTTGTGATCATAGGTTGATCATCTGTTGACCCAAAGCGTGGCTTTTTGAAAAAGCGTAGCTTTGTGGACGAGACTTCGTCGAGCCTCACAACCCGGTAATGGTCGAAACAGGAATCGTGCGGCAAGGTTTTCAGGGGTAGCTCCCCTAGGGTATGACCATTCCTTCTGGAAAAGGGTAGTATCATGGTATGGAGCCCAGATACTTACTCATGTGGATACACTTTCTTTATGATGTGTGATGTTGGTTATCGAGCGCTCGGATAAAGGTCCCAAAGGACCGGGGGTGGCATATCTGAGGTTTCTTTTATCCCTTGGGAAAAGGGGTTGCCGGCCTTGTTTGGCAGAGAACAGTTGGTTCTCGGAACGTCCCGCCAGAGGCGTTTCTTTCGTGGAATAGGAAGTTCCTTAGCCTGACCATTTGTTGGAAATCCAAACAAAACAATACGAGCCCTGTACGGTTTTAGTTGTATTACCTGCCATGGAATGTGGTGGTAACCTGCTATTGAACATGGTAGCTATAGTAGGCATAAGTGCGAAATGTCTATGCTGGCTAAGATTTATATTCTAATTTCGAAATTTTTTTCTACACTATGCACTAGTAATAATATCAAATGATTTGATTTTGCGTAGTAAGCATCTTTGACTATCATAAGAAGAAATCTCCTCTAATTCTGCGTTTGCATTGTGTGTGTGGTGGGAGGTCTTATGGTAGTTTCATTTTCCAAAAGCATTGCGAATTGACTTTAAAATTCTCTGCTATTTGTTTTAAAGATAAACTGTTTTTGTTGCTCACACCAGTCCCATGACTGATCCGGAGTTTATTGTTCCCTTCCTAAACTCTGGGTGCCTACTATTTTCCACACGGGCAGTCTAGAGTTGGGTTTTTCAGATATTCAGGTTTAGTAGATTATCTGGAGCTAGTTCAGTTCTTGGAGTTCATGGACTGACGTTGCTTATCTTGGAGCATTCTATTGGAGACATTCTATCCGCTGTTGGTGTTATCTATTTTCTTTTCCGCTGCTATTTGTTGTATCATATCTCTGATGTATATTGATATTCATTGTATCATTCTGTTGTATCAGATATTGTATATCAATGTATTATTCATTTATTCCGCTGTGTTATTTACTTAATGTTGTTATAAGCTCCGGCGACTCGGATTTGAACGCTCGAATCTACGACATTCGAGTACGATGTAAAGTATGGATGTCGATTTTCGAACGCGAAAATCTGGGACGTTACATTTGGTATCAGAGCTAAGGTTGAACTTTAGCTCAGGAGTATAACACGTTAAGTAGCTCATTAGAGATAGAGTAAAGTAAACTCTAGAATGAGTATATCCTTAAGATATCCGTCTGAACGTCTCAGTAAATTCTCTTACTATCCACTGATAGTAGATATGAGTGCAAGAAGAAGACGAGATAGGGGACAAGGGGATACGACTATAAATGGTCAATACCCTGCAACAGTGGAAACAATCTTTCTCTATCAATTTTCTTTGATTCGTCTTTCAAAATTCTTTTGATTGCTTCGTGACAGCTCCAGAAGTAGTTTCGGTGTGATGATGGCTCTACGAATCGTTGTAGAAATTCTTACCTCGTATCTTCATCGATTTCTTTTCAGCTTTTTGATTTAAACCTTAATGAATTTGGAATTGGAAATTTTAAATTGAGGTAAATCGATAAATAGAATATGAAGTATAATTTGAATTGAATCGATAAAACGATATCGTTTGAAACCAAAAAAATTTGAAATTCTATTCTAAATTCTTTTGAATACCAAAGTCCGAAGAGGGACAAATTGGTATGTATTCTGAGATATTCCGACCTGAGTTTGAAATTCATATCGTAAGTTTGAGGAATTATAGGAGATCGAATCTGTCTATCTCTGTGTTGTTTTCGTGCCTGCGAATTTCGAGGACGAAATTCTTTTAAGGGGGGAAGTTTGTAACGACCCTGAAATTTAAATTTATTTAAATTAATAATTAAATGAATTTTTGAATTAAATTGAGTAATTAAATAAATTTTTGGATAAAAATTTGTAAATTTAATTAGAATATTGGAGCGAGTTTCCCCGAGTCCCAATTTTATTTGAACGGTCATTTAAATTTAATGTTTGTATATATTGGATTTAGAATTAAATCTTAAATAAATGGTTTAATAATGATAATTGATGATAATGAATATTAGAGTTGATGGTTTAATAAATATTTGGGTTAATAAAATAAAATATAAGTTGATACATTAACAAATTCTAATAACAAATAAGATAGAAATTCATTTATATTGTAAAGCAAGTAAACAAGGCCAAAACAAATAAAAGATAAATTATAACATAAAAAGTAAACATGTAGACCTGGAAGCAAAACAAGATACAAATATATATGTGAAGCTTGCAAATGAAGACAACATGATACAAGTGTGAATTAACTTGTAAATACAAACAAGAAAACAAAGACAAAGTAAAATAACATCTATCAGCCGAAAAAGAAATACATGCTCAACAATAAAACAAAGTAAACAAATCAATGCAAGATATTTCTAGCCCATAATAAAATATATATCATTGCAGCCACAAACTGTTGTAAATCAACAAGGAGTAAACAAAACAAAGTATGGTATAAGTGTTGATTGTACAAAGCATTAAATGCAAGCATGGCCGAACAAAGGAAAAAAATATATCACTATATTGTACAAAATAATAACATACCATATCACCTGTACACTTCTATCTCATATATCAAGTAAGCTTTCACTTTTTATACGTACATCTCCTCTTCTCTTCATCCATCAAAAACTTAGCAAAATGAAAGCCAGGAAAGAAGAGAAAATAAAAATTAAAATAGAATCAAAGATACAACCTGAAGCAACTCAATTTAAACATCAAAACCAAACATTCCAGAAAATAAAAATAAAGAAGGCTTCAGCAAACTTGAAAACCTGGAGACTTTAAATCCAAAGCCTGAGACAAAGCAAAAATCTGTAAAGCAACTTCAAGAAATGCAAAGCTTCATTCAAGTTTCAATTTGCATTCAAAACTCAAGCAAAACAATACAAACTAGAGATCAAAACCAGAAGGCTTTCAACTTGAATTATCAAAACCTGTTTCAACATTTTTCTCTGTTCTGTTTCCTGGGAAATAAGGTGAGCAACCTTCAACTCTGAATTCGTTTATTTTTGTTTGTGAGTAACTCCTTGTTGAAAATTTTGCTTTAGTATAAATTTTATATGTTGCTTGAATAATATCTGGAAATGTGTATGTGTGTAGGTATATTTATATATATCTATATATATATAAGCCTCTGTGTATAAATGGTTGAAAGTGTAATGCTTGTTTCATCTCTGTTTGCTATAAAAATTGAAAATGTAACAAAGGAATTCAATAAATCTTCATACAAACATTTAAGCTTAGGATTTGTAAACAAAATAGGTTTGTTTAAACTTAAAGCATGGCCTAGAATTGGTTTGAAGAAATATGGACTCTGTAAACTCAATTTTACAGTAAAAAGAAATCATATGAATTATTTCGAATATTTTAAAGTACTGATTTTATTTTATAACTTGAATCTACAGTCAAAGATAGGATTTTCAACACTTAAATGGTGATTTTTAGTGGTATAATTTGTGAGCAGTTCATAAATGAAAGGGAAATACCTTTTGATCGATTTCCGGTCACCAAAGAATTTTTAGATGTTGAAATTTTGTTTGAAGCTTGCTTAGTCATCAATGGAGTTAGGAAAAATGTTAGATAATTTTTCTATTTCAAATAATGATCAAACAAGGTAAAACTAGGGTTTAAGCCTGGTTCTGGGTAGCGATTGATTTCGAGGAGAATGCAGCATCACCGGTGCATCGAGTCGAACTGGTCCGGTGGCGATCGACGCGTTGAGGTTAGGCGAACCTCTGACAGAAGTCGCGTGGCCTTTGATGATCGGCATTGTCGTAGCGAGGTGTTTTCGATGGTCTATTTTGGGTTCACGTTCGATCGAGTTACTCGATTTCGATCTACGACGAATAGGGAGATTCTGGAGGGCTGGGCTAGTCGTGGTGGTTTGCGGTGACATGCCGGAGGTATCATCGATGATCAGATCGTGGATGATCGCATGTACATGTGCACGCGTGTGCACAGATATCTGGTATGGTTGAAATTTGGGGAAGATGGCTTCGTCTCGAGTTCGAGTTCGCGTATTCCTATGTTTGGATCGAAGTGGTGAGGACGAGAGAGTTTGTGAGTGTTTAGTCCAGATTTTAAAATTGTTAAACTTAAGCTAGAAAAGAAATGGGAAGAAGAAGGGTGCGTGAAGAACCAGAGGAAGGTCTCGGGGTTGAACTCGTGAAATCTGCAGTTTGACTCGAAGAAATTGTCGTGAGGCTCGGGTAGATTTCATGTTACAGGATTAAATCTGTGAGTGTTAAATTTAAATCTGGGTTCATATTTAAAATTTGAATCTTAGTTTTAAAATAAAGGGAGATTTTAAATGGTTTTGAACAGTTAAATGATAAAGTGGATTTGTAAATTTATTTAAATTTAAAATGAAAAGTTAAGTAAATTTTGGAAGTAAATTGTTTTAAATGTTTTGATCATTTATAAGAATAAAGTTTATCTTAAAGATAATTAGGATTTAATGATTTGGATTCATTAAATTATTAAGATAATTAAAAATGGGTAAATTTTTGATTTGATTAATTTATGATATGAATGATTTATTAAGTAAAGTTTAATTGATGACAATTAATAAAGGATAATTGATTACTAAAGATTGATTGATTAATTGAGAATGATTAATTAATTATTAAAGGTTAATTTAATTTATGTGATTTGTTAAGAAATAATTAAATGGTAAATTAAATAATTAAAGATTTATTAATCAATGTAAGTGGTTAGGAATGATCACTTATTGAAATTTTATTAATTAGAGGTTAATTTATTAATTAAAGATAAATAATTAAATGGTAAATTAAATAATAAAAGGTTAATTATTTTAAAGGTTGATGAATTATAATTAAAGGTTAATTAAATTTGTTATTAATGATTAATTAATAAATGATTAAAGAATAATTAACCAAAATGATTTGTAATTAACCAGGATTAGTAATTATTCATAAGTAATTAAATCTGATTTGAATTACTCAAACCATCAACTGATCTTACTTATAGATGTTTGATTGTTATTAGATGCTATGTGATGGATTGATATATTTGTTATTAGATGCTATGTATTAGATTGATATTCCCTGGTATGTGATGCTTTATGATATATCTTGATTTATGTTGTGATCTGTAATTTATTGTCTGTGATATTTATATATCTATGGTCTGTGTATGAACGATAAGTGTTATAGTTATATCGCTTATCAACTATATCCTGTATTTTGTTATGTGATGGTTGATGTTGCACTATTGTGTGTAAAACCCCTGGACCACACTTTTACACACACAAATATGGATTTCACGTGGAAATCGGTTAAGTCACAGAAAATTTAAATTTGATGTTTTGAAATTGAAATTTTAATTTCAATTTATTTTGAAGTTAGAAATTTGGGGTTTAAAGTGAAAAGCTTTTGAAATGGAATTTCAAATATAAAAGTTATTTTGAATAACTTAACCGAGTTTTTTGAAAATTTAAATAATTAGATTTTAATTTGAATTCAGGTTTGAAATTAAATCTATGATTTGGAAACTAGGGATAAAAGATGATATAAATGTGTTTGAATGAATTAAACCATTTTAAAGTATTAATTTGGGAATTTGAATTTAAACCAAGGATTTCAACTCGTATGAATGAATCAAATTTCCAAATAAAAACTGTTTGTTTTAAAGGAATAAAAGCTTTCAGATCAGAATTGAAATTCCAATTTAGGTAAAGGATTTCAAGATTAAATTGAAAAAAATGATTTTCCAAGTTATGAATGAATTCTTTTCGAAAGCTATGAATTAAATCTGTTTATTTTTAACAGATTTAAATTGATGTTTTGTTTAACCCATTCGAAATGAAATTGTTTTGAAAGCTATGAGTTAAATCTTTGATTTAACGAATTAATCAAATTGAAAGGGAAATTGATTTGGAAAATCTGTAAATGAATCTTTGTGAAATTAAGTGAACTTTGTGAATTGAATCTTTTTGTTTAAAAAGATTAAAATGGTAATTTGATAAACCATTTGTAAAGAAAGTTTGGGTTTAAGTTGTGACTTAATTGAAACCCCAATATCCGTATGTTTTTAAATATTTCGCTCACTATTCGGGTTAGCCGGGAAAGGACCTTTGGGTCGTATAACTCATTCCGAATGGTGATACGTCGTATATGGATAGCATTTGAAGACCGGTGTTGAAGACCGGATATTTTCGAAAATGAAAGGACAACCTGTCGAATGTCTCTGCACTGGGTAGCTCCCGGTATAGAGATTTATATCACTCTTTTTGTGATGGGAAGTCTGGACGTGATTTGAAAATTATCCGGATTTGCAAGGGCTTCGTGAGAAGTGCCTTCGGTTCTGTTCGATCCCGGAACATACTTATATGGATACATGTCTGACATTACACTTTGAGATATAAAGCCGATTTCTTTCAAATACATTTCTGTTTGGTGGCGGAGAATTTATTCTCTTAGCTTAACACCCTTCTCTGAGACGTACGAGCTCAGAGGTTATGTAGTTGAAGTTATCAGCGATATATCCCAATTTGGTAATGTGGCATGCTGAGTGTTGCTGTGTGATGATCAGTGTTTGATCATTTGTGATATGATCATTTGTTTGATCATTTATCTTTGTGATCATAGGTTGATCATCTGTTGACCCAAAGCGTGGCTTTTTGAAAAAGCGTAGCTTTGTGGACGAGACTTCGTCGAGCCTCACAACCCGGTAATGGTCGAAACAGGAATCGTGCGGCAAGGTTTTCAGGGGTAGCTCCCCTAGGGTATGACCATTCCTTCTGGAAAAGGGTAGTATCATGGTATGGAGCCCAGATACTTACTCATGTGGATACACTTTCTTTATGATGTGTGATGTTGGTTATCGAGCGCTCGGATAAAGGTCCCAAAGGACCGGGGGTGGCATATCTGAGGTTTCTTTTATCCCTTGGGAAAAGGGGTTGCCGGCCTTGTTTGGCAGAGAACAGTTGGTTCTCGGAACGTCCCGCCAGAGGCGTTTCTTTCGTGGAATAGGAAGTTCCTTAGCCTGACCATTTGTTGGAAATCCAAACAAAACAATACGAGCCCTGTACGGTTTTAGTTGTATTACCTGCCATGGAATGTGGTGGTAACCTGCTATTGAACATGGTAGCTATAGTAGGCATAAGTGCGAAATGTCTATGCTGGCTAAGATTTATATTCTAATTTCGAAATTTTTTTCTACACTATGCACTAGTAATAATATCAAATGATTTGATTTTGCGTAGTAAGCATCTTTGACTATCATAAGAAGAAATCTCCTCTAATTCTGCGTTTGCATTGTGTGTGTGGTGGGAGGACTTATGGTAGTTTCATTTTCCAAAAGCATTGCGAATTGACTTTAAAATTCTCTGCTATTTGTTTTAAAGATAAACTGTTTTTGTTGCTCACACCAGTCCCATGACTGATCCGGAGTTTATTGTTCCCTTCCTAAACTCTGGGTGCCTACTATTTTCCACACGGGCAGTCTAGAGTTGGGTTTTTCAGATATTCAGGTTTAGTAGATTATCTGGAGCTAGTTCAGTTCTTGGAGTTCATGGACTGACGTTGCTTATCTTGGAGCATTCTATTGGAGACATTCTATCCGCTGTTGGTGTTATCTATTTTCTTTTCCGCTGCTATTTGTTGTATCATATCTCTGATGTATATTGATATTCATTGTATCATTCTGTTGTATCAGATATTGTATATCAATGTATTATTCATTTATTCCGCTGTGTTATTTACTTAATGTTGTTATAAGCTCCGGCGACTCGGATTTGAACGCTCGAATCTACGACATTCGAGTACGATGTAAAGTATGGATGTCGATTTTCGAACGCGAAAATCTGGGACGTTACATTTGGTATCAGAGCTAAGGTTGAACTTTAGCTCAGGAGTATAACACGTTAAGTAGCTCATTAGAGATAGAGTAAAGTAAACTCTAGAATGAGTATATCCTTAAGATATCCGTCTGAACGTCTCAGTAAATTCTCTTACTATCCACTGATAGTAGATATGAGTGCAAGAAGAAGACGAGATAGGGGACAAGGGGATACGACTATAAATGGTCAATACCCTGCAACAGTGGAAACAATCTTTCTCTATCAATTTTCTTTGATTCGTCTTTCAAAATTCTTTTGATTGCTTCGTGACAGCTCCAGAAGTAGTTTCGGTGTGATGATGGCTCTACGAATCGTTGTAGAAATTCTTACCTCGTATCTTCATCGATTTCTTTTCAGCTTTTTGATTTAAACCTTAATGAATTTGGAATTGGAAATTTTAAATTGAGGTAAATCGATAAATAGAATATGAAGTATAATTTGAATTGAATCGATAAAACGATATCGTTTGAAACCAAAAAAATTTGAAATTCTATTCTAAATTCTTTTGAATACCAAAGTCCGAAGAGGGACAAATTGGTATGTATTCTGAGATATTCCGACCTGAGTTTGAAATTCATATCGTAAGTTTGAGGAATTATAGGAGATCGAATCTGTCTATCTCTGTGTTGTTTTCGTGCCTGCGAATTTCGAGGACGAAATTCTTTTAAGGGGGGAAGTTTGTAACGACCCTGAAATTTAAATTTATTTAAATTAATAATTAAATGAATTTTTGAATTAAATTGAGTAATTAAATAAATTTTTGGATAAAAATTTGTAAATTTAATTAGAATATTGGAGCGAGTTTCCCCGAGTCCCAATTTTATTTGAACGGTCATTTAAATTTAATGTTTGTATATATTGGATTTAGAATTAAATCTTAAATAAATGGTTTAATAATGATAATTGATGATAATGAATATTAGAGTTGATGGTTTAATAAATATTTGGGTTAACAAAATAAAATATAAGTTGATACATTAACAAATTCTAATAACAAATAAGATAGAAATTCATTTATATTGTAAAGCAAGTAAACAAGGCCAAAACAAATAAAAGATAAATTATAACATAAAAAGTAAACATGTAGACCTGGAAGCAAAACAAGATACAAATATATATGTGAAGCTTGCAAATGAAGACAACATGATACAAGTGTGAATTAACTTGTAAATACAAACAAGAAAACAAAGACAAAGTAAAATAACATCTATCAGCCGAAAAAGAAATACATGCTCAACAATAAAACAAAGTAAACAAATCAATGCAAGATATTTCTAGCCCATAATAAAATATATATCATTGCAGCCACAAACTGTTGTAAATCAACAAGGAGTAAACAAAACAAAGTATGGTATAAGTGTTGATTGTACAAAGCATTAAATGCAAGCATGGCCGAACAAAGGAAAAAAATATATCACTATATTGTACAAAATAATAACATACCATATCACCTGTACACTTCTATCTCATATATCAAGTAAGCTTTCACTTTTTATACGTACATCTCCTCTTCTCTTCATCCATCAAAAACTTAGCAAAATGAAAGCCAGGAAAGAAGAGAAAATAAAAATTAAAATAGAATCAAAGATACAACCTGAAGCAACTCAATTTAAACATCAAAACCAAACATTCCAGAAAATAAAAATAAAGAAGGCTTCAGCAAACTTGAAAACCTGGAGACTTTAAATCCAAAGCCTGAGACAAAGCAAAAATCTGTAAAGCAACTTCAAGAAATGCAAAGCTTCATTCAAGTTTCAATTTGCATTCAAAACTCAAGCAAAACAATACAAACTAGAGATCAAAACCAGAAGGCTTTCAACTTGAATTATCAAAACCTGTTTCAACATTTTTCTCTGTTCTGTTTCCTGGGAAATAAGGTGAGCAACCTTCAACTCTGAATTCGTTTATTTTTGTTTGTGAGTAACTCCTTGTTGAAAATTTTGCTTTAGTATAAATTTTATATGTTGCTTGAATAATATCTGGAAATGTGTATGTGTGTAGGTATATTTATATATATCTATATATATATAAGCCTCTGTGTATAAATGGTTGAAAGTGTAATGCTTGTTTCATCTCTGTTTGCTATAAAAATTGAAAATGTAACAAAGGAATTCAATAAATCTTCATACAAACATTTAAGCTTAGGATTTGTAAACAAAATAGGTTTGTTTAAACTTAAAGCATGGCCTAGAATTGGTTTGAAGAAATATGGACTCTGTAAACTCAATTTTACAGTAAAAAGAAATCATATGAATTATTTCGAATATTTTAAAGTACTGATTTTATTTTATAACTTGAATCTACAGTCAAAGATAGGATTTTCAACACTTAAATGGTGATTTTTAGTGGTATAATTTGTGAGCAGTTCATAAATGAAAGGGAAATACCTTTTGATCGATTTCCGGTCACCAAAGAATTTTTAGATGTTGAAATTTTGTTTGAAGCTTGCTTAGTCATCAATGGAGTTAGGAAAAATGTTAGATAATTTTTCTATTTCAAATAATGATCAAACAAGGTAAAACTAGGGTTTAAGCCTGGTTCTGGGTAGCGATTGATTTCGAGGAGAATGCAGCATCACCGGTGCATCGAGTCGAACCGGTCCGGTGGCGATCGACGCGTTGAGGTTAGGCGAACCTCTGACAGAAGTCGCGTGGCCTTTGATGATCGGCATTGTCGTAGCGAGGTGTTTTCGATGGTCTATTTTGGGTTCACGTTCGATCGAGTTACTCGATTTCGATCTACGACGAATAGGGAGATTCTGGAGGGCTGGGCTAGTCGTGGTGGTTTGCGGTGACATGCCGGAGGTATCATCGATGATCAGATCGTGGATGATCGCATGTACATGTGCACGCGTGTGCACAGATATCTGGTATGGTTGAAATTTGGGGAAGATGGCTTCGTCTCGAGTTCGAGTTCGCGTATTCCTATGTTTGGATCGAAGTGGTGAGGACGAGAGAGTTTGTGAGTGTTTAGTCCAGATTTTAAAATTGTTAAACTTAAGCTAGAAAAGAAATGGGAAGAAGAAGGGTGCGTGAAGAACCAGAGGAAGGTCTCGGGGTTGAACTCGTGAAATCTGCAGTTTGACTCGAAGAAATTGTCGTGAGGCTCGGGTAGATTTCATGTTACAGGATTAAATCTGTGAGTGTTAAATTTAAATCTGGGTTCATATTTAAAATTTGAATCTTAGTTTTAAAATAAAGGGAGATTTTAAATGGTTTTGAACAGTTAAATGATAAAGTGGATTTGTAAATTTATTTAAATTTAAAATGAAAAGTTAAGTAAATTTTGGAAGTAAATTGTTTTAAATGTTTTGATCATTTATAAGAATAAAGTTTATCTTAAAGATAATTAGGATTTAATGATTTGGATTCATTAAATTATTAAGATAATTAAAAATGGGTAAATTTTTGATTTGATTAATTTATGATATGAATGATTTATTAAGTAAAGTTTAATTGATGACAATTAATAAAGGATAATTGATTACTAAAGATTGATTGATTAATTGAGAATGATTAATTAATTATTAAAGGTTAATTTAATTTATGTGATTTGTTAAGAAATAATTAAATGGTAAATTAAATAATTAAAGATTTATTAATCAATGTAAGTGGTTAGGAATGATCACTTATTGAAATTTTATTAATTAGAGGTTAATTTATTAATTAAAGATAAATAATTAAATGGTAAATTAAATAATAAAAGGTTAATTATTTTAAAGGTTGATGAATTATAATTAAAGGTTAATTAAATTTGTTATTAATGATTAATTAATAAATGATTAAAGAATAATTAACCAAAATGATTTGTAATTAACCAGGATTAGTAATTATTCATAAGTAATTAAATCTGATTTGAATTACTCAAACCATCAACTGATCTTACTTATAGATGTTTGATTGTTATTAGATGCTATGTGATGGATTGATATATTTGTTATTAGATGCTATGTATTAGATTGATATTCCCTGGTATGTGATGCTTTATGATATATCTTGATTTATGTTGTGATCTGTAATTTATTGTCTGTGATATTTATATATCTATGGTCTGTGTATGAACGATAAGTGTTATAGTTATATCGCTTATCAACTATATCCTGTATTTTGTTATGTGATGGTTGATGTTGCACTATTGTGTGTAAAACCCCTGGACCACACTTTTACACACACAAATATGGATTTCACGTGGAAATCGGTTAAGTCATAGAAAATTTAAATTTTATGTTTTGAAATTGAAATTTTAATTTCAATTTATTTTGAAGTTAGAAATTTGGGGTTTAAAGTGAAAAGCTTTTGAAATGGAATTTCAAATATAAAAGTTATTTTGAATAACTTAACCGAGTTTTTTGAAAATTTAAATAATTAGATTTTAATTTTAATTCAGGTTTGAAATTAAATCTATGATTTGGAAACTAGGGATAAAAGATGATATAAATGTGTTTGAATGAATTAAACCATTTTAAAGTATTAATTTGGGAATTTGAATTTAAACCAAGGATTTCAACTCGTATGAATGAATCAAATTTCCAAATAAAAACTGTTTGTTTTAAAGGAATAAAAGCTTTCAGATCAGAATTGAAATTCCAATTTAGGTAAAGGATTTCAAGATTAAATTGAAAAAAATGTTTTTCCAAGTTATGAATGAATTCTTTTCGAAAGCTATGAATTAAATCTGTTTATTTTTAACAGATTTAAATTGATGTTTTGTTTAACCCATTCGAAATGAAATTGTTTTGAAAGCTATGAGTTAAATCTTTGATTTAACGAATTAATCAAATTGAAAGGGAAATTGATTTGGAAAATCTGTAAATGAATCTTTGTGAAATTAAGTGAACTTTGTGAATTGAATCTTTTTGTTTAAAAAGATTAAAATGGTAATTTGATAAACCATTTGTAAAGAAAGTTTGGGTTTAAGTTGTGACTTAATTGAAACCCCAATATCCGTATGTTTTTAAATATTTCGCTCACTATTCGGGTTAGCCGGGAAAGGACCTTTGGGTCGTATAACTCATTCCGAATGGTGATACGTCGTATATGGATAGCATTTGAAGACCGGTGTTGAAGACCGGATATTTTCGAAAATGAAAGGACAACCTGTCGAATGTCTCTGCACTGGGTAGCTCCCGGTATAGAGATTTATATCACTCTTTTTGTGATGGGAAGTCTGGACGTGATTTGAAAATTATCCGGATTTGCAAGGGCTTCGTGAGAAGTGCCTTCGGTTCTGTTCGATCCCGGAACAGACTTATATGGATACATGTCTGACATTACACTTTGAGATATAAAGCCGATTTCTTTCAAATACATTTCTGTTTGGTGGCGGAGAATTTATTCTCTTAGCTTAACACCCTTCTCTGAGACGTACGAGCTCAGAGGTTATGTAGTTGAAGTTATCAGCGATATATCCCAATTTGGTAATGTGGCATGCTGAGTGTTGCTGTGTGATGATCAGTGTTTGATCATTTGTGATATGATCATTTGTTTGATCATTTATCTTTGTGATCATAGGTTGATCATCTGTTGACCCAAAGCGTGGCTTTTTGAAAAAGCGTAGCTTTGTGGACGAGACTTCGTCGAGCCTCACAACCCGGTAATGGTCGAAACAGGAATCGTGCGGCAAGGTTTTCAGGGGTAGCTCCCCTAGGGTATGACCATTCCTTCTGGAAAAGGGTAGTATCATGGTATGGAGCCCAGATACTTACTCATGTGGATACACTTTCTTTATGATGTGTGATGTTGGTTATCGAGCGCTCGGATAAAGGTCCCAAAGGACCGGGGGTGGCATATCTGAGGTTTCTTTTATCCCTTGGGAAAAGGGGTTGCCGGCCTTGTTTGGCAGAGAACAGTTGGTTCTTGGAACGTCCCGCCAGAGGCGTTTCTTTCGTGGAATAGGAAGTTCCTTAGCCTGACCATTTGTTGGAAATCCAAACAAAACAATACGAGCCCTGTACGGTTTTAGTTGTATTACCTGCCATGGAATGTGGTGGTAACCTGCTATTGAACATGGTAGCTATAGTAGGCATAAGTGCGAAATGTCTATGCTGGCTAAGATTTATATTCTAATTTCGAAATTTTTTTCTACACTATGCACTAGTAATAATATCAAATGATTTGATTTTGCGTAGTAAGCATCTTTGACTATCATAAGAAGAAATCTCCTCCAATTCTGCATTTGCATTATGTGTGTGGTGGGAGGTCTTATGGTAGTTTCATTTTCCAAAAGCATTGCGAATTGACTTTAAAATTCTCTGCTATTTGTTTTAAAGATAAACTGTTTTTGTTGCTCACACCAGTCCCATGACTGATCCGGAGTTTATTGTTCCCTTCCTAAACTCTGGGTGCCTACTATTTTCCACACGGGCAGTCTAGAGTTGGGTTTTTCAGATATTCAGGTTTAGTAGATTATCTGGAGCTAGTTCAGTTCTTGGAGTTCATGGACTGACGTTGCTTATCTTGGAGCATTCTATTGGAGACATTCTATCCGCTGTTGGTGTTATCTATTTTCTTTTCCGCTGCTATTTGTTGTATCATATCTCTGATGTATATTGATATTCATTGTATCATTCTGTTGTATCAGATATTGTATATCAATGTATTATTCATTTATTCCGCTGTGTTATTTACTTAATGTTGTTATAAGCTCCGGCGACTCGGATTTGAACGCTCGAATCTACGACATTCGAGTACGATGTAAAGTATGGATGTTGATTTTCGAACGCGAAAATCTGGGACGTTACAAGAGCAATTTTACTATGGACGATTAATGACTTTCCTGCATATGGTAATCTGGCTGGATGTTGTGTGAAGGGTAAAAAAGGTTGTCCATTATGCGGTGTCAACACTCATCATCGATGGTTGAAGTATAGTCGGAAAAATGTCTACATGGGTCATAGGAGATTCTTACCACCATCGGATTCGTTGAGAAAACAAAAATCCTGGTTTGATAACACTATAGAAAATGGTTGTAGACCTAGAATTTTAACCGGAAGAAACATCTCTATCATTTTGAAAAACTTTCCAAATAATTTTGGAAAAAAAATAAAAAATGGAGATAATAACAGCAAGAAAGGGAAGGGTAAAAAGAAGCCAACTAAGAAGCAATATAGTAAGAAAAGAAAAAATTCTACTTTCAAACAAGATGATGATCCTGCAAAAATAGAACTATCAAGATGGAAAAAACGATCAATATTCTTTGATTTACCATATTGGGAGGTTAGTGCTATTATTTTTTAATGAATGAATTATATATATATATATATATATATTAATGAAGTATAACAATATTATTTTTGTAGGAACTTCCCTTGCGTCATAATTTAGACGTAATGCATGTAGAAAAAAATGTTGGTGAAAGCATAATAGCGACGATGTTGCATGATAGCAAATCAAAAGACGGAATTAATTCTAGAAAAGATTTGGAAGATTGGAGAATCAGGCATGGCCTTTTTGCACAAGCTCATGGGAAAAAAACATATCTTCCACCAGCTCCGTATACATTGTCCAATTTGGAGAAAAAAATATTTTGCCAAAGGTTATATGATTTCAAGGGACCTGATGGCTATTGCTCAAATTTTAGAAGTTCTGTGTCATTGGAGGATTGTAAAATTATCGGCATGAAGTCACATGACTACCATGTTCTAATGCAACAGTTATTACCAGTTGCAATAAGAGGATTGTTGCCGAAAAAGCCAAGGAGGACAATAATTCGTTTATGTTCGTTTTTCAATAAATTATGCCAGCGTGTTCTTGATAAAGAAAAATTGCAACAACTTGATGATGAAATTATTATAATTTTGTGTGAAATTGAAAGATATTTTCCACCTTCTTTCTTTGATATAATGATACACTTGACCGTTCATCTTGAAAGGGAAGCCCGATTGTGTGGACCAGTTCATTTCCGTTGGATGTACCCTTTTGAACGATATATGAAGACACTTAAACATTATGTAAGAAATCATGCACGTCCCGAGGGTTGTATTGCAGAATCCTATCTTGCAGAAGAGTGCATGAGATTTTTTAGTGAATTTTTAAAGAAATCAATACAAATAGAGGAGAAGGAAGTCCGAAATGAAGATTATGAAGATGATTCCATACTCGAAGGACGACCAATTTCAGCTTGTAAAACAATTACATTGTCCGCCAATGAGAAACAGATTGCACATTTGGCTGTGTTAATGAATATGACTGTAGTGGAACCATTTCTAGAGTAAGTAACTATTACAATTTGTTATTACCGTTTCATACAATTTGTATCAGCAAATACAACTTGGTAATTTTGTTTGTGCTACAATAGTTTGCATTTGGAGGAGTTACAACACTCAAACAAGCGCATGGAAAAAAATGCAACTTTACTTTGGAAAACTCATACAGATAACTTTGCTGATTGGATTAAAAAGAAGGTGAGTGGAATTTTGAAATATTATCTCATTAACTTTAGATTTATTATTATTGAGATCCATTTTAAATAGCTATTTTTTTATAGATACCCATTGATTCAAAGGACTATGACACGATGTTAAAATGGATTGCATATGGTCCGAGGAGTAGTGCATTATCCTATAGTGGATATATCATTAATGGACAACGTTTTCACACAAAAGACATTGAGAGAGAAACTCAAAATAGTGGCGTCACTTACGATGCGACTACTATGTGTAGAGCAAGTGCAAAAGATACTTCTCAAGTAGTTGATGTTGTTACTTATTATGGGATATTGACTGATATAATTTTGTTAGATTATCATCTTTTTTATGTTCCTGTTTTTAAATGTCATTGGGCAAACATAGGAAATGGTGTGAAGGTAGAAGATGGATTCACCCTTGTTAACTTACATCAAAACCAAGCCTCATTTTCAAAAGATCCATATATTCTTGCATCTCAAGCGAAACAAATTTTTTATTCAAGAGAAGACGATTCTTCTAATTGGTATGTTGTGATGAAGGCGCCATCAAGAGGTTTTCATGAGATAGATATAGACGAACCATTTGAGGAAGTTAGCTTTGCTATGGAGAATTACGAAGATATTGACATGGATGTTGATGATTTTATTGAGGATATTAGTTATGTTAGGGAAGATTGTGAAGGCATATTTGAGTAGTTTAATTATTTTGCTATCTAGTTTTAATTATATTAGACTTTACTCTCTATCTTCTTTGGTTAAGTAATATGTCTGTATGTAATGACTTGTTTTTCATATATAGTTTTTGGAAATTAACCATGTTGATATAGGTCTATATATATCTCAGTGTTATATTTGATTATGCTAGCAGTTAGCACTTAATTTTACAATTGAGCGCATCATTTCGCTGTTAATGTAAGAAAAATTTGATTAACTTTTAGCTCATTATACACACTAGTACCAGAAAAGCATAATCTTATCGTTATTGAATGATTAAACAAATAAAAATATGGTTAGTTGATATGACAATAAATTTGATTAAGAGGCAGCACTTGGTTTAACCAAAATTTATATACTGTGTAGTTAGGATGATTGGGGCTTGTAGCATGAATATATTTGTCTTTCACTTAAATTACAGCATGAATGTTGACATCCTTCGGGTTCTGACATATTCTTGTCTGCAAATGTTAATACTGGTACTCATAATAGCACAAAATGGGAATATGATTGATCTTTGAAGTAGTAAAAGCATGTTTGCAAATGTTAATCTGCTTTCTGCAAATTAACATTTATCAAGGATAACAGCCATCGCTTTGTCAAGGGTAACTGCTATCACTTTGTCAAGGGTAACTGTCATTCCCACTTTAATCCTTCAGGTATTTATCATTTTTCCTGTATTTATTTTGATTTTGATTTTTATTTCCTGTATGGAATAGTTGAAAATTTGGATTTGATTTTGAACTTTATTTCGTGTATCGATTAGTTTGTCTTCAGTCATTTGAATAGTGTCATTATTTACCTTATTTCATTTCTGGATTCATTTTTCCTTTCTCAAGATCTATGCATATCCCTTAAATTTGTACTTAAATGTGGTGATTACTGCTACATAGCCAGGAAAAGTACAATCTAAAGCACAACTGTGCAGAAAATGTAATAATCATTTTATAATAAGTAACGCTTAGTTTACAAAACCAAGTGTAGCTCAGTTTACAAAACTTCCTTGATCTGTCCAGAGACTACTTTGATACAACTTACAACAACTGGTTCACTGGAAATATAATAGCAACCATTGCAAAAATACATTTCTTAAACAACGAATGCCTACAAGCAATATGTGAAGACAATACAGTTTACAAATTTTTAATCAAACAAGCTAGCCACTGATAAAAGAGTGTAGCAGCTTTTGAAGCCTCTAGCACAATTGGTTCATTTTTCATTTTTGCTTCATATCTATACAGGAAATGAAGAGGATTACTCGAAAACAGAAAAAAGCAAAAGAGGTTGAAATTGCACTCAAGGAGTCTAATGAACAGAATAAGCATGTTGAAGACAACAACGTTCAAAATGAAGACAACAACATTCAAATTGAAGATAATCGACATTTAGTTGAAGGCAATAATCAAAATAAAGACAATCCTTGTGCACTTGAAGACAATACAATGCAAAATGAACACAATGTGGAAGACATGATGGAAACCGATAGATCTATTCAAGATGTGAGCGAAAATTTAGTTCGGAAAAGAATTGCTAGAGGTCCTACTAAAATGAAGAGACTTCCTTCAAATTTCGCAAATCGGGTTGAAGTTGAATTTAATGAGAGTGGCATTCCAATAGGAGAAGGGTCAATCCACTTATCTTCTTGTCTAGGGCCACTCGTACGAGAGCATGTTCCAGTCATGCTTACTGATTGGAGACATCTTGGTGATGATTTGAAAGCCGTTTTATGGGATTGCATTCAGGTATATTTATATTCTATGCATAACTTTGTTCTCTAGAGAAATCCCTCAATGAACCAACATCTTTGACTTTTAATTTGCTGTGCTATATTTTGTGTACTTGAACCATGTATCTCGCTGGTATTAGCTGCCATATTACACACAAGTTTATTCACATAATCTGGGGGGCCGTAACAGAGCATTTTCTAGTGCCTGCCATGTTATTTGTAGTCATATTCTACGTAATACTTAATGTATCATTTTGCTGTGCAACGTTTTGCATAGGATTGTTCAACTTCATAGCTATTTGAACCCTAACAGAGTCCTTATTCATACCAGTATCTCTAATGCCTTTGTGAACATTTGTAATTAGCAAGTCACTTACAGCTTTATCATATGAAATTCCTTGTCGTGAATCACAACCGGTGCCTAGATGTATAGCATCACTTTTTACACCTACCCCATACATCTCAGTTACTTTTTGTTACTTGGGACTTCATAAAATATAACTTCTGTTTCTAAATCCATCTCTATCGACGTAGGATCAACAAAGTGAATTTTAATTTTATCAAATCACCAACTTTAGAATTATTCTCTTCATTGTTTGGGTGGCTATTATCTTCGATAATTTTGTCAACTATTACACTTTGAACACATTCTAGAAGGATGTCATCAGCAAATTCTGTTATCTCCTTGTTGAGAGCTAGCTTCTTATCAATATCTGTAAAGGATGCTTTCTGTGATTACTGATTATTATTTTCTTCTTATGTTGCATCATTTTCTGGACTTGATGTATGGTTATTCACATAATAATTATATTTGTTTGGTCATTATAATTATATTCTTACATGTTTGAGTAAGCTACTTAAAATTTTTATTTTACCCATCAAATTAGTGTTGCTTTGAAAATTAAGAGCATTGCAATCATCTAATGAAATGAAAAAAAAACAGTCCTGTCTTCCTTAGCTTATAAACTCAGTCAGGAATTGCTTTCAAATATTTTTGAGAAGATTTACATTAATTTGCAACACCGAATTCTATTGTTAGCATTTATAAACTCATTCAGTGTATACATTCGATAGTATCTTTCCAAAATAACTTGAAATTACTGTTAATATCATGTGCACATACAACATATGGGAGAGTAAAAAAATGACATTAACAGTAATATGTTGGTGTAAGATTATTTGAAGAAAAAAATCCCTGAAACAATAAGCAAATTTTACACTCTTGATGTCATGTCTACTACTAAAATCATTGCATATAAAGCCAGGGTGTTGTTTGATTACAATAAGTGATGATTGAATCCGGAAAATAATCCGTGATTGGAAATTTTAACAGTGTTTACTTGCGACATGCTTTTGGACATTTGTTTCTTCATTCAGTGAAAACAAATCCGCGATCCATCTTGATTATTTCCAATTCCAAATGTTGATTTACAATTTCATTAATATTCTCATCTACTCCTAAACTTTCTCTTTTATTTGATTATTTAAATACTATAGCAACAATGGATTGGAGCATATTATGTATGTGGTAGTTTTCGATTTTATATTTATTACACAAAACCTTTGATTTGGCAAACCCAATCATTGTTTAGAAATTCCAAAATAAAAAATTGTCATATCAGTATGCATATATGAATGAGTGTCATATTTGTTTCAGTGTCATATTTGTATGCATATATGAGGCATATAAAAGGTGACGAATCCTATTTGTTTCAGTGTTATATCTTTTTACTCCACTTTCAGTGGCATATATGAATCACAAAGGGAATAATCAGTATGCAAGAAGACAGCCCAATATAATCATATCTTTTTACCTTTTCTACTCCACTTTCAGTGTCATGTGAATGATACGAACTTCTGGTTTGCTGTTTTAATCATTTTAAGTTTTGTATCTGTTATGCGAACAGCCACTCCAATATAATCATATTTGATTTATTTACGAATGTGCTAATTTCGCTTCAACCAATTAATGGATACAGACTAGATTTAAGTTGGATGAGGAATGGCAAAAGGTCTCTATATTTCAGCAAATGGGTTGTATTTTTAGGTGTTCAAAATGTAGATTAGTTAATCAATTAGTAAAAGCAAAGTCAAAGGAGGAAAGACTTCAACTTAAACCAGATAATATTGGAAGTATGACGGAGTGGAATGATTTTATCAGCTTGAAAACTAGTTCAAAATTTAAGGTAAATTACATCTAATTGGTCATTCTTTCAATGAATGAGATAACTTTTTGATGTATTCTTATTTTTTTTAATTCAGATAAAAAGTGACATGTACAAGGCTTTCAGGCGCAAGCAAGTGCCACACACATGTAGCCGTAAAGGAATGGCTCGATTAGCTGCGGATATGGTGAGAATTGTCCTATTCAATTTTTGTCACGCCATCTATTTCTATAGTTATGATAATTGTTTTATTCAATTTTTGTAAATGTAGAAAAAAGAGAGTTCCAATCCCTCTTCCATTTCCAGAACTCATGTTTGGATTAGATCTCACACTCGAAAAAATGGCGAACCAGTGAGTTTGGCCATTCAAGATACAATAGTATGTGCTTTTGTTTCAATTTGATTATTATCAAATCGCTTTAGAGTGTAATAATTATGGAAATTATAATAAATGTTAACATATGCAGGATCAAATTAAAAAAATTGACACCGAATCACAATCCAGCTCAAAAACTAATGTGCGAGAAGATGCTCTTTCAGTAGTGCTGGGACAGGATAGACCCGGACGATTAAGAGGAATGGGAAGAAGCATGACCTACACCAAGTTTATTGTGGCACAAGCTAATAAAAAACAAGAAACGCAACTTCAAAATAGAGTAAGCGATTTGGAGAAGACGGTGCTAATGCTACAAAATAAGGTAGGTTTTATGCTTGCGCCGATTAGATTTGCACAGACCAGTTCAAACTAGGTTACATTGAGTAGCGTGAACAGTTTGTACCGATCAATGAAAATCTTTTTGCACTGACCAGTACAAAAAGCTGTTATTTAAAAAGTATTAATGTGCATTTCAAAATCACATTAACTGCTCCCTGTTATTTAAAAAGTATTAATGTGCATTTCAAAATCACATTTTTATCTTGAAATATTCATTCAGAAAACATAGAAAGTCAAAAACTTACATTCAGCTGTGAATATTCATTGTCAGGGCATGCATGGTAGTATTGATCCATTATTATTGGATTTTCAACCGAGGTAAAATTAATGTCTTGGAAGGTTACATCGTTCACAAGACCTCTACCAGCCTGAAACATAATATAAGAAAAAAATACAGTAATACATTTTTGTACAATGTTATAATGAACTGTCATATACCTTGATAAATAATAATAGTAATGACATGCAAATTAGGTAGTAATGACATGCACACAGTATGCATTATATTTTCAGATTTTAAAGCTCAATACAAACTTTTTCTTTCTTTCTTTGGTTTTTTCTATCTAAATCACCAAGGCTTTGATATAAGTGTTCAAATTTGATATAGTTAGCTGATATTGAAATGCACATTAACACCTAATTTACAGTTAGTCGGTTTGTTTTGATCATTTAGTCTGGTTGTATTTGATCATCAATTATATGTGACCTAAATTAAATGTGAATCAAACTGTGCATTTATTTAGTTTGCATTTATATCTATGAGATATAAATTTAGTTCAATTTTTCAATTTCTCTGTGGTTTATTAAAAGGTGAACAAATTGTGAATTGTGAGTTATAAATTTAATTCAGTTTAAATATAATTGCATTTTATTTCATATTTAATTGCATTTGAACTATGGGTTATGAATATATGACACACAAACAAAACAACAAGACACAACACAGACACACACACAACACAGACACACACAACACAACATAGACACAAACACACACAACGCACACGGTCAACACACACACACTCTGTATGCATCAGACACACAAATACATTTCTTAACTCAACCTACCACACTGCTGCGACACATTCTGCTACCCATCCATTTTTTTTTGACAGTATATTTATTCATTTTTTGGTAGTATTTGATCAGACACACTCTATAAGTTATTCATTTTTTTGACAGTATATTTTTGTTATGATTCAGCTAATGCAGCAATCAAGAAAGGACGAGCAACCAAGAAGGGTCGAAGATGAGAATGCGTCTCAAGCGGTAAAGTTATTTATATTATTCGTGTGACATCATTTGAATTTGAGTTTGAATTTTTAGTTAAGTATTTAGCGTGATTGTTTTTGATTAATTTTAGAACAAGTATGACAACACAAACGCCCACTGTGATTTATTGGATTGGACTGGGGTTGATGAAATAGTTGCTGAAGGAAGAGTTCTTTCAACTGATCCGGAAGAGCTTCTATATAACATCCCTCTTGGACCGAAAGCCATGAAAATTTTGATAGTTATTCCAAAGAAATTAGATGCTTTCTTATGGAGGTCTACGCCTAAGATGCTCTCACATATTGGAGAAGCTAAGAATGAGATAGTAGCATGGCCATCTGATAGAGTTGTTTTGCATACGATGAGTCACTTTGAAAATGATGACATTATGGTAAACTTAATTTTTTTTATTCGGTACCTTTATGAATTGAATACAAAATTTATACTTTTTTTTTGTTTTCATATGTTCTAATTTGTTTTTATAGAGTAATAGTGGCAGTACAAATATCAAATGCAAGCTGTATGATTGGACCAGAAACAAAGAACTAGTTGCTGAAGGAAGGTTTTACTCTAGTGATCCAAATCAGCTTGTGAATAATATTCCTCTAGGACCATCCACCGTGCTTGTTTTGATCGATGAGGCCAAAAAACCAGATGCATTCTTGTGGAGACCTCCAGCTGGTATAACATATGTTGGAGAAGCTATTGGCATCAAAATAGCTTGGCCAGAAACAAATGTAGTTGTTGAGAATGTTAATGCTACAACGTCTGCTCATACGGCTAATGTTGTATTATCTTCAACGGTAATGTGTATACTTTACATATTGATTTATCAAAACATATGCATTGACAAGCTTTTATTTTTAGGATCACTTTTATTTTCAAACCTTATTTAAAAGGTTTCATTTGTTGCATGACAGAGCGCAAACTCCAAGACAGATATGAAATGCAAGCTGATCAGCGTTCAAGGAGCCAAAGAAGTAATTGCTGAAGGGCGTGTGGCTTCAACCGACCCTAAATCATTGGTCCATTTTGTTCCACTAGGGGAAAACACAGTCAAAGTTTGGGTTGATGTTATAAAAGTTCCAAATGCGCCTTTGTGGAGACCTACTTCTTATTTTGAGTTTATTGAAGATGCACTTGGTTCGACGATAGCTTGGCCTTCCACGAATATTATAACCGAATCAACTTCAAGTAAGTATGAACTATCTTTTTTTTCTTGCGATATAATTTATTATGCTTATCACATCCTACGTATAATGAACTAAGTAAAATATAGTTTAAAAAAATGATAATAGTATTTAACAAAAAATTGAGTGGTGGTAGGCTCGGTTGACTGTTATGGAGCTAATATGTGGCTTCATTGACTTTGGAATTACATTTTACATGACTAGCATAGATGCCGAGTTAAACTTTGAAATATAAAAAGTGCTTCTAAGTACAATATATTGATGGCTACATGATTTTACTTTGCAGATTCCGTTAGTAATGCGCAATATCAAAGAATAATATGCTTATTTTGTTATTTTCAGTAGATCGATGTAAGAATTATTAAATAAACAAATAAGATGATGAATACAAATATAATCACAAAAAACTTATGTTAGAGAAAAAACCCCACAGTCGATATTTGAGTAACCATCAAATAGATCAAATACCACTGCGTCGTTCAAGTGTTTGCTGATTGGAGAAAGGGGTTTGGTTGTAGTTGCAGTGAACTGTGGTTGTGAATGGGGAGTTGATTGTTCGGGTGTTGAACTTGATGTAGTCACTGTCTCTTTAACTTGAAGTTGATGTAGGTGGTCTAGTTGTTGGGCTGGGTTGCTGGTGATATGACAGGCTGGTGGTGAAGTTGTAGAAGTGTAGGGGTATTGCTGTTGGTAGTTTAAGGTTGGATGATTATATGAATATGAGGAGTTTGCCAGATTTTGTAGATGGGATGTTTGGTAATGTTGCACTATTTGGTGATGAGGCCAGTGCTAATCGTTGAAGTAACATAAGATTACAATTCCATATAACAATGATACACCACGACCGTAGTTCCAAACAGCTGCTTATTATAGCAAATAAATAAAGCTAATTAAACATGCTTATATATCAAATTTAAAATAAAAAATCCATTCTTTTTTTTTTCCTTTTTCTGTTTTTGGTGAGAGGAATGCAAGACAAATCATGCTTCTGCCATAATGCAGTTGATGGCTTCCTTGCAAATTCCAGTCATGGTTGCCTCAGGGCCGTAAACCTTCACAATTACCAAAACAGTATAAATCAGAGAACAAGGTTTTAAAAATGAAATTAATGTTACTAATAATAAATTTTAAATTCAAAAATGTATTTTAAGTATAAATTATGGGCATTGGTAAAGGGACTCGGCCCAAAACTAAATTTGTGATGCGAGGTACGTGATAAATGAAACCAAATAAACCGATTTACTTGTATACCCTCTTTCAAAGAAAAATTCGGCAACGGTCTATCAAAGAATTAAAAGAAAAATGATGATTATCAACCAATAATCAGTTTTGAAGGGGTTCGATCGAAAAGAAAATCATAAAACGATGAAGGTCCACCGAAAAATTTGCATAATGGGGACAGTAGCAGAATTATTTTTGATTGGTTACGAAGATGGAATTTTTTTTACCCTTCATAGCTATTTTAAGAAAATTGAAAAAAATGCTCATTACTTGTCCAAAAATAGTCCCTTTAACAATGCACTAAATTATGGATTCAAAATAATATTTCAATGTGAGTATGAATTCCAAGTTTTAGTACATGTCACTAATTCCACGTTAATTTTGCTTTGAAATCAGTAAAATCTGAAGTGTAGATTGAAATAAGTATCTTGATATTTGTTATTTTCAGCATTGGTTGAATGATTTTTCTCAACTACAATTTGTATCGGAATTCAAGGATTGAAGTGTTACTGTAGTGAACAGAGTTGAGTTATTGGTTTGTATGGCAGTAGGAATTGTATGTAATTGCAGTGATAATTTCGTGGAGAGGTAAGTGACAGCTAAGAGGTGATTGACTGTTGTTGTATTGGAAGTTGATGTTGCAAATTTGAACTGTTGATGCAATGTGTATGGTAGCAGAGCATTTGTTAAGGCTGAAGTGGTTATGTGATATGGTAGGTTTCATTTGATGTGTGCAGGCAGAAAGTGGTTATGTTGACAGTGAATGAACTATGGGTTGAATGGTTGAGTGGTTGTGGGTGTTTTGTCTTTGGTGATGTCTGGTGGGATTGGAAGTTAAAGAAATGTGGAGTAAAGGCAGAAGATGGTCAGGGATATGCTTGGTTAGGGGTGTGGTGAATGCACAGTAACAGTGATGGTGGAGGAGGAGTGTACTGATGGCAGTTATGCAAAGAGCAGAAGTGGTTCGGGGCAGTGGAAGTGGATGAAGTTGAACTTATAGGTCTATAGTTGATCGGAGACTGGTGTGCGTTGTTGTTTGTGAAGGAGTTTTTGGAATGGCATGTTGTTTGGTGAAGCAAGGGGAAGGGAGGAGTTGCAGATGTAGTTGAAAATAGAGAGTAGACATGTACAGAAACAAAAACGTAAACAAAGAGTTGAATTGTTATATACTTTACCGTAACCTTTTCTTATTTTATTGGCCTGCAACCTATTTCAGATTTAGATTATCACCAATAAACCTAGTCAGAGACCGTAAATTGAATTGTTATACTCTAACCTATAGGCTTTGAGTTCAAGGATTGTTTATTTACTATATACAAATTCAAGCTCTCTTATTATAAAAGCTGCTTCATTTGTTGTGCGATTAGTATTTGTCTACTGTTCCTACTGCTCTTTTCTAAAATTGTAGTATGAATAATATCACATCGAACTTTTTTCTTTTTGTAAGCTGCCTCTTTTGATTAACTTCGATTCGTCGTGTGTGCAACTAAATTGCATAGGGTTTGCTATCATTTGATTTCAAACCAAGGATCTAAGTCATATGCCTATCAAGTGGACTGAATCATGAATTTGTTTTCCCTTGATATCTTTTCCTACGTTACACATATTTCATTGTCACTTTCTGTTTGTCTGCTATTGCATGATTTATAATACAATCTGCCATATTTTCTGTAGTGACACTTTTATTTTGAACTGCCGATTGAACATCAAGATTAATTCATTGGAGTTTGCATCTTTTGAAGCATCAGAATGTTTTTCTTTTCCCATATTTGAACATACTTCATGTTGTTCAAATTGATCATTTTCTTTTATCACCAGCAACAGCTTCAGTTTGTTTCTTTACATATTTTACCTTATGCTCAACAATGCAATTCACTGCTGAAGAGGGGATTTTATGCTTAGTTTCCTTGCTGAAGATGCTTGTCTTATCAGTATCTTTATGATATTGAATGACTCAGACCATGAACAGTCGAAAATGGAAAGGATACGAAAATGTACCGGTCTTCCTTTCTGTAAATTCTTAAAGGGGTGCCTTATAATACTTTGCATGCTTCCCTTGTTTTTCCGCAGCAACTTATTGTGATGTTTTATGCTAGATTTAGTTACGGTTAATTGAGTTGTAGATAACATACATAGGCAGTTGTCTTGAAAGCTTGTTTGATGAAGAATTTGAATTGCAAGAATGACCTATTAACATGTTTTTTCTTACATCTTCGCAGTTCCAAAGTGAGCATGCTTATGTAATTTGGCTGACTTAGCTAGTGGAGGGTGAATTGTTGAAGAGGACTAGCTTGGACTCTCACAACTCATATTTTGCTTAATTTAATATGCTATTTATGTAAAACAATGTTACTATCATATTTGCTTACAAACATTATGTATTAAATGTTGTATACGATTATTGTTTATTTTGAGTATGGAGTTAGTGCAACTTTAATTATGTTTAATATAACATACAAAGATTATATTTATCTCTTGATATAAAATTTTATAGCTGGTGGGATGTTTGTAAATGTAAAAGTTTGTGCATGGTAATTTTCATATTTAACAGCGTTTTAAAAACCCTGCGGAATCGGAAAAACGCTGCAGTATCTCAGGCAAAAGGAAAACGCTGTGAAATGTAAATCCATATGCAGCGTTTTTTTAGAGCTGTTAAATGTTTATTTATAAGCTTTTATAAACGCTGTGGAAAACTGTAACAGCGTTTTTGAAAATGTTGTCTAACGAAAGAAGAAGCAATGGGTAAGGACATATTACAGCTAATATTGAAACGCTGTAATAACAAAAACGCTGTAATATGTTGCTGATTTTGCAGCCTTTAAGAAACGCTGTAATAACAAAAACGCTGCAATATGTTGCTGATTTTGCAGCCTTTTAAAAACGCTGTAATAACGAAAACGCTGCAATATGTTGCTGATTTTGCAGCCTTTGAAAAACGCTGTTATATGTCTTGACTCTATTACAGCTTGTCGTTAGAGAGCGTTCTTCATAACGCTGCGAAAGGATTTCACAGCGTTTTTAAAACGCTGCGAAAGACCATTTTTCTTGTAGTGTTGGTAAAAGTTTTATTCTTTCTCCTGGATTCTTGACATCTTTAGAGCATATCAATTTTGACAATTATTCATAAGGTGATTTATAATTTGTTAGCCAACATATGCATCCGAGTTAACTATGCATGGACATCAAAAGTATAACTGCAAAATAAAATTATATACACGTAGAATTAACATAAAATCAAAATACGTATAGAGAGCATTGATAAAATAGTTTGATATAAACTCATGTATGATATAATTTGACAGAATAGTCGGTTTGAACTAAAAGGGGTACATTAATGTTTGTTTGTTACAAGTCCAACCTTACTATTCATGTACACCAAACCAACTAATGGGGTAATTCAAAGGCAGTTTGCTATATTTGATTGTGTTGATTTGGTAGGCGATCATTGCATTGATTTTATTATCATTGTTTTTTAATAGCTGCATTATAAAATATGGCTCAACGATCAAACGCAGGTCCACCAGCCGTGCATATATACTCGTGAGACTATTATATAAGTAATATGAAATATAAAATTTATATAGTGATAAAAACTTATATAAAATAATGTATAATAAAAAGGGAACAGTAAATGTTACTACATAATATGAGTGGCGAGCATCTAAGAAGAACATGTCGAGTTTGGAAATAATGAAAGATGTCGAGCCTAAAGAAAGTGAAATTATCAAGCATTTAAATAGTATAACGAATCTCTTGCAACAACAATAAAGATGACGAACATCAAAGTGGTTAACAAATGAGTGGAGATGTGCCGAGTCTCTAGGGGGTGACGAGCTTCTATAGCAGCAAGTGTTATCGTGCATTTGACAAGTAACAAATGACGCCGAACATAAATGATGAAGAAAGGTATCTAGCCTATAAGAGCATGAAGATGTCAAACCAGTACATACTTGAAGATACCAAGCTACCGTAAATATGAAGGAACAAGAGATGTCGACCTTCTACATCACAAAAGCTGTTAAGCCAAAAAGTAACCAGGTTGTCAAAGACATAGGAATGGATGTTGAACCTCTACAATATAGAGTGTTGTAGAGTATGTAACAAAGGAAGGATGCCGCACCACAAGAAGATGTCGAGCATCGAATTACAAAGGGAATATCTATGGAAAACAAGCCATTTGATATAGCAACTATTATCGAGCCTTTACAACAGTAACAGTTATAGAGCATCTATAAACAGTAAGTGATATCGAGCTTCTACAAGTATAAAAATTCTAAAGGGATAACGAGCTTCTACCATAGAAAAGGGTTTCAAGCTTTTACAAGTAACTAGAGATGCCGAACCTCATAAGACATATGGGTTGTTGAGTATCTACCACATGAAGTGATGGCGATGGGGCACGTGTCAACCATCCCGCCTTTTGGCCACATCTATAAATAGACTCCCTCCATTAGCTTGTTGGGGGCGATTGATCCTTTCTCTATTTCTCAAATTTTAAAGTTGAAAACCCTAAACCAATTTTGGGAATTTTAGAGCCAATTGTAACACTTGAACCTTTTGCACATAAGGACTTTGACATTTAACTTTGCATAACATATTTCTGTTGAATGTGTATACTTGACTAATTTTGAACAATAAATATGCATATGACTTATCTTTGGACTTGGATTTGAACAATGACATGGATATGACTTATCTTTGGACTTGTACTTGAACTTAGACTTGCACATACTTCCAAGCTTGCATAAGGCCACTTAAGTCCTTATTCAAACCAGCCTTAAACTGCCTTGCATATTGGATTAGAGAAGAAATTTGCTAACATTTTAGCGTTGGAAGGAGGGCTAAAACTTCCATCTCGTTGTTTCTTTGCTTTGTGACTAATTAAGTAAAACTTTGTTTCAGGAAATCTCCGTCTTCCGGCTTATCCCTACAGAGGACTTTCCATATCTCACAAAACCTACTAACTACATAATGACTATCTCTGAGCGAGGATCCTCCTAGCCTCATTTTACCAAACGTGGTTATCAAGTCACCCATAACCTATTGGAATCAAGGAACTTGGAGCTAAAAACTCTAGCATAAAAGAGATGAGTAATTCCTTACGATCCGGATAACTGTAGTATAAATCTGTTCCATATGAAATCCACCCCAATATTAATTTATATTCATACTCTCAATAGAAAGAACAAAAGAAGAAATGACCCATTCTCAGAAATGGTAAAATCTATACAACTCGAAGCTAAAGGATAATCGATCACTCCCCCAAAACTTTCCGGACTTAGGGATACTCAAAAGAAAGCATGCCATAAAACTAATGAACCTACCCAATATTACAAAAGAGCCAAATGGGGACCAAAAGCACAATTCCCCAGAAAACCCAGATCTGCTAGAGCATGTTCCTTTACCACCTCCTATGAAATTATCTATCTCCCGACCAAAGAAAGTTTAGATTACTGGCCTTCAAAGAAGAAGCAACAAGGAAATAAAAGAAATCTCGAAAAAACTTATTATCAATACCATCGAGTGAGTGGACATAATACAAATAATTGTCGAGCCTTTACAGGGATGGTAAAAAATTTCTTGGGAAAAGGAGAACTCCAAGAGTTTGTTAATAAGACTTGAGCAAAGGACCAATGTATTTACAAAGATCAAGTGCTTAATAAAGAGAAGTGCTTCATGACAAAGATCTAAAAAAAATAAAGGAAAAGCCTTTGATCCTTCCACAAGGGTCCAGTCAAAGCACTAAAAGCCTTCGGTCCCACCTATAAGACCCGAATGGAGCTCTCCTAGAGGGAAGATAGAGTAAGCCTTTGGTCCCGCCTAAGATGGCCTGACTAAAACACTGACCAGTCTGCGGTCTCGTCTATAAGGCCTGTTTGGAGTGCCTCCTAGAGGGAGGATGGAGCAAGCCTTTGGTCCCGCCTAAGATATCCTGGCCAAAGCACCAACCAACAGGCTTAGATTCCACCTATAAGGAATGTCCAGAGTGCCTCCTATAGTGAGAACATGTTAGACTTTGGTCGTGGGTAATATAGCCTTGCCAAAGCCCCGACCAGCCTAAATCCTTACCTAAAAGATATAGAAGGGGCAACCTTATATAAAGGAATTGATCAGATGAATCTAATTCCATTTTAAGATGGGCCAAAGCAATCTTTTATAGGAAGAGCAACCAAACATGATTGATCTTACCCTAAGGAAAAGTTGAAAAACCCTTAGGTCGGACAACTTTTCATGCTCGTATGACAAAGAAAAATCATCTAAGAAACCCAGACCGAGGGAAGGAAGTTGATGATCGACGGAATTTCTATCAGATTAGAAAACCGTTGATAAATTTCAAATTAAAATTTACCGCAAGTGCATGGTGTACACTTGTAGTACGTGGCGAATACAGGTCGATCCGCAGGGAATTGTGAGAGATTAAAAATCTATTCAATCAAATTAGACCAAATTGAGATGAAAGTTGTTAACTACACAAAGAAGCTAAAGCTAGAATTAAAATGTGATTTTAAAAAAACTATTGAACTAGAGAACAATTTAGAGGCAAATCCACTCTCATATTTTTGTAAATCAACAAACAAACAATTTGTGATCTCTAACTTTGATATTAAGTGAAATATTGTTGTATTTATGTAACATCCCGTATTTTTAAGCTATTGAATTTGAACATTTAATTCGTTTTAAATGTTAATGTGGATTCTTAATTGATTTTGAAATGAATGGATTTGGGTTCAATCAATGAAAATGAGCTATAATTTTAATTTATAGCAATTCTGGTTGAATTTGATTAATGGAAAAATAATAATTAAAATATTTGGACTAAGAAAATTGGGGATTTGGGTGTAAACAGCTGTAAAATGATGTTTAAATGTATTTTTAGGTTCGATTGGTTATAAGTAATATTATGGGATTTTTAGATGAATTTAAAAGTCGATAAATTATTATTTGGGATTTTATATTAATTTAAAAATGAATTTAATATTATTAAATTGCAATTTAATCAGATTTTGGTCCGGAATGAGCCAGAATGATTTTTAATGTGTTTATAAATTTTATATGATTTATTGTTAAGTTAATAAAATTTTAAAAGTGAATTTTTAAGCGTTTCTGATAATTTCAGAAAATCGCCTGATTTAATAGACGAGTAAAATAGCCTTCCGGGGCGCAGTCTCGGAATTCGACGAAACCAGTTCCTTTGGATCCGTAATAGTTAGTTATTATCGGATTTCAATTTTCGTAGCAATCGGAGTTATCGTTTGACTGTGGCAGCTCGAAACGCATCGAAATCGATTTAACCGATTTAATTTTAAATTGATCGTTTAATTCCGTAACTCGCGCATACGATCAAATTAGCTTACGAAACCTATTCCATTATGTCCGGAACGCGGAAAAACCCCAGGATAGCCTGTCGGAACATGAGAATTGGGGGTCGTTTGCATTAACGGTTAAATTGAGAAATTATATTAATTAAATAATATTAAACTATTACATATATATATTCATTTTATATCTAAACCCTAGTTAATTACACCGGCCACCACTTTTTCCTTTAATGGCCGGAAATCGTCGATTTTCCTCTTCAAATCGTGGTAAATCCATCGAGTTTTAGGTGATGCTCCCAACTAGGAAGTTGCAGATCATCTCGAGCGCTACCCATCCAACGGCTGATTTGCGTTTTAGTCATCTGTAGAGGTAGCGAGGAGCTGCCGTTCGTCACCGCTTCAAGCGCGTGTTCCCAGGCGAACAAGGGACCGAGCTCGACGACTTTTGGACCGAAGGAGGGTGGCGCGACGCTCTTCGTTCTGGTGATGGTTGATCGCGTTCTAGTCGAGCGCGGTGGTGGCGATTTCGAACCCTAGCCGATGTTTTTGGGTTCGATGATAACCTGTACGCGTGCGTGAGAATGAAGAAGAAGATGCGGGCTCGTTTTCGTAATGAAGGGCTGAGATTTTGAGATGGTATTGTTTTAAAAAAAAAAGAAATTTGTTTTAAATATTAATTCAAACTTTGTAAAATCATAACGAGTTCATACGATATCAGATTGAGACGAATCTAGAAGCGTTGGAATCGCAGAAAAGAGTACTACGCAATGGTGCAGTACCGGATTCATTTCGGACAAGTAGGAATTTGAGTTAAATCGGACGTCGTCCGGTTTAATTTAAATTTCGAACGCTCGCCGAAACTTAAGGTGAGTTTTCTCACTCACATCTGGATGCTAGGCATTTTAAATAGTTAAGATATAAATATCCGTGTGATTGGTTGATTATAACTGTTGTTATCAGTTTGGATTGATATTTATATATTGTGATGTGCTAACATTTGTGGATGCAGGGAAAAACAGGTTGGAGGGATCCAACTGGATTCCTCACAATGTAGCAATTATTTTATAATTGATAGTGATACCTGTTATATGTTGTGATTGATAAATCTGGAATTTTAAATTGTTCTGTGAAATTGTTGTATAAATTATAATTCCAGAATTAAATTATAAATGAATAGATTGGGATTTAAAAGGAATTAAAGAAATTGTTAAATAAGGAATTTAAAGGAATATAAGAGTTGGATTCTGTTTTGGAATGGAAAATGTAAATTGGTAAATCGGGATTTTAAATATTGGGGAAAATTTATCAATCGTTAAATGTGAAATATAATTTTCTGGAAATGAATTCTATGAAATTATAAATTGAGTAAAATAACAGTGGTTTATTTTAATAATGAATAGTGATATCCGGAAAGGTAAAATATGTTCAAATGAAGCTTTCGAATATAAATGTACAATTTTAAGTGTTAATAGAATATTTTAAAATACCGTTTTCTCTATTGGGATTTTATTTAAGTAAATGGGAAATCTGGCTTTCATTGAAGAATTCACCAAAATGTTTTATTAAAAATGTTTTAAAACTATATTTTAAAAATTTTGATTTCCGGATATGGGAAATTAAGTGTGAACTTCGGATGAAGTTATAGATAAGTATGGAATTGGGAATTTATGTTGTAAACATAAATTGAATTTGAAATAAATCGTTTGGATTTATATGAAGGATACTTTGGAATGTTTGAACGGGATAGTGTTTCCCTGGGAAAACCAAGTTAAAGTTTTAAAGGTTTTTATTTAATTAAAAGTTAAAATTTTAAATTGTTTAAAGAGTATTTTAAGAAAAGTATTACTTTGGAAGAAGAAATTTCAAGTTGTTTTAAAAGTTATATGATTAAGTTATTGGTAAAGGCTAGTATTATTCTTTTAAACTCCACTTTTAAATTTAGTAAACTAAACCTTTATTTAAATCGAATTTATATCTTATATTAAATAATAGTATTTAAAATAGTTTTGAAATTTATATTTTGAGTAAATAGATAGAAGGAAGTTACATATTTTAAGCATATTTCTGTATAAAGTATTTTAACTGTTTTTAAATGCAAAAAGGTTTTATACTTAGTTTTTCCAAATGGAAATAAAGGGTAAAATGGTTTACCATGTAAAGGAGGAAATTTGGGAATTCGTCCAAAATGAGTTTTGAAATGTGAATATATCTTTTAAAGATATTAAAGGGAAAGAATAAATAATATGGGAATTATTTATTGTGTGATGGATGCTTATGGATGCTTGTGAATGTGAATTGATAGTTAAATCACCGACTATCAATATTGGCCAAAATGCGCTGATCGTTTCGAAGAGACCGGGATCGAGATTTATTTCTCGAATACCACTTCGATCCGGTTTGTACGTTTCGTGTAACGTGTTCGGAGTCGAAGATGGAGCAGTGAAGAGCAAGGGCTAGTCGCTACTAATCCTGAGGATATTTCCAAAATGGATGTAGTAGGAGTAGTGCCTTCGGTTCCGTTCGGACCCGGGACGGACTTGTATGGACGAATGCTTTCGTGACATCGTCAGGTGGACGATGGGCATTCAAAGTGAATTGTTCTGTAAAGGTATCGCTTAGCCTCAAGCCTCATCAACCAGGAATGACTGAAAATCAGGGGTTATGCAGCAAGGCTTCGTGGGTAGCCCCCACTTGAGAGTAAGGTCATCCCTGTCTAGATGTCCCTTTTATTTCGGCTTAGTGGTGCGGTTGCTGATCACAACCGTGGGGTGATTTTACTTGGAATTATCCAGTAAGGGATGATTCCGGTCTTGTGTTGCAGGGGAGCGGGCGTACTCCTCGGTACTGTGATCTAGGCCACGTACTGTGACAGGTGGTACCCCAGTGCCTAGTCATTCGTTGGAAATCCATTCTCCCTACGTGCCTTGTACGAGTTTTGTTTGTATTACCCACGTTGTGGCTAGTATGCCGGAATTTAATAGATGTAACAATTTCGGCTATTTTATAAGTATTTGTATATAGACACTATTATAATATCAGAGGATTTTTATAAAAAGTGTTTTAGCTATCGTAAGGTAAAAACCCGACATGTTTATTTGTGGCGTGGTCTTACGAGATGCTTTTGTTTTCAAAGGATTTTTGAAACTTTAATAATCAATTGGGTGTATTTATGATGCGCTGGTATTCCAGACTGACTCGGGTGTTATTTTATTATAATGCTCGGGTCAGACCGAGTATATTTACAGGATAGGATGTTATGGAGCTCAGGAGAGGAGCTGGAGTTCGAGACGTATTTCTCGTACTTGTATTATTCCACTGCTGTGATTGTTGTATTGACTGATTGACTGGATATTGATGATTGTATTATGATATACTCTGATGATGATGTGTTGTATATAAACAGATATAGTTTTCATTTTGTGTAAAGATCTGTTCTATATATTATATTTTATCCGCTGCGACTGTGAGGTTCTGATTTTGTTTAGTTCTTTCTTCTTCTATCTACTTTCTTATTCTTCTACAATCTGTCTTTTCCGGCATTCGATCGTCGGCATATTATACTGTTGAGTATTTTGTGTCGATTTTCGAGGGTCCAGAAGGGCGGGTCGTCACACTTTGTATCAGAGCATAGGTTGGCGACAACCTAGGCTTTGGTGGGGAAATTTCTCATTTTCAATAGAGTCAATAGTACTCTATTATGAGTTGAGTGTAATAATAGCTATGAGAGCGTACTTGTTAGTGGATATAAAATTGTTTTTGTACTGTGTTGACTTATCGGTTGAGTGTTTATGAATTCTGGTCGGTGCGGGAAGTACAACCGTATCGATAGGGGTTTCTAAACTCTTAAACAAGATAAACCGACATAGTATTATTTTTAAAGTGGGTAAATGAAATAATTTTACCCAAAATTGTATTTTGATATAAAAAGAAATAAGTTTTCTAAATTATTATATATATTGGATGTTTGTTTGGTTGTTTTTTTTCTATAATCAAATAAGAATTTAAAATATTAAAATGGTTTATAACCAAATAGAATTAACTGGATATGGTTTAAGTAAGAAGAAGCATAATTAAAATTCGATTTAAACCAGAATTTTGATTCCGGAAATTTTTGGAAAGGGTTTTAAATTGAATTTGATTGAAATTTTGGGAATGTTGAAATGTTTTCCAAAGGTTTTGAAGTCAATGATGAAGTATATTTTGGAAAATATTTTTGAATGGAATTTGATTTGAGGTGAATTTTGGAAGTGGAAAGCATTGAACTCATTTCAGTCGCTGGGAAATAATCCTGATGATGCTGGCCACATCATCAGAATTCATTTTCGAGTTTCTAAAGTGATGGATTGCTTCCGTGGTGATTGGTTAAGATATTTGTTTATACTTGTTTATATACAAGTTGTTTTAACAATTTTAAAGGGGAAAATTGTTTTGGTAAAAGCAGATTGTTTTGGAATTTGGTATTTGATTTGGATATCAAATGGGAATGTGTTGATTTTGATTTCAAATTAGTTTTGAAATAAATCCGGGTAAATTGAATTCTGGGAATTCTGTTTAAAATAAAAAGGTAAAATTTGGAATAAATCAACTGTAACCTTGAAAGTAAAGTTGATTTAAGTGGGAAAGGAAGAATGGAAATTTTAATCCAGAAATAAAAATTTAATTTGGGTAAATGGAGGAAAATGAAGTTATCGAAGTGAATAGAAGTTGAATTTAACTTGGGATAAGTTAAATAAAATTGGGAATTGGAATTAAATTGGTTTGGGTTAAATTGAAATGCAAAATAATTTTGTAATTATGGGTCGTTGTGTAATAAATTGTACCCATAAGCTATTAGGTATTATACTTACAATCTAAAATTTGTGAATTCAAAATGGTGCAAATAACTTCATATTCTTAAGTTATAAAGTGTTATAATTTGAAGTTGTGATTAAATGGAAAGGGACTTAAATGGGCAATCTAAACTCTTAAATAGAAGTGAAATTGAAGTTCATTAATGGAAATAGTTGAATGGTGTGGCAAATTCAAACTTAATCCTAAATGGAATGTAAAGTAAGATGAGGTAAAGTGAGATATAAAAGATGTGAATGAACTTAGATAGTAAATAAGTTTTGAACTTAGTTATGGAAGAATAAATTGGATTGAAGTGAAATTCAAAAGTCAGTTGCATTATAAACAATATTGAAGGTAATTCAATTCTTATTGAAGTAGTAAAGGAAGTGGATGAATTTAATTTGGCTAAATAAAGTTTAGTTAAAATTGAATAAAATTTGGATAAGAATAGAATCGGAAGGAAATTTAATTTAGTTGAAATGAGGCAAATGGAGTAAATGTTTACTCAACTAAATCCAAAATGATTGTTTGGAAATAAATCTTGTGTAAGCTAAATTAAATGGAATTTGTATTGCAATAAATAGAATTTTGATAGTTGGTCAAAGTTTGAAAGGTAAATAAAATCCAATTTTGGGATGGAATTTAAGTTTGGCAATAAATGTTGGAAGTGAGAATGAATAATGTAATTAGCTTATAATAGTGATGGTTTGAATTGTAAATAAAATTCAAATGAGAGAAATAATTTAAATGGTCTCTTTGTTAATAAAATAATTTGTACATGGATTGGATAAATAAACAAAGAGCATTAAAGTTGTAAATGAATTGAAATTGATTGGATGAGAATCAAATGGAAATGAAATAAAATCGATATAAGAAGATAATGAAACTATTGTGAAAGAACTTGAGCAACTTGAAAGAAAAACAAGATGATTGTGGATGAGCTTTATTAAGTAATCTTGAATGCAAGTGTAATTGTATTAATTAATTATTGAGATGAAACAAGAATGTAGGAGATGTAAATAATCCAAGATGGAAAAAATATTTATATAAACCTGAATTGGATAATGAAATAAATATGTAAGGAAATATTGAATTTAACAATTGCATTCGGAAAAGAAAATACTTGGATTGTGAACAATGCAAAAATTGAATAAAATTAATACACATCCAAGTTGAAATTAATTTTGAATGGTGATAAGCTTAAGTGACAATAATTTTTGCTTGAATGGCGTGAAAATTTGCATGTATTCGGAATTGAGTTGTTTAAAAAGCAATTGAAGTTGACCTTTGAATGAATTGATATGGATTGGAATCTAATTCAAAAGTTTGTATATAAATGCAAGTGAATTGATTTAAAGAGAGAATGGGATTAGTTTTGAATCAATCAAAATGGGTTACATTTTAATAAGTAATGTTTGCACATGAATGGAAATGCTTCAAATTGAAAATAAGAATTGGTTTGTGAATCAATTTGTAATTGGATTAAAATGGATTGATGTTAGTAAAGCACCTGTTAATCATATTCGAATAAAAATGAAGATGGACTTGAATAAGAATTTTGAAAGGTGATTGAAATCTTTGGACTGTTGAAAATATGGTAACATTGTTAAACTATGAAGTTTGAGTTTGTAAAGAGAATTTAAAATGATGTCGGAGTTGTGAAATTGTTTATAAAGGTGGTTAGCATGCATAATTATGAAATTGCTTGGTTTGGTTATGAAATGGATATATGTGGCTTGCATTTACATTGTAAATGTTATTAAAATACTCATATCTTTGAAACTGATGAGTTTGTTGAGTATAGTACAGGTACGGGAGGCGTTCGAGAGAGTTGGAGCGCATATATGCGTTATATTAGCCGCTCGCTATTAAAATTTGCTTAAAAGGTACGCCTACGCAAATATAATTGGAAAAATGATATATATATTGTGATATATTTTGGTTTTCGGCCATGTGAGCCGATGTATATATATTTGTGTATCCTGCGATATCGCAGAAGCTCCTCCGTGCAAAGGAGACTCTGCCAAAATTTTTCAAAAATTTTGGGAGTTAGAAATTTTTGGGATTTTTGCTAAAATTTATTAATAAGTAAAGTTATTTTGAAAGCGAGTGTTAAGATAAAGGCTTTAGAGTAAATAAAGCAAATGGTTTTGAAATGGAGCTGAAACTTTTTGGAAAGTAAATATAAGCTTTTAACTAAGCAAATTGGGAAGTAAATAGGTTGGAGAGTATTTTCTACCATAGCAAATTTCGGGGACGAAATTTTTGTAAGGGGGGAAGAATGTAACATCCCGTATTTTTAAGCTATTGAATTTGAACATTTAATTCGTTTTAAATGTTAATGTGGATTCTTAATTGATTTTGAAATGAATGGATTTGGGTTCAATCAATGAAAATGAGCTATAATTTTAATTTATAGCAATTCTGGTTGAATTTGATTAATGGAAAAATAATAATTAAAATATTTGGACTAAGAAAATTGGGGATTTGGGTGTAAACAGCTGTAAAATGATGTTTAAATGTATTTTTAGGTTCGATTGGTTATAAATAATATTATGGGATTTTTAGATGAATTTAAAAGTCGATAAATTATTATTTGGGATTTTATATTAATTTAAAAATGAATTTAATATTATTAAATTGCAATTTAATCAGATTTTGGTCCGGAATGAGCCAGAATGATTTTTAATGTGTTTATAAATTTTATATGATTTATTGTTAAGTTAATAAAATTTTAAAAGTGAATTTTTAAGCGTTTCTGATAATTTCAGAAAATCGCCTGATTTAATAGACGAGTAAAATAGCCTTCCGGGGCGCAGTCTCGGAATTCGACGAAACCAGTTCCTTTGGATCCATAATAGTTAGTTATTATCGGATTTCAATTTTCGTAGCAATCGGAGTTATCGTTTGACTGTGGCAGCTCGAAACGCATCGAAATCGATTTAACCGATTTAATTTTAAATTGATCGTTTAATTCCGTAACTCGCGCATACGATCAAATTAGCTTACGAAACCTATTCCATTGTGTCCGGAACGCGAAAAAACCCCAGGATAGCCTGTCGGAACGTGAGAATTGGGGGTCGTTTGCATTAACGGTTAAATTGAGAAATTATATTAATTAAATAATATTAAACTATTACATATATATATTCATTTTATATCTAAACCCTAGTTAATTACACCGGCCACCACTTTTTCCTTTAATGGCCGGAAATCGTCGATTTTCCTCTTCAAATCGTGGTAAATCCATCGAGTTTTAGGTGATGCTCCCAACTAGGAAGTTGCAGATCATCTCGAGCGCTACCCATCCAACGGCTGATTTGCGTTTTAGTCATCTGTAGAGGTAGCGAGGAGCTGCCGTTCGTCACCGCTTCAAGCGCGTGTTCCCAGGCGAACAAGGGACCGAGCTCGACGACTTTTGGACCGAAGGAGGGTGGCGCGACGCTCTTCGTTCTGGTGATGGTTGATCGCGTTCTAGTCGAGCGCGGTGGTGGCGATTTCGAACCCTAGCCGATGTTTTTGGGTTCGATGATAACCTGTACGCGTGCGTGAGAATGAAGAAGAAGATGCGGGCTCGTTTTCGTAATGAAGGGCTGAGATTTTGAGATGGTATTGTTTTAAAAAAAAAGAAATTTGTTTTAAATATTAATTCAAACTTTGTAAAATCATAACGAGTTCATACGATATCAGATTGAGACGAATCTAGAAGCGTTGGAATCACAGAAAAGAGTACTACGCAATGGTGCAGTACCGGATTCATTTCGGACAAGTAGGAATTTTAGTTAAATCGGACGTCGTCCGGTTTAATTTAAATTTCGAACGCTCGCCGAAACTTAAGGTGAGTTTTCTCACTCACATCTGGATGCTAGGCATTTTAAATAGTTAAGATATAAATATCCGTGTGATTGGTTGATTATAACTGTTGTTATCAGTTTGGATTGATATTTATATATTGTGATGTGCTAACATTTGTGGATGCAGGGAAAAACAGGTTGGAGGGATCCAACTGGATTCCTCACAATGTAGCAATTATTTTATAATTGATAGTGATACCTGTTATATGTTGTGATTGATAAATCTGGAATTTTAAATTGTTCTGTGAAATTGTTGTATAAATTATAATTCCAGAATTAAATTATAAATGAATAGATTGGGATTTAAAAGGAATTAAAGAAATTGTTAAATAAGGAATTTAAAGGAATATAAGAGTTGGATTCTGTTTTGGAATGGAAAATGTAAATTGGTAAATTGGGATTTTAAATATTGGGGAAAATTTATCAATCGTTAAATGTGAAATATAATTTTCTGGAAATGAATTCTATGAAATTATAAATTGAGTAAAATAACAGTGGTTTATTTTAATAATGAATAGTGATATCCGGAAAGGTAAAATATGTTCAAATGAAGCTTTCGAATATAAATGTACAATTTTAAGTGTTAATAGAATATTTTAAAATACCGTTTTCTCTATTGGGATTTTATTTAAGTAAATGGGAAATCTGGCTTTCATTGAAGAATTCACCAAAATGTTTTATTAAAAATGTTTTAAAACTATATTTTAAAAATTTTGATTTCCGGATATGGGAAATTAAGTGTGAACTTCGGATGAAGTTATAGATAAGTATGGAATTGGGAATTTATGTTGTAAACATAAATTGAATTTGAAATAAATCGTTTGGATTTATATGAAGGATACTTTGGAATGTTTGAACGGGATAGTGTTTCCCTGGGAAAACCAAGTTAAAGTTTTAAAGGTTTTTATTTAATTAAAAGTTAAAATTTTAAATTGTTTAAAGAGTATTTTAAGAAAAGTATTACTTTGGAAGAAGAAATTTCAAGTTGTTTTAAAAGTTATATGATTAAGTTATTGGTAAAGGCTAGTATTATTCTTTTAAACTCCACTTTTAAATTTAGTAAACTAAACCTTTATTTAAATCGAATTTATATCTTATATTAAATAATAGTATTTAAAATAGTTTTGAAATTTATATTTTGAGTAAATAGATAGAAGGAAGTTACATATTTTAAGCATATTTCTGTATAAAGTATTTTAACTGTTTTTAAATGCAAAAAGGTTTTATACTTGGTTTTTCCAAATGGAAATAAAGGGTAAAATGGTTTACCATGTAAAGGAGGAAATTTGGGAATTCGTCCAAAATGAGTTTTGAAATGTGAATATATCTTTTAAAGATATTAAAGGGAAAGAATAAATAATATGGGAATTATTTATTGTGTGATGGATGCTTATGGATGCTTGTGAATGTGAATTGATAGTTAAATCACCGACTATCAATATTGGCCAAAATGCGCTGATCGTTTCGAAGAGACCGGGATCGAGATTTATTTCTCGAATACCACTTCGATCCGGTTTGTACGTTTCGTGTAACGTGTTCGGAGTCGAAGATGGAGCAGTGAAGAGCAAGGGCTAGTCGCTACTAATCCTGAGGATATTTCCAAAATGGATGTAGTAGGAGTAGTGCCTTCGGTTCCGTTCGGACCCGGGACGGACTTGTATGGACGAATGCTTTCGTGACATCGTCAGGTGGACGATGGGCATTCAAAGTGAATTGTTCTGTAAAGGTATCGCTTAGCCTCAAGCCTCATCAACCAGGAATGACTGAAAATCAGGGGTTATGCAGCAAGGCTTTGTGGGTAGCCCCCACTTGAGAGTAAGGTTATCCCTGTCTAGATGTCCCTTTTATTTCGGCTTAGTGGTGCGGTTGCTGATCACAACCGTGGGGTGATTTTACTTGGAATTATCCAGTAAGGGATGATTCCGGTCTTGTGTTGCAGGGGAGCGGGCGTACTCCTCGGTACTGTGATCTAGGCCACGTACTGTGACAGGTGGTACCCTAGTGCCTAGTCATTCGTTGGAAATCCATTCTCCCTACGTGCCTTGTACGAGTTTTGTTTGTATTACCCACGTTGTGGCTAGTATGCCGGAATTTAATAGATGTAACAATTTCGGCTATTTTATAAGTATTTGTATATAGACACTATTATAATATCAAAGGATTTTTATAAAAAGTGTTTTAGCTATCGTAAGGTAAAAACCCGACATGTTTATTTGTGGCGTGGTCTTACGAGATGCTTTTGTTTTCAAAGGATTTTTGAAACTTTAATAATCAATTGGGTGTATTTATGATGCGCTGGTATTCCAGACTGACTCGGGTGTTATTTTATTATAATGCTCGGGTCAGACCGAGTATATTTACAAGATAGGATGCTATGGAGCTCAGGAGAGGAGCTGGAGTTCGAGACGTATTTCTCGTACTTGTATTATTCCGCTGCTGTGATTGTTGTATTGACTGATTGACTGGATATTGATGATTGTATTATGATATACTCTGATGATGATGTGTTGTATATAAACAGATATAGTTTTCATTTTGTGTAAAGATCTGTTCTATATATTATATTTTATCCGCTGCGACTGTGAGGTTCTGATTTTGTTTAGTTCTTTCTTCTTCTATCTACTTTCTTATTCTTCTACAATCTGTCTTTTTCGGCATTCGATCGTCGGCATATTATACTGTTGAGTATTTTGTGTCGATTTTCGAGGGTCCAGAAGGGCGGGTCGTCACAATTTATCATAAGTATGGTTTGTTTATATTACTCAAACCATCAAACTATAATACAACAAATAAACCACTTATAATTCTCATGAAAATGAAGCCAAAGCAAAAGCTATTTTAAGTATGATCTATTTACTATTGTAACTAGTAATATAGATCATCAAATTTCATTTTTACTTTAATTTCACAATCAAAAATGGATTAGCAAATGATGATGCAAATTGTGTTTATGTTGAATAAGAATAGCTCATTTGCATAAACAATATAAGCTATCAAACCCACTTGTATAAACTTGCATCAAAACTTACTTCATGAAGCATAAACCAAATGAGATCATAAATCATAAAATGTTGAAATTACATAATATTTGAGAGCTTCATTACCCCTAAATTGAAGGGGTTTAGCTACTCATTTGTGGCATTGAAGCAACACAAGTAACTTTCAACATTAAAAAGAGAAGAAAATAGAGAATAAGCAAAGAAGAGAATGTAATTAAACTACTTACAACAAAAGAAATTAAGCTACACCACTTGCATGAATGTAAAACTATTCTACTAACAATGAAAAGAACATAAATAAAAGCATTAACATAAAAACAAAGAAAAGCATGTAGAAAAGAGAGAAGAAAGAGGCTTGAAAGCCATTTTTATTTCATAGAACATTGAGCTTACAATTTGATCTCTTAATTTCCTAAGTAAAATGAAAGAGTTGAAGATCATTTACATGTACATAAGAGGGCTATTTATACATGCATAAAACCCTAATTCTATTTTTAGGGGGCTCCCCAAAATATCCCTTAGGAAGTGTGGAGGTCAAGTAATCATTAGCTTCTACTAATCATCATTTAAGTGTACATGAAGCCATTAATTCCATAATCATGTTCATTAGCCTCTAATTTGTACATTAAGGTAGGTGGGTAGGTGGGGTCCTCCATGATCTTCACTTTGAATTATTTCCCTCTTCTTTCCTTTGTATTCATTTGTGCATGCATGTATCTTCATATAAGCCTCTTCCATATGCATCCAAATTCCTATAAAAATCATCAAAAATGTCCAAGTAAAAATTCTCAAATTTACACATGCACAAAAATGACCATTTTGCCCCTGAATGAAGATGAAAATATGATGGTTTGAAGAATAATTGAATTTTGGTTTTAACATGTACAAATGCCCAAATATGATGTTTATTTAAATAAAAAGAGATAAAATATGGATGTAAATATATGGACATTTACGTGCACATCAAATACCCCTACACTTATTCTTTTATTCATCCTCAAATAAAGGAAAACTAAGATAAATCCGTTTTCGTAGGGAGCACGATTGCATTGAGCATATGCAACAAGCCGTTAAACCTCTGGGTGTCCCCAGTAGGACGAGTGTTGTCTCGTGAGGGTTTTCAGCGGATACTACCCACAAAATCCAGATGCAAAGTGAAAATATTTACAAAATGCAAGATTTATTTACAATGGGATGAATGCAAGTTCTTGAAAATATTTACAAATGACGGATTTACTCTTAAATCGACACAAAGAAGTTAAATATAAGTCTTGGTCATTATCTTGAAAATTTAAGTCATTTACTCGTCAAAATTTCCAACAAAAATCAAGTCATCATAACAAATAGACAATAGTTTAACTCGTTGTTTCAGTTGATAACAAAGTGTAACTATGAAATAAATCCTTAGTTGATTATCAAAGTTTGTCAAAGTGGTATTCTTGTTTATTTTCAATAACAAGTTAAATCAAACAAGTTAAAATGGTGTTTGGATTTCAATTGCTTACTCTCTCTTACTTGAAAATTTCATTGATATTGACAATATTTACATATGCCTAACTCAGGTAAACTGAGGCCAGATATATTACCCATGCATTGCCTTGTGGACTGATGTGAGGGGAATACAGAGCGTGGCGAGTGAACACACAAGTGTGAACACTTATCGACTGTAGGCGTTATTAAAAAGAATTTTTATATACATACACCTAACTCAGATAAACTGAGGCCATATATACCGATCATGCACTGCCTTTCGGGCTTACGTGAGAAGGGTACAGAGCATGGCGAGTGAACACACGAGTGTGACACATGACTTTAGGTGTTAAAAATATATATATACATATATACAAATGTTTTTTTAGAAAAAGAGAGTTTTGCAAAATCATCTTAGCACCATTTTACTTAGAAGATAAAAATGTTATATCCTTTACTTTAAATTTACCATTTTTTTTAAACAAAGATTTTCAATTAGAACATACTTCATAATTAACACATATGAACCTTCCTATATACTAGTTAAACCATTGTTATTTGTAATCAAACTTCATTTTTATTTTTGTTAAGACAAATAAATTTTCAAAATTTTCAAATTATTAACCAAAACTTATACTTATCCCATAGTGTTTCCTCAAAAATAAATCAAAATGCTAAAAAGAAAATGTTTTTGAGATTTTGAAATTTTGAGATTTTTTTTAAGTTAAAAGAAAAATTAAAGTTCAAATATGCCATGAAACTAAAAAAAATGAAAATGAGACTCCCCCCACACTTAATTTTGACTGTGTCCCCACAGTCAATGCATGATATAATGAGTGTAACGGGGAAAACTATGTACATATTTACAAAAGAGGGTTAACATTCTTACTAGACGTAGCTTGGCTCATGAAGGATCATAAGCTCTTCCTCTTGGTTATTTGGCAATTCCAAGAAAGGTTTCAGACGATGACCGTTGACTTTGAAAACCGTTCCATCCCTTGGGTTTTCTATTTCTACGGCACCATGTGGAAAAACAGTTCGTACCACAAATGGTCCGATCCATCTCGATTTAAGTTTCCCAGGGAATAAATGAAGTCTTGAGTCATATAAAAGAACTTTTTGGTTAGGAGAAAACGATTTCCTTAGGATTGACTTGTCATGAAAAACTTTGGTTTTTTCTTTGTAAATTTTATCGTTTTCATACGCGTCGTTCCTAAGTTCTTCTAGTTCGTTGAGTTGTAGTTTTCGGTTTTCGCTAGCTTTCTCAAGATCAAAGTTTAAGTTCTTAATTGCCCATAGCGCTTTGTGTTCGATTTCAACGGGTAAATGGCAAGCTTTACCGTAAACTAAACGAAATGGGGACATCCCAAGGTTAGTTTTAAAAGCAGTATGGTAAGCCCAAAGCGTGTCGGTCGATTTCTGAGACTAATCTTTTCGATATTTATTGACAGTTTTCTCCGAGATTTGTTTTATTTGTCGATTTGAAACTTCAACTTTGCCACAAGTTTGAGGATGATACGGAGTGGATAACTTGTGGGTTATCAAGTATTTTTTCATTAAATTTTCAAAAGAACGGTTGCAAAAATGGGTCCCGTTATCACTGATTATTGTGCGAGGTGTGCCAAACCTCGAAAAGATGTTTTCTTTCAGAAATTTCACAACAATTTTATGGCCGTTGGTTTTGCAAGGAACAGCTTCGACCCATTTTGAAACGTAATCGACAGCGAGAAGGATATACAAGTTTCCAAAAGAATTGGGAAAAGGTCCCATAAAGTCTATACCCTATACATCAATGATTTCGATCGTAAGAATGGGGTTTAGAGGCATCATATCTCATCGAGAAATTCGTCCAAGCATTTGACATCGATCGCAAGTTTTACAAAATTCAAACGAGTCTTTGAAAAGAGAAGGCCAATAGAAACCACACCGAAGCACTTTTTTCGCAGTTTTTCGAGGACCGAAATGTCCACCACACGCTTGATCGTGGCAAAATGAAAGAACAATCCTAATCTCATTATCCGGAATGCAACGTTGGATGATTTGGTCGGGACAATATTTGAACAAGTATGGATCGTCCCAATAGAAATACTTTACTTGGGACATGAATTTGCATTTGTCCTGTTTGGACCACGATGAGGGAGTTTCTTTAGTGACTAAGTAGTTCACTATATCAGCGTACCATGGGTCGATAGAAATTGAAAGGAGTTGTTCATCGGGGAAGTTTTCATTGATTAGCAAAGAAGATGGTGCATTCGGAAGACGAGACAAGTGATCGGCTATGACGTTATCGGATCCTTTTTTATCTTTAATTGTAAGGTCAAATTCTTGAAGTAAAAGGATCCAACGAATCAAGCGGGATTTGGCATCCTTTTTAGCAAAGAGATATCGAAGCGCAGAGTGGTCCGTGTACACAGTAATGTGTGACCCTATCAAGTATTGTCGAAATTTTTCGAGAGCAAAAACGACAGCTAGAAGCTCTTTTTCGGTTGTTGTGTAGTTGAGTTGAGCGTCGTTCAAAGTCATACTCGCGTAGTAAATCACGTGAAGGATCTTGTTGATGCGTTGTCCTAAGACAACATGCAAAGTTCAAAGTATCACACATTATTTCGAAAGGAAGATCCCAATTGGGCGCACAAATGATTGGAGCAGAAATGAGTTCGTTCTTAAGACGTTCAAAAGAAGAGATACAATCAGAGTTAAAATCGAAAGGAACATCTTTTCCAAGAAGAGTCGTCAAAGGACGAGCAATTTTGCTAAAGTCTTTCACAAAGCGTCGGTAAAAGCCAGCGTGTCCAAGAAATGATCGGATGTCCTTAACAGTTTTGGGAATGGGTAAATTTGCAATGACATCGATTTTCGCTTTATCTACCTCAATACCTTTACTTGAGATGATATGTCCAAGGACTATGCCTTGTTTGACCATAAAGTGGCATTTTTCCCAATTCAAAGTCAAATGCTTTTCTTTACATAGATTTAGAACCAATTCGAGATGATGTAAACATTGGGATAAAGAATCGCCAAAGATCGAAAAATCGTCCATAAAAACTTCTAGAAAGCGTTCAATCATGTCGGAAAAGATTCCAACCATGCATCGTTGGAAAGTTGCAGGAGCGTTACAAAGTCCGAATGGCATACGTCGATAAGCAAAGGTACTAAATGGACACATGAAAGTCGTTTTCTCTTGATCTTCGGGAGCGATGGGAATTTGGTTATAGCCAAAATAACCATCAAGGAAGCAGTAAAATTCGTGGCCGGCTAAACGTTCGAGCATTTGGTCGATAAAAAGAAGGGCAAGTGATCATTTCGTGTTGCGGCATTTAGTTTTCGGTAGTCAATGCAAACACGCCAACCCGTTTGAGTACGAGTTGGAATAAGTTCGTTTGAATCGTTCTTGACAATGATTAGCCCAGATTTTTTTGGTACAACGTGAATTGGGCTAACCCATGAACTATCGAAGATTGGGTAAATGATTCCGTTGTCGAGAAGTTTAAGAATTTCATCACGCACTGCATCTTTCATTTTTGGGTTAAGCCTTCGTTGCGCATCACGAAAAGGCTTGGCATCGTCGATTAAATGAATGCGATGTTGGACAAGAGCGGGACTAATTCCTTTTATATCGGAGATTGACCATCTAATCGCTTCCTTGTTTTTCGAAAGAATAGAGAGAAGAGATGCTTCTTGATCAAGAGAGAGAGTTGCGGAAATTATGACGGGCAACGTTCCATTATCACCTAAGTATGCGTACTTAAGGTGATCGGGAAGTGGTTTGAGGTCCAACTTTTGAAGTTTTTCGATCAAAGAGTTTGATTAAGATTCGGACTCAACTTGAAGCGATTCAAAGGGAAGAGTGTATTCAATCTCGTTGGGAATTTCGTGAAACAATTTTTCGTACTTGGCCTCATGTTCATCATTAAAATCAAGTGTTTCGTTTTCAAAGTTTTCGTGAATGGCACTAACTTCCAACGTTTGGTCACGAGGTTCGTTCGATTGGCTTTCAAGATTGAAAATGTTGAGATCCAAAGTCATGTTTCCAAAAGAAATTTTCATCAATCCGTTACGACAATTGATTAAGGCATTTGAGGTGGCTAAAAATGGTCGGCCTAGAATCAATGGAATTTGACTTGCGGGATTTGTCATGGGTTGTGTTTCGAGAACAATAAAATCAACGGGGAATATGAATTGCCCTACTTGAATGAGCATGTCTTCGATTTCTCCCACGAGCTTCTTAATGGAACGATCAGAAAATTGAAGCGTGACTTTTGTGGGTTTGAGCTCACCTAAGCCTAATTGTTCGTACATGGAATATGGAATCAAGTTGACACTCGCGCCTAAGTCTATCAAACATTTGTTAATCGTCTTGTCACCAATTGTACTCGAAATTGTAGGGCAGCCAGGATCTTTGTTTTACGGGCATGGATTGGTACAAGACTTCACTCAAACTGGCGGCTAAGAAGACTTTTTTTGGCACTTGAGTGTGTCGCTTTTGGGTACACAAGTCCTGAAGGAATTTCGCATACGTGGGACTTGCTGAACGATGTCAAGAAGCAGAATGTTAACTTTGACTTGTTTAAAAATTTCCAACATCTTTTCCATTTGGTCCGAGTGTTTCTTTGGTCGAAGACGATGTGGAAATGGAACATGATATTCGGTAGGCGGGTCTACTTGAGTAGAGAAAGAAGAATTTTGGTTAGCATTTGATTCATCGTTTGGCTCCACGTTCTGTTCTGAGTCGTTCGTTGTTTTAGAAGTGTCGAGAGAAGTTTCCGGTAAATCGTTTGGATTAACGACTTGATTATCGATTTGTTTACCGGAACATAAAGTTGTGATAGCATTCAATTGGGTGACGTTGCTATCTTGAACAACATGGGCTTGATTTGAATTTGCGTTTTGATTTCTGGGATTTGAAATGGGTTGGCTTGGGAATGTTCCTCGTTCAAGTTCGCTCACAGAACTGGCTAATTGACTCATTTGCATTTCGAGTTTTGCAATTGATTGGTTCGTGTTTTGCATATATGATGTCAGTAAATTTTGCAAATTGTTGTTTGATTGAAGGCTTTGAGTAGTTGCTTTAGCCAACGTTTCAAGAGTTTTCTCAAGTGAAGTTAAATGTTTATCGTCTTGGGGAGGATGAGCAGAATTCGATTGAAAATTTGATTGTTGCGGTTGATTATGTGATGGACCCGCAAAGTTTGGTTGAAAATTATTGGACTGAAAGGGAGGATTCGAAGCATTATTCGGAAATGCTTGAAAATTGGGACAAATCGTATTCATGTTGGGATTGTTTTGGTTCCACGCAAAATTAGGATGATTTCTCCAACCAGGGTTGTATGTTGGAGAAAACGGGTCGTTTTTGGCTTTATTGAAAGCATTGATTTGTTCGACAGAATTGGGACACTAATCGGCTATATGATTAGGATCGTTGCATTTATAACACATCGGTTGGGAAGCTTGGTTCATTTGATTTGATGAGAAAACATTATCGAATTTTTTAATCATTGCGTCGATCTTAGCTTCCAACGCAAAAGAAGATCCTATCGAGTTTGCACTCGATCGTGAGTAAATTGATTTTTCATTCGAACGTTCCTATTGGGATGATTTTTCAGCGAGGTTTTCAAAAAATTGTCAAGCATCGTCGTGATGTTGGGCAAGAAAGTTGCCTTGGCACATTGATTCGAACATGGTTCGTGAGCTGTTTTCGAGTCCGTCGTATAAAATTTGGCAAATCGTCCATTTTTCGAAGTTATGGTGTGGACATTTTATCAAAATCTCTTTGAATCTTTCAAAATATTTTCCGAATGGTTCTCCCTTGAATTGATGAAAATTTACAATTTCGTTTCGGATTCTACTCGTTTTTTCCAAGGGGTAGAACTTTTTTAAGAAAGCTTTTACGAATTCTTCCCACGTTTTAATTGAGTTCGATGGTAAGCTGTACAACCATTTTTCAGCGTAATCCGTAAGAGCGAATGGGATTAATCGAAGTTTGATTCCGTCATTGGAAAGTTGTTGGAGTTTTATGGTTGCACAAACTTGTTCGAATTTAGTCAAAAAGATGTATGGATCATCGTGTTCGAAATTGCCAAACTTCGGAAGAGTGGCAATATGGTTTGAGTGAATTTCGAAATGGTTACCCGTAGGGGCGGGTAACGTGATGCAAGATGGAATAGAAACTCTATCGGGAAAGATTCTATCCATGAGAGTTCGAGGGGCGTTTTCGTTCGCCATTTCGGGAGGATCGTCTGTTCGAGTTAAACGATTAGTAGAAGGGTCGCGAGTCCAACAATTTGTTGTTGTGTCACGAGTCCAAGTACTTATGCACACGTGAAAGTTGAGAAGAGAAAGAAGATTTGAACAACAAAGTGAAAAATTGTTTTTGTTTTCTTTTTTTTAGAGGAAGAAAAATATTCACCAAGTGAAATTTATTTTCAGAAGAGAAGTTTGATTTTTTGTTTTGTTTTTGGTTTTTCAAATTTTTTGTTGTTGTTGTATTTTCAAATATTTAGCAAAGGGAATTTTTTTAGAAAATGGAAATTTGATTTTTGTTTTTTTTGTTTTTTGAATTTTTGTTTTTTTTCTTTTTGAAAAGGTTTTATATTATTATTATTATTTTGGATTTTTGTTTTTGATTGTAAATTTTCAAAGGAAAGAAAAAACAAGATTTTTTTTGCTTTTTTTTTGGAATTAAAAACTAAGTTTAGAAAAATTTACAAATTTTTTTCTGGATTTTTTTGATTTTTTTTAAATATGCATGAACTAATGCAACTAAATGAATCCAAAGGACTTAATTACAGTTTTCTGTCCTTAGTAGCTCCTACCCCAAAATTGTATAATCAAACTTTGTCTTAATTCAACAAAAATATTTCTCAACCAGGTAACGGGCATGAGTTCTCAGTGCACCACGAATCACCGTAGCAATGCAACCGAAGGTTTAAGTACCTTCAGAGGAACAACCAGTATAATATTTACATATCACGGTAATTTTTATAACTGGTTATTACTCTGCCGTAGCCTAGACACCAAGAAATAAAATTGTTCAAAGAAAACAATTGTAAAGATACAATTAAGCCCTAGATGAGCTCATGACACCCTTAAGTCGAATGTCTAACCTTTATTATTAGTCCAATTCTACGATGAAATGCGTTTGTGGGCTAAGGAAAGGGTGATGAAATCCCTCACCTTATGTGAATTGGGGTATTGCCCTTAGAAAAGAAAATAAGATGAGATGAATGCAAAAAAAATAATACGTGAATTTACAATGCAACTAAAATGAAGTTCGTTTTTGTTTTTGGGTTTTGAATTTTTTTTGTATATATAAATGCAAATGCAAGCAACCAACAATGCACCAGAGATGAAAGCACAATACCAGAGCGTGCAGATTATAAGCAATTTTTTTAGCGGCAATTTTTTAGCATGGAAAAGCAGTTTATTTGGGCAAGCACTTCTTCCTTTTGAATTTCCGCTTAGGTAACCTGAAATGAAAAGCAAAATATATTCAACAATTTTTATTATTATTATTTTTTAGTATGTTTATCAAAGATGAAAAATAAAACAATTGACAATAAAATAAATGAAAACTAAAACAAGTGAAAACAAATGAAAATTAAACAAAGTTAAACATGTTTTTTTTTGGATTTTTTTAAATTTTTTTGGAGAGGAAACTTAAAAGTGAGGTTTTACTTAAAAAACACATTTGTATATATGTATAAATTAAACACATTTGCATATTCAGTTTTCTTTTGTTTACCTTATTTAAAAACTATATATATATATAATAATTATGTATATATATCTCTTGTTTTTTTAGGTTGCCAAAGAAAACTGAAACAAAATAATTAAAAGAGAAAGTTGTTTATATTAACAAAACTAAAAACAATTAAAACTAAACAAATCAAAAACAAAACATAAGAAAATAAAAAATAAAAAATAAAAATTCACTTAGGCCCACCACAAACGTTATAACCCGACCCAAAACAATTCAAAACAATTCTTTTATCATGTTCATCAAGAAGAAAATTTCACCCAGTAAAAACGAAATACATAAAACAATTCAACACGCAGTTCTTCCTCAATCAAAATTTCTCAAGCCCCCACTTCCTCAATTCAGTTAATTTCATTCCTCTTCTCAGCAGTTAATTCTATCAATTCTGTTCAACCCAAAAATAAAAAAAATGGTCGATTCGAGTTGCGTTCAATTGCATTTGGCTTTGGTGACGGCTGTGGGGAGTCGCGAGGGTTGCGGAGGTAGGTTGTCAATGGCAGAAGATAGATGAAGTGTGGGTGGTTTTGGCAAATGGATTCGGAAGTGAAGGCACAACAGGTTCGATTGGGTTGCTGTCAGTTGTCGAAGTCGCGGTGAGGTGGAGGGGGTTTTCTGATGTTTGGGTTGTTGATGAGGAAGGAGTAGGCAGTATTTCAATTAGCAAGGCAGGGCTATGTGGTGATCGATTGTAAGGGAAGACAAGTGGTAGGGGATGTTCAGGTAGAGGCTCGAACTGCTGCTGTTCGATTGTGGCAATGAGTTGCAGGGAAGAGATGGTATGGTTGTGTTAATGAAGTATGGGTGGGAAGTTTGTACAGGCGATTTTTTTGAAGTATGAAGGCACATGCACAGTGCATGTCGAAGTTGTGAAGTATGGATTGTAAAGTTGAAAGTGACAGAGTGAATGAAGTGTTGGGAGATATATGGGGTGTTCAGATGTGTATGGTCTGTAGCAATTGGATGGTAAAGCGATATATGACAAGGAAGTGAGTGGTTGAACAAGAGGATCTGATTAGTGGATGTTTTGTGGAGGAGATGTTCTTGACAGTGGTGGAGTGTTCAGGTGATAAAATAGGTTTTTGAAGTGCGTGAGAGCTTGTAGTGAGATGGATGTAGATGTAGGAGGAGTAGTTATTCTGGTGATTGGATTGTGGGATGAACAGGCGGTGGTAGAATGGGGGATTGTGGAATGAGAAGTTATTGAGTAGTTCTGTTGTTTTGATGATGTAACAGTGTTGAGGCAGAATTTGTTGCTTGACAGTGGGAAGTATGTTGGTGGAGTAGTTAAGAGGGGGTATTGTGAAGGGTAATGTGCAGACAACAGTGCACTTGAGAGGATAGTGATGGAAGTGTGGTTTCTGGAGTGGAAGTTATTGAATGATGAGGCTGTGATGTTGAAGGCAGATGTGTGTAGTTTTTGGTTTGGATAGTGGAGTTTGTAGTTGAATGTTGAGATATTGGCAGTTGTGTAGTGCAGATGATAAAGGTTAGAGTGTGCAAGAGAGGGGAAGAGGAAGGTTGTAAATGCAACTGCTCTGCTGTGACGTGTGAAATGCACTGATGTGCACTGTCTTTGTTGGTGGAGGATGTTGGCAAGTGGTTGTATGAAGTTGATATGGCAAGGATTGATCAGTCAAGCAGCAGTGGGGAGTGGTCTGTTTAATAAACTTGGTGGTTCTAGCAGTGAATAGAGGTGATGGTCCGAGTACGTTGGGATTTGATGGTTCACTGGTGACTTAGTGGAAGTTGAGTGGAAGGTGCAGGTGAGTTTGTGGACAAGGGCAGAGTAGTACTTTTGTGGGTGGAGTTTGGTTGTCTGAAGTGATTTGAAGTGGATGAAGTATTGTGCAGTCGCGGGGTGGATGGGTGGAAGTGAAGCAATTAAACTGAAGTTGTATGGTGGCAATATGGATGGTCAGAGTGTTTGATTGTTCAGTTGAAAATCAATGGTAGTGTTGTGATGAATTGTAGTTTGGTTTTGGTAGTATGGGATGGAATGAAGGCAGTGATTGTATGGGTGGCAAAGTGGTTTGGAGCTGCTGCTTGAATGTCTATGTGAATGTATGGGGAGGTGGTGTGTGATTGTGGCAACAGTAGTCAAGTGAAGAGTGGGAAGTGGATGGTATTAGAAGTGTGGAGTTGTTTGTCAGTGTGTAAGTGCAGAAGTATGTGCTTGAATGGGGCTTGGATATGAAATATGAGTGGAACAGTGAGGGATAACAGAGAAGAGAAGAGGTATGGTCACAGTTTTGTCGATGAAGCAGTGGTGGAAAAGTGCAAGTATGGGGTAAGTGATGGTCGGAGAAGTAGAAGTGGAAATAGTTTGTGAAGTGGCAAGGGGAGTTGTAGTTTTCAATGGGAAGGGGGTCAATGTAAGATGGCAGTTTGAAATGTAATATTGGCAGAAACAGAAGGATGAAATGTGCACAGAGCACAAGTGCACAGAACTCCTTTTTTTTCTTTTTCTTTTTCTTTTTGTCAATGTAAATAAAGAAGAGAATGAAAAAAAATAACTGTAAAAAGATGAGAATGCAATAAACTATATTTTTTTTTGGTATTTTTGAAATTGTGTATGCCTCTTTTTTTTTTAATATATAAAATGCAAATACTAAGGAAACTAGGACAACAAATGCACAAACAAATGCACACAAAACGCAAACAACAAACACACAAATTTTTTTAAAACTTTTTTTAAAGAAATTAACACCCAAAACACACACAAAAGAAAATCAAACAAAAATAATTCGAAGAATAGAAAATCAAAATCAAAGCAATTCCCCGGCAACGGCGCCAAAAACTTGATGATCGACGGAATTTCTATCGGATTAGAAAACCGTCGATAAATTTCAAATTAAAATTTACCGCAAGCGCATGGCGTACACTTGTAATACGTGGCGAATACGGGTCGATCCGCAGGGAATTGCGAGAGATTAAAAATCTATTCAATCAAATTAGACCAAAGTGGGATGAAAGTTGTTAACTACAAAAAGAAGCTAAAGCTAGAATTAAAATGTGATTTAAAAAAAACTATTGAACTAGAGAACAAGTTAGTGGCAAATCCACTCTCATATTTTTGTAAATCAACAAACAAACAATTTGTGATCTCTAGCTTTGATATTAAGTGAAATATTGTTGTATTATCATAAGTATGGTTTGTTTATATTATTAATTAACATAACTCAAACCATCAAACTATAATACAACAAATAAACCACTTATATTCTCATGAAAATGAAGCCAAATCAAAAGCTATTTTAAGTATGATCTATTTACTATTGTAACTAGTAATATAGATCGTCAAATTTCATTTTTACTTTAATTTCACAATCAAAAATGGATTAGCAAATGATGATGCAAATTGTGTTTATGTTGAATAAGAATAGCTCATTTGCATAAACAATATAAGCTATCAAACCCACTTGTATAAACTTGTATCAAAACTCACTTCATGAAGCATAAACCAAATGAGATCAGAAATCATAAAATGTTGAAATTACATAATATTTGAGAGCTTCATTACCCCTAAATTGAAGGGGTTTAGCTACTCATTTGTGGCATTGAAGCAACACAAGTAACTTTCAACATTAAAAAGAGAAGAAAATAGAGAATAAGCAAAGAAGAGAATGTAATTAAACTACTTACAACAAAAGAAATTAAGCTCTCACTACTTGCATGAATGTAAAACTATTCTACTAACAAAGAAAAGAAAAGAACATAAATAAAAGCATTAACATAAAAACAGAGAAAAGCATGTAGAAAAGAGAGAATAAAGAGGCTTGAAAGCCATTTTTATTTCATAGAACATTGAGCTTACAATTTGATCTCTTAATTTCCTAAGTAAAATGAAAGAGTAGAAGATCATTTACATGTACATAAGAGGGCTATTTATACATGCATAAAACCCTAATTCTATTTTTAGGGGGCTCCCCAAGATACCCCTTAGGAAGTGTGGAGGCCAAGTAATCATTAGCTTCTACTAAAGATCATTTAAGTGTACATGAAGCCATTAATTCCATAAACATGTTCATTAGCCTCTAATTTGTACATTAAGGTAGGTGGGTAGGTGGGGTCCTCCATGATCTTCACTTTGAATTATTTCCCTCTTCTTCCCTTTGTATTCATTTGTGCATGCATGTATCTTCATATAAGCCTCTTCCATATGCATCCAAATTCCTATAAAAATCATCAAAAATGTCCAAGTAAAAATTCTCAAATTTACACATGCACAAAAATGACCATTTTGCCCCTGAATGAAGATGAAAATATGATGGTTTGAAAAATAATTGAATTTTGGTTTTAACATGTACAAATGCCCAAATATGATATTTATTTAAATAAAAAGAGATAAAATATGGATGTAAATATATGCACATTTACGTGCACATCAGAAGTTTACTCTGAAAAACCAGCCAGGGTAATAATAATTAAACAACAAAGATTCGTTTATGAAGTCATTCAGCCTAGAAAGATAAGAAGGTAAATTGGTCTACATTTTTGAAAGCCTTTTCTGCTGATTCAATAATCATTCCAAAAGTGATCTTCAAAACCAAACTTTTAAAATTTCAGTGTTCAACAAGAAAACTTTTTCACTAATTTCATTGGCATTTACAAAACAAGATGATCGATTTGAGAAAGAAATAATTTCTTGAAATTATGGAAGTCATCGCTATTTATTTTAATATTGCAAAAGAAAAGGGATTTAAAGAGAAGTGAGAGCAGGAAAGGTAAGAAGATATTTGGGTTATTACACTAAAGTGTAAAAGCCTCTTTTATACAAGGAGGGGGGCAAGCAAATACTACAAGGTACAAACAACTCTCTAATTAATGCATGTTTAAAAGCATTCTTCGAAGAAGAAAAAAGCAAACAAATTTATTCTTAATCAAAGAACATAAATCTTATTAAGTCAAATTAAAGCTCTAATGTGAATCGCAAATCTCAAACAGCTCAACGGGTTCAAATACAAGACAAGAATAAGGAAGAAAATAAAAGATCTATTCAAAATATCAACTATTTAGCTATAAAAGTTATTTACCAATGAACATATAAAAGTTACAAATATCAGAAAAATCCATTCATGTCTTCCTAAGGAGGAGGTAGAGGAAGTGGATGATGTTGGTATACTTTTTCTTTCCCCTTCCCTTCAACCTCAAGAGGACATGGATGACTTTCACTTGAAGCAGGGGCATCTCTACGCAAAAAAAGAGGGCCTCCGATATTCTCGAGATGGTCGGCGCACCCATATAAAAGGAAGTGTTGATAATGTCTATATCCTGCCTCTACTGCTTTACTCAATCTTTGGTCCATTTCTGGACCTAAGAAAGAATAGTCAATTTTTAAACCAAAAGTAACTATTATTTCAAGAAAATAATCTACAAGGGAATTCAGTTGGGAGTTCTCAAGCGACATCACCTTATTTTTGATTGAGACTCAAGGTCCTACACTTTCCCCTTTAAGACTTCAACGGCCGAGAAAGTTTGGTAATATAATGAATCACCACATCCATAAATTCTTTAAGTTTTCTTCCCTTTCGGATAATATTTGTATCATCGACAGAGCCAATTTGAATCTTTAATGCATGTTCGAGTTTTTTTAGACCCTTTTTAATTTTAACCTTCTTCTCAATATTGCATTTCTCACATCCCAATTCCTCAACCTGACTTTGATAATTATTGAGATATTTTGAAACTTGTTCGACCCACTTTCCTTTCAGAAACTGGGTGCATTCATACTTATATTCTGGCACCATCCGGCAATTTCTCCATCATCCAAACCCAAAGGTGGGTTTCCCAAGGAAATTTATTTCCTTTTACTAGCTGAGGATTTGGATCTAGTTGTCCTTATGGAGGTAGGAGTAGGAAGACTGGATTTGCCTCCACTTGCAATAAACTCTAAAGATTGGCATGATACTTAACTTTTCAATAAATTAATTCAAGGTCTTCAATTTTCTGGTGCAATCGAGCAATTTCTACACCGACCTCAATCCTTTGGTCTGGGAGTATGGATTGACCAACTGTACCTATGCTCTCTTTCAGCTCTTTGATCTCTTTGTCTTTCTCTTTGATTTTCTCGTCTATACTCGAGGTCATTTCATTTATACTACTTAATGTTGATCTCAATTTATAGTATTTGTTATACCATTTACTTGCTTCTGGGTTATCCGAAAAGGGTATAACTGAAGAATCTTTGGAAGAGTGCTTAATATTTAACATGAGCCTAGTTTTTAGTTTATCCAATTGAGAGAAGAGGTTAGGGCCGCTAGATGCAAGAGTTATTTGTTTTTTAGTAAAAAAACAAACAAAAGAAAAATCAACACTTTGGAAAAAGTATGTTCTTTCATTAACAACAACGAAGCATTACAAGAATGAACAAGTTCAAATTACATTAACATCTCAAGTTTTATACACTCAATCCATAATTTTAGAAGTAACATTCTTAGCTTTTTTGAGTGAACCTGCAGACATTGGGAAAGCGGAGTCAAAGGGAACACTAAACCCGTTAGGAGTATTGACTAGGGGAAACTAGTGATAATCCCATCTCTTAGCAGAAGGGCTAGTTTCTCCACATAACAGTTTAGCATAATCTGACCGGATTTCTTTAAGTAAACTGTCTTTTTTGTCATCTAAGAAGTCAAAATACATGTAGAGAAGTTGTGTGTAAACTTCTTGAAAGTCCCTAAAAAACCAGTATTTTGCCAATCGAGAGATTTTGAGAGTTAATGTTTTTTCCTTAAAATTCCTTTTTAACTTGAAAATTTTACTTAAGAGTTCTTTTGAAACATATGTGCTCAATAATTCCTTAACCCTTGTATTTTAAGAAAAACGAACTAAACCGCAAAGAAATAAAAATGTTGAAACTCATAAACATTGTTTAAGTTACATGATACAACAACGAAATCATGCAAGGTCATACAATATGGACCCTTTGTAAAATTCAAAGATAAATTTCTCTTTGTTGAATCGAGCTTTCTCCGGAGGAAGAATGCAGGAGGAAAGTGGAACGGTCTCAATCTTGGGAAGGTTCCCTAGAAAGAATAAGTCGGTAAAAAGATTCCTGATATAGATTTTATAGAGGAATTCCACTAAAGTATCCCAATCTTCGATAAGCATCCAGAAAAGTGTGATCGAATCCTCGTTTTTTTATAACTCTTTCCCGGTGAAGGTGAGATCTTTTTAGGAGCAGCGCTACCCATTTTCTTTGAAATCTTTTAATCGTTTGGCGTATATGAGAAGGCTCCTATATTTTTTAGATAAATTGTTGTGATCTTCAATCAGTTTCTCAATTTCTCTACTCAATCGTAGCACATCCCTCTTAATCTTCTCGTGTAAAATCTCAGAGTGGTATTTGTTTCTTTTCCTTAGCTAAAATAGTAGATTTATTAACTAAAGCTAAGGATAATTGTAAGCATTTAAAGATGACAAACTTTTATACATGTACTGTGGGAGCCTGTGAGGTAGCAAAACCCTAGTTTTTTCTTTGCTATAATGGCCGGAGGCATGGACATTCATTGACATAACATCTTCTTGTGGAGCATTCTGGGACTTGGGAGGATCAGGAAAGTCCGCATTATAAGCAGATGGGCCCAATTCATGCCCACTTGATCCATTACCGCCACTTCGTGGTCCCAGTGTCTTTTGTTACTATTACTCCATCCTTCCTAGAATCATTGACATAATCGTCACCATCTTCGTCTTTATCCCCATCATTATCGTGCTTATTATCACCCCTGTCTTCAGTAGGCAGTGGATCATCAAAATATAGTAGTTCATGAGGATTGATGGCTTCCTCTTTTGGGAATTTGTGCTGTAATGACCCATGTACTATCTCTAGTGTAAGGTCGAACTTCCTCTTAAACTTGTCCTTTAATCTCAGCATTGAAGGGAAGTCCAACTCTTAATAATTTTCTATATTATCAAAATATGCAATGAAGAGGGCCTCCTCCTAACATTGCTCCTTTATCTGGGGGAGGGCTTGTTCTATAAAAGAGGAGGCTTTCTTTTTAGCATCCTTGATTATGTTATTCGAATAAACAAGTGTAGCCTCCATGCTTTCCAATTGATCTTTTAAGGTAGCAAATTGCGTAGCAATTTGAGTATTTTCAATTCGAGCCTGCTCAAGTTCCTTTTTAAGGGATTTTACCCTCTCCTCAGCTGCTAGTTTCAATTTTCTTTCTTTAGCCAAGTTAGAGGAAATTTCATTCTTTTAAGTAGCAACCTCATCTCTCTTTGTTGTGACTTCAAGGATTTTCCCCCAAGGGAACTTACTTTAGCCGTCAGCAATGAAATTTGCTCTTTAAAATTTGGGACCTAGCTAATAGATTCATGAGAAGCTTGCTGAAGAAATAACATGTGGTTGACAACCTAATGTATAAAAATATATAATAAATAAAAGTATATGGAGCCCAAATTTGAATTAACCAGACACGTAAAGATATGTACCACAAGAAGCTACTGAAAGAGAATGTGAAGATAGTTTATAGAAAAGGCAAAAGGTTGCAATGGCATTAGAGAAGCCACAGATGGAGATTGGATGACTGAGCAGACAAAATCATCGAAATCTGAGGGGATGGATAGAGCCGGAGCTTCATAAGGAAGAGATTTGACAAAAGGAGGAGTCAGGCCCAACTCCTGGTACAAAAGTTGGTAAACAGTTGTAGATAAGGGTTCATGATTATAACTGGGCTCGAGGTGTGAGCAACTTCTATCTGGTCCTGAGGATTTTGGTTTGGCAAGCTCAAATTAATAAAAATGGAGTCTTGGTTAATTGTGGTCGTAGCTGCATTCAATTCCTTAGTAGTAGTAGCAAGTGAATGATCTTCTCCAAGTTTGACCTTTTTTCCTAAATGAGGAATTGAAACACCAGATAGATTGTTAGAATCCTTCTTCCTTTTGCGACTCTTAATAGCCTTAAGGGCGTCAGTGATAGAACTAGAAATTGGAGTAGCTTCAGTAGTTACAACCAAGGAGGAGGTAAGAGTTTTAGCTTCCTTTTTCTTATCAATTGGGATGACAAGGGTCGAACCGAAATCAAAGAAAAAATCTTAAGATGACGATATAAGACATTATTTTAAAATCATAATAGGAGATTATAAAAAGAATCACGCTGAATAGGAGAGGATGAAGAGAAGACATTTTGGTTACCAATGACCAAAGTTTGTTTCCCATGAGTATTCTTCTTGACCATGAGGCGCTCTATGAGCACTTTGTGATTCTCTAGAATCAAGGAGTACTCTCGAAGGTTGGCTTCTATCAAGAGTTTAAGCATGTCCTCAACAGGCTGAGATGTTAGGCTCAAAGCACAAATTGTACTAGTAATCGAAGAGTTCGACTGCTTAGAAGTAAGTTCTGAAAGAGAATAACTATCATAAGAGAACAACAAAATATATTATAAATAATAGAGAAAAAGCAAAAAGTCTTACTATGGGTAAAGAAGGACCACTTGATTCTAGGGGTGTGATTCTTGATATAGAAGAACTGGTTTTCCTAGTGTTTAGTTTTGTTAATCAAATTAGTAATCAAGCTCTTTGGATGAGGAAGAAGGCGATATAGGGTTCTCACTGGTTGTTTCCCCACTTTAACAAGATTTACCAAAGAATGAAAAGTTTCAACGTCGAGTGAGGGGAGGTCAGATTCCCTGGTGAGTATCTCCAGGCCACTCAAATAGGTATAAGAGTTAGGATCTTTCTTGCCAACAATTTATCTATTAGATAATATAATGCAAAAGTCAGGGAAGTATCATATACTTTATGAAAGTTTAAAATAGTTAAGAAAACATCAAGGAAAATTCGAATCCTTAAGTATAGATATCAAAAAATGAATAGCTAGATGTCGAACTCACAAATAGTTATCCAGTTCGTGACTAGTTGACGATTCTCTAAATGGTTATCGAGTTCATAACAAGATGTCGAACCCACAACTTGTTGTCGAGTTCAAAATCAGATGTCGAACTTACAAATAGTTAGTGAGTTTGTAACTAGATAAAGATTCTTTAATTAGTTGTCTAGTTCATAACAAGTTGTCGAACTTATAACTAGTTATCGAGTTTATGATTAGGCATCGAACTCATAAATAGTGATTGAGTTCGTAGCTAGTTGAAGATTCTTTAATTGGTCATCGAGTTCATAACTAGATGTCGAATTTTTAAAAGTTATCGAGTTTGAAACTAGTTAAATTCCTAGAAATAATTTTCTAATTTGTATCAAGATAACAAATCTTTAAATGGTTATCGAACTTGTAAATAGTAACAGCTCTTTAAATGGTTGTCGAACTTGTAAATAGTTAACAACTCTTTAAATGGTTGTCGAGTTTGTAACTAGTTACAATTCCTTAAGCAGTTGTTGGGTTCATAACTAGTTATCGAGTCTCTAACTAGTTATTGAGTCTCTAGCTAATACGCCTTTCGTGCGGGTCGGAACTTACCCGACAATTATTGAGTTTACAATTAATTGGCAAGCTAATTAGTAAGCCTTTAGCAGGCTATTGAGTCTCTGAATGGATGTCGAGTCTTTGACAACCATCAAAACCTCAATTGAGTGCCGAGTCTTTAGAAAGTTATCGAGTTTATGATAATTATCAAAAATTCATGAATTGTCAGGTTTCTGTTTATCACTAGGGATATGCATTGCAAACAACATTCGAATCCAAACACAAAAATACCTAAATCATGAGAAGTGTTGGAATCCATTCACTAATAAAACCCAAACGGTTTATAAACACCCGATTGATTGAAACCCTAATTCTAAGATCAAAAAATTCCCCGATTGATTGAAATTTTGTAAGGAGGGGAGTCTGTAATGACCTTAATTTTGACTAACATTATTTATAAATTTTAATAAGATAAATTAAACAAAATAATGTAAAGGGATAAGAAAATTGAGATTTGGTAATTAAGTAGGCCATGCCTTAGTCTTATACCAATTAGAGAAGCAAAAGGTTAGGATAAGAAGGAGGAAAATGATAAGGACAAAATGGGAATAGCCTTCATTCCTACCCCTTAAACCCTCCTATCTTCATTTTCTTCATTTATTTACACACATACAAACTAAACTTACAAAGAGGCCGGCTAAAGATATAAGAAATCAGGAGAAAAAGCTAAGGAAAGAAAGTAGGAAGCTAGTAGTAATCAAATCAAAACAAGTCTCAATCTCCTTAATCCAAATCAAGGGAATAATGAATATAAATCTCAAGTTTTTGATTTGTTTCAATTTTAAGTGTAAACCCATTTCTTTTACAAGTATTATGCCATGTTTAGTAGTTTAAATGATTATACGCTTCTTGGTTATTTCTAGAATTTAAATATGAAATTTAGTGATATGTTTGAGTTGGAAAACCTATCATATGATACCCAAATGACTTGAGATTTTGATATGATGTTAGAAATATGATTTTAGAAGTGAGTTTTTAGTTTCACAATTTTCCAAGGAAGAATGGATTTTATATGAATTTTCTAAGTGGAGAAATTGGTGGATTTCGGGGTTAATTATTCAAAATAATTAAATAAAGTTTTTGGCCCTGAAATTTTTATATGTCGAAGAGTATGATTAATTTGATTTATTTTGATTTTGGATATTTTTCCTAAGAGTTTAGGAATGATAAATAAATTGTTTAAATTTGAAGGGCTTGTTTGTTTAATTAAAATGTTTATAATAAGGGTTAAATTATAAAAATGTTTAGCATTTAAAATTATGGCAATGGGCAGTTTTTCTTCAAAAGAAATTGATAAAGTTTTGCTAACCAATAAGCTTTTGACAAATTATAGAGATTTGGTGAAAAGAAATAACTTTTTATAGCAATTTTGCAGTTTTTAAGTTAATTACCGTCCGACCAGGACGGCGTAGGCTACATCGAGCCACATCTCAGAGTCATCGACGCGGAACAAACCAATATGTATGGTGTCCACGAGCTCGGCTTGAAATGGATTGGGTTGGACCTTGTCGAGGCCATGGTAATAAAGATTAAGAGATGGTCCTCTACGTGACCATATCGATATTCAAGCATGCCGCATATTAAAAAAGGCATATAGTCGCTTATGTTTTATAGAGTCGCCAACCTTATGATCTTGACGCCACACAACTATGTTGATTGACACCGAGTTTTTGTCTCGCTGACCCAGATCGTCTTTGGGCCTACTCTATGCCACATTTAGCTTGTCATTGAGCCTAACCCTTGCCGCTTTTAATTAGTTGTTAAGCTTAGCCCCTGCCATTTTAAATTGTCACTGAGCCTAATCTATGATGCTTTTTATTGTCATCAAGCTTAGCCCCTGCCATTTTCAACTGGTCATCGAGTTTAACCTATAATGTTTTTAACTATGCCGATGTCTTACATCGACATCACATCTACTAATTTGTATACCCTCGATGAGGCCTTGGGACTAATGTTTTTATGTGTTATCGAAGTTCAATTTTTATAGTTTTAACACTATGATTTATGAAGTAATAACTTTGACATCATCCCTATATATGGGCTAAAATATTTAATAGTGATGACGTCGTCGAGTTTTATAATTGTAAAGATATTACATAGTTTTGGCCTTGTAGCCTAAGTTTTGAGAGGGTCGAAGACTCTAATTATTTGGAGTTTCATCAACAGTGTTATATAAAGCATATATCATGGCATAAGTATTTTGAGTAAAGTATGAGACTAATGTTTTCCTTATTTTAAATATGATTTCAAGGGTTAAATCATTTACAAAGATTTTCTTTCAAGGAAATATGGATAGGATAGCTAAACCCAGAATTTTACTAAAAGAATGACTCGGAGATTAGAAAAACAGATGGGGCTTGTGTAGGGTTGCTCCCTATACTTTAGCTAGTAGCTCCTAGCTAATATAAGTCCAAATTCCAGTGTGTAGGGCTTTGTCATGGGTAAGACTAAAAGAAGGTTACACATAGAAAGGAATACACAGAGTAGAGATAGGTTATTGGTGAGCCTTCAAAACCATTAGTATTAGTTGACCCTAGAAGTAGTAAGTTAAAGACAGACCGTTCAGTTTCCTCTAATAGCAAGTTAGAACATTTATTATATCTAGTAAGCCCAAGCCAGCCATAGGTTTATAGTAAGTCTAATAAAATTATGATGTCGGGACAGATAGTCCATTGATTACCTACTTCATATGTATACATGTTATCGTATATTGTTTATTATAACTAGTTTGGTTATAGGATTTTGATTGCAAAAGATATGCCTTTAAAGGATATTAGTGAAGGGAAAACCCGTTCCACTCGTTGCTGTGGTCTCACTTAATATTGATAAATCGAGATGTCATATTAATATTCACACCAGGCTTTATATCTGACTCAAAGTTTCTTCTTTCCCCTTAAACTCTCGGGTGCTCAAAATTTAACTTGAGTAGGTTGAGAGTTAAGGTTGTTAGGTTTGGTAGGTTTTGACAAATAAAGCATCCAAAGACATGCATGAGGCAGATCTAGCAATGTAGGAGATTATCTATTTATCTATTCCGCTGTGATTGAATGTTGTATGTAATGACAGATGTTACAACCGTCTATTTAGTAACTCTGATCATTTAAAGGGGCGTCTTCATATGTTGCACTTGGCGTATTTTGTAATAATTATATTTATTTGAACCTGGGCAATGTTATGGGTTTATGCACTGAATATGAAATGCTGATTTGAAATGTAATGAGAAAAGTTGTTTTGATATTGTGTTTGAAATATTTCACATTCTTGTACTTCTAATCTTATGGATAACATTAACATTACCACATTTTGTCATCGGAAATTAATACTATGGATGACTGCAGTATTTGTAGCGGTTAGTTTCGAGCCTCATAATGGGGGATATTACAACTTGGTATCAGAGCATAGGTTTATGTAAAACTTAAAATAATTTTGAACTTAAAAAGAGGTTTTAAAAGATAATCCAAATGAATCAGAGAATAAGATTGGGGTATGGGATAACGCTGCTATAGTAACATACTTATATTTGTTATATATGAGTTTACGCTTTATCTCTATTCTCACATCTCTCTTAGATCGTTCTTCCGTGTCATACTAAGGTTCAAATGCAGACTTAAGGAAAGTAAGATATGGAGGCAGGAAATGGAAGAGTGAATCTTGGTGGAGGAAGAACCACAATAAATGGAAACATCCGACCCAATACTATAAGGAATCTAGGTCGGGCACGAGCTGCTAATGTAGGTGTTGGAACACTGTAGGATGATGTGTGAGCTATGTATCAATTCTTTGTCAACATGATGCAAGTAGGAGCTGCTGCTGGACTTGTAGGTGGAAATGCTAGAGGAGTGAATCAGGAAGCTCTAGGTGTCAACAACTATGCTATGCTGAGTAGGGGTTATGCAAGGTTGGGAGAAAAACCATTTATTGGAACTAAGGATGCAATTGAAGTAGAGAATTGGTTGTTTCATTGCAAGAGGATTTTCGTTGATCTTGGACTAAACGATAAGCAGAATAGAAGATTGGCGTCTAGGAAGCTACAAGGAGTTACTGGTGGAACAGTGTTACTATTGGAGTAGCGGAGGAAACCTTGACTTAGGTAGAATTTAGGAGAAGCTTTAAAGAGAGGTTTATGTTGGAAATCGCTAATTCTACCCAATTGAGAAAGTTTGTTGAGTTGGTGCAGGGAGATATGACGATGCTGGAGTATGCTACAAGATTTGAAGAGTTGTCCCAATATGGGCATGCTACCGTGGATACAGTAATTAAGAGGAATAAGAAGTTCACTTGGGGACTGAGACCTGAGCTTGCTATGGAAACTTTGCCACATCTCAAGGATCGATGTGATGTAGTGGTAGAGATGGCTTTTATGAATGAAAAGATGCTTGCTTTCTTTGGTAACAACAAAGCGGTGGAGGCTCAAGGTGGGCAGAATCAGAAGAGTAAATTCTTTCCTAAGAAGGGAGCTCAGAAGAGTAGAGCTGCCAAGAAGGGAAAGTCTGAGGTTATGTGTTACAAGTGTGATAAGAAAGGACATTTCACAAATGAATGTCATTGTGAAGATGGAAAGAAGATGATAGGAAAAAAGAACATTAAGTGCTTCAACTGTGATCAGATCGGCCATTATAAGAACCAGTGTAAGGAACTAGCTAAAGTTGAGAAGGGCAAGGTGTTTGCATTGGAATCGGATACCTCGAGACCAATAGTTGAGGAGAAGGGAAAGGCTGTGATGGAAGGTACGCTTTTGATTCATGGTATACCTGTTAGAGTTCTGATACTAGTGCATCACATTCTTTCATATCTCATTGTTTGGTAGATAAGCTTAACCTAGAACCCTTATACCTAGTTACATCCTTAAGGGTTGCAAATCCAATAGGAGGGCATGCAACTCTAGGGATGAGATGTGACCAGTTAGAGTTTGAATTGTTAGGTAATATATTTTCTTGCAATTTGCATGTGCTTGATTTTGTAGACATGTACGATGCTAGGATACTTTACCATGATAGAAAAATATCACTAAGACACCCTAGTAGTTGTGATTGAATTGTATATTCTATAGAAAACCCAAGTTTTGATGTTTGTGCTTTGTTGGGTGTAATGGTGGAGAAAGACAAGTTAAACTGAGTTTTTATTGTAAGAGAATTCGTAGATGTCTTTGAATTGGTGACAGGACTACCGTCGAAATGAGCTATTGAGTTTCAGATAGGTCTTGTACCAGGAGCTGAACCTGTTAGTAGACCACCAAGTAGGATGACACCTACCGAGATGGAGTTAAAGGTGCAACTGGTGGATTTAGAAGGGAAGAGTTTTATTAGACCAAGAGGTTTGCCTTGGGAAGCATCCGTAGTGTTTGTTATGGAACCAGACGGATTACTAAGGTTGTGTATCAATTATCATAATTCGAATGAGAAGATGATAAAGAACCAATATCCTTTACCGATATTTGATGACATGTTCGATCAGTTGAGTGGAGCCAAAGTATTTTCTCAATTAGATTTGGCGACAGGGTTCCATCAACTAAGAGTGGCGGAGGATAGTAGTCCTATGATGGCATTTAGAACCAGGTATGGATCGTATGAGTAGTTGGTAATGCCATTCGGATTGACTAATGTGCCAGCCTTGTTCTTAGGCTTAATAAATTGAATCTTTTGAGAGCATTTGGATAGATTCGTGTTGGTGTTCATGGACGATATTATGATATATTCCAAAGATGAAAGAGAGCCGAAGTTCATCTTTGGATATTGCTTGAGACACTAAGATAACATCAGTTAAAAGAAAAGTTTTCAAAGTGTCACTTTTGGAAGAAGGAGATGAAGTTTCTTGGTCTTGTAGTCTCATAAAAAGGGATGTCAATAGATCCAGCTAAGTTCGAGGCAGTTAATAATTGGAAGAGACCCAAGACAGTAATCGAGATAAAGATTTTCTTCGACTAGCAGGTTATTACTTGAGATTTATTAAGGATTTTTCGTGGATAGCAGCATTGATGACTAAGCTAACAAGGAAGGAGGTGAAGTATGTTTGGACCGATAAATGTGAGGAGGCATTCCAGAAGCTGAAATATTTATTGACCAATGCGCCAGTGTTAGTTGTTCCGGATGTGAGTCAAGATTTAGTAGTGTATACAGGTGCATGTGAAACTGGACTTGGAGCTATGTTAATGCAGAGGGGTAGATTAATTGCCTACACTTCTTGATAGTTCAAACCATATGAGGTTAAATATCTGACACATGACTTAGAGTTAGCTGCAGTAATTTTTGCATTGAAGGTGTGGAGACATTACCTTTTGGGAGAGAGATTCGAGTTATTTATGGATCACAAATCGTTAAGATACCTATTCTCTCAAAAGGAGTTGAATATAAGACAACAGAGATGGCTAGAGTTTTTAGCCGCTTATGATTTTGGAATTGAGTATACACTGGAGAAAGGAAATAGAGTAGCAGATGCGCTCTGTACAAGGCATCAAAATGCAGTGTTAGCAATGATAACTGAGTGGAAAGATTTAGAAGCATTGACTACATGTGGTATGCAGCTAAAATCTACAACAAGTTTGAGCTAAGAAACCACTATGTTGTCATGTTTAGAAGTCGACCAGTAATGATCGAAAGGATTGCTTCTAAAAAAGGAGATGATCCATTACTAACTGAATGGATCAGAAGGGTAAGGAGTGGAACTGGGATCGACGATTTAAAGGATTTTAGTCTTGACCAAAATGAGTGGTTGAGGAAGAAAAGAATGTGATGTGTTTCAAATGTTGGAGACATAAGGAAGGAAGTTCTTAGGGAGTGCCATCGATCAAAGTTCATTATTCATCCAGGAGGAACTAAGATGTATCAGGATATGAAAAGGAGTTTCTTCTAGGAAGGAGAGGGATGTAGGCTTGTGGATGAAATAATGTTTGAACTGTTAGCAAGTGAAAGCCGAACATCAGAAACTGAGTGGGTTACTTCAGCCTTTAGATATTCCAGTTTGGAAGTGGGATTCTATATCTATGGATTTCATAAATGGGTTGCAAAGTTCGAAGAGAGGAAATGAATGTATCTGGGTTATAGTGGAAAGATTGACTAAGAGTGCACACTTTATACCTATTAAGTCGACTAGAATGGCACTAGTCATAGCTAAGTAATTCATGACGAATGTAGTTAGACTGCATGGGTTTCCTAGTAGTATAGTAAGTGACAGAGATTCCTTGTTCATTAGTGAGTTCCATAAGAGTCTATAGGAAGTTTTAGGTACCAAGCTCAAGATAAATACCGCTTACCATTTACAGACTAATGGACAAACAGAAAGAGTTAACAAAGTCCTTGAGGATTTATTAAGAGCTTGTGTGCTAGATTTGGAGGATCATGGGAAGACCATCTACACTCAATCGAGTTTTTTAATAACAACTGTTATTAGATTAGTATAGGGATGACACCATTTGAAGCTTTGTATGGAAGGCCATGCAAATCTCCAATGTGTTATATTAATTAATTAATTTAACTAAAAGTATATTTAATAGAAAATCCACAAATTGTGTGTTTGTGATAGCAATTACAAATAGTAATAATCATGAGTATTGTATCATAATGTTGTAAAATACACCATTTTGAATGTTCATAGTCAAGATGCATCAGGATTCAAGACTGGATATCGGTGTATCCGTTGAGACTAGAGAATGTAACACTCTCCGAATGTTAGGTAGTATATTACTCATGACTGCTGGGGTGCCTGGGGGTTACGTATTGATAGTTATTTGATAACTATGGAACGACTCTATCGATAGTTTTCTATTAGTTAATATAACTAAGGTCAAACAAAAAATATCTATAGGAGTAATTTACACAGTTCTCTTGACCTTAAAATACTGGCGATCTTCAATATGAAAGCGCCGCTTTGATTATTGTCAAATTATGGCACGACGTCCATCGAGTGACTATAGTTGGATCAAGTAGAAGTATTGGAAGTAATGCACTATTCAAGAGAGGATTTGTCTCCTCGGTTATATATGGTTATTATCATGGTCAACTCAAGTCAACTCAAAGTCAATATCTCTGGCTAAACCATTTCTGTTAATAATAATTGTTAATATTGAACCAAGGACTTAGTGTTTGGACTGTAGAGTTGAATATGAACGATACTAGAATTTTAACCATTACCAAATTCCATAAGTTTAAAGCGATATAGTTTTGATGAAGAGAATTAGTGTAAAATAAAAGTCACAAATCGGGAAACAGTTAATAAAGTAAAATTGGATTTTAATAAAACAAAGTAAGCGATAAATTTGACTAGAATGTCACACCACCTACTAAGCGACATGCGAACATTAATATTCGAATAGTTCGGTATTAATCACTAATCGAATTTACACCTGATGACTCACACAACCGAAACGATGAATTGTCCTTTGACCAAATGATTTAATTAATTTATAATTGTTATAAATTAAAATTAATTAATATTTATGAAACATTAATTGTAAAATTTGATCACGATTTGATGAATAAATACTATTAAATATATTTATAATAGTTATAAATATATTAATCGATATACGATATTGATAAGCAATTAACTTGGATTTGACTATATAATATTTTATTTGGGCTTAAATGTGTTTAAGGCCCATCATAGGGCTTGATATTTTTGACAACAAACATTGGTATATGCTGCTCAAATTAGTTTAGAAAGAGCTTGATTTTGGATGGCTTGGATTAAAACAGAATTAGTATGAGATGAGATCCACGCTTCTCTCTTTTCTATCCACTATATAAGCAACTCTAACCTAATTAGATTGATATATTTTGGTGCCTCCTCCTTTGTGCTTTCTAGCCAAAATCCCTACTGGACTTTCTCCATCTCATCATGTTCAAATCAAGTTAATTTGGTCGCTATCCAATAGCTGGTGGTCAATGGTTCAAAGACTAGCTATTTGTTGAGTCATAAACAGTTTCAATGGGTAGAAATCATATTTTAGGTGTACATCAAGGCATTGGGATTAAGGTATGTTTCTAATCAAAATATAGGTATTGAATCTCAATTATAATGTTTTATTATATATGTATATATTATATATATTGTTAATTAGGTGACAATTCTGATATGCAAGTAATGTAGTCACAAATTTATTTAGTTGTATTGATGTAATATAAACATTTAAAACAAAAAATTATGAAATATACATCAAGTCAGTAGAGCTTTGAATAAAAAATATAATTTTTTATGTTTTATTAAATTAACATATATTATTTAGTTACATAAATATAGTTTAATATAGCTATCTCCTAGTCAAAATCACGTTATTCAAAAAACGGTGACCTGTTCTCCCCCAATTCAATCTCTTCACCCTGTTCGCTATTCTTCTCTCTCCTAATTTCTACACTCGTGCCTTCTTTCATCTTCTATCTTTCATGCCTTGCTCGAAGTCTGTTCCTTCTCGGTCTTGCCCAATTCTGGTTCTGGCTTCTTCAACGAGATCTAGACGGCCTTATTCGTCCAATGCCCAATTGTCTCCTTCACTATATGAAGGTTCTGCAGTTGACTTTCCTCCTCTTCATGCTTCTCCTGCTCTCCTATAGCCTTCAAAGTCACCTATACTCTTGTCGATCCCTTTCAGTGCCCAATAAACCTCCTTGCAAAGTATCGAAGCCATTGTTTCCCCCTTATCTGGATTGTCTACCGATGCAGGTTGCCTTGGTACGCCTATTTCTCCTAGCTAGAATCATGTCGTGATATTGGGCAGTGGAGTCTTGATAATGCTTGTGTTGAGGTTAAAAATTTGGTATCTGAAAATGATAATGTTAACGTGTGTGATAATGTTGATTATGGTAGGGTGGATGTTCACGATGTATCTGAATCTTTAATAGTTTCAGAGGTTGTTGAATGTATGGTAGTTGGGTGCATGCAACGCAAGGTGCTTGTGCAAATGTCTTGCACAAATTGCCTTTAGCTAACATTAATGGGAGCATGCATGTGGTGCACGTTTTGCCTGGTTCTGAAGGTAATGCTCGGGTCTGTGCAGTTGAAAATTTGATCAGTGGTAGTGTTCTTGCGGGTGATGATGTTTCTATTGGCAATAAGGTAGTGTATAATGTGTTAGTAATTGCTGGAGAAAAGGTGATTATGGAACGATCTTCTATTGGGTGCACTAATAGTGTTTGTGCTGATGATTTGCACAAATTTACAGGTCCTCTCTCTAATGGATGCGTGCATGTGGAGCATGGGTCGAATGTCTCTGATGTTAATGCTAGGGTTCCCTCTGTTGTCTCTGGTTCTCCCATGTCTGGTGGAGCCATTTAGGCCTCTAGCAAGTGGAACTCTCTTTTTAAAGCTTTGCCAAAAAATGCGGGTATTTATGTTCCCCGCTCTTTTGATATTATTGAGGAGAATGGTGCTATGATTCCTCCGCCTAAGGTGTTGAAAGTGGGGTCTGACTTTTGGTCAGAATATTTAGTTGCTTCTTTCTAGAAGCGAATCCCTCGTACCAAGACGCTCATGATCATTGCTGTAATTGATTGAATATAATGGGTAGGCTACATGTTCACTTTGATAATTTCATGTTCATTTTCAAGTTCCCTAGAAAAGAAGAAAGGCTATGTATGCTTGAGGTTGATCCCTCTATTATAGCTGGACAGTTGTTCATTATTACCACGTGGAGTCCTACGAGGGCAAAGCTAAGGAGAAGATTCCCTCTAATCCGATCTGGGCTCATTTCACTCATATTCGATCCATTCTACAGCTAACGATTGCGCTAAATAAGTTAGCAAGTGTTATTGGCAAGCTCAAGTGTTTTGATGCGAATACCGTAGCTTGGAATAAGTTGGTTTATGCTAAAGCTCTTACTGAAATAACTCACGACAAGCCTCCACCCTCTAAGATTCATGTTCACATTGCTGAGAGGCATGTTTCTGTTGTTGACGTCTATTACAGTTGGAAGCCTGATATATGCACATCTTGTCACTTTCTTTGGTCACCTCATGGAAACTTGTAGTTTGCAGCCTGAGATTTTGCCTATCTCGCTTGCTAATAGGATCCTTCTTCCTCGTCCCCCTGCCATGAAGTTGGTTTCGAAGCCTGGCCCTAATGCTGTTGTTTTTTCTTTTGAGATTCTGCCTTTGGTCTCTGGTGATCCTTCTGATCTTATTATTGATGATACCTTGGTTGCTCCTGCTACGGTTCTTCCTCCATTGGCATTTCATGGGATCTGACTAACCTAGCATGGCTTCATGGGCCTTCTAAAATGCGGTTGGACCCGAAAGATGGTAGCTTTTATAAGTTTGTAGGTGGTCTTGAAGAGGACATAAAGCTTTTTTATCATGTTGAGGGTGAGGGTCTTACCCTCACGGCGCTTGGTCTATTTGGTGATTACAATCGTTCTCTTCTTATGAACGACACATGGGATCAGAAATTCATTTATGAATCTAATTCTATCGACTTTATTCCTTCTTTGGCTTTCCTTATTTCTTGTTATCGAGCCTATCCCTTTATGCGAGGGGAGTGACTCTACCTCTTCGGAGGAGGATTAGTTTTATAGTTGTTTAGTAGTTTGGTATTTTCGCCAAACTCCTACGTTTCATTTCCTTAAGCTATTCTGATGCATGTACCGAACACCTGTTTTCTCATTCATTTATACTTTTAGTAAGGGCCTGGTCAACCCTGCTAGCTTTGCTAAAATAATAAAACAAATAAAATAAATAAATAATATGTAGTATATGGTTAATTACAGCATTAAGCTTTATTAAAAAATAGTCATATAATTTTAAATGTAAATTATTAAAGCTATAATAATTTCAGTAGTTGGAATTTTTTTTTTAAATACGTTATTATTATTTAATACTATTTAAATTAATTTAATACATAAATAAATTATATTAATTAAAATATAGTATGAAAATTATATTTTATGTTTTATAATAATACTAATAGTAAAAAGCTCTCGGCAAAAAAACATTTTTTTATTTTTAAATTAATTATTTAATTTCGACCAAAAAAGGAAAAATCATTTTAAAATATTTTAAGCCGAAAAAATTATGGAAAAATTGTTAAAAGCATAGAATATCATTTAGGATTTTTTGGAAATTTGAAATTTGAATTAATTATTTGAAATTAATTTTTAATTCATATTTTATTAATTTTCGAATGGATATTTAATTAATTGTATTTTAAAATTGAAGAAAAATTATTTTCTGGGTTGTATTGCGCAAGAACTTGACTTTTATATTTTAAAATAAAAAATTATTTTAAGCATTTTTTTAGTTTATATATATACATATATTATACGTATATTTGTGTGTGTATTTAAGATAAATAGGATTTTTTGAAATATATTTATATATATATATGTGTACATATGTATTACTTATGGTTTTTTGAATTTTAATTTAAAATTTATAAATAATTTATTTATATTTAAATAAATTTATTATAATTATATGTATGTAATATTAATATTTTATTCATATGATTATATATATATGTATATATATTTATATAAAATTATTTAAATAGAGCTTTATATATATAATTTATTTATTTATAATACTTATATATATAATAGTATATACATACCTGCATATTGGATGAGCTAATGTGTTTGTTGCGATGTAAATCCCAACATCTATACACGGGCATGTTATACCTTGCATGATTTGATATGTTACACATGCACACAGATATATATATATATCTGTATATGATACAGACATATAAATATATCATAACATAAATTAAATAAAGTATATAATTTATATATTTAAATAAAATAAAAGATTTTATTTAAATAAAATTAAGAAATGCTCATTTATTAGACTTTGTATGCCCAGTATCCAATAGGTATTCTTTTTTGATATTCACCCATAACTTCCACTAAAGGTTAACCCAATTCCAACAGGTTGAAGTGGTGACTTGTTTGCCTTGGATATCGGTTCTCGTGGATTGACATGCAAGGGCTCTTTATTTTGGTTATAGTTATTTAACTTTGGTCCGTAACAAGATTCTTTCACTTTATTATACTGCTCAAGAGTTGCATTTCGCGTTAGCCAAATTATTCGCCATGAATGGTTCCCCATCCGGACTTAAAAAGAAATATAACCAACGGATGTTTTGGTGATATGAAGGCATCAATTTCGTCTAGAGTTGGCCTCCTTAAGAATGCATTATAGTATGAAGGTTGGTCCATAATTGCAAACTATAATGCATTAATAGGTTATATTTCATACTATAATCTCAGGCCATAATGCATTATAGTAAACTTCTTTGATCAAACTATAATTCATACTATAATCTCAGGCCTCAAGAATGCATTATAGTAAGAATTTCAAAGCCTGGTTCACAAGGAAAACTCTGTTCTTTTTCTCCTGGAAAACAAGATCAAAGCTTCATTCTCTGTTCATCATCTTTCACTGTGAGTAAACTTCTTTGATCTGATCTATAAAATGGACGTAGTGATTTATGTTGAAGTGAAGCTGTCAAATATGGTTGCATTTGTACAAAAATGAATATATACCTGTGCATGTCTGGAAACAGGCATATTGCCTCTGTTCAAAGTTTACAGGTTTCAAAAAAAAAACCTATTTAAAAACCTAAATCTCTTCCTCTAATCCTTTGTAGGCTTTAAGGTATAAACAAAACATGTTTGAAAAATCAAGATCCAAGTTTTAAAAATATTTTTAAGTAAAATTTGGAAGAAATTTTTACTGGAACAAGAATATACAGTGGAACTCTGAAGCATGTCAAAATTCAAGTGTTTTAATTTCTTGATTCAATTATATAATATGATTTGTTTTCGAAACTATGATTTTTAAAAGAAAAATCATGATTTTTAAAAGAAAACTCATGATTTTTAAGTTTATAAATCGTGAGAGCTTGCGAGTTGAATGGAAAGGCATTTTTTTGGCAAATTCTGGTGATCAGAGTAATGATTGGATGTCGCAATTGATGGTGAAGGAGGCTGGTGAATAGGAGATTGTCAGAAAAATGGTCGTTTAAATTCTTGATCACTGTGGTGATCAAGCGACATGATTCTAGGGTTTATGCAACAGTTTTGAAGGTCGGGGTTTTCTGAGCATTTTCGCCGTCGATGGCGAATCGATCGAGGTCGGACCCGAGGGGATTTGAGCATCATCGTGTGGCAAAACTATGGACGTGGTGGCGTGAGTTCAGTCGGTCAGTGGTGGTGATGCGTGGTGTTTTCAGACGATCGGTTTCATCTTGATAGGTTTCAAATCATTCGATTTTGATGGGTGGGGTTTTTCGCGAATCTGGGTGGTCGCGAGGCTTGTGAGCATCGTTGTCGACTTGCCGAGGATCACGATGGTGGCCAGAGGTGGTCGGGGTTCGTGTGCATGTGCACGCGTGAAGTTCGTATATCTGGAAAGGACGCTGATTTGGGGAAGAAACATTAGTCTCGGGTTTGTGCTCGAGTTATTCGCGTGAGTGTCTCGAAGCAGAAGAGGATTGGGTGAAGCTCGAAGTGTTCTTTGGGGAAGATAGGCTCTGGCTCGAGTAGTTGCTCGGGAAGATTTCGTTTGGGCACGAGTTGTTTTTGCTTAAGTTCAGGTTTTAAAGTTTAAAAAAGAAAATGTGATTCCAGGTTTTCAAAATATAAAACTGAACCTGTTCCAGGTTTTGGAACCTAAATAAATCGAATTTTAAACCCTTTCTTAGTTATTAATAATAAATGTTTTATACTAGATGTAGAATAAATTATAGTCTTTTATAAATTAAGTTTAAAGTGTTTAATCTATATAACCTTTATTTTAAAAAAGTTTATTTTAGATAAACTTAATATTGTAATTTATTAAGAGATGAAAACATTAATTTAACTTGAAGGTTTTAAGTTAATAATGGATTTATTTCAAAGGTTATTGAATAAGATTTAAATGATGAAATGAGGTAGTTAATTAAGATAAAGGATTTATCTTAAATTAAGGTATTGATTAAGGAAGATTACGGTGATTTCGTAAGTGATTTATTAAGATTAATTAATGTAAGTAATTAAGGTAATTAATTACTTAAAGATAATTTCTTAATGAAAGTGATTAAGGTTAATTAATTAATGATTTAAGTTTGATTAACCAAGTAATTAAAGAATAATTAATTAAAGGATAATTAATTATGTGATTAACTAATTAAGGTAATTAATTTGAGGATGATTAATTAATTGAAGGTTAATAAATGAAGGTGGTCAAGGAATGATAATTAATTTAGAATTAATTAATTAATGTTAATTAACCAGGATTAGTAATTTATTCATAAGTAATTAATCTAGTTTAAAAATTTATCAACTGATTAATTGATCTTACTTATGGATGATTGGATTTGACTGAATGATTGAATTGTTGATATCCCTGATATGTGATGCATTGTGATATACCCTGATTTGTGTTGTGATCTGTAATTTATTTATTTGGGATGAATGTAATTGATTATCTGTGATATATATATCTGTGATCTGTGCATGAACGATAAGCGTTATAGTTAATACCGCTTATCAACTATATTTCGGTATTCTGATCTGTGATGATTGAATGATGTTGCACTACTGTGTGAAACTCCTGGACTACACCATACACACACAAATATGGATTTCACGTGGAAATCGGTTAAGTCACAGATGATGTAAATTTAATGTTTTTGAAATTGAAATTTTAATTTCAATTGATTTTGAAATTGGAAATTTGGGTTTAAAGTGAAAAGCTTTTGAAATGGAATTTCAAAGATAAAAGTTATTTTGAATAACTTAACCGAGTTTTGAAAATTTAAATAATTTGATTTAAATTTGAATTCAAGTTTGAAATTGAATCCTATGATTTGAAACTAGGGATTAAAGATGTTGTACAAGATATATATGGGTTAAACCATTTTAAAGGTATTGATTTGGGAATTTGAATTTAATTCAAGGGTTTTAACTCGTGTAAATATAACTGGATTTTTCTGAAACGAAACTATTCATTTTCAAATAGTAAAAGCTTTCACATAAGTAATGAACTTCCAATTTGTGTTGAAAGGTTTCAAGTTTGAAATAGAATTGAAACATTTTGAAAACTATGAAATGAGTCTTTAATTAAAAGACCGAACGAGTTAATCCAACTTGAAATGGAATTGTTTTGGAAGACTATGAATGAATCTTTGGAAACGAGTTTTGAAAGCTATAAGTTAAATCTTGATTTAAAGATTTAACGAGTAAAACTATTCATTTAAAATAGAAATTGTTTTGAAATCCATGAATGGATCTTTGTGAATGGGGTGAACTTTGTGATTTAGATCTTTTTGTTTAAAAGATTAAAAGTATGGAAATTTGTTTAAACCATTGAAGGTTGTTGAAATGAATCTTTTTGTTTAAAAGATTGGAAATGGTAATTTGTTTTAACCATTCGAATGAAAAGTTTTGGGCTTTAAGCTGTGATTTAACTAAGACCCCAGTATCCATATGGTTTTTAATTGCGCTCGTTATTCGGTTTAGCCGGGAGAGGACCTTTGTGTCATACAACCCATTCTGAATAATGATACGTCGTATATGGATTGCATTTGAAGATCGGTGGTGAAGACCGGATATTTTCGAAAACGAAAGGACAACTCGTCGAATGTCTCTGCATCGACTGGTCCCCAGTATAGAGATTTTATCACCCTTTGTGATGGGAAGTCCGGACGTGATTAGAAATTATCCGGATTTGCAAGGGCTTCTTTGGAAGTGCCTTCGGTTCCGTTCGATCCCAGAACGGACTTCTATGGATGTGTGTCTGACGTTACACTTTGAGATGTAAAGCTGGTTTCTATCAAATACATTTCTATTGGTGGCGGAGAATTTATTCTCTTAGCTTAACACCCTTCTCTGAGACGTACGAGCTCGGAGGTTATGTAGTTGATGGTTACTAGTGATACATTCCCAATTTGGTAATGTGGCATACGAAGTGCTGTTGATCATTTGTTGATCAAAGCGTGGCTTTGTGAAAAAGCGTGGCTTTGTGAAAAAGTGTAGCTTTGTGGACGAGACTTCGTCGAGCCTCACAACCCGGTAATGGTCAAAACAGGAATGTTGCGGCAAGGTTTTTAGGGGTCGCGCCCCTAGGGTATGTCCATTTTCTTCTGGATAAAGGGTGGTATCATGGTATGGAGCCTAGATACTTAACTCGTGTGGACACTGTAATTTATTACTGTGTTATGTTGCTTTGTTGGCTTTCGGGATCCCGGAATAAAGGTCGGTAACGACCGGGGATGGCATACTCGTGTGGTAGTTACCTAGTTACAGCTTGGTTAAAGCATGAGGTAGCGTCGGCCTTGTGTTTGCAGAGATCCGGTTAGGTTCTCGGGGCGTCTTTCCAGAGGCGTTTCATTTCGGTGTAAGGAAGTTCCTTTGCCTGACCATTTGTTGGAAATCCAAAGAAACAATACGCGTCTTGTACGGTTTTAGTTGTAGAACCTTCCATTTACTTATGGTGGTCACCACTGTTTAGATGGTAGCTATAGTAGGCATACAATAATGGTTGTATGCTGACTAAGATTAATATTATACTTTCGAAATGTTTCCTACACTTTGCACTAATAGTAATAATATCGAATGATTTTGCGTAGTAAGCATGTTTGACTATCATAAGAAGAAATCTCTTCCAATTCTGCGTTTGCATTGTGTGTGTGGCGGGAGGTCTTATGGTAGTTTCATTTTCCAAAAGCATTGCGGGCTTCAATGTTTAAAATTCTTTTGTTGTTGTTTAAAGATAAACTATTTTTGTTGCTCACACCAGTCCCATGAAAAATATTTTTGTTGCTCACACCAGTCCCATGACTGACCTGAAGTTTATTGTTCCCTTCCTAAACTCTGGGTGCCCATCATTTTCCACACGGGCAGTCTAGAGTTGGGTTTCTTAGATATTCAGGTTTAGTATATTATCTGGAGCTAGTTCACTTCATCGGAGTGGATGACTGCACTTGCTTCTCTTTGTGGTTCGAGCTTGACATTAGAGTGCTTGGAGTCAGTCTCTCTGACTAATCATTTGGAGTTATCATTTCTGCTTTCCACTGTATCATTATTTATCTCTGATATTGTTGTATCATATTGATATCATTATTGTATATCATTCTGGATATTGTATTCATTGGAGTTGTATATGATATCATCTATTTCTTTCTTCCGCTGTGTTGTTATACTTAATGGTGTTATAAGCTCCGGTGAACCAGATTCGGCATTTGAATCTGCGGCATTTTGAGTACAAGTGAAGTACGGGTGCCGATTTTCGAAGGCCGATTTCAGGGTCATCACAGATATTGAGCCTAATCTGACTGTTGAGAGGAAGCCACTTCGTATTGTCGACAAAGGTACAAAGTAGCTAAGAAGGAAATCTGTTAGTCTGGTCAAAGTACAGTGGAGTACTGATGATCGATATTGTACCTGGGAGACGGAGGAAAGCATTCGTGCTTCGAATCCGGAATTGTTTGTTTTAGGTACTATTTCCTTTTCTATCTTGTTTTTTCTTTGTTTCCTTGTTCGTTCTTTTTGAGGACGATAAGATTTGAGTGGGGGAGAGTGTAACAACCCAATATTTTGGAGATTATTTTTAATTGAATCTATTTCATTTAGAAAATGTTTTAGAACTTATTTTACTTAAAATTTTGTTTTAAAATATTGTTAAAGTGAAGTAGGAATTTTTCTAGAGCTAATGGTAATTTATTTGAAATTTTCATGTTCTGTTTCCTATTTTTAAACAATTTCTTCAATTCTTTTGCTATTTCCCTGAATTTAATTATTTATTTCACTTTGAAAATGTTTTAAAAATCATTTTATTTCAAATTTTGTTTTAGAATATTTTTAAAATAAAGTAAATAATTTTCCAAAGCCAATGGTGATTTATTTGTAATTTCTGGACACTGTTTTGGATTTTAAACAATTTCTTATATTCTTTTTCCATTTTCTTTAAAATTAATTATTTATTTTCATTTTATTTCACTTTGTTTCGGTTTTTAAAAGTATTTGCTGAAATTATTTTGTTTTATTTGTTTTAAAAGAAATGGAAAATTGAAGAGACAAAGACTCTTCCTTTTCCTATGGCTTTTCACTTTCTTGCCTTTCCACATTTTGGCCGTTCACTTCATTTACTTTGGCCGTGACTTTTATTTCTTTTTTTCACGTGAAATACCTCACTTTTCATTTCATAATTCGACCACTTCAGATCTGAGCAAAAGCTTTGGTAATGGCTTCTTTGTTTCTATACTTTTTCTTCTTCCTTTTCCTATTGATTTTCATTGTTTTGCCTTGTTCTCTTGCCTATTTTGCTCGGCCACCACTCTTGTTTGCCACGGCCATGACCACCACCACCTCCTACACCTCTTCCCTGCCATCATCACCAGCTACTCCTCTGGTCTTGACGAAGGCCGAGCCCGCCATGATGAACAACTCCTCAAAAACTATGAAAAATGCCTTGAAACTATGCTAGTTGACCACCACTTGCCTCATCTACTTCAACCACCACCCTAACCACCACCTAGGCTGCCTCCAGTCCACTGACCTAACCACCACACACCCCTCCAGCCACTGACCAGTCATGGTGCACCCCAGGCCGAACCCACTCACCCATGGTCGAACCACTTTGATGACAAAAACTCCACTACATTGCCTAAAACTCTTCACATTCTCATGTATAAACCTCCTCTCCATGTTCCCACTACCTTGGCCGTGCATTTACATGATCAAACCCGAGCCATGTTATGTCCAAACCTGACCATATGCAATCCCTAGGCCATGCATAACATATGAGAAAGCAAGGCAAAAGATTTGACATTCAAATCTCTTTTCATTTAAAAGTTATTTCATTTCAAAATGGTATTGAATTTTAATTTTTTTTGATTTTTTTTGGGTTGTAACACAAGAGTTGTAGCATTGGATCTCGCTCTCCACTCAAATCTGTAGTCTTGTCTTTGTGCTCTTGATTCCGTTGTGTCAGTTGTATTACAATCTCCAGCATTTAGTAGTGAGTAAATATCACACGACACTATATACTTATGCAATTGTGAAGCGATAACATTTGAATGTGTAGAATTATAAATGATGCTATAACTGCCTGTGATTATTTATGTATGATGTTAAACCTGTAAATTACATGTCATATCACCTGTTACTGTTGTATATTGTTAAACTATTCATTTATATCTGTTTATCACACTGCAAGTTCCCTGTAGATTAGGTTCACTATGGGTTGAAATGATACATACCCGAACGGACTTTAGAATAGGGAAAGATCGTTATGGGCTGAAATGATAAGCCTGAGCGACTTTTATTTAATTTTATTTACTTGGGATTGCGGGTTTGAAATGATTAAACCCGGATTTTCTTTGTAATTTACGGATTGAAATGATATATTATCCGTATCACTTGACTTAAGCCAGAAAATATTATACAGACCCGTGGTTATTTTATAGAGTTTTCTGGAAATTTTTAAGTATTTTTAAAATGTAAAAAATTATGATAATTTGGTTTAAATTAAATTTAAAATGATTTAAATTAAGTGAAATTGATTTTCTATGGGTAAAAAAAATGTAAATAAATGAATAGAAAATTTTGATTTTAAAATGTAATTTAATTTGGAAATTTTGATTTGATTTTTGAATGGAAATTTAAGTTAATTAAATAAAAATGAAAATTAAGTTTTAAATGGTGAAATGGAGATTTAAATTTAAGTGTTAAAGTAATTTGAAAAAAAAAATTAAAAGGGAAATTGACACACTTGAATTTAATAAGTGAACTTTGGAAAATTTGATTTTATTTATAAAAAATTTCTTTATAAAACCATAAGTTAAAGGTATTTAAATGAACATTTTTGATGTGGGAAAATATGATTTTCATAAGTTTAAATGATTTTAAATTGAAGTTTATTTGTGGCTGGAATTGTATTTAAAACCTGGAAATTCAATTAATGCACTTCAGAAATGCTATCATTTCTGGAAATGAACTAATTCTGAACTAAGTAGAATCTGCAGCACTTGGTAAGTGTTGTGGTTGCATAAATGAACTAAAGGACTAAAACATAAATAAGGCTATGACAGCACTTGGTAAGTGCTGTAGTGGCAGGAACTAAAATTGAAACTGAAACTAATGAAAGGGCTATTGTAGCACTTGTTAAGTGCTGCAGTAGGCTGAAATATGATTTTTGTATATAATTGAACTTTTACAGCAGTTTTAAAATGTTGTCTTCGCTGAATTGAATTAAAACCTTTAATTTGAACCCTGAACTATTACAGCAGTTCTGTAAATGCTGTTTTTTCTAAATTGAACTATTTTTCCTTTAAAACTGAACTGTTACAGCAGTTTATAAATGCTGTCTTTGCTGAATTGAATTGTTTTCAAATATAACTTACCGCAGCACTTTTTAAATGCTGTGAAAGTTGGAATTTTAATGTTTTAATGTTTTAAGTGAATAAATGAACTCAGAAATATTTGATTTAAAAGAATAACGACTTTGTTTTTAAATGGTTTAATTGAAGTATTTTGATTTGAAATATATACTATTTTTAAATTTATAACCACAGGTTATAATAACGATTGGTTGTTAAAGAGACCGGGATCGGATATGGACATATTCTCTATCAATACCGAAAACCACTTTGACAACTGTGTACGCAGTGGAGTTTCCAAAATGAAGTAGGATGGTGGCGATGATCCTAAGGTATATACGTGGACCCAACTCCCGTGAGTTGGCATAAGGTGGCTAAAACAGGAGCGATTGACGGACCAATGAGGTAGCACCTCTGATCGGACACACTTCTTTGATACCATTCTATTACTTGTGATTGATTTGGTGCGCACCCTTGATTTGGGAGTGTTGTTCGAGGTGGGCAGTAGTGGCTGCTATGCGTCACCACCAGTCCGGATGCGTAATTGGTATATCTACCCTGGCATTACCTAGTTGTGCCGTGTCACCTACCATAGCGAGCTTTACTACGAGTTTGAATTTCTCCCGTAGCTTGTGGAGTATCGAGGGTAGCCCCCATTTTGGGAGTATGCTAATACCGGATAGACTACTGGGACTATTACGTGTTAAGGTGGAAAATGTAAAGCCTTAATACTATTTAAAAGTATGTTTATTTTATATTAGACATTATTATAATAGCGAATATTACTCCATAGTAGATAGTTTAACGGATCCTTAAAGAATGGGCGATCCCAAGCATTCTTTAAGTTACTTGTACCTTTATTACAGTTCATTTGAGTTGGTTTACAATGTATAAGTATGTATGTCCTGACTCGAGTGTTTGTGTTTTTATTACGCTCGGGTCAGCCTGAGTATTCATAGCTTTGGATTACACTTTTCTGGAGCTAGGAATCGCTGGAGTTTCTGCTTATCTAGTTATTCATCTATTTCAGTTTCAGTTGTTCTATTTCAGCTTTTGTATTAGAGACTTATGTATTTGGATTTCTTCTGTACTTGTTTCAGAACTGTATTAGCTTTCAGACTATGTATTTTGTATCTATTTTTGAGACTCTGTATTTTAGTGGCTTCATGAACCACTATTTATTTTATTTCCGCTGCGAGTTATTCTGATATTTCTGTGTCTGTGATTCTATGAATGATTTCATTTACTCCAAATTTTATTACAATCTGTTATTTTGTATTATTCAAGTCTGACATGTGTGGATTATTGTCGATTTGAATGGTCCAAAATAGTGGGTCGTTACAGGATGTGTGCATGTGGAGCATGGGTCGAATGTCTCTGATATTAATGCTAGGGTTCCCTCTGTTGTCTCTGGTTCTCTCATGTCTGGTGGAGCTGTTTAGGCCTCTAGCAAGTGGAACTCTCTTTTTAAAGCTTTTCCGAAAAATGCGGGTATTTATGTTCCTCGCTCTTTTGATATTATTGAGGAGAATGGTGCTATGATTCCTCCGCCTAAGGTGTTGGAAGTGGGGTTTGACTTTTGGTCAGAATATTTAGTTGCTTCTTTCTAGAAGCGAATCCCCCGTACCAAGACGTTCATGATCATTGCTGTAATTGATTGAATATAATGGGTAGGCTACATGTTCAATTTGATAATTTCATGTTCATTTTCAAGTTCCCTAGAAAAGAAGAAAGGCTATGTATGCTTGAGGTTGATCCCTCTATTATAGCTAGACAGTCGTTCATCATTACCCCGTGGAGTCTTACGAGGGACAAATCTAAGGAGAAGATTCTCTCTAATCCGATCTGGGCTCATTTCACTCATATTCGATCCGTTCTACAGCTAACGATTGCGCTAAATAAGTTAGCAAGTGTTATTGGAAAGCTCAAGTGTTTTGATGTGAATACCGTAGCTTGGAATAAGTTGGTGTATGCTAAAGCTCTTACTGAAATAACTCACGACAAGCCTCCACACTCTAAGATTCATGTTCACATTGCTGAGAGGCATGTTTCTGTTGTTGACGTCTGTTACAGTTGGAAGCCTGATATATGCACATCTTGTCACTTTCTTTGGTCACCTCATGGAAGCTTGTACTTTGCAGCCTGAGATTTTGCCTATCTCGCAGTCAAATAGGATCCTTCTTCCTCGTCCCCCTGGCATGAAGTTGGTTTCGAAGCCTGGCCCTAATGCTGTTGTTTTTTCTTTTGAGATTCCGCCTTTGGTCTCTAGTGATCCTTCTGATGTTATTACTGATGATACCTTGGTTGCTCCTGCTACGGTTCTTCCTCCTTTGGCATTTCATGGGATCCGACTAATCTAGCATGGCTTCGTGGGCCTTCTAAAATGCGGTTGGACCCGAAAGATGGTAGCATTTATAAGTTTGTAGGTGGTCTTGAAGAGGACATAAAGCTTTTTTATCATGTTGAGGGTGAGGGTCTTACCCTCACGGCGCTTGGTTTATTTGGCGATTACAATCGTTCTCTTCTTATGGACGACACTTGGGATCAGAAATTCATTTATGAATCTAATTCTATCGACTTTATTCCTTCCTTGGCTTTCCTAGTTCCTTGTTATCGAGCCTATCCCTTTATGTGAGGGGAGTGACTCTACCTCTTCGGAGGAGGATTAGTTTTATAGTTGTTTAGTAGTTTGCTATTTTCGCCAAACTCCTACGTTTCATTTCCTTAAGCTATTCTGGTGCATGTACCGAACACCTGTTTTCTCATTCATTTATACATTTAGTAAGGGCCTGGTCAACCCTGCTAGCTTTGCTAAAATAATAAAACAAATAAAATAAATAATATGTAGTTTATGGTTAATTATAGCATTAAGCTTTATTAAAAAATAGTCATATAATTTTAAATGTAAATTATTAAAGCTATAATAATTTAAGTAGTGGGAAAATAATTTTTTTAATACGTTATTATTATTTAATACTATTTAAATTAATTTAATTCATAAATAAATTATATTAATTAAAATATATTATGAAAATTATATTTTATGTTTTATAATAATACTAATAGTAAAAAGCTCTCGGCAAAAAAACATTTTTTTATTTTTAAATTAATTATTCAATTTCGACCAAAAAAGGAAAAATCATTTTAAAATATTTTAAGCCGAAAAAATAATGGAAAATTTGTTAAAAGCATAGAATATCATTTAGGATTTTTTGGAAATTTAAAATTTGAATTAATTATTTGAAATTAATTTTTAATTCGTATTTTATTAATTTTCGAATGGATATTTAATTAATTGTATTTTAAAATTGAAGAAAAATTATTTTCTGGGCTGTATTGCGCAAGAACTTGACTTTTATATTTTAAAATAAAAAATTATTTTAAGCATTTTTTTAGTTTATATATATATATATATATATACATATATTATACGTATATTTGTGTGTGTATTTAAGATAAATAGGATTTTTTTGAAATATATTTATATATATGTGTACATATGTATTACTTATGGTTTTTTTTGAATTTTAATTTAATATTTATAAATAATTTATTTATATTTAAATAAATTTATTATAATTATATGTATGTAATATTAATATTTTATTCATATGATTATATATATATGTATATATATTTATATAAAATTATTTAAACAGAGCTTTATATATATAATTTATTTATTTATAATACTTATATATATAATAGTATATACATACATATATTTGGACAGCATACACCTACATATTGGAAGAGCTATTGTGTTTGTTGCGATGTAAATCCCAACATCTATACACGGGCATGTTATACCTTGCATGATTTGATATGTTACACATGCACACAGATATATATATTTGTATATGATACAGACATATAAATATATCATAACATAAAGTAAATAAAGTATATAATTTATATATTTAAATAAAATAAAAGATTTTATTTAAATAAAATTAAGATGCTCATTTATTAGACTTTGTATGCCCAGTATCCAATAGGTATTCTTTTTTGATATTCACCCATAACTTCCACTAAAGGTTGACCCAATTCCAACAGAATGAAGTGGTGACTTGTTTGCCTTGGATATCGGTTCTCGTGGATTGACATGCAAGGGCTCTTTATTTTGGTTATAGTTATTTAACTTTGGTCCGTAACAAGATTCTTTCACTTTATTATACTGCTCAAGAGTTGCATTTCACGTTAGCCAAATTATTCGCCATGAATGGTTCCTCATCCAGACTTAAAAGGAAATATAACCAACAGATGTTTTGGTGAAATGAAGGCATCAATTTCTTCCAGAGTTGGCCTCCTTAAGAATGCATTATAGTATGAAGGTTGGCCCATAATTGCAAACAGGGTTTCAAACATTCTTGTGCATGGTGGAGTGCTAATTTGAATGAATAGCTTGATTTGGCTAACCAGAGTTGAACCTTTATTGTTGAACCCAAAGACCGGCTTTAAACTAGGCTCGACCGTTTCCTCTGGAATCCCTATATGTTCAAAGGCGCTCTTGAAAATGACGTTTATCACACTTCCAATGTCTATCAGGATCCTGGATACAAGCAAAAGCCCAATTTGAGTGGTTATCATGAGGGGATCATTATTAGGGTGCTTAACTCCTTGCAACCCTTTTAGAGTTATTACCAAGTCTGGTATTGGAATGGAGCCCTTGAAAGACTTCAAGGTTGGTTCTTCACATATCAAGCATATGCCCGTTTTGGCTTCCTTCTCATACCTACTCCTTGACCCTTTACTCGAGTCTGCAATGCAAGGTCCTCTATGAATAACATCATTTCATTGATTGGCTATAACAAATATTTAGGGAGCTCATTTTCCAAGATGTTGGTGTTGTTAGCTGGTGGTTTCTTGTTGCACCAGGGTTTCAGGTCAGCTTGATGAACTCTTTCAAGACTCCTTTCCTAATCATATTCTAATAAATCCCGCCTAGAACTCGACATTCCTTGGTTTTATGCCCTTTCACTTTGGGAAAATCATAATAGTCCCCTCCTTTATTTGATTCTTGGGTTGTTCTCACCTTGAAGGGCACTGGATAGGCAATTTCACCCTTGGTTATTGCGTATATGTAGGAAATAGCCTGGCTTAGTTCTACAGAGTTTTCCTTGGTGAATTAATCACATCTCCCTCTCTTGTTTGCAACTGCAAAGTTTCCTTTTTCCCTTATATTTTTCTTATTATAAAATATCTTGTTCATCCGCATAAACTTTCGGCTTGGAAGTGAAAATATTGTAAGTCTTTACATCCACTAAAATATCTTATTAGCTTCCATACTAAATCACTTCATGTAATCCATTAATAGTTCCCCAGGTTTCTATTTGATGTTAGCTTGTACATTCGCATCAATCGTTGGTTCTTTTAAAGTACAAAATTGTGTCAAAAATTTATATGTGAACTGCTCCCAAGAATAGATCGTTTTTCCCTAAAGCATCGATACCATTTTATTACACTTCAAAAAATGTGGTTGGGAACAATTTGCATGGCACTACCCTTAGGGCATCATATAGATCCATTTGGCTTTCTAATTCTATTATATGATCATCCAGGTCAGTGGCGTCGTCGTACCTGATAAATGGGATTTTAACATAAGTTGGCAGGAGCACGACCATAATTTGTCCTATAAATGGTGCCCCTATAAAGTTGTTGTTGACCTTAGGATGCATCGTTCTCTTTCCTTTCGAATCGACCATATCTCTTGCCATCCTGTTAGCTAGACCTCTCGAATATGCCTCGTAATCTTCATAGTTTTCTCGTTTTGGCTTGTATTGTTTTTGTGAAGCGGAGCTTGTAGAATTTTCATATGGTGACCTTGAATTCCCATTGGGTCTAAGGATCAAGTAATTTTCCTCCTTTCTATGCAATCCCAAAGTGCTTTTTCAAACATTTTTGCATTACAAGTTTGATCCTTTCGCCTTCCTTCGTGGAGATTTAACTTCTTCCTTTTCCACTTCTTTTGCCCTCTATAACATTCTTGAAGATTTTTTGGAAACCAATTGTTTGATAAGTTCATGCATAGTCTCCAACTTCCTTTTCAAAACTTGAAGTTTATTCTCTTCCCTTGGCGTTTCCTTTGGAGTGGATGTTTGTCCTGCTTTCGTTTTCTATATATTAAATTGAGGAGTTACATTGTTTTCAAGATTAACGTGATGTATTGCTTTGCAGCTGCAAGAGACAGCCTTTGATTGGTGGGAGTCTGTTACAGCTCACACTAACGAGGGTGATATTTCATGGGAGCAGTTCAGGTATCCTTTGTGTTATCTTGAATTATTCCCCATTTTTCTTTTCTTTTGAATCTATCTTAAGTTTTGTTTCTGTATCTTCTTTTCAGGGAGGCTTTTGTGGAAAATTGGATGCCCGAAGCCGGGAAATCCCAGCTTTATCGAGAATTCATGGATCTTAAGCAGGGTACCATGTCTTTTTCTGAGTACGAGCGGAAGTTCAACGAACTTTCCAAGTTTGGTCCTGGTCTTATCGACACTCAGCTTAAGAAAAATGAGAAGTTCATTGCTGGAGCTCGCCCAGAGTTCTACAATCATCTTATTTCACATGTTCATGGCACTTTTACTAAGCTTATGGATATGGCTATTCGTTATGAGAACCCTACTTCCAAGGGTCCTGCTGCTTCTGGTGCTCATGTATCTCAGTCTTCCTCTGGAAATTCTAAGAAGAGAAAGCCCAATTTCCACCAGCAGACGAAGAATTGTCTCAAGAATCCGGGCTTGGGATCTTCATCATCTTCTCCTTCTCAGAGGCACCCTATTGATCTACCTACCATTACCTGCTTCAAATGTGACCAGAAGGGACACTATGCTAGTAGTTGCCCTACTTCGGTTAGTGCTGTTGTTCCTCCACCTCAGGTTACCAGGAACAATCTTTGTCATGTTTGTCTTCAGCCAGGTCATTTTAAGAACGACTGTCCTTTGTATCAGAAGGGAAAGCCATCTGGTGTTTTTGCTGTCACATCTGTTTCTTCACCTGCTGCACCTGCTCCTGCTCCTAGTGATGATCAAGGTACTCTTCAGGGCACCTTTACTTTATTTCATCTTCCTGTTCGTGTTTTATTTGATACTGGAGCTTCGCATAGTTTTATTTCTGATGATTTGTGTGATAAGTTTGAACATCTCCTTTCTCCTAAGTATGCTTCTGTTCCTTTATGTGTTTCAAATCCTATTGGTGGTCCCGCAAATCTTAATAAGATTTGTAGGCAAGTGAGGCTCTTCTATTCTGGCCATAAATTTTCTAGTGATTTCTTTGTTCTTGGGTTTGATGCTTTTGATTTGTTGCTCGGAGGAGATTGGCTTGATGGGCATGATGCCCGTATCTCTTGTAAATCCCGAATTGTTTCTCTTAAGGATGATCGAGGTAATTCTTTGGTTATTCAGTGTAGCATGCCTCATGATTATGCTGGTAGCTTTATCTTTTCTTTGGATGCTTCTCCTGTTGATTTTCAGTCGACTTGTGTAGTCAAACTCTATCCCGATGTATTTGGTGAAGTTACTGCTCTACCTCCTAAGCGGGAAATTGATTTCTGTATTGATCTTATTCCTGGAGCTCGACCTGTAGTTCTTCCTCCTAGAAGAATGGCACCATGCAAGAAGGTTGAGTTAGGGAAGCAAATTGAGGACCTGTCTTCCAAAGGTCTAATCAGACCTAGCTATTCTGAATTGGGAGCAGCGGTGGTTTTTGTCACCAAGTCCGATGGTTCTCTTCGGATGTGTGTTGATTATAGAGAGCTGAACAAGCTCACTATGAAAAATAGATATCCAATGCCTCGCATCAATGATATGTTTGATCAGCTTTATGGTGCCATTGTTTTCTCTCAGCTTGATCTTGCCACAGGTTTTCACCAGCTCAGAGTTGCTGAGGAAAGTATTCCCAAGACCGCTTTCCGTACTGAGAATGGATTCTTTGAATGGTTAGTCATGCCTTTTGGTTTGACTAATGCTCCTGCTTTCTTTGTTGATTTGATGAATCATGTTTTTCGTGATGTGCTTAATAAATTTGTTCTAGTCTTTGTTGATGATATTCTCATTTTCTCTAAGTCTGAGGAAGAGCATGAGTCACATTTGAAATCTGTTCTTGAAACTCTTAGAAATCATCAGTTGAAGGCTAAATTTTCTAAATGCCATTTCTGGAAGGATGAAGTCCGATTCCTTGGGCATACTGTTTCTGGTAATGGAGTTTCTGTTGATCCAGTCAAGATCGTTACGATCAATGTAAGTCTTTCTTTCCTTCTCTTTCCTTGTTCATTTAATTTATTCTATCTTTCTTGTTGTCCTTATCCATCCCTATTCTGTACAGGATTGGGAAACTCCTAAGACTCCAACTGATATCCGTAGTTTTCTGGGCCTTGCCGGTTATTACCGGAGATTCATTGAGAATTTCGCTCGGATTGTTGCACCTCTCACTGCTTTGACTCGGAAGAATGCTAAGTTTATTTGGAGTGATGAGTGTAAGGCTACATTCAGTGAGTTAAAACACAAGCTTACTTCCACACTAGTTCTTACCGTTCCAAATGGAAATGAGGAATTAACGGTATACACTGATGCTTGTCGAGAAGGTTTGGGAGTTATTCTGATGCAGGATGGTAAGGTGATTGCTTATTGTAGTCGTCAGTTGAAGACCCATGAAGTAAATTATGCTGCCCATGATTTAGAGTTGCTTGCTGTTGTCTTTGCTTTGAAGCTTTGGAGACATCATCTTTTGGGTACTAAGTTTGAGCTTTTCACAGATCATCTGTCTTTGAGATATATTTTCACTCAGAAGGATTTGAATCAGAGACAAGTTAGGTGGTTAGAATTCCTTGCTTCTTATGACCTCGACATCAACTATACCCCTGGGAAAGCTAACGTTGTGGCGGATGCTTTGGGTCGGAAGAAGGCTATGTTGTGTCAGCTTGTTGTTTCTTCTCCTCTTGTGGATCATATCATGGCTAAGCAAGATGAGGATCGGATGCTTAGATTAATTAAGGAGAATGTTCGAGGTAGAGTTGGAGGTAATAGTCTTGAAGGCAGTGGTGCTCAGATAGATGATAAAGGTGTGTTGAGGATTAATAATAGGATTTGTGTCCCGAATGTTGATGGTTTGAGATAGGAGTTACTTCGGGAGAATCATCAGTCCAGACTTTATATTCATCCGAGAGTGACCAAGATGTATCAGGATATGAAGAAGTTGTATTGGTGGAGAGGTATGAGGCGAGATATCTCCATTTTTGTTAGTAGGTGTGCGACTTGTCAACAAGTCAAGGAAAATCATCAGAAGACCCCTGGTTTGTTGCAGCCTCTTGAGATTCCCAATTGGAAGTGGGAACAGGTTTCTATGGATTTCGTTGATGGATTGCCGAGGACTAGGAGGGGTAATGAGAGTATCTGGGTTATTGTGGATAGATTGACCAAATCAGCTCATTTCATTCTGGTCAAGTCTACCCGTTCTGCTTCTAGTTTGTTTGAGATTTACATGAGGGAGATTGTTCGTCTCCATGGTGTTCCTCTCAGTATTGTTTGTGATCGTGATCCTATCTTCACTAGTCAGTTTTGGAAAGCCTTTCAGGATTCTTTGGGTACTCGTCTGAATCTGAGCACTGCTTACCATCCAAAGACCGACGGTCAAACGGAAAGGGTGAATCAGATTCTCGAAGATCTTCTTCGTGCTTGTGTGCTTGATTATGGAGGATCTTGGGAAGATCATCTCCCTCTTGTCGAATTCACCTATAACAATAGTTATCAGGTATAATTTCTATCTTCTGTTTTAATCTTATCTTAATCTTTTATCTATCTCATTTCTATCTTTGAATTCAGGCTAGTATCTAGACGTCTCCGTTTGCTGCTCTTTACGGACGACCTTGTAGATCTCCTTCTTGCTGGATTGAATCCGGTAATCGTTTGGTTCTTGGTCCTGATATGATTTTTGAGGCTTCTAAGAGTGCTGAGGAGATTAGGAGGAAGATGAGGATTGCTCAGGATAGGCAGAAGAAGTATGCTGATAGGCGTAGGCGGAGTTTAGAGTTTGTTGTTGGTGATTTGGTTTTCCTTAAGATCTCTCCCTTAAGGAATGTTATTCGCTTTGGTCATAGAGGGAAGCTTTCTCCTAGGTTTGTAGGTCCTTTCCGCATTGTGGAAAGAATTGGTTCTTTGGCTTATCGTCTGGATTTGCCCGAGAAGTTCTCTGAAGTGCATAATGTATTCCACGTTTCTCATCTTCAACGCTATCTGCATGATCCATCTCTTATTGTTCAGCCTTCTGCTCTTGATAGTTTGGATATTGTAACGATCCCGGATTTTAACCAAATTTAAATTGATAATTTATTGAATTTTTGAATTAAATTTGTGAAATTAATCGATTTAAGTGATGCGAGTTTCCCCGAATTCAAATAAATTTTGGATAAATCATTTAAATTTAAAAATATTATATATATATATATGAATATATATATATATATGTATATATATTAAAATGGAAATTTATTATATTTTAAAAGTGACATTGCAAAAGAAAAGAAGATAAAATAAAAATACATTCAAGTATATTCTAGTGTGAACAAATATACATAGTTATGCATGTACACTTGCAAAAGAAAACATATATTCAAGTATTCAAGGCAGCCTGTAGAGTTAGAAATGCAAGGCAAGAAAACAATAAAAGGAATGGCTTGCGAAAGAAGCCAAGTATAAACAAATGAAGACATCAAAAATATATTCAAGTTTGAACAAAGACTTTAGAAAATAAAATAAGCAAAGTTGGACAAGGTAATCAATGCAAGCAAAAGTTTTATCATTTCAGCCACTAAATATCTTCATACATGTACAACCGAAATAAAAGAATAAGTATATTGTACAACATAATAAATGCAAGCACGAAATGTATCCATCAGCCACCACTTGAAAAAAAAAGATCTCTGATATATTGTACAAAATATAATATCACCTTGTATAAAAAATACATATCACACTGTAACCTCTTCCTTATATCAATTCGTCCACCAGAGACTAAGAAAAATCTGAAGAAAGTATTTTTTTCAAAACTCAAACAAAACTACAATACAAATCAATACAAACAAAAAAAATTTCAACTTGAATTTCAAAGCCTGGTTCACAAGGAAAACTCCGTTCTTCTTCTCCTGGAAAACAAGATCAAAGCTTCATTCTTTGTTCATCATCTTTCACTGTGAGTAAACTTCTTTGATCTGATCTATAATATGGATGTAGTGATTTATGTTGAAGTGAAGCTGTGAAATATGGTTGCATTTGTACAAAAATGAATATATACCTGTGCATGTCTGGAAACAGGCATATTGCCTCTGTTCAAAGTTTACAGGTTTCAAAAAAAAAACCTGTTCAAAAACCTAAATCACTTCCTCTAATCCTTTGTAGGCTTTAAGGTATAAACTAAACATGTTTGAAAAATCAAGATCCAAGTTTTAAAAATATTTTTAAGTAAAATTTGGAAGAAATTTTTACCGGAACAAGAATATACAGTGGAACTCTGAAGCATGTCAAAATTCAAGTGTTTTAATTTCTTGATTCAATTATATAATATGATTTGTTTTCGAAACTATGATTTTTAAAAGAAAAATCATGATTTTTAAGTTTATAAATCGTGAGAGCTTGTGAGTTGAACGGAAAGGCGTTTTTTGGCAAATTCTGGTGATCGGAGTAATGATTGGATGTCGCAATTGATGGTGAAGGAGGCTGGTGAATAGGAGATTGTCAGAAAAATGCTCGTTTAAATTCTTGATCACTGTGGTGATCAAGCGACATGATTCTAGGGTTTATGCAACAGTTTTGAAGGTCGGGGTTTTTTGAGCATTTTCGCCGTCGATGGCGAATCGGTCGAGGCTGGACCCGAGGGGATTTGAGCATCATCATGTGGTAAAACTATGGATGTGGTGGCGTGAGTTCAGTCGGTCAGTGGTGGTGATGCGTGGTGTTTTCAGACGATCGGTTTCATCTTGATAGGTTTCAAATCATTCGATTTTGATGGGTGGGGTTTTTCGCGAATCTGGGTGGTCGCGAGGCTTGTGAGCGTCGTTGTTGACTTGTCGAGGATCACGATGGTGGCCGGAGGTGGTCGGGGTTCGTGTGCATGTGCATGCGTGAAGTTTGTATATCTGGAAAGGACGCTGATTTGGGGAAGAAACGTTAGTCTCGGGTTTGTGCTCGAGTTATTCGCGTGAGTGTCTCGAAGCAGAAGAGGATTGGGTGAAGCTCGAAGTGTTCTTCGGGAAAGATAGGCTCTGGCTCGAGTAGTTGCTCGGGAAGATTTCGTTTAGGCACGAGTTGTTTTTTCTTGAGTTCAGGTTTTAAAGTCTAAAAAAGAAAATGTGATTCCAGGTTTTCAAAATATAAAACTGAACCTGTTCCAGGTTTTGGAACCTTAATAAATCGAATTTTAAACCCTTTCTTAGTTTGTAATAATAAATGTTTTATACTAGATGTAGAATAAATTAAAGTCTTTTATAAATTAAGTTTAAAGTGTTTAATCTATATAACCTTTATTTTAAAAAAGTTTATTTTAGATAAACTTAATATTGTAATTTATAAAGAGATGAAAACATTAATTTAACTTAAAGGTTTTAAGTTAATAATGGATTTATTTCAAAGGTTATTGAATAAGTTTTAAATGATGAAATGAGGTAGTTAATTAAGATAAAGGATTTATCTTAAATTAAGGTATTGATTAAGGAAGATTATGGTGATTTCGTAAGTGATTTATTAAGATTAATTAATGTAAGTAATTAAGGTAATTAATTACTTAAAGATAATTTCTTAATGAAAGTAATTAAGGTTAATTAATTAATGATTTAAGTTTGATTAACCAAGTAATTAAAGAATAATTAATTAAAGGATAATTAATTATGTGATTAACTAATTAAGGTAATTAATTTGAGGATGATTAATTAATTGAAGGTTAATAAATGAAGGTGGTCAAGGAATGATAATTAATTGAGAATTAATTAATTAATGTTAATTAACCAGGATTAGTAATTTATTCATAATTAATTAATCTGGTTTAAAATTTTATCAGCTGATTAATTGATCTTACTTATGGATGATTGGATTTGACTGAATGATTGAATTGTTGATATCCCTGATATGTGATGCATTGTGATATACCCTGATTTGTGTTGTGATCTGTAATTTATTTATTTGGGATGAATGTACTTGATTATCTGCGATATATATCTGTGATCTGTGAATGAACGATAAGCGTTATAGTTAATACCGCTTATCAACTATATTTCGGTATTCTGATCTGTGATGATTGAATGATGTTGCACTACTGTATGAAACTCCTAGACTACACCATACACACACAAATATGGATTTCACGTGGAAATCGGTTAAGTCACAGATGATGTAAATTTAATGTTTTTGAAATTGAATTTTTAATTTCAATTGATTTTGAAATTGGAAATTTGGGTTTAAAGTGAAAAGCTTTTGAAATGGAATTTCAAAGATAAAAGTTATTTTGAATAACTTAATCGAGTTTTGAAAATTTGAATAATTTGATTTAAATTTGAATTCAAGTTTGAAATTGAATCCTATGATTTGAAACTAGGGATTAAAGATGTTGTACAAGTTATATATGGGTTAAACCATTTTAAAGGTATTGATTTGGGAATTTGAATTTAATTCAAGGGTTTTAACTCGTGTAAATATAACTGGATTTTTCTGAAATGAAACTATTTGTTTTCAAATAGTAAAAGCTTTCACATAAGTAATGAACCTCCAATTTGTGTTGAAAGGTTTCAAGTTTGAAATAGAATTGAAATGTTTTGAAAACTATGAAATGAGTCTTTAATTCAAAGACCGAACGAGTTAATCCAACTTGAAATGGAATTGTTTTGAAAGACTATGAATGAATCTTTGGAAACGAGTTTTGAAAGCTATAAGTTAAATCTTGATTTAAAGATTTAACGAGTAAAACTATTCAATTAAAATGGAAATTGTTTTGAAATCCATGAATGGATCTTTGTGAATGGGGTGAACTTTGTGAATTGGATCTTTTTGTTTAAAAGATTAAAAGTATGGAAATTTGTTTAAACCATTGAAGGTTGTTGAAATGAATCTTTTTGTTTAAAAGATTGGAAATGGTAATTTGTTTTAACCATTCGAATGAAAAGTTTTGGGCTTTAAGCTGTGATTTAACTGAGACCCCAGTATCCATATGATTTTTAATTGTGCTCGTTATTCGGTTTAGCCGGGAGAGGACCTTTGTGTCATACAACCCATTCTGAATAATGATACGTCATATATGGATTGCATTTGAAGACCGGTGGTGAAGACCGGATATTTTCGAAAACGAAAGGACAACTCGTCGAATGTCTCTGCATCGACTGGTCCTCGGTATAGAGATTTTATCACCCTTTGTGATGGGAAGTCCGGACGTGATTAGAAATTATTCGGATTTGCAAGGGCTTCTTTGGAAGTGCCTTCGGTTCCGTTCGATCCCGGAACGGACTTGTATGGATGTGTGTCTGATGTTACACTTTGAGATGTAAAGCTGGTTTCTATCAAATACATTTCTGTTGGTGGCGGAGAATTTATTCTCTTAGCTTAACACCCTTCTCTGAGACGTACAAGCTCAGAGGTTATGTAGTTGATGGTTACTAGTGATACATTCCCAATTTGGTAATGTGGCATACGAAGTGCTGTTGATCATTTGTTGATCAAAGCGTGGCTTTGTGAAAAAGCGTGGCTTTGTGAAAAAGCGTGGCTTTGTGAAAAAGCGTGGCTTTGTGAAAAATCGTGGCTTTGTGAAAAAGCGTGGCTTTGTGAAAAAGCATAGCTTTGTGGACGAGACTTCGTCGAGCCTCACAACCCGGTAATGGTCGAAACAGGAATGTTGCGGCAAGGTTTTTAGGGGTCGCGCCCCTAGGGTATGTCCATTTTCTTCTGGATAAAGGGTGGTATCATGGTATGGAGCCCAGATACTTAACTCGTGTGGACACGGTAATTTATTACTGTGTGATGTTGCTTTGTTGGCTTTCGGGATCCCGGAATAAAGGTCGGTAACGACCGAGGATGGGCATACTCGTGCGGTAGTTACCTAGTTACAGCTTGGTTAAAGCATGAGGTAGCATCAGCCTTGTTTTTGCAGAGATCCGGTTAGGTTCTCGGGGCGTCTTTCCAGAGGCGTTTCATTTCGGTGTAAGGAAGTTCCTTTGCCTGACCATTTGTTGGAAATCCAAAGAAACAATACGCGCCTTGTACGGTTTTAGTTGTAGAACCTGCCATTTACTTATGGTGGTCACCACTGTTTAGATGGTAGCTATAGTAGGCATACAATAATGGTTGTATGCTGGCTAAGATTAATATTATACTTTCGAAATGTTTCCTACACTTTGCACTAATAGTAATAATATCGAATGATTTTGCATAGTAAGCATGTTTGACTATCATAAGAAGAAATCTCCTCCAATTCTGCATTTGCATTGTGTGTGTGGCGGGAGGTCTTATGGTAGTTTCATTTTCCAAAAGCATTGCGGGTTTCAATGTTTAAAATTCTTTTGTTGTTGTTTAAAGATAAACTGTTTTTATTGCTCACACCAGTCCCATGACTGACCTGGAGTTTATTGTTCCCTTCCTAAACTCTGGGTGCCCATCATTTTCCACACGGGCAGTCTAGAGTTGGTTTTCTCAGATATTCAGGTTTAGTAGATTATCTGGAGCTAGTTCACTTCACCAAAGTGGATGACTGCACTTGCTTCTCTATGTGGTTCGAGCTTGACATTGGAGTGGTTGGAGTCAGTCTTTCTGACTGATCATTTGGAGTTATCATTTCTGCTTTCCGCTGTATCATTATTTATCTTTGATATTGTTGTATCATATTGATATCATTATTGTATATCATTTTGGATATTGTATTCATTGGAGTTGTATATGATATCATCTATTTCTTCCGCTGTGTTGTTATACTTAATGGTGTTATAAGCTCCGGTGAACCAGATTCGGCGTTTGAATCTGCGGCATTTTGAGTACAAGTAAAGTACGGGTGCCGATTTTTGAAGGCCGATTTCAGGGTCATAACATTTGGTATCAGAGCTAAGGTTAAACTTTAGCTCAGGAGTATAACACATTAAGTAGCTCATTAGAGATAGGGTGAAGTGTACCCTAGAATGAGTATTCCTCAGATATCCGTTCGAAAGCCTCAGTAAATTCTCTTACTATCCACTAATAGTAAGTATGAGTGCAAGAAGAGGATGAGATAGGGGACAGGGGAATACGACTTTAAATGGTCAATATCCTGTAACAACAAGGAAACAATCTTTTCTCTACCAATCTCTTTTGTTCGTCATTTTTTCCTCAATTCTTCGATAGTTTCTGGCGGATCCAGGAAGAAAATTCGATATATTTGTATGGGACATAAACTCCAAATAAGTCAGTCAGAATTATTTGTTTGGATGAATTGTTTGCTTTGTTTGCTATGGTTGATAGGTATACTTTAGTTTCTAAACTGAAAGTTTTGAAATTGTATCCATATATCTATCTATTCTTTGGGTCCCAATATATTCTACGAATGGTTAGTTATCCCTTTGAACTAACCGATGCCCTTGCATATTTCGTAGATCTGGATAACCCGAGTATCTTGTGAAGTGTTAAACAGATTCGTTCTTGTATCTATTATTGATATTCTGATTTGGTAAGCCAAATGCAGAATAGATATTCAGTTGATTTGATGAAATATTCTTCATCTATCTTTGTGTCTCCCCGGCAAATTTCGAGGACGAAATTCTTTTAAAGGGGAAGTCCGTAACGATCCCGGATTTTAACCAAATTTAAATTGATAATTTATTGAATTTTTAAATTAAATTTGTGAAATTAATCGATTTAAGTGATGCGAGTTTCCCCGAATTCAAATAAATTTTGGATAAATCATTTAAATTTAAAAATATTATATATATATATGAATATATATATATATGTATATATATTAAAATGGAAATTTATTATATTTTAAAAGTGACATTGCAAAAGAAAAGAAGATAAAATAAAAATACATTCAAGTATATTCTAGTGTGAACAAATATACATAGTTATGCATGTACACTTGCAAAAGAAAACATATATTCAAGTATTCAAGGTAGCCTGTAGAGTTAGAAATGCAAGGCAAGAAAACAATAAAGGAATGGCTTGCGAAAGAAGCCAAGTATAAACAAATGAAGACATCAAAAATATATTCAAGTTTGAACAAAGACTTTAGAAAATAAAATAAGCAAAGTTGGACAAGGTAATCAATGCAAGCACAAGTTTTATCATTTCAGCCACCGAATATCTTCATACATGTACAATCGAAATAAAAGAATAAGTATATTGTACCACATAATAAATGCAAGCACGAAATGTATCCATCAGCCACCACTTGAAAAAAAAATATCTTCGATATATTATACAAAATATAATATCACCTTGTATAAAAAATACATATCGCACTGTAACCTCTTCCTTATATCAATTCGTCCACCAGAGACTAAGGAAAATCTGAAGAAAGTATTTTTTTTCAAAACTCAAACAAAACTACAATACAAATCAATATAAACAAAAAAAATTCAACTTGAATTTCAAAGCCTGGTTCACAAGGAAAGCTCTGTTCTTTTTCTCCTGGAAAACAAGATCAAAGCTTCATTCTCTGTTCATCATCTTTCACTGTGAGTAAACTTCTTTGATCTGATCTATAAAATGGACGTAGTGATTTATGTTGAAGTGAAGCTGTCAAATATGGTTGCATTTGTACAAAAATGAATATATACCTGTGCATGTCTGGAAACAGGCATATTGCCTCTGTTCAAAGTTTACAGGTTTCAAAAAAAAAACCTATTCAAAAACCTAAATCTCTTCCTCTAATCCTTTGTAGGCTTTAAGGTATAAACAAAACATGTTTGAAAAATCAAGATCCAAGTTTTAAAAATATTTTTAAGTAAAATTTGGAAGAAATTTTTACTGGAACAAGAATATACAGTGGAACTCTGAAGCATGTCAAAATTCAAGTGTTTTAATTTCTTGATTCAATTATATAATATGATTTGTTTTCGAAACTATGATTTTTAAAAGAAAAATCATGATTTTTAAAAGAAAACTCATGATTTTTAAGTTTATAAATCGTGAGAGCTTGCGAGTTGAATGGAAAGGCATTTTTTTGGCAAATTCTGGTGATCAGAGTAATGATTGGATGTCGCAATTGATGGTGAAGGAGGCTGGTGAATAGGAGATTGTCAGAAAAATGGTCGTTTAAATTCTTGATCACTGTGGTGATCAAGCGACATGATTCTAGGGTTTATGCAACAGTTTTGAAGGTCGGGGTTTTCTGAGCATTTTCGCCGTCGATGGCGAATCGATCGAGGTCGGACCCGAGGGGATTTGAGCATCATCGTGTGGCAAAACTATGGACGTGGTGGCGTGAGTTCAGTCGGTCAGTGGTGGTGATGCGTGGTGTTTTCAGACGATCGGTTTCATCTTGATAGGTTTCAAATCATTCGATTTTGATGGGTGGGGTTTTTCACGAATCTGGGTGGTCGCGAGGCTTGTGAGCATCGTTGTCGACTTGCCGAGGATCACGATGGTGGCCAGAGGTGGTCGGGGTTCGTGTGCATGTGCACGCGTGAAGTTCGTATATCTGGAAAGGACGCTGATTTGGGGAAGAAACATTAGTCTCGGGTTTGTGCTCGAGTTATTCGCGTGAGTGTCTCGAAGCAGAAGAGGATTGGGTGAAGCTCGAAGTGTTCTTTGGGGAAGATAGGCTCTGGCTTGAGTAGTTGCTCGGGAAGATTTCGTTTGGGCACGAGTTGTTTTTGCTTAAGTTCAGGTTTTAAAGTTTAAAAAAGAAAATGTGATTCCAGGTTTTCAAAATATAAAACTGAACCTGTTCCAGGTTTTGGAACCTAAATAAATCGAATTTTAAACCCTTTCTTAGTTATTAATAATAAATGTTTTATACTAGATGTAGAATAAATTATAGTCTTTTATAAATTAAGTTTAAAGTGTTTAATCTATATAACCTTTATTTTAAAAAAGTTTATTTTAGATAAACTTAATATTGTAATTTATTAAGAGATGAAAACATTAATTTAACTTCAAGGTTTTAAGTTAATAATGGATTTATTTCAAAGGTTATTGAATAAGATTTAAATGATGAAATGAGGTAGTTAATTAAGATAAAGGATTTAACTTAAATTAAGGTATTGATTAAGGAAGATTACGGTGATTTCGTAAGTGATTTATTAAGATTAATTAATGTAAGTAATTAAGGTAATTAATTACTTAAAGATAATTTCTTAATGAAAGTGATTAAGGTTAATTAATTAATGATTTAAGTTTGATTAACCAAGTAATTAAAGAATAATTAAATAAAGGATAATTAATTATGTGATTAACTAATTAAGGTAATTAATTTGAGGATGATTAATTAATTGAAGGTTAATAAATGAAGGTGGTCAAGGAATGATAATTAATTTAGAATTAATTAATTAATGTTAATTAACCAGGATTAGTAATTTATTCATAAGTAATTAATCTAGTTTAAAAATTTATCAGCTGATTAATTGATCTTACTTATGGATGATTGGATTTGACTGAATGATTGAATTGTTGAAATCCCTGATATGTGATGCATTGTGATATACCCTGATTTGTGTTGTGATCTGTAATTTATTTATTTGGGATGACTGTAATTGATTATCTGTGATATATATATCTGTGATCTGTGCATGAACGATAAGCGTTATAGTTAATACCGCTTATCAACTATATTTCGGTATTCTGATCTGTGATGATTGAATGATGTTGCACTACTGTGTGAAACTCCTGGACTACACCATACACACACAAATATGGATTTCACGTGGAAATCGGTTAAGTCACAGATGATGTAAATTTAATGTTTTTGAAATTGAAATTTTAATTTCAATTGATTTTGAAATTGGAAATTTGGGTTTAAAGTGAAAAGCTTTTGAAATGGAATTTCAAAGATAAAAGTTATTTTGAATAACTTAATCGAGTTTTGAAAATTTAAATAATTTGATTTAAATTTGAATTCAAGTTTGAAATTGAATCCTATGATTTGAAACTAGGGATTAAAGATGTTGTACAAGATATATATGGGTTAAACCATTTTAAAGGTATTGATTTGGGAATTTGAATTTAATTCAAGGGTTTTAACTCGTGTAAATATAACTGGATTTTTTTGAAACGAAACTATTCGTTTTAAAATAGTAAAAGCTTTCACATAAGTAATGAACTTCCAATTTGTGTTGAAAGGTTTCAAGTTTGAAATAGAATTGAAACATTTTGAAAACTATGAAATGAGTCTTTAATTAAAAGACCGAACGAGTTAATCCAACTTGAAATGGAATTGTTTTGGCAGACTATGAAAGAATCTTTGGAAACGAGTTTTAAAAGCTATAAGTTAAATCTTGATTTAAAGATTTAACGAGTAAAACTATTCATTTAAAATAGAAATTGTTTTGAAATCCATGAATGGATCTTTGTGAATGGTGTGAACTTTGTGAATTAGATCTTTTTGTTTAAAAGATTAAAAGTATGGAAATTTGTTTAAACCATTGAAGGTTGTTGAAATGAATCTTTTTGTTTAAAAGATTGGAAATGGTAATTTGTTTTAACCATTCGAATGAAAAGTTTTGGGCTTTAAGCTATGATTTAACTGAGACCCCAGTATCCATATGATTTTTAATTGCGCTCGTTATTCGGTTTAGCCGGGAGAGGACCTTTGTGTCATACAACCCATTCTGAATAATGATACGTCGTATATGGATTGCATTTGAAGATCGGTGGTGAAGACCGGATATTTTCGAAAACGAAAGGACAACTCGTCGAATGTCTCTGCATCGACTGGTCCCCAGTATAGAGATTTTATCACCCTTTGTGATGGGAAGTCCGGACGTGATTAGAAATTATCCGGATTTGCAAGGGCTTCTTTGGAAGTGCCTTCGGTTCCGTTCGATCCCAGAACGGACTTCTATGGATGTGTGTCTGACGTTACACTTTCAGATGTAAAGCTGGTTTCTATCAAATACATTTCTATTGGTGGCGGAGAATTTATTCTCTTAGCTTAACACCCTTCTCTGAGACGTACGAGCTCGGAGGTTATGTAGTTGATGGTTACTAGTGATACATTCCCAATTTGGTAATGTGGCATACGAAGTGCTGTTGATCATTTGTTGATCAAAGCGTGGCTTTGTGAAAAAGCATGGCTTTGTGAAAAAGTGTAGCTTTTTGGACGAGACTTCGTCGAGCCTCACAACCCGGTAATGGTCGAAACAGGAATGTTGCGGCAAGGTTTTTAGGGGTCGCGCCCCTAGGGTATGTCCATTTTCTTCTGGATAAAGGGTGGTATCATGGTATGGAGCCCAGATACTTAACTCGTGTGGACACTGTAATTTATTACTGTGTTATGTTGCTTTGTTGGCTTTCGGGATCCCGGAATAAAGGTCGGTAATGACCGGGGATGGCATACTCGTGTGGTAGTTACCTAGTTACAGCTTGGTTAAAGCATGAGGTAGCGTCGGCCTTGTGTTTGCAGAGATCCGGTTAGGTTCTCGGGGCGTCTTTCCAGAGGCGTTTCATTTCGGTGTAAGGAAGTTCCTTTGCCTGACCATTTGTTGGAAATCCAAAGAAACAATACGCGTCTTGTACGGTTTTAGTTGTAGAACCTTCCATTTACTTATGGTGGTCACCACTGTTTAGATGGTAGCTATAGTAGGCATACAATAATGGTTGTATGCTGACTAAGATTAATATTATACTTTCGAAATGTTTCCTACACTTTGCACTAATAGTAATAATATCGAATGATTTTGCGTAGTAAGCATGTTTGACTATCATAAGAAGAAATCTCTTCCAATTCTGCGTTTGCATTGTGTGTGTGGCGGGAGGTCTTATGGTAGTTTCATTTTCCAAAAGCATTGCGGGCTTCAATGTTTAAAATTCTTTTGTTGTTGTTTAAAGATAAACTATTTTTGTTGCGCACACTAGTCCCATGAAAACTATTTTTGTTGCTCACACCAGTCCCATGACTGACCTGAAGTTTATTGTTCCCTTCCTAAACTCTGGGTGCCCATCATTTTCCACACGGGCAGTCTAGAGTTGGGTTTCTCAGATATTCAGGTTTAGTATATTATCTGGAGCTAGTTCACTTCATCGGAGTGGATGACTGCACTTGCTTCTCTTTGTGGTTCGAGCTTGACATTGGAGTGCTTGGAGTCAGTCTCTCTGACTAATCATTTGGAGTTATCTTTTCTGCTTTCCACTGTATCATTATTTATCTCTGATATTGTTGTATCATATTGATATCATTATTGTATATCATTCTGGATATTGTATTCATTGGAGTTGTATATGATATCATCTATTTCTTTCTTCCGCTGTGTTGTTATACTTAATGGTGTTATAAGCTCCGGTGAACCAGATTCGGCGTTTTAATCTGCGGCATTTTGAGTACAAGTGAAGTACGGGTGCCGATTTTCGAAGGCCGATTTCAGGGTCATCACAGATATTGAGCCTAATCTGACTGTTGAGAGGAAGCCACTTCGTATTGTCGACAAAGGTACAAAGTAGCTAAGAAAGAAATCTGTTAGTCTGGTCAAAGTACAGTGGAGTACTGATGATCGAGATTGTACCTGGGAGACGGAGGAAAGCATTCGTGCTTCGAATCCGGAATTGTTTGTTTCAGGTACTATTTCCTTTTCTATCTTGTTTTTTCTTTGTTTCCTTGTTCGTTCTTTTCGAGGACGATAAGATTTGAGTGGGGGAGAGTGTAACAACCCAATATTTTGGAGATTATTTTTAATTGAATCTATTTCATTTAGAAAATGTTTTAGAACTTATTTTACTTAAAATTTTGTTTTAAAATATTGTTAAAGTGAAGTAGGAATTTTTCTAGAGCTAATGGTAATTTATTTGAAATTTTCATGTTCTGTTTCCTATTTTTAAACAATTTCTTCAATTCTTTTGCTATTTTCCCTGAATTTAATTATTTATTTCACTTTGAAAATGTTTTAAAAATCATTTTATTTCAAATTTTGTTTTAGAATATTTTTAAAATAAAGTAAATAATTTTCCAAAGCCAATGGTGATTTATTTGTAATTTCTAGACACTGTTTTGGATTTTAAACAATTTCTTATATTCTTTTTCCATTTTCTTTAAAATTAATTATTTATTTTCATTTTATTTCACTTTGTTTCGGTTTTTAAAAGTATTTGCTGAAATTATTTTGTTTTATTTGTTTTAAAAGAAATGGAAAATTGAAGAGACAAAGACTCTTCCTTTTCCTATGGCTTTTCACTTTCTTGCCTTTCCACATTTTGGCCGTTCACTTCATTTACTTTGGCCGTGACTTTTATTTCTTTTTTTCACATGAAATACCTCACTTTTCATTTCATAATTCGACCACTTCAGATCTGAGCAAAAGCTTTGGTAATGGCTTCTTTGTTTCTATACTTTTTCTTCTTCCTTTTCCTGTTGATTTTCATTGTTTTGCCTTGTTCTCTTGCCTATTTTGCTCGGCCACCACTCTTGTTTGCCACGGCCATGACCACCACCACCTCCAACACCTCTTCCCTGCCATCATCACCAGCTACTCCTCTGGTCTTGACGAAGGCCGAGCCCGCCATGATGAACAACTCCTCAAAAACTATGAAAAATGCCTTGAAACTATGCTAGTTGACCACCACTTGCCTCATCTACTTCAACCACCACCCTAACCACCACCTAGGCTGCCTCCACTCCACTGACCTAACCACCACACACCCCTCCAGCCACTGACCAGTCATGGTGCACCCCAGGCCAAACCCACTCACCCATGGTCGAACCACTTTGATGACAAAAACTCCACTACATTGCCTAAAACTCTTCACATTCTCATGTATAAACCTCCTCTCCATGTTCCCACTACCTTGGCCGTGCATTTACATGATCAAACCCGAGCCATGTTATGTCCAAACCTGACCATATGCAACCCCTAGGCCATGCATAACATATGAGAAAGCAAGGCAAAAGATTTGACATTCAAATCTCTTTTCATTTAAAAGTTATTTCATTTCAAAATGGTATTGAATTTTAATTTTTTTTGATTTTTTTTGGGTTGTAACACAAGAGTTGTAGCATTGGATCTCGCTCTCCACTCAAATCTGTAGTCTTGTCTTTGTGCTCTTGATTCCGTTGTGTCAGTTGTATTACAATCTCCAGCATTTAGTGGTGAGTAAATATCACACGACACTATATACTTATGCAATTGTGAAGCGATAACATTTGAATGTGTAGAATTATAAATGATGCTATAACTGCCTGTGATTATTTATGTATGATGTTAAACCTGTAAATTACATGTCATATCACCTGTTACTGTTGTATATTGTTAAACTATTCATTTATATCTGTTTATCACACTGCAAGTTCCCTGTAGATTAGGTTCACTATGGGTTGAAATGATACATACCCGAACGGACTTTAGAATAGGGAAAGATCGTTATGGGCTGAAATGATAAGCCTGAGCGACTTTTATTTAATTTTATTTACTTGGGATTGCGGGTTTGAAATGATTAAACCCGGATTTTCTTTGTAATTTACGGATTGAAATGATATATTATCCGTATCACTTGACTTAAGCCAGAAAATATTATATAGACCCGTGGTTATTTTATAGAGTTTTCTGGAAATTTTTAAGTATTTTTAAAATGTAAAAAATTATGATAATTTGGTTTAAATTAAATTTAAAATGATTTCAATTAAGTGAAATTGATTTTCTATGGGTAAAAAAAATGTAAATAAATGAATAGAAAATTTTGATTTTAAAATGTAATTTAATTTGGAAATTTTGATTTGATTTTTGAATGGAAATTTAAGTTAATTAAATAAAAATGAAAATTAAGTTTTAAATGGTGAAATGGAGATTTAAATTTAAGTGTTAAAGTAATTTGAAAAAAAAATTAAAAGGGAAATTGACACACTTGAATTTAATAAGTGAACTTTGGAAAATTTGATTTTATTTATAAAAAATTTCTTTATAAAACCATAAGTTAAAGGTATTTAAATGAACATTTTTGATGTGGGAAAATATGATTTCATAAGTTTAAATGATTTTAAATTGAAGTTTATTTGTGGCTGGAATTGTATTTAAAACCTGGAAATTCAATTAATGCACTTCAGAAATGCTATCATTTCTGGAAATGAACTAATTCTGAACTAAGTAGAATGTGCAGCACTTGGTAAGTGTTGTGGTTGCATAAATGAACTAAAGGACTAAAATATAAATAAGGCTATGACAGCACTTGGTAAGTGCTGTAGTGGCAGGAACTAAAATTGAACCTGAAACTAATGAAAGGGCTATTGTAGCACTTGTTAAGTGCTGCAGTAGGCTGAAATATGATTTTTGTATATAATTGAACTTTTACAGCAGTTTTAAAATGTTGTCTTCGCTGAATTGAATTAAAACCTTTAATTTGAACCCTGAACTATTACAGCAGTTCTGTAAATGCTGTTTTTTTTAAATTGAACTATTTTTCCTTTAAAACTGAACTGTTACAGCAGTTTATAAATGCTGTCTTTGCTGAATTGAATTGTTTTCAAATATAACTTACCGCAGCACTTTTTAAATGCTGTGAAAGTTGGAATTTTAATGTTTTAATGTTTTAAGTGAATAAATGAACTCAGAAATATTTGATTTAAAAGAATAACGACTTTGTTTTTAAATGGTTTAATTGAAGTATTTTGATTTGAAATATATACTATTTTTAAATTTATAACCACAGGTTATAATAACGATTGGTTGTTAAAGAGACCGGGATCGGATATGGACATATTCTCTGTTAATACCGAAAACCACTTTGACAACTGTGTACGCAGTGGAGTTTCCAAAATGAAGTAGGATGGTGGCGATGATCCTAAGGTATATACGTGGACCCAACTCCCGTGAGTTGGCATAAGGTGGCTAAAACAGAGCGATTGACGGACCAATGAGGTAGCACCTCTGATCGGACACACTTCTTTGATACCATTCTATTACTTGTGATTTATTTGGTGCGCACCCTTGATTTGGGAGTGTTGTTCGAGGTGGGCAGTAGTGGCTGCTATGCGTCACCACCAGTCCGGATGCGTAATTGGTATATCTACCCTAGCATTACCTAGTTGTGCCGTGTCACCTACCATAGCGAGCTTTACTACGAGTTTGAATTTCTCCCGTAGCCTGTGGAGTATCGAGGGTAGCCCCCATTTTGGGAGTATGCTAATACCGGATAGACTACTGGGACTATTACGTGTTAAGGTGGAAAATGTAAAGCCTTAATACTATTTAAAAGTATGTTTATTTTATATTAGACATTATTATAATAGCGAATATTACTCCATAGTAGATAGTTTAACGGATCCTTAAAGAATGGGCGATCCCAAGCATTCTTTAAGTTACTTGTACCTTTATTACAGTTCATTTGAGTTGGTTTACATTGTATAAGTATGTATGTCCTGACTCGAGTGTTTGTGTTTTTATTACGCTCGGGTCAGCCTGAGTATTCATAGCTTTGGATTACACTTTTCTGGAGCTAGGAATCGCTGGAGTTTCTGCTTATCTAGTTATTCATCTATTTCAGTTTCAGTTGTTCTATTTCAGCTTTTGTATTAGAGACTTATGTATTTGGATTTCTTCTGTACTTGTTTCAGAACTGTATTAGCTTTCAGACTATGTATTTTGTATCTGTTTTTGAGACTCTGTATTTTAGTGGCTTCATGAACCACTATTTATTTTATTTCCGCTGCGAGTTATTCTGATATTTCTGTGTCTGTGATTCTATGAATGATTTCATTTACTCCAAATTTTATTACAATCTGTTATTTTGTATTATTCAAGTCTGACATGTGTGGATTATTGTCGATTTGAATGGTCCAAAATAGTGGGTCGTTATAGGATGTGTGCATGTGGAGCATGGGTCGAATGTCTCTGATATTAATGCTAGGGTTCCCTCTGTTGTCTCTGGTTCTCTCATGTCTGGTGGAGCTGTTTAGGCCTCTAGCAAGTGGAACTCTCTTTTTAAAGCTTTGCCGAAAAATGCGGGTATTTATGTTCCTCGCTCTTTTGATATTATTGAGGAGAATGGTGCTATGATTCCTCCGCCTAAGGTGTTGGAAGTGGGGTCTGACTTTTGGTCAGAATATTTAGTTGCTTCTTTCTAGAAGCGAATCCCCCGTACCAAGACGTTCATGATCATTGCTGTAATTGATTGAATATAATGGGTAGGCTACATGTTCAATTTGATAATTTCATGTTCATTTTCAAGTTCCCTAGAAAAGAAGAAAGGCTATGTATGCTTGAGGTTGATCCCTCTATTATAGCTGGACAGTCGTTCATTATTACCCCGTGGAGTCTTACGAGGGACAAATCTAAGGAGAAGATTCTCTCTAATCCGATCTGGGCTCATTTCACTCATATTCGATCCGTTCTACAGCTAACGATTGCGCTAAATAAGTTAGCAAGTGTTATTGGAAAGCTCAAGTGTTTTGATGTGAATACCGTAGCTTGGAATAAGTTGGTGTATGCTAAAGCTCTTACTGAAATAACTCACGACAAGCCTCCACCCTCTAAGATTCATGTTCACATTGCTGAGAGGCATGTTTCTGTTGTTGACGTCTGTTACAGTTGGAAGCCTGATATATGCACATCTTGTCACTTTCTTTGGTCACCTCATGGAAGCTTGTACTTTGCAGCCTGAGATTTTGCCTATCTCGCAGTCAAATAGGATCCTTCTTCCTCGTCCCCCTGGCATGAAGTTGGTTTCGAAGCCTGGTCCTAATGCTGTTGTTTTTTCTTTTGAGATTACGCCTTTGGTCTCTAGTGATCCTTCTGATGTTATTATTGATGATACCTTGGTTGCTCCTGCTACGGTTCTTCCTCCTTTGGCATTTCATGGGATCCGACTAATCTAGCATGGCTTCGTGGGCCTTCTAAAATGCGGTTGGACCCGAAAGATGGTAGCATTTATAAGTTTGTAGGTGGTCTTGAAGAGGACATAAAGCTTTTTTATCATGTTGAGGGTGAGGGTCTTACCCTCATGGCGCTTGGTTTATTTGGCGATTACAATCGTTCTCTTCTTATGGACGACACTTGGGATCAGAAATTCATTTATGAATCTAATTCTATCGACTTTATTCCTTCCTTGGCTTTCCTTGTTCCTTGTTATCGAGCCTATCCCTTTATGTGAGGGGAGTGACTCTACCTCTTCGGAGGAGGATTAGTTTTATAGTTGTTTAGTAGTTTGCTATTTTCGCCAAACTCCTACGTTTCATTTCCTTAAGCTATTCCGGTGCATGTACCGAACACCTGTTTTCTCATTCATTTATACATTTAGTAAGGGCCTGGTCAACCCTGCTAGCTTTGCTAAAATAATAAAACAAATAAAATAAATAAATAATATGTAGTTTATGGTTAATTATAGCATTAAGCTTTATTAAAAAATAGTCATATAATTTTAAGTGTAAATTATTAAAGCTATAATAATTTAAGTAGTGGGAAAATAATTTTTTTAATACGTTATTATTATTTAATACTATTTAAATTAATTTAATTCATAAATAAATTATATTAATTAAAATATATTATGAAAATTATATTTTATGTTTTATAATAATACTAATAGTAAAAAGATCTCGGCAAAAAAACATTTTTTTATTTTTAAATTAATTATTTAATTTCGACCAAAAAAGGAAAAATCATTTTAAAATATTTTAAGCCGAAAAAATAATGGAAAAATTGTTAAAAGCATAGAATATCATTTAGGATTTTTTGGGAATTTAAAATTTGAATTAATTATTTGAAATTAATTTTTAATTCGTATTTTATTAATTTTCGAATGGATATTTAATTAATTGTATTTTAAAATTGAAGAAAAATTATTTTCTGGGCTGTATTGCGCAAGAACTTGACTTTTATATTTTAAAATAAAAAATTATTTTAAGCATTTTTTTAGTTTATATATATATATATATATACATATATTATACGTATATTTGTGTGTGTATTTAAGATAAATAGGATTTTTTTGAAATATATTTATATATATATGTGTACATATGTATTACTTATGTTTTTTTTTGAATTTTAATTTAATATTTATAAATAATTTATTTATATTTAAATAAATTTATTATAATTATATGTATGTAATATTAATATTTTATTCATATGATTATATATATATGTATATATATTTATATAAAATTATTTAAACAGAGCTTTATATATATAATTTATTTATTTATAATACTTATATATATAATAGTATATACATACATATATTTGGACAGCATACACCTACATATTGGAAGAGCTATTGTGTTTGTTGCGATGTAAATCCCAACATCTATACACGGGCATGTTATACCTTGCATGATTTGATATGTTACACATGCACACAGATATATATATTTGTATATGATACAGACATATAAATATATCATAACATAAAGTAAATAAAGTATATAATTTATATATTTAAATAAAATAAAAGATTTTATTTAAATAAAATTAAGATGCTCATTTATTAGACTTTGTATGCCCAGTATCCAATAGGTATTCTTTTTTGATATTCACCCATAACTTCCACTAAAGGTTGACCCAATTCCAACAGAATGAAGTGGTGACTTGTTTGCCTTGGATATCGGTTCTCGTGGATTGACATGCAAGGGCTCTTTATTTTGGTTATAGTTATTTAACTTTGGTCCGTAACAAGATTCTTTCACTTTATTATACTGCTCAAGAGTTGCATTTCACGTTAGCCAAATTATTCGCCATGAATGGTTCCTCATCCAGACTTAAAAGGAAATATAACCAATAGATGTTTTGGTGAAATGAAGGCATCAATTTCTTCCAGAGTTGGCCTCCTTAAGAATGCATTATAGTATGAAGGTTGGCCCATAATTGCAAACAGGGTTTCAAACATTCTTGTGCATGGTGGAGTGCTAATTTGAATGAATAGCTTGATTTGGCTAACCAGAGTTGAACCTTTATTGTTGAACCCAAAGACCGGCTTTAAACTAGGCTCGACCGTTTCCTCTGGAATCCCTATATGTTCAAAGGCGCTCTTGAAAATGACGTTTATCACACTTCCAATGTCTATCAGGATCCTGGATACAAGCAAAAGCCCAATTTGAGTGGTTATCATGAGGGGATCATTATTAGGGTGCTTAACTCCTTGCAACTCTTTTAGAGTTATTACCAAGTCTGGTATTGGAATGGAGCCCTTGAAAGACTTCAAGGTTGGTTCTTCACATATCAAGCATATGCCCGTTTTGGCTTCCTTCTCATACCTACTCCTTGACCCTTTACTCGAGTCTGCAATGCAAGGTCCTCTATGAATAACATCATTTCATTGATTGGCTATAACAAATATTTAGGGAGCTCATTTTCCAAGATGTTGGTGTTGTTAGCTGGTGGTTTCTTGTTGCACCGGGGTTTCAGGTCAGCTTGATGAACTCTTTCAAGACTCCTTTCCTAATCATATTCTAATAAATCCCGCCTAGAACTCGACATTCCTTGGTTTTATGCCCTTTCACTTTGGGAAAATCATAATAGTCCCCTCCTTTATTTGATTCTTGGGTTGTTCTCACCTTGAAGGGCACTGGATAGGCAATTTCACCCTTGGTTATTGCGTATATGTAGGAAATAGCCTGGCTTAGTTCTACAGAGTTTTCCTTGGTGAATTAATCACATCTCCCTCTCTTGTTTGCAACTGCAAAGTTTCCTTTTTCCCTTATATTTTTCTTATTATAAAATATCTTGTTCATCCGCATAAACTTTCGGCTTGGAAATGAAAATATTATAAGTCTTTACATCCACTAAAATATCTTATTAGCTTCCATACTAAATCACTTCATGTAATCCATTAATAGTTCCCCAGGTTTCTATTTGATGTTAGCTTGTACATTCGCATCAATCGTTGGTTCTTTTAAAGTACAAAATTGTGTCAAAAATTTATATGTGAACTGCTCCCAAGAATAGATCGTTTTTCCCTAAAGCATCGATACCATTTTATTACACTTCAAAAAATGTGGTTGGGAACAATTTGCATGGCACTACCCTTAGGGCATCATATAGATCCATTTGGCTTTCTAATTCTATTATATGATCATCCAGGTCAGTGGCGTCGTCGTACCTGATAAATGGGATTTTAACATAAGTTGGCAGGAGCACGACCATAATTTGTCCTATAAATGGTGCCCCTATAAAGTTGTTGTTGACCTTAGGATGCATCGTTCTCTTTCCTTTCGAATCGACCATATCTCTTGCCATCCTGTTAGCTAGACCTCTCGAATATGCCTCGTAATCTTCATAGTTTTCTTGTTTTGGCTTGTATTGTTTTTGTGAAGCGGAGCTTGTAGAATTTTCATATGGTGACCTTGAATTCCCATTGGGTCTAAGGATCAAGTAATTTTCCTCCTTTCTATGCGATCCCAAAGTGCTTTTTCAAACATTTTTGCATTACAAGTTTGATCCTTTCGCCTTCCTTCGTGGAGATTTAACTTCTTCCTTTTCCACTTCTTTTGCCCTCTATAACATTCTTGAAGATTTTTTGTAAACCAATTGTTCGATAAGTTCATGCATAGTCTCCAACTTCCTTTTCAAAACTTGAAGTTTATTCTCTTCCCTTGGCGTTTCCTTTGGAGTGGATGTTTGTCCTGCTTTCGTTTTCTGTATATTAAATTGAGGAGTTACATTGTTTTCAAGATTAACGTGATGTATTGCTTCCACTTGAACTTGAATGTTCACCTTTTTGGACGATTTTCCCATCGTATAATAACAATCATTGACATGTTCACAAATAAGCCTTGAGTTCAACTCTCAATAAAAGCCCTCTTTATGTTAGTGCTAAAATTGGGTTGGACCAATATGCTTGTTTCTGAGGGAATGAGGACACTTGAGTAAGATGGAGTTCTTAGTCAAGTGATGCTAGAAAGAGAGCAAAAAAGGTTATTATGCAAATTGTCATCAGTATGGGTATTTGCTTATCAGATCTCAAAATCAAGTTGGCCCAATCAGCCATTAACATCCTTTGTTCAAGCTTATTAGTTTATTCTAAAGAAAAATGAAAATGAGTAAGAAGACGCATCCCCCAAAAAATCACCCCTTTCTTGGGGGTACATGTCTATTTATTGAGGATTTCGACCTCCATATTTGTGCCACGTGTCGCATAATGTGGAGGAGCGATGGAGATCTGGTTATGTTCAAGGAGCCTTGCGTTTGAATCACGATAGCCACAATTATCTTGTTTCATGAAGACCTAGCCACTCTGCTCTTTGACTTATGATGGCCTTGAGGATAATTCACGATAGCCTTGAAATCTATTTTATTTGGCTTTTTAAAGAGAATGTCACGATGGCTTTGAGGGATTCTTCTAGATGGCTATTTTAATTGTTTGTCTCATACGATCTTATAAATAATCATGATAGCTCTAGTATTTCATTACACGATGGCTTTAGTGAATGTCCCATGATGGCTTTGATGAATGACTCACGATGGCTCAATGTATATTACATGATGGTTCTAATGAATATCTCATAATGACTTCAATGAATTATCTCACGATGACTCCCATATTTCTTTTCATGATGACTCCAACAAATGCTCCACGAAGGATTTGACATACTACTTCTTGATAGCTCTTAATGCCATACATCATGATGGCGTTATAAGTGAAAGAAGCTATGCGGTAGGATCGTATAATATGGAATAGTGGAATGGTCTAGGTAGACAGCAATAAGCAGTAAGTAAAGTAGACACCAAGACTTTATACTGGTTCGGACCTCTTGTCCTACGTCCAGTCCCTAAGCTCCTCTTAGGAATTCAACTAACCAACAACCCTCACTTAACCCGGAGGAATAGGTTTACAACTTACCGAACAACCGAACGGGATTTCTTGCCTCGACTACTGAAGAGGACTTCAACTAGATACAAAAAGTATTTCTGACTTGTTGTGTTCTTGATAACACTAATGAGTCTAATTGAGTACAACTTTCCTATAATCTTATCCTCAAGAGTATGAAATGTGTTTATGAAGATTTAGGAAATATAAATTGCTATGAATCAAAAGAGTATTTAAGATAAATCAGAGATTCAAGCAATTGAAGTGGTTTGTGATTGCTTATGAAAACTTAAGAAATCTGAAAGTATGTTCAAGATAATAGAGAGATTAAAGCAATTAGAATTGGTGATTTGCAAATGATAGAAACATGTATTTATATGTGTAGAAGAGGTGTATCTATTTGCAAAAGATTCAGGCAAGAGATGTATCCATTACCATTGGAATGGTTACAACTCTTGGGAAGAAGAAGGTGTCTTTTCATTAAAAATTCGCAGGTTCGAATTCAGTCGACTGAACAGGGAATTTCAGTCGACTGAAACTGTGCATGTTGTAATTCTGTAACAGGTTCAATCGACTGGGATTTCCTGTTCAGTCGACTGAACTGGTAGTTTCTGCACAGTGAACACTTACCTAAAAAATTAAGTTATGAAATGTGTTCTTGTGTTTGTGCAAGCTTCTTGAGGACAGATTTTAACAATAAAACTAAGACTAAGACCTAAATATAATAAGTACTCATGATATCCTTGGTCTTCATAGTCCTTCCTTTAGCCTTGCACATATCTCTTCCTTTTTGATGAAGCACATTGTCATTGATCAATATAGCGTATCAACATTCTCCCCCTTTTTGATTGATGACAATACCTATGTTTATAGAGATGTAATTATCTTTCCTCCCTCTAAATATATGCACTATCTTTCCTATAAAACAAAGTTAGTAACATAGATTTCTCCCCCTTTGTCATCGAAAAAAAAGAAAGTAATAATATGTAGAAGTATATAATTGGCAAGCAACAAAAGCAACTACATGCATATGTAACCATAGTGTGAATCATACAAACCACAGAGTATCACAAATAAAAGAAGGCTATTTATACAAGCCTTTTTAGAAGTAGTTTTTTTAAATTAATAAAGAGTTTCGGAAAGCAAACCATCATAATGATCAAAGATCCCTGTCCCAATCATAAGAGCCTTCACGATCTCCTTCTGGTTCACGAATAACAGGGCCACCGGTTGGTTTTCTAGAAGCTCTTCCTCCTTGACCATCATTATTACCACTAGTGCTGCTGCTCGGATTCTCCTCGGAAGATGTCCACGTGAACGTTGGAGCTGGGCGCTTGCCGCGTGAGGTTGAAACAGAAGTGGTGCTGGTGCATGAAATAGCATCCCATAGTTTGGTGAAGAACCCTTTTACCTTATCAAGTTTGTGATCAACCTTTTTGAGACGAGTATCAAGAATTTGTTGATTTCTTGATATAATTCCCAATGATTGATTTGTAGTAAAATCCGGTTGAACAAGACGGATTTAATCATCGTGATAACGAGGTTCTTGTTGTGGTGGTTGAGGTTGAGGTTGAGGTTGGTGAGGTTCTTGATGATGTGCTTCCCATTTGGCTAGAGACATGATACAAGGAGGCCTTACTGGTAGTTGCATGAGACTTATAGTCCGATGGTTGATTTGATGAACCATCGTATTTTCTGAGTCTGGTAGTGGCGTATCAACGTCTAGTAGAAGTTTCATTATGTATTCGCCAAAATATATCGTTCTCATTTTACCATTGTTGAAGGAAATAAATTCATCAAGTAACAATTGCACCCAATTTACTTTAATATTTCCCCATATAGCATATAGTGCCCGGTAGTTATTTGGATATACTATTTCATAGGAGCCCGTGCGGGGGGTAATGGTCCTCATAAGTGCTTTGTGTAAAAGCCTAGCTCTTGGTCTTAAGGAGGTGGATATAATATCTAGGACATTGATCTCATCGTCTAAAAATTGATGATTTATATTATCACGAATATGAGGATTGAAATCTATGTCCTCAAGCTTTATACCAATGTTTGGAGATCCTAGTATATGAGCTATGCGATCAAGTGAAAACCATACCTTTTTTCTTGCATACCATACTCCAAACACTATCGTTTGGATTTCGTGGAGTTTGGTGTCCGAGATTGAGGTTGGCATAGAATAATTTGACCATAATATGGTTGATGGCATAGTCATTCCGATTAATGTCTAAAAGTGATGTTAAACTTGCCTGGTCTGTTAAAGCTTGAATATTGTAGGATTGAAGACCTTGGAAATCAACAAATGAGTGCTCGAAGATCCTTGAATTCTTCATCTTGTTCCACCGAGTGACCGCAACATCATTGTAAAGCCATTGAGCGATTTGGGCATCAATTGAGTCGGAGTAGGTTGAAGATGAAGATCTAGAACGTTTAGGAGGAATATTTGTGGAAATTTGAGGAAGAAATTGTGAAAACAATAGAAATTGGGGGCTAGGGTTTTCTTTGAGAAGTGGAAGATGAAGTTTGGAATCGGTAAAAAGTAAGAGTAAAAGTGAGAAAGATGGCTAAGTAGGGTAAAAATCCTGGTAAAATGCGTTCAGTCGACTGAAATTATCTGTTCAGTCGACTGAATTGGAATCCGAAAGTTTTCTGGGTAAAATTCAGTCGATTGAACAGGGAGTTTCAGTCGACTGAATTGGAATCCGAAAGTTTTCTGGGTAAAATTCAGTCGACTGAACAGGGAGTTTCAGTCGACTGAACTGTTGGCTGAAAGTTTTTGCCATATATTCAGTCGACTGTGCAGAACTATTCAGTCGACTTAATTTTGCATTTTTGGTTTTTCTTAACTTTTTGAATGCAAATATTTTATTGAAAAAAAATGATTACAATTGTACAAACATATTACAATATAACACATTATTTTGATCTTTAAAAAATCATTTCTTTGGAGAAGGACTAATGTTCTTCGGTGTTTTATTTCCTTCATTCGCCATATAGTTCCTGTCCCATGAATTTGGGCTATACTGAGGGGTTTTTGGCGACACCCAAGGATTTATCGGATCATTTGGTGTACGATATAATGAAGATGGATCAAACGAACTAACTGGTCGAGGTAGGGGCTCACTCACATCATTTTTCTTTGAGCTACAAAATCGTAAACCAATTTGTTCAAGAAAGCTCAAGCGTCTAGCAGTTACTTTTTGTTCAAAATATAATTCACGTTGAAGATCAATTTGTTGCTGTTGAAAATGATGAATTTCATCAATTTTTATTTTCATATCAGGAGAGGTAAATAGTCCACGTTTGGCCTTCTTCGAATCCGGTGTATAGCCAGTTCGATAATTTTCCCATTTATCAACCGGCTCGTGTTTTGGTGTTGGAGTAGGAAGATGTGGTGATGTAGGTGAGTTATCGGTTGAGGAGGTTATATTGATTGGTGAGTTTGATTTGTTGGAAGACATTTTTCTACAAAGTTTGAATTATTATTTTTTAGTTTTTGACAAATCATATGTGCATGTATATATAGAATTAGTGGTTTAAAAATGTGTGGTATAGTGTTAATAGGGATTTAGAGCCAGTAATTATGTTATTGCTTCATAATTACTTTGAAATGAATGGTCTTAGGAGTAGATTCAGTTTTTAAACCTATAATTAAGTGAACTAAATTTTTGTTTGTCTTTTGTTTAGATGAAGTATATTTAAGTATTATATTTGTTATCATATTTGCTATTAAATATCTTTGAAAGAAATTATTCCTAGTTCTCTTCGTAATTTTATAAACGAGTTTTCTAGTAATGGTTTAGTAAATATATCGGCAATTTGGTTTTCGGTAGAAATATGCTCTAAATTGATAATTCCTTTTTCAATATTGTCATGTAGAAAATGGCGACGAATATCAATATGTTTTGTACGAGAGTGATTTATCGGATTTTTAGACAAATTTATTGTGCTTGTATTATCACAATATATTGTAGAATTTGTTAAATTTATATTAAAATCTTTAAGTGTTTGTTGCATATATATGACTTAGGTACAAGCCAGAGCAGCAGATATATATTCCGCTTCACAAGTTGATAGTGAAACACAATTTTGCTTCTTACTAAACCAAGATACAAGTGATTTCCCAATGAAATGGCACGTACCACTTGTACATTTTCTATCAGTTCGAGATCCACCAAAATCAGCATCACTAAATGACACTAACTCGAATGGACAATCTTTTGGATAGAAAAGACCAAAGTCCTTAGTATTATTAAGATATCGCATAATTCGTTTTATCGCTCTTAAATGTGATTCTTTAGGATTAGCTTGAAAACGTGCACATAAACATACACTCATCATTATGTCTGGTCTACTAGTGGTTAAGTATAGTAAAGATCCTATCATACTTCTAAACAACTTTTGGTCTACACTTTTGCCATTTTCATCTCGATCGAGATGAGTTGTGGTACTCATAGGAGTAGGTTTTCCAAAAGTGTTTTCCATTCCAAAACATTTAATTAGATTAGCACAATATTTTTCTTGGTTTAAGAAAAGTCCATTCGTTAATTGTTTAATTTGTAATCCGAGAAAATAAGATAATTCTCCCATGTGTGACATTTCGAACTCCTTAGTCATTATATTTGAAAATTCTTTACACAAGTTTTCATTAGTTGAACCAAATATAATGTCATCTACATATATTTGAATTATTAGAATGTTTTTAGTAGTGTTTTTAATGAATAGAGTTTGATCTACTTTTCCGATTTGAAATCCTAAATCTAGTAAATAGCTTTTAAGTCTCTCATACCAAGCACGAGGTGCTTGTTTAAGACCATATAAGGCTTTCTTTGATTTATATACATGATCCGGATATTTTTCATGTATGAATAAAGGGGGTTGCTCTACGTACACATTTTCTTTTATAAAACCATTTAGAAAAGCACTTTTAACATCCATTTGATAAAGTTTAAAATTGTGAAAACATGCGAAGGCTAATAGAATACGTATTGCTTCAAGTCTTGCGACGGGAACAAATGTTTCTTCAAAGTCGATACCTTCCTCTTGATTAAATCCTTGTGCTACTAGTCTAGCTTTGTTCCTAGTTATATTTCCTTGTTCATCTACTTTATTTTTGTAAACCCATTTTGTTCCTATAACAGATTGATTATTAGGACGAGGAACTAAATCCCAAACATCGTTACGTTCGAATTGATTTAATTCTCCTTGCATAGCAACAATCCAGTAGTCATCTGTTGATGCTTCTTTAGGATTTTTAGGTTCTAATGTAGAAATAAAAGCAACATGTCCCATTTGGTTTAGCTGACTTCTAGTTTTAACTTGAGAATCAATTTCACCGATTATGTTTTGTACAGGGTGATCTCGTAAGATTCTAGGTGGAGATCTAAGTTCGGTATTATTCATATTTTCAAAATTTGTATTGTCTGTATTTATTATAAATTTGTCATCATCTTTTATACTTAGTTTTTTATTAAAGTTTTCATCAAAAGATACATGTAAAGTTTCTTCGATTATATTTGTTCGTTTATTAAAAACTCGATATGCCTTACTTCGTTCTGAGTATCCTACAAAAATTCCTTCATCAACTTTCAGATCGAATTTTCCTAGTTGGTCTTTTGTATTTAAAATAAAACATTTTGATCCAAATATTTTAAAATAAGAAATATTTGGCTTTCTATTGTTAAAAAGTTCATATGAAGTATTTTTAGTTAATGGTCTAATAGAAATACGATTTAATACATAACATGCAGTAGCTACGGCTTCTACCCAAAAATGTTTTGGTAGAAGGCTTCCATTTAATAATGTTCTTGCACATTCTTGTAATGTTCTATTCTTTCTTTCCACTACTCCATTTTGTTGATGAGTTCTAGGAAATGAAAAGTTATGATTTATTCCTTTCTTTTTACAGAAAGATTCAAAAGCTTCATTTTCGAATTCGCCACCATGATCACTTCGTATATTCTTAATTTTCAAATCTTTAGTGTTTTGAATTCTTTTGACAAATGTTTTAAAGTGCTCAAATGTATCACTTTTATTTTTCATAAAAATAGTCCATGTATATCTTGAGAAATCATCAACTATTACAAATACATATCGATTATGATTAATGGATTGAACTTGTGTTGGTCCGAAAAGATCCATATGAAGTAATTCTAGTGGTTGTAAAGTTGAAATATTTTTCTTAGATTTGAAAGATGATTTTTTTAATTTTCTATTTGACAATCATCATCTTAAAGTTTATCTTAGGTAAACCTCTTACTAATTCATTTTTAGAAAGTTTTCTAATAGTTTTGAAATTAATATGACAAAATCTTTTGTGCCACAACCAAGGATCATTATCTTTGGCTAGTAAACACATATTTGTATTATGATTAATTTTCATATTTAGAACATAAATATTCCTATCTCTATTTCCCTCAAAAATAAGATTTTGGTTTTGATCAAAAATACTACATTTATTTTTCGAAAAAGTTATTTTAAAACCTTTGTCACAAAGTTGACTTATGCTTAGTAGATTATGTTTTAGATTTTTAACTAATGAAACATTTGTAATAAAAGGTAAATTTGATGTACCGTAATTGCTCACATCTCCTTTGCCAATGATATAGCCTTTTGAATTTTCTCCGAAGGTAACCGAGCCACCATCAAAGTATGTGATGTTTGTAAGCATATCTTTGTTGCCGGTCATGTGTTTTGAGCAACCACTGTCTAGTATCCATTTCTTCTTTTCACTACAAGAAAAACTATTTTTAGTTGCATTAATTGGTGGCATTTTAAATTTTGTGCAACTGTTGGTAATTTTATAATATAAAAATAAACAAAGAAATGCGGCTAATACTCCCGCCAGTAATTCGTGGAATTTTTTGCTAAAGTTTTTTGTGGCCGCTCAAATTTCCTTTACCCCTTTTTCTTCTTCTCAAGCTACTCCACTTTAAAAAAATTATTCGTCTCTTCTCAAACTAATTCAATCGCATCTATTTTCATTTAATCCATCTTCAACTACGGGCGATTGGGCGAAATCGTGACTAATCAATAATCGCCTCATTTTTCTCCAAAAAAACCGAGGGTACTTCATGCCAGATCTATTTCGTTTTGTGCCAAAGCTGCAGGCGATCAGCCGAGCTACTTCATGCAAGAACTGAGCCGTCGATTGTTGTTGTTGCAAAATTGATACTTCTCTGCATCGAGGCAGAGCCAACGTTCGCTCCTGACAACAACCGAGGTTACTTCACGCAGCCGATTCTTTGTTGATAATGGTTGAACGCACAATAACTATTTGTATAAATATTCCGAAACCCAACTGCGATGCTACCGCAGCCTTCAAACCTATAATCTTTGTTCCATCTATCATCATTCATGAGTTGTACCTATTGTATGTTCATTTCGTTCTATCGATTTTTGTTAAGTAAGTTTCCTTGTTTCAATATTTTTGGTTGTTGAGATTACAATATCATACTTACATAATTAAACCATTAGGAATTTGGTCGATCACTTGGTCAACGTGGTCTCCGGACCATCTAAGTTGGGGATAACTGAGTTTAAGGATGACAATAGGTTTTTTGTTACCTTTGGAAATTTTGTGACAGTAACTGTTGAAATTGTGATTAACTAACTACAAAGAAATTTTAATTAATATTTTGTTTCATAAATTAGTGTTTCACTATTAATCTTTATGACCAGCTTCCATTACATATGCTCTCTTAGTGTAATTTAAGCTGATTGTATTTTCTTCTATGTCATGATAGGGAGGTGGTAGGGTTCCAGTGTCAACGATATTGGTTGTGCATAGCTTCAGGCATATAATCAGAAGGGGACATGCTGGTAATTTTATTTTTTGTTATCAATCCTAAATCAGTTTGTTTTCACATGCTTATCTGATTTTCACAACAACGTATTGTACCTTTTGCCACTATTTGGATTATGCCACTATTTTAAAGTTACAAGTGATGACTCCTTAGAGCTAACTATACTGTGATATTTGCAAAGGGTCCATTAGGTTGGAATGTGCAAATTATATTTGTACAAAGGGTCATGATGATTGACAACCTAATTAACAGGTTTAAAACTTTAATTACTTAAATACATTTGTAATTTCAAAGCAGTTCTTCACACTAAAACTAAACAATCATGTAATGACATACAGTAATGTCCAATCAATTACCCTAACTATACTTTTATTTCTTCTGAAACTTTGAAAGTTGTGTCCATATGTCTATTGTTTTTGCCAAAATTACAGCAGGAATGGGAAGGAAGTTGATATTTCTTTAAATATCCATGCTCTGTCTAATGTTTGAATTATCAATATTTTTATGGTTTTCCCCTTTTTTAAGTTTTCCAAAACCCCAAATTAGTACAAGTTCTGTTGAATGGTTTGTCCCCAAATTTGTGATTTTATCCTTCAAAAACATCAATCAGTTCTACAATCAAATGGTCAAATTTAAAGGAGGTGACCTAGTAACTTTTGACATAGATTTGCAGTTCCCAATGCACTACACAAAGAGTTGTAATTTCAAACAGGGAACATCCATTTCATTTCAGAACGGAAATGAGCAGCTTATGTAGGTACCAAAAGGAACAACGGATGTTTTTATGTTAGTTTTTTTTTAATAACTTCAAAATACTGTTTTAGTTTGAACTGTTTGGTTCTTCTTGTATCATTTATCCGAAACATTTGAACATTCCAAACACACGACCCCAACCCTCAATATAATAATACCATTTCAGAGCAGTTCTTCACACTAAATAATAATAATTAGTTAACTACATACAAACAAAAGTAAATTACAGAAAAAATAAAAATGTCTCTAAATGTATTGTACAGTTTGTCCCTTACACACAACTATTTTGAACATTATGTACTATATTGGACAGTGGGAATGCAGTGTGATTACGATGAAACTGACATTGTATATTTACAGAGAAAAAGGAAATTATTTGCCTAAAATTTACTGCCATGTTATACAAAATTTACAGAAAGGACTTGGACATGAATATAATTCAGTTATTAAATAATGAAGTGCAGAATTTCTATCTGTGCATAAAATTTCAAGGATTTTCATTCTAGAACAATCACTTCCATACACACCATAGAGGAAGTGAAATTAAGATCAAATTTGAAAAAATATGTGCTAGGGAAAAAGGGAGCTGTGAAGTTCAGCAATATCCTTTGTAACAAACAACTATTGCATAACCAAGTTAGCTTTATCCAATTAATATGCATACCAGTAGCAAGGGAGAAAGAAAAGAATAATGTTGTATGCACGCTGATATTGTTAGTTGTAATCTTAACACCAATGGCATTACTACAATTAATTGGTTTATATACTGATCTGATTAGATTTATGCTAATCCAGAATTTGAAATACTCCACATAGAGTAAATGGGTTTCTGTTAGAGATGTGCAATTATACATGAAAACAAATAGCAAAGCAGAATACTGTTTCGCTGGTTTACATTTTATGGGACAATGTGATGCTATGATTAAATATGTATATAGTTAACCAACATTTTGAGAATAAGCCTACTTAAATCTAGCTTTGACAGCTTTTCATAAATTTTGAGGGGTCCAAGGGTAGCAACCCTTGGCATAGTGCGGAGCAGCACTATGCTAGTTTTTGCTCAATAATATCTCTATGGTATCCCTGCTCAACAGCAATCCCGATTAAAGGCTATAAGCATTTAAGTATAGTATGTAGACGATGCTTTACATATAACTGTGATATCCATCACCTTCCACATGACCACTACAAAAAGTTGATCAGGTTTACTCATGCATTTTTTGCTCATGCATATTTGTTATCATTCATATGAGTCCGTTCTGAAATGGGTCTGGACAAAAAGCTTGAGGGTTGATCAATGAAGCCATTGGTATTGATTAAAAGACCATGGTTTCCTTCAGTTTGGGAGAATGATAATAAAGGCTTTACAAACTAAAAACTTGAAGCATCTGGTTGGTCAGCATGCACAAATTCATTCAAGGTTTTCTCTTCCAGTGCATCTGTTTGTTTTGTACCAGATTCAATTTTAGTAGAGAAGGCAAACCTTTAGTCTCCTTTGAGATATTCAAATTTTTGACATGTGCTTGAACCAACTCGGTGGACGCGGAAGCTATGATTTCATTCTCCTCAGTCAAAGGTGTTAATTATGGTGCTAAGACTTAAATAGAAGTTTTATGTGGTTCAGTAGATAACTACATATCTATTAATAGTTACATTTTAATTCTTTTTCAGTTGTTTTTCTAGGTACCACTTTCTCAAGGGATGTACCAATGTCAATTCATGTATTTCATTTGTTTTATTTGATACAACAATATCTTGAGATTCTACGAGTGTTCCAACAGGGTTGTACTCAAATGAAATTGATGTCGTATTGCATGCTAAGCCTGACATAGAACCTGAAGTTTCAAGGCATGTTATATTTAATTCTGTAAGTTTCTCTTCAACTATATACGGTGTTATAGAATCTGTATTGTGACCCCATTGTTCTTGTATTATTTTGACTTCGCTAGCTATCTTAGCTACAAAATGATGAGCTAAAAATACAAAATGGAAATCTAGTCAACGATCCATGTTCATGTTAGCAATTCTCTGTGAAAAAATATTGCTTGCAATTACAAAATAAATTTCCAATGTGAAAATTTTATAGGATAGCAATTTCAGGATGATTATGCACATTTAGTAGTACAATATTATAGGAAAATGATAAAACTCAAATAGCAACCAGTCGATAAGATATTTTGAAACTGTAAAGCTAGAATACTACAAGGGTTACTTCATTCAGGTCTGATGCATATAGACATTATATACTGTTATGATCTAAACAAAAGGATCCTAAACCCATGTATACCCAAGCTTGAGCTCCTATGTTGTTTTGATACTGTTATCCTTGGTGCAAAATGATAATTTGAAAGTGATAATTAGGAAGTTGATCAATGACTCATACATATACCCATGTTAGTTAATCCTTGAAAAACAATTTAAATGCCAATGTGAAAAATTGATAGGAATAGGATGTTTTTTCAAATAGTCTATAGTATTGAAACAATTGTTCATAAATAATCTGTCTTTTGAAACATTATATTTCAATGAAGTATCTTTTTCCAACTTTCCATGTTATCCAACTTAAACACTTGAAAACCTTTGTACCTGTACAATGCACGTGCTTTCCACTAATCAATACACACATGCATTATTTTATCACAAAGTATTTTATGTCCTGATATCACAAATTATTTTATGTCCTGATCTATCATTATTATCACTACTAGACAATTGTGTGGATAATTTGTTGCCAGCATCTTTGCTAATAGTTGTATATGCATGTCTGCATAATCCTGAGATGAACTGTTCTGATCATGAAAATCGATGGGCTGAGCATGGACTTGTAATGGACAGTGCAGGAAAAACCCGATCATTTGCAGCTAAATAAGAAAGTTTTGGACCAGGTTGCAAGCTAGAATATTGGTCATGCACAGAAGGTGCCTGAATGAAGCATTTGCGGTATCAGTAAAAGCATTCGGTGTAGGAGAAGCTACGTATGAATTGGCATCAGATAGACAGGCAGGCTGCACTCAAGCAGCAAGATGCCCAACAGTATTAATTTTCAAATTTGAAGAAGTTAACTGTGTATGAAAGTTTATTTAATGTGCATGTATACATTGTGCATAATAATCTCTTTTCTTTCAGCCGATTGCGACCATGCAAAAGGATGCCAAATGCCAGTTGATCGATTTGGGTGGAGCAGACGTAGTGGCTGAAGGAAGTATTGCATCAACTGATCTGATAACGATGGTCCATTGTCGTCCATTGGGACGTAATGCTGTAAAAGTTTGGATTGAACTGGTGATAGTTCCAGATGCAGAGATATGGAGACCAACATCGGGTCTGACGTGCATGGATGATTGCTTTGGCGTTCCCATAGCTTGGCCAATGGAAAAAATCATTATTAAGTCAAAATGAAAGGTATATAATTTTTTTTATATATACATTAGGAATGCTAGCAGCTAAAGTGCAGATAGATTTTTGGTAAAATGATAAAAGTACATAATTAGGGGTGTTATATTCGAATTGTGATTGAATGATTGTGATTGGTGGTTCAGGTTCAGGGGAGGGAAAATAATTGATGGTGAGGAGTTATGTATGGATTGTGGTGGAATGTTAGTGATGCAATTTGTAGGAGATGCAATATGGGATTGATGAGAGTTTGGGTGAGCGTGTTTGTGTGGTTGGATGTTTTCAGGTGGATTTTGTTTCAGGCAAGCTGGTCGTTTGTGGAGGTGGATTTTGTTTTAGGAAGGAGTGTATTAGAAGGTGGGGCGGTGTAGGTGCTTTGTTTGGTGATGAAGTTCAGGCTAAGGCAGTACAGTGATAGTGTAGGAAGAAGTGGCAAGGTAGTTGAGTGTTGTGGCAGTGCAGAGAAGTGGTCGATTGTCGTCCATATGTTTTGTTTCAGTACATTGCTTATTTAAGCAGTTTTAAGTTCAGGTTTTGTTTTCTCACTCTTTTGTTCTGTTCTTTGTTGACAGGTAGTTCAGGTTTTGAAGACATCAGCAATGACAGGTAGTTCAGGTTTTTATGGTGGTTTAGGTTTTGCTCGGTACTTTGGTTATTTCAGACGTTTATTTCAGATGTATATGTACGGTTATGACACTTATGGTAGTTTGGTTATAACACTTATGGTAGTTTGGTTGTGTATGTGTACGGGTAGCTTTTTGTCGACACCTATGTATGTGGATGCATGAATGTCTATGTATCTTGTGGATATGTATGTGGATGTATGAATGTCTATGTATCTTGTGGATCTTCAATGCGTATACGTATTTTGTAGTTGTTTAATATATTGTGTTCAAAAGTGTATGTGCTTGCGTATTCTGTTATTATATAATTGGATGCTAGATCAGGGGTAAATCTGGAGTAGCAGGTGGAGGGAAACAAACGCTACTGGATATTATTTATTTTGGTAGCGTTAAAATGTCGCTACAAAAGAGTGATTAAAAACTCAAGTACACTTATGCTGGCGTTTATTAAGTGCTACAAAAAATGTATATAACGCCATGAAAAGGTAACGTGGAGGAGAAAACCCTTTCGGTGGCGTTAAACAGGCGCTACAAAAAATTTAGATAACGCCATAAAAAAGTATCATGGAGGAGAAAACCTTTTCGGTGGCGATAAATAGGCGCTACAAAAAAGGAATTCTATGGCGTTATAAAAACGCTATCAAAAAAACAAATTTGGTGGCGTTTAAAAAAGTGCAACTAATACTCGAGGATTTTTAGTGGCATGTTTTCTCGTAACGATTATCGGAACGCCACTAAAAATACGTAGTGGCGGTTTTTGGGCGCTACAAAAAATCAGTTTTCTTGTAGTGTTTTGAGTGGGACCTGAAAATAAATACAAAATTATTGGTACCCACCTTTCAATAGGGTCCTAAAAGTTAGAACTTAGGAAACCAAACCCAATTTGGTTCAATATCCTTTTTATAAATATAATTTTTATTATTATGAACACTATCCATAAATGCTTTAATATATTTATTCCTAATTAAAATATTGTTAGTCTTTGGAACCCAAATTTTAACTATCTTAGTTTTTTCTTTTGTTCTAATAGGTTCTCTTAATAACATTTGTTGTTTTGAATCAATATTCCTCTTAAAATTTGTATTTTTCTTTTTAGGAATTTTTGACTCCTTTTTATATCCTAATCCATGTTTATTTGAGGAGGATTGAGAATTTTCTAAAATCTTAGATAAATTTTCTCTTCCTTTGTTAAAATTAGAAACATTTTTAGTGATGTTATCTAATCTAACTTGAAGACTATTATTTTCTAACTCAACTTGTCTAATCTTAGTTTTTAACTCATGATTTTCAGAAATAATTATATCATTTTTTGTCTTTTGAGTTTCAATTTCTTGACTTAAAAGTGATAATTGAGTTTTCGAATTTGAAAGAGACTCTTGAACTTTTTCAAGTTCTTCCTCTAGAATTTTCTTTTCATCTTTTAACATATCTCTTTCAAATTCAGATTTGTTTTGATTTTCACGAGTTTCCTTGAGTTTCCTTTTAAGAGTTTTTATTGTGCTCAAAAGTTCAGTGTTTACATCAATTAAATCGTCGAAAGTTAAATTACTAACCTTAGATTCTTGAGCCATAAAGCATACATTTGCTTGTTCATTGTCGCTATCATTTTCACTTTCAGATGAAGATGAATCTGAATCATTCCATGTTACAGAGAATGCCTTCTTTTTGAATTTTTCTTTCTTGTCTTTGTTATTTAGAGTTCTTTGATTCTCCCTCTTTTGTTCTGGACAATCTTTGTGCATGTGACCTTTCTTGTGACAGTTGAAACACTCTATATTCGAGGATGTAGGTTTGTTCAAGAAATTCTTTTTGAATCCGTTTTTATTTCCTTTTCTATACCTTAAGAATTTCTTGAAATTTTTGGCTATCAATGCTAGATCCTCATCTTTAGACTCTGATTCTTCCTTTTCCGCATGAAAAGCTACATTCTTTCTTTCTTGTGCTTGATCTTTCTTAGCTTGCTATTTACTTCATATGACATAAGATTTCCAATTAATTCTTCTGGTTTCATTGTAGATAGATCATTTTCTTCTTCAATTGCTAAGAATTTTCTCTCCCATTCATCAGTGAGTGAATTTAGAACTTTAGATACAATATCAAAATCCATGTATTTTTCTCCTAGTCCAATTAAGGCATGATGAATGTCTTGGAATCTCGAGTACATGTCATTGATGGATTCATTTTGTCGCATTCTAAAGTTTTGAAAATGGTTCTTTAGCATGGAGATCTTTGTTTGTTTGACCTTGTTTGTGCCTTCATGTATGGTTTTAAGTGTACTCCATATCTGATGTGCAGTAGTACAAATGCTAACACGATTGAACTCATTTCTATCCAAAGCGCAAAATAGCATACTCATAGCTTTGGCATTTGCACTAACTTCATTCTTCTGAGTTTGCGTCCATGTAGAATAATCAGTTGTGGGTACAATGAGTTTTGCTTGAGTTGCATTCCAGGCTTCAAAGCTTGTTGCTTGCATATAAATCCTCATCCTTGTAGCCCAATAATTATAGTTTAGTCCATTAAATAGAGGGGGTCTTTGAGTAGATTGTCCTTCCGCAAATGTAGAGTTATAGGCAGATGTTGTGCTTGTGTTATTTTCCATATTATCAATATGTCAAATAACGGTGTTATGGTTATAAGACGGCCTTGCTCTGATACCAATTGAAAGAAGCTATGCGGTAGGATCGTATAATATGGAATAGTGGAATGGTCTAGGTAGATAGCAATAAGCAGTAAGTAAAGTAGACACCAAGACTTTATACTGGTTCGGACCTCTTGTCCTACGTCCAGTCCCTAAGCTCCTCTTAGGAATTCAACTAACCAACAACCCTCACTTAACCCGAAGGAATAGGTTTACAACTTACCCGAACAACCGAACGGGATTTCTTGCCTCGACTACTGAAGAGGACTTCAACTAGATACAAAAAGTATTTCTGACTTGTTGTGTTCTTGATAACACTAATGAGTCTAATTGAGTACAACTTTCCTATAATCTTATCCTCAAAAGTATGAAATGTGTTTATGAAGATTTAGGAAATATAAATTGCTATGAATCAAAAGAGTATTTAAGATAAATCAGAGATTCAAGCAATTGAAGTGGTTTGTGATTGCTTTTGAAAACTTAAGAAATCTGAAAGTATGTTCAAGATAATAGAAAGATTAAAGCAATTAGAATTGGTGATTTGCAAATGATAGAAACATGTATTTATATGTGTAGAAGAGGTGTATCTATTTGCAAAAGATTCAGGCAAGAGATGTATCCATTACCATTGGAGAATGGTTACAACTCTTGGGAAGAAGAAGGTGTCTTTTAATTAAAAATTCGCAGGTTCGAATTCAGTCGACTGAACAGGGAATTTCAGTCGACTGAAACTGTGCATGTTGTAATTCTGTAACAGGTTTAGTCGACTGGGATTTCCTGTTCAGTCGACTGAACTGGTAGTTTCTGCACAGTGAACACTTACCTAAAAAATTAAGTTATGAAATGTGTTCTTGTGTTTGTGCAAGCTTCTTGAGGATAGATTTTAACAATAAAACTAAGACTAAGACCTAAATATAATAAGTACTCATGATATCCTTGGTCTTCATAGTCCTTCCTTTAGCCTTGCACATATCTCTTCCTTTTTGATGAAGCACATTGTCATTGATCAAAATATAGCGTATCAACAATAAGAACACTTCATAATGATTTCGTTGTACCACGATAGCTTTATAAATTCCTCACTATGGCTTTAAGTACATCACTTCATAATAGGTTTAAAGGATTCATCACGATGGCTTCAATACTTCTTGATGTCTCTAACATCTTTCTTCATGATTGCTTGAATATCTTGTTTCTCAATGACTTTGAGGAATACTTTACGATGGCTCTGACAACTTTCTAGCTTCAATATATCATTTCTTAATGACTTCAAGGAATACTTCATGATAACTTCTATTTAACACATGAAGGCTCTAATCAATACACGAAGGTTCTGATCAACATATGAAGGCTCTTTCATTTATCAATTTGTTATTGGAATTTTGGGTGTAACAATAATAATAACAAAAAGATTTTTGTAGAAGTGTTTTGGATTAAATTATTATTGAGATAAAGAATAATATAGTTTGAATGTGTGAAAAAGTGAAATATCATCTTTTTTAGGAAAGCAAGTTAGTGTAAAAACCCACATTTTAGTGGACCCAAATATCGACCAAATCGAAACCCAAGTCCATTAGGGTATGGATCGTTGGTTTTGGTAATCTATAATAAACATAAGTATATCAGAGTGCGAACTCATATCAGAATAGTAAACTACAATAGAATATATATACCGACTAAGACGACGACCTTGGAATCAATATTATTCCTTAAATATCTAGTTGCCTTGTCAGTGTCGATCATGAATGAGAAGACTTTTCCATCTATCATTCATGCCTTTCTCTAATAACCTTTCCTATAAAATATATCATGTGAGTTGTAAAGAGGAGGGGGTCAGAACAACGTTCTGGTGATTGGAAAATTATGTACTTTACTCATAACACTAGTTTATGCAAATTGATTTCTATTTAAGTATTACGTCTACTATTCTTAGCTTATCCATTTAATTCCATAAGCGTGTATGATATATCCAACCTTCTTCAAGGTATAACTATATATATATATAAGCGACACACTACCCAAAAAGAAACCCCTACCACCTAATACTTCTTAAACAGGGAGGAGGCAGACCCAACAGCCAACTAGTACCTCAACCCTGAAGTGAGTCCTCCATAACGTATCGCTAGTCAACCGACCCTAACTACAAAGACAATGACCCCTAGATATGACTTTATAATTTAATTAGCCGTATTACTAATGCATCTCAAAGACTTATCTAACGGTTAACTAGCCCACCTCGACAAACAAACAATTAACAAAACTTTGACGTCTATGCGTATCGATACAGATTTTATGCTAGTAGGAAGCGAAATTCGTCAGGGCATAATCCAAGTCTTTTCTAACCACCGCTCGGGACCGCTGGAGTCAAAGCCTATATGCCAGCCCAAATACTAAATACTGGTTTATTAACAATACCAAACTAGCCCGTCAATATCCCGCAAAGGAAATCTTGTTTAGACTTAACCTAATATAAGTCAAGGAAAATGCTCATTCCATTTAATTAATACCTCTTCTTAGAAATGAAGCAGACCACATTTCCCTATTATGAACCATAGTAGGTTATTTAAGACATCTTAAATAGGGGGAATGCATGTAATAACCTACCCTTCGAAATATCCTGAAATCGGTACCAAATTAAAATATCTGACTTCTGATACCACAAAAGACAAATTATAGGGAATTTTTTTTTGAAAACAAACATTATACTAAAGTATATCGATAGAATCTCACAACGGAACGATAATATATAATATACTGAATATACATGAACAAAACAAGATTACAATATACATATATATTGTAATCTTGTTCTGTTCATGTATATTCAGTATATTATATATATATATATATATATATAAAAGAGACTGCACTAGTGGAAGTGGTCTCTGATGTGCACGTAAATGTGCATATTTTTACTTCCATATTTAATCTAATTTAATTAAATAAATGATCATATAGGGTGTTTTAACATGTTTAAACCAATATTCAAATTATTTTCAAATCGTCATTTATACATCTTCATATAAAGGCAAAATGGTCTTTTTTGTGCATATATTAATTTGAGAATATTTATTTGCACATTTTATTTTTATTTGTAGGAATATTGGATGGAAATTACAAGAGGCTTCATGTATTCATGCATGCACAAGGATGGAAACAAAGGAATGAAGATGGAAATAATTCAACTCATGCATCATGGAGGACCCCACCTACCCACTTACCTTAATCTACAATTAGGAGCTAATGCACATGTTAGTGGAGATAAAAGTTTCATGCACATCTAATGGTAGATTATGCTTATGCTAATGACAACTTGGAGGCCACACTTCCTATAGGGGTATTTTGGGTAGTCCCAAAAAATATGGATTAGGGTTTCAAACATGTAAAACACCCCTTATGTTTCATGTAATGAGCTCTTAGCCTCCTCTTTAGTTAGTTTAGTTTTAGGCTCAAAAATAAACAAAGACTCTCTTTTCTTTTTCATGGCTACTTAGCCATCTTCTTCTTATGTAATTTTCTTATATACTATTTTAATTCATGCTATTTTATTTCATGTTCTTTTCTTTTATGTTAGTAGCTTAGATTAATTATTGCAAGTAGTTTAACTCTCTTTTATTTTAATTAGCTTGCATTTTCCTCTTGTTTTTTGTTTCATGTTGAACTCTACATTTGTTGAAATGATAACAAATATGACAAGCTAAACTCCTTCAATTTAGGGGTAATGAAGCTCTCTTAATCATGTGGATTCAACATTTTGCTAAATTTTTTTATCTCTTTTTGTGCTTAATGACAATGTTTGAATGTGTATTTTTTTTAGCTTTGAATTTGATAGCCTATGTTGTTGACACCAAATAGGCTATGCTTAAACAAACACAAACACAAATTACTTCTTCATCAACATATGATTATGGTAATGAAGTAGATTTTAAAATCAAAATTTGATGGTCTATATTACTAATAAATAGTAGATAGATCATGCTTAGAATAGATTTTATATTCAAGTTCATTAACATTTTTATGAGAGTTAACAAGTGGTTTAGTGGTTGTGTTATAGTTTGATGATTTATGTTAGACTAATTAATAGCACAAATAGAACATGCTTATGATAAACACATTAACTAAATTCACTAATGACCAAGAAAGAGAGATCATAATTTCATATATGTTGATTTATATGATCATGAGAAGGGATTTGCCTCTAAATTGCCTTCAAACTCTCATATTTTTATCCACTTTCTATTGCTAGTTTATTTTCATTTTTAGCTTAACACAACTTCAAATATTGGTTTAATTTGATTGAGTAGAAATTTTAAAATCATTTTCAATTCCTTGCGGATTAACCCGTACTCGCCATGTACTAGAATTGTGTTAGTCCTTGAGGTGATGGTTTTGATGACAACAACCTTAGGACTTGTTATAAAATATAAATACTAACGTTATAGTTTTTATATATGTATGTATGTATATGCAGAATATAAACATGCAGGTACCAAGAATGAAGACTGTACAGTATAGAGATACAAGACTGATGAATTTAAAGATCGAAGATATCAAGATTGAAGATTCATGAGTATCAAGAAATCAAGTTATCAAGAGTTCAAGATTTCAAACAGTACAAGATAATGTAGTTAGTCTAGAATTATGTTAAAACTTCTTGAAAGCACTTACATCTTTATTCGAAATTTATTCATGGAATGGAATCCACTTCGAGCTTATTAAAGGGATGGAACCCACGACAATATCTAGTGGAACATATAGTGGTCCTATTTTGATATCCACTAATTTTATAAAAATGTTTTTCAAAAATATATCTCTTGTTTTTAAAAAAATGTTTTCAAAACTTTCTTTTCAAAAAGACATCTCTCTTGTTTGAAATATTTTAGCCTCAAAACTATTTTTATCATTTTTAATATTTTGATTTCAAAATTGTCCTTGTTTTTAAACCATCTCTTGTTTTAAATATTTAGCTTTAAAATATTTATATACTCAGACTTTAAATCACTTTATAGATTAAGATTATATATATTAAAAATTATTTTCTAAACTCTTTTATATGTTTAAACTATATTCAAATATATTTACAAAGTTTAGAAATTGTTTTGACAAATTATAGAAACCAATTTTAATAAGAAAATCAAAACATAAATTTTGCCTTGAGCATGTCGACATCCCCCAACCCCCCATGTCGACATGGTGTCCGTTATTTTCAAATTTCAATTTTCAAAAGAAGTGTCTATTCGTTGTATCCTTTCACGAATAGATATGGCTGTTGCTCTACTATAAATACCAGTAAGTTCTAAACAAAGTTTTACCAGATTTCATTTATTTTCTCTCCTCTTCATCTTCCACATTTATTCTAAAGAATCCTAAACTATACTCTACCGAAATACCAAGTGAATCAAACTTGATTATCTCTTGTTTGATTCTCTGCCACCCTCTCCATAAGATCTCAGTGCTATTTAGAGTTATAGAATCTTTTGTAAATCAAACTGTTGAGTAAAAGGTGCGGTTGAGCCTTGAAGTCAATTAGGTGTGATTGTAGCCCCGGAAATCAATTAGGTGATCTTATAGCCTGATTAAATCAAGAGAGTTTGCCCTGGACTCGAATACAAGAGGGTGTACCTCATAGCCTTGAAACCGAGGGTGTAATCTAGGAGATTATTTTGATAAGAAATCTGTACGATTGTACGGGACTGGATGTAGGGTAACTCCGAACCAATATAAAATCCTGGTGTGTTCTTTCCTTTACTGCTTTTATTTAGTATTTGCATCCGTGTCTGATTCTGTGACTATATCTGTGTTTGTAAATTGCATTTGCTGGTGTTTAAATTGAATAAAATTTAAAAAAAATTTAAAAATCCATAAAACACTATTCACCCCCCTCTAGTGTTATTCCAGCTTTAAGATCCGTAATCCGCATTTCTCACATTTGGTATCATAGCAAGGTTTTCAAAGTTTTCGTAATCTGAATTTTGAAAAAGTTATTAAAATGGCTATTTTTGGGGATTTTGTTAACACTAGTTTAAAACTGTTCAAATCATCATTGTCTCATAAGTCTGCATATAGTTATTATAGAAAATTAAGTTATCTACCGAGTTTGTATTCTATGCAGAAAGAAATGATTCGCCTTATTTCGATTCGCCTTTTTTTAGGAATTTCAGAATTAAGTAATCTACCGAGTTTGTACTTTTATTACAACTTGCAACACAAAGAAATGTTAGAATACCTGGTAAGTTGGTAAATAAATCGAAATAAGGCGAATCATTTTGTAATTGTAAACTATGATAACTTAATTTTCTTTCTGCCTACTAAATCCTACTAAATCCTCAACCCCCAGCCTACTCAAATCAATTTTGAGCACCCGAGAGTTTAAGAGGAAAAACATAAACTTCCAATCTGTCATAAAACCTGGTGTGAATAATACTATACATCTCGGTTATTTGATATTAAGTGAGAACACGCCGCTTACCGGAATGGGTTTCCCCTCACCAATATTCTTTTAAAACATATCTTTTGCAAATCTTAATCCTGAAACCAAAACTAGTTAGAGCAATAACATCAGTATCATGAAAGCATATAAATCAGGTAACAAATGGACTATCTGTCCGAGCAATATAGTTTTGTTTGGCTAACTATTAACCTTTGGCTGACTCGGGCCTATCAAACAAAATAAACAAATAGTATAACTTCTATTAGATACCCCCCTTCTAGACGGTTTTTCCCTAACTTACTTCTCCAGGGTCAACTGATCCTAATGGTTTTGTGGGCTCACTAATAACCTATCCTCACTTTGTATATTCCTTTCTATGTGTAACATCATTTTAGTCTTACCTGTGACAAAGCCCTACACACTGGAATTTTGGACTAAATTAGCTAGGGGCTAATAGCTAATGTATAGGGCGCGACCCTATACCAGTCCCATCTGGTATTCTAATATCTGAGTCATTTTACTTAGGGTTAACAACCCATAAAATTTTCCTTGAAAACCTTTTCTCTCAAGTTGATTGAAACCTTTAAATCATTCTTTAAACAAGGAAAATATACTCTATGCTTTACACAAATCATCTTGCCATGTTATATATACTTTACACAAAACTTTGTTGATGAAAACATTTAACCTTTGAAAGTACCCCTTTCGATACAAGTAAAACCTTAGGCCAAAGGCCAAAACATACCATTTCAAAACCATTCATAATCACCTTTCAAAAATACCAAAATCATCACTTTCGAAGGCTTTAAAACCTTAGACATCCTATCTTTAAAACACTTAACATTGCCTTTCGAAAACATTAGAAACCATCCTTTTAAACCTTTCGAAACCATGGGGAACCACCCCTTCGAAACCTTCATTTAGACCTTTCGAAAGCATTAAAATCAATTGTAACCATCAAACCTTTCGAAAGCATTTGGGTTGAAGTAAAACATGTGGAAACCTTTCAAAAGCATTTAAAAACATTTTCTTTCGAAACCTTTGGGTTCTACCTTCAATTGAACAAAAGGGTCATAAAACATCTAAGTCGAAAGCACTCTTCCGAAAGCTATTTCCTAAGTAAAGAAGTAATGGTACTGAAACCAACCCTTTGAAAGCATTGGAGATGTAACAACCCGTAAATTTTCGATAATTTAATTTGTTAATTTAATGAATCTTGTTATTTAATATTGGAAGAAATAAAAAGTTGTAATGTAATAATGAAATGAATATTAGAATGAAATGCAACAATGTTAATTAAAGCAAATTATTAACAATTCGAATGAAATTCCAATGAATGAAATAATGTAAATGTTATACTTGGCTATAAATTGAATATAAGAAAACAAACGTAAACATTGAATTAATTAATGAATTCAAAATATAATAAATGGTAATTGAATAAAATCAATGTTCTGTAATTAATTATAACATTTGTTGTAAGTAATAAACTTATAAATGAAATTAAAAGTGAATAGTGACAATTATTATAAGTTACCTATGTATGTAGTCCATTAAATTAAATTGGAAATTAATTGTGATTAAAATGAAATTAAATATTACGTTATTTGAAATTAAGACAAAATTGGAGAATATTAATATACCAAGATATAAACCAAAGTTAGTTATACCCTTATTGTAATAAAAGACTTGAATAACAAGGTTTAAAATTTTAATAAATAAATTTTGGAATTTTAATTTATAATTTCTGAATTTAACGAAATTGAAATTTAACGCTGAAATTGATGAATTAATCAACATTAAATTGACATCTAAATTTGTTTAAATTATTGTAAATGATTAAGAAATCAAAAATGATAGAAGTTGTAAATTATTAAAATTTAAACTGAAAAGTGATTTAATTAATTAATTACTAATTTATTTAATTAACGTGAAAATAGCCATTTTGGCCACTGACTCAGATTTTGACGAAACCAGTTTCATCGGATCCGTAACGGTGAATTATTATAGGATTTCAAGTTTCGTAACGTTCGGACTTGTCGTTTGATCGTACGGGCTCGAAACGCCTAGAAATCAAATAAATTGAAAATCAATTGAAATCAATTTGAAATAAGCTGATTTTAACGTAACTTCTTCATACGATGGAATTAGGACTTGAAACCTGTCCCATTGAGTTTAAAATATTTGAAAGCATCTATTTTGATATATGGGATGATCCATTTTCGTTTCGGAGTCGAAACAGGCTTTTCGGGTCGTTTATCGTTCAAACCCAAATCAATCTAATCCATTTGTTCTATTTCTGATCCATCTATAAATAGCCTGTTATAAACCCTAGTGCTCCTTAACTCAGTTCATTTGTACGTACAATTTCATTTGTTCCTCTCTTTCCAATGGCAGACAAAACCCTAATTCCCAAATTACAAATCCAAATCAAAATTCAACTTCAAAACTCAAACTCCACAAACTATATCGAATTATATATCGATCTGAAGCTCTCGACGAGCGCATCTTAGATGTATAATTCGTTTTCCCATTGAATCTCTGTCTGGCCAGAAATTGAAGAGAAATCCTCGGCCGTTCGTTGAAGCTTGATGATCTATGGCCGATCGTCGATTCGAGGGTAGGGTTGTATGGAGAGGACAGAGGGGGGTTCATCGGCATAGGTAGTTGGGCGATTCAACGTCCAGATCGCCGTACAAAATTCGCCTAGGGTTTTGTAGTAGGGGCGGCGGTGGCGTCTTCGGGGGTTCGTTCGTGGCCATTGCGGGTCGCCGTTGGTTAAGGCATGGTCAGGCGTCGGAGGTTGGGGTTCTGGTGGCCGGCCTTGGTGTGCGTCGGCGATGCAGTGGCAGTTGTCACTTGCGAGATGGGTTCGAAGCATCAGGCTAGGGTGCGAGATGTTTCTGGAGTGATGAGGACGAACGTGGTGACGTGGTGAGATTCGATTTATCTGTATTATTTATTTTATATTTTGAGTTAAACGTTCTAATATGCATATCTTTTACATACGAGGTCTGTTTTGCGTGCGGTTTTCTCCGCTAGGATCGTATTGAAATTTCCGACATTTTGACGTAGGTTTGGACGAATTCTGAGACCGTTCAAATTTTGGGCTTATTTTGAATTTAAATTCAATTTAAATTCAAAAGGTGAGTGTTTTAACCCACTCACAACTTCTAAATTTCTTATGTTTGTTAAATTAAATTTATGATGTGATTAGAAATTTATTTATGACTATTTGATATATTTTAAATCATCATCTCAATTAATTTGAATTTATTTGAATTAAATCGTTATTTAATTTATCATTGAATATAAATTGCCAGTTAAATACTTGTTATTGATTATCAGTTCTATATTGATATTTATTGATTGATTTGGATGATGTGTGTGATGGATGTTGATTGTTGATATTGGATGAATGGATGTTTTATTTTATATTTTGTTATAAACTGCAAGTTCACTATGGGTTGAAATAATACATACCCGAATGATCAATAGATTAAGGAAAAATCGTTATGGGTTGAAATGATAGACTCGAGCGATTTTATGGATTTTAATATTTTTGGGATTGCGGATTGAAATGATATATATCCGTAAATATAAAATTTTAAATTGCGGATTGAAATGATAAATATCTGTATCACTTGACCCTAGGATAGAGAATTATATACGGACACCGGATTAGTTAAATTAAATGATTTTAAAACTTTAAATTTTTGAATCCTTTTAAATGATATTTTGAAATAAAAATTGATTTATACGAATTGAATTATTATCGAAATTCAAGTTTATGATAAAATTGGAATTGGTTTAAAGGTATTGTTAAAAGGGTTTAATTGAAATTTCAAAGTTGAATTTGGAATAAAAAGTGAAATTTGTCAGAATTGAATTATTTTAAGTTGTTTGAAATATAACTTTGAAATATATTGAATTTGGAGTAAGTTAAATTGATATTTCAAACATGGATTGGAGGCGATATTGAATTAAATATTTTATTGAGAATTGGAATTGGAAAATTTGAAATTGGGTTTGGGATATTAAAATGGTCCAAATGTACTGGAATGGAATAAATAGTTTAAATTGATATGTGTTTCAAATTCATATTTTTATATAAACTGTTCTAAAAATATATTATTTTAAAGACTTTAATTATTAAGATTTTCAACCTTTAAACTAATTAAACCATTTAACTTATTTTAATTCTAATTAACCTATTTTAAAGCTATTTAATCTATTTTAATTATATTTAATCTATTTTAAATCTATATTAACTATTTAAAACTATTTGCTTCTAAATTCCAAACTAAGTAAAATGGATGGGTTTATATTCAGATTCTCGATTTTAAGTGAATATGGTTAAGCGACATTATAACCTAAGTTGGGATTTAAATAACATATTTGGTTTAATATGATATTTTGAAATGAGAGTTTAACCTATTTTGGAAATATGACTTTTGAAAGGAAATATAATTTCGAACTAAGATTTCAAATGTGATGTGATTTCAAAGGTAAATAGGAGTAATGATTTCTAAAATGGTATAATTTGAATTGAATATGATATTTTGATATCAATTATGAAATGATTTTGGAAATGTAAAAGAATCATCCGGTGTGTAATAAGCGATTGGTTGTTAAAGAGACCGGGATCAGATATGGGCATACTCTCTGTCGATACCGAAAACCACTTTGACAACTATGTACGCGGTGGAGATTCCAGAATGACGTAGGATGGTGGCGATGATCCTATAAGGTATATACGTGGACCTAACTCTCGTGAGTTAGCATAAGGTGTCTAAACAGGAGAAATCGACGGGCTAAGTGAGGTCATTCCTCCAATCGGGCACATTCCATCGATACTATATTCTGACTTTGCGATTTATTTGGTGGCCACCCTTTGATTTTTACTCGGGAGTGTGTTTCGAGTTGGGTGGTAGAAGCGGCTATGCGTTACCAACGGTCCGGAAGTGTAATTGGTATATCTACCCTGGCATTTCCTAGTTGTGTCGTGTCACCTACACTAGCGCGCCTTCTACGAGTTTGTTTTATGTCGTACCTTTGTGGTATCCTCTGGCGGCTCTAGTTTACGGGGAGTTACGGTACTGTATAGACTATTGGCATACCTACAAAATGTGTTAAGGGGGATATGGGTAACGCCTTAACTCTATTTTAATAGTTTATCTTACTGTAGACATATTATAATAGCGTATTGTACTACATAGTAGATAGTTTAACGGATCCTTAGGAGATGTAAATCCCGAACATCTCTTAAGTTACTGCACTCACACGTTAGACACTGGATAGGAGATGTAAAAACCCGTAAACATCTCTGATGCCGTTTACACTCATATTTATTTACCGGTTATTTAACTCACATAAGATCTTTTAGTTCTGACTCGAGTGTTTTGTCTTTCAATACGCTCGGGTCAGCCTAAGCATTTCAGGATTTGAAGACATTATTTCTGGAGGACAAAGACGAAGATTTGTACAACTATTATTTACTATATTTATTCCACCACATTCATACTGTTCCGCTACATTATTTGTTTATCTCTGATATGTGTAACTCTGATTCTATATTGTATAAGTAAAATCAAATGTTTTGTAAACAGCTTCATGAACTATTATTTGATTATTATATTTTGTCATTCCGCTGCAAGATTCTGTTTTGCTTTATTTCTTTCTCTTTTTCTTATTTACCCCAAATAACAATCTATCCTTCTGTATGGTTTGAGTTGGCACGTGTGTCTGCTTAAAGCGTACAAAAAGGCGGGATGTTACAGTTGGTATCAGAGCTTAGGTTTAGCGATAACCTTAGCTTTGTGGGGTCTGACTCATATAAAATAGGGTAGTAATACCCTATGATGAGTCGCTGAGTGTATGTATATATATGAGAGAGCGTATTTGTTAGTGTTATAAAATGTTTTATATTGTGTTAATTTGTTCCGTTTTGTATTTATAAATTCTGGTTGGTGCATAGGACGCTATGACATCGATAGGGATTTCTAAACACTTAATAGGACAGACCGACACAATATTTGTTTTGAAATATAGGTAAATGAAATAATTTTTCCTATTATATTTTTGTATATAAAATAATAAATTTTATAAATGATATATATTTGGTTGTAATATGTTGGTTGTTAGGTAGTGAAATTTATAAATATAGTAGTTGGAAATAAGATTTGAAAATAAAATAAACGAAATTTGGAAATTTAGAACTTAAGTTCCGGGGTTTTTGAAAATCTCTTTCGAATGATTTTGGGATATAATAATAATATTATTAGAAGTATTTTCTGGTATAAATATTTCAATATGATTTGGAAGAATTGGGAAAGAAATAAGTTCTGTACTCCCCTCTCTGTCGTTGGAAAATAATTTCGGTGATGAGTGCACGCATCATCGACGTTCATTTTCGAGTTTCAAAGTGGGAAGGCCATTGTAGTAGTTTACTACAGATCTATTTTGATAAACAAATAAAAATTTTAAAGTTTAAATATGATTGGATATAAAAGTTATGAGTGTGTGTGTGTGTATATATGTATATATTATTTTGAAATAATTGAAATTGAACCCGGTATTTAGTTCTTAAATTTCGATGAATTAGAGATTTCAATTATTGAAATGGAATAAAAAATTTAACTATTTAATAATTGAAACTTCTAAATGAAAATAAGAATTATATGCTAAGTTATAATTGAAATATATAGAAATTGAAATTTGTAACTTGTAAATGAAAAGAATATGAAAATAAGAAATGATAATTATTGAACCTTAAGTTAATTAAAATAAGTAAGTCAAACTTGTGTAACTTTCAATTGCATTCTTAGAGACATATATATAACTTACCAATTATAAAAAGTTGAAATGTTAAAAGAATATCTAATGGAAATTTTACAAGTAAAACTTATGTAATGGAAGTGTTCAATGAAAATTACTTTATAAATAAGAAATTTGATATGAAAATAGTTATAAACTTGAGTTAAAATTGTAATACTACTAATTAAATGAAATAGAGAATGAGTACTGTAAGTAAAGGATTTTGAACTTAAGTTAATATTGAAAACTATTTATAATTAAAGTAAATAATAAAATGAATGTAAAATAATGAAAAGGAATTTCCATTAAATGAATTGAATTTTTTAAGTAATAAGTGGAAATAAATGAAATTAAGCACTGAATAAATGAATGGAAGTTAAATTTTTGTAAGGAATAGATGTAGATTGAAGAAATAATCCTTGTATGAAAAGAAAAATAAAAATTGTAAAGGTTGTGAAAGAAACTTAATAAGAATAACCCAAGTACATTGTAAATTGTTGTTTGTTTTGGTTTATGGATTGTTTGGGAAATGATACTTCTAATTGTTTGGATGTATGAATAATCTATTGAGTTTATCTAAGACTGTTGAGTAAATGGTATACTTAGTAGTTATTTGTCGTTCTATGTGATTAAAAGTGTCTGAACCCGAACAAATCATTTGCTTGTTTGCTATGGATAGATAGTTGATTTTATTGATTTCATATGATGATTGTATGCTGTGATTGCAAGTGATTGTTGTTTATATTGATGTGTTTGTTAGTGGTTGAAACAACTTTAAATATTTCATTTGATATAATTATTAACTCTATTTGGATTATATAAGTGAAATACAGGTTATGTAAGCAATTGCTACTGCTTTTGGTTTCATAATTAAGCGTAGTTTGCCCGACAAATAGGTACATTCTCGGATTACGGTTTTCTAGCGGTATTATATATTTTCCCGTTGTTAGGATATATTATTTTAAGATATTGTGATATACATTGTAAATTTTTGATATTATTATTTCTCCCGAGCCTCGCCGTACAAAGGAGACTCTGCCGAAATTTTCCGTAAATTTTGGACTTAGAAAATTTTGTGAAATATTTTCCAAACTTTTATTTACTTGAATATAAAAGGATTTAATTGTTATAAATTGATATATTTTATTTAAATTAATTAATTTAGTAAATTTATTGGTTTATAAATTTAATATTTTGAATAAGACATATTAATTACTTAATTTCTTCTTTTCCCTTCCTTTTCCTTTTCGGGGACGAAAAGTTTTGAGTGGGGGAGAGTGTAACAACCCGTAAAATTTCGATAATTTAATTTGTTAATTTAATGAATCTTATTATTTAATATTGGAAGAAATAAAAAGTTGTAATGTAATAATGAAATGAATATTAAAATGAAATGCAACAATGTTAATTAAAGCAAATTATTAACAATTCGAAAATGAATGAAATAATGTAAATGTTATACTTGGCTATAAATTGAATATAAGAAAACAAACGTAAACATTGAATTAATTAATGAATTTAAAATATAATAAATGGTAATTGAATAAAATCAATGTTCTGTAAGTAATTATAACATTTGTTGTAAGTAATAAACTTATAAATGAAATTAAAAGTGAATAGTGACAATTATTATAAGTTACCTATGTATGTAGTCCATTAAATTAAATTGGAAATTAATTGTGATTAAAATGAAATTAAATATTACATTATTTGAAATTAAGACAAAATTGGGGAATATTAATGTACCAAGATATAAACCAATGTTTGTTATACCCTTATTGTAAAAAAAGACTTGAATAACAAGGTTTAAAAATTTAATAAATGGATTTTGGAATTTAAATTATAATTTCTGAATTTAACGAAATTGAAATTTAACGCTGAAATTGATGAATTAATCAACGTTAAATTGACATAAATTTGTTTAAATTATTGTAAATGATTAAGAAATCAAAAATGATAGAAGTTGTAAATTATTAAAATTTAAACTGAAAAGTGATTTAATTAATTAATTACTAATTTATTTAATTAACGTGAAAATAGCCATTTTGGCCACTGACTCGGATTTTGATGAAACAAGTTTCATCAGATCCGTAACAGTGAATTATTATAGGATTTCAAGTTTCGTAACAATCGGACTTGTCGTTTGATCGTACGGGCTCGAAACGCCTAGAAATCAAATAAATTGAAAATCAATTGAAATCAATTTGAAATTATTTGATTTTAACATAACTTCTTCATACGATGGAATTAGGACTTGAAACCTGTCCCATTGAGTTTAAAATATTTGAAAGCATCTATTTTGATATATGGGATGATCCATTTTCGTTCCGGAGTCGAAACCGGATTTTCGGGTCGTTTATCATTCAAACCCAAATCGATCTAATCCATTTGTTCTATTTCTGATCCATCTATAAATAGCCTGTTATAAAACCTAGTGCTCCTCAACTCAGTTCGTCTGTATGTACAATTTTATTTGTTCCTCTCTTTCCAATGGCAGATAAAACCCTAATTCCCAAATTACAAATCCAAATCAAAATTCAATTTCAAAACTCAAACTCCACAAACTTTATCGAATTATATATCGATCTGAAGCTCTCGACGAGCACATCTCAGATCTATATTTCGTTTTCCCATTTGAATCTCTGTCTGGCCAGAAATTGAAGAGAAATCCTCGGCAGTTCGTTGACGCTTGATGATCTATGGTCGATCGTCGATCCGAGGGTAGGGTTGTGTGGAGAGGACAGAGGGGAGTTCATCGGCGTAGGTGGTTGGGCGATTCAACGGCCAGATCACCGTACAAAAGTCGCCAAGGGTTTTGTAGTAGAGGTGGAGGCGGCGTCTTTGGGGGTTCGTTCGTGGCCATTGTGAGTCGCCGTTGGTTGAGGCGTGGTCAGGCGTCGGAGGTTGGGGTTCTGGTGGCCGGCCTTGGTGTGCGTCGGCGATGAAGTGGAAGTTGTCACTTGCAAGATGGGTTCAAAGCTTCAGGCTAGGGCACGGGATGTTTCTGGAGCGATGAGCATGAACGTGGTGACGTGGTGAGATTCGATTTGTCTGTATTATTTATTTTATATTTTGAATTAAACGTTCTAATATGCATATCTTTTACATACGAGGTCTGTTTCGCCCGCGGTTTTTTCCGCTAGGATCGTACTGAAATTTTCGACATTTTGACGCAGGTTTGGACGAATTCTGGGACCGTTCAAATTTTGGGCTTATTTTGAATTTAAATTTAATTTAAATTCAGAAGGTGAGTGTTTTAACCTACTCACAACTTCTAAATTTCTTATGTTTGTTAAATTAAATTTATAATGTGATTAGAAATTTATTTATGGCTGTTTGATATATTTTAAATCATCATCTCAGTTAATTTGAATTTATTTGAATTAAATCGTTATTTAATTTATTATTGAATATAAATTGCCAATTAAATACTTGTTATTGATTATCAGTTCTATATTGATATTTATTGATTGATTTGGATGATGTTTGTAATGGATGTTGATTGTTGATATTGGATGAATGGATGTTTTATTTTATATATCGTTATAAACTACAAGTTCACTATGGGTTGAAATGATACATACCCGAATGATCAATAGATTAAGGAAAAATCGTTATGGGTTGAAATGATAGACTCGAGCGATTTTATTAATTTTAATATTTTTGGGATTGCGGAATGAAATGATATATATCCATAAATATAAAATTTTAAATTGCGGATTGAAATGATAAATATTTGTATCACTTGACCCTAGGATAGAGAATTATATACGGACACCGGATTGGTTAAAGTAAATGATTTTAAAAGTTTAAATTTTTGAATCCTTTTAAATAATATTTTGAAATAAAAATTGATTTATACGAATTGAATTATTATCGAAATTCAAGTTTATGATAAAATTGGAATTGGTTTAAAGGTATTGTTAAAAGGGTTTAACTGGAATTTCAAAGTTGAATTTGGAATAAAAAGTGAAATTTGTCAGAATTGAATTATTTTAAGTTGTTTAAAATATAACTTTGAAATATATTGAATTTGGAGTAAGTTAAATTGATATTTCGAACATGGATTGGAGGCGATATTGAATTAAATATTTTATTGAAAATTGGAATTGGAAAATTTGAAATTGGGTTTTGGGATATTAAAATGTTCCAAATGTACTGGAATGGAATAAATAGTTTAAGTTGATATAAGTTTCAAATTCATATTTTTATATAAACTGTTTTAAAAATATATTATTTTAAAGACTTTAATTATTAAGATTTTCAACCTTTAAACTAATTAAACCATTTAACTTATTTTAAATCTAATTAATCTATTTTAAAGCTATTTAATCTATTTTAATTATATTTAATCTATTTTAGATCTATATTAACAATTTATAACTATTTAAAACTATTTGCTTCTAAATTCCAAACTAAGTAAAATGGATGGGTTTATATTCATCGATTTTAAGTGAATATGGTTAAGCGACATTATAACCTAAGTTGGGATTTAAATAACATATTTGGTTTAATATGATATTTTGAAATGAGAGTTTAACCTATTTTGGAAATATGACTTTTGAAAGGAAATATAATTTCGAACTAAGATTTCAAATGTGATGTGATTTCAAAGGTAAATAGGAGTAATGATTTCGAAAACAATATAATTTGAATTGAATATGATATTTTGATATCAATTATGAAATGATTTTGGAAATGTAAAAGAACCATCCGGTGTGTAATAAGCGATTGGTTGTTAAAGAGACTGGGATCGGAAATGGGCATACTCTCTGTCGATACCGAAAACCACTTTGATAACTGTGTACGCGGTGGAGATTCCAGAATGAAGTAGGATGGTGGCGACGATCCTATAAGGTATATACGTGGACCTAACTCCCGTGAGTTAGCATAAGGTGGCTAAAACAGGAGCAATCGATGGGCTAAGTGAGGTCATTGCTCCGATCAGGCACATTCCATCGATACTATATTCTGACTTTGCGATTTATTTGGTGGCCACCCTTCGATTTTTACTCGGGAGTGTGCTTCGAGTTGGACGGTAGTTGCGGCTATGCGTTACCAACGGTCCGGAAGTGTAATTGGTATATCTACCCTGGCATTGCCTAGTTGTGCCGTGTCACCTACCCTAATGCGCCTTCTACGAGTTTGTTTTATGTCGTACCTATGTGGTATCCTTTGGCGGCTCCAGTTTACGAGGAGTTACGGTACTGTATAGACTATTGGCATACCTATAAAATGTGTTAAGGGGGATATGGGTAACGCCTTAACGCTATTTAAAAGTTCAACTTAGTGTAGACGTATTATAATAGCGTATTGTACTACATAGTAGATAGTTTAACAGATCCTTAGGAGATGTGAATCCCGAACATCTCTTAAGTTACTACACTCACGTTAAACACTGGATAGGAGATGTCAAAACTCGTAAACATCTCCGATGTCGTTTACATTCATATTTATTTACCGTTGATTTGACTCACATAAGATCTTTTAGTTCTGACTCGAGTGTTTTGTCTTTCAATACACACGGGTCAGCCTGAGCATTTCAGGATTTGAAGACCTTATTTCTGGAGGACGAAGACGAAGATTTGTACTACTATTATTTACTATATTTATTCCACCACATTCATACTATTCCACTGCATTATTTGTTTATCTCTGATATGTGTAACTCTGATTCTGTATTGTATAAGAAAATCAAATGTTTTGTAAACAGCTTCATGAACTGTTATTTGATTATTATATTTTGTCATTCCGCTGCGAGATTCTGTTTTGTTTTATTTCTTTCTCTTTTTCTTATTTACCCTGTAACAACCCTACATTTTACAATTTTTTTTTTTGATTTTCAGATTTAAAAGCTTTATTTATGAAAAGAATAAATTTTGTTATTGTAAATATAAAAACTTTGATTTTGTATGTGGATTAGAATTCCAAATATGACTAAATTTAATATTTCTAGAAAATGTGAATTTTGGTTAAAATAGTCAAACTTTGACTTTTAAACTTAAAAATTTAAAAGTTTGAAATTTTAATTTTTATCTTTTATTATAAAAATATATTTCATAACATGAATACTGCTTTTCGTTTCGTTGAAAACGGAGTTAAAATGTAAAAGTTATGTACATTTCAATTTTTAGTATAATTTGTTTTATTGTGCAATTTTGCCTATTTTAAATTTTATAAATCATATTTTCTTTCTTATTATTTATTTTAATATGTGTCAATATGTTAATTTACGTATATTTTCATCTCTAAATATTTTTAAAAATAATAATAGAATTTTCCAAAATTTACTATGATGATTTCCTATTTTTAAAGGTTGTTTTCCTATTTTCTGCTATTTTCTTCATTTAAAAATTATATGTAAATTTAATTTTAAATATTTACTTTGTGAATATATTTTTATTTTATGTTATTATTTATGTTTAAAAATATATTGCAAGCTCATATGAATTTTATAAAATTTATTCTATTCAATTTCAAAATTTTCTAGTCTAGTTCACTGTTTTAACTATTTTCCTTAATCCTACTTTATATAATCAATAAATATTATATATGTTTTTATATTTTATCAAATTTTCGAATTTTTAACTGGAATTAATGTTATTACCAGAAATATAAACTCATAAAAATGAATTAAAGAAATTTGAAAGGCCTTAAACTTTCTATCTTCCTAAGGCCCTTTTATTTTCTAACCCTTCTACTATTTAACCTAACTTTTCATTCAATTGGCCACATCTCCTCATTTCTTCAGCCGCCACTTTTTTTTTCCTCTCATTCACGAATTTCCAAAGCTCCTAAACCCTAAAAAAAAACCATGGCCTCCATCTAAAAAAAAATTGGTAAATCCCTCTCTTCTTTCTACTTTTTCTTACTTTTTCTATGCTATTTTGCCTTGTTTCTCTCTTCTATTTGCATGGCCTCTTCTCCATAGCCACGGCCACCACCTCCAACACCTTTTCCACCATCATCTGCAGTAGCTCCTCCTCCAATCCCCTCTGACCAGATCAGGCCATGGCCATCTAGATGAGCCTACACCCCAAAACAATGTCAAAAAAACTCCAAAACATTGCCTAGACCACACATATCATCACCTACCCTCCATATCTTGCTTTGGCCACCCCTTAGCCACCACCACCACTTGCTACATGACCTTTGGCTGCTGCTACTCATCACCCAAACCTCTGTCCAGACCTGTACCAAATGATGGCCGAGCCATTTGACCCATAGACCGAGCCAAAAGTTGAACCAAACTACACTATGTTGCCTAGTCTCTTGATATTCTTGTGTTGTAACTTCCTCCACATGTTCTAGCCTTTATGCCATGCATTCCTATGATCAAACCTGAGCCAAAGTCATGTCAAACCTGACCTAAATAAACCCCTAGGCCATGCAAAAGGATAGAGAAAGCAAGGCAAAAGATTTGACATTCAAATCTCTTTTCGTTTAAAAGTTATTCCATTTCAAGTGCGTTGAAATTGTGTTTGTTTTGATGTATGTTTTGGGTTGTAATACAAGAGTTGTAGCTTTGGATCTTGCTCTCCACTCAAGTCCGTAGTCTTTTCATCGTGCTTTTGTTCCATTGTGTCATTGGTTTTGATATCTCCAGCACAAACAGGTGAGTTGTTCTCACCAGACAATATGTACCTATATAACTGATAAACCGACACCATTTGAATCTGTAATGTATATCATCATGTTATATATGTTTATATTATTATCATATGATGTTCACATCTGTTATTACACTTATTATATCATATGTTACTATTATTTAATGTTATTCTGTTATTTATATCTGTTATCACCATTGCAAGTTCCCTGTAGATTAGAATCACTATGGGTTGAAATGATACATACCCGAACGGACTTTAGAATAGGGAAAAATCGTTATGGGCTGAAATGATAGGCCTGAACGATTTTTATTTAAAATTATTTTAACTTGGGATTGCGGGTTTGAAATGATAGAACCCGGATTTTTCTTTTTTTTAACTGCGGATTGAAATGATACATATCTGTATCACTTGACCTAAGTTAGAAAATTATATACAGGCCCGTGGTTATTTTATAAAGTGTTTTGGATATTTTTAAGTATTTTAAAAATTATAAATTTATGAAATTTGATTTAAATAGATTTTGAAATGTTTTAAAATAAAGAAATTATGATTTTTCTATGTGTTAAAAATGTAATTAATGAATGGTTTAACTGGATTTTTGAAATATAACTTAAGTTGGAAATTTGGAATTTTGGTTAAAAATGATATTTAAGTTATATAAATAAAATGGATATTAAATTTTATTTGGAAATGGTAAATATGATAATTTGATTAAATTTGAATTTAAGTGATTATTAAGTATTATTGATTTTTCTATGAATTTAAGTGGTTAAATAAATGAATGTTTAAAAGTGATCTTTTAAAATATAACTTGACTAGGAAATGTGAAATTTGGTTTTAATTAAAGGTTTAAGTTAATTAAATAAAATTGGAAATTTTGTTAAATTGTGAAATGGTAATTTAAATTTGAAGTGTTAAGTCTATTTGTTGAAATGTGAAGAATTGGAACTTTTACACTTAAACTTATTAAGTAAATTGTTGAAAATTGGATTTAATTATAAGAAATTTATTGTGAAAGAAACGTGTAAAGTTCTAATTAATGAAAGAAATATGTAAAGTTTTACCTACTGAAAGAAACATGTAAAGTCTTAATTAATGAAAGAAACATGTAAGTCTTAATTTGTGTAATATTGATTTAAAATAATAAATGCCCCTTTTGTAATAAATCGTAAATTAAAACGTACATTCGATAATGTAAGTTTAATTAGTGTAATATTGATTAAATGATAAATGCTCTTTACTGTAATAGGAATGTAAGTTAAAAAGTACATTTAATATGTAAATTTTAATTAATGTAAATGACATATTTTAATGACTAAAATAATAAAGTTTCTTTATTGTAATGATAATGTAAGTTAATAAGGTACTCTTAACTTAACATAAGAATTTTAGCATTAAATTGGATATTACAGTAACAAAGTTTATTTAACTATAAGGCTATGATAAAATGACCATGTTAAAAATTTGTAAGTATATAAATACTTTGATTATATAAAATGTTAAATTGGGAAGTATTACATTCCAAAAATGCTATGATTCCTTAAGGTTACATTACCAAAATGCTATGATAATTTAAAGGAAGATTTCAAGTTTAATAAATTAAAGGAAATATTCAGTGATTTTGAAATTTGGGTTTTATTGAAATGATATATTATTGAATTGGTTTTGAAATGGAAATGATATATTTTTGAATTGGTTTTGAATAGATATGTTTTGGGTTTGAAAGTATGTATTAGTTGAAATAAATGATATGATTTTGAAATGGTTTAAAGGATGTATTTTGATTTGAAACATAAACTATTTTTAAAAGTTATAACCACGGGTTATAATAACGATTGGTTGGCAAAGAGACCGGGATCGGATATGGACATACTCTCTGTCGATACCGAAAACCACTTTGACAACCGTGTACGCGGTGGAGATTCCAGAATGAAGTAGGATGGTGGCGACGTTCTTAAGGTATGTTACGTGGACCCAACTCCCGTGAGTTGGCATAAGGTGGCTAAAACAGGAGCGATCTCGGACCAGTGAGGTAGCACCTCTTCTCGGACACATTTCTTCGATATTATACTCTTACTTGTGATTGATTAGATGGCCATCCTCCGATTTGGGAGTGTTGTTCGAGGTGGAACGGTAGTGGCTGCTATGCGTATCCATCAGTCCGTGTGCATAATTGGTATATCTACCCTGGCATTGCCTAGTTGTGCCGTGTCACCTACCATATCGAGCTTTACTACGATTATGATTTTAAGATCCGACCGCGTTAAGGTTCTCCATCCCCTTAACGCTATTTTCTATATGATTATACTTTACTTATTTAGACACTATTATAATATCGAATATTACTACATAGTAGATATTTTAACGGATCCTTAGAGGATGGGCGGTCCCAAGCATCTTCTAAGTTACTTGTACCTTTATTACAGTTCACTTGAGTTGGTTTACATTATATAAGTATATATTGTCCTGACTCGAGTGTTTTGTGTTTTGCTTTACGCTCGGGTCAGCCTGAGTATTCACAGATTTGGATTTCCACCTTCTGGAGATTTGAATCACTGGAGATTATTTGCTAGTCTTGTTCTATCAACTTCGGTTCCGTTGTTCTATTCAGCCTGTACTTGGTTATTGTATTGAGACTTCTGCTGTACTTTATTTCTTATGTTGTATCTTATGTAACTCTGATATATTTTCATAGTAGCTTCATGAACTTCTATTTCTTTTACTTCCGCTGCATTATTTTACTCTGTGTCTGTGATCTATGATTATATTTATTTACTGTATATTCTGAGATTTGCCAAATTTTAATTACAACGCGGTTTTTGAGCAATTCAACTCCGACATGTGTGTCTGCCTATACACTTATAATGGATGCGAATAGTTGAAAATATCGGGTCGTTACATACCCTAAATAACAATCTGTCCTTCTGTATGGTTTGAGTTGGCACGTGTGTTTGCTTAAAGCGTACAAAAAGGCGGGATGTTAGGAGAAGTGGCTAGGTTTTAAAAACAAAGTATCCTTTCGAAACCATTTGCTTCGAAAGGTAGAAAGCGGAAGCAATGGGTTTCGGCCCCATTCGAAAGCATTTACTTAAAACAAAAGGCGCAACCTCATTCGTAACCATTCCTTAAATCAATTTGACCCAATCGGAAGCTAACTAAGTCGAAAGCATTCCCTTCGAAAGCAAAGCAGGCTTATTTTCATTTGAAAGCAAAATAGCACTTCTACCCCATCATAACCCCTTGTTTCAACCCAATACCTTATATCTATGTCCAATTCACTATGTACCAAATCATTGATACTACGTGCATTGGTTTCGATGGTGATGGAGGTGGAAGTACTCAATCAAAATCTAGGTGCCGAAAGTGGTGAAACATGTAAAAAGCATGTAAAATCTGATTTTTAGCTTTTTAAAGTAATCTTTTCAACTAACCTACCTTGTTTATCAAAATATTATTGGCTGCTAATTTTCTTTTCTAAAAGTACTACCAAAATTTCAGAAATAACTAATTAAATTGTTTCCAAAATACCCCTTCTTCTTTTATAAATATATAAAACATTTAAATCCCATACCTTAAATAATTTTATACGTCTATTGAAACACTTTAGGAAAAATCTATAAAAGTTCCTATAAATCATTTTTAATATGTTTTCTAACATATATAAATTTTAGACCCAAAACATATATAATTTACCCGTAAATTATTTTAAACCCAAATATCCATTTTCCTCACTAGAAAATTAATATAAATTCCACATTAATTCAGAAAATTATGAAAATTGAAAACCATCTCTAAAATATCATATCTGATCTAAACCTAAAATCGCAAGTCATTTGGATGTCATTTAATAGGGTTTTCACATTAAAACATATCATAAAATTATATGAATTATCGTAAATCATCAACAAGCATATATAATCATTTAAACATTCAAAAACATGGCAAAACCTTGCAAAATAGTTAGGATTCAACTTAAAATTAAGATAATATAAAACATGAGATGTAGTCATTATTCACCTTAGCTTTGTGATTAAGGAGCTTGAGATTTGAGAATGGATTAAGTTGATTTAGCTTCTTCCTTTTGCTTCCACTTGTTCTTGCTTAATGGTGGCCGACCTCTATATTCAATTTTGATAATGAATGTGTAGAATGAACATGGCTGAAGGGTTTAGGGTATTAGAATGTGCCTTTTCCAATTTTACCCCTTATCTAACTTCCCTTATCTTTTTCATTCTAATTCATTTTAGTTTATTTGTTAATATGGCACGGCTACCCTTACTAATCACAAATATCAATCTCCTAATCATTACATTATTTTATTTTATTTAACTAATTAAATATCATAAATAATGTTATTCAAAATTAGGGTCGTTACAGACTCCCCTCCTTAAAGAATTTCGTCCTCGAAATTACGATAAGGTACTCAACAAATCAATCAAAAAGGTAAAACATACCATCAAACAAATCAGGATAAGCGTCTCTAATCCTACTCCTAGTCTCCCAAGTACAGTCTCTCTCATCGTCGCTCCACTAGCTTTAACTAATCTGACTGTCCTGTTCCTTAGCCTCTTCTCATCACTCGCAACTATACAAACTGCTTTCTAACTATAGTCAAATTCGGCTCTACTACTAAGTCCTCTAACACAGTAGGTGTTATAGTAGTCTCCGGGTCTCTAATACACTTCCTTAGATGAGAAATATGAAAAAATATCATGGACTCCTGCCAAACTATTCGGTAACTTTACTCTATATGTGAGTTTCCCGATCCTTTCCATAATAGGAAATGGTCCTACGAATCTCGATGCCAACTTGCCTGATTTTCCAAATCTGATTACACCTTTTATTGGTGACACCTTAATGAAAACGTGATCTCCAATGGAGAACTCTAAGTCTTTCCGTCTTCTATCTGCATAACTCTTCTGTCTAGACTGAGCTTTCTTTATCCTAGCTCGAATTAACTCAATCTTCTCTGCAACTACTCTAACTAAATCTGAACCAAGAACCAATCTATCCCCAACCTCTAGCCAACAAACAGGAGATTTACATGGCCTTCCATACAAAGCTTCAAACGGTGCCATCCCTATACTATCTTGATAACTATTGTTATAGGAAAACTCGACTAAGTGTAAATGGTCATCCCATGATCCTCAAAAATCTAACACACAAGCTCGTAACAAATCCTCCAAGACTTTGTTAACTCTTTCTGTTTTCCCATTAGTCTGTGGATGGTAAGCAGTACTCATCTTGAGCTTGGTTCCTAAAATCTCATGTAGACTCTTCCAGAACTCACTAATGAATAAGGAATCTCTATCACTTACTATACTACTAGGAATTCCATGAAGTCTAACAATATTCTTCATAAATAACTTATCTAAAACAGGTGCTGTCCTAGTTGACTTAACTGGAATGAAATGGGCACTCTTGGTTAACATGTCCACTGTAATCCATATACTTTCATTTCCTCTATTAGATCTTGACAACCCATCTATAAAATCCATAGAAATTGAATCCCACTTCCATATTGGAATATCTAATGGTTGAAGCAACCCACTTGGCTTCTGATGTTCGGCTTTTATCTGTTGGCAGTTCATACACTGCTTCACCCATAAGCCTACATCCCTCTTCATACCTTCCCAGAAGAAACTCATTTTCATGTCCTGATACATCTTAGTTCCTCCCCGATGAATGGTGAACTTCGAACGATGGAATTTCTCCAAAACTTCCTTCATAATGTCTCCCACATTCGAAACACACAATCTTCTTTTCTTCCTTAACCACCCATTTTGGTCAAGACTAAAATTCTTCAAGTCATCGCTCTCCATTCCATCCCTTATCTTCTTGATCCGTTCAACTAATACTGGATCCTTCATCTGTTTAGAAGCAATCTTTTCAATCATCACTGGTCGAACTTCTAAACATGACAACATAACAGTTTCCTTACTTGATCTAGCTTCAAATCTCCATTGTACTCTACATGTCATCAACGCTTCCAAATCTTTCCACTTGGCTATCATTGCTAACACTGCATTATGATGTTTCCTGCTAAGCGCATCTGCAACTTTATTGCATTTCCCTAGTGTATACTCAATTTCAAAGTCATAAGCAACAATAAACTCTAACCATCTCTGTTGTCTCATATTCAGCTCCTTCTGAGAGAATAAATACTTTAACGACTTATGATCCATATATAGCTCAAACCTCTCTCCCAAAAGGTAATGTCTCCACAGCTTCAATGCAAATAATACCGCAGCTAATTCCAACTCATGCTTGGATATCTAACCTCATGCGGTCTAAGCTGTCGAGAAGCAAAGGCAATCACTTTACCTCTTTGCATTAACACAGCTTCTAATCCAGTTCCACACGCATTTGTATATACTACCAGATCCCGATTCCCTTCCGGAACAACCAACATAGGTGCATGAGTCAATAAGTGTTTCAAGCTTTGGAATGCTTCCTCACACTTATTGATCCAAACGAACTTCGCATCTTTTCGCATTAGCTTGGTCATCGGTGCTGCTATCCGTGAAAAAGCCTTAATGAATCTCCTATAATATCCAGCCAATCCAAGAAAACTCTTTATCTCGGTCACTATCTCAGGTCTCTTCCAATTATTCATCGCTTTAATCTTAGTTGGATCTACAGACAACCCTTTCTTTGAGACTATATGACCAAGAAACCTCACTTCCTTCTTCCAGAAATGACACTTCAAAAACTTCGCCTTCAGCTGATTCCGCCTCAGCGTCTCAAGCACCACTCTAAGATGAACTTCATGCTCCCTTTCATCTCTAGAGTATATCAAAATATCATCTATGAAAAGCAACATAAACTTATCCAAGTGCTCTCGGAAAATTCGGTTCATCAAATCCACAAAGAATGCTTGCACATTAGTTAGTCCAAACAGCATCACTAATCATTCATACGATCCATATCTAGTTCTAAACGCCGTTAAAGGAATACTATCCTCTGCTACTCTAAGCTGATGGAAACCTGTTGCTAAATCCAACTGAGAAAATACCTTGGCTCCACTCAACTAATCGAACAAATCGTTAATTCTAGACAACGGATATCGATTCTTTATCGTCTTCTCATTCAACTTAAGATAATCGATACATAACCTTAATGGTTCGTCCGGCTTCTTAGTAAACACTACGTTGTTCCCCAAGGTGAACTACTTGGCCTAATAAAATTCTTGCCTTCCAAATCCTCCAACTACACCTTTAGCTCCCTCATCTCGATAGGTGTCATCCTGCTTGGTGGCCTACTTACTGGTTCTGCTCCAGGTACTAAATCCATCCGAACTCAATGGCTCATTTTGGTGGAAATCCTATTCAGGTTCAAAAACATCCGTGAATTCTCTAACCATGAAAATTCGATTCAACTTGTCTTCTACCTGCATAACACCCAACAAAGTATTCACCACTCAACTAGGGTTTTCTATGGAGTATATGATCCGATCACTACAGTCTGGATGTCTAAGCAATATTTTCCTATCATGGAAAAATATCCTAGCATCGTATTTACTTAACTAATCCATACCTAAAATAATTCCAAACCCTACAAGTCAAACACATGCAAACTGCAAACAAAGGTATGACCTAACAAATCAAACTCTAGGTGGTCACACTTCATACCAAGTGTTTCATACCCTCCTATCGGATTTGCAACCCTTAAGGAAGTAACTAAATATGAGGGTTCTAGGTTATGCTTATCTACCAAACAATGAGATATAAAAGAATGTGTTGCATACCCTCCTATCGGATTTGCAACCCTTAAGGAAGTAACTAAATATGAGGGTTCTAGGTTATGCTTATCTACCAAACAATGAGATATAAAAGAATGTGATGCACCGGTATCAAACAGAACGCTAACTGTCATACCATGAATCATAAGCGTACCTCCCAACATTGCCTTCCCTTTTCCCTTTGTCGTTGGCCTCGAGGAAGCTGGCTCCAATGCATACACCTTGCCCTTCCCATCCTCAGTAGGCTCTTTGCACTAGTTCTTGTAATGACCAATTTGATCGCAGTTGAAACGCCTCACCTCTTACTACTTCTCCACGGCTTTCTTTCCTTTACCTGTCCAACACCCATGGGAATAGTGTCCTACTTGTCACACTTATAACATAATACTTCTGCCTTTCCTTTCTTAGAAGCTTCACCATTCTAAGCTCCTTTCTTATGGAAAAACTTTCTTTTCTGACTCTGCCCCACTTGGACTTTCTTTGCCTTGTTTCTCTCCAGAGAAGCAAGCATCTCCTCGTTCCTTAAATCCATCTCTACTACAACATCATAAAGGTCTCTGATATGAGGTAATGTAGCATTTGCCAGCTCAGGCTTCAACCCTGTAACGACCCCGAATTTTGTATGAATTTAAATTGATAATTTATTTAGCCTTTGAATAAAATTATATAACTTATCGATAAATGAATTCAAGTTTCCTCGAATCCAAATAATTATTTATTAAATGTATATTCATGTACACTTGAAATGAAAACAAAAATATATATGTATACGGGCATGTATAAGTTATAAAAATATAAAGTAACAAATAGATAAGAATTTATGATAATTTGAATTTATAATATATATATATATATAGAAATACGAAATAGTTAGTAGTAAAGTAAACTAATTTAATAACAAATAAAATATAAATATGCTCAAAAGTGAACAAGTAAAAGAAAGCAAAGATATGCATGTAAACTAAAATAGAAACATATGTACTTGAGGCTATCATCTCAGCCGAAATAACAATCAATGAAATGATTCCTGTAAATAGAAAAAAGAAAACAAATGTATGTAAGATAATAAAACAAACAATCTATGTACAAAGAGAGAAAAAAATCTAAGTATGCAAAGCAAGAAGCAAAAGTACATTCTGATATGTTGCTGTGTAAAACATAAACAATAAAGTATTTAAGCAATACAAAAGTATGTAGCATGTATTTGCAGGCAAGAATATATGTACTATAGAAATTTGTAGATATGCAAAGCAAGTAAAATAACACATAAGTACATACGAATTGATAGGGGGTAAACATGAAGTGTACAACTTCATTAATTGCTCTCATATCAGCCCCCATACTCGAAAGAAAATCTCTGATCGAATTTTAAAAACAATCTTGTACCAGCCTGAATACCTGTTTTCTATTTATCAAGCATCTTTTCTTCTTTTCGTTCATTTAAACAATGCAAGCCAGAGATTATCAAACCTGGGAGTTGTTTTCCTCAAAACGTTTTTAAGTCCTATAACCAGATTTCACTTTCAAAATTGCAACCTGAACTCAAGTATTGGGTTATCATTATTATGTTCCGATTAAACAATCAAGACCAAAGCATTTTAGAAGATCACATAAATTCAAAGTTCAAGTTTCAAGCATCTCTTTCCAGTTTTCAAAATCTAACATCTCAGCTTTTAAGTCTCTGCTCATCTTTTTGTTCAGGTGAGTAACTTTATTTTTAAAAATTTAAGAAATGAATATGTTGTATATATATGCCTGTGGATAAGTATGTGTATATATCTATATATATGTTGAATCCTCTGTGTAGGATGTGTAGTGTTACAAGCTGTTATCTGTTCTCAGTTCAAAACTCGAACTGTTGGATTCAAAAATCATTTACTCTTTTTCTAATTGATGATTGAACTTAAGATTCAAACAAAAGATGTTTGTATCATTATAAACTAAGTTTAGAAATTCATTTAGGATTAAAACAACTCAAAAATTATCTCTGGAAACCCAAATTTCTGAACAAACATAAGATTTGCCAAATTTCGAACGTCACCGATCATTGATTCAGGTATCTAACTAGAATCCATACCGGAAGCGATGATTTTTAAGGTGGGTTTTATGATTTTTAGTGAGCTATTGTGGTAGCAGTTTGAAGATGAACGGCAAGTTGTTTTTGCCCAATTCCCGGTGACGTAGCGAACTGGGGTAGTCAAGGTTGGTCGAGGAGGTGGAGGAGCGTACCACGGTGGTAGGAAAAATAATGGGAGATGGTCACGACCTCGGAGGTAATGGCGGCGATCGGAATTTGTCTTTTTACCCTAGTTTTCTTGGCGTTCGAATTTGTGCTCACCACGCCTCCTCTAGTGCATCGAGTTGCACGAAACTCAAGGAAGGGGTAGCATAGGGGGTGTGCGAGATAAGGCTGGAGGTAAGAGATTTTTCGGTGGTCAGAGTTGGTGGGGCGGAGCAATTTTCGCGTGGTTGTTCGAGCTACTGGTTCGAGCTACAGGCTTTATTTTGATTTCGACTTTTATTCGAAATACTGGGTTTCGATTTCGAGTTGGGGGTCGAATCGTGGTTTGTCGGAGGTGTCGAGGTTCGCCGGAGCGTCGCCATGGTGGTGTGCACATGCACGAACGTCAAGACGTGTATCTGGTGGTTGCTGTGATAATGGAAGGATTAGAGAAGAAGCAAGCTCGGTGGAAAACTCGAAGTTTTACCCGTGTTGATTTACGTTTTGCTCGAAGTTTCTTAGGTTGTGACTCGAAGCAGGTTGTTGATTTTCTCGGGGAAGTTTCACGTGATGCTCGAAGTAGAAAGGGGGAGGCTCGGGGTGATGTTGTTCAGGTTTTAAACCTGTAACAGTTTTAACAGTTTAAAATCTTTTGTTAAATTAAAATCAAAGTCAAAACCAAGTTCTAAACCAAGGTTTAATAATGAATTCAAGTTGTTTTGAAACTGGGTTGGGGAAAAAATAAAGTTTTATAATTTAAATTATTTTAATAACTTAAAAGTGTGAATATTTAAATGTATTCAAAAAGAGTTGAATTCAAAAAGATGAAATTTAAATTGTTAAGGAAAGATTTAAACAAAATTAAATTTAAAGATTGAAACCAAGACTTAAATCTGAAATTCCAGATTTGGAAATAAAATAAATTTTATGATTTAAGTTGATTTAAATAAGTTTTAAGTGTTAAAAATATGTTTTTAAACATGTGAGTTCAAAAAGGTTGAAAAAATTAGTTTTAAACCTTGTTAAAGATAAATTGGGATTTATTTAGGAATTTGAAATGTTTGGATTTTATTGAATAGGTGAATTATTTGATATGCCTGATATATAATGCTTTGTGATATACCCTGATTTATGATGTGATCTGTAATTGATTATCTGTGATATATATATCCGTGATTCCTGTTTCTGTGATATGTTACTATGTGAATATGAAACCCTTGACCCATAGAACGACATTTGAATTTCGATGCGACAGGGAGTCGGATTCCAGTTGGTTATCCGAAACCCACATCGAATTGTAATCTTTGTGACTGATAAAATTATTTTATCTATGAATCTGTGAATGAAGATAAGCGTTATCGATTATACCGCTTATCGATATATCTGTGATGATTGATGCTGCACTATTGTGTGTAAAACCCCTGGACCACACTTTACACACACAAATATGGATTTCACGTGGAAATCGGTTAAATCACAGATGATGTAAATTTGATGTTTTTGAAATTGAAATTTTAATTTCAATTGATTTTGAAATTTGAAATTTGGGTTTAAAGTGAAAAGCTTTTTAAATGGAATTTCAAAGATAAAAGTTATTTTGAATAACTTAATCGAGTTTTGGAAATTTAAATAATTTGATTTAAATTTGAATTCAAGTTTGAAATTGAATTCTATGATTTGAAACTAGGGATTAAAGATGCTGTACAAGTTATATATGGGTTAAACCATTTTAATGGTATTGATTTGGGAATTTGAATTTAATTGAAGGGTTTTGACTCGTGTAAATATAATTGGATTTTTCTGAAACGAAACTATTGTTTTCAAATAGTAAAAGCTTTCACATAAGTAATGAACTTCCAATTTGTGTTGAAAGATTTCAAGTTTGAAATAGAATTGAAATGTTTTGAAAACTATGAAATGAGTCTTTGATTTCAAAGACCGGACGAGTTACTCCAGTTTGAAATAGAATTGAAATGTTTTGGAAGACTATGAATGAATCTTTGGAAACGAGTTTTGAAAGCTATAAGTTAAATCTTGACTTAAAGATTTAACGAGTTAATTCAATTAAAATGGAAATTGTTTTGAAATCCATAAATGGATCTTTGTGAATGGGGTTAACTTTGTGAATTAAATCTTTTGTTTAAAAGATTAAAAGTGTGGAATTTGTTTAAACCATTGAAGGTTTTTGAAATGAATCTTTTTGTTTAAAAGATTGGAAATGGTAATTTGTTTTACCATTCGAATGAAAAGTTTTTAGCTTTAAGCTGTGATTTAACTGAGACCCCAGTATCCATATGATTTTTAATTGCGCTCGTTATTCGGTTTAGCCGGGAAAGGACCTTTGTGTCATATAACCCATTCCGAATAGTGATACGACGATATGGATAGCATTTGAAGACCGGTGGTGAAGACCGGGTATTTGCGAGAACGATAGGATGACCTATCGATTGTCTCTACACTGAGTCGCGCCGGTATAGAGATTCCCTAAGTGATGGGAAGTCCGATCGAGATTGTGAATACCCGGATTTGCAAGGGCTTCTTTGGAAGTGCCTTCGGTTCTGTTCGAACCCGGAACAGACTTGTATGGATGTGTGTCTGACGTTACACCTTGAGATGTAAAGCTGGTTTCTATCAAATACATTTCTGTTGGTGGCGGAGAATTTATTCTCTTAGCTTAACACCCTTCTCTGAGACGTACGAGCTCAGAGGTTATGTAGTTGATGGTTACTAGTGATACATTCCCAATTTGGTAATGTGGCATACGAAGTGCTGCTGATCAATTTTTGATCGAAGCGTGGCTTTGTGAAAAAGCGTGGCTTTGTGAAAAAGCGTAGTTTTGTGGACGAGACTTCGTCGAGCCTCACAACCCGGTAATGGTCGAAACAGGAATGTTGCGACAAAGGTTTGTAGGGGTAGCGCCCCTAGGGTATGTCATTTCCTTCTGGATAAAGGGTGGTATCATGGTATGGAGCCCAGATACTTAACTCATGTGGACACGGTAATTTATTACTGTATGATGTTGCTTTGTTGGTTTTCGGGATCCCACGGATAAAGGTCGGTAACGACCGGGGGATGACATGACTCGTGTGTTAGTTACCTAGTTACAGCTGTACAGCGTGAGGTAGCGTCAGTGTGTTAGTTACCTAGTTACAGCTGTACAGCGTGAGGTAGCGTCGGCCTTTTGTTGTAGAGATCCGGTTAGGATCCGGGGCGTCTTTCCAGAGGCGTTTCTATTTCGGTAAGGAAGTTCCTTAGCCTGATCATTTGTTGGAAATCCAAAGAAACAATACGAACCCTGTACGGTTTTAGTTGTATTACCTGCTATGGAATGTGGCGGTAACCTGCTATTGAACGTAGTAGCTATAGTAGGCATACAACAATGGTTGTATGCTGGCTAAGATTAATATTATATTTTCGAAATGGTTTTCGACACTATGCACTAATGATAATAATATCGAATGATTTTGCGTAGTAAGCATTTTTGACTATCATAAGGAGAAATCTCCTCCAATTCTGCGTTTGCATTGTGTGTGTGGTGGGAGGTCTTATGGTAGTTTCATTTTCAAAAATCATTGCGGATTTCAATGCTTAAAATCCTTTGTTGTTTGTTTTAAAGATAAACTGTTTTTGTTGCTCACACCAGTCCCATGACTGATCCGGAGTTTATTGTTCCCTTCCTAAACTCTGGGTGCCCACTATTTTCCACACGGGCAGTCTAGAGTTGGGTTTTCTCAGATATTCAGATTTGGTAGATTATCTGGAGCTAGTCAGTTCTTGGAATTCATGGATTGACGTTGCTTATCTTGGAGCATTCTATTGGAGACATTCTATCCGCTGCTGGTGTTATCGTTTTCTTTTCCGCTGCTATTTGTTGTATCATATCTCTGATGTATATTGATATTCATTGTATCATTCTGTTGTATCAGATATTGTATATCAATGTATTATTCATTTCTTCCGCTGTGTTATTTACTTAACTGTGTTATAGCTCCGGCGAATCGGATTTGAACGGTCGAATCTGCGGCATTCGAGTACAATGTGAAGTACGGATGTTGATTTTCGAACGCGAAAATCCGAGTCGTCACATGTGGTATCAGAGCTAAGGTTGAACTTTAGCTCAGGAGTATAACACATTAAGTAGCTCATTAGAGATAGGGTGAAGTATACCCTAGAATGAGTATTCCTCAGATATCCGTCCGTACGCCTCAGTAAATTCTCTTACTATCCACTGATAGTGAGTATGAGTGCAAGAAGAGGATGAGATAGGGGATAGGGGAATACCACCACGAATTGGTAAATACCATGCAACAAGGAAGCAATCTTTCTCTATCAATCTCTTTGTTTCAGTATCTCTTCTCAATTCTTCGATAATTTCTGGTAGATCCAGAAAGAAGATTCGATATGGGACGTAAACTCCGGGTGGACCGAAATTGTTTGTTTGGATGAATTGGTTGCTTTGTTTGTTATGGTTGATAGGTATAATTTGTTTTCTAAAACTGAAAGTTTTGAAATTGTATCCATATATCTATCTATTCTTTGGGTCCCGATATGTTCTACGAATGGTTAGTTATCCTTTTGAACTAACCGATGCCACTGTATATTTCGTAGAGCTGGATAACCCGAGTATCTTGTGAAGTGTCAAACAGATTCGTTCTTGTATCTATTATCGATATTCTAAATTGGTAAGCCAAATGCAGAATAAATATTCAGTTGATTCGATGAAATATTCTTCATCTATCTTTGTGTCTCCCTGGTAATTTCGAGGACGAAATTCTTTTAAGGGGGAAGTCTGTAACGACCCCGAATTTTGTATGAATTTAAATTGATAATTTATTTAGCCTTTGAATAAAATTATATAACTTATCGATAAATGAATTCAAGTTTCCTCGAATCCAAATAATTATTTATTAAATGTATATTCATGTACACTTGAAATGAAAACAAAAATATATATGTATACGGGCATGTATAAGTTATAAAAATATAAAGTAACAAATAGATAAGAATTTATGATAATTTGAATTTATAAAATATATATATATATATAGAAATACGAAATAGTTAGTAGTAAAGTAAACTAATTTAATAACAAATAAAATATAAATATGCTCAAAAGTGAACAAGTAAAAGAAAGCAAAGATATGCATGTAAACTAAAATAGAAACATATTTACTTGAGGCTATCATCTCAGCCGAAATAACAATCAATGAAATGATTCCTGTAAATAGAAAAAAGAAAACAAATGTATGTAAGATAATAAAACAAACAATCTATGTACAAAGAGAGAAAAAAATCTAAGTATGCAAAGCAAGAAGCAAAAGTACATTCTGATATGTTGCTGTGTAAAACATAAACAATAAAGTATTTAAGCAATACAAAAGTATGTAGCATGTATTTGCAGGCAAGAATATATGTACTATAGAAATTTGTAGATATGCAAAGCAAGTAAAATAACACATAAGTACATACGAATTGATAGGGGGTAAACATGAAGTGTACAACTTCATTAATTGCTCTCATATCAGCCCCCATACTCGAAAGAAAATCTCTGATCGAATTTTAAAAACAATCTTGTACCAGCCTGAATACCTGTTTTCTATTTATCAAGCATCTTTTCTTCTTTTCGTTCATTTAAACAATGCAAGCCAGAGATTATCAAACCTGGGAGTTGTTTTCCTCAAAACGTTTTTAAGTCCTATAACCAGATTTCACTTTCAAAATTGCAACCTGAACTCAAGTATTGGGTTATCATTATTATGTTCCGATTAAACAATCAAGACCAAAGCATTTTAGAAGATCACAGAAATTCAAAGTTCAAGTTTCAAGCATTTCTTTCCAGTTTTCAAAATCTAACATCTCAGCTTTTAAGTCTCTGCTCATCTTTTTGTTCAGGTGAGTAACTTTATTTTTAAAAATTTAAGAAATGAATATGTTGTATATATATGCCTGTGGATAAGTATGTGTATATATCTATATATATGTTGAATCCTCTGTGTAGGATGTGTAGTGTTACAAGCTGTTATCTGTTCTCAGTTCAAAACTCGAACTGTTGGATTCAAAAATCATTTACTCTTTTTCTAATTGATGATTGAACTTAAGATTCAAACAAAAGATGTTTGTATCATTATAAACTAAGTTTAGAAATTCATTTAGGATTAAAACAACTCAAAAATTATCTCTGGAAACCCAAATTTCTGAACAAACATAAGATTTGCCAAATTTCGAACGTCACCGATCATTGATTCAGGTATCTAACTAGAATCCATACCGGAAGCGATGATTTTTAAGGTGGGTTTTATGATTTTTAGTGAGCTATTGTGGTAGCAGTTTGAAGATGAACGGCAAGTTGTTTTTGCCCAATTCCCGGTGACGTAGCGAACTGGGGTAGTCAAGGTTGGTCGAGGAGGTGGAGGAGCGTACCACGGTGGTAGGAAAAATAATGGGAGATGGTCACGACCTCGGAGGTAATGGCGGCGATCGGAATTTGTCTTTTTACCCTAGTTTTCTTGGCGTTCGAATTTGTGCTCACCGCGCCTCCCCTAGTGCATCGAGTTGCACGAAACTCAAGGAAGGGGTAGCGTAGGGGGTGTGCGAGATAAGGCTGGAGGTAAGAGAGTTTTCGGTGGTCAGAGTTGGTGGGGCGGAGCAATTTTCGCGTGGTTGTTCGAGCTACTGGTTCGAGCTACAGGCTTTATTTTGATTTCGACTTTTATTCGAAATACTGGGTTTCGATTTCGAGTTGGGGGTCGAATCGTGGTTTGTCGGAGGTGTCGAGGTTCGCCGGAGCGTCGCCATGGTGGTGTGCACGTGCACGAACGTCAAGACGTGTATCTGGTGGTTGCTGTGATAATGGAAGGATTAGAGAAGAAGCAAGCTCGGTGGAAAACTCGAAGTTTTACCCGTGTTGATTTACGTTTTGCTCGAAGTTTCTTAGGTTGTGACTCGAAGCAGGTTGTTGATTTTCTCGGGGAAGTTTCACGTGATGCTCGAAGTAGAAAGGGGGAGGCTCGGGGTGATGTTGTTCAGGTTTTAAACCTGTAACAGTTTTAACAGTTTAAAATCTTTTGTTAAATTAAAATCAAAGTCAAAACCAAGTTCTAAACCAAGGTTTAATAATGAATTCAAGTTGTTTTGAAACTGGGTTGGGGAAAAAATAAAGTTTTATAATTTAAATTATTTTAATAACTTAAAAGTGTAAATATTTAAATGTATTCAAAAAGAGTTGAATTCAAAAAGATGAAATTTAAATTGTTAAGGAAAGATTTAAACAAAATTAAATTTAAAGATTGAAACCAAGACTTAAATCTGAAATTCCAGATTTGGAAATAAAATAAATTTTATGATTTAAGTTGATTTAAATAAGTTTTAAGTGTTAAAAATATGTTTTTAAACATGTGAGTTCAAAAAGGTTGAAAAAATTAGTTTTAAACCTTGTTAAAGATAAATTGGGATTTATTTAGGAATTTGAAATGTTTGGATTTTATTGAATAGGTGAATTATTTGATATGCCTGATATATAATGCTTTGTGATATACCCTGATTTATGATGTGATCTGTAATTGATTATCTGTGATATATATATCCGTGATTCCTGTTTCTGTGATATGTTACTATGTGAATATGAAACCCTTGACCCATAGAACGACATTTGAATTTCGATGCGACAGGGAGTCGGATTCCAGTTGGTTATCCGAAACCCACATCGAATTGTAATCTTTGTGACTGATAAAATTATTTTATCTATGAATCTGTGAATGAAGATAAGCGTTATCGATTATACCGCTTATCGATATATCTGTGATGATTGATGCTGCACTATTGTGTGTAAAACCCCTGGACCACACTTTACACACACAAATATGGATTTCACGTGGAAATCGGTTAAATCACAGATGATGTAAATTTGATGTTTTTGAAATTGAAATTTTAATTTCAATTGATTTTGAAATTTGAAATTTGGGTTTAAAGTGAAAAGCTTTTTAAATGGAATTTCAAAGATAAAAGTTATTTTGAATAACTTAATCGAGTTTTGGAAATTTAAATAATTTGATTTAAATTTGAATTCAAGTTTGAAATTGAATTCTATGATTTGAAACTAGGGATTAAAGATGCTGTACAAGTTATATATGGGTTAAACCATTTTAATGGTATTGATTTGGGAATTTGAATTTAATTGAAGGGTTTTGACTCGTATAAATATAATTGGATTTTTCTGAAACGAAACTATTGTTTTCAAATAGTAAAAGCTTTCACATAAGTAATGAACTTCCAATTTGTATTGAAAGATTTCAAGTTTGAAATAGAATTGAAATGTTTTGAAAACTATGAAATGAGTCTTTGATTTCAAAGACCGGACGAGTTACTCCAGTTTGAAATAGAATTGAAATGTTTTGGAAGACTATGAATGAATCTTTGGAAACGAGTTTTGAAAGCTATAAGTTAAATCTTGACTTAAAGATTTAACGAGTTAATTCAATTAAAATGGAAATTGTTTTGAAATCCATAAATGGATCTTTGTGAATGGGGTTAACTTTGTGAATTAAATCTTTTGTTTAAAAGATTAAAAGTGTGGAATTTGTTTAAACCATTGAAGGTTTTTGAAATGAATCTTTTTGTTTAAAAGATTGGAAATGGTAATTTGTTTTACCATTCGAATGAAAAGTTTTTAGCTTTAAGCTGTGATTTAACTGAGACCCCAGTATGCATATGATTTTTAATTGCGCTCGTTATTCGGTTTAGCCGGGAAAGGACCTTTGTGTCATATAACCCATTCCGAATAGTGATACGACGATATGGATAGCATTTGAAGACCGGTGGTGAAGACCGGGTATTTGCGAGAATGATAGGATGACCTATCGATTGTCTCTGCACTGAGTCGCGCCGGTATAGAGATTCCCTAAGTGATGGGAAGTCCGATCGAGATTGTGAATACCCGGATTTGCAAGGGCTTCTTTGGAAGTGCCTTCGGTTCTGTTCGAACCCGGAACAGACTTGTATGGATGTGTGTCTGACGTTACACCTTGAGATGTAAAGCTGGTTTCTATCAAATACATTTCTGTTGGTGGCGGAGAATTTATTCTCTTAGCTTAACACCCTTCTCTGAGACGTACGAGCTCAGAGGTTATGTAGTTGATGGTTACTAGTGATACATTCCCAATTTGGTAATGTGGCATACGAAGTGCTGCTGATCAATTTTTGATCGAAGCGTGGCTTTGTGAAAAAGCGTGGCTTTGTGAAAAAGCGTAGTTTTGTGGACGAGACTTCGTCGAGCCTCACAACCCGGTAATGGTCGAAACAGGAATGTTGCGACAAAGGTTTGTAGGGGTAGCGCCCCTAGGGTATGTCATTTCCTTCTGGATAAAGGGTGGTATCATGGTATGGAGCCCAGATACTTAACTCATGTGGACACGGTAATTTATTACTGTATGATGTTGCTTTGTTGGTTTTCGGGATCCCACGGATAAAGGTCGGTAACGACCGGGGGATGACATGACTCGTGTGTTAGTTACCTAGTTACAGCTGTACAGCGTGAGGTAGCGTCAGTGTGTTAGTTACCTAGTTACAGCTGTACAGCGTGAGGTAGCGTCGGCCTTTTGTTGCAGAGATCCGGTTAGGATCCGGGGCGTCTTTCCAGAGGCGTTTCTATTTCGGTAAGGAAGTTCCTTAGCCTGATCATTTGTTGGAAATCCAAAGAAACAATACGAACCCTGTACGGTTTTAGTTGTATTACCTGCTATGGAATGTGGCGGTAACCTGCTATTGAACGTAGTAGCTATAGTAGGCATACAACAATGGTTGTATGCTGGCTAAGATTAATATTATATTTTCGAAATGGTTTTCGACACTATGCACTAATGATAATAATATCGAATGATTTTGCGTAGTAAGCATTTTTGACTATCATAAGGAGAAATCTCCTCCAATTCTGCGTTTGCATTGTGTGTGTGGTGGGAGGTCTTATGGTAGTTTCATTTTCAAAAATCATTGCGGATTTCAATGCTTAAAATCCTTTGTTGTTTGTTTTAAAGATAAACTGTTTTTGTTGCTCACACCAGTCCCATGACTGATCCGGAGTTTATTGTTCCCTTCCTAAACTCTGGGTGCCCACTATTTTCCACACGGGCAGTCTAGAGTTGGGTTTTCTCAGATATTCAGATTTGGTAGATTATCTGGAGCTAGTCAGTTCTTGGAATTCATGGATTGACGTTGCTTATCTTGGAGCATTCTATTGGAGACATTCTATCCGCTGCTGGTGTTATCGTTTTCTTTTCCGCTGCTATTTGTTGTATCATATCTCTGATGTATATTGATATTCATTGTATCATTCTGTTGTATCAGATATTGTATATCAATGTATTATTCATTTCTTCCGCTGTGTTATTTACTTAACTGTGTTATAGCTCCGGCGAATCGGATTTGAACGGTCGAATCTGCGGCATTCGAGTACAATGTGAAGTACGGATGTTGATTTTCGAACGCGAAAATCCGAGTCGTCACATGTGGTATCAGAGCTAAGGTTGAACTTTAGCTCAGGAGTATAACACATTAAGTAGCTCATTAGAGATAGGGTGAAGTATACCCTAGAATGAGTATTCCTCAGATATCCGTCCGTACGCCTCAGTAAATTCTCTTACTATCCACTGATAGTGAGTATGAGTGCAAGAAGAGGATGAGATAGGGGATAGGGGAATACCACCACGAATTGGTAAATACCATGCAACAAGGAAGCAATCTTTCTCTATCAATCTCTTTGTTTCAGTATCTCTTCTCAATTCTTCGATAATTTCTGGTAGATCCAGAAAGAAGATTCGATATGGGACGTAAACTCCGGGTGGACCGAAATTGTTTGTTTGGATGAATTGGTTGCTTTGTTTGTTATGGTTGATAGGTATAATTTGTTTTCTAAAACTGAAAGTTTTGAAATTGTATCCATATATCTATCTATTCTTTGGGTCCCGATATGTTCTACGAATGGTTAGTTATCCTTTTGAACTAACCGATGCCACTGTATATTTCGTAGAGCTGGATAACCCGAGTATCTTGTGAAGTGTCAAACAGATTCGTTCTTGTATCTATTATCGATATTCTGAATTGGTAAGCCAAATGCAGAATAAATATTCAGTTGATTCGATGAAATATTCTTCATCTATCTTTGTGTCTCCCTGGTAATTTCGAGGACGAAATTCTTTTAAGGGGGGAAGTCTGTAACGACCCCGAATTTTGTATGAATTTAAATTGATAATTTATTTAGCCTTTGAATAAAATTATATAACTTATCGATAAATGAATTCAAGTTTCCTCGAATCCAAATAATTATTTATTAAATGTATATTCATGTACACTTGAAATGAAAACAAAAATATATATGTATACGGGCATGTATAAGTTATAAAAATATAAAGTAACAAATAGATAAGAATTTATGATAATTTGAATTTATAAAATATATATATATATATATATAGAAATACGAAATAGTTAGTAGTAAAGTAAACTAATTTAATAACAAATAAAATATAAATATGCTCAAAAGTGAACAAGTAAAAGAAAGCAAAGATATGCATGTAAACTAAAATAGAAACATATTTACTTGAGGCTATCATCTCAGCCGAAATAACAATCAATGAAATGATTCCTGTAAATAGAAAAAAGAAAACAAATGTATGTAAGATAATAAAACAAACAATCTATGTACAAAGAGAGAAAAAAATCTAAGTATGCAAAGCAAGAAGCAAAAGTACATTCTGATATGTTGCTGTGTAAAACATAAACAATAAAGTATTTAAGCAATACAAAAGTATGTAGCATGTATTTGCAGGCAAGAATATATGTACTATAGAAATTTGTAGATATGCAAAGCAAGTAAAATAACACATAAGTACATACGAATTGATAGGGGGTAAACATGAAGTGTACAACTTCATTAATTGCTCTCATATCAGCCCCCATACTCGAAAGAAAATCTCTGATCGAATTTTAAAAACAATCTTGTACCAGCCTGAATACCTGTTTTCTATTTATCAAGCATCTTTTCTTCTTTTCGTTCATTTAAACAATGCAAGCCAGAGATTATCAAACCTGGGAGTTGTTTTCCTCAAAACGTTTTTAAGTCCTATAACCAGATTTCACTTTCAAAATTGCAACCTGAACTCAAGTATTGGGTTATCATTATTATGTTCCGATTAAACAATCAAGACCAAAGCATTTTAGAAGATCACAGAAATTCAAAGTTCAAGTTTCAAGCATTTCTTTCCAGTTTTCAAAATCTAACATCTCAGCTTTTAAGTCTCTGCTCATCTTTTTGTTCAGGTGAGTAACTTTATTTTTAAAAATTTAAGAAATGAATATGTTGTATATATATGCCTGTGGATAAGTATGTGTATATATCTATATATATGTTGAATCCTCTGTGTAGGATGTGTAGTGTTACAAGCTGTTATCTGTTCTCAGTTCAAAACTCGAACTGTTGGATTCAAAAATCATTTACTCTTTTTCTAATTGATGATTGAACTTAAGATTCAAACAAAAGATGTTTGTATCATTATAAACTAAGTTTAGAAATTCATTTAGGATTAAAACAACTCAAAAATTATCTCTGTAAACCCAAATTTCTGAACAAACATAAGATTTGCCAAATTTCGAACGTCACCGATCATTGATTCAGGTATCTAACTAGAATCCATACCGGAAGCGATGATTTTTAAGGTGGGTTTTATGATTTTTAGTGAGCTATTGTGGTAGCAGTTTGAAGATGAACGGCAAGTTGTTTTTGCCCAATTCCCGGTGACGTAGCGAACTGGGGTAGTCAAGGTTGGTCGAGGAGGTGGAGGAGCGTACCACGGTGGTAGGAAAAATAATGGGAGATGGTCACGACCTCGGAGGTAATGGCGGCGATCGGAATTTGTCTTTTTACCCTAGTTTTCTTGGCGTTCGAATTTGTGCTCACCGCGCCTCCCCTAGTGCATCGAGTTGCACGAAACTCAAGGAAGGGGTAGCGTAGGGGGTGTGCGAGATAAGGCTGGAGGTAAGAGAGTTTTCGGTGGTCAGAGTTGGTGGGGCGGAGCAATTTTCGCGTGGTTGTTCGAGCTACTGGTTCGAGCTACAGGCTTTATTTTGATTTCGACTTTTATTCGAAATACTGGGTTTCGATTTCGAGTGGGGGGTCGAATCGTGGTTTGTCGGAGGTGTCGAGGTTCGCCGGAGCATCGCCATGGTGGTGTGCACGTGCACGAACGTCAAGACGTGTATCTGGTGGTTGCTGTGATAATGGAAGGATTAGAGAAGAAGCAAGCTCGGTGGAAAACTCGAAGTTTTACCCGTGTTGATTTACGTTTTGCTCGAAGTTTCTTAGGTTGTGACTCGAAGCAGGTTGTTGATTTTCTCGGGGAAGTTTCACGTGATGCTCGAAGTAGAAAGGGGGAGGCTCGGGGTGATGTTGTTCAGGTTTTAAACCTGTAACAGTTTTAACAGTTTAAAATCTTTTGTTAAATTAAAATCAAAGTCAAAACCAAGTTCTAAACCAAGGTTTAATAATGAATTCAAGTTGTTTTGAAACTGGGTTGGGGAAAAAATAAAGTTTTATAATTTAAATTATTTTAATAACTTAAAAGTGTAAATATTTAAATGTATTCAAAAAGAGTTGAATTCAAAAAGATGAAATTTAAATTGTTAAGGAAAGATTTAAACAAAATTAAATTTAAAGATTGAAACCAAGACTTAAATCTGAAATTCCAGATTTGGAAATAAAATAAATTTTATGATTTAAGTTGATTTAAATAAGTTTTAAGTGTTAAAAATATGTTTTTAAACATGTGAGTTCAAAAAGGTTGAAAAAATTAGTTTTAAACCTTGTTAAAGATAAATTGGGATTTATTTAGGAATTTGAAATGTTTGGATTTTATTGAATAGGTGAATTATTTGATATGCCTGATATATAATGCTTTGTGATATACCCTGATTTATGATGTGATCTGTAATTGATTATCTGTGATATATATATCCGTGATTCCTGTTTCTGTGATATGTTACTATGTGAATATGAAACCCTTGACCCATAGAACGACATTTGAATTTCGATGCGACAGGGAGTCGGATTCCAGTTGGTTATCCGAAACCCACATCGAATTGTAATCTTTGTGACTGATAAAATTATTTTATCTATGAATCTGTGAATGAAGATAAGCGTTATCGATTATACCGCTTATCGATATATCTGTGATGATTGATGCTGCACTATTGTGTGTAAAACCCCTGGACCACACTTTACACACACAAATATGGATTTCACGTGGAAATCGGTTAAATCACAGATGATGTAAATTTGATGTTTTTGAAATTGAAATTTTAATTTCAATTGATTTTGAAATTTGAAATTTGGGTTTAAAGTGAAAAGCTTTTTAAATGGAATTTCAAAGATAAAAGTTATTTTGAATAACTTAATCGAGTTTTGGAAATTTAAATAATTTGATTTAAATTTGAATTCAAGTTTGAAATTGAATTCTATGATTTGAAACTAGGGATTAAAGATGCTGTACAAGTTATATATGGGTTAAACCATTTTAATGGTATTGATTTGGGAATTTGAATTTAATTGAAGGGTTTTGACTCGTATAAATATAATTGGATTTTTCTGAAACGAAACTATTGTTTTCAAATAGTAAAAGCTTTCACATAAGTAATGAACTTCCAATTTGTGTTGAAAGATTTCAAGTTTGAAATAGAATTGAAATGTTTTGAAAACTATGAAATGAGTCTTTGATTTCAAAGACCGGACGAGTTACTCCAGTTTGAAATAGAATTGAAATGTTTTGGAAGACTATGAATGAATCTTTGGAAACGAGTTTTGAAAGCTATAAGTTAAATCTTGACTTAAAGATTTAACGAGTTAATTCAATTAAAATGGAAATTGTTTTGAAATCCATAAATGGATCTTTGTGAATGGGGTTAACTTTGTGAATTAAATCTTTTGTTTAAAAGATTAAAAGTGTGGAATTTGTTTAAACCATTGAAGGTTTTTGAAATGAATCTTTTTGTTTAAAAGATTGGAAATGGTAATTTGTTTTACCATTCGAATGAAAAGTTTTTAGCTTTAAGCTGTGATTTAACTGAGACCCCAGTATCCATATGATTTTTAATTGCGCTCGTTATTCGGTTTAGCCGGGAAAGGACCTTTGTGTCATATAACCCATTCCGAATAGTGATACGACGATATGGATAGCATTTGAAGACCGGTGGTGAAGACCGGGTATTTGCGAGAATGATAGGATGACCTATCGATTGTCTCTGCACTGAGTCGCGCCGGTATAGAGATTCCCTAAGTGATGGGAAGTCCGATCGAGATTGTGAATACCCGGATTTGCAAGGGCTTCTTTGGAAGTGCCTTCGGTTCTGTTCGAACCCGGAACAGACTTGTATGGATGTGTGTCTGACGTTACACCTTGAGATGTAAAGCTGGTTTCTATCAAATACATTTCTGTTGGTGGCGGAGAATTTATTCTCTTAGCTTAACACCCTTCTCTGAGACGTACGAGCTCAGAGGTTATGTAGTTGATGGTTACTAGTGATACATTCCCAATTTGGTAATGTGGCATACGAAGTGCTGCTGATCAATTTTTGATCGAAGCGTGGCTTTGTGAAAAAGCGTGGCTTTGTGAAAAAGCGTAGTTTTGTGGACGAGACTTCGTCGAGCCTCACAACCCGGTAATGGTCGAAACAGGAATGTTGCGACAAAGGTTTGTAGGGGTAGCGCCCCTAGGGTATGTCATTTCCTTCTGGATAAAGGGTGGTATCATGGTATGGAGCCCAGATACTTAACTCATGTGGACACGGTAATTTATTACTGTATGATGTTGCTTTGTTGGTTTTCGGGATCCCGCGGATAAAGGTCGGTAACGACCGGGGGATGACATGACTCGTGTGTTAGTTACCTAGTTACAGCTGTACAGCGTGAGGTAGCGTCAGTGTGTTAGTTACCTAGTTACAGCTGTACAGCGTGAGGTAGCGTCGGCCTTTTGTTGCAGAGATCCGGTTAGGATCCGGGGCGTCTTTCCAGAGGCGTTTCTATTTCGGTAAGGAAGTTCCTTAGCCTGATCATTTGTTGGAAATCCAAAGAAACAATACGAACCCTGTACGGTTTTAGTTGTATTACCTGCTATGGAATGTGGCGGTAACCTGCTATTGAACGTAGTAGCTATAGTAGGCATACAACAATGGTTGTATGCTGGCTAAGATTAATATTATATTTTCGAAATGGTTTTCGACACTATGCACTAATGATAATAATATCGAATGATTTTGCGTAGTAAGCATTTTTGACTATCATAAGGAGAAATCTCCTCCAATTCTGCGTTTGCATTGTGTGTGTGGTGGGAGGTCTTATGGTAGTTTCATTTTCAAAAATCATTGCGGATTTCAATGCTTAAAATCCTTTGTTGTTTGTTTTAAAGATAAACTGTTTTTGTTGCTCACACCAGTCCCATGACTGATCCGGAGTTTATTGTTCCCTTCCTAAACTCTGGGTGCCCACTATTTTCCACACGGGCAGTCTAGAGTTGGGTTTTCTCAGATATTCAGATTTGGTAGATTATCTGGAGCTAGTCAGTTCTTGAAATTCATGGATTGACGTTGCTTATCTTGGAGCATTCTATTGGAGACATTCTATCCGCTGCTGGTGTTATCGTTTTCTTTTCCGCTGCTATTTGTTGTATCATATCTCTGATGTATATTGATATTCATTGTATCATTCTGTTGTATCAGATATTGTATATCAATGTATTATTCATTTCTTCCGCTGTGTTATTTACTTAACTGTGTTATAGCTCCGGCGAATCGGATTTGAACGGTCGAATCTGCGGCATTCGAGTACAATGTGAAGTACGGATGTTGATTTTCGAACGCGAAAATCCGAGTCGTCACAAACCCCCTAATGAACTTCTCATTCCTTTTAATATTAGTATCAACCATAGCATAGCCATATCTTGCTAGCTCCGCGAACCTCCTTGCATACTCAAGCACAGTCATCTCCCCCGCTCCAGCAAACTTTTTAAGCAGAGCAGACTTAGCAATCTCCGACGTAAACCTTTACTCAAATCTCCTTTTGAACTCGACCCTTGTCATCGTCTCTTTATTAACTCCAACTGTAACACTATTCCACCAGTATAAAGCTGCTCCTTGAAGCTGTCGTGAAGAAAGCCTTCTCTTCTGCTCATCATTGATCCCCAAATTTGCAAAGATTCTATCACAATGCAACAACCAGTTCTCTACTTCAATGGCATCTTCAGTTCCAATAAATGGCTTTCCTCCCAACCGAGCATAATCCCTACTCAGAATAGCATAGTTGTTGACTACTGGAGTTTCCTGATTCCCTACTCCAGCATTTCCTCCAACCACTTCTACAGCACAACCGCTTGCATCATGTTGACAAAGAACTGATGCATAGCTCTCATGTCAACTTGCGGGACTCCAGCACCCACATTTCCAACTTGTGTCTGACCTGGGTTTCTCCTGGTATTTGGTCTGGCATTTCCATTTGTTGTGGTGCTTCCCCCAAGGTTAACTCTTCCACTTCTAGTGTCCATATCTGTATTCAAGCCTCGTAAGATACGGAAGAATAGCCTAAGAGAGATAGGAGAATAGAGATATAGCATATACATATATATAGAAAATACAAGTACGTTACTATAGCGTTATCTCATACCCTGATCATATCTCTAATTCCTTAGGATTATGTTTTCAAGAATCATTTTAGTTTAAAGTTTTTCATAAACCTATTGAAAGCAAAAGAAAAGGAAAATGAAAGCTAATGGAAAAGAGAACTACTATTCTACTTGCATGAAAAATAAAAGAAATCTACACTACAACATGAAAGGAAATAAACAAGAAAAGAAGAAAAGAGCATGTATTTAAAGTTGCATAAAAAGAAATTACATGAAATAAAAATGGCTAAGTAGCAATGAAAAGAAAAGAGAAGCTTTCTTTTATTTTGAGCCTAAACTAATCTAAAGAGAGACTAAGGGAGAGGAAGAGGAGGGTTACATGAAACATAAGGGGATTTTATACATGTGTTAAACCCTAATTCATTTTTTTGGGGAATGCCCAAAATACCCTCTTAGGAAGTGTGGAGGCCAAGTAATCATTAGCTTCAAATAATCCTCATTTAAGTGTACATGAAGCCATTAATTCCATAAGCATGTGCATTAGCCTCTAATTTGTAAATTAAGGTAGGTGGGTAGGTGGGGTCCTCCATTATCTTCACTTTGAATTATTTCCGTCTTCATTTGTTCTCTTCACTCTTGTGCATGCATGTGTCTTCATGAAATCACTCCTATTTGAGATCAAATTCCTACACAAATATATATAAATTTCCAATTAATTTTTCTCAAATTAATATACGCACAAAAATGACCATTTTGCCCTTGGATGAAGATGAATATGTGACGATTTGAAAATAATATGAATTTTGGTTTAAACAAGTTAAAATGCCCGATATGATCATTTATTTAATTTAAATAGATTAAATATGGTGGTAAAAATATGCACATTTACGTGCATATCACCTATGATCTTATGCCAAGTTGTAACATCCCATATCTGGAGGCCCAAAGCTAAGCGCTACAGATGTTGCAGTCATCCATAGTATTAACTTCCAGTGACCAAATACGGTAATGTTAATGGTATCCATAATATCAGAAGCACTTGAATATGAAATAAAATCATCACAGATTAAAACATTTTTCTGATTACATTTCAAAAAAACATTTCATATCCAAGTTACATAATCCAAACGTTTTCCAGGTTCAGATCAAATATAATTATTACATAAATACGCCAAGAGCGACATATGAAGATGCCCCCTTGGTTGACTAGAGTACTAAATAAGCATAACTGACTTAATATAACACATCAAAATAAAACAAACAACTCCTAAATATAGCTAGCATCAGCCTCCTACTCGTCTCCGGAAGCTTTATTCGTCCACCTACTATATCTTAAAATCCTCAACCCTCAGCCTACTCAAATCATTTTTGAGCACCCGAGAGTTTAAGGGGAAAAACATAAACTTCCAGTCAAACATAAAGCCTGGTGTGAATAATACTATACATCTCGGTTATTTGATATTAAGTGAGACCACGCCGCTTAGCGGAACAAGTTTCCCCTCACTAATATTCTTTAAAACATATCTTTTGCAAATCTTAATCCGGCAACCAAAACTGGTTAAAACAATAACGTCAGTATCATGAAAGCATATAAATCAGGTGACAAATGGACTATCTGTCCGAACAATATAGTTTTGTTTGGCTGACTATTAACCTTTGGCTGACTCGGTCCTACCAAACAAAATAAACAAATAATCTAACTTCTGTTAGACACTCCTCTTTTGGACGGTCTATCCCTAACTTACTTCTCCAGGGTCAACTGATCCTGATGGTTTTGCAGGCCCACCAATAACCTATCCTCACTCTGTATAATCCAGGGTCAACAAACATTTAAGTCACATACCTTAAATAATTTTATATATCTATTAAATCACTTAGAAAAATCTATAAAAATTCCTATAAATCATTTTTAATATGTTATCTAACATATATAAATTTCAGACGCAAAACATATATAATTTAGCCGTAAATTATTTTAAACCCAAATATCCATATTAAACATATCTAACATATCTAACGAGTGTGAACACCTATTGACTGTAGGCATTATTAATTTTTTTTATATATATACACACCTATCTCAGATAAACTGAGGCCCGATATACCGATCATGCACTGCCTTTCGGACTTACGTGAGAAAGGTACAGAGCATGGCGAATGTATACACAAGTATGCACACCTGTCGACCGTTGGTGTTAATAGAAAATATTTACATATATACAAATGTTTTTTTTCTTTTTCAGATTTTTTTTATAGAAAGAGAGAGTTTTTGTAAAATCATCTTAGCACCACTTAACTTAGAAGACAAAAAAATGTTATATCCTTTACATTAAATCAACCACTTTTTAAAACAAAAATTTTCAATTAGAATATATTTCATAATTATCACGTATGAATCCTCCTATATACTAGTTAAACCATTATTATTTGTAATCAAACTTCATTTTTATTTTTGTCAAGACGAATAAATTTTCAAAAATTTCAATTTAATAAACCAAAACCATATATTTATATTATAGTGTTTCTTTAAAAATAAGTTAAAATGCTTAAAAAAAATTGTTTGTTTTTTCTATTTTTGAGATTTTTTTTAAAAATTTTTGGAAAAATTGAAAATGATGGAGAGTCTCCCCCACAGTTGATTTTGACTGTGTCCCCACAGTCAACCCAAGTGGAAGGAGGAAAATAAAAATAATAAAAAGATGACATATATTTACATGAAAACGAAAAGATTATTATTTACAAGAGTTAAGAAAGTATATCGTTAAAAAGTACATGAAACGGTCTTCTAAAGACCGATTCATTTGTCTCGTCAAATGTGCGAGACACGGATTAAGCACGAAAAAAAAAATATTAAAAGATTTCAAAGTTGAATGTTGATTTGGAAAAACGAATGTCGTTTTATTGAAAACCGTACGAGTTGTTTTATTTTCGATGATTTTCGGGGTTGATAGGATAATTAAATGAAATTCAAATTTATCATCACCAAATTCAAGCTTATCATCAATTTTAAAATCAAAATGATGATTCAAATCGTCCCCTTCAGATTTTAAAGACTCGTCATCGAAAAGTCCAAAAAATTCGTGTTCATTAAATTCGTCTTCCTTTGTTGGATTATCAACAACTTCATTGCGTATCTCAAGTTCAAAATCCAAAGTTGTTGTATTCAAATTTTCGAAATCGAGAAAAGGAAGACCGAATTTTAAATTTGGTTCTACACCCTCAAAAGAATTGAAATCCAACTCAATTACCGTGTTTTCAACAACTTCATTAAGATTATTATTTTCAATTTCAAAAGTAGTTATTTGAAAATCGTCAATTTGGGTAAAAGATGGATTATTACTTAACTCGTCACACGTTGGGATTTGGTTTTGTTGTTCACGTTGTTTCATATAAGTTTCAAACAACGAATCCGTGTGATCATCGGAAATTTCATTCATTTGCTCAACAAAATCCAATTTATAGTTATTAGCATGAGGATTTTCACTTTGAATTTGTTGAGAACAGAGATTTTCAATCGTAGCGTGGTTAAGATTATTCCTATTGCCAAATTTGTTTGAAAAGTTGTTTCCATTTTCATTTTGAGTTTGAAATTGAATTGGCATGGGTTATAATCAAAATTGTTTGAATTTTGAATTGAATTCAAATTTTGAATTGAATTCAAATTTTGAAATCCTTGACTCGAGTTATTACACAAATATGAATTACACAAATCATTTATATTTTGATTCTGTTGTGTAGAGATTTCAAGTAGAAATGAAATGTTATTTTCGAGATTCGAGGGTGGTTCGTCATTTTGAAAATTTTGTGGTTCAAAACTCAAATCGTTTAAACAATAGTTGTTGTTAAAATATCCATACGCATTTTGAGTGAAATCATATGGATTATATTGATTTTCACAACTATTGTAAAATTCACGTAAGTGGGGAAACTCAGACATTTTCAAGAATGTTTTTGTTTTTTTTTTAAGGAAAAATATTTACAAATAAAATTTATTTTCAAAAGGGAAATTGATTTTTTTGTTTTGTTTTTTGGATTTTCAATTTTTTTTTTGTTTTTGAAAAGTTTTATAAATTTTTTTTTGGTTTTTTTAATTTTTTTTTGGATTTTTGAAATTTCAAAGAAAAAGGATTTAAAAATTTCAAAGAAAAAGGAATATATACAATTTTTTAGTTTTGGATTTTGAATTTTTTTTTAAATATGCATGAACTAATGCAACTAAATGAATGCAAGGGTTAATTACAAATGATTTATCCTAAGTTAACCCAAAATTGTATAATCACACTCTGTCTTAAATCAACAAGATAGTTCTCAGCCAGGAAACGGGCAGGAGTTATCGGTGCACCACGAATCACCGTAGCAATGCAGCCGAAGGTTTAAGTACCTTCAGAGGAACAACCACTATAATATTTACGAATCACCGTAATATTTATAAATGGTTATTACTCTATCGTAGCCTAGACACCAAGAATTTAAATTGTTCAAAGGAGACAAATTGTCAATATACAATTAAAAGTTATCGATGTCTAATCGTTATTATTAATCAAAATCTAGGATGAAATGCAAAGCAGAAAATAAACGTGTATTAACAATGCAACTACGAATGTAACTTTTTTTTTGATTTTTTTTTAAATATATATATGCAAATGCAAGAAATCAACAATGCAACTAAAATAAAAACAAGAGATATATACAATGCAAGGCAAATAAAAACAATAGATATATCAAGCAAGCATTTTTTCTTCTTTTTATAAAGCAAAGCGAAGCAATTATTTTTGGTCAACAGTTGAGCGAAGCAAGCAACTTTTCCAATCTTCTTTGGCAACCTGAAATTTAAAATAAGATATATACTATTGTTTTTTTTTGAAAAGGAAACTTAAAAGTAGGGTTTTACTTAAAAAAAATTAAATATAAATATGTTAAAGAAGAAACTAAAACAAATGAAAAATAAAATAAATAAAACTAAAACAAATAAAACAAAAGATAGAGGAGAAAAAATGAAAGTAGAACTACTAAAAAAAAGTGAAATTGAAAACTAAAACTTCCTTTTAAAAAAAATAAAACAAATAAAAGAAAACTCAAAATCAAAGCAAAGTAACACAAATTAAAGTGAAATAAAATAAAACAAACATACACAGTCCATCAAAGCCCATAAGCCCGATAAAAGAGAGATGAAATCGGTAGCTAAATAAAATGTTCTCTTTGTTCAAACGCAGACTAAAAGAAATGAGTAGAAAGGGAAAAAATAGTGAAATCAAACTTGAACCCGAATTGGAAATCGCGATTTGAGGTTGGATTCGGGCGATGGAATCTGGTGTTTGGCTATGATGATTCGGGGCTATTGGTCGCCGATTGTGGTGCTTAGGACTGGGTGGCAGTTGACGTTGAGGGTGGCCGATTTGGAACTCAATGGCGGCAGATTCAGTATCGATTTGAAGGTGGACATTGAGTATGGAGTGGTATTGGATTTGGAACTCAACGGCCATATCATCGTGCCTATCATAAGTATGGCATATTTGTGTTATTAGTTAGCCAACATAAGCCAACAAACTTTGACACACCCCTTAAACCACTTATTAACTTTCATGAAACTTGACAATGAAAATGAAAATGAAAATGAAATCTATTTTAAGTATGGCCTATTAACTATTGATTAGAAATATAGACCATCAAATTTTAATTTCAAATCACTTTCTTTTGCCATAATCATATTTTGATGAAGAGGCAATTAGCGTTAGTGATTGTTTAAGCATAGCCTATTTGGTGTCAACAATATAGGCTATCAAATTCAAGGCAAAAACAACAATTAAACCACTTCAATCATTCTTCATTAAGCACAAAAAGAGAGCATGAATTAACAAATAGTTGAAGCTACATAATTCGAGAGCTTCATTACCCCTAAATTGTAGGGATTTAGCCTCTCATATTTGTCATTTGATTAACAAATGTAGCTTGCAACATGAAAGCAAAAAGAAAGCAAAATGAAAGCTAAATGAAAGAAAACTATTCTAATTGCATAAAAGAAAATCTACACTACTGGCATAAAAGGAAATGAACAAGTAATTAAAAAGAAACAATAATTACATTGCATAAAAAAAGAATTACATAAGAGAAGAAATGGCTAAGTAGCCATGAAAAGAAAGAAGAGAACTTGATTTATTTTTTAGCCTAAACTAAACTAAAGAGAGACTAAGGAGGAGGAGTTACATGAAACATAAGGGGATTTTATACATGTGTTAAACCCTAATTCATATTTTTGGGGAATGCCCAAAATACCCTCTTAGGAAGTGTGGATGCCAAGTAATCATTAGCTTCAAATAATCCTCATTTAAGTGTACATGAAGCCATTAATTCCATAAGCATGTGCATTATCCTCTAATTAGTACATTAAGGTAGGTGGGTAGGTGGGGTCCTCCATTATCTTCACTTTGAATTATTTCCATCTTCATTTGTTCTCTTCACTCTTGTTCATGCATATATCATCATGTAACCACTTGTAAAATTCACCAAATTTCCTACAAAACAACATAGAAAATTCCAAGTAAATTTTCACAATTTAATAAATGCATAAAAATGGCCATTTTGCCCCTATATGAAGATGAATATGTGACAATTTCAAATAATTTGAATTTTGGTTTAAACAAGTTAAAATACCCGATATGATCATTTATTTAATTTAAATAGATTAAATATGGTGGTAAAAATATGCACATTTATGTGCACATCAAATACCCCCACACTTAATTTTTTATTCGTCCTCGAATAAAGGAAAACTAAGATAAATCCATTTTCGTAGGGAGCACGATTGTATTGAGCGTATGCAACAAGCCGTTAAACCTCTGGGTGTCCCCAGTAGGACGAGTGTTGTCTCGTGAGGGTTTTCAGCGGATACTACCCACAAAATCCAAACGCAGGATGAAAATATTTACATAATGCAAGATTTATTTACAAAGATGTGAATGCAAGTGTTTGAATATATTTACAATGAAGGATTTACTTTTAAATTAACACACATAAGTTAAATATAGGTTTGGTCATTATCTTTAAATTTAAGTTATTTACTCGTCAAAATTTCCAATAAAAATTAAGTTATCATAACAAATAGACTATAGTTTAACTCGTTGCTTCGGTTGATTACGAAGTGTAATTATAAAATGGATCCTTAGTTGATTATTAAAGTTTATCAAAGTGGTATTTTCATTTCTTTTCAATAACAAGTCAAATCAAATAAGTTAAAATAGTGCTTGGATTTCATTTGCTTACTCTCTCCATTTTTTTCTTTTGAAAATTTTATTGATATTAACAATATTTACATATGCCTAACTCAGATAAACTGAGGCCAGATATATTACCCATGCACTGCCTTGCGGACTGATGTGAGGGGAATACAGAGCGTGGCGAGTGAACACACAAGTGTGAACACTTATTGACTGTAGGAGTTATTAGTAAAATAATTTTTATATACACACCTAACTCAGATAAACTAAGGCCAGATATACCGATCGTGCACTGCCTTTCGGGCTTACGTGAGAAGGGTACAGAGCATGGCGAGTGAACACACGAGTGTGAACACATGACTCTAGGTGTTTATTAAAAAAATATACATATATACAAGAAATATTTTTTTGTTTTTTTGTTGTTTTTTTGTTGTTTTTTTTGAAAGAGAGAGTTTCGCAAAACTATCTTAGCACTATTTAACTTAAAAGACAAAAAAAATGTTATATCTTTACTTTAAATCAACCACTTTTTAAAACAAAGATTTTCAATTAGGATATATTTCATAATTAACACATATGAATCTTCCTATATACTAGTTAAACCATTTTTATTTGTAATCAAACTTCATTTTTATTTTTGTTAAGACAAATTAAATTTCAAAAATTTCAATTTAATAAACCAAAACCATATATTTATCTTATAGTGTTTCTTTAAAAATAAATCAAAATGCTTAAAAAAATTGTTTTTGGGATTTTTTTTAATAATTTTTATTTTGAGTTTTTAAAAGAAAAAGCAAAAATAAATCATGAAAAATTAAAAATGAAGATAAGTCTCCCCCCACACTTGATTTTGACTATGTCCCCATAGTCAACCCAAGTGGAAGGAGAAAAATAAAAATAAAAACATGATCTTTATTTAATTGAAAATTAACGGTATTTACACGAGATCAGAAAGTATATCGTCAAAAAGTAAATGAAACGGTCTTCCAAAGACCGATTCATTTGTCTCGTCAAGTATACGAGACACAGCTTAAGCTCGGAAAACCAAATCATAAAAGATTTCGAAGTTGAACGTTGATTTGGAAAAACGAATGCCGTTTTATTAAAAATTGTACGAGTCGTTTTATTTTCAATGATTTTTGGGGTTAATAAAACGATTGATTGAAGTTCAAGTTTATTTTCACCAAATTGAAATTCAAGCTGTTCATTGAAAAATTCTTTAGAATTATTGATTTCAAAATCAAATTGGTGATTTAAATCTTCCCCATCGAAGTTTAACGAATCATTTTCAAAAAGTCCATAAAACTCGTGTTTGTTAAATTCAACTTCCTTTGTTGGATTATCAACAACTTTATTGCATAAATCAAGTTCAAAATTCAAAGTTGTTGTATTCAAATTTTCAGAAAAAGGAAGATCGAGATTTAAATCGAGTTTCTCATCCTCAAAAGAATTGAAATCCAACTCAATTACCAAATTTTCAACAACTTCATTAAGATCATAATTTTCAATTTCAAAAGTTGTTATTTGAAAATCGCCGATTTGGGTAAAAGATGGATTATCACTTGACTTGTCACACGTTGGGATTTGGTTTTGTTGTTCACGTTGTTTCATATAAGTTTCAAACAACGAATCTGTGTGATCATTGTAAATTTCGTTCATTTGTTCTACAAAATCCAATTTGTAGTTATTAACTTGAGAATTTTCGATTTGGATTTGTTGAGAACAAAAAATTTCACTCGTATCATAGTCGAGATTATTACCATTGCCAAAATTATTTGAAAAGTGGATCACATTTTCGTTTTGATTTTTAAATTCATTTTGGAGTTCGAAATTGAATTGACATGGGTTATACTCGAAATCATTTGAATTTTGAAGTGAATTCAAATTTTGATTATTTTGAAAACTTTGATTTGAATCATTGCCCAAATATGAATTACACAAATCATTTAAAATTTGATTTTGTTGTGTAGAGATTTCAAGTAAAGACGAAATGCTCTTTTAAAGATTTGTGGGTTGGTCATCATTTTGAAAATTTTGTGGTTCAAAATTTGAATTATTTAAGCAATAGTTGTTGTTAAAATATCCAGACGAATTTGGAGTGAAATCATATGGATTATATTGATTTTCACAACTATTGTAAAATTCAAGTGAGTGGGAAAACTCGGACATTTTCAAGAATGATTTTGGGGGGTTTTTTTTCATATAAAGGAAAAAATATTTACAAATAAAATTTATTCTTTTCAAAAGGGAAATTGATTTTTGTTTTTTTTTGGTTTTTCTAATTTTTTCTTTGTTTTTAAAAAGGTTTTATAATTTTTTTTTTGGATTTTTGAAATTTCAAAGAAAAAGGATTTAAAAATTTCAAAGGAAAAGGAAAAGGAATATTTACAATTTTTTGTTTTTGTTTTGGATTTTGAATTTTTTTTTTTAAATATGCATAAACTAATGCAGCTAAATGAATGCAGGGGTTAATTACAAATGATTTATCCTAAGTTAATCCAAAATTGTATAATCACACTCTATCATAAATCAACAAGATAGTTCTCAGCCAAGTAACGGGCAGGAGTTATCGGTGCACCACGAATCACCGTAGCAATGCAGCCGAAGGTTTAAGTACCTTCAGAGGAACAACCACTATAATATTTACGAATCACCGTAATATTTATAAATGGTTATTACTCTGCCATAGCCTAGACACTAAGAAATTAAATTGTTCAAAGAAGACAACTTGTCAATATACAATTAAAAGCTATCGATGTTTAATCGTTATTATTAATCAAAATCTAGGATGAAATGCAAAGCAGAAAATAAACGTGTATTAACAATGCAACTACGAATGTAATTTATTTATTTTTTTTGAATTTTTTTTAAATATATATATGCAAATGCAAGCAATCAACAATGCAACTAAAATAAAAACAAGAGATATATACAATGCAAGGCAAATAAAAACAATAGATATATCAAGCAAGCAGTTTTTTTTCTTTTTATAAAGCAAAGTGAAGCAATTATTTTTGGGCAACAGTTGAGCGAAGCAAGCAACTTTTCCAATCTGCTTTGGCAACCTGAAATTTAAAACAAGATATATACAATTGTTTTTTTTAGTTTTTTTTTGAAAAGGAAACTTAAAAGTAGGGTTTTACTTAAAAAAATTAAATATAAAAATGTTAAAGAAGAAACTAAAACAAGTGAAAAATAAAATAAATAAAACTAAAACAAATAAAACAAAAGATAGAGGAAAAAAATGAAAGTAGAACTACTAAAAAAAAGTGAAATTGAAAACTAAAACTTCCTTTTAAAAAAATAAAACAAATAAAAGAAAACTCAAAATCAAAGCAAAGTAACACAAATTAAAGTGAAATAAAATAAAACAAACATACACAGTCCATCAAAGCCCATAAGCCTGATAAAAGAGAGACGAAATCGGGAGCTAAATAAAATGTTCTCTTTGTTCAAACGTAGACTAAAAGAAATGAGTAGAAAGGGAAAAAATAGTGAAATCAAACTTGAACCCGAATTGGAAATCGCGATTTGAGGTTGGATTCGGGCGATGGAATCTGGTGTTTGGCTGTGATGATTCGGGGCTATTGGTCGCCGATTGTGGTGCTTAGGACTGGGTGGTAGTTGACGTTGAGGGTGGCCGATTTGGAACTCAATGGCGGCGGATTCAGTATCGATTTGAAGGTGGAGCGGTAAAGTCGAGTGCGAATTGGGTTGAGGGTTTTGGTTGACAGTTTGTGGTGGCGTTTTTGGTTTGTTCGAAGTGTTGAAGCGATTTCTGGTGAGATGGTCGGCAGATGGCCTGTAGAGGATGGATTCGGGGGTAGCAATTTTGGTTTTGCGATTGTAAAAGGCAGTGGGAATCAGATTTTGCGGTTGTACGGGGTGGAGATGGGTACAGGCGACGTGTTCGTGATGAGTTGCGACTGCTAGTGATGTTTGAGAAGTTTCATACAATGATTTTTTTTGTGGCCGTGGATATTGAGTGTGGAACTGTCGAGGTGATGAACTGTGAGGCTTGGTTGGATTTTTGGAAGATGGGTACTGTGGTGGTTTTTTATAGTTGGTTGGAGCTGGTTGATGGTAGTAGGAGGATGAGGAGTTGCTGCTTAGCGATGAAGGTACGATGATATGACTGGAGGCAGTTGAGTTTTTGAAGCTTGATGATGAGGTTCAGGTGACAGTTGCACAGAGTTTCGACTGAGGTAAAGGGCAGTGAGTTGCGTTGTTGTAGCTTGATGTTTCGGCAGTGGATGGCTTCAGATTCTCGAAGAGATTGTCGAGAAGGTCGGGGCAGTTGTCGTATGGGATGTTCAGTGCAATGAAGAAGTAATGCAAGGCAGTGAAAATGTGGATGTTTTAGTTTGTGGTTGACAGTAATGGGGTGGTTTGTGTGGAGGAGCAGTTAATGGTGACTGCAACAGTGAAGTTTTGTGGTTTTTTTTGGTGTTCAGGAAGAAGTGTTAGTGGATGGTGATATAGTAGAACAATGATGGTGGATGGCAGCAGATAGGAAATGTAGTAGTTTGGGTGAAGTGGTGGTTAGTTGTTGATGCTGTGAATAACAATGAGTGATGAGTATGGTGGGTTGAATGTATATGCAGTGGGAAGAAATTAAGTGTAAAATGGATGTTGTGATATGATGATGATGAATGGATTGATAAGTCACTACTGTGGCTGTAGATGATGCACTGTGTGTTTCTGTTGCAGTTTTTGTATTGAATGAAACTGGAAGTGCTTGATAGGGGTGATGGAAGTTGTACAAGTGAAGTTGCAGACTGGTGAATGGAATTGTAACAGGGATGTATGTCAACAGTTGAAGGTTAGGCAAGTGGGAATGGCAGCATTGGTAGCTAGCAGTTGTTAGATTGAAGGGGAGCAGTGCAGTGACTGGAGCAGAAAGAATGTATGTGTTTGAAGATGGATGGGTTTGGCAAGTGTTTGACTAGTGATTCTCAGTGGAGGTTAAAGGTAATGGAGATGTGTGGAAGATATATAGAGAATTGATGTGAAGACTGTGTTGGCAGGGGTTGTGTGTATGTATGGAGTGGTATAGGAACAGTTTTGGTGGGTGGAAGGCAGGAATGGTTGAAGACAGTGAGTTAGAGGGAGAGCAGTGTAATGTAAAACAATGAAACTCAACGTCAACTGCCACCCTCAACGTCAACTGCCTATCATAAGTATGGCATATTTGTGCTATTAGTTAGCCAACATAAGCCATCAAACTTTGACACACCCCTTAAACCACTTATTAACTTTCATGAAACTTGACAATGAAAATGAAATCTATTTTAAGTATGGCATATTAACTATTGATTAGAAATATAGACCATCAAATTTTAATTTCAAATCACTTTCTTTTGCCATAATCATATTTTGATGAAGAGGCAATTAGTGTTAGTGATTGTTTAAGCATAGCCTATTTGGTGTCAACAATATAGGCTATCAAATTCAAGGCAAAAACAACAATTAAACCACTTCAATCATTCTTCATTAAGAACAAAAAGAGAGCATGAATTAACAAATAGTTGAAGCTACATAATTCGAGAGCTTCATTACCCCTAAATTGTAGGGATTTAGCCTCTCATATTTGTCATTTGATTAACAAATGTAGCTTGCAACATGAAAGCAAAAAGAAAGCAAAATGAAAGCTAATGGAAAAGAGAAGCTAATTAACAAAAATTAAAACTAACTATTCTACTTGCATGAAAAATAAAAGAAATCTACACTACAACATGAAAGGAAATAAACAAGAAAAGAAGAAAAGAGCATGTATTTAAAGTTGCATAAAAAGAAATTACATGAAATAAAAATGGCTAAGTAGCCATGAAAAGAAAAGAGAAGCTTACTTTTATTTTGAGCCTAAACTAATCTAAAGAGAGACTAAGGGATAGGAAGAGGAGGGTTACATGAAACATAAGGGGATTTTATACATGTGTTAAACCCTAATTCATATTTTTGGGGAATGCCCAAAATACCCTCTTAGGAAGTGTGGAGGCCAAGTAATCATTAGCTTCAAATAATCCACATTTAAGTGTACATGAGGCCATTAATTCCATAAGCATGTGCATTAGCCTCTAATTTGTAAATTAAGGTAGGTGGGTAGGTGGGGTCCTCCATTATCTTCACTTTGAATTATTTCCATCTTCATTTGTTCTCTTCACTCTTGTGCATGCATGTGTCTTCATGAAATCACTCCTATTTGAGATCAAATTCCTACACAAATATATATAAATTTCCAATTAATTTTTCTCAAATTAATATACGCACAAAAATGACCATTTTTCCCTTGGATGAAGATGAATATGTGACGATTTGAAAATAATATGAATTTTGGTTTAAACAAGTTAAAATGCCCGATATGATCATTTATTTAATTTAAATAGATTAAATATGGTGGTAAATATATGCACATTTACGTGCATATCACCTATGATCTGATGCCAAGTTGTAACATCCCATATCTAGAGGCCCAAAGCTAAGCGCTACAGATGTTGCAGTCATCCATAGTATTAACTTCCAGTGACCAAATACGGTAATGTTAATGGTATCCATAATATCAGAAGCACTTGAATATGAAATAAAATCATCACAGATTAAAACATTTTTCTGATTACATTTCAAAAAAACATTTCATATCCAAGTTACATAATCCAAACGTTTTCCAGGTTCAGATCAAATATAGTTATTACATAAATACGCTAAGAGCGACATATGAAGATGCCCCCTTGGTTGACTAGAGTACTAAATAAGCATAACTGACTTAATATAACACATCGAAATAAAACAAACAACTCCTAAATATAGCTAGCATCAGCCTCCTACTCGTCTCCGGAAGCTTTATTCGTCCACCTACTATATCTTAAAATCCTCAACCCTCAGCCTACTCAAATCATTTTTGAGCACTCGAAAGTTTAAGGGGAAAAACATAAACTTCCAATCAAACATAAAGCCTGGTGTGAATAATACTATACATCTCGGTTATTTGATATTAAGTAAGACCACGCCGCTTAGTGGAACAAGTTTCCCCTCATTAATATTCTTTAAAACATATCTTTTGCAAATCTTAATCCGGCAACTAAAACTGGTTAAAACAATAACGTCAGTATCATGAAAGCATATAAATCAGGTAACAAATGGACTATATGTCCGAACAATATAGTTTTGTTTGGCTGACTATTAACCTTTGGCTGACTCGGTCCTACCAGACAAAATAAACAAATAATCTAACTTCTATTAGACACTCCTCTTTTGGACGGTCTATCCCTAACTTACTTCTCCAGGGTCAACTGATCCTAATGGTTTTGCAGGCCCACCAATAACCTATCCTCACTCTGTATAATCCAGGGTCAACAAACATTTAAGTCACATACCTTAAATAATTTTATATATATCTATTAAATCACTTAGAAAAATCTATAAAAATTCCTATAAATCATTTTTAATATGTTATCTAACATATATAAATTTCAGACGCAAAACATATATAATTTAGCCGTAAATTATTTTAAACCCAAATATCCATTTTCCTCACTAGAAAATTAATATAAATTCCACATTAATTCAGAAAATTATGAAAATTGAAACTCATCTCTAAAATATCATTTCTGATCTAAAACTAAAATCTCAAGGCATTTGGATCTCAATTAATAGGGTTTTCACATTAAACATATTATAAAATCTATATGAATTATCGTAAATCATCAACAAGCATATATAATCATTTCAACATTCAAAAATAAGGCAAAACCTTACAAAATAGTTCGGATTCAACTTAAAACCGAAATAATAGAAAACATTAGATGTAGTCATTATTCACCTTAGCTTTTTGATTAAGGAGTTTGAGATTTGAGAATGGATTAAGTTGATTTAGCTTCTTCCTTTTGCTTATCTTCCTCTTGTTCTTGCTTAGTAGTGGTCGGCCTCTATTTTTTATTTTGACAATGAATGTGTAGAATGAATATGGCTTAACGGTTTAGGGTATTAGAATGTGCCTTTTCCTATTTTACCCCTTATCTAACTTCCCTTATCTATTTCATTCTAATTCATTTTAGTTTATTTGTTAACATGGCATGGCTACCCTTACTAATCACAAATCTCAATCCCCTAATCATTACATTATTTTATTACTAATTAAATATATTAAATAATGTTACTCAAAATTAGGGTCGTTACACAAATGAAGACGATATAAAAAACCAACGTCTGTTGCTTGGTTGTTGAATCGAACAAATGACGTCTTTTGCTTCGCTCGTTTAGTAAAGACCAAAGCAAATGTTAATTGAATCAAAAAAAAATTGATACTATTTTAGATTTTAAAACCTGAAATGGTATCAAATTGCATTTAAGAAATTCATAAATATATTATTCTTAAGAATCTTGTCAAACAAATAGTTTAATTATATTATTTATCAAGGTAGTTCTTGTTTACTATATATACCAAAAAAGAAGCATAAATAGTATATAATTACATTATGAAACCGCAACATATTCACTACAAATTTCTACAAATAAAGTAAACTTACAATGAAGCCTGACACAACAACAACTAAGCCTAACCTAACTGCATCCATAGGCAAAGCAGCAACCTGATAACATGCACGCACTGGAAAAGGCTTTGAAAAATCTATACAAAGGGAAGGCCATATTTGCATTAATGGCATGCTTTAAATCATAATTAAAAAGTACAATAAGTTATGTTAACACTTGTAGTAGTAGCAAAAGGCAAGTCGGTGAAGACAAAACCCCAAAAATCAAAGTAAGTGTAACACCAAAACCCTTTAAGATTCTTCATAATATGAAGATGTTGATACTTTTATTTCAGTTTCACACTGTAAATGATAAAATTATAGTACACAAGAAATAGATGTCAAGCTCTTAATCATTAGGAGCTTACAAAACTTGATATAATTCAAGTTTAACAACTTATATGTCATCAGCATATCTTGCCGCATATCCATACATCAGAGCTAAAACAACATATACGTCATCAGCATCTTCAAATTTAAGGGGTCGTTTGGTTTATTTTGTATTTTATGATTTGAGTTTTCAACATTAATTACAAAATATGAGAAGAATGAAGGGGGGTCGAAAGGGGTGAACGGAAGATTGGAGGGGACCACGAAGTGGATGGATGAACGACGGAAGGATGAATTGTTGTTCGTGCTTCCGTTTTTCTCAAAACACAAAAAACGAAAAAAAGTTGTTTTCTATTTTATGTGTTAAATTCGTTTTCTAAAATGACCATTTTTCATAATATACATGCGTTGTTCGTATTTTTGTATGGACGAAAACTCAAAACTAAAAACGGTAAACCAAACATAGCCTAACTTTTTTGAAAAATAAGGGTAGGAAGCTAGATAGAAGGCAAACAAGTTGACAAGCATGATCACTAAATTTTAGAAATTGTAAGCTATAGCCTATACATTAGGGAGGATAAATATTACCAACAAAAATGACATTACTACTGTAAAATAACAGTTCTTGTGACCACTCATTTAAGTAAATATAGCACTCATTGTTTCTATTCAATGTGCATATAATATTATTACATATAATTACTAAACTTTTCTGTCAAATAAGAAGCTCGGAACCTTAAAAAGTACCTTTGAAACCTTGACAGTTCTTAAATTATTTACATGTTTTACAATTGATGTTTATATAGTTAGCTGTAAAGTAAACTGTACCGAGATACAATTTTAAAATTAATATTTATAGTTCGCTGTTAAATCAAGATTCTCAAGAGTTCTCATCATGCTTTCTAAGACCAATACCTGTAGGAATTGTTTCGATTAATAAACACTCATGAAATTGCAATAGATTTGAAACAAATATCGGTTTTTTGCTTCATCTCTATTTTCAATTATGGATGGGTAAGACTGGAGAAAATAGAACTTCATATGGTACATAGAAAACATGATTTTTTTTAAAAAAAAAATATTTTCAAAATCAAAATGCATAAAATGAAACAACTAAAAAATTAGAAGATCTAACAATCGCTCAGCCAGCATGCCCTTTAGCTTCAATGTACTAATTGCAGCAGCACCATGGGCACTTCAGATGTATTAAATGTAGTAGGGTACAGATAGACAAAATATGGATGATAAACAATACATCTTATTTATTTACTATAAATATATAAACTAAAGAAAGCTTATCAAAAGTAAAACCAAATGGACTAGTAGCTACAATTTGCACAGTTCACATTATTAATGTAATACGTAGAAGGTTTTAAAATTTACCTTCATTTTATACCCATTCTCAAGAACTTTAAGTTACTCAAGATCTTCCTCTAGTTGTAGGGGAGTAGATGGAATCTCTAGATAGATGCTCAAGAATTTCGTATCATAACAATAAGTAGAAACAACCTGACAAGAATGCAAGGAATATAAGAAAATTAGCACTTTGGACCATATAGGCTCACATACAATTGATATTCAAACCTAAATTCCTAGATGAAGCAGATAAGGGAATTGGGGATTAACATTTCTATACCTGAATGATAATTTAAGATGTCAATGGAAAACACAATTGTAAAGGAAATATTTTTTCCATGGTAATTGGAATTAGTACAAGCATACTTGTTAAGGGGATCGATCCCCTAGAAAAATAGATTGCATTATCATGATTGTCGACTACACATTTAACATGGTTAGCATCAAGTGCATCCTTCGGCTTCAGTGACATAACAACAGTGCTAACTACTGCATCATGAGTACGTACTCTATAATGCATTATTCACAATATTAACAAAATGGATGTTGTTAGTAAAATGGAAGAATTCTATATTCCATTCTATACCAAGAAAAAACGCTGGAAGGGAACCACTTGTGTAGTGCATGATTAATGGTTTGACTGTATTTATATAGGCCTCCTAGTTTGCATATTAATTTTCTAAAGTGATGCTATTCGCAACACACTCCTCAAGCATATTGTATCTTGAGTCTGACATTTTAAATCTTTAGTTAACATAAGGACTTTTGGATTGGGTGATGTAGAATACGTTATGGTAACATTTAACAACAAACTTAATTTCTAATAAAACGTCATCAATTTTCATGTGTAGGATTATTCTCTATAACTAAGCGGAATGCTTGTTAATTTAGCGAGACAATGGTGGCTCTAAAACTGCATAGAGTAAAGTCAGCTCACATAACTTGGTTATTGTGCAGGTCTCTTAAATAAACCCACTTCTGCTTACGGATAAGACTTATAAAAGAGTGAATATACATATATGATCCATTACATTGAACATGAATTGAGAAAAATAATAAGAAAATAGGTTATATACCAAATTCATTAATTGGAGCATTGTGATCGTAACTTGTTGCAATGAAATTACCAACTGCCCAATCGAAGTTTGTTCCTCCATGATACTGAGATATATAGCATAGAAGTTCATATAAGATAAAAAAACAACACCTACAAATATAAACATATTTGAGGCATTTACCGTGTAGTAGCTAACTAAAGATCGACCGTCTTTATAAAGCTTACAACTGAATACGCTAAATCCTCAATGGGTCTATGAGGAACAGGATCTCTAAGTGATGTAAACCAACAAATGATTGCAATGTATAGTTTATGTTGTTATTTTCATCAGAGATGAATGAATGCATTCCATATTAAGCAAAATATATGCATATGTACTAGCCAGTCCAAGCTTCAGTCCACATTTTGGTTTGTATGGTTTGTATGGAGTGAAGTCACCACAGTAAAAATCCATTGCAAGTATCAATCTGTTATTTACCAAAAAATTGATCAAGATCATACTTCATATCAAACAATGCACTGGTTATTCGGTTGCAAATAAGAAAAATCTAGCATTAGCATGTGTTTGAATTGAAAATGACACAAACGCCCAAAAGAGTAGAGATTAAATGAAGAATGTAAAAGAAAAATGAGAAAATGAGAACACACAACAATTTATAGTGGTTCGACAATCTGAGCTACGTCCACTTGAAGCTTCTCTATTAGTTTCCACTAATTTATGATTACAAGTGATTGTGATCCATTTTGATCCTTCGTTATAATGAATTTTAATGGCTATCTAGGGAGGAATTAGCCAAAAGAAAGAAGATGCTCAGGTCCAAAAGAGAAGAAGCCCCCTGTAATGAAGGTTGCCTAGTGTATTTATAGGGATGAATGACGAAATATCTTCCTTAAATCTTGCCTACAGAAGCTCCTTGCCAAGACAAAGTCCTCTAGAAAAATCCGACTCCGTACATGTTAAGTAGGGGGGATCGGTACCGATCCCTAAAGAAGAGGAGTGGGGCCCCGCGACCCCTCGTGGTGGTCCCTCTCGATGTTCATGTTATGAATCGAAGCCTTTTTGCATAGTTGCCTAAGCGATTTTTGGAGATATTAATAGAGTTGTAGAGGAACAGAGTTGCTGATTCAAGAGTTCGCAAAGATCGATGGAGAATTGCATTGAATCAGCAAAACAACCTTAGAAATAGGCTCTTGGCATCAAAATTGACATCTAAGAAGAAGATTAGGTCCACCCAAGCTATATTTGAGAGTTGGTACCAATTCCAGAGTTGGTAACGATCCCAACTTGAGGATCCCATTGTTGTGCTGTCCTGATTTGTGTTGTTTTGGCTTTGCTTGAACTTGCTTGGAGTTCGACCCGAGAAATTTGAGTGTTTGCTTGGGGCTCGACTTGAAGATTCTTTGAAATTTTCTTGTTCTGAGTTTTCCTTTACCTTCATGGGGTTAAACCCGAAATTTTTGTGTGTCCGACCCGAGTTCGCTTGCTTGAAGTCAGACCCAAGTTTTCCATATGCTTGACTTGAGTTTTCAAAATTCGATACCGAGTCAAGTCTAGGGGTCGATACTGAGTCCACTCTAGGTAGCACATGGGGTTTTTTATGGATTGTTTCGGGTCGGCTGTTCCAAAAACTTGAGCTTCCAAATTTTCAACCTTTTTTGCTCATTTTTTGATATCTCATTTTTCTTGCCTTTTTATGATATTCCCAAAGTTCTTGGATCATTTCTCCATTGTTCACTCATCTTCGATTGTTTAAGTCTGTTCGAATACTGCTAGTCAAAAGGCTGGATAACATTTGCCCCCAAAAGTACATCTTGTTACAAACGTGATGTGTTTTGAATCGAGACAAGTTAGGATTGCTAGAATGGATTTCACTCGGTACCTCGAATTGTCATTATCCTTCCATCGAGCGGATTTCATGAAGAGTCGTATCTCTAACTGTTTGTTGTGATGCTTGGTCGATATCTGACATTGTAAAATTGGAATTTATTCTCTCGGTAATTGTCTATGCTTGGTCGATATCTGACATTGTAAAATTGGAATTTATTCTCTCGGTAATTGTCTATGCTTGATTCCATTGAGCTAGTTGATCGAACTAGTAGGCCTCAGTTATCTGAATTGGTTTCTTTTTGAAATTTAAAGGCAAGAATTCAATTCTCGTTAATTTAGGAAATTGCATTTTTAGTATGCACATCGTACGCTCGTGCACATACTTTTGCCATTAGCTTCCAAGCATGTTCATATGCCTATAGGTCATTGCCAAGTTTCATGGAATTGTAATTACAAATTGTTTTTCTTTTCTTATCCTAAGGGATCCTTTCAGTCGTAGTCTTAAGTCATATCGAACACTAGGTACGAGCCACACTGTTAAGCTGTCGTATTCAGCTTTTGGGTGATTTTGCTCCAGCCCCCAGTCTTGGATTAACGGAGTTAGTGTACGAACGATTGAGTCTCGTCCTTATGAAGTACTTTTTCAGTCGGTTCTAAGGTCTGAATTAACGAATGGGTGGTCAAGTCACACCCATCCTCGGCTAGTACTCCCCTGTCGAATCAAAAGTAGGAGTTGGTGAATATCCAGATCATAGGTGGTGTCAGTTGATGGATGGTCAGATCACATCCATCTCGGGTTGTGCTTCTGCTCCCATTTCAAGGGCAGAAGCTAATGAGTGAATGGTCAAGTCACGTCCGCCTTTGTTTAGATGGTCAAAGTTGTCGAATGGACGGTCATGTTACATCCATTCTAATTTCATACTCCTTCCGTTGGATCAAGGGAGAGAGTAGGTTGATGGATGGTCGGATCACATCAATCTAGGATCGGACGGTTGAGTTACGCCCGCTTTATGATTTGTGCTCTTCCTGTCGAGTCAAGGAAAAGGTCTAGGAGCCGGATGGTCGGGTCACATCCGTTCCAAGTTTGACGATGGACGGTCGAATCATGTTCTTTTGTGTTTAAATTCCCCATGTCGGGTCGAGAAAAAGTGTTAAGTTGATGGATGGTCAGTCACATCCATTTTGGTTTGAACTCCCTATGTTGGGTCAAGGGATAGAGTTAAGTTGATGGATGGTCAGTCACATCCATTTTAGTTTGAACTCCTCTTGTCGGGTCAAGGGAAAGATTTAGGAGATGGATGGTCAGTCACATCCATCTCGGATTATGTTTCATAACCCCTTGTTGGGTCAAGTGAAAGGGCTAGGAGATGGATGGTCAATCACATCCATCTTAAATTATATTTCATGCCCCCTGTTGGGTTAAGAGAAAGTACTAGGAGATGGACGGTCAGTAACATCCATCTTGGATTATGTTTCGTGCCTCGCCTGTCGGATCAAGGGAAAGGGCTAGGAGATGGACGGTCAATCACATCTATTTCGGATTATGTTTTGGGTCCCGCATGGAGGGCAAAAGATAATGCGTAAACGGTCTTGTCATGTCCACGTTGGATTGGATTTCGAGCCTGCTAAGCCTTAGACAGAGCGTAAGTGTTTTGGAATAATTTCGGGCATGAATTTGAGAGTGGATGGTCGATTCACGTCCACTTTGAATCATGGTCTTGCCCCCGAGTCAGAGGAAAGAGTTGGCTAAGGAGCGATCGATTCATGCATATCTCTATAGAGCTTCGAAGATCGGGTCATGGGCCCTGAAGATTTTATGGGCGCCTAGATCTGGGTACCTGCATTGTTCATATGAAATTTCATTCGAGTCGGTCGCGTTTCATGACTCATATGGCACGCAAAGACAAAGTTGCATAAGTGGAAAGCAAATTCATTGAAAATAGAAAATAACAGAGTCTGTCTTATGAAATAATTCGAAACAAATAGAAATAAGTCTTATTCTCAAGCGAAGTAGCTTCATAGATGCTTGCTACTCCATTATGCTCCAGCCCTTTTAAGCTAGAAGATGACCGTCAGCGGTCTAGTTTATAACCAATCTTCTTTCAAACTGCCTAGGTTCATCAGCACTAGGAGCGGTCTGTCCTCAGTGAGGGTCGGATGTTCCCTACCCTCCATCCTGCGGGGCTTTCACAAATTGTTGAAGCCTTTTGTTTCGGATCCGCTCTTCGATCATATCTTGGAGGTATCTGCATTTGTTTGTGTCATGACCATGGGTCTTATGAAATCTACAAAACTTTCCAGACTTCCTCTGGCTTTCATTCAATTCTCTCCAGGCTGGTTTCCTATATTGCTCCAAGTTGCGTGTGGCTAAGTAGATGTTTTCAGTTGAATCATTTAGAGGGGTATATGTGCCAAATCTCAGGACTCTTAATCATCTCCTAGAATCTGAATTCTCGTCTAGGGCCCTGTTGCGGCCTTTGCTTTGATTCCCATTCTTGTTTTGTACATTCACGTCAATGTTCCCAAGACTCGCTACGGACTGTTTCACGGCAATATTATTTTGAATTCCTTTGGTCGGGTGACCTATTCTATCTCCTTGTCTGGTCCGCAGAGCTTGCTCCTTACGCAAGTACCGGGCCGTCTTGTTAAAAAAATGATCTAGAGTAACATGTGGCTTTCTCGATACCCATTCACCAAAGTTTGTATCAGGGTGGATCCCCCTGGTCAAAGCCATCAAGATTATGTTGTCCTGAGGGTTGCTCACCTCAGTCACAGCGGTATTAAATCTTTGCAAAAAGTCCTTGACCGATTCCTTCGATCCTTGGAATAAGTTAGACAATGACATGACATCCTTGGGGAGAGTCGCGTGCATTCTGAACTGCTCAATGAATTTCCTTGCTAGCTGATCAAAAGAAGAGATGGACCTAGGTAGTAGTGGAGTAAACCACATGGTCGCCACTCCTAGGAAGATTAGGAAGCACCTGCACTTGATTGCATTTGACGCTCTAGTGGAGTCCACATGCCATTCGTACTTCATGAGATGTTGTCTAGGATCAGTTTTTCCTGAATATGCTGGCATGGTTGGCATATTGAATCTCTGTGGAAACTCTTCACGCCGAATGGCTTCAGTGAAGAGATTTTGACTAAGGGAAGTGCCCCAGTCGTCATTAGTTTGACCTTGACTTTCTCTTACAAGTTGCCTTACCATCTCAACTAAGTTCGGCTCTTGAGAACCTGCTGAGGTTGCGGTAGCCATAATCCATTCCTTGTGCCGGGCCCCATAAGTGGTCCCGATCCATGCCTCATTCGTCTAAGTGCTCCTAACTTTGGAAGAACCGTGCGCCCGACAGCTCCGCATTCATTCCTTAGTGGCAATCCAGCAGTAAATTCTTGACTTTTGACGCTTTAGTCAATCACTGTACGCCCATGCTGCATGCCATTACCAAATCGAAGACCAGAATCCTGGTTTGTGGGTTTGGCACCGACCCCCTAGTGGGTTCGGTACCGACCCCCATAGTGGGTTCGGCACCGACCCCTATGTTAGGATCGGTACCAACCCCTGTGCCTTGATTGGGGTCGATTCTCAATTCCCACCTTGACTCCTCAGCTTTGTATGCATCTGTCCTTTGCCTTCTATACCTCCAGAGGTGGTCAGATGATGAGAAACTGCCAGATTCTAAGTATGGAGGAGATAGCTCTCTCCCAGTCCTTCTACATTGAGTATTCAACTAGGTCATAAAGTTTATGTTCTCTTGGATTTTCCAGTTTAACTCTGCACGACTATCTTATAGCTCTTTCATCGTGCGTTCAAAATCCACCCTAGTGATGGAGTTAGAAGGATTCTGAAGACCTGTGGCTCCTTGGAGTGTGCCTCCTTCCAGAATGTTCAAATCAGTATTGTCCGCTTCATCAGCAGCTCTTGAGGAAGCAGTAGCTTTATCTTTTCTAGGGGCCATTGAAGATAGCTTCCTTTAGACTTTGTTCAAAATCAAGTAGTAGAGAAACTAGTTGAGAAGAAATTGGATCTCTTCCTTGGATTTTAGGCAATCCAATAGTAGGCAAGGATTCAAATAAACCGAGAGTTGGGTTCCCAGTGAAAGCACCAAAATGTTTGAATCAAAAATGACACAAACACCCAAAAGAGTAAAAGTGTAGAGGTCAAATGAAGAATGTAAAATAAAAATGAGGAAAAGAGAGCACACAAAAATTTATAATGGCTCGACAATCTGGGCCTACGTCCACTTGAAGGTTCTCTATTATTTTTCCACTAATTTGTGATTACAAGTGATTGGGAGCCATTTTGATCCTTGATTACAATAAACTTTAATGTCTATCTAGGGATGAGTTAGCCAGAAAAGAGAAGATGCTCGAGTCCAAAAGAGAAGAAGCCCCCATGTAATGAAGGTTGCCTGGTGCATTTATAAGGGTGAACGATGAAATATCTTCCTCGAATCTTTTCTATAAAAGCTTCTTACCAAGACCAAGTCCTCCAGAAAAAAACCGAACTCATACATGCTAAGTATAGGGATCGATACCGATCTCTATAAGGGGGATTGGTACTGATCCCTAAAGAAGGGGAGTGGGGCCCTACGATCCCTTATGGTGGTCCCTCTGATGTTCGTGTTATGAATCCAAGTCTTGTTTACATAGTTGCCTAGGTGTTTTTTGGAGATATTGATGGAGTTGTAGAGGAATATAGTTGTTGATTTAGGATTTCGCGGAGATCGATAGAGAATTCCATTGAATCAGCAAAACAACCTTGAAAATGGGCTCTTGGCATCGAAATTGCAGGAAGAAGATGGGGTCCACCCAAGCTATATTTGGGAGTCGGTACTGATCTCCAACTTGGGGGATCCCATTGTTGTATTATCTTGATTTGGGTCATCTTGGCTTTGGTTGAACTTGCTTGAAGTCCGACCAGAGAAATTTGAGTGTTTTCTTGGGGCTCAACTTGAAGATTCTCTAAGATTTTCGTGTTCTGAGTTTTCTTTCGCATGCTTAGAGTCAAACCTGAGATTTTTGTGTGTCTGACCCACGTCCGACCCAAGTTCACTTGCTTGGAGTCAGACCCGAGTTTTCCGTGTGTTTGACTCGAGTTTTCAGCAGTTGGTACCGAGTCCACTCTAGGTTGAGCTTAAGGTTTTTTATGGATTGCTTTGGGTCAGCTCTTCAAAAAACTTAAACTTCCAAATTTTCAAATTTTTCATTACTTTTTTTATATTTCCTTTTTCTTGCCTTTTTATGATATTCCCAAAGTCTTTGGGTCATTTCTCCATCATTTGCTCATCTGATTCGATTGTTTAAGTCTGTTCAAATGCTGCTTAGTCAAAAGGCTGGATAACAGCATGTATATACATATATCAATCCTATGAGGAATATTAGGAGACAATATTCCACATCAATTGGCTCACTATAAGCAGGTGGTTATGTTGAGTCGGTACTTACATTATTTGTATATGCTGATCATTATAGTAGGTTAAGCATGAAACATGGTAGAATAAGAAACAAGCAATAGTTTGTTTTATGAATCATACAATAGAGCTAGAAAATTGATATCTGTACAGTAAAGAGCTTTAGCAGTAAATAGAGGATTTATGGTCCATCATATGGTTTTATTTTATATTATAAAATAGACTTGGCATCAGTGATCTGTTTGCTAATGTAGAGTTGCAATAAAATCAGAAAATGAACCTCCTCGGTATGAGCATATCTATGTGAATCATTCAGCTATCACAAACAAGTACAATTAATCATTCATATATACATACATGTGTGTATAAAGATAGCAAGAAAACACATATAATTGGATTGGTAGCATCAACTTCTTGCACATGATCCATGGTATACGAACATCAAGATCAAGTGCCAATCTGCACTTCATGCTGCATATTTATTGCTACCGAGTCCAACATATTCCTCCACTTGCCCTAACTCGTTATCTATCTACTTGAATTTAATAGAAACTTATGCATCAAGTTTAATTTTCAAATGATAAAGTTCATGAATAACAATAAGTTTCATTACTTGAGCAAGGATAATAGGGCCACCTTGCCAAGCAAATAATTGTTAATTCTCAATCCTATCCAAATTATTTTAAAGAAGGTAGTATGCCAATCTGTATGATTTAAATGCCTGTAAATATGAGGCTACAAGATGAAAATCAATTACACATTCAATTATGCCAACTATGAGAATGTTATATATGATTGTTTTGATGAAAAATCAATTATTTATTTAGATGGAATCTTAAATTTCTGGTTGTCTTGCTATACAATGATTGAAGATTATGGTGATGGCCTATATCAGATACGAGCGCAAGTTTAAAACCATCAAATCATGAGAGAATACACTAGTTGAAAACCTTAACAGTAATTTACAATATACCTAGCCAGTTCTCCTCTTACTCATATAGCTTCACGCTTTATAATTCCTTGATCCTAGCTTTATTCTCTTCCTAACTTAAGTTGCTTATGCTCTTGCTGCATTAATCCACAACAACATTCGTTCTTCATGCATGCCCACCGGTTTGTTTTTCCTACAACCTAGCCACAACTTATTTACCTAACTTCAACATTTCCCACTTCCTTAGCAACTTTCCATGCTCTTTGTTGCAGCCTATCATGCCCAACTTCTGTCAGTATTATCTTGTTTGCATGCTAACCTTTTTCCCCATCAACTGTTATTGTATTTTTCTTTGAGCCTTCATCCATATCTCAATTATGGGTTGGGGGGAGTTTGGATTCAAAGGTGTCATCAATGATGAGATTGGGCCACCTCCATGAGCATGTTACGAGGTTGGAAAGTGGATCTGGCTATGAGAACATGAAATCTAAGAAGAATAAGATGGCGACAACGAAGGGTCTGATTAGCGATTTTAGGGGCTTAAAGAAATTTTGAGTAGTGAATGAAAATTTTTACGGTGTGAAGGAGAAAGATGACAAATCTATATTTTGGAGCCAAATTTTGGGGTGAATGAAAATTTGGGTGGTGATTGAAAATTTGGAAGGAAATCCTTACGGGCAATAAAATTTGGACCTATTTGCTTCGGTTACAAAGACAACTGAAGCAAATAACTTATTTGCTTCTATGCATTTACTTTGGTTCTCTATAACAACCGAATCAAATCACATTTTTGTAATTTATATTTCTTTGCGTATACCAATTTCTTTGGTTGTTAAGAGGATACCAAAGCAAATGATACCATTTGCTTTGGTTGTTAACACAACTGAAGCAAATAAGGCTATGCAATAGGCTTATTGTGTACTAGTGCAGAGGAACATAACTTGAGAAGAAGATACAGGAAAAGGAATTTTCACTCTAACTTCTTAAATTTCCACTTTATATGGTTCCAAACTCCTACCAACTTTACCATTCTCAATGAACTCAACATTTCTAGCTTCAAATATTCTTGTATTATGATTAGGACAATAAAATCGATACCCTTTAGTTTTTTTTGGAAAATCAATGAAGAAACCACTGATTGTTCTTGAATACAGTTTCTTTTCTTGTGGATTATAAATTCTTACTTCCACTGGGCAACTCCAAACATGTGGGTACCTTAAACTGGGTTTCGTTCCTATCCACTATCAAAAGATGTCTTTGTAACTACCTTACTAGGAACCCTGTTCAAAAAATATACATCGGTCTTTAAAGCATGCATTCGTAATGACCTGAGTAAAGATGAATTGCTTAACATACTTTTAACCATGTCCATTAAAGTACAATTGCGCCTTTCCGCAACACCATTTTGTTGTGGTATTCATTGCATCATGTATTGAGCTCATATGCCATGACATTCTAGGAATTTAGGAAATGGACCAGAGCACTGTCCACTTTCATCATACCTTGCACAATATTCACCACCTCTATCAGATCTGACAATTTTCACATTTCTATCCAATTGCCTTCAATCACCTCTAGGGTGTTTACCGATTATGACTTTTCATGCAACAAATAGACATATCCATAAAATGAAAAATCATCAATAAAGGTAAAAATACTTTTCTCCACCAAGAGATAGAACATCAAAAGGCCCAACATATATTAGTGTGTATCATTTCAAGAAGTTGTGTGCTTCTTGTGACTACTTTTTTAACCGTGTGTCTTGTGTGTTTTCCCTTAATACATTACACACAAATTCCAAGATCGGTAAAATCCAAATCAGGTAGGATTTCATTTTTCACTAATCTTTCGATTCTTTCTTTGGATATGTGACCCAAACGTTTATACCACAAATAAGCCGACGATTCATCAATTAAGCCACGTTTAGTACCAACAATATGATGCAAGGTTAATAGAGTTTCAATAAAGAGTATCAAGCTTTAATTTGTACAAACCATCATAAAGAATACTCGAACCAATAAAAAGATTTTGTTTAAACAAAATGAAACATCCATTCCCAAATTTAAAAGACTTTCTACATAAAAATGGCCTTTGTCTTTATTCCTTGCTCCATTCCTTTTAACCATCTTCAATATGGAATCTCCAGGACCTCCACCGTCAGACTTCTACCTCCTTCTGATTGTTCATCCTTTTGGGATAGGCTGCCTTCGCTTACTTCAGTTTTGCCTTTTGTTGATCCTATATGTCTTGTGGCAACTTTTCTTTGTCCACCTCTGCACTTTGCAAGTTCGAGATCTTATGCAGAGGTGTTGAAGAGTCCTACTACGACAATGATTCGAGGTTGTTTATCCTATCTACGTATGTCGACTCCAGTTTAAAATTCAAAATCTTGTGCAACGGCTAAACATTCTATTGCATGACACGTGTCATCCTTTATTGATAGAATTAAATCAGGTAGGAAGTGTTTTCGCTGTGGGCTCGGTGGGCACGTAATGAAATGGTGTAGGAATGCATTAATGTATTTTGCCTGTAGTAATAGAGGTCGCTTTTCCTCTAAGTGTATTATTTATGATATGAAGGAATGTAAAAAAAACGAAGCATTGTCACGTGCCACATCCCCTCAACTCTACCAAATTTAGATTTTTTTCGTTTCCTCTTCTGTCCCCGGTTTTAAAAAGGACTTCAGTAATATTCCTAAAACTCATTCTATCCCCATGGATTCTCCGTCTTGGCAAAAAGATAAATTGAAGCTTCTAGATGCTCAAATGTATGTCATTTTTTCAGTAGTTAGTTGACTTTGGCCCATGGAAGATTTTCGACGGTGTCTTAACTTCCATTTTAGACGAGCTTTCTGGCGCATAACCATTCACTCCGATCGATCGTTCCTTGATCGATTCCCATATCGTCCTTTGATGAGTTTTTATATCAGGAAAAGCTTCTTCCATAAAGACAGTGGTACTATTTTTTCAAGACAGTGGTTACTGAAATGAGAATGTTACAATCGGGGGTTCTTCAATGCCTCATGGATATGTATTGTGGGTCTTTCTCCTTTTATGCATGGGGATGATGAGCTAAAGACTTTGCTTTCCCCAATTAGGGAGTTCAGGCGGCTGACCACTGCTCTTGGGTGACGGTTGACCATCATTTCATGTTTGTCAAAATTTAGCTAGATAAAACTATTGTGGTCCCTGGTTCTTTGGTGCAGGAGGCTTTTCGACATTTCTTCAGAATTAATTTTGAATATTGGGTTCACCGCCACCCTTATTCCTCCTGAGCATATCATTCTAGGCGACATTGAAAACTTAAGCTTCTAGTCTGAAAAGCTATTTTTCCTATTCAATGACGAGGGCTTGAAGACTTGGTCTACAGCTCCTTCTCCTCCACTAAGTTTTATGGGTGATGTGATGTTTGAAGAAGCTCTCATCCAAGCTAGGAGGAATGACATAGCTTCAAGTAAACAAATAATCACTATAGGTTCATATGATGAAGTAGATTTCCATGTAAATGAGATGGGCCCTTCTACTTGGTGGCCTCCTCTTCTGGCTTCTCATGTCAACTCTAAGGACCGGAACTTTTTCCTTCAACAAGATATAGACTTGGATTACCACATGAATCTGGGTTTGGGGGCTTAGAATGATAACGCAAACATGATGGACGTGGAGACCAACCTTCATCTCTTCAGCACTCCTCCTCCGCCAGCTCCACCTACCTCTATATATGCTCCTCCTTTGAATGTCCCGGTGGTTAGGAGAAGTGGGCATCTCTTGAGTCAGAGTGGTGGTCATCATTTGAAAGGTAGTACCTTTGTTCCTAAGATTTTGAACTCGTTGTCTTCAACTTCTATTAATTCTGCTGCGAGTGATTTTGGTTTGAGGCTTTCACTAAAGGTTGTTATGATCATTAGGAATCTTGAGCGTGAGCATGTTTTCAATAATTTATGAAGATTCTAACTTGGAATATTAGAGGGCTAGGGTGCTTAGAGAAATGTGCGTTAGTTAAGAATTTGATTCGTTCTTTTTGTCTAGATTTCTTGCTTTTGCAAGAATCTAAATTGAGCTGCCCTTCCTCTGCGAATCTTAGGTGTTTATGTGGTAAATTCCTTTCTAGTTGGGCTTCTTTAGATGTTGTAGGCTTTAAAGGAGGCATCCTTACTCTTTGGGATAAAGTAAGTAGTCCCTTTTGCAAGTGGTTAAAGGATCCTTTGTGCTACATGTTATATTAAAGAACTTGAATTCCGAAGTTGTTTTCTTTGTTTCAAATATCTACGGATCACATTCATCGGGTGAAAGGATTAAGTTGTGGTTCGAATGTGTGGATTTTGCAAGTCTTATTAGTGGTCCTTCGGTTTTGGGTGGAGATAGATTCTGTACTGAGCGAAATAGTGACTGGGTGTCCCCATATTCAGACCTTTTTAATGACTTTATTTCGACATGTGACCATATTGATTTGCCTATTAATAACCATTCCTTTAACTGGTCTAATAAAAGAAGTGCTCCGTCCTTAGCTAAGTTGGATAAATTCTTCATTAACTTCTCCTGGGAAGACATGCATCCTTTCTCCTACTCTAAAGGTCTTCCCTCATTAATTTCCGATCACTATCCGACCCTTCTCCAATCTGGTAAGGGCCTTCGTCATCGTTCTCACTTTAAATTTAAAGCCTTCTATACTTTGAAGCCTAGTTTTGATGATATGGTAGAAAGGTTATGGGCTTCATTTCATGTTTCTAGTTCAGCTTTTAAAATCTTTGTTACTAAATTACGCCTACTTAGGAAAGCTCTTAAGAAATGGGCTTTCAAATTTTAGGGCTCCATCAAGGCTAAATAATGACCTCCAAAATCATATCTTAGATCTGAATATTTTGGAGGAAGCAGGCCCCTTATCTGCTGATGAAAGAGTTCACCTTGCTGAGCTTGAGTCAGAGCTTGATAGAATCACGAGGCAAGAGGAAATAACATGGAAGCAAAGATCTAGTGACCTGTGGCTGAGAGAAGGAGACCTTAACACATCGTGTTTCCATCTTCTGGTGAATAGTAGGCATAGATCTAATTTTATCTCTAGTGTTCATGTTGATGGTTCTGAAATCTTTGATGAGTCCTCTATTCTTAATGCTTTCCCTTCCTATTTGAAAACAACTTGCAACGTCCTGATTCCAGACTTAATATTGTTAATTGGAACTTGCTTTACCTTCTAGATTTGCACCCTCCCCTTCCTTTGGACATCGAATTTGACATTGGTGAGATATGGGAGGCCCTGCTTGAGATGGCTGGAGTTAAAGCTCCTGGACCTGATGGTTTTCCACCATCCTTTTTCAAAAGATACTAGGGTTTTCTTAAGTTTAATATTATGCGTGTGTTTAAGGAATTTAGATCTAACTTGGAGCTAGTGTCTAGAGTTAAACTATGCCAACACCATTCTTATTCCTAAATTTGAAGGGGTCTCCTCCATTTTGGACTATCGCCTAATTAACCTTGAGAATACCATCCTTAAGCTTATCACTAAGGTTCTGTCTAGTAGATTAAGGCCTTTCATGGATTCTTTAATTAGTTGCAGGCGGTCTACTTTTACTGCTGTCAGATATCTATTGGACAATGTGGCCTCTATTCAAAAAGTAGTCAACTACTGTTCTTCCAATATGATTAGTTGTGCTATATTATGCTCGATTTCGCTAAAGCTGTCAACTCTATCAAATGGCCATTTCTCCTAGAAGTTCTAAAACATATGGGTTTTCCTCCCAGGTTCATTACCTGGATCAATCACATTATGTTTGTCTCCTCCTCTTCGATTTGCATCAATGGCAGAAGAGGGAATCTCTTTCAGCCTTCTAGAAGGCTCAAGCAAGGGGATCCCTTACCTTCATTTCTTTTCAATCTGGCAATTGACTCCTTCACCCGAATGATAGATCTTTCTTGCTCATCTGGGTTACTTGACTGCCCGAGTAAAGATATAATCCCTTCTGGCCTTAACTCTTTTCAGTTTACCGATGACACCATTTTACTTTTCATCCCCTCAGCTAGTTCTGTTGCCATGCTTAAGCTTATGTTGTACTGTTTGGAACTTATGTTCGGCCTTAAAATAAACTTTGCCAAAAGTTCTGTAACCTTGACCGACCTTGACCCTGAAGTTGCTTACTCTATAGTCTGTACTTTAAACTCCTGAATTGGTCATTTCCTTCTATCTTACCTGGGCCTCACCAGCAGACCTGGAAAGCTGAAGTGAGAGGATTGGAGTGTGTTATTGGATAAGTTTAGACATGGATTAGCAAGTTGGAAGGGCTCCTCCCTGTCATAGGCGAGTAGACTCACCTTGGTAAACTTTGTACTCTCCTCTCTTCTTACCTTTTGTTTTTCTTTCTACAAGGCTCCAAATTGGGTGATTAGGAGGATTGACTCCATTATGAGAGCTTTCCTTTGGAAAGGTTTGGATAGAATCGTGTCTGTGAACTGCCTTGTAACCTGGGACAAGATATGCAGGCCTGAGCTTGAAGGACGCCTTGGGGGTTATAAACTTGTCACAATTTAACAAATCACTATTAGGTAAATGGAGATAGGAGTTCACTCGTGGGTGCTTCAAGCCTTGGGCAATATGGATTAATAGCTTGTACTACACTAACACTTTAAATTTCAACCCCGGCCTTTTAATCTAATTTCTGGAAGGGAATTCTTCTTCGTTGTCAAGAGCTTCATATTTTCACTAAGATCAAAATTGGCAATGGCAAAAGGATTTCCTTTTGGAATGATCCGTAGCTGAATGTAATTGCTTTTTGCTCGCTATTCTCGAACCTATATGCTCTAGCCTCAAATCCCTATATATCAGTCTTTCATGCTTTCCAGTTTGAAGGCTACAGTATAGATTTCGTTTCAGTTATCTCTAGTGTAACCTTGCAGAATTATGCTCAATCATGCTGTCAACTTCTAATGTCCGCCTATCATCTACTAATGAGGACGAATTCCTGTAGGGTAGTAATTATCGGGGTTTATCCTCAATGAAGAGTTTATATCACTTCTATAATTTCACTAGTATATATATAAACTTTAAATCACTTTGGCGCCTTAAGGCTCCCCCGAAGTATAAGGTGCATATGTGGCTGATCGTGATAAACAAACTACACGCAACTGCTCTTTTAGCTATGAAATCTCTAGGCCCCCACTGTTTGCTTTCTTTGTTCGAACTTTATCGACTCTTTGCTCATATATTTTTTAACTGTGATTATAGCTATCAGGTCTAGGCTCTTTGCTCCTCTAACCTTGGCATTATATGTGATATCTCTATGCATAATCTAAATGAGCTCAAGGATTCTTGTTCCCCTTAATCGTCATAGGCGCTTCTGGCCCTAGCATTTTGCCAAGCAATTTGCCTAGAGCGAAATGATAAATATTTTAATGCAAAGGTGCATGCTTATGTCGATATGGCTAACAAGGTTTTATATAATTATTGTTCTTGGATAGAGGTTCAGCATGGGGCACCTCAATTCCTCATTCAGATGCATTTCCTTTAAAATCTGCAGGTAGTAATGCTAGTGTCAACAATTTTCACCTATGATATGCTTGTATTTGATTGTACTGTGTGTTTATAATGCAGTGATGTATATTATTATCTGTGTATGTGGATATATTTAGTGCATGATGCTTATTTTGGCTCTTCGTGAGCTTGTATATTGTTTAAGGCTACTGACTAGGTCTGTTAGTCGGACGTACTTTCCTATTTATGTTATGCATATGGCTATGCAACCCTGGGTCGTATATCCTTTCTATCAAAAAAATTAAAAGGGTATCCAGCAGTATCAAGTTTAGATAAGGAAATATAATTGCCAGAATCAGAAGGAACATAAAAAGTCCGAAAAAGATCTAAATGATGTCCAGTGTCTAAAATTAAACGATAGGTTCCAATGGCTTCAAATATAACTTTGACTCGGTTTCCCATAAAGATAAAATTTTCATTTGGACTTGTACTTTGGGTTGTAGAGAATCCCTGCATCGTATTTGAAACATAAGTGGTACAACCAGAACCAATCCACTAGGTATTACAATGAACTTCAGCTAAATTTGTTTCGAAACATACTAAAGCACCAAGCTTATCTTTAGTTTCGAACCATGCCTTATGTTTCAGGAAATCGTTCTGATAGTGTCCAGTCTTTCCACATAAATGACACTTATCCTTACTTGGTTCCTTCTTATGGATTTGGGTAGATGACTGATTTAACTTTGATAGTCCTTGCTTGCCTTTTCAAAAATTCTTTATTGGTTTCTTTCTGCTCTTTTCTGATCCATGAGATTTGTTGAATGAATTTCTGATTCTTAGACCTAGCTTCCTCTTGAATGAGCATACTTTGCAATTCATGCACATCCCATTTATCCTTCAAAGTATTATAGTTTATATGAAATGGACTGTACTCAGGAGGTAAGGAGTTAAGGATGAACGTTACTAAGAAACTTTCATTCACTTCCATTCCCATGGTCTATAATTTTGTTGTTATGTTGGTCATTTCAACGATATGCTCATGCATAGTAGAGAACCATCAAACTTAATGGTGGTTAAGGTACCCATTAGTGTCCCAACGATCGACTTATCAACAGACTCAAACTGGGAGCATTCTTCCACAAACTTCATAAATTCCTCACATGGTTTATAATTTTGCTGTTATATTCGTCATTTCAATGATATGCTCATGCATAGTAGAGAACCATCAAACTTAATGGTGGTTAAGGTACCCATTAATGTCCCAACGAGTGACTTATCAACAGACTCAGACCGTGTCCACAAACTTCATAAATTCCTTAGCACTTTCAATTTTCTTAATTGTGGATTTGATATTGTTTTCTATAGTCATTTGCATGATCATTAAGCTCAGTCTGTTAGATTTTTCCCAAGCTTTATAGAAAGATCTATGTTCAGCGCTGCAAGTAATAGTAACTACTGCTAGTTTCTCACTTAAGAGTGCCAAATCAAGATCCAGAACACCGAGATGAAAATGAACTTGTTCAGGCCATTTATATAAATTAAGCCAATTACAATTAATAATAGACGTGACTTGCGAATGTACAGAAATATGAATAGATGCTGCAAAATATATAAAATACGCTAACACATTAATGCTTTGAGTAATAAACTTAAATTTATAACACAAATTCAGATTCAACTAATAATCATAAGATGTATATTGAAGTTCTCCTTTGGGTGATGCAATAATCTGCAATAAAACAAACATAATTGATACTTAATAAAATTTCACATAATTGGCAATTAATATGCTCCAGTTATATATGCTTTTTATCTTTGAATATACAAAACATACCTAACCAAGCACATCAATGTACCTCGGTAATGTTCATAGGTTATAAAATAAGCGATCAGCCTTTGGACAATCCAAAACATTTTATAACTATAAACTTAATATACTCATGACAAATCTTTAAAATTATGCATAAATCATAATTTCATTCATTCATAAGCATCACATAAACATGAGTACAGGAATTTCCTTTAATTTGACATTTATAAACCTTTCTAATTTGGCCACTTTAGTGACTAATTAACTAATTACACATAATATGAACATCAAATTAAAATACCATTATATAATTCATATGCATAAATCCTTAATTTTTGACCACTCCAGTGACCAACAACATATAGTATAATCACTTTAATTCAAATATAATACTTTAGTTCAAATGGCAGCATACGTGTATTGTGAACATAATCATAAAACATATATAATTCATATATATGTATATATATATATATGTATGTATGTATGTATGTACATTGATCATTTACAACATTGTATCATAATCCAAAATATTACATACATGCCAAAATTGTTATAACAATAAAAAATACACTCATTCATTATGTGAGATAGAAGCAAGCATACATGTAAACATATATATCATAATTCAAAACTTTACAATTGAGTTATTGATTAGCGTTACAGAAAGTTTCAAAGCCTGATTCACACACACACATATCATAAATTAATATTAAAAATTGCAAACGAACAATGATAAAGAAAAACAAACATCAATTAGCATATACGATAATATAGCATATTTTGATAAATTTAAAATATATCACAGTGGAGAAAATAAAATAAATCATTCATGGGAAACCATTGAGTTCTCAACCTAAAACTCTAATATAACGTGTTAAGCCTTAATCTTTAGATCGATAAAAAGAAAAAATAAGGTAGTGTTTGGTTTAAAAACGAATTTTTTGTTTTCGATTTTCAATATGTATCTCAAATATGAGAAAAATGGAGGGATGGTGGAATGGATGATAGAAAGACGGATGAAAGGACGAAGGGGATAGAGGGACGACTGAATAATGGATTGTTTCACATGCTTGTGTTATTTTCCAAAATGCGGAAAATAAAAAAAGTTATTTTCTATTTTGTATGTTAACTTCGTTTTCTAAATTGGTCGTTTTCGACAATTTAAATGTGTCGTGTGCATTTGTATGGACGAAAGCCCAAAACTAAAAATAACAAACCAAACACTACCTATTTTTTGCATAAATCATAATAGGCTAGATCTAAATCATAATATGCTAGATCTTTGAACAAAATGATTTTCATAATTACATAATAGATTAAGAGACCGAACCTTGATTCATAGTGAAAGCAATTTAATTTCTAGTGAATAATTATCTAGGATTGTATTTCTTGTAGGATCGATTTCACCCTAGAGGGGGGGTGAATAGGGTGATAGTATCAATTATAAAATTTATTGCGGAAGTGTATATTAATTTCAACACAGATCACAGCAGAATAATATCAGCACAGATAATAGCAGAATAGTAAATGTAGAAAATAGAACGACACAGAATTTACCCAGCTTCGGCAAAACCCTGCCTACGTGCTGCCCCCAAGGTTTCTACTAGAAATTAGATAGTCACACGCTTACACACGTAAACTCGCTATACCCGCTATAGACTAATCTAACTCTACGCTCAAAACCCTGCCACAACTCAGCCACTGAGTTGCGAATTCCCAAACTACGCCACGTAGTTTGTGCCCTAGTCACACGACTAGAAAAACAACGATTTAAAAGGAGTTTAAATTTAGAGAAAAAATTAAAAAACAAATTTAAAAATAAAGCCCTAAATAAAAACAAAATCCTTTTTTTATTCTTTAACAAGGCTGGCCCCTTTTCTTTTCCCTTTGTAAATAAACCGAGTCTCCTCTTTGCTCTGGAAGATAAAATATGGCGGCTCTTGTCTTTGTTCTTCCTCCGATCTGAAGATGGAAAAATTAGGGCTTTGTATCTCGAAGCGCCTGATTTGATTTGATCGATTCTCTGGTTTGTTGCGTGTTGCCTTGCTTGATCAATTCTTCGTTGCTTACTGCTGCTTCGACGAGTTCGATTTTGCTTTGGTAAGAGTTTATGCTTTTGTGCTTTTTGATTTTCGTACTCGAACTCCTATATCTCGAATGCCGATGATGATTTGTTTATATAGGGTTTTAATCCCTATTTTTTCGTTCGTACAAAATATGTTTGAATTTGTCTTAGGCCATTTGATTATTCTTGAACGATGGTGATTTATCTGACTTCTTCAATTCATATAATTTCGTTGCTTGATACTCACGGTGTTGATTCTTTGCTTGGTCAATTTACTTGGCCACCACGGTATCGAATTTGAACTGTTCGATTCTTGACCACCTCGTCTCTGACTTGTTCATCATATTCTTTGATCACGGTTTTGACTTTGATTTTGAATTGCACCTCTATATTTTTGTTTACGGTTCGGTGATGATATATTTTGTTTTCTGCTTCAACTGACATCACCTGACTTTGGCTTCTCTGTTTACTGCCTTACTGCCATGGTGTATTGTGTTGTAGTGTTTGTGACAAAAAATATAAAGTTGCATTCTGGTCTTGCTTGCATTGTTGGTTCATCACTTTGTTTCACTACGTATTCCAGTGTGCCTTTGTACATGACTCGTGTACTTGCCTCTGATCTGTTGGCACTGGTTCGTGTATATGTGCAGTTTCACTTTGTTGATGATTTGACGTTGAAGTCACAGTGATGCATTGTGGTGAGTTTGATGTGCATGCTTTGTACTTGTAGTCTCGTCTCACTTGCATTTGATCACTATAACTAGTTGACATTATGTACATGTACTCTTGGTGTTGCCTTGATCGAGTATTTTCACTTGTACTTGACCATTTTATTAAACTTGTATAATCGAACTGCACCTATGTTGAATCCAGCTTGGAGCTCGGGTTTGACCTTGTGGTGATATTGTGACATTATTTTTACTGCACTTGAGTTGAACCCGACTTTGATTTGGGTTTGACCTTGTGCTCACCTGTCCTTGTAATTTTATCAAGTGTATATCGGTGTGCACGGCCTTGTGGCATGTACAGTGATACACTGTGCATGTCACAAGCTGTTCGTGTATGATGAATTCAAATTTAAATTATGACGAACAACCCAAATAACCGAGGCAAATAAAATTTTCAAAATCACATTTTTATTTTATATTGCAAAAATATTTCTTTATCAATTTTACTGCGTTAGTATATATTTTTGCAGATTGCTCAAATGCTGGATTCAAACTGGAACGAAGTTGAAGATAAATACGAGTTGAGTGAACGAGTGATATGTAGTGAGGTCAAATGTAAATGTGAATCGTGATGTAGTCAAATTTTGTATTTATATAGAGAGAGCTTGAATTTGTACTTATTCAAAATTGTAATAAATATTTGTTTGAATAAAATATCTGTTTGAATTTATATTCTGTGTTATTTATTTTATTCAACAAATATTTAATCTGTGAAAATAAAATAGTACAATAACAAATACGTTTACATGAATATATATATATATATATATATGTTTATTATCATCAAACAAAAATCATATAGTCGCATATTCAATAATCTCCCCCTTTTGATGATAACAAACATATATTTAAGATTTTGAATTTGAATTTGTTAAATGTATTTGATCATTCAATTTGCTCCCCCTATTTGAATGCTCCCTCTCTACACAATACTCCCCCTTCATATATGCATGAGAATAAAAATATGCAAATGTGCTTAGATGCAAATTGAAAATATTTGACCTTTATTTTACCAAAATCTTAACTTTTCTCTCCCCCTTTTGTTATCAGCAAAAAAGTAATAGTGTTATAAAAATAGAGATAAAGTGATAGACAACAATATTAATTCCCAATCGAGTATAAATATTAAATTTCAATAAAAAAATCAAACAAAAAATCATAAATACTCTGTTTGACGCATATTCCACTTTAGAATGATAGGGATGTTGTCATCATATAAAACCATATAGTTGTGTCTATTTGTGGTATATTTATATCAGGAATTTGAATATCTACTAATCATGCATAACCGTTAGGACTTTTAAATGAGATTAGTAGTATTCCAAAATTTTTTTTAAAAATAAATGAATTCAAGTATCTTCTAATCACGCATAACCGTGAGGACTTTTAAATGGGATTAGAATCAACTTGTCCTTTTAATTAATCAATTTTGATATGCGTTCCATACATGCATAACCGTGAGGACTTTTAAATGAGCATGGAAGCACATAATCAAAAATCCAAGTAATTCATCCATGCATAACCGTGAGGACTTTTAAATGAGAGTGAATATTTTGGATGTTTTTATTTGTTAAAAATAAACAAATGAATGATTCCTGTTTAAAATACCACATATTTACATACTATATTGGATTTTGATGAGTGATGGTCGATAGAAATATGATAGAAATAGAAATGGTCATGGAATTTTTACCAAACAAACAGTTTTTATAACTCTTGTTTAAATTTCTAAAGAAATTTACTAAATATACCATCTCGAGTTATAATATATGATTAATATCAACACTCATCACTTTTTCAATCACTATTTACTTTTTGATAATTAGTAGGGGGTCAGATTAGTTAATGTAGTGATTTAAAATCAATTTAAAAATTAATTCTGAAATAACTAATCTGAAACAAGGTTAAAAATGATTTTTCTTGAAGGGTTTATCTAAGAAAAATATCTGTTAATTGAAAATTATTTGAAATGAAAAATATGGAGATATTTTCTTTGAAAAACGATGCAATTACTGAATGTTAAATCACGTTCCACTAGTATTTTTTCATCAACTAGATTGCCATTGTAATCTGCATCTAAATTTTTCTTTCTCTCAACATTATCAATGTTATAGACCAGACTTATAAACCTGAAACAAATTTCTTTGAAATCATTTTTAACAGCTTATAAATGAAGTTCTCTTGAATTTGAATTGAAGCCGTTGAAATAAACAAATAGTGCTCATAGTGTCAGAACAGATAAACAAATATATCCACTTGTATCATGAGTAATCAATTTATCCAAGCAATTCAAAGATGATTAATCAACATTTTGAGTAAGTCAGAATTAACATCCTCAAACATTTCACATAACTGGCTGATTTAATTCGGATTATGGTGTAGATTATCACATTGAATGCATCATTCAAAATAATTACCATTACCTGTTTTACCTTTACGACAATCTTTCGTTGTTTGCTCGTTGTGAATCTGTCACCTTTATACTAGGCTAAGTAACTTTGAATTGCCGCCCGTTGTGTTTCTAGAACAGCCAGAATCCAGATAACACTGTTGTTGTTTCTTAGCCTGCCACCACACCTACATGGTAAAAGATTTTTGTGTCCTATTTGTTTTTATAGGTCCATGGTTGTTAGTGTCAGAATAATTTGAAAAATAATTTTGTGGAGACCCATAACTATTTATATATGTTCCTTTTGGCACCCAGATTTGTTTAACTTTAAGAGATTCTATATTCGTGCCTTTTGGAACCCAAATTGGAATTGTTTTCACGTGTTTGGGTCTATACCAACAAATAAGGTTTCAAATCTCGGATTTTGGCCAATATCTCGGGCAAATATCTCGGCTGTCTCGGGCGATATTTAAAAGACTTATAACTAACCAAGCTGCCAAATCTCGGATTTTGGCTAATATCTCGGATTTTCATCTCGGCTGATCTCGGGGAGATTTAAAACCTTGCCAACAATTATTTTGATCGTGTCCAGTTTTTCTACAAATAGTGCACATTGAATTGACTTGTCTAATTTCACTTCTATACCGTTCTGTTTGAGTATACCCAAGTCCTTGTCTATCAATATTAACGGTTTGTTTCCCTAATAGCATATTCAATGATTTTTCACTTTTGGAAAACTTATCTAAAGTAGTAGACAATTGTTGGATTTGTGATTTAAGTGATTCGTTTTCATTCAATAATTGAGTGCACTTTTTGATAGAATTTTCTCTTCTTGTATTTTCACTCTCTTTTAAAATCAGAATATCATTTTCAAGCGATTTAATTTTAATTTCTGATTTTTTAATTTCTTCTTCAAATGTTGGACACTTATCACACTTAGGGATTCTACTTTGATAGTTTTTAACTAATTGATCAAGTTGTTTATTTAAATCTATCAAAGTATCTTTTTGTGATTCAAGTTTAGCATATCTTTCCCTAAGTCGTTCAAAACAGCCGTTTACTTCGTGGAAATAAATAAGCAACTCAGAATGGGTAAGTTTTGATACCTCACTTGGCTCGTCATCGTCACTGTCAGTTATATCACTTTGAAGACACAATTCTGCTTTTTCACTTTCACTGCCAGTGCTTTGATCATCCTCGTCCGTTTCATCCCAAGTGGCTGCAAAACTTTTCTTTTTATGTTTCTTTCCACGGCTGAATTTATTTTGTGGACAATCGGGCTTGATATGACCGGGTTTGTTCCACTTGTAACAAATGATCTTCTGTTCGTCTGGGCTGTCAAATACTTTGGCTATTCTGCTTTTCAATTTTTGATTTAGAGCTAGATTTCCGTATTTGTGATTCCACTTTTTGATTTGCTTTATTAATTTTGCCAGCTCAGCATCTCCATCATCGTCCTCATCATCATCACTTTCTGTTGTTCCTTTGAGAGCTATTGATTTCTTCCGAGTATCTCCTCCTTCACGCTCTTCCTTGAACTTCATTTCTAGCTCGTAAGTGGTGAGATTTCCGATGAGTTCTTCAACTTTGAGTTGTTTTAAATCTTTTGATTCTTGAATGGTAGTCACTTTTGCTTCAAAGCTTCGTGGAAGGACTCTGAGGATTTTCCGCACTATTTCCAATTATGTGTATGATTTTCCGAGAGCTTTTGATTTGTATACGATATTGGAAAGTCGTCCAAACATCTCTTTAACATTTTCTTCTTTTGCCATAGTGAAGTTCTCGTATTCGCTGCTTAGCATGGCAAGGCGAGATTCTTTGACTTGAGATGTTCCTTCATGAGTCACTTCGAGTGTGTGCCATATTTCCTGCGCAGTTAGACAATGTGAGACACGATTAAATTCAAATTGATACAATGAACAAATAATAGAATTCATTGCTTTGGCATTAATATTCTGTAGTTTATTTTCTATCTCTGTCCATTGATTCTTCGGTTTTTCTACTTCCTGATTATCTATAGTTATAGTTGGAGATCTATAACCTGTCTCAACAATATTCCAAGCATCAATGGTTTCTAGAAAAAATTTCATCCTATTTTTCCAATAAGCATATTCACCATTGAACATTGCTGGTCTAACTATCGAATGACCCTCAGCAAAAGCATTATTAAAAGAAGCCATTTTAAAAATTCAAATTTTTTAAAACAAAAGTTGGTTTTTGAAAAAAAATCGAATTTTTAAAACAAAAAATTTGACTTCTATTCCTAGCTCTGATACCACTTGTAGGACCGATTTCACCCTAGAGGGGGGGTGAATAGGGTGATAGTATCAATTATAAAATTTATTGCGGAAGTGTATATTAATTTCAACACAGATCACAGCAGAATAATTTCAGCACAGATAATAGTAGAATAGTAAATGCAGAAAATAGAACGACACAGAATTTACCCAGCTTCGGCAAAACCCTGCCTACGTGCTGCCCCCAAGGTTTCTACTAGAAATTAGATAGTCACACGCTTACATACGTAAACTCGCTATACCCGCTATAGACTAATCTAACTCTACGCTCAAAACCCTGCCACAACTCAGCCACTAAGTTGCGAATTCCCAAACTACGCCACGTAGTTTGTGCCCTAGTCACACGACTAGAAAAACAACGAATTAAAAGGAGTTTAAATTTAGAGAAAAAATTAAAAAACAAATTTAAAAATAAAGCCCTAAATAAAAAAAATCCTTTTTTTATTCTTTAACAAGGCCGGCCCCTTTTCTTTTCCCTTTGTAAATAAACCGAGTCTCCTCTTTGCTCTGGAAGATAAAATATGGCGGCTCTCGTCTTTGTTCTTCCTCCGATCCGAAGATGGAAAAATTAGGGCTTTGTATCTCGAAGCGCCTGATTTGATTTGATCGATTCTCTGGTTTGTTGCGTGTTGCCTTACTCGATCAATTCTTCGTTGCTTATTGCTGCTTCGACGAGTTCGATTTTGCTTTGGTAAGAGTTTATGCTTTTGTGCTTTTTGATTTTCGTACTCGAACTCCTATATCTCGAATGCCGATGATGATTTGTTTATATAGGGTTTTAATCCCTATTTTTTCGTTCGTACAAAATATGTTTGAATTTGTCTTGGGCCATTTGATTATTCTTGAATGATGGTGATTTATTTGACTTCTTCAATTCATATAATTTCGTTGCTTGATACTCACGGTGTTGATTCTTTGCTTGGTCAATTTACTTGGCCACCCCGGTATCGAATTTGAACTGTTCGATTCTTGACCACCTCGTCTCTGACTTGTTCATCATATTCTTTGATCACGGTTTTGACTTTGATTTTGAATTGCACCTATATATTTTTGTTTACGGTTCGGTGATGATATATTTTGTTTTCTACTTCAACTGACATCACCTGACTTTGGCTTCTCTGTTTACTGCCTTACTGCCATGGTGTATTGTGTTGTAGTGTTTGTGACAAAAAATATAAAGTTGCATTTTGGTCTTGCTTGCATTGTTGGTTCATCACTTTGTTTCACTACGTATTCCAGTGTGCCTTTGTACATGACTCGTGTACTTGCCTCTGATCTGTTGGCACTGGTTCGTGTATATGTGCAGTTTCACTTTGTTGATGATTTGACGTTGAAGTCACAGTGATGCATTGTGGTGAGTTCGATGTGCATGCTTTGTACTTGTAGTCTCGTCTCACTTGCATTTGATCACTATAACTAGTTGACATTATGTACATGTACTCTTGGTGTTGCCTTGATCGAGTATTTTCACTTGTACTTGACCATTTTATTAAACTTATATAATCGAACTGCACCTATGTTGAATCCAGCTTGGAGCTCGGGTTTGACCTTGTGGTGATATTGTGACATTATTTTTACTGCACTTGAGTTGAACCCGACTTTGATTTGGGTTTGACCTTGTGCTCACCTGTCCCTGTAATTTTATCAAGTGTATATCGGTGTGCATGGCCTTGTGGCATGTACAGTGATACACTGTGCATGTCACAAGCTGTTCGTGTATGATGAATTCAAATTTAAATTATGACGAACAACCCAAATAACTGAGGCAAATAAAATTTTCAAAATCACATTTTTATTTTATATTGCAAAAATATTTCTTTTTCAATTTTACTGCGTTAGTATATATTTTTGTAGATTGCTCAGATGCTGGATTCAAACTGGAACGAAGTTGAAGATAAATACGAGTTGAGTGAACGAGTGATATGTAGTGAGGTCAAATGTAAATGTGAATCGTGATGTAGTCAAATTTTGTATTTATATAGAGAGAGTTTGAATTTGTACTTATTCAAAATTGTAATAAATATTTGTTTGAATAAAATATTTGTTTGAATTTATATTCTGTGTTATTTATTTTATTCAATAAATATTTAATCTGTGAAAATAAAATAGTACAATAACAAATACATTTACATGAATATATATATATATATATGTTTATTATCATCAAACAAAAATCATACAGTTGCATATTCAACATTTCTCCCTCTTGACCCTTTTAGTTTGACAAGCTTTCTTGATGGAGAGAAAAAACTAGATGAGTAGATAGCGAGAGACCACTAATCCTATTAAGGTTTTATATTCTTTATATACATCCACCATCAAGGTGTTAATAGGAAATTACTTTTTTATCCATCAATAGGAATTATTCTCTTTATTTTATTAAACCAAATTTGGTACTTTTCACTTAGGCCAATTAATTACCCACTTGGCCTACATATGGCCTTATGGGTAAGCCCAACACTGATTTCTAAATTTTTATATTAGGATGTATACTATTCCATTCCAATTTCATAAATTACAGAATATATAGGTGAGATTTCAATTAAGTACATTCATTTTAAGCCTACAAGTCAATAGATCTTTCATAGGCATAATAATTAAATAAAATTCAATGATATAAATTTTAGTGTTATATATAAATCATATAATTTTCCACTCATCTTTCTAGCTTTTCAAATCTCCAAAATCTGAAATTCATCCCTTCAATTGACTCCTTTTTCCTTTCCAATCAAAAAATATGTATAGCAAAATATATACATACCCATTAGAATTATAGATCTAAGAAGAGATTTGAGTTAAGTGTAATGTAGATTTATAATTATAGAATTTACCTTTTTCGTGGAATCGATTCACTCCTTCTCTTATTCTCTTTTATTTTCCACCCTTCTCCAATACACACACACTATAGTATTTTCATGATTTGTAGAAATAGTGGAGAAGAGAAAAGGGTAGTGCTTCGCTGCTTTGATAAAAAAATATGAGAAGAAAAGTGAGGAGCTAAGCCTGTATTTATAGGCGCTCGAATAAATTGTATCTGTTAGATTAATATTAATTACATGTGGCCTGTTAGGCCGAGGTTCAACCCTACGCGTTGCCATTTCAACCGATCGACCGCTCCTCAATGGGGGTCGACCGCTAGCGGTCGACCGGCCTATGGAGTGGGTTGACCGGTGGAGTCCACAAGTTTATTATTATTTATTTTCTTTTAATTCCTTTTTAATTATTTTTGATCCGAAAACTTCAAACGCTCATAACTTCTTCTTTTAAACTCCAATCGCAGAACTTTTAAGTTACTCAAAAAATCACCACGAATACAATGATGTAACTTTCAAGACCAAATTCTGATATTTGCTCAAATTCCATTTTTGAGCCTTAATAATTATTTATTAATTACTGTTTATTTTATGGGGTGTTACTATTGGACTACCAGTATTGCTATTTTGGATTAAAAAATTAAAGTGATGTTAAATGGAGTTTATTGGAAAATTACTATTTTAAGGAAATAAAGATATTTTGTCTTAAGGGATAATTTAATCCGAAGTAAACTGATGATATTCGAATAAAAAATAATGGAAATATTTTACTATATTGGGAATGAAGTAATGTCGGCTATAATTTTCCATTTGTTGTGGAAGTTAGGACATGATATTTGGATGAGTATTTACTGTTCATGGTGGCATACTTTTTTGTATTTATCATGTGAGGAGATGATTACTTTTTGAAGTGGGTAATTACTATTTGTAGGTATACTTGATGTGGGCATATATAGAGTTGTTAATATTTACTATTCGTTGGCATGCGTGAGTGTTGGTTTTCACTAAAAGCTGTTATTGTTTTTTTATGCGTGACTAGTGTTGTTATTATTTGAGGGTTGATGTATTCACTTCTAAGTTGGGCGTTAGTGTTTGTTCGACACTTTTGATTAACACTACTAGAAATATGTATTGGATGGCTTTTGGTTGTATATGCATGTTGAGATATTATTCCTTATTTTACATTACCATATCGTGGTTATTATAATAGATATGCATATATTATTGTGTTGATGCGCTAATGATAAATGTTATCCTACACTAACTATATATATATACTGTCTAGCACCACCGTCCCAGTGGTTATGCGCTTCGACTTTGGTCCATGAGGTAAGAGGTTCAAGTCCTTCATAGCGTGATTCAAACCATTGGACCTATGTTGAATTTGAATATGATATATACTACCTAAGACCTGTAGTATAACCATGTAATACCACCTAAGTATCCAATTTCAAAGAAAACACTATATATTTACTATTTTCAGGCTACATTTACAGGTTGCCTATTTAATATGTTTCTGTTATACTATAATCAAGTGGGTGGTAAATTGAGTAATGATTGATGTTATTAAAAATATAGACAACTGCAGGTATTTTGCTTGTAGTACTAGTCCTTGCATGTTACACACCCTTTGAAGTAATATATCACTATTTAATTCCATTGTTAGATAAATTAAATGTATTAAATATTAGTTTTAAATTATTCACCTAATAATTCATTGTTTTTGACATATGAGATAAGCGCGTAAGCTTATACCGATGGGCGCTTGACACTAATTTTAAATGTTAAGAATAGTGAGAAATCACACTATCCTTAACTCAAAATTCAAAATCTGAAATTTTATTTCCTCTTTATCCATACATTTACGGTGGGTCGTAATATGTTAAAAATATAGTATCTAATTTTAGCCAAATAAATAAATTAATATATTATTTATTAATTAATCGTTGTATGTCCATTTAATTAATTAAATAAATATGAAATAATTTTATATATATATATTAACTAAAATATACGTCCATAAATTGAACATTTATTAATATAGCCATTTTATTAATATCTTCATAATAATTTATATCATCTATAAATTATTTATGTATATGGGAATGAACATTGATAGTTACGATGATGAGACTTCTACTTGTAAATTTACCCATCACTAATACTTAAACAATCCAAATATCAAAGTCTGTACAAACTTTATTAGAGTAAAGCAGTGGACTCGATTTCATTTACTTACAGATCATCTAGGTGAAGCTCTACTTCATAATCATTTTTAAGCCACACCCTTTAGCAATGATACATTGTACAATTATGTCTTTTTGTCGACATTATATCACTTATACGTCTAGAGTTCAGTCAATGGCCAATACTCTAATAATATATGTATTTAATTATGAAGTTTGAAGTTCGAATTCACTTGGTTCAATTTGATAACATTCGTCGATGAATTGTAATACTCTATCCAGAGATTTATGACTTTGTGTCAAATTCCAATTACCGTCAAGCCAACCTTCTGTATCAACGAAGCCAAATCATCTCTTGAGTAGTGTTTTACTTCATTGATCTTGACACATACCCAACTTTGTCCATAATGTGTACTAATTTAAGGCAATTGATCATATCAGAGTAAGGTCTCAACTCATAAGAACCATAGTGCAAGTTGTGGCTCGTATTGTGAGTGCGTGAGTAGAACAATAAAGTTCCACATTGCAAGAAATATGGTGCAAAGCGTGGTATATAGCGAGATTGGTGGCACGTAATATTGCGAATTCCTTTTGTTACAAGCAAATGTTGCCAAGACCATGTATGTGCTTCTTCTAGAAGACGATGAAATAGATGTTTAATCGGGAGCTGGCACATCGAAAGCTTCATTGAGGTGGTGTCATTTCAGAATAATGAAGCGCACGTTTATGGGAATGCGTTAGAGTACCGAAACACAGCATGGTATCTGAGCCGATGGTTCGAGTGGACCAATATGATGCAGCATTGACCTAAGTATGCTCCATTATCTGGCTTGAGTTTGGGATTCTCATTAAGGTGGAGTTATATGTTATAATGCGACATGCTCCAACTATGGAAAAGATGACTCTTTGTAAAAACATCTTGGCCAAACTGCTGAGTGTTGGCAGTGACCTAATTTGGATCGTTGAGAGGTGTTAGCGACCTTATCCAAGTGTTTGAGGACTCTATATAACTTCAAGTTGAATTGAGAAATGCTTGCCAAGGTGGAATCTGTTAGGCGTGACTCACATTGTATTAGAGTGGATGCGTAAATTGGATTATGATTAGTCCCATATCGTAAGATATTCTAAAGAAGATGAGTATATATATAAGATTGGTAGCATGTAACAATAAGAGATTTTTTTTATTACAATAAATGTTGCCATGAAAATATATGTGCTCTAAGGGGCATATAGGGATATCCAATTATGACATTGGCACCAAAAAGAGCTTCGTTCAATGGTCTTACCTCTTCTACACTAAATGAAGTGCGTGCACATTATGGTGATGCGAGGGGGTGTCGAAAATTTCAACATGGTATCAGAGCCGATGGTAATGTCTGGGACAATGGACAATGCACAAGATATCTGTAAATCGTGGTGGCTAGCAGCGTAGGCGTAAGTAGTCGGACTTAAGGTGGGGCTAGATCATGGTACGTTGGATTTGGTAGAATGACACAGGAACAAAGTATCGATATGATGCAAGCATTGTGTTGGCGTATTGGAAGATGCCTAGATGGATGCGAGCCAAGGGGCAGATTTGTTGAGGTGTCTCGCTGTGTGTGTGGGTAATGGACGCACAGTGGAAAAAGAATAGTCCCACAGCATGAAAAATAATAAAGGCGGAGTGTTATACATATGAGTTTGGTCGCATGTAAGAATAAGATATTCCTTTTGTTAAAAGGTGTTGACCAAACTCTACGTTGCCCCCACGGAGGAATGTGCGGACGGATTTAGGAATTTCAACACACAATGCTCTCAAGTTGAAAGACTACTACATATTACCAGGTGAGACATTATGTTTGACTAATACATAATAACCTATGGAAGCCTCTTGGTGGGTCGTTCTATAATCATTCCAAATGACTACAAGTATATAACTTATTGGTGCCACCAACAGTTGTGAATACATCATCATTCATCTTATGAATATCATTATATACACTAGTCTAACCAGTGTATATATATTCGTACGATCCAATACTCATGATTACAAACTTTTTTCGTAACCACAATCGGCTAAACATTTTGTTTTAGGGATTTCAAATCACATGTTATAACACACTTTTAATATCACATATATTTACATATAACAAAAGCAAACCTAAATGTATAAGTTTATTTCGAATAAGATTTTTCATAAGAGCTCAGTTATATAATCAAATTATATGACAGCCCGTATGATATATCCTTAACTCTATCTTAATTATCATTTCACATCGTTTTAGTTTGTTTGGAGGGTTATGCAATTGCATGCAGCTTTTTCATACCAATTTGATTGTTTGGATGAAACCAAGTGAAGTACTGTATTGATGTTGTCAGAAAGAAAGAAATTTTCCTAAAAATAACTGATTATGCTTGTGGCGCTAGGAAGAAGAAATTTAGGTGTATTTTTACCACTACGGTGTTTCTGATTTCTTCCATTATGGCTAATTGGGTTGCCCTGTAAAATTTTCCCTTCAAACATTATAATGAGAACGCTAGCTGTTTTCAGAACCGCCATTCCAACTCTACTCTTTTCCTCAAGGAACCCTACTTCTTTCCGTAAATCTTCTTCTGTTCTCCTCCTCCTCCACTCTTCACTCGTAAAACCTAACTTTAAATTTGCTTCACTTTCTTCCCTCTCTAGCCCCGACATTTTAATAATGGAGAAGCAGTTCGAGGAGTTTCGGACACAGTTAGACAATTCCGGATCCGTCAAGGAAAAGATTCGTACCGTTGTGAACGAAATGGAGTCCGTCAATAGACTCATTCATGCTAGTTTGCTTCTTGTTCACCAATCCCGTCCCTTTCCAGGTTCGTTTTCCTTTTTCTATTTCAGGGTTTAGGGTTTTGTAGCTTTTTACTTTTTATTCTGCAAAATTAAAGAAATCAGTTCCTTAACATTTTTACATTGAGATGTATTCACATGACTATGTATTTGCGTAGCTATTGGTTTGGTTGCCTTAAGTTCTGATATTTTAAGTGCAGAGGTATTAGAGAAGGCAAAGAATCAAATTGAAGCGCTGAAAGGACTGTTTGCTTGGATTGGGGAAATAATTAAGGAATGCCCAGGGCAATATTATAGGTACGGTTTTTTGTCCGAAAGTTTTCTTAATTTTGGACTGAGCTCGAGTCATTCGTTTGATATTGGATGTTTGATATTGGATAATAGATATCACGGGGATTGGAAGAATGAGACTCAGACTGCGGTTTCTTTGATTGGGTTCTTGCATTGGTTGGAGACTGGAAATTTACTCTTGCATTCTGATGCTGAAGAGAAACTAGGGTGTGAGTATTATTTTTATAATGTTGGTTAACTGAATGGAATTTCATAATTTTATCCTTGATAGTTAAATCTGCATCAAACAAAGTACAATAACACTATGATTGTTAAAATGATATTCTGAACATTGAAGTATTATAAAGATCTTTGGTGGTGTAATTCTTTTGAGTGAAAAAAGTACCTTTTGATAAATATTATATGTCGGCTCTACGTTAAAGCCAAGGTAGAGCCAAAACCAAGGAGGCTATTGTAAGCAAATATTTATGATCGTAGATTCTTGAGGGCCTTCAATATATTTTGTTCGACAATGGTAGTATATTTTTTCAAATAATTTACAGTACGTTCAACTAAACTCAACAAAAACATAAAGCTCATTCTAGTTCTTTTGCAGATTATTTTTAACAGAGTATGAGTAAGTTCATAACTTCGTATTGACAAATATGATAATTGCTTTGAAACAAGCATTGTGGTACAAATAGTTTAAATAATTCAGTTTAGTTATTTAGAATTGAACTCTAATATGTACACTGTACAGTAACCATTTCATTGTTTAAGAGTTTTCTCACTTCTTATCAATTTTTTCATTTTTTAAAATTTCAATATAATCAGCATTCAATATTTCAATTTTTAGCCATTATTGGAAACTAAAGTTTCAATTGGTTGTTAAAATGTATAAAATCATGTCTTATAGCTATCTAAGAAAAATCCAATGATATTTGGAGGTTGACGGTTTAAAGACTAATATTTTTACGCTTTTTTTTGATGTTGTCTTTAATATGCAAAACGGTATTTCTATGATAATATTTAATAAATCTTAAATCTATCACATGTTGTATATTCATGAAATGCTAACATATTCGATAATTTTGAAAATACTTTAATTAGTTCTCGAATTATTTTTGTTAATCATTATTCATTTTCTGCATTTAAAATATCAGTGAAATTGAATTTAGTTGCATATTTGTTTAAGAAATAACAAAATTAACCATTACACAGAAGTTCACAAATCCATATATGTATCGATTGATTGTTTCTATTCAAGTAAATAACAATATACTAGTCTCCATCTGTAACAAAATAAGTTATTAATAACATAATATATAGAAAATCAAATGAAAATAGCAATTAAGGATCCATTAATAAATTCTGTTTAAGGCTTCAAATTATCTCAAGATGGAGCTTCCATGTACTAACTTGTGGACACACTTTTTCAAAGAGATTGTTCAGTATCATTTTTACATATGTTGCAACATTTCCCTAACCATATTTACACAAGGCTGTTCTTAAGGTAATTTGGTGCTTCGTTTTTATTTATTTATAATGGGACCTTATATTTTTTAGAGTTTGCAACTCATCTTGTTGTGAGTTGAAAACAATATTATAGTATTATTTGATTAAATAAGACAATTGAACAGTATGTACATGAATTTCAGAACTTGTATGCTGTGTTTAGTTCTGTTTTTTCCGTAAATTACCATGCAATTAAATTTTCTCTCTCTTTCTTAACGCAAACATCAAATAATGGTTAATGATTTAAGTATTTAAGCATTGATAGCTATATGTTCACAATATAATCCCTTAAATTATTATTTTTAGGATTTTATGAATACCCACTATGTGATATATATATATATATATATATATATATGTGTGTGTGTGTGTGTGTGTGTGTGTGTTAGTCGTACATCCTTATTTTCACAAAAAAATAAATATTTTTTTACATTCTCATGTGCATAAAACTATTTTTTTTACAATTTTTCATTTCACATATCCACTATCAGTTTCTAAAATAATCAATAACTAAAAAATCGACAATGATGATCACAAATGCTTAATTTGGTTTCGATGGATGCCACTCGATGGTAGAAGTTGACTAATATTGGATATTGGTTAGAATTTCACTTCCGGCGATCGGATTTAGAGTTTCAATCACGACTCAACATCAAAGTTGATATTTTAGTAGAGATGGCAGAGAAGTCGAGGGTGGTACCGTTAGGTATGGATTTCAATGTAGAGTAGGCTGATGGTGGGTAGAGGTGCGGTGGTTACCTGTGGTGATGGTAAAATCCAATCACTTTGAAATTGTGATGATTTGGTATTGCGTTGTGGTACAAATACTTGCAGGACAAACATTTGACATGCGAAATGTTATTACGGAAATATGTTTTTTTTCCGCATAACAGCCCTCGTATATTTTACAGTGTATGTTTCTTTTGTATATGTTTGCAGTGCAATGTAATGCCAAACAATTACGTAGCAATTTTTGGTTGACAAATGATTGTTAGACTAATAATTACCCGATAATCGTCATGCATGACGAATATTTACCTTGCATAACCAACAGTAATTTTCCAACAGTAAATTTTGAGCAATTTCGATTCAAATTTGATATTTATAATACATCCAAATAATTATTAGATTCGATAATGGTTGAAAAGTTAAACAACATCGACTTTAATATTATTTTGGACAACAATTTTATAAATATAAAAAGAGAGATTTGATTTAATTTAATGTTTTTCTAGAATAAAGACTTGAGCCAAAATCTTCCTATTTAGGTTCCATTTAATAGCATTTTTAAAATACAATTTTGTATTTTAAAGACATTTTATTTGAAAAGTTGAATATATAAAAATAATGTCGTAAAAACATTGATCTTCAAGAATCACCGAATTTCTCCTAGGCAGTTGAAAGCTTTAGAATTTAGTATATTTTAACAACTAATCGAAGCTTTGATTTCAAATAATGAGTAAAATATGAAATATTGAAATGGGTATGCTGATATGGTGAAATATTGAAAAATGTAAAACTAATAAGATGGGGTGAATGAGTTTTTTTAGGTGTACAGATTGGAGTTTGGTTTCAAGTCAAAATTAAGTTGTTTAAACTATTTATTAATACCACAACGTTTGTCTCACAGCAATTATCCTGGATATAAATATCACTTAGGTAGTATTTGTTTTTGATCAGAAGTTCCGATTCAAGTTCTGATTTATAAACGAGAACTTTCTATATTATTTGTTTTTTGTCAGGGTTTTGAATAAAGCCATCCATTCAGACAAAATTATTCCGAACTTTTTTCATGCTTAATTTTTGTTCTGAATGCTGAATGATGTTTTTTGTTCTGAATGCTGAATGATGTTTTTTGTTCTGAATGCTGAATGCAAACAAGTAAGTGATTATTCAGAATTCAACAATCAACGTTTAGAGTTCAGAATTCAGCAATCAAAATTCAGCATTTTAAACAAACAAAGCCTTAATACTCTTTATAAATGATATATGAATGAACTAGAATGAGTTTTATGTTTTTATGGGGGTATAGTTGGATGTATTGTAAAATATCGTCCCTTATAAAAATGAGCCTCTAAACACTTGCTTAACTTACTGTTGACCTAGACTTGTAGGTTTGTCAACGTATAATTTCGAATGCGGATAGTGCTATATTCGCATCCACATTCGAAATCATTTTTGTATATTCGCATCCGTGGATATAGACGGATAGCATATCCGTCGACGACTGATAAATTAAGAAATGTATAGAAAATTTTAGTTTGACATAATTTTTTCTTCTTTCAATCATATTAATTACAAAAGCATGAAAAATAAACAAATATGATAGTAATATATAGTTTTAAGCAGTTAATATGCATTAAATGCATATAATATAAACTATTAACTTAATAAAACAATAAATACATACATTTCATTGTACCAAAATACACATAATATCAACTATAATCTTGACAAAAACTGGATGGATAATTTTCGGATGCGGATGCCTTCCTATCCTCATCCGCATCTTTTTTTGGATATTTGATATTTATCCACTTTTTGGATACAGATGCGGTTGCAGATGGATTTTGGATTTGTTGGATATCCATTGACAGGCTTACCTTGCATTTACGACATTGCAAATTCATTCAATTTTGTTGAAATGTGTCCGTTAATTGGATATCCCCACATGAAACAACTTAGAATATGATTATTCATCGTAAATATAACTTTTAAGTATGAAGATCATGGTACCTTTGTTGAATAAACATTAAATGCCATATTAGTGGGAAATGAAACAATGAAAGGTCAAGAGTCTTTGTAGGTGAAAAGCCAAGCGATGGTAGAGAAGTTAATGGTCTGTTATGTTTTGGGTGTGTAATGTCTATTTAAAGATCTGTCTGATGTTGTTTGTATGACAGAAAGAAAAAACAAACGTAACTTACATACTGTTATCAAATTGGTATCGGAGCCAATGGGGAGTATGATGAGCCAAATGTCGCTACCACGACTAACGAAGGCGAATTATGAGAACTGGAGCATTCAAATGAAAGCTCTCCTCGGATCTCAAGATGCATGGAAGGTGGTCCAAAAAGGTTTTGAAGAACCAACAACTACCACGGGACATACGGCAGCTCAAAACAAGGCGCTGAAAGAGTTACGATCGAAGGATAAGGCTACACTATACATGTTGTTCCGAGCCGTCAACGAGTCGGGCTTTGAGAAGATTGCTGGTGCAACTACTTCAAAAGAAGCATGGGACATTTTAGAAAAAGTGTTTAAAGGAGCCGACCGAGTTAAGCAAGTGCGTCTCCAAACTCTTCGTGGTGAGTTGGAGAGCATTAAGATGGAGTCAGAAACTGTATCTGACTACATCACACGTGTACAGACTGTGGTGAACCAACTCAATCGTAATGGCGAAACGCTAACTGATGCGCGCGTTGTGGAAAAGATTTTGAGATCATCGACCGACAATTTTGAGAATGTTGTGTGCGCGATAGAAGAATCAAAGGACCTTGCGACGCTCACAGTCGACGAACTTGCCGGTTCTCTCGAGGCACACGAACAACGTAAGAAGAAAAAGGAGGAGACACTTGAGCAGGCACTTCAAACCAAGGTGTCAATCAAAGACGAAAAGGTACCCCATGCACAAAACTTTCGTGGCAGAGGGCGTGGCCGTGGAGGTCGCAACAATGGTCGCGGTGGTGTAGGCCGCGGTCAAGGTGAATATTATGAGAAAAAGGGGCAGTCAAGCCAACAAAATAGTCGAGGTAGAGGACGTCGTGGTAGAGGTGGCCGGTCGAATTATTCAAATGTTGAATGCCACAACTGCGGCAAGCATGGACACTACGCAAAAGAGTGCAAATCAAACATCGATTGCTATAATTGTGGTAAATATGGACACTATGCAAAGGAGTGCTATTTCGAGAAAAAGGTAGAAGAAAACGCAAATTTAGTCGCGGAAGAGGAGACAAGAGAAGATGGTGTTCTCATGATGGCTTACAAAAATACTGTTTCCAACCGTTTCCAACAACGACACGGAGTGGTATCTCGATACCGGCGCTAGTAACCACATGTGCGGACACAAGCACCTGTTCAGGGGGATGTGAGAGGTTGAAGATAGACACGTTTCGTTTGGAGACGCGTCAAGGATCCAAGTAAAAGGCCAAGGTACAATTTATTATTTACAAAAAGATGGTACAGAAGGATCAATTGAGAATGTTTATTTTGTACCTGATCTTAAGAGCAATATTTTGAGCATTGGGCAACTCATGGAGAAGGGATACTCAGTATTCATGAAAAACCGGGCACTGCAATTGAAAGATAATGAAGGGCGTTTAGTTGCTCGAATCGAGATGGGAAGAAATCAGATATACAAACTGAAATTGAGAAGCGTACAGGAAAAATGTTTGCGAGTCGATATAGAAGACAATGCATCGTTGTGGCATCTCCGCTTTGGTCACCTATATCATGGTGGTCTAAAGAAGTTAGCAAAGAAGAATATGGTGCACGGACTGCCGACATGGACTACGAGGGCAAATTTTGTGAAGAATGTGTGCTTGGCAAACAAACGAGAACCTCGTTTCAAAAGAATGCAGAATATCGAGCTAAACATATTCTCGAGTTGATTCATACCGACATATGTGGACCGATTACCCCTGAATCTTTCAGCGGTAAAAGGTACTTCATTTCTTTTATCGATGATTTCTCACGGAAAACTTGGGGTTATTTTTTTGAAAGAAAAATATGAGGCATTCGAGGTGTTCAAAAAATTCAAAGTTATGGTGGAGAAGGCAACTGGTAGGCACATCAAAGCCATACGATCCGATAGAGGTGGCGAGTATACTTCGACGGCATTTATGGAGTATTGCGTGGAGCAAGGCATAAGGAGATTTCTAACTGCATCATACTCTCCTCAACAAAACGGTGTGGCCGAGAGGAAGAACCAGACTATTCTCAACATGGTTCGATCAATGCTCAAAAGCAAGAAGATGCCGAAGGAATTCTGGGCAGAAGCTGTACAATGTGCCATCTATGTACAAAATCGATGTCCACATATGAAGTTAAATGATCAAACACCACAAGAGGCATGAAGCGGACAAAAGCCGACAGTTTCTCATCTCAAAGTGTTCGGTAGTGTGGCTTATGCACACGTACCAGATCAGCAAAGAACGAAGCTTGAAGACAAAAGCAAAAGGTATATTTTTATTGGGTATGATGAGAAGACAAAAGGGTACAAGCTACTCGACCCGATAAGCAAGAAGGTGATGGTGAGTCGTGATGTGCGAGTAAACGAAGCAAGCGAGTGGGACTGGAATAATTCGACAGAGGCTATCATAGAAGTTGGAGAATCATCAGCCATTGCACCAGCAAGTATATCAACAGACTCTGAAACTGCTGATAATGAAGATGAACCACTACAACCCAAAATACGAAGTTTGCAAGATTTGTATGATTCGACAAATGAGGTACACCTTGTATGTCTTCTGTCAGATGCTGAAAATATCAGTTTTGAAGAGGCGGTTCGAGACAAGAAGTGGCAAACTGCCATGAACGAGGAGATTAAGGCAATTGACCGCAACAACACATGGGAGCTAGCAGAATTGCCGAAAGGAAGTCAGCCCATTGGTGTGAAATGGGCGTTCAAGAAAAAGATGAATGCTCAAGGCGAGATAGAATGGTACAAGACACGACTTGTTGCGAAGGGATACAAGCAAAAGGAAGGAATCGACTATGACGAGATATTTGCTCCTGTTGCAAGAATGGAGACAATCCGATTACTTATTACACAAGCTGCTCAATTCAAATGGCCGATATTCCAAATGGATGTCAAGTCGGCATTCTTGAATGGTGTGCTCGAAGAAGATGTCTACATCGAACAACCACCCGGGTACATAAAAGTCGGAGAAGAGAAGAAGGTGCTAAAATTGAAGAAGGCACTTTATGGATTGAAGCAAGCACCGCGGACATGGAATACACGTATCGATTCATATTTCAAGGAGAACGGATTCAAACAATGTCCTTATGAGCATGCCCTTTATGTAAAGAAGAATGAAGGTAACGTATTATTTGTTGCTCTTTATGTTGATGATCTCATCTTTATGGGTAACAATAATGAGATGATAGAAGAGTTTAAGGGCACAATGACACGTGAATTTAAGATGACAGATTTGGGCTTGATGAAGTTTTTCCTGGGTTTGGAGGTTAGACAAGTAGAGACGGGAATTTTCATATCACAGGAGGCATATGCAAGAGAGATTTTGAAGAAGTTCAATATGGCAAATTGCACCCCTGTATCAACACCAATGGAACCAGGTGCAAAACTTTCAAAGTTCGGTGGAGGAGAACGTGTCGATGCGAATAGATACCGGAGTTTGATAGGAAGCCTTCGCTATCTCACATGCACAAGGCCGGATCTTTCTTTTAGTGTTGGCCTTGTAAGTCGGTTCATGGAGGAGCCGGCTCATTCACATTGGAAAGCGCTGAAGCGAATCCTACGGTATATCCAAGGAACATTGTCACTGGGGCTGTTCTACTCAAAAGCAGAAGACTACAAGTTGGTTGGCTATTCCGACAGCGATTGGTGCGGAGACATAGATGATCGGAAAAGTACTTCGGGATATGTGTTCTTTATGGGAGGTACTGCGTTTACTTGGCTTTCAAAGAAGCAACCGATCGTAACGCTCTCGACGTGTGAAGATGAATATGTGGCAGCATCTTGGTGTGTATGTCATGCGATATGGCTTAGAAATTTGTTGAGCAAGATGGAGCTAAAGCAACTTGGTGCAACCGTGAATCATATTGACAACAAATCAGCAATTGAGTTGGCAAAGAATCCTGTAAACCATGAAAGAAGCAAACACATTGATGCTCGTTTTCACTTTATCCGAAATCATGTGAAGGAAGGAAGTGTGGAATTGGTGCATGTGACAAGTCAGGATCAAGCTGCGGATATCTTTACAAAACCACTGTCGAAAGTACTTCTCAACAGATGCAAGAAAATGATTGGCATGACGGATGGAAGAAGCATTTAAGTTTACAGGGGAGTTCTGTTGAATAAACATTAAATGCCATATTAGTGGGAAATGAAACAATGAAAGGTCAAGAGTCTTTGTAGGTGAAAAGCCAAGCGATGGTAGAGAAGTTAATGGTCTGTTATGTTTTGGGCGTGTAATGTCTATTTAAAGATTTGTCTGATGTTGTTTGTATGACGTTGTTTGTATGACAGAAAGAAAAAACAAACGTAACTTACATACTGTTATCAATCTTGTCAATAAGAGAAACACAGAACATATATCCAAAAACAAATCAATAAATATAAACATAAATCCATACCTAAAAAATGGATCATACATTGTTAAATGTTGATGCACTTAAGCTTTCCTATGATCAACGTTTCAAATCTTGACATCTCGTCAGGATCTTCACACACGATATCTCTTATTAGATGAGATCTTGAAGGAGACGAGTCCATCTCATGTGTACATTTTGGATTGACATTTTGGTTTTGAAGGTACATCTCACAACAATTTCAAAATAATTTATGTGTTTAAAATTGACATATATGAAGTTTTTTTTCTTCAAATAATTGTTACTTTAAAAGCTGAAAAAAGGCAACAGATTTTATTTGCATAAAAAAAGAGTTGCCATGCCAGAAAGAGAAGAATATCTTTTCATATTTTGAAGGAGAGATAAGCCAAATGTTTCTTGTTGTGTCTCACTGAGTGAAGAAATTAATAGGATTAAAGGGCTAGTACAGTACATTTAGATTGAGCAATATATTTTGAATCCATAGAAAATGTAAAAATATTATGTAAATTTTTATTATGATGTTGGATTAAGACCACGGTTGAGAGTTTAACATCTCGAAAGAGATGAGTGTCAAATGAGATATTAACTAAAATTGATGTTTTGTCTCGTCTAAGTATGAAAGCAAAATCTCGGACGAGATCTAGAGCATGATAGACGAGAATTAAAACACTAATGTAGTAAATCTACCGATGTATACGCTTTTCTTCAAAAACATTGCCATAACTATTTAAATTTACATTATTCCACATCCTTTGCCAATTCCCAACAATTTGCTATCTTGTTCACTATTTGCTCCACACAAATTGTAATGCACATCGTTTACTGTCCCGTCCTTTTCTTCTTCTTCTGAGATGATGAAGAGCACACTTTTTATTTGAATCCTTGAACAACATGAAATGATTATGCATTGATATGCATGCATATTCATATGTTAGAAGAACAAAATTGTTGATGGTCTCAGAGATGGATTCGGAGTATTTTATCATCGTAGATATATAATAGCATGCGTATTTTTATTTTATTGGGCAAAAGCCAAATATGATGACATTGTGCGGGCAGGTCGTATCGACTCTTGTCCCTTCACATTGCTGAACACCACCATCCAAAAATTAGAATCCTCGGAATACACCCACAAGAAGGAAAAACCAGACTAAGGTGAGCGTAGCTTTGTCCGTCTTTGGTGTATGATGCCATTGGATACCAATTGGCCTCAAACACCAACTTTTTAATTAATAAGATTAATTTCTATTCGAACGGTGCTTTTTTTTGTAATGCACCTTTTGTGTGTGTAATTTTGGATTACTATATATTTAATATGTTTCTTAAATAGTGAAAAAAGCATTCTCATTCTTTTCTGCCATATTTCAACTGTCAGAGTTTGCTAATCAGTCAGCTGTACATGATCTATATATATATATATATATATATATATATATTTAACCCAACAACAATAAATGTTAGAACACACAATTAATTTACTAATCATTATTAATTTTTATTATAAGTAATAATAATAATAGTTTCTTTTTAATTTTTGTTCAATTAATAAATGATGATTTGTTGTAGATGTTTCGACGATTATTCTTATTTGTTTTTTTCATGTAGTGGTTACGTCGGAGTTCAGACTAGATGTGGAGGATTATCTTACTGGTTAGATTCTAAACCACTTGTTTAATATTTGATATGAATATTTTTAACTGCATATCATTATGTTTATGTGTACCATAATTTCTACTGTGGAAAAACACATCACCTGTCATCTTAAATTTGTTTTCTGTTGTGGAATAACAACATATATTAATATTTATCTTAAAACTTGTTGTCCTCTTTGTATATATGTGTATATACATGTTTTTGTATGAGAGGTACTAATGGGCGCTACATTTATTACTACAGGCCTGTGTTTCATGTCAAATGAATTGGTAAGAAATTCAATTTCGATAAACATTGAATAATTTCAATTTAAAGCAGCAGCACTTTATATCTTTTACTCATTACTTCTTTACTGTGTGGGTATACTTCCCTTATGTCATTGCTTATTTCTTTTGTGCTATAAAGTGGAAAGAACAATGAATTTTACAAGTTGTTCGTGTCTTTACAGCCCAGGTATGTAGTGAATCAAGTTACTGCAGGCAACTATGACTGTCCAAGGAAGGTGCTTGAATTTTTAACTGAGCTTCATGCATCATTTCGCATGCTCAATCTTCGAAATGATTTCCTCCGCAAGAAGTTTGATGGTTAGTTATGAATTTTTTTTTTATCATTTAAATTAATTTCCTGCATTTGGAAAATCTAACACGGTCAAATATTGTTTCTTGTTAAAGGCATGAAGTATGATTTGCGAAGAGTTGAAGAAGTTTATTATGATGTTAAGATCCGAGGTCTGGCATCTAAAGAGCCTCCAGTAGACGAGAAGGCAACCTGATCTGAAGACGCCCTTTTCACTTTTGAATGCTGTTGAAAAATTTAGGTACAACATATTTATCCGACAAAAGGTTAAGACCAAGTTGGTAAACAGAGTTATATTTTGAGTGCATTTCAGTAATTACATTAGCTTAATATAATCATCTTTGTTGCTTTTTTTAACTCTTAATATTATCTCTGGCTTGCATCATCTCAAAGTTTTTACGAGCAACATATGCTTTAACATAAGTGGGATAGAGACATAATATCTTTATTCATATAATATCTTTATTCATATTAGATTTAGACAGAAACCCATTCCTGAAAGACATGAATAATTGTTTCACTTGTAAAAGCTAAAACAGCTGCTTGTAAAGGCATATCTGCCGTCCATTCAATGCTTGTATCGGTCTTGCATTACTCTTCTGTAAGTAGTTAAAATTAACATCAGTAAATTTTCCAAATTTTCTTTCGTAAATCTTATGCGATTTTCTTACAAATTGAACGGCAGACTGTAATAGTTTAAGCTGTTTGTTCGAGATGGTCCTAATCTGCATGATAAGAAATAAAAAAACACATAAAAAGCTTCAAAATTTTCACACTAAATACAACAATACAATTCAAGCTTTACTTAACTTTACCTCTTTGGGTAGGATCCAAGTAACGCCTTCGGAGCATGGCGGCGTTGTTAATGAACCAGAATATGTATAGTAAGCAGTGTTTAAATTTATTATTGGTGGTGAAAGTTGCCCTAAATTTATCTCACTGCCCGGAGTAATTAGTTGTTTTATGTTTGTCATCACCTGTATTAAAATTGAAAAATAAAATAAAAATAAAAATAAATAATAAATAACCTAAATGGCATGGAAAAATAAAATAAAAATATCAAGGCAAACCTTGGAAGAAAGAAAAGGATCAGGTAGACCTAATTTGTAAACAACCCCAATGACCGCGATTTGATTATCTGAACTTTGAAGAACCATATGCATTTCTAGTGGAAACCTATTGTGAATATTTGAATACCTTCAGTTTTAGAATCTAAGTAGAATTTCTGTTCTTTTGACATAATATATAAGAAAACTTTGAAATAAAAAAGAATCCAATATAACCTTATTCCATGAAGGGTATGCTCCGAAGGGAAATGCCAGTGCAGCTGTTGAATTGCAAACGTGTCAGGACCAATCGTTACACGGCCTCCTCCATCAGGCCATCTCACCTACTCTCGAAATGAAACAAATATAATTCAGACAAATTAAGTAAAACGAAACAAAAGGCCTGAGACTATCGTAAATATTGTTTGATATAAACGAATAATACTTGTATGCTATGGCCTTCGTTCTTCAGTATTGCTTCGGATTCATATGATTTCATACTCAAGCTTCTTGTAGTAAGAACTAGTTCAAAATTTTCATTGGTAATGCTGATCGGAGATTGATGAACTCCATCTCTACACATTACCCAATCGACATTGATATTTCCCCAATTGCTCGGACCGTTCTTACTTGTTTCATCATAGCTAAAATCATTTGCATCTACAGAAAAGAAGAGAGATAACTATATAATTAATTATCCACTAAAATATCATAAAATAAAATTTAAAAACTCATAATATGAGTGAAATATGGCTACCATGCTGCTGAGATAGACAAAGATTCACAACAGCAATAACGCTGTAAAGAAAAATGGATGTTTTTCTTACTGGAATAATCATGTTAATATGTTTAATGTGTTGTTTAGAAAAAGAACTATATGTATATGAGGTGATGGTGTAAAGAGTCATATCACCAAAAAATGTGCAAAGACATTCCACGTGAAGTTTACTATATTGTGAGGTATAAATATTTTGCCACAGTTATCCAAGAAAAGTCTAATTATGTAAAGTAGACTTATAAGAGCATCTCTAGGAGGGTGGTGGAATTTAAAACCGTTTATAGCCTAAAGGGTTTTCATTTTGCTGTTTATAAATTGCCGCTTTAAAAAAAGGGAAAACCACCGCTTATTTTCTTTCTAGCGTGGGGAAAGAAAATTAAGCGTGGATTTGTCCTTTTTTTTCAAATCCACTCCGCGCTGGAGTCCGGAGATGCTTTAATGGGCAATGTAGTGGTTGATATCTTAATTTTAGAAAGTGATCTGTGTCAAGTAAACTTAACATGTTATGTTATAGGTCCGTGAATTTGAAAAAAAAATGTCAGATGACAAGCATAATTTGATTGGTTGGTAAATATCATAGGCAAAAAGCATTGGTTAAAATTCTGAATTTTATCATTTTTTGCAAATCTACTGTTTATTTCTCAGCTTTTTATACGGACATTCTTCATGTGGATTATTCAGAATTGAAAATTAGTAGCAAAGTATAAAAGTAAGGTTACCTGCAGAAACAACAATTACAAATGATAGAACACTTGAAAATGCAAACTTAGATAATCTGGAGTTGAAATATAAGGAGGGATTGGAGTTGAAATTGAGGCAATTGAGAACAATATTAGCATGGGTTTTCAGTAGATTTTCAGTGGCTTTTTGGAATGCAACATTCAAAGGCTGAAAACGCAGAAACGCCATATCCTTCTATATCCAACTTTTATGGCTCAGAAAGACTGAAATGAGGTGTATTAGCAGCGAAATTCAAGTTGTTAACGTGAAACCATGCAGCTTTATGCACTGTAACATGTCTCGAAATTAGTCGAGTTACATCACACGATTCTACAAAAAGAAAGGGAAAACTGCTCCACGTTGTAATAACTCACATGAGGTTAAAATGGGCAACTTGTAACTAGTGTATTATTGTCAAGGGTGGGCATCGACGTAGGAAAATCGACTGCATCAAACCATTTTAATGGTCCGGTAAACCTCACTGCATTTTCTGTTAAAATTAAATGTATAAAACCAGACCGATCCAATTTGGCACAATGCAGATGCGGCTTGAATGAGTAAATTGACCGTGTCAAATTGGACCGTTTGGTAGAATTTAAATGACTTCGATGTGACTTTGTAATTTTTAGGCTCAAAACTACTAAAGTATCCATCATACGAGTATTTGAACTTTATATGATTACCTTATAAACCAGTTTAGCGAGTCTTTTATTTGAATTAATCAGGATTTTTTATTAATTTACCTACCATTAGTTCAATAATCATTGGAGTTCCAACAAACATAATATAATTTAGTTTTACTACATCGAATGGAAACATGACTGCATTGAGAAATAATATTATGATTATTGATTTTAACTAATCGTTTGACATGGTGCGGTAACGTTTTGGACTCCACACCGGATGGCTCCCCTAAATTTATTGCACACCTAACTCAATGCGTCCATGACAAAACTTAGTAGTGATGTATATTCAGGTCAGAACATTAGGTTGCAGAAAAATAAATAAAGAAGACAAATTAGAACATATTTTTGAGCAAAAATTTAAATGAGTCAAATTTAAATGCATCTGTAAAAGAAAAAAGAAACATAGTTAATAAATATAAAATATATAGGAGGAGGAATGCTAATCAAAACATGAACTATAACTCAATCGTTATTACATACGTCAAAACATGAACTATAACTCAATCGTTATTACATACGAGCGTTACAGCACTCGCTTCGCATGTAAAAAAATTATATATAATTAACACATTCAAGATAAAATGATATGCAAAAATATATTTAGTCATATTTTTTCGTTGAAATCATACGTAGTTAATTTGAATTTCTATTTCTATGTTTCAACATCTAATTTTTTGTTAATTCGAATTTGTATTTCTATTATTAATTAGTAAAGAACACATTTAAGCTTACTTGTTAGATATTAAGTGATATTAAAATTTGATAATATTTATAGATGGTCGTTTTAAAATCGTAAAGAAAACTTATTTGTTAGACTATATTATTAAGTGATATTAATATTTGATAATATTTACAGAGAACCGTTTTGAATTTGTAAAGAAAGTTTATTTGTTAGATCATATTATTAAGTGATATTAAATTTTAGTAATATAAATGAAGGGCATTTTCAGTAGTCCACGCTATTGCCAAAAAATATACGACGTTAAAGATATTACAATTATTATTAAAGACAGCCTTCATCGATCACATGAAGAACGCAAACACGCACCCATAAGAAAGTTCGTATATCATTCCGCTATCTAGGAATTTAGGAATTAAGAACTTTGAACATTGTGTTTTACTTGAAAAGAAAGAATATAACACACATCATTTTATCTCTAATAAATAATTTTCACTTGTAATTTTATCATAGAGAGTATCATTTTTTAGGAATCAAATTTTTTTATTCGGAAGTGGCTACTTTTTTGGTTATCTATAGTGTGCGTTCACGGATTAATTAGATTAGAAGTTAGAGGTTGTGACGTCCATGCACGAAAATTCAATTAATAATTAACAATGTAAAAATAGTTAGATGTTGTGGCGTCCGTGGACGAAAATTTAAATTAGACTAGGAGTTAGAGGTTAGTTAGGAAATAATGTAAAGATAATTTAATTTTTGGCTAATTTAATTTTAACTCACAAAAACGCTGAGTTCCCCCTTTCTCCAAAAAAAACAAACACCTTCTGTTTTACCGAGTTTTCTCCCATTGTTTTCAGTTTTGCCCCTGTCTTTTTCACCTGTTCAAATTTAATTCTCTCAGTGAAAAGTTCTCAATTAATTAGCAATATTTAAAACGTGATATCTTTTAGCAGATGTATCAGATTTCAATTTCATTTTCATAATTAAATTTTATTATTTTTCTTTTAAGATCCAATTGTGATATGTTTTGACGAATTTTTATTTTTATTTTTACGTTGGCAAATATTTGCCTTTGCGTAGCAAATATTTGTCAGATATTTGCAGGGCGGACAAATATTTGTCAGATATTTGTAGGGCAAATATTTGCCATTGTGAGTATTGAACAAGCTATTGAGGGGTTTTTCTTTTTATTTACAATGGCAAATATTTGTCGGGCTAGCAAATATTTGCCATTGTAAATAAAAAGAAAATCCCTCCAGTAGCTTATTTAATACGCACTCCACTTTATTAGTACCCACTTCATCTTTGGCTATTGTGGATATGCATGAGAAATTTAAAGGTAAAGTGAGTATTGAACATGTTGCGGGAGGGGGGAGGGGGGTAGGGAGGGAAGGGGTTGGTGTTTCTTTTTATTTACAGCGGCAAATATTTGTCATTGTAAATAAAAAGAAAACCTCCACAGCTTGCTCAATACCCACTCCACCTTGTTCAGTAGTTCAGTAGCCACTCCACCTTTGGTTATTGTGGACATGCATGAGAAATTTAAAGGTGGTGTGAGTGTTAAGCAAGTTACTAGGTTGTCTTTCTTTTTCTACAATGGCAAATATTTGCCACCATAAAAAAATTCGTCAACACGTATCACATATGAATCTTAATATAAATATAATAAAATTTGTGATTTAATGGTGAAAACGAAATTGAAATCCGATACGTTTGTAATAATGATTAATAGTAATTAATATTTAATAATTAACAATGCAAATCCAAATTCAATTAATATTTAACATATTTTTAAATAGAGTGGCTCGACATTCTAGTAAAATGTATGTTTTTCGTTAGGACCAGCTACAGGAAAGACATAGTTATAATTTGTAAAAGACAATAATGTAGTGAAAAGCGTGAATAAAGCATGGAAATGGAGTCTGAAAGAGTATAGGAATCAACAATTACGTTGGAGGTATCTGAAGTTACAGCCAACATAATACTTGTGTCTTGCTCAACTGCCCCCTTTTGGAACGGGCAAACGCTTCCTGGATAAACACTATAATAGGTACGTCGGACTTAAAGCCTTTAAGTCAGACGTCACGTTCGCTAACCGCTTTCCTTTAGCGTTTTCTGTGTACCCTAATTTTCTTTGAACATGGCAGTAAATGGTGTGTTTTTTTGACATGGTAAAATGGCATTTGAAAGGGACAAAAATGAGATTGTTCAATGAAAGAAGTGTTGTTGTATTGCAAAATTGGCATTTGAAAGGGGTATTTGAAAAGGGCACGAAAGGAGATTATTAGTTTTGTCATTGCTGATTATATTGTTATCGTATTTGTATTGTTTTAAAATAGATGTTTTTTGAGGATGTAACTAAATTCGAAAATTTGATATTTTAACTACAATAATGATACAAGTATAGTTATATTAGTATAACAATTTCGAACTACTGATATGGTAACAATACAAGTGTAGTTACAAAATACAAACTACTAATGTTATGCAAACAGATTCGAACGTAATGTGCAATTCCTTCCCGTCCTGCACATACAAACTTAAATGTCAAATCAAACACGCATACAATCATTTTATTCTACGTAGCTAAGCCTTTACGTCCAACATATCGTCGTATCTCTACAGCTATAGCCGGCGGTCGATCGATTATCGAATTTCAGGCGTAGGTTGAAACTCGGCCTAAGGCCAGGTTTATAGATTTATATATATTATATATATACATGTTAGTATATTAGTAGGGAAATCAGTCCCATATTCTTAACTTTGGATGTTACGGGACTGGTTAGAAAGTGTAGACGGGCAATTAGGCCTAGACTATTCATTCGACGAATTCGATATTCGGCAACGACGATTTGATCGCCAATAGTACTCAGATGAGTTACTCGTTGGATGCGTAACATTGTTAGTGGATGCCTGGAGAGGTGTGTGATTAGGTACCAACAGGAGATTCCTTGGTGCATACGGCAATTAGGATGTGACACTGGTGAATGCTCGGCACGATGCAGTAAGTGGTGTTACAATTGAGCTTAGATACCGATGCAGCGACCCTAGGATGTCTTCGACGCCAGTTGACATTGCAGGTTTCTCTCATTGTATAAGTACGATACGTTGTAGTCGTAGTTTGAGAAATGTAGTCCAAAGGGCGATATTGTATGCGATCCTATGTTAGGTGTAGTCCCAGAGGTTATTGATCTGATCCGTAGTTGATCTGAGTTTCGATTAGTTGTTCAACCGCCTTCACGTGTTGTTTAGATGTATGTGTATTTTGAGCTATATTCCTTAGGTTAATGGAACCAACATTAGTAAGTAAGTTCACAAACACAAGTAGGACACCCAAGATCACATGGATTATACATGAAGTCAATTGCATGTGCTTACTATATATTAATGATATAAATCATTCATCAGACTTTTGTTTGACCCATTCCTTTCATTTTCCCGCAGCACAGGAGGACATGGTAGCATGTGATTAGCTTAGATCTAGTACGTGGAAGAGTGAGCTTATTGTTGGCACCACATATTGCTTTTCATCACTCTCCATGTAATTATATATCGTATTTAGCACTTATAAGACTATATGCTGTTATTTTTTAAATTCTGGATTTTGACTACATATATTTGGGACTCTGTTTCCTGGGATATTTTCTAAGATGAGTATTTTCTGTATTTATAATTTACCGTCTTCCACTGTGAGATCTAGTACGTGAAAGAGTGAGTTTGCTGTTGGCACCATATATTACTTTTCATTACTCTCCATGTAATTATATATCATATTTAGCACTTATCAGACTATATGCTGTTATTTTGTAAATTTTGGATTTTGACTATATATATTTTGAGACTCTGTTTTCTAGAATATTTTCTAAGATGAGTATTTTCTGTATTTATATTTTACCGTCTTTCAATGTGAGATTTGAAAGTGTAAAATGTCCTAAATTTTATCCTTAAATCTTAGTTTCTATAATGCTTTAAAATCTGATAGCTCATATTCTTAACACGACGCTAGTCCGAAAGTCATCGTAAGCTTTGGATTGGTGTGTTTGGAGTGTGGGTTGTCACATCTAATATAATTTTAAAGAATGATTATATCTGTTTGATGTTCTAATTTGTCTAGGACTCTATTAAATTGAGGGTTTACCAGTCTAATAATATTCGTACACATTAACTTAACAATTTTCAAAGTGAAAATAAACACAAAATGTGCTATTCGCTCGTTGAAATCTAGCAACATGGTGTGTTAGAAGAGCCAAAACAATTGTATACTGAAAGATGACTATCATTTTCCCAATACACATATCAGATGTTGACTCCAAACTATAACCTTTCGACCGCTCAAACAATATATAGGAACAAGGTCTTTTCATTTGGAAGTTTGTTGATAATGTTTTGCACGAGCATACAATATACCGTTAATCCAACGAATTTCTTTATATTTGAAATTGTGAATTTAGTTCATTGGAGCTTTATGTGGTATTCTAATTCTCCTAATAAATTGTATATCATCCAAGTATCCGGCTTCAAAATTTGAATAATCAATTTCGTCCTAGGGTTCGACCATTGGTATTTTTTATTTAGAGATAAAGTGAAGATGAAGAAGAAGATTGAATAGAGATGAGAAATGGAGTTGGGGAATGTGGTTTATAGGGGAGTAATTAGCCGTTTGAAATAATTAACCGTTGACGTCCGTTGATTTTCAATGGTTCTCTCACAAACAATTTAAGTGGCCTCACCTAAGACGCGTTGACGCGTCGGATGCCACGACAAGTTGAACTGAGTAAAAAAGTGTTGCCCATGCTACCCAAGTGCGTAATTTTTATTCTTTTCAAACTTGTTGTCGACCTAAAGCACACTCCCACTTTAAAATAAAATAAAATATACACAAAATGAATGAAATAGGACTAGTAGAAGCATACAAAATCAAAAAGGTAAGCGATTTTTTAGCTTATTGGTTATTTCGTCCTGTTACTTGCATCATACAACAAACAAAAAAGTATCCTTAGCCTACTTGTTTCTTCCATAAAAAAAGGGAATGCTGAAGTTGTCGTTTCCTAAACTTCACACTTTCATGCAAAAAGAAGATAAAATTTTAACATCAAAATATCAAGATCCATTCTTGAACAAAATAAACACATTGATCAACAGATAGTAGATGGCGATGTTCAATTTTTGAAAAGTTAATAAAGGAAGTTGCAAAGGGAGGAAATCACCTCGTACTATTTTCTTCTGTCCTGGTGTGTTTGACCAATGAAAACACAAGATTTTTTTATTCAAAAATGTCCTTTTTTTCTTCTATCGAAGAAACTTTTTGCAAAATTTATTGATAGAGCACATGGGATAGAGAAAATGAGATCATACGAGACATCATCAAAAGCGTCGTGGTCATAGGAAGGAAAAACAAAAACAAGTTTAAGCAAGACTTGGGCTTGACTCAATTTGCAGCTTAGCATAGTCAAAATGCTCAGGTCGCTTAATAAGGTTTATCAAAAAACACGAACTTTACAAAGTGATGAGACAACTAATTTATATTTGTAAATGCCCAAGAAAGGGAGTATTATGAAAGTCCATGGGACAAGGAACGACAAGTAATTATTCATGATCCTAGTCAAATATTGGGTGCATTTGAGTAATGATCAACAACTGTTGTTTGAAGATGATGTAATTAGGTTTTAGGATACATTGCCTCGATGTAGGAGAATTCAAAGAGAAACATGAATTTATCCGAGTTAACTTTAATTTTATGTAGATAGATCCCTACTAAATCAAGGCTAAACCATTCAACGCATTCGAACATTATGCTTGTACAACTTAGCTCTATTATATAGTGGATTCGCTTAAAGTAGTGATATTTACTATCAAGCTTACTCATACGGCTAATTTTAGCATGGTATAGTAGTATTAATACAAAAGATATGTTTTCTTCCTGTTCTCTTTATTAGCTCGAGTAATAAAGCTTGAGTATGGACCTAAATTTTGGGTCCAAGCACCCAATATTAGTTAGAGTGCCATTTGTAGCCTTAAAGTCCGAAATGCATGGGTTAAGACATTCTTATACGTAGATAAGTATGGCACATGGAAGCAACCGATTGACTAGTTATGTTACACGAGGGTTGTATCCCGAATGGTGAATGTATATTGTTAACAATTAATCTTAATCGTTTGATTTTTCTAGAAATTGAGCATTTCTTCATGAAAACATAACGGTTGTTATTTATCTTTATGAACGGCTTAAGCATATATGAAAAACCTAATTATATTTTATACTTAGTTAAATTAAGTTTTAACTTTACAATTAATCACTACTTATATATGTAGAGCATTAAACTAAATTTTTATGTGTTATCAGAGAGAGTCAGTCAATATTACTCGTTATGTCCTCATTATAGCTTTTCACACCTCCACTAGTGTTGAACAATGAGCACATTAATTGCACAATTTTAATTATACTATTCCGCTCTTATTATCTTTTCAAATGATTTGAAATAACAATGCAAAAAAGGTTAAGGTCGAAAAAGAAACCCACTAAATGATTCTTCTAGTAGCATGTATCAACTTCAATAACTTCTGTAGCAGGAACAAGAACCTCATTCTTATATGCTAAATAAATCATTTAGAGCACATAAAAGAGAGGTCCAACCTTCAATGGGAGATTGCGTAGTGATATTGAAAAGAATCCAACCGAGTGGAATCATTGCGTTGTAATTATAAGAGACTTCAAAATCCACAAGACTAATTGAAGAATTACATGAACTGAACTCAAGAACTATTGCACAAGTAATTAGAGGAATAACTACCTAGGTTATATGAGATGTTCACGATGATAGTGAGGGGAAATGCGTTATAAAAGCTAACTCACCAAAAACTTGGAACAAATGAAGCTTGACTATTATACAGATTTGATATAGGATAACCAGTAAATATAGGATTTTTACGCCGATGTTTGAAAGCATCAAGAGTATCGTCATGGGGTGGGAGAGGGGTGCTGTGGTGGCTGTGCTAAGTGGGTTGAGATAAGAGGTGAAATGGGTGCAAAGTTCCCCTACTTGAGGTGATGATTGTTGATGAGGAAAAATCCATATCATTTTGAAATCAACAAACACTAAATCTAAGTGAGGCTATTACCGACGTCTCTACTTTCTCATTCATTTTTCTTATAAAGAAGGAAAACTGAATAAGTATACAATACATAAAAAATGGTTTCATTCCTACCCTCCACTAGCATCCTTTGCTCAGCCAACTGCCATCCAAACCACCCTGCACCTCTGATCCTACGCATGACCTTGACCTGATGAACATGCAGGCCTCGCTCAAGCACCCCACCACTGTTCTTCCCATCCCCTCCTCTAATCCAATTAAGGATACCTCTTTGCCAACTGCCTTCATCAACCACCGCCACCACCTTCTGACTCCAACCACCACTTATACGTTTATGTCCTCAGGACTAGAAGTGTTTCCATTTTGATCATCGAAAAGGACACAATCATTCCCAACGCAAGCATTTTCATTTTCAGGCTACTTTTTCAAAATTCAAAACAGAGGGACATTGTTTCAAATGTGAGGACCAGGGATACGTAAGCAGGAATACTCAAAATGTGGTACAATGCTATATCGATGTCTTTACCTAAGGTATATCACGAATTTATGTACTGATATCAAAATGAATGACACGATAACTCACCAGGCCATGTCGTAGAAGAAGGCTACCTTGATTCCCCACAATATCGATTCATATTCTTCTATCCCACCTACTTCTAGTCCCACAAATATTAAAAACCCACCCTACAAAAATCTATAGAACCACTTGTCTCATAAGAATTCCACCATGCATGCAACCTATTTTCGTCTCCATGATGCCCAATTTAGCCTCATATTCACTGTTATCTCGAGGAGGTGGATGTTCACTGACCTATGGTTGTACCTCAAGATTTACTTCGAATGCCAAATCTAAGATATTAGCATCTTTGGAGATCACAAGTTTTTAGTGAAGTTCCCATCAGTTGATTTCCTCTACGCTGCTACAAAAAAGGCAAACTTTTTCAAGGACAATGGCACATTGTTCATGCTTTATAGTGAAAACCCAACCTACACAGCTACAACTGATGTCTATTTTGAGAGATGGAGGGTTGCAGCCCCAACCGCTAAAGCCTATTGGGAATTTTGTGGATCCAGACAATTGTTAATGGACACATACTAACAAGAGATTTTCCTACATTCAGATTAAGCTTGATGTCGAAGTGCAAGTTCCAGGTAGTTTGATCATCAAGGTAGGGGATACTTCCATAAGATAAAACATAACCATTGGGTCCACCGCTATCCTCGTATCTCCACTGCAGATCTTTTGTTGGGTGAGTCGAAGCATTTTCTATACTAGAGGGAGAAGCCAAGATACCTCCTTCATTCTGGTGACATGGAGCTTTAGGTTAGCAATCCTTTCCCTAAGTTGTCATTCAACCAAGACTTATGTTCAAATATGCTGCCTTACAAGAGCAAGAGAGTCCACCAAGGAAGAGCAACACTGAACTACATGCCACTGTGAAACCGGCTCTAGACCCACCTGGCCCCTCAAACTAATCGATCCACCAGAAATCCTAAACCCTAGCCCTGAATATTCTAAACCTAAGCCCATTTCGATGGACATTCAACCACCATTAGCCATGTGTGTACACCCTTTAACCCCATGTTGTTGATGACCAAAATTATATCGAGCAAGGCATGGATCTTTCCCACCAGATGACCCTCACAATCTTTGGTGGCCCTACTCCTAAGCAAACCCCATTTATTTCATAACCTTTTCCAAATCCATCCCGACCAAATGCATCCTCTGCCTTTCATAGGAGTGGCTACCTTTTGGCAAGAACCAGCCCACATCCATTTGAAGGCAGTGTTCTAGTACCCTATTTACCTAATAACCAGAATACATCGAGCCTGATATGCTTTGCATCACTATTTAGGGTTAATCTTGATTCTACCAATATTGCCAAATTTAATAGTTTAGAATTAGAGAGGGAAAACAATATTAAATGAAATTTATAACCAGGAATACTAGAAGTTTAGAGGACCAAAAATATACTTAGCTATAATTTTTTTGAGGGTCTTAAAGGTTGATGTATTATTTATCCATTAGTCTAAAATCTCTTCATACTATAAATATTTTTAGATCTTTAGGTGGTAATTTTCTAACTAGATGAGAGTTTTTACAAGCTAACGGTAGCAAATGAGGCGTTTTAATGGGTTTGGAAGAAGCGAAATGGTCCTTTGTTCAAGTTTTTAAGAATAGACACATTTTACATGTCATCCTTAAACACTTCACTTTTAACAACCTATACATTTTTACCAACATTTATGGACCACATAATAGTATGATAGAAAATATGGGATTGCTGCAAAAGCTTTGTTTGCCTTATCCAATGGCTTGGTTGGTTGGGGGGATTTTAATGTCACCAGATCTCTCGATGAATGAAATCCTATTAGGCCTTGGACCCCTGATATGAATACTTTTAATAGTGTCATAGAGGATCGTGGGCTTATTAATACCCCCGTAAACAACTGAAGATTCAGTTGATCCCATAAAAGGAGCTCCCCCTCGCTTGCAAAACTAGATAGATTCCTCTTCAATGCCAACAGGGATAACCTCCAACCTCTCTCCATTAAAAATTGGCTTCCTAACAATTCTCTCTAACCACTGCCCTATCCTCTTAGATGCTAGCTGCTCTCCCCATACCAAAAGCTCCCTTTAGATTTGAAAGGATATGGATACTAGAGGAAGGATTTTATTATTTGGCGGCAGTTCTATGGAACTCTTTTAACTTGCAGGGCTTTGCTATGAAGATTTTAATTGGAAAGTTAAGGGATTTTAAGCATGATCCTAAGAGGTAAGCCAAGAACTCATGGGGTTTTCTCGGATCTAGAAAGAAAAAAAACCATAATAATATATTGAAGTTGAATTTTGTTATGGAACTCCGACCCACCACCATAAATGAATTTTCCAAGATTGAACATCTCGAACTTGAGCTTTCCAAACTGTCCCTTCGGGAAAAGATAGCCCGGAAGCAAAGATCCAAGGAACAATGGCTGAAGGAGGGAGATCTAAATATCGATTACTTCCATAGACATGCTAATGGCAGGAGGAAAGCCAACAAATTTGTATTCCATAACAATCAGATCTATTTTAATCATGGGAATCTAAAGAGATATTTGATGACTACTATCACAAGGTTCTAAGACCCGCGCTTGATTATAATCCCATAATTTTCTAGTCTAATTTGTATCCAAATACCCCAACCTCGATCTGGATCAGGAATTAACTCTTGATGAAATTTGGGTTTCCTTGAATGAGATGGCGGATGATGAGGCGCCAAGACTAGGTAGATTCACAGCTTTCTTCCTTAAGAGATATTGGTACTTGATCAAATGGAATGCCCTTCATATCTTTCATAAATTTTACTCTGACCATAGCCAGTACATCAAAATTATCTATGCCAATATCATACTAATCACCAAACGCGATGGAGCAAAGAAAGTCTCTAATTTCAAACGGATCCGCCTCCTCAATACAATTTGCAAATGAATTATCAAAGTGCTGGTTAGGAGGCTCCAACCCCACATGACCTTTTTATCCACAAAACTCAGTCCACGTTCACCAAAAATAGACCTATTCTTAACAATTTTGTTTTAGCTCAAGAAATCATCACACATTGCCACCATACAAACACACGTTACGCCCCGACCAAGATAGACTTCTCCAATGCTTTCTATACCATATGCTAGAATTTCATCTTGGATTTACCTAGGAATAGAGGTTTTAGTGCCAACTGGACTACTTTAATCAATTCCATTTTTAGCTTCTCAATCTCCCTTGTGGTTGTAAATGGATTCATAGGAAAACTCATCAGATCGTGAAGAAGACCCCATTAACATGACCCGCTATCCCTCCTTCTCTTTAATCCGTGTTAACTTTGATGGTCAACCTGGCTAGTTCCAACAATCTAATTGGGGGTATTCGAGCTTCTGTGCTTATAGGAGGAATTTATGCTCCGACTAAGATAGATTTCTCCAATGCTTTCTATACCATATGCTAGAGTTTCATCTTGGAATTACCTAGGAATAGAGGTTTTAGCGCCAACTGGATTACTTTAATCAATGCCATTTTTAGCTTCTCAATCTCCTTTGTGGTTGTAAACAGATTTAGAGGAAAACTCATCAGATCGTGAAGAAGGCCCCATCAACATGACCCGCTATCCCTCCTTCTCTTTAATCTGGTTGCAATGTGTTAACTTTGATGGTCAACCTGGCTAGTTCCAACAATCTAATTGGGGGTATTTGGGCTTCTGTGCTTAAAGGAGGAATTTCTTCTCTACAATATGTTGATGATACCATACTTTTTAGCTCTTCCATCCTAAGCATATCACTGCCTTAAAGCTCCTGCTCAACTGCTTCAAACTTGCTTCGGGACTTGCCATTAGCTTTAATAAAAGCTCAGTTGTAATGGTGGGAACTGACTTAGATATTGGATCCAAAACCTCTTCTACACTTAATTATAATCTTAAGCTCTTCCTCATTACCCATTTGGGGATCACCTTATGACCAACCTTTCTACACCAAGATGATCGGTTTAATTTGATCAACATATTTTACTTCAAACTTGCACCATGGAAGAGAAGATCCCTCTCTATGGCTCAAAGATTAGTGCTTGTTAACTCGGTCCTCTCCTCCATCCCCATATATTGGATGTCCATTTTCAAGCTCCTTGAATGGGTCATTGGTAAAGTTGACAACATCAGAAAGAACTTCTTATAGGGAGGATGCACTAATGTTGGACCTGCTAACTGCCTTGTGGCTTGGGACAATGTTTGTAAATTGAATGGGCAAGGAGGCTTAAGCATTATCAACATCAAAATCTTCAATCTATCCCTTCTATTTTAGTGGTTTGGGAATGTGTATCTAGAAAAATGCTACGTGGATATATTGGATAAACGAAAAATACTACAATAGTGCCTTTAATATTTCTAATCTATGATTTCTCTCCTATGGAAAAGTATTTAGCTTCTAGAAAAGGGGTAGTGGCCTGCTTTAAGAACCTTAGCCTTAGCATCTCCATCACCACTAGTTCGAGGTCAAAACTGCCTTTTGGCGTGATAACTACATCTGTCCCGTATCCCTGGCTTCCATCTTTTCCGAGCTTTTTACTATCAACTCAAATTTTTTTATTTTGGTTTTAAATGCTTTCTCGAAGGGAGCATGCTCCATCACCTTTAGGAGAACTATTGCTAGAAACCTCCTTCTTTAGCTTAGTCACCTTCTGTAGAGTATACATGGTTTTGTCCCTTCAACAACACTTGACATCATAACCTAAAATCTTGATGCAAAAAACATTTAACCATCAAATCTTGGTACAATTTGCAACTTCTCTAGTAGAAACTTTCTCTTCAAATAAGTATAAAAAACGAAAACCCTACCCAAAGTCAAATTTCACATGTGGTTTTTAATCAGAGAAGATTAACACCATTTCAAACCTAAGAAGAAAGAACATCATCCACAATTCTCCATACTTCATGTGCAATCAACACGAAGATGACATTCATCACCTTTTCTTCTACTGTGATGTCATCACTATGATCTAGACACTTTGTGCTTCAAACTTGCTCTCCAGTACCTCTCACTTCAGTGATATATTTTTTAGTTACTAAGAGTATGACATACACTGTTTCGATGAGTAACACCCCTTAAATTAAGAAATAATCAAATTATGAGAATAAGGATTTAAATGATTCAATTATAAATCAAGTAATATAATGATGTGATAAGTATTTACATGTACATTTACTTATTAATATTGGTACTCAACAAAACTAACTAAAATAAATTAAATGAGAAAGAGAAATGGGGGTTGATAGCTCATAGGGAGGTTACTACATGCCTTTTTGAATTGTTTCATTACTCCCTACTCATTTCATTCTGTGCTCAAATTAAAATAAAATCTTTGAAGAATTTTTATTGTGGTAGAAGCCTACAAAATAAAAAGAGGAAAAAAGAAGATCAAAGCTAAGAGAACTAGAAACATCATTCAACTAAGAGAACTAGGTGCATAATATACTTCCTAGTCCCGTTTTCTTTATAATTTATAATTAATCTCAGCTAAACTTAATTATGATTATTTTGTATGCTTCTTGTGATTTAAATAATCCGAAAATTTAGTATGATGTTATGAACACAATATGAGAGATGAGTTTTGATTTTTAGAATTTTCCTATAAATAATAATTAGATACGAATCATCTAAAAACCGTTTATTATAGAAATTGCAAGAAATGGGGAGTTATAGAAATTGTATGGAAATAATCCCACACACACAAACATATATATATATATATATATATATGTATATGTATATATATATATATGCATGTGTGTGTGTGTATATATATATTCTAGAGATTTTCTAGGAATAGCATAAGCAATTTTTGGAATGAAATTGGTTTAAGCTGGAGGGGGCTTTATGGGCGCCGAAAGGCAAATATTAGAGGCTGGAAGGCAATTTAAATAAGTAAAGTATTAAATATGGTCAAGAGACCAGATCCACTTTATATGCTGAAGAAGTTAGAGAAGTACTAAAATAATAGTAAAAGGATGAAGCTAGGACGAATTTGGTGCCGTGTAAAGGTGGCGTCAAATGCGCAAAAGGCAGACTTTTGACGTGTATCGAGAGGCACTATCGATGGTAGGGTAACCAAAAGAAATAAAATGACTAAGAAAGCACTAAGTATAAGACCTAATTGTAATGAACTAAGAATTTTAAGTTTGAGCCTAGGTTGATAAACCGAAGATAACAGCTAAGGGCAAAGGAAGATACGATGAAAATAAAGGAGTAATTTGGAGAGGAGGTGATTTCCAAAACCCAGGATTGAGATTCCATATGATAATGGAATAAAACTAAATTAAGTCAAGCTTCCCTAGACGAGGCCGAGAGTAGTGATTGCTGATGGCTGATTACCTCTCGATTGAATGTTAAGGTCGTAACCAATTGACTTTTGGAGGAAGAAATTTATGCTAAGGCTTATGATGTATGAAACTAGTACTTAGAACATTAGTTATAAATGTAATAAATTGTGAAGTTATCCGAAGGTAGGCGGACTTATAATAGATTAACTGAATAGCTAGGGATAAAGCCTAATAAGTGAATGGTTAGGTAGAGTATTCGGTAGATAGTGTAAGGGATAATGTGGTAGTCAAGTACTGAAAATGATGGTGTAAGGCCTAAGTGGAAACCGAACTCAAAAGCATAGATGCAAGGCCTTAGTGGCAATTGAATCCGAAAGCGTTGGTGTAAGGCCTAGAGTGGCAACTACAGCCGAATGTGTTGGAGTAAGGCCTAAGGTGGCATCTGAAATATAAAAGCAATGGTGGAAGGCCTAAGTGACAACTAAAGAAGAGTTTATTAGATGGCATAAGGCTTGATGTGGAAGTCAATAAGCCAAAGCGAAGGTGTAAGACCTAAGTGGAAACCGAAACATGAAAGCGTAGGTGTAAGCCTTAGTGGAAACCAAAACAAAATAGTAAAGGTGTAAGACCTAAGTGGCAGTTGAAACCGTTAATATAATCAGTAGGACTAAGGAAGTAGTGAAAGCATAAGGCCTTCCTGGTAGCCAAATGCTAAACCTATAACTGTTCAGTAGAAGGAAAAGACATAAGTCCTCAGTGGCAACCAAAGGCAGTATATTTCAGTTTTTAAAAAGAAAAGAGAATAATGACCGAATGGTGTATCGCATGAAATGGTTGTTGATTCTTATTAACGTATCATAAGATGTATAAGTCCCTTAAGGATGAAATTATGTTTGATGCTTATGTTTAAATCTATTAATCAAATGTTGTGTTAACGTAAAGGAAAATCCCGTTCCATTCTTTAACAACATGGTCTCACCACGTTTTATGTTTATGGTAATGTATTTCTTATACCAAACTTTATGTTTGACTTGTATTGCTATCATTGTTTTTCCCATAAACTCACGCTTACTCATTTGAGTAGGCTGAGTTTATGGATCTAGGAAGGCTGCTTTCGAAAGACAAATGAAGAGTTCTGAAGACGAAGCAGAAGGCTTAAATGATATAATTGTTGTTTTATTTCTGCCGTATTAAGTGTTCATTTCAGCATATTCGTATGTTGGACATGACACTATTAACTATGACTGTATTATATTTCTGACCCCTGCATAGACATGACTATGTGACCTAATTTGGATTGTAATGATGAATTCATTTAATGCTATTAAATTGTTGCTCTGTTTACTTAAACTGTTTTCATTTATATTCGATGTCATCTCAGTTACCGAAAGATAATTCCAAGATGACTACAGCACATTGGAGTTCCATCTTGGGCTTTCAGAGTGAGGGATGTTACAATTGGTATTAGATCTTAGAATAGAGTACACTTAAGTAAAACAGAGCTAGGTAAAGGTCTAAGTAGAGAATTAGATAGTAAGACCTTGGGGAGGATATGCGCAATTATATGACGTACTTGTATTTTATGAATGAGACTGTGCTATAGGATCGTGTAATATGGATGAATTTATAAACTGCATGTGCGGAATAAAAACTAAGTAAGTAAATAAATAATGCAGTAAAGTAAATGACACTGGAGATTTTTATACTGGTTCGAACTCCCGTTCTACGTCCAGTCCCAGACTCCTTTTGGAATTAAACTAGCAACCCTCACTTAACCCGGAGGAATAGATTTACACTTCCTGAGCAACCGAACAGGACATCTACCGCCTAAGTAATCGAATAGGACTTCTACCGCCTGAGCAACCGAATAGGACTTCTTTATAGATAAACAAAAGTATCCGACTGTAGTATGCTCTTTAAATAGCATCGATAAGTCAATTAAGTACAATCTTCCTATAATCTTCTCCTTTATGATATATAGTGTAATGTGCTTGAAGACTGTGGAAGATAGAGTGATCAACGATCAGAGATTGTATGCAGTTTGAGTGCAAATTGAAAATAGAGAATAAGAGATAAGAATTCAAGAATACCAAAATCAGTTCAGTTAGTTGTTTGTTGAATTCTAAACTCTATTTATAGAGTTTTAAGAGTTGCATTGTTTGATGAAAAGAAACGATGAAAAGAACAGATGCAACTATTAGATTAGAAGATGTTTCTCTTCGTTGAAGAAAAGCATCCTTTCAGAAAAATAGCCGTTATAGATAATCAACCGTCTGAATTTTCAATTAAGCCTTCTGATTTATTTTAAATTAGATACAGCAAGCAAATAGGCTATTTTTAGCCTTATTCAGCCGTCTGAATGGTACCATTCAGTTGATTGAAACTTCATAGAAAAATATTCTATGTTTCAGCATTCAGACGGCTGAATGGTGACATTCAGCCGGCTGATTATAGTCTGCGTTGTGCATTTGCATGGTTTGTGTATGTGTTAGTGTGTATATACCATATCAGAGAGATTTTAACATATTTCTAATAATATTCAGACTCTAAACAAAAGAATAACAACTTTATATCGTTGAGTCTGGTCTTCGTAGTTCTTTGTCGTAGATTCATGAATCTTCGTGTCGGTTGAATTTCTTGTCATTAATCAAAACATAAGATTCAATATTCTCCCCTTTTTTGATGATGACAACTCCATTTGTGATGTGAATGAATCTCGACAATATTGCTCCGTAGTTCTATATCTCCCCCTGAATATATGCTAGCATTATCTTTCAGTTTCTCCCCCTGAATCTGTGCTTGCATCATTTATTCCTATAAATAGTGTTAGAGCAATATCTTTCTCCCCCATGTCATCTACAAAAAGGAGAGTTTATATGACGACATAATTCTATTAAATATATGGAACATCCTTTTAAAATTCCAAAATCTATTCTTTCCCTTTTGTTTCTCCAAGTACCTGCAATAAATAATAATAATTTTGGTACCCCCTTATTATGTTAGGGTCCAAGGGTTAATTATAGAATGAAAACCTTACCAAAATAGGTGTGGTTGTACCCTCAAAAAGAAAATAATGAAACAATATTAAAAATAACTACTACTTATAATCTAAGGTATAAAAAAAATTAACTTTTAAAGCAAGCGATACCCAAGTTTCTTATAATTTTCTAATTTTTAGGAAACCATACCCATTTGGGTGTGGTTGAACCTTTATAGATATAGTTTTCATTACAAATCACATTCTTAAAATAGTTGCTAATATAAAGTTGATTATCATGATCAATCATATTAGCTGGAATCCATATCTTAATACTATTAGTCATTAGCTTAGTACTTGAAAAATAATTTCTATCATTTTTAAACAAATTACTATTATGACTATAACTGGTTTTAAAACTATCTTGGTTACTAGTACTAGCACTAAAATTAGTATACAAGAATGCATATCTAGTACTATTTTTACTTTTAGCTTGTTTATAGCCCAAACCGCTTTTATCATTGTGAGCTTTTGAATTTGTAACTAAGGAAGATAAGATATCTTTACCTTTGTTAAAATTAATGATTTTTTATTTAATATTTTAAAGTTTGCTTTAGAATTATAAACTTCCTTTTGCAAAATATTATTATTATCTTTTAAAATCTCGCATTCTTTAGATAATTCTAAATTCTTTTTAATTAAAGGTTCATTATCTTTTTCAAGAGACAAAATTAAAGAGCTAGAATTATTTAAAGAATTTACAAAAATGTACTTTTATTTTGCAAAATATTGATTTCCTCCAAATGACTATTGTTTTTATCTTCTAACTGCTCATTTTCTTTTTGTAGGAAATCTTTTTGTAAAACAAGTTCTTCTACGGTATTTTAAAACATTTAGTTTGTTTTACCAAAGATTTATTTTCCTCTTTAAAATTGGAAATTTCTTGCTCACAATCTTTTAACTTAGCTAAAGTAATTCTATTAACTTTATTCAAAGTTTTACGATCTTTTAAAAATTCATCATGCGCTAACAAAAGATCTTTATATATAAAATCTAAGCATACCGATTGTGATTTGAGTTTAGCCATGAAGCATTTATTTGTTTGCTCCTTTGATTGTTCTTTATTGCTCTTCCTCTTCCTATTGCCTTGACTAGATCTCTTTATGGCCATTTATTCTAGGATGTTGTTACGATCTCTAGAATCCCAGGCTCTGATACCAAATGAAAGAGACTGTGCTATAGGATCGTGTAATATGGATGAATTTATAAACTGCTTGTGCGGACTAAAAACTAAGTAAGTAATAAATAATGCAGTAAAGTAAATGGCACCAGAGATTTTTATACTGGTTCGAATTTCCGTTCTACGTCCAGTCCCAGACTCCTTCTGGAATTAAACTAGCAACCCTCACTTAACTCGGAGGAATAGATTTACACCGCCTGAGCAACTTAATAGGACTTCTACCGCTTGAGCAACCGAATAGGAATTCAACTGCCTGAGCAACCGAACATGACTTCTTTACAAATAAACAAAAGTATCTGACTGTAGTATGCTCTTTAAATAGCACCGATAAGTCAATTAAGTACAATCTTCCTATAATCTTTTCCTTTATGATATATAGTATAATGTGCTTGAAGAATGTGGAAGATAGAGTGATCAACGATCAGAGATTGTATGCAGTTTGAGTGCAAATTGAAAATAGAGAATAAGAGATAAGAATTCAAGAATACTAAAATCAGTTCAGTTAGTTGTTTGTTGAATTCTAGACTATATTTATAGAGTTTTAAGAGTTGCATTGTTTGATGAAAAGAACAGATGCAACTATTAGATTAGAAGATGTTTCTCTTCGTTGAAGAGAAGCATCCTTTAAGAAAAATAGCCCTTATAGATAATCAGCCATCTGAATTTTCAATTCAGCCTTCTGATTTATTTTAAATTCGATACAGCAAGAAAATAGGCTATTTTTGGCCTTATTCAGCTGTCTGAATGGTACCATTCAGCCGACTGAAACTTCATAGAAAAATATTCTATGTTTCAGCATTCAAACGGCTGAATGGTGACATTCAGCCGGCTGCTTATAGCCTGCGTTGTGCATTTGCATGGTTTGTGTATGTGTTAGTGTGTATATACCATATCAGAGAGATTTTAACATATTTCTTATAATATTCAGACTCTAAACAAAAGAATAATAACTTTATATCGTTGAGTCTGGTCTTCGTAGTTCTTTGTCGTAGATTTATGAATCTTCGTGTCGGTTGAATTTCTTGTCATTAATCAAAACATAAGATCCAGCATTTTACTATATAGATATACAGGTGGATATATCTATCCTTTCATTATTATTTCACCATCTTTCCTTGTAATTCTAATGAAGATTTCCTTAATAGAAAAACAAAAATGTAAATGAGGAGTGGAAGAATTACAGTAGGAGGAGCCAATGTTAGGAGAGAGAATGAGAGCACGCAAACTGATGAAGGAAATGGAAGAGAAATGCCACCAGTTGCAAAGAATGAAGCTACCCCACCTATTGTGGGAATGGATGTAACCGCTTTGTTTTAGTAGGTTATGGTACAAATGATGAGGTAAAATATACCTAAGAGTGTAGAGCTGAGCCAGCAACGAGGAGGACTTGTCGAAGTTGAATTAAGACTATTGAAACCTAAGAGACAAGATGTTCACCATGAAAGAGCCAACAGTATAAGAGTTGAACCAGTTGGAAGTATATGAGCACATCTTTGGATACCTAAGACTAAATGATGCACAGAGTTGAAGGTTGGCTTAGAGGAAGGTTCTTGCAAATGCCATGGATTGGTGGGAGACGGTGATTGTCGAGACCCTTGAAGAAGAAATCATTTGGGCATAGTTTAGTGAAATGTTCGAGGCTTAGTTTCTTTCCGAGTCTCCGAGAAGCATATTTTTGGAAGAGTTCATTGTTGTAAAGTAGGGATATCTTCTTGTGGAAGTGTATATTCAGAAGTTCATAGCATTGGAAAATATGGTCGAGAAATGATTTACACCCCACCGTAGAAGAATGAGAAGTTCATTCGAGGATTGATGCAAGGCTTGAATCACAAGGTGATGGGCCGTTTAGCGTCTCCTTTTGAATTTGTGATGGATTTGACTCGAAGGTATGATAACATGTACCGAGAGGAGAGAAGGGTTGAGATGAATCCCAAGACTGAGCCGAAGAAGAGCTTTGCTCCATACTAGAAGGGTAAGAAAGGGCAACAACCGAGAGGAAATGCTCGGGAAGAAGGATGCCAAAAGGATCATTCAAAGATTATTTGTCACAACCGAGGATAAAAGGGGAACTATGCATCAAAGTATTCGCAACTAGCTGTAGTGATCATGGTTATGTGCTTTAATTGCGGCAGGCTAGGCCATAAGAAGAAAGATTGTCCAGAGCTAAAGTAGGCAAGGTCGTTTGCTTTAGAGGGGCCTCCATTAAGGCCAATAGCCGAGGAGAAAGGAAAGAGTGTCATTCTTGGAGGTCTGATCTCAATTTACAGTTTTTCCATTAGAGTTCTGTTTGATAATGAGGTTACACACTCTTTCATTTCGGAAGATGTGGTTGATACATTGGGGTTAGATGTTACCCATCTAGTTACTTCTTTACATGTTGTTAATTTAGTTGGTAGGTATGCCACTCTCAGGTTAAAGTGTGATAGCTTAGAATTTGTTCTGTATGAGTATTTTTTTTCTTATGACCCATATGTACTTGACTTCGAAGGGTATGAGGTAATTTTTGTTATGGATTGGCTAGTGTGGCATGATGCCAATGTTTATTGTGCCAAGAGGGTTATTGTCTTACGAAATCAGGACACTGGAGAAATGACCTTAGTGACTTTGGATGAAATGAGGGAGAGATCTAGGGTTTTGTTATGTGCAATGAAGTGTCAAAACGAAGAGATTGAAAATTTTTAGTGGTTCAAAAATTTATAGATATCTTTGGCCCAATAACGGAATTGCCGCTGAGAAGAGCGATTGAGTTTCATGTTGATTTGATACCAGAAGCATAACCTTTTAGTAGACCGCCTAGAAGAATTCCGTTGAAGGAAATGGAAGATTTAAAGAAGAAGCTAGCGGAACTTGAGCATAGGAGTTTCATTAGGCTGAGTAGTTCATCGTGGGAAGCTTTCGTGGTGTTTCAGATGTGTATTGACTATAGGAAGCCGAATGAGTTGACGATAAACAATTGTTACCAATTCTAGAATAATTGATTTATTTAAACAGTTGGGTGGCGGCTGGAGTATTCTCACACCTAGATTTGGCTATGGGATTCAATCAACTAAGAGTGGATAAAGAAAGTATTCTTTTGACTGCATTTAGAACGAGATATTGTTCATATAAGTGGTTAGTCATTATTTTGGACTAACCAATGCTCCTTCATTTTTTGTGCATCTTATGAACCAAGTTTTTTGCAATTAGTTGGACATGTTTGTGTTGGTCTTTATGGATGATATTTGGTGTATTCCAAGGATGAGTGGGATAATGAAGTTCATTTTGGATTGGTGTTGGAGACCTTAAGACAACACAAATTAAAGGCGAAGTCTTCCAACTGTCACTTTTGAAAATGAGAATTTAAGTTTCTAGGCCATGTAGTTTCAGATAAGGAAGTGGCCGTAGATCCTTTGAAGATTGAGGTGGTGAATAGTTGAAAGAGATTCGAGACAGTTACCAAGATAAGGAGTTTCTTGGGATTGGTAGGGTAAAATTGGGTATTCATTAAGGACTTCTCTGTATAGCAACACCATTGATGATACTTGTCGAATGAACAAGATGTATGTTGGATGAAGGAGTGTGAGATGACATTCCAAGAGTTGAAGCTTCGGCAGACAAGTGCTTCGGTTTTAGTAATGCTTGTGGGAATAGGGATATGACAGTTTATATAGATGCTTAGAGTTTAGGGTTAAGGGAAATGTTGATACAAGGAGGCACAGTGATAGCTTATGCATCCAAATAGTTGCAACCCCACGAGGTTCGGTATCCAACACAGGACTTGGACATAGCAGCAGTAATCTTTGCACTAAATATTTGGAGACGTTACCGTCTTAGGGAGAGATTTGAATTGTTTACTGATCTTAAGTCCTTGAGATACTTGTTCTCCTAGAAGTAGTTGAACATTGGAAACAAAGATTTTGGAATTTTTTGGCTTCTTATGATTTTAGGATTTAGTACACCCCAGGGAAGGGAAATAAAGTTGCTGATGCTTTAAGTCAAAAGAATTGTGTTTTGGCCATGACATAATAGTGGAATGTATTGGAGATGTTAGCTTCTTGTAAAGATTTGTTTCGGTCAAGTGCTGGTCTAAGTAGAACTTCTGGGAAATTGTCATGCTTAGAAGTACATCTAGATCTCATAGAGAAGATTGCCAAGAAGTAAAAGTAAGATCTACTATGTGATGAAAGGACCAATGGTATGAAGAGTGGTGCTGAGACCGAAGAGCTAAAAGGCTTCGGTATTAATGAAAAATGCTGGCTTTGAAAGAAGGAAATGTTGTATGTTCCAAATAATGGAGACCTTTGAAGGTTGGTCTTGGATGAATGCCATCGTTCAAAGTTTTTTATTCATCTTAGGGGCACTAAGATGTACCGAGAAATGAAATAGAGCTTCTATTAGGAAGGAATAAAGAGAGATGTTGGAGAATGTGTGAAGAGATGTTTCACATGCCAACAAGTTAAGGTTAAATACCAAAAGCCAACTGGACTTTTACAACATTTATAAGTTCAAATGTGGAAGTGGGATTCAGTTCCTATGGACTTAGTAGATGACTTGCTGAAGATCAGGGAAAGGAATGAGTGTATATGGGTCATAGTAGAAAGGTTGACTAAGAGTGCTCATTTCATTCCAGTGAAGTCCACGAGGATGATAGTGAAGTTAGTTGAGATGTATGTGAAGACTATAGTAAGACTGCATGGAGTTGCAAGTACTATAATTAGTGAATGTGACACGTTGTTTGCCAAATAGTTTTGGTGGAGCCTACAGAGTGCTTTAGTTTTGGAGTTGTGTATGAGTACAACTTACGATCCACGAATAAATGGACAAACCGAGAGGGTCAACTGAGTGCTTTAGTTGTAGGCCCATGTGTTATACTTTGGTGGATCTTGGGAAGATCACTTGCACTTATTAGAATTTTCATACAAAAATAGCTACTAGTCCGCTATTGGGATGACTCCTTTCAAGGCGTTGTATGGACGACCTTTTTAACGTGCCAGTATGATGGTGCAAAACGGGAAATAGACTCGTTTTAAGCCCACACCTCATAAAAAAGCTTCAATGAAGGTTGAGTTTATTCAGTAAGGAATGAAAGATTCTCAGTCAATGAAGAAGAGTTATGCTGATAGAAGGCAGAAATATTTGGATTTTAACCTCAAGGATCAAGTGTTTTTAAAGTTTAGCCGATGAGAGACACTATGGGATTTCGAAAGGCTGAAAAGTTAGCGCCTAGGTATGTTGGCTTATTTCTAGTACTTAAAAGAGTTGGGAAGGTAGCTTATAGAGTTGAGTTGCTGAGTGCTTTTGTTAGGGTCTATAACGACCCACCTTTTCGACCCTCAAAAGTCGACACTAATACATCCATGGTATTCACGTGCCGAGCATCCAGTACCGAAAAGATAGATTGTTGTGGGAAAAAAGAAAAGACAGAACAAAATCTCACATCATGATGAGTAATATATATAATATACAACAGATCTTTGCAAAAGAAAAACTGTAATATACATGCATCAAGTCAGAGTAACCATCTATCAGCCTGGACAATTATAACAACCTGTCCACAAAATTGCTGATAAATACAACCAACAAATGCAGCAGAAAATAAAATATAAGTGAGTACGTCTTGGAGACCTTCAACTCGTCTCCTGAAGCTCCAAAGCATCTATTACTAGATCTGAAATATGATTGGTTTGACCCAAGCATTATAAAGGAATAACATCCGGATCAGTCTGGTAAACCAGCGTGAGAAACATACCTCAAATGGATTTTAGTGTTATAAAACCTTCCAAATAAAGGTATTTCGTTAGACAACATCGCACATAAACACGGACGGGTTTTTACCTTACGATAACCAAACCATTTCATAAGAAATCTTCTGATATTATAATAATGTCTAGGGTTTAAAATAAATATGGAATCATAGTCGAAATGTTACATTAATTAAATTCCAACATAATAGGTATACAACTAAGTCTGAAGGCACTTATTGGCGAATGAATTTCCATACAATGACAAGGCTACTAGGGTACTGTCTGCCATAGTACAACTCTAAAAATGTACCGAGGGCCTCGCCTAGACCCCCTACGAATCAGGACCAGCCTACCCCTTATTGGATAGTACCGAATATGTCATCACCATGTTTGCTTCGCAACCTTTTTCCGAGAGCTCTCATGCATAACCAAATCCATAAATGTATATATGTAGAAAGGGTGATGAAAATACCCTAATAGGTGCGACCCATATAGCCCTGAAGCATATCTCTTGTTTTTATCATTCCCGATTGCTGAGGCTAGAGGCTACGTTTTACCTTTTTAGCAAATCCCACATGGAATTCTGACATTGCCCTTCAGAAATAATGCAATGCCAACATTCATCCGTACAAGTTGTGCAGGATAAGAACAAACCGAAGGCATTACTTCCACTACATTCATTTTGGAATCACCCTCAGGATTAGTAGCAAGTAGCCCTTGCACTTCAAAAAACTCCGCTTTTGATCATCTTCAAGATATCTCCAATTCCAACACTTATGTCGGCTCGAAGTGGTTTTCGGATAAAATATCCGATCCCGATCTCTCCGAGTCGACAGCGATAGTTTTAAAAACAAACCAACATTTGATAGTCGGCTATTTAACTATCAAATAAATAAACAATCAAACCAGAGATTTAACCAAGCATGGTTAAGCACAAAGCAACAACTAAGCCTCTTTAATTACTCTTTTCATTAGTTAAAATTACTTTGTAAATTCTCATATTAAAGTACTTTTATAAAGATGTATTTCACAAACCCTTCTCTACACTTTCCAATACTTAAAAAATATCCATATCCTTATGTCATCAGTTAAAGTATATTCATGAAACAGTTATGAAAGATTTCACTTCCAAAAACTCACACTTAGTTGGGTCAAAACCAATGTCATTTAAAAACAGAGATAACGATAACTCAAAACACTATTCCTTCGGTGTTAAGTATGGAAAAAGAATGTTCCATACCACCATAATTAAGAAGGTCATTTTGGAAAATATAATCTCTTTCATAAATAAACTCCTCTATAAAATCCCTTTTACAAGTATAAGCTCTAAATTCGTTTGTAAAATTTCTTTTATAAAACTCATCTCTATTTACAAAGCTATTTTTATAAATCACAAATAAAATTATAACTTCTACTAATGAACCTCCAAATATAAAATTATATCCTCGTACACTTACCAAAAATCTCCAAATATAATTATAAGGCTCCTTATGTTTACAAACTCCTTTTATAAAATTTTATTTATAAATTCCTTCGTAAATAACTTAAACATTAATAAAGCCTCCATTTTATAAATTCCCAAATTTATTAAATAACTCATTTGTAAACATCCTTTATATTATTTATAACTCTTTTTATAAAATTTCTTATTAAATAAATATCATTTACAAGACTCATTTTATAAATTATCCAACTATTAGCCCCTCTTTTCATAAAACTCCTAATTCATTTAAATAAAACTCCTTTTACAAATTTCTATATACAATTACAAAACTACCTTTATAACCAAAACTCCGATATAAATCCAAACTCCAATTATAATTACAAACTCATATGCTTTTCATAACACGATTATCCCATATATATACAATAAATTCACACTATGATTTATTACTCCAGTTTGACCAAATGATAAAATTTTTCCTTTTATAAAATACCATTTATAAAACTATTCCTTTATTTATAAAATATTGCTTATATATCTCTCTTTTAATTTATAAAATTCCTTTTATAAATCTATTCTTTTATTTCAACATTTCATACAAAATGCCTCTTAAATATTTATTACCAAAATATTTCTACCTTCCTTTAAATCACACAAAAATCACTTTAAATAAAAGATAACCCCTTTTATTTTCCCTTAGGAAATAAACATTTATTATTATAAATTTTTTCTATAAAGACAAATACTTCCAAAATAATTCATTAAAACATTTACTTATATATATATATATATATTAGAAAAGAATAAATAAAGAAGTTGAAATAAATAGAGAAGTTCAAAACTATTTTAAATAAAATACCATAGAAAATCCAAAAAGACGGATTTAAATATCATTTTTTCAAATCGGAACCATTTCCAAATCAAATATAAATTTAATAGTATTTTGCCAAAATACTATAATAAGGTCAATAGTTACTATAACACTTAACCAAATGCTATTGCTACCTTTCCCCTAAAAGGGTTCAAAATTTTAAAATATCAAAGTCACATCCAATATGGCCAAACTATCATATTTTAACATTTAACGGTCTACATAACATATATATGATTGAAAGGAAACCAACAGATATATAACTGCAATTAAAATCAAATGTCGAGAAATTCAGATTTCTCTACTAAATTCCTGTATATTTCAATTTAAATGCCAATCACTTTTTAAAAAATAATATTTCAAATCAAGTAATATTTCATCTAACACAAACAGTAAATTTTATCTACTATATATCATACTAATTATCTAAAAATGTGAGTTAAACTCATTGAAATTTCCAATTGACGCCGAGGTGTTATCGATTTTTACTAGTCTCCAAATTCAAGAAAACCAATTTCATCACCTAGCTATCAATATTGCGAGCGCAGTGCAAAAAGTCTCGTCTCGATTGGACCTCGTATGAGAGTGATATTCAAGTTATAAGTTATTGATTTTAAAGTTAAAATCAATACACTTAATTAATAATTAATTTAAATAAACAACCTTAATCCTTCTTCCCAAATACTAAATCCCGCCTAAAACCTATTGCCTTCCCTCACCATTTCTGAAATTTCCTCCATCAATTCCTCCTCAACCACTACATGAAACGATGATCTGATTCCTTCATCCACCTCCACATCCGACGAGCTTCACGATGGACACCACAACCTCACCTCCGCCTCCGCCTACAAATTCGCGACTAGGGCATGGCCCACGTGACATGAACATGCCGTCTTCCACTCCTTGACAACGCACCTCACCATAATCGTCCAGCCGATGCTCCTTGCCGTCCCAAACCCCAAACTAAGCTTCGATCCACCTCCCGACGCTTAGATTCCATAAGAATCCAACCCTAGTTCACCCAAGAAATTCCCAAACCGCCGCCCGCCACAAATTGCAACCGTACGTCACCAAGCCCGAAGCAAATTGAAGATCTCCCTACCACGAGTCCAAAGATAAAATATTTAGATTTTTTTTGTTGAGTACAATTTTTAGATTTTGAAGTTTTAAGTTTTCTTGAGCTCACTTTTTTTTTGTTATCTACTTTTGATGGAACAATGAAATGTTAAGAGAAATAGATAAGGGTGCTGAATTTTATCCAAGTGTTGCTTTAGACTTATTCAGAAATTTCTAGCATCTCGCTGCATGGATTTTTGTTCGCGTATGAACCCTGAATGACCAAACAAAAATACGATCGCGCTCAAAGTAGCAATGTAACCTCAAAACAATAATAATATACACTAGTTATCTGATTCTGTAAAATCACAAAAATACCACCGTTTGCTGAAAAATCGTCAAACGATAATTTAAAGAATTTCCATATGGAAAAATCAAATAAAATAAATTAAAAATAAGTCAATAAAAATTGAGTCGTTAAAGTAAAATTTTATTTTCTTATTAATTATCTAAACTATTTATTATTGCAAATAAATTTACAAAATGAATTCACCGTTATTATTTATTAATTAAAAGGAGTAAAATAAGACCATTAAATTTATTAAATTAATATTCAATTCAAACTTCTGATATTTAAATCACTATTTAAATAATAAATTCACAATTTCAAATATTTAAATAATCCCTATATTTGAATTTAAGTTTTTAAACTTTAAAAACTAATTATCTCAATATTTAAAATTAATTAAATATTCAAAATCGAATGATAAAATTCCAGGTTGTTACATTCTTCCCCATTAGAATGAAATTCGTCCTCGAAATTCCCAACGTAAGAAAAATGTCGCTAAACTCTTAAGTTCCAAAACCAATTAGTTGAAATGGATTATTAAATTTTCAAGTCTTTTCAAATTACGTAAAATTTCGATAGCACCTCCTTTGCGCGACTTAATCGGAAAAACTATAACTCACCACAATGGGCCCAAACCAACAAAAGAAACCAAAAGCCAAGCAGCCTCCCATATCTGGGCATAAAATCTCAAACCCAAGCAACAATACAAAGTGTTCCTATTAGTCGAGCAATCAACTCTACTCATGAAACCAAAAGCAACAAGCAAGCACTTTGCTTTATGAACCTTCATCTTACTTACAAATGATATACAACCAAACAACTCACATTTTCTTATATCAACAGCCTATAATTTCTTAAAGTCTGTACGGTGTACATATATCATCCGTATGTGATATCCAATCTGATCATCCACTCAATCACACAAATTTCACTTCTGAATTAGTATCGCTTACTTGACTACTCTAGCGCGGACTCCGATCAGGTTCCCTAATTAGAAACATCCGTTCTCCTTGCATAGCCATATACTATGATGGAAAACTTCATAATCAAATCAAAAATCTGTATCATGTGTTCGCCGTCAAGAATCAAGTGAAAAATCCTAACTTGGACCGGTGTAAATCACCTCGAATCCGTGTACTCAAAACTAGATCGAAACAGTTGTGCGAATAAAATGATCTATGTACAACTTACGTTCTTATTCCAATTGGTTACTTAACTATACCAAATTCGTTTTATTCACAATCATTATCACTTAGTATATTTCCCTTAATACTAACATCACTTATGAATCATTTCATAAAACCATTACTAAATTTTATTATAAACATTTTATAACACACAACTTATGTTTATTAATCACTTTAAAACTTAAGTTCATACTCATACAACATTCTTCTATAACTTAATTTTATATACACAAAATTCAAATTTGTTTAATTAACCCAAATGTACAACAAATTAAAATTTGTTTTAACTTACTATTTTCTCAAATTTATAAGTTACAAAACCTTATTATCTTATATTTCTCAAAACACTTAACTCCAATATTTATATCAATTCAGAAGTTTTCGACTGTCCAAAAATCGTCGAAAATTCCATTTCAATTTAATAAATGAAAATTACCAAACAACATCTTAAAACAAGATGAACAAACCAAACTATCCAAATGGATAAAATACATTATTCTATAAAATCATTTAACTGAAAATTCAAGAACTAAACACCCGATTTTTATTTCAAATCATTTTGAAATAATAATATGCATATCTCTTTTGTATATCAAATCTTACTTTTGGAATTTAAAACAAAATCTGGTTTTCCAAACAACCCTATAGCAACTTACTATGGTAGCAATTCCTCACTGAGAAACTGGAAAATAAACACCGATGATGTTACAGTCATCACCAGAATTATTTTCCAACGAATGAATTGAGTTTAGTGCTTTCTATTTCCTTTAAAATTCTTTTAAAAATATTTCTATTTATATATGCTTCCAAATAATACTATTATTATCTTTTCCAAAATTTTGAAAAACAATTTCCAAAACACCGGGATTTAACTTCCCAAATTCTCAGTTTAAATCCTTTTTATTTATAAATCATACTTATATAATATTACTTCTTATATAAGATCATTTCACAATTATTTATCTTTGTTTAGTTTTTAATAACAAATTTACTAAAATTAAATTTTAATCTAACCTTATCACCGAACGCCTTATAGTCAAATCATGAAACTGAATTTACAAGGTGTTCGTATTTAGTTCAACCAAACAATAAATGCTTATAAACTATTTGAGCCCAACTAATCAACAATAATTGATAATAATCGAATATTATCATTCTCTAACAACCAAACACATTATATATAACCATATTAATTTTTGAAAACTTACTCTTTTATATATATAAAATATATTCTAGGTAAAATTATTTCATTTACCCGATTCAAAACTGTGTCAGTTTGCCTTGTCCAAGAGTTTAGAAACCCCTATCGATACAGTTGTTCCTTCTATATCGAGGAGAACTCATAATCACTCAACCAATAAATCAACATAATATAGAATATTTTTAGAGCACTAACAAATACGTGCTCATATATATAGACACTCAAACTCATCCTATGGTCTCACTTACCCTATCTCGATAGAGTCTACCCCACCAAATCCTATGTGTTTGCTCAACCTAAGCTCTGATACCACATGTAATGACCTGCCTTTTCGACCCTCAAAATTTGACATTAATACATCTACGGTATTCACGTGCCGAACATCCAAGTGCTGGAAAGATAAATTGTTGGGTGAAAAGAAAGAAAAGATAAAATCGAATCTCACACCGTGACGAGTAATGCATATAGTATACAAAAGATCTTTACAAAAGAAAAATTGTAATATACATACATCAAATCATAGTAACCATCTATTAGTCTGGACAGTTACAACAACCTATCCTCATAATTGTTAATAAATACAACCAACAAATGCAGTGGAAAATAAAATATACATAAGTACGTCTTGGAGCCCTCCAGCTCGTCTCCTAAAGCTCCAAAGCATCCATAACTAGATCTGAAATATGCTCGGTCTGACCCAAGCATTATAAGAGAATAACATCCAGATCAGTCTAGTAAACCAGTGTGAGAAACACACTTCAAATGGATTTTAATGTTATTAAACCTTTCAAATAAATGTATCTCATATAACCACGCCACACATAAACACGGACGGGTTTTTATCTTACGATAACCAAACCATTTTATAGGAAATCTTCTGATATTATAATAATGTCCAGGGTTTAAATAAATATGGAATCATAGCCAAAATTGTTACATTAATTAAATTCCAGCATAATAGGTATACAACTAAGTCCGAATGGGAAATTGATTTCCATACAATGACAAGGCTACTGGGTACTGCCTGCCACAGTACACCTCTAGAAAATGTACCGAGGGCCTCGCCTAGACCCCCTGTGAATCATGATCGGCCTGCACTTACTGGATAATACTGAATATGTCACTACCCCGGTTACTTTGCAACCTTTTTCCAAGAGCTCTTATGCACAACCAAATTCATAAATGTATATATCTAGAAAGGGTGATGACAATACCCTTATGGGTGTGACCCACATAGCCCTAAAGCATATCCCCTGTTTTTGTCATTTTCGATTGTTGAGGCTAGAGGCTACGTTTTACCTTTTTAGCAAATCCCACTTGGATGCTAACATTGCCCTTCGGAAAATAATGCAATTCCAACATTCATACAAGTTGTTCAGGATAAGAACAAACCAAAGGCACTACTTCTACTACATCCATTTTGAAATCACCATCAGGATTAGTAGCAAGTAGCCCTTGCACTTCAAAGAACTCCGTCTTCGATCATCTTCAAGACATCTCCAATTCAAACACTTATGCTGGTTCGAAATGTTTTTTGGATAATATATCTGATCCCGGTCTCTCCAATCCGACAACGATAGTTTTAAAAACGGTTCAACATTTGATAGTTAGTTATTTAACTATCAAATAAACAAACAATTCAACTAGAGATTTAACCAAGCATGGTTAAGCACAAAGCAACCACTAAGCCTCTTTAATTAATCTTTTCATTAGTTAAAACTGCTTTGTAAATTCTCGTATTAAAATACTTTTACAAAGATATATTTCACAAACTCTTCTCTACACTTTTCAATACTTTGAAAATATCCATATCCTTATGTCATCGGTAAAAGTATATTCACGAAATAGTTATGAAAGATTTCACTTCCAAAACCCACAACTAGTTAAGTCAAAACCAATGTCATTTAAAAACAGAGATAATATAACCCAAAACCCTATTCCTTCAATGTTAAGTATGGAAAAAGAATGTTCCATACCACCATAGTTAAGAAGGTCATTTTGAAAAATCAAATCTCTTTTATAAATAAACTCCTTTATAAAATCCTTCTTTTAAGTATAAGCTCTAAATTCGTTTAAAAAATTTCTTTTATAAAACTCATCTCTATTTACAAAGCTCCTTTTTATAAATCACAATAAAATTATAACCTCCATTAATAAATCTCCAGATATAAAATTATATCCTTGTACACTTACCAAAAATCTCCAAATATAATTATAAGGCTCCTTATATTTACAAATTCTTTTTATAGAGTATTGTTTATGAATTCCTTTGTAAATAGCTTAAACATAATTATAGCATCCTTTCTATAAATTCCCAAATTAATTAAATAACTCATTTGTAAACATCCTTTATATTATTTACAACTCTTTTTTATAAAATTTCTTATTAAAAAAATATCAGTTATATAACTCATTCTATAAATTCTATAAATATTTTCCCCACTTTTTATAAAACTCCCAATTCATTTAAATAAAACTCCTTTTACAAATTTCTATATATAATTACAAAACTCCCTTTATAACCAAAACATCGATATAAATCGAAACTCCAATTATAATTACAAAACTCGCATACCCTTCATAACACAATCATTCCCCCCCCACACACAATAAATTCACACTGTAATTTATTACTCCAGTTTGACCAAATGATAATATTTTCTCTTTTATAATGTACCATTTATAAAACTATTCCTTTATTTTTAAAATACTACTTATGTATCTCTCTTTTAATTTATAAAATTGCTTTTATAAATCTATTCTTTTACTTCAACATTTTATACAAAATTCCTCTCAAATGTTTATTATCGAAATATTTCCACCTTCCTTTAAATCACACAAAAATCACTTTAAATAAAAGATAACTCCTTTTATTTTTCCTACTAAATATCAAAACATTTTATACTAAATATCACTTTAAAAATCACACAAATATTTATTATCAAAATATTTTATCTACTATATATCATACCGATCATCCAAAAAGGTGAGTTAAACTCACCGAAATTTCCAATTGACGCCGAAGTTTTCGGTTTGAACAAAAACCGGACAACGTTCGATTTTAGCCTAAATTTTCATTTTCTCCAAATTCAATCAAACCAATTCCATCACGTAACTATCACCATTATGAGCGCAATGCAAAAATTCTCATCTCGATTGGACCTCGTATGAGAGAGATATTTAATTTATAAGTTATTGATTTTAAAATTAAAATTATTACACTTAATTAATAACTAATTTAAATTAACAACCTTAATCCTTCTTCCCAAATACTAAATCTCGCCTAAAATCTATTGCCTTCCCTCACCATTTTTGAAACTTCCTCCATCAATTTCTCCTCAACCACTAAATGAAATGACGATTCGATTTCTTCATCCAATCCCACGTCCGACGAGCTTCGCGATGGACACCATGACCTCACCTTCACCTCCCCCTACAAATTCGTGACCTGAACATCTTGCATTCCACTCCTCGACACTATGCTCACCAAAATCATCCAACCGATGCTCCTTGCTACCCGAACCCTAAACTAAGCTTCGATTCACCTCTCGACACCTAGATTCCACAAGAATCCAAGCCCTTGTTCGCTCAAGAACTACCCAAACTGCCGCGCGCCACAAATTGCATCCGTATATCACCAAATCTGAACCAAATTGAAGATCTCCCTAACACGAGTTCAAAGATCAAATATTTAGATTTTTTTCTATTGAGTATATTTTGAGATTTTGAATTTTTAAGTTTTCTTGAGCTCGCTTTTTTTTGTTAACTGGTTTTGATGGAATAGTGAAATGATAAGAGAAAGTGATAAGGGTACTAAATTTTATCCAAGTGTTAGTTTAAACTTATTCATAAATTTCCAACACCTCGCCGCATAGATTTTCATTCACGTATGAACGCTGGATGACAAAAAAAAATACGGTCGTGCTCAAAACAGCGCTGCAACCTCAAAACAATAATAATATACACTGGTTATCTGATTCTATAAAATCACAAAATACTGCCATTTGCCGAAAAATCGTCAAACGATAATTCAAATAATTTCCAAATTAAAAATTATGGAAAAATCAGATAAAATAACTAAAAGCACATCAATAAAAATCGAGTCGTTAAAATAAAAATTTATTTTCTAATTAATTATTTGAACTATTTATAGTTGCAAATAGATTTATAAAATGAATTCACTGTTATTATTTATTAATTAAAAGGAGTTAAATAAGACCATTAAATCCATTAAATTAATATTCAATTCATAATCCCGATATTTAAATCACTATTTAAATAATAAATTTATAATTTCAAATATTTAAATAATCTCTATATTTAAATTCAAGTTTTTAAGCTTTAAAAGCCAATTATCTCTATATTTAAAATTGATTAAATATTCAAAATCAAACAACAAAATTCCGGGTTGTTACAGGGTCCATATGTGTTTCATATAACACATCTAAGAAATTACATCCGAGACCCTAATGATGTTGTAGTTCTGAAAGCCATGGAAGAGTTGGGTGTCAAACCAAACATGGCCTATGTAAAGAAGCCCTTTCGGATAGTAGACCAGGACAAGAACAAGCATCGAAATAAAGTAGTTAAGCTGGTGTGGGTCTAATAGAGTGAGGATCGAGAAGATTGTACTTTAGAAATAGAAGATAAAGTTAGAAGGACTTATATCTATCAGAGAGCGAACTCATATCGAAATAGTAAAATACAATAAAACATATATACCGACTAAGGCTATGACCTTGGAATCAATATTATTCCTTGAATATCTAGTTACCTTGCTAATGTCGAACATGAATGAGTAGAATTTTCCATCTATCATTCACGCCTTGCTCTAGTATCCTTTCCTATAAAATATATCATGCGAGTTGTAAATAGGAGTGGTCAGAACAACGTTCTGTGACTAGAAAATTACGTACTTTACTCATAACACTAGTTTATGTCAATTGATTTCTATTTAAGTATTATGACTACTATTCTCAGCTTATCCATTTAATTCCATAAGCGTGTACGATATATCCAACCTTCTCCGAGGTATAACTATATATATATATATATATTCATGTGTGTGTGTATAAGTGACACACTATCCAAAAAGAAACCCCGACCACTTAATACTTCTTAAATAGGGAGGAGGCAGACCAAATAGCCAACTAATACCACAACCCTAAAGCAAGTCCTCCATAACGTAATCGCTAGTCAACTAACCCTAGCTACAAAGCTAACCCCTAGATATGACTTTACTAATGCATCTCAAAGACTTATCTAATGGTTAACTAGCCCACTTCGACAAACAAACAATTAATAAAACTTTGACGTCTATGCATATCCATACAGATTTTATGCTAGTTGGAAGCGAAATCCGTTAGGGCATAATCCAAGTCTTTGTTAACCACCGCTCGGGACCGCTAGAGTCAAAGCCTATATGCCAGCCCAAATACTAAATACTAGTTTACCAACAATACCGAACTAGTTCATAAATATCTCGCAAAGGAAATCTCGTTTAGACTTACCTAATATGAGTCAAGGAAAATGCTCAATCCAGTTACGTAATACCTCTTCTTAGAAACAAAGCAGACCACATTTCCCTATTATGAATCATCATAGGTTATTTAAGACTTCTTATATAGGGAGAATGCATGTAATAACCTGCCCTTTGAAATATCCTGAAATCGACACCAAATTAAAAAATCTGACTTTCGAATACCATAAAAGACAAATTATCGGGAAAGAAATTTTAAAACAAACATTATACTAAGGTATATCGATAGAATCTTATAGTAGAATGATAATATGTAATATACTAAATATATATATAAAAGAGACCGCACTAGTGGAAGTGGTCTCAAGTCCCGATTTGACCGTATGCGAAAAGTCACATTTTGAACCTTCAATCCAATAACGATTCAATATTTAAATTAATTATTTAAATACCTTATCGTTAAATATGCGGATTGTTATATTCTCCCCTCCATAAAAGGATTTCATCCTCGAAATTCCTAAAGTAATAAAATGTCTCCCAACCCTTAGGCTTTCAAAGCCTCTCATGTTCTAGAAATGTTTGACAACACCTCCCTTGCGTGGCTAGGTCCGAAAAATCCCAAAATAACAAGATAAGCCCATATATGGGACTTCCCATATCTAGGGACAAGACACAACAACAATATATACTTATGATATAACTTATAGAGTGTGTATATTACATAGCAAACACACCCGTTAAGCATAAAGACATACCATGTTGTGAGCAAGCTAACTTGACTCATGAGACCAAAAGCAACAAGCAAGCCGTTGCCTCCATGTACCTGATCATGTAATCAATAAAAAGGGTTAAATACAAGTGCAACTTTACATCATGGACTTAAGCATGCTAAATCATATGTAGCAATCTTCTCGCACAAACATGCCATATCAAACCATGTAACTTGCACTTCTAATGCAACAATCATGAAATTCAAACATGTATAATTTTAGTGTAGTAAACGATACTATCACAACCATACATGACTATCAATTAGAGAGTAAGCTCAAATAAGCCAGTATCAAAATATACTATCAACTCCGAGTCATATCAAAAGGCAATAGACATTATAGATCTTACCTCGACCTTAAAATGGCCATGAATGACATGTGATCAATTTTAGATAGTTATCACTATCTCTTTCCCCGAAATACTTTAATAGGAAATTTAAATTAAGATACAAGCAACCAAACACACAACAAGCAGTATCAAGCAATAATAATTCACAAACATACTGCCAAAAATACAAAGCACGCAACACTAGCAATACAAATTAATAAAAAACAACAATCAAACAGCAACAAGAAACAATAAGCAATGATACACAATAACTAAGCAATTAACAACGAGGAACAATCAATAAGAAATAATAAATAGCATATAAACTACCAATTATACAAAACAGGCAACAACAATAAATCAACAAAAATCAAAGTCAATCAATAACAAACAACAACAAACGATGGCAAGCAAAAACAAGCAATGACATACAATAATCAAATAAAAGAAAACAACGATAAACTGCAAGTATACAATAAATGAAACATACCAAATAGTCTATAATGACATGCATGGTGACCAACAATAGTTGAAACATGCATGCCAAACTATAAACTCAAATGAGTCTGTACGCCATCTAAGACGGACAAAAATGCTTAAGTAGTATGACTTCTTTCGCAAGTAAAATCGATGAAAGACTATTACACCTCTTGTTATGAAAAGGAAAACTTACAATATGCAAGATCACCGAGTCTCAAAACTCTCGAATAAATCTAACGAACCAAGTCTTAATATTTCCTTCCCTTCCAAACAGAACTCATTTTCTAAAAGAGAAAATTCTACTAACTAAATCATTATTTAATGATGATATATGAATGTCTGGGTTCGTTCGGGTTCAAACTCATCTCAACCATACAAGTTTGATAAGGATAATATACTAAGTGTACTACAATGCTCACCTAGGTAATTATCACACCGCACTAAGAATTATCCAAATCGCCATTAAACTAGTCGAGAAATCCTTCCCCAAACCAACCCACGTAAAAACTAACTGTACTTTCCTTAAATTTACAATAACTAAAGATCATCCCAAATGACACGACAGTTGTTCCAAATCTTCGTTTGCTCACAAGATTTCTTTGTTAAATTAGGGTTGTCTGCCTGACTCCATCCATGCAAACTTAGATCCGATTTTTTGATCCGACTACTAAAATCTCTTCTCACGACTAAGGTCGTGCTTCGGAAATCTCTCAGTCATCCAAAGAATCCAACTCAAGTGCTTGTCTATCAGAGTCAAGTGAAACACCCTTTCCTAACTAGTGCAAATCACCTATAAAATCTGCGCTTGGACACAGGTTAAGAACTGGCACGTGAATGGACCAATCTTTAGAAAATGTCCCTTTCGGCACATGTGATTACTCCCATCACCTGAGGTTTGCAGACACATGGAAAAACAATTATAACACAAACAACTCTAGGCAAGCGCCTATAGTCATCCACTCGATCTCTGCTTATTACTGGGCATCCATCGGACTTTACCTGGATATAAGTCCAATTCACACTTTATCGATCAACTCATTGAACTTGAAAGCTCATGCATCAAGATCGAATGGTAGCACTTTCGGTCGCTTTACCTCAGTTTTGCAATTAAGGTTACTCATACAAGATTTATGTTTACCGAAGAATTTGCCAACTGTGAAAAGTGTCGAGTTTAGCCTATCTACTGAGTAAGTAACATATAATATATACCGCTCAAGTGTTGGAAGGAACAGAAGCGAGTTCCTAAAAATAGAGCATGCCTCAGTACCTAAGGTCCTTCCATTTCTCCTGAACATTAGGCCTGCAGAATCCGGTAATGCCCGTAAGGCATAAGTCATCATCACTTACTAACCCATCGAGAACGTAGGAAAATCCTTCTTCAAGTGATCAAGCCAATCGCAATTAAAGCACTTACACTTCGCTTTAGCTGGATGATATCTCATGGCGAAATGCCTCCATATGCCACGGGAGTGACATACTAGGTCAGCTTCTTCTTCACATAAGCTCGATCTTCCATGTATCTTGGTTGTCACGCTTCGGTTGGAGCTTCGTGTTGCTTTCCACTTTCACTACCTTAAACGGTACCTCGTTGGTGCTCTCATGGAGGAGAACCATCCCAAGAAGACTTTCAAAAGTGTCCCCTTACGGGGATAAGACTAAGCAATGAATCCCCATGTGAGGAGATGATTAAAGTGGCCCCTAATAGGGATTTTCCCTCTTAGGGGCTACTTTAAAAGAAATCTCGTCTATAATTTTCCATTTGTTGTGGAAGTTAGGACATGATATTTGGGTGAGTATTTACTGTTCATGGTGGCATACTTTTTTGTATTTACCATGTGAGGAGATGATTACTTTTTGAAGTGAGTAATTACTATTTATAGGTATACTTGATGTTGGTATATATAGAGTTGTTAATATCTACTATTCGTTGGCATACGTGAGTGTTGGTATTCACTAAATGTTGTTATTGTTTTTTTATGAGCGACTAGTGTTATTATTATTTGAGGATCGATGTATTCACTTCTAAGTTGGGCATTAGTGTTTGTTCGACACTTTTGATTAACATTGTTGGAAATATGTATTGGATGACTTTTGGTTGTTATGCACGCTGAGATATTATTCCCTATTTTATATTACCATATCGTGGTTGATATAATAGATATGCATATATTATTGCGTTGATGCATTAATGATAAATGTTATCCTACACTAACTATATATTTACTGTTTAGCACCACTGTCCCAATGGTTATGCGCTTCGACTTTGGTCCATGAGGTAAAAGGTTCAAGTCCTTCATAGCGTGATTCAAACCACCGGACCTATGTTGACTTGGAATATGATATATACTACCTAAGACTTGTAGTATAACCATGTAATACCACCTAAGTATCCAATTTAAAACAAAACACTATACATTTACTATTTTCATGCTACATTCACAGTTTGCCCATTTAATACGTTTCCGTTATACTATAATTAAGTTGTTGGTAAATTGAGTAATGATTGATGTTATCAAAAATATAGACAACTGTAGATATTTTACTTGTAATACTAGTCCTTGCATGTTACACACCCTTAATATATTACTGTTTAATTCCATTGTAAGATAAATTAAATGTATTAAATAGCAGTTTTAAATTATTCACCCAATAATCCATTATTTTTGACATATGAGATAAGCACGTAAGCTTATACAAATGGGCGCTTGACGCTAATTTCAAATGTTAAGAATAGTGAGACGTCACACTCTCCTTAACTCAAAATTCAAAATTTGAACTTTTATTTCCTCTTTATCCACACATTATGGTCGGCCGTAATATGTTAAAAATATAACATCTAATTTTAGCTAAATAAATAAATTAATGCATTATTTATTAATTAATCACCGTATGTCCATTTGATTAATTAAATAATTATGAAATAGTTGTATATATATTAACTAAAAATATGTCCATAAATAATATAGTTATTAGTATAGCCATTTTATTAATATCTTCATAATAATTTATAACATCTATAAATTATTTATGTACAGAGGAATAAACATTGACAGTTACGGTGATGAGACTTCTACTTGTAAATTTAGCCATCACTAATACTTAAACAATTCAAATATCAAAATCTATACAGACTTTATTAGGGTAAAGCAGTCGACTCGATTTCATTTGCTTACAGATCATCTAGGTAAAGCTCTACTCCATAATCATTTTTAAGCTGCACCCTTTAGAAATGATACATTGTATAATTATGTCTTTTTGTCGACATTATATCACTTATACGTCTAGAGTTCAGTCAATGGCCAATACTCTAATAATATATGCATTAAATTATGAAGTTTGAAGTTCGAATTCACTTGGTTCAATTTGATAACATTCATCGATGAATTGTAATACTCTATCCATAGATTTATGACTTTGTGTCAAGTTCCAATTACCGTCAAGTCAACCTTTAGTATCAAAGAAGACAAATCATCTCTTGAGTAGTGTCTCACTTCATTGATCTTGACACACACCCAACTTTTTCCATAATGTGCACTAATTCAAGGCGATTGATCATAATCAAAGTAAGGTCTTAACTCATAAGATCCAAAGTGTTAGTTGTGGCTTGCATTGTAAGTGCGTGAGTTGAACAATAAAGTTCCACATTACAAGAAATATGGCACAAAACGTGGTATATATGTGAGATTGGTGGCATGTAACATTGGGAATTCCTTTTGTTACAAGCAAATGTTGCCAAGACCATGTATGTGCCCGTTCCATAAGACGATGGAATCGATGTTCAATCGGGAGCTGGCACATCGAAAGCTTCACTAAGGTGGTGCCATTTCAGAATAATGAAGCGCATGTTTATGGGAATGTGTTGGAGTACCGAAACATAACATGGTATCTGGGCCGATGGTTCGAATAGACCAATATGATGCAACATTGACCTAACCATGCACCAATATTTGACTTGAGTTTGGGATTCTCATTAAGGTGGAGTTATATGTTAGAATGCGACATGCTCCAAATGTGGAAAAGAGGACTCTTTGTAAAAACAGCTTGGCCAAACTGCTGAGTGGTGGTAGTGACCTAATTTGAACCATTGAGAGGTGTTAGCGACCTTATCCAAGTGTTTAAGGACTCTGTATAACTTCAAGTTGAATTGAGAAATGCTCGCTAAGGTGGAGATTTGTTAGATGTGGCTCGCATTGTATTAGAGTGGATGCATAAATTAGATTATGATTAGTCCCATATCGCAAGATATTCTAAAGAAGATGAGTATATATATAAGATTGGTAGCATGTAACAATAAGGGATTTCTTTTGTTACAATAAATGTTGCCCTGAAAATATATGTGCACTAAGGGGGAATATTGAATATCCAATCATGACGCTAACATCAAAAAGAGTTTCGTTCAGTGGTCTTGCCTCTTCTACACTAAATGAAGTGCGCGTACATTATGAAGATGCGAGCGGGTGTCGAAAATTTCAACATGGTATCAGAGCCGATGGTAACATTTGGGATAATGGACATTGCACAAGAGATCTGTAAATCGTGGTCGCTAGCAGCGTAGGCTTAAATAGTCAGACTTAAGGTGGGGCTAGATCATGGTACGTTGGATCTAGTAGAATGGCACGGGAACAAAGTCTCGATATGATGCAAGCATTGTGTTGGCGTATTGGAAGATACCTAGATGGATGCGAGCCAAATTGGAGATTTGTTGGGGTGTCCCGCTTTGTGTGTGGGTAATAGGCGCACAGTGGAAAAAGAATAGCCCCACACCATGAAAAATAATGAAGGTGGAGTGGTATATATATGAGTTTGGTCGCATGTAACAATAAAGGATTCCTTTTGTTAAAAGGTGTTGACCAAACTCTATGTTGCCCCTACGGTGGGATATGCGGACAGATCTAGGAATTTCAACACAAAATGCTCTCAAGTTGTAAGACTACTACTGCATATTACCATGTGAGATATTATATCTGACTAATACATAATAACTTATAGTAGACTTTTGGTGGGTCGTTCTATAATCATTCCAAATGACTACAAGTATTGATGCTTTATGTGGGATTTTATAAATAAATGAGATTTACAAAGGGATGGAGTTATAAAGGCATTTTATAAATAAAGGGATTTTTATAAAAAGGAAGTTTTATAAAATAGAATGAGATACATAAATATAGTTTTATAAATATGGAAATGATTATGTTGAAATTTAAGTATGGAGTTTTATCAAGGAAATATATTTATGTTTTAAAAGTTAAAACAATCTTTTAAAGGAATATTTTAAAAGTGGTATTTTCAAATGGAGATTAATGGTTTTAAAAGTGATTTAAAATGTGTTAAGTGGTAGGAAGACATGGATTTCAAATAATTGTTGTAATAAATGTTTTCGAGAAAGTGAGGAAGGCATAGACTATTACACTGTTGTTATAGTAGATGATTTCCGGAATGAGATGTTTTTATAGTATATTGGATTAATATTAAATATAACTAACTGGATCTCTATAATAGTGTTTGGGTTGTCATAACGATGTTTTACACAACATTCTTTTTGACCTAATAAAGTGTGTTTTGGGAAATAGAAGTTATCCTCAAAAGTTGTCAATATACTTATTACGAATTTAAGTATATAGGGGCATCGTCTAAACGTTAACAATGAAATGGTTTGTGAATATACTTATACCGTTGAGATAAGTATATGGAAATGTTTTCCAAATATAGAAGGATTAAAGGTGGTTTTGATAATATATCTTCATAAATATATTTTGAGATAAATATTTGGAAAGTGTTTTAAATCAATGAAAAGATTAAATAAATGACTACCGAATCTGGACCAAAACGTAACTTTGGAAAATCTAGGGGAAAACACGTGTGTTATATGGCACAGTCATCTCCGATGATGCTGTACTGTGCGTAAAAATCTCTTTTCGTTCTCCTAGGACAAACGATAAGGAATTCCATCCACTAACGGTTAGGAGGTGATCTCCACTCTTATCTTTGACTATTTATTTCCTAAAGAACCGGGGTTGAGTTTACCAAAAACTATCGAATGTTGTTTCGAAGAGACCAGGATCAGATATGTTATCCGAGAACCACTTCAATCCAACTGAAGCGTTTCGAAGTAAAGACATCCTCAAGATAATGGAATTGAAGACGGAGCACTTTGAAGTGCAAGGGCCGGTTGCTACTAGTCCTGAGAGCGATTCCCCAAAATAGATGTAGTAGAAGTGGCGCCTTCAATTTTGTTCAGTCCTTGAATGAACTTGTATGGATGAACACGGCCATTGCATTGTTGCCTGAAGGGCAGTGTTAGCATTCCAAGTGGAAAGTGCTATAAAAAAAGGTAAAACGTAGCATCAAGGCTCATCAACTGGGAATGACTAAAACAAGGGAGATGCAGGAGGGCAAAGTGGGTCGCTTCCAAGTAGGGTATGATCATCCCAATCTAGAGTCGGTATTATCTGTCATTTTGTATGCTACGGGGCCTATTAACAGAGGGGTGATCATATTCGGTACTACTAGTCAAGTGATTGGCCGGTCCTGTTTTGGCAGGGGATTCTGGTGAGGTCCTCGGTGTTATTTTATCTAGAGATGCACCGTGATGGGAGGTACCCCATTAGCCCAGTCATTGTATGGAATCCATTTTCCAATAAGCATCGTACAGGCTTAGTTATGCCTATCTATGTTGAAACGTGAGATTCAAGCATTTCAGCTATATTTATATTTTACTTTGACCCCTAGACATTATTACAATATCATATACAGAATTTTTTTTGGTTATTGTAAGGTAAAAACCCGTTCGTGTTTATGTGCGGCATGGTCTTACAAGATACCTTTATTTTGAAAAAAGTTTGATAGCTTTAAAAATCCAATTGGGTGTGTTTTCTCACGCCGGTTTACCAGACTGACTTGGGTATTATTTTATTATAATGCTCGGTCAGACCGAGTATATTTACAGATTGTTTTGGATGCATTGGAGCTCAGGAGGCGAGCTGGAGGTCTTTATGACGTATTCCTCTATTTTTTTATTTTTTCGCTGCATTGTTGTTGAAATTATCAGTAGTTGTGAAAGCAGATTGTTGTAACTGTCCAGGCTGATGATTGGTTATTTGTGTACCCTGATTTGATGTATGTATATAATAGTTTCTCTTTTGTAAAGATCATTGATATTATATTATAGGTTGTTCCATTGCGATTGTGAGATTCTGTGTTGCTTTAGTTTCTATTCTCTTCTTCTTTCTTCTTTCCTTCTTATAACTATCTGTCTTTTCATTCAATTTGGGTTGGACATGTGTGGTTTATTGTCAGCTTGAATTGTGCATTTGTGGATTTTTACACTTGGTATCAGAGCTTAGGTTAGTAAACACCTAGGCTTTGGTTGGGTACTCATTATAAATAGGGTTAGCAATACCCTAGAATGAGTTTGAGTGTGCGTATATATGAGCGCATATTTGTTAGTGATATAAAAATGTTTTATATTGTGTTGATTGATCTGTTGAGTGGCTTATTGATACTGGTCAATACGACTAATTGACGTTATTGATAGGGGTCTCTAAACACTTGAGCATGGAGATTGGACATGGCATTGTTTTAAAATTGGCACTACACCAGAAAAGACTTTTGGCAGCGTTGAAAAAACGCTACCATAACTTATGGTAGCGTTTTAGAGAACGCTGCTATACGACATGCAACTAAAAGTCTAAAACTTTTTGTTGCGTTGTAGTAAACGCTACCAAAAGTCACTTTTAAATGCAACTATAGGTATTTTTTGTAGGATTTAAAAAACGCTACCAAAAGTCACTTTTAAATGCAGCTATAGGTTTTTTCTGTAGGGTTAAAAAACGCTACCATAAGTCTTCATTTTTTGGTTGCATTTTTTTTTATATGCTTTTTTTGATTTTCAGTAGCGTTTTTAAAATGCAACTGTATAATTTTTATATTAGTTTACATTTGTTTCTGTAGCATTTCTGAAACGCTACTAAAAGTTATTGGTTGTTTGGTAGCATATTTTAAATGCTACTATTTTCGGTTGATGGTTTATACCATTTCCAGCAATCGCTTATATACTATTCATATTAAAACGAACGATCAATCGCATAATTTTCATATATTCAAACAAACAATTAAATCACATAATTAGCATATACAAACAATCAATCATATGATCATCATATTCAAATAATTGCAAAAACATGCTAATCTCACAATCAAATATAATATCCATAATCAATTCGATAGTAGTTTTTCAACAAAATAAGTCACATACTACAAGCATTCACAGACAAGTTTCCACAAATGGTACTAACAAAATACGACAATATATATAACAATTAAATTCATGTTCGTTGCTTGATTACCAATAGTTCTTTGTTGTCGACAGCCTTCGCTTCGAAATAGCTAATTACCTACAAACGAGTTTAACAATCAACAATATATATATGTATATATATATGTATATATATATGTATATATATATATATGTATATATATATATGTATATATGAAAATCATGTAATCTATAACTCGATATTCTATATTAACACATATTAATAAAAATTGTTCTATTTTTATATGCATCCTATATAGTTCCCCAACGAATACACAATTTTCAATTTACATAGATATTCAGATCAAAACTGGGTTAGAAGTCTGACTGGATTTCATTCTATGTGTAGATTGTGTATTCAGTACTATGGGCAGATTGTGTATTCACTATGTTGGGCTATTTCTCACCATCGAGCCTAGCCCACATCGATCCAAGCTTAATCACCGGACGGATACCACCGAACCAACTCATTGCCGGTCCAAGCCTCATCTCCAACCACCGAACCAACTCATTGCCGGTCCAAGCCTCATCTCCAACCACCGAACCAACTCATTGCCGGTCCAAGCCTCATCTCCAACCACCGAACCAACTCATTGCCAGTCCAAGTCATTGCCAGGCCAGATTGTAGCAGCCCAGGCCCACCAGCTGCTATATACCTCCAAGACCCCTACCCCCAGCCTCACTCTATAAATAGAGGGGCAGGGGTACAACAATGGGGGACAAGTTTGAGAGCTCAAGCACGGAAGGAACTTTCAAACAACTTTCTTTTACTTGTATCAAAGCTTTGTACTTGTAATCAGAATAAGAGAAGGGAAATAACATATAAAGTGGACGCAGGCACATTCTGGCTGAACCACTATAAATTTGTGTGTCTTTTTACAGTTTAGCCCCTGTTTTTCATATATTTGCATAAATCGCTCAAATCACTAAGAATAAAACAAGATCTACTAAATCATACAACTTTGAGGTGTTTGTCCATTTTTTGTGCAAACATTTTTGGTGCTTTCACTGAGAACTAGAAGCTCGAAGCTTCAGCTTCATCCGCTTGACAAGTTTTCCTAACACCATCGTCCGCCACTTGGAAAACATGCCTCCCAAACAGAGAAAAGATGTTAACAAAAGAAAAAACATCGCCTCCAGCAGTCTTCCAGATCCAGCAGTCACGAATCAAGTAAATCGTCCTCCTCCAGCAACAGTAACAAATGAAGAACAGGCTAACCCAACTACTCCTGCCACAGAACAGCCCGCAGCAATTACTAGAGCAGATCTGGACAGAGTTGTGGTTGAAGTAACTAACCGCTTCACGTCCCAGCAGGAAGCCTTGGTGGACCATCTCATGTCACGCTTAAGGGACGCTGAAGAATCCAACCGCAACACTGAATCATGGGGCGAGTCCCAGTCTGGAGGGTCTCAGAGACAACAAAGATCTTCCTTCTTCGAAGGAGCTAACGGCAGAAGTAGCCGTGGTAGGAGCCGAGACCGAGCACAGCCCGAAGTTAGGCCTGAGGAAACGTTTGGTACCGAACCCAACGGGGTAGGTACCGGGCAAAGGTCAACTGTAGCTGAGCCTGTCATGCTGCCTAACCACAGAAACGCCAGTGAACGGGGCCGAGCTAGAGTCCAGCCCGAAGTTGGACCCGAGGAAGTGCTTAGATCAGAACCCAACAGGGGGAGATCAAGGCAAGGGCCAACTGTAGCTGACCCAAGCATGCTCCCAGAAGATCAAAGACAGCCACTGGAAAATATGAGGAATGATAGACGATACCATCCCTACAGATCATCTCGACGGAATCAATCCCACAGAACAGAACCAAACTCATTTCTATCTGCTCCAAGTTCTGATGAAAGGATGGCACGCTTATTCAGAGAGTGTGTCCAACGGGAGCAAAGAGATCGAGGGATAGGCGCTAGGGTAACCAGCCCTTTCGCCCGCAATATCGAAATTGCTATCACCCCCCGAGAATGGAAGATGCCAACAATGGAACCCTACAAAGGAACCTCCGATCCCGTTGTACACTTACAGAGGTACACGCAGCATATGCTCATGAGTGGAGCGACAGAGGGAGTACTGTGCAAATGCTTTCCGCTCTTCTTAGCAGATCTTGCTACCTCCTGGTTCTGTCATCTACCCCAAGGATCCATCAGCTCGTGGGAAATGTTGAAAGAAAAATTTATCAGTCAGTTCCGCATTCATGTGGAGCAACCTAAGGACGCTTATTCCTTATCCAGCGTCAAACAGAAACCTGGAGAAAAGCTACAGTAATACCTAACCAGATTCAACGCCGCAGCAGCCGCAGTCCAAGATGCCGATGAGAAGCTTATCCTAATGGCCCTCTGCAGTGGTGTGCATCCGGACACTAAATTTGCTAGAAGGTTGACAAAAGAAAAACCAGCTACTTTACCCGATTTCTTCCATGAAGCCGGGAAATACATGAGGCTTGAGGATGCTGCCGTTGAGGGGCAGTCAGGACAGCAAAATAAGTCAACCCATGGCAAAGCCCCTGCTGTGGCAAGGGACGTTCGAAGAAATGATTCCAGAGACAATGGTGGGGGCAAGAAGGGAGAAAAGCGCCTATCGGCCAGGACCAAGATTTGACACTTACACCCCTTTGAACGAGACCGTCGAAAATATCTTCCTTGCCACCCAAGGCGAAGTTAGATACAAACGCCCACCATACAAGAAAGAATCAGATAACGCACAGAAGTCTGGAAAATTCTGCCGCTTCCACGAATCTCACGGGCATGATACCAACGAATGCCATCATCTCCGAGATCTGATCGAGGAACACATCAGAAGAAAGAAACTGGAACGTTATGTAAAAGGTCAGGACAGGACCCCAGCTCCTGCCAATGAAAACCCAAGGCTACCCTCACCGGGGGCCGACAGAGGAAACCGCAATGCTAGCAGCTCTAGCCAAGAAAAGATAGTGGTCCATACCATCTCAGGAGGGCCACACATCGCAGACAGAAGCTGGAAAGAGATGGAAAGGTACGGAAAGTCGCTTAGAGACAATAAAGACTATGTCAATTCGGTTATAGAAGAACGCCACCCGAAGCGGAAAGAAAGTGATGACATCACATTCGGTAAGCGTGACCTAGAAGGAAGGCAGTACCCTCACATGGATCCCATGGTCATCTCTGCCCGACTCGGTCCCGCCGAAGTTTACCGAATCCTGGTAGATACTGGAAGCTCAGTAAACATCCTGTTCAAACACGCATTCGACAAAATGAAGCTATCAATGAAGGATGTATCTCCCTGCGATAAACCGCTACACGGTTTCACTAGAGATGCGAAGATGCCTCTCGGACAACTGGACCTCTTTGTTGAGATTGGAAGCCATCCCCGCTCCGTTGTACGGAAACAGACATTTGTGCTAATAGAAAACCGTTCGGCCTACAACGCCTTCTTAGGAAGGCCAGCTTTGTCTGATTTCCAAATTGTCCTAGCCCCATGGTGCCTAAAGATGAAATTTCCAACGGACAATGGAGTAGGGGAAGTAGAAGGAGACCAGGACGTTGCTCGAGACTGCTATGTGACTGAACTTCGCAACAACCACAGGAAGGATAAAGGGAAGGGTGTAGAGATTGCCCTCTGCACAAAAAGTCTGGAAGCATAGCAACTAAAGAAAGCCCCTCCTCTTCGATATACCAGCGACCCTTTCAATGAATTAGACCCTAGGGACAAAGAAGAGGAGGCCACCGCTGAGCCTGCAGAGGCTATGGAGTTTATATCTGTAAACAAGCACGACTCAAGTAGACTATTGAAAATTGGGTCCCAACTGAAAGCCGAATTGAAGGAACAACTCATCGATTTTCTCCGCCACAACTTGGATGTATTCGCTTGGTCACACGCTGACATGACCGGAATCTCCCCCGACATAGCATGCCACGTGTTAAACATTGATCCTACCAAGGCGCCTGTAAAACAAAAAAAGAGAAGTATGGGGGCAGAGCGATCAGCAGCCCTCGATGAAGAAGTAAAGAATCTACTCGCCAATGACTTCATACGAGAAGCTGTTTACCCGGAATGGATCGCCAACCTGGTACTGGTAAAGAAGGCTAATGGGAAGTGGCGGACCTGCATCGACTTCTCCAACCTAAACGACGCCTGCCCAAAGGATTGCTTCCCACTTCCCAGAATCGACCAACTTGTAGACAGCACAGCCGGGCACGAGCTCCTATCTTTTGTGGACGCATACTCAGGATATAACCAAATTCCTATGCATGCTCCCGACCAAGACCACACTAGTTTCATCACCGACCGGGGTTTGTACTGCTATAAGGTAATGCCTTTCGGACTTAAAAATGCAGGAGCCACCTACCAGCGCCTCGTCAACAAGATGTTTGCAGGGCTAATAGGACAAACTATGGAAGTATATGTGGACGACATGTTGGTGAAATCACAGAAAGCCAAAGATCACGTAAGCCACCTAGGCGAAATGTTCCAGGTACTTCGACAGTATGGAATGAAGTTGAATCCACTAAAGTGCTCCTTCGGAGTATCATCGGGAAAATTCTTAGGGTTCATCGTCCATGCCCGAGGGATTGAAGCAAACCCTGAACAAGTCCGAGCGCTAAGGGATATCAAGATACCTTCCACCCGAAAGGAAATGCAAAGCCTAAATGGAAAAGTGGCCGCCCTAAGTCGATTCATCTCCAAGGCAACGGACAAGTGTGTCCCCTTTTTCGAAGCTCTAAAGAAAGATAAAGGAAAGTTCGAATGGACGGACGAATGCTTAACCGCTTTCCTTAACCTAATCGAACACCTCCAGAAACCACCGGTACTCTCGACTCCAAGCGAAGGCGAAGAATTATATCTATACCTTGCTGTGTCATCTCACGCTCTAAGCGCTGCCTTGGTAAGGGAAGACAACCGCACGCAACGACCAGTTTACTTCGTCAGCAAAAGGTTTACTGGGGCAGAAGTCAGATATCCTAAACTTGAGAAGTTAGCATACTGTTTGCTAATCACATCACGGAAATTGCGTCACTACTTCCAGTCCCATTCCATCAAAGTTCTGACCGATCAACAGCTGAGGCAGGTACTCCATCGTCCCGACACTTCTGGGCGATTACTTAAATGGTGCATTGAACTGAGTCAGTATGATATCACCTATCACCCTCGCACCGCCATCAAGGGACAGGCCATGGCTGATTTCATTGCAGAGTTCACTACCAACGAAGATCAGGAGAAATTGGAAATAACAGAAGATATCAAGTGGAATCTCTTTGTGGATGGTGCATCAAACGAACAAGGCTCGGGGGCAGGTGTGGTAATAGTTACTCCCAAGGGAAACAAACTACACTATGCTATAAGGTTGGAGTTCGCTGCCACCAACAACGATGCAGAATATGAAGCAGTGATAACTGGACTAGAAATTGCCATAGAAATCGGGGCCAATTCTTTGTGTCTTCACAGCGATTCTCAACTTATTGTTAATCAAATACTAGGAGAATTCCAAGCTCGAGAAGAACGACTCATAGCATATCTAAAGAAGACCAAGTTACTTCTCAGCCGATTGGACCACTACTTTGTCAAACATATCCCTCGGGAGGAGAACCGAGAGGCCGACGAATTAGCAAAGCAAGCAAGTGTGAGAGACATCACCATCTTCGGGGCAGTAACCATCTCAAAGCAACTGGCCCCAAGTTTTGAGCAAGTAAATCTGACAGCTGCAACCGAAGAAGCAACTTGGATGACTCCCATCCGAGACTACCTACAAAGTGGCACTCTACCCAACAGGCGTAACGAAGTCAAGAAAATCTTGAGGAAAGCATCCCGCTACACAATACAAGAAGACGTCCTCTATCGGCGCGGATTCTCTAACCCGTTATTAAGGTGTGTCGCCGGGAGAGAAGCCAAGGAAATCTTATCCAACATCCATCAGGGGAGCTGTGGAGATCACACCGGAGGGCAAACATTAGCAAAAAAGATACTCCGATACGGATATTTCTGGCCCACCTTAAGCAAGGACGCCTTAGATTTCGTCAAAAAGTGTGACAAATGCCAGAAATTTGCTAAGATTCCACGGCTACCAACAACTGAGATTACTCAAATGACCAGCCCTTGGCCCTTCGCAATATGGGGAATTGACTTAATCGGCGAGCTACCGATGGGCCGAGGCGGGGCCAAATATGCTATAGTGGCAGTTGATTATTTCACCAAATGGGTGGAAGCGGAACCTCTGAATAAAGTATCTTCAGCAAAAGTTATTAACTTCTTAATCAAAAATGTTCTATGCAGGTACGGAGTCCCACTCAAAATCATATCAGACAATGGACTTCAGTTTGACAGCGAGGAATTCGCCAACTGGTGCCAAGAACACGGAATTCATAAAAGCTTCTCATCCGTAGCATATCCCCAGGCAAACGGACAAGTCGAAGCAGTCAATAAAATTCTGAAAACTCTGATAAAAAAGAAGCTTGAAAAGTCAAAGGGCGCTTGGGTGGATGAACTCCCTACGGCACTGTGGGCCTACCGCACATCTTTCAGAACATCAACGGGGCACACTCCTTTCTCTTTGGCATACGGATCGGAGGCTATGCTTCCAGTTGAAACCATTGTGCCTTCCCACCGTAGGATCCACTATAACCCGGAAGAGAATGAAGAGCTCCTCCATATGTCTTTGGATCTAGTTGAGGAGAGAAGAAATGATGCAGTCCTTAAAGCAGCAGCCCACAAGCAGAAAGTGGCAGCGCAATACAACTCCAAAGTCAAGCATCGTACCTTACAAGAAGGGGATCTTGTCCTCAAGCGAATCTTCCCTCGCCCAAGAGCACTAGACCCAATCTGGGATGGACCATATGTAATTCATAAAGATCTCCACAACGGAGCCTATATTTTGTCAACAGTGGACGGAGAGGTGTTCCAGAGGGCATGGAACATCCAACACCTCCGTCGATACTTTTCTTAACTTGTATTGCCCATATGAAGTGAATTAACAAAGAGAATCAGTGGTCGTAGGCATTTTCGTGCCGAACCACTTTAAAAAACCTTGTCTCTTTTTTGACTTGTTCCTTTGTATCTTGGCTGCTTGTTAACTTTATCCTTTTCTGTTGAACAAAATCCTGAGCATATAGCATTTCTATTCAAAGCACTCCACAACGCAACTTCACCTGGACAAAACCTAGCAGGTACTATGCGAATCTATGCCCTCGCCAATGAGACACTTTTGCTCCGGCATCCCTCTGCTGCGGGTTAACTCATTGCTCGCGACGGCCCTCAAAGCCAACTGTAATGAGCCGATTATAAGCCACCGAGAAGGCCGACTATAGCCGAGGCAGCTCATTACGGCGTTAGGCTCGCCGGCAACTGTGAACCGACTATAAGCCCCAACATAAGGTGTGGCCAGCCAGGGGCAGTTCACAGTTGACGATCGGCACCCACGCTAGCCGGCCGTAGTAAATCGAATAATACCCATGATCACGGGCCATAATGACCCGGGTAGTTACTGTGCGCGATCTCGGCTCCGATGTGTCTTAAGTGCGGCTGTGGTAAAAAAGAATTAACTCCCCACGGAGGCGTAAGATGGGTGACAAATGTCTCCAAGACCCACAGCTAGGGAAAGTGACTACAAAACCCGTTTGCCACGAACTTAAGCACATCGAAGGCCTTCCGTGATTGGAAGTTTTACTTTTTCACATATTTCAATTTTACTTAAAAATCTTTCCTCCTATCCTCTATAACAATCCATAAAGTACAGGATACAGGGTAGGAGATACTCGCTAATGGATGCAGAGATTCACAATCGGATGGCAGGGCATTCAACTGCTTTCCATGCTCGGTCATACAAGGTATTCGAAACTGCCATCTACAAACATAAACATGAAAGGCGGTATTCTCTTCCTTTATGTGCAAATGCATGACTATAATTTGTTCACACCACACACTAACATTGCAAGTCATGGAATCATGTCTTAAACCAGAACCCGACGTCAAACACAAGATAATTACAAGAATATACATAGCTATATTTCTCATACGACATGCCAAAATAACAGCAGACATTCAAAAGACGACAAAATCAGCTTAAGTTAAAGAATTACACGTCAAGAATAAGACTATTTATTACAAGTGGCAAAATATTACAACCTAAAGGCTACTTTACTATTTTTCGACTAACATATACAACACTGTCAAATCCACAAAAAGAGTTTTTCCAGGTATAATCAAGGGGCCGGCTGCAGCAGATCTTTATCCTTGTCCTGTTGACCCCCTGTTCAGTCAGAAAAAGGATTCATTAGCAATAAGCAACCAAGTTGATGGAGAAACTAAAAAGGGAGACTTACCAGCGCCTGCTTCCTGACTATCCTGATCGTCATCCTCTACCTGCATGCCTACCTCCTCAGCGGCAAGCAACCACATACCTTCCTTCACTGCCACCTTCTCCTCCTTGGTAAACTGAGCAGTGACCGCATCCATGCTGAAGACCACGCCACCATCTTTATCCGTATCGGCCTTAGCCTCCTCCAAAGCCCGAAGATAGATCTTAGCCATGACCCTAGGATAATCATCCATCCAAGATAGGTTGCCCTGCCTCCAAGTTCGGAAGTACATGTCCTGAAGCATTTCATCCATCATCCCCTCATTCTCCTCAAACTCCCTCATCCGGGCCTCGGAAGCCGACAACCTTCCAACAACAGCTTCTCTCTCCAAACGGTATCTCGAGCAGTCAGCCTGAAGGGATTTCCGCATCGCCTCCATCTCCTCCTTCAGCCTAACCTGAGCGAGCTCTACGGCTTCAAGCTTCCCCGACAGCTCCTCTACCCGCTCAAGATCCGCCCTCCGAACCTCATCCACTATCGAGATGGCCATATTTATCTGTTGCTTGCAGGCGGCCTCCATCTTCCGCAATTCCGCCTTACTAGCCTCCTCCATAGCCTTCCTCAATCGCCCGGAGGCAGCCTCATGCTGAGAAATCTGAATGGCCTGGTCAGCGAGCTGTTTGGCCTGGTCCGAAACCATCAATCTTAGTCGGATGTTGGCACTCCCAATCTCCTCTCCAGCTTTAACCAGCCGGTCATGATGCCCCATCAGCTTCCTAGTCTCCTCCGCCACCCGATCAATGCTGGCCTTGGCCTCGTCTCCCATGGTAACTATCCAAGTGGTAAGTAGATCAAGATCTAAGGACTTAGCCTCATCAAGCACCCGTACCATGGGATTGCGGGGAAGAAGGTGCTCACTAGTAACCTCGTCAAAGGTAATGTCGTGGGAACTTGGATCCAGATCAGGATGACCCGCAAATGGATTACGAGCCAAGTCAGGACGGTCGATATGAGTAACAGAAGGGTTTCCGGACGGGTGCGGAGAAGGTGCAAACTCGCTATCCTCCTCCGTGATATCATGAAGAGGTTGAGCCGGGAGCGGAGGACCGGGCGAAGGTTCGGATAAAGGACGACTCCTCTTTCTCTGCTGAATACCCTCTTCGATAACCCCGAGAAGAGGACGGTAGCCGACTACATCCCCGGAGCGGTGGGTCGAAGGCTTCGGCTTGACAGAAGTTTTGAAAAGCTTGTACTGTTCAAGCCTGTGCCGAAGATCTGAGGCCTTGGCCGTTTTACCTGCTCCTGATATGAAGAAAAAGTGTCACAAGCATATATTGATCTATAATTTGAGAAAACACGGCAAATTAAAAGGTAATAAGAAAGGAAACACATCTGTGGTTGTACAAACCCTGGGGAGGAGTAGGATACTGCAATAAGTCCGGGATTTCATTCCAGGACGGGAGCGGGTCATAAAATATTCCTAAGTCCCTATCATGAATGGAGCCCGCAGGAATCAAAAGTTCACCTTGAGTCGTCGGAGCCACCTTGGCTGGGATAGTCTGAGGAGGCTCGCTTGCGCCAGTTCCAGCCTTGTCAGTTTTCCCAGTTTTCTCTACCAAAGCCGGATCTTCGTCCAGCCCCTCGAAAGCCTGGTGGAACGCATCATCCGTCCACTCCTGAATCTCACCCGCTTGCCCAGGAAGCAAGGCCCCGATGCCATCGCCACCTTTATCACCTTCCCGACCATCTCCACCCTCACCTCTTTCCTCCTCTATGTCTTCCTCCTCCCGGGTAAGTGGACAGTTGCTGGGGGAGGGACCGTCCGACTTCTTGAGTTTCTTACCGCCGACGGCTGGAGGTTTTGTGAAAGGTTTCCTCTTGCTACTCTCTACCGTGACACCTCCCTTAGCCTGAGCAGCCGCCCTTTCCTCCGCCGTTTCCCTCAGCTTGACTACTGACTGCTGTGGAAGGATTAGGTTATACTCCAGAAGGATTGCGTTTCTGATCAGGTAGGCAGATGATCTATATTTCCCGAGAATAGCTTCTATCTCAGCCGCCGTCTGAACCAGGCGATCAGTCTCCACAACTGCAAAGCCACCTGTTGCTAGCAAAAATGAAAATGTATGAGGAGAAGCATCGCAACCAGAATGGAAATTATAGATGAAGCGTCGACTTACATCCAGAAGTAAAACGCCGAATAGAAATAGAGTCGTCCCTGACGAAGAACCACTCCTTCTTGAACATGCTGAATTTGGAATACAGATCCAAGACTGGCTTAAAGGTCACAGCTGACTCCAAGCTGATGTATGGGGACCCCTTCTTATAGCCCCTCAGATTATACAAGTATCGGATCTCCCGGTTAGAAGGAGCACGACCATACTTCCTTCGAAAGATGACGAAGAGGCTCACCAGTATAGCATAAGAGTTGGGTTGAAGCTGAAATGGGGCCACCTTTAGATATGTGAGGAAGCTGGCTACCCAAGCGTTAAGAGGGGGAATGGCACCACACATGCAGTGGTATCTGCTGTAGGCAAAGTACCCTTCAGGAGGGTCGTACGGCATAACTTCTCTCCCTGGCAACAACATTCGAGCCCGTTCAATCCCGAAAGAACGGGAGATGACATCAAGCTGCTCTTCCTTAAGGGAGCTAGGAAAGCAATCGGGCGGGGAGTTCAGAAGCTCCTGAGGGCCGTACCCGTCCACTAGTGATCTCGGGGTAGATCCATGACGTTCCGGACCTGGCTGAACAGGGGGCACTGAGGAAGTTTCTCCTTCGCCCTGGGACTTCTTTTTATCCGAGCGAGTTTCTACTTTTCGAGACATTTGTCTGCAAACACAAAGAAGAACATCGTTAGAACAGAGGATGTAAACAAGTATGTGTGTAATATGAAATTTCACTCATAAAATCGAAATGCTCAGACTCCCATTGACATTCGGTAAAGTAAATGTAAAATTTCATTCGACATCCCCATCTAGAAATCCCATTCGGCAATCTCAACGAGATCCCATTGGGCAATCTCAACGAGATCCCATTCGGCAATCTCAACGAGATCCCATTCGGCAATCTCAACGAAATCCCATTCGGCAATCTCAACTAAATCCCATTCGGCAATCGTACTCCACCATTCATTCGGTGCTTGGAAACCCGAAGCTCATTCGGTAGTGCAGTATACAAGTTCATCCGGCAGTAAAAGGGTCTCACCTGGTTCGGCTAACACAGCTGATTCGGCAAAGGGTAGGAATTTTAAATTCGGCAATCAGTCGGTTCGGCTATCTCACTTGGTAGGGAATAACGAAAGCATGATACCCCTACTTATAAGCAAACAAAAGCGACCGGACCAACTGACTCGGCACACGGACCGGATAAGAATGACAGAGCTAAAACAAAGCGTGGCATACGCTGTCATATGCCCCGCTTTGGGGGGCAAATGTTGGGCTATTTCTCACCATCGAGCCTAGCCCACACCGATCCAAGCTTAATCACCGGACGGATACCACCGAACCAACTCATTGCCGGTCCAAGCCTCATCTCCAACCACCGAACCAACTCATTGCTGGTCCAAGCCTCATCTCCAACCACCGAACCAACTCATTGCCGGTCCAAGCCTCATCTCCAACCACCGAACCAACTCATTGCCGGTCCAAGCCTCATCTCCAACCACCGAACCAACTCATTGCCGGTCCAAGTCATTGCTAGGCCAGATTGTAGCAGCCCAGGCCCACCAGCTGCTATATACCTCCAAGACCCCTACCCCCAGCCTCACTCTATAAATAGAGGGGCAGGGGTACAACAATGGGGGACAAGTTTGAGAGCTCAAGCACGGAAGGAACTTTCAAACAACTTTCTTTTACTTGTATCAAAGCTTTGTACTTGTAATCAGAATAAGAGAAGGGAAATAACATATAAAGTGGACGTAGGCACATTCTGGCTGAACCACTATAAATTTGTGTGTCTTTTTACAGTTTAGCCCCTGTTTTTCATATATTTGCATAAATCGCTCAAATCACTAAGAATAAAACAAGATCTACTAAATCATACAAATTTGAGGTGTTTGTCCATTTTTTGTGCAAACACACTACTATGGTCAAGTTAAATCTTATAAAATATGAAAAAGTATCTGGAACGTCCGTAATCCATCGATGATGCATCCATCCACTAATTGAAATGTACAATTTTCTTTACCCTTGTCGTTTTCTATCAATTGGGTTCTCTAAAACAAAAATATTCCATAAATTCACATTGCCGTAACTGTATTAGGCAACAACTGTAGTGTCAGTTACTTCCATTTATTTGTGTTAGCCCTCTTGTATAACTACATTTGTGTAATACATGTGCAATGACATAACGATTAATCTGAGTAGACAGTTTTAGGAAAAATGGTTTATTTAAGTTTTAGTTTCAAGTGTATCAATTGTTATGGCTCTGCAGATAAACACGTTTACCATAGAGGATATGTACTGAAATGTTGTGGCTTTGTAGATAAAAACTTAAATATTATGATACAGATTTTTTTTAATACCCGAATAAACAGAACTAAAACTTAATGTTGAGATATGATGTACTGAAAAATAATACTTACTGGAACTTGATTCTCCAATGACATATGCTGCTGGCCAAGCTATCGTAGTACCAAAGGCATCTTCCATGTACGTACACTCAGATGTAGGTCGCCATAGCAATGCGTCATTAACTCTCACAAAGTTTACCCAAACTTTTACCGCATCTTTTCCCAGCGGAACACAATGAACCATCGTTGTTGGATCAATTGAAGCGATAGTTCCTTCAGCCACTACTTGTCCCGTTTCACCTACATCAATCAACTTACATCTACTATTTCGTACTAGATTTGCACCCTGTTGGATAAGCAAATAAATAAATAATCATCAAATATGTCATAATCATCAAATAAATAAGCAAAAGGATTAACCGTTTGAAAAAAAGGATTAACATGTTATCATTGCAATCATAGCTAACTAGTAATCAAATAATCATCAAATATTTGGTACCAGATTAACGTCAGTAGCATACAGTCAGTATGAAAATAATCCAGAATAGTAAACTCTCCCCTTGACACGGTTACTAACTAATTTAGTAGTGACATAAGAATTCTAGAATACTGACCAAAAGTAGTGACATACCTAACTAATTTTGAAACAGAAAGTGACTCTAAAATCATACCAAGTTTAAATTTGTATAAGAAAACCATGTATAGAGGAACAATGGTATGGTATTTAATATTTAATAAGGAAGCTACAAATCCAATGTAAATAGGTAATATAAAGTAGATGCATACCCTTTTTGAAGGATTCATAGTTGATATTTAGTTGTTAACCTTCGCATGTCCTCTGCGTTTCCTACTCAAAATACATCCACAGATTGGTTAAAGAAGATTTTGAGCCAATACTTGTTTATATAACAGAGTAATCTAGTTAAGCAAAGATTTAGATTAGCATACCGAGTAAAGTATGGAACCACCATTGCTTTTCTACTTCCATTTGACATGTTACTAGATAAACAAAACTCTTGAAAAATGGAAAATAAGTTTCTCATCTCTAATTCACTTCCACTGTATGTAAACAAAACTCGACCATCCAACTGTACCGTAATCAATGAATTATTGGATAAATTCTCTACAAAATCCAAAAGAGGTTGAGGCAAATATATCTTATTTTATGGATATATGACTTTCTACATGTCCTTTAATTCGGTTTCATGGATAGTCATTAATTCATTATCGCTTGGAACATCGACAACCTTAAATCCCATAAGGTCGGATATTAATGATTTGTTTAGGCCATCACCTTCCATGATATTTGAGCCATTCTTGAGAAATTTTGTGATCTTTTCATGTCTTGCTCATTGTTCTGCAACATCAAGGCTGAAAAGTATTGAATCAACACCAATATCTGTTTAAAAACAAGGGGAACACCATAGATTAATTGATAAACCAAAGGTTGAAATGTAAAAGTTAACAAACTAATCAAGTATTTTTATTCTCATCAGCTATCATAACCATTGCTTTAAAAAAGAAAAATTATAATCTTACAATTCAAACCATGTTTCAAGTCAAACCTCTCCCATTACGATTTGATTCTCAATTTCCAATCTAACTAAATTAAAACCATAACGGAGAAAAATCATTCAATTCATGTTAAAATCGAAAATATCAAGAAATTTACTTGAATTTACAATTCAAAGTTTATTGTTTTCTATAAAAAAAAGTTGATTAGTTTTAGGTGTAAATGTAGAAAATAAAGCATCAACAATTCTAAACATATTATTATTACTATAGAAGAAGAATTGATGCTGTTGCCTATTCAAATGTCATTTAACAATCTTTATAGAGAAAAAAAATTACACATACAAGTACACATACATGATAAAATATAAATTATTTGAATTCATGATTTACAATTTGGATTCAGTTTCGATTTTACATTTGAACTTTATGATTTGTGATTTAAACCCCGTTCTGAAAACCTTAATCATAACTTTTCATGTATTAAAGTAGGATATTAAATGGAGGAAAAACAAACCCTGAAGCACAGGCTTATTTGCAACTGGCATTGTACCATGAATCTGATTATCAGGTAAAAGGTTTGGAATTTTCCACGGATGTTCAAATTGAGGGTTCTCTTTCTGCTTATAGGAAGAGATATCCACATTTTGCCATTTCCCATTATTAGGGTTGAAAGAATGAAAATCCTGCAACAAGAAATCTTAAACTTAAATAATCGAACTGCATAACAATTAGGCATACAATGCCAATCCAATTCGACAAAAAATGTTTAGAAATGAGCATATCACCAGACCAAGATAATAAAAAAACACCTAGCTCATCTAATATGTTATTACTGATATACCACCAGTCTATATTTCAGTATTTTCTCATGGTTGTTAATGTGCTAACAAAGTCTCCCTACTGCACAGACATAGTTTGATGGGTGGAAAAATAATTTGTGCAATTATTAATGCACAAATTATTGATTTATTTTTCTGCAACAGATACTTATAGCCAAATTAATGTTAAAACATGACCCACCTCAATTAAATAACTAAAATCAAGAGAAAGGAATCAACTGCAGTCAAATTATTTAATTCATTAGATTTAATTTATCATTTATACATACATGATAAGATTTAACCCAAATACTTCTAAATCAAGAGAAAGTCAACTGACCTTATCTTTTGTGCCATTCTTTTTACCTTTTTTTTACCAGCATGAAATGTGGACATCTTTTAAATACATGCAATGAAGTCAAAGTTTATACCTCTCCTTTTTTTCTTCATAAACTGTAATTCTGGAACAAAAATAAATTAATTTATAATTTAGAAAATGTTCTGAACATGTAGTGAAATTGAAAGACAGAGTTATGAATTAATAGGTTGTAACAAATGAGATCTATTTGATAAACTATCATACTGAATGAAGAAGCATCAGAAAAAAGAGTCCATGTATCATTATGATATATTGGTTTTCAATTCTATTACTGTCTACGATTTGGGGAACGAAATTTTTATCACTATGTAATGACAAATATGATTTTAAGCTACTTCTGTTAAATCTTTATAGGATATTCTAACTTTAATAATAATTAAAAAGTAACTCAAATTCAACCCACTTCTGCTAGTATAATTGTATTCCAAAGTAAATTTTGTTAATATCTTTCCTCGTACAACTTAAATCTGAAAAAAATGATTTTTTTATAACACTGAATATAAAGTATAAAAAATGGAAGGAAACAAATATTTTTAAGATAAACCTAACAGAAATAGAGTGCAAACCTTAGAAGAGATGTACGCTTATAAACGCCTACAAATCATGTTATGCTTATATAAGCACAATAAAATGCATGCTTATAGCAATTTTATTGACAAACAAACTATAATCTTTCATGTAGTCATGCAGCGAACTCATTCTTATTTACAAAGCTAACAGTTTGCAGCATAAAGGGATTTTTTAATCAAAATACAATATTGTATACTTTAGCCACCCAAAATTTTGGTTGAATATGTGTAGCATGATTAAGCTGGATTAAAAGTGACCTGATATACACTCGGTACTCAATGTAGAGAAAATTATCAAAGTTGTAAGCATATTATCAATGTAGAGAAAACTCTATTACCGGTAACATCATCCTTTCATAAATCATCAATCAGAAACTAGCTTTTGACTGAATGATGTAAGATAAACCGAGACTGTGAACATTCTTTGAAGATAAACCGAGAAACTAGCTTCTCTCCAAAATGATCATTCAAAATATTTTTGCCAGCTGCAGTTGGTAAATGCTTGTGAGAAACTAAGGATCCAACAACTGATATAATCAGGCATTGATGTAATTATGGAAGCATAAGATAAAAGATAGAAGCAAGGTGAAGGGAACTTACCATAAAGCCAGAGTTGTTTTTTCCATTTCGTCAGAAAATATGAAAGGCTTTCTTTGTTGATTATTTCCAATTAACATACTTAGTTGCATCGCTGCACGCTCCGACCGTAACTGAGGTTCCATATACAATCTTTGTTTGTTCGCAGCTGACTTGACCATTGTAGTTCAGTGGTGGGCCACCAAATCCACGGCATGCTTCAATAGGTTTTCCAAATCCTGGCTAAAATAAATTGTCAGGTTCTCAAATGGCAAAACAAACCTACAACAAGAGACCAGTTTCCCAATTCATAAATTTTAACATACAATGCCCGAAATAACTGGAAAATAAGGCTTACCTTGCTATTTCTTGGTCTTACAGAGACATGGCACAATACATCTCGCATATCAGGTGTCAGCATTACAACACTTCCATCAAGTATTTCTTCTTCTTCCTTAACACTTTTTTCTACCAAAATTGTTGGTTGCTCATAAGATTTATTTTAAACTATAAGCAATTCATCTACAACATCATATGCAACCAGATAGTCATAAGCAGTAAAATCTCTTTCACTGCAACCAGCTATCTCATCTCTGTAAAAAGAAAATTATGGGATACTTGCATACCAGTGCTTATTCAATTGATTTGCTTTGGATAGCAATGGTGAATTTTAATAACGCTTATAGCCTAAAAGATAAAAGGAAAGGTCAACTAATCCTTTTTTTAATTTAAACAGTTTTAAAAATGGTATTTTACAATATGATTCTGTTGAAAGTTGTATGTAGTGGTGCTAGTAAACTTGGAAACTAGTATAGACAAAGACCTGGTTAATTGTGAATTTCTCAGTAAACTTTCAGACACAGATACAATTGCATTTCCAACTAATTATAGCAATCATACACCAATTCTAATCAAGTTTTCCAAACAAGTTCAACATCGGAAAGGGAAGCCATTCCGATATGTAAAAAACTGGTATCAACATGAAGGATATTTAAACTATGTAGTGGATGAACTTAAAGCAACAACGAGAGAGGATGCAACCCGTAGGTTTCAATGCAAAAGCATGGAACAAGAATAAAACCAAGTCGGATCCTGTTTAAACGCTTGAAGAAGGATTTAAATTGGAATTCATGCAAACTAGTGAAAATCCCCAAAATGATACTTTATATGACAACATGCTTCAACTTAATATGCAGCTCACGGAGCAACTGAAAAAGAAACATGAAGTTAACAAACAAAAAATTAAGATACCATTTGGTGATACAAAATTTTCTATGCAATGAAGTAAATGAGTAAACACAAAGACAGAATCCAAGCACTACTAAAAACCAACGACGAATATATTTATGATAATAAGAAGATAACTAAACAGGTCATCTCTTATTATTCCAATATATTTAATGGGGAGAAAACATATAATTTTCCAACAATGCACACAAGAATGGAAATTAATGATGTGGGAAAAAAATTCTTATTTGTTGTAGTATTGTTGGAGGAGAGAAACTCTGCTTTGCTCTAAATTGATGATTCCAAAAGCCTAGGCCCTGATGGATCCTTTACCATATTCTTTAAATTACATTGGGACCTAATTAGTAAGGAGCTCTACAATGCCATATCTTAAAATTTCCAAGTTGGAAAAATAGTTATATACTCTACCATCAAAAAATGAACATGTGTTATAAATAGATTATAACCGTGGGAGATTAGGGCTTATTAAAACAGTTATATACTCTACCATCAATTACTAGATGCAGGTTTGTCAAATGCCAAAAAACATTATTTCCCATATTGAATGCATTTAGGCAAATTTCTTATGACAAGGAAGAAAACACCTTGTGAATTGGTATACAGTTTGTAAAGCCGAACATGAAGGAGGTATGGGGCTCAGAAATCTAAATGATGCTGCTAACTTTCATGGTTTATAAATCACTTGGAATTACTTAAATCTAAAAAGCAAATGGACAAAGTGGATGCAACAAATATATGTAAAAAGTAGAATTTTTGGATAATTCAAGAAGACAACAGTGCATCATTTATGTGAAAGTTACTACTTAAAACAAGACCTTTATGTTATGGCATAATTGAAAAGAAAATTAACAATGGAAAAAACAATAGTTTATGGTTTGACCCCTAGCTTAACGGAAACACATTGATCAATACAATTGTATGGAGATCAATGAGCTATTTTGGGAGTTTGGAAAAGGAAGTGTCCGCACTCATCTCAGACTTCAATGGTGCCTCAACAACCATGATATTCCTCATAATATTGGAACCTAAATTGGAAAATTTAACATTTACAATAATATAGAAAGTGATTTTTTTATGGTAGAAACCCCATTTCAATGAACAGTTTGGTTTTAGTCCGCTTGGGACTGCACTCAAATTAGTGAACCAACTCAAGGCCAATCTCTTCATATATGGAATTCTATAAATGCTCCAAAAATGGCAATGTGTTTGTATCTTGCAGCATTGAAAAAATTAAATACACTAGATAGAATCAAAAATTGGTGCAATCCTTAAGCACAAACTGTTCTTTGTGCGCTAAGAAGAAGAAACTTAATCTTCAAGTGTGAATATTCGAAACAGATTTGGGAAAATATCAAACAAAAATTAAAGCTCACACACAATAACATCAAGACGTCAGAAGATCTCATGATCTATCTCTCAAATTTTCAAATCAACAAAACCTTATATCATAACATAATGGATGCAGCTATCAGTATGGCATTTATGGGTTGAACAAAATCAATGACTATTTCATAACATACCAGTTCTAGTAACTGTCATGCATGACCTACTTATTCGAGACTATAAATTAATATCCACTAAGTCGAACTCAGTATCGGAAGCATGCAGTAAAAATGAAGAGATGCGCAAAAACTTCAAATTTATCTAACTCTGCCAATTGACAGTCCAATTGATCCCTCCTCCTTCAAAGCCGATTTGAGCATGTGTTCATATTTGATCTTCCAGGAAAGGATTCATGCATATTGTACTCCATAACATTTTACCTAACTAGTAAGACATGGATTAGATAGGTTGATGGCCAATTGATTGATAACCTAATTAAAATGAACGTGTGTTATAACATAGATTATAACAAAGCTATTCGTATCATTAGTGGAAAATCAATGCTAGGTTATAATCATCAAAATGATAACATTAGTCGTACCTTGAGTAAAACTTCCATTATCATATCTCTTAAAACCTTTTGAATTAAATATGTGACATCTTTCACCAGTGCATGTGTACCCAAGAGCAAACTGACAATATGTGTTACAATATTAAATATCAACACTGCTAATAGCTTGAGTGGAAAAAACGGAGTTTGATTTCATTTTTTTTATTACTAATATAAAGCTAAAATAAAACTGGTAATAGGTACTTGGAAAATTGGAACTTAATCACTAGTAAATCTACACACTAAAGGTTTTGCCATTTTATAGTTAGAAAATAACTACATTTTCATACCTGAAGTAAACTATAAATTGTTGAACTATGATTCTATGAGAAGATTTTGATACTAATCAAATAACACTAGTTTGATCCAATTGTCAATATATTAATCAGTTTAGTTGGAATTTTTTCTTCCAAATAAAGGAAAAAAATAACTCTAAAAGTTGCTTCTTTTTGGGTACCAAAACGTCGTTTTGATTTTGGTTTTAAATGAACAAGGCCCTAACTTATTACTCGTACAAAAATGCAAACTAGGTTGTGGTATCACTATGTGCAATGATATTCACCGTCATAGGCACGGGTTATAAGCGGAGATTTCAAAACCATGAGCACAGAAGCAAAGAACTTCAAACATGGGCAGCTTTCGTACATAATGGTTCTGTTCTGGTCGGCTGTCACATTTCAGCTGGGAGTTCTAGGGGCAACAACCGTCCTTTTTCTGGCTTCGACCATACTTGCTGGAGTTGTGAATGCAGTCAGAGTGCCAGTTACTACTATTTCTGTGGTTATATTTTTGCATGATCCAATTATATTTTTTCATGATCCACTGAGTGGTTTTAAAACCCTTGCACTTGTAATCGAGGGGTCTGATTTGATAATTCAATTTTGGACAGTAATTGAGCCTCTGTCAACTAGGTTATGACATAATTATGTAATTTGCTCAACAGTAGTACATAGAATATGTATTTGTCCTCTTTTCTCGATGAGAAAAAAGGGTTTTATTACTTTGATATTTGATTATGTAAAGGTTGCTGGGAACTCCAACAATCCGAGTAACTCCTCAACCCGGAGTTCCCGCTGAAGAAGCAGGGGCTGCGGTAGCCGCCGAATCTTCTACTGGTGCCGCCCGCTTCCGCTCTTAGCCCGAAGGAAGCAGGTAATAGCATTGGCTGCTTAGGGAGGAATTTCCCGGCTCGTGTGGCATAATGTATCTATCGGGAATCACTCCCAGTTTCATTAAGTAAGGAGCGTAGCAAGGAAATGTATAAAAGAAAGGAGCCTAGTTCAGGACTGGTAGTCCGCTATTCTTTTTGATTCCATTTGGTAGAAAACAAATAGAAAAGTGTACGGTGCTATGAAAAGAACCGGGCTAATTGACGAATGCAGATCAATCAGCCTTTTCAATAGGTTACGGGAATCAATATTAGGACTACATGCTAATATATCTCATCTTATCATTTATCTGATAAAATATACCGAAAATCATATATCAAATATACTAATAAATATCATCCACGATGTTAACAAAATCTTTTTAAGTTTTGAATGAATGTACTTAACTAAGGTTGGTTTATATCTATTGCAATATTAAATCAAAAAAAAAATCAACATAAAAATCATTTATATGAATAAAAATGACAATTTATGGTATACAGCTACTTGCCCAAAAAGAAATGCCCTGTGAATCTATTGCTCAGACCATAAACAAGGCTACAAGAAAATGCAACAGATTTATACAGAAATCGGTTCATACAAAATTTAGCTACAATGTTTAAAACACATATTACCCAGAATGCCGATACTAGGTTTACTTAGTTGGTGACAAGTAAGATGCAAACTACAGTACAAAATGAGAAAAGAATACCATCTATCATCATATCCAAATGCAACTACAAGATTCCTCTAACCCCTAAGCACGAAGGTTAGGTAACTTTAAAAAATTACCCATTTTTTCATTTTGATTTTTGAATAAACTAAATGCAATTCATGTGATGAATTCAAACAACAACCCTCAAAATCTATTTCGTAGACTCGTTTTAAAATACAAACACAAAATAAAGTTAATTTTCAGATTACCTTTATTGAGCAAAAGGTGCGAAGCAAAGGCTGGAGATTGGAATCATCGCTTGAGCTCAAGGTTTCTGAGGCGAAATGAGGTAGAACTGCATGAGCTAAGCAACGATTGAAGCAGATTTAGGGTTTTCCTATCGCGGGAGGGAAAGAAGTTTAATAAAATTAAGTGGCAATGGAAGAAAAAGTAATTTGAGCAGGCAGAGAAAATATTACCCAAATCTTAGTGTGTATTGCTGGTGGGATAATAAAGTAGCGATTCTTTATTTAGGGAAAGTTATTATAAACGAGTAATGCTTGCACTTAACATTGAAACGCTGCCAATAATTGCAACCAATAGCAAGTTTTGTTGTAGTGTGGTAAATGAAATAATTTTATCTTGATTATATTTTATATATAAAGAAATAATTTTTCAGAAATTATTATAGTTATATATGGCATGTTTAATTGGATTTAAAATATAATGTTAATAAAAGTTATTTATTATAATCTAGACAAAGATAAGAAATTGTAAAATGAGCTATATAAAAAAAAATGAATTTATAAGTCTGAAATATAAAGTATTATTTATGAATAGAGTGGATTTAAACTAAGAATTTATATCCTGTTGATTTTGAAATCGATGTTCAAAGTTTTGAAAAAATAATAATAGTATTATTTTGTAAATATTTTTGAATAGAAACATTTAAAAAGATTTTAAAAGAGATAGAAAGCACTGAACTCACTTCAGTCGTTGGAAAATAATTTGGGTGATGATGGTCGCATCACCAGTACTCATTTTCGAGTTTCTAAGTGACAGATTGCTACCATAGTGATTTGTTATGGAAGTTTTATTTTGGTAAAACAAGTTTTAATTTCAAAAATTCAAAAGTATGATTTGATATGTGAAGGATTTATATATATGTATGACTTCAAAATGATTTGAAATGAAATAGGGTGTTTGAATGCTTAAATTTTTATCTAAGTGTTTTGTAAAAACATAAGATAATAAGTTCTGTTCACTTATAATTTGGAAAATGGTATAATAAGAAAAGTAAATCTGAAATTGAAAAATAACTTAAGTAAAGTTAATGAAATGAATTAATGAAATGGATATTAACTTAAGTTATGAAGTAATAATAAACGTAAGTTGTGTTCTATAAAATGTTTATAATAAACTTAAGTAATTGTTTTTGTGAAATGGTTCCTAAGTGATATTAGTATTAAAAGAGAAATACTAAGTAAATTTAATATAAAGTAAATTGAATATGGGATGAAATGTTATTAAACATAAACTGAATGTAAATTAATTGAATGTGTATTAATTGAATGAAAATAAATTGAAAGTGAATAGATTGAAAGTGAATAGATTGAATGTAAATGAATTGAATTAAATAAATTGAATGAGAATGGAATGAATATGAATAAAAATAATTTGGTATAGTTAAGAAAACCCATTAAATAAATGCGTAAGTTGTATATTATTTTATTTGCATAACTGTTTGATCTATATTCGAATATATGATTTCGAGGTGATTTACACCGATCCAATTTAGGATTTTTCACTCGATTCTTGACGGTGAACACAGGATATGGATTTTTGATTGATTTTGGGATTCTCTATCATAGTATATGGCTATGCAAGAAGAATGGTGGTTTTTAATCAAGGAACTGGATTTGGGTCTGCACTAGAGTGGTCGTGTGAATGATACTAGTTTTGAAGGAAAATTGTGCGATCGAGCGAGCGATCGGGTATGGTTTTGTGTATGGATGATATATGTACATCGTACAGGCTTAATAAATTAAATGTTGACATTGGAAAATGCAAATTGGTATGGTTATGAATTAATTGGATGGATATTATTTGTTTGATGGTTTCTCTTGTTGCATTTGTTACATTTGTATATAGTTATTATATTAGTACATGTTATATATTGATATTACTTTCCCTATACTTGTTCTCATTGGCTGTTGAGTGATTAGTAGGTGCGGATGGCGTATGCTTTGCATTTGGAGCTCGTTTTCACATTATACTGGTTGTATGTGCTTGCTAATACTAAGAAAAGGTACACATCTCGGATTACATATCGTATTTTTATATTTTTCCCTACGGGGTGCCTCATCCTTGAAGACGAGATGTATATTTGTGATTATATATATATTATAAATTTTTATGTTGAAACTGCGCAAAGGAGACACTGGCGAAATTTTCCGTAAATTAAAGCGTTAGATATTTGTTTTGATAATTTTGAGAAATTTTGATAACTAAAATTTGATTTTTATGTTATAACTTGGAATGGTATTAGCTGGTATTTAGGAATGAATTAAATACTTAGAAAATTGCATAATCTATTTCAACTAATTGGTTTTGAAAAGTTAATGGGATTGTGGCATTTTTCTTACTTTGGCAATTTCGAGGACGAAATTCTTTTAAGGGGGGAAGAATGTAACGACCCAGAATTTTAGCCATTTGAATTTAAAATATTTAATTGATTTTATGTATTGAAAATTTAATTTTATAAGTTAAACAATTTAAAATATAAATATAAAGGTTATTTGAATATTTGAAATTGTTTAAATATTTGAATCTTGAATTTAATGTGGATAAAAATGATTTCGAAAGCCGATTTAAATTCTATTTAAATAAGAATGAAGACAGTAAACTTTTATTTTGAACAAAAAGTGATTTGAATGGTTTTAATAATAACTCGTTTAAATTAACGTGTGAAAATAGCCTTCTGGGACACTCTCTTGGATTTTGACGAAACCAGTGTCATTGGATCCGTAATAGTGAATTATTATATGCCGAATTTCATGACGATCAGACATATCGTCTGATCGTGCGAGGTTGAAATGCATAGAAATTAATTTAAGGAATTTAAATTAATATAATTTGATTTTGAAAGAAATCTTCTACATATGATGGAATTGGGTCCCAATACTAGTTCCATTGTGTTCGGAATAGGAGTATTTAGTATAGAACCTCAATCGGCACGCCTCGATTGGAGTTCGGAAATTTTCAACGTAAATAGTATTTAGATATTTATTCTATATAAGGACCTTAAGTTCACCATTTTTCACAAACCCTAACACTAAATTCACTTCCACCATTAACAGCCCCTCCCTCCAACGGCCCTCCTCCATTGGAACCACCACAGGCCATATCGACCTTCGACCCAACTTGAAAAACGTAGAGCTCGACTAGATGAACCTATTCAACGGTGGAGATCGTCGTTGGCATGGCGATGTGGTGGAAAATTGCCTCCGTTCATGGGGGCGTTTGGGTGTAGTTTGGGCTTGATTGACGAGGCTAGGGAGGTCGACGATGGAGGTTCATCTCGAGTGGGGCGACGTTCGATGATGGTCACGATGGCGAACAACGTGACGAGAAGGCGCGATGACGAGATGAAGTCGTGTGGGTTTTGTGCGATGTCTGGAAAGAACGCGCGTGGTGTTTAGGTTTAAAACGAGGTGATTGAAAAATTGTTAATGATGTGTAATTAAAATTAATTATAATATTTAAAATCGGATGTTTATAAATGTATAACTTTTTCATACAAGGTCGGATTTGAGCGCGATGAGTTGCATTGTGATCATATCAGCGAAATCTAAGTTATGGAACAGGATTGGTAGGAGTTAGAGCTTGTAGGAATTTGTGTTCATGTTCAATTTTAATTCAAATTGGTACGCTTTGGTTATAATTGAAATCAAAGTGAGTAAAATCACCTTTCTGGCCCACTTATGTTTGTATATAAGTGTGGATAATTTTATTGTTAATTGTTTGTTGACTATTTGGATAATTTACTATTTTATTTGTTGGTTTGGATATATTCCGCCCCTGGAGTGGATGAGACCCTATTACGTTCCCGTGCAAGAGCAGATGACCCTTTATATACGATCCCGCAACGAAGTGGTTGACTTATATTTTATGATTATACTGTATGTGATGTAGGGAACAAGTTGGAAGGATCCAACTAGATTCCTTACACTGTTGATTTTACTTTTCATATATATATGATGTGTTGGATGCCATATTGATGACATAGATGATTTTTCCTATTTAGTGCTATAGTAGCTCTGGACCACATTTTTAGTATTTTGAAATACCATAAAGTGATGATTTAGTTTTAAAAAAAAGGTTTGTAAGTGATTTCGAAAATTTATATATTTTAATTATTATTCTTGAATTACTAAAAGTAGGAATTTATTTTTAATTTAAATAAAAAGTATGATTTTTTAGATATTATAAATTAATAGTTTTATAAAATATTTTAAATAGAGAATTTTGAACTGTAAAATAAAGTTTTTTAAAATCATAAAAATAAGTTTGTCTTTTATAATAAAGGAATACAGTTTTAAAAAGAAGATAGAAATATTTTGGTATAAATATTTATTAACTGTTTTATGTAAAGTGATACACACACACACACATATATTAAGATTTATTTATAAATGTGAAAATTTATAAATGTGATAATATATAAAAGTGACATTTTACAAATAAAGTGAGGATTTGTAAAATACTATTTATTAATAAAAGGATAGATTTATAAACAGTATTTATAAATAAAGGGAAAACTTTTATCATTGGATAAATTGAGAAAATAAATCATAGTTGTGGATTTTTAATTATATGTGGAATGTTGTTTAAAAAAATAGTTGATTCTAATTTTGAAATTTAAAGTGGGGATAGATTTGGAGATGTTAAACGATATTTTATAAATAAAAAGAAATTTATACATATGGAAGCAACATTGAAAATGGATTGTAATTGATGCTTTAAATGGGATTTTATAAATAAGTGAGATTTATAAAGGGAAAAAGTTATAAATGGGTTAATAAATAAAGGGATTTATATAAAAAGGAAGTTTTATAAAATAGAAGGAGATTTATAAATATAGTTTTATAAATATGGAAATGATTATGTTGAAATTTAAGTATGGATTTTTATCAAGGAAATATATTTATGTTTTAAAAGTTAAAACAATCTTTCAAAGGAATATTTTGAAAGTGATATTTTCAAATGGAGATTAATGGTTTTAAAATTGATTTAAAATGTTTTAAATAGTAGGAAGACATGGATTTCAATATAATTGTTGTAATAAATGTTTTCGAGAAAGTGAGGAAGGCATAGGCTATAACACTATTGTTATAGTAGATGATTTCTGGAACGAGATGTTTTTATAGTATATTGGATTAATATTAAATATTACTAACTGGATCTCTATAATAGTGTTTGGGTTATCATAACAATGTTTTACACAACATTCGTTTTCACCCAATAAAGTGTGTTTTGGAAAAAAGAAGTTTCCTCAAAAGTTGTAAATATACTTATTACGGATTTAAATATATAGGGGCATCGTCTAAACATTAAAAATGAAATGGTTTGTGAATATACTTATACCGTTGAGATAATTAATGAAAGTGTTTTCCAAATATAGAAGGATTAAATGTGGTTTTGAGAATATATCTCCGTAAATATATTTTGATATAAATATTTGGAAAGTGTATTAAATTAATGAAAATATTAATTTAAGAGGCTTAGTGTTACTTCCTTTGGAAATTTGAACTCTAGTTAGATTGTTAGTTTATTTGATAGTTAAATAAACGACTATCGAATCTGGACCAAAATGTAACTTTAGAAATATCTAGGGGAAAACACGTGTGTTATATTGCACAGTCATCTCCGATGATGCTGTACTGTGCGTATAAATCTCGTTTCGTTCTCCTAGGACAAATGATAAGGAAATCTGTCCACTAAATGTTAGAAGGTGATCTCTGCTCTTATCTTTGACTGTTTATTTCCTAAAGGACCGAGATTGAGTTAACGAAAACTATCGAATGTTGTTTCGAAGAAACCAGGATCGAATATGTTATTCGACAACCACTTCGATCCAACAGAAGTGTTTTGAAGTAGAGACATCCTGAAGATGATGGAATTGAAGACGAAGCTCTTTGAAGTACAAGGGCTGCTTGCTACTAGTCCCAAGGGTGATTCCCCAAAATAAATGTAGTAGAAGTGGTGCCTTCAGTTTCGTTCAGTCCTAGAACGTACTTTTATGGATGAATGCTGGCATTGCATTGTTACCTGGAGGGAAGTGTTAGCATTCCAAGTGGAAAGTGCTATACACAAGGTAAAATGTACCCTCAAGCCTCATCAACCTGGAACGACTAAAACAAGGGAGATGTAGCAGGGCTAAGTGGGTCGCTTCCAAGTAGGGTATGATCATCCCTATCTAAAGTCGATATTGTCTCTCATTTGTGTGCATCGAGGCCCATTAACGGAGGGGTGATCATATTCGATACTACTTGTCAATTAGTAGGCCAGTCCTGTGTTGGTAGGGGACCGTGGCAAGGTCCTCGGTGTTATTTTATCTACAGATGCACCGTAACGGGCGGTGCCCAAATAACCCAGTCATTGTATGGAATCCATTCTCCATTAAGCGCCGTATGAACTTAGTTGTGCCAAACTATGTTGAAATGTGAGATGCAAGCATTTCAACTATATTCATATTTTACTTTGACCCCTAGACATTATCATAATATCAATGGATTTTCTATAGAAAATGTTTTGGGTTATCGTAAGTAAAAACCCGTCCGTGTTTTGTGTGGCATGGCCTTACGAGATGCCTTTATTTTGAAAAGAGTTTGATAACTTTAAAAATCCATCTGGGTGTGTTTTTGTGAGAAATGCGGATTACGGATCTTAAGGCTGGAATAACACTAGGGGGGGTGAATAGTGTTTTATGGATTTTTTAAATCTTTTTGAATTTTATTCAATTTAAAAACCAACAAATGCAATTCACAAACACATATATAATCACAAAATCTCCCAGATTACACCCTCGGTTTCAAGGCTACGAGGTACACCCTCCTGTATTCGAGTCCAGGGCAAACTCTCTTGATTTAACCAGGCTACAAGATCACCAAATTGATTTCTGGGGCTATAATCACACCCAATTGATTTCAAGGCTCAACCCCACCTTTTACTTAATAGTTTGATTTACAAAAGATTCTATAACTCTAAATAGCACTGAGATCTTATAGAGAGAGTGGCAGAGAATCAAACAAGAGATAATCAGGTTTGATTCACTTAGTATTTAGGCAGAGTATAGTTTAGGATTCTTTAGAATAAATGTGGAAGATGAAGAGGAGAGTAAATAAATGAAATATGATAAAAATTCGTTTAGAACTTACTGGTATTTATAGTAGAGCAACAACCATATCTATTCGTGAAAGGATACGACGTATAGACACTTCTTTTGAAAATTGAAATTTGAAAATAACGGACACCATGTCGACATGGGGGGTTGAAGGATGTCGACATGCTCAAGGCAAAATTGATGTTTTGATTTTCTTATTAAAATTGGTTTCTATAATTTGTCAAAACAATTTCTAAACTTTGTAAATATATTTAAACATATAAAAGAGTTTAGAAAATAATTTTTAATATATATAATCTTAATATATAAAGCGATTTAAAATATGAGTATATAAATATTTTAAAGCTAAATATTTAAAACATGAGATGGTTTAAAAACAAGGACAATTTTGAAATCAAAATATTAAAAATGATAAAAATAGTTTTGAGGCTAAAATATTTCAAACAAGAGAGATGTCTTTTCGAAAAGAAAGTTTTGAAAACATTTTAAAAAAAAAGAGATATATTTTTGAAAAACATTTTTATAAAATTAGTGGATATCAAATTAGGACCACTATATGTTCCACTAGATATTATCGTGGGTTCCATCCCTTTAACAGGCTCGAAGTGGATTCCATTCCACGAATATATTTCGAATAAAGATGTAAGTGCTTTCAAGAAGTTTTAACATAATTATAGACTAACTACATTATCTTGTACTGTTTGAAATCTCGAACTCTTGATAACTTGATTTCTTGATACTCATGAGTCTTCAATCTTGATATCTTCGACCTTTAAATTCATCAGTCTTGTATCTCTATACTGCACAGTCTTCATTCTTGGTACCTGCATGTTTATATTCTGCATATACATATATATCTAAACCATAACATTAGTATTTATATTTTATAACAAGTCCTAAGGTTGTTGTCATCAAAACCATCATCTTAAGGACTAACAATCTCCCCCTTTTTGATGATGACAACCTATGTTTATAAAATATACTTCACCTTCACTATAACTCCCCCTAAAACTAATTACTCCCCCTTAATCTAAGCCTAACTACTCTATTTTATACTTCTCCCCTTTTGTTATCAACAAAAACTAATTCTAAACTTATATATAGCTCCCCCTTAATCTAATACTATCCAAACTAAATACTAATAAGGAAGTATAATAAGCAAAACAATTTTTTTTATTATATACGATGTTATATTTTCATATATATATATATATATATATATGGAACATAAACACACAAATATATTCAAGTACATAAATTATAGAATAACACTACTAATGAGATTTTTTGACAATTGGAGATTTGTGAATCGAACAATTTGGATAATGAAAACAAAAGTTTCCATGTTGTTCGACCAAATTCCCATCTTTATCAAAACAGACTTCGCCTACGCAGAACATGTTATCGTCTTCTTCCATAGGTGTTTCTTCCTCTTCTTCTTCTTCTTCTTCTTCTTCTTCCTTTTCGCTGTGCTCTAAGGGGTTATGCACTAGAATGTTAGGAGAATCTTCTTCAATCACAATAGGATTTGCATGATTATCCATTAGGAATTTTTGCAAATTCCGAAGAATTTTGCCTTGCTTTTCTTGTTCTTTTGCCATCCTTATTTGCACAACTTGAAGTTCAGGCAACATTTGCATGGCATCCTTCATAGATTCTTCAATCTTCATCACACGTGCCAGTGTAGTGTGTTGGAATGGACCAGAATGAGGAGAAGGGAAAGATACAGTGTCATTTTGGTTTGATTTAGTGGAGGAGGCCATTAATTTTAATTTTCAAAAGTTTATTACAAGGAAAGATAAGTGAGAAGATAGAAAAGTTCGAAATACATAGGTTTATATAACTACCAAACTGATTTTAGAGGGAAAATCAAAATTTCAAATTTTACCGTTGTATGTCGACATAGGTGGTAGGGCTATGGCGACATCCCTATGAAAAATTTGGTTTTCTTGTATATCTCTGTTTATTAAAAATATATGTTACTATATCTATATTCTATATTCTATATCTCAATTATTGAACAAATGCCTAGTTCTCTTCTTAATTTAGTAAATATAGGTTGATTTAAGGGTTTGGTTAAAATATCAGCAATTTGATTCTCGGAGTTGATAAATTCAAGAGAAATAATCTCTTTACTTATATTATCTTTGAGAAAATGATGTCTGATATCAATATGTTTAGTCCTAGCATGATGAGTAGGATTTTTTGATAAATTTATTGTACTAGTATTATCACAATAAATTGGTGATTTTGAAATTGTCAATCCAAAATCTTTTAGGGTTTGTTGCATATAAATGACTTGAGAGCAAGCCAAAGCAGCAGAGATATGTTCTGCTTCAGTTGTTGATAAAGAAACAGTGTTTTGCTTTTTACTAAACCATGAAATCAGAGAATGCCCCAAAAAGTGACAAGTTCCACTTGTACTTTTTCGGTCAGATTTGCAACCAACATAGTCAACATCACAATAGGAGATTAAATCAAATGAATCATTTTTAGGGTAAAATAAACCATAGTCAAAAGTATGTTTAACATATCTTATGATACATTTCACAACTTTTAAGTGAGTCTCTTTGGGTTGAGACTGGTATCTTGCACAGAGACAAACACTATGCATGATATCAGGTCTACTTCCAGTGATATAGAGTAGTGATCTAATCATTCCCCTATATAGTTTTTGATTTACATCTTTTGAAAGATATTCTTTATTTAAAGCTTCATTGGTTGCCATGGGAGTGGGTTTTCCACTCGTAGTAGTCATACCAAATTTACTAACTAGATCCCTAGCATATTTTTCTTAACTAATAAAAATACCATTATCTAATTGTTTTACTTGTAAACCTAAGAAGAAAGTAAGTTCACCCATATGACTCAACTCAAACTCTTTTGTCATTATTTCAGAAAATTCTTTATTCATTTCATGATTAGTTGAACCAAAAATAATATCATCTACATAAACTTGTACTTGTTGGATATCATTTTTATATCTTTTAATGAAAAGAGTATTATCTACTTTACCAATTTCAAAATTTGATTGCAATAAAAAAGATCTTAGTCTGTCATACCATGCTCTAGGAGCTTGTTTCAGACCATATAGAGCTTTCTTAAGTTTGAAAACATGGTTTGGAAATTTTTCATCTTCAAAGAGTGGAGGTTGTTCAACATAAACTTCCTCTTTAACAAATCCATTTAGAAAAGCATTTTTAACATCCATTTGAAATAATTTGAAATTATTATAGTTTGCGAAAGCAAGTAGAATTCTAATGGCTTCTAATCTTGCTACGGGTGCAAAGGTTTCATTAAAATCTATTCCTTCTTCTTGACAATAACCTTGTGTGACTAATTGAGCTTTATTTCTAACGACCTCACCTAGTTCATTCATTTTATTATTATAAACCCATTTAGTTCCTATTATAGTTTTATCCTCGGGTCTAGGAACAAGTTCCCAAAATCATTTCTGGTGAATTGATTCAGTTCTTCTTGCATAGCCAAAATCCATGAATCATCAGACGATGCTTCCTTTGGATTTTTAGGTTCAATAGATGATATAAAAGCTACATTACTCATGTTATTTAGTTGATTTCTAGTTCTAACAACAGATTCAATATCTCCTAGTATATTTTCTATAGGATGATCTTTTAAAAGCTTAACCTTTTTATTTTGATGAATAAGATCATTATTTGCTTCAATTGATTCATTATTTAGGGTAGCAAAATCTTCTTCACATTAATTTGTTCAACATCTTTGAAATTTTCATCAAACGAAACATGCATTGTTTCTTCAATGGTATTAGTTCTTAAATTGAAAACTCTGTATGCTTTACTTCTATTAGAATATCCGATAAAGATTCCTTTGTCGGATTTAGGATCAAATTTATCCAAATTATCTTTTGTATTTAGAATAAAACATTTACTTCCAAAGATTCTAAAATAAGATACCTTTGGTTTCTTCTTGTAAAGAAGTTCATAAGGTGTTTTATCAGTTAACGGTCTAATTAATATTTTATTCAAAATGTAGCAAACTGTAGCGACTGCTTCAGCCCAAAAATGTTTTGGTAAATTACTATCCGAAAGCATTGTTCTAGCACACTCTTGAATCGTCCTATTTTTACGTTCTACCACTCTGTTTTGTTGTGGAGTTCTTGGAAAAGAGAAATTATGAGTTATTCCCTTTTTATTGCAGAATCTCTCAAAATTTTCATTTTCAAATTCCCCACTGTGATCGCTACGAACAGTTATAATTTTTAAAGAAAGTTGGTTTTGGAGTCTTTTTGTAAAAAATTTAAATGAATCAAAAGTATCACCTTTATGTTTCATAAAAATTGTCCATGTAAACCTAGAATAATCATCTACAATTACAAAGACATATTTATTGTGATTTATTGATTGAATTTGAGATGGATCAAACAAATATAGATGAAGTAACTCAAGAGGTTTTGAAGTTAAAATCATATCTTTTAATTTAAAAGAACTCTTCCTAAGTTTTCCTAATTGACAAGCATCACATATACTATCTTTTTTAAAATTCATTCCAGGGAGACCTCTTACTAGATCAAGTTTAGAAAGTCTAGATAAGAGTTTAAAGTTCAAATGCCCAAATCTTTTATGCCAAATCCAAGGGTCACTTGTATTAGCCAAAATACATATATTATCATTTGAGATTTTCATACTAAGAATATAAATATTTTTCTTCCTAATTCCTTCAAATATAATATTTGAATTATTATCTTCGATGTGACACTTATCTTTTTCAAATTTAATTTTGTATCCTTTATCGCAAAGTTGACTAATGCTAAGCAGATTGTGTTTTAGATTCTTAACTAATAAAACATTAGAAATAGTAGGAGTTTTAGAGTTACCGACATTGCCGATGCCAATTACATATCCTTTTGAGTTGTCTCCAAAATTAACCAATCCTCCATCTTTATAGATAATATCATTCAGCATATCTGGATTACCAGTCATGTGTCTTGAACATCCACTATCAAGTATCCACTTATTCTTCTTGATTTGCACAATTTGTCCATTGAGGGGGGGGGGGGGAATAGTGTTTTATGGATTTTTTAAATCTTTTTGAACTTTATTCAATTTAAACACCAACAAATGCAATTCACAAACACAGATATAATCACAAAATCAGACACAGATGAAAATACTAAATAAAACCAGTAAAGGAAAGAACACACCAGGACTTTATACTGGTTCAGAGTTACCCTACATCCAGTCCCGTATAATCGTATGGATTTCTTATCAAAATAATCTCCCAGATTACACCCTCGGTTTCAAGGCTACAAGGTATACCTAGGCCTGTCAACAGATACTTTTGGATGCGGATAGTTCCATATCCGCATCCGCATCCGAAATGATTTTCGGATATCGGATATCCACATCCGCGGATACGGACGGATATCAGATAATTATCCTATCCGCTAACGACCAATAAATCAAGAAATATAAATTTTAAGTTTAACATATATTTTTTTCAATCCAATTGATCATATAAGTGTTAAATATAAACAAATATGGCGATAATAAATAGTTTTGAGCGGTTAATAAGCATTAAATGTATATAATATAAACTATTAACTTGATAAAACAACAAATAAATATCTTTCATTATACTAAAATACACACAGTTTGTACTATAATATTGACAAAGACCGGACGGATAATTTTCGGATGCAGATGTCTTCGTATCCGCATCCGTTTTTTCGGATATTGGATATTATTCGCTTTTCGGATACGGATGCGGATGGATTTCGGATTTTTCGGGTATCCATTGACAGCCCTAGGTACACCCTCTTGTATTCGAGTCCTGGGCAAACTCTCTTGATTTAACCAGGCTACAAGATCACCCAATTGATTTTCGGGGCTACAATCACACCCAAATGATTTCAAGGCTCAACCGCACCTTTTACTCAACAGTTTGATTTACAAAAGATTCTATAACTCTGAATAGCACTGGGACCTTATGGAGAGAGTGGCAGAGAATCAAACAAGAGATAATCAGGTTTGATTCACTTGGTATTTTGGCAAAGTATAGTTTAGGATTCTTTAGAATAAATGTGGAAGATGAAGAGGAGAGAAAATAAATGAAATCTGATAAAAATTCGTTTAGAACTTACTGGTATTTATATTAGAGCAACAACCATATCTATTCGTGAAAGGATACGACGAATAGACACTTCTTTTGAAAATTGAAATTTGAAAATAACGGACACCATGTCGACATAGGGGGTTAAGGGATGTCGACATACTCAAGGCAAAATTGATGTTTTGATTTTCTTATTAAAATTGGTTTCTATAATTTGTCAAAACAATTTCTAAACTTTGTAAATATATTTAAACATATAAAAGAGTTTAGAAAATAATTTTTAATATATATAATCTTAATCTATAAAGTGATTTAAAATCTGAGTATATAAATATTTTAAAGCTAAATATTTAAAACAAGAGATGGTTTAAAAATAAGGACAATGTGAAATCAAAATATTAAAAATGGTAAAAATAGTTTAGAGGCTAAAATATTTCAAACAAGAGAGATATCTTTTCGGAAAGGAAGTTTTGAAAACATTTTTAAAAAACAAGAGATATATTTTTGAAAAATATTTTTATAAAATTAGTGGATATCAAAATAGGACCACTATATGTTCCACTAGATATTGTCGTGGGTTCCATTATTTAACATGCTCGAAGTGGATTCCATTCCACGAATAAATTTCGAATAAAGAAGTAAGTGCTTTCAAGAAGTTTTAACATAATTCTAGACTAACTACATTATCTTGTACTGTTTGAAATCTTGAACTCTTGATAACTTGATTTTTTGATACTCATGAGTCTTCAATCTTGATATCTTCGATCTTTAAATTCATCAGTCTTGTATCTCTATACTGTACAATCTTTATTCTTGGTACCTGCATGTTTATATTCTGCATATACATATATATCTAAACTGTACCGACCTAGAATTTTGGACCATTTGCATCCATTATAAGTGTATAGGTAGACACTCATGCCGGAGTTGAATTGCTCAAAATACCGCGTTGTTAATTTAAATTTGGCAAAACTGAACATATACAGTAAATAAATATAATCACAGATCACAGACACAGAGTAATAAATGCAACGGAATTGAAAAGAGATAGTAGTTCATGAAGCTACTATATGAATATATAAAATACATCAGAGTTTACAACAGAAGAGTAAAACGATACATCAGAGTTAAACCAGATACAACGGAAGAGTAACACGATACATCAGATACGAATCAGAATACATCACTGGAATCATCGAATACTGAAAGCAGAATAGATGGCTGGATCTTCAAGCAAAGCTCCAACTCCAAAGGTGAGTCTCGAAAGCTGAACCACTCAGTCTGACCCGAGCGTAAAGCAAAAACACAAGACACTCGAGTCAGGATTAACATTCTTATATTAATAAATCCAACTCAAGTGAAATAGCAATTGAAATACAAGTAACTCAAAGGATGTTTGGAATAACCATCCTTTAAGGATCCGTCAAACTATCTACTAGGTAGTAATGTACGCTAAGTAGATAATGTCTATCAGTAATAATAAGATATCAAAATAGCATTAAGTCATGGCCCATTCCACCCTTAACACATTTTTATTCCCAAAAGCATATACAAGACCGTAGTTTCCCCAAAACCGGAAGTCACCAGAGGGCAATCCATATACTCAAGGTACAAAACAAATTCATAGTGGTCGCGCATAAATGGAATACAAGTATGACAAGGCACATGAGGCTATACCCAAGGTAGTGATACTACCGTTCGCCTGATCCGGACTGGTGAGAACGCAACGCCGCAGCGCCCGCAACACCGTGAGACAACACTCCCAAAATCAAGGGTGCACCAATCGACAACAAGTATAAGTAGTTCGAAGAAGTGTGTCCACTTGAGGTATCAATCCTCCATTGGCCCGGCACAGCTCCTGTTTTAGTCATTTCCAATTTGACACAAGTGTCAAGGCTATCCATTATCGTTCTCTTTCTTCAGTCAACACGACACCATTCCAACCACTTCATTCTGGATCATCACTCCGCGTATAGTTATTAAAGTGGTTTTCGGTTTAGATAGAGAGTATATCCATAACCGAATTCCGGTCTCTTTAATAACTTCCGTAATTATTTCACCGATTGGTCGTTTGTTTATTTCAAAACCAAATCAATTTCAATTTCAAATAGAATTCGTAAACCAACATTTTATTTGTCTTTCAAAACCAATTTCCAATAATTTACGTTTCAAAACTTCCAAATTATCATTTCACCATCTTATAATTCAATTTCAATTTCTAACTAAAACAATCCAGATATTGATTCAAGTTCGAATACAAGTTTCACTTCGAAAACATTTAAATTAAATCTTATTTAACATTCAAATCAATTTAAAATCATTTATCGATTTCATTCAATATTCGTTAAATTACTATGCCATTCAAAACAATTTCCATTAAATTTCCAATTCATTAAATCAATTCTTAAGTTCAACTTCATTAAATCAAAATTTAAAATTTTGAATTAAACTAAATTCGTCAAATCAATTCTTTCAATTACAAGTCTTCCATTTATTCCAAAATATCACATTTTCATTTCTGGTTAAAGAAATTCAATTTCACTTATTTAATTACTTAAATAATTTTCCAAAACTTAATTAATAAAGATCTCAATTTCATTTATTTACGAAGTAAAATTCACTTATTCAAAAATTCAATTTCACTTATTAAAGAATTCAATTCAATTTAATCATTAAATAATCCAATCTTATTTAATTATTAAATAATTCAACTTAATTATTAAATAATTCCAAAGTTTAATAATTTCAAACTTAATTATAATTTCAAACTTAATTATTAAATCATTTCAAACTTAATTCAATCATTTCTCAAATTAAACAACATTCTTTCATCAATTACATTTTTAATATTTGTTTCAGATTATTAAACATTTACATTTTCCTTTCATTACATTCAAATTCCAACTTCATTTCAAAACCATATTATTTATTCAAATAAAATCTTTGTTTTATTTTTAAATCAAATTTTTGACCAATCGGGTTTTATTTAATTTTCTTTCCTAGGTTAAAGTTCAATTTTGGGTATTTATCATTTCAACCCGATTCCAATTCAAAAAAAAATATATCAAAACATACAAAGGGAACTTGCAGTGTGATAACTGGGATGGTGTCAAAGTAAATAAACAAGCAATAACAACAAACAAAAACAATCCAATAATCAATTCAAATAATCCTGAAATAACCGTATTAATTCGCATTGTTATTTGTACGAATTAATATAATTATTTCTAGAATCTACACTATCATTTCATGTAGATTAAAGATTATTACATTACGGTTTTCACTTGTCATTCAATTTCAATTTTCATACATCATCAATTTAACAACATACATTCAGTGGTTCAAAATGTAATTAAACAAATCCTACGTGTCAATAAATTCAACAGTTAAAGGGGTCATATTATACAAATGCCAGTTAATCAAATTTAACATTTAATTATCCTATATATCAAGTTCAATTTCATACTATTTTATCATTTTAACATTAACAATTTAACGTCCAATACAAACATCAACAATCAATCAATTATCAGCCAAACTGTATTATCATCGCATAAATAATTAACAGATAATGGTGTCAGATGTCACAGGTGAACTGATACAGGCAATAGCATATATAACAGTGTAGTTAACTAATAGCAGCATATTTTAATTGTTGTTTCAATTGATATCAAATTTAATAAATAAAAGAACGTTAATCGTGAGTGAGTGCTCACCTTTCGAGGCTAGAGAAATTTGATAAAGAAATGGGTTACAAATCCAGGCACAAATTTTGAAGCAAAGCACGATGGACACGGGTTCGTCGGACAAGCTGATAAATATGAATTGATGAAGTCAAATCAGAACTGGATTGATGCAGATAGATGGTATAAGTGCACATATATACGACTATATATAACTATATATATATAATCATATTCTAAATTTAAACACATATTAAATTAAATATATACGTATTTCAAAATCATTGTTTTTACACTACACACATAAAAAAATTAATTCTATATTCATAATAAAATTTGAAATAAATACTAATGTATATATATTATATACCTAATAAAATACAAAACACTTACAGACATATATATACCACTTTATATGTTTATATAAATACTACTGATTATATACGGTAGTTGCTGTACTAAATATTTATAGAGAAAATAACATACAATTCTACATACTAATTATAAAAGAAAACTACAAATAAGGCTTTTATAAACTCGTCTATACTAATTTATATATAAGCAGTTGTAAACCAATATATATACTAGATATGAAAACAAATATATATGCAGAATAAAATATATCTCTGACTCAGGTTATAACAAAATATGTAACCATAGATAATACCTCACCTATACTATAAGTATGCTATAAACTCATATAAGTTATAAAACAAAAATATTATCCAAACTGCAAACTCAAATATATTATATATATATAATAAAATATGTATGCAGACCTGTAACTAACTAGTATATATACAACCAACATATTATTTCAAAATTCAATATCTCTATATTATAAAAATCAGTACCAAAATCATGTGTGTCCACATACATAACTATATATGTATACATTTTTCAATTATCAACAAAAGCGCAGTGTATATATATACTTTAAACAAGACTAGTACATCTACTGTATAATATAATATATAATACTTCTTTTAAAATATATACTGTAATCAAAATTTTATAGCACACTTTAAAATCAATATTAAATAATAAATATATTTTGCCTCTCTGCATCATATATATACGCGTACGGCCTTGCCTATATACATTACACATATATACTACTAACATATGTAAATATCCTCTTTTATATATAATATATAGTAGACACCAATATACAACAACCCATAAAATAATATACCTCAAATACCTATTACTGTCAGATCTAAAACACACCATCTTTCGGGGCTGACTGGTTTACACCGTGATGTTATTCTGCAATTCCGAGGTCTGGACACGAGCACAGGTGGGGATGTGAGGATATGGGAAGTGGGGACATGCTCGTTCATGGTGGAGGGGTTGCAAAGGACAGAGCGAAGTGACGCTTGAGGTCAGCGAGGTGATGATTCAGGCTAGGAGCGGTGGAGGGCGAGTAGCCTAGGTATGTGATGCTCGGTGAAAGGTGGGATAGGCGAACGAGAGAATGTGAGGAGAGAAGAACGTGCTGTTCAGTGGGGAAGAAATGGATCGGTAGGAGCTACTGGGCTCGCGTGCTTCATTGGAGGTGGATGGACTTCGGTGGCCGTCGCGGTGAGGTGGAAGATTGTCAGGGGAAGTGGAGGAGGGTCGCGTGGTGGTTGCCGTGGGAGGGGCGGAGGCCGAGTGAAGGGAGGGAAATGGACAGCTCAGAGGTATGATAAGTGGATATGAAGAGAATGAACGAAAAGGTGAATATTGGTTTCTCTATTTCGTTTTTATTTCTACTTTTAGCAGATGAACAGAAAACTTTATTATATTGAACACCATGAGTCACCGTTGGAAAGCAAAGGTCACAAAGTAATTTCTAGGAATTTTGAAAGCCAAATGAATTGAAGCGGTATTTCTTCAAAAGCAAAGTAGTAACGAAAGCAAAGAAACGAATATAATTTCGAAACCTGGAGAATGTAGAAGGTCTGTTGAATTTAGTGCATAATAAATCAAATAGCTGCTTGAATTCACCAATTGAAAAAAAAATGAATGGTCACGGGAATCCAGAAGCCAGATTGCGGAACCGATATAGAAACCGTTCCATAGATTTCGCTGTTTTCCCAGACTTCAAAACAACAAATGGATATACAGTGGAGATCAGCATGACGAGACAATCAAAATGGTATACAGATACCAGTGATACGATTTAATTATAAAAATTTGAATTTTCTAATAGCGGAAAATGCAAGAAAAACGTTGAAAAATAAGATCGACGGAGCCAAAGATGTCCGAATTTGACGAAACGAAAGATGACGTCTTGCTCAGAAGAAGGTTTAGAATTTTCCTATGTAAAAATATTTAGGTTTCGGAACATTTTATTTTCATTGCTTTTTAACTGATTAGATTGAAGTGAATTTACGCGCGAAATAAACTTTCGTATTTTCGGACGAAAATTTACCAGTTGCTATGTTTAATTAGACGCATTCCAAATATTAAATTTTTATTTCAAATTTTTATCGTTTAAATTTTCACAAAATTTCAACTAATTACGTTATTAAAACAGTTGAAATTTTACGGGTCGTTACATAAACCATAATGTTAGTATTTATATTTTATAACAAGTCCTAAGGTTGTTATCATCAAAACCATCATCTCAAGGACTAACAGTTTTCTCACGCTGGTTTACCAGACTGACTTGGGTGTTATTTTATTATAATGCTCAGGTCAGACCGAGTATAATTATATATTGTTTTGGATGCATTAGAGCTCAAGTGGCGAGCTGGAGGTCTTCATGATGTATTCTCGTATTGTTTACTTTTTTCGTTGCATTGTTGTTGAAATTATCAGTAATTGTGAGGGCAGGTTGTTATAACTATCCAGGCTAATGTTTGGTTATTTGTGTACCCTGATTTGATGTATGTATATAATAGTTTCTCTTTTGTAAAGATCATTGGTAATATATTATAGGTTGTTCCGTTGCGATTGTGAGATTCTATATTGCTTTAGTTTCTTTTCCCATATTCTTTCTTCTTTCCTTCTCATAACTATCCATCTTTCTGTTCAATTTGATTTGGACATGTGTGGTTTATTATCAACTTGAATTGTGCGGATTTGCGGGTCGTTACACATTTCCCTATAAATCGAAGCCTCGTTGTTCATTTTATTCAATCAAACCCTAGCATCCATTAGTTGATTCTATGGTTTAGCTTTGCAAACCACACTATGAGAGGAAGAAAGCACATTGAATAGGAAACATGTATTGCAATGGGTAATCAACTGGCGAGCTTATTTAGGTATAACCTTTATCTATTTTACTTACCCTAAATATTATTTATAACAATATTTTTGTCTACAAGAACTAATTTTTTTTTGAAATCATAATTATTTGTTAGTTACTTTACACACTAAATGAGAATATATTATAAGATAGATACATATACACATAACCTAAATTATTTTTAAAAATAAGCAAATAAATAAAATAATTGTGGTGGTAAACTATTTTGATCTTAATTTCAATATTATTCTATTAATTTATATACATACACACACATTTGAATATATAATTACAAATTTAACAAAATAATATTTTTAAACAAACAAATAAAATAATTTTTATCGACAAAATAGTTAAACTTAATTTTCAATATATATATATATATTAAATATATAATTAGACATTTATATATTAAACTAATACATATTTAAATAGTTAAATAAAAATTATTTTTGCTATAAAATTAATTATTTAGACGTAATTTTCTAATTTTTTATTAATATAAATAGATACACACACATACGTGCAAATGTATATTTAAACATTTATATATTATAATAATATATTTAAAAATTTAAAATAAATAAATGTAGTAAAGTAAAGTATTCTTGACCAGATGTATATTCAAGAATAAAATAAGTAAATAGATAAATTCTCAATAGACTTTTTCGCTACATATATATTGAACTATTTTAGTTATTAATCAATAATTTATTTTGATTATCATATTTTTAAATTTTAAGTATATTTTCTATATATATATTTATAAATATATCAATAGTTGTATAATAGTATATTTGTTTATCTATTCATTGTAATATTTTTATTTATCAATTAATAATTTATTATGGTTATAACGCTTTTAAAATTTAAGTATATTTTACGTATATATTTATAAATATATTAATGGTTGTACATTGGTATATATGTATATATCTATATATGTTATGTGAATACACACATACATAAATCTAGATTTTAGTATGCATTTACTTATAAACAGTTATATATATCTACATATATTTTCACTTATGTAGGCAAACACATTCCCATAGATTGTGAGATGTTAATGTGATAAATAAGTTATATATCCCTTCTTTTTATCAGGGAAAAATATGTGTAAATTGAAAATAAATCTACTTAAGTTAAACCAGTAATTTAAATAAAATAGTAATAGTTTCGAAAAATGGATTAAATATTAAATTCAAATTTCAGATTAAAAATCAATTCAAATAACAAACATTAAATAGGATTTAATGTGTAAACTTTATTCATGATAACATACTAAAAGATTTAGTGCAAAATCAAATAAAGAAATTATTTTATCCTAAAATTGCCATTTTATCCTAAAATTGCCATTTTATCCTATTGCCTATTGTACTTGATCCAATAATGGTAGGAGAGTCTACTTTGTGTTGACTTGAATAATTTAGCCAACATTTAGGCTCGTCCTAAAGAATATTCCATCAGATGGATGTCTAGGCAAGGTGTCTAAGGGTAGATGTAACGACCTACACTTTTAGGTAGAGTAACATAGATAAAATATGATTTACATAAGGAAACAACCTTAACTTCAGCCGACACTTCGAGAAATAGTTTAATTTGAAATATTTATACTTTACATCAGTTTGTATAAGTTTTAAAATCCAAGATCTTCTAGATGCAATAATTTTTGATAGAAGTTAAATTGGGGTTTTATGCACATTTCAAATGAACAACCCAGTGTATCTCCTTGCCGTAGAGTGATCACAATAGCGATTTGGCCTAAGCATCTAAAAGTTACGACTAGTTTAAGTATTTAGTCTGACCAGACTGTTTTGGATAGATTTTTCCAGTTAGAGGCCAAAGAGTTTTTGGCCTTGAACTAATTCAAATAAACATATCTGAATATTATGTAATTTAAATGAAAAATTGATTCAAATTTAAAATGAATTTGTAAGGATTATGAATATAAATATAAAATTGTTTTAAATTTGAAATAATTTTTTTAAAAGTTATAATTTAGATTTAAAATTGTTTTGGATTAAATCCAAATTAAATTTGAATTCATATGGGTTATAAATGTTATTTTTCATATGGTGTAAATGTTGTACTGATATAAATAAAAAAGTTTAAATAATAAAGATAGATATATGATTTTGTATAAGATTAAATTCATAATTTTTAATTTTATAAAAAAATTAAAGTCTTATGTATAATATATGCAAATAAAGAGGTAAAATAAAATGAAACAGATGTAAAGGAGTATAATATGATGTCATGGAGTATTATATTCATCTCCCTTAAAACATCCATAACACTTAATAAATAGTTGAAATTATGAATTTCAAATGTTGTTGCTTTTTGTTGTTTACATTCAATAGGGTTACTTTAACTTTTGTATGGTTATTAGTACTCCCTAAGCTATACTTAATATTTTACTAATAGCTACAAATTTCTGAGATTGGTGATAACATTGTATAGCTTTGTTGGTACTCCTCAAGGTTTATAAAATTTATTTTCATGTAATCTAAATGCGACGACCCATATTTCGGAAGGTTTAAATCGACAATAATCCACACATGTCCAACTTAAACAATACAGAACATAGATAATCATTGGGGTTTAATTAGAAAAATAAGGAAAGAAGAAGAAAACGAACACAAAATCTCACAATGGAATGACAAAATATAATAATCAAATAAACAGTTCATGAAGCTGTTTATATTATACATTTGATTATAATCTATACAACATTTATTAGAGTTATATATACATTAGGGATAAATAATCAATGTAGCAGAATAGCATGATATAGAGAATAATAATAGTAATAATATACGAAATCTTCGTCTTCATCCTCCGGAAAAACGATCTTCAATGCGCTGAAAAACTCAGGGCTGACCCGAGCATAATGAAAAAACAAAACACTCGAGCCGGGACTAAAATACTCTTATGTAAGTCAAATCAATATCACGAAATATGGGTGTATTAACGTCAAAGATTTTGTCAGGATTTTACATCTCCTATCCAGTGTATAGCGTGCGTGCAATAACTTAAGAGATGTTATGAGATTTTCCATCTCCTAAGGATCCGTTAAACTATTTATATATAATAATATACGCTATAGTAGGTAATGTCTATTAGTAAAATAAATATCAAAATAGCGTTAAGGCTTTAGATTGATCCACCTTAACACATTTTTATAGGTACAATACTAAACCACAGTCGTAATGGGCTCGCATAAGGATAAATATGACAAGGCACATGAGGCAATGCCCAAGGTAGGATTCTACCAGTTTACCCTTTCTGGCTGGTCGTAACCCATACGTGGACGACTGCAACCGTCAATCCAAACAAAAGGGCGCACCCATCGAGTACAAAAATCACGATAGTAATATGAGGGATCAACGTCACTAGAGGTAGCTAACCTCATTGGCCAGACATAGGCTGCTGTTTTAGTCATTTTAATTATGACACAAGTGTCAAGGCTATCCATTACCGTTCTCTTACTTCATTCCAGTAAACGTTCGCCAATTCAACCACTACATTCTGGATATCATCCACCGCGTACACAGTTGTCAAAGTGGTTCCAAATGACAGAGAGTATGCCAATAAGTGGCCCCGGTCTCTTTAACAACCAAATGTCATTTTACATACCAGTTGGTTCTTTTACATTTCGAAAACGATTCATATTTGATATCAAAATATCATAGTAATTTCAAAAATCAATTTTATTTCAAAATCATCATATTTACTCAAAACATACTATTTCACTTCAAATCATTTTTGCCTCAATATCTCGATTGCGCCTCCAAAAATTTCGAATTTCAATCTAGGCTATAACTTCATTTTAACCTAATTCGTATTTAAAGCACCAATTTAAATATAAACATTCCAGCCTTGGCCAGTTTGAATTTAAGAAAATAGTTTGAAATTTTTTAAATAGTTTAAAAGTTAAAATATTTCAATATAAAATAGTTTGAGTATTGAAAATGGTTTATATAGGAAGATAGCTTGAAAAATCAAAGTAATTTGTATATTTAAAAGGGACAGTTTGGCACAAGTCCCTAATAAGTTTCAAAATATACAAAAACCCCGGTAAAAAAAAGTTTGTAAATTAGGTCCCTAGAATTAATTTACCGAATAATGGCATACACTTATGCAATTATTCGGTGAATAATTGCAGACATTTATGCAATTATATCAAAAAATTGCAGACATTTCCACAATTATTCACTGAAAAATTGCGGAAATTTACGCAATTTTTTCAAAAAATTGCGGAAAATTCAGCAATTATTCATTAAAAAACTGCGGAAATTTCCGCAATTTTTTCAAAAATTTGCGAAAAATTCCGCATTTATTCGCCAAAAAAATTGCGGAAATTTCCGTAATTATTCACTGAAAAAATTGCAAAAATTTATGAAACTTTTGGATATAATTGCATAAATGTCTGCAATTATTCAGTGAATAATTGCATAACTATATACAATTACTTAGTAACTTAATTCTAGGGATCTAATTTACATACCTTTTTTACTAGGGTTTTTGTGTATTTTGAAACTTTTTAGGGACCTGAGCCTAATATTCACTATTTAAAAAGATAGATTTTAAAAAAGTTTATAATAAAATAATTTATTTAAAAACAGTTTCAAAGTCAAACCGATCAAATTCCAAATCTTCCAATTCAAATCATTTTAATCTCAATTTCGATTTAATCGATTCAATTCCTATTTCATGTCAATTTTTTTACTTCGATTCAAATTTCAGTTTAAATAAATTCAATTTAGATTTTGAATTAATTCAATTACGCTTTCAATTCCAATTGATTTCAATTTCAATTCTAACTTGAATAAATTTCAATTTCATTTCCAATTTAATTTCAATTTCATTTCCAAATTAATTTCAATTTCAATTTCAACTATCCGATTCAATGATTAAATTTCATCTCTATTCTCAAATTTAAACCATTTTGCTTTATATCAATTTCGAGTTCGATTTTTTTTAAATATCAATTCAAATCACTTAAATCAAATTAACCTTCAATATTCAATTTAGATCCAAATCTTCAAATATCATTCAATTCCGATCTCAATTTTGAAATATCGTTTTATATCACTTTTACTTAGCAATATTCAAAGTTCGAATAAAAGTCCAATCTTTTAAAACAAATCAATTTCTGAAATTCAAATCATATTTCGATTATAACTTCAGAATCTCAACTTCGACTATTTAAACAATTCTTGTTTCCAAATTTAAATTTCTACACCTTGAGTTCAAGTTCGAAAATAATTCGTTTTCCATAAATTCGATTTTTACTTTTTAAATCAATTATTTTAAATAATTTCAAATCGAAAAATTTCAAAATCAATTAATTTAACCAAAAACGGTGTCAGTATATAATTCAATATCCTATGGCCAAGTGAATCAGTTATTTCAATTTTAATTTAGGGATGGATATATATCATTTCAACCCAAAATAAATGTCATAGGGTATATATCATTCAACCTATTTCCTAATTTATTTGAAATAATTCAATTTATAGTTTTATATACGGTAAATAAATATCGGATGATAACATGATATATCAAAATAAATAAACATCCAAATCATTCAAAATATCAATCAATTTTCATCCATCACAACCAACATCCAAACAGTCAATAACCACAACAATTAAACAATTATCGATAATGGGGAATTTTACTAGCCATTTAATTCTAATTCTAACTTAACTTTAATTCAAAATTCTAACATATAAATTGCTATATCGATTTCCATGACAGTTAAATTTACCAAACAACAATCGATAATTTAAATCACTTCACAATTTCAATTTAACTAACATAAAAATATTGTAGTCAATCGTGAGCGTATAAAACTCTCAACTTTATTTGAAATTGAAAATATTTCCAACTTCAAATAAATTCCATTTCCAGTCCATGCAGTAGGTGATGTCGATACGATTCCAATTCAATTTGTTTCGAACGAAACCGATCTCATACGAGAGAAATACGAATTTATAAACAAGCGAATCAAATTAAATTTATCTCTACTAAACTTAGTTAATTAAAATTCTAATTACCCTGATTAATCACGCTTAGGCCGAAACCCTTCTTCCTCGTAATCACCCAGCCCTGACTTAAGCCTTTCACCATCGCGCGTGCTCCTCCTCTGACTAGAGCTCCAGCCACCTAGCGCCAGTGATGCGCCTCCTCATCAACACCGCACGTGCTTCGCTTCCACTGCTACTGCCCTCCTATCGTGCACATGTGCATGAATTGAGAAACCCTACCCGCCTTGCTCGACTGCGCCACTTCCTCCAACTCGCCTCCAAGCCGCGACCATCGAAGGCCATCGCGTGAATCGATACACGATCGATTTTTTTTCCTCGTCCGTTCTCTTTTTTTTTTCTATTATCTGCTGCGATTTGAAATGAGAAGGGTACGAGGGAAAAATATGTAGGCAGCGTACGATATGATAGGTAAGTGAAAAAGTAATATATAATATTATAATAATGAAAATATCTAAGTCGATTGGCCCGCGAATTTTCCGACTCCAAACTAAGCATGCCGCCTGGCAATCTTAATATTTTACCCCTATTCTGAACACAATGGGACTAGTCCCGAGGCCTTATTCGACCGTATGCGGAAGGTAGCTTTTCAAAATCAATTAATTTTAATCCAATTTTGAAATTAAATTCTACGCATTTCAAGCTCGCACGGCCCAACGACATGTCCGATCGCTACGAAACTTGAAATCCTAAAACAACTCACTGTTACGGATCTGATGAAACTGGTTTCGTCGAAATCCGAGACGGTGGCCAAAATGGCTATTTTTACTCGTTGAATAAAATTTCCAATTTCTATTTATTCACTTTTAAATCAAATTTTAAAAGTAAATCATCTTCATTGTTGTTTAAATAAAATATAAATCAATTTTTGATATCATTTTCATTCACATTAATTCAAGATTCAATTATTTAAATAATTCCAATATTAAATTTAAACGATTTAATTTCCAATAAATCGCCATAAATAAATAATTCACCATTCATTAACAACCATTTTATTACCATCTAAATAATTCAACATTAGTATTCAATTCAACTTGTTGATAACAAACACATTCAATACATATAATTCATTTCAATACTTGTTATCGCCAAAATCTTTGAAATTTGTTATTTCAAAATTTTTATTCAAGTTCATATTCAATAACTCACATTAATAAATCATTAAAATTTTATTTTTAACCATTTTTATTTAATAATTATATTAAATTTAATAATTTAAAACAGTTAAAAATACGGGTCGTTACATTTTAAAAATACAGATCGTTACATTCTCCCACTCAAAACTTTTCGTCCTCGAAAAGGGCTACGTAGATAATTTAACATTTGATAAATTTTCTTAAAATAATTAACTTATAAAACATAAACATCTTATTTGCAAATCTATTACTACGCTTATAATACGCCACTCCGATATTGGTTTTACAGAAAATATAACTTATATATAAAAAAAGTTATAATTTTTTTTAAAACTCAATTTTTTTTCTAACACCCGGATTTATGGAAAATTTCGACAGAGTCTCCTTTTCATGGCTCAATCGGAATTTTTTTACAATACAATATATATCACAAATATACTAAATAGATATCAAATATATCAAATATACATCTCATCTCAATGATGAGGCATCCCGTAGGGAAAAATATAAAAACGCGGTATGTAATCTGAGATGTGTACCTTATTATTATTAATACGAGCGAGTTCGCTCGTATTAAGCAAGCAAAAGCAACATAATGCGCAATCGAGCTCCAAAAGTGAGCATACGCCCTTTGTACCTACTAAACACTTAATAACACGTGAGAACATGTATATGGAAAGAGAAATCAATATATAACATAACTATACAACAACTATATGAGCAAACATAGCCATTCAATAAAAGAAACATCCAAACAACCATATTCATGCAAGTTTTATTCATAACCATACTATTATTCAATGTCAACATTTTAATTCATACACTTCCATTTCTATTAACTTCCAATTGGTTCATTTTCCATTTATTCATAATTGTTTTATTTACATTGAATCGACTTATATTCAATTTCATTTGTTTCCAATTGATCTACATTTATTTCACTTGTTATGTCAACATCTTCTATTTACATTTGATTTTATTTCGATTTGTTCATATTCCATTTTACTTTAGATTTAGTTACATTTAATTTATTCGAGTTCAATTATTTCACTTATTAACATTCATTTCATGTTGACATCTAATTGATTTGCTTTCATTTTATTCACATCTCATTCATCCACGTTCACTTACTTCCAATTTGATTTAATTCATTCGTTTCAATTGGTTCTTCATTCATTTAAATTTTATTATGCTCACATTCACTTCCATTTATTTTAATTTGATTCACATTCACTTATTTACATTCATTGAAATCAAATTTCTCTTATATTCGATGATTAAAGTTATTACATTCAATTTAACTTTACAACTTAAGTTCATTTAATTTGAATCAAATTCTATTTTATTTAACTCATTTTGTTAATTTATTCCCTTAACGGATTTTTTTATTCATTTCCATTAACTTCCCTTAAGTTAAATCAAACCTCACAATTCATTTTACTAGTTTATTTCATTTATTCCATTTATTTAACTCTACTTAATTGAATTAAATTTTATAACATTAACCGAGTGTATAATATTTACTGTAACAACTTAAATTCTATTTATATTTATAAATTTTCAATTTATTTCACATTTTATTTCTTACACTTAGTTCCAGTATTTCATATTTTCTATCTAATACCAAATTCATTAATGAAACAGATCATTAATCAATTTCTTAATTTTATATTCATTTACTTAAATAATATCTTCTTTTACTATTCAATTTATTCATTTAATATTTCTTTAACATCAATTAAGTGTATAAACATTCTTATAACAACTTAACTTTTATCTTCAAACATTTCTTTAAACACAATCTTAATTTGAACATTTTTATTACTTCTGTTTCACTTGTATAATGTTCAATTACAAATTCTTATAAACATTTTAACTTCTTAAACATTAATGGTAAGTTATTTTGATGCTTTAGAATGCAGTTGAGTATTATACAAATTAATCTTATTCATTTTATTTAATAAGAATGTTTAACAATTTTATATGTTTTGAATTCCCATTATCTTCCAATTTAAGAGTTATAACTTTGATTTATAATTTCTCTTAAACACTCAGACTTCAATTCTTATTTCACCTTTCAGAATTTGCCAATTATTCAGAATTTCACTTTTTTTTGAACAATTTAAATCATTGGTTCATAGAAACTTAGGGAATTTAAATACCGGGTTTCATTTCAAATCATTTGAAATAATATATATATATATATATATATCTTTTGTTTGAGACTCGAAAATGAATGTCGATGATGTGTGCACTCATCATCGAAATTATTTTCCAGCGACAAAAGAGAGGAGTACTGAATTAACCTCTTTTAAAATCCTTCGAAGACAATTTTTCAAATCTCTTTTGAAACATTTCTATTTGAAAATATTTTCAAATATCACTAATATTATTTTATTTCATTTCTCGAATTCAAATTTCTTTTAATTGCTTAGTCAAAATGTTTAACCATTTTTAAATTTGGTTTTACTTTTCTGTTCAAATCTATAAGTTATAAAGTTATTATTTTCTATACTATTTTTTTTGTAAGTTCAAAACTATTTTCATATATTTATCAAATCATACTTGAAATATTTTTTTTTCACAATCAAAACTTGTTTTAATTGAAAATAAATTTCTTTTGGTAGCAATTCTCACTTAGAAACTCGAAAATGAATACTGGCGATGCTGCAGTTATCCCTAGAATTATTTTCCAGCAACTAAAGCAAGTTCAATGCTTTTATTTCTTTCAAAAAAATATTTTCAAAATCTATCTCTAGTCAAAACACTTTCAAACAATATTATTATTACATTTTTTGTTGAGGGCTTCGAAAATAAATTTGAAACTCAACGGCATTTTAAATTATAAAATTCTTAGCTTTTAAATCCTTCCTATTTACAAGCTATATTATAAATATATTTATATAATTTCATTATCTTATTATCAAAACATTTCATTAATTTGCAACTTTGTTATTGTAAATAATTCTTATTATAATTAAATTTTAATTCAATTTAATTATCGAACGCTTCGTAAAATAAAATTCACAAAGTATTCGTTTTATTTTAATTCAACCAATAATCGATGATAACTAAATATTATCATCTCCTAACAACTTCATTAATAATCATATAACTCATGAAAGTTATAATTATATATATAAAATATACTTTAGGTAAAATTACTTCATTTACCCGATTTTAAAACAATATTATGTCGACTTGCCTCGTTCAAGTGTTTAGAAACCCCTATCGATAACACGACATCCCACACATCGACTCGAATTCATAAACAACTCAACGGATAAGTAAACATAATACAAAACGTTTTATAACACTAACAAGTACGCTCTCTCATATATATACACTCAAACAGACTCATTTTAGGGTATTACTACCCTATCTCTAATGAGTCAAACCCCACAAAGCTAAGGTTATCGCTAAACCAAAGCTCTGATACCAACTATGATGATCCACATTTCTGAAGGTTTAAATCGACAATAATCCACAAATGTCCAACTTAAACAATCTGGAATATAGATAATCGTTGGGGTTCAATTAGAAAAATAAGGAAAGAAGAAGAAAACAAACAAAAAATCTCACAGCGGAATGACAAAATATAATAATCAAATAAACAGTTCATGAAGCTGTTTATATTATATATTTGATTATAATCTATACAACATTTATCAGAGTTATATATACATTAGGGATAAATAATCAATGCCACAGAATAGCATGATGTAGAGAATAATAATAGTAATAATCTACCAAATCTTCGTCTTCGTCCTCCGGAAAAATGATCTCCAATGCGCTGAAAAACTCAAGGCTGACCCGAGCGTAATGAAAAGACAAAACACTCGAGTCAGGATTAAAATACTCTTACGTAAATCAATATCACAAAATATGAGTGTAACAGTGTTAGAGATGTTTACGGGATTTTACATCTCCTATCCAGTGTATAACGTGCGTGCAATAACTTAAGAGATGTTACGAGATTTTCCATCTCCTAAGGTCCGTTAAACTATTTATATATAATAATCCACGCTATAGTAGATAATGTCTATCAGTAAAATAAATATCAAAATAGCGTTAAGGCTTTACATTGATCCAGCTTAACACATTTTTATATGTACAATACTAAACCAAAGTCGTAATGGGCTCGCATAAGGATAAATATGACAAGGCACGTGAGGCAATGCCCAAGGTAGGATTCTACCAGTTTACCTTTTCTGGTTGGTTGTAACCCATACGTGGCCGACCGTGACCATCAATCCAAACAAAATGGTGCACTCATCAAGTACAAAAATCACGATAGTAATACGAGGGATCAACGTTGCTAGAGGTAGCTAACCTCATTGGCCAGACATAGGTTCCTATTTTAGTCATTTTAATTATGACACAAGTGTCAAGGCTATCCATCATCGTTCTCTTACTTCATTTTAGTAAACGTTTGCCAATTCAACCACTACATTCTGAATATCATCCACCGCGTACACGTTTGTCAAAGTGGTTACAATAATGACAAAGAGTATGCCAATAAGAGGCCTCGGTCTCTTTAACAACCAAACGTCATTTTACACACCGGTTGGTTCTTTTACATTTCGAAAACGATTCATATTTGATATCAAAATATCATATTCATTTCAAAAATCAATTTTATTTCAAAATCATCATATTTACTCAAAACATATTTTTTCACTTCAAAATCATTTTCGCCTCAATATCTCAATTTCGCATCCAAAAATTTTCGAATTTCAATTTAGGCTATAACTTCATTTTAACCTAATTCATATTTAAAGCAACTATTTAAATATAAACATTCCAGCCTTGACCAGTTTGAATTTTAGAAAATAGTTTGAAATTTTTTAAATAGTTTAAAAGTTAAAATAGTTTAATGTAAAATAGTTTGAGTATTGAAAATGATTTATATAGGAAGATAGCTTGAAAAATCAAAGTAATTTCTATATTTAAAAAGATAGATTTTAAAATAGTTTATAATAAAATAATTTATTTAAAAATAGTTTCAAAGTCAAACTGATCAAATTCCAAATCTTTCAATTCAAATCATTTCAATCTCAATTTCGATTTCAAGTCGAATTTTTTTACTTCGATTCAAATTTCAATTCAAATAAATTCGATTTCGAATTAATTCAATTACGCTTTCAATTCCAATTGATTTCAATTTCAATTCCAACTTGAATAAATTTTAATTCAATCCCAATTTAATTTCAATTCAATCCCAATTTAATTTCAATTTCAATTTCAATTTCAAATTAATTTCAATTTCAATTTCAACTATCCGATTCAATGATTAAATTTCAACTCAATTCTCAAATTTAAACCATTTCGATTTATATCAATTTCGAGTTCGATTATTTTAAAATATCGATTCAAATCACTTAAATCAAATTAACCTTCAATATTTAGTTTAAGATCCAAATCTTCAAATATAATTCAATTCCGAGCTTAATTTTGAAATATCGTTTTATATGACTTTTACTTAGCAATATTCTAAGTTCGAATAAAAGTCCAATCTTTTAAAACAAATCAATTTCTGAAATTCAAATCATATTTCGATTATAACTTCAAAATCTCAACTTCGACTATTAAACAATTCATGTTTCCAAATTTAAATTTCAACATTCTAAGCTCAAGTTCGAAAATAACTCGATTTCCATAAATTTGATTTTTACTTCTTAAATCAAATTATTTTAAAAAATTTCAAATCATAAAATTTGAAAATCATTTAATTTAACCAAAAGCGGTGTCCGTATATAATTCTTTATCCTATGGCCAAGTGAATCAGTTATTTCAATTTTAATTCGGGGATGGATATATATCATTTCAACCCAAAATAAATGTCATAGGCATATATCATTCAACCTATTTCCTAATTTATTTGAAATAATTCAATTTACAGTTTTATATACTGTAATAATAATATACAAGATGATAACATGATATATCAAAATAAATAAACATCCAAATCACCCAAAATATCAATCAATTTTCATCCATCACAACCAACATCCAAACAGTCAATAATCACAACAATTAACCAATTATCGATAATAGGGAATTTTACTAGCTGTTTAATTCTAATTCTAACTTAACTGTTAATTCACAATTCTAACATATAAATTTCTTTATCGATTTCCATGATAGTTAAATTTACCAAACAACAATCAATAATTTAATTCACTTCAGAATTTCAATTTAACTAACATAAAAATATTTTAGTCAATCGTGAGCATATAAAACACTCATCTTTATCTGAAACTGAATATATTTCCAGCTTTAAATAAATTCCACTTTCACTCCATGCTGTAGACGATGTTGATACGATTCCAATGCAATTTGTTTCGCCCGAAACCGATCTCATACGAGAGAAATACGAATTAATAAACAAGCGAATCGAATTAAATTTATCTCTACTAAACTTAGTTAATTAAAATTCTAATTACCCTAATTAATCACGCTTAGGCCGAAACCCTTCTTCCTCATAATCACCCAGGCCCGACTTCCGCCTTTCACCATCGTGCGTGCTCCTCCTCTGACCGGAGCTCCAACCACCTAGCGCCGGCGATGTGCCTCCTCGTCAACGCCGCACGCGCTCCGCTTCCACTGCCATTGGCCTCCTATCACGCATATGGGCATGAATCGAGAAACCCTTGCCGCCATGCTCGACTGCACCGCTTCCACCAACTCGCCTCCAGGTCGCGACCATCGAACGCCATCGTGTGAATCGATACGCAATCGATTTTTTTTCTCTTCGTTCGTACTCTTCTTTTTTTTTCTTTTGTCTACTGTGATTTGAAGTGAGAAGTGTATGGGGGGAAAAGATGTAGGCGGCGTATGATACGATAGGTAAGTGAAAAAGTAATATATAATATTATAATAACGAAAATATCTAACTCGATTGGCCTGCGAATTTCCGGACTCCAAACTAAGCATGCCGCCTGGCGTTCCTAATATTTTACCTCTATCCTAATGTGCTAGATTTTATTTTTTGTCTGATAGTTAAATAACCGACTATCAAATTTGGACAATTTTAGTTCCTTGATTTGATGTGGGAATGGATTAGACGTACACTTAGTACATAGCCAACTGTGTAGGCTTGATTATCGTTTAGCGTAAAGGATGATGATTCGAGTAGTGCGGAGTGACTATGGTACTCCAATCTACCAGGCTTTCTTCTTGGCCGAAGGATCGCAAGTTGAGAGTTGGAAATGCGATAAGTCTACGAGACTGGGTTCTCGTATGAGGTTGAGGGCCTCTTATCATTATTGGTCCGGAGAGACCGGGATCATATTTGTTCGAAAACCACTTCGGACCAACGTATGCGTTCGAAAGTGCAGGTTGAAGATGATGATTTTTTAAGACGGAGAACTTCATGATGCATAGCAGCTTCCCACCAGCTCCGTGATTTCATATTATATATATGGTGGCAGTAAAGCTCTGTTATGAAATTTTTTGATGCGAGGACTGCTCGCTACTAATCCTAGGGTTGACTCCTGATAGGATATAGTAGGAGAGTTCCTTCGGTTTGTCCTATTCCTGGAGAACTTGTATGGACCAATGTTTGGCATTGCATTTTTAAGATTCACATACATTGGCTTTTACAAACGTACATCTGTTTAGTGGTGTAGGAAGTAACTCTCTTGCACTTAACACCCTTCTCTATGACGTACAAGTTCAGAGGTTGTACTTTTGTGGAACCTAATTAGTGTGTTGTTGGAATTCGTAATTTGGCGTTCGAAGTGGAATGTGCGATGTGAATACCGTAAGCCTCATACCTCGAAGATAATACGAGTAATGATGTGGTCTGATCTATATTTCAGGCTATTGGTTTTATGAATATGAAGGTGACCAGTGGAATCTGGGCCTTAAGGCATTTATGCCTCATGGACAGGTATTGAAGGCTTGACGAAGAAGGAGTATAGCCATCGAGTAATATGCTGTTCCATAGTTGTGTATCCAACATAGTTCAAAGGCTTTCTTGAGATAAGTGAATAGCTACCGAGGTGCTAGTTGTTTATGCTTGGATTTCGGAGGAAATGGCACTATTTCCTTATCATGATGGAATCTATTCTCTAATACGAGCCTTCTAGTTTTAGTTGTAAACCCTATTATGATGGAATTTAATCAATGTAACAATTTCGGCTATCATTAATATTATTTGTATACTAGACACTAGTATAATATAACATAATATGATATGATATGGTTTGGTTATCGTAAGGTAAAAAGCCATCCATGTTCATGCGCGACGTGGTCTTACGAGATACCTTTTGTTTTGATAAAGAAAATATTTTAATAACAATAAAATTTAGTTGAGATGTGTTTTCTCACGCTGGTTTACCAGACTGGTCCGGGGGTTCTCGCTTTTAATGCTCGGGTTAGACCAAGTAAACTTACAAACTCAGTTTGGATGCTTTGGAGCTTTTGAAGATGCATTGGAGGTCTTTAGGTCATATTTATGTATATGTTTATTTTCCATTGCATTAGTTATTTTAATTATCAGCATTTGTGAGGACAGGTTGTTATAACTGTCCAGATCGATGATTAGCGATTTGTTGTTATACTCTGATGGATGTATGTATATTTTACAGTTTCTCTTTTGTAAAGATCATTGATATTATATTATATGTTGTTCCGCTGTGATTGTGAGATTCTATGTTGTTTTAGTTTCTTTTTCTCTTCCTCTTACTTCTATCTTTTCCATAACTATCCGTCTTTCCATTCAATTTGGGTTGGACATGTGTGGTTTATTGTCAGCTTGAATTATGCGGATTTGCGGGTTGTTACAACTGGTATCAGAGTTTAGGTTTAGTGAAGTCCTAGGCTTTGGTTGGGTACTCATTATAGATAGGGTCGGTAGCACCATATAATGAGTTTGAGTGTATTATAGATATGAGTGTGTATTAGCTAAGGATAAAAAAAAATTATATTGTGTTGGTTGATCTGTTGAGTGGCTTATGGATTCTGGTCAATACGAGTAATTAACGTTATTGATAGGGGTCTCTAAATACTTGAACATGGAGATTGGACATAGTATTGTTTTGAAATTGGGTAAATGAAATAATTTATCTTGATTATATTTTATATATAAAGGAATAATATTTCAAAAATTAGTGTAGTATAAATGGTGTGTTTGGTTGTTAGTGAATGATAATATTTGGTTGTTATCATTTATTGTTTATTGTTTGTGTTCTAATAAAAGTTGTTATTATTATAACGTAAACAAAGATAAACAATTAAGAAATGGTATTATATAACCAAAGTGAAATTATATATAAGGGAAATTTATAAATATGATTTGTAAATAAAAGGATTTAAAAGCTGAGAATTTGAGAATTTAAATCCTGTTGATTTTGAAAATTATTTTTCAAAGTTTTGAAGAAATAATAATGATATTATTTAGAAAGTATTTTGACTTGAAATATTTTTAAAAGGATTTAAAAGAGATAGAAAGCACTAAACTCGCTTTAGCCGTTGGAGAAATAATTCAGGTGATGACTACAGCATCATCAATATTCATTTTCGAGTTTCTAAGTGATGGATTGCTACCATTGAAGTTGTTTTTGGTAAAACAAGTTCTGATTTTAAAATCCAAAGAATAATTTGATAAATATGAGAAAATAAGTTTTATAACTTATAAATTTTGAGAATCAGTAAGTTAAAACAAATTTTTATATTTGTTGAACATAAATGTTAAAAAAATAAAATTTGAAATTGAACTATGAAATGAAATTTAACTTAAGTTAAATAAAATGAATTTTGAAAAGAAATTTGACTCAAGTAACGGTAAATGAAGTGAATTAATGAAATGAGTTAAATGAAATGGAATTTGATTTGAAATGGATATGAACTTAAGTTGTAAAATGGAAATAAACATGAGATGTGTTGTATAAAATGTTTATAATAAACTTAAGTAAAATTTGATGGAATGGTTCTTAAATGATATAAATATTAAAAGAAATATACTAAATAATAAAAATGAAAGTGAATAAACAAATGTAAAAAAAAGAATCTGAATAAAACAAGAATGGGATATAATAGGAAACCAATTGAAATACGTAAGTTGTACGTAGATCATTTTATTCGCATAACTGTTTAATCCAGATTCGAGAACATGATTTCGAGGTGATTTACACCGGTCCGAGTTAGAATTTTTCACTCGACTCTTAACGGCGTACACTGGATATGGATTTTTGATTGATTCTGATATTCTCTATCATAGTATATGGCTATGCAAGGAGAATGACAGTTTCTAATCAAGGAACCTGATCTGAATCCGCACTAGAGTGGTCCTGTGAACGATACTAGTTCGAAAGTGAAATTGTGTGATTTGACGAGCGATCAGGTATGGTTTTGCGTACGGATATATATGTACATCGTATTGGCTTTAATAAATTAAATGTTGATAATGGAAAATGCAAATTGATATGGTTATGAATTAATTTGATGGATATTTTTTGTTTGATGGTTTCTCTGGTTACATTTGTTACATTTGCATATTGTTATTGTATTAGTACATGTTATATGTTGATATTACTTTCCCTATACTTGTTCTCATTGGTTGTTAAATGATTAGTAGGTGTAGATGGTGAACTCGCTTTCATATTATATTGATTGTATATGCTTGCTAATATAAGAAAAGGTACACATCTTGGATTACATATCATATTTTTATATTTTTCCCTATGGGATGCCTTATCATGGAAGATGAGATGTATATTTGTGATTATATATATTGTAATTTTTTCTGATCGAACCATGCAAAGGAGACGCTGCCGAAATTTTCTATAAATTAAAGAGATAGAAATTTTCTGAGAATTTAAAAAAAAATGATAACTAAAATTTGATTTTTGTGTTATAACTTGGAATGAGTATTAGTTGGTAGTTGTGAATGAATTTGAAAGAATTAGAAAATTTTATAATCTATTTCAGCTAATTGGTTCTGAAAAGTTAATGGGTTTGGGGCATTTTTCTTACTTGCTAATTTAGAGGATGAAATTCTTTTAAGGAGGAAGTATGTAATGACCCAAAATTTCAGTCATTCGAATTTTGGAATATTTAACTGAGTTTAAACATTAAAATGTTAATTTCATAAGTCAAATAACATAAATTTCAAATATAGCGATTTACTTGGTAATGTGAATTACTAAATTTAATAATTGGAATTATTTATATAATTGTATTTCAAATTTAATTTGAATAAATGGGTTTCAGAAGATTGTTTAAAATTCAATTTTAAACAATATATGGTCAATGTAAACTTTTGAATTTGAATTAAAAAAATAAACTAGTTTTAATAATAATTCGTTTTAATTAACGTATGAAATAGCCTTTCGGGACACGATCTCAGATTTTGACGAAACTAGTTCCATTGGATCCGTAATAGTGAATTATCGTACACCTTCGATTGACGATCAGATGTATCATTTGGTCATGTGAGCTCGAAACACTTAGAAATTTAATTAAAGGAATTAAAATTTAAATAATTTGATTGAAAAGCTAACTTCTGTATATGATGGAATTGAGTCCCGATGTAGTTCCATTATGTTCGGAATATGGGTATTACATATAGAACGACAGGCAGCACGCCTCAATTGGAGTTCGAAAATTTAACGTGTGAATAGTGTCATGAAATTTTCTGTAAAAGGACTTGAGATATTTTATTTGGCAAAACCCTAAAATTAAATATGCAGTCGCTATTACGTTCCTCCATCCTACGGTTGAGATTGCACGCGTCGATCGGGGCCAAACTAGAGGAAACGTTCAACATGAAACTTGTAGAGCTCGTCACCACGAGTTCATCCATGGTGGCCGATCATAAAATGACAAGCGTAGCGGTAGAAAAGTTGAGATGAACGGCGTGACATTCCTTGTCGCTTTCTGGTGAACAGCGACAATAAGGGCGACGAGACCGGTGGCGATTGGTAGCGGCTAGACGAGGCGACCTTCGGTGTGGATGTGGTGGCGAGCGGCGCGACTTGGCTGTGCCGGCTGATGAAAACCGTGGTCGAGTTTGGGTTACGGTCCTGAGTTTTGAATGATGGGAGGGAAAGGTAATTAGGTTTGAATTTAATAATTTAAGGTAATTAAACATTTAAATAATCTCAAAAGTTCTAACGGTCGTATCTTGTTCATACGAGTTCGGATTTGAACGCGACAAGTTGTGTTGCACTCGTTACATCAAAATATATTATATGGAGTTGGATTGGATGGATTTGAAGCTAGTAGGAATTTGGGTTAAAATTGAACGCCTGTTCGATTTTGATTCAAACCGGAACGCTTCAGCAATTACAGGAATTTTGGTGAGTTAACTCACCTCTCAGGCCCACTTATTTTCTATATAAGCATGGATAATTTTATTTTTGATTGTTTTGACGATTTACTAATTTATTAGTTGGTTTGGATATATTCCCGCCTCTGGAGCGGATAAGACCCTATTACGTTCCCGTGTATGAGCGGATGACCCTTTGTATACGATCCCGCATCGAAGCAGTTGATTTATATAATTTGATTATATACTGTATGTGATGCAGGGGATAGATTGGAGGGATCTAACTGGATTCCTCACCCTGTTGATTTTACTTTTCATATGCTGTGATATATGTTGTGTTGGATGCCATATTTGATGACATAGATGATTTCCCTTATTTAGTGCTTTAGTAGCACCGGGCCTTATTTTTTGGTATTTTAAAATACTATATAGTAACAACTTTTGCTTAAAAGGGATTTCAAAGTGATCTTGAAAGTATATATGTTTTAATAATTTTTAAATTATTAAAAGGAATGGATTTATTTTAAATAAAAAAAATGTATGATTTTTTATGTGATAAAATTGATAGTTTTATGAAATATTTTAAATAGGGATTTTTGAATGGTTTATAAAATGAATTTATAAAAGGATATTTTATAAGTAAAGTAATAGATTTATAAACAGAATTTATATAAATATATATAAAATGGATTTGTAATCGATATTTTATAAATGGATTTATAAATGTGATTTTATAAATAAAAGAGATTTTTAAAGAAATGAATTCATAAATAGAATTTTATAAATAAAGAGATTTTATAAAAAGAAAATTTATAAGATAAAAATGAGATTTATAAACACAGTTATATATATATGGAAATGATTTTTGTTGAAATTTAAATATGGATTTTATATAGTGGAAATACATTTCATTTTAAAAGTTAAAACAATCTTTTAAAGAAATGTTTTGAAAGTGATATTTTCAAATGGAGTTAAATAGTTTGAAAAGTGATTTCAAATGTTCTAAATGATGAAACAAGGATTTCAACGTTTACTATTGTAATAAATGTTTTCGATAAAAGAAAGAAAGGCATGGACTATAACACTATTGTTATAGTAAATGATTTCCAAAAGGAAGTGTTTTGTATAGTATATGAGATATATATATCCTATATTTGTTGTTAATATTCGAAGTGTGTCACTCATATCTATGTCAAAGTTAAGAATGTTGTTTGGTCAAGGTCTGAGAGGTAATGAAACCCCAACTTGATTGGCTTCGTTGTTAACTAATAAATAGTTTAAGTTCTACGTCAGTGATTAATATTAAGTATAATCAATCGAATCCCTATGCTAGTGTTTTTAGGTTGTCGTAACAATGTTTTACATAACATTCGATTTGACCCAATTAAATGTGTTTTTGAAAAATATGAAGTTTTCCTAAAAGATTTGAAAATATACTTATTTTGGATTTAAGTGTATGATATTTTTAAGTGTTGAAAATGAAACGGTTTATGAATATACTTATACCATTGAGATAATTATATGGAAATGTTTTCTAAATATCGAAAGATTAAAATTGGTTTTGAGAATATATCTTCTAAAAAGATATTTTGAGATAAATATTTGGAAAGTGATTAATTAATAAAAGATTAATTAAATGGGCCTAGTGATTTCTTATGTGCTAGATTTTATTTTTTGTTTGTTAGTTAAATAATCGACTATCAAATTTGGCCAATTTTAGTTCCTTGACTTGATATGGGAACTAATTAGTCATACAGTTAGTACGTAGCCAACTGTGTAGGCTTGATTATCGTTTGGCGTAAAGGATGATGATTCGAGTAGTGTGGAGTGACTATGGTACTCCAATTTACCGGGCTTCCTTCTTGGCCGAAGGATAGCAAGTTGAGAGATGAAAATGTGATTAGTTTACGAGACTTGGTTTCCATATGAGGTTGAGGGCCTCTTATCGTTGTTGGTCCAGAGAGACCTGGATCAGATTTATCCGAAAACCACTTTGGACCGACGTATGCATTCGAAAGTGCAGGTTGAAGATGACGATTTTTGAAAACGGAGATCTTCATTATGTATGGCTTCTTTCCACTAGCCCCGCGATTTCATATTATATATATGGTGGTAGTAGTGCTCTGTTATGAAAATCTTTGATGCAAGGATTACTCGCTACTAATCCTATGGTTGACTCCCGATTGGATGTAGTAGGAGAGTTCCTTCGGTTTGTCCAGTTCCTGGAGAACTACTTGGCTGCCCATTCAAATTTGAGCACCCAAGAGTTTAGGAAAAGAAAATAAACTCCGGGTAAGACATGGGTCTGGTGTGAGTAAACCCAAGCAACTTAATTATTACTTTAAAACTCTTTTGAAATAAAAGGTATCTCGTAAGACCACGCCACACATAAACACAGATGGGTTTTTAACTTACGATAACCAAAACATTTGTATACAAAATCCAATGATATCATAATAATGTCCAGAGTACAAATACATATTGAAAATAGCTGAAATTGTTACCATATCAAATTCCAGCATATTAGGCTCTAAAATCAAAATCGTAAAGGCATGCATTGTAGATTGGATTCCATACCATGGCAAGGTAAGGGAATACCTTCCAATGGTACACCCCTTGGAAATGCACCAAAGTATGACAAGAACTTCTTGTATCCCTACTACATAGAGCCGACTGCCTCTTTAACATGGCAAATCAGATTACCTCATCCGTATTTGACACCGAGGCTTTATACTACCACGGTGTTTGCGTGCAAAACAACTCGAATATGGACAATCTAGAATAGGATGGCGGCTCTTAATGGTAGCTAACCACATAGCTCTGTTGCATACCATGTTTTTATCATTTTTCTATTTATGAGGCTCGTGAGGTCACGTCTTTACCTTCTTCCACTTAGCAGACCATCTTGGAATGCTAACACTGCCCTCCTGATAGAGATATGATGCCAGCATTCATCCATGCAAGTTGTTCCGAGATCAAACAAACATTCCATATTGCTATCTTCCATTTTGGAATCATCCTTTGGAAGAATAGTATAACTCCCTAGCATACTTCAAAATGATTTAACATGGTTCTTTATTAGTTTGTAGTAGTTCCGATAAATTAGGGAACCGGGGTCTCCAAACTAAGCGATAATTTTTGGCTGACTTAATTTTGGTTCCTTTGGAATAAGAAATCGAATCCTCACTGTGGAACTCGAATATACCCGACATACCTTGAGTCAAAATAGGTCCAGATTTGATAGTCAGTTATTTAACTATTAAATAAATAGACAACAACTAATTGCATTTGAGATTTATTTATCCATAACAACCACTAAGCCTCAAAACACATCTTTATTTAATAAATCCCTTTCAAAAACGTTTGTCTAAAACATTCATATACCTATCTTTCTGACATAAGTATATTCACAAAACATTTGCGAATAACTTCTTACTTCCAAATCTTGTTAAAAAGGATTAAACAAATGTCGTTTAAATTGGAGGTAAGGACAACCCTAAACACTATTTCTTTGGTGTTAAGTGTGGAACGGATGTTCTATACCACCATTTTAAAAGGTCAGTTTAGAGAAACACAGATCTCAAATTCTTTTTATATTTCTTTCGATAAATCCTTTTTAATCAAATCTATTTCATTCATGAAATCTCTTTTACCTAAAATCCAGATTCATTTCAAAATACTTTCCAAACTTTCAAATTCATTTATAAAACCCCTTTTATAAATATTTAAAATCATTTATATAAATTGCTTTTATAAATATCCAAGCTTTTCATATAATTTTTTTTATAAATATCCAAATTTTTTTATAAACTCCCTTTATGAATATCCAAATCATTTTCTAAAACCTCTTTTATAAATAATCCAAAATCATTTATAAAACTCTTTATAAAAAACTTCCTTTTATATCATGGAAACCATTCCCATTAGTTAAAAACATCTTTAGTAAAACCATTTGTCAAATCATTCTTTAAATATCTTGTCCAAATGCAATAACATTGAAACCAATTCAAAAAGAAATGAAATATTTATCCTTACAAAATCAACGGAGGCTTAATGACCACAATGGTGCTTTTAATTTGGTTTTACTTACCAGTTAACATGGCATCACACAATAACAGGTATATAAGAAGTTAACACATAACAATCAATCAACATTTTTGAATGTCTAGATTATTACAATACCAGAATGGTGTTTTTTCTGCTAATAGATGTCATTTAGTTTCCTAGTCATAAGGGTTACTTAATGTCTAGACAAGAGATCCTTCGGTTTGAAAAAAGTTCACTTAGATAAGAACGGGTTTAAATAAATATACGATAGATTTTTAACGAACTTTTAAAATAAATAAACCTCAATTAAATCACAAGCAAAAATTTAATTAAACCTTAATAAATCTTAATTAAATCATAATTAAACCCTAAGTTAGCTTATTTAACTCTTAATTTATTTAACTAAAAATTTAAATCTCGATTAAGTTTGGTTAAGTCTTAATTAATTAATAATTAAACATTAATGAAACATTAATTAATTAAACATTCATTTAAAATTAAACCCTAATTAAGTAATAATTAAGTGAATAATTAACCTTTAATTAAATGTTACCACCAAATATCCTTTCGACCTGGTTGAAACCCTATTGAATAGAAGACAAAGAAGAACAAGTGAAAGAAGCTCCAACAAGACCTTTCGAAGGAGTCGAAGGGATGCACAACCAAAGACTAGAAATATCACAACCTTTCGTATGGGTCAAAAGGGTCAAAAGCACCCTTCCGCTTCAAGAGATCTCGTTTCGAAGTAGGTGCTTCCGCATACATGAAGACCTTTCGATTGAGTTAAAGCAACACCTTTCAAAGATAAAGAATGACAACCCTTTATATGCACGCCAAACCTTTTGAAACCGAATGTTTCGCCTTCACTCAAGCCACTCAGAAACACGCCTTAGATGGAACAACCAATTCGAAAGCAAAAGCAAGCCTTTTAAACTGGTGAAGCCCTTAACATCCAAGGAAGGTTCCGCATCGGTTCACAAGCATAAGTTTGAAAGCTACTAGAAACATCGAAACCATCAACATTTCAACACCTTCGGAACACCTGGAAACTGCCTATCGATAAAGTCGAAAGCTCCTACCTTCATTCCTTCTGACAACAAAGCATTATAAAGAATAAAAGGCACAACCACCCCTTTCGATAAAGACGAAGGCATTCAAACCCATTCGAAAGCGTTATAGAAGGGTGCGCAAGTGTCGATGGAGTCGGAAGGTATTTGAAGCCACTTCTTGACTAAGTAGAAAGCACTAGGTCGAAAGGTGTCAACCCGCATCTATAAATAAGATCCAAGGGGTCTGTTTTAGGGGATCCGAATTCACTCATTCTAAGCTTGTATTTTCTTCAGTTTAAAAAGTTGTAAACCCTAATTTGTAATCAAATTTGGGATAATTGTTATCATTATCGAATTAATAAAAGGGAAGTTTTCAATATTTCTGATTATATTGTTGTACGAAGGTCTTTTACTGGCTTTAACTGCATTTTATAGGTCTCGACCTCATCGTAAGGCTCCTTTCGAGTGAGTCGAAACCTCAGCCTTTTAATGTAATACAAAACCTTAACTACAAACTACCATTCATTAAACTCTTACCTTCAAGTGAGTCGAAACCTTGACTCAAGCAGGTTTACCTTAGATACCCGAACCAAACCTAAGTCGCTAATTAGCCAAGCTTTCAACGAAGTCGAAACCCTCCCAGATCAACCAAATTCTTATATCCTTATAGCTATTTCTTTAGCATTCCTTAGCTGCTTCGAAAGTAAGGTTTTGAAGAGATAACCAAATTACCTCTATTGGCTAGGTAGACTAAAAAGTGGGAAATCCAAGCTTTCCGACTAAGTCGAAAGGTCAATAAGAATAGTTTCCTCAAGAGAAACCAATTCGAAAGGTTGAATCAAAGAGAATATCCACATCCTATCTTCTTCAACTTATCTAAGAGAGAATAAAAATGACTAACCTTTTTCTTAAAGTCAACTTGGGGTGTTGACAAGTTTTCTTGTTAACATAAAATTATTAACTCTAATTTAAATAATTAATTAAAGTAATAAACTTGAGTAAACAAAAATTAATTTCCTTTTATCTTAATTAATCATTATTTAAAACTTTCTTAACTTGGTTAATAATTTTTTAAACTCTAATTACTTAACCTAATTACTTAATTAATTAATTAAGTAATGATTACCCTAATAAATAAATTAAATAAATAAATTATTAAATAATTAAAAACTTAAACTTTTGACTTACATAATTAGTTTGAAATGAGTTTTCAAAAACAATCCAAAAGAAAACACTTTAAAACTTGAAATCATGAAATTTTCTGAATTACATCCATAGCGACTATCGCTACGAAAGCAGTACGCTAGAATTGATTTCTAGATGAAAACTTTACTTTAACTCTTGCTACTACATATCTGAAAACACAACTAGAAAATTTTTGAAAACTTAAAACAAAGGTGAAAAGTTGGAAAACATTTTTCTAAATCAAAACTACAAAATGAGCTTTTGTTTTCAAATCGGATCTCAAGTCCTTTGGGACATTTAAAGGTGCTAACTTCAAAACAATTTCTCCACATACAGTTCGTTTTTGGTTTCATAAACACACTACCATCATATCATAACCAACCTTTTACATATTCATATCCAAACATTTCATTCAACATCCAAATCACAAATCCAAACTTAATCACAAACCTATAGTCATATGTCATCAAAGCAACATGATTTTTCCACACATTAAGCACTATATTTTTACAACATATAGTTCAATATAATCAAGTCAACATATTTTCCAAAAATGAGAGTATTACTCACCGAATCTTACTAATTCAAACCAAACGTTTGCTAAAACATGGATATAAGCTAGAATTTTGAAAAATGAAGACTTGGATGCATATGCACTCAAAATGGACTCGGCTTGGACACTTTGGGCTCGGCCATACACTGATTGGGCTCGGCCATATAAGGTTAGGTGGATGATGGTGCTTGTATTTGAATGGAAAGTGAAGAAATGGATGAAGAAGGGTTTTAACAAGTTATGGAAGGAATCTTAAAGTGGAAATGTGAGATTTTTACAACATAAAAAATATATAAGAAGCCATGAAAACTTTCTCAAGCTCTTAGGAAAATTTTAAAGTGAAGAGAAGATTGAAAAATGAGAAATATGAGAGGTAAGGGTTATATATTAGCCTAGGAAAATATTTAAAATGTATTAGTGCTTGAGTTAAATATATGTACATATACATGCACCCATACCCTCCTCCAAACTTCCGCCCACACTTGTACCCCCTTACCATGCAAACTATTTATGCCATTCTCCCTTGTCTTTAGTTCTTGAGATAAATATATTTATATGTTAAAATATACACATTTTATATAAAAATCTTACTTATTTATTTATATACATATGCTTAAGTGAAAATATATGTATATGTATATATTCTCATGACAAGATAGTTTTTAGTGTATATATATGTGTTTACAATAGTGTTTGAACATTTTAGATAACTTTTAACCAATGGAAAATCAAGATTTTGGAAAATAAGTTCTGGTCACATTTTATATTTTTTTAGCAAAGCTAAGCCGGCTTTATAGTGGGCCGTGCCACTATGAATATAATAAGGAACATGTGTTATGTACATGCACAGCTTTATAGTGGGCCGTGCCACATTTTATATTTTTCTACGAACTATATATTTTAGTAAACATAATTTAAAAACGATTTTATCATCATTAGTTCTTATTAAAAATAAGTTTATTTGTAAATAAAAATATATTTATTTATTATTTAAAAATATAATTAAATATTCATTTAAATAGCAATTCAATTCTGGGTCGTTACATTCTTCCTCCCTTAAAAGAATTTCATCTCGAAATTTGTCACAATCCTAACCCTAAAGTATTGTTTAATAAAACCAAGTTTATTTAAACTTTTCTTATTTATATAATTAAAAATTAACTTCATTTATTAATCTATCCACTAACCAAAATACCTTATGATGGGTCAACCCTTTCCTACTGAATTGACATAAAGTCATGAATCTTATTAGCTTTAGTCCTAGTATATCTATAAGGGTAGTAGAGATAAAACTATGATAGAAAATAATATCCATCAAGAACAAACAAAAGAAACGATACATAGATATAGAATATCATTTAAAAAATACACAATCTTAGATACACGCCAAGTGACTAAACCGATCCTTCCACAACTCCTTTTCCCTTTGCTGCTACTAAAGAAAATGGTTCTGTGATGATAACGAAGGGTTTAGGTTGCCTCCTTTCCTTGAGCTTAGGACAATTTCTGACGAAACGACCCTTCTCGTTGCAGTAGTAACAGTCTTTTGGTGCATTCTGTTTTTCAAGCTTTTGTTTCTTAGCCTTTGCTTTCTCCTTTCTCCTTTTCTTACCCCAACTACTTTTCTGAACCAAGTGATCTTTCTCTCCATATCCGAAGAAACCATAATTAGGCAACTTTGTCTTGAACTTGTGCTTCTTACCTTCAGTTAGTGCAGTAGCAGGTGGCTGCGGCGCAAAATCTTCAAACCATAGAGCATTACTTATCATCTTCTTGAATGATCCTTGAATGCTCTTCATCATGTCATTTCGTAGCTTGTCGCACCAGCCCAGCCAATTCTTAACTTCCATAATTGATTTCGAACCCAAAAAATTCCTTTGACTTAAAATCTCAAAATCATGGCACAACGAAGCAGTCCATTGAGGTTTTATCTTGCGGACCTTCCTCAACAACATACCCCTCAGTTCCAAAAACTTTAGGATTCTTAATTCCTGGTTATCTGGATTCATATTATAACATTTAATTTCACTAGACATTTCCTATAAAGAATGATTTTAAAAGCAAACAATAATAATTGCATAGCATTTAAAACATCTCCAAGGATACATATTATACATAACTTTCCAAAATACCCTCATATTTATGAGTTCACACCCAAGATTCTTATCCAAATCTACTGTTCTCCTCCTCCTTCCATACACACATCCCCTCAATTATCTCTCTCGAGGTGGCTGGTTTCTTCTTAATAATTCCTCCGTCTTGTAGTACTCTTTGAATCATAGGACAATTTTTCTTGATGTGTCCAAATTGTTGGCAAAAGAAGCAATGTTTTTCCCAAACTTTAGGAACTATTGGTCCCTCCTTTCCTTCTATACAATAGTCCATAGTATGTCTTGTCTTATGACATAAGTAGCAACTAATTTCCTTTCCCTTTTTGAAGAATTTTCTTTGTGGACCCTTCTCTTCTGATTTGTCTTCCCAAGGCCTCTTCAAACGCGGCAAAAATTTCCTCTTTTTGCATTTATTGATGTTGTTGTTCTTTGTTGAAGTTGTCGGCTTCTTCTGAACTTCAACTACTTCTTCCTTAGGAACCACAACTACTTTGGCGGCTTGTCTATCAGTCTTTCCACCCATTGTGGTTAATTTCCTCGATCTCTTTCCCTATCCTCTCCTTCCTTTCATACCTATTCTTACTACCTAATTATAGTAAGATTCCTTTAAAATACACTTCCAAATCATGTTCATATCGGGAAAGGTATCATTTCCAAATGATGATAGGTAGATATTATCATTCCTTATCACCCAAAAATTTCTATCTACTTTTAAATTTTTTTCTTTACATATAAAATATAATCCTAGGTAAAATAGTTTCATTTACCATTTTAAAACTATATTGTGTCAGTTTGCCTTGTTCAAGTGTTTAGGAAACCCCTATTGATACCGTGGCATCCCATGTCTCGACCTGAGTTTTTAAGCCACTCAACCGATAAATCAACACAATATAAAACATTTTTATATCACTAACAAATACGCACACGTATATATAATACACTAGAACTCATAATAAGGCATTCCACTACCTTATCTCTTAATGAGTTTCCCTACAAAAGCCTAGGTGTTTGCTTAACCTAGGCTCTAATACCAAAATTTAACAACCCGATTTTCAATCCTCGAAAATCGACACTAATACGTCCACTGTATTGCATGCCGGGTATTCAAGTGCCGGAAAACCGATCATTAGGGTTAAAAGAAAGAAAAGATAGAAGAGAAGGAACTAAACAACACAGAATCTCACAACGCAATGGAATAATATATATTACTCAACATAATACATTACAAAGTAATTTCAAAAATGTTACATCAGTCATATTAATACAAATTCTACCCTAGTACAGTTACAACAGTCGGTCCCTACCTAACCGAATCAACATACATATAGTACAGCGGAAAACAAGAAAATAACTAGCTATCGATGAAGCCACTTGCTCCGAGCTCCTCATAGTAAATTTGCGGAAAAAACTAAACTACTTGGCTGCCCATTCAAATTTGAGCATCCAAGAGTTTAGGAAAAGAAAATAAACTCCGAGTCAGACATGAGTGGTGTGAGTAAACCCAAGTAACTTAATTATTACTTAAAAACCCTTTTGAAATCAAAGGAATCTCGTAAGACCATGCCGGACATAAACACGGATGAGTTTTTACCTTACAATAACCAAAACATTTATATACAAAATCAAATGATATTATAATAATGTCTAGAGTACAAATACATATCCAAAATAGCTGAAATTCTTACCATATTAAATTCTAGCATACTAGACTCTAAAATCAAAACCGTAAAGTACATATTGTAGATTGGATTCCATAATATAGCAAGGTAAGGGACTACCTCCGATGGTACATCCCTAGAAAATGCACCGGAGTCTGACAAGAACTTCTTGCACCCCTGCTACACAGAATCGCTACCCCTTTATCATGGCGAACCGAATTACCTCATCCCAATTTGCCACCGAGGCCTTATACTACCATGTTGTTTGCATGCAAAAAAACTCGAATATGGAAAATCTAGAATGGGATGGCGGCTCCTAATGGCAGCTGACCACATAGCTTTACTACATACGCTGTTTTTGCCATTTCCCGGTTTGTGAGGCTCATGAGGTCATATATTTACTTTCTTCCACTTAGCAGACCGTCTTGGAATGCTAACACTGCTCTTTAGGCAGAGATACAATGCCAACATTCATCCATGCAAGTTGTTTTGAGATTGAACAAACATTCCATATTGCTATCTTACATTTTGGAATCACCCTTAGGAAGAATAGTATAACTCTCCAACATACTTCAATATGATTTAGCATCGTTCGTTATTAGTTTGGAGTTTCGGATAAAGCCGGGAACCAGTTTCTCTAAACTAAACGATAATTTCTAAGTAACACAATTCCGGTTCTATTCGAAGTATGCACTAAGAAATCAAATCCTCACCAAGGAACTCGAAAATACCCAACATACCTCTTGAGTCAAAACAGGTCCAGATTTGATAGTCTGTTATTTAACTATCAAATAAACAGACAACAACTAATTCCATTTGAAATTTATTTATCCATAGCAACCACTAAGCCTCAAAACAAATCTTTATTTAATAAATCCCTTTCAAAAATGTTTGTCTAAAACATTCATATACCTATCTTTCTAACATAAGTATATTCGCAAAACATTTGCAATAACTTCTTACTTCCATATCTTATTAAAAAGGATTAAACAAATGTTGTTTAAATTGGAGGTGAGGACAACCCTAAACACTATTCCTTCAGTGTTAAGTGTGGAACGAATGTTCCATACCACCATTTTTAAAAGGTCCGTTTAGAGAAACTCAGATCTCAAATTCTTTTTATATTTCTATCGATAAATCTTTTTAATCAAATCTTTTTCATTCATGAAATCTCTTTTACTTGAAATCCAAATCCATTTCAAAATACTTCCCAAACTTTCAAATTCATTTATAAAACCCCTTTTATAAATATTCAAAATCATTTATATAAATTGCTTTTATAAATATCCAAACTTTTTATATAAATTTCTTATAAATATCCAAACCTTTTTATAAACCCCTTTTATGAACATCCAAATCATTTTCTAAAACTTCTTTTATAAATAACCCAAAATCATTTATAAAACTCTTTATAAAAAAACTTCTTTTTATAACATGGAAACCATTCCCATTAGTTAAAAACATCTTTAGTAAAACCATTTGTCAAATTATTCTTTAAATATCTTGTCCAAATGCAATAACTCTGAAACCAATTCAAAAAGAAATGAAATATTTATCCTTACAAAATCAACGGAGGATTAATGACCATAATGGTGCTTTTAATGTGGTTTTACTTACCTAGTTAACATAGCATCACACAACAATAGGTATATAAGAAGTCAACTCATAACAATCAATCAACATTCGTGAATGTTCAGATTATTACAATAGTAGAATAGTGTTTTGTTTTGCTAATAGATGTACTTTAGTTTCCTAGTCATAAAGGTTACTCAATGCTTAGACAAGAGATCCTTCGGTTTGTAAACAATTCACTTAGATAAGAATGGGTTTAAATAAATATCCGATAGATTTTTAACGAACTTTTAAAATGAATAAACCTCAATTAAATCACAAGTTAAAACTTAATTAAACCTTAATAAATCTTGATTAAATCATAATTAAACCCTAAATTAGCTAATTTAACTCTTAATTTATTTAACTTGAAATTTAAATCTCGATTAAGTTTGGTTAAGTCTTAATTAATTAATATTTAAACCTTGATAAATTAATTATTAATTATTAAATAAACATTAATTAAACTTTAATTAATTAAAAATTCATTTATAATTAAACCCTAATTAAGTAATAATTAAGTGAATAATTAACCTTTAATTAAGTAATAATTAATTAAATAATTACACTAATTTAAATATTCAATAAAGTAAATAAACTTGATTAAATAAAAATTAATTTCCTTTTATCTTAATTAATCATTATTTAAACCTTTCTTAATTTGGTTAATAATTTCTTAAACTCTAATTACTAAACCTAATTACTTAATTAATTAATTAAGAAATAATTACCCTAATAAATAAATTAAATAAATAAATTAAATAAATAAATTATCAAATAATTAAAAATTTAAACCTTTGACTTACTTAATTAGTTTTAAATGAGTTTTCGAAAACAATCCAAAAGAAAACTCTTTAAACTTGAAATCGTGAAATTTTCCGAACTTCATCCATAGCGACTATCGCAGTTCGGTAGAATTGATTTCTAAGTGAAAACTTCACTTTAACTCTAGCCACTACAAATTTGAAAACACAAATGGAAACGTGTTGAAAACTTAAAACAAAGGTGAAAACTTGGAAAACATTTTTCTAAATCAAAACTACAAAACAAGCTTTTGTTTTCAAATCGAATCTCAAGTCCTTTGTGACATTTAAAGGTGCTAACTTCACAACAATTTCATCACATACACTTGGTTTTTGGTTTCATAATCACACTACCATCATATCATAACCAACCATTTACATATCCATATCCAAACATATCATTCAACATCCAAATCACAAATCCAAACTTAATCGCAAACTTATGACCATATGTCATCAACGCAACATGTTTTTTCAACACAACTAGCACTATATTTTTACAACATATAGTTCAATATAATCAAGTCAATATCTTTTCCAAAAATGAGAGTTTTACTCACCGAAGCTTACTACTTCAAACCAAACTTTTTCTAAAACTTGGATATAAGCTAGAATTTTGCAAAATGAAGACTTTGCATACGCACTCAAAATGGACTCGGCCTTGGACACTTTGGGCTCGGCCATACACTATTTGGGCTCTGCCATATAGGGTTAGGTGGATGATGGTGCTTATATTTGAATGGAAAGGGAAGAAATGGACGAAGAAGGGTTTTAAAAAGTTATGAAATAAATTTTAAAGTGGAAATGTGAGATTTTTACAACATAGAAAATATGTAGGAAGCCATAAAAACCTTTTTAAGCTCTTAGGAAAAATTTTAAGTGAGGAGAAGGATTGAAAAAAATGAGAAATATGAGAGTTAAGGGGTATATATATGCTTAGGAAAATATTTAAAAATGTATTAGTGCTTGAATTAAATATGTGTACATATGCATGCACCCATCCCCCCTCCAAACTTCCGCCCGCACTTGTACCCCTACCATGCAAACTATTCATGCCATGTTCTGTTGTCTTTTGTTCTTGAGATAAATATATTTATACATTAAAATATACACTTTTTATATAAAAATCTTACTTATTTATTTATATACATATGCTTAAGTGAAAATAGATGTGCATGTATATATTCTCATGTAAAAATAGCTTGTAGTGTGTATATACGTGTTTACAATAGTGTTTTAGCATTTTAAATAAATTTTAACCAATGAAAAATCAAGATTTCGGAAAATAAGTTCAGGTCACATTTTATATTTTTCTACGAACTATATAATTTAGTAAACATAATTTGAAAACGATTTTATCATCATTAGTTATTATTAAAATAAGTTTATTTATAAATAAAAATACAATTGTTTATTATTTAAAAATATAATTAATTACTCATTTAAATAGAAATTTAATTCTTGATCGTTACAGTACAACTGTTTGGTGGTGTAAGAAGTGACTCTCTTACACTTAACGCCCTTCTCTGAGACGTACGAGCTCAGAGGTTGTACTTTTATGGAAACCAACTAGTATGCTGTTGGAATTGGCAATGTGGCATTCAAAGTGGAATATGCTATGTGAAAGGTAACGTTACCTTAAGCTTCACACCCTGAAGATAATACGGGTAATCATGTGGTCTGACCTATATTTCAGGCTATCGATTTTATGAGTATGGAGGTGACTAGTGGAATCTGGGCCTTAAGGCATTTATGCCTTATGGGCAGGTATTGGAGGCTTGATGGAGAACGAGTATAGCCACCGAGTAGTACGTTATTCCATAGTAGTGTATGCAACATAGTTCGGAGGCGTGCTTGAGATAACTGAATAGCCAATGTGGAGCTAGTTGTTTATGCGTGGATTTCAGAGGAAATGGCCACTAGTTCCCTATCATGATGGAATCCATTCTCCAACATGAGCCTTTCGGTTTTTGTTGTAAACCTATTATGTTGGAATTAAATCAATTTAAAATTTTCGACTATCATTAATATTATTTTTATACTAGACACTAGTATAATATAACAGAATTTGATATGAAATGTTTTGGTAATCGTAAGGTAAAAACCCATTCGTGTTCATGTGCGGTGTAGTCTTACGAGATACCTTTTGTTTTGATAAAGAAAAGATTTTAATAACATTAAAATTCAGTTAAGATGTGTTTTCTCATGATGGTTTACCAGACTAATCTGGGCGTTCTCCCTTTTAATGCTCAGGTCAGACCGAATATATTTACATATTCAGTTTGGATGCTTTGGAACTTTCAAAGACGAGCTGGAGGTCTTCAGGTCGTATTCACGTATATGTTTATTTTCCGCTGCATTGGTTATTTTAATTATCAGCATTTATGAGGACAGGTTGTTATAACCGTACAGGCTAATGATTAGCGATTTGTTGTTGTACACTAATGGATGTATGTATATTACAGTTTCTCTTTTGTAAAGATTATTGATATTATATATTGTTCCGCTGCGATTGTGAGATTCTGTGTTGTTTTAGTTTCTTTTTCTCTTCTTCTTCTCTTCTCTTCTTCTTTCCTTTTTATTTCCTATAACTATCTGTCTTTCTATTCAATTTGGGTTGGACATGTGTGGTTTACTATCAGCTTGAATTATGCAGATTTGCGAGTCATTACATTTATAGTCATACTAACTACTGATAAAACTTATGGCACGATGTCTCTTCACGACCCCTACAAGAGTCAAATGATAACCATAGAAACTTTTGAGTGTTTGTTACCTAAGTGTAACTTCCTATTGCTGCAGGTTTCTTACTAAGTGTTTGAGCTCAAAAGATAATACAAGAGTATAGATATTTGATCATATGCAACAGATGCGTTTTTGAGCTTTCACGTTCTAGAAAGTACAAAATTTCAAATAAATAATTTCAGTTGAAATAGGCTAGTGAACCATAGTGCAAAATCATTTTCTTAATACAATTGATTGCATTGAGATACTTATTGAGCCGGGAACAATCTAGACCACAGACTATAGATAGACCTACATCTTGGATCGTTGAAACTTTAGTTTGATCTATTTACTTAAGAGTAACTTATTCAGTCTACTTAACATATTGAGGTGATTTAATGCATTTTGTAAATAAATCTTATGTAGTTTCACATAAAGGGTTTCTTTTTTAAATTAGATACCAATAAGAGAGAAAGTGAAAACTTAAGAGTGGTAGTAATATAGCCATAAGTGTGATGAAGTGATGGTGAATGTCGCCTCTTCTTCATGGAGGGGCATTTTAAATGTTATTTAAACAAATATTTGTTGATGCATAATATGGAATAAGAAATATGATTTCTGTTCTTAATGTGTTTCTTTTATAAAATATTGTTTTCTATAAGGTCTAAACTTGGAGCGTTAGACGCTAGATCTAAAACTTTCAACTATGTGTTAGTTATAGTAGAAGAATTAGAAAGCTAATAGTAAGAGGTTTAATGGAGTTTTAGGTTGCGAATGCTTCTATTGTAGCAGCTAAAGTAGTGGGAGCATACCATATAATGCTTGCTAATGGACACATTTCAAAAATTCATTTGTGCTAAATGTTATTTATGAAATTATAATCGTTTTCATGTTTGGTCGAAAATGAATGTAGTTTTGTTACACATATTTGAACATTATGAATATTAATTTGAATCTATTTTGGTATTTCGTTGATAGTATTTTTTTCTAAACAATAGTGTTGTCTTAGCCATATAAAGTATAAAATCATCTAATATATTTAGCAATTGCTTTTGGAATCATAGATCGAGCTACATTATTTGAGAAACTATTGCAAAAGAAGAGAAGAATATCGTCAATCATATGACTATGAATCATATCAAACTTTGTATCCTAATGTATTGGTGGCAAAAGCACCTATCCACTGAGAGCGACAAAAGAATTATCGATCTTCTAGACTGTATATATATGTGTATATATGTTAGTATGTATGTATGTATGTATGTATGTATGTATGTATGTAATTTATGGTGTAGAGATACTGAGAGCAGATCTACTTGCTTTGTTAAATTCAACGATGACTAATCCAGATATGGAAATGTATATTTTATTGCATAAGTCATATTTCTATAATAACTTCATATAATAGAAAATGGAAGCAGAAAATAAGTCATTCAAAGTATCGACCTAAGGTGTAAATATCTTGGATATTATAAGTATTTTTTCTCGTTAAATTTTTTGATGATGTTAGATTTCAAAAAGAATAAATGGGTAGTGTGCCCATGGATGGTCAAATACAAGAGATAAAAAGAATAGAAAAATGGTAGAAAATGATTAAGCATGTGAAATAGCATCGATCGATATCAATCCATGCATTGGTTAGTATCGATCCATAAGTTCGACTAATAATAGCAAGACAATGATTGAGTTAACTCTTGAACTATGGTACGAAGCATGCCCTTGATGCAAAAAATAATACATCAACCAACCAAAAAAATGGATGAAAAAGGTATTGATCGAAACCGATCCATATGTGAATTGATAACAATCAGTAAGATAGAGTAAACATGGGATAGTGTTGAAGAAGGTTGGTCTAAGTCATGGTATGGAACAAATCCATAAGGCAATGTTGATCGATCAACAAAGTCACTTGTTGTATGGTGCAAAGGTTGATTGATCGGTACCGATCGATAAGGATAGTTTGGCACCAATCCATAAGAACATTACTATGGGCTAAATAACCTTTGTCCTTGTCTTCTATGTACTTTGCGGGATCTTGATATTTTCTTTCTTTGTTGAACTTCTAGAGATATCTGGAATGAACTAAAGAAGTTTGAAGCCTCAACCAAGCCTATAAATACAAGGCAAGTACCTTAGAAAAAGAGATTGATTCTAATTTTCATACTGAGAGACTGCCAAAATTTAGCTCTTTATTCTTGTAATTTAAAGTCCAAGGAAGTTTAATCCCTTTGTAAAACCAAAAATCATCAATGAGAATACTATAAAATGGACATAGGTATAGCCTAACCATTATAAAATCTCATGTGTTCCTCTTATTCATTGATTTTTGTTGTTATCTTTGTTCCTTAATATAAGATCTAAATTAGGTTGAAACAGTTTTTTGAGGTTTTAAATCTACTTACAAACAGATTTAGCGATTATATTTGAAATAGATAGCTCTATGCAATCACTATATGGTGCTAGCCTAATATTTAGACTAACCTTTTTGGTGCATTCACCGAGAACCTATATATCTCATTACCGATCTCTTTGGATTATCAGATTCGATTTACGTCCATTAGAAAAACGATGGATCCTGAGACAAATACTCGAAAGAAAACTAGCAAAGGATCGGTAATTGTTTGGAATGGCATCATGGAACTATAATGGGAAAGGGTACCAAACTTAATTGTAACCGACCATGGTTACTGTTAGCACCAAAATTGGTCACTAACCTCGTTGAGAAAGATTGTGTAGAGATATAAGTGATGAAGTTAAATTAAACAGAGAAGACAATGCTAATTTAAATGCAGAAAGTAAGAACACCAGATTTATAGTGGTTCAGCGTAAATGCCTACGTCCACTTTGAGATTAAACTTTATTGATCTTCCTTATTGTTGATTACAAATACAATTCGTGAATCAAATGCTTGAATGAAGTTGTTAAGTAGAGAAGATGAGTCTCAAAAATGGCAGAGTCTCCCCAGTGTTCTCCCAAAAAGGCTCACTTTCATTGTGCCCCTGCCTCTCTATTTATAGACGAAGGTGGGTTGGACTTCTCTGGTGGGCCTGGTAGCTGAATAACTCGGTCCAAATAGTGTAAGTCCTATGCACCGAACCAGATAGGCTGAACAACAGAATGCCGAGCCTCCCCCTTTATGCCGAACGAGGTGAGGTCGGACGAGCTGCAGGTGATTGCCGAACGAGATACGTACCGGAAGAGATGTGGTGTTGAGTGAGGGATGCAGGTCGAATGAGGCTGGACCGCCGAACAGTCCGGGAATGCCGAGCGTACCTTGTAGGCCGAACGTTCATGGATGCCGAACGATTTTATGCCGAGCGTTCTTCCTTGGCCGAACGGTATTCACTACCGAACGTTTCTCGATGCCGGATGCTCCTAGATGCCGAATGTTATCCCATACCGAACGCCCTTTAGATGCCGAACGCTGTGCTCGTGCCGAACGGTCTTAACATGCCGAACGCTCATTGTTTAACTGATCGATGGGAGGCCGAGTACTAAGTTGCCTGGTCAATTCCCCAGGAAACACTTGCCCCCCAAAGTGTATTACGTGACCGAACGTGATACGCTTTGAATTACGTATCCTCCATGCTCCGCTTCGAACCTTGGTTAAATCCTCTTGGAGATGCCTTCTCGAGAATATCAATGGCCATTTGTGTCTCCGCAGAGCTAATAAGCTTTGGCTATCTGATCTAATCTTCTCTTAATAACCCTTAGTGAGAATTCAATTTCTGTTGATCTCAAGAAGTCTAACTTTTTCAGATGTACACATGCACGTTCGGGTACATGTTCTTGCCATTGGCTCTCGGATGCATTTTATATGCTCATAAGTCGTCGCCAACTCCATCTAGTTTAATTGCAATTCAATCGCGATTCCTTGTTTGTATTTTTTGTGAAATAAGGGTTGCAATCAGCTACTTGAGGCGTTTTCCAAACCTCTCTTCAGTACAGACTCTATGATTTTGTTCACAGCTTCAACCTATCCATTTTCAGTTATAATGGATCATGGAAGGTCATAAGGACAGCTGACGTTACGGATAAAGAAGTGGATTATTTTCTTCATCTTGGTCGTGGTTAAGAGTTCTTCATCTGCCCATTTGGTGACGTAATCAACTGCTATGATGGTGTATTTCGCACCACCTTTAGGATCGATAAGAAGATGATTTCAGTGCCCCCAAGTGGCAAACGGCTATGAACTAGCCATTTGAATAATTTCCATCGGTGGGGTTCCCGGATTTTTTGCAAACATCTTGCACTCGTCACATTGTCTAGCATGATCAACCGCATCTGGGTTGATAGTTGGCCAGTAATACCTGTAGCAGAGTATCTTCTTTATCATGGTTTTCCCCTGATGTTATTACCGCATTCATCTTCATAGACTTTGCTCAAGATATCATCATGGGCGATATGCCGAAGCATGGGGATGGATAAACTCCTTTTGACACACGAATTATTCTTAGATGATTTGGCGTGAAGCTTTGAGGAGGATCCGTCGTTTGCCATTCCTCCGTTCAGTAAGAATTCCTCATTTTATATTGTCTTTGATAAGAGTCAACCATGACACCTTTTCATTTTGTTCGCTGAGTACGTGTGTAATGATGTAATACGTGAAGTCAGTTAGTAGCTCTTGGACTTGGCCGAGAAAAGGAGCAAGACAATGCCCCCTAGCAAGATCAACTTCCTTAAATTTGTATACTACCCATCAAGAATCACAAAAGATATGTAAAGTTTTCACTTCAAATCCTCTAGCAAGTTTGAGGCTGATAGTTAAGGCTTCATACTAAGCATCGTTGTTTGTTACAGGTAAATCGAGTTTTAGGACGTAGCAGATTGATCGTTCCTCAGGAGTCATTATCAAGCCATAACACTGATCATTGGATGCTCCATCCGTGTACATTTTCCATCTTATGGTTGGTTCTCTGCTACTCTTCGAGTAGTCTTCTGAGGTAGTGAATTTGGGTGTGAGGTCTGCTAATTTCCGTTCTTGGATAGCCCTTCGTGGGAAATAAGTGATATCGAATTAGCTTAGTTTGATATTCTATTTAAGTAGTCTTTCAGATGTCTCAGGTCATTGTATGTCTTGTCGCAACGGCTGGTAGGCATAGACGTTGATGCGGTGAGCCTAAAAGTAAGAGTGGAGCTTTCATGATGAAATCAATAGGATTGTGCTAGCTTTTGTAGCTTCGGGTTGATATCCAATGCATGGCTCGCGATAGTTAATGAAATCACATATGCATGTCAGAATGGGTCCAAGGGAACATATCATCATTTATTCAGAAAAATCCAACTAATTCTTTTATCATCACTGCACTGAGCTGTGATCCGATATTCAGCACCCGGAAAGGGTCGCCATGGCTGGCTGCTAAGTTGACCGTCAGCTTAGCAGGTGCCATCCAGATTCTTTGAGTAAAGATGTAACTATTTTGCATAACATTCAATGTGAAATATGGTTGGGACGGTCAATGTTGATGGTTACTCTGGTCGAATCCTAGAGTCTTGCAATGAGTTGTTAAATCAAATAATGAAGGGCTCTGAATGCTCTAATTGATTATCTGCAAATGGCCAAAGATCAGGCTTAAAAGCACGTTGAAGGAAATGTCGAGTAGGGGCCAGCCTCGAGTTGCGTGCAACTGCATAGCTGGATCTTGCTATGAGTTTGAATTTGCTTGTATATTCGAGTAACGCATTTTCTATTCAATGCATTCATGATCCTTCACTCGCCCTTCGGGTTGGAGTGACAGTCAGTTGCCCCCAAGCTTTGGCATCGATTTAACGATTCTATCTCTAGGCATCCTTTCGGTCGTTGCCTTGAGTAGCTGTAAGCACTATATATAAGTTTTAATACTGAGCTATCGTGGCCAGTTTTTGGATGACCATGCGTCTTCTCCCAGTCTCGGGTTGATAAATGTACTGCATGGACGGTTGAGTCTCGTCCTAGCTATGTTTATGTTTTCACCTAAACTCCAAAGACATAGAGGTGATTGGTGAATAGTCGGTTCACATTCATCTTGCTTCTCGCTCGTGCCCCCAGGTCTAGGGCATATACCGATAAGTAGGAAGGCCAGCCATGCCCACTTTAGCTTTACTCTCTTTCCCGTTGAATCGTGGGATCATGCAAGTCGATAGGAGACTAGGTCTCGCCTATCTTGGATTTTATCGTGGTTTTTCATTCCAAGAGGAATACTTCGATGCCACGTAAGTTTTAGGGTGTAATTTGGATAGTGGATGGTCATCCACGTCCACTTTGGTTCATGCTCTGTAATCAAATCTCGGGGTAAAGTTGGCTACAAATGCAGTCGGGTTATGCTCATCCAGTTTCATACTCCTCCTGACGAATCGAATGAGGGTGCTGTAGAATTTTTGACCAAGTATTCATGGTTTACCCTCCTTTCCATACTCTAGGGGTCATAGTTTTTCAAAAAACAAACATCCGAGTCACATTCGTATGTGCTTGGTGCGGATCGGCATTGACCCTTGGTCTGAGGTATGATATAGTAGGTTGCTCGTAGCTTTGGATGTCGTTTCGATTGGTTCTGTATTGAGGCCTCCCTGCAGTCGCTGCCTCAAGTTATAAAGAACGCCACACTAGAGCTATAGTAAGCTGTCGTATTCGGCTTTTTAGTGTTTTGTACCCCTGCCCCCAGCATTGATTTGGCCAGGTCACTAGTTGGATGGTCAAACTCCATCCTCAGCGGGTTAATAATCCTCCTGTCGATTCCAGGCCGAAGTTTGCGGAATAGAAAATGGTCGGAATCCACTCGTCTATTTATCGATGTTTATACACCACTCTACATTCTGGTGACTTAGTGTTATTCTCCCTCCGGCTTACTCATGCCCAATTTGTGTTCATGCTTTAGTCCACGCTCCGGGGACTTAGAGATTTGTCGAATGGCTTACGCTTTAGTCCACAGTTCGAGACACAGAGATTTTCGTCAACTCATTTATACTCTAGTTTGCACTCTGGGAACTTAGAGTAATCTGATCCGCTTTTGGGATTTAGGGATTTTTCTGAAGTCGTCTATAATCTAGTCCATGCTCTGGGGACTGAGAGTACTGTAGTCCGCACTCTGGGGACGTAGAGGTTTTTGAGTCATTTATACTCTAGTCCGCACTCAGGGACTTAGAGTACTTTAGTCCGCATTCTGTCTCCCATTCCAGAGGGTGAGACCTCTCGGATGGCTGAGAGTTTGCCCGAACCTGGTAGATAATCCTTCTCTTTAAGGTTCTCTTTAAGGTTTCGAAAGTCGTTATTCTTTATGCAGGACTATTGCATTCTTGTTTTCCACGATTTTGTGCAGGCCGTTCTGACCCCGAGCCCACTCCGAGGAGCGATGTTGCCAAGGAAGTGGGGGAGAAAACAAGTGAAGCCACTCACGCAGGGGAGGCTTCTGGTCTAGACGCTCAGGTGATCGGAGCGCTTGACGAAGACAAGTCTGAAACCTCCTCTCCTATCGACGGGGGTTATGAAGTAGAAATTACAGGCGCCTCTGAGCATACATCTGAATTGAGCATGGAGGAGTGGCTCGAGAAAGAGAGGGAGGAGACGGTCAAGGTCATAGTAGATCCCCGAGTTATGGACTTGGACGATCCTTTGAACAAGCCGTTGAAGGTCATCATTCCTGGCGGTTCCAAGCCCATGGAAGGCCCCCGTACTCCTTTAGTTGCTACCCCTCTATCAAAGAAGAGTACCAAGGGTAAATGCTCTGGAGAGGAGCCGTCTGGAAAGAAGTTGAAGAAGCACAAGAAGTGATTACTATCCTCGTTCAACGAGGGTTAGTTTAAGTCATGTAATTATTTTCATCTATTTCCTTAGTCCTTGTAGATAGAATGTTGACTCTGAACTTTAGAGGGGTTGTAATAGAAACTCATTTCTGAATAAGGTTTAGTTCCTTTTTCTGTCTTACAAAAGACTCTTATTGTTCAGTTTTCTTTGTGATTTTAATCCAAGCAGTTGTGAGTAACATAGACTTCTCAGTCCATCTTCATATAACTCGGAAACTCTTCGGGAGTCGTCGAACTTCCATTCTGTGCTTCGAGCACTTAGAATACTTTCTAGCCCGTATGTCAGGGATTTGACAAATTCAAGTCATTTGTGTCATAGTTCATATTCACGGAACTTGGAGATCCGATTCGCTTATATTCGAGTCTGCACTCTGGGGAGTTAGAGTACTCTAGTCCGCACTCTAGGGACTTGGAGGTTTAAGTCATTTATACACTAGTCCGTGCTCTGGGGACTTAGAGTACTCCAGTCCGCAATCTGTTTAAGTCATTTATACTCTAGTCCGCGCTCTGGAGACTTAGAGTACTCCAGTCCGGACTATGGGGACTTGGAGTTTTTAGTCATTTATACTCTAGTCCGCGCTCTGGGGACTTAGAGTACTCCAGTCCGCACTCTGGGGACTTGGAGGTTTAAGTCGTTTATACTCTAGTCCGCGCTCTGGGGACTTAGAGTACTCCAGTCCGCACTCTGGGGACTTGGAGGTTTTAGTCATTTATACTCTAGTCCGCGCTCTGGGAACTTAGAGTACTCCAGTCCGCACTCTGGGGACTTGGAGGTTTAAGTCGTTTATACTCTAGTCCGCGCTCTGGGGACTTAGAGTACTCCAGTCCGCACTCTGGGGACTTGGAGTTTTTAGTCATTTATACTCTAGTCCGCGCTCTGGGGACTTAGAGTACTCCAGTCCGCACTCTGGGGACTTGGAGGTTTAAGTCGTTTATACTCTAGTCCGCGCTCTGGGGACTTAGAGTACTCCAGTCCGCACTCTGGGGACTTGGAGGTTTTAGTCATTTATACTCTAGTCCGCGCTCTGGGAACTTAGAGTACTCCAGTCCGCACTCTGGGGACTTGGAGGTTTAAGTCGTTTATACTCTAGTCCGCGCTCTGGGGACTTAGAGTACTCCAGTCCGCACTCTGGGGACTTGGAGGTTTTAGTCATTTATACTCTAGTCCGCGCTCTGGAACTTAGAGTACTCCAGTCCGCACTCTGGGGACTTGGAGGTTTAAGTTGTTAATACTCTAGTCCGCGCTCTGGGGACTTAGAGTACTCCAGTCCGCACTCTGGGGACTTGGAGGTTTTAGTCATTTATACTCTAGTCCGCGCTCTGGGAACTTAGAGTACTCCAGTCCGCACTCTGGGGACTTGGAGATTTAAGTCGTTTATACTCTAGTCCGCACTGGGGACTTAGAGTACTCCAGTCCGTACTCTGGGGACTTGGAGGTTTTAGTCATTTATACTCTAGTCCGCGCTCTGGGAACTTAGAGTACTCCAGTCCGCACTCTGGGGACTTGGAGGTTTAAGTCGTTTATACTCTAGTCCGCGCTCTGGGGACTTAGAGTACTCCAGTCCGCACTCTGGGGACTTGGAGGTTTTAGTCATTTATACTCTATTCCGCGCTCTGGGGACTTGGAGGTTAAAGTTGAGAGCAGTCGTATTTCCACTCTTTAATTTGTATTCATCTACTGTATCGAGGCTAATGTCGTCGAATGAACAATCGAACCACGTTTGCTCACGGAATGAGATTCTGTCCCCCAGGATGAGGGACGAAATTTGAAAAATGGACGATCGATTCTCGTCCGCATGGTGATTATAGCTCTTCCAATCAAGTCAAGGAAGGAGGTATATGACAGATGGTTGAATCACATCCATGTTGGGTTAGATAGCCAAATCTCTTACAATTTGCTCCGTATCTCCTTCTAGAAAATAAGGATAATAGATTGTTGAGTAGACAAAGTAAGTTGCATATGTTCCAAGGTGCAGTCGTGTCCATATATTGACAGTGATGGTTAGCGAGTATGCAGTCTACCATAGCTACTTCAAGTTGGGCTTTCGAACAACCTTTCGTGTTCAGGGTAGGATTTGATGTGTAGATGATCAAATCACGTCCACTTTTGACGGATCCCGGCGTCACTGAGCTTCATGAGGGGTATCTGTATTTTGTCGAACTTTGTTCTATGACTCGATTGGAGTGGATGATCGGGCCATATTCATTCCAAGCAGTTTAGGTCTCCAAGTCAAATGTGGAGGTTGATGGATGGATGGATGGTCGGTTGTTCGAATCGATCATAAGTTGAGCATACGAACTCGGATCGTCTTGAAACTTGGAACATTGGCTTCCCTGGCTTTGATTGTTATGTCTTGTTAATCGTGGCTTGATCCAGACTCGGACAAAATCCATCGATATCCATAGTGAGCCTTTGTGTAACCGATCTCCAAGACCAACTGTCACTGGTTTCTAATCAAGTTCTTGGTGTCACGGCCTTGCCAAAAGGCGGGATAACATTTGCCCCCCAAAGGACGTCTTGTGTAAACATGACGTGCTTTGAAAAACCGCAGTCTTTCATGCTGAATATTTCCGTTCAATTGATTGCTTGACAGTCGTCTCTTAATCGTTTCGTTGCAATCTTCTTTTAAACAAATGTTCAACTAGCATGCTTTGCTTTGGTTCTGCCCCCAGTTTTGGGGATGAGTATGGAATTGATGTATGTTTATACTCCGTCTCGCACTCTGGAAATACGGAGTTGATTAATGTTTATACTCCGTCTCGCACTCTGGGAGTACGGAGTTAAGCGAATGTTTAAACTCCGTCTCACACTCTGGGAGTACGGAGTTGACTAATGTTTATACTCCGTCTCGCACTCTGGGAGTACGGAGTTGACTAATGTTTATACTCCGTCTCGCACTCTGGGAGTACGGAGTTGACTAATGTTTATACTCCGTCTCGCACTCTGGGAGTACGGAGTTGATTAATGTTTATACTCCGTCTCGCACTCTGGGAGTACGGAGTTGTGCGAAGGATCGTCGTGTATCAACCCATTTTTAGCCTTGATGTGATGGCTTGCCCCCGAGCTCGAGTTTCACTTAGCGAGTGGTTGGTCGTATCGCAGCCGCTCTCTACTTGAATAAATTCCACTTGCAGGATGGAATTCAGCTCTCCGTTCATCGTGATGTTGTACATTGTATTTAATCCATAGCCCCAAATCAAAGGCATATGGTTGATGATGAGCAATAGAATTATTCTCGTCCAGATGTAACTCCACACGTCCGATCATGGTCTGCGTAGATTGGTTGGCAACCAAATCTGAGTACCTGGACACCTGCATCGTTTTGAAAGTAGTTTAGTTCAAGCTAGTCGTAGTTCATAGAACAATTGAAATAGAGATGGAAATGGAAATAATTCAAAGAAGATTATGGTAAATCTCATTGATATGTGAAGCAGCATCGTGTGCTCGCTAATCGACTCCGCCCCTGGCTCCTTTCAAAGGGATGTTGGCCGTCAACCGTCCAATTGATAATCATAGCCCTTTATTAATAGGCATCAGATCTCGCTGCCCGCCATTCTGCTGGACTTGTACATACTATTGAAGCTTTCCTTTCCAGGTCATCTTTTCGATCACACCTCGGAGGTGTTTGTAATCGCTCGTGTTAGGATTAGTGAGCATCTGGGAATATACAACATTCCCCTGATTTTCTTTAGACTTTGGTGTACTCTCTCGAGGTTGGTTTCCAGTACCACTCCGAGTCGTGAGTCTTCAAGTAGAGGTTGTCAATTGAATCTTTCAAAGAGCATATGAGCTGAATTCTGAAGTCTTGTTTCGGCTACTGGGATCTACATCCTTAGCCAACGGGCCTTCATTGTTATTTTTCTTAGTCTGCTCCACTCCTCCTCACTTTAGTTCTGATTCATTTTGTAGAAGAAACGATCCATAGTCGTAGGAGGCTCTTTAGCTAACTAGCTGCCAAAATATATCTGGAGGTCGACTTTCCTCAAACGCGATCAGTATGATACCCTTGTTAGTATTTGGAATAAATTGTTTAGAGCATTGGTTTGCTTAGGGTCATTAAATTCGAAGTGCTGGGTCAGCGAAGAATGGTGCTTGGAGTCATCTTGGCGTTTGCTAGAGTCATATCATCTATGTTCTCCAACCTTTGGGAGTACCGTTTGAATAGCGGTTGCTTGTCTGTTCCCTTGATGCCGTTCATAAGCTGCCGCTAGATCCTCTATGCCCTGGTCGATCATGGGATGTCAGGGAAGTGGATAGAATGTTCCTTTACTAAGTTGAGTTTTGAACTCATTATCCGGAGGCACTGCGTTGCGGCTAGGGTTCGGCATTACAGAGGTTGTACCCGAAAATATTTTTTTGGAAATTTGGGTCGTACCCGAAAATATTTTTTTTTAGAAATAGGGGTTGTATAGGTGACCGGTGTAACTTAATTCCAAAGGTGCTCGGCATACAATACCGTTCGGCATTGATGAGCGTTCGGCACACAATACCGTTCGGCATTACAGAGGTGTTCGGCATAGAGGTATGGATCGGCCTGGAAGAACGTTCGGCCTAGAGGTATGGTCGACCTGGAATGGTTCGGCCAAAGTTGTTCGGCCAAGGCTGTTCGGCCAAAGTTGTTCGGCCAAGGCTGTTCGGCCAGAGTGGATCGGCCTGGAGTGGTTCGGCCAAAGCTGTTCGGCCAAAGTGGGTCGGCCTGGAGTGGTTCGGCCAAAGCTGTTCGGCCAGAGTGGATCGGCCTGGAGTGGTTCGGCCAAAGCTGTTCGGCCAAAGCTGTTCGGCCAGAGTGGATCGGCCTGGAGTGGTTCGGCCAAAGCTGTTCGACCAAGGCTGTTCGGCCAGAGTGGATCGGCCTGGAGTGGTTCGGCCAAAGCTGTTCGACCAAGGCTGTTCGGCCAGAGTGGATCGGCCTGGAGTGGTTCGGCCAAAGCTGTTCGGCCAAGGCTGTTCGGCCAGAGTGGATCGGCCTGGAGTGGTTCGGCCAAAGCTGTTCGGCCAAGGCTGTTCGGCCAGAGTGGATCGGCCTGGAGTGGTTCGGCCAAAGCTGTTCGGCCAAGGCTGTTCGGCCAGAGTGGATCGGCCTGGAGTGGTTCAGCCAAAGCTGTTCGGCCAAGGCTGTTCGGCCAGAGTGGATCGGCCTGGAGTGGTTCGGCCAAAGCTGTTCGGCCAAGGCTGTTCGGCATGGGAATGCTGCTCGGCATGGGAATTCTGTTCGGCATGGGAGCTCTGCTCGGCCTGGATGCTGCTCGGCATGGGAATTCTGCTTTCCCTAAGTTCTCTCATCAAGTCGTTGAAATCTACTCTGGTGACAACTGGAGTCTGTTCTTGAGCGGCAATTCCTGCACTCGGAATTGCTGGTTGATTGCTGGGTCCTGCTTGTTGCACGCTAGCAGTCTCGTGGGAATCCACATTATGAGAAGCTGACCTGGTACGTGGTCCTGCCATTGTAGAGTTATCGGTATGAACTCTGAGTAGAATCAATGGATGTCCTATCAGTGAGTCGGATCTTCCTTGGGGGATTTGTTCAATCCAGTAGCTTCAAAGCAGATCCTTGAGGTCTGAGAATTCAATTCTCAGTGAAAGCACCAAAGTGTTAGCACCAAAATTGGTCACTAACCTCGTTGAGAAAGATTGTGTAGAGATATAAGTGATGAAGTTAAATTAAACAGAGAAGACAATGCTAATTTAAATGCAGAAAGTAAGAACACCAGATTTATAGTGGTTCAGCGTAAATGCCTACGTCCACTTTGAGATTAAACTTTATTGATCTTCCTTATTGTTGATTACAAATACAATTCGTGAATCAAATGCTTGAATGAAGTTGTTAAGTAGAGAAGATGAGTCTCAAAAATGGCAGAGTCTCCCCAGTGTTCTCCCAAAAAGGCTCACTTTCATTGTGCCCCTGCCTCTCTATTTATAGACGAAGGTGGGTTGGACTTCTCTGGTGGGCCTGGTAGCTGAATAACTCGGTCCAAATAGTGTAAGTCCTATGCACCGAACCAGATAGGCTGAACAACAGAATGCCGAACCTCCCCCTTTATGCCGAACGAGGTGAGGTCGGACGAGCTGCAGGTGATTGCCGAATGAGATACGTACCGGAAGAGATGTGGTGTTGAGTGAGGGATGCAGGTCGAATGAGGCTGGACCGCCGAACAGTCCGGGAATGCCGAGCGTACCTTGTAGGCCGAACGTTCATGGATGCCGAACGATTTTATGCCGAGCGTTCTTCCTTGGCCGAACGGTATTCACTACCGAACGTTTCTCGATGACGGACGCTCCTAGATGCCGAACGTTATCCCATACCGAACGCCCTTTAGATGCCGAACGCTGTGCTCGTGCCGAACGGTCTTAACATGCCGAACGCTCATTGTTTAACTGATCGATGGGGAGGCCGAGTACTAAGTTGCCTGGTCAATTCCCCAGGAAACAGTTACTATACAAGAGCCAAAGCGAATTGAAGTTGAAGTTCATAAAATATAACGACCCGCAAATTTAACACCGCAAAATATTAAAGTAATTAAAATTGAATTTTTAATGAAAGGGTGAATTGGGTATCATATTTGTAACCGTTGAGAAAGTCTTTCCAAGACGATCAGTTTGATATATAATTTTGATATATTTGGAGTTAAGGTTTGTGAAATAGAGGTGTTATAGTGTTTAAATAATGTACACAGCTATCACGGGCCAAATCGGATAAACAACTCATAACCCAGCCTAACGACTATATAAGTGAGGCTACAGAACCCTATCTATCACCTGTATCTTCAGTTTTCTTCCCTAATCTCTAAATTAACCCAAATACTCACTAATGGTGACTAGTAAACTAATTAAAAGTGATTATGATTCAAAGTGCCCAAACCCTATCAAATCTAAATATGGACTCAAAGCTCTCGACGAGATGAAGTGGCATATGAGATTCATTTTTCCATCTAATGCTCCAGTTGTCTAGAAATTGATGAAGAAGTATCAGCCATCGAATCTAGGGTTTTTAATTCAATGGTTAAACGGCGACCAATCGACGATTGGGAAGCACCATTGGGCAGATGATGATGGATGGAGTGCATCCACGGTGGCTGACCATCTTAGATTGGCACAAGTTTGCCAAAATTTTGACTAGAAGTCATGGCGGCTAGGTGACGGCGAAAGAGATTTGGACGATGTCAGGAGCAGCGTTGGTCGAAGGTGGTTGCATGTGTGGTGCAGGCGGTGGGGAGGTGTCCTGATCATGGTCTTGCGTGATGAGGTGGCATGCGACGACCAATGAACGAACGACAATTTGAGTTCTTGCGTGCATACTGGAGTAAGATGAGATATGGGGTAAGACAATATATGGTATAATATACATGTTATATTTTTTATTTATTATCAAATTAAATAAAATTATATATCTTCTAATCATCATATTTAGTGGATACGAACTCCGATTCATGCGTGGTTTTTTCCATCGGACTCGTGGAGAAATTCTGGATATTTTAGCATTATTTTTATATAGAGTTTGGAGACTGTTGGTAAAAGTGCATTGGTATGTGTAACATTACCCACTTGGAGGCCTAAAAATAACGACTAAGGATGCTGCAGTCATCCGTAGTAATTATTCCTCGGCGACAAAATACGGTAATGTTAGATACATTGATATGACAGAAACACATGGATATGGAATTTTTTTAAAAAATCATTAAACAACTTTCACATTCCATTTCAAAACATTTCAAATTCATTACATAATCCTAGATTTGAGAACCACGTTCAGAGAAAATATAATTATTACAACATATGAAGATGCCCCCATGGACGATCAGAGTTTAAACATAGGCAATTAAACAGCTTTGCCATTACAACAAAACATAATAGAATCAAAATAGAAAAGATCTCATATTAGCTAGCATGCCTCCAGCATGTCTCCGAAAGCTTATTCGTCTAAGAAGAACCTGAAAACCTCAACTCTCAAACTACTCAAAATTAATTGAGCACCCGAGAGTTTAAGGGGAAAACATAAACTTCGAGTCAGACACAAAGCTTGGTATGAATAATAACCTACCATCTCAAACCATTTAGATATCTAGTGAGACCACACCGCTTAGTGAAAAGGGTTTTCCCCTTACTAGTATCTTATCTAGAAATTATAAGAACCATATACTGTGCTCCTACATCCACAATGGTTAAAACATGGCAATTTAAAATATTATGATGATATGCAAACAAGTAAATCATTCTGGATTTCCCATCCCCATTCATTTGACTATCTGTCTAAGTTATAGTTTCTAGGGTTACTATTAGTCTATTAGTTTTCATAGGCTCACAAATAACCTGACTAAAGTTTATGGACTATCTGTCCGGTCTCATAGTTTTCATGGGATCACTAAGAAATTATTGGCCTCTGCCAATAACTTTATTTAATTATTTTAATGGTTCTCCCTGAACCAATCAGTATCTCCAATAACTTCCCTCGTATCATATTTTTCATGGGTTGACTATGAAACTATTGACTTCTATCAATAACTCAATCCAGATATAGTTTTCATAGGTTCACTAAAAACCTGTTGGCCCCTGCCAATAACTCTTTTTAAACTTAGTTTTCATGGGTTCACTATGAACCCGTCTAAACTGACAACTTCTTAATTGGTCGTTGGGCATCCTATATCCTAGTCTACTTGACCTCTTGGATGCAACTCTATTAATTCAGGAGTTACTTAACTCATATTCACTACTGGGTCAACCTATTTGGTTATTCTTCCCTTACTCCCCAAAATACAGTTATGGGTCCATTACTTAGTGAATATAGTTATAGAAGAAGCATATACACAAAAATAATACCAACGTTTATGGTTTAATATCCCTGAAATCATTTTTCACTTGAAACATGGTTAATCCCTTTAACCTATTTTTTTATCAAGGAATGCTTCTTCAAAAACACCAAATTTAAAAGCATTTAAAAGCTCTTTTATAATGCCATGGGTTTTACCTGTAAAAATGAGATTGGGTTCTTTGTTTTGAAAACTAAGGCTTTTGAAACCTTAGACCTTTACTTTCGAAACCATTAGAAAACCTCCTTCGAAAGCATTCAAATATTCTTTTCAAAACGCTAAGCATATGCCTTTCGAAACACTCAAAACATATGACTTCTGAAACCATCAAAACATTCCTTTCGAAAGTATTAAAGTATACATAAAAGCATTGCTTCGAAACTATTTGAAAGTACCTCTTTCGAAACATTGGGTTTATCTTTAAATTATCTATGGGTCAAAGTGAATATAAATGAAAGTATCCCTTTTGAAACCATTAACCTTTAAGTAAAAGTGATTGGGGAAAACTGATGGCTTCGAAACCATCCTTGCGAAAGCATTAATCATTAAAGTAAAATATTTGAAAGTATAGCTTCAAAAACCCTTTCGAAGCCATTTCCTTTGAAACCCTCATGTAGCTACTAGAGCCCTTTCGAGAGCTTTGGGAAGTGGCTTATTATATTTATAAAACAAAAGCTACCTTTCGAAATAGTTGATGACTTCAATTCAATCGAAAGGTATAAGGTCGACAGCATGGTTTCGACTGGGTTCAAACTACCCTTTCGATGCATTGATTTAAAAACAGGGTAACTCATTCGAAAGCTATGCTTTAACAAAAAGGCGGAAACCTCATCGAAAGCTATTATAAACCCCTTTCAAAAGCATTCTTTTGAAAATAAGGCAAGTGGCATCTTCGAAAGCTATTTAAATGGGCTTTGACCCCTTCGAAAGCATGGTTTCGACTCCATACCTGCCGCCATTCTCCAATCCACTACATACCAATGCATTGATACCTTGTGTATTGGTTTCGACTTGGTTAAGGCGGAAGTATAGGGTCGAAAGATACTACTGGAAGTGGAGAAACCATACTTCTGTACAAAAACTGTTTTATTGCCTTTTCAAGTAATTGCTTTTTAACTAACCTGCCTATTTGTAAAAATTTAATTGGTTGCCATAAAATTTTCAAATTCTTTTCTAGAATCTGCCACATTCATTTCAGGTCTAAATAGAGGTAATTAGCAAAGAAGCCCTTCCCTTAAGTAAAACAATTAAAACATTTAAATCCTCCAAATAAATTAATTTAATTTCCATAGTAAATTACCTAGGGAAAATCCCCAAAAATCATAGAAATTCACTTTTAATATGTTATCTAACATATAAAAATTTATGACCCAAATTCCTTCATTTAATAGCTTAAATAAAATTTAAACACAAGTATTCATTCCTTCCTTCAAATATTCATAATAAATTTTCCATAGCTTGGGAAATTATAAAAAATTAAACCCATCTCCAAGATAATGTTTTACATAACATATTAAATCCTCATGGCATTTGAAATCTAATATAAACGATTTTATCCTTAAAATCAAATAAAACATATATCAAACAAACTTATTTGAATATAACATATCATGAAATCCAAGCATAACATCGTCAAAAATCATCGTAACAGATTTAAACTTAAACCCGAAATCAAATGCTCTTAAAACAAAAATAGAGATGGTTTTGATTATTATTCACCTTGCTTAGGATAAAGACTTGATATTTGATCTTTGATTAATTCCCCTTGCTTGATTGCTTAGTTTTAATTGATTTTCCCCTTTTCCTTCACTAGGTTATGGCTGGCTTGCTCTTCTTTGATTATGTTTTTGAGTTTATTGAACGTGCAAAGAAATGGAATTGAGATTTTATGGGAGTGGGATTATGGGTGCAGCTACTACCCATAATGCCCTTGTTTTATTTTCTTATTAAATATCTAATAAACCATTTCCATAAACTCATTCTTTACGTTTATTTAAGCATGGCCTCTAAATAATTTTCAAATCTCAATCCCCTTATCACACTGATATTTATATTATTCTGTTTAATTTATCTAATTAAATCTCTTGAATAATGTTATTGAAAATTAGGGGTGTTACAGGCTCCCCTCCTTAAAGAATTTCGTCCTCGAAATTCAGTAAGGACTAAATACTAAGCATATCAATCATCTGTAACAGCTCCAAACTACCATACTAGCCTACCTGACTAGCAACAGTCTATATAAAAAAAATATTGAACATACCCTCACAGAGATCAGGATAAGTATCTCTAATCCTGTCTTCTGTCTCCCAAGTACAGTCCTCGTTGTCGCTCCACTGAACTTTCACCAACTTGGCTGTCTTGTTCCTTAACATTTTCTCATCTCTCGCTACAACCCAAACTGGTTGTCTAACAAAAGTCAAATTCGGCTCTATTATCAATTCTTCCAACTCTATCGGAGGAATAGTAGTCTCTGGATCATGCACTTACTTGCGAAGATGAGACATTTGAAACACATTATGGACTCCTTCCATATTGCTCGGTACCTCTACTCTGTATGCGAGCCTTCTGATTCTCTCTATAACTTGGAACAGACCAACATATCTCGGTGCCAGTTTCCCCGACTTTCCAAATTGCACCATACCCTTCATCAGTGATACCTAATGAAAACCTTATCTCCAACTGAGAATTTTAGATCTTTACGCCTCTTATTTGCGTAGCTCTTCTGTTTGGACTGAGCTTCCTTCATCCTTTCTCGGATCAACTCAATCTTCTCTATTGCCTCTCTAACCAGATTTGGACCCAAGACTAATCTGTCTCCAGTCTCCAACCAACATGCTGGTGATTTGCATGGTCTTCCATACAAAGCTTCAAAAGGCGCCATTCCTATACTAGTGTGATAGCTATTATTATAGGAAAACTCCACTAAGTGTAGGTGATCTTCCCAAGATCCACAAAATTATAGCACACAAGCTCTTAACAAATCCTCGAGTACCTTATTGACTCTCTCTGTCTGCCCATTCATCTAAGGGTGATACGTAGTACTCATCTTAAGTTTGGTACCTAATACATCCTATAGACTCTTCTAGAATTCACTAGTAAACAAAGCATCTCTGTCACTGACTATACTACTAGGAATTCTATGCAGTCTAACTATGTTCTTCGTGAACAACTTAGCTTAAACAAGTGCCATCCTGGTTGACTTAACTGGAATGAAATGGGCACTCTTGGTCAACCTATCCACTATCCACTATGACCCATATACTTTCATTTCCTCTGTTCGACCTTGGAAACCCGTCTATAAAATCCATGGATATTGAATCCCATTTCAGAATTGGTACCTCCAAAGGTTGAAGCAATCCACTCGGCTTCTGATGTTCGACCTTCACTTGTTGACAGTTTGCACACTACCTAACCCACAAGCCAACATCCCTCTTCATACCTTCCCAATAGAAGCACCTCTTCATATCTTGGTACATCTTGGTTCCTCTAAGATGGATCGTAAACTTGGATCGATGACATTCCTTAAGAAATTCTTTCCCTAAGTCCTCAACATTCGGAACACACAACCGTGCTTTCTTTCTCAACCATCCTCTCTGGTCAAGACTAAAATCTCTTAGATCATCGATCTCAGATCCAACCTCAAGCCTTCTAATTCTCTCAGCTAATACCGGATCCTCCCTTTGTTTAGAATCAATCCTTTCGATCAACACTGGTCGAACTTCTTAACAGGACAACATGACGATGCTCTGACTAGAACTAGCAGTCGATCTTAACTAAACACTATAAGTAGTCAAAGCTTCTAAATCTATCCATTCTGCCAATATAGCCAACACCACATTCTGATGTCTTCTGCTAAGAGCATCTGCTACCTTTTTTCCTTTCCTAGGTGTATACTCTATACCAAAATCATAAGCTGCTAAAAACTCTAGCCACCTTTGCTGTCTCATATTCAACTCCTTCTGAGAGAATAAGTACCTTAAGGACTTATGATCTGTGTATAGCTCAAATCTCTCCCCTAAGAGATAATGTCTCCACATATTCAACGCGAAGATCATCGCTGCCAACTCCAAATCATGAGTAGCATATCGTACTCCATTCGGTCTAAGCTGTCGTGAAGCGTAGGCAATAACTTTACCCTTCTGCATCAACACAGCTCCTAATCCAGTCCCACATGCATCGGTATACACCACCAAACCTTGGTTTCCATCTGGAACTACTAACACAAGTGCGTTAGTCAACAAATGCTTTAACTTCAGGAATGCTTCCTCACATTTGTAGGACCAGCCAAATGTCACGTCCTTCTTGGTTAACTTAGTCAAAGGCGCTGCTATCCGCGAGAAATCCTTAATGAATCTCCGGTAGTAGCCAGCAAGTCCAAGAAAACTTCTAATCTTAGTCACCATCTCTGGTCTCTTCCAGTTATTAACAACTTTGATCTTATCTGGATCGACTGATAAGCCTTTCTCTGAAACCACATGACCAAGAAACTTAACCTCTTTCTTCCAAAAATGACACTTGGAAAACTTTGCTTTTAGCTGATGCTGCCTCAACATTTCAAGCACTACTCTAAGATGATCTTCATGCTATCTTTCATCCTTAGAGTATACTAAAATGTCATCTATAAACACTAATGTGAACCTATCCAAGTACTCTCGGAAAACTCGGTTCATCAGATCCACGAAGAAAGTTGGTGCGTTCGTTAATTTGAATGGCATTACTAACCATTCGTACGAACCATACCTAGTTCGGAACGCTGTCAACGGAATACTGTCCTCTGCCACTCTTAACTAATGGAAGCCTATTGTTTGCACAAAAAATGGGCAAACACCTCCAAGTCGTATGATTTAGTCGATTTTCTGTTGTTCTTAGTGATCTAGATACTTTATGCAAATAAATAAAAAGCAGGGACCAAACTGTAAAATACACACAGGTTTATAGTGGTTCAGCCAAAATGTGCCTACGTCCACTTTATATCTTATTCTCCTTTACTATTCAGATTACAAGTACAAAGCTTTGATTACAAGTGTATGAAAGTTGTTTGAAAGTTCTGTCCGTTCTTCAGCTCTCTAACCTGTCCGCCATTATTGTACCCCTACCCCTCTATTTATAGAGTGAGGCTGGGGGTAGGGGTCTTGGATGTATATAGTTGCTGGTGGGCCTGGGCTGATGTGATCTGGCCTGGCAATGTTGGTTCGGTACTCCTTGGTTCGGTAGTACTTTGGTCTGGTGGTGGTTGGAGTTTGATTCGGTGGGACTTGGTCCGGTGGTGAGTGGTCCGGTAGTGGTTGGTTGGAGTTTGATTTGGTGGGACCTGGTCCGGTGGTGAGTGGTCCGGTAGTGGTTGGTTGGAGTTTGTTCGGCAGTGCTTAGGAAGTGGTTGGTTCGGTAGTGCGTAGGAAGTGGTTGGTTCGACAATGTTCTCCTTACTCTGGTTCGGTGGAAACACGTCCAACATTTTCCCCCCAAAGTGGGGCATATGCCTGCATATGCCGCGCTTTGTTTATTTGGACACCCTTATTCGGCCCAAGTGCCGAACCGGTTGGTCCGGCTACCCCTTTCTTTTCTATAAGTATGGGCTCCACGCCTCCGTTATTCCTTACCGTCTGAAAGAGCCGAACCAAATCCTTAACTGCCGAATCAATTATAGTGCCGAATCAGACTTGATTGCCGGACCAGGTGAGGCCTTCTCTCGCCAAATGACTCTTATGCTTTGAACTATCGAATGAGCTCGAAGTCTTTGGATGACCGAATGAATTCGAAGTCTTTGGACAACCGAATGAATTCGAAGTCTTTGGACAACCGAATGAGCTTGAAGTCTTTGGATGACCGAATGAATTCGGGAGTTTTTGGACTACCGAATAACGCTTCATGCTTAAACTACTGGCTGTGTTCGAATGCCGGATGACATTTGAGATTTTTATGTCTTGAACTATGGATGAGGCTTCAGACTGTTAGGTATTTGTTTGTTTATCTTTCTACACTCCTTTTTCTAACAGTATGTTTTCACGTGCTGTAGATAATGTCTCATAAAGTAGAAACTCGTTCTGACAAGAAGAAGTCCAAGGACCAAGGAGAGTCCTCCATAGTGCCCCCAGTTCAGGCAGCACCAAAACGACAGGGACCAACCCCGAGATCGCTAGTAGACGGGTACGGTCCTCAAGAGCTCCTGAACTCACCGCCTGATTGCTTTCCCAGCTCCCTTAAAGATGAGCAACTTGATGTTATCTCTCGCTCTTTTGGGATCGACAGAGCGCACATGTTATTGCCGGGGGAAGGAGTGATGCCGTATAACCCCCCTGAAGGATATTTTGCTTATAGCAGGTATCATTGCATGTGTGGTGCCATCCCACCTATCAATGCTTGGATAGTCAGCTTCATCACATACTTGAAGGTGGCTCCTTTCCAGCTTCAGCCCAACTCCTATGCCATCTTAGTGAGCCTGTTCGTCATCTTCCAGAGGAGATACGGGCGTCCTCCTTCCAATTAGGAAATCCGGTATCTGTACAACTTAAGAGGCTACAAGAAGGGGTCTCCGTATATTAGCTTGGAGTCGGCCGTGTCCTTCAAGCCAGTCCTGGATTTATACTCGAAGTTCAGCATGTTCAAGAAGGAATGGTTTTTTGTCAAAGATGACTCTGTTTCTTTCCACCGCTTCACCTCTGGCTGTAAGTTGAATCTTATTTATAATTTTTTTGTTCTGACCGCAATACTCTCCCTCACGTGCCTTATTTCTTGCTAGCGACAGGTGGCTTTGCGGTTGTAGAGAACGATCGTTTGGTTCGGATGGCTGAGGAAATAGAAGCCATTCCTGGAAGGGAGAGGTCGGCTTCTTATTTGATCAGGAACGCTACTCTTCTGGGGCACAACCTGATTCTGCCATATCAGTCTGTGGTCAACCAGAGAGACACGGCTGAGGAGAGGGCCGCCAAGGCTAAAGGAGGGGCAACGGTGAAGAGCAGTAAAAGGACACCTTTCCCGAAACATCCAATTGCCAGGGGGAAGAAACTTAAGAAGTCCGACGGTCCCTCCCCTAGCACATGTCCAGACATCCCGGAGGAGGGAGATGTGGAGGAGAAAAAAGGTGAGGATGAAGGAGGTGAGGGGGAGAGCGGAAGTGATGGAGAAGGTGATGGTGGTGGTGATGGACAGAGTGGCGATGGTGCTGGGGCTTTGTCTTCTAAGCAGGCAGGTGTGATCCAGAAGTGGACAGACGATGCTTTCTGCCTAGCTTTCGAAGGGCTGGAGGGAGAACCGGCTCTGGTAGAGGAGCCTAAGAAATCTGACAAGGCCAGAACCGGCGCCGACTCATCTTCCCAGAGTGTTCTAGTTGAGGCAGCCCCCGCGACTCAAGGTGAATTTTTGACTTCTGCAGACTCCATTTGTGATAAGGACTTAGGAATATTTTATGGTCAGCTCCCGTCCTGGAATGAGATCCAGGACTTATTGCAGTATCCCACTTCTCCCCAGGGTTTGTATAACATGAGTGTCTCTTTACTCTTCCTAACTTGATATATTTCTTGAATTATAGTTCAACGTCAGCTTGTAACACTTGGTTTTTTATCCCAGGAACGGGTAAAGCGGTCAAGACATCAGATGTTCAGCACCGTCTCGAACAATATAAACTTCTCAGGGCTTCTACTAAACCAAAGCCTCCGACTAACCGCTCTGGAGACATAGTCGGCTACCGTCCTCTTCTTGGAGTTATCGAAGAGGATATCCGAAAGAAGAAGAGGAGTCGCTCCTTGTTTGAATCTCCACCTGGCCCTTAGCCCCCGACTTAGCCTCTTCAGGATACCATGGAGGAGAATACCGAGCTTATACCTTCCCCGCATCCGTCCGAAAATCCTACCGTTACCCCGATAGATCATCCTGGCTTGGCTCGTAACCCGTTTGCGGGTCATACGGATCTGGATCCGGATTCTCACGATATTTCCTTTGATGAGTCTAGTGGTGAGCACCTTCTCCCTCGTAATCCCATGGTAAGGGTGCTTGACGAGGCCAAGTCCCTGGACCTTGATTTGCTTACCACTCGGGTTGTAACCTTGGGCGATGAAGCTAAGGAAAACATTGACCGGGTTGCTGAGGAAACCAGGAAGCTGATGGGGCATCATGCTCGACTGGTCAAGGCTGGAGAAGAAATCGGCAGTGCAAACATTCGACTGCGGTTAATGGTTTTCGACCAGGCCAAACAACTTGCTGATCAAGCCCTCCAGATCTTTCAGCATGAGGCCGCATCTAGGCAATTAAAGAAGACTATGGAAGAGGCCAGCAGGGCAGAGTTGCAGAAAATGGAGGCCGCTTGTAAGGAACGGATTGACATGGCTTTTGTAACGGTGGATGAGGTTCGGCAAGCGGATCTCAAGCGGGTACAGGAATTATCCGGGAAACTTGAAGCCGCGGAGCTTGCTCAAACCAAGCTGAAGGAGGAGATGGAGGCGATGAGGAAATCCTTTCAGGTCGACTGCTTGCGATACCAATCGGAGAGGGATGCTGCCACTGCAAAGCTATTGGCTTCTGAGGGCCGAATACGGGAGTTTGAGGAGAATGAGGGGATAATGGACGAGATGCTTCAGGATATGTACTTTCACACTTGGAGACAGGGCAACTTATCTTGGATGGATGATTATCCCCGAGTCATGGCCAGGATTTATCTTAGGGCCCTGGAGGAAGCTAAGGTCAAAGCAGATAAGGAGGGCGGCGTGGCCTTTAGAATGGATGTGGTTACGGCTCAATTCACCAAGGAGGAGAAGGTGGCGGTGAAAGAGGGTATGCGACTGCTTGCTGCTGAGGAGGTCGGTGTGCAGTTAGAGGATGATGATCAAGGAGCAGATGCTGGTAAGTTTTTCCTTTTAGCTTTCCGTAACTTGGTTGCTTATTATTAATGAATTCTTTCCTTGATCGGACAGGCGGGACTTCCGGAGCACCAACTTCCTCTGGTCAACATGCTGAGAGTTCCCACTCCGCAGTTAAAGAGATCCCGGAGGGCCAGCAGAACAAGGGTAAAGCTCCGATGCAGCCGACTTCATGACTTGACCTGGATATTTTTTGTTTACCTGACATTGCTGTCTACGTTAGTCTCAAATCAGCAATGTAACTTTTAGGCTATAATTATGTTACTTGTAACAAACGACTTTATTCTTGGCGTTTAATTTTTTAACTTAAGCTGATTTTGTCGTATTTGAATGCTTTCGTCATTTTGATGTGTTGCATAAGAAGTATAGCTGTGCATATGCCTGTGATTCGATCGTGTTTGATGTCAAGCTCTTGCTTAAAATGTAATTTCATACCTTGCAATGTTTAATGTGATGTGCGAATAAATTATAGCTAGGTATTTATACACAAAAGAAGAAAGTACCGCCCTTCATGTTTTAGTTGTAGACGGTTGCTTTGAATGTCTTATATGACTGAGTATGGAATGTAGTTGATTGACTCGTCATCCAATTGTGAGTTCTTAGTGAGCGTCTCCTATCTTGTGTCCTGTACTTTAGGGATTTTTATATAGGATAGGAGGAAAAGTTTTTAAATAAAATAGAAATATAAGAAATAGTAAAACTTCCAATCACGGAAGGCCTGCGATGTGCTTAAGTTCGTGGCAAATGGGTTTTGTAGTCACTTTCCCTAGCTGTGGGTCTTGGAAACATTTGTCACCCATCTTACGCCTCCGCGGGGAGTTTATCTTTTTTACCATAGCCGTACTTAAGACACATCGGAGCCGAGATCGCGCATAGTAACTACTCGGGCCATTATGGCCCGTAGTCGCGGGTATTATTCGATTTACCATGGTCGGCTAGCGTGGGTGCCGATCGTCAACCGTGAACTACCCCTGGCTGGCCACACCTTATGTTGGGGCTTAAAGTAGGTTCACGATTGCCGACGAGCTGAATGCCGTAATGAGCTGCCTCGGCTATAATCGGCCTTCTCGGTGGCTTATAATCGGCTCATTACAGTTGGCTTTAAGGGCCGAGCGCGAGCAATGAGTTAACTCGCAGTAGAGGGATGCTAGAGCAAAAGTGTCTCATTGGCGAGGGCATAGATTCACATAGTACCTGTTAGATCTTGTCCAGGTGAAGTCGTGCCGTGATGTGTCTTGAATGGAAAAGCCATTTCACAGGATTTCGTTCAACAGAAAAGGATAAGGTTAACAAGCAGCCAAGATTAAAGGAACAAGTTAAAAAGAGATAAGTTTTTAAAGTGGTTAGGCATGAAAATGCCTACGTCCACTAATTCTCTTTGTTAATTCACTTCATAAGGGCAGTACAAGTTAAGAAAAGTATCGACGAAGGTGTTGGATGTTCCATGCCCTCTGGAACACCTCTCCGTCCACTGTTGACAAAATAGAAGCTCCGTTGTGGAGGTCTTTCTGAATTACATATGGTCCGCCCCAGATTGGATCTAGTGCTCCGGGGCGCGGGAAGATTCGCTTGAGGACAAGATCCTCCTCTTGTAAGCTACGATGCTTGACTTTGGAGTTGTATTGCGCTGCCACTTTTTGCTTGTGAGCTGCTGCTTTGAGGGCTGCATCATTTCTTCTTTCCTCAATTAGATCCAATGTCATGTGAAGGAGTTCCTCGTTCTCTTCTGAGTTATAGTGGATCCTACGGTGGGAAGGCACTATAGTTTCAACTAGGAGCATAGCCTCTGATCCGTATGCCAAAGAGAAAGGAGTATGCCTCGTTGATGTTCTGAAAGATGTGCGATAGGCCCAAAGTGCCGTCGGAAGTTCATCCACCCAAGCACCTTTTGACTTTTCAAGTTTCTTTTTTATTAGAGTTTTGAGAATTTTGTTGACAGCTTCGACTTGTCCGTTTGCCTGGGGATAAGCTACAGATGAGAAGCTTTTGTGAATTCCGTGCTCTTGGCACCAGTTGGCGTACTCCTCGCTGTCAAACTGAAGTCCGTTGTCCGATATGATTTTAAGTGGGACCCCGTACATGGGTAGAACATTTTTGATCAAGAAGTTAATAACTTTTGCTGAAGATACTTTATTTAGGGGTTCTGCTTCCACCCATTTGGTGAAATAGTCGACTGCTACTATAGCATATTTAGCTCCGCCTCGGCCCATTGGCAGTTCGCCAATCAGGTCAATTCCCCATACTGCAAAGGGCTAAGGGCTGGTCATTTGGGTAATCTCAGTTGTGGGTAGCCGCGGAATCTTCGCAAATTTCTGACATCTGTCACATTTTTTGCAAAATCTAAGGTGTCTTTGTTTAAGGTGGGCCAGAAGTATCCATATCGGAGTATTTTCTTTGCCAGAGCCTGCCCTCCAGTGTGATCTCCGCAATTTCCTTGATGGATGTTGGATAAGATTTCCTTTGCTTCCCTTTCAGCGACACACCTTAATAAGGGGTTAGAGAAGCCGCGCCGATAAAGGGTGCCTTCTTGTATTGTGTAGCGGGAAGCTCTCCTCAAGATTTCTTGACTTCGTTACGCTTGTCGGGCAGTGTGCCGTCTTGTAAGTATTTTCAGATGGGAGTCATCCAAGTTTCCTCTTTGATTGTAGCTATCAGATTCACCTGCTCAAAACTTGGGGTCAGTTGCTTTGAGATGGGCACTGCTCCGGAAATAGTGTCGTCTCTCATGCTAGCTTGCTTCGCCAATTCGTCGGCCTCTTGGTTCTCTTCCCGAGGGATGTGTTTGATTAAATAGCGATCCAATTGATCGAGAAGCAACTTGGTCTTCTTTAGATATGCTATGAGTCGTTCTTCTCGAGCCTGAAATTCTCCTAGTATTTGATTTACAATAAGTTGAGAATCACTATGAAGACACAAAGAATTGGCTCCGATTTCCAAGGCAAGTTTTAATCCAGCTATCACTGCTTCATACTCTGCATCGTTGTTGGTGGCAGCGAATTCCAACCTTAGAGCATAGTGTAGCTTATTTCCCCTGGGAGTGATTATTACCACACCTACCCCTGAGCCTTGTTCGTTTGACGCACCATCCACAAAGAGATTCCACTTGATGTCTTCTGCTATTTTCGATTGCTCCTTACCTTCGTTGGTAGTGAATTCGGCAATGAAATCGGCCATGGCTTGTCCCTTGATGGCGGTGCAAGGATGGTGGGTGATATCATATTGACTTAGTTCAATGCACCATTTAAGTAGTCACCCAGAAGTGTCGGGACAATGGAGTACCTGCCTTAGTGGTTGATCGGTCAGAACTCTGATGGAATGAGATTGGAAATAGTGACGCAGTTTCCATGACGTGATTAGTAAACAGTACGCTAGTTTCTCAAGTTTAGGATATCTGGCTTCCGCCCCTGTAAACCTCTTGCTCACAAAGTATACTGGCCGCTGCGTGCATTTGTCTTCTCTCACCAAGGCGGCGCTTAGAGCATGAGATGACACAGCAAGGTATAGGTATAGCTCTTCGCCTTTGTTCGGAGTTGAGAGTACTGGTGGTCTCTGGAGGTGTTCGATTAAGTTAAGGAAAGCTGTTAAGCATTTGTCAGTCTATTCGAACTTTCCTTTGTCTTTCTTTAGAGCTTCGAAGAAGGGGATGCATTTGTCAGTTGCTTTAGAGATGAATCTGCCCAGGGCGGCCACCTTCCCATTTAGGCTTTGCATTTCTTTTCGGGTAGAAGGTATCCTGATATCTTTCAGAGCTCAGACTTGTTCAGGGTTTGCTTCAATTCCTCTGCCATGGACGATGAATCCCAGGAACTTCACTGATGATACTACGAAGGAGCACTTTAGAGGATTCGGCTTCATTCCATATTGGCGAAGTACTTGAAACATCTCGCCCAGGTGGCTTACGTGATCGTCAGCTTTTCTTGACTTTACTAGCATGTCATCCACATAAATTTCCATAGTTTGTCCTATTAGCCCCGCAAACATCTTATTGATGAGGCGCTGATAGGTGGCTCCTGCGTTTTTAAGTCCAAAAGGCATTACTTTGTAGCGGTACAATCCCCGGTCAGTGATGAAAATAGTGTGGTCTTGATCGGGAGCATGCATAGGAATTTGGTTATATCCTGAGTATGCATCCATAAAGATAAGAGTTCGTGCCCGGCCGTGCTGTCCACGAGCTGATCGATTCGGGGTAGTGGGAAGCAATCCTTCGGGCAGGCGTCATTTAAGTTGGAGAAGTCAATGCACGTTCGCCACTTCCTATTAGCCTTCTTTACTAGTACCGGTTTAGCGATCCACTCTGGGTAGATGGCTTCTCGTATGAATTCATTGGCAAGTAGGTTTTTTACTTCTTCATCGAGGGCTGCTGATCGTTCTGCCCCATACTTCTCTTTTTCTGTTTTACTGGCGCCTTGGTAGGATCGATGTTTAGTACGTGGCAAGCTATGTCTGGGGAGATTCCAGTCATGTCAGCGTGTGACCATGCAAATACATCCAAGTTGTGGCGGAGAAAATCAATGAGTTGTTCCTTCAATTCTGCTTTTAGTTGGGACCCGACTTTCAATAGTCTACTCGAGTCGTGTTTGTCCACAGATACAAATTCCATAGCCTCTGCAGGCTCGGTGGTGGCCTCCTCCTCTTTATCCCTGGGGTCTAATTTATTGAAAGGGTCACTGGTACATCGAAGTGGAGGGGCTTTCTTTAGCTGCTATGCTTCCAAACTTTTCGTGCAGAGGGCAGTCTCTGCACTCTTCCCTATATCCTTCCTGCGGTTATTGCGAAGTTCAGTTACATAGCAATCTCGAGCGATGTCCTGGTCTCCCTCTACTTCCCCTATTCCATTGTTCGTTGGAAATTTCATCTTCAGGCACCATAGGGCCAGGACAATTTGGAAGTCAGACAAGGCGGGTCTTCCTAAGAAGGCGTTGTAGGCCGAGTGCTTTTCTATCAACACAAATGTTTGTTTCCGCACAACGGAGCGGGGATGACTTCCAATTTCAACAAAGAGGTCCAGTCGCCCGAGGGGCATCTTCGCATTTCCAATGAAACCGTGTAGTGGTTTATTGCAGGGGAAAACATCCTTTAATGACAGCTTCATTTTGTCGAATGCATGCTTGAATAGGATATTCACTGAGCTTCCAGTGTTTACTAGAATTCGGAAAACTTCGGCTGGACCAAGTCGGGCAGAGATAACCATGGGATCCGCGTGAGGGTACTGCCTTCCCTCCAGGTCACGCCTACTGAATGTGATGTCATCATTCTCTTTCCGCTTCGGGTGGCGTTCTTCTATAATAGAGTTAACGCATTCTTCATCGTTCCTAAGTGACTTTCCGTACCTTTCCATCTCTGCCCAGCTTCCGTCGGCGATGTGTGACCCTCCCGAGATGGTATGGACCACTATCTTCTCTTGACTGGAACCGCTGGTGTTGCGATTTCCTCTGCCTATTTCTGGGGAGGGTAACCTTGGGTTCTCATTGGCAGGAGCTGGAGTCCTGTTCTAACCTTTTACATAGCGTTCTAGTCTCCTTCTTCTGATGTGTTCTTCAATCAAGTCCCGGAGATGATGGCATTCATTGGTATCATGCCCATGGGATTCGTGGAAGCGGCAGAATTTTCCAGACTTAATTGCGTTATCTGATTCCTTCTTATGCGAGGGGCATTTGTATTTAACTTCGTCTTGAGTGGCGAGGAAGATGTTTTCGATCGTTTCATTCAAAGGGGTGTAAGCGTCAAATCTCGGTCCCGGCCGATATAGACGCTTTTCTCCCTTCTTGCCCCCAGCATTGTCTCTAGAATCATTTCTTCGAACGTCCTTTGCTACAGCGGGCGTGTTGCCGTGAGCTGCTTTATTTTGTTGCCCTGACTGCCCCTCAGTGGCAGCGTCTTCAAGCCTCATATATTTCCCGGCTTCATGGAAGAAATCGGGTAAAGTAGCTGGTTTTTCTTTTGTCAATCTTCTAGCAAATTTAGTATCCGGATGCACACCACTACAGTGGGCCATTAAGATAAGCTTCTCATCGGCATCTTGGACTACGGTCGCTACAGCATTGAATCGGGTTAGATATTGCTGCACCTTCTCTCCAGGTTTCTGTTTGATACTAGATAAGGAATAAGCGTCCTTGGGTTGCTCCACATGAATGCGGAACTGGCTGATGAACTTTTCTTTCAACATCTCCCATGAGCTGATGGATCCTTGGGGTAGATGGCAAAACCAGGAGGTAGCTAGATCTGATAAGAATAGTGGAAAGCATTTGCACAGCGCTCCTTCTGTTGCTCCGCTCATGAGCATATGCTGTGTGTATCTCTGTAAGTGTACAACGGGGTCAAAGGTTCCCTTGTAAGGTTCCATTGTAGGCATTTTCCATCCTCGGGGGGTGATGGCAATTTCGATATTGCGGGCGAAAGGGCTGGTTACCCTAGCGCCTATCCCTCGATCTCTTTGATCCCGTTGGACGCACTCTCTGAACAAGCGTGCCATCTTTTCATCAGAATTTGGAGCAGATAGAAATGAGTTCGGTTCTGCTCTGTGGGATTGATTCCGTCCAGATGACCTGTAGGGATGGTATCGTCTATCATTCCTAATATTTTCCAGTGGCTGTCTTTGGTCTTCTGGGAGCATGCTAGGGTCAGCTACAGTTGGCCCTTGCCTTGATCTTCCCCTGTTAGGTTCTGTTCTAAGCACTCCCTCGGGTCCACCTTCGGGCTGGACTCTAGCTCGGCCCCTTTCATTGGTGTTTCCGTGGTTAGGCAGCATGACAGGCTCAACTATAGTTGACCTCCGCCCGGTACCTCCCCCGTTGGGTTCGGTTCCAAGCGTTTCCTCAGGTCCAACTTCGGGTTGAGCTCGGTCTCGGCTCCTACCATGGCCGCTTCTGTCGTTGGCTTCTTCGAAGAAGGAAGGTCTTTGTCACCTCTGAGATCCTCCAGACTGGGACTCACCCCATGATTCAGTGTTGCGGTTGGACTCTTCAGCATCCCTTAAGCGTGACATGAGTTGGTTCACCAAGGCTTCCTATTGGGATGTGAAGCGGTTAGTCACTTCAGCCACAACCCTGTCTAGATCTGCCCTAGTAATTGCTGCCGGCTGTTCCATGGCAGGGGTTGTCGGATTTGCCTGACCTTCATTTGGTACTGCTGTTGGAATGGGACGATTTACTTGATCTGTGACCACTGGATCTGGAATACTGCTGGTTGCGATGTTTTTTCCTTTGTTAACATTTTTCTTCTGCTTGGGAGGCATGTCTTCCAAGCAATGAGCGATGTTGTTAGGAAGAAGGTTAAGTGGGAGAAGCTGAAGTCCGGAGTTCACCTTCTCAGTGAAAGCACCAAAAATGTTTGCACAAAAAATGGGAAAACACCTCCAAGTCGTATGATTTAGTCGATTTTCTGTTGTTCTTAGTGATCTGGATACTTTATGCAAATATGTAAAAAGCAGGGACCAAACTGTAAAAGACACACAGGTTTATAGTGATCCGGCCAGAATGTGCCTACGTCCACTTTATATCTTATTCTCCTTTACTATTCAGATTACAAGTACAAAGCTTTGATTACAAGTGTATGAAAGTTGTTTGAAAGTTCTGTCCGTTCTTCAGCTCTCTAACCTGTCCGCCATTATTGTACCCCTACCCCTCTATTTATAGAGTGAGGCTGGGGGTAGGGGTCTTGGATGTATATAGTTGCTGGTGGGCCTGGGCTGATGTGATCTGGCCTGGCAATGTTGGTTCGGTACTCCTTGGTTCGGTAGTACTTTGGTCTGGTGGTGGTTGGTTGGAGTTTGATTCGGTGGGACTTGGTCCGGTGGTGAGTGGTCCGGTAGTGGTTGGTTGGAGTTTGATTCGGTGGGACCTGGTCCGGTGGTGAGTGGTCCGGTAGTGGTTGGTTGGAGTTTGTTCGGCAGTGCTTAGGAAGTGGTTGGTTCGGCAGTGCGTAGGAAGTGGTTGGTTCGGCAATGTTCTCCTTACTCTGGTTCGGTGGAAACACGTCCAACACCTATCACCAAATCCAATTAGGAAAATACTCTAGCTTTACAAAACTGATCAAATAGATCATCTATTCTCGACAAAGGATACTTATTCTTAATCATCTTCTCGTTCAACTTATAACAGTCGATACACATCCTTAACGACCTATCCGGTTTCAAAGGCGAACTACTTGGTCTAATAAAATTCCTCCCTTCTAGATCCACTAGCTGCACCTTCAATTCCTTCATCTCGGTCAGTGTCATTCTGCTAGGTGGTCTACTTATAGGTTTAGCTCCTGGCACAAGATCTATCTGAAACTCAATAGCTCGTTTCGGTGGGAGTCTTGTAACTGGCTGAAAAACATCTACAAACTCTCTTGCTACCCGAACCTGACTGAACTCTTCTTCTACTTCCATAGCTCTCAATAAAGCACAAGCACTTTTGTCAGAATTCTCCACTGAGAATATAATTCGGTTATGACTATCAGGGTGTCTCAGCGATATCTCTCTAACCTAGCAAAATATCCTAGCCTTATATTTACCCAACCAATCCATACCCAAAATGATCTCAAAATCTACAAAATCAAAAACATACAGAGTGCATGCAAACTTATGACCTAACAAATCAAATTCTAAATGGTCATATCTCATCCCTAGAGTTGCATATCCTTCTATCAGATTCGCAACTCTTAAGGAAGTAACAAGGTATGTGGGTTCTAAACATAACCTATCAACTAAACACTGAGATATAAATGAATGTGATGCATCGGTATCAAATAATACCCTAACTGGTATACTCTGAATCAAAAGCGTACCTTCCATCATAGTCTTTCCCTTCTTAGTAGCAGTTGGCTTAGTAGATGATGGTCCAATAGCAAAAACTTTTCCCTTGTCTGCCCTGACTGGTTCTGGATAATGAATCTTATAATGCCCAACCTGGTCGTAGTTAAAGCACTTCACACCATTCTTCCCTACGGCCTTCTTCCCCTTTCCTGTCCGACATTTGTGAGCATAATGACTCTTCTTATCACACTTGAAACAAACCAGATCCGCCTTTGCCTTCTTGGTAGCCTCTCCCTTCTGGGTTCCCTTCTTCTTAAAGAACTTCTTCTTCTTTCCTTGAGAACCCTGGGTTTCAGCCAGCTTTTCCTTCTCATAAATAGCAAGCATTTCCTCATGTTGGATTGCCATCTCCACAACAACATTACAAGGATCACAAAGATGTGGTAGGGTCGCCCTAGCAATCTCGGGTCTCAATCCCCGAATAAATTTCTCATTCCTCTTGATGATGGTGTCAATGATAGCATACCCATATCTGGACAGCTCATCAAACTTAGTAGCATACTCAATTATCAACATCTCTCCCTACACCAAATCCATAAAATTTCTAAATAATGCTGAATTAGAAAATCAGACAAAAACCTTTGTTCGAATCTCGTTCGAAATTCTGCCCAAGTCAACTCTTCCTCAGGAACTCCGGTAGTAACACTATTCCACTAATGGAGCGCTGCTCCCTGCAACTGTCTAGAGACTAGTCTCCTCTTTTGGTCATCTTTCAATCCTAAGTTAGCGAAGATTCTCTCACAATGCAACAACCAATCTCAATTTCTATGGCATCCTCCGCTCCCACAAACGGCTTCCCACAAGGACTGGTGTAATCTCTGCTCAACTTAGCATAGTTGTTTCCAATTAGAGCCACGGGATTAGCTCCTCCAACATTCCCAACTACTCCAGTAGCTGCTCCAGCTTGCACCAGATTTACAAAGAATTGATACCTCATCCCTATAACTGCTGGTAAATTTCCTGTACCTACATTGGCATCTGCATTTTGATTAGCATTTGCCTGTCGACCCAGGTTCCTCCTGGTGGGTCGAACATTTTGTTTGTTGTGGTGCTTCCTCTACCGAGATTTCCTCTTCAGTTTCCTACCTCCATATCTTCTTTCTCATAAATCTACATAAGAGCCTTAGTAAGATATAGAAGAACGGTCTAAGAGAGAGGGGAATACGTACTTATATATATATATATATATCAAATACAAGTATGTTACTATAGCGTTAACCCAAGCCCCGATCTTATTTTTTGATTCATTGGATTATGTTTTGAAAACCATTTAGGTTTAAATTTCTTTCAAGTTCACATAAACCTATGCTCTGATCCAACTTGTAACATCCCCCACTTGGAGGCCCAAAACTAACGGCTACAGATGCTGCAACCATCCATAATTATTAATCCTCGGCGACCGAATACGGTAATGTTAGATACATTGATATGACAGAAACACATGTATATGGAAATTTATTTTTAAATCATTAAACAACTTTCACATTCCATTTCAAAACATTTCAAATTCATTACATAATCCCAAATTCGAGAACCATATTCAGAGAAAATATAATTATTACAACATACGCCAAGAGCGACATATGAAGATGCCCTTGGATTATCAGAGTCTAAACATATGCAATTAAACAACTTTGCCTTTACAATAAAACACAGAAAAATCAAAATAGAAAATATCTCCTATTAGATAGCTTGCCTCCTGCACGTCTCTGGAAGCTTATTCGTCTAAGTAGAACCTAAAAACCTCAACTCTCAAACTACTCAAAATTAATTGAGCACCTAAGAGATTAAGGGGAAAACTTAAACTTCGAGTCTGACATAAAGCCTGGTATGAATAATAACCAACTATCTCAAACCATTTAGATATCTAGCGAGACCATGCCGCTTAGCAGAATGGGTTTTACTCTCACTAGTATCTTATGCAAAAATTATAAGAACCATATACTGTGCTCCTGCATCCACGTAGTTTAAAATGTGGCAATTTAAAATATTATGATGATATGCAAACAAGTAAATCATTCTTTATTTTCCATCCTCATTCATTTGACTATTTGTCTAAGTTATAGTTTCTAGGGTTACTATTAACCTATTAGTTTCCATGGGCTCACTAATAACCTAACTAAAGTTTATGGACTATCTGTCCGGTCTCATAGTTTTCATGGGATCACTAAGAACCTATTGGCCCCTGCCAATAACTTCATTTAATTATTTCATGGGTTCTCCTTGAACCAATCGGTATCTCCAATAACTTCCCTCGTATCATAGTTTTCATATGTTGATTATAAACCTATTGACTTGAGTCAATTGCTATATCTGGATATAGTTTTCATAGGTTCACTATAAACCTGTTGGCCCCTGCCAAGAGCTCTCTTTAAACTTAGTTTTCATAGGTTCACTATGAACCCATCTAAACTGACAACTTCTTAATTGGACTTTGGGCATCCTATATCCTGGTCTACCCGACCTCCTGGATGCAACTCTATTAATTCAGGAGTTACTTAACTCATATTCACTACTTGGTCAACCTACCTGGTTATTCTACCCTTACTCCCTAAAATACAGTTATGGGTTCATTACTTAGTGGATATATTTATAGAAGAAGCATATACACAAAAATAATACCAACATTTATGGCTTAATATCCTTGAAATCATTTTTCACTTGAAACATGGTTAATCCCTTTAACCTATTGTTTTATCAAGGAATGCTTCTTCAAAAACACCAAATTTAAAAGCATTTAAAAGCTCGTTTATAATGCCATGGGTTTTACCTTTAAAAATGAGATTGGGTTCTTTGTTTTGAAAACTAAGGCTTTCGATACCTTAGACCTTTACTATCGAAACCATTGGAAAACCTCCTTCAAAAGCATTCAAATCTTCTTTTCAAAACACTAAGCATATGCCTTTCGAAACACTCAAAACATATGACTTTCCAAACCATCAAAACATTCCTTTTGGAAGTATTTAAGTAAACATAAAAGCATTGCTTCAAAACCACTTGAAAGTACCTCTTTCGAAACCATTGGGTTTATCTTTAAATTATCTTTTGGGTAAAAGTGAATATAAATGAAAGTACCCCATTCGAAACCATTAACTTTTAGTAAAAGTGATTGGGGAAAACTGATGGCTTCAGAACCATCCTTTCGAAAGCATTAATCATTGAAGTAAAATATTTGTAAGGATAGCTTCGAAATCCTTTTGAAGCCATTACCTTTGAAACCCTTATGTGGCTATTGGATCCCTTTCGAGAGCTTTGGGAAGTGGCTTATTATATTTATAAAACATAATTTACCTTTCGAACTAGTTAATGACTTCAATTCATCCGAAAGGTATAAGGTCGGCATCATGGTTTCGACTGGGTTCAAACTACCCTTTCGAAAGCATTGATTTAAAAACAGGGTAACTCATTCAAAAGCTACACTTTAACAAAAAGGCGGCAACCTCATCGAAAGGTATTTTGAACCCCTTTCGAAAGCATTCTTTTGAAAACAAGGCAAGTGGCATCTTCGAAAGCTATTTAAATGGGGTTCGACCCCTTTAAAAGCATGGTTTCGACTCCATACCTACCGCCATTCTCCAATCCACTACTTACCAATGCATTGATACCTTATGTATTGTTTTCGGCATGGTTGAGGCGGAAGTATAGGGTCGAAAGGTACTACTGGAAGTGGCGAAACCATACTTCTGTACAAAAACTGTTTTATTGCCTTTTCAAGTAATTGCTTTTTAACTAACCCGCCTATTTGTAAAAATTTAATTGGTTGCCATAAACTTTTCAAAATTCTTTTCTAAAAATTGCCGCATTCATTTCAGATCTAAATAAAGGTAATTAGCAAAGAAGCCCTTCCCTTAAGCAAAATAATTAAAACATTTAAATCCTCCAAATAAATTAATTTAATTTCCATAGTAAATTAACTAGGAAAAATCCCCAAAAAATCACAGAAATTCACTTTTAATATGTTATCTAACATATAAAAATTTCTGACCCAAATTCCTTCATTTAACAGCCGGAATAAAATTTAAACCCAAATATTTATTTCTTCCTTCAAAAATTCACAATAAATTTTCCATAGCTTGGGAAATTATAAAAAATTAAACTCTTCTCCAAAATAATGTTTACATAACATGTTAAATCCTTATGGCATTTGAAATCCAATATAAATTATTTTAGCCTTAAAATTGAATAAAACATATATCAAACAAACTTGTTTGAATATAACATATCATAAAGTCCAAGCATATCATCATCAAAAATCATCATAATGGATTTAAACTTAAACCCGAAATCAAATTCTTTTAAAAACAAAAATAGAGATAGTTTTTATTATTATTCACCTTGCTTAGGATAAGGAACTTGAGATTTGATCTTTGATTAATTCCCCTTGCTTAATTGCTTAGCTTTAATTGATTTTCCCCTTTTTCCTTCCCTAGGTTATGGTCGGCTTGCTCTTCCTTAATTTACGTTTTTGAGTTTTGAAAAATGAACATGCAAAGAAATGGAAACAAGATTTTAAGGGTAATGGGATGGTGCGACTACTACCCATAATGCCCTTATTTTATTTTCTTATTAATTACCTAATAAACCATTTCCATAAATTCATTCTTTATGTTTATTTAAGCACGGCCACTAAATAATTTTCAAATCTCAATTCCCTTATCACACTAATATTTATGTTATTCTATTTAATTTATCTAATTAAATCTCCTGAATTATATTATTAAAAATTAGGGGTGTTACGATATGGTTTATTAATTTCAATTAACTGAATTTTTAATTATAAAATAGTTATCTATTGATGAAAAATTATATTTATTGGTTGTTGTTGTGATATGTTGGTGATTATTTGATACTACGGTTATTTTGTACATGTTGCGCCTTAAGTGGATAGTTATAGTTGATTGTCATATTTTTTATGTTTAATTATAATTAATTGTTAATTTGAATTTGAAAATAATTAACTGAAATTAGGTGGGTAAAATTATCTAATAAGGTGAGAATTAGATAAATAAATAATAATCGTGATTTTTATAATTTGTGTGAAATGTTTATAAATAATAGTGTTTTAAGTAAAATAGAATAAAATTAATGGGATATATTTAGTAAGGTTATTATTTATGGATTTTTAGGAAAATTCATAAATAATAATGAAAAATATATCTATAAACTAAAATTGGTAAGTTTATCATTTTTATTTAATAAAATGAGATTTTATAAATAGTATTATGGTTTTATAAAAACTTCCAACCTTGAGATTAAAAAACGATGTTTGGAACGATTTGAAGTAACGAAATTACAATAAAATATTTTGAAATATATTACTAATTTGGAAAAAAATATTATTGTGAAGGTAAATCAAATTTGCTTTTATAATAAATGATAATAAAATGATTTTGTACTTAAGAAAAAATAATAGTCGTAAATACAATGTTTGAATGGATGTAATATGTGGTTGGTTATATTTTTGCATATGTTGTTTTATGGCGACGAGATCGTATTTGAATGTGTGCACAATATTTTTTTGTTATTATCACATGTGTGTAGTTAAATATGGTTTTATTGTTAGTGTTTGTGTTACTAATATAGTCGTTTAGTACACATTTGGTTGATATATACTTACATTAATGATGTATTACTAATAGTTGATAAACTGGTGTGTGTGTGTGTGTTATATTTGGTTTGGTTGTTGTTTGGGGTTGACATTATGTATTATTAAATGATTGTAATATGTAATGACTAAGCATGCTATTATTGTTATAACCTCATATTTATGATGATTGATTGGAATGGTTTAGTAGGAGTAGTGTTTTAGTCTTGCATTAATTGCATTGGTTGCAATGGTTGCATTGGTTGCGATAGTTACATGGATGCTATGGTTGTTATGAACTAACAAGTATTTGGATATATGAGAAGAGAAGAAAAAAGAACAATGTGGGTTTGATCCTTCAAAACGGGTACGTAATTAGCCTTTTTCTATGCAGTAGCCACCGGATCCCTTAGGTGAGGCTGGAGTGTATAGAAATTAGTGTAGTCCAAACAATAGTTGAAACCATTTTTTCTTATATATCTGTACATATGTAAAGTTGCAGATAAGAGCAAAAGAGGAAATGAAGAGTGGGGATTGCTAGGTTATTTTGGGTTAGCTTATTTTTTTTATTCTTTAATACTATGGTTATATTATTTATGTATCGGTGATAATTATTGTATTAAAATGTAAATTGATGCGATGATGTAAGGTGGCTGTATAATTAAGTTAATAATTATTTATATTGATGTTTGATTTCATCGTGAGGCATTCCCTTTTTATTTATTAATTTAGAATACTTAATTTTTATCTATCCATGGCTCACAGTTTTAATATTTGAAATTAGTTGTAAGCGGATTTGACGTTGTTTATATTTGATTTTTGACTTTAAAACTAGTGGGTCTTCACACTTGGTATTAGAGCTTTGGTTTAGCGACTCCCTGAGCCTTGGGTAGACTTAACTATTAGGGTAGGTTAATTTACACTTTTGGTTGGGTTTAAAATATAGAATGAGAGAGCATTCTTATTTATGGTGTTATGTTTTGTGTGTATGAGTTGTGCGCGTAACCACCATTACCTCAACCTAAGATGTTAACTATTTATTTATAATGACCTTTAAGTGGAAAATAAATAACAGGAGTGGGGTAGGATGAGCACTTTTTGGAGGGGTTAAGTGCAAGTTTTAATGAAAATGACATTAAAATCTAAACTTAAAAAGTGAGCTTATTTTTATGGCAATTTTACTTGAGAGGTTATATTAAAAATATACATTTTGGATTTTGAAAGGTATTTTAAAAGTAAAAATGTATTTTTTGGATTTAAAAGGTTTGCTGAAGTTTTAAAAAGGTTTTAAAAAAGCATTTGACATGATGAAAATTTATTTTGGTGATGTTTAGCGAAAAAACTATTTTTGTAAAAAGATATTGGAATATAGAAAAATACTTTAAGGAGTAGTTTTAATGAAGAAAATATATGAAAGTATTTTTGCTAGAAAAGTTTTGAAACATATCTTTTTTGCGTAAAGAGTTAGAGGAACATTTTTATTTAAAAAGAAAAATGTTTTGTTTAAAAGAACATCCTTGAAATTTGAAAAAAAGCTTCTATGTGGAAACAAATTCTGGTTTAAATTATTTTTATATGAAGAACCTTTTGATAAGCGGTGTATTTTTATATGAAGAACATTTTGGTAAATGGTGTTTGAAGAAAAAACAATTTTTTTTCAAAAGGATTTTGATTGAGAGATTACCCAATTTAAAAAATAATAATGTTTTATTGGGAATATATGTGAAGATATTTCTCTTTTCCAGAAAAAAAAGATGTATTATAAAGTATTGTTCAATATTCTAGGGAGAATATTTTACAAGGATGGAATTAATTTGATTCAAAATTGGATTTTGAAATGAAAAGAAGTAAAATATTTGGCTTGAATAAAATTCTGGAGCAGTATTTTATTTGGTAAAACTTAAATTAAAGATTGTAAAACTAGGCTGTGTGACATGATAATTGGGATGCCTGGTGGTTGTTAATTTTAAGGTTTTCCAAGACCAATTTTAGTGTATGGGGTTGAGATATTTTACTTTAGTAGTGCTTGTTCATTTTGGTTGAATTAGTTGTTTGTTCTATTTCTTGTTGACATTAGTTCTATTAATTTGACTGTTTCATTTGATTGCATTTGTTTTATGATCCATTGCATGATTGTTTGAGTTAAATTATTCTATTTATATTGTATTATTACTGTTTACTTGTTTGATAATGGTTGTTCATGGGTTATGTTATCCATTTTTTTAGTTAATTATTTTGCTTGCATAACATTCTTGTTGATCGTCTGTTTGCTTCAATCGCTTAATTGTCGGTCGCTTGTTGTTTACCTTGATGTGATTGTGTGCATAGTATGCTAGGATAAATGTCTATTAGTGTTAATAATCTTGTGATGAGGTAGTTACCCAATGTTAACTTTCTATGGGATGCACATTGGAAAAAATAATGAGATGATAAGGAATATATTTAGATCAGTCCTGGTGTATAACACAAGGTTTTCTTTAGTTGACTACGGGGAATGCATAGGGAAAATGGTAGGTAAAGTATAAGAAAATCCTAAGAACAAATTGAAGTCTTCTAGACTTTGACGAATCAATGGCATAAGGCATTTGTTTAAGTACTTCTAGTGGGAAGTAAGTAGGACTAGATTAGTTTTAAGAAGCACATTCGACAAAGTGAAGCAATGCGGTGGGTCATGAGATGTTCTGGAAAAAGATGAATGCTGTAGGGATCACTGATAACTTTTGATAGAATGGTTGTTCCTAGGGGCAAGGGTATGTGAGGATGCTCACTTCTGTACCTAGGACCATGGGACGACCTGGCTTGCCATGAGAAGACAATACCTATGGGATAGGTATTTGAAAGAATGTTGTATCCAATTATGGCATGAGATGTCACCGACCTGAGAGGTTGTAGAGTGAGTTATCATATATCCAAGTGGCCTTGAGAAGGTCATGATGATGGAGGACTTTAGAAAGTCATACTGGAGTGAGACTCCGGGAATGACCATGATAGGGTAAGACTTTGGAAATGATCATAGCAAAGTGAGACTTTCAAAGATACCTGAGAAGGTTGCAGTGAAGGGAGACTTTGAGAAAGCCAAAATGGAGTGTGACTCTAGAGATTATCATAGCGAAGTGAGACTTCGGTGATGATTTTGGAGATGTGTGGCTTCAGCGAGGATTGCAGCAATGTGAGACTTCGGTAATGATGCATGGCTAGGTGAGACCTTGGTAATGGCTAATATGTGAAGACTTGGTGATGGTCTAGTTCACCTTAGTGATGATTTATATTTCCCAATTGTATGTGAGGGACTGGTAAATCAAGGATTTATGCAAGTGCAACTATTATTTTATGGATGTAGCCAGAAGTGGGCATATATATTATTTTGGAAGGTGTACGCATAAGATAGTGCACCGATTGTTATGAGGACAAGACTATGAGGAAGTTCATCAATATGTGGAAGATATACATATTACAGTGGAAGGGTAATCAGCATAGGGACTAGCACACACATGTTATTTGTTGGTATAATGATGTGATGATTACCATTTTTGGGATGTGAGCATGCTTTACTTGAATTAGTTATGTTGATTATTGATTTATGTATATTCTTATTGTGTGTGCACGTTTAGACCAACATAAATTTTGCTGTGTATTTCGACTATGGGTGACATTGAGTTTGGATTGCAGAGATGCATATTGTGAGTTGTATAGGGAAATTAATATATGGTTGGATTTATTTCACCCTTTATTGATGGAGTGTTATTTTTGTACACTATAGTTTGGATGCATAATTGGAGGATATAGATGTTACTACTGTATATGTGTTGAATTCATTATTGTGAATGAATTATTTTATGTAATGATTGATTGTATTTTGCGGATGTTGTGTACTACAATTAAGGATGGTTGATTTTGATTAATATACTTCCTCGTATTTTGTGATTAAACCCTTGATGAGACATTATTGATTTAGTCGATGATTGTATTTTAGAAATTGCGAGAGTGCAATACTTTTAAGGAAAAAGAATGTAACGACCTGCAAATTTGACATTGCAAAATATTAAAGCAATTAAAAGTGAATTTTTAATAAAAGAATGAATAGGTTATCATGTTTATAACCGTTGCAAATATCTATCCAAGACATCTATTTGATATATAATTTTGATATATTTAGAGTTACGTTTTGCGAAGAGAGGCGTTATAGTGTTTAAATAGCGTACATAGTTGTTTTAGACCAAATCGGATAAACAACCCATAACCCAGCATAACAACTATATAAGTGAGGCTACGGAACCCTAGCCATCACCTCTATCTTTAGTTTTCTTCCTTAATCTCGAAATTAACCTACTTACTCACTAATCGTGATTAGCAAACTAATTAAAAGTGATTATAATTCAAAGTTCCCAAACATTATCAGATTGTATATGGATTCGAAGCTCTCAACGAGCCGAAGAGGCGTCGTTTTTCCATCCAACACACTAGTTGTCTAGAAATTGATGAAGAATCAGCCGTCAAATCTATGATGTTCGATTCAATGATAAAACAACAACCAATCGACAATCGGGAGGCACCATTAGGCAGATGACGATGAATGGAGTGCATCCATGGTGGCCGATAGTCTGAAATTGACACAAGTTCGCTTGAATTTTGGCCAAAAGTCATGGTGGCTAGGTGATGGCGGAGGATATTCCGATGATGTCGGGGGCGACGTTGGTCAGTGGTAGTTGCGCGTGTGGTGCAGGCAGCATGGAGGTGGTCTGATCGTGGTTTTGCATGACGTAGTGGCATGCGACGACGAATGAATAAATGACAATTTGGGTTCTTGCGTCCATACTGGAGGAAGATGAGATATAGGAAGAGATAGTTTACATTATAATATATGTATTATATTTTCTAATAAATTAAATTAAATTATATATATTCTAATCGTCATATCTTATGCATACGAACTCCGATTCATGTGCGGTTTCTTCCGTCAGACTCGTGGCTTAATTCCATACTTTTTAGCTTTTTTTGCAGGGTTTGGAGACTGTTGGAAAAAGCACATTGGTATGGTTTATTTAATTTGATTAATCAAATTTTTTTTTGTAAAATAGATATCTATTGGTTAAAAATTATAATTATAGGTATTTTTGTGATATGTTGGTGATTGTTTGATATTGCGGTTATTTCGCATATGTTGTGTCATAATTGGATAGAAACTGTTGATTTTCGTATTTTGGATGTTTAATTATAATTAATTGTTAATTTGAATTGGAAAATAATTAACTGAAATTAGGTGGGTAAAATTGGGTAATAAGGTGAAATTAGACAAATAAATAATGATCGTCACAGTTTGTGCGAAATGTTTCTAAATAATAATTTTTAAATAAAATAAAATTAATAGGATAGATTTGACAAGGTTATTATTTATGAATTTTTAGGGAGATTCAGAAATAATAACAAATGGTATATTTTTAAACTAAAGTCGCTAAGTTTATTATTATTATTATTATTATTATTTAGTAAAATGAGGTTTTACAAATAATAATATGGTCTTGTGAAAACAACCATTTTGAGAAAAAACGATGTTCTAAGGGATTTGAAGTAATGAAACTACGACAAAATATTTTGAAGTATATTACTAATTTGGGAAAAATTATTTCTATTTTTGAGGTAATGTGCTTCTATAATAAAACAATAAAATGATTTTATACTTAAGAGAAAATAATGGTCGGAAATATGATATTTTGAATGGATGTAATATGTGATTAATGTTTGGTTTTATTTATCACATATGTTGTTGTATGACGATGAGATCATATTTGAATGTATTTGCGATATTTTGCCATTATTACTACGTGTGTGTAGTTAACTGTGGTTTTACCGTCACTGTTTGTGTTACTAATATAGTGGTTTATTACACAATTGATTGATTTATACTTACATTAATGATATATTACTAATGGTTGATAAATTATAATATGTGAGTGTGTGTGTGTATCTTGTGATTGGCATGGTTGATGTTTGGGGTTGACATTGTGTTTGTTAGGTGATTGTAATATTTAATGGCTAAGTGTGTCATTATTGTTATAAACCCATATTTATGATGATTGATTGGAATGGTTTAGTAGGACAATTGTTTCCTTCTTGCATTAATTGCATTGGTTGCGATGGTTGCATGGATGTTGTGGTTGTTATGAACTAACAAGTATTTGGATGCTTGAGAAGAGCATGAAACATAACTACATGGGCCTGATCCCTCAAAAGGGGCACGTAGACAGCCTTTTTCTATGAAGCATCCATCAAATCCCTTAGGTTGGGTTGGGGTATATAAAAATTTGCGAAGTCCAAACAATAGTTGAAACCATTTTTTTCTTATATATTCTTATAGATGTAAAGTTGCAAATAAGAGAAAAAGAGGGAATAAAGAGTAGGGATTGCTAGGCTATTTTGGGATTGCTGATTTGGTATATTCTTCTATACCATGGTTGTATTATTTATGTATCGATATTAATTTTTACGTTACAATAAAACTTGATGTGATGATGTAAAATAGCTGTATAATTGAGTTAATAGTTATTTGTATTGATGTTTGATTTTACTGTGAGGTTTTCCCTCTTTATTTATTATTTTAAAATATTTGATTTTTATCTATCCATGGTCCATTGCTTTTAATGTTTGAAACTAGTTGTAAGAGTATTTGACATCGTTTATAATTGATTTTAGACTTTAAAACTAGTGGGTCTTCACACTTGGTATCAGAGCTTTGGTTTAGCAACTCTCTAAGCCTAGGTAGATATAACCATTTAGGGTAGGTTAACTTACAATTTTGGTTGGGTAAAAATATAGAATGAAAGGGCATCCTTATTGATGGTGTTATGTTTTGTGTGAATGAGTTGTGCGCGTAACCACCATTACCTTAGCCTAAGTTGTTAGCTATTTATTTATAGCGACCTTTGAGTGGGAAATAAATAATAGGAGTAGGGTAGGATGATCAACTTTTGGAGGGGTTAAGTGCTGGTTTTAACCCAAGTAACATTGAATCCTAACCTTAAAAATGGGCCTATTTTTATGGAATTTTAACTTGAGAAGTTATATTAAAAACACACATTTTGAATTTTGAAAGGTGTTTTAAAAGTAAAAATGTATGTTTCGGACTTAAAAAGGTTTGCCGAAGTTTTAAAAAGCTTAAGAAAAACATTTGAATTGATGAAAATTTATTTCAATGATGTTTTGCGAAAAAACTATTTTTGTAAAATGATATTGGAACATAGAAAAATACTTTGAGGAGTAGTTTTAATGAAGAAAATATATGCAAGTATTCTTGTTAGAAAAGTTTTGAAACATATCTTTCTTGCATAAAGAGTTAGAGGAACATTTTTATTTGAAAAGAAAAATGTTTTTTTTAAAAGAACATTCTTGAAATTTGAAAAAAAAGCTTCTGTGTGGAAGCCAATTTTGGTTGAAATTATTTTTGTACAAAGAACATTTTGATAAACAATGTTTGCAGAGAAAACAATTTTTTTCCCAAAAGGATTTTGATTGGAAAATTACCCAAATTATTAAAGAGAATGTTTGATTGGGAATATGTATGAAGATATTTCTTTTTTTCGTAAAAAGGGATGTATTGTTCAATAATTTAGGTAGAATATTTTACAAGGATGGAAATAATTTGATTTTTGAAATGAAAAGAAGTAAAATATTTGGCTTGAACAAAATTCCATAGCTGTATTTTATTTGGGAAAACTTAACTTGAAGATTGTAAAACTAGGCTATATGACATGATATATGGGATGCTTGGTGGTTATTAATTTTAATTTTTTCCAAGACTCATTTTAGTATATGCGGTTGATGAATTTTACTTTTGCAGTGCTTGTTCGTTTTAGTTGAATTTGTTTGTTTTATTGCTTGTTGACATTAGTTCTATTAATTTGACCGTTTCATTTGACTGCATTTGTTTAATGATCTATTGCATGGTTGTTTGAATTAAATTATTCTCTTTGTATTGTATTATTATTGTTTACTTGTTTGGTAATGGTTGTTCATTGGTTTTGTTATCCATATTTTTTAGTTAATTATTTTGCTTGCATAATATTTTTGTTGATTGTTTGTTTGCTTCAATCACTTAGTTGTTGGTTGCTTTGCCTTGTTGTGATTGTGTACATTGTATGCTAGGATAAAGGTCTATTAGTGTTAATAATCTTGTGATGAGGTCATTACCCAATTTTAACTTTCCGAGGGATACGCATTGGAAAAACTAATGAGATTATAATTGATATATTTGGATCGGTCCTGATTGATAACACAAGGTTTTCTTTGGTTGATTTCGAGGAATGCATAGGAAAATTGGTGGATAAAGTACAAGGAAATCCTAAGAACTAATTGAAGTGTTCTAGACTTTGACGAATCAATGACGCAAGTTGTTTGATTAAGTACTTCAAGTAGGAAGTGAATGGGACTAGATTAGTCTGAAGAAGCACATTCGACAAAGTGAAGCGATGTGGCGGGTCAAGAGATGTTCTAGAACAAGAAGGATGCTGAAGGGATCATTGATAACTCCTAATAGGATGGTTGTTCCTAGGGGCAAGGGTATGTGAGGATGCTTATTTATGTACCTTGGACCGTGAGATGACCTGGCTTGCTATGAGAGGACAATACCTATGGGATCAGTATCCGAAAGAATGTCATATCCAATTGTGACATGTCGCTGGCCTGAAAGGTTGTAGAGTGAGTTATCATGTATCCAAGTGGTCTTGAGAAGGTTATTATGATGGAGGACTTTGAGAAAGTCATACTGGAGTAATACTCTGGGAATGATCATGATGGGGTGAGACTTTGGAAATGATCATAGCAAAGTGAGACTTCGAAGATACCTTGAGAAGGTTGTAGTGAAGGGATATTTTGAGAAAGCCAAAATGGAGTGTGACTTTAGAGATGATCGTAGCGAAGTGAGACTTTGGTGATGATTTTGGAGAAGCGAGGCTTTGGTGAGGATTGTGGCGAAGTGAGACTTCGATAATGATGCGTGGCTAGGTGAGACCTTGGTAATGTCTAATATGTGAAGATTGGTGATGGTCTAGTTTACCTTAGTGATGATTTATATTTCCCAATTGTATGCGAGGGACTGGGAAATCAAGGATTGATGCAAGCGTAGCATTATTTTAAGGATGTAGCCATAAGTGGGCACATATATTATTTTGAAAGGTGTATGCATGATGGTACGTTGATTGTTACGAGGATGAGACTATGAGGAAGTTCATCGATAGGTTAGAAGATATGCATATTACAATGGAAGGGTAACCAACACGGGGACTAGCACACACGTATTATTTATTAGTATGATGATGTGATGATTACCATTTTTGGGATGTGTGCATGCTTTACTTGATAAGCTATGTTGATTATTGATTTATGTATATTCTTATTACGTGTGCATGTTTAGACTAACCTAAATTTTGTTGTATATTTCCGCTATGGGTGATATTGAGTTTGGATTGCTGAGATGCATATTTTGACTTATGTATGGAAATTAATATATGGTTGGGTTTATTTCACCCTTTATTGATGGAGTGTTATTTTTGTACACTATAGTTTGGATGCATAATTGGAGGATTATAGATGTTACTACAATATGTGTGTTGAATTCATTATTCTGAATGAATTGTTGCGTGTAATAATTGATTATATTTTGTGGATGTCGTGTACTGCAATTAAGGATGGTTGATTTTGATTAATATACTTCCACGTATTTTGTGATTAAACCCTTGATGAGACATTATTGATTTACTCGATGGTTGCACCTCTATTTTTAGTTTTCTTCCCTAAACTCAAAATAAACCTAATTACTCACTAATGGTGATTAGCAAACTAATGAAAACTGATAAAAATTCAATGTGCTCAAACATTATCATATTATATATGGATTTTAAGCTCTCAACGAGCTAAATAGCCTTCTGATATTTATTTTTCCTTCCAACATTCCAGTTGGCTAGAAAGTCATGAAGAAGTCTCAGTAGTTAAATCTATGGTCTTCGATTCAATGGTGAAACGGTGACCAATCGACGATCGAGAGGCACCATTAGGTAGATGATGATGAATGGAGTGCATACATGATGGCCAATAGTCTAAAATTGGCACAAGTTTGCCATAATTTTGGATAGAAGTCATGGTAGCTAGATGATGGCGGAGGTGATTCTGATGATGTCGTGGGTGGCGTTGGTCAGAGGTGGTTGCGTGTGTGGTGCATGTAGCATGGAGGTGGTATGATCATGGTCTTGTGTGACATGGTGGCGTGCGACGACGAATGAATGCACGACAATTTAGGTTCTCGTGTGCGTACTGGAGGAAGATGAGATATGGGGAGAGATAGTATAGGGTATATTATACATAATATATTTTTATTTATTTATTTATTAAATTAAATTATATATATTCTAATCCTCATATAAAATATATAATTAATTAGACTATTGGAAAAAGCACGTTGGTATGGTTTATTTAATCTAATTAATAAAAAATTTATTATAAAATAGATATCCATTGATTGAAAATTATAATTATAAATATTTTGTGATTTTTTGGCGATTGTTTGTTATTGTGGTTATTTTTTATATATTGTGTCTTAATTGGATAGCTTTTGTTGATTAACGTATTTTGGATGTTTAATTACAATTAATTGTTAATTTGGATTCGAAAATAATTAACTGAAATTAGATGGGTAAAATTGTGTAACAAGGTGAAAATTAGATATATAAATAATAATTGTGATTTTTACAGTTTGTCTGAAATGTTTTTAAATAATAATGTTTTAAATAAAATAGAATATAATTAACGAGATAGATTTGATAAGGTTATTATTTATGTATTTTTAAGAAAATTCATAAATAATAACAAAAAATATATATTTTTAAACTGAAATCGGTAAGTTTATTATTGTTATTTAGTAAAATGAGATTTACAAATAGTAATATGGTTTTGTGAAATAATAATAATATAGTTTTAAAGAACATCCTTGGAATTTGAAAAAAAGCTTTGCGTGGAAGCAAATTTTGGTTGAAATTATTTTTATATGAAGAACATTTTGATAAATGGTGTTTGAAGAGAAGCAATTTTTTTGAAAGGTTTTTGATTGGGAGATTGCTGAATTTTTAAAAGAGAATATCATATTGAAAATATGTGTGAAGATATTTCTCCTTTCAAAAATAGATGTATTATAAAATATCGTTCAATATTTTGGGGAGAATATTTTATGTGGATGGAAATAATTTAGTTCAAAATTGGATTTTTAAAATGAAAAGAAGTAAAATATTTAGCTTGAATAAAATTCTGGAGCTATATTTTATTTAGGAAAACTTAAATTGAAGATTGTAAAACTAGGCTGTTTGACATGAGATGTGGGATGCTTGGTGGTTGTGAATTTTAAGTTTATCCAAGGCCCATTTTAGTGTATGGGGTTGAGATATTTTATTTAGTGGTGCTTGTTTTTTTGGTTGAATTGGTTGTTTGTTCTATTTCTTGTTGACATTAGTTTTATTAGTTTGACAGTTCCATTTGATTGCATTTGTTTTGTGATCTATTGCATGATTGTTTGAATTAAATTATTCTATTTGTATTGTATTGTTATTGTTTACTTGTTTGGTAATGGTTGTTCATTGGTTATGTCATCCCTTTTTTAATTAATTGCGTAATATTCTTGTTGATTGTTTGTTTGCTTCAATCGCTTAATTGTTGGTTGCTTGTGTTTTCCTTGCTGAGTTTGTGTACATTGTGTACTAGGATAAATGTCTATTAGTGTTAATAATCTTGTGATGAGGTAGTTACCCAATGTTATCTATCCAAGGGATGTGCATAGGAAAACCTAAGGAGATAATACGAGATATATTTGAATCAGTCATGGTGGATAACGCGAGGTTTCTCTGGTTGACTTCGGGGACTGAATAGGGAAAATGGTGGATCAAGTGCAAGAAAATCCTGAGGAAAAATTAAAGTGTTCTAGACTTTGACAAATCAATCATGCGAGGCATTTAATTGAGTACTTCAAGTGGGAAGTGAATGGGACCGCAATAGTCTGAAGAAGCACATTCAACAAGGTAAAGCGATGTGGTGGGTCATGAGATGTTCTCGAACAAGTTGGATGCTCAAGGTATCATTGATAATTATTTATAGAATGGTTGTTCTTAAGTGCAGGGCTATGTGAGGATGCTCACCTATGTACCCTGGACAGTGAGACAGTCTGGCATGCCCCGAGAGGGCAACACCTATGAGATAGGTATCCAAAAGAATGTGGGATCCAAATATCGCATGAGATGTCATCGGCCTGTGAGGTTATAGAGTGAGTTATCATTTATCCAAGAGGCCTTGAGAATGTCGTTATAATAGAGGACTTTGAGAAAGTCATACTAGAGTGAGATTCCAGGAATGATCATGATAGGGTGAGACTTTGGAAATGATCATAGCAAAGTTAGACTTGGAAGATACCTTGAGAAGGTTGTGGTGAAGGGAGATTTGAGAAAGCAAAAATGGAGTGAGACTACAGAGATGATTGTGGCAAAGTGAGACTACTATGACAATTTTAGAGAAGCGAGGCTTCAGTGAGGATTATAGCAATGAGACTTCGGTAATGATGCGTGGCAAGGTAATCCCTTAGTAATGGATAATATGCGAAGACTTGGTGATGGTCTAGTTCGCCTTAGTGATGGTTTATATTTCCCAATTATATGTGATGGAATAGGAAATCAAGGATTGATGTAAGTGCACCTTATTTAAAGATGTAGCCATAAGTGGGCATACATATTATTTTGGAAGGTGTTGGCCAGGGAAGGTACACCAATTGTTATGAGGATGAGACTATGAGGAAGTTCATCAATAGGTTGGAAGATATACATATTATAGTGGAAGGGTAAACAACGTAGGGACTAGCGCACACATGTTATTTGTTGGTATGATGTTGTGATGATTACCATTTTTGGGGTGTGTGTATGCTTTACTTGAATAAGCTATGTTGATTATTGATTTATGTATATCCTTATTATGCATGCATGTTTAGACCAACCTAAATATTGTTGTGTATTTCTATTATGGTTGAGATTGGGTTTGGATTACTGAGATGCATGTTGTGACTTGTGTATGGAAACTAATATATGGTTGGGTTTGTTTCACCCTTTATTTATGGAGTGTTATTTTTGTACACTATAGTTTGGATGCATAATTGGAGGATTATAGATGTTACTACAAAAAGTGTATTGAATTCATTATTGTGAATGAATTGTTGCGCGTAATGATTGATTGTATTTTGCGGATGTTGTGTACTACAATTAAGGATGGTTGATTTTGATTAATATACTTCCTCGTATTTTGTGATTAAACCTTTGACGAGACATTATTGATTTTGTCGATGGTTGTTTTTGAGAAATTGCGAGAGCGCAATACCTTTAAGGGAGAAGAATGTAACGACATGCAAATTTGACATTGCAAAATAGTTAAACAATTAAAAGTGAATTTTTAATAAAAGGGTAAATAGGGTATCATGTTTATTACCATTGCAAAAGCCTTTCGAGACGATCAATTTGGTTTATAATTTTGATATATCTGGAGTTAACGGTTAGCGAAAAGAGATGTTACATTATTTAAAAAGCGTACATAGTCGTTTCGGACCAAATTGGATAAACAACCCATAGCCTAGCCTAATGACTATAAAAGTGTGGCTACGAAACCCTAGCCATCACCTCTGTCTTCAGTTTTCTTCCCAAATCTCAAAAATTAACCTAATTACTCACTAATGGTGATTTGCAAACTAATTTAAAGTGATTATAATCCAAAGTGCCTAAACACTATCAGATTATAAATGGATCCGAAACTCTCGACGAGCCGAAGAGGCTTCTGAGATTCGTTTTTCCATCGGACGCTCCAGTTTTTTTATCAATGCCCAGAAACTATGGATTCAAAACAATCAGATTATAACATAGAAACTAATTATATAAGATGACATAAAATTAACCAAGCCTAAAGTATACACAAATCATTAGAATGTGTAATAAGAATTTTCATACATTAAAGAGAAACCGTGAATTTCTTACCAATGCCAAGAAAAATAATTGTTAGTAATAACATATTCCTCGGTTGTTAATAAGACATGAAGAGTGTAGACTCTGCCATATGGCATGACGCTTTATATCCGAAATGGACTCTAAGTAAATTATTATGAAAATATGATTTGACTATTATACCCCTAAGGTATATAATCCATTGATCACCGGTGTTTCTTCAAAAGGAAGATTGATGTAGTTGGAATATAGTAAGCAACATTGATGAGAATAACCTCATAAATTTCAGTTGTTGAAATCAATGCAATAGATTTATCAGTCAACGTGCTTGAGTTAATTCAGATTCTGCTCACAAAATTATACCTCATTGATTTTTTGGTACATCCATGTTGAAATAGAAATTCTAAATAATGGTTTAGGAAGATAGTATATATATATAACAACTAAAATGTATTGAAGTCGGTGAGAGTAATAACATTATTTGTATGTTTTGGATATAATCGAAAGGTGGATACAACTGTGGCATTCAATAAGAATCAGAGTTGAACAAATATTATGCTATAGATATCGGCTAGTTTGATTTTCTGTCAAAATGTAAAGGAAGCATGCGTTTGAAAGAAATAATTTTAAAAGTTACCAAGATATTTCTAAACTATAAGTAAACGATATATTACTGATTATTAATGATGTACCCATGTTAAAATAGTTTTATTTTGATCGTGTACTTCATGATATAGGATTAAAAATGACATCTTTTAAAATCAATATAAAAGGATGTTGGAATTGCTTCAAATGATATGCATAAACACCATTTTAAAATGTTTAACATAGAGCATATGTAACATCCCATAAAAATTAAAAAATAAATATATTAATAATAAGGTTAAAATGGAAATTTTGTAATTATCAGAATTTGGCCATGAAAGTTGTGCAGTCGCGTTCATGACGATTTTTTGATCAATTTTCATATATAAAGTTTTGTAATCGAAGCTTAAACGAAAAAGTTATTGACGTTTGAAGTTTTCAAATTCAAAATAATACAAATGAAATTCAAATTCAAGTTTATAGTTAATGCTAAAATTAGAAATTTAAAAATTAACATTGATTAGAAAATGGGGTTAAGAAAATGTTAAAATAAACCTTAACGTGAAAATTTAATTAAGGAATTAATAAAAATAATTAAAATGGTAGAAAAACCTTCCCAAACACAAACTACTGGTCGACCGCTTGAGGAAGGGCGATTGATTGGTAGGTGTTGTGGCGGCTAAGGTTTTGTGCGGCATGAACGGTCTAGATTTTATTATTTCAAACTAACTTAAATCCAATGGTTCCGGTGCCTTCTAACCACTATAAATAGGACGCTAGCCTCTTCATTTTATTCACAAATTATTTGGGAACGTAAGCGGGCCTTTATCAGTTTCTTCCCCATGATTCAAAAGATTTTCAAGTAAAGGATTTTAGGTATTCATATTCAATCCCTAATTTTATTCTCCTCTAATCCCTTAAATTCTGAATCTAATTCATATATAATCCAATTATTATATATTTCAAATGGAAGAGGTCCGAAAAGAGAATAGAAAAGCAGGCATGTTCAAATCCAAAGGAGAAAGCTAGGAATCATTTGTGAGTGGAAATCTTAGCCTTTCTCATTTTAGTAAGTGTGCAGTATTAGTTGGATTTGACATATGACTTGGAGAATTTTGTTCGCGAAAACACCAAACTAAACCCCTCAAAATTCCCCCAAAGTGAAATATCAATTCTTATGTTTGGAATCTCAATTATTCTATATTAAGATAGCAGAATTTATGTAGTTATTATAATTTTAATATTTTACATCCTATTACACTCCTATTTTTCTCTTCTGATGTGATTAAGGGCTTTAAAAAGAAAATAAGTTAGGAAATGGTGTGTAAAGTACGGATTCTCCTATTCGTAGTTTGCATTCCTTATTTCCGTAGTTCAAATATGAATCTCTTTTCATCTTATATGCAGAATTTGAATATAGTGTAAAAAGATTAGAATTGTAAATTCTATTGATGTTGATTCTACTGTTTTAATATAAAATAAGTTTTGTAATTGATTCTATTATCTTATACAAGTCTATTGTTGGGCTAAGGATATTGGCTAATTTATATGTTATGGTATGGAATTAGATTTGTATGTTGGAAATTTTGACATTTAATGATTAGTATATGACACAATCTTTGCACGCTTAGGAATATTTTAGTTACATGTATGTATGCATGTGTGTATTAGCATATAAATAACGTATAATTAATAAAGTATTAATTGTGTAGTAAATAGTTTATTAATTAACATTAAAACCCCCTTAGGAAAGAAGTTGGGATAAATATGGGAAATAATTTAGAATTAAAGGCGAGATAAGGAGATTTCCTTATAAGGCCTTGATGTAGAATGTGGTGAGGTATATATAGTAGTATGTTAGGAGAGTGGAAATTATGACTAAGTTATAGGGATGCGAGGTCAGTCAAAAGCACACGAAGTCTGCCCAGCTAATTTGGCTATCAGCAGTGTGACTTTGGGACTAATGTGAGACGTCATATATAATAATTATTCATAGAGGACATGAGGTTAGTCCTAAATTCTATAAAGTAAGACTTTCCAATTAATCTAGCTACCAATGTCTACGAATAGTTGGACTAATATGAGACGTCGTAGATTGGGTTATGGGTCATAATACATAGGACCCACTTCGTTGATCGGGGTTAGTAAATGGCTATTGTAGGATACACCTTCTCCATAATTAGGAAGTATTAAATGGTCGGGGTTAGCATTTAGGCATGGTAGAAGGAAATCTCGGAAAGGACTTGCTTCGGGTTATCAAATGGCTATTGTAGAGTCCGCCTCTTCCACAAAGAAGTATTAAGTAGCTTGATGAGATTCCGTGCGATGCCAGCTAGAGGGTACCAGAGAGGGATCCGTCTTGGGTTAGGTATTAAATGATGTGGACCTGCCTAAGATATAGGTATTAAATGGTCAGAGCCTACCTAATTCCCATTGAAAATGTATTAAGTGGTCTGGGTATTCTCTCACATTGTTGGGACATGATTGACGGTCGATGCATGGGATTGTAAATGACATTGGGCCTATAGTTGAAGGTGAGTTATAGAGTTGGGTTGGAAAAGTGTAAGTTATAGGATTGGACTAGGAGAGCCTTCGGGCTTACAGTTGGAGTTATTTATAAGAAATATAGTTAGGACACGTAAGACATATTCTTATCTAAATTATATTGTCCAAGTACCATTATGGAAAGAGTTGAGATTTTTTATTCACCAAACGTTGTTGTTCTGACTCCCTCCTCATTACAACACAGGTTAGGGAAAGACGATGCTGATTTTGAAGATGAAGATGGAGATGGAGTCTTGTGGCAGTTTTCTTTCCACTTATGCTTTTATATCATTTGATGTACCCATTTCAGACATGATGTTATTGTATTTTAATTTGTTGTACTACGGATATTATAACGACCTAGAATTTCACCGCTTTAATTTGGGAATATTTAATTAATTTTAATGTAACAACCCATAATTTTTATAAATATTTTAAAACTAAATTTTATTTTGAAACTTTGATTTTTAAATAATTTTAAATTTTAGTTTGGAATTCTTCCAAGATATTTTGGATTTTTGTTTCTATTTTATCTTTCCAAATATAATTAAATATTGATTTCTGGAAATGTTATATTTTGTCAAACTTTGACTTTTATTGAAATTAATTGAAATTTTAAAATTTTAAATTTTAATCTTTTCCTTCGAAACAATAATTGGTTTTGATATCTGTTCTGTTTTCGTTTCATCGAATTCCGTTTTATAACTTTTAAAAATTTGATAAATTCAACATTTTATACGCAGGATTTTATCTACACTTTATTGTTCATTTTCTATTTTATCTGCCATCCTTTATTTCTGTTTTGGGTTTTGAATTAAGTTGTGTGAATCTTGTTGAGTTGGAATTTTCCTATATTAGTTGTATTTTGTTCATAATTTTTTTATTTCTAGTTCCATAAAATAAACTATTTATTTATTTATTTTCTTATTTTGCTAAGGCAAATTATTTATTTTCATTTCCACTTTATTTTGTTTTGATTTTTATTTTATTTACTTGATTTTTATTTTGTTTATTTTGTGTAAATGAAATTGGAAATTCAAAGAGACAAAAGCTTTTAAAACTTGTGACTTTTCATTTGCTTATCTCTTCATTGCTTTGGTCGTTTCTTTCCTTTATTGTAGCCGTGTACTTCATTTGCTTTTCACGTGAAAAGATTCTCAAAACTTTACAACTCACGGCCATAATCTATTTCTGAAAATTTATGTAAGTAATGGCTTCCATCTTTCTACTTTTCTTCTTCTTTTTCATTGATTTTTCCATGTTTCTCTCTTCATGTTGCTTGGCCATAGCCACCACCATCTCCACCGACCACCACCACATCTTCCCCACATCATCCATGGCAACATCACCACCCCCTCTGTCCAGTCATAGCCGTGACCACCTAGATGAAGCCATCACCACAAACTTTGCAAAAATACAAACATATGCATACCCGAGCCCTAGTTGTTCACCATCCCCTTCATTTCTAGCTTCGGCCACCACCATAGAACCACCACCACCTGATGACATCACCTCTGGCCATCACCTCCTACCTCTGAACTGACCTATAGTTCCATGGCCGAGCCACTCATGACCATAGGCCGAGCCTAGATGCAACCAAACCCCTCTCTTTTGCCTTATCCCTTTGTATTCCCTACTTTGTAACTCCAAACCATCCACATTCTTGTGTAGCCGTGCCTTTGTGTTGCCAAACCCGAGCCTTACCATCCATTAAAACATGTATGGCCGAGCAAACAAGGAGTCATAGTCAAGCCTTTTGATTTCAAAGCTTGGTGATGCCTTTTGTTAATTCTATTTTCACTTTGTTTCAAAATTTATCTTTGTATTATAAATGTATATTTATATTTGCTTTGTTTTATTTGTGTATACAAGATTAATATCTTGGCTCTATCTCCACTTGAATCTAAAGTCGTGCTATCGTGCTTTCTGGAATTCGTTTGTGTGTTTTGATTTGCTAGCTCCAGCTTAAAAGGGTGATTATTCACTCATGACATTTATACTTATATAATTTGTGAAGTGACAACAAGTGAATGTGTAGAATTTTTATATCATGTTATATCTACCTGTGATGTGAATTATATGATGTTAAACCCTGTTATAAACTTGTCACATCATTTGCTATGTTATATTTTGTTATACTGTTTATTTATTTCTATTTCTCACACTACAAGTTCCCTGTAGAATAGAATCACTATGGGTTGAAATGATAAATACCCGAACGGACTTTAGAATAAGGAAAAATCATTATGGGCTGAAATGATAGGCTCGGGTGATTTTTATTTATTTTTTTTAACTTGGGATTGCGGGTTTGAAATGATAGAACCCAGATTTTTCTTTGTAAATTACGGATTGAAATGATATATTACCCGTATCACTTGTCTTAGGTTAGAAAATAATATACAACCCCGTGGTTATTTTATATATTTTTCTGGAAAATTTTAAGTATTTTAAAATGTAAAAATATGATAATTTGATTTAAATTGAATTTAAAATGATTTAATAAAGTGATAATGATTTTTTAGGTATTTAAAATGTTAAATAAATGAATGGAAAAATTGTGATTTGGTTTAAAATGAAAGTTTAAGTAAAGAAAATAAAAATGGAAATTAAGTTTTATTTATGAAATGGAAATTTAAATTTAAGTGTTAAAGTAAATTGTTAAAAATGCAAAGAATGGGAAAATGGTACACTTGAATTTAATAAGTGAAATTATTGGAAAATTTGATTTTATTGTAAAAATTTTCTTTATAAAAGCATAATTTAAAGGGTATTTAAATGAACATCTTTGAAGTGGAAAAATATGATATTTATAAGTTAAAATGGTTAAAATTGAAGTTTATTTGTTTCTGAAATTTATTTATAAATCTGGAAATTGAATTATTAGCACTTCAGAAATGCTACCATTACTGAAATTAACTTAAAATCTGAAGTAAATGATACTGCAGCACTTTGTAAGTGCTGTGGTTGATGAAAATGAACTAAAGGCTAAAATTAACTAAGGGCTACTGCAGCACTTTGTAAGTGCTGTGGTTGCTGAATTAAAATTAAAATCTGAAACTAATAAAAAGAGCTACAGTAGCACTTGATAAGTGCTGCAGTTTGCTGAAATGAGATTTTCAAATGTAATTGAACTACTGCAGCAGTTTTGTAAATGCTGTCTTTGCTAAATTGGATTGTTTTCAAATGTAACTCACCACAGCATTTTCTAAGTGTTGCGAAAAGCTGAAATTTCAATATTTGAAGTATTTAACTGAATAAATAAACTCAGAAAGGCTAAATTTTTGGGAATTGAATATTTGATTTGAAGGAATAATGACTTCACTTTTTAATGGTTTAAATGAATGATTTTAATTCGAAATTATAAATCATTTTGAAATTTATAACCATGGGTACACTTCTTTATGGGCCATTTGATTTCCTTGTGTTTGTTTTGATGCACACATTAACACTGTTATTTGCATTGTTTACTTTAATATGGACATTTCTATAATAGCGTTTATTACTGCTTAATTGATGTTTAACGGATCCTTAAAGGATGGGCGATCCCAAGCACCCTTTAAGTCATTGTGCATTGCTATTACAGTTCACTTGAGTTGGTTTACATTGTATAAGTATGTATGTCCTGACTCGAGTGTTTGTGTTTTACTTTACGCTCGGGTCAGTCTAAGAATCACAGCTTTGGATTCACCTTCTGGAGCTAGAGATTTGTTGGAGCTTTTTGTCTATCGGTTCATCGACTTCTATCCCAGTTATTTCCTATTCAGTATTGTCTCTGTATTATTGACTTATGTATCCTGACTTCTATTGTATCTATTTTGACTATGAGATTTTGTATATGTTTTGAGAGTATGTATATAGTAGTTTCATGAACTACTATGGTATTTTATTTCCACTGCGAGATATTCTGTTATTCTGTGTTTGATTTTATTTTCTCCAAATTTTCTTGACAATCCACTGTTTTGAAGTATTCAAGTCCGACATGTGTGGATTTATTGTCGATTTGAATGGTTCAAAATAGTGGGATGTTACATTTGGTATCAAAGCCAGGTTTTAGGCAAACCTTAGCCTGCGGAGCAAAAACTCATTAGAGATAGGGTAGAAATACCCTAGAATGAGTGAAATCAATCTCAGAATCATTTATTTGTGAGAGAACGTATTTTCGAAGTATAAAATGATTTTCAAATGATTTTAAAGAATTTTCAAAGATTATTTTGATATAAATTTTCTTGCTTTGAAAGTAAATATTTTCTAAACTTCATTCCTTTCGTATTCACCTTGTTAGTAATTTCTTTGATTAGGAACCTCTTAAATTTTGAACTTCTAGCTTATTTGATCTAGATTCATTGTTGATAGGAATCTATTTTGGGTATGGCAAAATCCGTAGTATGTTAGGTTGCATTGAGTAAACTCTGCTGTATCTTTTGCTTAGCTGAAGTTGTCCAACTAAAGATATTTATGCTTATGTTTTTTGTATGATATGAATTTGAGCTTTTTCCAAATTATGAATGGTAATTCTTTCGTATTGATATAGGTTATATATCTCTAATCTTGGTTTGGGTTCTTCTCGATTAGGATTCCTTTGAACTTTGGAATGCTCCCACTTGTTCTGAGATCCATTCCTGTCTCCCCTACCTGTATTCTTTTGATTTTGGAGCATTGCATAACCCTACTTTGAATGACCTTTATAAGGTGGCGATTCCGCCAATCTTTGAATGATTTGTAAAAGGGTGAAACTCCCTTATAATTAGCATTGATTCACCGGAGATTTCTGTATCCTCGGTTTACGATGTTTTCTACCTTCTGCTATACCTGGATTCTATCTCTGGTGATCGAAGGTCGATTTGCCTTAGATTTTCGCATTGATTATATTCCTGAAGTCACGGTTGATCGGTTAAGGTCGCCCGCGATTTATATAGGCTTATCCATCTTCTATTTGGTAATTTAATTATCTTATCTTTGTTTGAGCTTATCTTTGAATCAGAATTCTATTTGATTAGGATACCTTTAAATTTGAATCTCTGTTTTGTTTTGAAATCCATCCTTGAATCAACCCTTGAAAAATTTGTGGTTGATTGTATTTTTGGAAATTGTGTATACATCGAAGTTATTATTTTGATAAGGATGACCATATTTTTATATAAAGGTGAAATATTTTCGATAAGGATTATATACCTTTTTAAAATGAAAATTTGAAGTTTCGAAAGGATTTGAAATTTTGAAAATTATATAAGAAATGGTTTCATACAAAATGATTTATAACTGAAGGTTTTGAATGTGAATTTGAGTGGTTGAACTCCGGCATTTTTGAAATTGGTTTAAGATCTTGAAAATATATAATAATACGATTTGAAAGTATTTTCCGAATAAGAAATGTTTTCAAATGATTTTATTGAGTTTCAAATGATTTTGAAGAAATTTCAAAAGAAGTTTTCAAGGAAATAGAAGTCCAGAACCCACTAATGTCGCTGGAAAATAATTTCGGTGATGAATGCATGCATCATCGACGTTGATTTTCGAGTTTCAGAGTGGGGGAGAGGCCACTTCGGTAGTTTTGCTATGCGATTGATTTGTGAAACCAATTTTGATTTCAAATTCCGAAGTGTGATTTGATATTCAAAAGATATATGTGTATATTTGAACAGTTTGAAATGAGCCGGTGTTCAGTCCTTGAGTTTCGGATTTGATTGATATAACCCTATCTTTTGGAATTGATGTAATGATTTGTTGGTGATTTCCAACTCTTGGATTGAAAATATGATTTCTTCGACTATTTTGAAGGTTCGAGCACTTCCAAATCTAGGTTAACTTTTCAAAGCTAAGTAATTTTGAAAAGTATAAAGTGTATAAGTTTGGTATGTATGTTTAAAGTATGTAGTAATATGATTTAAATAAGTTTGAAACTATTTTGTTAAGTAAATGAATAAGACTATTTTGAATTATGCTAATATGAAATTTAGTTTTTAAAAATATTTTGAATAAAATTTAGTTTAAATGTTTTAACTTAGTAACATCTTTATAAAACTATATATTTAACAAGTTGGAAGAGATACATAAGTTGTACGTATGCTATTTTATTCGCATAATTAATTTGATCCATGTTTGAGTACACAAGTTCAAGGTGGATTACACCATTTCGTGTTAGGATTTTTCATTTGATTCTTGATGGTGAATATTTGATATGGATTTTGGGCTTGATTCTAGAATTCTCTATCATAGTATATGGCTGTGTAAGGAGACTGATGGCTTCTAGTCGAGAAACCATATCGAAGTCCGCATTAGGGAAGTCGAATGGACAATACTAGTTCGAAAATGAACTTGTGTGATCGAGCGAGCGATCGAATGTGATGTTGCGAAATGATGACAAATGTACATCTTATGTTCTAATATCATTGATATACTTGACGCTGAAATTGGAAGTTGTTGGATTGGATATCTTTGTAATTTAATTGGAATTTTTCTTTTATGCAAACTTTTATCGTTTTAAAACCATTTTTTTCCAAACTATTTTCTTTTATTTTTCTTAAACAAACTATTTTATTCTATTTTACATACAAAACTATTTTACAAAAATTTTTTATATACAAAACTATTTTATATACAAAACTATTTTACAAACTATTTTATTTACAAACTATGTTACAAACTATTTTGTATACAAAACTATTCTAAATTCAGAACCTTTTATAAAGCAAAGATGTTCAATCCCATATGGCTCTTCATGCATTGTAATTGATTTTGGAAAATTTTGATCCTGGTATAAGATGTACCTTATGTAAGTTTAAGATGATTTTGAAAACCATTGATTTTTGAAATGAATTGGTTGACTTAAATTATATTGATTTAGAAATTTGGATTATTTTCTAAATTTATTATTTTGGAAACTTTGAAACTGAAGATATTTGATTTGGAAGAATAATTTGGTGAAAGCGTATATGATTTTGAAAATTGTATTGATATTGAAACAAATTTAAATTTGAGAACCTTGTGTTACTAAATACTTGATTTGGGAGTTGTCGAACTTATATAAAATTTGTTTGTATAAGTATGAAGTTGTTTCGAAACTATTGATTTTGGAAAGTAATTGATTTGAAATGAAATCTTATATATAATGGAGTTTATATAAGTATGATATTTGACAATGATTTGAAAAGGTACTATATGATACATATTTTCGAAGTAAAGATATGGAAAGTGCCTTTTGCTTGATATCCGCTTTGTGGCCACATTGTGGATTCATTCTATCGATATTATTCTCTGATTTGGGTTTTCCGGATATGATACTCAAGTGTCCATGAATTTCATGGCGATCTCCATGGTCTTACGAGCGTGACTGCATAGTGTAATTTGCCTGGCTGAGATGGCTTAGGGGTACGGATTGTTTCCTTGGGGATCCAAGCGTAACCATTGTGTATCCTGCGATCTATGTAGGTCGTATTTAGTAGCGAAATCCGCAGGGCGGAGATAGCTTACGGATACGGATTGTTTCCAAGGGGATCCAGGCGTAACCATTGTGTATCTGCGGTCTACTAGTCATCATGGCGTAATTCGCAGGGCTGAGAAAGCTTGCGGATACAGATTGTTTCCTGGGGGATCCAGGCGTAACCATTGTGTATCTGTGATCCATGGTTGGACAAAATTTGGTTGATTTGTTTGGATTGTACTTTCCATATCTGTTTTTAAAAGTTTTCCAGTATTTTCACTGGGTGTTGAAAAAAGTCTACTAAGTACCTGGAGAATTCTAGCTTTGCGCCTGATCAACGCATGGCCAGAGTCTACAGGAACGAGGATAAACTTTTTAAGACATCGAGTTATAAAATATTTTGGTAAAGTATTATATAAAGGATATTTTGATCAGTTATTTTCCTTTCTAAAGGATTTTAAAGTGTTTTAAATATTGTTTACCTTTTTACTAACAATTTGAATTTAAAAGACTTTTATGGATATAATAAAATGGATTTAACCAAGTTAAAGAATTCCAATTGAATTTATATGGTTTAAATTAATGGCTCATCCTTGTCTTTCAACCTATTTTCACTCCTAGCTATCCCGACTCACCATTTTTCCTACTACTATTCCTATTTCTCTTATTTTTCCTGCTAGCTATTCCTATTCTCCTGTCTTCTTCCTTTTTGAGGACGAAAAGATTTGAGTGGGGGAGAGTGTAACAACCCATAATTTTTATAAATATTTTAAAATGAAATTTTATTTTAAAACTTTGATTTTTAAATAATTTTAAATTGAAGTTTGGAATTCTTCCAAGATATTTTGGATTTTTGTTTCTATTTTATTTTTCCAAATGTAATTAAATATTGATTTCTGGAAATGTTATATTTTGTCAAACTTTGACTTTTATTGAAATTTTAAAATTTTAAATTTTAATCTTTTCCTTCGAAACAGTAATTGGTTTTGATATCTGTTCTTTTTTCATTTCATCGAATTCCATTTTAAAACTTTTAAAAATTTGATAAATTTAGCATTTTATATGTAGGATTTTATCTGCACTTTATTGTTCATTTTCTATTTTATCTGCCATCCTTTATTTCTGTTTTGGGTTTTGAATTAAGTTGTGTGAATCTTGTTGAGTTGGAATTTTCCTATATTAGTTGTATTTTGTTCACAATTTTTTATTTCTAATTCCATAAAATAAACTATTTATTTATTTATTTTCTTATTTTACTAAGACAAATTATTTATTTTCATTTCCACATTATTTTGTTTTGATTTTTATTTTATTTACTTGATTTTTATTTTGTGTAAATGAAATTGGAAATTCAAAGAGACAAAAGCTTTTAAAACTTGTGACTTTTCATTTGCTTGTCTCTTAATTGCTTTAAGCCGTTTCTTTCCTTTATTGTAGCCGTGTACTTCATTTGCTTTTCACGTGAAAAGATTCTCAAAACTTTAAAACTCACGGCCATAATCTATTTCTGAAAATTTATGTAAGTAATGGCTTCCATCTTTCTACTTTTCTTCTTCTTTTTCATTGATTTTTCCTTGTTTCTCTCTTCATGTTGCTCGGCCATAGCCACCACCACCACTTCTTCCCCTCATCATCCACGACAACATCACCACCCTCTCTGTCCAGTCATAGCCGTGACCACCTAGATGAAGCCATCACCACAAACTTTGCAAAAAATACAAACATATGCATAGCCGAGCCCTAGTTGTTCACCATCCCCTTCATTTCTAGCTTCGGCCACCACCATAGAACCACCACCACCTGATGACATCACCTCTGGCCATCACCTCCTACCTCTGACTTGACCTATAATGCCATGGTCGAGCCACTCATGACCATAGGCCGAGCCTAGATGCAACCAAACCCCTCTCTTTTGCCTTATCCCTTTGTATTCCCTACTTTGTAACTCCAAACCATCCACATTCTTGTGTAGCCGTGCCTTTGTGTTGCCAAACCCGAGCCTTACCATCCATTAAAACATGTATGGCCGAGCAAACAAGGAGTCATGGTCAAGCCTTTTGATTTCAAAGCTTGGTGATGCCTTTTGTTAATTCTATTTTCACTTTCTTTCAAAATTTATCTTTGTATTATAAATGTATATTTATATTTGCTTTGTTTTATTTGTGTATACAAGATTAATATCTTGGCTCTATCTCCACTTGAATCTAAAGTCGTGCTATCGTGCTTTCTGGAATTCGTTTGTGTGTTTTGATTTGCTAGCTCCAGCTTAAAAGGGTGAGTATTCACTCATGACATTTATACTTATATAATTTGTGAAGTGACAACAAGTGAATGTGTAGAATTTTTATATCATGTTATATCTACCTGTGATGTGAATTATATGATGTTAAACCCTGTTATAAACTTGTCACATCATCTGCTATGTTATATTTTGTTATACTGTTTATTTATTTCTATTTCTCACACTACAAGTTCCCTGTAGAATAGAATCACTATGGGTTGAAATGATAAATACCCGAACGGACTTTAGAATAAGGAAAAATCATTATGGGCTTAAATGATAGGCTCGAGTGATTTTTATTTATTTTTTTTAACTTGGGATTGCGGGTTTGAAATGATAGAACCCAGATTTTTCTTTGTAAATTACGGTTTGAAATGATATATTACCCGTATCACTTGTCTTAGGTTAGAAAATAATATACAAACCCGTGGTTATTTTATATATTTTTCTAGAAAATTTTAAGTATTTTAAAATGTAAAAATATGATAATTTCATTTAAATTGAATTTAAAATGATTTAATAAAGTGATATTGATTTTTTTAGGTATTTAGAATGTTAAATAAATGAATGGAAAAATTGTGATTTGGTTTAAAATGAAAGTTTAAATAAAGAAAATAAAAATGGAAATTAAGTTTTATTTATGAAATGGAAATTTAAATTTAAGTGTTAAAGTAAATTGTTAAAAACGCAAAGAATGGGAAAATGGTGCACTTGAATTTAATAAGTGAAATTATTGGAAAATTTGATTTTATTGTAAAAACTTTCTTTATAAAAGCATAAGTTAAAGGGTATTTAAATGAACATCTTTGAAGTGGAAAAATATGGTTTTTATAAGTTAAAATGGTTAAAATTAAAGTTTATTTGTTTCTGAAATTTATTTATAAATCTGGAAATTGAATTAGTAGCACTTCAGAAATGCTATCATTACTGAAATTAACTTAAAATCTGATGTAAATGATACCGCAGCACTTTGTTAGTGTTGTGGTTGATGAAAATGAACTAAAGGCTAAAATTAACTAAGGGCTACTGCAGCACTTGGTAATTGCTATGGTTGCTGAATTAAAATTAAAATCTGAAACTAATAAAAAGAGCTACAGTAGCACTTGATAAGTGCTGCAGTTTGCTGAAATGAGATTTTCTAATGTAATTGAACTACTGCAGCAGTTTTATAAATGCTGTCTTTGCTGAATTGAATTGTTTTCAAATGTAACTCGCCGCAGCATTTTCTAAGTGCCGCGAAAAGATGAAATTTCAATATTTGAAGTATTTAACTGAATAAATGAACTCAGAAAAGGCTAAATTTTTGAGAATTGAATATTTGATTTGAAGGAATAATGACTTCACTTTTTAATGGTTTAAATGAATGATTTTAATTCGAAATTATAAATCATTTTGAAATTTATAACCACGGGTACACTTCTTTGTGGGCCATTTGATTTCCTTGTGTTTGTTTTGATGCACACATTAACACTGTTATTTGCATTGTTTACTTTAATATGGACATTTCTATGATAGCGTTTATTACTGCTTAATTGATGTTTAATGGATCCTTAAAGGATGGGCGATCCTAAGCACCCTTTAAGTCATTGTGCATTGCTATTACAGTTCACTTGAGTTGGTTTACATTATATAAGTATGTATGTCCTGCTCGAGTGTTTGTGTTTTACTTTACGCTCAGGTCAGCCTGAGAATCACAGCTTTGGATTCACCTTCTAGAGCTAGAGATTTGTTGGAGCTTTTTGTCTATCGGTTCATCGACTTCTATCCCAGTTATTTCCTATTCAATATTGTCTCTATATTATTGACTTATCTATCCTGACTTCTATTGTATCTATTTTGACTATGAGATTTTGTATATGTTTTGAGAGTATGTATATAGTAGCTTCATGAACTACTTTGATATTTTATTTCCGCTGCGAGTTATTCTGATATTCTGTGTCTGTGATTCTGTGTTTGATTTTATTTGCTCCAAATTTTCTTGACAATCCACTGTTTTGATGTATTCAAGTCCGACATGTGTGGATTTATTGTCGATTTGAATGGTCCAAAATAGTGGGATGTTACATTTAAATATTCAAATAATAGGTTTAATAATTAAAACAAAACTCTATTAAATTATAAATAATGATGGTGAAATAGTTTTCAATTTTTTTTACAAAAATAGTTAGTTCGAAGAAAAATCGAAAATATGACCGGAATTCGTTTTCGAATTTCTGACTTTTCGTCGGCTAAAAGTTGCTGGAAATGTGTAAACCTTGTTTGTATAATATATACATACTTAAGCATATATAAAGTTTAAAATAAAAATATAAATGTCACATTATTAGAATCATTAAGTACAAAGAGTACTTAAACCTGTTTACATGGAAATGAGAAGAGGGAATAAGAGTGTGGGCATGAGTATATGCGGTGGAGGAGGCTAGGCGAGGTGGCAAGAGGGTAGTGGAGGGTAAAGGACAAGGGCATTTAGGGAATTCACTTTTTCTCTTGCTTATAAATAGCCCTTCACTTCTTCAAAATTTTCCTCTTTTTTATTTTATCATATATTCCTCATCTCTTATCTTAATGGAGAAATTCCTTTTTTCAAACCGTAGAAAATTCCTATAGCTACAACTTTCTTTTATACCACATTTTAAAATCTTGAGTTTAGCCATGTAAAAATATCATTTCTTTGCAGAGTGTTTTCGAACCCATATTTTTAAGTCCAAAAATAGTTCTTCTTCTTTTGACCTTATCTCCCTTAAAAAGAATCCAAATCGAGTAATTTTTTTTAAATTGTAGAGAAGAGAATTTACAAGGGCTTTCTCATTGACAACTTCTCCATGTTCCAAGAGTAACATAGCCAAAAACTCAAGAGAAGATGACTAGATTTTAGGTCTAGTTTTGAGAATTCAACATTATCCGAAGTCCCTCCACCTTTCCAAAACAAGTCCTCACCTCACCTATAAGTGTCATGGCCGAGCGATACTCTACCGTCGCCGAGTCTATTTCCAAGTTTTAATTCCAAAGATCAAGTTTTGGATAATTGTAAAGTTATTTCAAGTTTACAAAAGGGTTTTACAAATTTTCGATGAGTAAACTTCTAACTTTTGGAAAGATATTGCCTTTGCATTTATGATGGTTATGTGTTTATTTGTATATGATGTTAATGTTTGGATTATGATATGGTTTGGATGTATATGTATGTGGTAGCTTGTGTTTTGGCATTTGACTTGAATCGATGGATTAAAGTGATGTGTTTGGATTTAAAGTTATGATCCTTGTAATACATAGTGATGATATGATTTAGTATTCATAATCTTGGATTGTGATTAAATGGTTTGAATGTTAGAGCTTGAGATGTTGAAAAGGACTTGAGATCCAATTTGAAAATAAAATCGTTTACTAGTTTTGATTTAGTAAATGTTTTGTTTTATTTTATTTTAGTTTCTAACTTTAGTTAAAGTTTTTAAACTCTTTTAAATTATGTTTTAAAAGTAAGCAAAAGTGAAATGTTAAAGTTTTGGATGATAACTTAGAAAGTAAATTCTAAGTTATTACATCCATAGTGACAATCGTTATGGATGCAGTTCAGGATATTTAACGATTTTCAAGTTTTAAAAGTGTTTCTTTTAAATGATTTTGAAAAACCAATTTCAAACTAAATTAGTTATTAATTATTACTTAATCAAGTATGTTTTAATAATTAATTAATTAATTAATAATAATTAATTATTAACTAATTAGTAATTAAGTTAAGTAATTAGTAATTAATTGGTATTAATTAAGTAAATTTATTATTAATTAATTAAGGAAGTTTTAATTAATGATTAAAAAAGTTTAGAGAAAATTAAGTATTAATTTTTATATTAATCAAGTTTAATCAATTTAATTAATTATTATTTAATTAGGGGTTAATTGTTTATTTAAATTATTTAATTGGAAATTAATTTTTGATTAATCATTAATTAATTAGGGTATAATCATTAATTAATTAGGACTTGACTAATATTAATTAAGGTTTAATAATGATTTATTAAGATTTAATTAAGATTTAATTTATAATTTAAAATTAAGGATTAATTTATATTTAATTATTAATAAAGGATTAATTATTTATTTATTAAATAAAAGGGTTTAATTAATTAATAATTAAGTTAAGATTTAATTAAAGCTTAATTAAGATTTAATTATTTTTTAATGAAAGTTTAATTATTATTCAAGTTTTTATTAAGTATCATTTAATTATTAATTGAGATTAATTAATAAGATAATGATTTATTTAAAAATTAACTATTTTAAATAACATTTAATTAGTATTTATTTAATTAAAAGTTACTCATATTATTTATTAATTAAAGGTTTAATTATTATTAATTAAAGAGTTTAAATGTTATTTAATTATTAAATAAAGGTTTTAAAGTTTAAACTTGCTTTATTTCTAAAAGATCGGTTTTGTTTCGAAAGCAAACTCTCTTTTAAAGAATATCTTATCTAAGGGATTTTCTTTATCGATTACCCTTAAGTAACCACAACTGAATATGAAGCCCAATGACACCCATTTAGTAGAATACAACACCGTTCTCCTAAATAAATTGTAATTGACATCTGTTTAGCAGAATAAAACACCATTCTGCTAATTAAATTGAATTTGACACCTGTTTAACAGAATAAATCCCAGTTCTGCTATTATATTGTTTTGAACACTTAATTGTATATAAGAAATTTATATTTGATAAGAGATGTCTTGTATATGTGCATAGTTGTTATTTTCTTTAATATATATCCCCATGCTTAGTTATGTAACGTTTGAATGGAAACATTATCCCTTTTGAAGTGTTTAGTTAAATCTTGTGTATGAGTTTTACAAAGATAAATAATTATTTAGATAAAGATGGTTAAAAATAAATAAAATATTTCAACAATAATGTTTTAAAAATAATTGATTATTCAATAATAATGATTTAAAATCAATTAATTATTTTAATAACGATGTTTTAGAACTGATCAATCGTTTTAATAATGATGTTTTAAAGATAACTAATTATTTAAATAATAATGAGATTAAGATTAATTAACCATTTTAATAATGAGGTTTTAAAGGTTAACTATTTTAATAATAAAAGTTTAAATTTAATTAATCATTTAAACAAGGATGATTAAAGTTAATTAATCTTTTCAAATAGTGTTGTATTGAAGCAATGAATTGGGATTAAAGCTAATTAATTATTTTAAGTAAAGCTATATGAAATAATTAACCCTTGTTTTAAGAGTTAATCGATCATTTTAAATAATGATATTGAAGTAATAAATTTTGGTTTAAAGTTAATCAATCATTTTGATAAAGTTGTTTAAAATTAATATTTTTAATGTGAAACCTCAGCATAAGTTTGGTTTTAAAAGTAAAGTTTGATTCGGTTATGAAAAAGTAGTTTCCGTAATCCGATATCGCTTATATGGAAAGGATTTAGTCATATTTTTAACACTAAATGTCGAGTCTTGGACTTGTTTATATCTCGAAAGTTAAAAATGTAGTCAAGGCAATGCCTAGTGGTAACACTACCTCAACTTGCTGGGCTTCATCTTCAATCAAGGTATATCACTTGTTTGGAATCAATGAATAGCAGTAAGAATAGGAAATTTAATTTCCAAATACGATCGTTTTTAACTATCCTCATTAGTTGATTTATTAACTATCGATTCAGCTTTCTTCATGGTGTATCGTCACGATAAAAACGTTTTGTTGCTCTTTTAAGTTTTGTTATCCTTTGTCGGAAATGACTAAACCCAACGAGCGAGTGGGGGCCAAGCTATGTAGGGTTGCTTCCATTAGGGTATTTTCACATCCACTCTAGATTGGATTTGGTTTTGCACATTGAGATGTGAAATACTCGGTAACAGTTGGCGAATAAGAACGGAGATCACCTCCTAGCCGTTAGTAGACGAATTTCCTTATCAAATTCCTAGAAGAACGAAACTATTTTATACATATAGTATAGCACCACGACGGTAACTGTACTATATAATTCCCGTGTTTCTCCTAGATATTTCAAAAGTTACGTTTTTGTCCATATTTTGATAGTCTGTTATCTAACTATCAAATAACATTCATTCAAATAATGCTCACATTTCCCATGGCAACCACTAAGCCTCATAAATAAATCTTTTATTAATAAAATCATTTTATAAATCCTTGGAAATCACTTCCATATACTTATCTTGACAGGAAAAGCATATTCACAAACCCCTATATTTTTCGATACTTAGAAAATATAACCATATATTTATCTCAATGGAATAAGTGTATTCACAAACCAATTTACTTTCAAAAATTTGGTAAAACTACTTTAACATACTTATAAAATGGTATAAGCATATTCACTAACACTTAGGGATATTTCTTATTTAAAATCATATTAAATGGAGATATAAATGACACACAACCCATCTCCTTGCATAAATCTCTTTTATCTTTTAAATATCACATTTATAGATCTCCAAATCTCTTTACAAACTCTTTACAAATCACCAAGTTAATTTACCAATATCCTTTATAAATATCAAACCATTTATAATTCCTTTATGCATATCTGAATCATTTACAAAACCTTTTCCCAATTCCAAGGTCATAAAACTCCTTTTATAAACTTTCTTTGTTTTTAAACAAACTCGCTACGTGGACTTCCATCAATAAAGTTCCTTTAATAAAAATCGATAATTTTAAACACCTTTAACAACCAAGTTATTATTTAACTTTCTTTTTTTTAATTATCTTTAAACCTCTTTCAAATAATAACTTTAGAATACACTTAATAATAAATTAGATTAACTTTAAATAGTATATTATACTAATAATTTAGCTCTAAATCAATATTAACAAATAAATAAATAATTAATTAACTTCAAATATTTTTAATATAATTATTAATTAATTTCAGGTACTATTAATATACTAATTAATTTACTTTAAAATATAATTAAATAACTTAAACTTATATAATTAAATAATTTTAATTTAATAATTAAAATATAATTAAAACATTTTAAACAAATAATTAAATAACTTTAAAACAATAATTAAATATTCTTAAATTATTTTAAAAGAATCATCTCTACTATTAATAAAGAGAATTCAATTAACATGATCTACAGACGTCCTTTTGAAATTCCAAAATTACCCCCATTCATTAATGGGATCTCACCACCCTTTCCAACTACCCATCAATGGAATTTTACTATCAATTTTGTCATCGATATCACCAACAAAATAACTTGAAATGTGTTGTGACTACAAATACATTTGCACTTAAAACACACATCCATCTAAGATAAACATCTTTTGATATTAGATGCACGTACGTGCGTTATATACTAGTATTAATAAAATAATTACTTTAAATCATTATTTAAATAATTGTTTATTATCTTTAAAAACATTATTAATAAATAATAAATATCTTTTAAATCTTATTAATACATAATAATTATTCTTAAAGTAATTTTGATTCAAAAATTAGCTTCCAAATTAGAAAGAGGCTTATCAACTATAATGGTACTTAATCAAGTCACCCTTTATTCCATTAATTACCAAGTTATAATCTGGGTATTTACATAGCATCAGATATGTAAATTAAATCCATAATTAACAAGCAATTTTTAATATTACACTTAACCAATACTAATTAACTGGAAGGCACAAAAGTGTCTATACTAATGTAATAGCAGAACGGGATTTATTTTTGCTAAATAAATGCCCAAATTTAAACTATCCAGTTAATAAAAGCAAAACGGTGATTTATTCTACTAAATAGATGTCCAATTAATTTAATTAGTGGAACGATGTTTTATCTCGCTAAACAAACGTCCAATAACCATATTCAATTCAATTTAACTCAACAGTATTTTAGTTAGCCAAATAAACATCAATAATTAAGGTATATAAATTTAAACGACGTTATTAATTAAAATAACATAATTTAAATCATGTCAGTTTTCATATGTCATAAATTTATACTTGTTGAAAGCTATCAATAAGTTACACTACAATTTATACTCATTAGTACAAGTACAATGCAAAAATCCGCCGGTTAAACGGACTCAAAATGGGTGAGATATTGCAATTCAAAGTTTGGTACTTAAATTTAGAAAATTAAATAAACATTTAAAATCTTCTCACCAAAATCAAATGGACCGAATCCCATTAACCTCTCATCCAATCCTATGTGCTACACCTCCCTTCTTCCCCAAAACCTACATTCAAGTCACAAGCTCCAGGAAAAGGAAAATGTCCACGTCACCGTGCACGTGCACGACGCCCTAGGCCACCGATCATCAAACCAAAGCCACAAACAAGTCTCACTACATGCGCTCGTCCATCCCCACCCCCACAACCATGCTCTGGCACCCTAGCTTGAAAACCGACCGAACACTTGTTGCTGCTGCCCTCCATTGACACACGACACTTTTCGACTCTGAATTCAACCAAAATTTCACCATTCGAGCACTTCCCCTCTACAAACATAATGCCAAGCTCCAAATTTTCAAACGATGCTCAAATCGAAAGCAAATTTGAACCCTAGTTTACAATCCTTGTCGATGAACATTACGAAAGTTGCCGAAACCTCACCAAAATTCTCCTCCTCCATACGAACCCAGTGAGCTTACGGCGTCAATCAATTTTTCATGGATTGAGTGAAATTAATTTTTGAAATCTATGAACATATTTTTCATGGATCGAGTGTCGTCAATTTCTAAAAATAGTATGGATCGATAAGAACAACTTTTGTTTTGATTGCTAAGGTAAATTTTGAGTAGAATGGGATTTGTTGATTTTTGAAGTGTGGATGATGTTTATTTATTTAGTTACAGAGGAAAGAAAGAGGAGAATGGTGAATGTCTATGCATATCCGTGTTCATGTATGTATCATAAGGTATGAATGTGTATATTTGTGTATATATATAGGTAAGAGAACTTAATGGCTAAGGAAAAGCAAGAAGAGACATGTGCGGTCAAGTTGATGGGAACATGGGAGACAAGAGGAAACAAGGTGGCCATAGAAAACAAAATTGTAGCTATCTTGAAGAAAAGGAGGTTGTATATGTACTGTGTGTACATTTGGGTTTATATTGTTTTTGAAAATATTTTGGGTACCCCCATCGCACAATACTGCGTTCGCGTACGAGCCGCAAATGACAGAAATAAAAGACGATCGTGCGGAACAATGTAACGTGATCTCAAAACAACAACAAAATAGACAAGTTAACTTATTTTATTAAATTTCAAAAATGCCAACGTTTTTCGTAAAATACGTCAAACTATAATTTATATATTTTCCAAATTAAAAATTATGGAAAAATCCCATAAATTAAATTAAAGACATGTTATCGAAAATCGAACAATTATTTGTGTTATCCCGCCTTTTGGCAAGGCCAGGACACCAAGAAACCGACTAGAGAACAAGGGTAGCTCGCCATGGATATCACTGAATTTTGTCCGAGTCCAGAATGAGCTACAATTGATAGGACATGAAAAGAAAGATCATAGAAATCAGCACCTCAAATTTCAAGTCAATCCGGACTCGTACGCTCAAGTTATGATCGAGTCAACTTAAAAGGAAAAACCCATTTTCGTATCCATCACTATGTGTGATTTCGTGTCCATCTCCAGGCTCTAGTTCCAATCCATCATTTCGGTATCGATCAACTTCGAATCCATCGGCAGATCGCCTACTTCATATCGGCCAACTCCCATGAGTTCGTATGGACCAGGAATGGCTTGGTTCGAATCCATCGAGTTCGTATCGATGGACCTCATATCCCTCATCAGATGAAGCACTTCGTATCCATCAGCTAGTGTCTGCCTCGTATCCATGAGAGAAAGGGTTGTTCGTATCCATCAGTCCATGTCCACTTCGTATCCACTAGAGAGCCTTGCTTCGAACCCGCGACCCATGACTTGTTCACATCCAACGGGTCAACCAACTAGGGTGACGTGTCGTCCATCGAAGTAAACAAGGCGAGATGCCTGGAGTCGAAGTGCGCGCGCCACGTCACTTCAAGAGCGCGTGCAGCCAGCAAGGCGAACAGATGGAGTCGAATTCATGGAGAGGAACCAGACAGCCTATGAGGAATCTCAGTTCGTATCGACGATATCTCGTGATCTATTAATCCAAATCCAATGAAATTTTCAGGGAAGCTTGCATGCACACTGGAGGATGTCCATGCCAAATTTCAGCTCGATTGGACATCATCTTGATCGATACGAAATGGATTCGTACCGATCACAGATCGAGGCTGGAAACGGTCGCGTGGGTCCCCTCACGTGCCAGACCAAGTCTCCCGAAGTTTAGGCGAGATCTGAGCCTCCTACGCCTATAAATAGAGCCCCAGAATCAACAGAAAAAGGATCTCTTTTCTCTGAAGCGTCGAGACTCTGCCGGATTGAGATTTGCATCCTACTTTTGCTGTCAATTTCGAATTCTAATCTGTAATCCGCTGTTCATTGCTGTAACCGCTTGTAACCATTGAAAGAGAATCAATAAAATCATCAAACTTCATAGTGGACGTAGGCTATACGCCGAACCACTCTAAATTGCTTGTCTGTGCATTTTACATTTCTGTTTGTTGGAGTTTTTGTTAGATAACCTCTGTTTTACATTTATAATCTTCACTTTATCTCTTCAAATAACTCCCGAAGAGTGTTGTGCCCATTTTTGGTACAAACACTTTGGTGCTTTCACTGAGAAAACCAGTTTTTTCTCCTGCTCTTTGGATCTGCCATCGATACCGGATTGCACAAATCCAAGAGGAAGATCCAGATATCCAGTCCGGAATCCTTCCGTTCTATTCAGATTTGCTCAAAATCTAGGAGAGGACTCCACCACCGAGAATGGTCAGCACAAGAACTGGCGCTACCGCTACAGAGCAAGAAGGCCGAGATAGGCAGAATCCCACACAGCCACCTTCTTCCAATCAAGACAATACCACTCACTCGGACTCAACGGGGCTAGTCACCCGACAGGAGTTTCAAGTATTGCTCCAGGAGCTGACCCAAAGCCGTCAGCAGTTGGCGGAACAGTTGCGCGCCAATATCGAGCTGACCAACCATCTAAACCGCCGGGGGCATAGATGGTCCAGGAGAGATGATGCCTCCAGAGCGTCTACCGAAAGCTCAGCTTCATCTGATTATCACCACCGAACTACTCGTCCTCGTCTAGAGGGGAATCGCGCTCAAGCTGCTGAATATCAGCCCGCCTTAACTGTTGGGCAACTGAGGGTAGGACCATCGACCAGCTTCCAAACGGGTCCCTCAACACAAGGAGGTACTGCCCCACAGTACACTACTGCCCCACAGTACACCACGGATAACCGCGCCACAACCGCCGCAGCAGAACAAGGGTTGATACCCGAAATCAATCATAGCCGATCAATCAACAGCGTGGACATACTCCTGAACCTTATGTCCCAGAAGACGCTGAGCCAAGGAGGCGAGATACAGATCGTCGACAGTGCCCGATCCAAACTCGCACCGTGGAACCCGACCACGCCTTAGCTCATCAAGCTCAGAATCTGCCCGTGTCGGATATATCAACCATGATACGTCAGATGATCCGCGAGAGTCAGGGGCTCACTAATGATGATTGGGGGATTTCTCGTAGTCATACCCCTTTCACAGACAAAGTGTTACACGCTGAACCCCCTAGGCGATTCAGAATGCCGACTCTCCCGATGTATGAAGGAAATAGTGACCCCAACCAGCATATTCTGAAATATGAATGGTCGATGAGCGCTGCAAGGGCCGACGATGCAGTGAAGTATCGAAGTTTCCCCATCTCTCTGGGGGGAATCGCGACAATGTGGTTTACACGCCTACCACCTAGATCAATTTCTTCGTTCGATCAATTGGCCAAGAGGTTTGTGGAGCAATTCCGTATGCATGTTGCTAGGCCAAAAGACGTTAACACCCTGTCCAGCGTCACTTAAGCTCATGGAGAAATGCTCAGACGATACCTGGAGAGGTTCCACGCGGCATGCGTTGAAATCACCAATCCTAACGATAATTCAATATTGATGGCTCTGACCAAGGGAATTGATCCTGATTCTGAATTCGGGAACTGGCTAGCTGGAAAACCGCCCGCATCGTTGGACCGTTTTTACTCCAAGGCCGCACAATTCTTGCGGCAAGAGGACACAAAACAGTCTAGGAAGCAGGACGATGCGAGGCCCAGCATTGAGGGAATACAGAGCAATGTAGCAGTTAAACAGTCCGGTGAGAGTTTCGGGAAAGTTCAACTGAATATACAAAACAAACAAACCCAGCAGAGAGGAAACAATGGCCAGAATAAGAAGAGAGATGAGAACCGAGGTCCGCGACGTAGAGCTCAGATGTTCGACAGTTATACACCGCTAAACACGTCATTGGAAAACGTATACTTACAGACTTGTAACACTGTACAATATAAGAAGCCTGCTCCGAAGCCCTCGTCGGAGAGGCAGGTTCAGACAGGGAAATTCTGTAGGTTCCATGAAAGCTATGGACACAATACCAATGAGTGTCGGCACTTACAGGACCTCATCGAGAAGTTGATTAGAGAGAGGAAGCTAGATCAGTTTGTACGGGCGCCGCAGTCTGGCGGAGCGGGCCCCTCGAATCAAAATCGTTCACAAAATCAGGAAAGAGAGGAGGAACCCGCCCGTGCGGGCGGGAGATTAGTTATCAACACAATAAGTGGTGTTCCTCATCCAGCAGACAGAATCTGTGGGTAAATGGAGTCGTATGCTAGTTCTATCAGGCATGCGGACTTCGAATGTTGTAGTAATTGCGAGGACGGAACCCCGGCGAAACAACAACAGATAATATCTGATGATATCGTGTTCAGAAGCCGAGACGCCGATAAGGTCGAAGCCCCTACTATCGATCCACTAGTCATATCTGCCCAGGTAGGTCCTGCTTGGATGAAGAGGATCCTGGTTGACAGTGGAAGCTCTGTGAATATCTTGCTTAAACGGGCTTACGACTTAATGAAAATGGAGACAAAGGATTTGAAACCCTGTTTATCCAAAATCCACGGTTTCAACGGAAGTGCCACGATACCCATCGGAATAACTGAACTCCCAGTCGAGTTAGGCGTTGGAGAACGCCGGAGGGTCCGAATGTTACAGTTTGTTGTGCTAGAAATTGATTCGCCATATAATGCGTTTCTGGGTCGACCAGCCCTAGTTGAGTTCAGGGCGGCCATCGCCCCATGGTGTCTGACTTTGAAGTTCCCCACTGATCATGGGATTGGAGTTGTTCAAGGAGATCAGGCCACAGGAAGGGCCTGTTATGTTGCTGAGCTGCGCGAGGTGCAACGTAAAGAGAAGGGAAAGGGCGTAGAGGAATCTCTCTGCGTCCGTTCTACCGATAATTGACAATTGATGCCTGGGCCTCGGCCCGGGCACCATGACCAATTCCTGAAAGACCTGGACCCCAGGGACAACGAGGATAAAGATGAATCTACGGAGAGTCAAGCTTCTCCAGCCGAACTGATTGTGGACGTCCCAATCTGTGAGGATGATGATTCAAAGATGCTGAAAGTTGGGTCTCAACTGAACAAGCAGACACAGCAGGAATTGGTCGAATTTCTTCGGGCGAATCTCGACGTCTTCGCCTGGACACACTCTGACATGTGCGGGATCTCACCGAGCATTGCAAGTCACTCCCTGAATATAGATCCGCGACATGTCCCGGTAAAGCAGAAAAAGCGCGGTATGGATCCAGAGAGATATGCCTCCCTTAAAGAGGAGGTTGATAAATTACAATCAAACGGGTTCATTCGAGATGCCTTATATCCAGAATGGGTGTCCAACCCCGTACTAGTTCGGAAACCAAACGGGAAGTGGAGAACCTGCGTTGATTACTCTGACCTAAAGAAGGCATGTCCAAAAGATAGCTTCCCACTTCCGCGAATCGACCAGCTCGTAGATTCAACGGCCGGACATGAGCTACTGTCCTTTATGGATGCTTATTCCGGCTACAACCAAATACCCATGCATTTACCTGATCAGGAACATACCAGCTTCGTGACCGACCTGGGACTCTATTGTTACAAAGTCATGCCGTTTGGTCTAAAGAACGCTGGAGTAACATACCAACGCTTAGTCAACCGGATGTTCGCTGATCAGATCGGGAAGACCATGGAGGTTTACGTGGATGACATGCTGGTGAAGTCCCGGTTCTCCACAGATCACGTCAGAGATTTGAATTCAATGTTCAGCATCCTCCGAGAGTACGGAATGAAGCTCAACCCGCTCAAGTGTCACTTTGGCGTTGCATCCGGAAAATTCCTTGGGTTCATCGTCAACGCTCGAGGGATAGAAGCAAATCCTGAGAAGATCTGGGCTATTAGAAATTTGCAAACCCCTAGGACCATAAAGCAAGTCCAGAGTCTTAACGGAAAGGTCGCAGCATTGAGCAGGTTCATTTCAAAGTCCACCGATAAATGCATTCCTTTCTTCGACCTGATCCGGAAGGGCAAACGGAACTTTGAATGGACCACGGAGTGTAAAGGCGCGTTCCGATCATTAGTTCAACATCTCTCCACACCTCCGATCTTGTCAAAACCGGTTGACCACGAGCAACTATATCTCTACCTGGCAGTATCAGAACATGCGATCAGCGCTGCTCTAGTTCGGGAAGAAGACAAAGTGCAAAACCCGGTCTACTATGTTAGTAAGCGGCTAACAGGAGCCGAAAGAAATTATCCGAGACTGGAGAAACTGGCCTATTGCTTGGTCATTGCCTCAAGAAAGCTCAGCCCTTACTTCCAAGCTCATCCGCTTACTGTGTACACCGACCAGCCGTTACGACAGGTCCTCACGTGACCTGAGACGTCCGGTAGGTTACTCAAGTGGAACATTGAACTAAGCCAATTTGATATCGCATACGCTCCGCGGAGAGCCATTCAAGGACAAGTCCTGGCAGATTTCATAGCTGAATTCACCGTTCCAGAAGACTTGCCTGAGACCAGTAAATCTCCCGAATACATCTGGAAGCTGTATACTGACGGTGCCTCAAATGACCGATGTTCGGGCGCTGGGGTTGTACTTGAGACTCCCGAGGGCCGATCCATATGTTATGCTCTGAAGTTCGACTTTCGTGCTACTAATAATGAAGCCGAATATGAAGCCCTCCTAACTGGCTTAAAACTTGCCAGAGACTTGAGAATTATCGCTGTGGAAATTTACTGCGATTCACAGTTAGTGGTATGTCAAGTACGAGGAGAATATCAGGCAAGAGACCAAAGACTGGCTGCTTACTTGGCTCGAGTTCATGAAATACTAAACCAGTTTGATTATTTTGCCATCTATTATGTGCCTCGGGAGCAATCAGAAAGCCGATTCACTGGCAAAGTTAGCTAGCACAGGTGAAGCGCAGCAAATGGGACTTGTCCCTGTTGAAACCTTGGCCTCCCCGAGCATCGATCGGATAGAAATGAACTCTGCGTTTGAAACCGCTCCCATTAGAGAATCTTGGATGACTCCGTATCGGAATTACATTGAGAATGGGGCGTTGCCTGAACCTAGAAATGAGAAGAGACAAATTCAGCGAAAAGCTTCGCGGTTCGTCATCCAAAACTGAGTCATGTACAGGAGAGGTTATTCCGTTCCTCTCCTCAGATGTATCGCCCACGAGGAAATCAAACGAGTGTTACATGACGTGCACGAAGGAGAGTGTGGCGATCATACCGGAGGACAAGCTCTCGCTAAGAAGATACTCCGATATGGGTACTACTGGCCGACAGTGAACCGAGATGCGGCAAACTATGCCCGGAAGTGCGATAAATGCCAGATACATGCCCGAATTCCGAGAGCTCCGCCTACTGAAATAACCCAAATGGTCAGTCCCTGGCCATTCGCAATGTGGGGCATCGACATCATCGGCGCTCTACCTTTAGCAAAAGGCGGTGCGAAATACGCCATCGTCGCCGTTAACTACTTCACAAAGTGGGCTGAGGCCGAAGCCCTTGCAACCATTACGACAAAGAAAGTGATAAATTCCGTGGTTCGCAACATCATCTGTCGATTTGGACTCCCGCACACTATCACACTGATAACGGAGCCTAATTCGAGAGTGCGGAATTCAAGAATTTCTATCAACGGTTTCATATCCGCAAAAAGTTCTCGGCTGTCGCACACCCCCAAGCGAATGGACAGGTTGAAGCTGTCAATAAAGTTATAAAATCGATCCTGAAGAAACGATTGGAGAAGGCTGGGGTCAAGTGGGTCGATGAACTTCCTATGGCGTTATGGGCCTATCGAACGACCCACAAAACCGCGACCGGACACACTCCGTTTTCCCTATCTTATGGCTCAAAGGCTGTTATTCCGGTCAAGACAGAAGTGTTCTCTCATCGCGTGACTTATTATGATCCGAAAACAAACGCTATACTCCTAGCCGAATCTTTGGATCTATTGGATGAAAAACGGGAAGAGGTTGATTTGAGAGCAGCCGCACATCGAAGTCGGGTCGCCCGGCTGTACAACACCAAAGTTCGACCTCGAACCTTTGAACTCGGCGACCTCGTGCTCAAAAGAATCTACCTAGTTCCTTCACACATGAAGCCGAACTGGGGAGGACCGTATGTAATTACACGAAAACTCGGAGATGGCACGTTCAAGCTGTCGACCGTTGACGGTCTCGATTTGCCAAGGGCTTGGAACAGCGAAAGTCTCCGTCGCTATTACATATGACATGCTTTATTTATTTCATTCTATTTAGCAATTTGTTTCTGCATTTCGAAATTTGAATTTTGTAATAAGGCAACTGACTTTGCCGCATTTTCTTATTTCAGCAATAAAATGCCACTTCTTCGATCCAGAGCTGTGATTCATTAAGTACGATATACGACATCCCGATGCACGAAGAGCTAAATCCCATCACGCTGTGGGACTTATTCAAATGGAGGGTGGCTGTGATACGACCGGCCACTCACTAGGTGAAACCCGAGCTCGGGGGCAAGCCATGACACCGATATTGATAGGATTGACACACGACAATCCTGCAATCAACTCCGTATTCCCAGAGTGCGAAGCGGAGTATAAACATTCGACTCCGTATTCCCAGAGTGCGAAGTGGAGTATAAACATTCAACTCCGTATTCCCAGAGTGCGAAGCGGAGTATAAACATTCAACTCCGTATTCCCAGAGCGCGAAGCGGAGTATAAACATTCAACTCCGTATTCCCAAAGTGCGAAGCGGAGTATAAACATTCAACTCCGTATTCCCAGAGTGCGAAGCGGAGTATAAACATTCGACTCCGTATTCCCAGAGTGCGAAGCGGAGTATAAACATTCAACTCCGTATTCCCAGAGTGCGAAGCGGAGTATAAACATTCGACTCCGTATTCCCAGAGTGCGAAGCGGAGTATAAACATTCGACTCCGTATTCCCAGAGTGCGAAACGGAGTATAAGCAATCGACTCCGTATTCCCAGAGTGCGAAACGGAGTATAAGCAATCGACTCCGTATTCCCAGAGTGCGAAATAGAATATAAACAATCGACTCCATATTCCCAGAGTGCGAAGCGGAGTATAAACATTCGACTCCGTGTTCCCAGAGTGTGAGATGGAGTATAAACATCAGTCAACTCCCAGATGACTTATATCCCCGGAGTGTGGATGAAACAATTCATAAGAGAACGAGTGGGGTTCGACCTCTCGGTCCTCGCTTAATGCAATCACAAGCTGATCATCACAACTTAACCCTGGAACTGGGGGCAGAGGCAAATGTCAATCGTTACCCGAAACTGTACGATGTTCAGCTCCGATGCGATCCCCTATCACAACTCAAGTCCGAGATTTCCATACTTAACAAGCAAAATGAGCTAATCTTGAAACAATAAGATAATGCAAGTACACCGGACCAAAGTTCGAACACTGCAATATTCAAGCATAGAAAGGAACATAAGCTGAAACTAGAAGGCAAAATTTTATTTTCAACTAAATCAAAAGCTACGGTTCATACATGAGCCTTTCCAAAATACTCCTACTTGCAGGGGCCGAACCCGCATCTAAACACGGCCTACAAAAGGGAACAAAGAAAAGTGACAAAATCCCTGACTTCCAAAAAAGAGAAAAGTATGCCTAAAAGGAGTGTCTAATCCTTCTGCTTCCTCAAATTCTTCTTCCTCGAGGAGCTACTGGAACCACCAGTACCCTTTCGCTTGGAACCTTTCTCCTTAGGCAGGCTCCCCTCGGGTGAGGCATAATGTCGACGTCCTCGTCCGAGCTGGACTCTATGGGAATGCTTCCCACAGGAGGAGTTGGAGGAACAGACTCCGCAGCCGGAGGAGGGACTGGTACATTAGTATCAATAAGCATGCCCCCAGGAGACACAATCCTAAGAGGAGTGGGGCACTGTGTTGATGCTCCGCCATCTACGCTGCCGCCATGCGCCGCGGCCGCCATCTCGGCATTAATCTCGGCCAACATCGCCGCTTCCCGTTGTGCTCTGACCTCGCTATGGGTTGTGATAGTCCGAGTTGAAGTGTCGGAAGTAGACGAGAATCCACCCAGGCCAAACGGCAGGTCCGCAAAGGGATCACTCTGACGGCCGAGGAGCTCGTTTATCATTTGTTCATCGAAAGAAAGTGAGCTCCCCTGCATTACTCCGACTGGTGCCGTTGCCGCGACGGAAGTCGCCTCAGAAATGATGGCTTCTGGCATTTGGCCTGGTTCTTGGGCGGTGAAAGGCGCAGCTGGTGCAACCTCCATCACTGATCAAAGAAAAAGGACATGTCACTAATGTACACTTCGACACGGACCCTCCAATCCAAGTATACAAAAAGTTAGTTCAAAGTACCTTCCTCGGTTTGGGTCGGGGTCGTCTGAACGACTTCGGAAGGATGCTCCTTAATATGAGATAGATGCGGTCGGTCTGGGTCATATGCCGGAACAGGCTGGGAGTCGATCATAGGAGTTGGCTCAGATTGAGATGACACGATTATCTCAGAACTTGTAACATGGTGCTCCGCACCAGAGCTTTCTCCGACGTCCTGAGTCTGGGCACCAAGCCTCTCCTTATCGTGGGAAATCATTGAGTCATGGAGAACCTTCTTTTCGTCATCATTGAGAATGCGGTTCTCTAGCTCGAATTCGTCAAGGGCTTCATCAGGGTGCCCAGACTTCTCCTCATCAACCAGTAAGTTCCAGGCGTTATAGAGATGCGTGGGGTAATCGTCAAGCCATGCCAAATCTCGGTGCCTTAGCACATTGGCGTTGTACGTGACGAGTAGCTCTTCCACCTCGGCCTCAATCCTGGCCTCCGCCTGCCGTACCTTCTCGTCAACCCCAGCCTCAGCTTCGTGAGCTTGTTGCATAGCCGCTTCTTTCTCCTTTCGGAGCGTCACTGCCTGATCACAGGCCTCCTGTGCAGAGACATTAGCTGCGTCTTTTTCCTTTGCCATCTCGGAAAACTTTGATTTCAGCTCATTAAGCTCCTTGAGAGCAGCATCCCTCTCGGCGGTGATGGTGGTGTTCCTATGACCCATGTCCTCGATGGCGGTATAATGCTCTTGCTTCATCCTGGTCATGGCAGCGTTTACTTCATCAACCTTTTTTAGGGCATCCATTTCAGATTTACGAGAAGACTCAGCCTCCGAGTTGAGCGCTTTTATGATTCGGTCATTGTGACCCAACTCCTTCTCAAGCTTCTCAATGGTGACGCCCCGATCGAATGCCACTTTGGACGCTTTCCTCGCGGCCCGTCCCCATTCCCTGTACTGGAAGAAGATATCCGCAACATAATCATGGATAGTGGTTTCAGCGGTTGGCGGAATTCTCCTCAAGTGCGGAGGGAAGACATAACCATCAAAGCAGATGTCGGGAAATTCCTTCCTCATCTGTGCCAATTTAAGCGCTCCTTCACTGGATGCATCAGTCGGGACTGGTGCGGTAGCCGAAGAGGTGGCTATTTCAGTCCTGCGCGGTTGATCGGGCCTCAGAGCTTGAGAAGGTGGCCTAGGCCGTGAAGTTTCAAGAGGACGAACAACTGCTATCGTAGGAGGTGCGGAGGTCCTGGGAGGAGGAGAGCGAGATCGGGATCGGTGAACGTATCCCCTGTCTCTGTCAGACTTTTCCTGACCAGAGTGTCCTGAGTCATAATCCCTCTCACCCTCTCTCCTGCGTGGCTCGTGATAACGGCGCTTGTTGCGCAAACTACCAAGCACAGAACTTTTCCCAGACATCGTACCTGAAAAGAAAACCACGAAAAATCAGTAGCCGTTTACAATATGTTGTTTACGGTTAGGAAAATGTGTTGTGCCGTGAAGAGTGTGTGAATGTGTAACCCCCCGGACCAACCAGAAGTGTCAATCGCACTGGCAGGAAGAGACTCGCTAACATCGACGATATGTCGCGGTCCACCCAATTCAACGTCGTGTTGCTCGGGCTCAATGTCCGGGATTGGAGGGTCAGCAGGCCCTTCGAATTGATTTTCAGCTTGCAGGGAGGGTGCTTCCGTAATCCTAACTCCTGGCAGAGGACGGTGCAAAACCACAGACTTCCGCCTCCCGGACTTAGGCTGTTTTGAGGCCACTGCTTTGCCTTTCCTCTTTGCATCGGATTCCGGGGTTGCATTAGCGGGTCCGACCAACGGTTCATCGTCGGTATGAGTTCTATCGGAATCAGGTTCCTCAATTACCACAACCCTGGGTTTCTTCCGCTTGACCTTTTCCCTGGAGACGGTCTTTAATGCACCATCGAGCCTTATTCTCTGCCTCCGCCCGATCAACCCAAGAACTCTAAGGTTCTGGTCCGTCAGTAGCAACTCGATATTCCTTTCTTTGCTAGGGACTTCTTGAAGGACACGAACTATCTCTTTATAGTAGCCGCCTTCAGGTCGTTGGATTATTGCTGAAAGAAAGAGAATAGGAGATATGAGTTTAGTTTCATTCAAAAATTGCCCCGTCGATTACTTGGGAAAAAGACAATGCTTACGTCTAAACAGCCATCTTCTGGCAAACCCCGGTGGACATCGGACATAGAACCACTCTGACTTGAAGTAGCTCAGCCTAGTCCACGACCCCGTGACAACTTGGCAGTTTCTAACAGACTCCAAAAATGTAAAAGATGGGCTGTCAGTTCGACTCTTGAAGTTGAAGAGGTATCTTATCTCGGTCGGGCGAGGAGGCCGGTAGAGGTATTCCATAAATGCGATGAACAGGCCATTGAGTGAAGCATATCCATTTGGATGTAACTGAGACGGAGCGATATCCAGGTAGGCCAACACTTCTCTTATGTAATCATTGAACGGAGGAAGTGAACCGGCTGCGCATGCATGTCGATTGAAAGCAGTATACCCCTCCGGGGGATTGTGTGGTCTGTCATCCGGCCCAGGCAACATTACATCGTCCAACGATAAGCCATGCCTTAAGCATATTCTCCCTAGCATATCTTCAGAGATATTGGACGGGACAGAGTCAGGTGGACTATTGATGAAGGACGCATCGGGCAACTCGTCCGGAGCTGGACCAATAGCTTCGGCCTCGATGTCCGGAATCTCAAGACTGGAAGGGGTTATATTCTGAGCCTCTTGCTGCTGCAAACTTGATGATTCCATAACTAGCTAACTCACGAGAAATCATCATTAGATGATAAAAAGCCCGTACATTCCCCAGTGTAAAGTGTACGAATGAGTTGTGCAGTGCGAGTGTTGTGCATGATTTGAGCATCATTCTACAGAATTAAAGGAAATATGCTAAAGACGAAACTTCGAGAGTTAGAGCAGAAGTGACCGTCATTGCTGACCGTCACAACCGCGCCGTCCGAATGCTGACGATCGATTCAAGTTAAAGTTCATCATACTTCTATTTTTTGTTATGTGGCAGTTCCATCGACGAGCTTCGAAAGTCAGTCAAATGTGTAGTTCTGTAACCAAGTTCAATTATGCAAGGCAGAAGCTCGTCGGAGTCAAATGTTCAAGTGTTCAAAATTTCTCTAAGTTCATCAAAAATTTAGGTTAGGGATCGATCGCTGCACTCTGTTTTCGTATCGAGCCAGGGGAGGTCACGCTACGCAGCCTGGCCGCGTTCGAATCGATACGTTCGTATCGATCAGGCTGGAGTAACACTGCTTCGTATGGATCAGATTCGAACTGATACGTTCGTATCGATCGAGCTGGAGTGAGAGCGCTTCATATCGATCGAATTCGAATCGATATATGTCGTATCGATCAAAGGCAAGCCAATCCGCATCGATCATGGTTGCCGATTTCGCATCGATCAGGGAACAATGGCTTCACATCCTTCGCCGCTCTCGTCCCCATGCCGATACGAGCGTATGTCGCCTGCATCGATTCGAATGGTCCCAGTTCAAGTCGATACGAAATAAGGTTAGAGTGATTTACTCCGTCTCTCCTTCTTCCCTAAAGGATCTCAACTCCATGGCCACGCACTATCCCCCAATCTTGTCTTCCATCGTCCAGATCTCAAGTCTGTCGAAACTGGTCATAGAAGCTAAGAGAATGATGGAGATCTCGAGTTTCGTCATTATTAACAAGAATCTATCCATTAATTACCTGATTTTAGCGATTAACACTCAGAGGATCGGAGGTTTGGTTCGATTCGAAGACAGTTATGTCTCTCATTCTATCGGTACGAAGGCAGGAAAAGAGAACAGAGAGCAGCAGTAAGAAGTAAAAGTGAAAAATGGGCTAAGTCCCAGGTATTTATATGAAGTCTGGAGGCGAACTGGGTCGATTCGTCTCCCAGTCAACGTAACCGGTCGCAAGCGGTCAGGCGATGGATCTATGCAAGCGCCTTCTTCGAATCCATCAGACTGTACCTCCATTGAGTCGAAATATTCACCAGATGCTATCGATTCGATACATCCACTTTATGACCCATCGACTCACAGCAGAGCAGACCTATCGATACGAGCGTAGCTTTCGTATCCATCGGAACCTATCGATACGAACAGTCAATTCGTATCCATCAGATGTCGCCAATTCGAATCAGAATCCGACCAAAATTGTGTCACTCAGTGCGAATTATCATTTCGTGTCCATCCAGTCTACCTGCATCGATACGAAGAAAAACTTTCCAGCCTTCAAACAATAATTCATAAGAGGATCAACACAAATCGTTGGCTCAGGGCGGTCACCAGACATCGTTTCAACACGAGTTTCGAATCGATTCGAGAGAAACTCGATGCGAGATTCAACGACGACCTAGACTAACGACGAGTCGCAAACTTACAGCTTTTCAAAGCACGTCATGTTTTCACAAGACTTACTTTGGGGGGAAAATGTTATCCCGCCTTTTGGCAAGGCCAGGACACCAAGAAACCGACTAGAGAACAAGGGTAGCTCGCCATGGATATCACTGAATTTTGTTCGAGTCCAGAATGAGCTACAATTGATAGGACATGACAAGAAAGATCATAGAAATCAGCACCTCAAATTTCAAGTCAATCCGGACTCGTACGTTCAAGTTATGATCGAGTCAACTTGAAAGGAAAAACCCATTTTCGTATCCATCACTATGTGTGATTTCGTGTCCATCTCCAGGCTCTAGTTCCAATCCATCATTTCGGTATCGATCAACTTCGAATCCATCGGCAGATCGCCTACTTCATATCGGCCAACTCCCATGAGTTCGTATGGACCAGGAATGGCTTGGTTCGAATCCATCGAGTTCGTATCGATGGACCTCATATCCCTCATCAGATGAAGCACTTCGTATCCATCAGCTAGTGTCTGCCTCGTATCCATGAGAGAAAGGGTTGTTCGTATCCATCAGTCCATGTCCACTTCGTATCCACTAGAGAGCCTTGCTTCGAACCCGCGACCCATGACTTGTTCACATCCAACGGGTCAACCAACTAGGGTGACGTGTCGTCCATCGAAGTAAACAAGGCGAGATGCCTGGAGTCGAAGTGCGCGCGCCACGTCACTTCAAGAGCGCGTGCAGCCAGCAAGGCGAACAGATGGAGTCGAATTCATGGAGACGAACCAGACAGCCTATGAGGAATCTCAGTTCGTATCGACGATATCTCGTGATCTATTAATCCAAATCCAATGAAATTTTCAGGGAAGCTTGCATGCACACTGGAGGATGTCCATGCCAAATTTCAGCTCGATTGGACATCATCTTGATCGATACGAAATGGATTCGTACCGATCACAGATCGAGGCTGGAAACGGTCGCGTGGGTCCCCTCACGTGCCAGACCAAGTCTCCCGAAGTTTAGGCGAGATCTGAGCCTCCTACGCCTATAAATAGAGCCCCAGAATCAACAGAAAAAGGATCTCTTTTCTCTGAAGCGTCGAGACTCTGCCGGATTGAGATTTGCATCCTACTTTTGCTGTCAATTTCGAATTCTAATCTGTAATCCGCTGTTCATTGCTGTAACCGCTTGTAACCATTGAAAGAGAATCAATAAAATCATCAAAACTTCATAGTGGACGTAGGCTATACGCCGAACCACTCTAAATTGCTTGTCTGTGCATTTTACATTTCAGTTTGTTGAAGTTTTTGTTAGATAACCTCTGTTTTACATTTATAATCTTCACTTTATCTCTTCAAATAACTCCCGAAGAGTGTTGTGCCCATTTTTGGTACAAACAATTTGAATCATAGATTTTATTATATTTTAAAGAAAAACCCCAAATCAATATTTAAAACTTACTAAATATTCAAAAAATAAAAGTGATAAAACTCCAGGTCGTTACATTCTTCCCCCCTTAAAAAGAATTTCGTCCCTGAAATTTCACTACATGAGCACCCAATATTATTCATAAGCCCACATGATGATCATATATCATTTATATACAAAATTTGATTCGATCACTAATCGAATACATAACTGCATTCCCAAACTAGTATCGCTCACCTAATTTTCTAATGCGGACTCTGATCAGCCATCTTAATTAGAAACCTCTATTCTCCTTACATAGCCATATACTATGATAGAAAACTTTTGCTCCACATTAAGAACCCTCACCAAGTGTTCGCCGTCAAAAATTGAATAATAAAGCCTTATTCAGAATGGTATGAAATACCTCAAGTTACGTACTCGAATCATGAATCGAAAACTATATGAGAAGGGAAATGATCTACGTACAACCTACGTACTTATATTATTGGTTCTCACCAATACCAATTCTATTTCCACTAAAATTTATTTTTGGAAAACATTTTCATACCACACAACTTAGGTTGTAAAACTTGTAAAATATTCTATCGTACCCTAAGGGTATACATATTCATCAAATTCGAACTTTTCTTTTAAATTCACCTAAGAATTCTAAATACCCGATTTTTATTCAAAACACTTTTTTGTGAAATGATATTATATATTTAATATAGAGAATATATATATATATAGCCCGAGTACCCAAAAATTATACCAAGGAACTGGGTACTACCAAACAGTATCATACATTTCCTTACTATAAGTATAATACTCAAGAGAAGTGTTTACCATTCGAACACATCTCTTACCCATTTTTAGTTATTTTTGATCCACTCGAACTAGATAAGTTAAAACCACTTTCTTTCTTTTCAAATCCATTTTTAAAAAACACCACATATATTTACAAATAAATAGTTTTACCCAAAAATATCCATTTCCAATTTTCCTTGGATTCATTCGGATTTGAACTCGTTCCGGTTGTATAATGACAAAGGGAGTAATTTACTAAGTACACTATACCGTTTGCCTAGGCAAACATCCGATCGTCACTTAGAAGAGTATTCTTATCATCACAAAACAAATTGGGACTCATTTCCTGAACCAAACCAAAGAAAACACATTTTTCTATAAAAATTCTCCTTTTCAAAAGAATTGATACTTAAAAAATATTTTTAAGTAAACTATTATTACTGTTTCCAAAGTCATTTGAAATAATAATATACATAATTTCCTTTCGTAAATCAAAACATGCTTTTGGGATCAAGTCAAAATCATGTTTTATCAAAACAATTTCATAGCAAATTCCTACGGTAGCCATCCCTCACTTAGAAACTCGAAAATGAACACCAACGATGTTGTAATCATTGTCAGAATTATTTTCCAGCAGTCAAAATGAGTTCAGTGCTTTATCTTCCTGAAAATCCTTAAAAAAATTATCCTGAGAATATTTCCAAATACTATTATTAACTTTTAAACCTTGGTAACCATTTTTCCAAAATCACCAGGATTTAAAATCTTCAAATTCAATTTACTTATAAAACACATTTTTATAAATCAATTCTTATAAAATCAGCTTCTTATATAAATCATTTTTCCAGCATTTATCTCAGAAATATCCCTGTTTCTTTTAATAAACTCCTTTTATTAAACCCAATTTTATACAATCAACTTTCTATATAAAATTATTTCTAAAATATTTATTTCAGAATAACTTTCTTTTAATAACTAATTCTTATCAAAACCAAATTTTAACCCACTCTATCAACGAACGCCTTATAGTCAAATTGTGAAACTGAATTCACAAGTGTTCATTTCAATGTTCCCAAAATTTCCTATCTACCAAACTTGGATTTCAAAAGGAAGATTCCAGATAGATCAACGACAATAGTCAATGCTTAGAACTGGGCGGGCACGACTAATCTAATCATATATGATAATGATGGAATATTATAATATTTCCTAACTACCAAACACAACAAAGAATAGCTATATTAAATTTTTGAAAAATTATTCATTTATATATATATAATATTTTTAGGTAAAATTATTTCATTTTCCATTTAAAAACAGTATTGTTTCAGTTTGGCCTGGTTCAAGTGTTTAGGAAATCCTTATCGATAACGTTAGCCAAACGTATCGACCAGCATTCTTAAGCCACTCAACTGATTAAATAACATAATATAAAATAGTTCTATATCACTAACAAATACACGTTCTCATATATTTAATACACTCAAACTCATCCTAGGGTGTCACTTACCCTATCTCAAATGAGTTAACCCCACTAAAGCCTAGGTTCTCGCTTTACCTCGCGCTCTGATACCATGTTGTAATGACCCACTTTTCCATACAGTTTAAGCTGGCAATGAACCACACATGACCCATTCAAATTGAATGGAAAGACGGATAATTAGGGAAAGAAAGAAGAAAGAAGACAAAAAGGAACTAAACAACATAGAATCTCACAGTTGAACGAATAATCCATAATATACAACAAATCTTTACACAAATCAAACTGTAATATATGTATATACAGACAATAATCAGAGTATACTAACCTATTTTAGCCAGGACAGTAATAATAACCTGTCCTCACAATTTCTAATAAATACAACAATGAATGCAATGGAAAAATAATCATATACGCGAATACGCCTCTGGGACTCCAGTTTGTCTCCTGAAGCTCCAAAGTATCCAAACTAAATCTGTAATATGCTCGGTCTGACCCGAGCATTTAGGAGAAAAACAATGCCCGGGTCAGTCTAGTAAAACCAGCATGAGAAATCAAACCATAAGGAATTTTATTTATTATAACTTGTAAAATCTTTTAAAATCAAAGGTATCTCGTAAGACCACGCTGCATATAAACACAGACGTGTTTTTACCTTATGATAACCAAAACATTTTCTGTAGAAAATCCAATATATTATAATAATGTCTAAGATACAAATACTTATTAATCATAGCAGAAATTTTTTATATTAATTAAATTCCAGCATAATTGGTATACAACTAAAACCGTAAAGGCATGTATTGTAGAATGGATTCCATACAATGACTGGCCTACTGGGGTACCGCTCGTCACGGTGCATCTCTATATAAAGTAACACCGAGGACCTCATCGGGATCTCCTGCCATTACAGGACCAGCATATCAATTGATTAGTAGTATTGAATATGATCACCTCTCCGTTGATTAGTAGTACCTAATGAGAGATAATATCTACTCTAGATAGGGATGATCATACCCTAATTGGGAGCGAACCACTTAGCTCTGTTGCATCTCCCCTGTTTTAGACATCCCTGGTTGATGAGGCTTGAAGCTACGTTTTAACTTTCATATAGCACTTCCCACTTAGAATGCTCACATTTCCTCCAGGAAATAATGTAGTGCCAACATTCATCCATACAAGTTAGTTCTGGGACTAAACGAAATCGAAGACACTATTTCTGTTACATCCATTTTGGGAAATCCCTTCCAGGATTAATACCAAATAACCCTTGCACTTCAAAGCTCTTTCTTCGATTCGATATTCTTCCAAATGTCTTCCATTCAAAATGCTTGAGTTGGATCGAAGTGGTTTCCAGATAACATATCCGATCTCGATCTCTTCAAAACAACATTCGATAGTTTTCGGTTAACTCAACCTCGGTTCTTTAGGAAATAAACAGACAAAGGATAAGAGCGGAGTTCACCTCCTAACTGTTAGTGGATGGAATTCCTTATCATTTATCCTAGAATAACGAAATGAGTTTATACATATAGTATAGCACCACGACGGTAACTGTACCATATAATTCTCATATTTCTCCTAGATATTTCCAAAGTTACGTTTTTGTCCAGATTTTGATGGTCGATTATTTAACTATCAGGTAACAATCATTCAAACAATGCTCACATTTCTCATGGCAACCACTAAGCCTCGTAAATAAATCTTTTATTAATAAAATCACTGTATAAATCCTTGGAAATCTCTTCCATATACTTATCTTGATAGGATAAGCATATTCACAAACCCCTATATTTTTCGATACTTAGAAAATATAACCATATACTTATCTCAATGGAATAAGTGTATTCACAAATCAATTTACTTTCAAAAACTTGGTAAAACTACTTTAACATACTTATAAACTAGTATAAGCATATTCACTAACACTTAGGGATATTTCTTACTCAAGATCGTATTAAATGGAGATATAAATGACATACAACCCATCTCCTTGCATAAATCTCTTTTATCTTATAAATATCTCATTTATAGATCTCCAAATCTATTTATAAACTCTTTAGAAATCTCCTTTATAAGTATCAAACCATTTATAATTCCTTTATACATATCTCAATCGTTTACAAAACTCTTTCCCAATTCCAAGATCTCTTTTAATTTATAAAACTCCTTTTATAAACTTCCTTTGTTTTTAAACAAACCCCCTACATGAACTTCCATCAATAAAGTTCCTATGATAATAATCCATAATTTAAACACCTTTAACAACCAAGTTATTATTTAACATTCCTCTTTTAATTATCTTTAAACCTCTTTCAAATAATAACTTTAGAATACACTTAATAATAAATTAGATTAACTTTAAATAGTATTATTACACTAATAATTTTGCTCTAAATCAATATTAAACAAATAAATAATTAATTAATTAACTTCAAACATTTTAATATAATTATGAATTAATTTCATGCATTATTAATATAATAATTAATTTTCTTTAAAATATAATTAAATAACTTAAAATTATATAATTAAATAACTTTAATTTAATAATTACAATATAATTAAAACATTTTAAATAAATAAATAACTTTAAAGCAATAATTAAATACTCTTAAATGATTTAAAAGAATCATATTAATAAAATGATTAACTTTAAATCATTATTTAAACAATAATTTATTATCTTTAAAAAACATTATTAATAAATAATAAATATCTTTTAAATCTTATTAATACATAATAATTTTTCTTAAAGTAACTTTGATTCAAAAATTAGCTTTCAAATTTAGAAAGAGGCTTAGCAACTCCAATGGTATTTAATCAATTCACCCTTTATTCCATTAACTATCCAAATTATAATACATGTATTTACATAACATCAGATATGTAAATTAAATCCATAATTAACAAGCAATTGTTAATATAACACTTAACCAATATTAATTAACTAGAAGGCACAAAAGTGTTTGTACTAATGTAATAGCAAAATGGGATTTATTTCTGCTAAATAAATGCCCAAATTTAAACTATCCAGTTAAATAGCAGAATGGTGATTTATTATGCTAAACAGATGTCCAATTAATTTAATTAGCGCAACGATGCTTTATCCTACTAAATAAATGTTCAATTACTATATTCAATTTAATTTAACTCAACATTATTTTATTTGGCCAAATAAACATCCATAACTAAGGTATACAAATTTAAACGACGTTATTAATTAAAATAACATAATTTAAATACTATCCGTTTTCATATGTCATAAATTATACTTGTCAAAAGCTATCAATAAGTTACACTACAATGTTGTACTCGTCAATACGAGTACAATATAAAAATCCCCGTGTTAAACGGATTCAAAATGCATTAGATATTGCAATTTAAAGTTTGATACTTCAATTTATAAAATTAAATAAACATTTAAAATCTTCCCACCAAAATAAAATGGGCCGAAGCCCATTAACCTCTCACCTAAACACACATGCTACGCCCCCTTCTTCCCCAAAGCTTACCTTTGAGTCACAGGCTCCATGAAAAGGTAAACGTGCACGTCACCGTGCATGTGCAGGATGCCCTTAGCCATCGATCATCAAACCAAAGCCATGCACAAGTTTCACTACATGCGCTCGTCCATCCCCACTCCCACGGCCATGCTTCGGTACCCTAACTTGAAAATCGACCGAACACTTGCTATTCCTGCTTCCCATTGGCGCACGACAATTTTTGACTCCGAATTCAACCAAAATTTCACCATTCGAGCCCCTCTCCTCCACGAACACAACGACAAGCTCCAAATCTTCAATCGATGCTCAAATCGAAAGCAAATCCGAACCTTAGTTTACAACCCTTGTCGATGAACACCACAAAATGTTGCCGAAGCTCACCAAAAATTCTCCTCCTCCATGCAAACCCAATGACGCTTGCGACGTCGATCAATTTTTCATGGACTGAGAGAAATTAATTTTTGAAATCTATGAACATATTTTTCGATTTACTGAAATTTGGTGATTTATCGATAGATAGTCAACAAAATTGAGTGCCGTCAATTTCTAAAAATAGTATGGATTGATACGAACAACTTTTGTTTTGATCGCAAAGGTAAATTTCGAGTAGAATGGGAGTTATTGATTTTTGAAGTGGGGATGATGTTTATTTATTTAGTTACAGAGGAAAGAAAGAGGAGAATGGTGAATGTTTGTGCATATCTGTGTTTATGTATGTATCATAAGATATGAATGTGTAACTTTGTGTGTGTATAGGTAAGTGAGCATAATGGCTAAGAAAAAGCAAGAAGAGACATGTGTAGGCAAGTGGATGGGAACAGGGGAGACAAGAGGAAACAAGGTGACTGGAGGAAAAAAATTGTGGCGTGTTGAAGAAAAGGAGGTTGTATATGTACTGTGTGTACATATGGGTTTATATTGTTTTTGAAAAGATTTTGGGTACCCCCTCTCACAATACCACGTCTGCGTACGAGCGGCAAACGACAGAAGTAAAAGACGATCGTGCAGAAAAACATAACGCGATCTCAAAACAACAATAAAACAGACAAGTTAACTTATTCTGTTAAATTTCAAAAATGCCAACGTTTTCCGTAAAATACATCAAACGACAATTTAAGTATTTTCCAAATTAAAAATTATAAAAAATCCTATAAATTCAATCAAAGATATGTTATCGAAAATCAAACAATTATTTAAATTATAGATTTTATTATATTTTAAAGAAAAATCCCAAATCGAATATTTGAAACTAATTAAATATTCAGATAATAAAAGTGATAAAATTCCGGGTCGTTACAGTTACTAGACCGATCCGGGTGTTATTTTATTTTAACCTTCGGGTTATACCAAGCATATTTTCAAGATTTGCTTCAGTTGCTTTGGAGTTCATGGGACAAGCTGGATGTCCAAGACGTATCTACGTATTTCTTTATTTTTCCGCTGTATTGATTGCTGAATTTATCAGCATTTGTAAGGACAAGCTATTATAACTATCCAGGCTGATAATAGGATAGTGTACTCTGTTGATTATTTATAATAAAGTTCTTTCTTTTGTAAAGACCTGATTTATATATTATATGTTACTCGTCATGTTTTTGTGAGATTTTTTTCTGTCTTCTTCTTTCTTCACCCCAAACAACCTGTCTTTTAGACACTTAAATTATCGATACACAAATACCGAGGATGTATTAAGCGTCGTCTTTAGGTGTAAGAAAGGAAGATCGTTACCGATATTGGGGCGTTACGTTTTGTTTTAGGATTTAAATTTTTATAATATGGGTACTACTTTTGATGTTATATTTTATCCTTTCCACTGTGAGATTTTGATAGCATTAGTAGATAGCTCTATGTATTTTTCATTTTATCAATCTTACCAACCAACAGCCAGCTTTGGAATGGATCTAATATTTGATGGGCCTTTTCTAGGTCAAAAGTTAGACCCATTTCTAGACGGGTATTTATATTTGGTATTAGAGCTTAAGTTGCCAGATCAATAGGTGTAGGTATACATATGAGTGCGTACTTGTTATTTTTGAAAATATTTTTTAAAAATCTACTATATATATATATATTATTTTGTACATACAGAAATACACTAGGAAAATCTTTTATTTTAGCATATAATACTATCTTAGAAAATTGTAACTAAAATTTTAAACCAATAGATAGTTGATTATGGCTGAAAATTGTTCCTCTGAGGCTGGGAACCCTTCTACCCAAGAGAAACTCACTATTCGAGGGACACCTGAATGGTTTAAGCAATACCTGATGCATGTAGAACAAGTTCCTATTCCTTAACAAGCTGCACTAGCAGCACCCGCTGCACCGTCTGTTGAAGCAGCAAACCACCCTATAGACTTTTCCAAGATGTGCAAGGACTTCCAGAATATAGGTGGAAAGGTGTATACAGGAGTTGAATGTTTTTTGGAGACAAAGACTTGGATTAATGACTGTTAGCATATATTTTGGGAGCTTGGATGGGAGGACAAGATTAAGAGGAGAATAGTGGCATGGCATCTTAAAGGAGAGTCCTTAGATTAGTGGATGTTGTCGCTGAGGAGAATGCCGAGAGAGTTATCACTTGGGCTGATTTCAAAAACTACTTTGAGTCATGATTCATGTCTAGGGCTAAGGTGAATTTGCAATTGGAAAGGTTTATACAACTCAGGTAGGAAGACTCCATTTTGAAGGAATATATCAGTATTATCATAGAATTAGCTAGAATGAGTTTGATCAATACCCCTAGGAAGAAGGCCATGAAGTTTGTGAAAAGCCTGAATTTTCCACTTAGAGAGTTGCTTTTGACCAAGTACTTGCTGGTGCTTCTTATGAGATAGTAGCTAATACTGCTTTGCTTCAAATGGTTGGCTCGGAGGAGAAGGAGAAGGAGAAAGCAGGACCGGCGCAAAACCAAAGTGGAGCTAAGAAGGGAGGATTTTGGGCGAATAAGAAGGCCAAAATGAAGTTTAAGATGGAAGGTATAACATATCAAAGATGCAAAAAGAAAGGACATGTTGCTAGGGATTGTAAAGTGAGTTTAATGAGGGAAGAGTTCAAGGGGAAGTGCTACCACTGCCACGAGTAGGGACACTACAAGAATCATTGTCCAAAGCTTATGTCATCGAGGCAGTACCTATCTCGCGTAGACCTCCTCCTTAGGATAAAAGGAAAGCGGCAATTGAAGGTACACCTATTATTTATGGGCTTACTATTTGTACTTTATTTGACCGAGAAGCATCACATTCATTCATAGCTAAAAATGTAGTTAACTCTTTGAGTCCAAATACCCAAGTTGTCACCAACCTAATAGTCATATCAAATCCTATTGGATGGTCGATGCGCCTTTCTTTAATTTGCAAAAACTTGGTTATGGATATATGTAACATCAATTTTATATGTAATGCGTATGTTCTTAATTTTGAGGGGTATGGGCTTATCTTAGGGATGAATTGGTTGTCTTACTACGGGGCTGTCTTCGATTGCGATAGGAGAATTGTATGGTTAAGGATTTGTAAAGGGCAAGATAAAGATGTTCGTTATGCACCCTAAAACGCAGTCGAGTTAAGCTATTGATACCCTTTGAGCCTATCATAAGACGAGCACTCATCCGTACCCATGTTTTTGAAGAAGTCTCGGGCCTCTCACCCCGAAGGGAGATCAAGTTCAGGATTGATTTAGAGAAAGACGCTAGACCTATCACTTTGCTATTAATTCACATGGCCCCCAAAGAAAGGAAAGAATTGGATAAGCAAATTTCAAAGTTGTTGTATAAAGGATTCATGCATCAAAGTACTTCTAAATGGGGAGCACCTATTGTCTTTGCCACTAAAGTAGATGGCTCACTAAGGCTATGCATCGACTATAGGGAACTCAACAAGTTAACTAAGAAAAATAGGTACCCCCTACCTAGAATAGGTGGTTTGTTTAATCAGCTTGAGGGAGCCAAAATCTTTTCATAATTGGACTTAGCCACTGGACTTCATCAATTGAGGATAGCTGAGGATAGCAAGCAGAAGACCACATTTTGCAGTTTTGATGGACCGTATGAATGGGAAGTGATGCCTGTTGGATTTACAAATGCCCTTGCATACTTTGTAGATTTGATGAGTAGAGTTTTTAGGTGGTAGCTGAATATATTCATCGTAGTTTTTGTGGATTATATCTTAGTATTCTCCAAAACTAAAGGTAAGCATGAAAATCACTTAAGGGAGGTAATAGGTGTTGGAACTGGGCCAACCCGCAACGGAAGAAATGGGTGAATTTCAAAATTTTCACCATTTTGGATCATTAATGGGTGTATGAAGTCTAAATACATTTAGATCTTATCCAGATTTTCTTTTAAATAAAATCTTTATTTTATTCAAATTGTTAAATTGGAGATTTGAATGTAACTTAATTTATATTATTATAATGGATGCATCAAATACATCCATTTTTGTGAATATGTAAATAGTGCTAGTATATGTAATAAAAACATGTAAAATGGAAGCAGAGAAGGAATCCTTTTATTTCCTTCTCTTACCCTATGCAATAAATAAGAGAAGATATGTCAAAATATGAAGAGGGAGAAACCTTTCATTTCTCTCCCTCTTTAATTTAATTAATTAATATATTAAATAACATTGATTAAGGGAAAGTTTTTCTTCATTAATTTAAATCTAAATTAATTAAGTGTGAGATATGAAAAGTGTGAATATATCAAATATATTCATACTTTAACTTGTGTGACCAAAATGCTAGACATAAAGTAAGTAAGATTGATTGTCGACATAGACATAAATAAATAAGAATAAACTTAATGCAATCACATAAGGATCTAATAAGGTAGGAAACGAAAAAGTGGAATCATTGATTTATTCACTTTCCCTTTTAACAAATTCAATTAATACAACATTGTTTTACATGCAACAGATATTATGATACAATGACGTAAACATCAACTAGTAATACACACACACACACACACACACATATACACACACATATACATATACAGACTCACGCAGACACACGCACACACACACATATATATAGTTGCCACACTATTAAATTACAAAGGGTTAAATCAGACTTTGCTAATTAAAGATACAAATATTTGAAGTTTATATATACACACATATTTACACAAGCATGTGTATATAATATTAAACAAAAACTTTCTAATTAAAATTTCAATTTGACAATTTACATTTCAATCTAGATTAACAACTTAAATTGAACTTTTAGTTTGGAAATGAAACAAGAGTTTGGAAATTTAAAAAAACTATAATTTTAGAATATATATATATATATATAATTCAAAATTACATAAAAGATCATTCAAAAATTTAGATCAAAACTTTTCATGCTTCCATAATCAATATTCAAAGTGATTATATCTAATCTTTAATCATGCAACAATAGAAATTAATTTTAAAATAGGAATTAAATTACAATTCATTTGAGATTATGTGTGTAAATATTATAAAATATAATTCACTAGATATGATTTGATAATTATTATAATATAAAAGATAACAAATGTAGATCTGAACGAAATGAACATAATAGACACACTTTTAATTGAGAAAGTGGTTATCAATTTTCTTGTTACAACATAATTAATGTAAACATAAATAAATCACACAAATCCAAGCGTATGAATATAGAGAATATGTAAATGAATTAATTAGAAATTACCTTGAAAAGTTGCCATCAAATCACACTTCGAATGATGAATCAAGAGCTCTTAGATTTCATGAATGGATCTTATTACCCAAAGCCTTGAAGCACACCTTGAAAATGAATTCCCATTAGGATGTTGCCTAGAAGTCACGCCTTGAACGACGATATCTCCTCGGATCTTCAAGATCACCATCCTATCCTTGTAAGAGATGGATGAACCACTTTTGTTTTGTTTTATTTCATATTTTATTTGGAGTTGAAAGATTTTTAGAAATTTGATTTTTTGCTTTCTGCCATGAAAAGTTAGGAGGAGAGAAAGAAAAGGAATGAATGAGAAAGAATGAATTGTACGTACATAATGAATTGGAGAATTTGTTTTATTTGAAAGAATGAAACCTTTTCCATTCTTTAATTAGAATTTCCCTAATTAATTCCTTGATTGTCTCACTCTCTCCAGTCCATTCTTTTCACAAGATATGTCATCAAATGACATGAAATTCCCACAAATTGTGCGATCAAATGACATAAAATTTCCATAAATCATTTCATGCAATTATCTTTTATTTAAATTACATCGATATCGTATATTGCGCAAATATAACTTTTATAAATGCATTAAAATAATTACAAACAACTTCCAAACATCAAATAAATTAAATAATAATTAATAATTTTCAAATATCAATTAATTTAATCAATTTACAACATTTTATAAATTAATTAAAATCATGTGGTTTTTCAGAGAATTAATCATTACTGTTGTGTGTCTCAAAGGTGTAAATTCAATCAGTGATTAATATCGGACTATTCGAATATTAACATTCAAATGTCACTTAGCAGGTGGTGTGACATTTTGGCTGAATTTATCGCTTATACACCTTTTGGTAAAAATCCTATTTTACTTATTATAAGTGGTACCCGATAGTGATAATTATTTACACCAATTCTCTTCGTCAAAACTATATCACATTAGGACTTATGGAATTTGGTAATGGTCAAAATTCCAATATCGTCCACATTCAACTTTATAGTCTATACACAAAGTCCTTAGTTCATTAATAATAATTATTATTAACCGAAATGCTCTGGCCAGAGACTTTGAATTTGAGTTGACTTCAGTTGACCGTGAAACTAACCTCATATGACTGAGGAGATGAATCCTCTCGTGAATATTGTTTCACTTCCAATTCGTCCACTCGACCCAACTATTGTCGTTCGATGGACGTCATTCCATGATTTAACTATAATCAAAGTAGAGCTTCTACATTAAAGATCAACATTATTCTCAAGTCGAAAAAACTGTGTAAATTAGTTACATCGATATTCTATGCTTGACCTTAGTTATATTAACCAACAAAAAACCATCGAGTGAGTCATTCCATAGTTATCCAATAATTATTAGTACGTAACCCCTTGGTGCCCCTAGCAGTCATGAGTAATACACTGCCCAACATTTGAAGAGCGTTACGTACTCTAGCTCAGCAAATGTATCGATATCGAGTCTCGATACATCTTGATTAGGAATATTTAAAATGGTATATTTGTTTCATTGTGATAAATTACTCACAGTTACAACACTTCGTAACTACTATCACAAAACATACCATTTATGGATTTTCTATTAAATATGCATTTAATTAAATTGATTAATTAATATAACAACATTATATCAAGTATATAATAGAAAAAATACCTTTATTTCGAACAAGATTGGTCAACAAGTTAGATATATGTAACAAATTATATAATTGCCCCTAGGGCATACCCCTAACTCTCTCAATCTCCCACTTGCACTTAGAGTCAATTATGGAATCTTACTCCAACTTATCCAATCCGTTTTCTCAAAACCAACTGGGTCAGTCCCTTTGTGTACATGTACGCTATTATGTTTTAGTTATCTACTCTCTCCGATGGTGATAAACTGCTTTAACATGTGGAACAATTCAGAGTATGTCTCTCAACTTCTAGTGAGCTCTAAGTTCTGTTACGAACTACATCGCAACATTGTTATTATATAATAATGTTAGGAGATTTTCCACATTTGGAATTGGCCCGGTTATAAATTTGCAAACACATATTTTTTATATACATTGATTTTATTGCAGGGCTATTCAAGGTGATGTACATAGCCTTTTTCATTGAATCAGTCACAATATTTTACTTAGAACATTTTCAACTTAAAGATTCTTAGCTTGAATGTAACAACCCACCTTTTTGGATGGTTTAAATCGACGATAAACCACAAACATCAGACTCAAACCATTCAAAATGGAGGATTGTTATGGGGTAAATAAGAAAAAGCAGAGAAAAGAAAGAAACAACCATAGAATCTCACAGCGGAATGACAAAATATAATCATCAAATAAACAGTTCGTGAAGCTGTTTTACAAATAACATTTGACTACACTCTTACAATACAGATCAGAGTTACATACAATAGAGATAAATAAATAATGCAGTGGAAAAACATAATGCAGTGGAGTAAATATAATAAATAGTGATAATATACAATCTTCGTTCTTCGTCCTCCAGAGATAAATGGTCTTCGATACACTGAAAAGCTCAGACTGACCCGAGCGAATTAAAAAGACAAAACACTCGAGTCAAAACTAAAATATCTGATGTAAGTTAAATCAACAATAATAAATATGAGTGTAACGGCGTCGGAGATGTTTACGGGGTTTGACATCTCCTATTCAGTGTCTAACGTGAGTGCAGTAACTTAAGAGATGTTCGGGATTACCATCTCCTAAGGATCCGTTAAACTATCTACTATGTAGTACAATATGCTATTATAATATGTCTATAGTGAAGTAAAGTATTAAAATAGCGTTAAGACGTTACCCATATCCCCCTTAACATATTTTATATATTCCAGTAGTCTATACAGTACCGTAAGCTCCACCAAACCGCTGGTTTACCCAGAGGGCACTCCATAGATACAGTACAAAACAAACTCGTAGTGGGCGCGATAAGGCATGTGACAAGGTATGCGAGGCAATGCCAGGGTATGATTCTACCATTTACACTCCCGGACTGGTGGTAATGCATAGCAGCTACTACCGCCCACCGCAGAATGCACTCTCATAATCAAATTGAGGGGTGGCCACCAAATCAATCACATAGTCATAATATGGTATCGAAGAAATGTGCCCGATGGGAGGTGCAACCTCACTTGGCTCGGTATAGCTCCTGTTTTAGCCACATCAGGCTGAATAACGGGAGTCAAGGGGAGTCAGGGTTACGTATATACCTTATACAGGATCGTTCGCCGAACCATCCTAATTCATTCTGGAATCTCCACCACGTACATAGTTGTTAAAGTGTTTTTCGATATTGGCAGAGAGTATGACAATATCCAATCCCGGTCTCTTTAGCAAACAAATGCTTATTTCACACCGGGTGGTTCTTTTAAATTTCCAAAACCGTTTCATAATTGATATCAAAATATCATATTTTCAAAACCATATCACTTTCGGAATCATATTTACCTTCGAAATCTTATCCACTTTCGAAATCATATCACCTTTGAAATCATATTTTCAAATCATCATATTTACTCAAAATATGTCATTTCACTAGAAAATATTATTTCAAATCCTAACTTAGATTATAACATCATTTTACCATATCTGCTTTTAAATCAAGGATTTAAATACAAACACTTTAACTTTACACAGTCTGGAATTTGGAAATAGTTTGGATAGTATAAAATAGTTTAAAAAATAGTTTAAAATAGTTTTTAAATGATTAAAATACTTTATATATAGTTTAAATAGTTTTTAATAGTTTAAAATAGGTTAAAATGGTTTAAATGGTTTTAATAGTTTAAAATAGATTAAAATAGTTTAAAATATTTTAAAATAGTTTAAATACTTTAAAATAGTTTAAAATACTTTAAAAATAGTTTAAATGGTTTAAATATAGATTAAAATAGTTTAATATACTTTAAATAATTTAAAATAGATTAAAATAGTTTAATATAGTTTAAAATAGGTTAAAATAGTTTAAAATAATTTAATAGTTTATATTAAAATAATTAATTTTGAATTAATATCAAAATTAAGCCATTTCTTTCATTTCAACACATCTGGACCATGCCCAGCTTTCAAATCAACTAACTAAAATTGGTCTTTCAATTCAGATTCTCAATTAAAACCATTTAATCAATATCAATTTCGAATCCATGTTTGAATTTTCAATTTAAACCACTTCAAATTAAATAGATTTCAAAGTTGTATTAAAACATTTCAATAACTCAATTTCGATGAATTTCCTTTATGCTTCAAAAATTTAGCTTTGAAATTTCCATTTTAATTCTTTAAACAATTCATTAAATCAATTCCAATTTCAACATTTAATGCTTGGATTTCCAAAATTATTCAGTTTATATAGGTCAAATTCTATTTCAAAATATTATTTAACTGAATTCAAAATTTAATGATTTAAAAATCATTTAATTTAACCAATCCGGTGTCCGTATATAATTTTCTACCCTATGGTCAAGTGATACAGATATATATCATTTCAACCCGTAATAATTTAAAATTTACGGGTATATTAACCCGCAATCCCAAATTTAATTTCAAATCCATGAAATCGCTCGAGTTTATCATTTCAACCCATAACAATTTCTCCCTAATCTATCAGATCGTTCGGGTGCGTATCATTTCAACCTATAGGGAACTTGCAGTGTTATAACAATATAAAAATATAACATCCAGTCATCCAATATCAACAATCAAACATCCATCAAAATCACCATTCAAACCAATCAATCAACAATAACAAGTTACTGATTATCAATAACGGGTATTAACTGGCAATTTAGAATTTAATATATTAAATTAATGGCGATAATATTCAATAAATGTTAGATTTAACTGGAATGAAAATTTAAATATCCAAACATCAACCAGTCAATTTCTAATCACATCATTAATTCAATTTAACTAACATAAGATAATCTAGTAGTTGTGAGTGGGTCGAAACAATAACCTTGATCTCAAATCGATTTGAAATCCAAAATAAGGCCCAAAATTGAACAGGCTCAGAATTCGTCCAAACTAGTGCCAAAATGTCCGGAATTTCAATATGATCGCTGCGGAGCAAACCGTGCGTGAATTGGTCCTCGTACGTAAAAGTTATTAAGGTTAAAACATTTTGAAATTAAATTTAAATAAACAAATAAACAACTTACCACGTTTCTTTGCCACGTCATCACCAAGACGCTCATGATATAGGAACAGAAATCATGATCGTTTTCAGGTTTCAAATCAAAACCCTAGCCGCACAATGACCATGAATCGGACGCATCTGACCTGCCACCGCACGACCTGGCGTCACCGCCCCATGCTCTGCCCACCACGACGACCCTCCCTTGCGATCAACCACCATCCATGGTCATGAAAATGGAGCAGCCGCCGCCGTTTTCAATAACCCTAGATCGAATTTCTGCGAAGATCTGGCCACCACTTCGACGAGCAAGCCACACCGATGAACAGCGCGCGACAATCTCCACAACACCATACCCTTTGTTCGAAGATCCATCGTCGTTGAACGTACTCCAATTGGACGGCCGAGACTTAACCCTTAAATTCTGGACACATGGAGACCCAAATCGAAAAAAACTACAGATCTAGTTTGCGCTCGTCGAGAGCTTCGAATCGGTGTATAATATGATAGGGTTTTGAGAAGTTTGAATTTTGAAATTGATTTTTATTTTGAAATTGAATTGGGATTTAGGGTTTCACTCTGTCGTTTGAGAAGAAGGATGTGATGCCCCACCTCTATACTCACGCTAGCCAAGGACACTAAGGGGTAATGCCGTCGACTAGCGTGAAGAATAAGGCTGTTGAGGAGCGACACTCTGTGTAATTGCTTTGTGCAAGTACCGATCACTACGCCATAAATGACCTTCTGCAACATTTTTGCAAGGTGTTGCCAGCTAAAATGTTGCGACAACTATAAAATTTTGGTCCTACTGCAACGTTGTATTTTTGGTGTTACCTTAGCCATAAAAATGTGTTGCTCTAGCTAAACAAGTGTAACACGATGCAACATTTTTATATAGTTTTTCTATAGATATATTCTAATTAAAACAATTTAAAAAAAATTACACCTCAGCGATCCACACCATTAGTTAAAACAAAATCTCAACCATTCATCCACTATCTACTACGTTTCCTTTAATTCCCGCTGACATTTTCATTCACGCGCTTCCTTTTCATCTCGTTCTCCCCAAATCGCAGAAATAAAAAATTAGGGTTTCTCCCCCAAACTAGTACGAATATTTGGTTTGTGCCCTAATTTTTGTTCTTGAATCCACAGGAATATTCAAAATCAGGAGACTCGGCATACGCTGCCTTGAAATCCGTTCTCGAAAAGCTCGAGAATCCTTCGACCAGATCCGATGCTCGAATCTTTCTCGCCAATGTTCAGAAGAAGTTCGATTCTGATGAAGCTTCGCTCGATTGCTTCAAAAAGTACAATTTTCGGATTCATGACGTCGTCTTTACAAAGGCGAGAGCGGAGAACGTTTTTCAATTTGTATACAAATGTATGCGTTGAAGCGTATACTGCTACAAGGCGAGAGCAGAGAACGCAGATTTCTTGTTTGAGAGAATGCCGCTTAAATTTTCAAATTGGCCAGCAATCATAAAACCAGTTTCAATTCCTTGATTGATTGCTTGAATTGCTTTGACTTCGTCGTCGGGTGGGATGTGATATTATTTGGTATGTTTTCTGCCTTCTGGTTTACTTGATTATTCTCGATTTTGGTTACACTCGCACGCTTTTGCCGTTGATGAATTGGGATTTATTTATAGGCTTTATTTCCTATAATCTCGAGTTTAATCTTTCTGTTGGACTTTGAGAAATCTGGTATGTTGGATTGCGATGATGTATTGGTATGTTGGATTTTGGTTCACTGGCTTGTTTTTTATTTCTGATCTGAGCTTGTTAGCTCCTTTCTGCTGCATTTGTTAAACCAGAACTTGAACCTTTGTTAAACTTGTTCACATACCTTTGTACCTTGCTGCATTTGTTAAACCAGAACTTGAAGTATTTGTATTCTGTTGTCCTCTTGAAAACTGCTTCATTTGAAAATTTCTGCATTTTTGAAAATCAGAACTTTGAAAGTGATCTTTGGTTTTCTAAAACTGTTGACTAATCTGAACATTGAGTTTTGATTTCCACGATATATACAAACATATGTGTGTTGAGCTTTGTTGGTTTTGCTTGGTCTGGACTGAACTGGTACCATGCTAACCTTGTTCTTTAACACGAACTGATGCTCCAAGTCCTCTGTATATCATATTACTGCCTATGTTTCTCTTGTACGTGACTTGGAGCATCAGTTGAGCGTGAATACCAAATTTGACTGTACAACAAAACTAGTATCCATCAAGAATCTGAACTCATTTGGATACATATTTCATAAAATGAATTTTTCTCTTAGGAGCTGCAAAACATCCAAAGTTAATAAGCTAACATATTCCCAAGCTTCAAAAACTGAAGAAGAAATCATCAAAAAGCACAAATAATATTAAAAAAAACCAGAAGCCTTCATATGCAAAACAGATTGTTGCTGAGAAGATGCTTGAGTCCGAGATACTGAATTTGAAGATGACGCCCTTGATTTTGCTTCTAGATCTGAAACACAACATTCGTTTTCTGTTGTTAATTTCGCTTCTAGACCGAATGATGGCACTGCGAGCCACTCTACATCTGAAACACAGCATCACCGGTCAGTGACATTGTAATCTCGGCAATCTTCAGCAAACTTTCCAAGCACTGAACGCAACATGAAGCAGCAGGCGACTTCATCAATCAGACTTGCGGATCCCCAAAGAAGATAAATCGCGAATTGGAACTTGATACTTGATTTATTCTAATCGCCTGAAATCATCTTCCATCTCCACGCGAATTGATTTGCGAATTATGAATTGATTCTAATCGCGAATTGGAAGTATGAATTTGCTGGATTTCGTGAATTTGCGTTTTGATTTGAGAATTATGAATTGAAAACTGAAAGGGGATCTACACGAACATACGCGGGAAAACGAAAATTTGGTAAAAAGTGCAGCGACGATCCATTTTAACAGTCGGATTAAATGTAGACCGTTGGATCGTATTCACGCGGATTGCTAATTTTATTAATTTTTTAATTTGAATACATCTATAGCTACTGCAACATCTTGTTGATACCTATGCTAACACCTTGAAGCGAGTGTTGTAATAGACAAAAATCAACATACCTATCGTTACATTATAGCTAGCAACACCATGCAATTTCGTTGCAGTAGGCCATCTATGGCGTAGTGATATCACATAGAAGTGTACATCAAAGTAGTGGTCAAACTAGATCCACTACATCACAAAAGAATAGATACAACTGCTAGACAAAAGAATAAGTATACAACAAGGAGTCTCTATCTCAAATGTATACCAACAAAAACTACTATGCAAAAGTAGTTAACCAAAAGTCAGGTAACGGACCCTGATAAGAAGTCAAGCAGGAGCACCTGAAATATCTCGGTCTGACCCGAGTATTATTTAAGAAGAAAATAATAAACGGATCAGTCTAGCTAAAATATCAGATAAAATGAGATAGGATAAGAGATATGACTAAAACGTATGATACAATAATTCCATAATATGACAAGTAGACATCAAATAACAACAAAAATCATACAAAATCTCAAATCATCTCAAAACACCAAAAATAATCACATTCTTTAAATTATTCACCAAAACACAAATATTGACAAAACATATCAATGTCAATCGCAAAATTCGGGAAACACAAATACTAGAAATCATCAACTAGAAATCCAGAAAAGCAAATGGAACGCTATTCCATAAAATGAGCCGGAGCTCCTCCAAACAGGGTATAGTCCCCCATTGCGGACTATGAGTCAAAGCTCCTCCAAATGAGCCGAAGCTCCTCCAAATGAGCCGAAGCTCCTCCAAACAGGGTATAGTCCCCCATTGTGGACTATGAGTCGAAACTCCACCAAATGAGCCGAAGCTCCTCCAAATGAGCCAAAGCTCAACAGAACGGGGTATGGTCCCCCCACGCGGACAAAGAGACATCGCTCATCGCTAGTCTAAATCTCAAAATGATCATCATCGATCAATAAAAAGTGTCAGTTACACTAAGCTAGTAAATATAAGGGTTTAGCTTCATGTCCCATAACCACTAACTTAACTCAAATATTTACGAATAGATTGTAGACTTCCACTCGAAAATTATCACAAGATTTCAATTGAATAAGTTTAAGAATTAACCGACAAAGTAAACACAAGCGTTTCATACCACTTGTTTTGCTAAGTCGTTTAATTGGATTTCTCATACGAATGAGGTAAAGGTTTGTATATACTAATAGATTGGAAAACGGTTTTATAAATGAGCTTTGTATTTAAAATAGTATTGAAATCATTTTGTGAAAGAGTTTGAATAGTTACTACTAGTATAGAAACCTTTGTATTTTAAAGTGACAAATCACAAAAAATGATTGTAGAAACAACCAATCACCAAAATCCACATTCGAAGACGTGAATCAAATCCATAGAAATCGATACCGAATCCATCAAAAATGGATATTCCCAAAAATCCCGAAAAAGAAGTCATCAAAGTCGATAATAAATGATAACGACAAATCAGATAAACTCGAATCGATTAAAATTGGAAACCCATGAAAAATAGGCAAGTTGGACTGATACAAGCAGGTCAGTCGACTGAACCAGGTAGTCAGTCGGCTGACACAATGCCTGGAAACTTTCGGTTTCCAGGTCAGTCGACTGACCCTGGCGGTCAGTCGACTAATATAGGGACATAATGTTTTCCGCCCCTGGTTTAGTCGACTGTCCTACTGGTTCAGTCGACTGAACCTGCTTCCAGAGCAGAATCTGCCTAGCCCCCAAGTGGGGCAAAATTCCACCGGAAACGATCGATCGAGCAACGACGACTAGGGATTTATGCCAAGCAACAACCCAGCCTTATAGGCTCTTCGATACACCCCGGTAAACATGTTCAAACACCCATAAAAGGATTTTCAGAAAATTGGACTTCAAAAACCAAAAATTGGAAAATTCACCAAATTAATCCAAATCAAAAACAAATGAACATGAATAGATGTTAGGAATTAATACCTAACAACAATGAAAGCTATAGACGTAGATGTGAGTTCAAAAACTCACCTTTTAAGCCCAAACAACAAATGAGAAGCTATAGAACAAAGGAAAGACCAATTCCTCTTCAATATCAACTCAAGAAGCTCCAATCTAAGCTCATAGGAAAATATTTCCTAAGTTAGGGTTTAGGAATAACTGAAAATTGAAGAGAGATTGGGATGGAGAAGATGAAGAGGATGCTTACCTAAGCTTCTCTTTGATTTTGGAGCTAGAGCTTGAATTCCTAATAGAAACTAGGGCTTAGGATTTTTGATTTCTTTTCTCTTCCCCCATTATCTCTTTAGCTTGAAAATGTTAGGAAAAGAATAGAATGAATGAAGATGGAGTGGAGTGTTAGGGTATTAGATGGGTTGATGGGCTGAAACCCAAACCCAAAGCCCTAATTGAAAACATCAAAATTCTACCCAACTCAAAACATATCGATGTTTATACTCAAAAAGGTCGCAAACACCATTTCGGACTCAATGGAAGTGGTCTCGCGTCCTAATTCGACTGTTTGCAAAAAGTAGCTTTTCGGAATTTAATCCGACTAACGATGCTATATTTAAATATACAATCATAAAATATGAGGGTTGTTACAGACTCCCCTCCTTAAAGAAATTGCGTCCTCGCAATACTTAAGAAGAAAATAAAGAGTAACAACCATAAAAGCATATCAACACAAAAGAAAATTTGAAATAAGAAGTTCACCTTAAAGAGCACGAAAGAGTAAGTCCGGATGTGTTTGCTCGATGAATTCTCAAGATTCCCAAGAGCAATCCTTAGGATTTGAGGACCATTGAAATTTCACAAGAAGAACATCTTTATTTCGAAGGCGTTCAACTTTTGAAGTAATGAAACGAATAGAATGTTGCTCATAAGTCAAATTTGGTGAAACTTCAATTTCTTCAATTACACCAGGCTCAAGAATAGAATTGGAATCACGAAGGAATTTCCATAGTTCAGAGACGTGGAATACATCATGAATAGCAGGAAACTGAGCCGGTAATAAAAAGCGATAAGCCACGAATCCAATACGTTCGGTGATGGAAAAGGGACCAACATATCGAGGTGCTAACTTTCCCGATCGACTGAAACGCACAACACCCCTCATAGGTGAAACACAAATGAATTCCAATAAAATCTGGACCTAAAACCAGCTTCAAGCCAATCACGAAGGAAATCGGCATGGCCTTCCGTAGAGTGCCTCGAAAGGTGCCATACCAATACTAGATGGGAAGCTATTATTATAGGAAAACTCAACAAGAGAAATATGATCTTTCCAACTTCCACCAAAATCAAGAACACATGCACGAAGGAGATCTTCAAGAGTTTGATTCACACGCTCTATTTGTCCATCAGATTGAGGACGATAAGAGGTGCTAGAATTAAGCTTTGTTCCCAAAGCTTTTGAAGACCTTACCAAAATCCACTAGTAAAATAATGGATCATGATCGCTAACAATAGAAGTAGGAACTCCATGCAATTTAACAATTTCTTTGACATATTGTTTAGCCAAAAAGATACGGTCCAAAAGAGAAGGATGAACCTCAAGGCTACACAAAACAAGAGATGAACATGAATCAGATTCACGATCTCGAATCTCACAAGTGGATAAAATCTCGAGATCATTCCATTCGGATATCAACAAAGAAACATCCGCTTGTTGCTCTCGGCTAAGGCATCGACAACATGATTTCCCTTTCCGGGAGTATAAAGAATATCAAGATCATAAGATGCAAGGAACTCGACCCAACGTTGTTGATGCAAATTAAGTTCCTTTTGAGAAAGTAAATACTTCAAAGATTTATGATCGGTGTAGAGAACAAATTTTCTCTCCCAAAAGATAATGGCGCCAGATTCTAAGAGCGAAAGCAATGGCCGCGAGCACTAGATCATGAATGGCATATCTAGTCTCGACAAGCTTTAATTGTCAAGAAGCATATGTGATAACACATTCCCTTAGCAAATGATTGCAACCCAAACCAATACGACTAGCATCAGTACAAACAATAAAGTCTTGGTTCCCTTCGGGAATCGCAAGAATAAAAGCATTGGAAAAGAGTTCTTTTAATTGATCCTCTTCCCCGAAAAGCTAAGACATTCAAAATTATAGTTAATTTTGTGTAATCATCTTTTTAGAAAAAAATTACTTTTTACAAGTTAATTTACTGTGTCTGACTGTCTCATCATAGCGTTTAGGAGATTCCTATCGATAACGTTGATCAAGCGCATCGACCAGAATTCTTAAAGCACTCAATGGGCAGAACAACACAAAATTATCTTCTATATGATAAACATGTCACTTAAAAATTTTACGAATATTCTTTGCTCGTTTTAAGAACAAAATCCAATCATACTTATAAATATCTTATTAAAAAGATTTGCAAATTTTAAATTGTTGTTTTCATCCATAATCAATGAATACAAGGATGGCCTCATCGAGATATTCATAGAATAATCGATTCATAAGATGGATGAAATAAGGTAGAAGGTTCGTCAAACCAAATGACATAACGAACCACTCATAAGAATCATAACGAGTGCGGAATGTGGTAAGTGGAATACTATCCTCCGCAACTCGTAGCTGATGAAAACCAATGGCAAGGTCGAGCTGAAAAGACCTTAGCACCTCTCAATAAATTGCTTAGGTGATAATCCTAAGACAAGCTAAAAAATACCGGAAAACTCACAAAATACTTGAGTGAGGGAAATAACATCTTCCTCATCAAGTGGATTTAAAGAATAAAATGTTGCCACCAAATTTGGAAATCAAAATCTTTGAAAACAATAGAAATCTGCTTAACAGATTAAGAATGTCGAAGGTATATAGTCCACTCAGGACATAGGATGTGGGCTTCATAATGATCAAGCCAATCCTTTCCCAAAAATCAATTTCGAAGCCTAAGTAACACATAACATGCAAATCGGATCGAAAAGAATAATCACATAAAATAATCTTGACATTTTCACAAAGTAAACTGGGTGTTGCGGATCCACCAAATCAGATTCGCAATTCTCAGTGAAGTCATCAAGCCCATAATATTTAAAGAAAAAGAATCAACAAGTTCTTTTGATATAAAAGAGTGGGACGCACCCGTATCAAAAGAAATCAAATAGAAAGATCATGAAATAAAATAATGTCATCAAGGATAGAAGGAGAAATACCTTGACCATGAGAAGTGTTACTAGGTGCTTGCATAACATTCAGCTCTCCCTCTCTCTTGCTTTGAAGTTTGAGACATGAAGATATATAATGGTCCGAACTTTTGCAATAGCGGCAAGAAATAGGCCTTGGACACCTATTAATATAGTGGTCCTTAGAGCCATAATTGTAGCATTCTCCACGATTAGGGATTGGAGTCTTTGCTACCGAAGTTACTTGCTTCACTTTCTTGTTGGGATTAGGACTTTCAAACTTAATAAAGGGATGCCTCTTCTTATTGATGTTGAAGTTCTATTTGGCACTCACAACTTCAACATCACTTTCTCTATCGGCCTCTTCAAATCGAAGAGCGATATCTACAAGCTGATCGAAAGAAACTTCCAGTTTCAGAAGTAAAGACTTTTTGAGGTTCTTATTCAACCCATAGACGAACCTCTGATTTTTCTTCAATGGGGTATTAATATACTCGACCCCATATTTAGAAAAGATTCAAAAGATGCGACGTAATCCGTCACAGAAGATTCATCTTGAACAAGGTCAATAAAGCGTCGGGCTAAAGTTACATTTTCAGCCTCCGGCACAAACTTCAATTCGAATCTTTTCCGAAATTGCTCCCAAGTAAGATCCGCTTCGATAATCTCAGAAACCAAAAGCTCATACCAATCTAATGCTCTTTCTTGGAGCATGCTAGAAGCCACTTGGACTCGATGAAGATCAATAAGATTCATGCGAAAAAAGATGCGGTCGTAAGTTCTACGCCAAGCTTGGATTTCTATAACGCTTTCGGATCCCTTGAATGGCCTTCCACCCAAAGCGGTATAATCTCTGCACAAGTGTACAAACCCGGATTTAGGGTGAGTAGGCACTGGAACAGGTCTGGTAGCTTGGGCATTCTTCACAAGATCTAAAAGTGGTTGAGCAGACATAAATACTCCATCCTGAGGAGTAGCACTAGATTGACCGGCGCTGGGACAGCCTGGTATAATTATTTCTCTTCTCTAAGAAAGAAAGAAAGAAGAGGTAAAAGGTTATTCTCAGAATGAATATCAAACAAACTTGATTGATAAAACATGGCACCATAAAAAGTAATAGGATAGAACGGTACGAAGACTCGAATTAAATCTTATAGCACGATTCCTAAGAAAGACTTAGGACAAGGATCCTTGCTAGATTATTCTACATTGTTCACGGAGTTTGGCTCTGATACCAAGCTGTGACGCCCCACTTCTATACTCATGCTAGCCAAGGACACTATGGGGTAATGCCATGGACTAGCGCGAAGAATAAGGCTGTTGAGGAGCGACCCTCTGTGTAATTGCTTTGTGCGAGTACCGATATGTCAGATAATATAACTTACATTTCATTTCAAGAGGAAATACGACATATCAAATACAAACTCAAAGCTACCACACAGTGGCTATGAGGCCTTCGAAAACAAATATAGAAATAAACATAACACAAATCAGTCACATATATTCATATCACAAAGGCGGAAGCAGATATGAATATATCACATAGAAGTGTACATCAAAGTAGTGGTCAAACTAGATCCACTACATCACAAAAGAATAGATACAAGTGCTAGACAAAAGAATAAGTATACAACAAGGAGTCTCTATCTCAAATGTATACTAACAAAAACTACTATGCTAAAGTAGTTAGCCAAAAGTCAGGTGACGGACCCTGATAAGAAGTCAAGCAGGAGCACTTGAAATATCTCGGTCTGACCCGAGTATTATTTAAGAAGAAAATAATAAACGGATCAGTCTATCTGAAATATCAGATAAAATTAGATAGGATAAGAGATATGACTAAAACGTATGATAACAATAATGCCATACTATGACAAGTAGACATCAAATAACAACAAAATCGTACAAAATCTCAAATCATCTCAAAACACCAAAAAGAATCACATTCTTTAAATTATTCACCAAAACACAAATTTTGACAAAACATATCAATGTCAATCGCAAAATTCGATGAAACACAAATACTAGAAATCATCAACTAGAAATCCAGAAACGCAAATGGAACGCTATTCCATAAAATGAGCCGGAGCTCCTCCAAACAGGGTATAGTCCCCCATTGCGGACTATGAGTCAAAGCTCCTCCAAATGAGCCGAAGCTCCTCCAAATAGGGTATAGTCCCCCATTGCGGACTATGAGTCGAAACTCCTCCAAATGAGCCGAAGCTCCTCCAAATGAGCCGAAGGTCAACAGAACGGGGTATGGTCCCTCCACGCGGACAAAGAGACATCGCTCATCGCTAGTCTAAATCTCAAAATGATCATCATCGATCAATAAAAAGTGTCAATTACACTAAGCTAGTAAATATAAGGGTGTAGCTTCATGTCCCATAACCACTAGCTTAACTCAAATATTTACGAACAGATTGTAGACTTCCACTCGAAAATTGTCACAAGATTTCAATCGAACAAGTCTAAGAATTAAACGACAAAGTAAACGCAAGCGTTTCATACCACTTGTTTTGTTAAGTCGTTTAATTGGATTTCTCGTATGAATGAGGTAAAGGTTTGTATATACTAATAGATTGGAAAACGGTTTTATAAACGAGCTTTGTATTTAAAATAGTATTGAAATCATTTTGTGAAAGAGTTTGAATAGTTACTACTCTTATAGAAGTAACTTTGTATTTTAAAGTGACAAATCACAAAAATGATTGTAGAAACAACCAATCACCAAATTCCACATTCGAAGACGTGAATCAAATCCATAGAAATCGATACCAAATCCATCAAAAATGGATATTCTCAAAAATCCCGAAAAAAGGTCATCAAAGTCGATAATAAATGATAATGACAAATCAGATCAACTCGAATCGATTAAAATTGGAAACCCACGAAAAATAGGCAAGTTGGATTGATACAAGCAGGTCAGTCGACTGAACCAGGTGGTCAGTCGGTTGACAAAATGCCTAGAAACTTTTGATTTCCAGGTCAGTCGACTGACCCAGGCGGTCAGTCGACTTATACAGGGACATAATGTTTTCTGCCCCTGGTTCACGACTGACCTACTGGTTCAGTCGACTGAACCTGCTTCCAGAGCAGAATCAGCCTAGCCCCCAAGTGGGGCAAAATTCCACCGGAAACGATCGATCGAGCAACGACGACTAGGGATTTATGCCAAGCGACAACCCAGCCTTATAGGATCTTCGATACACCCCGGTAAACATGTTCAAACACCCATAAAAGGATTTCACAAAATTGGACTTCAAAAACCAAAAATTGGAAAATTCACTAAATCAATCCAAATCAAAAACAAATGAACATGAATAGATGTTAGGAATTCGTACCTAACAACAATGAAAGCTATAGACGTAGATGTGAGTTCAAAAACTCACCTTTTAAACCCAAACAACAAATGAGAAGCTATAGAACAAAGGAAAGACCAATTCCTCTTCAATCTCAACTCAAGAAGCTCCAATCTAAGCTCATAGGAAAATATTTCCTAAGTTAGGGTTTAGGAATTTCTGAAAATTGAAGAGAGATTGAGATGGAGAAGATGAAGAGGATGCTTACCTAAGCTTCTCTTTGATTTTGGAGCTAGAGCTTGAATTCCCAATAGAAACTAGGGCTTTGGTATTTTGATTTCTTTTCTCTTCCCCCATTATCTCTTTAGCTTGAAAGTGTTAGGAAAAGAATAGAATGAATGAAGAGGGAGTGGGGTGTTAGGGTATTAGATGGGTTGATGGGCTGAAACCCAAACCCAAAGCCCTAATTGAAAACATCAAAATTCTACCCAACTCAAAACATATCGATGTTTATACTCAAAAAGGTTGTAAACACCATTTTGGACTCAATGGAAGTGGTCTCGAGTCCTAATTCGACTATTTGCAAAAAGTAACTTTTTGGACTTTAATCTGACCAACGATGTTATATTTAAATAAAATATTTAAATATAAAATCGTAAAATATGCGGGTTGTTACAAAGGAACTGGTAGAAGAAAAAGTACGTACAGAAATAAGAAATGAGAAATAATTAGGGTTTATAATAGCCTATATATAGGCAGAGATGAAATAGAAAGGAATGGACTAGATTGGATTGTTCGAAACGACTACACGACACAAAAAGCCCGTTTTGACCGCGAGACGAAAATAGGTTATCTCATATATCAAAATAGTTGTTTTTGATATTTTTAAACTCAATGGAATAGGTTTCACGTCCTAATTCCATCGTATAAAGAAGTTAGCTTTAAAATTAGCTTATTTCAAATTGATTTCAATTAAATTAATTTCTACGCGTTTCGAGCCCGTACGATCAAACGGCATGTCCAATCGCTACGAAACTTGAAATTCTATAATAATTTACCGTTACGGAACCGATGAAACTGGATTCATCGAAATCCAAGACAGTGGTCAGAATGGCTATTTTCACGTTAATTAAATAAATTAATATTAAATTAATTTAATTACTGTTTAAATTTAATTTTATAATTAACAATTTTTATCATTTTTGATTACTTAGTAACTAATAATCTTTTTAAACAAGTTTCCATATCAATTCAATATTGAATATTTCACTAGTACAGTGTTTAGTTTCAATAGCAATAAATTCAATTGATTATTAAATTAAATTCCAATAAATTGATTAAACTTGATCTCAATCTTTTTATTAAATCAATTATTGCCTTATGAATATAATTGACATTACTATACATTTTATTACATTCACATTTTACAGTTATCGTCTTAACTCATATTAACGTAATATTTAATTACATTTAATTGCAATTGATTTCCAATTGATTTTCAATGAAGTAAATAGTGGATTTATAATTAAACCATTGTTATAACTTATTGATTCAAACACATTTCTATATTTATTGTTAACAAACAAAACAAATGAATTCACATACTGATTTATTATACTATATTAACCAATTCCAATTAACTATGTGCAAAATTTACCATTTAAATACAACATTGGGTTTATTTACTCATTTACAATTTATAACCATATTTCATATTTACAATCGTTTCAATTAATTGCAATTGCATTAAGAAAATTATCAGTTGCCTTAAATTAACATTACTAACATTACATTCTAGTTATTTTTCTCCTTATCAAGTCTTAAATTTTTTATTTTTCACAACATTAAATTCCAAAACTTATTTAATTAATAAATTTAATTATCGAAAATTATGGGTCGTTACACTCTCCCCCACTCAAAACTTTTCGTCCTCGAAAAGGAAAAAAAGAAGGGAAAGGAGGAATTAAGGAATCAATATATCTTATTCAAAGTATTCAATTTATAAACAATTCATTTACATAATTAAGTAATTAAAATAAGATATATCAATTTAAAACAATTAAATCTTTCCATATTCAAGTTAATAAAAGTTTGAAAAACATTTCCATTTTCACAAAAAAATTCTAAGTCCAAAATTCACAGAAATTTTTGGCAGAGTCTCCTTTGTACGGTGAGGTCCGGGAGAAATAATATTATCAAAAATAATCAATATATATCACATATTTCAAAATAATATATCCCAAACAACGGGAAACAATATAATATCGCTAGAAAACCGTAATCCAAAAACATACCTATTTGTCGGGCAAACAACGCTTATTTATGAAACTAAAAGAAGTAGCTATTGCCTCCATAACTTGTATTTCACTTATATAATCCAAAAGAGTTAGAATTATGCAAAAGAGAAATATATACGTTATTTCAATCAATAGCTAACAAACCAACATAGCATAACAACAATCACTTGCAAACAAAACCATACAATCATCATATGCAATCAAAGTAATCAGCCATCTATCCGTAACAACCAAAACAAATGGTTTGTTTGGGTTCAGAAACTTTTAATCGTATAAAATGATAAATAAACTACTAAGTATACCAAACACTCAACAGCCTTAGATAAACCTTAATAGATTATTTATACACCTTATACAGTTAGTAGTATCCTTTCCCAACCATCCCATAAGCCAAAACAAACAATGATTTCGAGTATTATTCAAGTTTATTCTTTAATTTTTTTCATATCATTTACTGTTCATTTATTTTCATACTTTCATACAATGCTTATTTCATTACTTTTACATTAATTTACTTACATAAATTATTTCCATTCGATTATTTAAAATAATCAATGAATTCCTTATTTAAGTATTACATACTTTTTATTGCAGTTTAATTCCCATTTATTATTTAATGATATACTTGATTTCCAATAAATCATTTCATACTTAAGTATTTCTACCCTTAATTTACATTTTTTTTCTTTTTATAATGTCAATTAAATATTAAGTCTATTCTTAATCATTTCAACATTTCAGAAGTTACAATCAATTACTTAATATAGAATTCGCCTTTTTTCTATTCAATCTGATTATAAATAGCTTAAAGATTAACTTAAGCTTATAATCATTTACTTACAGTATTCCTGTTAAGCTCAATTACTAGCATTTCAAATTATTAACTTAAGTTTATAACATTTTATAACTTCCAAATTCTTATTTATATAGATAATTCTATTGAACACTTTCATTATTCAAGTTTTACTTGTATAATACTTTATTACATATTCTTATTAACATTTCAACTTTTAACAATTTGGTAAGTTATATATATATGTCTTTTTAGAATGCAATTGAATGTTACACAAGTTTATCTTATTCATTTTAGTTAACAAAATGTTCAATATTTACATCTTCTTATTTTCATTATTCTTAAATTTACAAGTTACAAATTTCCAATTTCTTATATTATTTTCATAAATCACTAAGCATCTAATTTCTTATTTTCACTTTTAGAAGTTAAGATTTCATTCATTACAATAATTGAAACTACTAATTTACAAAAACTTAAGAACAAAATACCAGGTTCCATTTCAATCAATTTAAAATAGTGGAAATTAGCCACAAGGGCCTCTTTAGCAAGTGGAATTAGTTTCTAGGACACAAAACTGAAATAATTACTTTTAAGGACAAAACGTAAAATAATTAGTTTCTAGAGCCTAAAAACCTATGAAATTATGTCCTTGAAAGTAATTGAACTTCTGACTTTGTCCTTGAAAGTAATTATTCTGCTGACTTTGGCCTTGAAAGTAATTTCTTTGAATGTGTGTCCTAGAAACTAATTGAACTACAAAGTTTGTCCTTTTGGTGAAATGCCCCTTTAAAATAATACATATATAATCATATCTTTTATATATCAAATCATATTTGGAAATTAAAATTAAGATTTTTTTATCAAAACAAATGTGTAGTAAACTACTACAACGGTCTTCCCACTTTGAAACTCGAAAATGAACGTCGATGATGCATGCACTCATCACTGAAATTATTTTCCAACGACAGAGGGGGAGTACAGAACTTATTTCCTTTAAAATTTCATTTTAAAACATTTCTTTCAAATTATATTGAAATATTTATATCAGAAAATTCTTTAAATACTACTAATATTATATTCGAAACTCTTTTGGAAACAAATTTCAAAACTCCAAAACTTAAATTCTAAATTTTCCAATTTATATTTACTTTATTTTTAAATCCCATTTTACAACCAATATTTAGAAAATTTCACTTCCTAACAAACAAGCATATCATGTACAACTATATCACTTATAAAAATTATTCTTTTATATACAAAACATAATATTAGGCAAATTATTTCATTTACCTGAATTTCAAAACAATATTGTATCAGTCTACCCTATTAAGCGTTTAGAAATCCCTATCGATGTCATAGCGTCCCATATATCGACTAGAATTTATAAATACTAAACAGAACAAATTAACACAATATAAAACATTTTATAACACTAACAAATACGCTCTCTCATATATATACACTCAATGACTCATTCTAGAGTATTACTACCCTATTTCTAATGAGTCAGACCCCACAAAGCTAAGGTTATCGCTAAACCAAAGCTCTGATACTAAATGTGACGACCCACCTTTTTGGACGGTTTAAATCGACGATAAACCACACATGTCAGACTCAAACCATTCAAAAGGGAGAATTGTTATGGGGTAAATAAGAAAAAGCAGAGAAAGAAAGAAACAAACACAGAATCTCACAGCGGAATGAAAAAATATAATCATCAAATAAACATTTCATGAAGCTGTTTTACAAATAACATTTGATTACACTCTTAAAATACAGATCAGAGTTACATACAACAGAGATAAATAAATAATGCAGCAGAACAACATGATGCAGTGGAGTAAATATAATAAATAGTAATAATATACTATCTTCGTTCTTCGTCCTCCAGAGATAAATGGTCTTCGATACACCGAAAAGCTCAGACTGAACCGAGCGAATTAAAAAGACAAAACACTCAAGTCAGAACTAAATATGTAAGTTAAATCAACAGTAATAAATATGAGTGTAACAGCGTCGGAGATGTTTACGGGGTTTGACATCTCCTATTCAGTGTCTAACATGAGTGTAGTAACTTAAGAGATGTTCGGGATTACCATCTCCTAAGGATCCGTTAAACTATCTACTATGTAGTACAATATGCTATTATAATATGTCTACAGTGAAGTAAAGTATTAAAATAGCATTAAGGCGTTACCTACATCCCCCTTAACACATTTTATATATTACCGTAGTCTATACAGTACCGTATGCTCCACCAAACCGGTGGTTTACCTAGAGGGCACTCCATAGGTACAGTACAAAACAAACTTTTAGTTGGCGCGATAAGTGTAACGACCCACCTTTCTAACCCCTGAGAACGACACTTAATACATCCATGGTATTCATGTGTCGTTGCCTAAGTATTTGAAAGACGAGTTGTCATGGGGTAAAATATAAGAACGCAACAATAATCTCACAACGGAATGGTTAAATATAACATAAAAATAAGATAACACATAAGGTTACTCCCAACATGGAGTTATCAGAGTTACAACAAAAGTACTAATATCAGTCTAGGTAGTTATAACAACCTGCCTTTAAATATACATACATAGAGCCAACATCTCATAACAACGGAAATAAATAGCTAGATAGATAAGGAGCCTCCTGCTCGTCCACCATCTTCAAATGAGCCCAAAGAAACATGTCATTTCCAGACTACTGAAATATAAATGAGTACCCGAGAGTTTAGGGAAAACAAACAATTCGGGTCAAACAATAAGTCCGGTATGAGTAAACTCCAAATAAAAAAATAGAACACACAAAATAACCGGTGAGACCACGTCGCAAAAACGCAGAACGGGTTTCCCCTCACAAGGACAACATCCAAGCATAAAAGAATGGACACAAATAATTAAACACCGCGAAGAGCCCAAGACGCTTCCCGATGCAATTAAGAAAGAATCAATCCAAAGATTTGAATCAAAAATAAGGAAAAGAAAATTTTCCAACAATGACTAGGAGGGTGTGCCCTCCTTATCGAAAGTATACCTCTAGGAAATATACTTGAGAACTACGATGGCTCTCGGAAACCTCCAAGCCGGACCCCGCCAATCTTACCGAGTATCCGAGTATTTCATATTTCCGTGCGCATACAACCGAAACCAATCTAGAGTAGATGTGAAAAATACCCTAATGGGAGCAACCCCACATAGCTTGGCCCCTACTCGCTCTTTATTTAGTCAATTTTGATAAAGGATATCAATGCTCTAAATGAGCAACAAATCGTCTTAGATTGACGAAACAAAAACAAAAGGAAGAAGGGTATCGAAACTAATAGTCAAGATATCAACTATCGGGGATACCAAAACGATTGTATATGAAAATTAAATCTTATACTTTTTCAATGCTTGGAAAATATCCATATACTTATCTCATCGGTATAAGTACATTCACAAAACATTTGAGAGGATTTCATATTTCAAAAGCATACTTAAATGGGTCAAAAACAATTGTCTACAAGAAATGCGAATGTTTTCCATTAAATTATAAAGATCATTTATGGAAATCAAATCTCCTACACTTGTCACATTTCTGATATTTCAACTTACTCTACCCCTCGCCTAGAAACAAAGCCAGGTAAGTCAGGGCACTGGTTGCTCCTAGCCTTGCCTAGACACTTCGGTTCCAGATCTCACAGATAGAGGATCAATCTACTCATCGGCTTTTAGTGCCAAGTATAGGACTACTTACTTTCCATAAATAACCCGTTTAAATCATTATATAAATTTTGAAGCTCCTTTAAAATACTTTAAACTAAGATTTAAAACTTGCATTCAAATCATAACTTAAACCCATCATCTTTAAAGGAGAATACGACCAAGAGGGGTGAAGCTTCCTCTGAATCAAATGAGATAGCTAAAAGGGGTGTTATTTCCTTTTAACCAAAAAGTCACAAAATGTCAATCCTAAGTTAAAAGGTGGTGTAAGTTCCCTTTAACTAAACATCAAAATTATTGCTCATAAACTGGCCGAGCACAAATCAAACAACCAAACAAGAATAATAACAAGAATAATAACGGACTCGTTATTATTAACGATTTACAATCAATAGTTAACACAACATTTGTTAAAATGTGAATGAGTCAAAGGAAAGAGATTAAGATTACACTCTATGTAAAATAATTAAATTATACTCACAAAATAAGTTATACCCACTAAACTATGAAAACAAGGAATATACTCACAGAATAAGTTATACTCACTAAACTATGAAAACAAGGAATATACTCACATCTTATTTTCTTTGATGGAGACTTGGAATGATTCACCTTTTATAATGAATTTTAGTTCTTTTCTTTAGTTTGTGAATGAATTAAAATGAGATATGGACTTGGCTATTTATAAGTGAAGAGAAGGGTACTATAGTTATTTCCTATAGCCTAACCAGATTCGACTAGATTTTGGTCCAATAGAAACCAGCCTTATGGCCTAATTTGATTCGATCACATTTTGGTCTAATAGAAAATATCTTGATGGCCTAATTTGATTTGACCACATTTTGGTCCAATAGGAATCCTCCTTATCAACTATAGCATAACATGATTCGACCAGATTTTGGTCCAATGGCAACCATCCGCATGGCAGAACCTTATTCGACCAGATTTTGGTCCAATGGCAACCATCCACATGGAATATAATAATCATCATGTCATTTTGTTTCATTAGGCAAGTAATTATACCATTCTGTTTTATTAGGCAAGTAATTATACTATTCTGTTTTATTAGGCAAGGTTAATAATTCTCTCTTGTTTTATTAGGCAAGTAATTATACTATTCTGTTTTATTAAGCAGGGTTAATAATTCTTTCTTATTTTATTAGGCAAGTAATTATACTATTCTGTTTTATTAGGCAAACTTATTCTTAAACAAATTGGTACCCCTAACCGCCTTATAACTCGAACCATCCTTAAACTAACATTTTACATCAGTTTTAAAAAAATCCATTCGAGACGTTTTATCCAAATTTGTATTCTAGATATAAAATCCATTATTTAATCATTTAAAAACATATTAACTATTCAAGTTCAAAGTGATTAAATTATGGGTCGTTACAATAAGGCATGTGACAAGGCACACGAGGCAATGCCAGGGTAGGATTCTACCATTTGCACTCCCGGACTGGTGGTAACGCATAGCAGCTACTACCGCCTACCTCATAACACACTCCCATAATCAAATCGAGGGGTGGCCACCAAATCAATCGCAAAGTCAAAATATGGTATCGAAGAAATGTGCCCGATAGGAGGTGCGACCTCACTTGGCCCGGTATAGCTCCTGTTTTAGCCACATCAAGCTGACTCACGGGAGTCAGGGTTACGTAAATACCTCATACAGAATCGTTCGCCAAACCTCCTACTTCATTCTGGAATCTCCACCACGACACAGTTGTTAAAGTGGTTTTCGATATTGGCAGAGAGTATGACAATATCTGATCCAGGTCTCTTTAACAACCAAACGCTTATTTCACCGGATGGTTCTTTTAAATTTCCAAAACCATTTCATAATTGATATCAAATTATCATATTTTCAAAACCATATCACTTTCGAAATCATATTTACCTTCGAAATCTTATTCACTTTCGAAATCATATTTTCAAATCATCATATTTACTCAAAATATGTCATTTCACTAGAAAATATCATTTCAAATCCTAACTTAGATTATAACATCATTTTACCATATTTGCTTTTAAATCAAGGATTTAAATATAAACACTTCAATTTTACACAGTCTGGAATTTGGAAATAGTTTGGATAGTTTAAAATAGTTTAAAATATCTTTTAAATGGTTAAAATACTTTATATATAGTTTACATGGTTTTTAATAGTTTAAAATAGATTAAAATGGTTTAAATGGTTTTAATAGTTGCATTCTTAATCTGAGGAGCACGTTCTGCCTTTTTTACAGATTCAGCTGTCTAGTTCGAGTGACTGTAGTTTCTGGCATGATCCCTGGATAGCCAAAGGCATCATTCTTCATCAAATCTTCGCATCTCAATAGATTTATCAATCTGGCATTGCCAGAGATAGCAGGGCAGTTGACCACATTGCTGAAGGCAAGTTAGTGTTGCCTTACTCCAGCAATCAACATGTCAGAGCTCTTTGGAGACAGTTTGCTCATTCTTATTTTGATCTTCATGAACATGATACTGTGTATTGGAATGGCAAGTCTCATTCTATCTGCTGGGTTTATGAGGCTCTGCATGGAACTGACTCTATGCGTGACTGTAGATGGCATAAGGTATCTGGGATACCATTTCTCCTAGTGTGGATAATTTAATGCTCTGGAAGGTAGTGAATAAATCCTTATTAACAAGAGACAAACTTCTTTCATATGCCATGCGTGTTCCCTCCTCCTGTTTGCTGTGCAGTGGCTATGATGAATCTACCCTGCACATTTTCTTTCACTGTCCTTATGTCCTGCCTCTTTGGAAAAGTGTTTTGAGTAGCCTAGGGTTGTCTACGGCTACTGTTCAAACTGCGAATCTATGGGAATTGGTTGAGATAGCTACAGCTTGGAATGATGATAGAAGAATTCCTTTCTTCTTCTCAATTAAAAAACTGCTGAAGTTGGTCTGGGAAGAGAGGAATAGGAGACACTTCGAAGGGCAGACGAGGAGCAATGTAAAGCTTTGGGCAATTTTAAAAAATGCAATTAAGTATGGCATGAGTTTGAGCAAGTATGATTTCCATCAGCAGCTGTTTGATCCTTGGATTCCTTAACTGTTGTTGTTTTCCTGTTTTTTATTTTTCCTTCTTCCTTGCTGTTCCTCGTTGTATCCCTTGTGTATCTTCCTTTGTTTAATAAATCTGGTAGGGGTCCAGTTTTCAACCCCGCTTGCCCTGCAAAAAAAAAAGTTTAAAATAAATTAAAATAGTTTAAAATATTTTAAAATAGTTTAAATACTTTAAAATAGTTTAAAATACTTTAAAAATGGTTTAAATATAGATAAAAATAGTTTAAATAATTTAAAATAGATTAAAATAGTTTAAAATAGGTTAAAATAGGTTAAAATAATTTAATAGTTTATATTAAAATAATTAATTTGGAGTTAATATAAAAATTAAGCCATTTCTTTCATTTCAATACATCTGGACCATGCCCAGCTTTCAAATCAACTAACTAAAATTGGTCTTTCAATTCAAATTCTCAATTAAAACCATTTAATCAATATCGATTTCGAATCTGTTTGAATTTTCAATTTAAACCACTTCAAATTAAATAGATTTCAAAGTTGTATTAAAACATTTCAATAACTCAAGTTCGATGAATTTCCTTTATGCTTCAAAAATTCAACTTTGAAATTTCCATTTTAATTCTTTAAACAATTCATTAAATCAATTCCAATTTCAACATTTAACGCTTGGATTTCGAAAATAATTTAGTTTATATAGATCAAATTCTATTTCAAAATATTATTTAACTGAATTCAAAATTTAATGATTTAAAAATCATTTAATTTAACCAATCCGGTGTCCATATATAATTTTCTACCCTATGGTCAAGTGATACGAGGATATATCATTTCAACCTGCAATAATTTAAAATTTACGGGTATATATCATTTCAACCCGCAATCCCAAATTTAATTTCAAATCCATGAAATTGCTCGAGTCTATCATTTCAACCCATAACGATTTCTCCCTAGTCTATAAGATCGTTCGGGTGTGTATCATTTCAACCCACAGGGAACTTGCAGTGTTATAACAATATAAAAATATAACATCCAGTCATCCAATATCAACAATCAAACATCCATCACAATCACCGTTCAAACCAATCAATCAACAATAACAAGTTACTGATTATCAATAACGGGTATTAACTGGCAATTTAGAATTTAATATTAAATTAATGGCGATAATATTCAATAAATGTCAGATTTAACTGGAATGACAATTTAAATATCCAAACATCAACCAATCAATTTCTAATTGCATCATGAATTCAATTTAACTAACATAAGATAATATATTAGTTGTGAGTGGGTCGAAACACTCACCTTTGATTTCAAATCGATTTGAAATCCAAAATAAGGCCCAAAATTGAATAGTCTCAAAATTCGTCCAAACCAGTGCCAAAATGTCTGGAATTTCAATACGATCGCAGCAGAGCAAACCTCGCATGAATCGGACCTCGTACGTAAAAGTTGTTAAGGTTAGAACGTTTTGAAATTAAATTAAATTAAATTAAATTAAATTAACAAATAAACAACTTACCATGTTTCTCTGCCACGTCATCACCGAGACACTCACGCTACAGGAACAGAAAATCAGGATCGTTCCTAGGTTTCAAATCAAAACCCTAGCCGCACGTTGACCACGAATCGCACGCGTCTGACCTGTCGCCGCACGACCTGGCATCACCGCCCCATGCTCCGCCCACCACACCGAACCCCCCTCCCCCGTGCGATCGACCACCATCCATGGTCGTGAAAATGGAGCAGCCGCCACCATTTTCAATTACCCTTGATCGAATTTTCGCGAAGATCTGGCCATCACTTCGACGAGCGAGCCACACTGATAAACAGCGCCCGACAATCTCCACAACACCATACCCTCTGTTTGACGATCCATCGTCATCGATCGTACTCCAATTGGACGGCCGAGACTTAACCCTTAAATTTTGGACATAGGGAAACCCGAATCGAAAAACAAACTGCAGATCTAGTTTGCACTCGTCGAGAGCTTCGAATCGGTATATAATATGATAGGGTTTTGAGAAGTTTGAATTTTAAAATTGATTTTGATTTTGAAATTGAATTGGGATTTAGGGTTTCACTCTGTCGTTTGAGAAGGAGGAAATGGTAGAAGTAATAGTACATACAGAAATAAGAAACGAGAAACAATTAGGGTTTATAACAGCCTATATATAGGCAGAGCTGAAATAGAAAGGAATGGACCAGATTGGATTGTTCGAAACGACTACGCGACCCAAAAAGCCCGTTCTGACCCCGAAATGAAAATAGGTCATCCCATATATCAAAATAGATGTATTTGATAATTTTAAACTCAATGGAATTGGTTTCAGGTCTTAATTCTATCGTATAATGAAGTTAGCTTTAAAATCAGCTTATTTCAAATTGATTTCAATTAAATTGAATTCTACGCGTTTCGAGCCCGTACGATCAAACGGCATGTCCGATCGCTACGAAACTTGAAATCCAACAATAATTTACCGTTATGGAACCGATGAAACTGGATTCGTCGAAATCCGAGACAGTGGCCAAAATGGCTATTTTCATGTTAATTAAATAAATTAATATTAAATTAATTTAATTACTGTTTAAATTTAATTTTATAATTAATAATGTTTATCATTTTTGATTACTTAGTAACTTATAATCTTTTTAAACAAGTTTCCATATCAATTCAATGTTGATTATTTCTCTAGTTACAGTGTTTAGTTTCAATAGCAATAAATTCAATTGATTATTAAATTAAATTCTAATAAATTGAGTAAACTTGATTTCAATTTTTTTATTAAATCAATTATTGCCTTATGAATATAATTGAAATTACTATACATTTTATTACATTCACATTTTACAGCTATTGTCTTAACTCATATTAACGTAATATTTAATTACATTTAATTGCAATTGATTTCCAATTGATTTTCAATGAAGTAAATAGTGGATTTATAATTATACCATTGAATTGATTTTCAATGAAGTAAATAGTGGATTTATATTTATACCATTGTTATAACTTACCGATTCAAACACATTTCTATATTTATTGTTAACAAACAAAACAAATGAATTCACATACTGATTTATTATACTATATTAACCAATTCCAATTAACTACGTGCAAAATTTACCATTTAAATACAATATTGGGTTTATTTACTCATTTACAATTTATTACCAAATTTCATAATTACAATCGTTTCAATTAATTGCAATTGCATTAAGAAAATTATCAATTGCCTTAAATTAACATTACAATCTAGTTATTTTTCTCATTATTAAATCTTAAATTTTTAATTTTTCACAACATAAAATTCCAAAACTTATTTAACTAATAAATTTAATTATCGAAAATTACGGGTCGTTACATTGAATTTATTATTAACATATATTATACTCAATATAACTTATGAAGTTTGAGTCTGAACACTCCTTCGTAAGGAGTTTGTTGTTTCTGTAAACAATTCACTAGTATTTCATAAATATATGAGAAAACCTCAAGCAACCATCTAGTGATATCAATTTACATTTGATATTTGCTTCATGTATCAAATTTAAAAATAAATAACGATATCATAGATTACATAACATGTATTGTAACAGCCCTAGATTTTTGTATATATTTTATTTGACTTTATTATATTTTGAAAACTATTTTTAAACTTGTTTTATTTCAAACATTTCATTTTTAAATATAAATGTTGATTATTATGTAACTTTTAATTTCAAACTGGTATAAATTGAACATTTCCTGAAAAAGGGATTTCTGGTCAAACTGGTCAAACTTTGACTTTTAAAACTTCAAATTTAAATTGTTTAAAATCTTAAATTTTATCTTTTATTATGAAAATAGACTTAATAACATGAATACTGCTTTTTGTTTCGTTGAAAACGGAATTAAATTGTAAAAGTTATGTACATTTCAATTTTGAGTATAATTTGTTTTATTTTGCAATTTTGCCTATTTTAAATTTTATAAATCATATTTTCTTTGTCATATTTTATTTTAAAATGTGTTAATATGTTATTTTATGTATATTTTTGTCTTTTAATATTTTTGAAGTGATAATAAAACTTTTCCAAAATTTATTGCATTTATTAAAGACTAGTTTCTATTTTTCTACTATATTCTTCATTTAAATTTTATTTAATTAAAATTTATTTATTTATTTTTGTGAATGCATTTTTTATTTTATGTTCTTATCTTTATTTATAAATATTTTTCCAAGTCCATACAATTTTCCCTAAGTTTATTTCATTTATTTTCAAATTTTCTAGACTAGTTTTCATTTTGTACTATTTTCTTATTTTAATCATATATAATTAATATTTATTTATTTATATTTTGTATATTTGTTACATTTTCGAATTGAAACTGAATTTTTAATTATTTTCAGTTATTTAAACTTATTAAAAAGAAATAAAAGTGATTTGAAAGGTTTGTGGCTTTTTATTTCCTAAGGCCTTTTGAATTCCCACCTTTTCACATTTCAACATTACTTTTCATTCAATTGGCCTTAACTCCTCATTCTTTCAGCTGCATATCTCATTTTGCAATTCACGTGAAAACATCACTTTCTCATTCCTCATTCACATATGTTTTCAGATCTGAAGAAAAAGAATTGTAATGTCTTCCTCTTTTCTATTCTTTTTCACCTTCTTTTATTGATTTTCCTTTGTAAATTGCCTTGAAATCTTCATGCTTTGCTCGGCCCATAGCCTCACCATCACCACCATCGACCACCATCCCTTCCTCCCCACTAAATCCACGGCCAAACCATCATTCTCCACTGACATGAAAGTGCCATGGCCTCCCCTTGAGAAAAACTCCACAAAAACATTGAAAACTCTACAATTATCGCCTACCCGAGCCATGTATGCAACCTTCCCTTCATTTTACACCACCACCACCACCATAGGCTGCCACCACCACCTTTTCCAGACCTCCCCACACCACTCCAACCTCTGTCCAAACCTGAGCTTGACTGGCCAAGCATATAACCCCATGACCGAGCCCTTTTGGTTGCCAAAAACCATGTTTTAGCCTAAACCCCTTCACATCCCTGTGTTGTAACTTCCTCCATCATGTTCTACCTTGTAGCCTTACCTTTTCCAGACCCATACCTGATCCAAACCAAGTACAAACCTGACCTAATTGATCCCCTAGGCCATGCAAACAAGTAGAGAAAGCAAGGTAAAAAGTTTCGTATTCAAACTGCTTTTTGTTTCAAAGTTATTCAAATTCAATCGTATTGATTTTTAACTATTATTTTGGTTTTGTTTTTGGGTTGTAACACAAGATCTATAACTTGGATCTCGCTCTCCACTCTCAAGTCATTCCCGTGTTGTCGTGCCTTCGTAGTGTCAGTATTGTGTGCTTTTGTGGCTATCTCCAGCTTTAAACAAGTGAGTTATTCTCACCAGATAGTGTATACCTATATAACTAGTAAATTGACCACTTTTGAATCTGTAAAATGCATCACCATATTATATCTGCTATGTTATGATTATATGATGTTCACCCATGCTTAAACACCTGTTATATCATATGTTACTGTTATATTATGTTGTTCTGTTATTTTTATCAGTTTATCACACTGCAAGTTCCCTTTAGATTAGAATCACTATGGGTTGAAATGATACATACCCGAACGGACTTTAGAATAAGAGAAAATCATTATGGGCTGAAATGATAGGCCTGAATGATTTTCAATTATTTTCATTTGCTTGGGATTGCGGGTTTGAAATGATCAAACCCGGGTATCTTTGTAAATTACGGGTTGAAATGATAAATTACCCGTATCACTTTACCTAGGCTAGAAAATGAAATACAGACCCGTTGTTAAAATATGTTTTATAATTTTTTTTAATTATTTTAGAAATGTAAATATTATAATATTTTGACTTAAACTAAATAAAAATGATCTTTGTAAAGCATTATTGATTTTCTAAAAATTTATAAGTGAAATAAATTAATGGTAAAATTAGAAAATTTGAAATGTAAGTTATTTTGGGAAATTTTAATTTGGTGATAATTGGAATTTAAATTAAATATGAAATGTGATACATTCATGATAATTTGGATTAAAGTGAATTTAAATGATTTTATTTTATATTAATGATTTTGAATAAAGTTAAAATGTGAAATGAATGAATATTTAAGTTGAAATTTTGAAATATAACTAAAATTGGAAATTTGTGAATTTGGCTTAAAATGAATTTTAAGTTAAGTAAATAAAAATGGAATTAAGTTATATTTGAAAATTTAAACTTAAGTGTTAAGTTAATTTAATTTAATGAATTTATAATTTAATATTGGAATTTAATAAGTGAATTATTATTAAATTTTGATTTTTGAATGGAGGTTTAACTTTATAAAATCATGAATATAAGGGTATTTGAATGATTGTTTTAAAAGTGAAATTATATGATTTTATAAGTTAAAAATGATTTATATAAAAATATAATTGTTGTGAAGTTATACTAAATATTTGAAGTTAATTAACTGCATGTCTGAAATGCTATTAATTCTAATGTAAATGATAATACAACATTTGTAAATGTTGTAGTTGATAATAATGAACCAAATGGCTGAATTTAATTAAAGGCTATTATGGCATTTTTGTAAATGTTATAATGGTTGAATTTAACTAAGTTTATTTGAAACTAATGTAACCCTATTACAGCATTTTAAATGCTGTCTTTTGTTAAATTGAACTGTTTTAAATGTGACTTTCCGTAGCATTTTCTAAATGTTGCGAAAGTTGAATTTTCATTGTTTTAATTAATTTAAGTGAACGAATGAACTTTGAAAGATTAAAATTTTGGAAATTTAATAATTTAATTATTTAATATAATAACTTCATTTTATGATTTAAAATGAAGTAATTTGTTTCGTAATATAAACTATTTTGAAATATGATATTTTGATATTTTGAACTGGATTTTTGAATGATATTGAATTTTGAAATGATATTTGATTTCGAAACATAAAATACCAATTTTGAAATTTTAACCACGGGATGTATTTAATTTATGGTTTAACTGATCCTTAGAGGATGGGCGATCCCAAGCATCCTTTAAGTTATTATGCATTACTGCTACAGTTCACTTGAGTTGGTTTACATTATATAAGTATATATTGTCCTGACTCGAGTGTTTTGTATTTTGCTTTACGCTCGGGTCAGCCTGAGTATTTACAGCTTAGATTTGGATCTCTTTCTGGAGCTAGGAATCGTTGGAGATTCTGCTTATCTAGTTATCTATCCATTCCAGTTTCAGTTGTTCTATTTCAGCTCTGGTATTATAAACTTCTATGTATTTGAGATTTCTATTGTATATGTTTTCAAACAGATATTATGTATTTTGTTTTGAGAGTTTGTTATAGTAGCTTCATGAACTACTATGGTTTTTATATTCCGCTGCGAGTTATTCTGATATTCTGTGTCTGTGATTATGTATTTGATTTTATTTGCTCCAAATTTTATTACAATCTGTTATTTTGAATTATTCAAGTCAGACATGCGTGGATTATTGTCGATTTGAATGGTCCAAAATAGTGGGTCGTTACAGTTGGTATCAGAGCTTTGGTTTTAGGCAAACCTTAGCCTACGGAGCAAAAACTCATTAGAGATAGGGTAGAAATACCCTAGAATGACTGAAATCAATCTCAGAATCATTTCTTTGTGAGAGAACGTATTTTCAAAGTATAAAATGATTTTCAAATGATTTTTAAAGAATTTTCAAAGATTATTTTGATATAAATTTCCTTGCTTTGAAAGTAAAATATTTCTTAAACTTCATTCCTTTCGTATCCACCTTGTTAGTAATTTCTTTGATTAGGATCCTCTAAAATTTTGAACTTCTCTCTTGATTGATCTAGATCCATTGTTGATAGGAATCTATTTTGAGTATGGCAAAATCAGTAGTTTGTTAAGTTGTTTTGAGTAACCTCTGTTGTATCTTTTGCTTAGCTAAAGTTGTCCAACTAAAGATATTTATGCTTCTGTTTTCGTATGTTATGAATTCGAGTCTTTCCAAATTTTTATGGGAATTTTTCTGTATCGATATAGGTTATATATCTCTAATCTTCGTTTGGATTCTTATCGAATAAGATTCCTTTGAATTTTGGAACGCTCCCACTTGTTCTGAAATCCATTCCTGTCTCCCCTAATTGTATTCTTTTGATTTTGGAGCATTGCATCACTCCACTTTGTATGACCTTTATAGGGTGGCGATTCCGCCAATCTTTGAATGATTATAATTGGCATTGATTCATCGGAGATTTCTGTATCCTCGGTTTACGATGTTTTCTATCTTCTGCTATATTTAGATTCTATCTCTGGCAATCGAAGGTCGATTTGCCTTAGATTTTCGCATCGATTATATTCCTGAAGTCACGGTTGACCAGTTAAGGTCGCCCACGATTCATATAGGCTTATCCATCTTCTATTTGGTAATTTAATTATCTTATCTTTGTTTGAGCCTATCTTTGAATTAGAATTCTATTTGATTAGAGTCCTTCTAAATTTGAATCTCTGTTTTGCTTTGAAATCCATCCTTGAATCGTCCCTTGGAAAGTTTGTGGTTGATTGTCTTTTAAAAATTTTGTATTCATCGTAGTTTTATTTTGATAAGGATGACCATATTTTTATATAAAGATGAAATGTTTTTGATAAGGATTATATACCTTTTAAAAAAATGAGAATTTGAAGTTTTGAAAGGATTTGAAATTGTGAAAATTTTATAAGAAATGGTTTCATATAAAATGATTTATAACTGAAGGTTTTGAATCTGAATTTAAGTGATTGAACTCCGGCATTTTGGAACTGGTTTTAAGATTTTGAAATAATAAATAATATGATTGAAATTATTTTTCCGAATAAGTAATGTTTCAATGATTTTAATGGGTTTTAATGATTTTGAAGGAATTTCAAAGAAGTTTTCAAAGTAAATGGAAGTCCAGAACTCACTTGTGTCGTTGGAAAATAATTTCGGTGATGAGTGCACGCATCATCGACATTGATTTTCGAGTTTCTGAGTGAGGGAGAGGCCACTTCGGTAGCATTGCTATGCGATTGATTTGTGAAACCAATTTAGATTTCAAATTCCGAAGTGTGATGTGATATTCGAAAGATATATGTATATATATTTGTAAAATTTGAAATGAGCCGATGTTCAGTCCTTGAGTTTTGGATTTGATTTGATATAACCCTATTTTTGGAATGGATTTACTGATTTAATTGTGATTTCCAACTCTTGGATTGAAATATGATTTCTTCAACTATTTTAAAGGTTCGAGCACTTCCAAATCAAGGTTAACTTTTCAAAGCTAAGAAATTTTGAAAAGTAATTTGATAAAGTATATAAGTTTGTTTTGAATGTTTAAGTATGACGTAATATGATTTAAATAAGTTGAAACTGTTTGGTTAAGTAAATGAATAAAGCAATTTTAAAATTTTCTAATATGAAATTTAGATTTGAAATGTTTTGAAAAGAATTTGGTCTTCAAAATATTTTGAATAAAATTTAGTTTAAATGTTTTAACTTAGTAACATCTTTATGAAACTATATATTTAACAAGTTGAAATAAATATATAAGTTGTACGTATGCTGTTTTATTCGCATAATTAATTTGATCCAAGTTTGAGTACACAAGTTCGAGGTGGATTACACCATTTCGTGTTAGGATTTTTCATTCGATTCTTGATGGCGAATATTTGATATGGATTTTGGGCTTGATTCCAGAATTCTCTATCATAGTATATGGCTATGCAAGGAGACTGATGGCTTCTAGTCGAGAAACCATATCGAAGTCCGCATTAGGGAAATCTAATGGACAATACTAGTTCAAAAGCGAACTTGTGTGATCGAGCGAGCGATCAAATGTGATTTTGCGAAATGATGACGTGTGTACATCTTATATTCTAATATCTTTGATATATTTTGATGCTGAAATTGAAAGCCGTCGAGTTAGAATATCTTTGCTTACTAAAAGAAAATTTCCAATTTAAATTACAAAGATATATAACCCATAAAAGCAAAGATATTCAATCCCATATGGCTCTTCATACAGCGAAATTATTTTGAAAATTTGATCCTTATGTAAGATAGACCTTACGTAAGTATAAGATGATTTTGAAAACATTTGATTTTGGAAATGAATTGGTTGACTTAAATTATATTGATTTGGAAATTTGGATTTATTTTCAAAAATCTATTATTTTGGAAACTTTGAAACTAAAGATATTTAATTTGAGAAGAAAATAATTTGGTGAAATTGTATATGATTTTGAAATTGAACTGATATTGAAACAAATTGAAATTTGAGAACCTTGTGTTACTAAACACTTGATTTGGGAGTTGTCGAACTTATATAAAATTGATTTGTATGAGTATGAAATTGATTCGAAAACTATAGATTTGAAAAGGTACTCAATTTGAAAGTGAAATCTTATATATAATGGATATTATATCAGTACGATATTTGAAAGTGATTTGAAAAGGTAATATATGATACATATTTTCGAAGTAAAGATATGGAAAGTGCCTTCTGCTTGATATCCGATTTGTGGCCACATCTTGGATTCATTCTATCGATATTATTCTCTCTGATTTTTGGTTTTCCGGATATGATACTCGAGTGTCCTTCGAATTCCATGGCGTTACCCATGGTCTTACGAACTCGACTGCATAGCGTAATTCGTAGGGCAGTGATTGCTTAAAAGGTACGGATGTTTCCTGGGGGATCCAGGCGTAACCATTGTGTATCTGCGATCTATGGTCGTGTTAGTGGCGTAATCCGCAAGGCAGAGATTGCTTAAGGGGTATGGATGTTTCCTGGGGGATCCAGGCGTAACCATTTTTATGTATCCTGCGGTCCACCGTTTTGTTGCATGGCGAAATTCGCAAGGCAGTGAATGCTTAAAAGGTACGGATGTTTCCTGGGGGACCCAGGCGTAACCATTGTGTATCTACGATCCATGATTTGATTCGTTTTTGTTTGGATTGTACTTTCCATATCTGTTTTTAAAGGTTTTCCCAGTATTTTCACTAGGTGTTGAAACAAGTCTACTAAGTACCTGGAGAATTCTAGCTTTGCGCCTGATCAACGCACTACCAGAGTCTGCAGGAATGAGGATAAACTTGTTAAGACATCGAGTTATAAAAGTATTTTGATAAAATATTATATAAATGATACTTTGATCAGTTATTTCCTTTTTAAAGGATTTTAAAGTGTTTTAAATATTTTACCTCTTTAACCAACACTTTTAATAAATGGCTCATCCTTGTCTTTCATCCTATTTTCCCTTCTTGCTATTCCTATTCTCCACCTTGTTAAACTTACCTATAACAACAGTTATCAGGTATAATTTTAATATTCTTGTCATCTTGTCTTAATCCTATTCCATTCTATCTTTTTCTGTGTTTTCCATACTTCATTCCTTTTCGAGGACGAAAAGATTTGAGTGGGGGAGAGTGTAACAGCCCTAGATTTTTGTATATATTTTATTTGACTTTATTATATTTTGAAAACTATTTTTAAACTTGTTTTATTTCAAACATTTCATTTTTAAATATAAATGTTGATTATTATGTAACTTTTAATTTCAAACTGGTATAAATTGAACATTTCCTGAAAAAGGGATTTCTGGTCAAACTGGTCAAACTTTGACTTTTAAAACTTCAAATTTAAATTGTTTAAAATCTTAAATTTTATCTTTTATTATGAAAATAGACTTAATAACATGAATACTGCTTTTTGTTTCGTTGAAAACGGAATTAAATTGTAAAAGTTATGTACATTTCAATTTTGAGTATAATTTGTTTTATTTTGCAATTTTGCCTATTTTAAATTTTATAAATCATATTTTCTTTGTCATATTTTATTTTAAAATGTGTTAATATGTTATTTTATGTATATTTTTGTCTTTTAATATTTTTGAAGTGATAATAAAACTTTTCCAAAATTTATTGCATTTATTAAAGACTAGTTTCTATTTTTCTACTATATTCTTCATTTAAATTTTATTTAATTAAAATTTATTTATTTATTTTTGTGAATGCATTTTTTATTTTATGTTCTTATCTTTATTTATAAATATTTTTCCAAGTCCATACAATTTTCCCTAAGTTTATTTCATTTATTTTCAAATTTTCTAGACTAGTTTTCATTTTGTACTATTTTCTTATTTTAATCATATATAATTAATATTTATTTATTTATATTTTGTATATTTGTTACATTTTCGAATTGAAACTGAATTTTTAATTATTTTCAGTTATTTAAACTTATTAAAAAGAAATAAAAGTGATTTGAAAGGTTTGTGGCTTTTTATTTCCTAAGGCCTTTTGAATTCCCACCTTTTCACATTTCAACATTACTTTTCATTCAATTGGCCTTAACTCCTCATTCTTTCAGCTGCATATCTCATTTTGCAATTCACGTGAAAACATCACTTTCTCATTCCTCATTCACATATGTTTTCAGATCTGAAGAAAAAGAATTGTAATGTCTTCCTCTTTTCTATTCTTTTTCACCTTCTTTTATTGATTTTCCTTTGTAAATTGCCTTGAAATCTTCATGCTTTGCTCGGCCCATAGCCTCACCATCACCACCATCGACCACCATCCCTTCCTCCCCACTAAATCCACGGCCAAACCATCATTCTCCACTGACATGAAAGTGCCATGGCCTCCCCTTGAGAAAAACTCCACAAAAACATTGAAAACTCTACAATTATCGCCTACCCGAGCCATGTATGCAACCTTCCCTTCATTTTACACCACCACCACCACCATAGGCTGCCACCACCACCTTTTCCAGACCTCCCCACACCACTCCAACCTCTGTCCAAACCTGAGCTTGACTGGCCAAGCATATAACCCCATGACCGAGCCCTTTTGGTTGCCAAAAACCATGTTTTAGCCTAAACCCCTTCACATCCCTGTGTTGTAACTTCCTCCATCATGTTCTACCTTGTAGCCTTACCTTTTCCAGACCCATACCTGATCCAAACCAAGTACAAACCTGACCTAATTGATCCCCTAGGCCATGCAAACAAGTAGAGAAAGCAAGGTAAAAAGTTTCGTATTCAAACTGCTTTTTGTTTCAAAGTTATTCAAATTCAATCGTATTGATTTTTAACTATTATTTTGGTTTTGTTTTTGGGTTGTAACACAAGATCTATAACTTGGATCTCGCTCTCCACTCTCAAGTCATTCCCGTGTTGTCGTGCCTTCGTAGTGTCAGTATTGTGTGCTTTTGTGGCTATCTCCAGCTTTAAACAAGTGAGTTATTCTCACCAGATAGTGTATACCTATATAACTAGTAAATTGACCACTTTTGAATCTGTAAAATGCATCACCATATTATATCTGCTATGTTATGATTATATGATGTTCACCCATGCTTAAACACCTGTTATATCATATGTTACTGTTATATTATGTTGTTCTGTTATTTTTATCAGTTTATCACACTGCAAGTTCCCTTTAGATTAGAATCACTATGGGTTGAAATGATACATACCCGAACGGACTTTAGAATAAGAGAAAATCATTATGGGCTGAAATGATAGGCCTGAATGATTTTCAATTATTTTCATTTGCTTGGGATTGCGGGTTTGAAATGATCAAACCCGGGTATCTTTGTAAATTACGGGTTGAAATGATAAATTACCCGTATCACTTTACCTAGGCTAGAAAATGAAATACAGACCCGTTGTTAAAATATGTTTTATAATTTTTTTTAATTATTTTAGAAATGTAAATATTATAATATTTTGACTTAAACTAAATAAAAATGATCTTTGTAAAGCATTATTGATTTTCTAAAAATTTATAAGTGAAATAAATTAATGGTAAAATTAGAAAATTTGAAATGTAAGTTATTTTGGGAAATTTTAATTTGGTGATAATTGGAATTTAAATTAAATATGAAATGTGATACATTCATGATAATTTGGATTAAAGTGAATTTAAATGATTTTATTTTATATTAATGATTTTGAATAAAGTTAAAATGTGAAATGAATGAATATTTAAGTTGAAATTTTGAAATATAACTAAAATTGGAAATTTGTGAATTTGGCTTAAAATGAATTTTAAGTTAAGTAAATAAAAATGGAATTAAGTTATATTTGAAAATTTAAACTTAAGTGTTAAGTTAATTTAATTTAATGAATTTATAATTTAATATTGGAATTTAATAAGTGAATTATTATTAAATTTTGATTTTTGAATGGAGGTTTAACTTTATAAAATCATGAATATAAGGGTATTTGAATGATTGTTTTAAAAGTGAAATTATATGATTTTATAAGTTAAAAATGATTTATATAAAAATATAATTGTTGTGAAGTTATACTAAATATTTGAAGTTAATTAACTGCATGTCTGAAATGCTATTAATTCTAATGTAAATGATAATACAACATTTGTAAATGTTGTAGTTGATAATAATGAACCAAATGGCTGAATTTAATTAAAGGCTATTATGGCATTTTTGTAAATGTTATAATGGTTGAATTTAACTAAGTTTATTTGAAACTAATGTAACCCTATTACAGCATTTTAAATGCTGTCTTTTGTTAAATTGAACTGTTTTAAATGTGACTTTCCATAGCATTTTCTAAATGTTGCGAAAGTTGAATTTTCATTGTTTTAATTAATTTAAGTGAACGAATGAACTTTGAAAGATTAAAATTTTGGAAATTTAATAATTTAATTATTTAATATAATAACTTCATTTTATGATTTAAAATGAAGTAATTTGTTTCGTAATATAAACTATTTTGAAATATGATATTTTGATATTTTGAACTGGATTTTTGAATGATATTGAATTTTGAAATGATATTTGATTTCGAAACATAAAATACCAATTTTGAAATTTTAACCACGGGATGTATTTAATTTATGGTTTAACTGATCCTTAGAGGATGGGCGATCCCAAGCATCCTTTAAGTTATTATGCATTACTGCTACAGTTCACTTGAGTTGGTTTACATTATATAAGTATATATTGTCCTGACTCGAGTGTTTTGTATTTTGCTTTACGCTCGGGTCAGCCTGAGTATTTACAGCTTAGATTTGGATCTCTTTCTGGAGCTAGGAATCGTTGGAGATTCTGCTTATCTAGTTATCTATCCATTCCAGTTTCAGTTGTTCTATTTCAGCTCTGGTATTATAAACTTCTATGTATTTGAGATTTCTATTGTATATGTTTTCAAACAGATATTATGTATTTTGTTTTGAGAGTTTGTTATAGTAGCTTCATGAACTACTATGGTTTTTATATTCCGCTGCGAGTTATTCTGATATTCTGTGTCTGTGATTATGTATTTGATTTTATTTGCTCCAAATTTTATTACAATCTGTTATTTTGAATTATTCAAGTCAGACATGCGTGGATTATTGTCGATTTGAATGGTCCAAAATAGTGGGTCGTTACATGTATGATAGTTCCTAATGCCAATACATAAGGAATGCTTCATACATGTTCCTTATTAAATATTTTAATAAGGTGTCCTTGCATATCGTTTGGGCCATTCCCAATATCTTTTATACTTTCTATAAGAGGTGTTATTTACAATCCAAAGTTGAGTATTAAAACAACTAAGGTTGATTTTAACACAAGCACATCATTGAAATCAACAACGTGTTGTTTACTTATAGTTTAGAAATATCAATGTACCTTTTAACGTTCTTTCTTATGAACACATGCTTCCTCTGCATTTTGATTGATAATCAAACTATTTGATATTTATACCAAAATATTTTTTTAATTTTGATGCTTATAAAATGATACTTTCTACCATTTCTTAGATCATATCCAAAGACTCACAAAATCAATATTGCTCACACTGACTTCGAGACACTTTGGTTGTTTATGTGCAAATAGTCTAATCTAAATCTATATTTAGAATTTTCTATTTCAATGCATATATACCGAAATCCAATGTCATCCTAGGTGATAAATTTGTCATAAATCAGAACTAACTTGAGTGCGTTGAATAACAAATCTATTACGCTAATTTCAACAATTGAAATTTGTAAGGTTATTCTTACCAATGTTTCTCATTAAATTCCAACTGCATTTGCTTTCTCTTAAAGACACATTTGCGGCCAAAGGGTTCATATCCTTTCGGAAAAAATTATCAAAAGCATATTTTGATAATGTACTTGGAATCTACTTCGGATTTGCGCATCATACCATATCGTAGAGTCAATACTCTTAATGGTTTAATTAACCATCGAGGATTATCTATTCTTGACATTGATAAGAAATTCAGAGTTTCTCCTTAATGTATAAGAATACTTATTAGATATTCTAATGTGTTGTGTTCAATTTGGTTTAGTTAATTTCATTCCATCCCTAGCAATTAGTTTTATCCTTGGATCATATGCAAATCCATTTTATACCAATAATTTCTTAAAGGAATTCATTCGCTACGAAATTGGTATTTCTTGTAACAATGCTTGTTTCTTCATACAGTGGAACATATTTTTATAAACATTTTATGAACAGTTTTATATAAAACTGATTTTGCATTAGTTCATAATATATTTATGTTCACAACATAAATTAGTCATCTAATGACTATAGTTCCCAAAATTCTCTTGGGACGATTCTTACAAGATCTCTTATATACAATTATTACGTGCATTTTTTCGATTCGCACAACCTGCCAACTCCTTGGCCTATGATATATAGGGATTTATTATAAACCTTTACCTTATACAGTTTTGTAAACTATTCTATGGATGGTATTAATTTTAACCTTCTATACTACTCTTAAGTACACACCTTATAGAAAGAATTTAACTTAACTTCACCCATCGCTAATTGTGCTTTGCCAAACAAAGTTTGATTATTCCTTATCAATATATCATTATGTATTATAGGGAGGAGTGACTTTTGAGATTGAATCTTTATTCATTTTTAGGTATGTTCGAAATCTTTTCCAATATACTCACTCATTCGATCAAATCGAATCATTTCTATCGCATGTTACATTATTTACTTCCATTGTATGTTCTATAAGCTTACATAGACATACCACATATGTATCAAATACACATGTCCCCATTGATGATAACTCATCAGTGAATGTGACAAAGTAGGTGGACCCATTTTGGTATTAATAGAACTACGATTGCGTATATGTGTATGTATCAATCCAAAAAGATTATTAACTCTTATGATGCTCCCACTAAATGGGTGTATAGCCCTTTATTGTTTGAGATATAATTAACCAATATCATATGATTCATAATCATAAAATAAAATTATTTCTCAAAACTAAGGCTTAGTCTACAATTCCAAAATAATTTTGGATACTTCTGTATTTTTTAGTGCATCACTTTTGTTATAAAAATAAATACCATATTGTAGTCTTATTTCATTACAAATATTCATAATATTCATACTAAAATATAACTATGTCTATTTCTAGTTAACACTGAAAAATAGTTATTATTTCATAAATAGTGTTTGCTATGTTTTACGAAAACAATTTTCGTAACTTGATGCAATCAATAAGTGCTATATGGCATGCTCCCACTATTTCCTCCATTACTATAATAGAGTACTAAATTTGGAGGTCCATCATTCACTTAATATAGATTACGTTTTCATATACTTCATCTAGTTTACAGTGGAGAGTTCTTCGATCAAATATCTCGAACTCAAAGAAATATATCTCATAGAAAACAATTTTTTATAAGAAAATACATTACGGAAGAGAAATCATATTTCTTATTCCAATATTAATTATCAATCATTATTTTATGATTCTCGTTTTTTATCTTTCTTTATGGAGAAGAAGTGACCATTCACTCTTCATCCCAACTGTACCTTAAGTCACATCTACTCTTGTATATTCGTTAATCTTTCAAAATGGTCAAACCATTCAAAAGAAAAAGCCCTTTACTACAATATCATAACAAACTCTTTATAAAAGCATACTTAATCATCCTTAACATTTAAGGACATTAAACATGTTTCACTTTATGTAAACTGATCAAACGGACATATCAACGATCGAGTTCTTAGATTTATATTGTAGTTTTGGTCTTGCGTTACATTTAATGCAATACAATCTTTATTGTAATCAATTAAATTGAATACTCGATCTCATATATGGTTTATTTGTTTTCTTCAAACGAACTAACTTCATCAAAGTATCGTACATTACAAATAGTGACCATTCACCATATAACATTTATATGTGATAGTATATATATCAAAAATCTGTAGTCTTGTATTGCTTTTAGAGTTGAAACTCGTAGAATGCAATACATGGCATCAACCAAATAAACACATAAGTGACCATATTACAAATGCATTATGTAGTTGTAAAATTAGGCACTTGCATAGGTATAGAAAACATTAACATGCAATAGGCATTTAATAGTGATTATATGTTATATTTCTATTTGTTAATTTTCAATTCAGTTCATTTGTATATATTAATTGATAAACTTTTTATCAATCATATTAAATGCACAAATTTATTGATAGATAATTATAACATTATTTAGCATATGTTCTTACAATATTAGAAAGGTTAAATTTACCATTTCATTTTTCTAATAAGGCTCCCACTAGCCTTTTATGTTTCACCAAACCCTAAGCGAAACATAGAAGTCTTTTGACTTCACTTGTGGGTGTTAGGACTCGTATGCCTTAGGGTTCTGACCTTGAGGAAAGCTCAACAAATCATAGGTCCGCTTACGATGGACAACTCCTTATTAGTTGTATCACATACAACTCCTAACCTATGGTTCCTTGTCTTAATCCCGCCTTTACCTTAAGGGAAGCTCAACAAGTAAAGTGGGACTATCCACTCGGACTTATTATTTCGTGACCGCCTAAGAATATTGCATGTACCTTGAGGAAAGCTCAACAAATACATGCAGTAATCTTATCTTGTCTATTCAATATACTAATAGTACTACACATAACATCCCTAGCTTTAGGACCTCAACAACTAAAGAGTACGCAAGTTATCTATGAATATATAAACGATTGGGGACAACTTTATATTGAAGGTACATAATCTTCAATATATTAAATTGAGTGATATAGACTTATGGAATAATGTATTTGTTATGAAATACCCTCGTGATTCAACTGTCGGGAACATCTAAAATCACGGTATACGTACTTTACGTATGTATTTATTCCTTAAGTCCATTTAGGGTTTCTTAATGTTCCATCTTTAATTTATACACTTATATTATATAAGTTTCATTATTATATATAACTTTTATATTTTAATTAACTTATACAATAATCTTATGTATAATAATATATTAACTAAATCTTATTTAATTAATTAACCATTTAATTAATTTTAATTAATTAACCCTTTAATTAATTTTATATTAGTATTCCAATACAACTTTTATATTTGACATATCTACTATAACCTTTATAGTGTATACTATAACCTTTATAGTATAACACATATATCTTATATATGCGTATTTTTATTTAATTAATAAACCTTTAATTAATTTATTCAATTAAACAATTTTAATTAAATTATAATAGTTTCAAAATTTATCTTATATACATACATGTATACTTATGTTCTCTTAAACACTTTAAAATAACATAACATATGTCAACATATAATTAATTTATTTTATTAACCTTATTAATAAATTTTAAATTTTGAAATCAATATTAAATACTTTTAAACATTTTGAAATTTTCATTACCTTTCCAAACATTATGAAAATTTATGTTATATTATAATCTTTTATAATAAACATGTTTTTATTTTAAATTTAACTTTTAAATTTAAAACCTTGTCTTAATTTTCAAAACTATTTTGAAAATTTAGCCCAAGGCCCAATTCAAATCGAGCCTTTTCTATTAAGAGCATCCTGTGGGCTTACTTCACCTTTTAGGCCAGGTTGGTAACCTGGTAGGATATGATACTTAATTATCTAATTCCAAGACATTACCTTTCTAGACACCATACTAAGTGTGCAAGCTTAATTAGATAGCCATGACATGACTAATTTAGATTGCATAGGCTATTAGGCTCTTATACCATTGTTGGAACTGGGCCAGCCCACGGCGGAAGAAATAGGTGAATTTCAAAAATTTTACCATTTTGGATCATTAATAGGCCTATGAAGTCTAAATACATTTAGTTCTTATCTAGAGTTTCTTTTAAATAAAATCTTTATTTTATTCAAATTGTTAAATTGGAGATTTGAATGTAACTTAATTTATAGTATTACAACGGATGTATCAAATACAACCATTTGTGTGAATATGTAAATAGTGCTAGTATATGTAATAAAAACATGTAAAATGGATTTAGAGAAGGAATCCTTTTATTTCCTACTCTTACCCTATGCAATAAATAAGAGAAGATATGTCAAAATATGAAGAGGGAGAAACCTTTTATTTCTCTCCCTCTTTAATTGAATTAATTATATATTAAATAACATTGATTAAGGGAAAGTTTTTCTTCATTAATTTAAATCTAAATTAATTAAGTGTGAGATATGAAAAGTGTGAATATATCAAATATATTCATAGTTTAATTTGTGTGACCAAAATGCTAGACATAAATTAAGTAAGATTGATTGTCGACATAGACAGAATTAAATAAGAATAAACTGAATGCAATCACATAAGGATCTAATAAGGTAGGAAACGAAAAAGTGGAATCATTGATTTATTCATTTTCCCTTTTAACAAATTCAATTAATACAACATTGTTTTACATGCAAGGGATATTATGATACAATGACGTAAACATCAACTAGTAGTATATACATATACATATACATATACATATACATATACATATACATATACATATACATATACACATACATACAAACATACATATACATATACATATACATATACACATACATACAAACATACATATACACATACATACAAACATACATATACATATACATATACATATATATATTCATATACATATAGATATATATATATATATATATATAATTGCCACACTTTAAATTAAAAAGGGTTAAATCAGACTTTGGCAATTAAAGATACAAATATGTATACACACATATACATTTACACAAGCATATGTATGTAATATTAAACCAAAACTTTTTCTAAAATTTCAATTTGACAATTTACAATTCAGTCTAAATTAACAACTTAAATTAAACTTTTAGTTTGGAAATGAAACAAGAGTTTGGAAATTTTACAAAACTATAAGTTTTGAAAAGATATGTATGTAAGTGTGTGTGTGTGACTATATATATATAATTACATAAATGATCATTCAAAAATTTGGATCAAAACCTTTCATGCTTGCATAAACAATATTCAAAGTGATTGTATCTCATCATTAATCATGCAACAATAGAAATTAATTTTAAAATAAGAATTAAACTACAATTTATTTGAGATTATGTGTGTAAATATTATAAAATTTAATTCATTAGAAATTAATTTATAATTATTGTAATGTAAAAGATAACAAATGTAGATCTAAATGAAATGAACATAATAGACACATTAATTGAGAAAGGGGTTATCAATTTTCTTTTCACAACATTGTTAATAGAAACATAAATAAATCACATAAATCCAAGCATATGAATTTAGAGAATATGTAAATGTATTAATTATAAATTACCTTGAAAAGTTTCCATCAAACCACACCTTGAATGATGAATCAAAAGCTCTTAGATTCCATGAATCGATCTTATTACCCAAAGCCTTGAAGCACACTTTGAAAATGAATTCCCCTTAGGATGTTGCCTAGAAGTCACATCTTGAATGATGATATCTCCTTAGATCTTCAAGATCATTATCCTATCCATGGAAGAGATAGATGATCCACTTTTGTTTTATTTTATTTGATAGTTTATTTGGAGTTGAAAGATTTTGTAAATTTGATTTTTTTTTGTTTTCTACCATGAAAAGTTAGGAGGAGAGAAAGAAAAGGAATGAATGAGAAATAATGAATTGTATGTATAGAATGAAGAGAATATGTTTTATTTGAAAGAATGAAACCTTTCCCATTCTTTAATAAAAACTTCCTTGATTAATTCCCTTGATTGTCTCTTTCTCCAATCCTTTCTTTTCACATAATATATCATCAAATGACGTAAAATTTCAACAAATCATGCCATCAAATGACATAAAATTTCCATAAATCATTTTATGCAATTAAATTTTATTTAAATTACATCGATATTGTATATCGCGCAAATATAACTTTTATAAATGCATTAAAATAATGAAAACAACTTCCAAACATCAAATAAATTAAATAATAATTAATATTTCTCAAATATCAATTAATTCAATCAATTTATAACATTTTATCAATTATTTAAATAATGTGGTTTTTCAGAGAATTCATCATAAAGATTGTGCGACTTAAAGGTGTAAATTCAATCAGCGATATAATATTCGAACTATTCCAATATTAACGTTCACATGCCACTTAGCAGGTGGTGTGTCATTTTGGTTGAATTTATCGCTTACACATCCAACCAATTTTACTTATTATAAGCGGTACCCAATAGTGACAATTATTTACACCAATTCACTTCATTAAAACTATATCACATTGGGACTTATAGAATTTGGTAATGGTCAAAATTATAATATTGTCCATATTTAACTTTATAATCCAAACAAAAATTCCTTGGTATAATAATAACAATTATTATTAACCAAAATGCTCTGGCCAGAGATTTGACTTTGAGTTGACTTCAGTTGACCGTGATATTAATCTCATATAACTGAGGAGATGAATCCTCTCTTGAATAGTGTTTCACTTCCAATGCTTCCACTGACCCAGTTATAGTCGTTCGATGGGCGCCATGCCACGAGTTAACTATAATCAAAGTGGAGCTTCCACATTGAAAATCAACAATATTCTCAAGTCGAGAGAACTGTGTAAATTAGCCACATTGATATTCTCTACTTGACCTTAGTTATATTAGCTAGTAGAACTACGAGTCATTCCTTAGTTATCCAATAACTATTAGTACGTAACCCTTTGGTGCCCCCAATAATCATGAGTAATACACTACCCAACATTTGGAGAGCAATATGTACTCTAGTCTCAACGAATGTATCGACATCCAATCTCAATACATCTTGACTAAGAATATTTAAAATGGTATATATGTTTCATTGTGATCAATTACTAATGGTTACAACACTTTGTAACTACTATCACAAATATATCATTTATGGATTTTCTATTAAATATACTTTTATTTAAATTGATTAATTACTATAACCACATTATATCAAGTAGATAATAGAAAGAAAATACCTTTATTTCGAACAAGATTGGTCGACGAGTTAGATATATGTAACAAATTACATAATTGACCCTAGAGCATACTCCTAACTCTATCACTAGGGACTTTAAGAAGGCACCAACTTAAAGCTAAATTCTTAAAATGTTATTTTGGAAGAAGGAGGTGAGATTTCTTGGACATATTGTCTCTGAGAAGGGATTGTCTATAGACCCCGTGAAGGTGGAAGCTAATCAAAGTCGGAAGGTTCCAAAGAATGCCATGGAGGTTAGGAGCTTCCTTGGGTTGGTGGGTTACTATAGGAAATTCATCGAGGAATTTGCAAAGATAGTAGTCCCACTAACTCTCTTAACCAAGAAGAATCTAGTTTTTGCATGGGATGAGAAATGCAAGAAAGCATTCGAGAAGCTGAAGGAGCTGTTAACTTGCGTGCCAATACTGATTATTTCTGATTGGAGAAGCATTCGAGAAGCTAATCAAAGTCGGAAGGTTCCAAAGAAGTCCATTGATATATTCTCCCATTTCCATGTCGGCACCTCCAATGGCAATAACAATCCTTTGGGCTTCTTTATTCACCCTTTATCCTTTGGCACATCAAACACTTAGAGACAAATTCAACTATGCTCTTCTTCATCCCTGACCAATATAAAATTACCTTCATATCGCTATACATCTTATCGCCTCCGAGGTGAGTGGTCATCCAAGAATGGTGACATTCTGCTAGCACTTCTTTTAAAACATCGTCAACCATAAGGACGCAAAGGCATTCATCTCTCCTCAAACATCCTCTTTTGTAAACTGTATATCTGCTGATACGTTGAAAAAGCTCTCTTCTACTCAGCTTACCCAAAATGTCTACTATTGATGCATCCTTCTTTTGCTCTAGCCTAATGCAGTCCATAAATGATGGCATAACCACCATTGCTGTCAAATAGCATCGAGTGGGTTCGATTGGCAGTTGGAAATTGAAATTCAAAAGGAACTCCAACTGCCTCCACTCATATATAACACCTAGAGTAGCATGCCTCATGCTAAGGGCGTTAATGACAACATTCCTTTTTTCAAGGGTATACCGTATTCCCAAGTCATATGATGTTGTAAATTTAATCCACCACTATTACCTAAGATTCAAATCTTTTTGGAAAAATAGGCATTTAAGTGATTTGTGGTCAGTGAACATCTCAAACCTTTCTCCCAAAAGATAGTACATACACATCTTTAAGGCAAAAATGATAGCCGCTAACTCTAGGTCGTGAGTTGGGTATCTCCTTTCAAAGTCCTCCAATTGTCTACTAGTATAAGCTATAACCTTTCTTGCATAAGAACAGCTCATAATCCAATACCACATGAATTAGTGTAGACGGCGAAAGGCTTCATCCCATCAGAAATAATCAGTATTGGCACGCAAGTTAACAGCTCCTTCAGCTTCTCGAATGCTTTCTTGCATTTCTCATCCCATGCAAAAACTAGATTCTTCTTGGTTAAGAGAGTTAGTGGGACTGCTATCTTTGCAAATTCCTCGATGAATTTCCTATAGTAACCCACCAACCCAAGGGAGAATATATCAATGGACTTTATAAATGGGTTGGCTAGGGGTCAAAAGGGCAATGGATCTATTTGGGTTATAGTAGATAGGCTTACTAAAAGCGCCCATTTTATTGCATCTAGAAGTAATATGACCCCATCATCTTTATCGCAAATTTACATTAAGGAGGTGGTTCGACTTCATGGGATCATAGTTAGCATTGTTAGTGATAGGGTCCCCTTATTCACTAGCAAATTTTGGAGGAGTTTGCAGTAAGCTTTCAGAACCTCATTGAATCTTAGCACTGCTTAGCACCCATAGACCAACGGTCAGATTAAAATGGAAAATAGGATTTTGGAAGACATGTTGAGAGCCTACATCATGGATTTTGGAGGATATTAGGAGCAGCACTTAAATTAGTAGAATTTTTGTACAATAATAGTCGCCAAGCGATGATTGGCATGTCACCCTTTGAAGCGTTGTATGGGAGGCCATGCAAATTACCTAATTGTTAGTGTGAAAACACCGACAAAATTCTAGTCGGACCAGATTTGACTTGCAAGGCCTCGAAAAAGAAAGTGTTAATTAGGTAGCGAATGAAGATCGCATAGGATTGCCAGAAGTCCTACGTGGACAAGCAAATGAAGAAATTGGAGTTTAAGGTAGGAGACATGGTGTTCGTTAAAGTTTTCCCTCTTTGGAAGGTTATGAGATTTGGTAAGTCGGGAAAGTTAGCACCAAGGTTTGTTGGGCCTTTTCCGATTTTGAAATGAATATGGAAACTTGCATACTGAGCAGTAGGAGTCGATGACGTATTTCACGTTCCACATTTGAGGATATGCCTTTTTAGCACTACCACTGGAGTAGAGCCTGATCAGTTAGCAGACATAGAGACACCCCATGCCATCACATGCAGAGTAAAGCATGGAAATAGGAAGCTCCACAGTAAAGAAATTAGGCTGGTTTGAGTATAATGGGGATATAATCCAGCAGAAAGCACTTGGGAGACTGAAGAGAAGATGAGGACTTCTCATCCTAAGCTTTTCTATGTTAAACTCTTCTCTTCAGAATTTAGGTTTTTTACTGCATCATGGTTGCTAGATTGGATGTAGATGATGGTTTCTACACTTTTACTGTTAATTTTGCACTATTGTAGAATTTTATGCAGTTTAGGATGCTTGCATACATTCCTACATGTCACGATCTTGCATTCACCCTAGGACTGAGCTCAATTATAGTATGCCTACAAACATAATCATATTGCACTTTTGGTTGAGTATATGGTTGTATAAATAACTTGGTCGTATACCATATATGCTTGGTGCGTGTTAAACTGTCTGTCCCTTAGGGATTTCGGGGACGAAATCCTTTTTAAGGCGGTGAGAATGTAACACCCCATAGAAGTTAATAAGGAATTAATTAATTAATAATAAGGTTAATATGGAAATTTGTAAATGTCTCAATTTGGCCATGAAAGTTGTGCCATTGCATTCATGATGATTTTCTGATCAATTTTCATATTTAAAGTTTTGTAATCGGGGCTCAAAAGGAAAATTTATTGATGTTTGAAGTTTTCGAATTTAAAATAATTCAAATGAAATTCAATTCAAGTTCATAATTAAAGCTAAAATTTGAAATTCAAAAATTAACGTTGATTAGAAAATTGGGTTAAGAAAACGTTAAAATAAACATTAATGCGAAAAGTTAATTAAGGAATAAATAAAGTAATTAAAAGGGCAAAAATACCTTCCTAAATACAAGCTACTAGTCACTCGCCTTCCTTAGGCCAGTCGACAGCTAGTGGTCGACCGCTTGAGGAAGGACGGTTGACTGGTGCGTGTGGTGGCAGCTAGGGTTTTGTGTAATGCGAATGGACCAGATTTTATTATTTTAAACCGATTTAAATTCGACGATTCTGGCACTATAAATAAGAGGCTAGCCCCCTTACTTTTATTCATAAATTATTTGAAAACGTAAGCGAAGCTCTGTCAGTTTCTTCCCTACGATTTAGAAGATTTTCAAATAAGGGATTTTACATATCTAATATTCAATTTCTAATTATATTCTTGTCTAATCCTTGAAATTCTGAATCCAATTCATATACAATCCAATTATTGTATATTTCAAAAGGGAGAGGTCTGAAAAGAGAATAGAAAAGCAGGCGTGTTCATATCCAAAGGAGAAAGCTATGAATCATCTATGAGTGAAAATCTTAATTTTTCTCATTTTATTAATTATGCAGTATAGGTTGGATTTGATATATGTCTTGGAGAATTTTGTTCATGAAAACACCAAACTAAAACCCTAAAATCCTCCTAAAACGAAATGTCAATTCTTATGTTTGGAATCTCAATCATCCTATATCAAAATAGCAAAATTTGCGTAGTTCTTACAATTTTAATATTTTACATTCTATTCCACTCCTCATTTTTCTCTTTTGATGTAATTTAGGGTTTTAAATAGAAAATAAGTTAGAAATGGTATGTAAAAGACAGATTCTCCTATCCATAGTTTGTATTGTCTATTTCCTTAGTTTATATATTATTCTCTTTTCATTTTATATGAAGAAGTTAAATAGTGTAACGACCAGCCAATTTATAACTTTGATAAGTTAAATTTATTTTTAAATTTAAGATAATAATACAAATAATATCGTTTTAAGTAATGATAAGTAATAGTAAACTTATTTCGAATAAATATTTACGAGAATATTTTCCTTAAAGAATTTATATCGATTAGTGGCATCGTACTTAAATATAGGTTTATTTAAATAAATCAAGATTTAATGATTTAATAATTATTTTAATTATCCAAATAATTATTTTAAATGATGATGATTCATTTTGAATAGTTATAAAGTGAAAATAAATCACCCATAATAGTTTATAAAGATGTATATTTGATTTGAAAATATAAGGAAAAATCGATATCGCTTTATCGGTATAATAGCAATTTTTGTAAATAATTGTTAATATAAAATTATATGGTTTTATAATTCAAATGTAATCATTTTAATTAATTTAAAATGATAATAAATTTATTTTTGAATTTTTTTTACAAATATATGTACGTTAAAGTATAAGTGAAAATATGACCGATAATCGATTCGCCGGATTTCAACGATTTAACGAACAAAAGTTGTTCGAAGTGTTATACACTTACATATACATACATTTATACTTTACATACACATGATAACATACATATAAACATACATATATAAATATAATCATGTATAAGAAATATAATATAAAATAAATAATGTATTTTAATGATTTCTTACTCTTTAAGCATAAAGAAGTCAACATATGTATACATGAGAGAATGGAAGTGATGTGCACATGGGGGGGGGCTTTGGCCATGCATTGTGAAGGGAGGTAGTGTGTTGGAGAAACCTAGAAATAGTGACAAAAGTGAGGTGTACATGTCTTCTTTTATACTCTTCCTTTTTCCTATAAATACCCTACCATCTTCTTTTCCTTTTCATTCCTTTTCTTCTTCATAATTTTCAAGCTTTTGCTTCCACTTTAATGGCTTCCATTCTAAAAGAAATAATGTCCAAATTTATTTCAGAAAGAAATAAAATCATAATATATAGTTAGACCACCTCAAAACAAGCTCGAATCGGCATCTCTCCATCTCCTAAACCCAAGGCACCACCATGCACCACCCTTGGCCATGAGCTCCACCTCTTTAACACCCTAGGCCGTGAGCAACAAGGCTAGGCCAAGCCATTTCAAGGATCCAAGCTCTATTTCATGGAGTTTCATTTTGAGATAGCGGAGCTATAGCCGTTTTAAAACTAGTTCGAGTGAAAATGAAGGTGAGAACCCTTAATTTGTTATACTATATGCTGGATGATGATATGATGTTGCAAATGGATTTTTAATATGCTTTGATCATCAAGTTTGGTTTTTTCCATATGAATGTTGAATATATATGCAAGTCACAAATATACACATCGATAAGCACAAAGGAAATCACTTTCCTTGAATTAATGAATTGGTGAATATAGAATGTTAAATCTCTTTAAAAAAAGGTTTAAAAATGAGTTTGAAATGTTTTATAAATATTTAAAAGTGTTTTGGTGAAGTTTGAATGAGAATGGAAAATTTAGTCAAAAATAGGCATGATGCGTAACGGCAGTTCGCGATTTCGCGCCATAAAAGTCAAACAGGTGTAAAAGTTGGAATATAGCTCAGAATTATTCGAGATAAGAATTTTCCAAACTATTATATCTACAGTTTTCCAACGAAGAAAGAAAATCGAGATTTCGATAAGTAGTTTTTGAAATATGAGTAAAACAAGTTTTTGGAAAAATCCTAAATTTGCAGTTCGGAATCCGAAACTGGATTTCTTTGAAAATGATGTTTTAAAATTGTTTAAAAATGTAGAATAAATCTTATAAATGTTTTATAATGTTTTAAAAGTGATTTGAGTAAAAAAAGTGAATTTTTAGATAATAAAAAGCCATTTTGATCAATATAGCTTAAAAGAGCACTTTATGCAGCACTTTTCTATAACTTTTAAAATATGGTTTGAAACTTATCGATTCTTATCCAAATATTTTTTAAATATTTTCAAATGGATAATTAAGAGTTTTCATAATGATTTGAAGGTTTTCTAGCTTACTGAAGAAAGTTCAAATAGATGAATTAAAGGAAAAACAATAATGGTTTAACCTTGGCTTTAAAAGCCGATGAGTAGACTGGATTTTTCTATTCGTGAAACCCGGATGTGAGGTGCTTAAACTAAGGAGATGTTTAGGAGCAACCAATGCCCTGGCTCACCTGGCCTCTTCCCTAGGCGAGGGATAGATAAGGTCGAAATGTCAGAAACGAGTTCAGTATAAAAAGATTTAATTTTCCAAATTTAAACAATTTGGATTTTATAGAGATGATCTTCTTGTACTCGATGTTAAAGCCCGAAGAGGGAACTCGTACTATTCGTGGAATTTAAAAGGTGATTTCACCGTCATTCCGCCCATAGTATTTGTTGAATACGGGAATTGATATTGAGTAGAATTAGATGATTTCTATAGATTCTGCTCACCTAATATTTGCTGATTTTTGGGATTAACATCCTAGATAACTAGGTTTTAACTAAGTAGAATTTCAAGTTTTAAATTAAGAAATCTTTGTTAAGATTTAAAATGAAATGATTTTGGTAATATTTCCCTAAGTATAAAAGAAATGACTTTGAAATAGTCCAGGTTTAAAAAGGGTTTTAAATAATCAAAGATTTGATAAGAGAGGTTTGATAATTCCCTATATACTGAAAAGAATGTTTTAGAAATATATATCTCCGAGGGAGATTGTTGACAAAAAGAATTTAATCAATTAAAGAATGATTCCCTATTCACAAAACCTCTTTTTATTGATGATTGGATCGAAGGAACCGGGATCAGATTTGATCTGGTACCTACCCCTCATGTTGGGGTATGCTCGATCAGTTAGAGTGTGCATCATGATAAAGGTTTCTCACTTTCTATGTGGTGGCGAGCAAGAGACTCTTACCCCTACATGTCCCTAAATGGAAAAGGGTTTTTTGTTAGTTGTGAGGCTGGCCATAAAATCAAAGTCGAGGTACCAATGTGTGATACGGTAGTGCTGGGATGGTTGAAAAGCCTACCGTTCATCACTGTCGATGGTTGAAAATTCTAGACCTTCACATTTGATATTATAGCTTAGGTTGAGCGTACAGCTAAGCCTGATAGGGGTAAAAGACTCATCAGAGATAGGGTTAGTAATACCCTAGGATGAGTAACTCATTAGAGATAGGGTTAGCAACACCCTAGAATGAGTTTGAGTACATATATGAGCACGTATTTGTTAATAAAATATACAAAAGAATTCAGTTTTATATGAAATCATTTTACCTAAATATATATATATATATATGTATTTGAAAAGAAAAGAATATTTTCAAAGGATTTTTGAAATAATAAAATATCTTATACAAAGAATTTTAAAAGCTATCTTTAGAAATAAATCTCAAAACACTTTCTAAGTATTGACCAAACCTCTCTACCTAAGAATACGCTAGCAATTACCTACTACTTGCGTCTAAAAGACTAATTGTTTGTCTTGTAGAAACCATATGGGAGAAGTTATGCGAAAGGGAAATCCTCTATGGCAAATTAGGGAAAAAAGGATAACCTTATAGTTCTCTCTAGCGATGAAGAGGAACAGCTAGTACATCCACCTAGCAATGGTGGATCTCCGATTAGGGAAGACCCGAACGCTATCATATCGAGCGGGTGCTGCAATGTGATATGGAATATGAGCGAGGATAATGTTATATGGCAGGAGGCATCGTCCAATTCACCTATAGACTGGAGCGCAATAGAAATCCACAATGAGGAGACTGTAGAAGAAGAAGAAGAGGAGGGAGTCTGTGAATTTGAAAATCCATTGGAAGAAAATGTGCAAGGATTAGAAGAGTTAGAAGAAGGAGGAATCATACCAGGAGTACCAGTAGGCTTGGGACATGTTCCATGGAATAAGCCGTGGTTACCCCAGGGAATTGAAGAAGCACAAGAGGAGGAGGACAACGAGGCCGATGATGAGTTGGATGGTGAGGAAGAGGGAGAAGGGGAGGTGATGATTGATTTGGGATGTTGGAGTCCACCTTTGTCTTCGGACTCAGAAGAGTAGGAATGGAATCTGAGGAGTAAGTATGTACGAGTAGTGTGTTTTGTTTTGATCTAGTATTTTGAATTGTAATAGTTTAGGGGGAGAGGGGAATCTTCCTTTTTGGACCCTAGTGTTAGAAGGTTTAAAAGATGTAAGAATGCGAAAATTTATAATATGATGATTGTCCCAACTTTTTATTTGTACCACTCTTTTAAAGTAAATATTTAAATTTAATAATAAATGGGTTTGGGTTGTAGTAAATGATGTTTTTGCAACATTTTTTTAAACCCTTGAATAACACTTTGTAAGAAATTTTATGAGTATATTTAGATCTTTAATAATGGGATTTTAAAAGATAATAATAAGTATTAGAGTCTTTTATAAAAAGATGGAAAATATTATAATTAACATAAAAAAGGAGAAGTTCATTATAACAATGTTTTGGTAGTAATTGTTTTAATCTCTTCGATTATATTTTAAAGTAAGTAAAACTTGTTAAGTAAATTATGAATATACTTAAAGCAGCGAATAAGTATATGAATACTTTTATATATTGAAACCGTAAAGGTAAAGAGAATATATATAAAGGAAGTTTTAAGTAATAAAGGAGTGTTAATTAATAAAGAAAGTTTTAACTAACACAAAGAATGTTTTCACATTTAATATTGGAAGTTTATGATGATGTATCAATTTAATGAAATATTTTGAAAATAAGTTTCGAGAAACCACTAAAATATGTTCAGAAATGTATTATAATAAAAAAATATCTATCATTTGAAAAGAAATGTTTTCTTTAAGTTGAAATATTTGGAAATAAAAATGAAAAATGGTTATCTTTATAAAAGATTGAAAGAAGGAATGGAAGTTTATGAAATGTTTTCAATTTTTTTTGGAAAGGTTAATAAATACATATGAAGTATATGGATTGTTTCGTCGCACAATTTAATCTAAGATTCGAGTACATGACTTTAACGTGTCTTAACACTTATTCGAAAAAGAATTTATCGCTCGATTCTTGACGACGAACATTGATGAGGGTTTATGGTTGGATGCTTGAGTTTTCTATCATCGTTGAGAGCTATGCAAGGAGAACTAAAGTTCAGATCAGAAATCCTGGTCAGAGTCCGCACTAAAGGATTGGGGGTCAATAATAGTTCGGAAATAAAGTTGTGGATTCGAATAGAAGATCGATTCAGATATTGTGTACAAATGATCTATATACATCATACAGAAGTGAGTTAAAAATAAATATTTTGGAGCAAACCTTTGGGTTTTTATTTTGGGTATTTTCCGGGGCGAAATTCTTTTAAGAAAGGGAGTCTGTAACACCCGCCAATTTATCACTTTGATAAATTGAATTTATTTTTAAATTTAAGATGATAATACAAATAATATTGTTTCAAGTAATGATAATTAATAGTTAACTTATTTTGAATAAATATTTACGAGAATATTTTCCTCAAAGAATTTATATCGATCAGTGGCCTCGTATTTAAATATAGGTTTATTTAAATAAATCAATATTTAATGATTTAATAATTTTTTTAATTATACACATAATTATTTTAATTGATGATGATTCATTTTGAATAGTTATAAAGTGAAAATAAACCACTCATGATAGTTTATAAAGATATATATTTGATTTGAAAATATAAGGAAAAATTGATATCGCTTTATCGGTATAATAGCAATTTTTGTAAATAATTGTTAATATAAAATTATATGGTTTTATAATTCAAATGTAATCATTTTAATTAATTTAAAATGATAAGAAATTTATATTTGAATTTTTTTTACAAATATATGTACGTTAAAGTATAAGTGAAAATGTGACCGATAATCTATTCGCCGGATTTCAATGGGTTAACGAACAAAAGTTTTTCGAAGACGTTCGAAGTGTTATACACCTACATATACATACATTTATATGTTACATAAACATGATAACGTACATATATAAATATAACTATGTATAAGAAATATAATATAAAATAAACAATGTATTTTAATGATTTCTTACTCTATATGCATAAAGAAGTCAACATATGTATACAGGAGAGGATGTAAGTGATGTTCACATGGAGAGGGGGGCTTTGGCCGTGCAATGTGAAGGGAGGTAGTGTGTTGGAGAAGCCTAGAAATAGTGACAAAAGTGATGTGTACGTGTCTTCTTTTGTACTCTTCCTTTTTCCTATAAATACCCTACCATCTTCTCTTCCTTTTCATTCCTTTTCTTTTTCATAATTTTCAGACTTTTGCTTCCACTTTAATGGCTTCCATTCTAAAAGAAATAATGTCCAAATTTATTTCAGAAAGAAATAAAATCATAATATATAGTTAAATATAGTTAAAACACCTCAAAACAAGCTCGAATCTCCATCTCTTCACCTCCCAAACCCAAGACACCACCATCCACCACCCTTGGTCGTGAGCTCCACCTCTTTACACCCTAGACCGTGAGCAACAAGGCTAGGCCAACCCATTTCAAGGATTCAAGCTCGATTTCATGGAGTTTCATTTCGAGATAGCGGAGCTATAGCCGTTTTAAAACTAGTTCAAGTGAAAATGAAGGTGAGAACTCCTAATTTATTATACTATATGTTGAATGATGATATGATCTTGCAAATGGATGTTTAATAAGCTTTTATCATCAAGTTTGGTTTTTTCATATGAATGTTGAATATATATGAAAGTCACGAATATACACGTTGATATGCACAAAGGAAATCACTTTCCTTGAATTAATGAATTGGTGTATATGGAATGTTAAACCTCTTTTAAGAAAAGGGTTTAAAAATGCATTTGAAATATTTTATAAATATTCAAAAGTGTTTTGGTGAAGTTTGAATGAGAATGGAAAATTTAGTCAAAAATAGGCATGGCGTGTAACGGCAGTTCGCGATTTCGCGCCATAAATGTCAAACATGTGTAAAAGGTGGAATATAGCTTGGAATTCTTCAAATAAGAATTTTTCGAACTATTATATCCATATTTTTTCGATGAAGAAAGAAAATCGAGATTCCGATAAGTAGTTTTTGAAATATGAGTAAACAGGTTTTTGGAAAAATCCTGAATTTGCAATTCGTAATCGAAAACTGGATTTCTTTGAAAATGATGTTTTAAAATTGTTTAAAAATGTGGGGTAAGTCTTACAAATGTTTAAAATGGTTTAAAAGTGATTTGAGTAATAAAAGTGAATTTTCAGATAATAAAAAGCCGTTTTGATCAATATAGCTTAAAAGAGCACTTTCCACAGCACTTTTCCACAATAGTTTTCTATAACTTTTGAAATATGGCTTTAAACTTATCGATTCTTATCCAAATATTTTTTAATGTTTTCAAATGGATAATTAAGAGTTTTCATAATGATTTGGTGGTTTTCTAGCTTACTGAAGAAAGTTCAAATAAATGAATTAAAGGAAAAGCTATAGTGGTTTAATCTTGGCTCTAAAAGCCGACGAGTAGACTGGATTTTTCTATTCGTGAGACCCGAATGTGAGGTGCTTAAATTAAGGAGATGTTTAGGAGCAACCAGTGCCCTGGCTCACCTGGCCTCTTCCTTGGGCGAGGGACAGATAAGGTCGAAATGTCGGAAACGAGTTGAGTATAAAAAGATTTAATTTTCCAAATTTAAACAACTTGGATTTTATAGAGACGCTCTTCTTGTACTCAATGTTAAAGCCTGAAGAGGGAACTCGTACTATTCATGGAATTTAAAAGGTGATTTCACCATTATTCCGCCCATAGTATTTGTTGAATACGGGAATTGATATTGAGTAGAATTAGATGATTTATATAGATTCTGCTCACTTAATTTTACTGGTTTTTAAGATTAACATCCTATATAACAGGGTTTTAACTAAATAGAATTTAGAGTTTTAAATTAAGAAATCTTTGTTAAGATTTAAAATGAAATGATTTTGGGAATATTTCCCTAAGTATAAAAGAAATGATTTCGAAATAGTGCAAGTTTAAAAAGGGTTTTAAGTAATCAAAGATTTGATAAGAGAGGTTTGATAATTCTGTATATACCGAAAAGAATGTTTTAGAAATATATATCTCCAAGGGAGGTTGTTGATAAAAAGAACTTAATCAATTAAAAAATGATTCCCTATTCATAAAACCTCTTTTTATCGATGATTGGATCGAAGGAATCGAGGTCGGACTTGGGGAAATCCCTATCCGAAACCCTCTTCGAACTAGTGTATGCATTCAAAAATGAAGACCTAATAGAGAGAATGAAAAATGAAGACCAGGGATTTTCGGGATGAAAGGACTGGTTGTTGATAATTCTGGTTAGCTCCTAAATACTAAAGTAACAGTGGTCCCTTCATTTTTGAAACTCTTTAGGTTGCAAGGACTTCTCGCTACTAATCCTAGGGTAATTTCCTAGCAGGATGTGGTAAAAGAGTGCCTTTGGTTTCGTTCAGTCCTACAACGAAATTGTATGGATGGATGTCTGACATTGCATTCTTGAGATTTACATCGTTGACTTTTATAAACGTATATCTTTTTGGTGGCGGAGAAGGTAACTTCTCTTAGCTTAACACCCTTCTCTGAGACATATGAGCTCGAAGGTTGTATGTTTGTGGAAGTTAACAAGTGATCGATGGAATGGTAGTGTGGCATTCAAAGGAAGATGATGTGTATGTGAAAAGGTAATCGCTACCTCAAGCCTCACACCCGGAAATGGCCAAAATAAGGTAGATGCAGCAAGGCTATGTGGTTCACAACCATTAGGGTATGATCATCCCTTTCTAGATATATTTCTTCTCGCTATAACGTTCGGGGTGTAAATTAATGTGGTGTACGGTAATCGAGGATCCTCAGATAGGTCGGTAACGACCGGGGTGATGACATATTTGGTACTATCTAAGGAAAGGTAGGCCGGTCTTGTATTGGTAGAGGTGCAGATGTTCTGTTGACCTTGGCACATTCCTCTAGAAATGTACTACCGGAAGGTAGTCCCTTCACCTGGTCATTTGTATGTAATCGATTCTCCAATAAGAGCCTGCCATTTTGTTTGTAGAGCCTAGTATGCTGGAATTTCATAATGGTAACAATTTCGGCTAAGATTAATAAGTTTACTTGAAAATATTTTCAAAGATATGTCATAAAAATAATATCAATTATTTTGACTTAAAATGTTTTGGTTATCATAAGGTAAAAACCCGTTCCGTGTTTATGTGCGGCGTGGTCTTATAAGATACCTTTTTTGTTTTCAAAACACGTATTTTGAGTTCTCACACCAGTTCCACGACGGACCTGGAGTTTATTTTCCTTATCCTTAAACTTTAGGTGCCCTAATTTTCCCCAGACGGCCTAGTAGTCAGGTTTAGCTTAGAAAAAGCTGGATGTAGCCCTGAACCATGGAGTCAGAAGATTTACTGAAGATTTTGTCTATTTCCACCACATTCTATACTATAGTATCCAGCTTTTTTAAGGACAGGGTTTATAACTATCCATGTTTTAACTCTTATAAATGTATTTTAATTTCCGCTATAAAGATTATTTGTCGAAATAATGTATGTGAGATTCTATTCTGTCTTATTTTTCTTTCTTACCCTTGAGAATCCACTTTCTCCGGCACTTGGATTAACGACACGTGAATACCGAGGATATATTAGTGTCGATTTCTAGGAGTCGAAGAAACGGGTCTTCACAAATAGAGTCTAAAAGGATTTGAATTGTAAATTCTATTGATGTTGATCCTACTATTTTAGTACAAAATAAGTTTGGTAATTTATTCTATTATCTTATAAAAGTCTATTGTTAGGCTAAGAATATGAGCTAATTTGTATGTTATGGTATGGAATTAGACTTGTATAAGTTGGAAGTTTTGACATGTAACAAATAGTGTAGGATGCAATCTTCGTACACTTAGGAATATTTTAGTTACCTGCATATATGTATACATATGTGTGTATGTATCTATATTAGCATATAAATAACATATAATTAATAACATATGTTATCCCACCTTTTGGCAAGGCCATAACACCAAGGAATTGACTAATAACCAATGACGGCCCATCCTAGAAATCAGTTATACACGGGCTCACTAAAGATATCGGTGAATTTTGTCCAAGTCCGGATCGAGCCAAAATTGGTAGGACATGACAAGCTAAGCCTTGGGAGCCAATGTTCAAAATCTCAAGTCAATCCGAGTTCGTATGCTCAAGTTATGAAGGATGCAAAATTGGATGAAAATCAGATACCGTTCGACTCGCTCCGGTTCCCTCAGATACCAACTTTGACTCGTTCCTGTTCGACTCGCTTCACTACCATCTGAAGTACCTATTTCGACTCGCTTCGCTCAGCTACCTTCTTCGACTCGCTCACTTCAAACCACTGGTCAACTCCATCAACTTCGACTCGCTCCTCTCAAACAGCTATTCGACTCCATCGAATTCAGCTCCGGTTGGCAAAGTCACTACTCGAAGCGATCGAACCATGCACTTCGACTCGATCAACCATTGTACACTTCAACTCGCTCAAATCAGTGTGTGCTTCGATTCGCCCAAAGCAGCGTCAAAGGCGGAGCGATCCAGGAAGCGCCACGTCATCGAGTCAAAGGGAAGCGATTCGAAACAGGAGCGAGTCAAAGGAAACTGCCTACCGAAAACTCCATTTCGTATCGATCATATCACCCAATCTACAAGTCCAAATGCTATGAAATTATCATAGAAGACTACGTGCATGCTAAAGAATGTCCACGCCAAATTTCGACTCCATTGGACGAAATCTTGAGCGAGTCGAAATCTGTTCGTGTCGATCACGGATCGGACCGAAACTTCACGGGCTTGGGCATGCAGGCCTGGTCACGTGCCAGAGAGGGTCTCCAGAGATCTGAGCGAAATATCAGCCTCCTACACCTATAAATAGACCCCCAAAACAAACAAAAAAGGGGTTCTTCTTCCTCTTTGAGATCTCCAACTCCCGGACTCCGCCAGATCCAGATCTGAACTCAATTGCTGCTGCTACCAACGAAATTCACTGCTACAAATCACAATTGACTGCTGTAAATCATTGAATTCACTTGTAAACACAAAAGAGAGATCAATAAAGCAAACTACTTCATAGTGGACGTAGGCTATACGCCGAACCACTCTAAATTCTTGTGTCTCCTTGCACTTTAATTATTCTCATTTCTGAAATTTGGAGTTTTTGTTAGATAACTCCTCATTTTTCATTTAATTTCTTCACTTTATCTCTTCAAAGACTTCCGAAGAGTGTTGTGCCCAATTTTGGTACAAACACTTTGGTGCTTTCACCGAGAAAAACCAATTTTTCTCCTGCTCTTTGGATCTCCTATCTATATTGGATTGCACAAATCTAAGAAGAAGATCCAGATCTAGAACTTTGAAGCCCTTCCATTCTACTCAGATTTGCAATCAGATCTAGGAAAGGACTTCATCAATTCATTATGGTGAGCACACGTACCACCTCTACAGCTGCTGATCAAGGAGCACGGGACCGACAAAATCCCGCGCAATCACCTCCATCCAACCAAAATGCTGCAGGACCTTCAGATCCATCAGGTCAATCACTAGACGAGAATTCCAGACATTGCTTCAGGAGTTGACCCAAAGTCGACAACAGCTAGTGGAACAACTACGCGCCAACACGGAGTTGACTAACCAGCTAAATCGCCAAAGGCGAAGAATATCTAGAAGGGACCAAGGTTCTCACTCTTCCATGGAAAGTTCATCCTCCTCCGATGGCCAAACTAGATCCACACGTCCACAGTTAGGTGGAAGCTATACCCAAGCCACGGGACACCAACCTGCTTCGAACCTTGGGCAACATAGAGCTAGACCATCCGTTAGCCTCCGCACAGAACCTTCAACTCGGGGAGGAGCTGCCCCTTATCATGTTACCGGCAACATTTCTACTACCACCACTGCCGGACGAGGAGGTGATGCTAGGAACCAAGCTGATCCTCAACATAGCCAACGAGAGCAGACTCCTGAACCTTATGTCCCTGAGGATGTTGAACCAAGGAGGCGAGGCATGGACCGTCGACCACGTCCGGTCCAGACTCGCGCCGTGGAACCCGACCACACCTTGGCACAACATGCTCCAAGTGTCCGAACGACAGATATACCAGCGATGATCTGCCAAATGATCCGTGAAAGTCAGGGTCTATCTAATGACGACTGGGGAATCTCCCGAAGTCATACCCCTTTCACCGATGATGTTTTATATGCTGAACCACCTCGGCACTTCAGGATGCCAGCTTTGCCAGTTTATGAAGGGAGTTCTGACCCCAATCAACACGTCCTGAAATACGAATGGCTGATGAATGCTGCTAGAGCTGATGATGCAGTAAAGTGCCGTAGTTTCCCTATTTCCTTAGGGGGCATCGCTACCATGTGGTTCACTCGTTTGCCACCGCGATCCATCTCTAACTTCGACCAGATGGCCACCAAGTTTGTCGAACAATTTCGTATGCATGTTGCGAGGCCGAAGGACGTTAACACTCTGTCTAGTGTTACGCAAGCTCCCGGAGAAACGCTTAGACGTTACTTGGAGCGATTCCATGCCGCGTGTGCAGAAATAAGCAATCCCAACAATAACTCTATCCTGATGGCTCTGACTAAGGGGATTGATGCTGATTCCGAGTTCAGAAGTTGGTACTGGTAAACCACCTGCGTCATTGGACCATTTCTATTCCAAGGCATCCCAATTCCTGAGAAGGGAGGGTGCGAAACAGTCTAGGAAGCAAGATGATGCAGGACCCAACATCGAAGGTATCCAGAGTAACGTCGCTGTTAAACAGTCCGGAGATAGTTCTGGAAAAGTTCAGTTGAACGTCCAAAATAAACAGAATCAACAGAGGGACAATAGAAATCAGAACAAAAAACAAGATCAGGATCGTGGACCACGGCGTAGAGCTTCCATGTACGAGAACTACACTCCATTGAACACGTCGTTGGAAAATGTGTATTTGCAGACCTGCAATACCATGTAGTATAAGAAGCCTTCCCTAAAACCACCAACTAAAAGACAAATCCAAATAGGAAAGTTCTATAGATTCCATGAGAGTTATGGCCACAACACCAAAGAGTGTCGTCACTTACAAGACCTCATTGAAAAACTGATACGTGAGCGGAAGTTGGATCAGTATGTACGGGCGCCGCAATCCGGTGGTGCAGGCCCATCAAATCAGAATTCTGCACCGAACCAGGAAAAACAGGAAGAACCTGCTCGTGCGGACGGGAGGTTGGTCATCAATACAATAAGTGGTGGTCCTCATCCAGCAGATCGAAGCTGGAAGGAAATGGAGTCGTATGCCAGTTTTGTCAGGCATGCGGACTTCGAGTGTTGCAGTAGTTTTGATGAGGGGGCTCCGGCCAAGCAACAGAAAACGATGACGGATGACATCGTGTTCAGGAGCAGAGACGCAGATAAAGTCGAAGCTCCCACTATCGATCCGCTGGTCATCTCAGCACAAGTAGGTCCCGCTTGGATAAAAAGGATCTTAGTTGACAACAGAAGCTCTGTGAATATTTTTTTCAAGTGAGCTTATGATCAAATGAAGATGGAAGCCGCAGACTTGAAACCTTGTCAATCTCGAGTCCATGGTTTCAACAGAAGTGCCACAATCCCCACTGGGATGGTGGAACTGCTAGTGGAGTTGGGAGTAGGAGAATGTCGGAGAGTACGGATGTTGCAGTTCATCGTTCTGGACATAGACTCCCCTCACAATGCTTTCTTGGGTCGACCGACCCTCGCTGAATTCAGAGTAGCCATTGCCCCATGGTGTTTGACCTTAAAATTTCCCACTGATCATGGAATAGGAATCGTACAGGGAGATCAGGCCACTGCCAGAGCCTGTTATGTTGCTGAGCTGCGGGAGGCGCAGTGGAAGGAGAAGGGAAAGGGCGTAGAGGAATCTCTCTGCGTCCGTTTCGCCGATAATTGACAATTAACGCCCGGGCCCAGGCCCGGGCACCCCAGCCAATTCCTTAAGGACCTTGACCCGAGAGAAATTGAAGACGAAGGAGAATCTAAAGAAAGTCAAGCATCCCCGGCCGAACTGACGTTTGATGTCTCAATTGACAATGACGATGATTCAAAAATAATAAAGATTGGATCTCAGCCAAGCCAGCAAACTCAAGAGGAATTGGTTGAATTTCTGCGGGAAAATCTTGACGTATTTGCCTGGACACACTCTGATATGTGTGGGATCTCGTCGGACATCGCAAGCCACACTCTGAACATTGACCCGCGGCATGTCCCGGTCAAACAAAAAAAGCACGGTATGGATCCAGAGAGATCTGCCGCCCTTAAAGAGGAAGTAGAAAAGCTTGAAGCGAACGGAATCATTCGAGATGCACTATATCCTGAATGGGTGTCAAATCCCGTGCTCGTTCGAAAGCCAAACGGGAAGTGGAGAACGTGTGTCGACTATTCCGATCTGAATAAAGCGTGCCCCAAAGACAGTTTACCGCTTCCTAGAATTGATCAGCTAGTGGATTCGACGGCTGGACATGAACTCTTATCCTTCATGGACGCGTATTCAAGCTACAATCAAATACCGATGCATTTACCCGATCAAGAACACACCAGCTTCATAACCAATCTGGGACTTTATTGTTACAAGGTTATGCCATTCGGACTCAAGAACGCCGGAGCTACTTACCAACGGTTGGTCAATCGAATGTTCGCTAATCAAATCGGGAAGACAATGGAAGTATATGTAGATGACATGCTTGTGAAGTCACGACTCTCCACCGACCATGTAAAAGACGTGGAAACTGTGTTCAACATACTTCGGGAGTACAAGATGAAGCTCAACCCACTAAAATGTCACTTTGGAGTTGCATCCGGAAAGTTCCTTGGGTTCATCGTTAACGCCCGGGGAATCGAAGCCAACCCCAAAAAGATTTGGGCAATCAGAAATCTTGAAACTCCCTGTAACAACCCGCTATTTTAGACCATTCGCATCCATTATAAGTGTATAGGTAGACACTCATGCCGGAATTGAATTGCTCAAAATACCGCGTTGTTAATTTAAATTTGGAAAAACTGAACATATACAGTAAATAAATAATCATAGATCACAGACATATAGTAATAAATGCAGCGGAAATAAAAGAGATAGTAGTTCATGAAGCTACTATATAAATATATAAATTACATCAGAGTTAAACCAGATACAACGGAAGAGTAATATGTTACATCAGATACAAATCAGAATACATCACTGGAATCATCGAATACTGAAAGCAGAATAGATGGCTGGATCTTCAAGCAAGCTCCAACTTCAAAGGTGAGTCTCGAATACTGGTACACTCAGTCTGACCCGAGCGTAAAGCAAAAACACAAGACACTCGAGTCAGGATTAACATTCTTATATTAATAAATCCAACTCAAGTGAAATAGCAATTGAAATACAAGTAACTCAAAGGATGTTTGGAATAACCATCCTTAAGGATCCGTTAAACTATCTACTAGGTAGTAATATACGCTAAGTAGATAATGTCTATCAGTAATATAAAGATATCAAAATAGTGTTAAGTCATGGCCCATTCCACCCTTAACACATTTTTATTCCCAAAAGCATATACAAGACCGTAGTTTCCCCAAAACCGAAAGTCACCAGAGGGCAATCCATATACCAAAGGTACAAACCAAAATCGTAGTGGTCGCGAATAAAGGGATACAAGTATGAAAAGGCACATGAGGCAATATCCAAGGTAGTGATACTACCGTTCGCCTGATTCGGACTGGTGAGAATGCAACGCCGCAGCGCCCGCAACACCGTGAAACAACACTCCCAAAATCAAGGGTGCACCAATCGACAACAAGTAATGAGTAGTTCGAAGAAGTGTGTCCACTTGAGGTAGCTAATCCTCCATTGGCCCGGCACGGCTCCTGTTTTAGTCATTTCCAATTTGACACAAGTGTCAAGGCTATCCATTATCGTTCTCTTTCTTCAGTCATCACGTACATCATCCAACCACTTCATTCTGGATCATCACTCCGCGTATAGTTATTAAAGTGGTTTTCGGTTTAGATAGAGAGTATATCCATAACCGATTCCGGTCTCTTTAATAACTTTCGTAATTTATTACACCGATTGGTCATTTAATATATTTCAAAACCAAATCAATTACAATTTCAATTAGAATTCGTAAACCAATAATTCATTTGTCTTTCCAAATCAATTTCCATAATTTACGTTTCAAAACTTCTAAATTACCATTTCAAAATCTTATAATTCAATTTCAATTTCTATTTAAAACAATTCAAATATTGGTTCAAGTTCGTAAATAAGTTCATTTCGAAATCATTTAAATTAATTTGATTTAACATTTAAATCAATTTAAATTCATTTATCGATTTCATTCAATATTCATTAAGTAAATTTTCCATTCAAAATAATTTCTATTAAATTTCCAATTCATTAACTCCATTATTTAAATTCAACTTCCTTATTTCAAAACTTACAATTTGAATTAAATTAAATTCATCAAATCAAATTCTTTAAATTACAAGTCTTATATTAATTTCAATAAATCACATTTTATTTCTTGTTAAAGAAATTCAATTTCACTTATTTACTTACTTAAATAATTTTCCAAAACTTAAATAATAAAGAAAACTCAATTTCAATTATTTACGAAGTAAATTCACTTATTCAAAAGTTCAATTTTACTTATTAAAGAATTCAATTCAATTTGATCATTAAATCATTCAATCTTATTTAATTATTAAATAATTCAAAACTTAATTATTAAATAATTTCAAAGTTTAATAATTTCAAACTTAATTATAATTTCAAATTTAATTATTAAATCATTTCAAACTTTAACAATTTCAAACTTAATTATAATTTCAAACTTAATTCAATCATTTCTCAAATTTAAACAACATTCTTTCATCAATTACATTGTTAATATTTTGTTTCAAATTATTAAATATTAACATTTTCCTTTCATTAAAATTCAAATTTCAACTTCATTTCAAAACCATATTATTTATTCAAATAAAATCTTCATTTTATTTTTAAATCAAATTATTGACCAATCAGGTTTTATTTAATTCTCTACCCTAAGTCAAAGTTAAATTTGGGTATTTATCATTTCAACCCGATTCCAATTCAATTCAAAATCAAAACATAACAAAGGGAACTTGCAGTGTGATAAACTGGGATGGTGTCAAAGTAAATAAACAAGCAATAACGACAAACAATAACAATCCAATAATCAATTCAAATAATCCTGAAATAACCGTATTAATTCGCATTGTTATTTGTACGAATTAATATAATTATTTCTAGAATCTACACTATCATTTCATGTAGATTAAAGATTATTACATTACGGTTTTTCACTTGTCATTCAATTTCAATTTTTACACTACAACAATTAATCCAATATACGTCGATGGTTCAAAGTGTAATTATCGCTATTCTATATGTCAATTAATTTAACAATTAAAAGGGGTCATATTCACTAATCAAATTTAACATATGTGTCGATTCAAATTTTAATTATCCTATGTCAAATTTAATTGCATAATATTTATCACTTTATACATTTCAATTTAACATCCAATATAAACAACAACAATCAATCAATCATCAATCAAACAGGATTATCATCGTATAATTAACAAATAATGGTGTCAGATGTCACAGGTGAACTAATACAGGTAATAGCATACATATAACAGTGTAAATAACTAACATCAGCATATTTCAATTGTCGTTTCAATTGAAATCAAATTTAATAAATAAAAGAACGTTAATCGTGAGTGAGTGCTCACCTTTCAAGGCTAGAGAGAACAGGAGATGACACGGGTACGAACACAGATACAGACACTGGAATTAAGTTACGAATCCAAGCACGAATTCGATGATCAATGCTGATTACATGGAATAGACGAAATCAAATCAGAATTAGGTCGATGAAGATAAATGGGTACAAGTGAACTTATATATTATAATTCTAAACCAATACTTTATATAAACTAATACATGGAACAAATATATATAACCAGTATACATTTTAAACCTTTACAGAAATCATGAATAAACATATATATATACACACTTTTCCAAAATATTGATATAAATGTAAACCAACATAAAATATAAATATACACATACCAAACTGTAAATTACATATATTTTTATATAAACTCAAGCATATACTTCAAATCAATGTATATATTAAAATACTCTTTCCACACATATATACGCAGCCTGAACATAAACTTAGACAATCAACATAACTACATATACTGACCCAAACTGACATACAAACTATAACTATATATATAATATAATATGCAGACCGATAATATATATATATATATATATATATATATATGCAGACACTTAAATTATGCTTCCTCTATACAAAACATAATGATAGATTGTTATCAAACCTATCCAACTTTATATATATAGAGCTTTGTATATACAATCTTATATAACAACAGATGTAACTTATACTGTATAAAACTTTTTAACTGTAATAACACAATATATACTAATATATTGTATGCCAAATTTCGAGACATATATATAACATACTTATATATAGGTAAACTTTATAAACTGTATATCCTTTATAACTAACTGACATATATATATAACATATACACGTTCACTTTATAAAACTTACCCTATTATATAGATTCAAAAGGAAGGAGGAGAGAAGTGCTCGGCTGACAGAGCACTAGAGTTTAGATCAGAGGCGGCTGGCGCAGACTACTGACGGCGTCTGGGTAGGAAAGTGGACGCTTGGAGCAAAGGCTGGCAGTGAAGGAAATTGGATGATGTTGCTACGTTGTTTGTTCGGTCAGGGTAGGTTGTTGGCGTTCAGGCTCAAGGGGTTTGGAGCCGGTGTTCCCGTGGCAGTTTGAGGTGGAGTGGCTTGGACGTGCTGCGGAGGGTCGGAGACGCGAGGGAAGGGGATGGGTTGGGTTTTTGCCGTGAGTGGTTCGCAGGAAGGAGAGAGTATGGAGAATCACGTGGCTTGGTCGGGGATGGAGCAGGGAGAACGGAAGGTAGGTGAAGGAACGAAGACTTGGCGGTGGCGACGAGGCTGCTGCTAGGCCGTGGTGGATGCGAGGCATGGGTGCGAGCCGCTATGAGGAAGATGAATGCACGAGTGGTTCACAGCTGCTGTTGTTTTGTTTTTTTTTCTTCTTCTGCGTGTGTGAGAGGAAGAATACGAAGTGAAAGAAAGGCAGGAGATAAAGTGAACTGGTGATTAAAATGAGATAGCAAACTATATTTTGAAAATATTGAAAGAGAAAGGGTCTGTTGAATTCAAGAAAAGTATTAAATGCAATGTTAGTTTGATTTAAGACGGTAGATAAAGAATAGTCACGAAAAGTTTTTGAGAACTGAAAAGGGCTACTGGGTATTGAAAATTTAACGGCGGAATATGAAAGAGACATTGGACATCAAGGGTTAGAATTCGATACCGGTACGATCACCGTTTCCGTGTATTCCGCAGCGTACCGAGCTTCAAAACACAGAAGTGAATATACCGTAGAGATCAGCACAACGAGACGATCAAAACGGCATACGGATATCAGGGGTACGATTTAATTATAAAATTTCGAATTTTCTACTACGGAAAATGCAAGAAAAACACAGAAAAATAAGATCGACGGAGCCAAAGATGTCCGAATTTGGAAAAACGACAAACTGACATCTTGCTCAGAAAATGATTTAGAATTTTTCTATGTAAAAGTATTTAGGTTTCGGAAACATTTTATTTTCATTGCTTTTTAACTGATTAAATTGAAGTGAATTTACGCGCGAAATAAACTTTCTTATTTTCGGACGAAAATTTACCAGTTGCTATGTTTAACTAGACGTATTCCAAATATTAAATTTATATTTCAAAATTTTATCGCTTAAAATTTCACAAAATTTCAACTAATTACGTATTTAAAACAGTTGAAATTTACGGGTCGTTACACTCTCCCCCACTCAAAACTTTTCGTCCCCGAAAAGGAACGAAGTAGGAGAATAGAAACAACCAGAAATAAAACAGATTTGAAATACAAAATAAAACAATTAGTTTAAACCGTATAAATTTCAATTTACCTTAATTAATACTCAATATTTGATTTAAAATTCAGGGTATTTCAATAAGTTGATTTAATTCCAATTTATTAATATTTGATACCAAAAGATTCCTTCAAAACAAAATTTTATTTTATTTACCTCATTTATTCATTGTTTTATTATCCAATTATCTTTTATTAACAATTTCTAAAAGCATAAACTTGAATAATCTTTTATTATAATCATATTTTATTTTCAACAATTTAAATTCTCCTTTATTCCAAATTATTGTTAAATTTATTCTACTTAATATATCTAACCACATATATTTAACCCATATAAATTAATTTAAACCATAAAAGTTTCGATTTAAATTAATTTATATTTACTAATTGCTTTCAAATTCAAGGTATTTTCATAAGTTGATAAAATTTCAATTTATTAATTCTTTCAAAACAAATTTATTAATTCTTTCTAAACAATTTATTTCATTATTAACTGAGTTTTATTTATTATCCTATCTAACTCAATTGACATCTTTATAATCAAAATTTAGTGTATAACATTTATTATAAACACTCAAATTTTATTTATAAATTCATTTTATCTTATATATTATCCAATTACATAGTTAACTTTTGAATAATTTTGGTAAGTTGTATTAGAATGCAGTTGAATGATATACAAATAAAATTTTCCAATTCGATTATTCAAGTTTAAATTTTTCTTCCAAATTTTGGTTTTATTTATAATTAAAATCATCTTTTATCAAAATTTAAGAATTAGATTTCCGATTAACTTTGAACAATTTAGAGATAATTATGTTTATACTATTTATATATTAAATCAAATTAAATTCAAAATAATATTCCCATATATATATATATATATATATATATATATACCTAAGAAATTCAATTTAAATATTTTTTCCCAACAAAACCGTAGCAAAGCTACAGAATAGTATCTCCACTTCGAAACTCGAAAATGAATGTCGATGATGCGGCCGCCATCACCGAAATTATTTTCCAGCGACAAAGAGAAGAGAACTGATTTCAACATTTTAAAAATTCTTTAAAATGGTTTCTATTTGAAAATACCTTCAGTAATATATACTTTTAAAATTTTAAAACCAAGGTTCGAAATCACCGAAAACTAAATTTTCAAATTTCTGAATTAAATTCATTTCAAATTCCAAATTAATTTATAAACCGTATTTATAAATTTATTTAGAACAATAAATGATAACCAAAAATTATCATTTCAAACAAACAATTTAATTAACCTATTAAATTCCAGAAAATTTTACTTATATTTTCACAGTATAATCAAACAAAATTATTTCATTTACCAAATTTGAAAACAATATTGTGTCAGTTTGCTTTGCTCAAGTGTTTTGGAAATCCTATCGATAGCGTTGATCAGACGAATCGATCTCAACATCAACAACTCAAACAACACAATATATTTTAAAACATTTTTAGTATTAATTTACAGATACACTTCCTCGCTTGACGATACAAGAATGGATTTCAAAGCAAGGATAGAGATTCAAATTTTGATGGACTTAAATCAAAGATAATTTTTGATTCGAAAATAAGTTTGAAACAGAAGATAAGATAATTCGATTACCACAATCGGGAGATGGAAGAGTTTATTTAATTCACGGGCAACCTTAACCGGGTCGTCCGTAACTTCAAGAATAAGATCGATGCTGAATTCCGAGGTAAATCAACACTCGATCTCAAGAGATGGAATTCAGGTATAACCTGAAATAGATAGCATCGTAAACCGAGGATATAGAAATTTCCGGTAAATCGATGCCTATTATAAAGGAGTTTTGCTCCTTTACGAATCGTTCGAAGATTGGCGAGACCGCCGGTCTATTATAGATATCATTCAAAATGGAGTTATGGGGTGCTCCAGAATTGAAAGATGACGAATAGTGAAGGACACGAATGAATTTCGGAACCGAGGGGAACGTTCCAAAATTCAAAGGAATTGAGTCAATGGAAGAGATTGAAACTCGAATGAGAGTGATTCTGTAAATACATTTACCCTATATGTTGAGTTTTGCCTAGAGCTACCAAAGCTCTGATACCAACTATAATGACCCGCTATTTTAGACCATTCGCATCCATTATAAGTGTATAGGTAGACACTCATGCCGGAATTGAATTGCTCAAAATACCGCGTTGTTAATTTAAATTTGGCAAAACTGAACATATACAGTAAATAAATAATCACAGATCACAGACACAGACTAATAAATGCAGCGGAAATAAAAGAGATAGTAGTTCATGAAGCTACTATATAAATATATAAATTACATCAGAGTTAAACCATATACAACGGAAGAGTAATACGATACATCAGATACAAATCAGAATACATCACTGGAATCATCGAATACTGAAAGCAGAATAGATGGCTGGATCTTCAAGCAAGCTCCAACTTCAAAGGTGAGTCTCGAATACTGGTACACTCAGTCTGACCCGAGCGTAAAGCAAAAACACAAGACACTCGAGTCAGGATTAACATTCTTATATTAATAAATCCAACTCAAGTGAAATAGCAATTGAAATACAAGTAACTCAAAGGATGTTTGGAATAACCATCCTTAAGGATCCGTTAAACTATCTACTAGGTAGTAATATACGCTAAGTAGATAATGTCTATCAGTAATATAAAGATATCAAAATAGTGTTAAGTCATGGCCCATTCCACCCTTAACACATTTTTATTCCCAAAAGCATATACAAGACCGTAGTTTCCCCAAAACCGAAAGTCACCAGAGGGCAATCCATATACCAAAGGTACAAACCAAAATCGTAGTGGTCGCGAATAAAGGGATACAAGTATGAAAAGGCACATGAGGCAATATCCAAGGTAGTGATACTACCGTTCGCCTGATCCGGACTGGTGAGAATGCAACGCCGCAGCGCCCGCAACACCGTGAAACAACACTCCCAAAATCAAGGGTGCACCAATCGACAACAAGTAATGAGTAGTTCGAAGAAGTGTGTCCACTTGAGGTAGCTAATCCTCCATTGGCCCGGCACGGCTCCTGTTTTAGTCATTTCCAATTTGACACAAGTGTCAAGGCTATCCATTATCGTTCTCTTTCTTCAGTCATCACGTACATCATCCAACCACTTCATTCTGGATCATCACTCCGCGTATAGTTATTAAAGTGGTTTTCGGTTTAGATAGAGAGTATATCCATAACCAATTCCGGTCTCTTTAATAACTTTCGTAATTTATTACACCGATTGGTCGTTTAATATATGTCAAAACAAAATCAATTACAATTTCAATTAGAATTCATAAACCAATAATTCATTTGTCTTTCCAAATCAATTTCCATAATTTACGTTTCAAAACTTCTAAATTACCATTTCAAAATCTTATAATTCAATTTCAATTTCTATTTAAAACAATTCAAATATTGATTCAAGTTCGTAAATAAGTTCATTCCGAAATCATTTAAATTAATTTGATTTAACATTTAAATCAATTTAAATTCATTTATCGATTTCATTCAATATTCATTAAGTAAATTTTCCATTCAAAATAATTTCTATTAAATTTCCAATTCATTAACTCCATTATTTAAATTCAACTTCCTTATTTCAAAACTTACAATTTGAATTAAATTAAATTCATCAAATCAAATTCTTTAAATTACAAGTCTTATATTAATTTCAATAAATCACATTTTATTTCTTGTTAAAGAAATTCAATTTCACTTATTTACTTACTTAAATAATTTTCCAAAACTTAAATAATAAAGAAAACTCAATTTCAATTATTTACGAAGTAAATTCACTTATTCAAAAGTTCAATTTTACTTATTAAAGAATTCAATTCAATTTGATCATTAAATCATTCAATCTTATTTAATTATTAAATAATTCAAAACTTAATTATTAAATAATTTCAAACTTAATTATAATTTCAAATTTAATTATTAAATCATTTCAAACTTTAACAATTTCAAACTTAATTATAATTTCAAACTTAATTCAATCATTTCTCAAATTTAAACAACATTCTTTCATCAATTACATTGTTAATATTTTGTTTCAAATTATTAAATATTAACATTTTCCTTTCATTAAAATTCAAATTTCAACTTCATTTCAAAACCATATTATTTATTCAAATAAAATCTTCATTTTATTTTTAAATCAAATTATTGACCAATCAGGTTTTATTTAATTCTCTACCCTAAGTCAAAGTTAAATTTGGGTATTTATCATTTCAACCCGATTCCAATTCAATTCAAAATCAAAACATAACAAAGGGAACTTGCAGTGTGATAAACTGGGATGGTGTCAAAGTAAATAAACAAGCAATAACGACAAACAATAACAATCCAATAATCAATTCAAATAACCCCGAAATAACCGTATTAATTCGCATTGTTATTTGTACGAATTAATATAATTATTTCTAGAATCTACACTATCATTTCATGTAGATTAAAGATTATTACATTACGGTTTTTCACTTGTCATTCAATTTCAATTTTTACACTACAACAATTAATCCAATATACGCCGATGGTTCAAAGTGTAATTATCGCTATTCTATGTGTCAATTAATTTAACAATTAAAAGGGGTCATATTCACTAATCAAATTTAACATATGTGTCGATTCAAATTTTAATTATCCTATGTCAAATTTACTTGCATAATATTTATCACTTTATACATTTCAATTTAACATCAATATAAACAACAACAATCAATCAATTATCAATCAAACAGGATTATCATCGTATAATTAACAAATAATGGTGTCAGATGTCACAGGTGAACTGATACAGGTAATAGCATACATATAACAGTGTAAATAACTAACAGCAGCATATTTCAATTGTCGTTTCAATTGAAATCAAATTTAATAAATATAAGAACGTTAATCGTGAGTGAGTGCTCACCTTTCAAGGCTAGAGAGAACAGGAGATGACACGGGTACGAACACAGATACTGGAATTAAGTTACGAATCCAAGCACGAATTCGATGATCAATGCTGATTACATGGAATAGACGAAATCAAATCAGAATTAGGTCGATGAAGATAAATGGGTACAAGTGAACTTATATATTATAATTCTAAACCAATACTTTATATAAACTAATACATGGAAAAAATATATATAACCAGTATACATTTTAAACCTTTACAGAAATCATGAATAAACATATATATATACACACTTTTCCAAAATATTGATATAAATGTAAACCAACATAAAATATAAATATACACATACCAAACTGTAAATTACATATATTTTTATATAAACTCAAGCATATACTTCAAATCAATGTATATATTAAAATACTCTTTCCACACATATATATGCAGCCTGAACATAAACTTAGACAATCAACATAACTACATATACTGACCCAAACTGACATACAAACTATAACTATATATATAATATAATATGCAGACCGATAATATATATATATATATATATATATATATATATATGTAGACACTTAAAGTATGCTTCCTCTATACAAAACATAATGATAGATTGTATTCAAACCTATCCAACTTTATATATATAGAGCTTTGTATATACAATCTTATATAACAACAGATGTAACTTATACTGTATAAAACTTTTTAACTGTAATAACACAATATATACTAATATACTGTATGCCAAATTTCGAGACATATATATAAATACTTATATATAGGTAAACTTTATAAACTGTATATCCTTTATAACTAACTGACATATATATATATATATAACATATACACGTTCACTTTATAAAACTTACCCTATTATATAGATTCAAAAGGAAGGAGGAGAGAAGTGCTCGGCTGATAGAGCACTAGAGTTTAGATCAGAGGTGGCTGGCATAGACTACTGACGGCGTCTGGGTAGGAAAGTGGACGCTTGGAGCAAAGGCTGGCAGTGAAGGAAATTGGATGATGTTGCTACATTGTTTGTTCGGTCAGGGTAGGTTGTTGGCGTTCGGGCTCAAGGGGTTTGGAGCCGGTGTTCCCGTGGCAGTTTGAGGTGGAGTGGCTTGGACGTGCTGCGGAGGGTTGGAGACGCGAGCGAAGGGGATGGGTTGGGTTTTTGCCGTGAGTGGTTCGCGGGAAGGAGAGAGGATGGCGAATCACGTGGCTTGGTCGGGGATGGAGCAGGGAGAACGGAAGGTAGGTGAAGGAACGAAGACTTGGCGGTGGCGACGAGGCTGCTGCTAGGCCGTGGTGGATGCGAGGCATGGGTGCGAGCCGCTATGAGGAAGATGAATGCACGAGTGGTTCACGGCTGCTGTTGTTTTGTTTTTTTTTTCTTCTTTTGCGTGTGTGAGAGGAAGAATACGAAGTGAAAGAAAGGCAGGAGATAAAGTGAACTGGTGATTAAAATGAGATAGCAAACTATATTTTGAAAATATGGAAAGAGAAAGGGTCTGTTGAATTCAAGAAAAGTATTAAATGCAATGTTAGTTTGATTTAAGACAGTAGATAAAGAATAGTCACGAAAAGTTTTTGAGAACTGAAAAGGGCTACTGGGTATTGAAAATTTAACGGCGGAATATGAAAGAGACATTGGACATCAAGGGTTAGAATTCGATACCGGTACGATCACCGTTTCCGTGTATTCCGCAGCGTACCGAGCTTCAAAACACAGAAGTGAATATACCATAGAGATCAGCACAACGAGACGATCAAAATGGCATACAGATATCAGGGGTATGATTTAATTATAAAATTTCGAATTTTCTACTACGGAAAATGCAAGAAAAACACAGAAAAATAAGATCGACGGAGCCAAAGATGTCCGAATTTGGAAAAACGACAAACTGACATCTTGCTCAGAAGATGGTTTAGAATTTTTCTATGTAAAAGTATTTAGGTTTCGGAAACATTTTATTTTCATTGCTTTTTAACTGATTAAATTGAAGTGAATTTACGCGCGAAATAAACTTTCTTATTTTCGGACGAAAATTTACCAGTTGCTATGTTTAACTAGACGTATTCCAAATATTAAATTTATATTTCAAAATTTTATCGCTTAAAATTTCACAAAATTTCAACTAATTACGTATTTAAAACAGTTGAAATTTACGGGTCGTTACACTCCCAAAACTATAAAGCAAGTCCAGAGTCTCAATGGAAAGGTAGCAACATTGAGTAGGTTCATTTCAAAGTCCACTGACAAATGCATTCCCTTCTTCGATCTGATTCGAAAAGGGAAACGAAACTTTGAATGGACCATAGAGTGCGATGGGGCTTTCCAAGCACTAGTCCAACATCTGTCCACACCGCCAATACTATCAAAGCCTATTAATCACGAGAAGTTGTTCATGTATTTGGCGATATTAGAAAACGCTATCAGCGCTGCATTAGTCCGAGAAGAAGACAAGATACAGAGACCCGTATACTACGTCAGCAAACGATTGACTGGGGCTGAAAGAAATTATCCGAAGCTGGAAAAGTTGGCTTACTGCCTTGTCATTGCATCAAGAAAACTCCGACCATACTTTCAGGCACATTCCATTATTGTTTACATCGACCAGCCGTTACGATAGGTCCTTTCGCGGCCTGAGACGTCTGGTAGGTTACTCAAGTGGAACATCGAACTGAGCCAGTTTGTCCTTACTTACGCTCCGAGACGGGCCATACAAGGGCAAGTCCTAGCCGATTTCATAGCTGAATTTACCATCCCAGAGGACTTGCCCGAAGCCAGTGAATCCTCCGAATACGTCTGGAAACTTTATACTAACGAAGCATCGAACGACCGGTGTTCAGGCGCTGGTATTGTGCTTGAAACTCCCGAAGGTCGATCCATATGTTATGCCTTAAAGTTCGATTTCCATGCGACTAATAATGAAGCTGAATATGAAGCCCTCCTAGCTGGCTTGAAACTTGCTAGAGATTTGAGAATTATCGCAGTGGAAATTTATTGTGATTCACAATTAGTTGTGTGTCAGGTACGAGGAGAGTATCAAGCAAGAGATCGAAGGTTGGCTGCTTACTTAGCTCGAGTTAAGGAAGTACTAGACCATTTCGATTACTACGCCATCTACAGTATACCTCCAGAATGCAACCAAAAGGCAGATTCATTGGCGAAGCTATCCAGCACAGGCGAAGCGCAACAAATGGGACTCGTTCCCGTAGAAACGTTGACTTCCCCAAGCATCGACCGGGCGGAAATAAACCGAGTATGCGAAACCGTCCCCGAAAAGGATTCATGGATGACTCCACTCAGAAACTACATTGAGCACGGAACCCTGCTGGAGCGCAGGAGTGAAAAAAGACAGGTCCTTCGAAAGGCCTCAAGATTTACCATCCAGAATGGACTCATGTACAGAAGGGGGTAATCAGTTCCCCTACTCCGATATATCGCTCATGATGAAATTAAACAAGTGTTACGCGATGTGCATGAGGGAGAATGTGGCGATCACACCGGGGGGCAAGTACTTGCCAAGAAAATACTTCGCTACGGATATTACTGGCCTACCGTGAACCGCGATGCATTGGACTATGCAAAGAAATGTGATAGGTGCCAGAAAAATGCTTGAATCCCTAGGGCTCCTCCTATTGAGATAACACAAATGGTCAGCCCATGGCCGTTCGCGATGTGGGGCATCGACATCATCGGCGCTCTACCTCTAGCAAAAGGTGGTGCGAAGTACGCCATCGTCGTGGTAGATTACTTTACAAAGTGGGCTGAAGCCGAAGCTCTTGCTACCATTACAATGAAGAAAGTAATCAACTTTGTGGTTCGTAACATCATCTGTCGATTCGGTCTCCCACACACCATTATTACGGACAACGAAACCCAATTCGACACTGCTGAATTCAAAGATTTCTGCAAACGATTTCACATCCAAAAGAAATTCTCCGCAGTTGCGCACCCCCAAGCAAACGGACAGGTTGAAGCAGTTAATAAAGTCATAAAGTCCATCCTGAAGAAACGACTAGAAAAGGTCGGGGGCAAGTGGGTCGATGAACTTCCTATGGCTCTATGGGCTTACCGAACAACCCACAAGACCACGACCGGCCACACTCCGTTCTCTCTTTCTTACAGTTCAAAGGCCATTATTCCAGTCGAGCTAGAAGTACCTTCTCATCGTGTGACATACTATGATCCAAAGACAAATGCTATATTACTTGCTGAATCTCTTGATCTACTGGATGAGAAGCGTGAAGAGGCTGATTTGAGGGCAGCTGCGCATCGAAGTCGAGTCGCCCGATTGTACAATGCCAAGGTCCGTCCGCGAACCTTCGAACTAGGCGATCTCGTCTTAAAAAGAATCTATCCGGTTCCTTCACATATGAAGCCGACATGGGAAGGACCGTATGTTATTGAACAAAGGCTCGGAGATGGCACATTCAAGTTATCGACCGTCGATGGTCTTACCCTGCCAAGAGCTTGGAATAGCAAGAGCCTTCGCCGCTATTACACCTGACAGGCTATCTTTATCCATTTAGTTTACTTTCCTTTTCTGCAATTTGTTTACGCTCGAAATTAGAACTTGTAATAAGGCAACTGACTTTTCCATACTTTCTTATTTCAACAATAAAATGCAACCTCTTCGAGCCAGAGCTGTGATTTACTTGAAATACTTCATATGACCATCACTATGCATGGAGAGCTAAGTCTCATCATACGGTGGGATTTATTCAAATAGAGAGTGGCTGCTATGCAACCAATCACTCCCTAAGTGAAACCTGAGCTCAGGGGCAGGTCATCACATCCAAGTCAAAAAAGGGATTGATACACGACAATCCTTCATCAACTCCGAACTCCCAGGGTGCGAGTCGGAGTATAAACATCCAACTCCGTATACACAGAGTGCGAAGCGGAGTATAAACATTCAACTCCGAACTCCCAGAGCTCGAGTCGGAGTATAAACATCCCACTCTATATACCCAGAGTGCGAAGCGGAGTATAAACATTCAACTCCGTATACCCAGAGTGCGAAGCGGAGTATAAACATTCAACTCCGTATACCCAGAGTGTGAAGCGGAGTATAAACATTCAACTCCGTACTCCTAGAGCGTGAGTCGGAGTATAAACATTCAACTCCGTATTCCTAAAGTGCGAAGCGGAGTATAAACATTCAACTCCATATTCCCGGAGTGCGAAGTGGAGTATAAACATCCAACTCTGAATTCCCAAAGCGCGAACCGGAGTATAAACATCAACTCCGTATTCCCAGAGTGCGAAGCGGAGTATAAACATTCAACTCCATATTCCCGGAGTGCGAAGTGGAGTATAAACATCCAACTCTGAATTCCCAGAGCGCAAACCGGAGTATAAACATCAACTCCGTATTCCCAGAGTCCGGAGCGGAGTATAAACATCAGCTCCGAATTTCCGGAGTGCAAGTCGGAGCATAGACGTCGACTCCGAATTACCAGAATTCAGAACGGAGCCTACACACCAACTTCAAGTTCCCGAAGCATGGATCGAAATATAATTATCAACTCCAAACTCCCGGAGTGCGAGTCAGAGTACAAATGCCAGTTCCAAGTCCCAAATCAGCGGGCGTATGATTGAAACTCAAGCCCGCATGGCCAACCGCCAGTAAACAAATGAGGATCCCTGGAGTGCGGATATGATCATCAATGATCGGACAAGCGCGAATAAACCGCTCAATCCCCGTTTGCCTTAAACACTCGTCCAACGGCACTAGACTCGACACGCTAGGAGAAAGGGGTAATCACTGACTGATGTTTCACAACATTCCACCAAGACTGGGGTGCAAGACTTAAGCATCAACCATTGACTGAAGCAATACGACGTCAAAATTCGACTCGTTTCCCGGTCACAAACCATGTCCACAATACCCGAACTTCGCGAACAGGAACAAACTTCATTCGGAAACTGAAACTTCACAAGTGCAGTCCAGACACTAAAACACTTAGACAAATACACAATGACAAAAAAGAAGTCAAGAAAGAAAAATTTCATTTCTATCGATTATGGAAGAAGTTCGTATACAAGTTTCCAAAAAATTCCTACTAGCAGGGGCCGAACCTGCATCTATACACGGCTAAGAAAATGCAACTCAAAATACACCGGGAGAGCATGCCTAATCTTTCTTTTTCCTTAGCTTCCTCCTTGATAGCGACTCGCTGGAGCCATCGCCAGTCTTCCTCTTCGAGCCTTTGCTTTTAGGCGGTTGGTCTTCAGGCGAGGGCATTATGTCGACGTCCTCCTCCGAACTCGTGTGAATAAGAATGCTCCCTACGGGCAGAGTCGGAGGAACGGGATCGATTACAGAAGGTGGAATGGGCAGGCTGGTGATAAAGACAGAACCACCAGGAGACATCATTCAAGCGAGGCAGGTCCCGATGCTACCATCCCACCTCCAAAGCTGCCGCCATAACCCGCTGTTGCCAGTTCAGCGTCAATCTGAGCAAACATCTGCTCTTCGGTTACTACTTGAGCCCCGCTAGGGGCATCAGCAGTCAGCATTGAAGAGCTTGCAGTAGGATCAGTTCCGCTCATAACAGATGACAAGTCAGCACGAGGATCGCCGTGGCGGCGGAAGAGTTCATCCATCAGCTGCTCGTCAAACGCGATCGTACCTCCCTGCAGATCGTCAAGCGTGGCAGCTGTGCTCACAGTGGTTGCTTCGGTCACGATAGCCTCCGGCGTCTGATGTAATTCTTGAGTAGCAGGAGGCATGTGCGGCGCAACGTCGATCACTGGACAAAGAATAAAAGAATTGTTAGAACTAAAACTCGATCGAAGACTTCGACTCATGAAAGACATGTGGAATGTTCGGATTACCTTCCTCAGTTTGGCTTATAAGCGACGGGGCGGCTTCAGTCGTTTGTGCTGTAATCGGAGACATCTGCGGCTGATCTGGATTATAGGCGGGAACAGCTTGAGGATCAACCGCAGGCAAAGATTCAGGCTGGGTTGACACCGGAAGATCAAGACTTGCATCATGATGTTCAACCCCAGAGCCTTCTCCTACTTCCAGGTGCTGAGAGCCAAGCCTCTCCTTCTCATAAGAGATCATTGAATCATGGAGAATCTTCTTTTTGTCGTCAGTTAACAGACGGTTCTCGAGCTCGAATTCATCCATAGACACACCCGGGTGCGCCTCTTTTTCTTCCTCAACCAGTCGGCCCCAAGCACTATGGAGATGCGTCGAATAATCATCGAGCCAGGCCAGACCCTTGTGCCTCAGCACGTTAGCGTTATAGACAACGAGGAGGTCTTCAATGTCGGCCTCTAGCCTGGACTCGGCCAACTTCACCCTTTCCTCGGCCTCAGTCTCCACCTTTTGGACTTTAGCCACTGCCGCATCCCGTTCACCCCTAAGTAGAACAGCCTGTTCGCACGCCTCCTGGGCTGCGTTGTTCGCGTCGTCTTTTTCCTTGGCCATATCGGCGAATTTGGCCTTAAGTTCGTTCAGTTCCTTGACTGCCGCGTCCCGCTCGACGGTAACCGTAGTATTCCGGTGGCCCATCTCTTCTACCAAGGCGACATGCGTCTGCCTCAACCTCTCCATGGCCACCTTTGCTTCGTCAGCTTTCTTAAGGGCCTCGATCTCGGATTTCCGAGAAGACTCGGACTCGGCAGAGAGTACCTGAATAATCCGATCCCTTTTTACGAGCTCGGTCTCCATCTTCACAATCTCTTTGGCTCGCTCAAAGGCCACCTTAGAAGCTTTTTCAACAGCTTTTTCCCACTCCCGGTATTGGGCATAGATATCGTGGACATAATCATGCATCGTGCCTTCTACCCCTGATGGAATTCTCTTCAAGTGGGGAGGGAAGACATAACCGTCGAAGCAAATATTTGGAAAATCCTTCTTCATTTGAGCCAACTTAAGGGCCCCTTCTCCAGTGGGGTCAGCGGGGACTTGCTCTGTAACCATGGAAGATGTTGTCTCGAACCTCTAAAGATGAGTCTCAGATCTGGAAGTGTGAGAAGAAGGCCTGAGACGAGGAGGCTTTGATGGCTATGGAACATGAGCAGGAGGTGTAGATGGAAGCCTAGGAGGAGGAGAGCGTGATCTAGACCGATGCATGTATTCTCTATCCCTATCATGCCCATACCTATCCTGACTAGAGTGCTCGTGATCGCGATCTCTATCAGAGTCCCTCCTGCGGGAATCGTAGTAAGAAGAACTCTTTCGGGCCGAGCTAAGACTCCGTAGCATTGATCCTCTTCCAGACATGGTACCTGAAAATGACAAGCGAAGAAAGAGTTAGCAACTTCCTAAGTCGGACGAAGTATAGTTGTGAATCATGTAGTGTAGTGAAGTGTATGCATGTGCAATCCCCCAACAAACCGGAAATGTCGGCCGCACTCGTAGCAAGCGACCTGCTCAGTTCAAAAGCACTATCAAGCCCCTCTGTCCCAACGTCGTGTGGAGACGACACGAAATCCGGGATCGGAATGTCAGCAAGCACTGCAAAAGGACTCTCCACTTGCGGGGGAGGAGCCTCTGAAATTCTGATCCCCTGGAAAGGTAAAGACACGACCACGGATTTAAATCTCTTAGATTTAGGGCGTTTGTGAGCGGCGGCCTTGCCTTTTCTTCTTTCACCCGAGTCCAGGACATCGACAGAAGGCCCAGCTGGTAGCTCGGTATCGGTGGGCGTTCTTTCTGGATCAACTTCTTCGGTGATCATGACGGCAGGCGCTTTGCGTTTCACGCGTTTCTTCGGGGCCACTTTATGTACCACTTCCAGGTGTATGCTCTGTCTCCGTTCTATCAACCTGACAGCCCTTAAATTCCTGTCAGTCAAGACTAAGTCTATGTGCCTCTCTTCGCCCGGAAATGCTTGAAGAATCCGAACCAGCTCTCTGAAGTACGCGCAATCGGGACGAGAGATTGCGGCTGTAGAAAAGGAGAAGTATGTTAGTTTTTGAAGTCAGTTACTAGTATCTCAATGATTCAAGAGAGGAGTGGCAACACTTACGTCTATCCAACCACCGTCCAGCAAATCCAGGGGGGCACCGAACGTAGAACCATTCGGTTTTATAATAACTTAGCCTTCCCCAGGAGCCCTGTACAATGTGGCAGCTTCTGACCGCTTCCAGGAAAGTGAAAGAGGGGATGTCTCCATGACTCTTGACATTGAATAAATATCGGATCTCGATCGGCTTCGGAGGTCGAAAGAGGATTTCCATAAAGAGAACAAAGATGTTGTTCAATAAGGCATAACCGTTGGGATGTAGCTAAGATGGAGCTATGCCAAGAAACGATAACATCTCCCTTATATAATCATTGAAGGGAGGGAGTGTCCCCGTTGTGCAAGCGTGACGGTTAAAAGCAGTAAACCCCTTCGGGGGATTGTGTGGCCTGTAAGTTGGCCCAGGAAGTAGCACGTCGTCAAGCAACAAACCATGCCTTAAGTAAATCCGTCCAAGCATATCTTCGGAGATACCCGACGGCACTGAATCTGGCGGACTACAAATAAACCGAGCACCCAAGTGCTCATCCGGAGCTGGCTCTATAACCTCGGCTTCGATAACCAGTATCTCTATGGTTGGAGGAATATAACTTGGAATTTCCGGCTGTTGAGAACTTGAAGGGTCCATAGCTAGCTAGCTTATAAAAAATCATTGTTAAACTGACAAATAACACTCATGCATTGTGCAGTGCAATACTGTATATCAGTTGAGAAGATCAACAGGATTAAAGGAAGCGTGTAAATGACGAGACTTCGGAATTCAGTCGCAAGGACCGTCATCGCTGACCGTTACAACTGTACCATCCAGCTGATTAATTATCATTCCAAGTTAAAGTTTGGTGTCATTTTGATAAGTCCCAGTTCCATCAACGAGCTTCGATAGACAATCGAATATGCGGTGAAGCGGTTAAGTCCAGTAATACAATTTTGAAGCTCGTCGGAGTCAACTGTTCAAATGTGCAGGGAGTTTTAAATTTTGTAATGTTCAAATCGTGTCACTCACGGAAGCCATGTTCGCATCAATAAGCTATGGTCGTGTGCATATGAGTCAGACTCGATCAGAGGGTTGGCATGTAAGTTCGACTCGCTCCCCAAGACCATCGAGTTCGACTCGGTCCCAAGACCATGCATTTTGACTCGCTCCCCAGGACCACACAGTTCGACTCGCTCCCCAGGACCATTGGATTCGACTCGGTTCCAAGACACGCATTTCGACTCGCTCCTGGGACCACACAGTTCGAATCGCTCCCTAGGACCATTGGATTCGACTCGGTCCCAAGACACGCATTTCGATTCGCTCCTGAGACCACGCAGTTCGACTCGCTCTCGAGACTACACACTTCGACTCGATCAAAAACCAACCTTTTCGTCTCGATCCAGGGACATCGTTTCGAGTCCATCAGGCGCGACCCCTTCATATCGATCCATGGATTCAAAGCACTCGATTCGATACGAAGCTCCACCATCGATCGATACGAAGACTTTCGCCTCATCACCTCGAAACCCATACTCCATCGAGACGAAGCTGAGGCCAGAGAGCCTTCGATCGATCACGACTCTGATCGGTTTGGTGTTAAGAATCAAGTCTCCTCGTTTACATGATGGTTCCGTTCAATGGATTACCTAAGGTTTGTCAGTTAGTTCAAATGGTTAAAGAAAGGAATTGATTCGAAGGCAAAGTTTCTTCTCTTGAGAAGCTCTGGAGCGACACGAAAGCAAGGCAAATGGAGATGAAAGGTAAAAAATGAAAAAATGGCTAAGTACGAGGTATTTATATGGACTCGAAAGCAAGGGAAATAAACGATTCAAATCCCAGTGGAGTCGAACACGTGCTTCGACTCCCTCTTTAGTGCGTTGACGAGGAGCTCCCCTTCATATCGCTTGTCCTTGACTCCCTCTCCGGTGCAGCAAAACGAGCAGTTCGAATCCATCAAGGAAGCGCATTTCGACTCGCTCCATTTTGAATTGCTCCATTTCGACTCGCTCAGTTTACATCCATCAGGGAAGCCCATTTCGACTCGCTCGCCCAGTGCTTGCTTCGACTCGCTCAACCAATGCTTGCTTCAACTCGCTCGACCAGTGCTTTACCTCGACTCACTCGACCAAGTGCTTACTTCGACTCGCTCGATATGGGCACACTTCGACTCGCCCAATTTACAGCCATCAGGGAAGCCCATTTCGACTCGCTCGCCCAGTGTTTGCTTCGACTCGCTCAACCAATGCTTGCTTCGACTCGCTCGACCAGTGCTTTGCCTCGACTCACTCGACCAAGTGCTTACTTCGACTCGCTCGATATGGGAACACTTCGACTCGCCCAGTTCACGGCCATCAGGGAAATTCATTTCGACTCGTCTTGTTTTGACTCGCTCAGTTCACATCCATCATCGAGTCGAACGAGCACTTCGTATCCATCGAACCATGGCTTCTAGAGGCCAACTCCATCAACTCGACATGTCTGCTGCACATCCATAAATCCAATGAAAATTATCTTCGATGTTTCAATCCTTCACATCGATTCTGGAGAGGATCGTTACGAAGGAACATTCAAAAACAACCGTCAAGCGTTGTTGCAACGAATTTCACATCGGTTCAGGAGAGGATCGATACGGAATTCAGAAAATAATAAATTGACAATGACTCGAGAACATACAAACGTCAATGGGAGTCAGATTAGCATATATGCATGAATGTCGGACTAATATTCAATATTCCAGATTTTCAAAAATCAGAAATTCATCTAATAACGATTACAACGGCAAATGGCTAACCACTATCATACATCAATCAGTTGCAACAATACATGGTACATCAGTCAACAGTTTACATTATCAAGAAGAACGGTCAAAGATTACAGCTTTCATCGACGAGACAATAACTATTCAGAGTAGAGATGGCAGTATTTCAAAGCACGTCATGTTCCCACAAGACGTACTTTGGGGGGCAAATGTTATCCCGCCTTTTGGCAAGGCCGTAACACCAAGGAATTGACTAATAACCAATGACGGTCCATCCTAGAAATCAGTTATACATGGGCTCACTACAGATATCGGTGAATTTTGTCCGAGTTCGGATCGAGCCAAAATTGGTAGGACATGACAAGCTAAGCCATGGGAGCTAACGTTCAAAATCTCAAGTCAATCCGAGTTCGTATGCTCAAGTTATGAAGGATGCAAAATTGGACGAAAATCAGATATCGTTCGACTCGCTCTTTCGACTCAGTTCCCTCAGATACCAACTTCGACTCGTTCCTGTTAGACTCGCTTCACTGGCATCTGAAGTGCCTATTTCGACTTGCTTCGCTCAGCTACCTTCTTCGACTCGCTCACTTAAAACCACTGGTCAACTCCATCAACTTTGACTCGCTCCTCTCAAACAGCTATTCGACTCCATCGAATTCAGCTCCAGTTGGCAAAGTCACTACTCAAAGCGATCGAACCATGCACTTCGACTCGATCAACCATTGTACACTTCAACTCGCTCAAATCAGTGTGCACTTCGACTCATCCAAAGCAGCGTCAAAGGCGGAGCGATCCAGGAAGCGCCACGTCATCGAGTCGAAGGGAAGCGATTCGAAACAGGAGCGAGTCGAAGGAAACTGCCTACCGAAAACTCCATTTCGTATCGATCATATCTCCCAATCTACAAGTCCAAATGCTATGAAATTTTCACAGAAGACTACGTACATGCTAAAGAATGTCCACGCCAAATTTCGACTCCATTGGACGAAATCTTGAGCGAGTTGAAATCTGTTCGTGTCGATCACGGATCGGACCGAAACTTCATGGGCTTGGGCATGCAGGCCTGGTCACGTGCCAGAGAGGGTCTCCCGAGATCTGAGCGAAATATCAGCCTCCTACACCTATAAATAGACCCCCAAAGCCAATAAAAAAGGGGTTCTTCTTCCTCTTTGAGATCTCCAACGCCCGGACTCCTCCAGATCCAAATCTGAACTCAATTGCTGTTGCTACCAATGAAATTCACTGCTGAAAATCACAATTGACTGCTGTAAATCATTGAATTCACTTGTAAACACAAAAGAGAGATCAATAAAGCAAACTACTTCATAGTGGACGTAGGCTATACGCCGAACCACTCTAAATTCTTGTGTCTCCTTGCACTTTAATTATTCTCATTTCTGAAATTTGGAGTTTTTATTGGATAACTCCTCATTTTTCATTTAATTTCTTCACTTTATCTCTTCAAAGACTTCCGAAGAGTGTTGTGCCCAATTTTGGTACAAACAACGTATTAATTGGGTAGTAAATAGGTTAGTAACTTACATTAAACCCCCTTAAGAAAGAAGTTGGAATAATTATGGGAAATAATTTAAAATTTAAGGTGGAAGAAGGAGATTTCCTTATAAGGCCTTAATGCGGAAAGTGGTGAGGTATATATGGTATTATGTTAGGAGAGTGGAAATTATGACTAGGTTATAGCAATACGATGTAACGACCCATATTTTTGGCTGCCTAAATATTAATAAGTTAGTTTAATCAATGACTCAAAAAGAAAAAAAATTAAATGCAATGGAATTGGAGCTTGAGGCCACTTCCATTGTGTTTGGAATGATGTTTTTGATCTTTTTGAGTATAAACATCGATATGTTTAGGATAGCAGATTTTTAGTAATATATTGAGAGTCGATTGACAAATGACCCAAAATGCTAACTTTGGCATACGATGGAATTGGTGCTTGAGACCACTTCCATTGTGTCCGTAATGATGTTTCCAATCATTTTTAGTATAAAAATCGATATGTTTGAGATAGCAGATTTTGAGTTATGAAGGAGGTGAGTTTGTTGTTGGTTAAAGAGGATGGAGTTGGGCCTAATGCCCATTTTTTCCTTTAAAATCTGCACCCCTCTCCTCTTTAAATTCATTCACGTTGCCTCCTTCTTTTCTTTGCATTCTTCCAAACCTAAAGCATCAAGATAGATCTAATTAAAACAAAGGAAATAAATTTTATAAAACCAAACTAAAATCATCTAAAATTTCTCTTTCCTCTACATTCTCAATTTATATTAGAGCATTTGGGGATGATTTGATTTCGACCATAAAGAGGAAGAGGCTTGGATAATGGGTTCTTGTTTCTTTTGGGGCTGTTAATGGTTTTTAGGTGAGTGGATACTAAACTTGCAGCTTTTAGTAATGTATTAACCCACTTTTGAGCCAAAGTGGATTTCAATTGGACTTAGAAGATCAAAAAAGGACGAAACGACTTGAAAATTGACAAGCATGCTTAGATGAAGCAGGAGACAACTCAGAGAGGTTTCGACCCAAAGTGATCAAAGTGAACATGTCGGCACCAACTTGCTCATGTCGGTGACGAGTTGTTTTGCTCATCCTTTCCTCCATTCCAACTTCATACGAGTAATTACTTACCTCTTTTATAAGCGTCTAAGTGATTTCCAAGAGTTTTGGATGACCAATTCCAAGAATAGAAGAGTTAATAGCTAGAACAGCAATATAAATCATGCAATGATAGAACGGTCATCAAAATCAACCAGCAATCGATAGAAACAACAGAGGATGCCACAAAATGAAGTAAGAAGAAGAGTGTAAGAGAATTCGAAGTATTTTGAACAAAGGAAACATGTCGGCACCAACATGTTTAGGTTGGTACCAATATGTTTAGTTAATTCATGAGCTTTTACAATTTGGCACATGACTTTAAGCCGATTTCTGGACTTTGCTCCAAGTGAACTTCTGACCCAACAGACTATTTCTCTATAAATACCAACCTACCAACAACCAAGGATAGATCTTTAGGCTTGATCTCTTCCCTAATTTTTAGCTCTTCACTTTGGATCTGAACTCTCTGCCACTGAGACTTCTTCCTCTTCTTCACTCCTATCCTCTACCTCTCAAACTTTGTAGAAACTCCATTGTAAATCTGAGACCCACAAGATAGTGGTCAGATGTGATATAACTATTTGTAATCCAGAGAGAGAACAACTAAAAAAAGAGATTAAAGTGGACGTAAGCCGAAGATTATGCTGAACCACTATACACATTCTTATGTGTTCTTTACTTTTCTGCTATTCTTACTTGCTTAATCTGGGATTTCTATTACTTTAACATCTATTATAATAAAAATGATGCTTTCATCTGATTTCTGGATATTGATCCATTTTCTAGGTTAACATTTTGGTTCTTTCACTGAGAATAAAGAATCAGATCTGAAGACTTGAAGCTTGAATATGAGATTTGGAGAAGATAAAGAGGCCTACACTAGATATAAGGCTGATGCAAGCTAACCAAAGTATGAGGCAGCCAGGAGATGTCCTCAAATTTTCATCAATCCATCTACGTGATGAGAGAAGAGATGGAGAAAATGATGAAAGAAATGCAAGATGGATTAATGACTTGACAACAAGAAATGCTTGAAGGATTTTTCCAAAGAATGGGACAACAAGGAATGGCTAGAGCTGCAGGAATTCAAAATCAAGCGCTAGGAGCGGATGCGGGAACATATGGATTTGGAGCAAAGAAAATTGGAATGATGCCCCCACAAATAGAACAACTTGATACCGACGCAAATCAACTCGGCATCGAGAGAATTATACTCGGAGGCAACGCTGGTGTGAACATTCAACGTGTTAGAATGCTAAGAGGAAATGATGATGGAGCTAGAAATGCAAATAAGAATGTGAATGGGAAATAACCGAAAGATATGTGCCATAACCTCTTTGTAGGAATAGAGGATGGGATGAAACCAGAGGAGTAGGTCAGAACATTAACGTGAAACAAGAGGAGTACGTGCCAGAGTGTGTACCTGAGTTCCCTTACAAGAGCAAGGGATAGAATATTACTTTTGGACAAAGACCTTCATTGGGTGGTGAAAATCGAATTGCCGAATTGGTAAGGAGAATAGTTAGAGGTGGACCCCCAGATCAGAGTTTGGTGGAAGTAAACAAGGATCCATTCACTTATAATATCCAAAACGCAAGAAATCCTCCCGATTTCAAGCTTTCGATGTTAGAAATGTACGATGGAAAGTTGGATCCGATGGTTCATCTGATGAGATACATCCGACATATGGAGGTGTTGAGTGCTTCTTAGAAGGTAATGAGGCGATTCTTTTAATATACTTGATGGACTTGGCGGCGATGTGGTTTAGATAACTGGAGAATGGGTCTATAAGCACGTGGACCAACTTGGTGAGTAAGTTTTTGAGATAGTTCAAAGTTCACGTCTCACGATTGAAGAATGTGATAGTGCTATCAAGCATGAAACAAAGGCCCAGGGAGACGTTGAGAAGCTATTTGATAAGGTTCAATGCGGTAGCTACTGCAGTAGATAAGCAGGATCCATCGATAATCTTAATGGTGGCAGTATCTAGAGTCGCAAGTAAGACTGACTTCAAAGTTGCACTGGAAAGGGATCCACCGATGGATCTTGCGGAATTCTATCATGAAGCTAAGAGATATTTTCCTACAGAAGACACCGAAGCTAAGGATGCTAAAATTAATGCTTTAGATGACAGAGGACCATCCGAAGGAGGAAATGGAAAGGACAAAGGGAAGAGAAGAGCCGATGATGACTTCGGAGAACCAAAACAGTAGAGGAGGGAACCAAATTTCCCTTCTTACATTGATTTAATAGAGACCCCGGAGAAGATATATCTAGACCTTAGGAGGCATATCTCTTATCCAGAGCCAGCTAGGAGGGAGCCCACTGATCGGGGAAAAAGACCTAGAAAGTTTTGCATCTTCCATAAGCTGGAGGGACATGAAACAAACGAGTGGTGACACCTTCGTAATCTGATAGAGGCACTAGTTTGGAACAACCAGCTATAGCAGTACGTAAGGAATAGAGCTGCATGTTGCGATCGGAGAAACCACCATCTGCAGCGAACACGTCAAGGAACAACTAGGGATATAGTCTGAGACTCGAAATCCCATGATCAAAATCATCAGGAGTCAGGTTCGATTATCTCATTATTATTTTTCTTACTTTGGATAATTAAGATAATAATAACCTCATACTGCTTACACATGTACGAGGCCTAAATTAGTCTCAAGGCATGCTCTGAGTCGGATGTCTGGGATGACTATTGAGGACAACAATAACCTCGGACCGCTTACACATGTATGAGAACAAGATTGGTCCCTAGGCACACTTTGAGTCGAATGTTTGGGATGGATAATTTGGATTTCTACTTGTTTTCCTTGATTTGGATATTTGAATTCTAAAAAAAATCCACATCAAATGTGATGATCGATATTGATCGCTCTAAGTTCTGTTCGAAGAGATAGTACTGGTGTGCAGGGTGTAAGTCCCCTCGTCGGAGAGCGAGCGGATGGATCGTAAGATATTGATCGTTTTAAGTCTCATTCGTAGAGATAGGATCGGAGTGTAGGGTGCAAGCTCCCTTGTTGGAGAGCGAGCAGATGGACTTGTATGAAAAGTAAGTCCCCTCACTAGAGAGTGAGTGGATAGGCTTGCTTGGTCATTAGTTCCTTTGTCAGAGAGCAAGCAGATTCAACAAGGATCCGGAGAGATCAAAACCCCAGATTGGAAGCTAAACGATTCGAGGAGATCGCCTCCAAACAAGAACGTTAAACGATTCGTAGAGATCGTCCCCTTAGCTTAAACGATAAATGATTCGGAGAGTTCGCGTATTAAATTGAATGTAAAATGATCTAGAGAGATCAAACCTTAAAACAGAAACATATTTAATAAAAGGATATGAACGCCTTATAATTAGAGTAACATAGATAAATCCCAAATGAACATGGGACGATTTTCTTATGTGATGTAATAACTCCGAATGAAATCGAAATGGTCATGATGTATGAACAACGACTAAGTAAGAGCTAGAGTCCTTAGTAATAACGGGTTTGGAAGGACTTATGATTTTCAAGATAATCCAAAGGAACTGGATGATTAACCAAGATTAAGATCAAGGGATAGCCGAAGAGCTCAACTATTGAAGATTGATTATTGGAACTTGTTCTTGAGCAAAGCACACCTTACATTCGAAAGGCATACTTTGGGGGGGAAATGATAACCCGCTTTTTTACCAAAGCAGATTTCAACTGTACTTAGAAAATCAAAACGAGGACAAAACGAATTGAAAATTGGCAAGCAAACTTAGATTAAGCAAGGAGACAACTCAGAGAAGTTTCAACCCAAAATAATCAAAGTAAACAAGTCGGCACTGACTTGTACATGTCGGTGATGAGTTGTTTTGCTCGCCCTTTCCTCCATTCCAACTTCATACGAGTAATTACTTACCTCTTTCATAAGTGTCTAAGTGATTTCCAAGATTTTTAGACAACCAATTCCAATAATTGAAGAGTTAACTACTAGAACGGTAGAACAAATCAAGCAATGATAGAATGATCATCAAAATCAACCAATAATTGATGGAAACAACATGGGATGCTACAAAAAGAAGTAAGAAGAAGAGTGCAAGAGAGTTCAAAGTATTTCGAATAAAGGAAATATGTCGAAACCGACATGTTTATGTCAATACCGACATGTTGAGTTAATTAGTGAGCTTCTGCAATTTGGCACGTGACTTCGGGCTATCCTCTAGACTCTGCTCCGACTAAACTTCTGACCTAACATGACTATTTCTCTATAAATACTAGCCTACCTGCAACCAAGGAGGGATCTTTCGGCTTGATCTCATCCCTGATCTTCAGCTCTTCACTTTAGATCTGATCTCTTTTCCATTGGATAATTCTTCCTCTTCTTCACTCCTATCCTCTACCTCTCAACTCTCTAGAAACTCCATTGTAAATCTGAGACCCACTAGATAGTGGTTAGGTCTGGTATAACTAGTTGTAATCTAGAAAGAGAACAAATAATAAAAGAGATTAAAGTGGACGTAGGCTGGAGATTACACCGAACCACTATTAAAATTCTTGTGTGTTCTTTACTTTTTTGCTATTTTACTTATTTGATCTAGAATTTCTATTGCTTTAACTTCTTCATAAAAGAACTGGTGATTTCATTTGATTTTCGGATGTTGATCCATTTTCTGGGTTAACATAATGTATAAGTATATACTTTGTATGAAATTGGTAATGAATGTTTGATGTTGGGTTTTCATTAAAGTATAATTAATTTGGCATGGTTGTAGATGTGCAAGTAAGAGGGAAACACTTCATGTTGTATTAATGATTAAAACGTGATTTTAATGAAAGTTAGTAAGCAATTAAGTACTTAGAAACTTAATGGCTTATGGGATGACTATAATTGTCATTAAACAAAAGTATAAATGAGGTTCAAATGAAGTGATAATGTTAAAATGTGATTTTTAATGAAGTAGTAAGCATATGAGAAATGTAATAATTTGATATAAGAAGTTGAAAGGGTCATAAATTTGTAGGCTTGATGTTCAGTAGTTATAATGGTCTTTGAATGGTCATAAACTCAATTGACTACTATAATAGAAAATGAGTAAAAAAAGTATGAAAGTAAATTAGTTTAATTGTTAAATATAAGAGGAAAATAGTTTGATTCATTTAAATATAAAGGAAGTAATAGTTTGCCTTGATTGATTAAAAATATAAATGAAAGTAAGTTGGTTTAATTCGTTAAATATAAGAGGTAAATATTTTGATTCATTTAAAATTGAAAGAAAGATGTTTAGTTGTATGGCGAACGATTATAGTAATATAGTGTAACGACCCAAAAATTTTAACGTTTCGAATGTGAATGTTTTATTTATTTAAAATATTCAGATTTGATTTAAAATTTATAAATAATAAGAAAATAATTTGTAACGACTTTATTTTTATTGACGTATTTTTTTATTTAAATTTATGCGATTTTCCATATTTTTTAATTTAGTAAATATTTAGATTAACGTTTGACGTATTTTATGGTAATACGATGGTATGTTTGGAAATTCACAGAATAAAATAATATGTTCATTTTATTGTTGATTTGTGGTCGGGTCACATTTTGATGCTCGACCGTATTTTTATTTCTATCATTAGCGGTCCGTACGTGAACGAAATATTGTGTAGCGGGGTACCGCAAAATTTTCTTTCAAAACCTTTTAAAAAATCAAATAAAATTCGAAAATTTAAACAATCCATCAATGTTGATTTGATTTTAAGGTGAACTGTTGCTTGAAAAACTTGGTTTGCTTGAAAAATTAAATTAACTTGTGAAGATGTTATTGACTTTGGTTATAAAATCAAAGACTTTAAACACTTGACAATAAATTTTCTCTTTCATATTTACTTTCCTTTAAACAAACAAAGAATTGAAAATGAGCCTCAAGCTTTAAATTTCAAAATAAATTCATTCACTCCCACCTAAAATCTTGAAACTAGTTTCAGTGAACTTGTAGTGTGATGGGCTTCAAGTCTAGGTGTTGTTTAGGAGGTGCGGCTATCACTTGGCATGCTCGATGTGGAGTCGGTGGAGCTAGATTTTCGGTTATTTGGAGTTTTAGGTGATGGGAGGCCAAGGTGAGTTTGATTTCGGGTTTGTTGAGCGGAGAGCTTTGATGGTGAGACTTTGGTGAAGCTCGGTTGTTTTGGGCAAAATGCAACACTTTTGGATTTTAAAATGAAGCTTCAGGTTGGGTTTTGGTGCAGGTGGTCGTGCTCGTCATGGGCAGGAGAGTTGTTATGCTCGTTCGAAGTGAAGTGCGTCGGTGGCGACGAAAGTGAATTTCATGGAGCATGGAGTAAGAAATCATGTGCATGCACGACTTTGGAGAGGTTGGATTTAATATGTTCATGTATAAGGAGCAACGATTTAGGGGAAATAAAATTTGGGAGGGTAATTAGTTAAGTTGTGTAATTAGTGATTTAATTATGTTATTAAAATCTTGGAAACTTATAAATGAAATAACTCAATACAAGGTCTAAAGGCGATATATTTTGCATTGCACTTATAATGGCGATAACTACGCAATAGAGCTTTTTTCATCGAATTTGGAGCAAGTGAAATTTTGGGCTAAAATCGAACTTTGTTCAATTTTAGTTCAAACTGGAACGTCTAAGCATCCGCTAGAATTTCTATGTGTTTAACTCACCTGTTTGGATAATCAGTATAATATATAGCAGATAAAAATTTATTGTTTGTATTTGGATGAATTATTGGTTGGTTTGGTTAAATATCCGCTTTTAAAAAGTAAATGTCATCTAAATCCAAATACAAGGAATTTTGTTGAGAAAACCGGATTTCTCGCCGTTGTGAATTGTTAATTCCAGTTATATACTTGTTGACTTTATTTTAGTTATATACTTGTTATATAGATTGTTAAATGTCAAAATTTGATAGTTTGGCCACATTGGATGTGACATCGGCATATGTTAAAAGTTGAACCTTTTTAGAGAAAAGGTAGTAATAACATTGGTTAAGTGCTATAGTAACTATTGCCCTCATTGGTGTATTTTGAAAAATGCTATTAATTGTTGTTTTTATTTGGAAATGGGTTTGATTTGGAAATGTGGTTTTTATTCTAACCTTTTTGGATTTTCTAATATAATTTATATAAAAATAGTTTTTATATTTCTTATTTTACTTCAACTTCTTTATTTATTCTTTTCTAATATATGTATATATTTAAATGTTTTTAGGTTATTTTGGAAAATATCTATCATTATAGAAAAATTAGTTTTATAATGAATGTTTATTTTAAAAGAAATAAAAGGGGGTTATCTTTTATTTTAGAGATTTTTTGTGTTTAAAAGAAGATGGAAATATTTTGGGGATAAATATTTATGAAACATTTTATATAAAATGTTGTAATAAAAGAACAGATTTATAAATGGTATATTATAAATTAAAGGGACATTTATAAGCGGTATTTTTAAATAAAAAAATAGGTTTATAAATGGTATTTTATAAATGGGAAAATACTATCATTTTGATTAATTGGAGAAATAAATCACAGTTGCCAATTTATTGTAATAATGGAATGATCGTGTTATGGAAAGTATATGAGATTTATAATTATATTTGGGGGTTTGTTTTATATTGGAATTTGGATTATATTTAGAGTTTGGTTTTATAAAAGGAATTTTGCAATTATATTTAGAAATTTTTATAAGGAGTTTATTAATGAATTTGGAGTTTTATAAAAAAAGTTCAAATAAATTTGAGAACTTATAAAATGATTTTATAAATAATATTGCATAAAAGAAGCTTTATAAAAATAGTATAAAGGGTGTTTATAAAGGAGTTTTATAAATAGAAATGAGTTTTATAAATAGGAAGAAGTTTATAAAGGATTTTTATAAAAGGGATTTCTAAAAAGAATGAGACCCGATTTTCACAAACGATCACTTCAACTTACGGTGGTGTGGAAAATATTTTTTCGCACTTAACACCAAAATCCGAGGTATGGAAACCTGTCTCTATCTTAAGAACTAAGAATGTGTATCTAGGCAAGGTTAGTTTTCTTACTTATCTGATTTCATTGTTAATCGAGGGATAGTACTGTTTGAAATCGGGAAGTGATGGTAAGTATATTTGGTCTGATTTATGTACGATATATACACTTTCACCAGAAGGAAAGTGTTTGGGTTTATTTTTATCGATGTTTTAAATGACATTTGTTTTAACCCAATTAAGTGTGAATTTGGAAATGGAACCTTTCTTAAGATTAGCGAACATATTTATACCGTTGAGATAAGTATATCAGTACATTTTCTAAGTTATGAAAATGTAGTGTTTTGTTAATATACTTATACTATTAATATAAGTATATGGAAAAGTTTTTCTGAGTTTTAAAAGTGAAATGGTTAGTGAATATACTTACACAGTTGAGATAAGTAATATCGATATTTTTCTATGTATTGAAAGAGTAGAGAATGATTTGTGAATATATCTTTGTAAAGGTATTTTAATACAAGTATTTAAAAAGTAGTTTTAATTAATAAAAGGATTAATTAAAGGGTCCTAGTAGTTGCTTTGTGCTTAAAGGGGCTTGGTTAAATCTCTGGTTGAATTGTTTGATATTTGATAGTTAAATAACTGACTATCAAATCTTAACCAGTTTTTAAAATTATCTTTGTCGATTTGGAGAGACCTGGAATAGATAAATTATCTGAAAACCACTTCGAACTGATATAAGCGTTTGAATTGAAGACATCTTAAAGATGATGGAATCGAAGATGGAGTTCTTTAAAGTGCAAGGGCTACTTGCTACTAATCCAAAGGATGATTTGAAAAAGGTTATAGTAGAAGTAGTGCCTTTGGTTTGTTTATAACATGAACAAGTTGTATAGACAAATGCTGGCATTGCATTGTTGCCTGAAGGACAGTGTTAGAATTCCAAGTGGGATTTTCTATAAAGGTAAAACGTAGCCCCTAGTCTCACCGACCAAGAATGCCTAAAATAAGGGATATGCTTCAGGGCTATGTGGTTCGCTACTATTAGGGTATGTCATCACCCTTCTATATATATATATGTATGGATTTGGTTGTGCAAGAGAGCTCTCGAGAAAAGATTGCAAAGCAATTGGGGTAGTGACAAATTAAGTACTATCTAGTAAGGGGTAGGCCGATCCTGATTCATAAGGGTCGAAAGGTTTTTGACCTCGGTACATTTTCTGGAGTTGTACTATTGCTGGTGGTACCTCAGTAACCTGGTCATTATAGGGAAATCCATTTTCCAGTATGTGCCTTTTGGACTTAGTTGTATACCTGTTATCCTGGAATTTAATTAATGTAACAATTTCGACTATGATTCGATATTTATTATAAATGCTAGACTCTATTATAATATCAGAAGATTTCCTCTGAAATGGTTTGGTTATCGTAGGGTAAAAACCCGTCCGTGTTTATATGCGGCATGCTCTTATGAGATAGCTTTATTTTGAAAGGTTTTATAACACTAAAATCCATATGAAGTGTGTTTCTCATGCTAATTTACCAGACTGATCCGGACGTTATTTTGTTATAATGCTCGGGTCAGATCGAATATATTTACAGATTTAGTTCGAATGCTTTGGAGTTTCAGGAGACGAGCTGGATGCCTCTAAGATGTATTTACGTATATTTTATTTATGCTGCATTGGTTATTTACATTTATTAGCATTTGTGAGGACATGTTGTTATAACTGTCCAGGTCGATGATAGATTAGTGTATTTTGATTTAATGTATGTATATTATAATTTTTTCTTCGTAAAGATCTGTTGTATATTATATATTACTCCTCATGATGTTATATTATGTTCTGTCTTTTCTTTCTTTTTCCCATAATAATCTATCTTTCTGGCACTTGAATGCTCGGCATGTGAATACCGTGGATGTGTATATATTCTATGGTATCACTTACCCTCTTGATATAGTTGTTCCTTCTGTATCGATCAAAATTCATAAACCACTCAATAGATAAGTCAACACAATATAAAAACATTTTTATAGCACTAACAAATCGCACTCTTATATATATACACTCAAACTCATTCTAGGTTATCACTTACCCTATCTCTAATGTTTCTACCCCACCAAAGCCTAAGTGTTTAAGAGTTTAGAAAGTGTTTGGGTTTATTTTTATCAATGTTTTAAATGATATTCTTTTAACCCGATTAAGTATGATTTTTGAGATGAAATATTTCTTAAGATTTGTGAGCAAACTTAAACCATTGATCTAAGTATACAAGTACATTTTCTAAGAATTGAAAATGTAGCATTTTGTAAATATACATATACTATTAATGTAAGTATATGGAAAAGTTTTTCTAAGTTTTAAATGATAAATGGTTGGTGAATATACTTACACAGTTAAGAGAAGTAATATCGATATTTTTCTAAGAATTGAAAGTGTAGAGAAAGATTTATGAATGTATCTTTGTAAAGGTATTTTAATAAAAGTATTTACAAAGTGATTTAATTAATGAAAGGATTAATTAAAGAGGCCTAGTGGTTGCTTTGTGCTTAACCATGCTTGGTTAAATCTACGGTTGAATTGTTTGTTACTTGATAATTAAATAACCGACTATCAAATCTTGGCCGGTCTTTAAAATTATCATTATTGGTACAGAGAGACCGAGATCAGATATATTATCTGAAACCACTTTGAACTGGCATAAGCATTCAAATTGAAGACATTTTGAAGATGATGAAATCGAAGACGAAGTTCTTTGAAGTGCAAGGGCTACTTGCTACTAATCTTAAGGGTGATTCCAAAAAGAATGTAGTAGAAGTAGTGCCTTCGGTTTATTTATAACCTGATTAACTTCTATGGATGAATTCTGGCATTACTTTATTGCCTGGAGGACAGTGTTATCATTCTAAGCAGCATTTGCTAAAAATGTAAAATGTAGCCTCTAGCCTAACCAACCAAAAATTACTAAAATAAGGGATATGCTTCAGGGCTATGTAGTTCGCTACCATTAGGGTATATCGACACCCTTCTAGATATGTGTGTGTGTGTGTGTCTATATATATATATATATATATATATATGGATTTGGTTGTGCAAGAGAGCTCTCGGGAAAAGGTTGCAAAGCAACTGGGGTGGTGACATATTCAATACTATCCAGTAAGGGGTAGGATGGTCCTGATTTGCAAGGGTCGAAAGGTTTTCGAGCTCGGTACATTTTCTAAAGGTGTGTTGTACCCGGCGGTACCCTAATTGCCTTATTATTGTATGGAAATCCATTCTCCAATAAGTGCCTTTCGGACTTGGTTGTATACTTATTATGCTGGAATTTAATTAATGTAACAATTTCGGCCGTGATTCAATATATATTTTAAACCCTACGCACTATTATAATATCAGAAGATTTCCTATGAAATTGTTTGGTTACTATAAGGTGTTAACTGGTCTTTTAACCCAATAGAATTCAAAAGGAACTATAACATCTACAATAAGTCAAAATATCTCAAGGATCGACCAAGAAGACCAGAAGGGAAAGAAGAGAAAGACCCAAGAGGAAAGATGCCAAAATAAGCTAAGGACCTATGGATCGCTAGCGATTCAGAAGGCTTGCTCATGGACCCTCCAAACCTCTTGCATCATGATTCATTACCATTTCTAAGAACGCTTGTCAAGTTTCATAGCATGCCAAACAATCTAGCTCGAGAAGTGAAGACTCATCCGATTCAAGCTGTTTGGCCAGAATTAGCTAACTTAAAATGGACCTATAGAACTCATACAAAGTCGGATTGACTTGAAATTTGGAAGATTTGAAAACATAGGAGAAGGCTCACAAAAAATGAAGTCATTTAGAGTTGATTTGATGGATCTCTAGTGATTCATCAAGATGGATCACTAGCGACCCATCTAGAGTGGACCCCACCACCTCAAATTTTTATAGTGGGCCCCTAACACTCTCTAGAGTATTCTTGCAAATTTTCATTCGATTTCGTTAAGATTTGAGTGAGATATGGATGATTCTTCTGGACCAAATGACCCACAAAGACGGATGATCAAGCTAACTCCAAACAACTTGATATTTGGACAAGGCACTTAAATAGAAGTTAGGAAGACAACCGAATAAAGATCACTCAAAAATATGCTAAGTGGATGGATATCTAGTGATCCGTCCTCTGTGGATAGCTAGCAATCCATCAAGATAGGTCGGATCACCCTTAAACTTTTTGAGCTCCTTCGTAGCATTAAGTAAAGGCTTCTAATAGAAAAATATGCTAAGTTTATGGATAGCTAGCAATCCATCCCCTATGGATAGCTAGTGATCCATCCCCTATGGATAGCTAGCGATCCATAGAAATGACTCAGACTGATTTGAGATTTTTGGTGATGACTTGGCATAATAACTAGACTCTTTTACACCTGGACTTCTAGTCCAATACTCACTAAATTTCCTTATAAATACTCATCTACCTACAACTAGAGATAGATATTTCTCGAAGACAGAGCTGCCATTACTCTACTGGAATTCCTTCACTTCTTCAACTTTCTTCTCCCTCACAACAGTCATCAAGGGAGTTACTATGATTCTCTAGTAAACCCTTGTGCTTGTGACTTATTCTAACTCATTATAACTTAGATCTAAGGACTAACTAGTTGATATCCAAAGAGATTCAACTAGTATAATCATAATAAAGATTGGTTAAAGTGGACGTAGGCCAGAGTCAGCCGAACCACTATAAAAATAATGTGTCTCTTTTCTTACTTTTTCTTTTTATTTATTGTTTATCTGAGATTTGTGCTGCTAATTATCTACACTGGTGATTTCACACTTGATCCAGGGTGTTGATCCATTTTCTGGGTTAACATTTTGGTGCTTTCACTGAGAACCTTAAACAAGATCTAATGAACTGAAGTTTGAATCTAAGATTTAGAGAAGATGAGTAGGCCTAATACTAGATCTAGAGCTGTAGCAAGTCAACCGGAGCCTAGAGGCAGCCGAGAGGTGTCCACAATTTCTCATCAACCCATCTATGTGATTAGAAAAGAAACGGAAAGAACGATGAAGGAGATGAAAGATGGGATCTTGCCTATGCAACAAGAGATGATGGATAGCTTCTTCCAGAGGATGGAGCAATAAGGGATAGCTAGATCTGCAAGGAATAGAAATCAAACTCCAGGGAACAAATCAGGAGCTTCCGAAGTTAGATCGGAACAAGATGGAGTCTTGCCTCCATGCCCAGAGCAACCGATACATGGTGGCAATGCTGGAATCAACAATAGGACCCAATACAGGAGCATATGGAGTTAGAGCAAAACAAACTAAAATAATGCCCACATGACTTGGGGGCACGATAGTGGAGCTAAAGTATAAAATCAGAGTACGAATACATGACCTCATGAGCCGAAACCAGAATCCCACAGTTGGAACAGGAGACAGGTTCGTCCCTTACTCTCTTCCTTTTGCTTTTTCTGCCTTTAATAACCTCTGGCCGCTTACACGTGTATGGGATCCCGAACGGTCCCTGGGCACGCTCTGAGTCGGATGCCTGAGATGAATATTTAGGAAAACAATGACCCCGGATCGCTTAGACATGTGCTAAACCTTGATTGGATCTTAGTCGTGCTCTAAGTCGGATATCGGGTATAAATGCTTAGGATAATAATCTCAGACCGCTTGGACGTGCACAAAACCAAGATTGGTCCCTTGCCACGTTCTGAGTCAGATGTCTAGGATAGACATTAAGGATTTCTACTTATTTAATTTCTATTTGTTTACTTTGATTTGAAATTTTAATTTTGTAAAATCCATATTTAATGTGATGACTGATTTTGAACGCCATGGAGTCCCGATCGAAAAGATGGGACCGGAGTGCAAGGTGCATGTCCCTTTGCCGGAGAGTGAGTGGATGGACTTTTACGATATCAAACGCCATAGAGTCCCGACCAGAGAGACGGGACCGGAGTGCAAGAGTAAGTCCCCTCACCAAAGAGTTAGCGGATTGGCTTACTTAATCCCCCTTAACTTAATAAGCAAATGATCCGGAGAGATTATCCCCCTTAACTTAACGAACAAATGATCCAGAGAGATCATCCCCTTAACTTAAAACATTAAACGATCCGGAGAGATCGCACATTAAACTAAACATTAAATGATTCGGAGAGATCGTGCATTAAACTAAACATTAAACGATCCGGAGAGATCACACATTAAACTTAAACGATCTGAGATCGAGCCTTAAAATAGATTTTATTTAGTAAAAGGATTTGAATGCCTTATAAATAGAATAAAACTGATAAATCCTAGATGAACACAGGATGATTTCGATATATGTTGTGATTCTGATATATGATGTTATTCTGATATATGATGTGATTTTGATATATGATGCGATTTTGATACATAATGTGATTTTGATGTGAATAAAAACTTGATAGTGATGTAAATCCTGAATGAACATGGGTCAATTAGAGATATGCGATGTAAATGGAGATATGTGATGTAATTGGAAACATGTGATTTAATTAGAGATGTGTGATGTAATAACTCCGAATGAAATCGGAATGTTTGTGATGTATAGATTACACCAAAGCAAAGTGAGAGTCCTAGGATATAACGGGTTTGGAACGACTTCTGATTGGAAAGAGAGTCCGAAGGAACTGGACGGTTTTCCAAGTCTAAAGCCACTGGAAAGCTTAATAATTAAAGACTCGTTACAGGAACTTGTTCTGGAGCAGAGCACACCTTTCATTCAAAAGGCGTACTTTGGGGGGCAAGTGTTAACTGGGTTTTTAACCCAATAGAATTCAAAGGGAACTAAAACATCTACAACAAGTCAAAATATCTCAAGGTTCGACTAAGAAGACCAGAAGGGAAAGAAGAGAAAGACCCAAGAGGAAAGATGCCAAAATAAGCTAGGAACCTATGGATCGCTAGCGATCTATAAGGCTTGCTCATGGATCCTCCAAACCTCTTGCATCATGATTCATTACCATTTCTAAGCACGCTTGCCAAGTTTCATAGCATGCCAAACAATCTAGCTTGAGAAGTGAAGACTCATCTGATTCAAACTGTTTGGCCAGAATTAGCAAACTTAAAATTGACCTATAGGACTCATACGAAATCAGATTGACTTGAAATTTTGGAAGATTAGAAAACATAGGAGAAGGATCACAAAAAAATGAAGTCATTTAGAGTTGATTTGAAGGATGCTAGCGATTCATCAAGATGGATCGCTAGCGACCCATCTAGAGTGGGCCCCACCACCTCAAATTTTTATGGTGGGTCCCTAACACCCTTTAGAGTATTCCTGCAAAGTTTCGTTCGATTTCGTTAATATTTAAGGGAGATATAGATGATTCTTATGGACCAGATGATCCATGAAGACGGATGATCGAACTAACTCCAAACGGCTTGATATTTGGACAATGCATTTAAATAGAAGATAGGAAGACAACCGAACAAAGATCACTCAAAATATGCTAAGTGGATGGATAGCTAGTGATCCATCCCCTATGACAACTAGCGATCCATCCCCTATAGATAGCTAGCAATCCATCAAGATAGGTCGGATTGCCCTCAAACTTTCTAAGCTCCTTCGTAGCGCTAAGTAAAGGCTTCTAGTAGAAAAATATGCTAAGTTGATGGCTAGCTAGCGATCCATCGCCTATGGATAGCTAGTAATCCATCCCATATGGATAGCTAGCGATACATCCCCTATTGATAGCTAGCAATCCATAGAAATGATTCAAATTGATTTGAGATTTTTCGTGATGACTTGGCATAACAACTGGACTCTTCTGCACCTGGACTTCTGGCCTAATACTTAGTGAACTTCCCTATAATTACTCACCTACCTACAACTAGAGATGAATCTTTTTCGGAGACAAAGCTGTCATTACTCTACTGGAATTCCTCACTTCTTCAACTTTTTTCTCCCTCACAACAGTCATCAAGGGGGTTACTGTGGTTCTCTAGTAAACCCTTGTGCTTGTGACTTATTCTAACTCATTGTAACTTAGATCTAAGGACTAACTAGTTGATATCCAAAGAGATTCAACTAGTGTAATCATAATAAAGATTGATTAAAGTGGACATAGGTCAGAGTCAGCCGAACCACTATAAAAATAACGTGTCTCTTTTCTTGCTTCTGCTTTTTATTTATTGTTTATCTGAGATTTGTGCTACTAATTATCTGCACCGGTGATTTCACACTTGATCCATTTTTTGGGTTAACATAAGGTAAAAACCTGTTTGTGTTTATATACGGCGTGGTCTTACGAGATACCTTTATTTTAAAAGGTTGTATAACATTAAAATCCATATGAGGTGTGTTTCTCACGCTGGTTTACTAGACTGATCCTGGCGTTATTTTCTTATAATGCTCGGATCAGACTGAACATATTAACAGATTTAGTTTGTATGCTTTATAGCTTCAGGAGACGGCTGGTGCCTCCAAGACGTATTCACGTATATTTTATTTCCACCATATTGGTTGTTTACATTTACCCGCATTTGTGAGGACAAGTTGTTATAACTGTCAAGGTTGATGATACATTAGTGTACTCTAATTTAATGTATGTATATTATAGATTTTTCTTCGTAAAGATCTATTGTATATTACATATTACTCGTCACGATGTGAGATTCGGTTCCGTCTTTCCTTTCTTTTTCCCCCAACAATCTGTCTTTCCATTTCTTGGATGTTTGGCATGTGAATACATGGATGTATTAGTGTTGACTTTCGAGGGTCGAAAAGGCCGGTCGTTACAAGTAGTATCAAAGCTTAGGTTGAGCGAACACATAGGCTTTGGTGGGGTAGACTCATTAGAGATAGGGTAAGTGACACCATAGAATGAGTTTGAGTGTGTGTGTGTATGTGTGTGTGTGTGTGTGTGTGTATGAGAGTGTATTTGTTAGTGCTATAAAAATGTTTTATATTGTGTTGATTTATCGGTTGAGTAGTTTATAAATTCTGGTCGGTATAGAAGGAATAACTATATCGATATGGGCTTCTAAACTCTTGAACAAGACAAATCAACACAGTATTATGAAATTAGGTAGATGAAATAAATTTTTACCTAGATTATATTTTATATATAAAAGAATAATTTTTAGAAATTGGTATAGTTATTTATGGTGTGTTTTTTGTTAGAAAATGATAATATTCAATAACTATCATTTATTGTCTGATCAGTTATGCTTGGCTAGCTTATAAGCATTTATTGTTTTGGTTGAATTACATGCGAACATCCTATGAATTCAGTTTCACGATTTTTCTATAAGGCGTTCGGTGATAATGTTCGGTTAAAATTTCATTTTAATAAAAGTTGTTTAATATAATATAAAAAAAGATATATAACTGTGAAGTGATTTTATAAAAGAGTTGGAATTTTATAAGTATGATTTATAAATATGGTTTATACATAAAAAGGATTTAAATTGAGAATTTGGGAATTTAAATCCCAATGTTTTTGGAAATTGTTTTACAAAGTTTTGGGAAAAATAACAATGGTATTATTTGAAATTATTTTTGACTAGAAAAATTTTAAATGGATTTTTAAGGAGATAAAAAACACTGAACTCACTTCGTTCGCTGGAACATAATGTTGGTGATGATTGTAACATCATTGTGTATTTCGAGTTACTAAGTGAAGAATTTCTACCATAGAAATTTGCTATAGAGTTGTTTTGGTAAAATGGATCTTGATTTAAAAATGCCAAAGATATGATTTAATATACAAAGGAGATAAGTATATTATTATTATTACTTCAAATGACTTGAAATAAACCCGGATATTTAATCCTTAAGTTTTCGGTTAAGTCATCATATGGGCTCATGTACCCTATCCATTAGGATAGTTGGGTTTGTGTATCTCATTATGATATATTGTTTGGTAATTTCCAATTATTGAGATGAAATAGAATTTTCGGCAATTTTGGACAGTCGGAAACTTCCAAATTGATATAGAAATTGAAGCTAAGTGGTTTTGTGAAAATATAAGAGAATAAGTTTTCGTAACTTATAAATCTGAGAAGATAATAAATTAAACAGGTTGTCTTGTATAAGATGTTTATAAACTTAAGGAAAGTTTAAAGAAATGGTTCATAAATGATTAGTATTAAAGGGAATATACTAAGTAAAAATGAATGTGATTTAAAATGAGAAATAATTGCCGTAGTTAAGAAACCAATTGGATGAATGCATAAATTGTATGTTGATCATTTTATTCACATAACTGTTTTGTTCCAGATTCAAGTATATGATTTCGAGGTGATTTATACTGGTCCGAGTTAGGATTTTTGACTCGATTCTTAACGGCAAATAGTTAATACTAATTTTTGATTTGATTCTGAAGTTTTATATCATAATATATGGCTATGCAAGCAGAAGGAGGTTTCTAATCAAGGAACCTGATCGAAGTCTGCACTAGGAAGTCGAGAGAGTGGCACTAGTTCGGAAGTAAAATTTGTGTGATTGAACGAGTGATCGGGTTTGATATTGCATACGGATGGTATATGTACATCGTACGGCTTTACTGAATTATATACTTTTGACATTAAGTAATGCAAGTTATATGGTTTGATATCATTTGTAAGTGAGATACAGGTATATGGAAGCAAAGGCTAGTTTGATGCTTTTGGTTTCATGAGTAGAGTTGGTTTGCTCGATTAATAGGTAAACGTTTATATTATTGTTGATGATTTTATACCCTAGATTTGGAAGGCCACTTTTGGGCTTTGGTGTTCTTTATCTTATTTGGGCCCATAGTGGCGAGTTGTAGTTTTCCAGATCGAGTTGCGTAAAGGAGGTGCTGCTGAATTTTTCCGTAACATTTGAGACTTTAGTAGTTTAATAACTCTCTTTGGTAATTTATTTTGAAAAGCTTAAGGGTTGGAGACATTTTTCTTCCTTTGGGAATTTCGGGGATGAAATTATTTTAAGGGGGGAAGAATGTAACGACCCGAAATTTTAAACGTTTCGAATGGGAATGTTTTATTTATTTAAAATATTCAGATTTGATTTAATATTTATAAATAATAAGAAAATAATTTATTAATATAACGATCCAATATTTATTGATGTATTTTTTTATTTTAATTTATATGATTTTCCATATTTTTTAATTTGAAAAATATTTAACTTATCGTTTGACGTATTTTATGGCAAAACTATGGTATTTTTGGAATTTCACAGAATAAAATAATTTGTGTATTTTATTATTGATTTGTGATCGGGTCGCATTTTGGTGCATGACCATATTTTTATTTCTATCGTTCGCGGTCCGTATGTAAATGGAACATTGTGTAGATGGATACCGCAATTATTTATTTTCATAACTTTTTTTAAAATCAAATCGAATTCAAAAATTTTAAAAATCCATATGTTAATTTGATTTTGAGGTGAAGTGTTGCTTGAAAATTTTGGTTTGCTTGAAAAATTAAATTAACATGCGAAGTAGGCTATTGACCTTTAGTTATAAAATCAAAGTCTTTAAACACTTAACAATAAAAATTCCTCTTTCATATTTACTTTCTTTTGACAAACAAAGACACGACAACAAGCCTCAAGCTTTAAAATTCAAAATAAAATCATTCACTCCACCTAAAATCTTGAAACTAGTTTCATTGAACTCGTAGTGTGATGGGCTTCGAGTCCAGGTGTTGTTTGGGAGGTGTGGCTGTCACTTGGCATGCTCGACGTGGGGACAACAGAGTTAGGGTTTCAGTTATTTGGAGTTTTAGGTGATGGGAGGCCAAGACGAGTTTGGTTTTGGGGTTGTCGAGTGGAGCAGGTTAGATGGTGAGATTCTGGTGAAGCTCGGTTATGTTAGGCAAAATGCGACACTTTTGGATTTGAAAACGAAGCTTCAGGTCAGGTTTTGGTGCAGGTGGCTGAGCTCGTCGTGGGTTGGGGTGTTGTGATGCTCATTTAAAGTGAAGTGCATTGGTGATGACGGAAGTGAATTTCATGGAGCATGGAGTAAGAAATCGTGTGCGTACATGAGTTTGGAAAGGTCGGGTTTACTGTGTTCATGTATAGGGATCAACGATTTGGAGGAGATGAGATTTGAGAGGGTAATTAGTCTAAGTTGTGCAATTAGTGATTAAATTATGTTATTAAAATCTCAAAAATTAATAAAAGCAATAACTTATTCATATGAGGTCCAATTGTGGCGAGGTCTTTTACTTTGCTCGTAATGGCGATAGCTACATGATGGAAGTGGTTTCATTGAATTTGAAGCAAGTGAAATTTTGGACTAAAATCGAACGTCGTTCGATTTTAGTTCAAACTGGAACGCCTAAGCGTCCACTGGAACTTTGGTGAGTTTAACTCACCTTTTTTGATAATTAGTATAATATATAGAAGATAAAATTTATTATTTGTGTTTGGATGAATTATTGGCTGGTTTCGTTAAATATCCGCTTTTAAAAAGTGAATGTCATCTCAATTCAAATAAAGGGAATTTTGTTGAGAACGCCGGATTTCTCACCATGTGAATTTTTAGTTCTAGTTATATACCTGATATATAAATTGTAAAGTGTCAAAATTTGATAGTTTAGCCATATTGAATGTGACACCGACCTATGTTAAAAGTTGAACCATTTTAGAGAAAAGGTAGTAGTAGCATTGGTTAAGTGCTATAGTAACTATTAGCCTCATTAAAGTATTTTGAAAAATAATATTAATTGGTGTTTTGATTTGGAAATAGGTTCGATTTGGAAAAGCGGTTTTTATTTTGACAATTTTGGATTTTCTAGTATATTTTATATAAAAATAGTTTTTGTACTTCCCTATTTTATTTCAATTTCTTTATTTATTCTTTTCTAATATATGTATATATTTAAATTTTTTTAAATTATTTTGGAAAATATCTATCTTTATAGAAAAATTATTTTTATAATGAATGTTTATTTTAAAGGAAATAAAAGGGGTTATCTTTTATTTTAAAGAGATTTTGTGTTTAAAAGAAGATGGAAATGTTCTGGAGATAAATATTTGTGAAACATTTTATATAAAATGTTGTAATAAAAGAACATATTTATAAATGCTCTTTATAAATTAAAGAGAGATTTATAAGCGGTATTTTTGAATAAAAGAATAGGTTTATAAATGGTATTTTATAAAAGGGAAAATACTATCATTTTATAAAAGAATAGATTTATAAATGTTATGGGAAGTATATGAGATCTATAATTATATTTGGGGGTTTGTTTTATATTTGGAGTTTGGTTTTATAAAAGGAGTTTTGCAATTATATTTATAAATTTATAAAAGGAGTTTATTAATGAATTTGGAGTTTTACAAAAGAGTTGCAAATAAATTTGGGAACGTATGAAATGAGTACATCAATCTAGTTCTCTATCATAGTACAACCTTATTGGAAAATCTCAATAGGAAAGAGAAGAGAATGAGAGAGGGAGAGGGGCGAGAGAGAGTGATAAATACAGAGGGAGAGGGAGAGGAAAGAAGAGGAAGAACGTATCCTAGAGCAATGATCAGATCATAGTAGAGATTCTCGAGTGCGTCACTAATCTCCAAAAGGCTCCAACTCTTGTCAATCTATGTAGCAATCTCCACTCAACTACGTGCAAGATCCTTATTCTGGTAAAAGTCCCTTTCTAGCAAGTCGATCTCTGTCACCTCCTCCTTCCTCCCGAGCTCCTATCGCTAATGCAACTCCTATCTCAGATGCCTTGGTTCCTACTCCTCGTAAACATAGACCTTCACTCTCTACCTCCATTATTTCAGTTGTTGACTTCATTTGAAGGTATGGAAAAGAAATACCTACCTCTACCACCACGATTATTTTAGTGGCCTTGTCCCTCACAATTTCAACAGAGATGCAGCTTTAGCATCTCGATCCAAACTTAACTAGGATCCACTTCAATTATAATGTGATCAACATCCCAAAGAAAGGCCAGGATGTCTTTGTATCAAATGTTGGTGGAACAATACAAATCATGGAGAAAGCTTGCAAGATGCCTTGTTGATGTGAACAAAAAGAACCACCTCAACTTGGAAATGGTCAAAAAGGGATCAAGAAAGACCATAAAATAAAAAAGAACCTATCCGACCACTTTGAGAAAATTGAGAGAGCCTTAATCAAGAATGATTTTTGAAGAAGAAAGAGAAAGCATCAAGCTAAAGTCCTAGGCTAAAGAACAAAATCTTTGTATTTGACAAGCAGATTCAGACAGCTCATGTTTATCATGGTGACTTAGCTTAGTGGAAAGAGGAATTACAAACTAAGATCGATGCCAAACTATTCTGACTCTGAACTCTGCTAACACAAAGGTTTCTAACTTATAGTTCGCAATCCAAAAGAAAGTTGAAGTGACCAAACAAGCTCCAGAATCTAAGGCCTATAGGATTTTCAATTTGGAAGGATAGAAAATCCCTTAAGGGTGAATTTGCCGAGTTCGAAGCTCGCCTAACTTATAAGGATATGAAAGATGAGGATTTTGAGGGTGAAGTAGGTAAGACAATCTTTAATTTTTATGTTAACATCGTCAAAACCATGGGCATCAGATGACTCGACGACGCTTACCCTTCTGTTCTTGCTGAAATCTATGATGAGATTGTTAAGAAAGATTGGGAAAAGGCTAGAGATAAGCTTGTGAAGAGTTCCTTAAAGCAATCCACTTTGAAGAGGATGACCTTAGGTCCCTAGAGAAGGGTCAAGAAGAGTGAGATGCAGAAGACACAACATAAACATACATTGGGGCTCCCATTGATTCCATCTTAGAGGAATCGACCGAAGAAATCCAAGTATTTACTTCTGAGGAGCCCCGGTTAGAGACTATCATTTTTGCTGCGACCAGCTCTTAAGTCATCGTAATTCCAACATCTCATCTCCCAACATCTATTGCTGCTGCTTACATAGAGGGATACAATCCGTTCTTGCCCAGCTTCAACTTCCCACATATACCCCCGTTGCTTCCCAATTCACATTATCTCCAGAGAGGGTCAGATTATGGTTGCTTTTTTTGAGTTCACGCCTCCTTCAAGTGGAATATCTTTGAATTCACTAATACTTGAAAAACTTTGGATGTCTTTCGATGATATTTCTAACTTATACCACCAAATTTGCCTTTTCACTAGTAAAGCACCTCTTGCTCCACTCCGTCCTGTCTTCACTGTTCTAGACACTAAAGCTCTACAATTACGGCGACGGTTATCTCTTCTTCCTTTAGTATTCCTACTTCATCGATTGGTTCTGGTCCCAGTATAGACGATGAATAGTTTGATGCTCTAAAGGACATATTCGATCCAGTGCCTCCAAACACAAAAATGAAGAAGAGATCATCATAGGCATCTTGGGGGCACGAGCCATCCATGGCGGTCAAGCTTACTAAATCCTAACTAAAACTTTTAAAGTCAAAATTGAGCCCGGACCAGCCATTCCTCCTATACCTTTATCTATTTCTATGATAATGCCTCCTTTTATACTCAAACCATCTTTTACTCCTACTCCTGATGCCATACAAACGTCCTAGGAAGTACAATTATTTTTCTAAAGAAATCTCTCGGACATCCGAAGAAGAGGATACTACAGCGACATTGAAGACCCCCGAAAAAGGCAAGTGGAAAGGTCGGTCCACTTAGAAAGTGGGAAAAGGCAGCAAAAGAGGAAGGAAATGAGCTATTCAGCCATCTCCCTTGAAGTCCTTGCACTTTTTGGTCTTTTTTTTCTTGTACATCCGATGTACATAGGCCATGATTTTGCGGGTCAGGCCCCGTAGTTTGTAAATAAAAGATGAAGTAACGGGAGAATATTTTATCCAAATCCACGCCTTTTACTTTTATCGCATCTTCTATATTCTACACCTATTACTATCTCTACATGTAGTAATATATAATTATCTATAATGAATTAACTCATATATCATACCTTTCTATGCCTATGATCCATGTAATGCATTTAAATATTGTAACTTTATACAAATAAATAAACTTCCACAATTACATAGTGTTGTTTCCATTACATAAATTTATTTATTATTGGTTAAACATTTCATGTTCAACTATAAATAAACCGTAATCTATTGCTGCAACTAAAATTAGTTGGCTTTCCTCTCATGTCCACATGAGCACCAATATAATTCAATATCTATACCTGTAAGAATTCAATATACACCAATGCCAATCTTTAGGCATCAGTGTCCGTGATGCCTATCTCCAAGCATCTACCTTTGACCTTGCCGGTCTCTAAGCGAAGGTCAAAGATAAAATGTTTAGGGGCAACTTATCCAATCTGCCCCCAAACTGACTATACTCCAAAGATCTAATGATGGTATAAAGGAGTTCATTGGTACTTGTCTATGAGTACCTAGACATCCGATTTTCAAAACATAGAGTGTCAGGTCATGCTACCGAACCTGTAGCACAAAGTCAGACTTAATGAGTATGGTTACATTGACTCAAAAAGCTAACTTTATTATGATAAATCCAATGTAAAACCCTATCTTATTACACCTAATCCAAATGAAATCAAATCCTAAAGGGCAGGAAATATATTGAAATAGCAGTGCAAATTCTCACTATACAATGCTCGCAGGATTGAGATCCCATTGACTTTTGATAGCTTAAAAGTTCAGTCTCCAAGCTTCTATCCTATCACATAGGGTCCTTCCTAATTCGGACCAAGTGTGCCCATATTTGGAAAGACCAATTACATAACAAGGTTGCCTACCTTAAAGTACCATTTTAGCTCTTAACGTTTCTACTCTTTAATGGTGAGCAACACCGATAGATCAGCCTCTTCTTGCTTTTTCTCCACCAAGTCGAGGGATCAAAGCAACAACTTCTCATTCACCTTAGGGCCAAAATGCATCCATCTATGAGAAAGTACTTTCTCTTCAATTGAAATCAAGACCTTGAATCCGTAGGCCAATGCAAATGAAGTGTGTTCGATCACCTTCTGGGATGTCTGAGAAGCCCATAACGCTAATGGTGATTTAACCACCCAGTTTCCCTTAACACGCTACAGTTGCTTCTTTACGATGGATTTGATGATTTTATTCACCGCCTCTACTAGTCCATTTTCTTACAGATGTGCTACCACCAAAAAGATCTCAATTTGATATCAAGTACAAAATTCAAAAAATCCTACACTTTTGAATAAGTTCCATTATCTGTGATAATCTTCTATTGCACTCCAAATCTACAGAAAATGTTCTTCACTACAAAATTAAAGTGATCGTGGTGAAGTGCTCCGCCTTTACCCATTTTGTGAATTAGTTCGCTAATACAATTGCATATTTCGCTTCTCCATGTGATGTCGGTAACAATTCTATGATATAAATTCCCCAAATTGCAAAGAGCCACGGAATGACCAAATACGTAGCTCGTTGAATGGGGCTCTTGGAATCTTCACAAATACGTAACTGCATATCGATTGTTAGTTGGCCAAAAATACCAATACTGGAGAATCTTTTGCTAAATTCTACCACTAAATGTGATCGCCACATCTTTCTTCTTGAACATCTGCTAGGATTCTTTTAGCATTATTATTGTCAACACATCTTAGTAGTGGTAGAGAATCATCTCCAAAATAAGACTTTGTCTTGCATAATGTATCACCTTACGCAAGACTTCCTTTTTTCATTCTCGCTTTTTGGAAGAGTTCTCTTTAGAAAATAATCCTTAAATGGAATCATGCACAACTCCTTCTCCTCAATCTCCATGATGTTGTCAATATCCATCTCATTTATACTTGGAGATTTCAAGACCTCTATTAGCATGATTCCAAATAACTATGCACCACTAAAACATGCCAATTTGGCTAGAGAATCGACATTCTAAAAGGTTCAATAGAATTGGTGGTTTTTGGAGATGTCCCGACAGATTCTAAAAAGCAGCTTCGCATTCGATCGTCCATTAGAACTTCCTTTTTCCCTTCTTGAAGGCATCAAAGAATTGTATACATTACCGATACCATTAAGATGAACCGACTTAAAATAGCGACTATACCATTCAATCTTTATATTTTCCTTCTTTTCCGTAGGTTTGTAATCTTGTTTAACACTTTAATCTGCTCCAGGTTAGCCTTAATGTCCCCTGAGTTCACAATGAACCCCATAAAAATTGCCTGATGCAACCACAAAAGAACCTTTCATTAGATTCCACTCCATTCCATACTTTCGTAGTACATCAAACGTTTATAAAATATTGCCTATGTGGTCCGCTGATTTTCGTTAATTCATCACCATACCATCCACATAAGCCTATATTACCTATCCAATCTATTCCTCAAACATCTTATTGTCCAAACGCTGGTAAGTAGCTCCAGCATTCTTCAAACCGACTGGCATCAATCGGTAACATTATAGTCCCATGCCCGTGATAAAGCTCATATGCTTTTGATCGGGGACGTACATTGCGATCTAATTATAGCTAGAGCAACCTTCCATGAATGATAGAAGCTTATTTCTAACTGTTCCATCCACCAATTGGTCGATCCATGGCAGCAGAAAGTAGTCCTTTGGGCATGCCTTGTCTAAGTCAGTGTAATTTATACATGTCCGCCACTTCTTGTTTTCCTTCTCGACCATCATTGGATCTGATACCCATTCCGAGTATAATGCATTATGGATAAAGTTATTTACCTTCAACTTATCAATCTTCTCCTTCAATGCAGCAAATCGCTTTAGTTCCATGATGTGTTGTTTTTGCTTCATTGGAAGAAATATAGGGGTTCACATTTAATGCATGATACACGACTTTAGGCAAAATCCTGCATATATCGGAGTGTGTCTAAGGGAACATGTCTTTATTCGCCTATAGAAACCCAACTAGTTCCTTCTTTATCCTCAAGCTAAGTTGAGATCCAGTTTTGATTACCTTTGTCAGCTCATCTTCATCAACTTAAACCTCATCCATCAGGTACAACGGTCCTGTTATTGCCTTGTCCGACTCTTTCTGTGGGTCATAGCTTTGCATTGGTCGTTAGTAGACCCGACCCGAGGCTTGGTATGTAGCTTCTATGCATATGGGGATTTAATGCAAAGAGTCTTCTCTATAGCTTTGCCTTTCTCCTTTTGTTGCAACTCTTAGCTCTACAATGTAGCACTCTTGACTTGTGCTTTGGTCTCCTTGAATTGCACCCACTCCTTTATCTGTAGGAAATTTCATCATTAAGCATCATGGAGCGAGTGTAATTCTTAAATCAGTTAGGGTCGATCGACCTAAGAATTTACTATAAGTAGATAATACATCCACCACAACAAAGTACTAAAGCTGATAGACTTACGGAGATCATCTCTAAGTTGCATAGACAATTTAATGCATTTGATCGGAATTGTTGCCTCTCCAATTAATCCATAAAGGAGGGACTTACAAGGTAGCAGGTCCTTTTCGCTAAGCTACATATTATCAAATGTATGTTTAAAAAGAATGTTAATCGAGCTTCCACTATTCACTAGCACTCGACATATAGTTGCCGGCTTAATCAGGGTCACTACTATATCGAGTCACCTGTCAGTGCCACAATCCCATCCACATCCCTATTATGGAAGACAATGTAGTCTTCGATCCTCTGTTGTTGTTTGGCAGGAGCTCTTTCCTCTATCGCATAACACATCTCCTGATGTGAATCTTTAGTGAACTCTCATAGCTCTCCATCTCATTCCATCTTATTTCTATGGGATGCACACCTTTTAAACTGTGTTTATCACCAAGTATCGAATTGGTGGCCTTAGACCGTCTCCACTGAACGCTTCTCTATTACTACGAGGCGGCCACCTCTAAGGTTGTGCATTTGCTTGCCCACCTTCCTATGGGTTCCTAACATACTGTTGGAGCCGCTTCTTCTTGATAAGCTTTTCTATCACATCTCTATGATGTCTTATGTCCATGAGTATCATGGTAATGATAGTATTTTCATAAAATGCCTTTCTTCTTCAGTACCATCTCTTGGGGTGGGCTTCTTATATCTATTAGTACCTTATGTCATAAGGTAGATATTTTCCATAGAGTCCTTTAACTCTTTCTACTTTCCATCGCTATTGAATAAAAAATGCTTTCTCGTGTCCTGCTACTTACCCCAGAATTGTTGTTGTTCTTCCGCATGTTTTCATTCCCAACATTATTGTTTCCGCTATCACCATCTTGCTTGACAACCACATTACTCTTAACGATGCTGCTCGATCTAGCCTGACCGCTAGTGCTTAAGTTCTCTTCCAAGTTTTCCTCTTCCAAGCATGGGAATGGGTTTACCCTCCTTTAAAAATATTTCATGGTAGCGGGTTTATTCATCTTTAATTATCTAATGAAATCCGTTGTCATATTCACATCACTGATCAAAGCCATCAAATAATAATACCATATAGGTTTTTCACCAGCTTTACGGCTTGTTGAACCATTTCAAGAAGTTCTTCAAGGTCTCACACGACTTTTTATGCAAATTAGCCAAGGACATTGCATCCTCTGGTTGAATGGAATGAACTTTGAACCAATCTAAGAATTGATTCACCTATTCTTCATAAGACAACATGGATCCGGGTTTCAACCTATAGAACCACATCGTCGCAAAGCCCTAAAAAAAGAGGAAAACACCTACACTTCACGTCCTCGTCGACTCTAGCACCATCCATATATCGGTCATACTTCATCAGATATTGCATTAGATTAGTCAACCATTTATATATCGACATTGTCAGCATGAAAACCTTCTTCAGTTATAGCCGACCTAATCTCCTCAGTAAAAGGATTCGACTAGTGGCAGTTTCCCAACAATTGTCTTGTTGCTGATTCGGCTGCAACCCTTCTGATCGTTTACATGATCAATTCATATATTCCCTCCATGTCGCCTTGAGCGGCCCCATCATGCGCAACATCATGTGTTCAACTGGGACAATGATCATGACAAGGATGACAATGCCTAGGTGCCCCTGCCTCTAGGGAGTCCATTCACTCAATTCTAAAGCGGTTTCGATATGGACTGCATCCTCTTTGAGTGTTTCCAACTGTCTTTCCTCCAATGACTCTGTCCCAAGGACCAAAGTCTTATCTAACATCATCACCATCACTTCTAGTGTCATCCCCAAGATCTACTTGGGCATCAGCCCAATCAGTACTGATCCATTATCAATTAGTACTGACCGAGCCTGGAACTGCAGTTCCTGCTCCAGTTTGCTTCATTTGATTTCTTGTCACTCCAGTACCTTCTTAGCATAATTTATGCTTCCCATCTTTGTGTCAGTATGCAAAACTTTCCTTACTTGAATCGAATGATGAATACTCTCTATCATCATGATTTTCCCAACAAGATCATTCTCCTTAATGGGGCTGCTGCATGATTGGAGTAAATTCTTCTTCATATCCTTCATGATCGGAAGTTAAGATCATTTCATCTTCTTATCCATATCCGCCATCGCCCTATCCAACACTTGCTTCATTACAACTTCCAATTGACCTGAATTTCCATCCTAATTCTCTTGGTCTACCTTATTAGATCCATTCTCTAAACTCTTTGGTCCTCCTTTTCTTGGAGTTTGCTTGCTTGTATCTATTCTCAGAGCCATTTCTTGCGGATCCAGTTAGAATTTTATGCAAATCCTAGTAACAATCACATATATGGTCCTGATCTTAATATTAGTGAAAGAAATAAAAAATGTCGATCAAAATATTGGTCAGCACCCCAAGTTCAATGAGAAACAGAAATTAAAATTGAGAATTTGCAAAAAGAAAGAAAGAGACATAAGATCTTTATAGTGGTTCAGTAAATTATATGGCCTACGTCCACTTTGATGTTTTTATTCATTGAGATTCACAAGTACAACCGAATTACAAGTTAAATTTCTGATTATAATAACTTGATTTCGAATTAAGTTGAGCCTCCACATAAAAATTAATCAATACTCCAAAAGTTCTTTTTTATGTGTTGTAGATTACTATTTATAAATGAATTCATACATCAGGATCGCCTGATTGCCTTTTGAATCACTCAAATACTCAGATCTGAAAAGATAGATGAAGAACGAGTCAAATTTCTCCAAAAACCAAATTTGATTGATCGGTATCGATTGATACCGACCAATATCTTTGGAAAACTCTTTATCATTTTCTGCAGTTTTGTTTAATTCTTTAAGCTTTGGATTCTTATAGAAAAATCTTGAAAACTTGTCTTTTTCTTTGAAGTAATATATAGAATTATCGTCGAGGCAAAGTGGTCCTAATATCAAGTTTTAGATGGATCATTACCGATTGATCAAGTTCATTCCAAACTTGATAAAACTTCTTGCTAACCCAACCTTGATTTCTTTCAAGCTTCTTGATCCATTTGTTCATCATTTCATTTCTCAATTACATCGAAATGTCGCTTGGTTCAAATACTAGATAACAATAATAATTTTTAATATCGGTCGAATATATGTGTGTGTGTGTGTTTGTGTGTGTACACATTACTTATATTTTGTTATTAATACACACGCACAAACACACACACACAAATATATATATGTCTATGTGCGCACGTGCGTGTTTGTGCATGCACACTCGTGTGTGTGTCTCTGTGTGTTTTAAATAGGTTTTTTGATGAAATACCACATATATAACATATATTGCATGTGCTCTCTCTCTCTCTCTACACACATACACACACAAACATTATATATATAATGTGATTATAAATCCTAATAAATGCATATGTATATACTTATACTTATAATATTATATATATAATGTGATTATAAATCATAATAAATGCATATGTATATACTTATACTTAATATTATTATGTTCAATTAATAATATTATTATGTGAATTAAAATATTATTATTATATATTAGTGGTAAGACTACCACTACGGGTATATGGGACAAGTCGGAGGAGTTGTATATGAAGAAGTCACTAACTAATCATTTGGTCTTATTGCGAACGTTCTTCACCTATATGATGAAGGAGGGTACTTCGCTAAAGGCTCACTTGAATGCCTTTGATGATTCTCTAATGAAGATAAAGTCTGCAAATTTGAAGATTGAGGAAGAACAAAAGGCGGCGATGTTGTTGTGTTCGTTACCAGACCGTCATACATGTTTCTCAAATAGTTTGATCTGTAGCTAGGATACATTGACTCTTGATGATGTCAAAATGGATCTTCTTAGTGAGGAGTTGCACGATCAAATGGAGAAGTTGGGTGATGAAAGTAGTGGTGCTAGTAATGGTCATGGTTTATTTGTGGAGAAGGAGAGATATGAGAAGAAAGGAAACGAGGGCATTCTAAATCAAGAAAGCCCGGTTAGAGAGGAAACACAAGGGAAAGAAATAACAAGTGCTTTATTTGCAAGAAGTCCGGTCACTGGAAGAATGAGTGTTCGAACAAGGAGAAGGCGAAGAAGGAAGTAGCATCTTCATCCATTACGGTGGAGAGTGGAATTGGTGAGGGAGACATAGATGTTTTGACGGCTGTAGCATAGGATGTTTCGGGTAGCGAATAGGTGCACGATTCAGGGCGTCTTATGATATAATGTCGAATAGGAATTGTTTTTCTTCCTATGTAGATAAGCAGGGAAAATCAATTATTATGTGTAATGGTGCTATTTGTAATTCGAAAGGTATTGGTTCCGTGCAAATTTGGATGTTTGACGGAGTGGTTTATACTCTCACTAATGTACACCATGTTCCGGGACTTTGGAAGTCTCTTATTTCCTTAGGGCAATTGGATTCTATATGTTGTAAGATCACTATTGAGAGTGATAGTTTGCGGGTTTTGAAGGGTGTGCTTATGGTGATGAAGGGTGCTAGGACTCATGGTGTTTATTTGCTTCAAGGTGTGACTATTGATGGTGAAACTTGTATGGATGTTGATAGTTCTCGTGGCTTGGATGCGACTAGGTTGTGACATCTGGGGTTACCATGTCTTGGAGAGGAGTTTGGATATTCTTCGTAAGTGGGAGATAATTGATAGAGAGATTTTCAGCAAACTAGAGTTTTGCGAGGAATGTGTCGTGGGAAAGCAAACAAAAGTATCATTCGGTGACTGAAAGCATGATTCGAGAGAAATTCTTAATTATGTCCACACGGATGTTTGGGGACCGGCACCGATAGCTTCTTTGGGAGAAGCAAGGTATTATATTTCTTTTATTGATGATTTTTCTCTAAAGGTATGGGTGTATGTAATGAAGGCTAAGTCGGAGGCATTTGCAAAGTTCATAGTTTGGAAGGCGCTTGTTGAGAATGAGAGTGGTAAGTCTTTAAAGGTTCTAAAGTCCGACAACGGAGAAGAGTATGTTTCCAGGGAGTTCTTGGATTTTTGCAAGCATCACGGTATTCAGAGGAATTTTACTACACCGGGAGATCCGTAGTCGAATGGTGTTACAGAGAGGATGAACTGTACTCTACTTTAGAAAGCTCGATACTTGAGATTGACATTGGGTTTGTCTAAGGGATTTTGGGCCGAAGCATTGTCAACCGCGGTGCATATTGTTAATCAAATTCAGTGCTTGGCTATTGGTAATAAAATTCCCGAGGAAGTGTGGAAGGGGAAGAGCGTTGACTTGAGTTATCTTTGTGTGTTTGGCAGTTCGGTTTATGTGCATGATCCAAGAAATGATAAGCTTGAGCCTAGAGCTTTCAAGGGGATCTTGCTTGGCTATAAGGACGGAGTATAAGGCTATCGTATATGGAATTCGAAAATGAATAAGGGTGTGAATTCTCATCATGTTACTTTTGATGAGTTAGCTTTGTTCAAGGAGAATGAGAGCTCATCGGATATTCCAGATTTGGTTTATGGTGAATCATAGGAGAAGGAAGTTCTTCCCATCTTCCATCCAAGGAGTATAGTAGTTGGAGATGCTTGTGAGGAGGAAGCGGTTGATGTTACATCACATAGTCCATATAGTTCCTCTAGTAGTGTTGCTGATGTACACGATTCTAGAGATGATTCGATTTAAGGTGGAGCCGAAAGGAGTTTGGATGATGGTATTGCAACTCAGGTAGATTGTCATGCTATAAGGCCACCTGATAGATATTGTGATTGGAACTACCTTAGCTTTTGTGATAATTTGGACTGTGCTCTTCATGTAGTCCAAGATGAGTCGATGGACCTTGATGACGTCATGGATTCGAGTGATAGTTCGAAGTGGATTTGTGCCACGGAGGAAGAGATGCAACCGTTGTTGAAGAATAAAACTTGGGATTTGGTTCCACTTCCTAAAGGTAACTGTGCTATTGGATGCAAATGGATATATAAGGTTAAGGACAATATGAGATGCAAAGTTAGATTAGTGGCTAAGGGGTTTACACAAAGGAAGGGAAAGGATTATGATGAGATTTTTGCACCGGTTGTGAGACATATTTCAATACGAACATTACTTGCTATAGTTGCTATTCACGACTTGGAGTTGGAGCAACATTATGTGAAAACTGCCTTCTTGCATGGTGACTTGGATGAAAACATCTACATGGAGTAACCGGAAGGTTTTGTTGTAGATGGTAAGTCAAATTATGTTTGCAAGTTAAAGAAATCACTATATGGTTTAAAACAATCACCTAGACAATGGTACAAGAGATTTGATCATTTTATGCTTGAACACGGTTTTGATAGAAGCATCAATGATGCTTGTGTCTATTTCAAGAAGTTGGAAAATGATTGGTAGGTGTCTTTACTCCTGTATTTGGATGACTTTCTCTTTGCTTCAAAAGATAAAAACGAAATCGACAAGTTAAAACTGAGTTTAAAATCAAAATTCAAAATGAATTATCTTGGAGAAGCAAAGAGGATATTTGGCATGGAAATAGAGAGGGATCGAAAGCATTTTGAGTTAAAATTGACTCAAAAGGAGTATAGAAAGTGCTTTGCCAGTTTAGCATGGAGAATGCAAAGGCATCAAATACACCTTTACCTTTACATGTGAAGCTTTCGATTAAGGGATCACCTATCTTGGAGAGAGAGAAGGCTTATATGGAAAAGGTGCCATATGCTATTGCGGTTGGAAGTTTAATGATGCTATGGTGTGTACAAGGTCCGATGTTACAAATGCCATCGGGATGGCTAGTCTGTATATAGCTAGTCCAACGAAATCACATTGGCAAGCTGTAAAGCATATTTTGAGATACCTTAGAGGTACATCATCTCATGGTCTTTTTTTGGGCGGTAATGAGGGGATGAATTGCAATTTGTTTGGTTATTGTGATTCGGACTACGCTGGTGATAGGGATCGGAGGAAATCAACTTCTAGATATGTCTTCACACTTGGTAGTACGGGCATAAGTTGGGGATTGAGATTGCAAACCATAGTTGCTTTATCCACTACAGAGGCAAAGTTGATAGCCGCGGTGAAGGCGACAAAGGAAGCACTTTATTTAAGGAATTGTTGCATGACTTGGGATTCGAGCATGACGGTATCGATGTTCGGTTTGAAAAACAGAGTGGTATTCACTTGGTGGAGAATTTGGCATTTAGCTCACGCACTAAGCACATTGAAGTGAGAGAGTCATTTTTTATAGTCATGGATGAAGATAAGCAAGTATATCTTCGGAAAATGCATACAAAGGATAACGTGGTGGAAATGTTCACTAAGGCATTACCGGTTGGGAAGTTCGAGCATTGCTCGAACTTGATTTGCTTGTTAAAGTGCTAGGTGCCACAGGGTGGCATGGTTGAAGGAGTAGCTTGATTGTGATAACCCTGATTTTGTGAGCAATTTCATGATTTAAATTAGTATATGTTTGTTTAAAAATTGCATTGAGAAAGATAGGAATGAAAACTGATTGCAATTGTATGGCTAAAACATGTACATGTGCACAAGACAGTGCACACACATGCACACAGTTTTTCTGTATAATAAAATAGGCAGAAATCAATATATAAATTAGAATAAATAATTTAGAAATACATATGTATGAAAATAGGATTATGTCTTTAATAAATCTGGCACAAAGAAAATAAATGTTAGGCAGAAATAAACTTAAAAATTAGTTAAAGAAAGAAAATAAGGACTTAGGAAAAATAGGCATACATATATTATATATGTGCACAAACAAACACTTGCTGGAAGAAAACATAAATTGCATGGAAATGGCATGAACCATTAAGCAAACACTTTATCCATTTCCAGTAATTTCTTTAATTTGGAAAATGAGAGTCATGCATATAACATGACCCGGGTAAAGGGATAAGGATTATTTCTGAAAATAAAAACAAGGACCACATACCCTTTTTCTCTTGAATCAAATGAGAGGCAGACCATGTTTTGTATAGGGTAAAAATGACATTGGGTAATTTTGTTAAACCCTAGTAGCAGCTAGGGATTCTGTATAAGGAGGCTTAGTGTAGTAAGACTTTTCACAATTTGCTCTTCATCATTTAAAGAAAAATAAAAATATAAGCCAAAGAAAAGTAGGAGCATTGGCCATTAGAATTAGAAGAAGGAAGCAAACTAAAAGGGTACAAAAAAGCTTAGGAAAAAGAAGTTTTAAGGTGAGTAACCTCACTGGAAACTTTGGCAATAAGTCCTGAATATTGAGGCAGCCTAATTAAATTTATATTTCACTTTTGCAAGCTATGTTCATTTTATGATTTGATAATTTTGGCTTGTGAATGACCTGCTCAAGTGTAAAACCCTTTATAGTGACATTATTCAGTATACAAGAGTCATGGATTTCATGTTTAAAAGGCAGTATCTGTGTAACGACCCGTAAAATTTAATGGTTTTAAAAGTATATTTAACTGGAAATTTGTGAAATTTTAAACAATAAAATTTGAAATTAAAAATTTATTATTTGGAATACGTCTATTGTAATATAGCAACCGGTAAATTTTCATCTGATAATATTGAAGTTTATTTTCCTGTGAAATTTCATTTCAAATCAAGCCGGTTAATAACAGTGAATTTAAAAGTTTTCCGAAACCAAAATGTGTCAACAGGAGAAAATTTATTCAGATCATTCTGAATCAGACTACGAAATTCGTTTTCCAAATTTGGACTTCTACTGCTCCGTTTATCTTAATTCTGGCCAAATAGCAGCATTTCTGTTATCGATTATCGACTTTTGATCTGATGATCGTACCACTAATATCTGTATACCGTTTTGATCGTCCCATCGTGCTGATCTTTACGGTATATTCTATTCTGTGTTTTAAGGTCTGGTATGCGACAGAAACGATGAAAAGGTGCATCGTATCGGTACCATCAATTGTGACCGTTAGCTTTCTTGCGTTTTCAAATCGAAACGTGCAACCCAAACCAAATTGATGTCTGAGTAATCGTGTAGCCCTATTCGTATTCAATGAATATACACGTTCAAAAATTGATGACCGTTCAAAAATTAAAGCTTACCTGACCTTCCATTTTCGTACATGTTTTGTATCGTTCGCATTTAATTCATGCGTTTTCTTCTTCTGCTTACAAAATTCCCCCTTTCTTCTTTTCTATCTTAGCCATTTTGTTCGCCATTTTCCTCTGCTTCTCACCTCTCATATTTGAGACCCCTCCTTTCCCGACCTCTCATCCCCAGCTGCCTCACCTATTCAAGCCTCCACGTCCACCTGTCACGGCCTCCACCCCTCAACCTTTCACTAGCCATCCAAGTAGGCAGCCCCTCTATCTCATCCTCCCCATCAGCTCCGAACTTTTCCCTCCCTAGGCTGAGCCTTCACCACTGACCTCCAACAGCCGATAGCCACCATCCCCACTTCCACTTAGCCTGCCGCAACCCAGCAACCTCACCGTGGCCGCTGAACTCCAGCATAGCCGAGCCCCATGCACGTCTGTACCCCTCGAGCCCACTTCCATCCTCCTCCCTTCACCTTGCAGCCCACGCAAGCCTCTTCACCTCCACACCTAAACCAATCGTCTTCCCTCTCGACCGCATCCTCACCCGCCACCATCTACTCGGCCGAGCACCACACTCCAGACCCTAATCCCACGTGGACCCCATTCCCCTCCTCTCTGTTGTGTAAATGTAAGTTTTGTACGTATATATTTTGTAGTTTATATATGTAAGTTTATATAAAACTTATTTGTTTATATATATATATATATCAGTTTCTATAAGTTATATAGGATCTATGAGTATAAATATGTATATGTTACAAGTCTATATATATCAAGCAATATATATGTTTACTGGATATATATTATTTTATGTCTACAATATAAAGGTTTATATGTATGGTTTGTTTATAATATGAGTTATAATATAACAGTTTATATATGTTAAAGTATTGTTATTCAATATGTTTAAAGTATGTAAATTATACATTAGTTTTTATATAGGATCTGTTGGTTTATAATACATAAGATTTATATATCAGTCTATATAAAACTGTTGAGTTTAATGTATAAATTTATAATAGATTATTTTATAGATAAGTTGCTGTTTATATATGTAGTATATATAACTTATAATTCATACATGTAAAACTTATGAAAGTTATATAAAAATTTGTTTGTTCGTATATGTATAGGTTTACATATATAATTTACTTGAATTATATATATACATATATCTAATAAAGTGAGTTGATATTGACTTTTATGATATATATATATATATTGTTTTAAAATATAACATGTATGCAAGTGTGTATAGATGTTCATATATTAGTTTATGTAGGTAGGCAGATATCTGTTTTAAAATTTATTTTTGAAATATATATATATACATAATATATTTCGTTTCAGTTTATATCAAGCCGATTTTGATTCGTTTCCATCAATTCCAATTTTCAGCTTGGCCGTCGAATTCATACCAATCTTGCTCTGCTTTGAAATTCGTGCTTGGATCTGTAGCTCATTCTATTGTCAAATATCTCTAGCCTCGAAAGGTGAGCAATCACTCACGATTAACATTCTTGTATTTATTAAATTTGATCTCAATTGAAACGACAATTGAAATATGATGCTGTAGTTATTTAAATTGTTATATATGCTATTATCTGTATATGTTCACCTGTGACATCTGACACCAGTATCTAGTATTTATATGCCTGTTATTACTATTATCTGTATATGTTCACCTATGACATCTGACACCAGTATCTGTTATTTATATTGATGATATATGCCTGTTGTTATATTTTATATTATCTGTTATCACTCTGCAAGTTCCCTATTAGTATAGAATTCACTATGGGTTGAAATGATACATACCCGAACGGACTTTAGAATAGGATAATTTCGTTATGGGTTGAAATGATAAACCCAAGCGATTTTCATTTGAATTGAAATTGGGATTACGGGTCGAAATGATATCTACCCGTATATATTTAAATTTCGGATTGAAATGATAAATATCCGTATCACTTAACCATATGATAAATATATATACAGACACCGTTGGTCCATATATATAAATATATTAAAATGAATTCTATGGTTTTGGAAAGAAATATATGGTTTTATTAAATGTTGAGTATTTAAAATATATTTCAAAATAGATTTTGGTAATAATTTGAATAAGTTAAGGTTAGAAAGATAATTTGAATTTAGTTGAAATTGGATTCATTAAAGAATTTTATCTAATTAAACCGATTTAAAACTTATTGAAATTTAAGGTATGATTTATAACTTGAGTTTGATTTAAATAATTTAATGAATATTTCTTGTTTAAATAAATTTAAGGAAATATTTAGTAAAAAGGAAATTTAAGGCTAGTTAAATGATATTGAATCTATTAAGTGATTATTCCCTGATTAAATAATAATGAAGTTAAATCAAGAGCTATATGAAACTGTTAAATCTAACTTTGAAAATGTTGAATACTAAAGCTTTGAAATATATTGAAAATAAAGGGTATATTTAGAACTGAATTAAATTGAAGAATTGAGCTTTGAATAAATTTGAATTTGGAATTTGAAGTTGATTTGAATCGATTTGCGAGACTTGAGGAAATTATAAATACTTTACTTTTTAAATCATTTAATATATATACTATTTTGGAAAATAGATATATTTGAAATGAAATGATATTTGGGTTTTGGAAGTATAAATTTAATTGAAATGACCACGGTGTTAAAATGTATATTTCCACCTTGTAGATAGTTCTGAAGATCCTTAGAGGATGGTTATCCCAAACATCCTTTAAGTTACTCGTATTTCAGTTGATATTTCACTTGAGTTGGATTTATTTATATAAGAATGTTAATCCTGACTTGAGTGTTTTGTGTTTTGCTTTACGCTCGGGTCAGACCGAGTGATACAACATTTGAGACTCACCCTTGGAGTTTGGAGCTTCCTTTGGAGATCCAACTATCGCCTCTGCTTTCAGCTCTTCTAGTTGATTCGTTCAGAGAAGTCATCTGTTGTACTGGAGACTTCATTACATTTGAGATATTCTGTTGTATTTTATTTAACTCTGATGTTTATATAATAGCTTCATGAACAACTATTTTATCTATTCCGTTGCGTATTATTGTATTACTCTGTGTCTGTGATTCTGTGATTGATTTATTTACTGCATATGCTGAGTAGTGCCAAAATTTAAATTAACAATCTGATATTTTGAATTATTCAAGTCAGACATGTGTGGATTATTGTCGATTTGAATGGTCCAAAATAGCGGGTTGTTACAGTTGGTATCAGAGCTTTGGCTCTAGGCGAAACTTAGCATATATTTTAAATTTATTTACAGAATCACTTTCGTTCGAGTTTAATCTCTTCCTTTTGACTCGATTTCCTTTGGACTTTGGAACTTTCCCTACGGTTCCAAAACTCATTCTTGTCTCTCTCTATTGGTATTCTTTTGATTTTGGAGTATCCCATAACACAACTTCGAATGATCTCTATAAGAATAGGATCCCACCAATCTTTGAATGATTTGTGAAGGGGTGAAACTCCTTCACAATTGGCATTGATTCACCGGAGATTTATATATCCCTCGGTTTTGATGTTGCCATCTCTTGTTATGCCGAATTCTATCTCTGGCGATCGAATGTCGATTTGCCTTAGATTTCCGCATCGATTATATTCTTGAAGTCACGGTTGACCCGGTTAAGGTCGCCCGCGATGTATATAAGTGTATCCATTTACTGTTTTGTAATTAATTATCTCTTCTGCGTCCGAGCTTATCTTCGAATCATAATCCTATTTGATTAGAGTCTCTCTAAGTTGAATTTCTATCTTTGTTTTGAAATCCATTCTTGAACCATCCTTTGAAAAATCAGGCTTGTTTATATTTTTGAAATTGTTTTATATATCGAAATTTTTACATTCTATATATAAAGTGAAATGTTTTCGATAAAGATTATAAACCTTTTAAAATAAGAATTTGAGGTTTCGAAAGGATTTGTAATTTTGAAAAAACTATATAAGAAACTTGATTTATAACTGTAGGATTTTAAATTTGAAATTCAAGAATTTAACCCCGGTACTTTGAAATTGGTTTTAAAATATATAATGATAATATGATTTAAAAATATTTTCCGAATAAGAAATGTTTCAAATGATTTTAATGAGTTTCGAAGAAATTTCCAAAGAAGTTTGAGTAAATAGAAGTCCAGAACTCACTTATGTCGCTGGAAAATAATTTCGGTGATGAGTGCACGCATCATCGACGTTGATTTTCGAGTTTCATAGTGGGGGAGAGGCCACTTTAGTAGCATTGCTACACGAGTGATTTTGCGAAACCAATTTTTGACTTCAAATTCCGAAGTAAGTTTTGATATTCAAAGGATGTATATATATGTATATTTGAAACGATTTGAAATGAGCCGGTGTTCATTCCTCGAGTTTTGGATTTGATATAACCCTATCTATTAAAATTGATTTACTGATTTGTTGCTGATTTCCAACTCTTGAATTTTAAAATGATTTCTTCAACTATGAAGGTTCGAGCACTTCCAAATCAAGGTTAACTTTTCAAAGCTAAGAAATTTTGAAAAGCATTTTGGTAAAGTATATAAGTTTGTTTTGAATGTTTAAGTATGAAGTAATATGATTTAAATAAGTTGAAACTGTTTGGTTAAGTAAATGAATAAGGAAATTTTAAATTTTCTAATATGAAATTTAGATTCGAAATGTCTTGAGAAGAATTTGGTCTTCAAAATATTTTGAATAAAATTTAGTTTAAATGTTTTAACTTAGTAACATCTTTATGAAACTATATATTTAACAAGTTGGAATAAATATATAAGTGGTACGTATGCTGTTTTATTCGCATAATTAATTTGATCCAAGTTTGAGTACACAAGTTCGAGGTGGATTACACCATTTCGTGTTAGGATTTTTCATTTGATTCTTGATGGCGAATATTTGATATGGATTTTGGGCTTGATTCTAGAATTCTCTATCATAGTATATGGCTATGCAAGGAGACTGATGGCTTCTAGTCGAGAAACCATATCGAAATCCGCATTAGGGAAGTCGAATGGACAATACTAGTTCGAAGACAAACTTGTGTGATCGAGCGAGCGATCAAATGTGATTTTGCGAAATGATGACACATGTACATCTTATATTCTAATATCATTGATATATTTTGACGCTGAAATTTGAAAGCTGTCGGGTTAGAATATCTGTGCTAACTAAAAGAAAACTTTAAATTTAAATTACAAAGATATATAACCCATAAAAGCAAAGATATTCAATCCCATATGGCTCTTCATACAGCGAAATTTATTTTGAAAATTTTGATCCTTATATAAGATAGACCTTACGTAAGTATAAGATGATTTTGAAAACATTTGATTTTGGAAATGAATTGGTTGACTTAAATTATTGATTTGGAAATTTGGATTTATTTTCTAAATCTATTATTCTTGAAACTTAGAAACTAAAGATAATTAATTTGAGAAGAAATAATTTGGTGAAATTGTATATGATTTTGAAATTGAACTGATATTGAAACAAATTGAAATTTGAGAACCTTATGTTACTAAACACTTGATTTGGGAGTTGTCGAACTTATATAAAATTGATTTGTATGAATATGAAATTGATTCGAAAACTATAGATTTGAAAAGGTACTCAATTTGAAAGTGAAATCTTATATAATTGAAGTCTATATAAGTATGATTTGATATACTATTGATTTTGGAAAAGTATTTGATTTGAAAATTAAATCTTATATATAATGGATTTTATATAAGTACGATATTTGAAAGTGATTTGAAAAGGTACTATATGATACATATTTTCGAAGTAAAGATATGGAGTGTGCCTTCTGCTTGATATCCGATTTGTGGCCACATCTTGGATTCATTCTATCGATATTATTCTCTCCGATTTTTGGTTTTCCGGATATGATACTCGAGTGTCCTTCGAATTCCATGGCGTTGCCCATGGTCTTACGAACTCGACTACATAGCGTAATTCGTAAGGCAGTGATTGCTTAAAAGGTACGGATGTTTCCTGGGGGACCCAGGCGTAACCATTGTGTATCTGCGATCCATGATTTGATTCGTTTTTGATTGGATTGTACTTTCCATATCTGTTTTTAAAAGTTTTTCCAGTATTTTCACTGGGTGTTGAAACAAGTCTACTAAGTACCTGGAGAATTCTAGCTTTGCGCCTGATCAACGCACTGCCAGAGTCTGCAGGAACGAGGATAAACTTGTTGAAACATCGAGTTATAAAAGTATTTTATTATAAAGGTATTTTATTATAAAAGTATTACCAACAAAAGAAATTCTATATTAATATTTGAAATTGAAATTCTTATGGTTTGAATTGATTATTCGTGCCCGATATTATTCCTTGAATCTACCTTATCTGCTCAGCCTTATTTATTCATCTATATTCTGCTTTTCCAAATCCTCCTTCTTCTCCTTGTTGACTATATCCTTTCAAGTATTGTTTATTATATACTATATGGTTTAATATATAAAAAAAATAGTGTTATAAATAGAAAATTTTAGTGTTAAATATTTTAGAAGTTATTTATTTAATAATACATATTTAAAGTAAATGATTATTGATTATTAATAATATTTGAAAAGTATCTTGAGATAAAAAAAAATTATGAATTATGAATTTAATGTTTTCAAATAGCTTCTTTGTAAATATAAGTAATAATGTAAATAACTGTTTTCAAATAGTTTTCATATATTTATAAAGTTGTTATTTAAGCATATAAATGGTAATTGTAAGGAAGCAAGAAATTTTGCAAATGGATCTTGAAAAAGTTTTAAAGTATATAAGACAATTGAATTGCAAATGAAGTTTTAAAATTTAAGTAAAATTTATATAGTTCAAATTAATTGTTTAATTTTGACTTTCAATCTACTTTTATTTCTGGTTGTTCTATTCTCCTACCTCCTTCCTTTTCGGGGACGAAAAGTTTTGAGTGGGGGAGAGTGTAACGACCCGTAAAATTTAATGGTTTTAAAAGTATATTTAACTAGAAATTTGTGAAATTTTAAACAATAAAATTTGAAATTAAAAATTTATTATTTGGAATACGTCTATTGTAATATAGCAACCGGTAAATTTTCATCTGATAATATTGAAGTTTATTTTCCTGTGAAATTTCATTTCAAATCAAGCCGGTTAATAACAGTGAATTTAAAAGTTTTCCGAAACCAAAATGTGTCAACAGGAGAAAATTTATTCAGATCATTCTGAATCAGACTACGAAATTCGTTTTCCAAATTTGGACTTCTACTGCTCCGTTTATCTTAATTCTGGCCAAATAGCAGCATTTCTGTTATCGATTATCGACTTTTGATCTGATGATCGTACCACTAATATCTGTATACCGTTTTGATCGTCCCGTCGTGCTGATCTTTACGGTATATTCTATTCTGTGTTTTAAGGTCTGGTATGCGACGGAAACGATGAAAAGGTGCGTCGTATCGGTACCATCAATTGTGACCGTTAGCTTTCTTGCGTATTCAAATCGAAACGTGCAACCCAAACCAAATTGATGTCTGAGTAAACGTGTAGCCCTATTCGTATTCAATGAATATACACGTTCAAAAATTGATGACCGTTCAAAAATTAAAGCTTGCCTGACCTTCCATTTTCGTACACGTTTTGTATCGTTCGCATTTAATTCATGCGTTTTCTTCTTCTGCTTACAAAATTCCCCCTTTCTTCTTTTCTGTCTTAGCCATTTTGTTCGCCATTTTCCTCTGCTTCTCACCTCTAATATTTGAGACCCCTCCTTTCCCGACCTCTCATCCCCAGCTGCCTCACCTATTCAAGCCTCCACGTCCACCTGTCACGGCCTCCACCCCTCAACCTTTCACTAGCCATCCAAGTAGGCAGCCCCTCTATCTCATCCTCCCCATCAGCTCCGAACTTTTCCCTCCCTAGGCTGAGCCTTCACCACTGACCTCCAACAGCCGATAGCCACCATCCCCACTTCCACTTAGCCTGCCGCAACCCAGCAACCTCACCGTGGCCGCTGAACTCCAGCATAGCCGAGCCCCATGCGCGTCTGTACCCCTCGAGCCCACTTCCATCCTCCTCCCTTCACCTTGCAGCCCACGCAAGCCTCTTCACCTCCACACCTAAACCAATCGTCTTCCCTCTCGACCGCATCCTCACCCGCCACCATCTACTCGGCCGAGCACCACACTCCAGACCCTAATCCCACGTGGACCCCATTCCCCTCCTCTCTGTTGTGTAAATGTAAGTTTTGTACGTATATATTTTGTAGTTTATATATATAAGTTTATATAAAACTTATTTGTTTATATATATATATATCAGTTTCTATAAGTTATATAGGATCTGTGAGTATAAATATGTATATGTTACAAGTCTATATATATCAAGCAATATATATGTTTACTGGATATATATTATTTTATGTCTACAATATAAAGGTTTATATGTATGGTTTGTTTATAATATGAGTTATAATATAACAGTTTATATATGTTAAAGTATTGTTATTCAATATGTTTAAAGTATGTAAATTATACATTAGTTTTTATATAGGATCTGTTGGTTTATAATACATAAGATTTATATATCAGTCTATATAAAACTGTTGAGTTTAATGTATAAATTTATAATAGATTATTTTATAGATAAGTTGCTGTTTATATATGTAGTATATATAACTTATAATTCATACATGTAAAACTTATGAAAGTTATATAAAAATTTGTTTGTTCGTATATGTATAGGTTTACATATATAATTTACTTGAATTATATATATACATATATCTAATAAAGTGAGTTGATATTGACTTTTATGATATATATATATATATATTGTTTTAAAATATAACATGTATGCAAGTGTGTATAGATGTTCATATATTAGTTTATGTAGGTAGGCAGATATCTGTTTTAAAATTTACTTTTGAAATATATATATATACATAATATATTTCGTTTCAGTTTATATCAAGCCGATTTTGATTCGTTTCCATCAATTCCAATTTTCAGCTTGGCCGTCGAATTCATACCAATCTTGCTCTGCTTTGAAATTCGTGCTTGGATCTGTAGCTCATTCTATTGTCAAATATCTCTAGCCTCGAAAGGTGAGCAATCACTCACGATTAACATTCTTGTATTTATTAAATTTGATCTCAATTGAAACGACAATTGAAATATGATGCTGTAGTTATTTAAATTGTTATATATGCTATTATCTGTATATGTTCACCTGTGACATCTGACACCAGTATCTAGTATTTATATGCCTGTTATTACTATTATCTGTATATGTTCACCTATGACATCTGACACCAGTATCTGTTATTTATATTGATGATATATGCCTGTTGTTATATTTTATATTATCTGTTATCACTCTGCAAGTTCCCTGTTAGTATAGAATTCACTATGGGTTGAAATGATACATACCCGAACGGACTTTAGAATAGGATAATTTCGTTATGGGTTGAAATGATAAACCCAAGCGATTTTCATTTGAATTGAAATTGGGATTACGGGTCGAAATGATATCTACCCGTATATATTTAAATTTCGGATTGAAATGATAAATATCCGTATCACTTAACCATATGATAAATATATATACAGACACCGTTGGTCCATATATATAAATATATTAAAATGAATTCTATGGTTTTGGAAAGAAATATATGGTTTTATTAAATGTTGAGTATTTAAAATATATTTCAAAATAGATTTTGGTAATAATTTGAATAAGTTAAGGCTAGAAAGATAATTTGAATTTAGTTGAAATTGGATTCATTAAAGAATTTTATCTAATTAAACCGATTTAAAACTTATTGAAATTTAAGGTATGATTTATAACTTGAGTTTGATTTAAATAATTTAATGAATATTTCTTGTTTAAATAAATTTAAGGAAATATTTAGTAAAAAGGAAATTTAAGGCTAGTTAAATGATATTGAATCTATTAAGTGAATATTCCCTGATTAAATAATAATGAAGTTAAATCAAGAGCTATATGAAACTGTTAAATCTAACTTTGAAAATGTTGAATACTAAAGCTTTGAAATATATTGAAAATAAAGGGTATATTTAGAACTGAATTAAATTGAAGAATTGAGCTTTGAATAAATTTGAATTTGGAATTTGAAGTTGATTTGAATCGATTTGCGAGACTTGAGGAAATTATAAATACTTTACTTTTTAAATCATTTAATATATATACTATTTTGGAAAATAGATATATTTGAAATGAAATGATATTTGGGTTTTGGAAGTATAAATTTAATTGAAATGACCACGGTGTTAAAATGTATATTTCCACCTTGTAGATAGTTCTGAAGATCCTTAGAGGATGGTTATCCCAAACATCCTTTAAGTTACTCGTATTTCAGTTGATATTTCACTTGAGTTCGATTTATTTATATAAGAATGTTAATCCTGACTCGAGTGTTTTGTGTTTTGCTTTACGCTCGAGTCAGACCGAGTGATACAGCATTTGAGACTCACCCTTGGAGTTTGGAGCTTCCTTTGGAGATCCAACTATCGCCTCTGCTTTCAGCTCTTCTAGTTGATTCGTTCAGAGAAGTCATCTGTTGTACTAGAGACTTCATTACATTTGAGATATTCTGTTGTATTTTATTTAACTCTGATGTTTATATAGTAGCTTCATGAACTACTATTTTATCTATTCCGCTGCGTATTATTGTATTACTCTATGTCTGTGATTCTGTGATTGATTTATTTACTGCATATGCTGAGTTGTGCCAAAATTTAAATTAACAATCTGATATTTTGAATTATTCAAGTCAGACATGTGTGGATTATTGTCGATTTGAATGGTCCAAAATAGCGGGTCGTTACAATCTGTGTTGTGGTTTAACTTTGAGATGAAGTAGATTTTTATGGGTTTTCTTTATGCATTTATTTATTTAAAAACCCAGGATTTATGTTGTAGATATATGGTCTGAAAATGAAAGAAAATGTGGGGCTGCAACATTGTGTTGTTGCTTATGTCTCATATCCACTAAAATAAAGATAAATGTAGAGGTGCAATGTTATACATGTGCTGAGCTTCTATGTTTTATGAACTCTCCAAATCGAAGCATATACTTGTGGTTTAGCCAGATCTTAAATTAACAAAGGTCTGATTGAACTAGAGGTAAAAGGAGACAACCAGAAAACTATATATGACCATATGTTTGTAACTTGATCCATTGAAACCCGTAGACAAAATAATATGCTTAGAAATCACATCTGTTTGCATGATTAAAATGCTTGCTTATGAGAACATGACTTACCAATCTCTGAATAAATGCATGTTGGCTGAATGTTTATCTCTCTGATTGAAATATGGTATGTAGAAAGGATTAGCATAGGAATGAGAAAGGAAAAGTAACACTTAGTAATTTAACTAAGGACTTTTGGATCTTAGGGCTACAAAAATATGGCTTGCAAGAGGAACATTGCAAGCTCACACATGGTATGCTTATACCCAGTGGCCTGAGTGTGCTGGGTTAACAGTGATATGTCCCAGGCAGTGTGTGATTTAATAAGAGAAAGTAGCTAAAGACCATCACATACTTGATAGTGAACAATAGAAATAGGTTCATGAGAGAGCTTGGGTAAAATCCCTGATGGCCAGTAATCTGGTAGAAAAGACTTGATGATTGAATTGATGAATATGTTGATTGATTTATAATGTTTTATGGATGAATCCTATGATTGCTATCACTGAACTAAACCATTGAATCACATATAATTTGTTGTGCATTGATGTATATACACATGTATCCCAGAAACATGCACAAGAGTGATATTGAATTCCTTTATCCATTTTGAAGTTATTTGAATATGAATAAGTGTCATATAAATCATGTTTTTAGTTAGATTACTCATACCAGACTTTAGTCTGACCCTTGTGTGTTTTATGCACCATTGGGTGCCTCATATTCATATGGGGCAGTTCATGGTGATTTTGTAGGAAAGTAGGAATTTCTTTGATCAAGCTTTGGATGTTTAAGTACTGCTTAAGGAATTGGATGCTATATTCCATGATTTGCTGAAGTTAAAATAGATGTTTATGCTGAATTATGTTAAGCTATTTTGTTTAAATTTGCTTAGAAAACTAATGTATTGTTAGAACTTCTGTTTTGCAAGTGTTGAACTCATATGTGTATCAGCTGAAACTTATGTGTTTTGTTTTGCAAAATGTTTTGCCAAGAAATGGAATTTTAAGCTTTAAGAACAATTAGTTTATAATGATAGAAAACCTGAGATTAAAAGGATTTATGGATTGAATGTATGTCCAAGTATTTAACATAAGAGAATCCATGTTTAAGTTAATATAAAATCTGACAAAGGTTTTGAGTGGCTTTGAAAAGAAAATAGATTGACATGTATTTTTGCCTAATAATAAGTGCAAGTGAATATGGCTAACATGACCACTTCATAGAGCCTAGGTAAAGCCAGCATTAAAAAGTTTTAAGCTAAATTTTCAGTAAAGCTTTACAACCCAAATATAGGGTAGACTCAGTCACTTTTGATAACAAGAATAAGTAGAAATTAAACACTTAAAAGCTTCCTCTGACACACACATGCACAGGAACATGCACACATATGCACAAGCAAGAGCACAGTTCATACAATAACAAAATTATGGAAATACATGCAAAATGCTAAGTCTTGAGACATGAAACCAACAAATATGCAATGATCTAAGCATACTTGGAAAATCTGGTTTTTAGGAACACCATTGCTATGTAGGGATTGTTTCTTTTAAATAATTCCCAAACAGATTTTACTTCCAAGCTTGTATACTCTGATTCAAGTAGAAAGTAGCTTATATACCTTCATATATTTAAGTTTAAGATGATCTAAGCAAACCAATATTCTTATTGGCATAAAGATCCTAGATAGAAGAAAATATTATAGTGTAATATTTTCTTGATTAAATGGCCACTGTATAAAAAAGCAAAATTTTAGGAACTAAAAGGTGGGTCATTTCATTTGGTATCAGAGCTATGTTGTTAAATAACATAGCAAAATTTTGTATGAACTTATTTGCATTGGATGTATGGAAGTATTGACTGCCTTGGATGCTTTGTTTTGTTAGTGCTTATACTACTAATATCTATTATAACTGAATATGGATAGATTGAAATGAATTAATCTATAGAGTATCAGGAAAAATGGACTAACCTAAGTGTTATATCCATAGAGCTATGGTAGGACCCAAACATCAAAATGTAGGAACAAGTGAACCACCCATGGTGAATGTGCAAGAATTCATGAGAGCCATAAGGGATGAAGTAGGCAATAGGCAGGAAAATCCACATGAGGAGCTTTCCAAACTACTCAAGACTTTTACCAACCTTGGAGGCAAAACTTTTGATGGCACAGAAGGAGTTATGGGAGTTCAAAATTGGCTCAGGATTTTGGAAAGGATCTTTGCAGACATGCAAGTTGAAGACCAAAGGAAGAGGCAAATTGCATCCAGGCAATTGAGAGGAGCAGCTTTGAATTGGTGGGAGGTTATCATAACTGGAAGACCTGAAGGAGAAGTGACATGGGATCAATTTAAAGCAATGCTGGAAGGTAGGTTTGTCCCTGCATCAGCCAAGGAGTCTTTGCTAGAGGAATTCATCAAATTAAGGCAAGGGACTATGAGTGTCACTGAGTACACTCAGAGGTTTGAATCACTGGCAAAGTATGGTGCAGTACTCATCACCACTAAGGAGGCTAAGAATGGGAGATATATTCAAGGGCTAAACCCTAGCCTTAGTAGAGCCATGCTACCATACAAGGACAGGACTTTTGATCAAGTTTTGGACTTGACTTTGAGCATTGAACAACATGTTAAGGCTAGAGAGAATTTCAGGGCATTCAAGAATGGCCAAAACAAGAAAGGAAAGGGCAAATTTCACCCTTATGATAAGAAGAAAGTAGACACAGCTTCCACCAAGAAACTAGAAGAAGCCAGTGCTGCTGAAATTAAGAAGAAGATTACTTGTTATAACTGTGGCCAAGAGGGGCATATGAAAAACAGGTGCACAAATGTTAGGCCAGCATCCTTCAAATGTCACCATTGTGGGAAGGAAGGTCACATAAAGAGGAATTGTCCAGATTTTAAGCAAGGAAAATTAGCGGCTTTGGAAGGAAAAGGCAAGGCAACTGAGGGATCAAATGTTGAGAAACATGGCCAAGTTGAAGGTACTTTGTTTATTCACTCAATACCATTTGCAGTAGTGTATGATACTGGGGCTACACACTCATTGATCTCCCATGATATTGCACAACAATTAAAATTTAATTGTATGATTGTTGATAAGCCACTGTTTATTAGAAGCCCTATAGGTAGCTCATGTGTTCTGGGCATGATGTGTATGCAACTGGAGTTAGGTATAGGGGGACATGTGTTTAACTCAGACCCATATGTGTTGCAATATTCGGGCATAGGGGTTATTCTAGGAGTTGATTGGTTGAGTAAATATAAAGCTATCATAAATATGGAAACATCCACCATATCATTGAGAATTTCTGATGGACAAAGGATAGTTGTTCTTTGTGAGGCAGACAAGAATAGAAATGTAGCCAACCTTTTTGCATTGTCTAGTGAAAAACCCATGTCTGCATTAGAAGAAATCCCCATAGTGAATCAATATATTGATGTGTTTGGTGAAGTTAGGGGAGTTCCAAACCACAGACCAGTTGAGTTTTCAATCAGAATAATTCCAGGAGCTAGCCCAGTGGTTAAAAGACCAACCCGAATGGGGCCTAAGGAGTTGATAGAATTGAAAAAGCAATTGGTTGAATTAGAAGAAGGAAGCTTTATTACACCCAGTAGCTCATCATGGGGAGCACCAGTAGTCTTTGTTAAGAAACAAGATGGATCCCTTAGGTTATGTATTGACTATAGGGAATTAAATAAAGTCACAATTAAAAATAAATATTCTTTACCAAGAATTGATGATCTCTTTGATCAATTGAGTGGTGCAAAAATATTTTCTAGGCTTGATTTAGCTTCAGGCTTTCATCAGATGAAAGTAGAAGAGGAAAGCATTAAGTATACAACCTTTAACACAAGATATGGACTTTATGAATTTTTAGTAATGCCATTTGGCTTGACAAATGCTCCTTCCTATTTTGTTGATTTGATGAATAGAATTTTTAGAGAATACTTGGATAAATTTGTATTGATATTTATTGATGACATGCTAATTTATTCTAAGTCAATTAGAGAGCATGAAAATCATTTGCATATGGTATTTGAGAAATTGAGGCAGGAAGACTTGAAAGCAAAGTTTTCAAAATGCACTTTTTGACAAAATGAAGTGAATTTTCTAGGCCACATTATATCAGAAAAAGGAATATTTGTGGATCCCAATAAGGTCATTGCAGTGCAAGCTTGGAAAAGGCCTACCAATGTCATTGAGGTCAGATCATTCATGGGAATGGCTGGTTACTATAGAAGGTTTATAAAAGATTTTGCAAAAATTTCAATCCCATTAACCAGATTGACTAGGAAAAATCAAGTGTTTACTTGGACTGAAGAGTGTGAGAAAGCCTTTGGGAAATTAAAGGAAGCACTAGTGCAAGCTCCAATCCTCAAAGTACCTGAAGGGAATGAAAACTTGGTGGTATATACTGATGCAAGTGGACAAGGGCTTGGGGCATTATTGATGCAACAACATCAAGTGATAGCTTATGCTTCTAGGCAATTGAAACCAAGCGAGGTAAGATATGCTACTCATGACCTTGAATTAGTTGCTATAGTGTATGCTCTTAAGCTATGGAGACACTACTTGTTAGGGGCAAAATTTGAAGTTTACACAAACCATAAGTCCCTTAAATATTTATTTTCACAAAGAGAATTAAATATGAGGCAACAAAGGTGGATTGAACTCCTAGCCTCATATGACTTTGAAATATTGTATACCCCTGGTAAGGCTAATAAAGTAGCAGATGCCCTAAGTAGACAACATGCTAAAGTAGCTAGATTAATGATAGAAGAGTTTAACACTTTATCATTGTTAACTGATTTAGAGATAGAAAGTGATAATGTAGAAAACATGAGCCTATGCAGTGAGCATGTAGAAATGGGAAGGTTAAGCTTTATCACTCTGGAGTCAGAATTGAAAAACAAAGTTGTAAAGTTACAAGGCCAAGATCCATTTTTATTTGAAAAGAAAACTCAGATATTAAATGGTGAAGCAGTGGAAGGTTTTCAGTTGAATGATCAAGGCCATTTGAAGAAAGGAAAAAGAATATGTGTTCCAGCAATTGATGAGTTGAAGCAAGAAATCTTGGATGCTTACCATAAAAGCAAATACACTATACACCTAGGAAGCACAAGGATGTATCACAACCTCAAGAGGGATTATTGGTGGAGTGGTATGAAGAGTGTAGTGGCAACCTATGTATCTAAATGTATGGTTTGCCAACAAGTGAAGGCTGAGTATCAAAAACCCTCAGGAATACTTCCACCTTTGTAAATACCACAGTGGAAATGGGAGGATATATCAATGGATTTCATTGATGGTTTGCCCAGAACTAGGAGGGGAAATGATAGCATTTGGGTAGTGGTTGATAGGTTAACCAAGTCAGCCCACTTTATACTAGTAAAGTCAGAGAGAAATGCATGTACACTAGCTCAGTTGTTTATCAAGGAGGTGGTTAGACTACATGGTATACCAAAGACCATAGTAAGTGATAGAGACACCATCTTTACTTCAAAATTTTGGCAGAGTTTTCACAAGGCAATGGGGACTGATTTATGCTTAAGCACAGCATACCATCCTCAATCTGATGGTCAAACAGAAATTGTGAACAAATTGCTTGAAGACATGTTGAGAACATGTGTGTTGGATTGGGGAGGAAGTTGGGAGGATCATATCTTTTTAGCTGAATTTGCATACAACAATAGCCATCATAGTAGCATAGGCATGGCACCCTTTGAAGCTCTCTATGGGAGACCATGTTTATCACCCTCAAGTTGGCTTGAATCTGGGGAAAAAGTGGTCTTAAAGCCAGAGAGTGTGAAGGAAACTTCAGAGAAAATAGCTTTGATCAGAAAAAGAATTGCTTCTGCCCAGGATAGGCAAAAGAAATATGCAGATCAAAGAAGGAAGGCAGTACAATATGGTGTTGGGGATTATGTATTTATCAAAATATCACCCATGAAGAAGGTTCTAAGGTTTGGGAAACAAGGAAAGTTGATTCCTAGGTACATAGGGCCATATAAAATTCTAGAGAAAATAGGAACTGTAGCCTATAAGTTGGAATTGCCAGAAGAAATGAGAGCAATGCATGATGTTTTTCATGTGTCTCAACTAAGAAGGTGGGTTCATGATAAGGAGGCAATCCTAGAATCCCCTAAGGATGTGCAGATTGACCCGATGATCTATGAAAAGGAGCCAGTAGGCATAGTTGCTAGAGAGATCAAGAAATTGAGAAACAAAGAAATTAAATTATTAAAAGTGCAATGGAGTCTTGACCCAAATGATTGCACATGGGAAGTGGAGGATAAAATCAGAAATGATTATCCACAACCGTTTGATTGAATGAAAGGTAAATTTATATATACTAATGAATGTTTTGATTGAGTATGCATTGTGATTTTTGTTTTAATATGCATAGAGTTTAATCAAGTGATTGGCTTGAGAATGGTTTGAGATCAGAAAAGTTGATTTTCTGAATTGATGATACTTAAGTTAAGTATGAGAAAATTGTGGGACACAATTCCTAAAAGGAGGGGTATATGTGATAACCCTGATTTTGTGAGCAATTTCATGATTTAAATTAGTATATGTTTGTTTAAAATTGCATTGAGAAAGATAGGAATGAAAACTAATTGCAAATGTATGGCTAAAACATGTACATGTGCACAAGACAGTGCGCACACATGCACACAGTTTTTCTGTATAATAAAATAGGCAGAAATCAATATATAAATTAGAATAAATAATTTAGAAATACATATGTATGAAAATAGGATTATGTCTTTAATAAATCTGGCATAAAGAAAATAAATGTTAGGTAGAAATAAACTTAAAAATTAGTTAAAGAAAGAAAATAAGGACTTAGGCAAAATAGGCATACATATATTATATATGTGCATAAACAAACACTTGCTGGAAGAAAACAGAAATTGCATGGAAATGGCATGAACCCTTAGGCAAACACTTTATCCATTTCCAGTAATTTCTTTAATTTGGAAAATGAGAGTCATGCATATAACATGACCGGGGTAAAGGGATAAGGATTATTTCTGAAAATAAAAACAAGGACCACATACCCTTTTTCTCTTGAACCAAATGAGAGGCAGACCATGTTTTGTATAGGGTAAAAATGACATTGGGTAATTTTGTTAAACCCTAGTAGCAGCCAGGGATTCTATATAAGGAGGCTTAGTGTAGTAAGACTTTTCACAATTTGCTCTTCATCATTTAAAGAAAAATAAAAATATACGCCAGAGAAAAGTAGGAGCATTGGCCATTAGAATTAGAAGAAGGAAGCAGACTAAAAGGGTTCAAAAAAGCTTAGGAAAAAGAAGGATTAAGGTGAGTAACCTCATTGGAAACTTTGGCAATAAGTCCTGAATATTGAGGCAGCCTAATTAAATTTATATTTCACTTTTGCAAGCTATGTTCATTTTATGATTTGATAATTTTGGCTTGTAAATGACCTGCTCAAGTGTAAAACCCTTTATAGTGACATTATTCAGTATACAAGAGTCATGGATTTCATGTTTAAAAGGCAGTATCTGTGTTGTGGTTTAACTTTGAGATGAAGTAGATTTTTATGGGTTTTCTTTATGCATTTATTTATTTAAAAACCCAGGATTTATGTTGTAGATATATGGTTTGAAAATGAAAGAAAATGTGGGGCTACAACATTGTGTTGTTGCTTATGTCTCATATCCACTAAAATAAAGATAAATGTAGAGGTGCAATGTTATACATGTGCTGAGCTTCTATGTTTTATGAACTCTCCAAATCGAAGCATATACTTGTGGTTTAGCCAGATCTTAAATTAACAAATGTCTGATTGAACCAGAGGTAAAAGGAGACAACCAGAAAACTATATATGACCATATGTTTGTAACTTGATCCATTGAAACCCATAGACAAAATAATATGCTTAGAAATCACATCTGTTTGCATGATTAAAATGCTTGCTTATGAGAACATGACTTACCAATCTCTGAATAAATGCATATTGGCTGAATGTTTGTCTCTCTGATTGAAATATGGTATGCAGAAAGGATTAGCATAGGAATGAGAAAGGGAAAGTAACACTTAGTAATTTAACTAAGGACTTTTGGATCTTAGGGCTACAAAAATATGGCTTGGCAAGGGGAACATTGCAAGCTCACACATGGTATGCTTATACCCAGGGGCCTGAGTGTGCTGGGTTAACAGTGATATGTCCCAGGCAGTGTGTGATTTAATAAGAGAAAGTAGCTAAAGACCATCACATACTTGACAGTGAACAATAAAAATAGGTCATGAGAGGGCTTGGGTAAAATCTCTGATGGCCAGTAATCTGGTAGAAAAGACTTGATGATTGAATTGATGAATATGTTGATTGATTTATAATGTTTTATGGATGAATCCTATGATTGCTATCACTGAACTAAACCATTGAATCACATATAATTTGTTGTGCACTGATGTATATACACATGTATCATAGAAACATGCACAAGAGTGATATTGAATTCCTTTATCCATTTTGAAGTTATTTGAATATGAATAAGTGTCATATAAATCATGTTTTCAGTTAGATTACTCATACCAGACTTTAGTCTGACCCTTGTGTGTTTTATGCACCATTGGGTGTCTCATATTCATATGGGGCGGTTCATGGTTATTTTGCAGGAAAGTAGGAATTTCTTTGATCAAGCTTTGGATGTTTAACTGCTTAAGGAATTGGATGATATATTCAATGATTTGCTGAAGTTAAAATAGATGTTTATGCTGAATTATGTTAAGCTACTTTGTTTAAATTTGCTTAGAAAACTAATGTATTGTTAGAACTTCTGTTTTGCAAGTGTTGAACTCATATGTGTATCAGCTGAAACTTATGTGTTTTGTTTTGCAAAATGTTTTGCCAAGAAATGGAATTTTAAGCTTTAAGAACAATTAGTTTATAATGATAGAAAACCTGAGATTAAAAGGATTTATGGATTGAATGTATGTCCAAGTATTTAACATAAGAGAATCCATGTTTAAGTTAATATAAAATATGACAGAAAAGATTTTGAGTGGCTTTGAAAAGAAAATAGATTGACATGTATTTTTGCCTAATAATAAGTGCAAGTGAATATGGCTAACATGACCACTTCATAGAGCCTGGGTTAAGCCAGCATTAAAAAATTTTAAGCTAAATTTTCAGTAAAGCTTTACAACCCAAATATAGGGTAGACTCAGTCACTTTTGATAACAAGAAGAAGTAGAAATTAAACACTTAAAGCTTCCTCTGACACACACATGCACACATATGCACAAGCAAGAGCACAGTTCATACAGTAACAAAATTATGGAAATACATGCAAAATGCTAAGTCTTGAGACATGAAACCAACAAATATGCAATGATCTAAGCATACTTGGAAAATCTGGTTTTTAGGAACACCATTGCTATGTAGGGATTGTTTCTTTTAAATAATTCCCATACAGATTTTACTTCCAAGCTTTTATACTCTGATTCAAGTAGAAAGTAGCTTATATACCTTCATATATGTAAGTTTAAGATGATCTAAGCAAACTAATATTCTTATTGGCATAAAGATCCTGGATAGAAGAAAATATTAGAGTGTAATATTTTCTTGATTAAATGGCCACTGTATAAAAAAACAAAATTTTAGGAACTAAAAGGTGGGTCATTTCATTGATTATGGATGATGAAGAGTATCAGTGAGAGATTGTGGTTCTATCTTCTTGGTGAGTACTATTTTACAATCCTTAGCACTTTTGTCTTTTGGTGAGACGGTTTTGGATTTCTTCGCTTTTTATACTTCGTTAGTGGGCAGTGGATTTGCCGGAGCTCGTTGATGAATTGTAATTAGCAGTGGCTTTCCCGATGCTTGGGAAAGTAATCGAGTTTGTTTGGTTGAAGGTAGAGTTGGTGATAGTTTGGCATTATCGTTTCTTGGTGATAGAGATGGATATAGTATCGAGGTGGAGTGTTGAATGAGAATTGAAGAGGTCGAGAATAGCTTGGTAATGGTGAAAACGGTATGCCAATCGGAGCACAGATGCTCAAGTCATCACGATTTGAAGCTGAGTGAAGCACAGGAAGTCAAACGTCTGGCAGGAATCCCCAGACGTCTAACAGTAGGTTTCCTATAACCTGAGAGTTGTGCTAGACGTCTGAAAGGTCTTGCCAGACATTTGGCAACTGGAATTCTGCATCCCGAGAATAGCGCCAGACGTTTGTGGGGTTTTCCAAACGTCTGACGTGCTGCAGTTTTGACTTTTTGGCCCAAAATTTGTGTATTTACTTGTGAGGGCTTCAAGAGGCAAATCGAGTATTTGTCAAGGAAGAATTGTTCACTATATAAACTATTTTTTGAATTCAAAGAAGATATAACTCCAAGAAGGGTTTATCCTCGATTAAATAGCGTTTAACAAAAATCCAGTTTTCTTCAATTCCAAGAAGGGTACTAATAAAGACACTCTCTCAAAGTGGATGTGCACTAAAAAGACGTTAGTGGAACCGCTATAAATCTCGCATGTGATTTATTTATCGTTGTTGCTTTGTTTTTCTATTGCTTGTTTGGTGATTGTGATTGTTGTTTGGATTGGATTAAATTTTGAATTGAGATATTAATTGTTTGTTTTTGCACTTCTTGTCACAGTCTCGTTTTCCGTTTTCCGTTGTGCTTTGGGATTTTGATTTAAGTGGTCTTGAGTAAGAATTCTCGTAACAGTCAAAATCTAGTATAATAATTTACAAATAAATTCCTTTAGAAATTCGGTCAAAATTGTCCACTGCTGAATGTACCGGATAAGTGAGCTTCACTTATCAGTTATTAGTTTGGGCCATTTCTGTTATGAATTTATAGAGATTTGAATTTAACAATAATCGCTTAACCCTTCCAAACTAAGAATACACAATAGTGATTTATACTGTTATACGTTAAGATGTAATGATTTGAACGGAAGAAAGAACTTAGAAAGAACACATGTTCAAAAATAATAATAATAATAATAATAAATCTTAGGAACGGCAACATATCTCTCCAACTAAAATTTAAGGGTAAATTTGGTCCATGTCAAGTGATATTTATTAGAATTATGATAATTTGTTTGTATAAACATGTTTCTGTTTTTTGAATGCATTTGAACATTACATGCATAAAAAGGTTCTTTATAAACTCGAAAGAGGCATGCAAATTATAAAAAGTATTTGAAAGAAGACGAGAAAGAAGAAAAAAGGCTTAATGAGTATTGTGTTTTTGTGAACTTGAATTAAGCTTTATTACTTTGGTTAACAGTTGTCTTTTTTGGTTGCTGTCTTCTCGTTGTCTCTATATGCGCTTTCTCTCATATTTTCAAGACCACATTTTGAAAACTATAGAAATAAATAATGCGAATATAACAATTTTTAATTTACCCTTATTTCATACAAATAGTACATGAAACATCATGTCTTTATCCATATTATATTATAGATAAGCATAGACAATCCGAGTTAAGATAGACATAGGCTCAATCCTCAAATACATGAAGCATTCCTTTACATATAAAAGCTAAAACTTTCGCATGTAAAGGCGCTTATCCGCCGATCATTCAGTGCTTGTATTGGTCTTGAATTACTCCTCTGCAGAAATTACAACTCACGTCGTTAAATTGTAACAAGGAAAAGTACTCTATTAATAAATATTATATAACTTTCTTACATATTGAAGGGCAGAGTGTAACAGTTCGAGTTGTCTGTTCGAGATAGTTTTAATCTGCAAAGAAAAAGTTCAATCAACACACAAAAGAAAAAAGAAAAAAAACCTTCAACCCTTATACACTAAAATTGTAACAGCCCAGTTCAAAACTTTGAAAGGTATAACCTCTTTGTGAATGATCCAAGTAATGCCTTCGAAGCATGGTGGCTCAGTTATAGAACCAAAATATCGATAATAAGGAGAGTCTGGTTTTACTATTGGTGGTGAAACTTCTCCCAGATTTATCACAGTACTGGAATTAGCTAGCTGTTGTATGTTTGTCATCATCTGTATTCAAGTCCAAGAAAAAAATGAAGAAAAAATAGATATCAAGAAAATTTAGGTAATATGATGTCTAACCTTGGGAGAAAGAAAATGGTCAGGCTGGCCAGTTTGGAAAACAGTTGCAACGATTGCTATTTGATTATCAGAACCTTGAAGAATCATATGCCTTTCTAAAGGAAACCTGTTTATATATATATATGAAAATTTGAACAAGGCATATATGACAAAACATAAGAGCACAAAAGAAACAAAACCTTGTTCCATTAAAGGTATGCTCCGAAGGAAAGTGCCAATGAACAGTTATGATCGTAAAGGTTTTCTCATCTATTGTGACATGTCCGACCCCATTTGGCCATCGCACCTATACTCATCAAGAGCAACAAAATTATTACTAAAAAAAAGGAAGTTCAAAAGGAAAAGAAAAAATCGACATAGCTAGAAGAATAACTTGTATGTAATGGCCTTGATTTTCCAGTATTGCTTCAGATGCATTTGATTTCATAGTCAAGTTTTTGTTACTAAGAACTAGTTCAAGATTTTTGCTGTTAATGTCAACAGGAGACTGATGAACTCCATCTTTACACATTACCCAATCCTTGTTAATATTTCCCCAGTTACTTGGACCATTGCTACTCCTATCATCGTAGCTATAATCTTCAGCATCTGCACAGACGAAAAAAAGAAGAAAATAAAGATAATAACATAATTCCCAGTTCTTTATTACCTTTATGATATGAATATGATATGTATAGGTTTTTATAAATAGCCGAATTGTTGGATCTAATTAGTAAAAATAAAACATAAAAGAATTCAGAATATGCATGAAATATACCCTTGTCCTGTGACAGACTGATGCTGGCAATAGCAAAAACGTAACATAGAAAGAGGCATATTGTTCTAGCATGAATCATGTTAACTGAGTATAGAAGATTGTGTTCCAAACAGAGCTATTTAAATACATTTAAAGGTAATGAAAACATATCAATTAAACATGTAACGACATTCCACATGAAGCTTACCATTCTGGGTATATAAGGTTGACAGAGATATTCAAGATTTATTTTGAGAAAACACAACTAGTAAAGATAAAAAGAAGTACTTATGGCTGGTTAAATTTGCAATCTATGATTTATGAGCGTTGCAAGTGATCATTGATTAAGGATGTTAGGCGTGATTTGAATCATTTGATTAAGGATATTAGGCAACGATTTGATTAAGGATATTAGGCAACGATTTGATTAAGGATATTAGGCGATGGTTTCTGACATTTAAATCTAAATGATATCTCATTCTAAAAGGCCCAAAGCCCATATAGACAAATCAGGTAAATAGGGTATGCAACCCTACCCGTTACACTTATTACAACTAAATACACTATGTAACCCTAGCTGCTTATTCCTTTAATTTCTCTCGTCTTCTCCGATGAAAAGAAAAGGCGATCCCAAAAGAAAGATTATGGTTCCGCGATTTTGGGGCGATTATTTCAATTCCCCGGCTTTTAATCCAATCAAATGCTTTAAGGAGATTTCCACGATATCTCTTTGCTGTTATTTACTCTAAAAAGCTTTGGATCTGAGTAGAGAATGCTCGAAAGTGGAGTTTTCTCACCAATATGGCTTAAGCAGTCCTCCTTGCTATTATTATCACCAGAAATCTTTGGATCTGAGTATTTCCTTTCGATAATGCTTGGATCTATAGTTTTCGCTATGCTAGCTGTTAGCTTCATTTACCCTTGAGACCTGTTGTTTTCATTGTTGGCAGCTTGGTTCCCTTGCTTTTGAAGATTATTGCTTTCGCCATGACTCCAAAATGATAAGTGGTACACCAGATTATTGAGCTTGCTTCTGTAGTGACTGACTCCTAATCTTTGATCACTAATTTTCAATTGCAAATTTCCATCTTGTTCGAGCTCGTAATTAATTGTACGGTAGTTCCTATACAAATCAGGTAGCCGTAACAAATTGTTAGATTCTAACCTTAAGTTATTAACTGATTTATGTATATTAATAGCTATTTACTTCCCTTGTATGAATTATTCCTGATTTGGATTCTGAAATGGCCCCCTTCAGTTATACTTGTTGGGGATAATCTCTTCAGATGATCAGTCTAAGGGAATAAAAAATCCAACGCAGTGGAAAACAACTGGATCGTGATTGTAGTGAGACGGAACAATCAAAAGATGAACACCAGAACAGACAGTCACAGATCTATGCAATGCAGAAAAATAAATATTGTTGGGCAGTGTACGTCCACTTGAGGAGAGGAGATTTTATAAATTACTGAAAGATTAGAGTTGCAATATTGATTCATTTTTGGAGGCTGTACATAAAAAGAATTTACAACACAGACAAAATTCTGCAGAGTTTCAGCTCTCTAGGATGGCTCTGAAATTGGCTGAAATTAGCTCTTAATTTCGACTGCCACTGTTGTCCAAAAGCTCCACTATTTATAGAGTGAAGATATAAGGAGGGGTAGCTGCTATATAGAAGCTCAGGATTTGGTTTGGCATCTTTGTTTGGCATCATTGGTCCGGCATATGGCACTTGGTATTTGGCTCGGCATAGTACACTTCAAGTCTGGACCGGCATCTTCCAATTGCCGAACGAGAAATCTGAACCGGTCTTCCTCTTCATCTACTTGGTTCGACAAATACCGAACGAAATATTTCGTTTAGCATCACCAGATCACCGACCGACAAACTTGGTTCGGTCTTCCTTCACCGCTCCAAACCAATGCTGCTCCACTTCTCTTCTTTACCGAACGAAGTTTCTCGTTCGGGCTTCTTCAATCGCCGAACGAAGTCGCCACCGCTCCAGATCTCTGGAGTGGCAAATCCAAGAAACACTGGACCACTGATTTGCTCCGGCAAATCAGCTTCCTCCACTGAACCACTTTGCTGGCTCGATCTTCATCTCCTGCTCCTAGGGCTTTGGCTTCCTCCTCCATGAGCTTCTCTAATGGCTTCTTCCCGAATTCAGGTATCATCTCTAACAATCTCCACCTTGGTACCGAATTCCATACAAGCCTTCCAACTTCATCTACACCTTCATGCTCTAAGCAATGGATACTTACCCAATGAGCTTCGGCACACCCATTGCACTCTGTCAACGAACTCTGGCAAGGCCACCGCCCGTCAACAAAGTGTTCGAAGTACCTAGTCCGTGTAGAACCTATCAATCTCCACCATGAAAACAAATGTCTCCATGAACCATCTCAAGTCTCTCCTCGTGCCACCCCATGGCACCTAGCACTTCATTAAGTGAATCAAGTCCGAGCAATGCTCGAACATAGCAACAGACAACGACTTGGTAAACATATCTGTTGCATTCTCCTTTGTGTGAACTTTCTGAAGACGAACTAGCTTCTCTTCACTCATCGAGACAAGGAACGACTCTCTCACCTCAATATGCTTCGTCCTCGAGCTGAACGCTGGATTTTTAGCTAAGTGAATTGCACTCTGATTATCACAGTACACATCCACGCCTTCATATACAAAGCCCAAATCACACAACAATCGCCTCAAATAAAGCGCCTCCTTAGCTGCTTCAACCACAGCTATGAGTTCTGCCTCTGTAGTAGACAAAGCCACAATCATCTGCAACCTCGCTCTCTAACTGATCGTTGTCCCACCAATGGTGAACACATACTTGGAGGTTGACTTTCTTTGATATCTATCACCGGCATAGTCAGAATCACAAAATCCAACCAAGCTGAAATCTCTATCTCTACCGCCAATGAAAAGTCCATGGTTTGGAGTTCCTCTAAGGTATCTGAAGATACACTTCACTGCTTCCCAATGTGTCTTTCCTGGATTTTCCATGAACCTACTCACCAATCCAATTGCCTATACAATGTCAGGCCTAGTGCAGACCATGGCATACATCAAGCTGCCAACTGCACTTGCATATGGGACCTTCATCATATAAGCCTTGTCCTTTTTTCGAGATCGGAGAGCCTTTACTAGAAAGCTGTATGTGCAAAGGCATGGGTGTGCTGATTGCCTTTGCCCCTTCCATGCTAAACCAAGCAAGCACCTTTCGAATGTACTCCTTTTGAGTGAGGCTCAAAAGTCCTAGCTTTCTATCCCTTTGGATTTCCATACCCAAGATTTTCTTTACTTTTCCAAGGTCCTTCATTTCGAATTCTGCTTTTAGATTTTGCTTTAAACTATCGATTTCAGCTTTATCCTTGGAAGCAATCAACATATCATCCACGTACAAGAGTAGGTACACCCATCTATCATTCTTTAAATACTTGAAGTACACACAAGCGTCTTTGAATCTACGATCAAAACCAAGTGAAAGCATAAAAGATTCAAACCTCTTGCTTAAGTCCATACAAAGACTTCTTCAATTTGCAAACCCAATTTTTCTTCCCATCTACAACAAATCCTTCTGACTGCTTCATGTAGATAGTCTCATCCAGTTGCTCCAGCTCCAAGTCATGAGCTGTGATGATAGCGAGCAAAATACGGATGGACGTACACCTCACTAATGGAGAGAATATCTCATCATACTTCAATCCCTTTCTTTGTGAAAAACCTTTAGCAACTAGTCTAGCCTTGTATCTCCCATCATCCTTCACCTTGAACACCCATATGCAACATATGGCTGAGCTTCCTTGAGGAGGTGGTACCAAATCCCAAGTCATGTTCTTCTTCAAGGACTCTAACTCCTCTTCCATAGCGCACATCCACTTCGAACTATCAGATGACTTCAAAGCTTCATCAAGGTCAAGCGGCTCATCAAGAACCACATGTAGGTCATAGTCAAACTGATCACCAAGGCTAAGGTTTGCAAACTGCCAATCACCATACCTTTCGGGCGGCCTAATAGTCCTACGACTAACCCGGGTAGGTACTGCTTCGCCTAAACTTCTTTCAGCTCCACCTTGAACTGAAATTCCTCTAGATTCATGCACATCACCAGCACTACTAGAAGGTACCTATGGACTATCCTGTGATGTTTCATGTGTTTTCCTCAACAGCATCAACAACAACTCTACTATTTGGCTAGAACACGGGAGCTTCTTCCATCTTCTTAGGCCTATCAAAATCTACTGATGTCATAGGTAGCTTCTCCTTCGGATTGACCATAGCAGACTCATCAAAAGTAACATGTCTGGAATGAACAATCTTCCGATCAATAGGGTTCCAAATTTGATACCCTTTGATATCATCGGTGTATCCCATTAGTATGCCCTTGTATGCTCTAGCCTCCAACTTGTCATCACCTGTATGGTGAATGTACACAGGACAACCAAAAATTTGGATGTAACCAAGATACACTGCTTTACCTCTCCACTGCTCCTCTGGAATCTTCCCATCTATGGCTGAGCACATAATTCGATTTATGATATGCACCGCAGTTGATAATGCCTCAGCCCAAAAGCCTATAGACAAGCCCACCGTCAATCTTAAGCAAAGAGCCTTCTCCAGTAGAGTCCTGTTCATCCTTTCTGCAACCCCATTGGATTGCGGATCTCCGGGTGTAGTGAAATGTCTCTGAATTCCATGCTGTCTACAAAAGTCGAGGAACTCCCTAGAGACAAATTCATCGCCATTATCAGATCTCAGCAACTTCAACCTAGAACCAGATTGGTTCTCAACAAGCGCTTTCCAGTCTTTGAACTTATCAAAACTCTCTGATTTGGCCTTCATCACATACACCCATACTTTTCGAGAAAATTCATCAATGAAAGAGATAAAATATTTTGCTCCACCAAGAGAAGGAGTAGCAACCGGTCCCCAAACATCTGTATGCACGTACTCAAGTACTCGCCTCGATCTATGGAGTCCAACTCCAAAAGATACTTTAATTTGCTTGCCTAATACACACTCCTGGAAAAAAGTCCATCTTGTCAAAGCTTTCTCCTTTGATCATCTTCCGTCTACGTAGCAAGTCTAAGTTCACTACGCCATAAATGACCTTCTGCAACACTTTTGCAAGGTGTTGCCAGCTAAAATGTTGCGACAGCTATAAAATTTTGGTCCTACTGCAACGTTGCATTTTTGGTGTTACCTTAGCCATAAAAATGTGTTGCTCTAGCTAAACAAGTGTAACACGATGCAACATTTTTATATAGTGTTGCAATAGATGTATTCAGATTAAAAAATTAATAAAATTAGCAATCCGCGTGAATACGATCCAACGATCTACATTTAATCTGGTTGTTAAATTGGATCACCACTGCAATTTGGCCCAAAATTTCGTTTTCCCGCCTAAATTAGTTCAGATCCCCTTTTGGTTTTCATTTCAATTCGTCTCCTCCAATTCGCCTCCTCCCAGTCGCTCCCATTCGCCTCCTCCCATTCGCCTCGTCCCAGTCGCCTCCTCCCAGTCGCCTCGTCCCAGTCGCCTCCTCCCAGTCGCCTCCTCCCAGTCGCCTCCTCCCATTCGCCTCCTCCCAGTCGCCTCCTCCCATTCGCCTCCTCCCAGTCGCCTCCTCCCAGTCGCCTCCTCCCAGTCGCCTCCTCCCATTCGCCTCCTCCCAGTCGCCTCCTCCCAGCTACCCCCTAACCATCGCGACCATCTAGCTCCAACCAGAGCCCTGTCACGACACCAAAACCCGAAGCCAAACAAAGTTCAGAGCAGATCCCAGGCTGCTGCCTCGAGATTTTGGTTCACTTCGTACTTTCCATCGCAAGTTCAGAGCAGATCCCAGGCTGATCTCTTCATACTTTCCCCTATGATTGCGGTTGCTTCACTTGGTACTGGTAATTTCAATAAGATAGTATGCCCCCCATATGTTTGTGCAAATGCTCCTTTAACACTTGTTAATGTTTCAGAATCTGGCTGGGTATGTACTGCTTCTGGATGCCCTGTGCCTCCATCGCAAGTCCATCGCAAGTTCATAATCTGGTTGGTTGGTTCACCATTGAATCTGGATGTAGTTGTATTGGTTGAAGGTTGGTTGGTTGGTTTGGTAAGTTATGGAAGTGATGGTGGAAGTTGGTGATGCAGAGGAGTTTTAGTTGGCAGTGTGATGCCTGAATGTTGGCAGAGAGATGTAGACGGAGTTTGGAGTTTGACAATGGTAGAGTGCTATTGTGTATTGGTTACGGAGAGAAGCTAATGTGGTGATTGGAAATTGAAGAGTTTGCAGTAGAGTTTTGGTGTTTGGCCGTAGGGGATTCAAGCAGATTTAGGCGAGGAGATGGAGGATAGGAATTAAGCTCAGTCTTCATTTGTGCATCATTTTACGTCAGTTTGACAAAGGTCGATCCCCGCCGGGACTGCGGTGCCCCGGACCCCCGCCGGCGCTGCGCCCGGACCCGCTTCTCGGCTCGCCTTCGGCTCGGCACTCGGCTCGCCTTCGGCTCGGCATATATTTGTCAGTGTCGGTGTATGTATAAATTGAAACTGCATATATAATGAGTGAACTGAGTGATGTAGTGAGGAATATCTGTATATGTGAATATCAGTGTTATATATCATTGTATTGTAAAATAGTGGAGTCAGGAATTTGTATAATTTCAAATGTTGAAATAAAATATTTATTTAAATAAATTACTGTTTAAATATCAAATTCTGTGTAATAGCATTTTATTAAATAAATATTTATTTTTATTAAAAAATCAAATATGCTCTACATTGTGGGCCCCACAAATTCAAAAAGTTCATATCTATAGCAACATTTTGGAATGTTGCTACAGATACCTATGGGTGTTGCCATAGACCCAAATAGGGTTCTATTGCAACAATATTACTTATGTTGCCTTAGATAGTCAAAATGTTGCCTTTGAGGTCTAAGGCAACGGCAAAAATTGCATCACCCTAAAAGTGTTGCCATAGACCTATGGCAACATTTTTCGGGCCTGAGCCAACATTTTTTTTGTGTTGCAGTAGGCCATTTATGGCGTAGTGGTTCTTCTTTGAAATATGACCCAACTTGAGATGCCAGAGCTTTGTGGCATCCAAAGCATGAGACTGTCTACTCCAACACACGACTCTCCAAGAACTGTGGTTCCTTTCAACAAATACAGATTTCGAAACACATCTTCTTTTATAAGAACTAGTGCACCTCTCGAAATCTTCAGACTATCCTTCTCAATAATTACCTTGCATCCCAAAGATGCCAATTGTCCTAAAGAAATTAAGGACTTTCGAAGACCTGGAACATACCAAACACATGTCAAAGTGCGTATCACTCCGTCAAACATCATGATCCTTACTGTACCTTTTCCCATTGCTCTATAGCTAGAATCATTACCCATAAGAATAGAGCTTCCCTCTCGTCCAACGAAAGAACAGAAGTAATCCTTATTAGGCGTCATATGGAAAGACGCCCCTGAGTCCATCACCCAATGGACTGAGACATCCGATACTGCTGTAGACACATCGTTAGATACAGACTTCTCCACCGCAAATGATGAAGATCCGTCTTCTTCCTTCTTCTTCAAATCCGGACAATCCTTTTTCTAATGACCAGGTTTCTTACAGATAAAGCACTTCTCGTCCTTAGACTTTCCTCTCCTGCCATTACCGGGCTTCCTGGACTTGGAACGCCCTCTAGAGTGCCAATTCTTCTTATCTTCTCTACCTCTTTCAACAAACAGGCCTTGACAACTACTTCCACATCTACTTCCTTCACTTGTCTCCTTCATCTGATCTCTCAAGCCCTCAGATAGAAGGCCTGACTTCACATCTTCCACTGTCAATGTGTCTCTAGCGAATATAAGGGTATTAGCGAAACCTATGTATCGCTCCGAAAGAGAATACAAAAGAATCATTGTCATTTGCTCCTCATCCATCTTCAAGTCAACAATCTTCATCTTCATCACGAGATCATTAAAGAAATTAAGATGTTCCTTCACTGAAGTACCCTCTCTCATCCGCATGGTGAAAAATGTCTTCAGCAATATCAGATGGTTAGTCAAAGATTTCTTCAAGTAGAGATTCTCTAGCTTGGTCCAAATGGCCCTTGCAATGGTCTCACTGCTAATCTCTGAGATGACATTCTCTCCCATAGCTAGCTATAAAGTAGTAAATGCCCATTTCTCCATCTCCTTCCTTTCCAGAACTGAGATGTCAGTCGTCAACTCCTTAGGAGCAAACACTACTGGATGGACTTCATTCCTCATTAGAACAGCCTACATCCTCCATTGCCACTTCTCGAAGTATTTATCCCCATTCCATTTTTCTATTGCCAACCATGATCCTGACGCGATATACATCCCTCTAGTATAGGGTCTTGTAACAACTGGAGTCGCTTCATCTCCAACCATAGCGTCTAACACTCTTCAATCAACCTTGCAGCTCTGATACCAGATTGTTGAGGAAAATCCCTTCAGATGATCAGTCTAAGGGAATAAAAAGCCCAACGCATCGGAAAACACTTGGATCGTGATTGTAGTGAGACGGAACAAACAAAAGATGAACACCAGAATAGACAGTCACTGATCTATGCAATGCAGAAAAATAAATAACACCAGTATTTATAGTTGTTCCACTACCGCTAGGCAGTGTACGTCCACTTTTGGAGGCTATACATAAGAAGAATTTACAATACAGACAAAAATTATGCAGAGTTTCAGCTCTCTAGGATGACTCTGAAATTAGCTCTCAATTTCGACTACCATTGTTGTCCAGAAGCTCCACTATTTATTGAGTAAAGATATGAGGAGGGGTAGCTGCTATATGGAAGCTCAGGATTTGGTTCGGCATCTTGGTTTGGCATGTTTGGTCCGGCATATGGCACTTGGCATTTTGTTCGGCATAGTACACTTCAAGTCTGGACCGGCATCTCCCAATTGCCGAACGAGAAATCTGGACCGGTCTTCCTCTTCACCTACTTGGTTCGGCAAATACCGAACAAAATATTTCGTTCGGCATCACCAGATCACCGAACGACAAATTTGGTTCGGACTTCCTTCACCGCCCCAAACCAATGCTGCTCCACTTCTCTTCTTTACTGAACGAAGTTTCTCGTTCGGTCTTCTTCAATCGCCGAACGAAGTCGCCACCGCTCCAGAACTCTACAGCGGCAAATCCAAGCAACATCGGACCACTGATTTGGTCCGGGAAATGATCAGCTTCCTCCACTGAACCACTTTGCTGGTTCGGTCTTTAGCTCTTGCTCCTAGGGCTTCGACTTCCTCCTCCATGAGCTTCTCCAATGGCCTCTTTCCGAATTCAGGTATCATCTCTAACAATACTGCGAGCATAATTGTTGCCATAGCAAACTCCTATCTCCTTGTTGGCAGCTTGGTTCCCTTGCTCAGATATGAAATACATATGATTATTGAGCTTGCTTTTGATCTTTGACCGTTGATTTCCAGTTGCAAATAACTATTTTGCTCGAACTCGTAATTAAGTGTGCGGTAGCTGCTATTTAAATCAGACAACAATAATAAATTGTTATATTCAATATTTACGTTATTAACCGATTCATATATTTTAATAGTCTGTTTACTTCCCTTGCAGAAGTTATTCCTGATTTGGATTCTGGAATGACCAGCTTCGGTTATATTGCGAGCAACCTATTGCCATAGCATACTCCTATCTCCTTTGACCTATGATGACCACTGTGTTGAAGGGAGTTCTCGGATGAGAATTTCCCACTTTGTAAGTATTCTTTCACTCTTTCCTCGTAATTGTCCAGATCATATATGTTTTGATTTTGTCTGCAGCTATTTGTTTCTTTACAAGTTTTTAGAAATAGAATATTGTATTCTGTTTCTAAAGTTTTCCATAGTTGCATGCTATCTGTTTCAGTTCCTTTGTGCAATCTGTTGTTCCTTTTCTTCAATATAAAATATTTTATAGCAATTAAAACGATACACGCTTTATTGAAATTTCTTTTCTTGCTTTTGAACACTTTTTGTATATGCTGAATGCTTTTCATGATGTTTTGAAGAGCCTGCTGCTGATTGAGTTTTAATTTGTTTTTCGCTATGAACCATATATGCCTTGAATATGGACAATCAAAAAATACATGCTTAATATTTTCTGGCTCATTTTTACATAAGATATAATTGATGCTTCCTTTTTTGTTTCACTTAGCACGTTTGTCTCTTGTTGGCAGTCGATTTAGACCAGCAAAATATGCACAATGGGCCATTTTTGGGTAATTAGCCTTATTCCAAATTATTTTGTGCCATTCCACTTTCACTTCTTTACCTTTGATGTATTCCCAAGTTTTTTTAAATGAAAATTTTCCTTTAAATGATAATTTCCAGTACCATCTGTCTTCTTTTATACTTGAATCAATTTCCATTTTACTTATTGATGCATTGAATATTGATGATGCTTGTTGCAATTGAGTATTTCAGGATGAGTTTTTTATGATGCTTTTGACTTTTATGTTGGCTCCCTCAAACTGATAAATGTTATTCCAGCCGAGTAGATTGATCAAGGAGTTTCCATTAATTCATGGATCAGATCAGAAGCTGGTTCGTTTACCTTCTTTGAATTTTCTTTCTATTAGTTTTGAGCTTGTTTCTCTGCATTTAAGTATGCTTTTCCAAGTATGTTAGTGATGCTTTTCCATTGGCATAGTCCAAAAATTCTTGTTTTTGACATACTTGGCTTTCATCCATTTAGCCCATAGTGATTTGCGTTCAATAAATTTGCAAAATAATTTGTAATTGCAGGTATCACTCAGATCTGAAAGTTTCTTATACCTAAACCACCCAATTTCTTTGTTTTTGTGAATGTACTCCAAGCAACTTTATGATGTTTCCCTCCCCATATGAAGTTTGCACATAATCTTTATATTTTTTTTCAATTGTTTTTGTTGGAATGTTGTGAGATTGTATCTAGTACATGATTATGGCTGTGATGACTGTGTGAGTGAGCTTTATTCTTCCAGCTATAGATAATAACTTGCTAGACCAATTTTCTAACTTGCTTTGAATGATACCATGTAATCTAGCACAGTCCATATCCTTTGTTTGATTTGAACTGAGAGGGAGATCCAAGTATGTGAGTGGAAGTTCGTTTTCTTGGAATTTTATAATATTAGGTAACTCTCCTTTCTGTTGCATGCTTTTCTAAAATACACTTTGCTCTTGTCATTAATTTGCAATCCTACATACTACTTGAGGTTATCAAAAAATTTCCCAATGATTTTTGCATTCTGAACATTTGCATTTAAAAATATTAGTAAATCATCTGCATTTAAAAATATTAAATCATCTACATATAGTAAATGAGTAATGCAAGGAAAAATTGTATTTAATGGTTTTAGATTTTTATGCAAATGTTCCTTCTCCATTTGTAATGTAAAATAGAGCATGGCTAAAGTAAATAGGTAAGGAGATAAATGATCTCCTTGCCTAATTCCTCTATTGTTGTGTATAAATCCACGGGAGGAACTATTGATAAGAATGGAATATGTGACATTACAAATATATTCTTTCACTAGGTTGCAAAATTTTCATTGAAGCTTAGTTACCTCATCATTTGAATAATAAAATATCTATTTATTTTATCAAATGCCTTATGCAGATCCACTTTAGTACACAATTTATTTTTCCCACCTTAGTTAAAGTTTCTTAACATTTCATGTGCCAATAAAATGTTTTCAACAATAAGTCTGCCTGGGATAAAAGCACTTTAGTTTTTAGAAATTAAATATTTTAAAAAGACTTTTATTCTATTACTCAATACTATAACAATAATCTTATAAAAGAAATTACAACACGCTATAGGCCTGTAATCCCTTGGATAGTTTGGGACTTTTACTTTTGGCACAAGAGTAATAAGGGTGTGATTAATGTTTTTCAATTTTTTTTTCAGTGGAACAGAATTCATTAATTGCTTCAAATAGAATAAGATTTGATTCCTCCCAATGGGTTTTATAAAATTTAACCCCAAAACCATTTGGTCTTGGGCTTTTATCATCTTTAGCATTATGATATATTTGATATCCTCTAAACAAACTTAAACAATTAGTATTTCCTCATATGTAACAAGTATTTAGAAGTTATATTTGGAAAAACACTTTTGCTCCCATTAGAGTTATACAAACCAGTGAAGTAATTAATTGCCTATTCTTCTAATTGTGAGGCTTCATTAATGATAACACCTTTATCACTAAGTAATTTTTCTATGTCATTATTATATTTCCTACTTGACAACTTGGCATAGAAAAATTTACTTGGCGTATCTCCATTAATAAGCCAGTCAGCTTTGGCTTTCTGTTTTAAGTTAACAGCTTCAACGTGCAATTCTTTGACTAGTTTCTTTTGCATGTGGAAAAAACTATTAATTTGCATTGTTGGTATCAAAATCTGTACTACCTTACAATCTCACACATTCCTGCCTGATTTGATTGATTTCATTGTTGTCTTTTCCTATCCCATTGTTTTAGATTATCCTTTGTTTTTTGTAAAAGTTTCTAAATTTGCATTGAGCTGTGCCTTCTATTAAAGTTTGAAAACTATTTTTAACATCCGATCTACACTCCTTGTTGTATGTCCATCCATGTTTAAATCTAAAAGGAAAATTAGCTTTGATTACATATTTTTGAGACCAGAGTATGATCACTAGTTGCTTGAGGTAGAGTATAACATTTGAAATTTGGAAAAGATTAGTAAAAGCTTGATTAACTGATATTCTATTTAATTTGCAGTGTATATTTCTGAATTCCCCAAATTTCCAAATATATTTGTTTCCTTCTATTGAAGGTTCAATTAAACCTTTTTTAGCATAAAATTAGAGATAAATTCCAATTTCTTAAAAGGAATTGGGATTCCTCCCCTCTTTTCTACAGCATGCATTACTTTATTAAAATCATTAATTAGGATCCATGAGTTATCAATTTTACAATTGAAATGCTCCATGTGATTCCATAGTAGTAATCTATCTTTTTCAATATTGAAAGCATAAACTAAGGTTAGATCTAATTGTAGACCCCCTTTATTTTTAAATCTACAACGTATATATTGTAAATTTAAAAAATGCTAATGTGATTCCTGTTTGTACCAAGGTTGGGCACAACACTCTTCGGAAGGGTTTGAAGAGATAAAAAATGAAGAAATTAAATGGAAAAGCAGGATTATCTAACAAACACTTCAAAAATAGATATGAAAACACGCAGAAACACAGAAATTTAGGGTGGTTCGGCGTATTGCCTACGTCCACTTTGAAATTGATGATTTTATTGATATTTCTTTGATGATTACAACTGATTACGGCGGTTAACAGCAAATTACGGCGGATTACAATAGTGAAATTCGAGTATAACAGCAGCCTTGTAGTGCAAAAGTATTTCCGGCAGAGTTTGGACGTCAAAGAGCCAAAAGATCCTCTTTCTGTAGGCTCTGGAGTGCTATTTATAGGTGTAGGATGCAAATATCTCGCTCAGATCTCGGAAGACTTTTTCTGGCATGTGGGTGCGCCCACGCGATCGATCCCATGAAGTTTCGACTCCGTGATCGATACGAACGAATTTTGTATCGATCAAGATTTGACCCAATCGAGTCGAAACTTGGCATGAACATTCCTTAGGTCGTACGTAAGCTCCTGTAAAAATTTCATAGCATTTGGCTTTGTGGATTGCGAGTTATGATCGATACAAATCAGAGTTCTTCGGTTGGCTATTTAGTTCGTGTTAATGCATTTCGTATCGATCTATTTGAATCGATCCAGGCACGTGCTAGCAAATTGACGTGGCGCTCACTCTTCGGATCGATCCACTTTTTATGCCGAGTTGACCGAGTCGTTCCAAGGTTTTCGCCTCATTCGTATCAATGACGCTGCCTTGTTCGTACCGATAGCCATTACACGGTTCATATCGATGGAAGTTCCACGGTTCGTATCGATTATGTAGTTGGTTGTTCATATCGACCAGATCAAGCTCTGTTCGTATCGATCGCTCTTGCGTCTTACTTCGTATCAATCCTTTGCATGTCCACTGCATATCGATGAGAAGTGTTGGTTTCGCATCGATGATGGGTTGATCGATACGAAGTATGCGTGATACTTGATCGGTATGAAATGGTCATTTATTGTTACAATCAATGGATACGAAGTGCGATGCTTTTTCATGGCCTAATGGATACGAATTGAGGTCATTTGATGGATACGAACTAACGAGTCTCGATGGATTCGAACAAAGTTCTTCTAAGATGGATACAAACTAGTGCATGCCGATGGATTCGAACAACTGCTCGCCGATGGATACGAACTAGCGCATCCTGATGGATTCAAACAGATATTGATAGGATGGATACGAACGGCGTGCTCTCTTTACTCGTATCGATCATATCTCGTGTATATGGACTCCGATTGACCTGAAATTTTGAATGTTGGCTTCCACAACTTTGCTTGTCATGTCTTGCCAATTGTAGCTTGATCCGTACTCGGACAAAATTTATCGACGTCCATAGCGAACCTGTGCTTACTCGGCAATCGGGATGAGAGATCCTTGGTTTTCAGTCAATTCCTTGATATCTCGGCCTTGCCAAAAGGCGGAATAACATTTTTCCCTCCAAAGTACATCTTTTGTGAACATGATGTGCTTTGAAAAGCCGCAATCCTCACTCTGAGAAGTTCCATCGGACTTGTTAAACGGTTGTCGTCTTTTCGTTGAAAGTTGTAATTCTTGACTGATTTTTCAGTAATATGAATTGTTGACTGTCAACTATCGTACCGTGCACCGTTGTAACTGATTGTTGAATGATAGAGATTAGCTGTTTGTTGTTGTAATCGTCATCAGGTGGGCATTTGACCTGTGAATTTTGAAAATTGAAAATTAATCTGACATACATACACATATGTTAACCTGACTCTTGTTAACGTTCGCACATTTACAAGTCGTAGTCAGTTTTCTTGCATCGAATTCTGTATCGATCCTCTCCTGAATCGATGTGAAATTTGAGTTGTAATAACGTTTGATGTGTTAGTCCCTGAGAAGTTGGTTTTGATGACAACAACCTTAGAATAAGATTATAAAATATAAATACTAACATTATTGTTTAGATATATATGTATATGCAGAATATATATATAGGTACCAAAGAATGAAGACTGTACAGTATAGAGATTCAAGAACTGATGAACTCAAGATCAAAGATATCAAGATTCAAGACTCATGAGTATCAAGATTATCAAGAGTTCAAGATAAGTAATTTAGTTAGGAATTTTGTTAAAACTCCTAGAAAAGCACTGACATCTTAAAATCCATTTTATTCGTGGAATGGAATCCACTTTGAGCCCGTTAAAGGGATGGAACCCTAAGTAGGATGGAACCTACGAAAAATCTAGTGGAACATTGTTTTGTATCCACTAACTTTTATTCAAATGTTTTACAAAATTATATCTAGTTTTCAAAATGATTTCAAAATCTTCTTTTTTAAATCAAAAACATCTATCCTGGTTTTAAAATACTTTTAGCCTCAAAATAATCTTTATTTTCAATATCAAACTATCCTTGGTTTTAAACTATCTTTTAATTATAATATATTTAACTTTTAATATTTATATTTAGATTTAAATATAAAATTATAGTAAAATTTTATATATACCAAAATATTAATCTCTATACTTATTTATGTACTTTAACTATAGTTAAGTATATTTATAAAGTTTAAAATAGTTTTAATACAAGATAGAAGTTATTTTCAAAGAAAAACAAATTACCAAAAATAACATAGGCTTGTTGACAACCCCAAGGACCCCTTGTCGACAAGGTGACAGTTTATTTCAAAAGTTTGAATTTCAAAGGAAGTGTCTATTCGTCATATCCTTTCATGAATGGACATGGTTGTTGTTCAACTATAAATAGGGGCTGTTTTAAACGAATTTACAATCATAGTTTCTCTGATTTCACTCCTCTTCTTCTTCCACATTTCTTTATATACATTTTTACCATTACTCTGCCGAAATCACCACTGAATCTAACTAGATCATCTTTGGTTTGATTCTCTATCACTATCGCAACAAGATCCCAGTGCTATTCAGAGTTATAGACTTCTTTGTATTCAATCGAGCGAGAAAAGGTGTGATTGTAGCCTAGAAAATCAATCGGGTGAACTTGTTGCCCGTAAAATCAAGTATCTCTACCCAGAGGATTGTGAATTTGGAGCTGTGTACCTCGTGGCCTTGAAATCGGGGGTGTAATTGTAAGAATTGATTTTGAAAGGAAATCTGTACTTGTGTTGCGGGACTGGATGTAGGGTAACTCCGAACCAGTATAAAATCTGATGTGTTCTTTCCTTTATTGCTTTTACTTTATATCTGCATCTGTGTTTGATTATATGATCATATCTATGTTTGAATATTGCATACATTTGTGTTCAAATTAATATAAACTCAAAAAGAATTAGTAATTCCTTAAAACACTATTCACCCCCCCTCTAGTGTTAATTCTAGCCTTAAGATCCGTAATCTGCTTTTCTCACATTTGGTATCAGAGCAAGGTTTTCAAAGTTTCATAATATGAATTTTGAAAAAGCTTTTAAAATGGCTATGTTTGAAAAACTTGTTAATACTAGTTTAGAAATATTCAGATCATCACTGTCTCATGAGTCTGCATATAATCGATATTCAAATTCAAGTTGTCTACCAAAATTGTATAATGTGCAGGAAACATGTTTTATGGGTGTTGAGGAATCAATCCACAATGGACAAATTGTGCAGATCAAAAAGAATAAATGGATACTCGATAGTGGATGCTCTAGACACATGACTGGTAATCCGGATATGCTGAATGATATAATATACAAAGACAAAGGACTGGTTAACTTTGGAGACAACTCAAAAGGATATGTGATTGGCATCGGCAATGTCGGTAACTCTGAAACTCCTATTATTACTAATGTTTTGCTAGTTAAGAATCTAAAACATAATCTACTAAGTATTAGTCAACTTTGCGATAAAGGATATAAAATTAAATTTGAAAAAGATAAGTGTCACATTGAAGATAATAATTCAACCATAATATTTGAGGGAATTAGGAAAAAGAATATTTATATTCTTAGTATGAAAGTTTCAAATGATAACCTGTGTCTTTTGGCAAATACAAGTGACCCTTGGATTTGGCATAAAAGATTTGGGCATTTGAATTTCAAACTCTTATCTATACTGTCAAAACATAATCTAGTAAGAGGTCTCCCTAAAATGAATTTTAAAGTAGATAGTTTATGTGATGCATGTCAATTAGGAAAACTAAGAAAAAGTTCCTTTAAATTAAAAGATATGATTTCAACTTCAAAACCTCTTGAATTACTTCATCTTGATTTATTTGGTCCATCTCAAATTCAGTCAATAAATCACAGTAAATATGTTTTTGTAATTGTAGATGATTATTCTAGATTTACATGGACAATATTTTTGAAACATAAAAGTGATACTTTTGAAAGTTTTAAGAGCTTTACAAAAAGGATTCAAAATCAACTTTCTGTAAAAATTATAACCATCTGTAGTGATCACGGTGGTGAATTTGAAAATGAAAAGTTTGAGGAATTCTGTAATAAAAAGGGAATAACTCACAATTTTCATTTCCAAGAACTCCACAACAAAATGGAGTAGTAGAACGTAAAAATAGGACGATTCAAGAATGTGCGATGATTTCAACTTCAAAACCTCTTGAATTACTTCATCTTGATTTATTTGGTCCATCTCAAATTCAGTCAATAAATCACAGTAAATATGTTTTTGTAATTGTAGATGATTATTCTAGATTTACATGGACAATATTTTTGAAACATAAAAGTGATACTTTTGAAAGTTTTAAGAGCTTTACAAAAAGGATTCAAAATCAACTTTCTGTAAAAATTATAACCATCTGTAGTGATCACGGTGGTGAATTTCAAAATGAAAAGTTTGAGAAATTCTGTAATAAAAAGGAAATAACTCACAATTTTCATTTCCAAGAACTCCACAACAAAATGGAGTAGTAGAACGTAAAAATAGGACGATTCAAGAATGTGCGAGAACTATGCTTTTAGATAGTAAATTACCAAAACATTTTTGGGAAGAAGCAGTTGCTACCGCCTGTTATATTTTAAATAGAATTTTAATTAGACCTTTAACTGATAAGACATCTTATGAACTTCTTCACGGAAAGAAACCTAAGGTATCTTATTTTAGAATTTTTGGAAGTAAATGTTTTATTTTAAATACAAAAGATAACTTAGATAAATTTGATCCTAAATCCGACAAAGGTATCTTTATCGGATATTCTAATAGAAGTAAAGCATACAGAGTGTTTAATTTAAGAACTAACACCATCGAAGAAACAATGCATGTTTCATTCGATGAAAATCTCAAAAATTTTGAAGATACAAATGATGAAGAGGATTTAATTACTCAAAATCAGGAGTCAACTGAAACTAATAATGAAATTAATCATCCTAATAAAAAGATTAAACTTTTAAAAGATCATCCTATAGAAAATATACTAGGAGATATGCAATATGTTGTTACAACTAGAAATCAACTAAGTAAAATGAGCAATGTAGCCTTTATATCAACTATTGAACCCAAAAATCCAAAAGAAGCATCAACTGATGATTCATGGATTTTGGCTATACAAGAAGAACTAAATCAATTCACTAGAAATGATGTTTGGGAACTTGTTCCTAGACCTGAAAATAAAACTATAATTGGAACTAAATGGGTTTATAAAAATAAAATGAATGAACAAGGTGAGGTCGTTAGAAATAAAGCTTGGTTAGTCGCTCAAGGTTATTGTCAAGAAGAAGGAATAGATTGTGATGAAACCTTTGCTCCCGTAGCAAGATTAGAAGCCATTAGGATTCTACTTGCTTTCGCAAATCATAATAAGTTCAAATTATTTCAAATGGATGTTAAAAGTGCCTTTTTAAATGGATTTGTAAATGAGGAAGTATATGTTGAACAACCACCACTTTTTGAAGATGAAAAATTACCAAATCATGTTTACAAACTTAAGAAAGCTCTATATGATCTAAAACAAGCTCCTAGAGCCTGGTATGATAGACTAAGATCTTACTTATTACAATCAAACTTTGAAATTGGTAAAGTAGATAATACTCTTTTTACTAAAAGAAATAAAAATGATATTCAACTAGTACAAGTTTATGTAGATGATATCATTTTCGGATCAACTAATTTTGAAATGAATAAAGATTTTTCTGAAATAATGACAAAAGAGTTTGAGATGAGTCATATGGGTGAATTAAACTTCTTTCTAGGATTGCAAATAAAACAATTAGATAATGGTATCTTTATCAGTCAAGAAAAATATGCTAAAGACCTAGTTAGTAAATTTGGTTTGACTACTGCAAGTGGAAAACCCACTCCCATGGCAACCAATGAGTACCTAAGTAAAGAAGATCTCTCGAAAGATGTAGATCAAAAATTGTATAGAGGAATGATTGGATCACTACTCTATATCACTGCTAGTAGACCTGATATCATGCATAGTGTTTGTCTCTGTGCAAGATATCAATCCCAACCTAAAGAGACCCACTTAAAAGCTGTAAAACGTATCATAAGATATGTTAAACACACCTTTAATTATGGCTTATTTTATCCTAAAAATGATTCTTTTGAATTAATATCTTACTGTGATGCTGACTATGATGGTTGTAAATCAGACCGAAAAAGTACAAGTGGAACTAGTCACTTTTTGGGGCCTTCTCTGGTTTCCTGGTTTAGTAAAAAGCAAAACACAGTTTCTTTATCAACAACCGAAGCAGAGTATATTTCTGCTGCTTTGGCTTGTTGTCAAGTAATATATATGCAACAAACTTTAAAAGATTTTGGTTTAAATATCTCAAAATCACCAATTTATTGTGATAATACTAGTGCAATAAATTTATCCAAAAATCCTACTCATCATGCTCGAACTAAACATACTGATATCAGACATCATTTTCTCAGAGATAATATAAGTAAGGAAGTAATTACTCTCGATTATATCAATTCCGAGAAACAAATTGCTGATATCTTAACAAAACCCTTAAATGAATCTATATTTACTAAATTAAGAAGAGAATTAGGTATTTGTTCAATAACTGAAATATAGAATATAAATATATAAAAAGTATAATTAAAATTAAATTAAAATAAATCAAATAGCAAGAATATAAGTACCTTGTCGACAACCCTCCTTTACCCCTGTTGACATATAACGAATTTTTTTCATTTAAAAATTTCCCAACAAAATTCAAATGGGTGGTTATATATTCTTCTTATTTCGAAATTTTGTTCATTCTTTCTGTTCTTTCTATATTCTAACTTCTGAAAACATTAAAACAATGGCCTCCTCGTCCAAATCAAACAAAAATTCAACCTTTTCGTTCCCTTCTCCTTCTACCGGACCATTTCAACGAACTATGCTTGCACGAGTGATGAAAATGGAGGTTTCCTTGAAGGATGCACTACAACTTATGAATGAAATTCAAGTGGTGCAAATCAGAATGGCCAAAGAACAAGAACGACAAGGCAAAATCCTTAGAAACTTGCAAAAGTTTCTAATGGACAATCACGCCAATCCCATCTTGATCGATGAAGAATCCTCAAGTGTTTATGTAACAACCCGCATATTTATCGATTTTATATTTAAATATTTTATTTAAATATTTCATCGTTCGTCGAATTTTAGTCCGAAAATCTACTTTTTGCAAACAGTCGAATTGGGACTCGAGACCACTTCCATTGAGTTCAAAATGCCGTTTGCGACCTTTTTGAGTATAAGCTTCGATATGTTTGGAGTTAGTAGAATTTTGCTACTTTTTCACTATGGACTTTGGGTTTGGTTCAGCCCATTTGCCCAATTCTGGTTTCATTAACTCAAGCTCCACTCCCTCTCCTCTTCATTACTTCACTTTCATTTCCTAACACTTAAGCTTCATCAAAAATGGAGAGTGGAATGGGAAATTAAAACACCAAGCCCTAGTTCATTTGCAAATCCTTCTTCTAGCTCCAAATTCAAAGAGAAGCTATTGGTAAGCATCCTCTTAATCTTCTCCAACTCATTCTCCTTTCAATTTCAGAAATTCCCTAAACCTAATTTAGGAAATGTTTCTCTTTTAAGCTTAGATTCAAGCTTGTTGAGTTGGAATTGAAGAGTGATTGTCCTTGCCTTGCTCTATAGCTCCTTCTTCATTGATTTTGTGAAAAGGTGAGATTTTTATCTCGCATCTATGTCTATTTCTATCATTAATGTTAGGTATGAATTCCTAACACATATTCATGTGCATTTGCTTTGATTTGGATTGGTTTTTGGGAATATTCCAATTTTTGGTGTTTCGAAGTTAAATATTTAAAAATAATAGCTTTTGTGTTTGATCATGATTTTGTGGTGCATCGGAGAGCCTATAGGGCCGGGTAGTCGATAGGCATAAATCCTTAGCGCCATTGCTCGTCCGGTTGCGAAATGGTAGAGTTTGCTCTTCATTTAGTTAGGCTTGGAAGTGTAGGAAACAGGTTCCGGTCGACCGAAATTCCTGTCCGGTCGACCGACCTGCTACCAGAGCACTTCTCTGGCACTGGTCCGGTCGACTGGCATACTGAGTCCGGTCGACCGACCAGCATCCCGCGGATTTTCCAGGTCTGAGTTTGGTCGACCGAACTCAGTGGTCCAGTCGACCGACCTGCTTCCATTTTGCCTGTTATGTCTATTTTTGCCTATTTTTCTTGATTTCCAAATTTTATCGATTCGCGTTGATTCCCATTTGTTGTTATCATCTATTATTGACGTTGATGACTTCTTCTTCGGGATTTTTGAGAAGATCCATTTTGATGGATTTGGTATCGATTTCTTTGGAATTGATTCACGTCTTCGTATGTGAATTTTTATCATTGATTGTTTCTACATTCGTTTTTGTGATTGGTCACTTTAAAAATATAAAGGTTTTCTATACTAATAGTGAATATTCAAACTCTTTCACAAAGATGATTTCAACTCTATTTTTAATACAATGTTCGTTTATAAAACCGTTTTCCAATCTATTAGTATATACAAACTTTTACCTCATTCGTATGAGAAAATCTAATTAAACGGCTTAGCAAAACAAGTGGTATGAAACGCTTGCGTTTACTTCGTCGGTTAATTTATGGACTTGTTCGATTGAAACTCTTGTGACAATTTTCTAGTGGAGATCTACAGTTTGTTCGCAAATATTTAAGTTAAGCAAGTGGTTATGGGACATGAAGCTAAACTCTTATATTTACTAGCTTAGTGTAATCGACACTTTTTGATGATCGATGATGATCATTTTATGGTTTAGACTAGCAATGTGCGATGTCTCTTTGTCCACGTGGAGGACTGTTCCTCGTTTTAATGAGCTTCGTCTCACTTCTCGCATGGGTCGTACCTATTTAGGTGCGTCGATGTTTATTTCACGCATGGGTCGTACCTATTTAGGTGCGTCGATGTTTATTTACTTCGTGGAGCAATCGGCTCAATAAGTCGGGGCATGGGGTGTATCTATTTAGGTGCATCAATGTTCGTCTATGCATGGGTCGTATCTTTCTAGGTGCGTCGATGTTCGGCTTTTCATGGGGTGTATCTCTCTAGGTGCATCGATGTTAGACATTACATGGGGCGTATCTTTCTAGGTGCGTCGATGCTAGAGCATGGTGCGTATCTTTCTAGGTGCGTCGATGTTCGACTTTGCATGGGGTGCATCTTTCTAGGTGTATCGATGCTAGACTTTACATGGGGCATATCTTTCTAGGTGCGTCGATGTTCAGTTTATGGGATTGGCCATCCTCTTTCCTTGTGATTTCTGGATTTCTCGTTGTGATTTCTGGAATTTATGTTTCACCACCTTTTTCAGTTGGCATTGATATGTATGTCATTTATTGTGGATTGGTGAATTAATTAAAGAATATGACATTCTTTTTATGCTATGAGATTACTGAGATATTTGTATGATTTTCCTTTGTTGATTTTCTAATGTATACTTGTCTAGGTATGACATTTTTGGTTATCATACGTTTTTATTATATCTCTTCTTATATCTCATTTTATCTGATATTTATAGCTAGACTGATCCGTTTATTATTTTCTTATTAAATAATACTCGGGTCAGACTGAGTGTTTACAGGTGCTTCCTCATGACTTCTTATCTGGGACTATCATCTGACTTTTGGCTAACTACTTTAGCATTGTAGTTTCTGGTTGTATACATTCGATATATTGACTCATTGATGTATACATATTCTGTTGTCTAGCACTTGTATCTTTTCTTTTGTGATATTGTGGATCTTATTTGACCACTACTCTGATGTACACTTTCATGTGTTATATTCATATCTATTTCCGCCTTTGGGATATGAATTGTCTGTGACTGATTTGTGTTATGTTTATTTCTATATTTGTTTCCGAAGAGATATATATATATATAGCCACTGTGTGGTAGCTTTGATTTTGTATCGGTACGTCGGATTTCCTCTTGATATGAAATGCATGTTATATTTTCTGACATATCGTTGCTCGCACAAAGCAATTACACGGATGGTCGCTCCTCAACAGCCTTATTCTCCGCGCTAGTCGACGACATTACCCCGTAGTGTCCTTGGCTAGCGTGGGTATAGAGGTGGGGCGTCACAGTTTGGTATCAGAGCCAAACTTTGGAACAATGTAGAATAATCTAGCAAGGATCATTGTCCTAAGTCTTTCTTAGGAATCGTGCCATAGGATTTAATTCGGGTCTTCGTACCGTCCTATTCTATTTCATTTTATGATTCCTTGTTTTATCAATAAAGTTTGTTTGATATTCATTCTGAGATTAACTTTTTTCTCTTTTCTTTCTTTCTTAAAGAAGAGAAATGGTTAGATCTGGCCATACCAACGTCGGTCAATCCAGTGCTACTCCTCAGGAAGGAGTATTTATGTCTGCCCAGCAGCTTCTAGATCTTGTTAAGAATGCTCAAGCTATCGGACCCATTCCAGAGCCTATTCATCCTATATCCGGTTTTGCACGCTTGTGTAGAGATTATACCGATTTGGGTGGAAGGCCATTCCGGGGATACGAGAGTGTCATTGAAATCCAAGCTTGGCTTAGATCATGCGACCGCATCTTTTCTCGCATGAATCTTGTTGATCTTCACCGAGTCCAAGTGGCTTCTAGCATGCTCCAAGAAAGAGCATTGGATTGGTATGAGCTTCTTATTTCTGAAATCGTTGAAGCGGATCTCACTTGGGAGCAATTCCGGGAAAGATTCGAATTGAAATTTGTGTCGGAGGTTGAAAAAGTAACTTTGGCCCGGCGTTTTATCGACCTTGTTCAAGGTGAATCTTCTGTGACGGACTACGTCGCATCTTTCGAATCTCTTTCTAAATACGGGGTCAAATGCATTAATACCCCATTGAAGAAAAATCAGAGATTTGTTTATGGCTTGAACAAGAATCTCAAGAAGCCATTACTTCTGAAATTGGAAGTTTCTTTCGATCAGCTTATTGATATCGCTCTTCGTCTTGAAGAACCCGATAATGAAAGTAATGTTGAAGTTGTGGGTGCCAAACAGAACTTCAACAATAACATGAAGAGGCCTATTAAGTTCAAAGGCCTCAATCCCGACAAGAAAGGGAAGCAAGAAACTTCTGTAGCGAAGACTCCTACCACTAGTCGTGGACGATGCTACAATTGTGATTCTATGGACCACTATGCAAAGGAGTGTCCGCAACCCCTCTATTGTCGCTATTGAAAAAGTTTGAGTCTTCATATATCTGCGTGTCCCATACTTCAAGCCAGAAGGAGGGAAAGCTAACGGTTGTGCAAGCCTCTTCTAGCACTTCTTTTGGTCAAGGTATTTCTATCCTTGACGATATTTGTTTGTGATTATCTTATTCGAGTTCTTTTTGATATGGGTTTCATCTCAATATTTTTATATCAAAAGAACTTGTGATTCTTTTTCTTTAAACATTTCTGGGCTTGATGACTTCTTTGAGGATTGCGAATCCGGATTGTTGGGTCCGCAACACTTAATTTGCTTTTTATTGATGTCGAAATTATTTTATGTGATTTTTCTTTTCGAGCCGATTTTTACTTATGCTTCGGAATTGACTTTTGTAAGGATTGGCTTAATTATTATGAAGCTATATCCTTTGTCCCGTGTGGACTATTCATCTTCGACATTTTCAATCTGTTAAGCAGATTTCTATTTTTCCTTTGTGATTTTGATTCCAATTTGATGGCATCATTCTATTCTTTAAGCTCACATGATGAGGAAAGTGTTATTTCTCTCATTCATGTAGTTTGAGAATTTTCCGGTAATTTTGAGTTTGTTTTAGGATTATCACCTAAGCAATCTTTTGAGTGGTGATAAGATCTTTTTAGCTCAACCTTGCCATCGATTTTCATTTGCTACGAGTTGCGGGAGTTAGCATTCCATTTACTGCATTCCGCACTCGTTATGAAACTTATGAATGACTTATTGTGTCATTCAGTTTGTCCAGCTTATTTCATCCATTTTGTGAATCGAGTATTCTACAATCTCGATGACTCCATTCTTGTATATATTGATTTTGGATGAAAACAGCAAATTAAAATTTTGCAAATCTTTTTCATAAGATTTATTTATAAGTACAATTTGATTTTTGCTCTTAAACGAGCAAAGAATATTCTTATAAGTTTTTAAGAAACATGTTTATCATATAGAAGATGATTTAGTGATTGTATTGCCCATTGAGTGCTTTAAGAATTCTGGTTGATGCGCTTGATCAACGTTATCGATAGGAATTTCCTAAACGCTTTGATGAGACAGTCAGCCACAATATATTGACTTGTAAAAATGTAAATTTTTCTAGAAAGATTATTACATAAAGATAAATGTAATTTTGAAAGTTTTAGCTTTTCGGGAAAGAAGATTATTTAAAAGAAATTCTTTCTTTTCGATACACTTATTCTTGTGATTCCCGAAGGGAACCAAGACTTTATCTTTTGTACCAATGCTAATCGTATTGGTTTGGATGTCGTTCTCTTGCAAAAGAGAACGTGCTATCACTTGTGCTTCTAAATCTTTAAAGTCGATCGAGACTAGGTATGCTCATGATCTAGTGCTAGCGGTTATTGTTTTCGCTTTTAAAGTTTGGCATCATCATTTTTGGGGGAGAAATTTGTTCTCCACCTCGATCATAAATCTTTGGAATATTTATTTTCTCATAAGGAACCTCATGTTGACTCGAGTTCCTGGCATCTTATGATCTTGATCTTCTTTTTATTCCCTGAAGGGAAATCGTGTTGCCAATGCGCTTAGTCGTAAGCAACAAGTGGTTGATTCTTTGATGATGTCTGAATGGAATTATCTTTATATCAAGTTCATCGGACGTTTTGATATACTTCGTTTTATTGAGCTTTATCTCATTTCTTTTATGGGCTAGCGTCCGATGTTCTTTTATGGTGTTCGGTTTGGACGTACCGTTTTTATACTACGTTGGTGTTCCGAAATTATTCGAGCTTTGGTTCATCTGGCGTACCGTTTTTGTACTACGCCATTGCACCGGCTCAATTTTATGCTATTCTTGATGTTTTCCACGTCTTTTAACTATGGAAATGATTTTAGGTTTCTGATTTTTATTCTTGAGCCTGGTGTTATAGTAGGGATTGAAGTTTCACCAGATTTGACTTTTGAGCAACATTCTATTCGCATCATTTCTTCGGGGGTTGAGTGCCTTCGAAATAAAGATGTTCTTTTTGTGAAAGTCTGATGGTTCTTAAATCCTAAGGATTTCTCTAGGGAATCCAGAGAATTCATCGAGCGAACACGTTCGGACTAACTCTTTCATGCTCTTTATGGTGAACTTCTTATTTCAAATTTTCTTTTGTGTTGATATGCTTTTATGGTTGTTACTTTTTATTTTTCTTCTTAAGTATTGCAAGGACGTAATTTCTTTAAGGAGGGGAGTCTGTAACAACCCGCATATTTATCGATTTTATATTTAAATATTTTATTTAAATATTTCATTGTTCGTCGGATTTTAGTTCGAAAATCTACTTTTTGCAAACAATCGAATTGGGACTCGAGACCACTTCCATTGAGTTCAAAATGCTGTTTGCGACCTTTTTGAGTATAAGCTTCGATATGTTTGGAGTTAGTAGAATTTTGCTACTTTTTCACTTTGGACTTTGGGTTTGGTTCAGCCCATTTGCCCAATTCTGGTTTCATTAACTCAAGCTCCACTCCTTCTCCTCTTCATTACTTCACTTTCATTTCCTAACACTTAAGCTTCATCAAAAATGGAGAGTGGAATGGGAAATTAAAACTCCAAGCCCTAGTTCATTTGCAAATCCTTCTTCTAGCTCCAAATTCAAAGAGAAGCTATTGGTAAGCATCCTCTTCATCTTCTCCAACTCATTCTCCTTTCAATTTCAGAAATTACCTAAACCTAATTTAGGAAATGTTTCACTTTTAAGCTTAGATTCAGGCTTGTTGAGTTGGAATTGAAGAGTGATTGTCCTTGCCTTGCTCTATAGCTCCTTCTTCATTGATTTTGTGAAAAGGTGAGCTTTTATCTCGCATCTATGTCTATTTCTATCATTAATGTTAGGTATGAATTCCTAACACATATTCATGTGCATTTGCTTTGATTTGGATTGGTTTTTGGGAATTTCCAATTTTTGGTGTTTCGAAGTTAAATCTTTAAAAATCATAGCTATGGTGTTTGATCATGATTTTGTGGTGCATCGGAGAGCCTATAGGGCCGGGTAGTCGACAGGCATAAATCCTTAGCGCCATTGCTCGTCCGGTTGCGAAATGGTAGAGTTTGCTCTTCATTTAGTTAGGCTTGGAAGTGCAGGAAACAGGTTCCGGTCGACCGAAATTCCTGTCCGGTCCACCGACCTGCTAATAGAGCACTTCTCTGGCACTGGTCCGGTCGACTGGCATACTGAGTCCGGTCGACCGACCAGCATCCCACGGATTTTCCAGGTCTAAGTTCGGTCGACCGAACTCAGTGGTCCAGTCGACCGACCTGCTTCCATTTTGCCTATTATGTCTATTTTTGCCTATTTTGCTTGATTTCCAAATTTTATCGATTCGCGTTGATTCCCATTTGTTGTTATCATCTATTATTGACGTTGATGACTTCTTCTTCGGGATTTTTGAGAAGATCCATTTTGATGGATTTGGTATCGATTTCTTTGGAATTGATTCACGTCTTCGTATGTGAATTTTTATCATTGATTGTTTCTACAATCGTTTTTGTGATTTGTCACTTTAAAAATATAAAGGTTTTCTATACTAGTAGTAAATATTCAAACTCTTTCACAAAGATGATTTCAACTCTATTTTTAATACAATGTTCGTTTATAAAACCGTTTTCCAATCTATTAGTATATACAAACCTTTACCTCATTCGTTTGAGAAAATCTAATTAAACGACTTAGCAAAACAAGTGGTATGAAACGCTTGCGTTTACTTCGTCGGTTAATTTATGGACTTGTTCGATTGAAACTCTTATGACAATTTTCTAGTGGAGATCTACAGTTTGTTCGCAAATATTTAAGTTAAGCAAGTGGTTATGGGACATGAAGCTAAACTCTTATATTTACTAGCTTAGTGTAATCGACACTTCTTGATGATCGATGATGATCATTTTATGGTTTAGACTAGCAATGTGCGATGTCTCTTTGTCCACGTGGAGGACTATTCCTCGTTTTAATGAGCTTCGTCTCACTTCTCGCATGGGTCGTACCTATTTAGGTGCGTCGATGTTTATTTCACGCATGGGTCGTACCTATTTAGGTGCGTCGATGTTTATTTACTTCGTGGAGCAATCGGCTCAATAAGTCGGGGCATGGGGCATATCTATTTAGGTGCGTCAATGTTCGTCTATGCATGGGTCGTATCTTTCTAGGTGCGTCGATGTTCGGCTTTGCATGGGGTGTATCTTTCTAGGTGCATCGATGTTAGACATTACATGGGGCGTATCTTTCTAGGTGCGTCGATGCTAGAGCATGGGGCGTATCTTTCTAGGTGCATCGATGTTCGACTTTGCATCAGGTGCATCTTTCTAGGTGTATCGATGCTAGACTTTACATGGGGCGTATCTTTCTAGGTGCGTCGATGTTCAGTTTATGGGATTGGACATCCTCTTTCCTTGTGATTTCTAGATTTCTCGTTGTGATTTCTGGAATTTATGTTTCACCACCTTTTTCAGTTGGCATTGATATGTATGTCATTTATTGTGGATTGGTGAATTAATTAAAGAATATGACATTCTTTTTATGCTATGAGATTACTGAGAATTTGTATGATTTTCCTTTGTTGATTTTCTAATGTATACTTGTCTAGGTATGACATTTTTGGTTATCATACGTTTTTATTATATCTCTTCTTATATCTCATTTTATCTGATATTTATAGCTAGACTGATCCGTTTATTATTTTCTTATTAAATAATACTCGGGTCAGACTGAGTGTTTACAGGTGCTTCCTCATGACTTCTTATCTGGGACTATCATCTGACTTTGGCTAACTACATTAGCATTGTAGTTTCTGGTTGTATACATTCGATATATTGACTCATTGATGTATACATATTCTGTTGTCTAGCACTTGTATCTTTTCTTTTGTGATATTGTGGATCTTATTTGACCACTACTCTGATGTACACTTTCATGTGTTATATTCATATCTATTTCCGCCTTTGGGATATGAATTGTCTGTGACTGATTTGTGTTATGTTTATTTCTATATTTGTTTCCGAAGAGATATATATATATATATATATATATATATAGCCACTGTGTGGTAGCTTTGAGTTTGTATCGGTACGTCGGATTTCCTCTTGAGATGAAATGCATGTTATATTTTCTGACATATCGGTGCTCGCACAAAGCTATTACACGGATGGTCGCTCCTCAACAGCCTTATTCTCCGCGCTAATCGATGGCATTACCCCGTAGTGTCCTTGGCTAGCGTGGGTATAGAGGTGGGGCGTCACAGTTTAAGTGCAAGAGGACAGCGAGGAGGAAGAAGAAGAAGCCCCCATGGAAGAAGAGCTCGTTGAAGATGACGACAAAGTTGTTTGCGTTGGCGAAGTGTGCTTTGACAAGGATGGAAATCTAATCGAACAACGTGGAAATTTCTGTTTCCACTACCCAAATTGCTCGGTTCATAGATTTCCCATTATCAAGGATACACATTAGTTTCTTTTCTCTCTTTCTTATCGTTATTTGTATATGATCTTACTTACGTTTTCTACGCAAATGTAAATATAACATTATATAATTAATAAATGATTTGTGTTCTCATATTTGAATTCTCACATTATCATTATTATAAATATTATCATATATGGATTCTTAGTTAGGAGAGTTAGTTATTAAGGGCTAAGTTTTAGTTTCAGAATTAAGTGTTGATTATTTATGATAACACTATCATTATAATCACATGTAATATAGTATTAGATTAAGGGGGAGTTGTATAGATTTAAACTTTGTTTTTGTTGATGAAAAAGGGGGAGAAGTATAAAATAGGATAGTTAAACATAGATTAAGGGGGAGTTATTAGTTTTAGGGGGAGTTATTAGGATAGAAGTAATATTTTACAAACAAAGGTTGTCATCATCAAAAAAGGGGAGATTGTTAGTCTCTGAGAAGTTGGTTTTGATGACAACAACCTTAGAATAAGATTATAAAATATAAATACTAACATTATTGTTTAGATATATATGTATATGCAGGATATATATACAGGTACCAAAGAATAAAGACTGTACAGTATAGAGATTCAAGAACTGATGAACTCAAGATCGAAGATATCAAGATTCAAGACTCATGAGTATCAAGATTATCAAAAGTTCAAGATTTCAAGATAAGTAATTTAGTTAGGAATTTTGTTAAAACTCCTAGAAAAGCACTGACATCTTAAAATCCATTTTATTCGTGGAATGGAATCCACTTCGAGCCCGTTAAAGGGATGGAACCCTAAGTAGGATGGAACCTACGAAAAATCTAGTGGAACATTGTTTTGTATCCACTAACTTTTATTCAAATGTTTTACAAAATTATATCTTGTTTTCAAAATGATTTCAAAATCTTCTTTTTTAAATCAAAAACATCTATCCTGGTTTTAAAATACTTTTAGCCTCAAAATAATCTTTATTTTCAATATCAAATTATCCTTAGTTTTAAACTATCTTTTAATTATAATATATTTAACTTTTAATATTTATACTTAGATTTAAATATAAAATTATAGTAAAATTTTATATATACCAAAATATTATTCTCTATACTTATTTATGTATTTTAACTATAGTTAAGTATATTTATAAAGTTTAAAATAGTTTTAATACAAGATATAAGTTATTTTCAAAGAAAAACAAATTACCAAAAATAACTTAGGCTTGTCGACAACCCCAAGGACCTCTTGTCGACAAGGTGAAAGTTTATTTCAAAAGTTTGAATTTCAAAGGAAGTGTCTATTCGTCATATCCTTTCACGAATGGACATGGCTGTTGTTTTACTATAAATAAGGGTTGTTTTAAACGAATTTACAATCATAGTTTCTCTAATTTCACTCCTCTTCTTCTTCCACATTTCTTTATATACATTTTTACCATTACTCTGCCGAAATCACCATTGAATCTAACAAGATCATCTCTGGTTTGATTCTCTATCACTATCTCAACAAGATCCCAGTGCTATTCAGAGCTATAGACTTCTTTGTATTCAATCGAGCGAGAAAAGGTGTGATTGTAGCCTGGAAAATCAATCGGGTGAACTTGTTGCCCGTAAAATCAAGTATCTCTACCCAGAGGATTGTGAATCTGGAGCGGTGTACCTTGTGGCCTTGAAATCGAGGGTGTAATTGTCAGAATTGATTTTGAAAGGAAATCCGTACTTGTGTTGCGGGACTGGATGTAGGGTAACTCCGAACCAGTATAAAATCCGGTGTGTTCTTTCCTTTATTGCTTTTACTTTATATCTGCATCTGTGTTTGATTCTATGATCATATCTGTGTCTGAATATTGCATACATTTGTGTTCAAATTAATATAAACTCAAAAAGAATTAGTAATTCCTTAAAACACTATTCACCCCCCCTCTAGTGTTAATTCTATCCTTAAGATCCGTAATCCGCTTTTCTCACATGATGGTCGTCTTGGAATGTCCCTTCATATCGATCCTCTCCTAGATCAATGTAAAAGGTCAAAAAATTGTTCTCGTATCGATGGATACGGGTTTTCATGCGCCGTGCGTTGATGGATACGAGTAAATGACTTCGTATCGATACACCAATGAGGGATACGAACAGAGCAACTGGTCCCTCGTGTACTATTCGTATCGATGGATATGAATCTTTAAAGTGTCGCATGTTAATGGATACGAATAGTGCAATTCGTATCGATGCACCTCGAATGGAGTCGAAAACAGCGGATACGAACTAGCGCTTCGTATCGATGAAATTCCATGTGATAGATACGAAATACATACTTCGCATCGATGGTCTTATGGGGGACGCGAACAGAGTAGTTGTTCCTCTGGATACTATTCGTATCAATGTGTAAGTCTTCATGGGTTGGATGTTGACGGATACAAATGGTGCAATTCGTATTGATGCGCCTCCGATCGAGGCGAAAACTATGGATACGAATAAGTGCTTCGTATCGATGGGATCGGGTGACTCAGAAAAATCTCTGTTGGAAATTTCGTCTCGATAAAAGCTCGAGTTTAGGGATACGAATAACTCGTTCGTATCGATCCGGGGAGTGACCTGTGTCTTCCGGTCGAGGTAACAGGGGAGGCGAATCGTTTCTTTTCCTCGGTGTCGAGCCCATATAAGTACACGACTTCGCACTTAGAAATATTTTTCTACTTGCTTTCACAACTGCCATTTTCCTTCGCATCGATCAGAAAGACTGAGAAATAAAACTGCCTTCGTCTCCAAATCTATTAACCCATTAACTCCTCCAACCGATCATTTAAGCTAGGTAATTAAAACATGAATTTGCGTTGAAAACGATGAGACTTGAAATTCTTTGCCGTTCCACTTGCCTCTGTGACCAGTTCTAATGAAGTGGTGGCCGGAGATCACTAGTACACAATACGCATGTTGCTTCGCCTCATTTGCATCGGTTGTTACCACAACCGATGCAAATAGAAGTATTTGCATCGATTACGTTTTAACAACCGATGCATTTGGTATGTGGAAAGCAGTAGATAGTAAAAAAATACAATTTGCATCGGTTATCATCGACAACCGAAGAAAATATACCGATGCTAATAGTTTTAGTTGCATCAGTTTTATTTACAACCGGTGCAAAAATACTATTCCCACATTGAAAACCATGATGAAAAGTTAGCGGTAAATGATTTCATCTCCCTCTCATTTTCACCGCGAACCTCTTCTTTTCGTCCTTCACTTAAAAACCCTAAATCCCTCTCCCCCATTTCATCTTTCCCTTTCAATCCATTCAAATATCACTTTTATTCTCTGATCCAACATTAATCAGGAATCCTTGACCCCAAAGTCTTCTCTAAACCACGATCCAATTCAGTTTAATACCACCTTCACCCTCTACAGTCCACTCCAATCCATGATCCAATTCACTCCTTGTTGGTGCAGATCATGTACCTCATTTGAAGACATCAACGATGTTGTTATGTCCTGCAAGATGCGATGTTGCACTTATCCTTATTGTCGGTGTTAAATCATCTGATTAGATCATAAGTTGTGCTTTGGGTTTGTTGTTTTTGGGTCTGGTGGTAAGTCGGCTTGATAGAGTTGCCTTTATTTGAGATGGTGTTCTGGATCTACCTTTTGCCATGTGTTTTGGATGTAAGAGTATCGATTCTTGCTTGTGTGCTATGCTCCCCATGTTTTCATCCTGTCAACGGGCCCTTGGTGATTGCTTGGAGAAAAAAGTGACGCTGTTTCGATTTGAATTGTCGAGTTATCATCAGATTTTGGATGTTCACTTGCTATCCTTTATCTTCTTGAGGCACTTTCTAGATCTTGGCGATTGGTGGGTGTTGCGTGCATTTAGTTCAAGTTCTGGTTTATATGTTATTTTGCCTGAATTTCGTGCCTTCTATGTCTTTAGCATCCAAGTCTTCTACCTTGCTTCATCATCGCTTCAAAACAATGCTTTTGGGTGTGCTTTACAATAGGAAGCGTTTCTGTTTTGTTGGTGTTTGTCTAGCTTCATGGTCGAGGTATTGGATATGGCATTGGTTTGTTGTTACATGGCTTTCACGTGGTTTTGGTTTTTGCTATCAGGTTTTGTTCTGGCAATGGTTGGCTATTCTTGCTTGCAGTGCTGGAGTTTATCTTTTATATTTATCTACTTCTTTTGGTGTTATTAGTCGACTTGGTAGGAGCTTCTGTGTTTCATTTGTAGTATACTTGGTCAAATTCCTTACAAGATTATATCATAAGTTGTAAGCAAAGAATAGTAGTTTCTTCAATATAAACTTCGACACTACCATGTTTTCTTAAAAGGGTGTACAAACATCCAAACTCAAATAAGTTATCAACAAGGAGTTATCAAACATGCTTGTTACATAGTTCTTGCCGTTTATACCCAGTTTCAGGAAACCACTTCTTGTATATAAATACAAAAGTATTTTTGAGTTGTAAGTAAAACTGTAAAAAATGCTTATATGGCTTAAACTAAAAATTTGATAAATTATTGACTAAATAGATAATTTGATAGAAGTATATGTCAATTTGACATTTTGATCAATTTGTTAATCAAATTAAAAAAGAAAAGAATAAACAGGTTTCGTTTACTCATGAACTTGTAAGCAACTTTTTAATCAAAATATTAAGTTATTGTGAAATACATCAAGTACATTGCCCCCCCTTCCCAGCACACACACGCATGAAGCTAAAGGCCATTCACCATATCCTTATACTTCTACGATGATAATTAGTTTGTTATAGGATATATATTTTGAACCAAATAGCGACTTACAGCTTCCATTAATATTTGAACATCTGCATCAGGGATTTGGTGTCCCATCTTGTGAAGACCATGCTTTAGTTCATCTATTGTTATTTTTCCCCTGTTATTGATATCAATTTTCTGAGACATATCCATCATATCCGCTGCTTCTTCTGTTGATAAATGTTCTGCAATCACCTGATATATAAAACACATAGCGTGTAAATGTATATCCAATCAATCTCTATATTTGTACATTTGAGCTCATTTGATTATTTCGTAAAATTTACTTTGAGAGCCCTCTTTTTGAATTTGTTCATAACAGAAAATTGCTGTAGTCTTGCTCGCACTGTTTCTCCTAGATTGACATTTGGAGCCTTTTTGGCGTTCTGTAGCCATGGATGATCTGAATTTACACATTTATAAATGTTTAAATAAGTTACTTTTGTATTTTTAGTTTTACAATATGATGAGTCAAAGATTTTTCATTTGACTCCATTGCAGCTTGAAGAATTTAGCATTCCACCAAACTGGGCGGAGGCTAGAGTCGTCATGTGTCGAGAAAATAGCCTCTTTCACTTTGCGTTCAGATATTAGCTCCAACAACAATCCAACACCTTCTCCATTAGTCAGCCGCCTACAGTTTATATGTGGTAAGTCATTATTATATTCTCTATTATATAGGTCTGTGAAATACTTGATGGTCGATTCTTCAAATTGTTGCAAGTTTGATATAGTTTCACCATTTTCTGCTAATGAACTATGGATATTGTTGTAGTTTTTCCTATATGACATTTTAGTATAGAAAAATTTGGAGCATTTATCACCCTGAGTCAGCCGCATTTATTTAGCCTTCTACTAAAGATCAATAGTGTGATGTTGTAATGCCTATTTGAGTTATGCTTGAAGTTGGAAGTACTGCTCAATTAGGACTTGATTGAGTGGGTCTTGATCAAGTGTCAGGACTGCATCCTCACAATTTTTTTCCAAAGTTTGAATTGAGTCTAGCTGTTTGGGTCTTGATTTGTTCTAGCATTTTAGTCTAGATTTGGCTATTTTCATAATGCAAACTAAAGAGTACCAGCTGCTACTATCAGTTATTTCAATAGATTGGCGGTTAAGAGCATCAACATAGTCATCATATAAATGCCCATAATTAGCATACCTGAAATAATCATATAAATCCTAGTTGGATCTTATCTTATGCGTGAGAAATACTTATTCTAAAGTATTTTATTTCTTTCCTTTCTTTCCTCTGAGAAATAACTAATCATATAATCTTTTCTTTCTTTCCTGTGAGAAATACTGATTCTAAGTATTTTACTTGGCAACATGCAGTTAGAAAGTTCATACGACATTCTGTTTATGTGTGCAGTTTCCCATGATCCTAGTTTATCAATATTACTTTTCGCTTTAGGCTTTAGAATGTGGAATGATCTTTTCATAATTACGGAGAACTGCCACAAATATTTGCTATGACATGTTGACAATACTCTCAACAGCAAACAACTAACATATATTAACAAAGTAACTGAATCTCATTTTGTACCATTTATCTTTAAGGAGAAAAGTTCAATTTTTTTACATATAAAGACAAGTCACCTAACAAAAAAGATAATATTAGGCAAAACATTTTGTTTCATACCGATCACAATGTGTGGCAAACGTCAGACTCTACCCCAACAAAGCCCTACAGCAAGCACCTTTCATTGACGATGCACGATTTATATTCAAGGTGGTTTTACAGCTAAACTAGCTTTTCATACAGAAGCATTACAACATGAAAATTAGCATAACACATGAATTTCAACTAATTAAAAGTGCATTATAAGAAAGTTCAATATAAATTTTTCTTTAAAAAAAATGTTATATAATAAAGTAAAAATAATTATAAATTGTAATTGTCTTTTCACAAAATCACGTAGCTTACAGTTAAAATGAGTTAATAACATAAATGATAACACAGCATTATAGATTCAGCACACAAGCCAAGATTCGCTATAAGTACATGCAAGCACAACATAGTTAAGACCAACATCATTACCTTTCTTTCAAAATATGAAATGTTACCTTCATAATTATCTTAACCTCCCTTCTACTTACGACCTTATAGTTTTACAGAAAGCCTATCTATGAAGCAGGTTGCTATTGATTGTGGTTTGACGAGATGATAGTGAAGGTAATTGAAGTTTGTATTTCGGCAACTGCTGTATTTAGAGTATGCATGGGTAATGCAAGTAGTAAGACTTGAACCAGAGATAGGCAGTGTATCAGGCAATGGAGAAGCAATGGTGAGGAGGGGTTTGGTGGATTGACTACAGCTGTTTGGTGAGTTGTTTTCTTTTTATGTGCAGTGGTTTATAGGAAATGTACACAAACTGCAGTAGTTGTTTTCAGTTTTTTTTTAAATTGAGTTGCTACTAAGGCAGGTAGAAGTGTGTTGGTTTAAATCTGATGTGGTCGCGATGGCTTGCAGGTGGAAGAGTGTAGTTGTAGGCAAATGTTGGTCAGTTTTGAAGAAAGGCAGTTTGGCAATGCAAGGAGGATGTAATGAGGAAGTTTTGTATTGCAGTGTGACAGTTGCTGGTGGTAGCTTGGTGGTCGAGGAAGGATTGCAAATAGTCTGTAATTTAGACAGTGATGTATGAGATTTGCGGTAAGTCTTTGTTTGCTTGGAGCAGTGAGATTTATGGCACAGGACAGTTGTATATTAGGGTACTTAACAATCTAGACTATATTACTTGTACTAAAGATCTGAACTGTAGTACTAAAACGAATGTATGAATCGCTATTTTATATGGATTATGAACACTATAATTGAAATATATTTATTTGGTATTACCTTATTCAATATGTATTTGCCGTCCAATTTGATTTTAAATGACTATAATATTGCATGCAATAATTGTTGACAGTAACAACCGATGCAAAAAATGTCTTGTTGCATCGGTTGTTACTGCCAACCGGTGCAATATAAGGGATTGGTTTTAAGCTAAAGATCTTGTGTTGCATCGATTTTTATTGACAACCGATGCAAAAGATGACTATTTGCATCGGTTTTACAACCGGTGCAAGAAAATTTAGTTTATTGCATCGGTTGCATGTGCATCGGTTGTAGAACTGACGCAACAGGGGGTTGAACAACCGATGCAAATGACCTGTTTTGTAGTAGTGGATGATCAGAATGAGGTCGAGGAAGGAGGAGATTCTTGCATAGCTTTAGAGAAGACGAAGTGTGGGGATGCGAAGAGGTCATTTGCATCGATCGAAGAGTTGCGGTTCGTATCGATCTGAAAGCAATCAAAATTCACAGCGGTAGTTATGGATATGGTTTCGTATCGAGAGAAGGAGTGTTCTCGTATCGATTGGAAAGGTTAGGAGGTCATATCGATCGATTGTGATTGATACGAAGATCTAACTGCTCTATCGATACAGAGTATCTATTCTACCGATCGATACGAGGTTATGGCCCATGATTGATACGAGGTGACTGACTTTGATCGATACAAAGGGACTGGCTTCGATCGATACGAAGCGACCAGACCAGATCGATACGAACTGAATATCTTGAGACCGATATGAAATTAAGGCCTATTCGATGAATGATCTGCATTGTCGGCTTCGATGGATACGAACTTTATGCAAATTTGAACGCTTGAATCCGATGAGTTTCAATCTTGCATAACTGGACTTAACTATTAAACTGCATACTTGACTGTCTTTCGAAGCTCATCGATGGAACTGCAACTAATCACAATTTTTAAAGAACTTTAACTTGAATCGGTCTTTAAAATCTGGATGGCACGGCTGTGATGGTCAGCGATGACGGTCACTCCAGTCGAATTTCGAAGTTTCATCGTTTGGACATTTTCTTTAATTCTGTAGAAATTCTTCAAGTAACATGCGGCACTGCACTTGCACATTCACATTCACGCACATCACACTGGGGAACACTTGGGTTTTTTATTGTCTAATGATGGTTTCTAATAAGTTGATTAGTTATGGAGTCTTCAAGTTCACAGCAACAGGAAAGTCAGAGTTTGCCTCCTCCAATAATAGCGTTGTCGGCCATTGCGGCTGAAGTTATAGATCCAGCTCCAGATGAGCTTCCTATATTTCTGAAGACATGTTGGGACGAGTATGTCTAAGGCACGGTTTGTCTTTGGATGATGTACTATTTCCGGGTCCCAATGATAGACCGCATTTCCCCCCAGAGGGGTTTACCGCCTTCAATCACCACGCATGCATAGCTGGCACACTTCCTCCGTTTAATCAGTATATTAGGGAAGTGCTATCATTCCTCGGAATCGCCCCATCTCAATTGCACCCCAACGGATATGCTCTGCTGAATTGCCTATTTATCGTATTCATGGACCATCTCTTTCGGCCACCGGCTCTAACAGAGATCAGATACCTTTTTAACTTCAAGAGTAGGGGAGATAGTCCGTCCTTCACATTCTTGGAATCGGTCAGGAACTACCAAGTAGTTACCGGATCCTGGGCAAGGCTGAGTTACTTCAAAACAGAGTGGTTCTACGTTCGATGCCCTCCAGGATTTGCCAGCCGATGGCTAGCCAGACATAAGTATTACAATCTTCTCCAAGAGTTATCAAAATAATTGCGGTTGGTGTAAAACTAACATCTTCTTTTCTTTATAGCCGAAATTTCACGACCTGAAGGCGGGTACTTCAAAGAAATAGTAAGGGTCCTTCAAGAAATTCCAAATAAAATGAAGGACATCGATTCGGTTCTAACTGACAAAAATCTGAGAATCGTTAGTCTGATTGAGCAGAGACAAAGCATAAGGCTCGAAGGGACACTGAGGGCAACCTCGAAGAAAAAGAAGTTGAAGCGCAAAACACCCGGGGTCGTAATAACCGAAGGAGATGATGAAGAGAGAACGCCCACGGATGATGAGCTTGTTGCCGGGTCTTCGGCCGAATTTCAAGTGATTGGAGGAAGAAGAAAAGGCAAGGTCGCTGCTTATAAACGCCCTAAGTCTACGAGGTGGAAATCAGTTGTGGTTTCTTTGCCTGCCCCCAGTATTAGAATCTCAGAGGCTCCTTCCTCGCCAACAAAGAGTCCTTTTGAAGGGCTTGCCGATATTCCAATTCCGGACTATATGTCGTTTCAACATGACACCGAGTTGGAGGAGCTCGATAGTGCTCTTGATCTAAGCGAGTTGCTTACTATAAGTGTGGCCGACATTTATGGTTGGTCGGGAGGTTGCACGTACATATACACTTCACGGCACTACACGATTTCCAATCACAAGTCGTTAATTCAAGAATCCACTAACTCTGCTTCTTTTTCTTTTTCCAGATACAATGTCCGAACGAGGGTCAATGTTAGGGAGTCTACGCTCAAATCGTCGATCTTCATACTATGATTCATGCAGGAGGGAGGAAGATCGAGACCGCGATCGCGGGTACTCTAGCCAGGAACGTTATGAGCGAGACAGCGATAGGGACTAAAGACATCGATCCCGATCCCATCCTCCTCCTCCCAGAATCCCTACACAGCCTTCGGGTCAAGGAAGACAGCTGGTATAACCCCCTTGTCATAAATCATCTTCTCAAATTTCTCGGCCCGAGTCGCAACGCCAAAGGACTGAGATTGAGCCTCCAACCGTCGTCGAACAAGCTATCACTGAGCCCACTGGGAAGGGGCTATTAAAATTGCTCAGCAGAAGAAAGATTTCCCAAATATATGCTTCGACGGTTACATCTTCCCCCCTCACTTAAAAAGAATCCCATCAGAGGCAGAGAACACAATGCACGATTATATTCATGATATATACTCCCAGTATTAAGAGTGGGCAAAAGCTGTAGAGAAAGCGTAGAAAGTGGCCTTCGAACGGGCCAAAATAATTGAAAAATTGGAATCTGATCTTGCCCAAAAGGACCGCATTGTCCAAGTGCTTAATGATGAAACTGAGTCTTCTCGGAAATCAGAGATGGAGGCCACCAAAAAGGCCAATGAGGCAAACTCGGCCATGGAAAGGATGAAGTAGACACACTTTGCCTTGGTGGAGCAGATGGGCCATCGAAACACCACTGTCACAGCTGAACGGGACGCTGCTTTGAAAGAACTTGCTGAGCTTAAAGCTAAACTTTCCGAATCTATCAAAGAGAAAGATGATGCAAACAAAGCTGCCCAGGAAGCATGTGAACAGGCTGTGGTGCCCCATGGTGAGCGGGATGTGGTAATGGCTAAGGCCCGAGTGGTGGAGACTGAGGTCGAGGAGAAAATCCGAACGGCTGAGTCCAGGCTAGAAGCCGATATTGAAGATCTCCTTGTTGTTTACAATGCTAATGTTCTGAGGCACAAAGGCCTAGCCTGGCTCGACGACTACCTGACACATTTACACAATGCTTGGGGCCGATTGGTTGAGGAGGAGAAGGCGGTGCATCTGGGTGAATCAGTCGACGAGTTTGAGCTCGAGAATCGTTTGCTGAGTGAAGATGAACGAAAGATTCCCCACGAGTCGATGATTCTCCACGAAAAGGAAAGGCTTGGAATCCAGCACTTAGAAGTGGGAGAAGGCTCAGGGGTTGAGTACCACGATGAAAGTCTTGAAATCCCTGTGTCAACCCAGTCTGAACCCGCACCTGCGGTTGATCCCCAAGCTGTCCATGCCTACAATCCGGATCAGCCGCAGATATCTCTGGCTATAGAGCAAGCTGCTGAAGCCGTTCAGCCATCTACAAGCCAAACTGAGGAAGGTACTCTAAACATTCTTCATACTTGTTCAAGATCGAGAGCTTTATTCGATTTGTTTACTGACAATCTTCCTTTTCTTATGTCCAATGACCGAAGTTACACCGATCGTGCCTCCTACAACTCAAGAATCACATCAAACGCAGGAGGCTATTATCACTGAAGCGACCACCATAACTACAACTGCGCCACTTGATGGAATGCATGGAAGCATGCTTATTTTTTATGAGCAGATGATGGAGGAACTCCTCGGTCATCACAGCGATCCTTTTGCGGACCTACCATTTGTTATGGGTGGAAGTGTACCTGCACCGGCTCTTCAATGCCAACCACTGATGCTCCCAGCGAGACCCAAGCAATTCGTGAAGAAGAAATATTGGCCGAAATCGATGCCGAAATGGAAGCAGCGGCTCGTGGTGTTAGTTTTGGAGGTGGGATGGCGGCACCTGGTCCAGCTCCGTTAAGGATGATATCACCTGGTGGTACAGTTATTGATACCAGTGTGCCTGTCCCGCCTCCTGTAGCTGATCTAGTTCCTCCGACTCCACCCTCAGGGAACATCCCCGTACACTTGAGTTCGGATGAGGAAGTTGACATCGTGCCCCCCACTGGAGGTCAACCGCCAAAAAGCAAAGGCTCGAAGAGAAAAATAAGTGGCGGCTCCAGTGGGTCCACACCGAAGTTGAAGCCGAAGAAGAAGAGAGAGTAGACGTGTTTCATCGGTTTATTTTTGATAGATAGATAGGAACTTATCTTCGTTTTTCTTTCGTAGGCCGTGTATAGACGCGGGTTCGGCCCCCGCTAGTAGGAATTTTCGGAATCAACTTGTGAATAATTTCTTTTTGCAAACAATTGAAATGAATCTTCATCTTATTTTGCACTTGATGTGTGTTTATTTGCTTAAGTGTTCCAGCGTTTGAATTCTTTGTTCAGTATACTTGTGAAGTTTCAACTTTTGAATCTTGTTTGAGTCTATCTGTCAAATTCTAAAATTACGGCCATAAGTCATGATCGGATATTGAGTTGAACTCCGACGTTGTACTGCTTCGGTCAGCGATCGACACTCAAGTTATGCCCCTAGTTTCAGGGACAAGTTGAAAAGATCGACTAGTGGTCGCATTTCGCCTTTAACATATCAAGCTTAACATCACTGAGTTGATGTTGGGATAAGGAGAATCTGAGCGGTTGAATCACACCCGTTCTTTCATCGACGATCGTATCCACACTCCGGGGATTGTGCTTGTGTGCTGGTGATCGATTGCACCTGCTCAAGTTTTGAGTGCACGTCCACACTTCGGGGACTTGAGTAAATTCACGGGCGATCGGTCACATCTGTCCTGAGTTTACACTCCGGTTCGTGCTCTGGGAATCCAGACCTGTCTATACTCCGGTTCGCACTCTGGGAACCGGAGTTTGGTAACATTTAAACTCCAGTTCACACTCTGGGAACTTAGATTTAGTTGATATTTGTACTCCATTTCGCACTCTGGGAATCCAGAGTCGATAAACAGATGGTCAATCACATCTGTTGTGAGTTCTTGAAACTTTGTTCGCACTTTGGGAACGAAATGTGTATCAGGATCGTGGATGGTCGGGTCACATCCACCCTGAGTTAACAAGTGAGGTCGTTAGATGGACGGGTCCACCTTCCTCAAACTTGGTTCAAATACGGGCGAAGTTGTTAGGTGGATGGGTCCACCCTCTTCGAAACCGCATTTATGAGTTTATACTACAGTTCGCATTCTGGGAATCTGGAGTTAGTTAAAGGATTGTCGTGTATCAATCCTTTTTTGGTTTTAGTGTGATGGCTTGCCCCCGAGCTCGGGTTTCACTTAGCGAGTGACCGATTGTATCACAATCACTCTCTATTTGAATAAATCCCACCGTATGATGGAACTTAGCTCTTCGTGCATTATGATGGTTAAATGATACATTTTGTAAATCACAGCTCTGGCTCGAAGAGATAGCATTTTATTGCTGAAATAAGAAAATATGGCAAAGTCAGTTGCCTTATTACAAGTTCTAATTTCGAAATGTAGAAACAAATTGTGAATACAAAGCAAACTAAATAAGTAAATAAAGCCTGTCATGTGTAGTAGCGACGAAGACTTTCGCTGTTCCAGGCTCTTGGTAGAGTAAGACCGTCAACGGTCGATAATTTGAATGTGCCATCTTCGATCTTTCGTTCAATAACATACGGTCCTTCCCATGTTGGCTTCATATGCGAAGGGACCAGATAAATTCTTTTCAGGATGAGATCGCCAAGTTCAAAGGTTCGGGGATGGATCTTGGCGTTGTATAATCGGGCGACTCGACTTTGATACGCGGCTGCCCTCAAATCAGCCTCTTCACGCTTCTCATCTAGCAAATCGAGAGATTCAGCAAGTAATATAGCATTTGTCTTCGGATCATAGTATGTCACACGATGAGAAGGTACTTCCAACTCGACTGGAATAACAGCTTCTGAGCCATAAGAAAGAGAGAACAGAGTGTGGCCGGTTGCGGACTTGTGGGTTGTTCGGTAAGCCCATAAAGCCATAGGAAGTTCATCGACCCATTTGCCCCCGTCCTTTTCCAGTCGTTTCTTCAGAATGGACTTTATAACTTTGTTGACTGCTTCGACCTATCCATTCGTTTGAGGGTGTGCAACTGCGGAGAATTTCTTTTGAATATGAAACCGTTGACAGAAATCCTTAAATTCAACACTATCAAATTAGGTCCCGTTATCAGTAATGATAGTATGCAGGAGACCAAATCGACAAATAATATTGCGGACTACAAAGTTGATCACTTTTTTCGTCGTTATGGTAGCAAGAGGTTCAGCTTCAGCCCACTTTGTAAAGTAATCAATTGCGACGATGGAGTACTTCGCACCACCTTTTGCCAGAGGTAGAGAACCAATGATGTCGATGCCCCATAGTACAAACGGCCGTGGGCTGACCATTTGAGTTATCTCGGTAGGTGGGGCTCTAGAAATTCGAGCATGCTTTTGACATTTATCACATTTCTTGGCATAATCCGACACATCACGATTTACAGTCGGCCAATAATATCCGTATCAAAGTACTTTTTTGGCAAGAGCTTGCCCCCCAGTGTGATCGCCACATTCTCCCTCGTGTACCTCATGCAATACTCGTTTGATTTCATCGTGAGTGATACATCGAAGTAAAGGAATAGAGTATCCTCTTCTGTACATGACTCCATCCTGAATAATGAACCGCGAAGCTTTTTGAAGAATCTGTCTCTTTTCACTCCTGCGCTCTGGCAGGGTTCCGTGCTCGAGATAATTTCTGAACGGAGTCATCCACGACTCCCTCTCGGAAACGACATCAAATATCCAATCGGTTTCCATCTGATCAATGCTTGGCGAAGATAATGTTTCTATAGGAACGAGTCTCATTTGCTGTGCTTCACCTGTACTGGCTAACTTTGCTAATGAATCAGCTTTTTGGTTTCGCTCTCGAGGAATGTAATAGATAGCATAATAATCAAACTGATTTAGTATTTCCTGAACTCGAGCTAAGTAAGCAGCCAGCCTTCGATCTTTCGCTTGATATTCCCCTCGAACTTGACATACGACCAATTGTGAGTCACAATAAATTTCCAGAGCAATAATTCTCAAATCTCGGGCAAGTTTTAATCCAACTAATAAGGCTTCATATTCAGCTTCATTGTTGGTCGCATGAAAATCAAACTTTAAAGCATAGCATATAGGTCGACCCTCAGGAGTTTCAAGTACAACCCCTGCACCTGAACAACGGTCATTTGATGCACCATCTGTATGCAGCTTCCAGATATATTCGGCAGATTTACCGGTTTCGGGCAAGTCCTCGGGGATGGTAAACTCAACTATAAAATCTGCTAGGACTTGTCCTTGAATTGCTCGTCTGGGAGTGTAAGTAATGTCAAATTGACTTAACTCGATATTCCATTTGAGTAACCTACCAGACGTCTCAGGCCACGTAAGGACCTGTCGTAACGGCTGGTCGGTGTAAATGGTGATTGGGTGAGCCTGTAAATAGGGGTGGAGCTTCCTTGAGGCAATAACAAGACAGTAAGCCAACTTTTCTAGCTTCGGATAATTTATCTCAGCTCCGGTTAATCGTTTGCTTATGTAGTAGACCGGCTTTTGTATTCGATCTTCCCCCCGAACTAGGGCTGCACTGATTGCGTTTTCTGAGACCGCTAAGTAAATGTACAATCTCTCGTGATCGATAGGCTTTGACAAAATTGGCGGTGTGGAGAGATGCTGAATTAGTGCTCGGAATGCGCCCTTACATTCTGTAGTCCATTCAAAGTTTCGCTTTCCTTTTCGGATCAGGTCGAAGAAAGGAATGCATTTGTCAGTGGACTTTGAAATGAACCTGCTCAGTGCTGCTACTTTCCCGTTGAGACTCTGGACTTGCTTTATAGTTCTTGGGGTTTCAAGATTTCTGATCGCCCGGATCTTTTCAGGACTAGCTTCGATTCCTCGAGCATTGACGATAAACCCAAGGAATTTTCCGGATGCAACTCCAAAGTGACATTTCAGTGGGTTGAGCTTCATTCTGTATTCTCGAAGGATGTTGAACATTGATTCCAGGTCTTTGATATGTTCAGTGGAAAATCGTGACTTCACAAGCATGTCGTCTACATACACTTCCATGGTTTTCCCGATTTGATTGGCAAACATTCGATTGACCAATCGCTGATAAGTAGCCCCGGCATTCTTGAGTCCGAATGGCATAACTTTGTAACAGTAAAGTCCCAGATTGGTTACAAAGCTGGTATGTTCCTGATCAGGTAAATGCATTGATATCTGATTGTAGCCAGAATACGCATCCATGAAGGATATGAGTTCATGTCCAGCTGTTGAATGTACGAGCTGAACAATTCTGGGTAGTGGGAAACTATCTTTAGGACAAGCTTTATTCAGATCGGAGTAATCGACACATGTTCTCCATTTTCCGTTTGATTTTCGGACAAGCACGGGATTCGACACCCATTCAGGATATAACGCATCTTGAATAAACCCATTCGCTTTAAGCTTTTCTACCTCTTCTTTAAGGGCGTCATATCTCTCTGGATCCATACCACGCCTTTTCTGTTTGACCGGGACATGCCGCGGGTCAATATTCAAAGTGTGGCTCGCAATGTCCGGCGAGATCCCACACATATCAGAGTGCGTCCAGGCGAATACGTCAAGATTCGCCCGTAGAAATTCAACCAATTCCTCTTGAGTCTACTGGCTTAGCTAAGATCCAATCTTTATCATCTTTGAATCATCATCGTCATCAATTGGGATATCGATCGTCAGTCCGGCCGGGGAAGCTTGACTTTCTTTAGATTCTCCTTCACTTTCAGTTTGTCTTGGGTCAACATCCCTTTGGAATTGGCTGGGGTGCCCGGGCCTAGGCCCAGGCATTAATTGTCAATTATCAGCAAAACGGACGCAGAGAGATTCCTCTATGCCCTTTCCTTTCTCCTTTCGCTGCGCCTCCCGCAGCTCAGCAACGTAACAGGCTCGTCCAGCAGCCTGATCCCCCTGAAAAACTCCAACGCCGTTGTCAGTGGGGAATTTCAATGTCAAACACCAAGGGGCGATAGCTGCCCTGAATTCAACAAGGGTCGGTCGGCCCAAAAAAGCATTATACGGGAGTCTATATCCAACACAACAAATTGGAAAATCCAAACTCTCCGGCGTTCTCCGACTCCCAACTCCACTGGTAGTTCCACTACTCCAGTGGGTATAGTGGCGCTCCCATTGAAACCATGGATTTGAGATTAGCAAGGCTTTAAATCTTTAGCCTCCATCTTCATCTGATCATAAGCTCGTTTAAACAAAATATTCACTAAGCTTCCACTATCAACCAAAATCCTCTTCATCCAGGCTGGACCTACTTGAGCTGAGATGACCAGTGGATCGATAGTAGGGGCTTCGACCTTGTCAGCATCTCTATTTCGGAACACGATGTCGTCAGTCATCGTCTTCTGTTGTTTGGTCGGAGCCCCTTCATCAAAATTACTACAATACTCAAAGTCCGCATGCCTAATAGAGCTGGCATACGAATCCATTTCCCTCCAGCTTCGATCTACTGGATGAGGACCACCACTAACAGTGTTTATAACCAACCTCCAGCCGGTACGAGCGGGTTCCTCCTGTCTAGCTGGGTTTGGTGCACGATTTTGATTTGATGGGCCCGCACCTCCAGATTGCGGCGCCCGCACTAATTGTTCCAACTTCCGTTCACGTATCAACTTTTCAATGAGTTCTTGTAAATGACGACACTCATTTGTGTTATGGCCGTAGCTTTCATGGAACCTACAAAATTTCCCTGTTTGGATCTGTTTCTCCGATGATTGCTTTAGAGCTGGTTTTTTGTACTGGATAGTGTTACAGGTCTGCAAATACACATTCTCCAACAACGTATTCAGTGGTGTATAGTTATCAAACATAGGAGCTCTACGTCGTGGACCGCGATTTTGGTCTCGCTTTCTATTTTGGTTCTCATGGTTCCCTTGCTGATTCTGTTTATTCTGAATATTCAATTGTACTTTACGGAACTCTCCCCGGTTTGTTTAACAACAATGTTACTTTGAATTCCTTCACCACTAGCCCCTGCATCATCCTTCTTCCTAGACTGTTTCGCATCCTCCCTTCTCAAGAATTGAGCTGCTTTGGAATAGAAACGGTCCAATGATGTAGGAGGTTTTCCGGCCAACCAATTCCTGAACTCAGAATCAGGATCAATCCCCTTAGTCAATGCCATCAAGATAGAATTATCATTGGGATTGCTAATTTCTGCACAACCAGCATGAAATCTCTCCAAGTAGCGTCTAAGTGTTTCTCCAGGAGCTTGAGTGACACTAGACAAAGTGTTAACATCTTTAGGCCTCGTAACGTGCATACGGAATTGCACCACAAACTTTGTTGCTAACTGATCGAAACAAGAAATGGATCTAGGTGGTAAGCGAGTGAACCACATGGTTGCTTTACCCCTAGGGAAATAGGGAAGCTACGACACTTAACTGCATCATCAGCTCATGCAGCATTCATCAACCATTCATATTTCAGGATATGTTGATTGTGATCTAAACTCCCTTCATAAATAGGCAAAGTTGGCATCCTGAATCGCCGAGGTGGTTCAGCGTACAATATGTCATCTGTGAAAGGGGTATGACTTTGGAAAATCCCCCAGTCGTCATTTGTGAGACCCTGACTTTCACGGATCATCTGACAAATCATCGTCGGTATATCCGGCATCTGGATATTTGGAGCATGTTGTGCCAAGGTGTGGTCGGGTTCCACAATGCAAGGCTGGACCGGACGTAGTCGACGGTCCGTGTCTCGCCTCCTTGGTTCAAGATTTTCAGGGACATAAGGTTCTGGAGTGTGTTCTCGTCGGCGACGATGCGAATCTGCTTGATTTCTAGCATCAACTCCTTCTTCGGTAGCGGTGGTTGCAGCGAGGTTGCCTGTGACATGGTAAGGAACGGTACCCCCTCGGGAGGAGGGTCCGATCTGATGGCTGGTGGATGGACTACCCCTGGGTTGTCCAAAGTTTTGGGCAGGTTGGTGTCCGGTGGCTTGGGTGTAGCTTACGTCCAGTCGTGGGCGTGTAGATTTGTGATTGTAGTCGGATGAGGCCGAACTTTCAGTAGATGAGTAGGATTCCTGATCTCTTTTGGACCTCCTTCGTCGCTGGCGCTGCAGCTGGTTGGTCAATTCCGCGTTTGCGTGGAGTTGCCGAGTAAGTTGCTGACGACTCTGAGTTAGCTCTTGCATAAGCATTTGAAATTCCTCCCTAGTAACAGGGCCCGACGGATCTGATGGTCCGGCAGCATTTTGGTTGGATGGAGGCAGCTGTACGGGATTCTGTCTATCCCGTCCTTCTTGATCTATAGCTGTAGAAGCGGTCCTTGTGCTAACCAAGGTAGATAGTGAAGTCCTTTCCTAGATCTGATGCAAATCTGAATAGGATGGAAGAACTTTAAACCTTGAGATCTGGATCTTCCTCTTGGATTTGCGCAATCCGGTATCGATAGTAGATCCAAAGAGCAGGAGAAAACTGAGAGTTCTCAGTGAAAGCACCAAAGTGTTTGTACCAAGGTTGGGCACAACACTCTTCGGAAGGGTTTGAAGAGATAAAAAATGAATAAATTAAATGGAAAAGGAGGATTATCTAACAAACACTTCAAAAACAGATATGAAAACACGTAGAAACACATAAATTTAGAGTGGTCCGGCGTATTGCCTACGTCCACTATGAAATTGATGATTTTATGGATATTTCTTTGATGATTACAACTGATTACAGTGGTTAACAACAAATTAAGGCGGATTACAGTAGTGAATTCGAGTACAACAGTAGCCTTGTAGTGCAAAAGTATTTCCGGCAGAGTCTGGACATCAAAGAGCCAAAAGATCCTCTTTCTATAGGCTCTAGGGCACTATTTATAGGTGTAGGATGCAAATATCTCGCTCAAATCTCGGAAGACTTCTTCTAGCATGTGGGTGGGCCCACGCGATCGATACCATGAAGTTTCGACTCGATCCGTGATCGATACGAACGAATTTTGTATTGATCAAGATTTGACCCAATCGAGTCGAAACTTGGCATGAACATTCCTTAGGTCGTACGTAAGCTCCTGTGAAAATTTCATAGCATTTGGCTTTGTGGATTGCGAGTTATGATCGATATGAATCAGAGTTCTTCGGTTGGCTATTTAGTTCATGTCAATGCATTTCGTATCGATCTATTCGAATCGATCCAGGCACGTGCTAGCAAATTGACATGGCGCTCACTCTTCGGATGGATCCACTTTTTATGCCGAGTTGACCGAGTCGTTCCAAGGTTTTCGCCTCGTTTGTATCGAAGACGCTGCCTTGTTCGTACCTATAGCCGTGGCACAGTTCATATCGATGGAAGTTCCACAATTCGTATCGATTATGTAGTTGGTTGTTCGTATCGACCAGATCTAGCTCCATTCGTATCGATCGCTCTTGCATCTCTCTTCGTATCGATCCTTTTCATGTCCACTGTGTATCGATGAGAGGTGTTGGTTTCGCATCGATGAAGGGCCGGTCGATACGAAGTATGCATGATACTTGATCGATACGAAATGGTCATTTATCTTTACAATCAATGGATACGAAGTGCGATGCTTTTTCATGGCCTAATGGATACGAACTGAGGTCATTTGATGGATACGAACTAACGAGTCTCGATGGATTCGAACAAAGTTCTTCTAAGATGGATATGAACTAGTGCATGTTGTTGGATTCGAACAACTGCTCGCCGATGGATACGAACTAGCGCATCCTGATGGATTCGAACAGATATTGATAGGATGGATACGAACGGCGTGCTCTCTTTACTCGTATCGATCATATCTCGTGTATATGGACTCCGATTGACCTGAAATTTTGAATGTTGGCTTTCACTACTTTGCTTGTCATGTCTTGCCAATTGTAGCTTGATCCGTACTAGGACAAAATTTATCGACGTCCATAGCGAACCTGTGCTTACTCGGCAATCGGGATGAGCGATCCTTGGTTTTTCAGTCAATTCCTTGATATCTCGACCTTGCCAAAAGGCGGGATAACAATTCCCATACATTAGGGTCTCAAATTACTATTATTCTTCCATTAGCTCACACTGAATTATTATTTACTGCATTCCAGTTATTTAATACCTATTTTGAAAATTAGTAAGACAATGGTTTTCTAGTTTATGTTCTAATATTCCAACAATACTAGGTTTATAAGAAGCTAGTAGAATAGATAGATCAAATTTCCTTTATGGAGAATTTAATCCCCTAACATTCCAAGCAATTACCGACATAATTAAATAAAATTATAAAGGATGTTAATAAAGGATATCTCTGCAGCTACAATGAGTGACATGTGTTGCTGACTTCTATGTTTTCAAAAGTTTTCCTCCCTCTTTTTCTGCAAGATTTATTTTCTTGAACTTTGAGATAATCTTCCCAGCCTGGATTTTTAATAATGTATTTTCCTTTAAAGCTATCCTGGCTTATGCATTCTCAATTACTACTATCCATGATTTCCTGCATGCTTTTCTTTCTGTTCTTTTTTCTATTATTGCTTACAGGAGAGGAAGAGGAAGATAGGAGAAGTGCAGTATTCTCTATCAGTAAATCTGGATTAGAAATAAGAGCATTTTGCAAGCCAATTTTTGCCATACTAACGGAATTTACTTTTTGACTTTCATTTGGAATATCATTATTTGTAAATAAACTTGGATCACCTAACGGGGATGATCCATGAACTGCACATTATTATCCCTAAACAAACTTGCCTGCCTTCTAAGTTGTTGATTATATTGCCATATGAATCTTCCTTAGTATAATTGTCATAGTGACTTTACTAAATGATTTCAGTGGCTACATTAACATTGCTTTCTTGATCTTTGTTAACATTTGAAGTTTCTTGTGAAAGGGTAATCTCCATTGCTCATCATCGATTGTATTTTCCAAAGTATTAACAGTTTTTCTTAAAATTGAGTCATTCCTTATACTTTCGACAAAGTGTATTTCCTCTAAAACTATATTATTATCAAGGTTTTCAGGGTTTTCAATCTGAACATTGTTTTTATGATTTTCATGGTTTTACCTGAATGTTGCTTACAAAATCGAACTTTTCTTAGTTTTCTTTTCCTGATTTCTATGAACTTGAGAATGACCTTTTTTTGAAACTAAAGCAAGATTAGATTTTTCTTTCCATACCTGCCTTGTTGAGCATAATTCTATGAGATGCCAAAAACAAGAATATTTCAGACATCTTGATGGGATCCATTCATATTCGATTTTCTGAACTAAGTTTTCTCCATTGTGCATTGTCATATATGATTAATCTGGTAATTCCGAATTAGCTTTAATATCTACTATGATTCTTTCATAACCGAGTTTCGTTTCATAACCGTTTGTTCATCCAGTTTTAGCGGGATTCCTACAAAACTTGCCATGGCACTACATGCCTCTTTGTCCCACTATTTCAAATTTAATTCTAGTAGTCTGACCCAAATTGGAATGGTAGATACTAAGTCCCTGTCAAGAATCATTTTTTTGCTGTAAATTTTCAAAATAATCAGTTTACCAATTGATGAAATAGGGCCCTCCATTGATGACTTTGCTACAATAAGTTGCTTTGGAGAACCTAATTGCAATGAAACCATTGTTTCTTATATAGATTTCAAATTTTGTCCATAGAATTCCATGTTCTAACAACAATGCTCTATGATGATAATAAGGGCTTGTTACAAACACATAGGCTATAACTGAATTACCTCATTTATCTTTGGTTCTTTTGCTACGCTTCCTTTATTGTAACAATTCTTTTATCGCCTAATTTGATATGTGCAATAAACTCTAGATCAAAACTGGAATTAACCTTCCATTTCTTACTAGATCTGCCAAGTAGAAGATGATTTTTATTGATTAACAGTTTCGGTTGTGGGTTTTCTTGGATTTTTTGAGATGTTTTGATCTTGCATGTAGCGAACTGGATTTTGTTTCGAGATAGTCTGATTATTATTTAACACTATCGATTGGTTTCTTGCTAGGATATGGGTGGATCTTTGAGTCTTTGCCGGTGGGTTTCTTTTGCAATTTCTAACAGGCTGAAACCCATCTTCATCTAAATTTGGGGGTTTATCCTTTTGATTAGAGAAGATGGAAGATTAGGAGTTGGTGGAGAATCGAAGAGAGGGGTTGAAGAGCCCTTAGAAAAATGATCATATGAGGCATTAAAGTTTCCAATTTTTGCTTAGCTATGATATCTCATTCTTAAACCTGAATATTTTATGTCAAAAGCTAAGCATAAGTCTAGAATAAAGGAGCACTAAATAATTATCATGATCAATTAAAAATACTGTTCAGCTATAAATATTGAGAAATCAGCAGTAAACTATCTGCACCAATAGCAACCAAACAAGAAAGAACCCTTATAAATGCAAACTTTGATAAACTGAGCATGTAATTTACGTAGGGTTTGGAGTTGAAAATTTGAAATTTAAAAAACTGAAACCAAGATTTCCAAGGATTTTTAACATATTAAAAGTAGCATTCTGCAATTCAAGGATTGAAAATGCAGAAACACATCTTTCTGTATCTAACATCTGCTTAGGAAGAGTGGAATATATTAAAATATGTGAATTAATATTCAAAATTGAATAGAATTTTGTCATGATAATAGTAGCAAAAATGGCTTATTGTTTAGAGATACGGAGTGAACTATATAAAGTTGTAGTCTTTGTGTATGGGTGATATAATACGAGTTATGAAGCAGATTGCGGTGCATAGAGCAATGGAAAATGACTAAAGTGGATGAGGCAGTTGACTGGTTTGAAGAGTTAAAGCTTAAAAAAATTTGGGGGATTAACACCAAAGTTCAAAATTCTTCGATTTTGTTCCCTCGTTTCAATCAATTGAAATTTTGAAAATTTTGGTTTCTTTTTTGAAATTTTAAAAATTCCGCTTTATTTCTGTTTCTTGATTTCATCCTTTTTAAAAACATTTTTATATAAATAGATAGATTAATAAACACTACAAATTTGTATTCAAAATGAAGAAATGTTTAATCCTTCAAAATATTTTAACTTCCATCTTTAATCAATAAAACAAAGCTCAAACAATTTTCTTTTAAAAACCAATTTCAGTTGGATGTTAAGTAGATTCAAAATAAATATAAAGCCCAAATCTTTATCATTAAAAATTCAAGCCTATATAATACTGAAAGAGCCCTCAACCAATTATCTTCCCTTCAACCCTAGAAATCATCATCAACTCAAAGTTGCCTTAACCTTCTTCCAACATGAAGGACGAAAAAAAGAATATGCCCACCTTAGGGCATCTCCAGTGGTAGAATTCAATACTGAATTTGCCAAAAAAAATTCTCCAGTCGTCCAATTCAAGCTGAATATTCAGCTGAAAGTTCAGGATCCGGTTAAGGATCCTGAACTGGGCTTGGACGCCCATTAAATGGGCGCTCAAGCCCAACCCCATACAATCCCCCCTCCCCGCTACCGAGCGCCTTATTCCGACATGCAATGGCTATAAACGGCCGTATTTTGAACTCCAACGGCTATAAACGGTCATATTTTGACCCCAACGGCTATAAACGGTCATATTTAAAATTACAACGGCTATAAACGGTCATATTTGTGATTTCATTACATATATCGGACTATTTTTCAGATTGTAATTCACACATCTCTTCTTCTATTACAATTATATTCTCAATTCCATAATATTGAAAGTATGTCTCATCCTTTTCAATCGTATACCGAAGCGATGAATATGGATAGCTGGGATTTTGATTCCCAACCCTTTCAAAATGTACATCCCCAGACCGCTCCCCCTCTATCCTTCCATTCTTCTGCTCCATGGTCCGACGATGAAGATAAGGATTTGTGTTATATTTACTGTCATTTTTCTAACGACTCGGTAAAGGGGAATGACCAAAGTGGAGAGGCGTTATGGGCAAAAGTCACGACTGCATACAATAAAAAGCATGTTGAAAAGACGAGGTCAATGTCTGCAATCACGGGTCGTTTCGGGAAGATTAATCGACAAACATAATTCTACGAGTCGCAGATTCACAAAATAAGAACAACAAATCCAAGTGGAATGGGTAGCGAAGCTGAATTGGAAGCGTTTTGAAATATATCATTTTTAATTTATATTCATTCTGATCACTTTGTTAATATATAATTTTGTGTTTCTGTTTTTTTAGAAGAGAATGGCGAACGATCAATTCTTGAAATTATTTCCAAGAGAAAATGGTACAAAGAAACCCCACTACTATCAGTTTGCAAACTGCTATGACTTGCTTGTTAGTCAACAAAAATGGAGCTCAAACACCGCAAAAAGCTTAAGAGATGTCTAGACGAAGTCGAAGGGCAAGAAAAAAACAAGTCGAACTAATTATAATTCTAGCCCAGGCGATTCTTCTCATATGGACTCTAATGTATGCCCAGATAACGAAGACGAAGAAGCAGAACCCGCATTTGACGAAGATGCTAGACCGATGGGGCAACGAGCAGCTAAGAAGAAAATTGCTGTTCAATCCCAAATCGATTCTCGTTTAGCCCTAATGCATGAAAAACATGCGAGAGAAAATGCAGAACGTCAAAGAGGGAGTGCAGAAAAGCTTGCCGTGTTAAAAGAACTGACCGAGATTGAGAAGGGCTGGTTTGAGCTAGAGTGGCAACGCCAAGAGACCTTAGTAATGGAAAAGGATGTCACCGGAATGGACCCAATTACAATGCAATATTGGATGGAGTACAAACAACGCATTGTTGAGAGTAGATCGGGAACAAAACATATGTAGTTGAAATATTCATGTGATATTTTTAGTTATTGCAGTTTAAATATCCATGTACCTTCAGTTTATATTTTCAATCATGTGTTATTTTCAGTTTTAAAATATTCAATGGGATATCATTTATTTCGATGCATTCTGTAGACATCAATAAAGATTTACTTCACCAAACATAAATGATATTACAAACATAAAAATTATAGCATTCTACACTTCGTTACAGAAATAAAAAGGCAAACAGATGTAATTAAACAAAGATCCACCATCTCGAACTACTGATTTCCATGAGAATTCCAAATATGCTCCATTAAATCCCTTTGGAGTCTATTATGAAGAGCAGCATTACGATATACTTCATGATGATCGTCATGAATTGCGTAATGTCCTTCATTTCGTACCTTGGCTGTGCGAAACAATTCGGGGGGTTGTCTTGCCCCATCATACTCGAAATCGGGATAGTCCATACCGCCTTCATCTTCAATGATCATGTTATGCAGAATTATACAACAGAACATAATTGTAGCCATATGAACAACATGTTGTTCGTCATGCATATGAACAACCTGAGAACCAGGTTCAAGTAGTTCAACCTCCCACTGAGCAAGAAGTTGAATCGTACCCAGTTTGTTGTCAGTGCGGGTATGAAGTTGAAGTTGTAGTACGTGCGGATGGAGAAAATATTGGTCGTCGAATCCAAATATGTCAATTCTGGCCGAATGGTTGCAATTATGCGGAATGGTTGGATGATCCTTTATGTCTAAGGGGCATAACCTATGCAAACGAACTAGAAAAGGAGATAAGACATCTTCGACTTTCTTTACAGGAGTTGCAATTTAATCATCACGTCTAGTTTCTTCATATTTGTGTTATATTATTACTGTGTCGTTTTTTATCAGTGTTCTATGTTCGTATATCTTCAATTCTAATGTCACTAGTAGTTTTTTTTATGTGTATATGCCACTAGTTGGTGCTTATAAGTATACACAAACATATAGAATTCACAGTATAGACAAACATATATAATTCACAGTATACACAAACATATAGAATTCACAGTATACTCGAACATTATCATCCAAAATCCAAGAAAGTGAAATTATATAAACATAAAGAATACACAGTATACTCAGATAATGACATAAGTACATAAGCTATATGAACTGCAACATATAATAAAACGTTTACTATGCATATACTAAAAGGTATACAACTAAAGGGATGCAACGTCGTCGTCGTCAGCATCATCACCATCATCCCCATCACCATCATCATCATCTCCGTCATTGTCATCATCATCCCCATCACCATCATCATCATCTCCGTCATCATCATCATCATTTCCATCACCATCCTCCCCCTCGTCCTCATCATCCCCATCGTCCTCATCTAAACCACCAGCATCATACCCACTGGGACCAGCATCACCTCCGCCTTATGATCCGAAAGGCTCATATACAGCAAGTCTAGCTGATAGCTGATCAATCTGCGCCTCTAGCATCTGTGTATGTTGCATGTACATATCATGCATGGTGTGTGTATGTGCAAGAGTCATATCGCGAAACACACTAAGTGAAACTCTGGCCTGGTCCAATCTAGCAGCATACTACATAAAGATGATATTTGACATAGTAAGAAACTAAGCATAAAATAAAGGGAAAATGGCAATAAACAACAAACGTACCTCATACGGAGGATATAACCCGACTGAAGGCACACCGGGAAAGTCGGGGTGATCTGGAAAGACTAAAGGCTGCTCAATCAAAGTACCTGTCATGTCAAATGCTCTAAAAGTAGTATCAGGCTCCAACTGCATGGGAGTCTGGGAGAACTGTGACGGAATCGGGTCAAATGAAACCTGCGGTACCTGAACTCTACCGGCTGCCATGTGAGGTCCTATACGATCAGAGTTGACCCCACGAACATAATCTGGTACGATGAATATACGGGGTGCTACTCTAGCCCAATAAGCATCGTAATCTCCATCGATGAAGAAAGTACTGCTATCCACCCACCCAGCCTGTCGTAGAGCATCTATGTAATGATCGCCAATCACCCTATGTCTACCAAACATGTCCTCACAAGATAAAGGATCATATGGTATATGACGATCACCCGTAATCTGATAAGCACACCTCTCTCCCAAATACAACATATGCATAAATGCAGGTGTATGCAAAGCAACCCTACGTCTAGATATAGAATACGCAACCATCATGGGATGGTCGTCCACCATAAGACCTGCATCTGCTAGATGAGTGTTTGCGCCAAAAATGGTCACAAACCCCAAGTGTAGTGAAAGCACCAGCGTATGAATAAGAATCAACAGTATTCACACACAAATCGCAGATCTAAGCAAGTAACAAGCAGCAATTGAGAAATAATGAACAGTGACACACAATTTATAGTGGTTCGGCTATCTCCGGCCTACGTCCACTTCAAGGTTTTTATGATTTTATTGCTCGATGCTTGAAGATTACAATTTTGTATGTTGTATTACAACTGATTTGCCGAATCATGTATGAATCTAAGGCAGCAATGGTGATCTGGAGTAAATCTGGCAGAATCTGGGCGATCTTTAGCTCTTGAAATTGTCTCCCCCTTTTCTGAATGACCTGGGGGTCTATTTATAGGTGTAGGAGGCTGATATTTCGCCTAAACTGAAGGGAGACCAGTTCCAGTACGTCAGGGGGCCTACATGGCCGAAATCCGGAGATCCGGGCCCACTTCGGGATCGATTCGACCCTTGGTTCGAATCGATTAAGAAATCGTCCAATCGAGCTGAAATTTGGTGTGGACATTCTTCAACATGTGCTCAAGCTTCTGTGAAAATTTCATAGCATTTGGATGTGTAGATCTCAAGTTATGATCGATTCAAGGTTGCATTTCTGGTTGACTAGCCTGGTTCGAATCGATCTAGTTCGAATCGATTCGTTCGAATCGATCCCGCGCGCACTTCTGGGATGACGTGGAGCGCTTCCTTCGAGTCGATCCTCCTTTTTCTCCTAGCTTTACTGAGTCGTCTCCATACTCTTCGCCGCTTTGACTGGGTTGGTTCGTGATAATGGATTCGAAGACGTGTTTGTTCGACTCGATTTAGGCAATGGTTTTATCGATTCGAAGCTAGACGTGAAGTGTCGATTCGAACGTAACCTGTTTTGATGGATTCGAAGATACTTGCAGGATGGAGTCGAAGCTCTCGTGACTGCATGGATTCGAAGGAACTCTCCTTAATGGATTCGAAGATGGGTAATGCTCAAATGGATTCGAGCTCTTAGATTCGAACAAAGGCTTGATCAATGGAGTCGAAGCTTTTTAACTATATGGATTCGAAGAGTTTCTCATTAACGGATTCGAAGGCGGGAACGTGAGGGTGGACTCGAACTATCGGAGTCGAACTAGTGCTTGTTCAATGGAGTCGAAGCAAGGCGTATTTCGATGGATTCGAGGCAAGGCTCGTCGTGATCGATTCGAAGTAAGCTCACTTCTCATCGATTCGAACTTATACCACCTTATCCATCTTCTTTTGGCGATATCTTGAGCATACGAACTCGGATTGACTCGAAACTTGGAACGTTGTTTCATTTGGCCTTGCTTGACATGTCTCATCAATTGTAGCCCGATCCGGACTCGGACAAAAATCATCGATATCCATGGCGAACCTGTGATGCACAATCGATGTTCATGACTAATAATCATTGATTTTCAGTTAATCTTTGGGTATCTCGGCTTTGCCAAAAGTTGGGATAACATTTTGCCCCCCAAAACATGCCTTTTTGTTAAAAGGCGTGTTTTGATCAGTCTTAAGTTAAATGCAGTGAGTTCGTGCTTTACTCGTAGCTTATAGCATTTTCAATTAAGTCCATGGCTGTTCGAAGCCGAATTGTTATCAATCTTTTCCAGTGGAAGTTAAGAATGAAATTCTATGGTCTCTCCGTACTATCGATGGTCACTCCGGACCCTTGTCAAACCCATTCTAGATTTAGCGATCGAATAGAAAGATCCTATTGCACTCCGGCGTTGCTTTCTATCCCTTGCACTCTGGCCCCAGCTAGGGCGTATAGCGATGTCTTGGTCGTTCTTGACTGATCATAGCCTCTCCGGGCTCATGTTGGATCCCATCCTGTCACTCTCCGGTGAAGGGGAAACAACGTTAAGTGAGTCAATCCTGTCGCTCTCCGGCGGAGCGACTCACCTCCTGCACTCCGGTTCAGTGTATCTGAACATTAAGCGATGCCATGGCCTAAATCGTGGGCCGATCATAGCCTCTCCGGGCTCATGCTGGATCCCATCCTGTCACTCTCCAGTGAAGGGGAAACAACGTTAAGTGAGTCAATCCTGTCGCTCTCCGGCGAAGCGACTCACCTCTTGCACTCCGGTTCAGTGTATCTGAACATTAAGCGATGTCATGGCCTAAATCGTGGGCCGATCATAGCCTCTCCGGGCTCTTATCGAATCCTGATCCAATCACTCTCCGGTGAATAGGAAACGATGCTTAAGTGAGTCGATCCTGTCGCTCTCCGGCGAAGCAACTCACTTCTTGCACTCTGGACCCCGCCTCTCCGGGTAAGGTCATAAAGCGATCATGTTTATATTGATATTTTATGCTTATCCTTTAACTCTCCGGTCAAAGGTTTATTTTAATAAGTGTTTCTTTATTAAATTCAAATCCTAGATGTTCAATCTCAAACACCAGGGAAAACAAGATAATGCCTCTCCGGGCGGAGCGGTCTATTTCCATCTCAGAGCATGCCTAGGGATCTCTCCGGTTCCCGTACATGAGTAAGTGGGATAGCCGTTTTATTTTGGAAATCAAATCTAAGAAAACTAGTCGATCCGGAGTCCAAATCTTGGACTTGGCCCTTGCCATCACAATCAGTTGATGATGAGTCGTGACCCCGATCCGGGATCATTCCTGTTTGGTTGAGGAGGTAGTTGTTCGGGTCTAACCGTCGTTGTACGTTCTCTGACATACTGTGGCAATCTACCACTCCTGGCATGTTCTTCCACCTCATCCTTCAGGTGGCGGCATTCATCGGTAGTGTGCCCATCCAGCTCATGGAATAGGCAGTATTTTCCGGTTCTACGTTCCCGCTCTGTGGGATCTCTCCTTGGTGGCTTTCGATAGGTGAGTTGCCCCCGAGTTTCGGTGTAAATTCGTTCCAGTCCTGCCACCAAATCTGTGTATTGCCTGAATCTGGGTTCTCGGAATTTCTTCCGTTTATCAGGACCATCATGTGTGTCATCCTGCTTTCTCTTTCCTTTGTCTGCCCTGGACTGTTCCCTGGCGGTTCCTTCGCCTTGTGCAACATTTATTTCCTGCCTCTCGGCTCGTGATTCCTCCAATCGAATGAATTTCTCAGCTTCATGGAAAAACTCTCCAAGATCTTGCGGTGGATCTTTAGTCAAAGAGTCTTTGAATTCGGTGCCTTCTCCAACTCCTGCTACTGCCGCCATCAAAATCATCGATGGGTCCGGGCGATCTACAGAAGTCACCGTCGCATTAAATCGTAACAAAAAATCTTTTATGGACTCTCCGGTCCTTTGTTTTATCGATGCCAAAGTCATCACGCTCTTAGGTCGCGTCACGTGGACCCTAAACTGCTTCATGAAGCAATCCACAAGCTCGCCCCATGTCCTGATTGATCCGGTTTCTAGCTGCCTAAACCAAAGCGCAGCCAAATCTGATAGGAATAAGGGGAAACATCGTGCCATCACTTCCTCGGATGCTCCCAGCACTTCCATGTGTCTGATATATCTGGTAATATGCATGGTCGGGTCTGACTTTCCGTCATAAGGATTCAGCGTTGGTAGTTTGAACTTCGGAGGGTTCCTTGCATTCCTTATATTTGGAGCGAACGGACTCCGACTAACTTCTTCCAATCCTCCTCCTGAAAACCCTCCTCTCATGAGTCGTCTCACTAGGCCGATCATTCTTTCATCTCCATCCAGGGGTTGCCCCCTTGTCACGTCTCTGTTTTGCCCTCCGAGCCTTGTAGGGAATTCTGGTACGTACTCTTTGGGTGGCTCGTTAGCATTTGTGTTGGCCCTAGCCGGTTGAGCTCCTTCCAAAGGTCCTTCTGCGTTGGAACCTGTGGGCCTGCCCCCAAGCCCTTGTTGATTGCCTTCTGGTTCTGTATTCTGTCCTCCGTTGGGTTCCATAGCCCTAGCTCCTTGTTCCACATTCACAGCCGCTGCAGCTGGTCCAAGGTTCTGTGTTTCTGCAGCTCTCATCTGTTCGAAGAAGTTCTGCAGCATCTCTTGTTGGCTTTTCATCATTCTTTCCTGCATTAAGTTATTCATAGCCTCCATCTCATCTCTAGTAATGTAGATTGAAGCTTGTCCTTCTCCAGCGCCAGAGGATGCCTCTTGACTTCCCGCCTGTTGGCTCCTCTCAGTTCTTTGTCTAGTTTGTCGAGTCATTGTAGAGTCAGATCTGAATCTTTAAAATTCCGAATCTTAATTTTGAATTAGGTGTAGCGGGTGCTAGTTCTTCTCAGTGAAAGCACCAAAGTGTTTGCGCCAAAAATGGTCACAAACCCCAAGTGTAGTGAAAGCACCAGCGTATGAATAAGAATCAACAGTATTCACACACAAATCGCAGATCTAAGCAAGTAACAAGCAGCAATTGAGAAATAATGAACAGTGACACACAATTTATAGTGGTTCGGCTATCTCCGGCCTACGTCCACTTCAAGGTTTTTATGATTTTATTGCTCGATGCTTGAAGATTACAATTTTGTATGTTGTATTACAACTGATTTGCCGAATCATGTATGAATCTAAGGCAGCAATGGTGATCTGGAGTAAATCTGGCAGAATCTGGGCGATCTTTAGCTCTTGAAATTGTCTCCCCCTTTTCTGAATGACCTGGGGGTCTATTTATAGGTGTAGGAGGCTGATATTTCGCCTAAACTGAAGGGAGACCAGTTCCAGTACGTCAGGGGGCCTACATGGCCGAAATCCGGAGATCCGGGCCCACTTCGGGATCGATTCGACCCTTGGTTCGAATCGATTAAGAAATCGTCCAATCGAGCTGAAATTTGGTGTGGACATTCTTCAACATGTGCTCAAGCTTCTGTGAAAATTTCATAGCATTTGGATGTGTAGATCTCAAGTTATGATCGATTCAAGGTTGCATTTCTGGTTGACTAGCCTGGTTCGAATCGATCTAGTTCGAATCGATTCGTTCGAATCGATCCCGCGCGCACTTCTGGGATGACGTGGAGCGCTTCCTTCGAGTCGATCCTCCTTTTTCTCCTAGCTTTACTGAGTCGTCTCCATACTCTTCGCCGCTTTGACTGGGTTGGTTCGTGATAATGGATTCGAAGACGTGTTTGTTCGACTCGATTTAGGCAATGGTTTTATCGATTCGAAGCTAGACGTGAAGTGTCGATTCGAACGTAACCTGTTTTGACGGATTCGAAGATACTTGCAGGATGGAGTTGAAGCTCTCGTGACTGCATGGATTCGAAGGAACTCTCCTTAATGGATTCGAAGATGGGTAATGCTCAAATGGATTCGAGCTCTTGGATTCGAACAAAGGCTTGATCAATGGAGTCGAAGCTTTTTAACTATATGGATTCGAAGAGTTTCTCATTAACGGATTCGAAGGCGGGAACGTGAGGGTGGACTCGAACTATCGGAGTCGAACTAGTGCTTGTTCAATGGAGTCGAAGCAAGGCGTATTTCGATGGATTCGAGGCAAGGCTCGTCGTGATCGATTCGAAGTAAGCTCACTTCTCATCGATTCGAACTTATACCACCTTATCCATCTTCTTTTGGCGATATCTTGAGCATACGAACTCGGATTGACTCGAAACTTGGAACGTTGTTTCATTTGGCCTTGCTTGACATGTCTCATCAATTGTAGCCCGATCCGGACTCGGACAAAAATCATCGATATCCATGGCGAACCTGTGATGCACAATCGATGTTCATGACTAATAATCATTGATTTTCAGTTAATCTTTGGGTATCTCGGCTTTGCCAAAAGTTGGGATAACAATGAGTTTAATGTGAGGCCCAAGGAGTCCGAATGATGTTACCTCGACTACGCATATCAAGCCATGACCTAGCCTCCATCAAGTCATGCCGTACACCTAAGGGAACATGATGTACGTACTGCACAGTCTCCCATCGTCTCATCCTAGGGAAGTACTGCTCAGCAGCCTGACTAGCCATGTCCTGGATGCGGGGAAGCATGTTTGTTGTGTACTCGCAGTACCATAACGACAAAATATACCAAAAATCATGCATCTGCTTGACATCTCCAAGCGCAACTGAATCTAGAGCGGTATAAAGGGTGCCTAATATCGTTGTGCCCCAATCAATAGTATGTAGCTGGTCTAATTTGGCAAGAGATGCTAAATAGCCTAGTCTAACCGTACCTTTTTGGTTCGAAAAAAAGGTCGAACCAAACAAGTACAGCAGAAATGCTCTAGTAACTGCATCCATCATATCGGCTCTAGCTATATAAGTGGTGATGTACTGCTGCAGGTAAGTCAACTTAACAGAACCACTACTGACGCAAGTAACATCTATCAATGGTAGAAAAACAGTAAACAGATTGGGGGACTCGTATAAATCATCAAATGGAAAAGGTCGAAGACCATGTCGTCCAATCTCAATGCCAGTGAACATGTAGAAATCAACTGGGGTGATACCAAGCTCAAAATCTGAAAAATGAAACGTATGCGTGGTGGGCCACCACCTCTCAGCTAATGCATGAATGAGAGGTCGATCAAAGGACTGAACAGGCCTAATCGACAAAAAAGACCAAAAAGGCTAGCCTGTAGCCTCTCAATAATAGGACCGGGAAGAGAGTCATAAAACTGGGTAATGCACTTAGCCCAACTACCCCGACAATGAATGTAATGGTCCTAAAGATAATTTATGAATTAATAATTTTTGATAGAGTAACAGTTATTTAATATGATTATGTGATGTACATATAAAAATAACAAAATATATTAATGTGCAATTTATACCTGTACGGTCGTCAAAGCGGATTCGGCTCTATGCCGATAACCATCTGGAGCTCGTGTAGTACACGTAGATCGTCTAGTGAAACTCCAGGTGGCGGCAGAACATGTAACGGTCCAGCTTGCTCCGTTGGATGTATGTGAACCGTTCTTCGGGCGATTTTGGTTGGGCGCGACGGCATTTCGTTTAGCTTTTCTAATTTAAAAAAAATTAAAATGAAAATGAAGGGGAAAGTGCGGAGGGGAGGGAATGGGGTATATGTATGGGGGGCTGGCGCCCATTTTATGGGCGCCTGGCCACTGGGTGCCCACCCCAGTTTCAGGGCTGAATATTCAGCCCTGAAACCACTGGAGATGCCCTTATATTGCCTGATCCTCAAACCACTCGATTTACATGCTAAGCTAATTATACAAAGATTTTTTCCTTTTCATTTTACTAAAAATATTCCTCTCTTACGCAAATTCTTATTTTATTTTTCTCATCTTCATCTTTGTAAACAAATAAATCCTCCATTTCCAATGTTTGATCTATTTTCTTTTCTACAATCAAATCCAAAACTGGATTTTGGTTGAATTTCGATCCGGTCCTTGTCAAAACTAAACTAGAATGGCTAGAATTCCTACATGCCAGTTGAAACTTTGAACCATGATTGATATAAAACTATTTTCATTAATTCTAGGAGCATTCAATTAGACTAGTATATCGACTAGACGACATGGCGGTGGACTGCTCCCTCATTGTTAGTCGACTGCTGAAAAACATGGGGCTATTGGCTTATATTTTGGTGCAAACTAAAATGGGCAATTTTGATATTTTTAGCTAAACCTTGTATCTCGAACATTGCATCTTTCCATACTATGTGATCGGATGGTTGTGATTTCATTGAGAACCTATAACATCTAATCTTCTATGGTTTAGTGTTAGTCACATTTATTATTTTCTCATCTCTAAATTTTGGTTGGTCTTCTATGAAGTGAAATGGTAGAGTAAATTTTTAAAAAAGTTATTTCATATTTTATGAAAGATTAATTTTATGTTAATTTAATTACAACTAATAACTAATATGATATTCTACAAATATATGATATTGACTGATCAAATTGGTGTGTTTCTATGGTTCAAGGATTTTAGGGTGGCATGTACATATAAATTAACAACTAACTGACATTCGGTCTATTTATAATATATGAATCTAACAATGTCAATCATTAAGAGTAGGACTAGTTGGATTTACCATCAAAACACTCTCTATCACTTATCTAGAGTGCAATCACATAGAGGGTGAAAGAAAAATGATCGTTTTCACTCTTTTACGATCAAGACTACTAAGTTGGTTAGTAAATAAGTTTCTTCTATTATTTCTCAAATAGGTAGACTTATGCTCCTTAAATCCGTTCTTTGTTCTATTGACTCTTTTATTTTCTCCGTTATTACTGTTATCAATTCCATTAAAAAACCAGAGAAAAAAATCGTTCTAGCCTTTTCAGGACCAAAAGATAATTATAAGAAACATCATTGAGTCTCTTGAGACAAAATCTATAAATCCAATGAAGGAGGCATATCATTAGACCTTTAAAGATTTGTCTGCATACTCCTTCAAACCCAAAGCCAGATTCCTTGAAAATAACTACTTATAATCAATCTTTCTGACTCCAAAATGTAAGTGTCTTGCAGTTCATAGTTTCGATGAAACATATTCCTTATTCGAGTGAAATATGGAAAATGATGCAAAAATCCAAATTAACTTTCAATTTGATCGTAAAATCTTGCAATGATAATCGATGGTTAGATGTTAATTTTAACTCAAGATATATTTATAATTCGTAAAAATATAACCCCCAACTCCATTTTTTCACTATTTTTGGATAACCACGCTCCTTTTAAAATCTCGGTGTTTATATGGAAACTTTTTTCATGATGCTCTTCCCCTAAATACTAAATTTAAAAAAATTTACATTCATCTTGTGTCCAAATGTAGGTGTTGTGGGTTAGGCAGTTCTGACAATAGGAATCACCTATTTGAGCTAGTGATAAAGCCATATGTATATATTTTTATAGTAAGAGTCGTATTTTATTCAAATAGACCGCTTATTTTGATGTATCAAGTGTTTGAACCCATGCCTACTAAAACCTAAGTCTAGAGCCTTACACCACTAACCAGTTGAGCTAGTGGTCCTTGACTCTTGACCATATTTGTTTGATCGTACTTTAAAGGAAGCATAGAAGGCTCTTTTAATTCTCATCTTTTATTTTGTTAGCCTCATTCGAGGTGAAAACCTCTTATTCATATTTTATCTAGAAACATTCGTTGTTTCATATGTTATAATTTCAATGTGCCAGGAACATGATGGTCTATCATAACTCTCAAATGTCCATGCAAGACATTACTCCGTGCTAACACAAAGATGTTGTTCTCATATTTGATGCATTTCACTTATTGGTCCAAACAACTCATATGTTGGATCCTTCAATCAGGACATTTCTTATTGAAAATCTATTATTCTTCTAGTTTCCAACTCATTAATTTTATTTTAGTAGAACATATAATACCGTTCTTTTTCTTTTTTACACATGACATCACTTAAAAGAAGGTGTGCTCATTCATTATAATAAGGAATCTGACTTATGAAATTAGTTCTAACTTTTCAATAATAAAAAAGCAAACATTTTCATCTTACTTAAAAAGTGCAATGGCTTTTTTACTTCATGGACGACGTTAACAAATAAATTCATCAACATCCAAAAGTATGTAAAAGATGGGTTATTCAAAATGAAGCTTTTTCGAAGTCGGTTGAAGTCGTCAAAGTGAAGTATGCATTAGCTTAGTCACCATAATCTAAGTCATGTGAAATATCATATATGGTCGAAGATGATAAATAAGGCAAAGTATAAGTCTCAGTTCAAGAATTGAGTGGTTAAGTATGCCATGCTCGTTCAAGGTCAAAGTTAGATCATGCTATGCAAGTTCAAAGTAAAAGGCTGATTGTAGTCAAAATCAAATATGATAATCACAAATCATAGTTTATATGCTATGCAATTGTTTGATTTCTAATTCCTTATGTGTACAAAGTTCTAGTGTTACAATCGACAAAAATTCCCAAATTGATTTAGGGTTTAAAAAGTTGAAAACATGTAAGAAGTGGAAAAAGAGAATTCAACCATCCAAAAATGGCGTCCCTAGGTCCATACTTATAGGGAAATAGCGGTAAGGTCTTTGACGCAGTTAGGTCTCGACGATGGAGTTGGTAAGGACTTTGACGACTTTGATGTTGCTATGTGCAAGGCTTATGTCTTACTCTTTTAGTAGAGAAACACACCAACTACAAACTATGGCATCGGCAGCTTTCATCATGATAGTTAACGTCCTTTAAGAGCGGGTGATGACCTCATGCAGCATCATTAATGAAGGTGGTGTAGGACTTCGAGTTCATTCTTTTAAAGATATGCATAAATAACTTAGGCGGAAACAAACTTTGGTGGTAACAATGTTGCAGGGAACCGACTTAAGTGATTTCATAATGTCGGTATCTTTAATGGTTGATGGCATTGATGGTTTCCTTCATGATGTTTAGCATCGCCTTGATAATAGCATTGATAACTTCAGTGGACATTGATGACATTCGTCGTCAACATCGCATATGTAAGTGCGCGACATCCTTCAAGTGTCATATGAAAGTCAACACCATTCAACAGCGACCTTGTTCCTTGGCGACAATGATCCTTGGTGGCATTGGTTGTAAATGGCACGGATAATGAATAATATTGATGAAGTGCGGCAAAGTACATAGCATTACTTGGTAGCTAATATAGAGCAGTGACACTTTCGACGAGCTTGCATTGGTGAGTAGCAGTCTGATAGAGCTTAGCATCAATGAATTGCGTTATGGGTCACTTCGACATTCATTGATGGCTTTCAAAGTTGCTTATACTCGATTCCTTTTCTTCATTGGTTACACACGATATTGCATATATTCTATTATTGATGAAGTGCGGCATGATCATCGGAGTCGATAAGAGGCAATGTCGATTAGCTTCGTTGATATGGGGTAATGCTTGATTGACGACGTAATGAAACTTCATCTTTAACTTTATAAGAGGACTGGGACTTTAATGGAGTCCGACGCATCATTTCCTTTTAAGAAAGGCGCTATTGACTAGTGGTGGTTATATTCAACAGCCATATTAGTGAAGGTCGATGTCGACTACAAGTGGTGTGGATGATGTGTGACATTCTATTCTTTCGATGCTGGTCCCCAAGTGTGTCGCTGATCATATGTCTTCAAGAATATTGATGGCAGACGTCGTGATCAAAGAGTAGCTCTACATCCCCGATGTCAGTATTGATGATAACACTCATTATTATAATAAAGCCCTAATCGCTTCATCTTGCAATAAGGTTCGACGTCATCTTCTTGAAGCTTTAAATTAGAAACCATATCATCTCGAGAAATTATGTGGATAACATTAACCCCACCTCCAAACTCGAAGTGTAGTAAAAACATTGACTTTTCAAGTCAATGATCCAAAACATGGTGCTTGCCACCTTTCAAATCTATTCCATCTGATGGCGTTCCTCTTTCTTCTGCAATTCAAACTCAAAAAAATGAAGTTCTAAAATTATCAAGATCATTTAACATCTTAATTTCGATTTATCCGAGTTGATACTAATATATAACTTAATGCTAATATATTTTTGCTTTGTGGTGTAACTCATATGGCACTTACTGCTAATCTATTCACTCAACATGGTTTTATTGATGCAATGTTATATTTATGAGTCCTTTATATCAATTATCATTCAAGTTTCTTATACATACCCATAAACTTGTTCTTTTATCATAAGTTTAGCATTAGTGTTCTACTAATCGACCCAAAAGTTTAAGCTTTTTATGAACTCGACATTAGTTATTCAACGGTCGTTAACTTGTTGTAAAGATTATTTTAGACTTTCAACTTTTTATTGTTTAGATATCATGTAAATCACCTTCATGCTCTTAATAATGAGTATTCAAATTTGGAATAATATCACCTGGCAGGTAGACAGAGGGCTAGGCAAGAAACTTTTCAAGAAGACCAATATAAGTTCTATAAGTTCTAAAGCTTCTCCACCCGAACTACTTTTTCTTCGGTTGTGGGAGATTTACTTTCAATATTGAGTCGCTTGTAAACTTTTAAACCAGACTCCTTTATCGTTCCGCTTTTGTTCTTGACTTCTTATCGTAGCTTCTATCTCAAAGCATGAAATATGCTTTGCTGATAAGTTAGTGATTTAAGAAAATTTAAAATTCATTTGACGAAAAATTTGAAAATTATCTTATACTAATTTTGAAGAAAAGGTTAGGAAACCATTTAATAATAAGGCAGCTAGGAATTTAGTATTTCATCTAATGATAAGAAATCTAGAGTTCCGTCAAATAATAAAGGAAGATCAGAAATCCATATCCAGCGATAACTGAAGATCATAAATGCAATCCGATAATGATAGAAGACCAAAAATCCCTGTCTGATAATAATAAAAGACCAAAAAATCCATGTCTGATAATACAGAATTAGAAATCCAATCTGACAATAATAGAAGACCAGAAATCCATATTTGACAATAGAGAATCAGAAATACAATTCGACAATAATAGAAGACCGGAAATCCATGTCTGATAATAGAGAATCAGAAATCCAATCTGACAATAATAGAAGACCAAAAATCCATGTTTGATAATAATAGAAAATCAAAAATCCAATATGATAATAATAAAAGATCAAAAATCCATGTTCGATAAGAGAAGATCAAAAATCTAATCTGATAATAGTATGAAAATTTGAATTCCATAAGAAAAGCAGAAATTCAATAGGAAGCCCAAAAAATATCAAGAAAACCAACATGAAACCAGGAATTCATTTGTTCAGAATATTAGGATTTCGATCGTAAACTTAATCAAAAGCTTGTCAGAAATTCATCCGATAATAAGAAACTCAGAAAATCATCCGATAGTAATAGAAAATCAGAATATTGTCTAGTAATAGTAATTTTCAGTAGACCTAAAGCAAAAGATTTGCAATTCCATATTTTGAATAACAACGGAGATTCCGGTTGTTCAAAGGAATGCCCCTTGTTAGGAAATATGTAGTTGTTAAGGTATTTATTACTTATTATTATTATTATATTGGAGCCAAGTAGTTCCGTTCAACCAATAAACCGTTCAACAAAGTAGCTCAGTTCAGCTATTCAATGTTTAGCAAAGTTGTTCCCTTCAGCCATTCATCAATTCAGTAAGGTAGTTTTGTCCAACCGTTCAGCTTCTCAGTCGTTCAGCCATTCAGCAGAGTAGTTCTGTTCGGTTGTTGGCAGCTCAGTAGGTAATTTCGTTCGGTTGTTTAGCCAGTTCCGTTCGGTTGTTTGGTTGTTTAGCGCACCCAGTTAATTTATTAATTCTTATTATATAGACCTTACTTTGAAGGTTTCCTTATTTTAAGGTCTAGTACAGACCTATCTGTTTTGATCTGTTCCTTGAACGAAGCGACATTTACTTTACTAGTCAGGATTTGTTTTTCGCATGATTCCTTTTCCTTTACATTGGGCTTTGGACTCCTCTATGTCTATTATCTCTGCCTCTTTTTGGATTTTGGACATCCTAGTCCCTTTTCTCCTTGCCCCTTCTTGGGCTTTATCTCTGCTTTGGACTGTGAGCATCTTTGTCCATTTATTTGTTTGTGCCCCTTCTTGGGTTTTGCCTCTGCTTTGGGCTATAGACATCTCTGTCCTTTTTGTTTGTTCCCCTTCTTGGGCTTTGCCTTTGCTTTGTAAGAATTATAGCTTATGCTTGATTGATCTTCCTTTGAAATATTGTTAGTTGGTGCTAGGCTAGTCCCTCCCTCTACGAGGTGTTATGGAGTGGACATTGAAGGCTTTTATCCCTCCCTTTAGGAGGTGCTTCGGGTTGGAAATCGAAGGATTTTGTCCTTGGTGCTTTAGATTGGACATCAGAGGCTTTAGTCCCTCCCTCTAGGAGGTGCTTCAAATTGGACGTCGGAGGCTTTTAGGAAAGTTTTCCTTTTGAAAATTTTGTTTGTGAAAATAATTTTTTTGCCAATTGAAATGTTTGTGATAACTCTTTTGAACATCAACTTTTCTGTCACGAAAATTCTTTTTGAAAGAAAGGATTTTCCATAAAAGGAACTTTTTTAATAAGTAAAAGAGTTATTCCCTAAAATTGGTCTTTCTTTTGAAAAAGGTTTTGAATATTTGAAATTTCTGATAAAGAATTCCCTTCCAGGCGTTACCATCAAGAAAAGTTTTTAGGTAACTCCTCTAGTAGAAATGCAAATCTCAAATAAGAGCCTAAGTAGTCATGATTTATGAACTAATAGTCGTTTAATCGAGGGTAGTCTCTTCTAATTATAGTTTTTGCAGTGCTGGTGAATCTTGGTAGTTCTTAAAAACTTTTCTTAAGGAAATGTGTATTGGTCTTTCCTTGCCAATAATTTCAAAAAGCTTTGAAAATTCTTTCGTCGGGACATACTCAGTTAAATCATTAGTGCGCATTTACTAATGCTAAGTAATATTTTTGAAGATTGTAGAAATCTTTCTTGAAATAAATATTTTTTCCTTGATTCGTAGGGTAACTAAAAATAATTCTTCTTAACTTTTGAAAGTAATTTTTCTCAAAGACATGTTTAGTAAATCTTTTGATAATAAAATGTCTAGTTAAGAATGAAGTTGGTATATATTGCTTTTCCTTTTATATGATGTATATAATGGAACATTTTTAGATTTAGCTTAGCGAAAAGTAATATCTTTTTTGTAAGTTTAAAAAGTCATGTTTCATGAACTAATAGACTTTTACGGACAAAAGCATGCTTTTCTCTAAGAATCCTTTCTTTTGGGGAAGATTTTGGATAGTTACCTTTTTCTAGGAACCGGTTTATGATGAAAGTTTGATGGTAATTCAAAACTATATAAAAGAAATTATTTGCACCGCGTTGATTCAAGTCTCGAGATAGAGAGCTATTTTATCTTAGATATCTGAATTATCTTCTTTCAAAGTCAGTTAGAAATATGTGATGCTTTGATAGGGAAATCCGAACCTTCTGGATGTAGCGGATTGGTTTTGTTTTAAACGGTAAAGACACTCGAATTTTATGTTAATACATGATCAATTTCAAGTACAAATCAAATTAGAAATTTTTATGAGTAAAGATAATCTATGATGGGCAACTACCGTAAAATTTCATAATTTGGCTGGAGTCTAAATCTGAAGTTGTAAAGCTGCTTTTCTCTTGTAGAAATTTTTTGACTCTAAGTGTTTGTGCGGTTCTTTTTGGAACAAGAGATCCTTTAAACTTCCTTAATGAATTCCTTTAGAGATCCTGACTTGATCATATTTTGAACTATTCTTGACAAGACATGGCATTTATCAGTCTTACGTCCATTTACTTTATGATAATCGCCATAACTTTCTCCTTTATTTGGCTCAGGATGGTTTCGTATTTTTTAGGAAGTAGAGAAATTTTCATCATTTTGTCACGAAAAAAATATGTTAGAGAGGTTTGTTAAAATTTACATAGTTGGATTCGGAAATCTCCTTTTAAATTCCTCTTCTACTCTTATTCCCTTTTGGCCTCTTGCTGAGATGTTCGGAATTGAACTTTTCCTCTTTTTGGTTTCGCTGAGATTTCTTCATGGCATGGTACATCTCATCCATTCGAATGAATTTTTCAACCTGAAAATAGAAGTGTTGTAGGTCATCCACAAATATAAAGCTCTTTCCAAAAAAGAGCTTGCTCAATTGGCCCTGATCGATCTTCCATTAGCTTTTCTCGATCGGCTGCATTTTTTTCTTTTAATGGTTCTGTATTTAATCTCTTTAAGCAATTACCGAGCAATTGCCTTGGCCTTTACTTGATCTTAGCCAATATACCGGAATCTATAGTTGGGTCTTTATATATGTAAAACTGCGCCACGAATTCAAAAGAGAATTACTCCCAAGAACAGATGGTTCTTTCCTGATAATGCCTATGGCATTTAGCAGCTAAGCCATAAAAAGTTACGAGGAAAAATTTACAATAGAATACCCTGAAGGCGTCATGCAGATCCATCCGGTTTTTAAAAGCTAGAAGGAGGTCAACTGGATCAGTGGTTCCGTCGTACTTTAGTAGAGGAATTCTGATGTGAGATGGGATTTTAATAGCAAATATCTCTTATGACAAAGGAGTTCTTCGAAAGCTTATATCTTCTCTTAGATCGAGGATTCTCTCTCCTTAAACATATCCTTTGTTATTTGGTTGGTTTCACCACCATAGTAGTCTTTATCATATTCCTTTATTGAGCTACCCAATTGTTCGAGGGGTTTTCTTGCTCGACTTTTTTTATTTTTATTTTGTTGACTTATCACAATCCTTTTGCTTTCTTTTACTCGCAAGCTTGGAGTGTATACTTCTAGTTCCTTATCTTGGATTTTATTTGAAAATTATGCTTCATCTCCTTCTTCCATAAGTTTCATCATCTTAAAAGATTCTTAAGATGCAGCTTCTTCAAGTAGTTCTCGCATAACTATCAGTTATTGTATTATGTCCTGAATTTTGGTCTCATTGCTTGCAAGTCTTGTTAGAGTTGAAGGTTGTCCGACTTCAGAATTTTCTAAATTGAAGCTAGAGATAATATTGCCTTCCAAAGTTGTTTGTGATTTAGCTTCTTCATTTGAGATGTTATCATTATTCCATCTGGTTCTCACCATTTTCTCTAAAACAAAAGAATTTCATATAGCTGGTTTATGGAAATAATTATAAGGGATTTTAGGTTCAGGCCCTACTTCTAGCATCAAAATGTTAACGAATAAATTTGTCAACACCCAAAAGTATGTAAAAGATGGGTTAATCAAATTGAAGTTTCTTCGAAGCCAGTCGAAGTCGTCAAATTGAAGTATGTGTCCAGAACAATCCTTAGCTTAGTCATCATAATCGAAGTCATGTGAAATATCGTATATGGTCAAAGTTGATGAACAAGGAAAAGTACATGTCTCAATTCAAGAATTGAGTATTCAAGCATGTCATGCTATTTTAGGGTCAAAATCAGATCATGTTATGCAAGTTTAAAATCGAAGTCTGATTGTCGTAAAAATCTAATATGCTAATCACAAATCATAGTTCATATGCTATGCAATTGTTTGATTTCCAATTCCTTATGTGTACAATGTTCTAGCGTTACAATCGGCAAAAATCCTCAAATCTATTTAGGGTTTAAAAATTTGAAAACATGTAAGAATTGGGAAAAGATAATTCATCCATTCCAAAAATGATGCCCCTAGGTCCATATTTATAGGGGAAGAGCGGTACGGTCTTCAACGCGGTTAATCTTCGCCAATGGAGTTGTTAAGGACTTTGTCGACTTCAATGTTGCTATGTGCTAGGCTTCTGTCTTACTCTCTTAGTAGAGATACGCGGCAACTATAAACTATGGCATCGACGGCTTTCATCATGACGGTTGATGTCCTTTAAGAGCAGGTGATGACTTCATCCAGCATTATTAGTGAAGGTGGTGTGGGACTTCTAATTTATTATTTTGGAGAATGTAGAAATAACTTAGGCGGCAATGAACTTTGGTGACAACAATGTTGTAGGGAACTGGCTTAAGTGACTTCATAATATTGGTATCTTTAATGGTTGATGGCATTGATGGCTTCCTTGGTATGATTGGCGTTGTCTTGATAATAACATTGATAACTTCAGTGGACATTAATGACGTTCGTCATCAACATCGCATATTTAAGTATGTGACATCCTTCAAGTGTCATATGAAAGTCGACACCCTTCAACATCAACCTTTTTCCTTGGCGACAATGATTTCCTTAGCGACAATGATCCTTGGCGGCATTGGTTGCAAACGGCACCAACAATGAATAAAATTGATGAAGTATGTAAAAATATGTAACATTACTTAATAGCTGATGTTAACAAGAATACTTGTCAACATCCCCAAAGTTATATGAATGGAAAATGAGGCCATATAAGATAAGGATGTCGAAGAGATTGATTCTTTTGAATCCCACTATTCGACCTGAATTGACCTAGTCGAAACAGTTTCGATGATTGAATTAGAAATGCAGGCAAAGGAAGAAGTATTCAACTCGTAACCCTTCTTTTAAATAAGTAGGAAACAGCTATTCGTTTCAACCTCTCATTCCATTCGATCATCTCAAAAGGTTCATCCTTACCCTTTCGACTATGTCTGAAGGTATGCTCGTCTTATTAAAGGGAAACAGTTGCTTTCGACCTCATCGGTTTCGTCCCTTTTGTCGAGGAACCCCTTCGAAAGGGTTGCAGACATAGTGGAAGATAAACCTCTTTCGAACAAATTCCTTTTTACATGTTTGCTCGCCAATTTCATACTGGATTCCCTTCGGAACACCCCTTTCGATCAGGTTGAAAGGAGCTCCATTCTTTCAAATCAAACCCAGTTGCAATTGCCTAAGCTTTACTCAGTTTACTTTACATAAGATCAGCGTGGATATTCCTAAGTCCTACGAACTCACCAATGTTAAAACATCATCACCATCTTTGTTTTCTATTGTTTGAGATTTGTTTCGATGGTGATGTGTTTCGCATGTCTATATCCAAGTCGATCTTAATGAATTGCATAGACAAAAAGAAGTTAAGAGAATAAAATAGAACCATGTGCAATGAATCATTAGTCTAGCTAATGATCATAATGATCTTCCTTATTATCGAAATCCTTGTTGAATCCACACATTCTTACATTATCGTTAATCCAAAATGAGTTACAATTATGAGAGCTTTTCCCCAAATTGATTTAGGGTTTACAAAGGTTCTTTGTAGTTGCAAAGAAGTAGAAGGAAAGAAATGAGCTTAGGATTCCAAAATCTAGTCCCCAAAACTGAACCCCTTGGGTCTTATTTATAGATGTAGGTCGACCCCCTTCCGGGCCTATGCTTTTGACCCAGTCGAAAGGACCCTTTTATATTCTGCCTTATTACTTTTGACATAGTCGAAAGGCCTCGCCTACCTTTGATGCGTTCAAAAGGCATCTCTTTCGAGTCCTTTAACTCACCCTTGCGCTTCTCCTCTCTTTATTCCAGACCTTTCGACCTTGTTGAAAGGGTCTTTTATCTACCTTTCGCCTTTGTCAAGTCTTTAGTGTTCCTTTTTCCTGTTTTCTCTTGAGCTACATTCGACATTGTCGAAAGGGCCTCAAATGCGCATTTCTCTGCATACTACCTTGTTATCACAAAAGTAAATATAGGAACCCTCGACTCTATCGATAGGTTGTCTAGAAGGGAGATGTTGAAGTATTATTGGTTTCGATGCTGTAAGTAGCTTCCAAATGCGTGTCTTATGATTGATGCGGAACCTTCTCCTGATGCTATTGGCTTCAACTAGTTCGAAAGGCTTGGCTATGCTTTTGAATGGGTTGTTTTGAGTAATTTGAACGAAGGCGGAACCTTTGGTTCCTTTGCCTTCGAAAGAGGTTCTAAAGCTGTCTTTGCTAGTACATCCTTATCGAAAGGTCTAAAAGAGGCGGAAGGGTGGCTCCGCTTTTCTTTTCGAAATCTTTTTCTTTGTTTATCACTTTCGACAATGCCTGGTGCCTACGTCTCCTTCAAAAGCCTTTTCAGTGCCTTCGAAATGTTCTGTTGTGACCTTTATTGAAACCCATGCTTGTTATTTCAGTAGAACCTAGCATTTTACCAATCTTCTTTCATGCCTTTGCTCTTAAGTGGATTTTATGGTCAACATTTTGCCCCCCTTGTATGAAAGAATCTTTTGTTCTTTCGGACAAAAATTTCAGAACTTCCTTGCTTTTAATAACTTTGTATTTCCTGCAAAATTCAAAGTAAGTGACATTTTCTGTTGCTAACTCATTATCTCATGTATATATATATGCTTCATGATAAGTCAGCATAATAGTGCTTCTAAATTTAGATGGTTAGGTTATCATAATCCTGATTTAATAAAGGATATGAGGTCTGTAATTGATGGTTATTCATGTGCACAATAATTGTAGTCTACGAATTTCTTATGGGAAGCAGCCAATGGCTGTAAATAGTGGCTATAAGTTATTACCTGGAAACTAGCCTTTGTAGTCTATCAATCTTAATATGTATTTAGAAATTTTCCCAGGTGATTAAAATGATTCCAAAGTATGCATCTACATATTGGTGAGCATCGTTTAGAACTATAAACCAATAACCCTAATTTAGGTATTAAGAAGACCAGCTCGAAGTTTCTGGTTGACGATTTTGACATCTGTTGCAATTTCAACTCTACTACTTTAAACCCCAGCTTCGGGATTCGGTAGGCATCATGAGGTTATGAAACCTAACCCTAATTAGGGCATTAACTAGTGAAGTTTAGAAATTAACAGTGAGATGTTCAGAACCTAGATTCGGGTTTTAATTAGCAAGATTCAGAAATAATCATCTGAATAGAGTTCTCAAACCCAGATTCGGGTATTTATGGTAGATAATCAAAAATTCATAATAATTCCCTTCATATCAAAAATACCACGCCCAAATCAGGGTGTATGTTGGATAATCAGAAATTACCAATAACTATCCTTGTAATAAGAATCTCTGGCCCAGATTAGGGCATACGTTGGATAATCAAAAATCCATAGTAATTATCTTCATAATAGGGATCCTTGGCCCAAATTAGAGCATATATTGGATAACCAGAAATTCATAGTAATTATTTTTAGAATAGATATCTCAAGCTCAGATTAGGGCATTAACGTGAAGTTAAGTAATAATCCCGAACCCATATTCGGGTATAATAAACAAAATTCAGAAATGAGAGACCCGAAACCCAGATTTGGGTATTAATAGACAGAGTTCCACTTTACTCCTTAGATTCTGTCTTCTTTGACATGCATAAACTCTTTAGGCCTTGTATATAGTCGTAATCTGATTGGCTGCTTCTCAATTTGAGACATCCTAGTCCATAACCTGATAAGCAACTTCTTGGGCCTGGACATCTTAGTCCATTGGAGATATGCCACTCTCTAGGCTTGGATATCTTAGTCCTTTAGAGATATGCCGTTTCTCAGGCTTGGAAATCTCAATCCATTGTAGATATGTCGTTTCTTAGGCTTGGACATATTAATCCATTGTAGATATGCCATTTCTCAGGCTTAGACATCTTAGTCCATTGTTTGATGAGCCTCTTCTTGGGCTTGGACATCATGGTTAGCTCATTCTTAGAGGCTGGAACTAAGGACTTACCCAACCTCCCTCCAGGAGGCGCCTTGACCTGATCAGAGGCGCAGCCAAATGCTTGTCCGGTGCTTTAACCTAGCCGTAGCGCGCTAATAAAAGCTTACTTCGATCTCCCTCTAGGAGGCACATTGCCCTGTCCATAGCATGGCGCAGATAGGGGCTTATTCGATGCTTTATCCTGGCCATAGCATGGCGTGGATAAAGGTTTACTCCATCCTCCCTTTAGAAGATGCCTTGACCAGACCAGAGGCACGGCCAAGGACTTGTCCAGTGCTTTATTCTGGCCATATCGTGGCGTGGATAAAGGCTTACTCCGGCCTCCCTCCAGGAGGCGCTCTGCCCTGGCCAACTCGTTGCGAACGGAGGCTTTCTACCATCATAGGTAGTGTCCTAATAAGAGGAGCATTTCAATCCCAACCTTGTAGATTTTTCTTTTGAAGAAAGAGATGCTTTATTCATTCATCTTTGGACAATATGGTCTCAAATATTATGCGTTTCATGTTCTGGGAACCATATTATTGTCTGATTGGCATAACTTATAAGTTCCTATGGGAATTACTTTGTAAATGATTAAGGGTCCTTCCCAATTTGGTCCCAGAGGTCCGTTAGCGGGATTTCTTGTATTTTCCATTACTCTTCGGAGTACCGGATCTCCTTATTGAAAAGATCGTGTTCTTATGTTTGAATTGTAATACTTTGAAATTCTTTTTGACACTCTACTGTTCTGATTGCTGCTTCATCTCTTAGCTCATGTATCAAATCCAATGATTCTCTTTTAGTTCCTGCTTTAAATCGAATGCATAGGGTGTGAGGGTATTTCAATTTCGATTGGTAACATTGCCTCACACCCATATGTCAAAGAGTAGGGAGTATGTCCCGTTGCTGTTTTAGTAGATGTTCAATAAGCCCATAACACATGTGGCAGTTCTTCTACCCAGTTTCCTTTAGCTTTATTTAGTTGCTTTTTCAAAATTGTCTTTATAGTTATATTTGTAGCCTCAACTGCCCCATTTTCTTTTGGATGAGTGACAGAGGAAAAACTCTTGATGATTCCATTTTTGTGGCAAGAGCAAAAGAATTCTCCACTCTCAAATTACGTCCCGTTGTCAGAAATTTTCTTGGGAATTCCGAATCTGGTTATTATATTTTTAATGACGAATCTTAGTACTTTCCCAAAAGTAATCTTAGGAAGTGGTTCCGCTTCTACCTATTTAGTGAAGTAATCTACAGCAACTACGGCGTACTTTGCTCCCCCATTCAAAATTGGCAATGGGTCGATTAAATCTATTCCCCGTACGTCAAAGGGCGACGGACCTGCAATTGGAGTTAACTGACTCAAAGGTAATCTAGGAATTTTCGAGTATTTTGGGCATTTCTCGCATCTTCTCACATGCTCGATGACTTGGCTTACTATACGAGGCCTATAAAAACCTTGCCTCATTATCTTTTTTGCCAATTTTGTTCCCTTCGAGTGGTCCCTGCAGAATCCTTATGTGCTTCTGCCGTCAATTTTACTTCATCATTCAGACTTACGCATCTTAAATAGGGAAGCGCATACCCCTTCTTATAAAGGATTCCATCCATTATTGTAAAATTCGAAGCTTGCCGCCTGATTTTTCTTGCTTCATCCTTGTCAGAGGGGAGTATTCCTTTAGCAAGATATTCAATGATGGGTGACATCCAAGTGTTATCGTACGGCTCACTTGTTCTCGATTGGTCAACCCTCTCATTTTATATTTCTCTATCAATTTCTCTACCCATTTTCTCTTGTTGCATAGCTTGGGACCTTGTCAGAACTAATAATTCCTTTCCTTGTTCGGATGTTTCCTCTTCTATACTCGGAATTTCTTGATATCCTACTAGAACAATTCGTGTTTCAGGGGCTCCCCTTGAGCTGGCTAGTTTGGCTAGTGAATCTGCTTGTGATTTTTCTGCTCTTGGAACTTGATGTATGGAAAAGTCTTCAAACAAAGCAAGCATTTTCAGTATCTTCTTTATATATAAAGATAGCGTGGGGTCCTTTGTTTGATATGTCTGCTTCACTTGATTCACCATTAGTTCTGAGTCACTAAAGATCTGAATCCGTGGGATTTTGAGCTCCAATGCTAAAGTTAACCCCGCTACCATTGATTCATATTCAACCACATTGTTTGTCACGAGGAATCCTAATTTCATGGCATAATGTAAACGGTGTCCGTCCAGTGTTACTACCACATATCCTGCATTGGCCCCTTCTTCATTTGATGCACCATCGACGAACAACTGCCACATAGGCTTCTGATCCCTTTCCTTCTCTGATTGCTCTTCTATGAAGTTAGTGCAATCATTAATGAAATCTGCCAATGCTTACCCTTTGATTGCAGCTCGTGGTTGAAATTCTATATCATATTAGCTGAGCTCGATTCCTATTTTACTAACCTTCCTGAAGTTTTCGGCTTATTGAAAATTTGCTTAAGGGGGAAATTGGTCAACACCCTGATCGGATGTGCTTGAAAATATGCTCTAAGTTTTCGTACTATGAGAATCAAGCAGTAAGCTAGCTTTTCTATCACTGGATATCGAATTTCTACATCCTTCAATCGTCTGCTTACATAATATACAGGAAGTTGAGCTCCAGTTCTTTCTCTAATCAATACTGAGCTGACTGCATGTTCTGAAACCGCCAGGTATAAATATAAAATCTCTCCACCCAGGACTAGAAAGTATCAGTGGTTTTTCCAAATGGCTTTTTAATTCCTGAAAATCTTTTCTGCAATCTTCTCCCTATTCAAAGTTCTTCTTTCTCTTGATTACATCGAAGAAGGGAATACATTTATCGGTAGCTTTAAAAATGAACCTACTTAGGGAAGCTACCCTTCCATTCAAACTCATTACCTCTTTGTGGGTTTTGGGTTCGGCCATGGCCTTAATGGCTTAAATTTGGTCGAGACTGGCTTTAATTCCTTAGGCACTTACAATGTTGCCTAAAACTTTCCCGAATGGACTTCGAAAGAGCACTTCTGTGGGTTCAATTTCATTTGATATTTCTATAATATTTTGAACATCTCTTCCAAATCCTTAAGATGATTCTTAACTTCGCTAGATTTCACTAACATGTCATCCACATAAACCTCCATATTCCGGCCATTTCGCTCTTTAAACATTCTATTGACCAACCTTTGATAAGTAGCCCCTACATTCTTTAGCCCAAAAGGCATTTCTTTGTAACAGTAAATCCCCATTCAGTTATGAAGCTAGTGTGTTCTTCATCCGGCTTGAACATGGGTATTTGATTGTATCCAGAATATGCATCCATGAGAGACAATAATTTGTGCCCACTAGTTGCATCCACTAATTGATCAATTCATGGTAGTGGGAAGCATTCTTTAGGACATGCCTTGTTCAAGTCTGTATAATCAATGCAAGTTCTCCATTTTCCATTTGATTTCTTCACCAAGACTAGGTTTACTAGCCATTTTGGGTAGTATATTTTTCGAATAAACCCATTTTCGAGGAGTCTCTCAACTTCTTATTTCAATGCATTAGACCGTACTCTATCTAACTGTCTCTTCTTCTGTCTGATGGGATTTGCTTCTGGATTGATGTTAAGCGCCTGACATATAATAGTCGGATCAATTCCCACCATATCAGAATGTGAACATGCAAATATGTCCTTATTGACCTTAAGAAATTGGATCAAGTCTTTCTTCAAATCACTATCCAATTCTTTCCCACTTTTACCACTTTAGTAGTATCATCTGAATCTATGCACGCCTCCTCAAGTTCCTCTATAGGTTTTATCCTTTCAGTTTCCCCTCGACAATCGAATTCAGTGACGATCAACGGAATTAGCATCGACTCTCTTCCATTTGTCTCCAGGAGGAATGTACCTTTCATGCATGCGCTTGGTAGACTTATTAATTTTAATTTTTGATTCGAATGTTGGATGTAAAAATCCATCATCCGAATGCTAAAAAACAGTGGAAGAATCAAAATAAGCAGAATACACCCTCTTATATTGATCGATGCTAGCAAAATACATCTCTTGAGAGTTGAGATGCTCTCCTCGGACCATGCCCCAACCCTTATTTGTTGAGAACTTTACCATAAGATACTTTTGCGAGACAAATGCATCTATTTCTTCGAGTGTTGGCCTGCTAAAGAAGGCATTGTAGTAAGATGGCTGGTTGATAATCACAAAGATAGTCTCGAAAGTTCTACAAAATGGTGGCACTCCCATCTGCACAAGCAACTTCACTTGCCCCACCGGAGTCGAACCTTCGTTATTAAATCTGAAGATGGGTTCCATGCTGGTTTCCAGTTTATCCTTGGGGATGTTCATTTGGTCGAAGGCATCCTCTAAGATAATGTTGAATGCACTGCTTATGTCCATAAGAATTTTAGAGACAATGTATAATCCGATTTGAGCCGTGATCATGAGTGGATCGTTATGGGAATGGTCAACTCCCTTTTTCAGCTCTTGAGGGGTGACAACAAGATTCAGCATTTGGATAATGAATCATGGATTCTTCAATGGGGGCTCTTCTTGGACAAAGAAGACACTCTCCTTAGCCTCCTTGTATATCTGTTTCAGGCCCCTTTACTGTTCCTTACAGGATGTGGCTTATCATGAATTACGTCAATTCTGATTATTGGTGGGCTTAAGCTCAAAGGGTCCTCATCCTCCGGTACATTAACGGCGTTGCCAGGGTGCTTCTATGGACCATCTTCTCTCCATTAAGCTTTCTGCTTATCCTGAATAAATTCTTTCAAACGACCCTCACGGATCAATTTCTAGATGATTCTGCTAAAACTCTACACTCATCGGTCTTGTGAACGTTTGCTTTGTGATATGCACAGTAGTCGCCTCCCTTTCTTTATTCTGGGTTGTTCTGAGCCTTAAAAGAAGTTAGGAAGTTGACTCTTTCTTTTGCCACAGCATACACGTAAGACAGTGGCTTGTTTAAAGCGACTGCGTTAGCAATTGGCTCTTCCCATTTCGTTCTTTTATGTCCCCAGTCTAGACCAAATCTTCCTCCTTCCTTCTTATGAATCACTTTTCTTTTGGCATAATACAGCTCATCCATCCAAATAAACTTGTCAGCCTGGAAGTGGAAATCCTATAAATCTTTACACCCATTAACGAAGAGCTGCTTCCAGAATGGGGTGTTCTCTATTAAACTAGAATGCACCATGATAAGCTTGTCATGATCATTCAGGTCCTTTGCTTTCATTGCTTCAGCATTGAATGTCTTGAGATAGTCTCCCAAAGATCCCCCTTGCCTTTGCTTTATGTTGGCCAAGACTGTATAGTCAATGGTGGGATCTTTACATAAGCAGAACTGGACCGAGAATTTGTAGGAGAACTACTTCCATGAATAGATGGTTTTCTTTCGATACTGTCTATACCATTTGGCCCCGGCTCCTTGGAGGTTGACAGGGAATAATCTACATCTGACAGCTCCTGATGTGTTGTAAAGATCCATTAGGCTGTCGAAAGTCATCAAATGATCATCAGGGTCGGTGATTCCATGGTACTTCATTGTTGGAATCTTCACATAAGATGAGATGGTTGTTGCCATAATTTCATCTGTAAAGGGCGGCTCTCGCTTGTTGTCATTGGCATTTTCATCCATGGTCCTCTTCCTTTTTGTTTTCTACGAATTCTCCACAGCATCCTTCAAATATGCTTGATTTCTTTCTCCGCTGCATCCTTCAAATATGCTTTAACATCACAGTAATTTTTCTGGTCTGGAAAATATTCTTTTGACATAAAGCTACCGAATTGTTCAAGTGATTTATTGAGCACTCTACCTTGATGGTTAGCTTTAGGTTGAGGGCGATCCTTCTTCTTTGATGATGTTAGATCTATCTTGCTTTTGTTTTCATTGGAGTGAGCTTTCAAGTTCCTTCTTTGGGGGGGCTACTTCATTCTCCTGTATTGGCCTTGCCGTTTTTGAAGATTTCTGAGACAATGCCATTTTGAGGAGCTCTTGCATTTCTTGCAACTGCTGCTCTAAGTGTCCGATCTTAGCGGTATTTTCAACCTGTTGAGCTGATTATGAAGGCTGCCCTTGAACGACCCCATCCAAATTAAAGGTTAGATGTAACGACCCGTAAATTTCAACTATTTTAATAACGTAATTAGTTGAAATTTTGTAAAATTTTAAACGATAAAATTTTGAAATATAAATTTGATATTTGAAATGCGTTTAATTAAACATGGCAACTGGTAAATTTTTGTCCGAAAATATGAAAGTTTATTTCGCGCGTAAATTTACTTCAATTTAATCAGTTAAAAAGTAATGAAAATAAAATGTTTTTGAAACCTAAATATTTTTACATAGAAAAATTCTAAAACATTTCTGAGCAAGATGTCTGTTTGTTGTTTTTCCAAATTCGGACATCTTTGGCTCCGTCGATCTTATTTTTCAGCGTTTTTCTTGCATTTTCAGCTAGTATAAAAATTTCGAATTTTTAAGATTCAATCGTACCACCAATATTTGTATGCCGTTTAGATCGTCTTGTTGTGCTGATCTATGTGGTATATTCAATTCTTTGTTTTGAGATCCGGCACACACCGGAAACCGTGAAACAGTCAACCGTATCGATACCGTTTAAACCTTTAAACTTCACGTGACCATTCAAATGTCTTCCATACAAAATCAATAGCCTTTAGCCTTTTCCAATTCGTAGAATTCAAGCTGTAAATTTATCTTTCTCTATTCCCAACGTTTGAAACTTGATTTCCGGTGACTTTTCATTTTTATACCGTGAAAAGAAGAGCCACTAACTTTTATCTTTTGATGCTTCGTTTCCTAAAATTTGTTATGTTTCTTCTTTAACCTTTTTCATTTGTTCTATTTGAAATTTTTTTATAAGTATATACAAAACAAAGTGAAAGGGTGGGTGGTTGGTTCCTGTTCTTTTCTCTTCTCTGTTGCTTGAAGCCCAACCATCTCCACTACCTTTTCATTTCAACTTTTCTCTTCTCTGTTGCTTGAGGCAAACAAGAGCAGCCTCTTCAATTCCCAAACTTCAATGAAATGACCGAACCATCATGCAAACCCACGTCAGCTTTCGATCCTTCCTCCCCATTGAAGCCATCCATACCCATCTCCACCACCGCCCAGACCTAAGCCGACCCGCATCTCCACTGATCTCGTTTAGTCTGCTTCTCATCCCCTCTTGCCTCCCCTACTCCAGTGAACTCAACGAGCCTCCTCCCTTCCCTTCGCCCAAACACAATCCTCCTCCACCCGATCCACCACCACTCCGACCTACCGCCTCCACCTTTACCTGCCTCCCTCTCGAACCACCCAGCCGAGCTCACGCAACTTCCCTTCATCTTCCTCTGTGCTCTGAAACTACGGCCTCATCATACGTGAGCACCGACCTTCCTCCCTCCGTGCAACCTAACCCATGCGGCCTCGCCCCGTCATTTGCCGAAGCCTTCCTTTTCCCAGCCCCGGCAAGCGCATACCCTCCTCCGTGTTCCATGCTTGCACCCATACGTGAGCAGCCCGCTGCCTTGCAACTAGGCGAGCGCCATCTCCGTCCGTTTCCTCCCATTGCAACCATCTTTCCAGTTTCGCATGCAGCCTACAACCGCATGCATCTCTCCTCTCTTATATATAAATGGTAATATATATATCTATTAGTTATGAATGCATATATGTTTTACAACAACTCACTTGTTATATATAAATACATATGATTTGTTTATCCTGTTCAAAGTATATTGTATAGGCACGGTTATATTGCCAGTATATAACAGTTTGTTATAACTTAAGCATACATAGGTATATAGAGTATTGGCTGCTTCGTGTATTAAGTTATATATATATATGTTTACACGGTAGCATAAATGTATCTGTATAGGTTGTATATTTATGCAGGTTTTAGTGCCATAAGTTATAGATTAGTATAGTTTTAGTATGTCAAGTTTTAAGTATAGTGGTATAATGCTATATTACAGTTTGTATTTTATGGTATATATCTACGTATATGGTGTATGTTATATGATCTATCCTTATGTGTTGATTTAATTAGTATAAAATATATATCGGTTATTTTATATAAAGATTTTCGAATTTTATTATAGTCACATATATACTAGTTCATATATATATGTCAAAATTATTAAATTTCGAAATAAGTGTTATAAATATTATATTAGTTGTTGAAGGATATGCATGTTACAGTACATTTAAAACAATGTGGTAAAGAAATATATATATATTGCTCTGATTTTTAAGATATTTATGAGTATGGTACAAAGCTACATACCTGTACTTGTGACAGACCATGCACCATTTTGCTATTCCTGTCATTATATATAAAAAAATAGATTTACCTTAAAATCCGGTTCTATATATATATAAAGTCATGTAGTTATGTATACTAGTATACGTTAGTTTATTTATGTGTTTAAATTTAAATAATAGTTTTATATCATATATATTTACATTTTAATATTTGCCTTAAGATTAAAATGTTGATTTATAAATAATGATAATAATAATAATAATAATATATATATATTTCATCTATATCAAATAGATTCTGATTTGTTTTCATCGGTTTCTATTTATCAGCTCTATCAGCTTGTCCGTCCAATTTCGCGCCCATCTCGCTTTGATTTGGTGGTCGTACTTGCATTTCGTAACTCAGTTTCATCGTCCAATCTATCTAGCCTCGAAAGGTGAGCAATCACTCACGATTAACGTTCTTTTATTTATTAAATTTGATTTCAATTGAAACGACAATTGAAATATGCTGCTGTTAGTTAATTACACTGTTATATATGCTATTACCTGTATCAGTTCACCTGTGACATCTGACACCCTTATTTGTTATTTATACAATGATAATCCAGTTTGGTTGATAAATGATTGATTGTTGATGTTTGACATTGGATGTTAAATTGTTAATGTTGAAGTGATAGATAATATGTAATTGAATTTGACGTATGATAGTTAGATTTGATATAGGTGTTAAATTTGATTAAATGACATTTGTATAATATGACCCCTTTTACTGTTAAATTTATTGACACGTAGGATTTGTTTAATTACACCTTGAACCACTGAATGTATGTTGTTAAATTGATGATGTATGAAATTGTAAATAGATGACAAGTGAAGAACCGTAACGTAATAATCTTTAATCTACATGAAATGATAGTGTAGATTCTAGAAATAATTATATTAATTCGCATAAACAACAATGCAAATTAATACGATTATTTCGGGATTATTGATTTGATTTTTGGATTGATATTGGTTGTTGTTATTGCTTGTTTATTTACTTTGACACCATCCCAGTTATCATACTGCAAGTTCCCTTTGCTATGCTATGATTTTGAATTGAATTGGAATCGGGTTGAAATGATAAATACCCATATTGAACCTTGACCTAGGATAGAGAATTAAATAAACCGATTGGTCAATAATTTGATTTAAAAATAAACGAAGATTTTATTTGAATAAATAATATGGTTTTAAAATGAAGTTGAAATTTGAATTTTTATGAAAGGGAAATGTTAATATTTAATGATCTGAAACAAAATATTAACAATGTAATTGATGAAAGAATGTTGTTTAATTTGAAATTATAATTAAGTTTGAAATTACTAAACTTTGAAATGATTTAATAATTAAGTTTTGAATTATTTAATAATTAGATAAGATTGAATGATTTAATGATCAAATTGAATTGAATTCTTTAATAAGTGAAATTTAACTTTTGAATAAGTGAATTTACTTCGTAAATAATTGAAATTGACTTTTCTTTATTAATAAGACTTGTAATTTAAAGAATTTGATTTGACGAATTTAACTTAATTAAATTTGTAAGTTTTGATATAATGGCATTGAACTTAAGTAATTGATTTAATGAATTGGAAATTAAATAGAAATTTTTTTGAATGATAAATTTACTTAAGGAATATTGTAACGACCCGATATTTTCAACCATTCGCATCCATTATAAGTGTATAGGTAGACACTCATGCCGGAGTTGAATTGCTCAAAATACCGCGTTGTAAATAAAATTTGGCAAATCTCAGAATATACAGTAAATAAATATAATCACAGATCACAAACACAGAGTAAAATAATGCAGCGGAAGCAAAAGAAATAGTAGTTCATGAAGCTACTATGTAAATATATCAGAGTTACATAAGATACAATATAAGAAATAAAGTACAGCAGAAGTCTCAATACAATAACCAAGTACAGGCTGAATAGAACAACGGAACCGAAGTTGATAGAACAAGACTAGCAGATAATCTCCAGCGATTCAAATCTCCAGAAGGTGGAAATCCAAATCTGTGAATAACTCAGGCTGACCCGAGCGTAAAGCAAAACACAAAACACTCGAGTCAGGACAATATATACTTATATAATGTAAACCAACTCAAGTGAACTGTAATAAAGGTACAAGTAACTTAGAAGATGCTTGGGACCGCCCATCCTCTAAGGATCCGTTAAAATATCTACTATGTAGTAATATTCGCTATTATAATATTGTCTAATAAGTAAAGTATAATCATATAGAAAATAGCGTTAAGGGGATGGAGAACCTTAACGCGGTCGGATCTTAAAATCATAATCGTAGTAAAGCTCGATATGGTAGGTGACACGGCACAACTAGGCAATGCCAGGGTAGATATACCAATTACGCACACGGACTGATGGATACGCATAGAAGCCACTACCGTTCCACCTCGAACAACACTCCCAAATCGGAGGATGGCCATCTAATCAATCACAAGTAAGAGTATAATATCGAAGAAATGTGTCCGAGAAGAGGTGCTACCTCACTGGTCCAAGATTGCTCCTGTTTTAGCCACCTTATGCCAACTCACGGGAGTTGGGTCTACGTAACATACCTTAAGAACGTCGCCACCATCCTACTTCATTTTGGAATCTCCACCGCGTACACAGTTGCCAAAGTGGTTTTCGGTAAGACAGAGAGTATGTCCATATCCGATCCCGGTCTCTTTAACAACCCAACGTTATTATAACCCGTGGTTATAACTTTTAAAAACAATACTTTACTTCAAAATAAAATATCATTTCAAACCATATCTTTATCAAAATAAAGATTAAATCAATTCCAAACCATTTCCATATATTTAAATTTTCATATAATTTCAAAACTTCATTTCAAATCATTTTAATATAATAAAATATCATATCCTTACAAAACTTAATTTCAAATCATTTTAATAAAATAAAATATCCTATCAGTTCAAATCCAAATATTCAACTTTAAATACCTTTTAAATTCAAAGATATCGTTCATTTACTATCATTTCAAATCACCTTTAAATAGTTTATATTCCAATCAAAATAATTCATTTAAACCTTTTAAAAGTGTAATTATTATATTTTCAAATCAAGTATTCAATTTCCAAAGTTTCAAACCATTCTGAGTTCGTTTACTAAGTTAAAAACCCTAATTATTAAAATTTCAGCATTTCACAGCATTTAAAACAACTGCTATAAGTTATATTTGAAAACATTTTTAATTCAGCAAAGACAGCACTTAAAACTGCTATTAAAACTCAGTTTTAGTTGAATTATAGTTCAAAACAGAAAAGACAGCATTTCAGAAGTGCTGCGGTAGTTCAGATTTCAAAACTAGGGTTAAATTTGGTTTCAGCAAAGACTGCAGACCACTATAGCATTTCCAGAGAATGCTATAATAGGCCTGAGTTCAATATTAGCCTATAAGTTCAATTACAGCAACTACAGCATTTCAGAAATGCTTTAATAGCTCTTTTTACACAATTTTAGTTCAAAACAGAATCTATAGCATTTCTGAATGCTATTAAAAGTAGATTTCAAGTGTTAGTGTATTTCCAGCAATTAAATAACTTCAATTTAAAACACATAAACATTTTAAAAATCATATTTTAACATTTAAAATGTTCATTTACATATCATTTAACATGTATCTTTTTCACAATAAATTTCTTATAATTAAATCCAATTTTCAACAATTTACTTAATAAATTTAAGTGTAAAAGTTTCCAATTCTTCACATTTCAACAAATAACTTAACACTTCAAATTTAAATTACCATTTCACAAATTTAACTAAATTTCCAATTTTATTTAATTAACTTAAACCTTTAATTAAAACCAAATTTTACATTTCCAAGTCAAGTTATATTTTAAAAGATCACTTTTAAACATTCATTTATTTAACCACTTAAATTCATAGAAAAATCAATAATACTTTAATAAATCACTTAAATTCAAATTTAATCAAATTATCATATTTACCATTTCCAAATAAAATTTAATATCCATTTTATTTACATAGCCTAAATATCACTTTTAACCAAAATTCCAAATTTCCAACTTAAGTTATATTTCAAAAATCCAGTTAAACCATTCATTAATTACATTTTTAACACATAGAAAAATCATAATTTCTTTATTTTAAAACATTTCAAAATCTATTTAAATCAAATTTCATAAATTTATAATTTTTAAAATACTTAAAAATATCCAAAACACTTTATAAAATAACCACGGGCCTGTATATAATTTTCTAACTTAGGTCAAGTGATACGGATATGTATCATTTCAATCCGCAGTTAAAAAAAAAGAAAAATCCGGGTTCTATCATTTCAAACCCGCAATCCCAAGTTAAAATAATTTTAAATAAAAATCGTTCAGGCCTATCATTTCAGCCCATAATGATTTTTCCCTATTCTAAAGTCCGTTCGGGTATGTATCATTTCAACCCATAGTGATTCTAATCTACAGGGAACTTGCAATGGTGATAACAGATATAAATAACAGAATAACATTAAATAACAGTAACATATGATGTAACAAGTATAATAACAGGTGTGAACATCATATGATAATAATATAAGCATATAAAACTTGATAATATATTTCTACAGATTCGCAGGGTGTCAATTTACTAGTTATATAGGTACATATTGTCTGGTGAGAATAACTCACCTTTTCAAGCTGAAGACCACAACGACACACAAAACGATTCCAGAAGGCACGATTTGAATTGAATGAATGGAGAGCCTTGATAATGATCTTGTATACAACAAATAAACAAGACCATATAAACATATGCATACAATACAAAATACATTGAAACAATTTGAATTTTGAATTAACAAAGAACATCACCTAGCTTTCCTCAAACTTTGCTTGACCATGACAACATGGTTTGCTACATGATCAATTTGGGCTTGATCACACCACACTAGGTTCGGCCTAGGTGTCAACATGGCTCGGCCAAGACCTAAATGCAAGGCTAAGGGCATGAAAGTGGAAGGCAAAGGCAAAATAAGAGAAAGGTCAAAGGCAAGGCAAGATAGGAAGGGTTTGGATGCACCACTTGGCTCGACTTGGTCAAATATGACTTGGATCATGCTTTTACAGGTCTGGACATGTCTGGAGCAGCAGCTAATGGTGGTGGAGTGGCTGGTGGTGGCGGCTAAGGGGTGGCCAAAGTGCATAGGAAGAGGCAGGTGGAGTATAGTGGCTTGTCTAGGCATTTTTGGAAGAGTTTTATGCAAATTTTGGGTGATGGCTTCCATTGGATGGCATGGCCAGGTCAAGGTCAGAGGAGAAGGAGGAAGAGCTGCTGTAGATGTGGTGGTGAGTGGAGCTGAAGGGTGGAGAGGCTAGTGGCCGAGCATGCAAGGTAGGAGAGGAAGGCTAAATTCATTGAATATTGAAGAGAAGAAGAGATAAAGGAAGCCATTGCTCATTTTTTTTTCATTCTTTGAAGCCGTGAGTTTTTAGGGGAGATATGAGAAAGATTTTCACGTGAAAATGAAGAGGAATACAGGGCAAAAGCATAAGAATGAACGGCCAAAAGAAATGAATGCAAGAAGGTTAGGAAAATGAAGAGACGGGAAAACAAAGGGACAAAAGCAACTAAAAAGACACAAACCCTTTCAACTTTCTTTTATTTCTTTTTATAATTTTACATTTCTGGAAATAATAATAATCCCAGATAAAATTTCGAAAATTTATCCAAATATAATAATTTATATAAATATTTATCAATAATATAAAGCTAAATTAAGAAAATAGCTAAAAATAGTAAATTAGTCTAGAAAATTTGAAGTTTAATATAATAAATTTTAGAAAAATTCATATAAGCTTGTAATATATTTTTAAACATAAATAATAACATAATATAAAAATATATTCACAAAATAAATATTTAAAATTAAATTTACATATAATTTTTAATGAAGAAATAGCAGAAAATAGGAAAACAGCCTTTAAAAATGGAAAATAAATACAGTAAATTTTTGGAAAAATTCTATTATCATTTTAAAATATTAAAAGACAAAAGATACATAAAATAACATATTAACACATATTAAAACAAAATATAAGAAAGAAAATATGATTTATAAAATTTAAAATAGGCAAAATTGCACAATAAAACAAATTATACTAAAAATTGAAATGTACATAACTTTTACATTTTAACTCCGTTTTCAACGAAACGAAAAGTAAAGTTCAATTTATTAAATCCATTTTCATAATAAAAGATAAAATTTATAATTTCAAACTATTTAAAATTTAAACTTAAAAGTCAAAGTTTGACTATTGACCAAAATTCACATTTTCAGGAGATATTAAATTTAGTCATATTTGAAATTCTAATCCACATCCAAGTCAAAGTTTATATTTAAAATAACAAAATTTATTCTTTTTCATAAATAAAGCTTTTGAATCTGGAAAAATCAGTTTAAGAATATTTGTAAAATACAGGGTTGTTACAAATATTGAATGAAATCGATAAATGAAGTTAAATTGATTTGAAGGTTAAATTAAGTTAATTTAAATGATTTCGGAATGAAACTTATTTACGAATGTAAATGAATACTTGAATTGTTTTAAATAGAAATTGAAATTGAATTATAAGATTTTGGAATGGTAATTTGGAAGTTTTGAAACGTAAATTATGGAAATTGATTGGAAAGACAAATGAAATGTTGGTTTATAAATTCTAATTGGAATTGAATTTGATTTGGTTTTGAAATAAATAAATGACCAATCGGGGTAATAATTACGAAGTTATTAAAGAGACCGGAATCGGTTAGGGACATACTCTCTGTCTAAACCGAAAACCACTTTAATAACTATACGCGGAGTGTGATCCAGAATGAAGTGGTTGGAATGATGTACGTGATGACTGAAGAAAGAGAACGATAATGGATAGCCTTGACACTTGTGTCAAATTGAAAATGACTAAAACAGGAGCCGTGCCGGGCCAAATGGAGGTCAGCTACCTCAAGCGAACACACTTCTTCGAACTACTCATTACTTGTTGTCGATTGGTGCACCCTTGATTTTGGGAGTGTTGTTTCGCGGTGTTGCGGTCGCTGCGGCGATGCGTTCTCACCAGTCCGGATCAGGCGAACGGTAGTTTCACTACCTTGGGTATTGCCTCATGTGCCTTATCATACATGTATCCCTATACGCGACCACTACGATTTGTTTTGTACCTTTAGTATATGGATTGCCCTCTGGTGACTTTCGGTTTTGGGGAAACTACGGTCTTGTATATGCTCTTGGGAATAAAAACGTGTTAAGGGTGGAATGGGCCATGACTTAACACTATTTTGATATTTTATATTACTGATAGGCATTATCTACTTATCGTACACTACTACATAGTAGATAGTTTAACGAATCCTTAAAGGATGGTTATTCCAACATCCTTTGAGTTACTTGTATTTCAATTGCTATTTCACTTGAGTTGGATTTATTAATATAAGAATGTTAATCCTGACTCGAGTGTTTTGTATTTTGCTTTACGCTCGGGTCAGACTGTGTGTACCAGTATTCGAGACTCGCTTTTGAAGTTGGAGCCTTGCTTGAAGATCCAGCCATCTATTCTGCTTTCAGTATTCGATGATTCCAGTGATGTATTCTGATTTGTATCTGATGTATCGTATTACTTTTCTGTTGTATCTAGTTTAACTCTGATGTAACTTATACGTTTATATAGTAGCTTCATGAACTACTATCTCTTTTATTTCCGCTGCATTTATTACTCTGTGTCTGTGATCTATGATTATTTTATTTACTGTATATGTTCAGTTTTGCCAAATTTAAATTAACAACGCGGTATTTTGAGCAATTCAACTCCGGCATGAGTGTCTACCTATACACTTATAATGGATGCAAATGGTCCAAAATATCGGGTCGTTACAGTTGGTATCAGAGCTTTGGTAGCTCTAGGCAGAACTTAGCATATAGGGTAAATGTATTTACAGAATCACTCTCATTCGAGTTTCAATCTCTTCCTTTTGACTCGATTCCTTTGAATTTTGGAACGTTCCCTGTGGTTCCAAATATCATTCGTATCCCTCACTATTCGTCTTCTTTCAATCCTGGAGCACCCCATAACTCCATTCTGAATGTTATCTATAATAGATCGGCGGTCTCGCCAATCTTCGAATGATTCGTAAAGGATTAAACTCCTTTATAATAGGCATTGATTTACCGGAGATTTCTATATCCTTGGTTTACGATGCTATCTATTCCCTGATATACCTAAATTCCATCTCTTGAGATCGAGTGTTGATTTACCTCGGAATTCAGCATCGATCTTATTCTTGAAGTTACGGACGACCCGGTTAAGGTTGCCCGTGAATTAAATAAACTCATCCATCTCCCGATTGTGGTAATTGAATTATCTTATCTTCTGTTTCAAACTTATTTTCGAATCAAAATTCTCTTTGATTTGATTTCCATCAAAATTCGAATCGCTATACATGTTTTGGAATCTATTCTAGTATCGTCGAGCGAGGAAGTGTATTTGTAAATTAATATTTAAAATGTTTTAAAATATATTGTATTGTTTGAGTTGTTGATGTTGATTTGGGTTTCCGATCGATTCGTTTGATCAACGCTATCGATAGGATTTCCAAAACACTTGAACAGAGCAAACTGACACAATATTATTTTCAAATTCTTGTAAATGAAATAAATTGGTATGATTATATTATAAATATATATAAGTAAAATTTTCTAAAATTTAATAAGTTAATTAAATTGGTTGTTGAAATGATAATAATTGATTATCACTTATTGTTCTATAAATGAATTTTTAAACATGGGTTATAAACTGGGTTGAAATTAAAATGAATTTAAAATTTAGAATTTGAGAATTTAAATTCCTAAAATTTCAAGCTTTGGTTTTAAAATTTTAAAATGTATATTATTGAATGTATTTTCGAATAGAAACCGTTTTCAAATAATTTTAAATATTGAAATCAGTGCTCTTCTCTTTGTCGCTGGAAAATAATCTCGGTGATGGCGGCTGCATCATCGACATTCATTTTCGAGTTTCGAAGTGGAGAAACCATTCTGTAGCTTTGCTACGGTTTGTATTGAGAAAAAAAATATTTTGATTTGAATTTCTTCAGTATATTTTGATCTTATTTTAAAATTTAATTTGATTTGATATAAATATATTATATATATCTCTAAATTGTTTAAAGTTAATCGGAAATCTAATTCTTAAATTTTGTTAAAGGACGATTTTAATTATAAATAAAACCAAAATTTGGAATAAATATTTAAACTTGAATAATTGAATTGGGAAATTTTATTTGTATATTGTTCAACTGCTTTCTAATATAACTTACCTAAATCATTCAGAAGTGGAATATGTAATTGGATAATATATAAGATAAATTGAATTTATAAATAAAATTTGAGTGTTTATAATAAATGTTATACACTAAATTTTGATTATAAAGATGTTAATAGAGTTAGATAGGATAATAAGTAAACTCAGTTAATAATGAAATAAATTTGTTTTGTAAGAATTAATAAATTTGTCTTGAAAGAATTAATAAATTGAAATTTGATCAACATATGAAAATACCTTGAATTTAAAAGAAATTAATAGATGTAAATTAATTTAAATCGAAACTTTTATGTTTTAAATTAATTTATATGGGTTAAATATATGTGAGTAGATATATTAAGTAGAATAAATTTAACAGTAATTTGGAATAAAGAAGAATTTAAAAATTGTTGAAGAAAATATGATTATAATAAAAGACTATTCAAATTTATGGTTTTAGAAATTGTAAATTGAAGAAAATGGGATAATAAGATAATGAATTTAAAAATAGTTGAGATTGATTTTAGTGAAATCAAATGGATTAAATCAATTATTGAATATCAATTAATTTAAATTTGAATTTACATGGTTTAAATTAATTGTTATTTTGTATTTCAAATCTGTTTTTCTTTCTGGTTGTTTCTATTCTCCTACCTCGTTCCTTTTCGGGGACGAAAAGTTTTGAGTGGGGGAGAGTGTAACGACCCGTAAATTTCAACTGTTTTAATAATGTAATTAGTTGAAATTTTGTAAAATTTTAAACGATAAAATTTTGAAATATAAATTTGATATTTGGAATGCATTTAGTTAAACATGGCAACTGGTAAATTTTTGTCCGAAAATATGAAAGTTTATTTCGCGCGTAAATTTACTTCAATTTAATCAGTTAAAAAGCAATGAAAATAAAATGTTTTCGAAACCTAAATATTTTTACATAGAAAAATTCTAAACCATCTTCTGAGCAAGATGTCAGTTTGTCGTTTTCCAAATTCGGACATCTTTGGCTCCGTCGATCTTATTTTTCAGCGTTTTTCTTGCATTTTCCGCTAGTATAAAAATTTCGAACTTTTAAGATTCAATCGTACCACCAATATTTGTATGCCGTTTGGATCGTCTTGTTGTGCTGATCTATGCGGTATATTCAATTCTATGTTTTGAGATCCGGCACACACCGGAAACCGTGAAACAGTCAACCGTATCGATACCGTTTAAACCTTTAAACTTCACGTGACCATTCAAATTTCTTCCATACAAAATCAATAGCCTTTAGCCTTTTCCAATTCGTAGAATTCAAGCTGTAAATTTATCTTTCTCTATTCCCAACGTTTGAAACTTGATTTCCGGTGACTTTTCATTTTTATACCGTGAAAAGAAGAGCCACTAACTTTTATCTTTTGATGCTTCGTTTCCTAAAATTTGTTCTGTTTCTTCTTTAACCTTTTTCATTTGTTCTATTTGAAAATTTTTTATAAGTATATACAAAACAAAGTGAAAGGGTGGGTGGTTGGTTCCTGTTCTTTTCTCTTCTCTGTTGCTTGAAGCCCAACCATCTCCACTACCTTTTCATTTCAACTTTTCTCTTCTCTGTTGCTTGAGGCAAACAAGAGCAGCCTCTTCAATTCCCAAACTTCAATGAAATGACCGAACCATCATGCAAACCCACGTCAGCTTTCGATCCTTCCTCCCCATTGAAGCCATCCATACCCATCTCCACCACCGCCCAGACCTAAGCCGACCCGCATCTCCACTGATCTCGTTTAGTCTGCTTCTCATCCCCTCTTGCCTCCCCTACTCCAGTGAACTCAACGAGCCTCCTCCCTTCCCTTCGCCCAAACACAATCCTCCTCCACCCGATCCACCACCACTCCGACCTACCGCCTCCACCTTTACCTGCCTCCCTCTCGAACCACCCAGCCGAGCTCACGCAACTTCCCTTCATCTTCCTCTGTGCTCTGAAACTACGGCCTCATCATACGTGAGCACCGACCTTCCTCCCTCCGTGCAACCTAACCCATGCGGCCTCGCCTCGTCATTTGCCGAAGCCTTCCTTTTCCCAGCCCCGGCAAGCGCATACCCTCCTCCGTGTTCCATGCTTGCACCCATACGTGAGCAGCCCGCTGCCTTGCAACTAGGCGAGCGCCATCTCCGTCCGTTTCCTCCCATTGCAACCATCTTTCCAGTTTCGCATGCAGCCTACAACCGCATGCATCTCTCCTCTCTTATATATAAATGGTAATATATATATCTATTAGTTATGAATGCATATATGTTTTACAACAACTCACTTGTTATATATAAATACATATGATTTGTTTATCCTGTTCAAAGTATATTGTATAAGCACGGTTATATTGCCAATATATAACAGTTTGTTATAACTTAAGCATACATAGGTATATAGAGTATTGGCTGCTTCGTGTATTAAGTTATATATATATATGTTTACACGGTAGCATAAATGTATCTGTATAGGTTGTATATTTATGCAAGTTTTAGTGCCATAAGTTATAGATTAGTATAGTTTTAGTATGTCAAGTTTTAAGTATAGTGGTATAATACTATATTACAGTTTGTATTTTAAGGTATATATCTACGTATATGGTGTATGTTATATGATCTATCCTTATGTGTTGATTTAATTAGTATAAAATATATATCGGTTATTTTATATAAAGATTTTCGAATTTTATTACAGTCACATATATTCTGGTTCATATATATATCTCAAAATTATTAAATTTCGAAATAAGTGTTATAAATATTATATTATATTAGTTGTTGAAGGATATGCATGTTACAGTACATTTAAAACAACGTGTTAAAGAAATATATATATTGCTCTGATTTTTAAGATATTTATGAGTATGGTACAAAGCTACATACCTGTACTTGTGACAGACTATGCACCATTTTGCTATTCCTGTCATTATATATAAAAAATAGATTTACCTTAAAATCCGGTTCTATATATATATATATATATATAAAGTCATGTAGTTATGTATACTAGTATACGTTAGTTTATTTATGTGTTTAAATTTAAATAATAGTTTTATAGCATATATATATACATTTTAATATTTGCCTTAAGATTAAAATGTTGATTTATAAATAATGATAATAATAATAATAATATATATATATATATCATCTATATCAAATAGATTCTGATTTGTTTTCATCGGTTTCTATTTATCAGCTCTATCAGCTTGTCCGTCCAATTTCGCGCCCATCTCGCTTTGATTTGGTGGTCGTACTTGCATTTCGTAACTCAGTTTCATCGTCCAATCTATCTAGCCTCGAAAGGTGAGCAATCACTCACGATTAACGTTCTTTTATTTATTAAATTTGATTTCAATTGAAACGACAATTGAAATATGCTGCTGTTAGTTAATTACACTGTTATATATGCTATTACATGTATCAGTTCACCTGTGACATCTGACACCCTTATTTGTTATTTATACAATGATAATCCAGTTTGGTTGATAAATGATTGATTGTTGATGTTTGACATTGGATGTTAAATTGTTAATGTTGAAGTGATAGATAATATGTAACTGAATTTGACGTAGGATAGTTAGATTTGATATAGGTGTTAAATTTGATTAAATGACATTTGTATAATATGACCCCTTTTACTGTTAAATTTATTGACACTTAGGATTTGTTTAATTACACCTTGAACCACTGAATGTATGTTGTTAAATTGATGATGTATGAAATTGTAAATAGATGACAAGTGAAGAACTGTAACGTAATAATCTTTAATCTACATGAAATGATAGTGTAGATTCTAGAAATAATTATATTAATTCGCACAAAGAACAATGCGAATTAATACGATTATTTCGGGATTATTGATTTGATTTTTGGATTGATATTGGTTGTTGTTATTGCTTGTTTATTTACTTTGACACCATCCCAATTATCACACTGCAAGTTCCCTTTGCTATGCTATGATTTTGAATTGAATTGGAATCGGGTTGAAATGATAAATACCCGTATTGAACCTTGACCTAGGATAGAGAATTAAATAAACCGATTGGTCAATAATTTGATTTAAAAATAAACGAAGATTTTATTTGAATAAATAATATGGTTTTGAAATGAAGTTGAAATTTGAATTTTTATGAATGGGAAATGTTAATATTTAATAATTTGAAACAAAATATTAACAATGTAATTGATGAAAGAATGTTGTTTAATTTGAAATTATAATTAAGTTTGAAATTATTAAACTTTGAAATGATTTAATAATTAAGTTTGAAATTATAATTAAGTTTGAAATTATTAAACTTTGAAATTATTTAATAATTAAGTTTTGAATTATTTAATAATTAGATAAGATTGAATGATTTAATGATCAAATTGAATTGAATTCTTTAATAAGTGAAATTTAACTTTTGAATAAGTGAATTTACTTCGTAAATAATTGAAATTGAGTTTTCTTTATTAACAAGACTTGTAATTTAAAGAATTTGATTTGACGAATTTAACTTAATTATATTTGTAAGTTTTGATATAATGGTATTGAACTTAAGTAATTGATTTAATGAATTGGAAATTAAATAGAAATTGTTTTGAATGATAAATTTACTTAAGGAATATTGAATGAAATCGATAAATGAAGTTAAATTGATTTGAAGGTTAAATTAAGTTAACTTAAATGATTTCGGAATGAAACATATTTACGAATGTAAATGAATACTTGAATTGTTTTAAATAGAAATTGAAATTGAATTATAAGATTTTGGAATGGTAATTTGGAAGTTTCGAAACGTAAATTATGGAAATTGATTGGAAAGACAAATGAAATGTTGGTTTATAAATTCTAATTGGAATTGAATTTGATTTGGTTTTGAAATAAATAAATGACCAATCGGGGTAATAATTACGAAGTTATTAAAGAGACCGGAATCGGTTAGGGACATACTCTCTGTCTAAACCGAAAACCACTTTAATAACTATACGCGGAGTGTGATCCAGAATGAAGTGGTTGGAATGATGTACGTGATGACTGAAGAAAGAGAACGATAATGGATAGCCTTGACACTTGTGTCAAATTGGAAATGACTAAAACAGGAGCCGTGTCGGGCCAAATGGAGGTCAGCTACCTCAAGCGAACACACTTCTTCGAACTACTCATTACTTGTTGTCGATTGGTGCACCCTTGATTTTGGGAGTGTTGTTTCGCGGTGTTGCGGTCGCTGCGGCGATGCGTTCTCACCAGTCCGGATCAGGCGAACGGTAGTTTCACTACCTTGGGTATTGCCTCATGTGCCTTGTCATACTTGTATCTTTATACGCGACCACTACGATTTGTTTTGTACCTTTAGTATATGGATTGCCCTCTGGTGACTTCTGGTTTTGGGGAAACTACGGTCTTGTATATGCTCTTGGGAATAAAAATGTGTTAAGGGTGGAATGGGCCATGACTTAACACTATTTTGATATTTTATATTACTGATAGGCATTATCTACTTATCGTACACTACTACATAGTAGATAGTTTAACGGATCCTTAAAGGATGGTTATTCCAACATTCTTTGAGTTACTTGTATTTCAATTGCTATTTCACTTGAGTTGGATTTATTAATATAAGAATGTTAATCCTGACTCGAGTGTTTTGTATTTTGCTTTACGCTCGGGTCAGACTGAGTGTACCAGTATTCTAGACTCGCCTTTGAAGTTGGAGCCTTGCTTGAAGATCCAGCCATCTATTCTGCTTTCAGTATTCGATGATTCCAGTGATGTATTCTGATTTGTATCTGATGTATCGTATTACTCTTCCGTTGTATCTAGTTTAACTCTGATGTAACTTATACGTTTATATAGTAGCTTCATGAACTACTATCTCTTTTATTTCCGCTGCATTTATTACTCTGTGTCAGTGATCTGTGATTATTTTATTTACTGTATATGTTCAGTTTTGCCAAATTTAAATTAACAACGCGGTATTTCGAGCAATTCAACTCCGGCATGAGTGTCTACCTATACACTTATAATGGATGCGAATGGTCCAAAATATCGGGTCGTTACATTGGAGGTATGTTCTCTTCAAGAGTTGTTGTGTGGATAACCTCTTCATTCATTTTGCGGAGTCGTTTAGATTTCATTTTCCTACTTCAAGTCAAATGATCCATTATTAGTCTATAAGATAGTAACAAGGTCGAAGGTTTAGGCCCTCCTTCTAGCATCAAAAATGTTAACAAGAAAACTTATCAACATCCCCAAAGTTATATGAATGGCGAATGAGATATAAGATAAGGATGTCAAAGAGATTGTTTCATTTGAATCCCACCTTTCGACCTAAATTGACTAAGTCAAAACAATTTCGGTGATTGAATTAGAAATGCAGGCAAAGGAAGAAGTATTCAACTCGTAACCCTTCTTTTAAATAAGTAGGAAACAATAATTCGTTTCAACCTCTCATTCCTTTTGATTATGTCGAAATGTTCATTCTTTCCCTTTTGACTATGTCAAAAGGTATGCTCGTCTAATTAAAGCGAAATAGCTGCTTTCGACCTCATTGGTTTCATCCCTTTTGTTGAAGAACCCCTTTGAAAGCGTTGTAGACGTAGTGGAAGATAGACCCCTTTCAAACGAATTCCTTTTTACATGTTCGCTCGCCAATTGCGTACTGGATTCCCTTCGGAACACCCTTTTCGACTAGGTCAAAAGGAGCTCCATCCTTTCGAATTGGACCTAATTGTAATTGCCTAAGCTTTATTTGGTTTACTCTATATAAGATCGGCCTGGATATTCCCAAGTCATACGAACTCATCAATGTCGAAACATCATCACCATCTTTGTTTTCTATTGTTTGAGATTGATTTCGATGGTGATGTGTTTCGCATGTCTATATCCAAGTCGATCTTAATGAATTGCATAAACAAAAAGAAGTTAAGAGAATAAAATAGAATCATGTGCAATGGATCATTAGTCTAGCTAATGATCATAATGATCTTCCTCATTATTGAAATCCTTGTTGAATCCACACATCCTTCCATTATCATTAATCCAAAATGAGTTACAATTATGAGAGCTTTTCCCCAAATTGATTTAGGGTTTACAAAAGTTCTTTGTAGTTGCAAAGAAGTAGAAGGAAAGAAATGAGCTTAGGATTCCAAAATCTAGTTCCCAAAACTGAACCCCTTGGGTCTTATTTATAGATGTAGGTCGGCCCCCTTCCACGCCTATGCTTTCAACCTAGTCGAAAGGACCCTTTTATATTCTGCCTTATTCCTTTCGACATAGTCGAAAGGCCTCGCCTACCTTCGATGCAGTGGAAAGGCATCTCTTTCGAGACCCTTAACTCACCCTTGCGCTTCTCTTCTCTTTATTCCAGACCTTTCGGCCTTGTCAAAAGGGTCTTTATCTACCTTTCGCCTTTGTCAAGACTTTAGTGTTCCTTTTTCCTGTTTTCTCCTAAACTACTTTCAACGTCATCAAAAGGGCCTCAAATGCACCTTTCTCCGCTTGTTACCTTGTTATCACCAAAAGTAAAGATAGGAACCCTTAACTCTGTCAAAAGATTGTCCACAAGGGCTTTGAAGATGTTGAAGTATCATTGGTTTTGATGCAGTAGGTAGCTTCCAAATGTGTGTCTGAGGATTGATGCGGAACCTTTTCCCTATGCTATTGCCTTTGACTGGTTCAAAAGGCTTGACTATGCTTTCGAATGAGTTGTTTTGAGTAATTTGAACGAAGGCAAAACCTTTGGTTCTGAAAAGTATGGTGCGCATATAAGAGGCTAACATTCATTGCTTGTGAAAGGGGTTCCGAAGCTGTCTTTGCCAGTCCTTCCGTGTCGAAAGATCTGAAAGAGGCGGAAGGGTGGCTCCACTTTTCTTTTTGAAAGCTTTTTCTTTGTTTATCATTTGCGACACCGCCTGGTACCTGCGTCTCCTTTGAAAGCCTTTTCAATGCCTTCGAAACATTCTATTGTGACCTTTGTCGAAATCCATGCTTGTTATTTCGGTAGAACCTAGCATTTTACCAATCTTCTTTTATGCCTTTGCTCTTAAGTGGATTTTATGGTTAACAGCTGATATGGAGGAGTGGCACTGTCCACGGACTTGTAATTGGTGATTAGCAGTGCCGGTAGAGCTTAGCAGCAATGAATTGCGTTATGGTTCACTTCGAAATCCATTGATGGTTTTCAAAGTTTCTTATGCTCGATTCCTTTGTTTACATGTGATACTATATATACTTCTTTATTGATTAAGTGCAGTGTGATCATTGGAGTTGATAAGAGGCAGCATTGATTAGCTTCATTGATATGCAGTGATGCTTGATTGACGATGTCATGGAACTTCAACTTTAACTTCATAAGAGGACTGCAACTTTGATGGAGTTCGAGACCATTGTTTCCTCTGAAGAAGTGCGATGTTGACTAGTGGTGGTTATATTCAACACCTGTATTAGTGAAGGTCGATATTGAATACAGGCGATGTTGATGATGTGCGACATTTATTCATTTGATACCAGTCCCCAAGTGTGTCGCTGATAATATATGTTAGAGAATATTGATGGCAGTCGACGTGTTCAAAGAGTGGCTCTACATCCCCGAAGCTAGTATTGATGATAACACTCATTATTATAGAGGCCTAGTCACTTCTTTTTGCAATAAGGTTTGACATCATCTTCTTGAAGCTTTAAATTAGAAACCATATCCTCTTGAGAAATTATGTGGATAACAACGATGAACTTGAAAGCTAGGATAGAGCAGGCAAACATCTTTTCATAATAGAGAAGTTAACTCAATACATGCATAAATTTTCGTTGAAGTGAGTTATATTTTAAATTTATACAATAATTTAGAGTCATGTATTTATGCATAATCGTATTTATAAGAGTATTGCAATTTCCGTTTTTTGACCTTTATGTAAAAGACATTTTTTATATAACAAGAAAGCTCGAATACTACTAAAGGATTTTCCAGCATATGATCATTTTAGTAAATAGGATGTTTTTTTGGATCAGACCTATTTTATTTCAAAAAATTAATATATTTTAATTTGGATGTTGTGAGAAATTGAAATTAAATTTAAACTGAAAAAAGAACATATACTATTATGAGTTATACACTGATAATTTACAAGCTAACATTAAATATGATTAACAATAGGATATTTTATTAATAATAATACAAGATAATGGACCTTTAAAAAATTCAATAAATTTATTTGAAATTTACCCTATATTTCCATTGGGTAAAGAAATATGTACCAGCAAAAGTAACCGAACAATACATATTCATGAAAGCTATAGAATAACTAAGTATATTTGTGGAATAACCAAATAAACACCAAAAACAATCAAACTAAATATACATGCTAACGATCCTCATTATTATCATTATTTAAAAGTCTTATTATCATCTTCACATAGTCATACTCTTCTAATGCATTAATTTTATCTTGACTGTCATTTTCATCCAATTTCACAAGGTCATTTTCATCATTGATAGAGCTCCTATGTCCTTAGTTTCTTTTATGATAACCAGTATTTTGCTTGGATCCGAACCATTTTGGCAATGTTGATCGTCATTTCTACCCTACTCTACTATACATCCAATGTCCATCATTCAAATAGTCTATTTTTCAGTACATGATCATCAATCACGACAAATTTTATTAACCTTAAAATATTATTCCTTTATTTTAACAATCAACACAAATCTTGTTAACCTGATTTATTTTATAAATCATAACATAATTTAATAAACTGAAATTTCCAAATATAGTTAATTCAATATTTTTTCATTTTTTATTAACAATCGGCATAAATTTTGTTATTTAATTATATTATGAATCATAACATAATTTAATGTACTTGAAATTTGCTAACATACTTAGTCTAATATTATTTGTGTGTTTCAGTTTATTTTAACAATCGACAAAAAACATATAATTTATTTCATAATTCACAACATAATTTAATAAAATGAATTTTGCTAACATATTTAATTAATACATTATTTCTTTGGTTGTTTAGTTATTTTAACCATCCTAACAATTTTTCTTTAACCTGCTTTATTTTTGAAAATCATAACACAAAATTAATCTTGCATTTTTAACTCTATCTCAGTTTAGTTTAACTCCAAAAAACTCTTGTTTTATTTACAACAACAATAATTACATGTCAATTCAATGACAAGGATTTTAATAGTTCTAAATAATTAACAACAACAGTCCTAAAAAATATAGATTCATAACACAATAAACTAAAATCGTTCTCTAATTTCTTTTACTTATCCTGTCACTTTATAGATTCTAAAATATCAACCTTTTACAACTCATTATTTCTTTTTTATTTTTTGAATTATGCAAAGAGTCAGGCTTCGCTTGTAAACTCTGCAAAACCATGCGCTTACCAAGCACATACCCTAATACTTAGCTACTGTAACACCCGTTAATTTTACATAATTAAATAATAAATTAAAAGGGTTAAATGGTGATTTTACATAAAGAGAAAATTAGTAAATTTTTACAGAAGCTGGAGTTATGCTTTGAGACCTATTCCATTGCGTATGAATTGTCGTTTATGGTAAGAAAACACACCATCTATGGATTTTCTGTTAGCGTAATTAATTAAGTAATTATAACATACTATAACAAGCATGTAACAGAAAGAAAACACCTTTTATTACAAATGATAATCGATTACAAAGTTAATAATTTGTAGTAGATTATAGAATTTCCCCTAGGGCATACCCCTAACTCTATCGGGTTTATTCAATTAATTTTTAAAGTGTCCCACACTTAGTTGATCAAATCTCTGTTAAGAAATTTTTGCAATTAAATTATTTTATATAATCTTCTAATAATTTCTCCTTAGTATTAGTTTTAATTTAATATAATTTAATTTTCCATATTATAGCAATCCAAAATATGGGGTGTTATAGATTTTTTGCATCAACCGGAAAGTGTTGTACATTAGTGTATATAGTGTGCCTCATGTGTCCTTGGCATGGTGTACATAAGCGCTCTATGTAGATTGCCCACTCATGTTGTCAAACAAGCTCTGGCACACAATGGAATTATGTGTCAGATATTATCCATGAACATAGAATTTATATCAATGGAACCAGATAAAATCCAAGGCATTACAAAGCTATCTTTGTAAGAGAAAGGATGAACTTTGGTCGAATTCGTGTGTCGATGGGATTAGCATCCTAGGACACATCTATTCTTCAATTAATTGGAGGCCAAAATGCATCTCATCGAGACAATACTTTTAGTCGACATGATCAAACGCTTGACACCGAACCATAGCTGAAATTGGACCATTGTAAATTGCTTGTCACCTCCATCATGTCTTTCTCCCCCTTTAGGATTCACGACCATTAATGGAACTTGGGGCAACGATGGTAATGAATAACGGTGTTTCTAAATGGATTGGTGGTGGCTATGGCATGGAAAATGAAAAATTACAACGGTAATCTTGAATTGAAGGCGGAGACATCCAACTTAGTTAGTCAAAATTGAATAATGTCGAGAATAAAATGGGCGACTAAACTAGAAGATGAGTTGGTCAAATCTATCAAACGCGAGATGCTCAAATGGATCGACGGTGGATGTTTGCTTAAGATCTGAAGATGTGGTGGACTTTGAAGCTTGAATCTGTACTTGTAAGTGGAGAATAAAAAGTTAAAAATATTAGAGTGAACTAAGGCTGGAATGGGAAATAACTTAGAAAATTTTCTAAGTATGGCTTTTATATGGAAATGATGAATCGATCGATGGCGATCGATATCTATTGGTACTGATCCATATGAAAAAAAATTTAAAGGAAAAGAGATAAGGAGAAGAAATCTTCCTGACCAAGGAATGGAATAGTTTACAGAAATTCTCAATAATTGTTAAAGACTTCAAAAAAAGACTTCAACTTTTATATCCACTGAAAAGATGCGATTCAGCAACTGTTTGGAATGATATGTTGATATTCTCATAGAAGATGCAACGTTTCATGAAAATATTTTAGACGGTAGAAGTGCCTTCGTAGATTTGGATTCGGTATTTGTCTTGATCCAAAATATTGTTTCTTTTCACAGAAGCATGCTTGGAAGGGTAAGTGTTACTAATATTTGATACAAGCGACATTTCGATGGATCTAGACTGTAAAATAATGAAGGATTAGACTTATATTGATAGATGTAGTGATCGATGTGGGTATTATTTGGCTCTATCTATGATTTTACATGCAATTTTGAAGAAGAAGAAAAGTTTTAAGATGAGGCAGTGACTAGTATTAATTGATCATCATTGACAATTTTTCCCCTGAAGAACCAAAGATTAAAGACCTAATTATTTTTGAAGAAAGAGGCAAAGGTCAACTATGTCGATCAGTACCGATTGTTTCGATTAGTACTGATCGATCGATATTCAAAGAAAAATGTCAATTTGATCTATTCTTCATGCTAGAAAGTCGGATCTACACGTTTAAGCGATTCAATAGAAGACTTGATGATTATGATGTGAAAATTCATTTATAAATATAAATTATCAACAATGAAAATGGGACTTTTGGATGTTTTTTGATTCTTGCATGGAGCTATTATCGAATTTGAAACCAACCGATTCTAAATCTGAAATGGATTGTTATTTGATTATGATTGTGAAATCTCTTAGAAATAAAATGTAAAGTAGACATAGGAGGTACTGTTTGAACCGAAAATGGCACAAACCCCCAGAAGTTTACGTAGAGAATAAAATATGAAGAATTGTAAATGAAAATGAGAAGTAGACATGACACAATCATTTTATTATGGTTCGGGAAAACAAGGCTTAGGTCCACTTTAAGATTTTATTGCGTATATCTGACTTTTAGATAGAAGTTCTTAGGGCTCGGTACAACTTCGACACTTAGATTTTCAAAATTACAAAAATATAGAGTAAGGAAGAACTAGAGCCAAAGGATCTTGAAAAACGAGTCATGCCCCTCTATTTATAGAGGTTGGGAGCATAATATCTCGCACAAAAGATCTCAAAGCTGTTATCCATGATTTAGACCAATTCTCCAAAGAAAGTAGGTGCAAACTCATCAGTTTGTATGGGTCGAACTCTAAGGTTAGAGGTCGGTACTGACCCATAGGATGGCCAATATGGATGTCTTCAACTCTTCATCTTGGCTCATCTTATAGTTAGCTTCATGATTCCATAATTGTTTGCACCAATATTAGCTTGCTTCTAGGTCCAAATGATGGAGTAGTGGAATTACAAAGTTCCAGCTTCAAGTTTTCATAGAGATTGTTGAAGAGTTGCATTGAATCAACAAAACGGCATTGGAAATAGGCTTTTAGCATTATGTAAGACATGTAGGCAGAAGATGGGTCCCCTAAGTGGAGAAAATATGGGTCGGTACCGACCCATGGGTAGGGGTAGATACCAATCCATAATATGGATGCGCCCATCTTGCTTTAATCTTAGGTTGTTCTTGCGTTGGCCTTGTGACTTTGTTCGTGCTTAGTTCCTAGACTCTTGGACTATCTCTTTAGGTTTCCTGCCTTGATATCTCCAAGATCGATTCATCCGGTCTATCCGAATATTTCCTGGTCAAAAGGCTGGATAACCCTTGCCCTGCAAAGTATATCTTCTTTCGAACAGGATGTGCTTTAAATCAAGATAAGTTAGAGTTGCTGCAAAGGATTCCACTTTGTGTTCCGAATGGTTATTATCCTTCTTGTGAATCGTTGCTATGAAAATTTATGTCCATAGTCATCCATCATGATGCTCTACCAACATTCAGGATTATAAACCTTGAACGTATTCTCGTGATCTGTCATTCCAAGATTGACAATTTTAAACCGATTCCATCCATGGATCTCTCAGGTTTGAATTTGATTTCCCTTTTATTCTAATCGTCAGGTAATGGATATATATATATATATTCGCACACATACTCACATGCAAGCTCCTGAGTGGGTGAGTATAGGTACATGGTTCATCACATGCATATGCTTAGGCATAACTCTACACACATGTATATATATAAATATACATACATATGTTTTTTTACTCTAGGATTCGGTACCGACCCTTACATAGGGGTCGGTACCAACTTGAGACTTGGGATATTTCCTAAGTTTTGATGCTAGAACTTTGGGTCCAAAGTATATAACCCATTCCTGTCTCACTTCTTTTCTCACTTGTGCACTTGCCTTTGCCATATTGAAACTCCAAGCTCCCTATTGAAGTTTTGCCTTCTCCAACCAACCCTTACCTTTGTCCACGCCTAGAACAGCCACCGGCCTGCCCTTGCCTACAGCTGACGTCACCCATGCCATTGTGACCTTGCCTCACATTCGTATACCTGCACCATCTCTCCACCGACCAAGCCCTAAACTTAATCGTGCAAATAAACCGAATCCAAGGCCTCATCTTGACTTGCATAAGTAGCTGATGAACTTGGTGATGAACATGAGTGTGGATGAACAGATGCGGGCTAATATGGATGTGGATGATATTTTAGGTGATGGACGTGGTTTGGGAAGCGATGAGGGTGGAAGAAGAGGGAAGGTGGAATTTTCTTTTGAGTTTTGGAGTTGTACAACTCCAGCACTTTGGAAAATTTGGTTCACACAAGATCCTGCCTTACGAACCAATGTGCTCTTCTTAATCTTGAACCTTTTCCAAAGCATAACCAATGATGTGAAACTTGTCGAGACAATCAATGATGATGGTCATGTCAAGTTATATTTAGAATTTAAAAACAAACTGTTAAATAATATCAACAATCTGAATTGCCCAATACTGCACAACACCACACAAGAATCCACTCTTGTACGTGGGTACAGCTTGCACTTAATCTTCTAATGTTGATTATATATCGAGTTTTTTTTATAGAAATGGATATGGGATGTTCCAAATGTCTTGCTTCTCAAGCTGTAGGTACATTCACTTTGAGATATATCGAACCTGATGTCGAGTCAAGTTCAACTACGTCTCCAAGACACCCTCGAGGATGTTGTAATATTAAATGATCATGTTGATTCCGTTGCTTCCAAAATGGACAAAGGATCACTCCGTAGAATAGGTGATAAGCATGGGATTCATTTGAAGACGTTCTATCTCCTTCCCATCATCAAAGACCACACAACCCTTCGGAAGGGTATACTGCCTGTAATAGATATATGTGTTTGGCGGGTTATACCCCTCTATTTAACTACTTTGCCTGCCGAGTTCTAAATTTCTTGCACTTGGCTCCGACACAGCTACACCCAAATAACTATGCTTTCCTCCTCGGTACATACGTGGTCTTCTCTGAGCACTTAAACCGAGTACCCAGTGATGAGGAGGTCCAGTACATTTGTAGCTTCAAGAGTCGAAAAGAGAGTCCATCTCTGAGTTAGTTGGAACCGACCGGAGGTTGTAGAGTAGTTACTAAGGCATGGAACAAGTTGAGCAACTTCAAGAGTGGGTGGTTCTACAATCGCTGTTCACCCGGGTTTGCTCGGAGATGGATATCTGAATGTAAGTTCCATCTCATTTATATTGTACAAATTGCCTTATAGTATGAAGACTTAACTTATATCCTTGCTTTACTATCCAGATGTCCCAGCAAGACCCAGTAGCTCGGTGCTTTCAGATGCCATTAACACTCTTTTCTAGCAGGAGATAGAGATATCAGAACTCTTTTGTCAAATGAAAATCTTCTTGCCTATGGCTTGTTAGAAGAGGGTCGCAGTATTGGCATCGTCCAAATAGCTTCCGGTGATGACGAAGACAATGATAACAACCCGTTCGGAGGCGATGCTGATCCAAATTTGCCCTTGGTCCCAAATCCTAGGGATGGAACTGAAGAAAATATTGAACAAGTACCAGAAGAAGTCGAGGAAGGCGAAATTATTGGTGAAAGTGGTGAGGCTGGCCTAGGTAACATCGATGTGGGTCATGAGTTTCAGCTTAAACAATCTAGGGACGATCTACCGTTTGCTACAAAGAAGAGGTTAATCGTGAAAATCTCCAAAGCGCAAACTTCTACCTAGCTCCCACTAGTCACAGATGCAGAGAAAACTCCATCTCTTCCTTCAACCGGCACATTCGCTGGCTTAGGGCCAATCCTTAATGAGTTCAGCTCCTTTGATGTCTGTCATATTTGTATTGAGGGCATCAACTCCCCCATTTGCATTGATAAGCAATTCATCCCTACCAGTATGGGAGAGATCACTCCCATGATCAAAGCTCCAACTCATGGTCTGTCGAGGGACACTAGGACACTCATGCACTTGTGCACTTCACAACACTCGCACCTGACTTGTGTCCTCGCTGGTTGGATCTAACTCATTCTTGTTTTCCTTTAGAGGTTCCATAGAGAAAAGAAAATACATATCAATATTTAGAGGAGAAAACATCCCTAAAACAAAGATCTCGATCAAATTTGTACCATTAGGGAAGTGGTCGCGATTATGAGTCAGGCTATCGTTTTAGCCGAGATAGAAGCAGTTATGACATAGATCGTTCATCACATGACTATGCTTCCCAGCATTGACCTAGGTCTAGATCACCTCCTCCTAGAGGTCTAGACAGGCAACCTGATCGTCGCAATGACATCCCGCCAAAGCAGTTAAAGCGTTCAGCAGAGTCAATGCGGCATAGGTGCAAAAAGTCATAGCGGGGATAAACCGAGGATATATAAGGATATAGCAGACGACTCTAAATAACATATAAAACTTGTACTTAATGTTTTTACAAATATATAAATGGTAATTAAATGCATAATTAACATTCAATTTAATTATAATTAATACATATTTAATTTTAAATAAACATAAACTGATATTTTAGCATATTAAATTTAATAGAATATTAAAGTACTTTAGTTTATGAACATATGTTGAAAAATTCAATTAAAAAAATAATTTCATAATTTTTATAAGGTATAGATCACATTTTTCAATTCATTTCATTTAAAGTAGATATAGCGGGAATAACGGGATATAGCGGGAATAACGGGATATAGCGGGGCTTAAAGCGGAAATGTTATTTTTGAAGCTATTTGAGAAAATCGTAAAGGTAGAAATCCACTATGGGATATAACGGGGTCATAATGGGGCAATATGGGGGCATTAACTACACTGCATCCCTCCTAGTGATGCTTCTCGTTCCACCTCTAGCTTCCATCAAGATGCAACCCTCGGTGCCATCTCACTCCAGTCAATCCCCGACAGCAGGCATCACAAGAGTAGCTCTGAAACTTCCTAGCACATGCCTGGCAAAAAAACTGATATGGTCCCACATATCTCTACTACGGAACAGCTTGTGACCAATACCCGAATGGCCAAAATAAAGGAAGAATTTCCAAACATTAGCTTCGATGGTCTTATGTTTGTACCTAACTTGAAAAGAATCCCTACTGACATCCAAAAGATGACCATCGATTGCGTGGTCAATGTCCACAATTAGTATAATGAATGGATGAAAGTAGTGGAGAAAATTTCCAAAGTCTCCAGGGATAGGCAGCTAGAGATCGACAATCAAAAACTCATCGAAGCTGACAATAAGAGAGTCATCGCTAATCTCAATGCTAAGGTCGAGAAACTAAGAACATCCCAAGCGGAAGCCGAGATGAAAGCTGAGGAGGTAATCAAGGCACTCAAAGAGGAGCGGATTAAGCATCGAGATGACATGGAGAAGGATTTCTACCAAAATTATGCTCTGGTAAAGGAGAGGGATACCACAAACAGAAACGCGACTGTGCTGAAAACCAAGCTAGAGCGTAAAACAAAAGAAAATGATGATGCACTCCAGCAAGCTCAGACTTATTGTGATTAGTTACTCGATGCCAAAGAGGAAAGAGACAAAGCACTCGAGCGTGCTAAAGATGTTGATGCACCGTCAAATAAGAAGTTGAGGACGTAGAATAGCAGGTAGAAGAGAGTGTGATGGAGAAGTTTGAACCACTGTTGAACTGGTACAATACCAATGTGCTCAAATTTCAAAACTTGGAGTGGTTCAAAGATGATTATTCCAGAATCCTCGCCATTGCTTGAGAGTGGATTGTTGAAGAAGAGAAAGTTTTCTTCGAAGGTGGTGAGGTGGATTTGGAGAATCTAGAGAAAGAAGTCTTGGTAGAAGACAAGCCCAAAGTGTTAAAGGATGGTCAGCTTATCCCTCATCCAGAGCTTGCCTCGATAGTGCATAAAGACTTGGGCGAAGACTCTAGATCAATACCACATGATGCTACTGCCAACTAAACGCTTTGATCCCAAGCTGCTCTGAATTCATCCTCTGATCCTAGGTATGATCCTAAGAGGTCTGAGATCCATACCATTCTCTCTACGATTCCTAAGGGGAATTCCGATGGCACTTCGGCCCACAAGAACCCCAAACCAAAGAAGGTATCTCATTGACTTCTCCTGTATTCCAGAAAGTTTACATGTCGCCTATTAACATAGCTACTCTCTCTCTCTGTTTCTCAAGCTTCGGGTCAGCCCCACATTGCTCCACTTCCTGACAAGGGCTCTCAATCGAGACTACATGTACCTGTAACAGAATCGGTTACTATTACCACTTCAATAACGATTCTAACCATCCCAGTTGAAGATACTCCTGGCCTTGACGAGCAGACGATTGAAGCTTTATTGGATAAAGGAGCTAGTGGGACTCAGGAAACTCAAATTGATGAAGCTATGTTATTATTGGGGTCTCCAAGCCCTTATTGGGTCCTACCATGTACGAGCTTGAACAGAAACTTGGGAAAGACATCCTCTTTACCATAGAGATCAAGTAGGAGAAGGTGGAAGTCATCCCTCCTCTTTTATGCATCGCCTTGCTCAGGCAGACTAACTTTGCTCCGATCCATATTCCTTCGTCTGGCAGCGCTCAATGCATGCCTATAGGATCCTCGGAAAGCACTTTAGCCTCCGTTCTTCCGCCTGGGAGTGCTCAAAGTGTGCCTGCTGAATCGTCACAGAGCACTCCACCCGAAGGCAAAGGAAGTAGGGGGAAAAAGAGGAAAGAGAAAAGATGAGGCTCTAGTGATGCATCTCCAAGTGCTAAGAAGATGCAAAGGAGAACGAAGCCGAAAAACTGAGTGACGTTTTGTTTTGTGTACATGGACTCTTTTTATTTTTTGGCTGGTTTTGTGCGGGTTAGTCCCCCGTTTTTTCTTTTTGTTTCTAGTGTCAATAGCACTTGTACTTAGCTTTCTAGATTTCATGTGAATAACAAATGTTTTTGTTTCGTCAACTCTTTGTACTTGTGATCCATTTCTTTTTATGATTATTATCGGACAAAATCCTTTACCCTGTTCTGAAATTTACAGGTCTTTCATCATTCCTGTGAACGTAAAGTAATTGTTAAAGTGCCAAACTTCGGGCATCAATTGGAGTTACCGCTTAGAACAGTGGTTCAGGTATCCTTTTCTAGGATCACGATATCTGATTGCGCCGAACTCCGAGAACGAAAATAAATTAACTTATAGTAGTTGTTTGACGATGGAATTTCTATCGAATTAGAAAACCGTCGACGAATTTTGAAATAAAAATAACCGCAAGTGCACAGCGTACAAAAGTTAGTACGTGGCGAGTACAGGTCGATCCATAGGGAAATGTTAGATTATAAAAATCTATTCAATCAAATTAACCAAGATTTGAGATGTTTAAGCTAACTACTAAAAATTGCAAAACTAACAACTAAAAAGTGAATGAAAACTATGAGAATAAAATGACAATTTAGAGATAATTCCACTCTCTAGATCATATAGTTCAACCAAATATGAAATTATGATCTCTCTTTTGGTCATTAGTGAAATTAATTGTTGTGTTTACCATAAGTATGGCATATTTGTGCTATTAATTAGCCCATATAAACCATCAAACTATAACACAACCACTAATACAGTTTTAAATCTCATGAAATATGACAACAAAGTTGAAAGCAAAATCTATTTTAAGCATGGCTTATTAACTATTGTTTAGAAATATAAGCCATCAAATTTTAATTTCAACATTCACTTCTTTGCCATAATCATATTTAGATGAAGAGGCAATTTGTGTTTTGTGATTGTTTAAGCATAGCATATTTGGTGTCAACAATATAGGCTATCAAATTCAAAGCAAAAACAAGTTAAACCACTTCATGCATTCTCATTAAGCACAAAAAGAGAGCAATAGTTATCAAAATGTTGAAGCTACATGATTAGAGGCTTCATTACCCCTAAATTGAAGGGATCAGCCTGTCATTTGTGTTATCATATCAACACAAATGTAGCTTGCAACATGAATGAAAAAGAAGAGGAAAAGAGAGCTAGTTAACAAGAAATAAAACTAATCCACTTGCATTAAAATCAAACTACACTACTAGCATGAAAGGAAATAAACAAGAAAAGAAAAAAGCAATTTATTAAAGTTGCATAAAAAAATTACATAAAAGAATTGGCTAAGTAGCCATGAAAAGAAAAGAGAAGCTTTCTTTTATTTCTAAGCTATAAACTAACTAAGAGGACGAGAGTTACATGAAGCATAAGGGGTATTTATACATGTTTGGAAACCCTAATTCAATTTTTTGGAACTACCCAAACTACCCCTTAGAAAGTGTGATGGCCAAGTAACCATTAGCATAAGATAATCATCATTTAAATGTGCATGAAGCTTTAATGGCCTTTTAGCATGTGCATTAGCTCTAATTTGTTCATTAAGATAGGTGGGTAGGTGGGGTTCTCCATGATCATGGCTTTAAATTATTTCCATCTTCATTTGGTCTCTTCACTCTTGTGCATGCATATATCTTCATGAAACCACTTGTAAAATTCACTAAATTTCCTACAAAACAACATAGAAAATTCCAAGTAAATTTTCACAATTTAATAAATGCACAAAAATGACCATTTTGCCCCTATATGAAGATGAATATGTGACAATATGAAAATAATTTGAATTTTGGTTTAAACAAGTTAAAATACCCGATATGATCATTTATTTAATTTACATATATTAAATACGGTGGTAAAAATATGCACATTTACGTGCACATCAAATACCCCCACACTTATCTTTTTTCGTCATCGAATAAAGAAAAAACTAAGTTAAATCCGTTTTCATAGGAAACACGATTGCCTTGAGCATATGCAACAAGCCGTTAAACCTCTGGATGTTCCAAGTTGGACGAATGTTATCTCGTGAGGGTTTTCAGCGGATACTACCTACAAAATCCAAATGCAGGATGAAAATATTTACAAAATGCAAGATTTATTTACAAAGAGATGAATGCGAGTTTTTGAAAATATTTACAAATGAAGGATTTACTTTCAAATTGACACGAATAAGTTAAATATAGGTTTTGGTTATTATCTTGAAAATTTAAGTCATTTATTCGTCAAAATTTCCAATAAAAATGAAGTTATCAAAAGCAAATAGACTATGGTTTAACTCGTTGTTTCGGTTGATAACACAGTGTAACTATGAAATGGATCCTTAGTTGATTATCAAAGTTTATCAAAGTGGTATTTTCATTTCTTTTCAATAACAAGTCAAATCAAACAAGTTAAAATAGTGCTTGGATTTCATTTGCTTACTCTCTCTCTATTTTTTTGAAAAGTATACTGATATTTACAATATTTACATATGCCTAACTCAGATAAACTCAGGCCAGATATATTACCCGTGCACTACCTTGCGGACTTATGTGAGGGGAATACAGAGTGTGGCGAGTGAACACACAAGTGTGAACACTTATCGACAGTAGGCGTTATTAGTAAAGGAATTTTTATATACACACCTACCTCAGATAAATTGACGCCAGATATACCGATCGTGCACTGCCTTTCGGGCTTACGTGAGAAGGGTACAGAGCATGGCGAGTGAACACACGAGTGTGAACACATGACTCTAGATGTTTATTAAAAAATATACATATATACAAGAAATAATTTTTGTTTTTTTTAGAAGAGAGAGTTTCGCACTATCATCTTAGCACCATTTAACTTAGGAGATGAAAAATGTTATATCTTTACTTTAAATCAACCACTTTTTAAAACAAAGATTTTCAGTTAGGATGTATTTCATAATTAACATGTATGAAACTTCCTATATACTAGTTAAACCATTGTTATTTGTAATCAAACTTCATTTTTATTTTTGTTAAGACGAATAAATTTTCAAAAGTTTCAATTTAATAAACCAAAACCATATATTTATCCTACAGTGTTTCTTTAAAAACAAATCAAAATGCTTAAATTTTTTTTTGAAATATATATATATATTGACTCTTGGAAGAAAAATTAAAAATTAATCATGAAAAATCAAAAATAAAATGAGTCTCCCCCTACACTTGATTTTGACTGTGTCCTTACAGTCAACCCAAGTGGAAGGAGAAAAATAAAATAAAAATAAAAATATGACCTATATTTAGATGAAAATGAATGGTATTTACACAAGATCGGAAAGTATATCATCAAAAAGTAAATGAAATGGTCTTCTAAAAACCGATTCATTTGTCTCGTCAAGTATACGAGACACAGCTCAAGTGCGGAAAACCAAACCGTAAAAGATTTCAAAATTGAATGTTGATTTGGAAAAACGAATGTCGTTTTATTAAAAGTCGTTCGAGTTGTTTTATTTTCGATAATTTTCGGGGTTGATAAAATAATTGATTGAAATTCAAGTTTATTATCACCAAATTGAAATTCAAATTTATCATTGAAAACTTCTTCAAAATTATTGATTTCAAAATCAAAATGGTGATGTAACTCTTCCTCATCAGAATATGACAACTTGTTTTCAAAAAGTCCAAAGAAATCATGTTTGTTAAATTCTTCTTCCTTTGTGGAATTATCAACAACTTCATTACATGTATCAAGTTCAAAATCCAAAGTTGTTGTATTCAAATTTTCGAAATTGGAAAAAGGAAGATCGAATTTTAAGTTTGGTTCCACACTCTCAAACGAATTGAAATCCAACTCAATTACCGTTTTTTCAATATATTCATTAAGATTGTTGTTTTCAATTTCAAAAGTTGTTATTTGAAAATCATCAATTTTGGTAAAAGATTGATTATTATTCGACTCTTCACACGTTTGGATTTGATTTTGTTTGTCATGAAATTTTTTGTATGTTTCATGCAACAAATCCTCGTAATCTTTTTCTGTTTGCTCAACTAAATCAAATTCATGATTATTAAGAATTTTCAATTTGAATTTGTTGAGAACAAAAATAATCAATCGCACCATTATTGAAACTATCCCTATTGCCAAATTCATTTAAAAAGTGGTTCACATTTCCATTTTGAGCTTAAAATTCATTTTGGAGTGCGAAATTGAATTGGCATGGGTTATAATAAAAAACATTTGAATTTTGAAGTGAATTCAAATTTTAATTATTTTGAAATCCTTGACTTGAGTTATAGCATGAATATGAATTACACAAATCATTTATCATTTGATTTTGTTGTGTAGAGAGTTCAAGTAAAGATGAAAAGCTATTTTCAAGAGTCGAGGGTTGGTCATCGTTTTGAAAACTTTGTTGTTCAACATTCGATTTGTTTATAGAATAGTTGTCGTTAAAATATCCATAGGAATTTGAAGTGAAATTATATGGATTATATTGATTTTCACAACTATCATAAAATTCATGTGAATATAGAAATTCAAACATTTTCAAGAATTTTTTTTGGTTTTTTTTATAAAGGAAAAATATTTACAAATAGAATTTAATTTTTTTCAAAATAGAAAATTTATTTTTGTTTTGTATTTTGGTTTTTCAAAGTTCTTTTTGTTTTTGAAAAGATTTTATATAATTTTTTTTTGGATTTTTGATTTTCTAAAAAACTAAGTAAATTTTTTTGGGCCTTATTTTTCAATTTTTCGATGGAAAATTGAAATTTTTTTTGAAAGGATTTTGTATTTTTTTTTGAATTTTTGATGTTGAAAGATTTCAAAGGAAAAGGATTTAAAAGTTTGAAAAGGAATATTTACAATTTCTTTTTTCTAAATTTTGGATTTTGTAATTTTTTTTCTTTTTTTTCTTCTTTTTCTTTTTAAATATGCATGAACTAATGCAATCAAATGAATGCAAGGGTTTAATTACAAATAATTTATCCTAAGTTAACCTAAAATTGTATAATCACACTTTGTCTTATATCAACAATAGTTCTCAGCCAGGCAACAGACAGGATTTATCAATGCACCACGAATCACCATAGCAATGCAGTCGAATGTTTAAGTACCTTCAGAGGAACAATGATGCAGCGCAACCTTTATTTGACCAAGGCATAAGTCGTCTACGACTTAAGGAGGCGTTGATGAGTCGTCCACGACTCAACTGGACAACCAAAGGTGAAGATATAAGTCGTCTACGACTTAAGGGCAAGGCTATGAGTCATCCACGACTCATAGAGACAGGCATGAGTCGTCCACGAGATAAAACTAACATGGCAGATATAAGTCGTCTACGACTTAAGAGCGACGCTATGAGTCGTCCACGACTCATAGAGACAGGCATGAATCGTATGAGACGTCTACGACTCAAGGAAGCGGTAATGAGTCGTCAAGGTATAAGTCGTCTACGGCTTAAGGAAGCGGTGATGAGTCGTCAAGGTATAAGTCGTATGCGACTTAGGGAGACGGTGATGAGTCGTCCACGACTCAAGAGAAAGAATACACAAGTGATAAGTCGTCTACGACTCAAGGAAGGTGAGGAGATAAGCCATCCACGACTCAAGGGCGAGGCTGGTATAAGTCGTCCACGACTTATCAAAACTGGGTTAAGTCGTAGAGGCCTGGAGCTGTATATTCTGATGCCGCTTTAATCCATGCCGTAGATTCTCCTGACGAGTTAATCTGAGCCGATTGTTTTCTAAGTCGCATCTGTTATAAATCATAAGTCGTAGTGTGTTGTAATCTGATAAGTCGTAAACGACTTAAGATGAGTCGTCTGATTATGAGTCGTTTACTTTTGAGTCGTGTTATATGTTGATAAGTCGTTGAAGATTAGTATTGTAACGTTTTGTATAAGTCGTAAGTCATGTTGTAATGTGATGAGTCGTATACGACTTATGATGAGTCGTAGAGCGTAGCTATGAGTCGGAAACGACTTAGGAGTTGGAGAAATTTCTGATGTAAAATTGTTCGCCTATAAATAGGCCGTGAGTCTCATTTGTAAAAGGTTGTTGAATATTGAATAAAATTTTCTTTTGTTAGCTTTGTGCTTTCAATTTCAATTGGTAGTCGAGTGTGTCTCCTATCTCCACTTACGTCATTCGAGTGCGCTCGAATCATCGTTTGCTGAAGCCGATTCACGGAATCTTGTGCGCAAGATCAACGTTGAAGAATCATAGATCTCTTCCCCGGTATCTTCGGATCAACGAGTCAGAGATAGCTAGAGTTTGGTATCTTCGGATCAACGAATTCAAGCATTTCAGTATCCATCAATCCACAGATTGCTACTTTCATCGATTGAAGATCGTCTAGAATTATCCGCTGCGTCAGTTTGGTATCAGAGCCTGTTCTAGCCAATCATAGCTAGATCGAGACTTGGAGCCTAATCATTTTGAAGAATTTGAAGTTTGAAGAGAAGACGAGTGCTTGAAGTGTTAAACCGTGGCCGAGAGGAAGAAGAGTCATCATTGTCGAAGATGGATTGATCAAAATTTGAATTGGAGGCCGAAACTTTGTCCATCGTGTTCATCGCGATTTGCTACAAAGTGGAAGTTTTCGATCCGTTTCATTTTGGATCAAAGTCCGAAAAGTGTTTGAATTTTGAAGTGTTGAAGAGTTGTGAAATTTTCAAGTATGCCGCCAAGAAGAGCTAATCGCCACCAAAACGTAGAAGCTTTGTATCGAAGAGAAGAAGCTGATGAGATGGAAAAAAGAATCAATGAGAATTTTAGTGAGAAGCTTAATGAAGGAATTGGCCGGTTAGAGAGACTTATGACGGAGATGAATCAAAATCGGAGAAGGGTTTCACCAGAATCTAACCATGGGGGTAGTAGAGTCTCGCCACATTCCAATCGAGACAGAAGTGTTGAAAATGATCAAGGGTGTGGGAGGAACGTGAATGATCGTGAACGGAGGAATGTCAATAGAAGGGAGGAAGGTGGAAGGCGTAATGGTAGTAGAGATGTTGGTGGTCAGAATCGACATCGTTATGCATCTGATTTTGAAGAGGAGTATGATGGTGGTATATTTTGATGATATTCTAATTTACAGTGGGAGTCCAGAGGAACATTTGAATCATCTTAGAGAAGTGCTGATGGTATTGCGACAAGAACAATTCTATGTTGCAACGAAGAAATGCGTGTTCATGACGCATAGTGTTTTATTTCTGGGGTATGTTGTTTCAGAGAAAGGAATACAGGTTGACCAAAGTAAAGTTGAGGCGATCAGAAATTGGCCGCAGCCCAAGACGATAACGGAAGTTCGTAGCTTTCATGGGTTGGCTTCATTTTATCGAAGGTTTATTCCACACTTTAGTAGTGTGATGGCGCTTGTTACAGATTGCATGAAAGGTAAACAGTTTGCATGGACAGAGGAAGCAGGGAGTGCTTTTGGGAAGATCAAGGAATTGCTGACGTCTGCACCAATTCTAGTGCTACCTGATTTTCAGCTAGTGTTTGAACTGCACACTGATGCATCCAAGGTTGGGATTGGAGGGGTGTTGAGTCAGAAGGGGCGTCCAATTGCATATTTCAGTGAGAAGTTGTCAGGAGCGAAGATGAGATACAGTACGTATGATGTGGAATTCTATGCTGTTGTACAATCTATCAAACACTGGAGACATTATCTATTTCAGAAAGAGTTTGTTCTGTATACTGATCACGAAGCATTGAAGCATTTGCAAGGGCAAGACAAGATTTCAGCGGGACATGCATCGTGGATTGCATATCTGCAACAGTTTACTTTTGTTGTTAAACACAGGTCAGGGGTGACAAATCGTGTGGCTGATGCTTTGAGTAGGAGGAGTCATTTGTTGACTACACTAAAGGTTGAAGTGACGGGGTTTGAATTATTGCCGGAGCAGATTGCAGAAGACTCTTATTTTAAGAAATTTGTTGAACAGGACAATGAAGGGAAAACTGATGGACAAACAGAGGTGGTTAATAGATCATTGGGAAACTTGTTGAGGTGTCTTGTTCAAGATAATCTGAAGAGTTGGGATGTGAAGTTATGCCAGGCAGAGTTTGCCCATAATCATGCTGTGAATCGAAGTACTGGGTTCAGTCCATTCCAGATTGTCTATTCGAGCTTACCGAAGGGACCATTGGATTTAACAGCGATACCACACTCAAAAGGGATAGTTAAGAAAGCTGCTGATTTTATTGAAGGGTTGACGGAATGTCATAAAGTCGTTCAGGAACGATTGGAGAAAGCAAATGAGAAATATAAACGAGCTGCAGATTTGAAACGATGAAATGTTGAGTTTAACGAAGGAGATTTGGTTTATGCAGTATTAACAAAAGATCGTTTTCCAGTGGGCGCATACAACAAGTTGAAAGCCAGGAAAATTGGTCCGGTGGAAGTTGTGAAACGAATCAATGAAAATGCTTATAAACTGAAGCTGCCAGATGATGTGTATACATCTGACGTATTCAATGTTAAACATCTTGTACCATATCATGGGGATGAGTTTGTGGGGGATGAAGAGTGTGCAAATTCGAGGTCGAATTTCTCTCAACCTGGGGAGGATGATGCAGCGCAACCTTTATTTGACCAAGGCATAAGTCGTCTACGACTTAAGGAGGCGTTGATGAGTCGTCCACGACTCAACTGGACAACCAAAGGTGAAGATATAAGTCGTCTACGACTTAAGGGCAAGGCTATGAGTCATCCACGACTCATAGAGACAGGCATGAGTCGTCCACGAGATAAAACTAACATGGCAGATATAAGTCGTCTACGACTTAAGAGCGACGCTATGAGTCATCCACGACTCATAGAGACAGGCATGAATCGTATGAGACGTCTACGACTCAAGGAAGCGGTAATGAGTCGTCAAGGTATAAGTCGTCTACGGCTTAAGGAAGCGGTGATGAGTCGTCAAGGTATAAGTCGTATGCGACTTAGGGAGACGGTGATGAGTCGTCCACGACTCAAGAGAAAGAATACACAAGTGATAAGTCGTCTACGACTCAAGGAAGGTGAGGAGATAAGCCATCCACGACTCAAGGGCGAGGCTGGTATAAGTCGTCCATGACTTATCAAAACTGGGTTAAGTCGTAGAGGCCTGGAGCTGTATATTCTAATGCCGCTTTAATCCATGCCGTAGATTCTCCTGACGAGTTAATCTGAGCCGATTGTTTTCTAAGTCGCATCTGTTATAAATCATAAGTCGTAGTGTGTTGTAATCTGATAAGTCGTAAACGACTTAAGATGAGTCGTCTGATTATGAGTCGTTTACTTTTGAGTCGTGTTATATGTTGATAAGTCGTTGAAGATTAGTATTGTAACGTTTTGTATAAGTCGTAAGTCATGTTGTAATGTGATGAGTCGTATACGACTTATGATGAGTCGTAGAGCGTAGCTATGAGTCGGAAACGACTTAGGAGTTGGAGAAATTTCTGATGTAAAATTGTTCGCCTATAAATAGGCCGTGAGTCTCATTTGTAAAAGGTTGTTGAATATTGAATAAAATTCTCTTTTGTTAGCTTTGTGCTTTCAATTTCAATTGGTAGTCGAGTGTATCTCCTATCTCCACTTACGTCATTCGAGTGCGCTCGAATCATCGTTTGCTGAAGCCGATTCACGGAATCTTGTGCGCAAGATCAACGTTGAAGAATCGTAGATCTCTTCCCCGGTATCTTCGGATCAACGAGTCAGAGATAGCTAGAGTTCGGTATCTTCGGATCAACGAATTCAAGCATTTCAGTATCCATCAATCCACAGATTGCTACTTTCATCGATTGAAGATCGTCTAGAATTATCCGCTGCGTCAAACAACCATTATAATATTTACGAATCACCATAGTATTTATAAATGGTTATTAATCTGCCGTAGCCTAGACACCAAGAAATTAAATTGTTCAAATAAGATAATTTGCCAATATGCAATTAAGTGTTATCGATGTCTAACCGTTATTATTAATCAAAATTCTAGGGTGAAATGCAAAACTGAAAATAAACGTGTGTTAACAATGCAACTACGAATGAAATTATTTTTTTTAAAAAAGGAAAAGCAAGCAAATAACAATGCAAAGCAACTAAAACAAGAGCTAAGGGCACGATACCAGAGCATGCAAAATTATTATCAATTTTTTTTTGTTTAGCGGTAAATTTTTTATAAGCAAGCAAACCGATTTATTTTTGGCAAGTAATGAGAAGCAAGCGATTCCTCTTGATTTACTGCAATTTCAACCTGAAACTAAAAAAACAAGATATATATACAATTTTTTTTTATATTTTAAAGAAGAAATTAAATCAAAACAAACAAAACAAATTAAAGTAAAACATTTTTTTTGTTGGTAACAACTTGTTGTTTTTTTTAAACAAGTAGAAAAAGGAAACTTAAGAAAAATCTAACTCAACTCACAAAATTTTTTCTTTCTTTTTTTGTAAAGTGAGATTTAAATAAACAAAATAAAACTTAAAAAAATTAAACTATATATAAAAAAAATACTCCTTCAGGCAAACAAGAAAGGAAGGCCCACAAGCTATTATTAAACCCCAAACCCAAATAAAGTTAGACAACTCCACCTATTCTCTCTTTAAAGAAAAGAAAATTCGAAATCCAAGGGAGAAAAAGAAATGAGATCGCAAAAAAATTGACAATCGCGATTAGACAGAGTAGAAAGTTGGGTGCTAGTTCGTGGTTGATACTTCGGTTGTAGAGAGTCTTAAAGCGATTGCGTGGTTGTTTGATTGGTTTGGAGGCGGTGAATATGATGAAGGCTGGATGTGAGGCGGATGCGAATGGTGGCAGTGGTCGACGATTGCAGATGTGATTTCAAGCGAGGTGATTTCGATTTGTGGGTTTTAGTTGTGGAAGGATGACTGTGGTTGTAGGAGATGTTAATGCATTTTTGTTGTTTTGATGATGTAACAGTGTTGAGGCACTTGGCACTGGTAGGTGAAGGACTGAGTGTTCCAAATGGTTACAGTATTGGTTAGATGAGTAGTGAAGTTGGTCGGTGATGTACTGTGGGCAGTGTGACTTGTTTGCAGAAGTCAGTAAGGTCGTTCTAGAGTGGAGAAGTGGGGGAGTGTGCTTGCAGGCAGGCAGTGACAGTAAAAGTATGATGGATCGATGATTTGTTGAAATGAACTGTCCTGTATTGGCAATGAGAGTCTTTAGAAATGTTTTATGTAAATGTGGTGAAGTTGGTTGTATAGGCAGTTAGAGGGGATGGTAGTTGGAATTGTTGGTAACCAAGCTGTTGTATGTGATGCTGCAGTCAGTGGTTGGCAGTGGGGTTTCAGGTGTTGGTTGCAATTTGTAGTAGAGGACTATAGGTGATGGATGTCTTGACCACAAGTTGATATGTAAGATTGGGCAGTGGTGGGAAGAATAGGTGACAGGTGGAAGTAGATGTTGGTGGTGCAGAGGATATGACAGTTTTTGGAAATGGTTTAGGTGAGCAGTAGAGTGAGTTGATGGTGAATGTAAGAAATTATGGTGAGCAGTAGAGTGAGTTGTAATTGGAAATGGTTTGGGTGAGCAATTTGGTTGTTGTAAGCAATTTGCAAGGGGAGGAGCAAAGCTTGCTTTGTTTTGGTTTGAAGAAGTGCAGTGAAAGGCCAGAGGTGGCCAGTGTCAGTGAAGGCTTTGTGTCGATGGCTGCAGAAATGATTTTGGCAGAGTGGATGAAGTATGTGGAGGTTGTTACTCTATGCAGTGGCAATAGGGGATATGTGTAGATGATCTTATGAAGGGATGTTGTTGAGGAAGATTGTTGTATTGTTGTCGAGGCAGTGTCAGTTGTGCACTGTTTTGAATGTGATGAACGGAGAAGTTTGTGGGGTGAGCATTGGAGAAGGGATGTTGTATGGTAATGGCTGTTGTTTGTGGTTTGCTTGACTGATTGGTAGGTTATGTGAATGCAGAACTGGATGGGCAGTATATGAAGTGGAGTTGAACATTGGCCAACTTGTAGAAGTTGGCAGAAATGAGTAAATGCAGGGGAAGTGAGGCTGAAGTCTGGGTTGAGTTGTGATAGAGGAGGAGTTAATGCAGAAATAAGTAGAAGTGTTGATTGAAATGTGCACAATGCACAGAGAAAGTTTGCACAGAGATGTAGATGTAATGTTGAAACAAGAAAAGTTGTAAAACAAATGAAAATTGTAGTTTGAAAATGAAATAATTTTTTTCTAAATTGTGTATGTTATATATATATAGCAATGCAAATGCAAAACAAATAGAAAACAACAATCACACAAACAAAAATGAAATCGAAAAACACAAAACACAAACCTTTTTTTAATTGCAAACAAACACACAAAAAAACACACACAATGAAATCAAAAGAAAATAATTCGAAGAATGGAAAATCAAAATCAAAACTATTTCCCGGCAACGACGCCAAAAACTTGTTTGACGATGGAATTTCTATCGAATTAGAAAACCATCGACAAATTTTGAAATAAAAATAACCGCAAGTGCACGGCGTACAAAAGTTAGTACGTGGCGAGTACGGGTCGATCCATAGGGAAATGTTAGATTTTAAAAATCTATTCAATCAAATTAACCAAGATTTGAGATGTTTAAGCTAACTACTAAAAATTGCAAAACTAACAACTACAAAAGTGAATGAAATCTATGAGAATAAAATGACAATTTAGAGATAATTCCACTCTCTAGATCATATAGTTCAACCAAATATGAAATTATGATCTCTCTTTTGGTCATTAGTGAAATTGATTGTTGTGTTTATCATAAGTATGGCATATTTGTGCTATTAATTAGCCTAATATAAACCATCAAACTATAACACAACCACTAATACACTTTTAAATCTAATGAAATATGACAACAAAGTTGAAAGCAAAATCTATTTTAAGCATGGTCTATTAACTATTGTTTAGAAATATAAGCCATCAAATTTTAATTTCAACATTCACTTCTTTGCCATAATCATATTTAGATGAAGAGGCAATTTGTGTTTTGTGATTGTTTAAGCATAGCCTTTTTGGTGTCAACAATATAGGCTATCAAATTCAAAGCAAAAACAAGTTAAACCACTTCATGCATTCTCATTAAGCACAAAAAGAGAGCAATAATTATCAAAATGTTGAAGCTACATGATTAGAGGCTTCATTACCCCTAAATTGAAGGAATTAGCCTCTTATTTGTATTATCATATCAACACAAGTGTAGCTTGCAACATGAATGAAAAAGAAGAGGAAAAGAGAGCTAATTAACAAGAAATAAAACTAATCTACTTACACTAAAATCAAACTAAACTATTAGCATAAAAGGAAATAAACAAGAAAAGAAAATAGCAATGTATTAAAGTTGCATAAAAAAATTACATAAAAGAATTGGCTAAGTAGCCATGAAAAGAAAAGAGAAGCTTTCTTTTATTTCTAAGCTAAAAAATAACTAAGAGGAAGAGAGTTACATGAAGCATAAGGGGTATTTATACATGTTTGGAAACCTTAATTCATTTTTTGGGAACTACCCAAACTACCCCTTAGAAAGTGTGATGGCTAAGTAACCATTAGCATAAGATAATCATCATTGAAATGTGCATGAAGCTTTAATGGTCTTTTAGCATGTGCATTAGCTCTAATTTGTTCATTAAGGTAGGTGGGTAAGTGGGGTCCTCCATGATCATGGCTTTGAAATATTTTCATCTTCAATTTTTCTCTTCACTCTTGTGCATGCATATATCTTCATGAAACCACTTGTAAATTTACTAAATTTCCTACAAAACAACATAGAAAATTCCAAGTAAATTTTCACAATTTAATAAATGCACAAAAATGATCATTTGGCCCCTATATGAAGATGAATATGTGACAATTTGAAAATAATTTGAATTTTGGTTTCAACAAGTTAAAATACCCGATATGATCATTTATTTAATTTAAATATATTAAATATGGTGGTAAAAATATGCACATTTACGTGCACATCAGTAGTTGCATATCCTTGTCCAGAATGTACATTTCCAATTACGCCTATCTCTGTGCATCGATTCAAATTTCATAGGTAAGATTTTACCTTATGCCGGTCATGGACCTTTAGTTTTGCCTACTCGGAGCAACATGTTAAGGACTGGACGGTTTTATCACGTCCATTTCGGTTTATACTCTTGTGCCTCATCTGAGTACAAGAGTTAAGTGAGTGAATTGTCATATCATATTTGTTTTGATTTATACTCCTACCCCTACATCAAGGGTGAGAGTTAGCAAATGATCAACCGTGTTATGTTCATTTCAGATTCACACCCCTACCTCAATTTCGAGGGCGAGAGTTAGCATACGGATGGTTATGTCACATTCGGTTTGAGTTTATACTCCTGCCCCCAAGCCGAGGACAAGAGTTGGCTAATAGACAGTCGAGTCACCTCCATTTTAATTTATACTTCTGCTCTTATAGCGGGAATAAGAGTTAGCTAATGGACAGTCGGATCACGTCCATTGAGTTTATACTCCTACCTCCAATTTGAGGACAAGAGTTGGTTAGTTTCTATTTTTGGATATTGAGAAGAACTTTGAGGGTTCGATCATTAACTGAAGAAGTTTTGGTTGGCACTTAACTCCGGATACCTACACATTTTCATTATTCACATGCAGATTCATATGAGTCGATCAAGCCTCCACACTTTAGTAATGGAAAGACAGAGTCTTAGACTCAAAAATCCATTTTATTGCATAAAAGATGGGAAATGACAAAATCTATCTTATTAAACAGCTCGAGCCAAATGTTTACGAACTTATTTCTATGTGAAATAGCGTCGTAGGTGCTCGCCATTCCATGCCCTCAGGAGCATAATCCCGTCTGTAGTCGTAGGCCTGAAAGTTCCATCTTCAAGCTTCTGTTCTACTGCATAGAGACCTTCCCAGGTCGGGCTAGATATTCCAGGGTAAGGGAAGATTTGTTTTAGAACCTTCGAAGGTCCGATTCCTGACCTTGGTGTTGTAACATCGTGCAACTCGGTGTCAGTGTGCAGCTGCCCTCAACTCAGCTAAGTCTCGCTTCTCATCGATCATATCAAGAGACTCTAACAGGAGTTGTCATTAGTCCGTGGATCGTAGTGAATCACTCGGTGAGAAGGTACTTCCAGTTCAATAGGAATCATCGCCTCTAATCCTTAGGCCAGGGCAAATGGAGAGTGGTCGATCGCGGACTTGTGAGTTATTCAATAAGCCTATAGTGCTAATGGAAGTTCATCGATCCACTTTCCCTTGGCCTTCGCCAACTTCTTCTTAAGAATGGACTTGATAATCTTATTTATAGCTTCAACTTGTCCATTGGCCTGGGGATGTGCCACCACAGCAGATCTCTTTTATATGCAATGTTGGGGGTCAAAAATCTTTAAACTTGGTAATATCGAATTAGGTCACGTTATCAGTAACAATTGCCTGTGGAACTCCAAAATGACAGATGATATTCTGGACAACGAAATTGATTGCTTTCTTTGTGGTGATCGAGGCCAACGGCTCTGCCTCAACCCACTTGGTGAAGTAGTCAACTGCGATGATGGTGTACATCATGCCACCTTTAAAATATCAACTAGGCACCTATGATACTATTAAACAAACTGCGAATGGCCAAGGACTGACCATTTGATTAATCTTCGTTCGAAAGGCTCTTGGTATTTTAGCAAAACTCTAGCACTTTTCGCATCTATGAGTGTAATCAGCTGCATCTCGGTTGATAGTTGGTCAGAAGTATCTGTAGCGGAGGATCTTATTCGCTAGGGTTTTCCCCCTAGTGTGATAGTCAAAGGCCCCTTCATGACCGTCTCTTAGGACTCGTTTAGCCTCATCGTGAGTGACACACCAAAGCATAGGGACAGAGAAACCCTTCCCGTATGGTACTCCTACTTGCATCATATATCTTGAAGCTTGTTGAAGGATTTTTTGTCGTTCATTCCTTCTCTCTGAAAGGATTACTCTTTGCAAATAATCTCAAATTGGAGTTATCCATAACTCCCTTTCAGGCTTGGTCTCTAAGAACCCGTCGACATCCATCTGGTCGATGCTTGGAGCTGAAAGTATTTCCACTGGAACCAAGCCCATGAGCTACGCATCTCAGGAACTGGCCATTTTAGCTAGTGAATCAGCCTTTTCATTCTCCTCTCGGAGAATATGAGTAATTATGTAATATTCAATGTCAGCAAGCAGCTCAAGGACTCAGTTCAGATAAGGATTCAGTCTTGCTCCTTATGCTTGAAACTCTTTTTGAACCTGGAAAACCACCGGTTGGGAGTTGCAGAAAATGTGCAAAGTCTTTATTCCCAGTTCTTTGGCAACTTTGAGTCCGGCAATTAAGACCTCGTATTCAGCTTCGTTATTCATCACTGGGAAGTCGAGTTTCAAGGCGTAACAGATCGGGTGTTTTTCAAGAGTGAAAAATACAACTCCAGCACTGAAACATCGTTTGTTAGACCACCATCCGTGTACATCTTCCATCCATTTTCTTTCTTACCGCTGCTTTACAAAGGATCATCTTGTGTACTGAATTCAACTATGAAATCCTCGAAAGCTTGACCCTGGATTGCTCTTCAAGGGTAATAAGTTATGTCGTATTGGCTTAATTCAATGTTTTATTTTAATTGCCTTCTAGAAGTCTCAGGTTGTTGCAAGACTTATCGCAAAGGCTGGTCGGCAATAACTTTGATCGGATAATTCTGGAAATAAGAGCGGAGTTTTCTCGAAGCGATCAAAAGATAGTATGCAAGCTTTTCCATCTTCGGGTAGTTTCGTTCTTTGCTTGTCAATCTCTTACTAACATAATAGACTGATCGTTGGATGCAAGATTCCTCACGTACAAGTATGGGGCTCAGATTACGCACCGACACCGCCTAGTATATACACAAGTCCTCATCATCCACCGGCTTCAAAATGATTAAGGGCCTCTCCAAGTGATCCACCAGAGCTTGGAATGCATCTTTACACTTGCGAGTCCATTCGAAGTTCCTTTTTTCCTTCTTAATGACATCAAAGAAAGGGACACATTTACCTGTGGCTCTGGAAATGAACCGACTTAGGGCAACGACCTTCCCATTTAAGATTTGGACCTTCCTGATTGACTTTGAGGCTTTGATTTTTCTCAATGCCTTGATTTTCTCTGGGTTGGCTTCAATCCAATGGGAGTTTTACAATGAAGCCCAAGAATTTCCCTTATGCAAAGCCAAAGAGCATTTCAAGGGATTGAGCTTCATCCTATATTTTCGAAGGACAGCAAACATCTCTACACATCATTAATGTGATTTCTTGAATGTCACAACTTCATGAGCATGTCATCCATGTAGACTTCTACCGAACGTCCGATCTAGTATTTGAACATATGGTTTACGAGCCTCTGGTAAGTTGTGTCTGCATTCTTTAATCCAAAAGGCATGACCATATAGGAATACACTCCGAAGTCAGGTATGAAGCTAGTGTGTTTCTGATCTGGGATGTTATTAGGATTTGGTTTTATCTAGAGTACACAACCATGGATGAAAGTAGCTAATGTCCAGCTATCGAATCCACTAACTGATCGATCCTCGAGAGCAGGAAACTATCTTTTGGCATGCCTTATTCAAATCAAAATAGTCGATGCATGTCCTCTACTTTTCATTTGCATTCCTCACCAAGATAGTATTAGATACCCACTTCGGGTATAAGGCATCATGGGTGAAGCCGTTGTCTTTCAGCTTATCCACCTCTTCTTTGAGTGCAGCAGATCTCTTCGGACCAAGGCTGCGGTGTTTCTATTTCATAGGAACGCATTTGAGGTTTATATTTATTTCATGGCTCGCTATCTACAGGGATGTCCCATATATATCCGAGTGTGCCCAAGTAAATGCATTTAGGTTTCCTAGAGAAAACCAACCAACTTCTTTATCACCCTTGCACCGAGCTACGACCCGACCTTTAAGACTCGATTCGAATCATCTAGGCTGATCGGAAAAGCGATCATTAACTTGACGGGAGCTGCTCTTCCACCTTTTGGCTCTTTACATCAGCCTATGTCATCGTGGAACCGACTGGACTACCCGAGCCGGGGCTCCGGTTGTAGTTGCTATGCTTCCTTGGACTACTCGATACACTTTGATCTTTCGATCTTTGATTACAAATGATCCTATAACTCTGAATAGCACTGAGATCTTTGAGAGAGAGTGGCAGAGAATCAAACTAGAGATGATCGAGTTTGATTCACTTAGAATTTCGATAGAGTTTTGTTAAAGCATTTGAAATATAAGAGAATATTTGAGTGGAGAAGGAGTGAAGAAATAAAGAAAAAATAACTTAAAATTCGTTGAAAACAACTGGTATTTATAGGAGAATAACGGTCATGTCCATTCGTGAAAGGTTATGACGAATAGACACTTCTTTTGAAAATTTGAATTTTAAATTCTACGGCTACCATGTCGACATGGGGGGATGAGGGATGTCGACATGCCTATGAAAATAGATTTTGCTTTAAAAATGATTTCTATTCTAAAAATTGTCAAAACAACTTCTAAACTTTGTAAACCATTTTGAATATAGTTTAAACTTATAAAAGAGTTTTAGAAAGTAATCTTAAAATGTATAATCTATAATATAAAAGTAATATTAAAAAATAAATATAGATTTCTTTAAAGCTAAAATATTAAAATCAAGAGATAGTTTTTTTAAAAACAAGAGTTGATTTTGAAATTAATACGATTAAAAATATTTTTTAAATTAAGGATAAAATATTTAAATTAATAGGGATGACTATAAAATGATAGTTTTGAAAAAATAAATCATTTTGAAATTTTTGTGGATTCCATTCCACTAGAGAAGGTCGTGGGTTCCATCCCACTAAAGAGGTCGTGGGTTCCATCCCACCATTAAAGCGAGAAGGTGTATTCCATTCCACAATTAAAATCCAAATAAAGATTTTAGTGCTATTATGAAGTTTTAACACAAATCTAGACTCTATTACTTATCTTGATATCTTGAACTCTTGATAGTCTTGATATCTTGAACTCTTGATACTCATGAGTCTTCAGTCTTGATTTCTTCAGTCTTGAATTCATCAGTCTTGAATCTTTATACTCAGTCTTGAATCTTTATATTGAACAGTCTTCATTCTCAGTACCTGCATATATATATATATCCTACATATACATTTATATCTAGACAAGAATATTAGTATTTATATTTTATAACAAGTCCTAAGGTTGCTGTCATCAAAACCATCATCTGAGGAACTAACAATCTCCCCCTTTTGATGATGACAACCTTTGTTTATAAAATCTACTCTAACAAATTTCAATTCTACTCCAACTCCCCCTTATTCCAACAAATCCCCCTTAATCTACTAACTCCCCCTTAATCTAAGCCTATCTAATCTATTTTATAATTCTCCCCCTTTATCATCAACAAAAATTAATCCTAAACTATATAACTCCCCTTAAACTAATACTATGGAACTAAATGCTAATAACGAAGTATAATAAGCGAAACATAAATCTAATTTTATTATATATAATGTTACATTACACATATATATGAAACATAAACACAAATATATACAAGTACACATTAATATAAAAACATTAATATAATAACAATCTATTGAGAGTCCTTGACAATTGGTGACTTGTGAATCGAACAATTAGGGTAATGGAGACAAAAGTTTCCATGTTGTTCGACCAAATTACCATTTTTGTCAAAGCAGACTTCTCCAATGCAAATAACTTTATCGTCTTCGTCCACTTGCGCTTCTTCCACTTCTTCTTATTCTTCGTCGTCCTCTAATGGATTATGAATACGTATGTTAGAGGAATCATCTTCAATGACAATAGGGTCTGCATGATTATCCATTAGAAATTTTTGTAAATTTCTAAGAATATTGCCTTGTTTCTCTTGTTCCTTTGCCATCCTTATTTGAGTGACTTGTAATTCAGTCAGCATTTGTAGAGAATCCTTCATGATTTCCTCGATCTTCATTACTCGAGCCAATTTTGTTCATTGAAATGGATCAGAATTAGGAGAAGGTAAGGAAAATGTTGCATTATGGTTTGATTTAGAAGAGGAGGCCATTATATTATATTTTCAGAAGTTTATTACAGAGAAAATGAAGTAAGAAGACAGAAAAATTCGAAATGTTGTGATTATATAACTACCAAACTGATTTTAGAGCAAAAATCAAAATTTCAAATTTTACTGTTGTATGTCGACATGGGGGGTAGGGGTGTGTCAACATCCCTTTAAAATTTTTGACAATTTTGTTTTTCTTTATTTATTTAAATATATATATGTTACTATATCTATATTCTATATCTCAGTTATAGAACAAATACCTAGTTCTCTTCTTAACTTAATAAAGGTTGATTGATTCAAGGGTTTGGTCAGAATATCAGCTATTAGATTCTCAGTATTGATAAATTAAAGAGAAATAATCTCTTTACTTATATTATCTCTGAGAAAATGATGTCTGATATCAATATGTTTGGTTCTGGCATGATGAGTAAGATTTTTGGATAAATTTATTGCACTTGTATTGTCATAATAAATTGGTGATTTTGAAATATTTAATCCAAAATCCTTTAGGGTCTGTTGCATATAGATAACTTGAGAACAAGCCAAAACAACATAGATATATTCTACTTTAGTTGTTGATAGTGAGACAGTGTTTTGCTTTTTATTAAACCAGGAAACTAGAGAATGTCCTAAAAAGTGAAAAGTTCCACTTGTACTTTTTCGATCTGATTTACAACCATAATAGTCAGCATCACAATATGAGATTAAATCAAATGAATCATTTTTAGGGTAAAATAGGCCATAGTCTAAAGTGTGTTTAACATATCTTAGGATGTGTTTAATAGCTTTTAAATGGGTTTCTTTGGGTTGAGATTGGTACCTTGCACAGAGACAGACACAATGCATGATATCAGGCCTACTCGTAGTTATATAGAGTAGCGATCCAATCATCCCCTGTATATTTTTTGATCAACATCTTTTGATATGTCTTCTTTATTTAAGGCTTCATTGGTTGCCATAGGAGTGGGTTTTCCACTTTCAGCGGTCATACCTGTTTAACGACGAATTTTCTATCGGTTTAGAAAATCGACGATAAATTTTGAATTAAAATTACCGCAAGCGCACCGCGTACAATTTTAGTATGTGGCGAGTACGGGTCGATCCGTAGGGAATTTTTAAGATTTTAAAATTTTCTAATCAATCAAATTAAACCAAAAGTGGAGATTGTTTTGAAAACTAGAAAACAAATCAAATGTTGAGATTAAAAACTATGTGATTAAAATTCAATTTAGGTACAAATCCACTTTCTTATATTTTTCGCATAAATCAACATAAAATCAAATGATGATATCTTTTTAATCTCAGTAGGATTAGCGATGTATTTATCATAAGCATGGCCTATTTGAGTTATTAATTAACACAAATCAAACCATCAAACAATAATACAAATCTAGTCCTACTTTTTCAAATCTCATGAAACATGACATAAAAAATGAAACCAAAATCTAGTATAAGCATGATCTATTTACTATTAATTAGTAACATAAATCATCAAATTTTGGTTAAAACTTCACTTCATTGCCATGACCATATTCAGATGAAGCGACAATTTGTGATTAATGAGATAAGCATAGCCTATTTGTTATGAACAAAGTAGGCTATCAAATTCAACATAAAACACAAACAAACATAAACTTCCATTTTCTCATGAAGCACAAAAAAGATCATACATAGAAAATTATGTTGAATCTACATGATAAAAGAAAGCTTCATTACCCCTAAATTGTAGGGATTTAGCCTCTCATTTGTGTTATCATTTCAACACATAGAGATTTCAACATTGAAAATAAAATAAAGTAGAAAATAAACAAAGAAAAAGAAGATTAACTACTAGAAGGAAATGAACCAAACTAAGTGCATAAATATAAATCTAAGCTATGAACATGAAATGAAAGAGAGCATAAGAATAAAAATGAGCATAAAAGTAAATAAAAGCATGTAGAAAACAAAAGAGAAAGAAGCTAGGAAGCCATTTTTATTTCATGTAACATTGAGCTTACAACTTGCTTGCTTAATTTTCTAAGTAAAACTAAAAGGTAAGAAGACATTTACATGTACATAAGAGGGCTATTTATACATGTATAAAACCCTAATTCAATTTTTAAGGTGCTTCCCAAAATGCCCTTTAAGAAGTGTGGCCACCAAGTAACCATTAGCCACTAATTAATTCATCATTAAATGTGCATGAAGTTTTAAACTCCACTTAGTTGTCCATTAGCTTCTAATTGTAGATTTAGGTAAGTGGGTAGGGTCCTCCATGATCATGAGCTTGAATTATTTCCTCTTCATTCCTTTGTATTTCCTTGTGCATGCATATATCTTCATGAAACCCTCTTCCATATGCATCCAAAGTCCTAAAAAATTATGAAAAATGTCCAAGTAAAAAGTCCCAAATTAACACATGCACAAAAATGATTATTTTACCCTATACGTAGATGAATATATGATGATTTGAAAATAATTGAATTTTGGTTTTAAACATGTAAAAATGCCCAAATATGACATTTATTTAAATAAAAATAGATAAAATATGAATGTAAATATACACACATTTACGTGCACATCAATACCAAACTTACTAACTAAATCCCTAGCATACTTTTCTTGAATAATGAAAATACCACTATCTAATTGTTTTATTTGCAATCCTAAAAAGAAAGCAAGTTCACCCATATGACTCATCTCAAACTCTTTTGTCATTATTTCAGAAAACTCTTTGTTCATTTCATTATTTGTTGATCCAAAAATTATATCATCTACATAAATCTGTACTAATTGGATATCATTTTTTTTTCTTTTAATAAAAAGAGTATTATCTACTTTACCAATTTCAAATTTTGATTGTAATAGGTAAGATCTTAGTCTGTCATACCAGGCTCTAGGAGCTTGTTTCAGACCATATAAAGCTTTCTTTAATTTGTAAACATGATTTGGAAACTTTTCTTCTTCAAAAAATGGAGGTTGTTCAACATAAACATCCTCTTTAACAAAACCATTTAAAAATCACTTTTGACATCCATTTGAAATAATTTGAAATTGTTGTGGTTTGCGAAAGCAAGTAGAATTCTAATGGCTTCTAACCTTGCTATGGGTGCAAAGGTTTCATCAAAGTCTATTCCTTCTTCTTGACAATAACCTTGCACTTTCTAATGACCTCACCTTGTCCATTCATTTTATTTTTATAAACCGATTTAGTTCCTATTATAGTTTTGTCCTTGGGTCTAGGAACAAGTTCCCATCCATTATTTCTGGTGAATTGATTCAGTTCTTCTTGCATAGAAAGAATCCAGGAATCATCGGATAATGCTTCCTTTGGATTTTTGGGTTCTATATTTGATATAAAAGCTACATTACTCATCTTGTTTAGTTAATTTCTAGTTCTAACAATAGATTCAATATTTCCTAGTATATTTTCTATAGGATGATCTTTTAAAGCCTTATCATTTTATTAGGATGAACAGTTTCACAATTTGTTTCATTTGATTCATTATTAAAGTAACAAAATCATCTTCATCATTTATTTGAACAATTTTTTTTGAAATTTTCATCAAAAGATACATGCATTGTTTCTTCAATGGTGTTTTTAAATTAAAAACTCTATATGCTTTACTTCTATTAGAATATCCGATAAAGATTCCTTTGTCGGATTTAGGATCAAATTTATCCAAATTGTCCTTTGTATTTAGAATAAAGCATTTACTTCCAAAAACTTTAAAATAAGATACCTTTGGTTTCTTATTCAACAGAAGTTCATATGGTGTTTTATTGGTAAGAGGCCTAATTAAAATCCTATTTAAAATGTAACAAGCTATAGCGACTGCTTCAGCCCAAAAATTTCTTAGTAATTTACTATCTGAAAGCATAGTTCTTGCACACTCTTTAATCATCCTATTTTTATGCTCTACCGCTCCATTTTGTTGTGGGGTTTTTGGAAAAGAAAAATTATGAGTTATTCTTTTCTATTACATAAATTCTCAAAATTTTCATTTTCAAATTCTCCACCGTGATCACTATGAATAGTTTTGATTTTTAAAGAAAGTTGATTTTGAATTCTTTTTGTTTATGTTTTAGAAAAATTGTCCATGTAAATCTAGAATAATCATCTACAATTACAAAAACATATTTACTGTGATTTATTGACTGAATTTGAGATGGACCAAACAGATCTAATAAAGTAACTCAAGAAGTTTTGAAGTTGAAATATAAATACTAATATTCTAGTTCTAAAAAATTGAGATGGAAAGATTTAGAGGTGTTGACTAATTGTACCGTGCAGTTAAGATCAACTACTAGTTCTAATCAGAGTACCGCCATATTGTCGTGTTTAGAAGTTCGGCCAGTATTGATAGAAAGGATTGCTTCGATGACCCATTGCTCACCAAAAGGATTAGAAGATTGGAAGGTGGAACTAAGATTGATAATCTAAAATATTTTAGTCTTGACCAGATAGAATGTTTAAGAAAGAAGGGAAGATTATGCATTCCCGATGTTGGTGACTTAAGGAAGGAACTATTAGAGAGTGTCATCGATCAGAGTTTACTATTCATCCAAGGAGAACTAAAATGTATCGGGATATGAAGAGAAGTTTCTTCTGGAAAGTTATGAAATGGGATATAGGCTTATGGGTGAAGTAATGTGCAAATTGCCAGCAAGTAGAAGTCGAACATTAGAAAGCAAGTGGATTGCTTCAGCCTTTAGATATACCTGTTTGGAAATGGGATTCGATATCCATGGATTTCATTGACGGGTTGCCATGATATTTGGGTTACAGTGGACAGACTGACTAAGAGTGCACATTTCATTCCCGTTAAGTCAACAAGGACGACACCTGTTTTGACCAAGTTATTTATGAAGAATATTGCCAGACAACATGGGATTCCTAGTAGTATAGTCAGTGATAGAGATTCTTAGTTCACTAGCGAATTCTGAAGGAGTCTGCAAGAGGTTCTGGGAAGTGCAAGATGAGTACCGCTTATCATCCATAAATGATAAGCAAATGGAAAGAGTTAACAAAATCTTGGAAGATTTGTTAAGAGCTTGTGTTTTAGATTTTGGAGGATCGTGGGAAGACCATCTAAACTTAGTAGAAGTTTCCTATAACAATAGTTATCAGACTAGTATAAGGATGGCACCTTTTAAAGCTTTGTATGGAATGTTATGCAAATCACCCATATGTTGGTTAGAGACCGGAGATAGAATTGTTCTTGGTTCAGATTTGATGAGTGAAGCCACAGAAAAGATTGAGTTAATCCAAGCAAGAATGAAGGACGCTCGAATGAGGTAGAAAAGTTACGCGGATAAGAGGCGTAAGGATTTTGAGTTCTCAGTGGAAGATCATGTTTTTGTCAAGGTATCACCAATGAACGGTGTAGTCTGATTTAGAAAGTCGGTGAAATTATCACCTAGGTTTGTTGCACCATTTCCTATTACAGAAAGGTTCGGAACACTCGCTTATAAGATAGAGTTACCGAGTAGTTTGGTAGGAATCCACAATGCTTTTCATGTTTCTCATCTTAGCAAGTGTATTCAAGATTCAGAGACTACTATCACTCCGATTGCATTGAAAGATTTGGTGGTGGAACCGGATATGACTATTGTTAGGAAACTAGACCGTATTTTGGCTAAGGATGAGAAGAAGTTAAGAAATAAAATAGTCGAATTAGTAAAGGTCCAGTGAAGTGACAACGAGAAAGACTATAGTTGGGAGACAGAGGACATGATTAGAGACATTTATCCAGATTTTTTAGATGGTATGTTTTATGTCTATGATTATGTTTGATGTTATGTACCTTATCGTAATTTCGAGGACGAAATTCTTTAAGGTGGGAGTCTGTAACACCCCTGATTTTGATTAACATTATTTAGGATATTTAATTAGATAACTAAAATAAAATAATGTATGGTAGTAAGGAGAATGAGATTTGATAATTAAAATGGATCGTGCCTTAATTAGTAAATCAATAGGATTGATTTTAACTCAATTAAGTAGGAGGAAAAATATGGGTGGAAAAATAGGAAAAAGCTTTATTTCCTAAGCCTAAACCCTTCCATTCTCACTTCGTCATTCACTTACATTCACCCAAACATTATCAAACTCAAGGCCAGCCATTACTAAGGAATTCAAGAGAAGAAAAAGCTAGGAAACAATAGGAAAGCTAAGGGAAAATCAAATCTAAACTCAATTCTCATTTCTCTTCATCAAATCAATGTGATTAATGATTAACCATCTCATTATTGCTTGTTTTCGGTTTTATGATTAAACCCGAATCTTATGATTGCTATTATGCCATATTGTGAATGAATGATGATTATATGCTTATTGATAATTTTTTGCATTTATTGTAAAATTATTTAATAGGTTTTAAGAGTGAAAACCTAGTTTGTGACATCCAGTTGACTGGAAATATTGATATGACATTCATGATATTATTTTAGAAGTTTGTTTTTAATTTCTTAATTTTCTATGCAAGTATGAATATTTTATGGATTTCCTAAGTGAGGAAAATGATTTGTTTTGGGTTTCAATTATTAAAAATAGTTAAATAATAGTTTTGGTCCCGAAATTTTTATATGTTAAAGAATACATTAATTCTAATTTATTGTGGTTTTGGGAATTTTTTCCAAGTGTTTATGATTTTATATAAATTTACTCGACTAGAAAGGCTTAATAATTAATAAAATAATTGTAAAATTTTAATGGGATGCAAATTATTTTGAAAACGATAATTCTGATCTATAACAGTTTTCTGAAAAGGATTTGATAAAGAAGTTTATTATCCAATAGCAATTTGATAAACGATTGGAGTAGGTGAAAAGAAATTGTTTTTTAAAGATATAAAACAATTTTTATGTTAATTACAAGATAGCCACTTCTTTATTAATCAATGCAGTTGTTTATTTATGCCACATCTATCAATACCGCATATTTTATATCGATTATAGTATGCTGCTAGTATTGCTTTAAAAATAAAGGTATTATGGCAACAATGTCGCATATTTTATACCGGCTAAAGTAATGCTGCAAATTTTCACCAAGGTTTTAAAAAATGCCGCTTGTTTTTAATATCATCTCCTTATACTACGCTGCCATGCTTATTTATACCAGCATTAACATTTATAGTAGCAATGATGTCGCATATCTTCACTACTATATAAAGAGACACTGATGCTGCATAGCTTAATTTCGACATTATTACTTTAAGGCAACAATGTCGCATATGTACATTACTTTCGACATTGATGGTGTAAAGCAGATATTGATGCCGATGGTCATCAATGTCGATACTCTCATATTTCCATGTTTTAAAGCTTTATACCATGCAAACCAAAGACTATGTCGTTTATATTAGGCAACCTGTATATTTATGTTATGCGACATAAACGATTTTGGCCTAATGCTTTATTAAATCAGATGCTTTACATGATAGCGACATAGAGGGGTGCGACAACCCGCAGTGGCTATATCAATGCCGCACTTTATCAATTCAAATAGTTTTATTATATATGACTTCATAGCTTAAGGTTTTGAGGTGCGACAACCTCTGAATGGTTTCGAAGTTCATCAAAGCTATTTTATAAAAGCATGTACATCCTGGCATAAAATTTTGGATAAAGTAAACGGCTATAACTTCTTTGTTTTAAGTATGATTTCAAGGGTTAAATCATTTATATAGAATGTGGTTTCAAGCATATAAAAAGGGTATTTAGCCCTGGATTTTACTAGATAGTTATTGTTCTTATCATTTTAGATAAATTATGACAGGATGAATTGACTCAAGGATTATAGAATAGAAAACCAAATAATGGGACTGGTGTAGGGTAGCGCGCTGTACTTCAAATATTAGCCCCTATTTGATATTAGTCCATAGTTCGAGTGTGTAGGGCTTTGTTAAGGATAAAACTAAAAGTAAGTTTACACAGAAATGAATATAACTTAGGTAGGTTATTGGTTGGAGTGTAAAAACATTAGGTTCATTGTGAGCCTAGTAATACTATATGAGATTGAAAGACAGTCAGGTAAATATTCAAATGGTTGTGTAACGACCTTTTTTTCTACATCCATCATTCAAAGTGAAGAAAAAATCTAATAGAACTAACAAGCGTATTGCTAAAAGATGTTTTGCAGTTTATGGAAAGAGAAATAGAATGGATACCAATTCAATAGAGGAAAGCGAAATTATTACTGTGCTAGATTGCCAGGAGAGGTTGAAAGAATTAAGCCGGTTGAGAAAACTAAGGAAATTCTAATAGATTCTACCGATTCTACCAAAATAGTTAGAGTGGGAAAAAATCTTGAGGAGCACTTAAAATCGGAATTGGTGGAATTCTTAAAAGCCAATAAGGATATTTTTTCTTGGACCCACTCTGACCTGATTGGAATTGACCCTACAATCATGAGTCGCACCCTGAATGTCAATCCAAACATTCCTCCGGTCAGGCAAAATAAGTGGCAATTCGATAAGGTTAGGACTGACACCTTAAAGGAAGAAGTCAAGAAATTGCAACAAAATGGGTTTATTCGAGAAGTCTTCTACCCCAAGTGGTTGGCAAATCCAGTTTTGGTAAAGAAATCTAATGGGAAGTGGAGAACTTGCGTGGATTATATGGATTTAAACAAAGCTTGCCCAAAGGACTGTTACCTGCTGCTAAGGATAGACCAATTGGTTGACGCAACTAGTGGACATAAGCTGCTCTCCTTGATGGATGCATACTCTAGATACAATCAAATCCCTATGTTCAAACCTAACGAGGAGCATACTAGCTTCATTACAGATGAAGGAACCTATTGTTGCAAAGTTATGCCATTCGGGTTGAAAAATGCTGGAGCAACTTACCAAAGATTGGTTAACTGGATGTTTAAAGATCAAATCGGAAAAAGTATGGAAGTTTACGTAAATGACATGTTGGTAAAATCCTAAGAGGCAAAGGATCAACTTGAAGATTTGGATAAAATGTTCAAAGTGCTCCGAAAGTATCAAATGAAACTCAACCCCCAAAAATGCAACTTTGTAGTTCATTTTAGAAAATTCTTAAGCTATATTGTCAGTGCGCAAGGAATTTAGGCTAGTCCAAAACAGACTGAGGCCATAAAGGATATGGCAGAGCCCAAGACAAGTAAAGATGTTATGAGTTTGAATGGAAAGGTAGCAACGCTAAGTAGGTTTATTTCAAAGCCATCGATAAGTGCATCCCTTTCTTTGAGGTAATAAAGAAGAAAAAATTTTTGAATGGGATGAGGATTGCAAAAAGCCATTTCAAGAGTTGAAATCACATTTGGAAAAACCTCCGATCTTATCTAGCCCCGAAGATGGGGAGGATATATTCTTGTATATGGCAATTTCGGAACATGCGGTAAGCTCAGTATTAATCAGGAAAACCAAGGAATTGCAACTACTGGTTTACTATGTGAGCAGAAGGGTGAAGGATGCCGAAATCTGATATCCAGTTATTGAGAAACTAGCATACTATTTAATTCTCACGGCCCGAAAGTTAAGACCTTACTTTCAAGCACACTCAGTGAAGGTATTGACCAACTTTCCATTGAAACAAGTCTTTAGCTATGCAGTCAATTCCCCGATATTGCCCCGATATATCCCCGATATATCCCGTAGCAGACATTTGGGGCAACGATATTCCTATAAAGCGGCCCAATATAGCGAATCCGCTATTATCCCCGATATTGCGGCAATAATCTACTATATCCCCGATTTTGTTGCCCCGCTATATCCCCATTTCCTATAAATAAGCATTTTTCTTAATGTCTTGCTTTTAAGTTTTATGGTAACTTCAAAGTTGATGTAACAATGATATACGATGTTGGATATTATAACTAGTTTTAACTTTTAAAGTGTCAACTTAGTTTATCTTTACTTTATTATAACTTGTTTTGCTTGGTGGAAAATAATAAGTAATACTTGTTCCACTTTTTGATGTAGAATGTTCATCATTCCTCTTTTTAAAGTCTTCCGCTATATCCTGCTATATCCCCGATATATCTTCGCTACAACTTTTCGCACCTCAAACGCTATGGAGCGGCAGGGCGTTTTAACTACACAAGTCTTTAGTAAACCTGAAACTTCTGGCAGACCAATTAAGTGGGGAATTGAGCTAAGTTAATATGATATAGAATATCAACACAGAGCAGCTATAAAAGGACAAGCATTGGCTGACTTCTTTAATGATGGTACGGGATTCGTTTCAGAGCAATCTCAAAAGGAAAAAGACTTAAAACCCAAGTGGTAGTTATTTGTGGATGGTGCCTCAAATGAATAAGGGGCTGGAGCAGGATGCGTAATAATTACCCCTTATGGACACAGACTTCATTATGCTATGAAATTGGGGTTTTCAGCAACTAACAACATGGCAGAGTATGAATCTATTGTCGCAGGATTGACCCTTGCTTTACAACTCAAAATCTTGAGGATTCAAGTGTTCAACGATTCCCAATTAATGGTCAACCAAATCAAGCAAGTATACCAGATAAAATATCCCAAACTCAGTCAGTATGTGAAAAAGGTATTAAAAATACTCACACTTTTTGAAGATTTCTCAGTACACCAAATACCAAGGAGAGACAATTTCCCAAGCAGATTCATTAGCTCAATTGGCAAGTTTAAGGGGGGCCCCTGAGACTCGAATTGTGCCTGTGGGATTTCAGGCTAATCCCAGTATTGAGGAAAACGAACAAGAAAAAACTAATGAGCTATTATTATTGACCCGATCATGGGCTATAGCACAAGAAATGGGGAACGAATCAGGAAAGACCAAGTGAAGAATCTGCAGCTCCAATAATGGAAGAATACTATGAAAATAATTGGATGGCCCCGATTATGAGTTATATTGTTAATGGGACACTACCAACAGATAGAACAGAGGCACGAAAGCTAAAGAGGCAAGCCTAAAGCTTTACCATTATGGATGGAGTTCTATACAAGAAAGGATATGCCCTTCCCTATTTGTAATGTGTAAAACCCAAGAGCGGATTAAAGATATTAAAGGAAGCCCACAAAGGACTTTGTGGAGATCACTCCAATGGGATCAAATTGGCCAACAAGATAATGAGCCAAGGATTTTATTAGCCACAGTTAACCAACCAAGCAATCGAGTACGTTAAAAGATGTGAAAAGTGCCAACACTACTCGAAGATACCACGTCTTCCTCTGAGTCAACTAACCCCCATCACCAGCCCTTGGCCATTCGATGTTAAGGGAATCGATTTAATCAAACTGCTTCCAATCTCAAAAGGTAGGGCGAAGTATGCTGTAGTGGCAATTGATTACTTCGCAAAATGGGTCGAAGCAGAACCGCTTTCAAAGATCACCTCCAGGAAAGTGTTAAGATTTGTCATTAAGAACATTGTCACAAAGTTTGGGATAACCTACAAGATAATCTACGACGATGGAACCCAATTTGAAAGTGAAGAATTTTCACGATTTTGCCATAAGAATGGAATCATAAAAAGCTTCTCTTCTATTGCTCACCCAAAAGCCAATGGAGCCGTTAAGGCTGCCAACAAAACAATAAAGACAATCTTGAAAAAGAGACTAAATAAGGCAAAGGGGAATTGGGTAGAAGAATTACTCCTAGTTTTGTGGGCTTATAGAACATCCAATAGAATGCAACGGGTCATACTCCATATTCACTAACATATGGTTGTGAAGCAATACTACTGGTAGAAATTAAGGTACCTTCTCATCGAAGGATTGCCTATGCCTTCAATCCAAATTAATCAAGAATTAAAAAATGAATCACTTGACTTGATTCACGAATTGAGAGATAAAGCAGCCTTAAGAACGGCTGAATACCAAAGTAGAATATCAAAGTACTACAACTCAAAGGTGAAAACGAGGTCATTTAGACAAGGAGATTTGGTACTTAGAAGAGTAATAGCCAATACAAGAAACCCATCATATGGGACATTGGGAAGATCCACTGATAATTTTCAAGGAAATCTCCCTAAGGGCTTACAATTTATGCTATCTTGATGGTAATATGGTACCAAGAACTTGGAACGTAGAACATTTGAAACCATATTTTCCGACTCTGGATGAATAATGCATTTTCAAGAATGTCTCTACCGTGATTCACTAAGAAAAGTCTACATGGTCGGGAATAAAATTCTCCATAAACTTGGACTACCTAAAATGATAGGCTACCAATAATGGTAGAAAGCCCTTGGTCGCGCCAAGATGGCCAAGTTAAGGCACCTCCTGGAGGGAGGGAGTAAGTCTTTAGCCGTGCCAAAATCAGAAATGGCCAGGTTAAAATAGAATAAGCCCTTATCCGCATCATGCTATGGCTAGGATAAGGCGCCTTCTAGAGGGAGGACGGGTAATCCCTTGGTCTCGCCACGTTATGGCCTGGCCAAGGTATCGAACAAGCCCTTAGCTGTGTCTCACTATGACTAGGTTAAGGCGCCTCTTGGAGGGAGGTTGGGTAAGTCCTAGCGCCTTGCTTGAGAATAAGCTAGCCGAGCGCATCGGAAACCCGGATGAAATGTCCGGCAGACTAAGAAAAGTCCCTTCCTAAAATGGGCAACCACCAGAAATCGGCACCACCTAAAATGGCAACTGCTTAAATAAGCACAAGAATTGGACAAAAGAGTCCCTTCTTTAAATAGGCCAAAACAAATGAATAAAGAAACTCAGTCCCGAGAAAGAAAAAGCATGCAAAATATCACCAAAGCCTAAAGATGGCGCACTCGACAAGAGAATCTGAAAGAATTCGCTGACTTTTTTTCATGAACATCTGCCAGATTGGTATTCTGGTCTTCCATTACTTATTACCAAAAATGGTATTCTGGTCTTCTATTACTTACCAGAAATGGTATTCTTGTCTTCTATTACTTATTACTAGATATGGTATTTTGGTCTTCTGTTATTGATTATCAGCAATGGTATTCTGGTCTTCTATTATTAATTACCAAAAATGGTATTCTGATCTTCTATTATTAAACCAAGAATGGGTAGTATGGTAATCTATTACTTATTACCAGCTATGGTTTTATGGACTTCCAATATTAATGCCAAATTGGGTATTCTGGCCTTCTATTACTTATTACCAGCTATGGATTTCTAGTCTTCCATTAAGTATTATCTGATGCGGATTTCTGGTTCTACTACTTATCGCCAAAAATGATCTTATGATCTTTTATTATTGCATGACAAAACAAGTCATCTGAACCTTTAATGTTTACACCCAAAGATAATCTTCTGGACCTTCATATCAGAATGGATGATCTGATTGGTATCTTGATCCTCTCTCATTATTATCGGACTGATATGGGGTTTTAGCTTTCTATTATATGATTAATATGATTTTGATCTTCCTATTATTATTTGATGTGGTATTTTCGGCCTCTATTATCGCAAGATATGAACTTCTAAATGGTCTATGTATGGTCTTCTGACATTCTATTCATAAGAAAAACTGATAAATCCCAACAATCAAGACCCAAATTTAGGACTTCAAATACTTATGGTCATTATAGGTTCTAAATGTTCAAAAGATGACTCTTCCACCAAAATAAAATTAGAGTTAAAGGTCAACCAAACTGTAAAGGTACTTGTAGTATGAACTAACCATGCGAATGTTATTAGATGTATTGCAGGAATACAGGAACAATTTGGCAATCCTGGAATTTTTGTCCTAAAGAACAAAAGCCTTCTTAATACAAGGAGGGACTAAATGTTAACCATAAAATATGAATAAAGATAAAGAAGGCCTTTCAGAAAGTATCTGCATGAATAAAGAGCAGCAAGTAAAGTCACCTTTCGACGGTGTTGAAAGGATTGTTCAATGTTAGTAAAGAGAAGCACATAAGAACTTTGGAGCAAACCTTCCGCAAGCATGAAAGAAAGAATTACTAAGGCACAACGAGGCAGCTAGGTACAGAACTACCAAGCACCAACCGGCTGGGATAAAAGAATAGTCCCACAACCATCATCATAAAACAAAGACTAAAGTAAAGGAGTTCAAATCAAACCTTTCGAAGGAGTCGAAGGGATGCAATCAATAGTGTATAGCAGTCCCGGACATTTCGAAGGAGTCGAAAGGTTTCATCTCTCAACATTCAAAGATTTCTTACCTTTCGAAGGGGGTAGAGAAGTCAAAGCAAGAGCAGGCAACTCTATAATGACCTTTCCAAAAGCATAGCAAGCCTTTTGAACCGGTTGGAACATGTAAGGACCCGATTCTTCGACTTCCGAATATCGACATCGATACGTCCACTTTATCGACTGCCGAACAAACGAATGCCGGAAAACCGAATTCTTAGGGTTTAAAAGAAAGAAGGGGTAGAAGAAAAGATAGAAGAAAAAGAAAGAAGAACAACAGAACAATATCAGAAACAGAAACAATATCAGAATCTCACATTCGTAGCGGAACAAAAATATAATAGATAATCACTAGTCTTTTAAACAAAGAACTATATCATTTTTATACATACATCAACAGAGTCAATATACAACTCAATACAACAATGGACAGTTATATAAACTTGTCCTCATACAGAATACACAGCGGAATAAATAATATCAGATACAAATACTACGTCTCGCCATCCAGCTTGCTTCCAAAGCTCCAGAATATCCAGAATATCCTGATAACATAACTCTAGACTGCCTGTGTGGAAATTGGTGGGCACCCAGAGTTTAGAAGGGAAACAATAAACTCCGAGTCAGTCATGGTGACTGGTGTGAGATCGTAAAACAGTTATTCTTTAAAACAAAAACGGAATAATTTTTTTTAAAGTCAATTCGAAATGCTTTTGGAAAATGAAACTACCATAAGACCTCCCACCACACACACAATGCAAACGCAGACTTGTAGGAGATTTCTTCTTATGTTAGTCAAAGATGCTTACTACGCAAAATCAAATCAAAACGTTTTTTATATTATTATTAGTGCATAGTGGAAAAATCATTTCTAAAGTAGAATATAAATCTTAGCCAGCATAGGTACCATTATATTATGCCTGCTATAGCTGCCTCCTGAGGAGACAGGTTATACAATTGAAATCGTAAAGGCTCGTATTGTTTCTTTGGATTTCCAACAAATGGTCAGGCCAAGGAACTTCCCATTGCCACATGGAAACGCCTCTGGAATGACGTCCTTGAGAAATAACCTAACATTACGGTTAGATCTCTGCCAACACAAGGCCGGGTTACCTCTAACTGGGTAACTACTGACACGAATATGTCATCCCCCGATCGTAACCGATCTACATCCGAGGATCCTCGATTTCCAACAACCACAAAGTAATAAATTTGTAGCAACCACATAGGTTAAGTATCTGGGCTCCATGCCATGATACCACCACTATCCAGAAGGAATGACATACACTAAGGGGGCGCGATCCCCTAATAACCTTGCTGCATCTTTCCTGTTTTGACCATTCCGAGGTGTGAGGTCCGACGAAGTCTCGTCCACAAAGCTACGCTTTGTCACAAAGCCATGCTTCGGGTCAAACAAATGATCAAAGAAATGATCACAAAGATAAATGATCAAGCAAATGATCATATCACAAATGATCAAACAATGATCATTTCACAGCAACACTCAGCATGCCACATTACCAAATTGGGAGTATATCGCTGATAAATTTCAACTACATAACCTCTGAGCTCGTACGTCTCAGAGAAGGGTGTTAAGCTAAGAGAATAAATTCTCCGCCACCAACAGATATGTATTTGAAAGAAATCAGCTATATATCTCAATCTGTAACGTCAGACATACAATCCATACAAGTCTGTTCCGGGATCGAACAGAACCGAAGGCACTTCTCACGAAGCCCTTGCAATTTCGGATAATTTTCAATCACGTCCGGATTTCCCGTCACTAAGGGTGATAAAACCTCTAAATCGGAGATCAGCCGATGTAGAGTAACTCGACGGTAATCCTTCCGTTTTCAAAAATATCCAGTCTTCAACACCGGTCATCAAATGCAATTCATAACGACGTATCACATATTCGGAATGGGTTATACGACCCCATGGTCCTTTCCCGGCTAACCCGAATAGTGAGCGCTTATTCAAAAATAAGTGTGGCATTCAAATTCATCCAATTCACAACAAATACCCATTCAAGGTAATTATTGATAGTCGGTTATTTAACTATCAATAAAGATGCGCAACATCATCAGATTCCAAATAATTTTCCAAATTTTTTATTTTCCAAAATATCTTTACTAGATATAAAATTTCCACACTTAACCGTTTGAAAAACAAATTTCAAATATTCACTTTTCAATTTATCTTTACAAAGATAAATTCTCAAAAATGTTTCATTATTGGTAAAACATTTCCATACTTATTTAATAATAAGTAATTCACAAATCTATTTATTTTCAACATTTGAAAATATTCGATATACTTAAATCAAAATTAAGTATAAATTCATTCTTTAAGGAAATATATTTGAGTCAAAACGAATGTTACGTAAAACATCGTTACGACAACTCAAAATCACTAGTATAGGGATTCAGATTTTAAGATAGATATATAAATCCCAATACTACAAAAAAAATATTTTCTTTCGAAAATCATTTACTATAACAACAGTGTTATAGTTTACCATTTCCTTATTTCTCGAAAACGTCTATTTCAACAATGAATGTTGAAATCTATGTATTCGATACTTAATACATTTTTATACATCGTTAAAACAATTAACTTCATTTTAAAATATTCATTTTCCCAAAACATATCCATTTTATTCAATAATATATTCACTGTCCAAAATCGTGAATATAATTCACTTAACCAAATTTCAATCATCTTTACACATTTTATTTCAATAAAAATTCGCTATCCAAAATCGCGAATAAAATTCCCTTAATAACCTTCTATATTAAATTCATCAAATTTGATTGATTTTCGGATTTATAAAACAACGTTTATAAATTCCATTTTCTATTTTCTAAAACAACTTCGATTTATAAATCTCCTTTTTTTAACTTCTATAATTTACTTATCAAAACAAGTGATTTCAGATTTATAAAACAACGTTTATAAATCACATTCTATTTATAAAAACTTCAATTTATAAATCTCCTTTGTTAACTAATTCAATTCATAACTCAATTTTGTACATCTTTTACATACATCGTTTTTAATAATTCAAAAATTCCAATTAAAACGATTTTATAAATTGCTTAACTATTTATTTCAAAAGAAATTACCTTTCGGTTATATTTCACAACATTGTAATTTCTATAACTTTAAGATTTTAACGTTTATTTTTATTTAAAATAAATCAATTCAAAATTTTAATAAAATGTCTACTTTCAACAATCACTTTAAAATCCTTTTAAAGTAAAAATCGTTATTTTTAAACTTCAAAATTTGAATCCGATGATGCAACACACAAATTTGTCAATCATGACAACTAACATCATATATCATCATATGATAACAGAATATATATCAATATCTGTAAATAAATAAATACAGTTGAGGAATCCAGTTGGATCCCTCCAACCTATTTCCCTACATCCAAAGACGTTAGCACAATACCAATTCCACTTCGAGGTGGAATATCGCGGTATATGGGATTTTATAAAAATATCAATCCGCTTAATAACGGCGCAATAGGGTCTCATCCGCTATATAGTGCGGGAAATCAATCAATCCAATATATACATATGCCAATATGTATATATTGCTATATATATATAGATATATCCTACTATATCTAATATCACATCCAAATAGCAATCAATCAAATCAATAACTGTAAAACCCAATTTTCATTCGAGTGAGAAAAATCTCACCTTAGCTTTTATTTCCGTTTGCCATTCACTTTAATCCTGATTTGGTTTTCCCGGTTTGACCTTGTATAAATAATTTTATAAAATTCATTAATATCCGAAATAAATCGAATAACCAGTTACTATTTAATAGTTTAATTAACTAATAGTTTCGTTTAAACCAATTTCTTTTTATAACTTCTATATTAAATTCATCAAATTTAATTACCAATGATTTAATTTAAACAAACTAATTCTCTTTTAAATTTATTTAACTAGAAATTTTAAAAACTAAATTTCCTTCAAAAAAATTATTTCTAGTAACTAAACAAATCAGATTTTCATTAATAAATCTGTTTAACTAAATTTTCTTTAATCATTCCCAATAATAATTTAAACAAGTAAGTTAAATAAATTCATCTCCCTTTTTAAAAATATATATATGTATATATAAACTATCAATATTCTAAATTCGTATTTATTTATCTTTTCAAACTCAACTACATAAATAATTCCTGTTTTTATCTATATATTAACTTTCTGTAAAATCAAAAGATGATATACAGTTTTTTTTTTCACTGTCTATATACATATATATTTTTATAAAATTAAATTAAAACAAAACTACTCTATACCTTACTGCCCATCGAACTCCAGATTTGATCGAAGTCGAACTCGACTATGCTGCTGTCTACGAGTTTTCCACGATGTCGCCAAAGTCACGACCTCGTTTGCCACTGCTCGCAGTCGCCGCTAGCCTGGGTTCGTGGTGAACCCAGTCCCTAATCGAATCGCCTCCAGCTGAACAGCCCTCCATCGCATTCGATTGCTTCATCGCGTGCAAACCCCAAATCCACGTCGTCGCCGAGCTTCGATGATCGCCACCCACTCGCGAGTGCGCGCGTGCTTGCCCCCTTGAATCGCGACCCCAATCATGGCGTCGCCGATCGATTCCACTTGATTTTTATCGCGCCATTAATTTGAACGAGAGGGAAATTTGATTTCGTTTTAATGTTGGAGAAGGGAAGTAGAGGTAATTAAATCAAGTTTGAGGGGTGGAGTATCTGAATTTTTAGATTGGCCATTTTTAATTTGAACGTGAGAATTCGAAACAAAGGAAGAATGAGAGAGAGAGGTTGCGATCTGCAAATCAATTTGAATGGGAGGGCTCGGCTATTAAATATTTGATTTGAGCAGAGAATAAAAAGGGCGGCCATTTTTTTTCTTCGATTGATTTGAACGAACTGACCTCGTATGATTTTGAACTGAGGAAGATGGTTACTTTAAAATTGAAGACGGCATGTTCTGCACGATTTCTTCCCGTGATGCTCGGCGTGTTTTAGGCGTGGATGAAGGAGATGTCATGCTGCCATTTGACCATTAAAATTTAAATTTAGATTTAAATTGAATTCAATTTAAATTTCAATGCGTTTAACCGCCGTACGGTCACATATCAACTCCGATTAATACGAAATTTGAAATCCGGCAATAATTCAATATTACGGACCCAATGAAACTGGTTTCGTCGAATTCCGAGACTATGCCTCGGACGGCTATTTTTAAATATCGACTCGAACGATATAATTTCAAACTGAACAATTCACTCCCAAATTCGATTCTGAAACTTCTATTATTTTCAGTATTATCAATACGAATTTTACAAGCGTTTGAAATATTTTAAATCAGCTTGAAACTGAAGATTTAAATTTTTATTCAACTCTCAATATATTAAATTCTATAATTTAATCGCCAAATTCAAAGTTATATTGGGGATTCAAATTAAATCATCGTTCAAATATTTAAAATTAATTAAATATTTTCAATTTAATTTGTTCAAAATTCTGGGTCGTTACAGAACACATACAAAATACCTTTCGATAATGTCTCTCAACAAAGACTAAAGAAAAGGAGTTCAGTTCAAACCTTTCGAAAGAGTCGAAGGGATGCAGTCAACAGTGTATAGCAGTCCCAGACCTTTCGAAGGAGTCAAAAGGTTTCATCTCTCAGTAATCAAAGTGTTCTCACTACTACAAAACAGGCCATTTGCATCGGTTGTTTACCCCCTTTTTGCATCAGTTCAACAACCGATGCATATGCAACCGATGCAACAAGCTTAACACTTTTGCATCAGTTTTGAAACCGATGCAAAAAGGTCCTTTTTGCATCGGTTGTTACTAACAACTGATGCAAAATATCATGGTTGGTTGCTTGGACACAGCCCCCATGTTGCATCGGTTGTAATGAAAACCGATGCAACAAAGGAACTTGTTGCATAGGTTGTTGTTGAAAACCGATGCAAACTAATCCCTCTTTTGCATCGGTTTTTTAGAACAACCGATGCAAACTAATCCCACTATTGCATCAGCTATTTATACCTGATGCAAAAGAGCCATTCTCAGAAACCATTATTACAGTACTCAAATAGACTATATGTATATTATTGATTATAACAAACAATTATTGCATGCAATATTACAATCATTCAAAATTAAATTTGATGACAAATACATAATCAGATTTAATAATTCTACAAAAGAATGAAAAACATAAATAATATACCGAGAATAGAATGTATCGTTGACAATGGATAAATTAAGCAGATATTGGTCTTCAAATGCACAAACCTTCATCCTATATTGTACATGAGCTACCTGAAGTTGAGTTGTTCCATCCAAACAACCACAACCTGCTCCTCTTCTACACTGTCACCTTCAATGCCTGCTGCATTCTTCCACCTGACAGCAACAACAATTTTCCATTCAGCATATAGTCACATTTCCAACAACCCCACTTATATAACTATCCTCAATCACCAACATCTGCTCCACCAATCCATGTTACTTCTCATACAACTTCCTGTCACTACTTATACCACTGGAACAATTTCGACACCACATTCTCCAAATGTGCTTTTATCACCTCCAAATTCGCAGTTGCAGGCATCCAAGACTGTCTCCAGAACTTGCCCTCTGTTCTCTCCGCTCTATACCATGTATCCCCTTCCTTCTCCTCTTCTCTTCAACTCCCCGCTTATTCTCAGCAATCTGTTGTCCTCAACCTCTATCTTTATATCTTTCTTCTCCACCCCAGTTTCCCATCATTTCACAAATCACAGCTGTTATATTATGATCATGTGCAAACACAGTTATATATAAATGTATATGGTTTGAATGCAAATTTGTAGTGTACCTAGCACATCCAATATGATGACATGAGCTTGAGGCGTTTCCTTCCAGTCCACCCTCTCTGTTTTAGAAAAAAAAATGGAAATTAAATGCTTACTCTATAAAAGCATCAATAAGAAAAGATGCACCAACCGAAATGTTATTTCCGGTAAATAGAGTTGAGACTTGAGAGGATGCCACCGCCAAATCCTGGTATAAGATATATTGCATCAGTTCGAACTGCAATACAACATTATAGATTGATAAGTGCAGACATGCCATTCTACTATTCAACGGATAATGTATTACTGTACTTGAAATTTGGAGTTAACGATATAAGCATGCTTAATGAAGTAAAACAAAAGATAATTGCTAACTCTGCAACTTATGCACTATTGCACACTACTGCTTCATGTACAACAAGAGCTGATACAATGCTCACAAAATGCTCCACGAGGCTGAAAGCTTTAGTTCATTTGGGTTTTCTAACCTCCAGTATATGTAAGATTTCTTCCTTAACCAGCAGTTCCTTCTTCTACTTGATTTCTTTTATGAATTTCTACATACATTTGTTCTATCATAGGCTTCCATAGGCGAACATGAGCATTTATGAACCAGTTAGATACCTATACCATGTTATCCCATATTCACAATCTAAGAAATTAGTATTACCTAAGTGTAACATATAAAAAGATAGAGATTCTATTTCTGGTTGATAAGATATGACTAGCAACATTATAGATACCTATACCATGTTATCCCATATTTACAATCTAAGAAATTAGTATTACCTAAGTGTAACCTAAGTATTACCATATCCATAATTCTCATTGGTTGATAAGATATGACTAGCAATTCTATTTCTTAGATTTCTATAGAAGATAGAGATTTTCTGAGTGGTGAATCGCGCATTCATTTGAGGAATTCTTTGGTTGATTTTTCCTTGGTATTTAAACATTGTGCTCTGTATTTGGTTTAGATATTGGTTGCATTGGCTGTCAACCTATAAAATAAATTTAAAAGGTTAGCACAACCACATTACTATTTTTCTGAGACATCTCATTATTCATTATCCATCCATTTTGGATACCTCACATTTACACTAGAACTTATTGCATGTAACATTTATGGTTCTCATATTTCATGCCTAAATTTTAATACATAGATTGTGGAAATGCAACTATCAACACTAGCTAATTTAACATGTCAAAGACTAGTGGCTCAAATGTTAATATCACCATTTTCTCTAAAGGCAATTTATGAGAAAATCGATTGATAATTCCATGAACAATAGAAGAATCAGAAGTGTTTTTTCCAACGAGAGATTCCTCCAACATATCCAATTTATATGAATTAACATGGCCTATGATAAATTTATATAACTTCAGAACAGTTATATAATAAGTGTATATACCTCTGAAGTAACAAAGTGAGTTGCAAGGCCACAAGTAAGCATTTCGAAGCCATTCAGTCTTTGATTAGTTAAACCAACATACTCTTCACTATTCATTATAAATGTATTATGCACATAAACAATAATTTGTACATGCTCGTGACTGAAGATGAATGTTGTAATTAGTCAGGATATAAACATGATAATGTGCTGATGACAGTATATCATGTATACCTTAATGTCCAAGGATCCTTAATAGAAAATATGAAGCACATATATATATTATGGAGGTAAGCCTAATTCTATTTCAGGCATTGCAAATAACTGTTATAAGATAGCATACTACTAAAAGTTGATATATGATACAAAATAATTAGAATGTCTAAATGCAATAATTCACAAAATAATTATGCTCAGGAATAGTAACCTATTCACTCGGTATAATGCTCTGAAGCTCACGACAACTCAAACCATTTAACTTCAACGTGAATGGCACCTACTGCCCATCACAGTGAATTAGGACAACAACTCAAACGTGAAACAGGAATAGTCATACCATTTAACTTCACTGACTTGCATCTACTGCTCATCACAGTGCCTGCATCTCCCCTGAATAAGAACACACACATAGGTTATGTGTGTATAAATGTACTATAATAGAAGTAAATAGATGGTGATCTAACATTCAAAGTCGACTAAAATCCTTGAGAGCAAAAAAAAATACTACTTTTATTCATTGAAACTCAACAAAGGTGCGGCCCAGTTTCATATATAAAGAGATGAACTTGGGCCAAATCACATTTATTGGACACTGTAGCATATAAATACAACAATCATACATTTTCTGCAAAATTGTAGCTCATGGTAGCAAGCATGTGATGTATACATATATAAGAAAATTAAACCCAGTCTCTGATTGTTACTAGACTAATTATGCAAAATATAATTCCTAGCTGCAACATGAACCATTCATTAATCTGTCACATACAATTACATAATTTTACATGTATCTAACTGTTGTCCCTAAGCCTAAATTTGTCTCACTATAAATGCAGGAAACAATCGCATGGAACATTTTATGGCAATAAATGCAAATTGTGGTAAGCATTACAAGGTTTATGGCTTTGACTACTACAACTAAGAAAGGCTTAGTTCTTTTTGTAGACTGCAAGAGAAAAGCCAAACAAGATTATTCCCTCACGTTTGAGTTGTTGTCTAAACTCTGTCACCTGACAAATGAGACAACTGAGTGTTTGAACCGTGCAGCTCCTAGGAAAGTTTAATCAGGCTATTATGTGCTATGGAAAATAGAGGTGGGTTAAAATTAATTTTAACAACAATACAAGGGACAAACGAGACAACATGTGACGACCCGCCCTTCTCGACCCTCGAAAATCGACACAAAATACTCAACAGTATAATATGCCGACGATCGAACGCCGGAAAGGACAGATTGTAGGAAAAGAAAGAAGGTAGAAGAAGAAGAAAGAACTAAACAACATCAGAACCTCACAGTCGCAGCGGATAAAATATAATATATAGAACAGAACTTTACACAAATCAAAACTATATTTGTTTATATACAATACATCATCATCAGAGTATATCAATACAATCAACCATAACCAGTCAAACAATCTCAGCAATCACAGCAGCGGAATAATACAAGTACGAGAAATACGTCTCGGACTCCAGCTCCTCTCCTGAGCTCCATAGATACCTATCCTGTAAAGATACTCGGTCTGACCCGAGCATTATAATAAAATAACACCCGAGTCAGTCTGGAATACCAGCGCATCATAAATACATCCAAACTGATTATTAAAGTTTCAAAAATCCTTTGAAAACAAAAGCATCTCGTAAGACCACGCCACAAATAAATATGTCGGGTTTTTACCTTACGATAGCTAAAACACTTTTTATAAAAATCCTCTGATATTATAATAGTGTCTATTCACAAATACTTATTCAAATAGCTGAAATTGTTACATGATTAAATTCCAGCATACTAGGTATACAAACAAATACCGTACAAGGCACGTAGGGAAAATGGATTTCCAACGAATGACTAGGCACTGGGGTACCACCTGTCATAGTACGTGGCCTAGATCACAGTACCGAGGAGTACGCCCGCTCCCCTGCAACACAAGACCGGAATCATCCCTTACTGGATAATTCCAAGTAAAATCACCCCACGGTTGTGATCAGCAACCGCACCACTAAGCCGAAATAAAAGGGACATCTAGACAGGGATGACCTTACTCTCAAGTGGGGGCTACCCACGAAGCCTTGCTGCATATCCCCTGATTTTCAGTCATTCCCGGTTGATGAGGCTTGAGGCTTAGCGTTACCTTTACAGAACATTTCACTTTGAATGCCCATCGTCCACCTGACGATGTCACGAAAGCATTCGTCCATACAAGTCCGTCCCGGGTCCGAACGGAACCGAAGGCACTACTCCTACTACATCCATTTTGGAAATATCCTCAGGATTAGTAGCGACTAGCCCTTGCACTTCACTGCTCCATCTTCGACTCCGAACACGTTACACGAAACGTACAAACCGGATCGAAGTGGTATTCGAGTCTCCAGACCTAGAATCCCGGTATACGGAAACCCGATCCCGGTCTCTTCGAAACGATCAGCGCATTTGGCCAATATTGATAGTCGGTGATTTAACTATCAACTAATGTTCACAAACGTCCATACACATCCATCACATAATAAATAATCTCCATATTATTTATTTTCTTCTAATATCTTTCAAAGATATATTTTCACATTTTCAAAACTCGTTTGAAACAATTTTCCACTCTTCCTTTACAAGGTAAATCTTTTACCCTTTATTCCCATCGGGAATAACCAAGTATAAAACAATTTGCATTTAAAACAGTTAAAAATACTTTATACTGAAATATACTTTAAAATATGAAAATTACTTCTATTTATTTACTCAAAATATAAATTTAAAATATGTGAAGAAAACTAATCGTTAACACATAAACTTTGATTTAAAAATAAGGGTTTTAGTTTAACTAAATTCAAAATAGCGTTATAAGAAGAAAAATGCTAATTTTAACAACTTAAGCTAAAACCAACTTTTAAATAAATCCATTTGTAAAAATACTTGCTAATATACTCCCAAATTATTACGGTATTAAAAATTATTAATTTATTTCTTTAAAAATAACGATTTCTTAAAAATAATTTTTAAAACGATTTAAAACTTAACCTTTAGTTAAATAAAATCTTTTTATAAACATTTACTTGGTTTTCCTAGGGAACACTTTCCCGTTTCTAAACATTCCAAAGTACTCTTTCATATAAATCCACTGATTTATTTCAAGTCAATTTATGATTTCAACATAAATCCCAAATCCCATATTTAACTATAACTTCATCCGAAGTTCACACCCAATTTCCCATATCCGGAAATTCATTTTTAAATCATAGTTTAAAACATTTTAAATTAAACATTTTTGGTGAATTTCCAATGGAAGCCAAATTTCCAATTCACTTAATTAAATTCCAATGAAATACGGCATTTCAAAACATTCTATTTTTCATTTGAACTTGTTAATTTATAGTTGGAAACTCCATTTTAACATATTTTTAATTTCCGGATAACATTAGTCATTATTAAAATAAACACCGTTATTTTAAACAATTTATAATTTCATAAATTTAATCTCCAGAAAATTTATATTTCATATTTATCGATTGATAAATTTTCCCACAATATTAAATCCCAATTTTACCAATTTTTTCATTTCCCATTCCAAACCAGATTTCAAATTCTATTTTCCAAAAATTCTTAATTTAACAATTTACTTATTTCGTAAAAACCCAATTTTGTCCATTTATAAATTTATAAATTAAATTCTGTAATTATGATTTATACAACAATTTCACAACACAATTAAATTTCCAGATTTATCAATCACAACATATAAACAGGTATTCACTAACAATTATAAAATAATTGCTACAATTGTGAGGAATCCAGTTGGATCCCTCCAACCTGTTTCTCCCTGCATCCACAAATATTAGCACATCACAATATAAATATCAAACCAGAATGATAATAACAATTATATTCAGCCATCCACATAGATATTTAAATATTAACTATTTAAAATGCCTAGCATCCAGATGTGAGTGAGAAAAACTCACCTTGAATTTCGGCGAGCGTTCGAAATTTACATTAAACCGGACGGTGTCCGATTTAACCCAAATTTCTATTTGCCCGGAATGATTCCGGATCTGCACCATTGCGTAGTACGTTTCTCTACGATTCCAACGCATCCAGTTTCATCGCAATCTGAAATCGTTTGGAAAAGTTATTAAATTTTAAAGCTTTTGAATTGTAATTTAAAAACAATTTCTCTTCTCTCCTTTTTTTTTACAAACCAAATCTAGGCCGCACGTTCTAGAGTAGAGATCAAGGCCACAGGCTCTTTCTTCCTGCTTGCGTGCTCATTCCAGGAAACAAAGTCGAACCCATCACCGCATCTAGGGCTTCGAAATCGCCCCCGCCTCGTCGATCGTTATATCGATCGAGCTTCGCCAAACAAATGGCCTACCAGCGCCGCACCCCTACACCCAACGTCGAACAACGCGGTCAACCCACGGTCCCCCAGCAACCTGTGACGACCCGGAATCTTTGTATATTTGAAATGGGAATATTTAATTTATTTTAAATATTCGAAGGTTAAATTTTAACTTTAATTTCAAATATACAGTATTTATTGGATAATTTATTATTGAATTAAACAATTAAAGGTTGGGAAAATTGTTGAATCTGGATTTTTAAGCTGGTTAAAAATAATTTGAAGGCTTATAAAATTTATATTAATAATACGAAAGATAATAGATGAGTTAAAATTGAATTTTAAGGTGTTTTGTTCAGTTTTTAAAATATATCGTTTAAATTGAATTTAAAAATAGCCTTCCGAGGCACAGTCTCGGAATTTGGCGAAACCAGTTCCATTGGGTCCGTAATATTGTATTATTATCGGATTCCAAATTTCGTATTGATCGGAGTGGTTGTGTGAGCGTACGATGAGTAAACGCGTTGAAAATTAAATAAAACTTTAATTGATCAAATTAATGTCATCGGTGCCTTTTTAAACACGTTTCCCTTTTTAATATTTATAGCCGTCCTTGAGGCCAAATCATAGTCCTTTAGCTTGGCCTAACAAGCGAGCCTTTCACTAGAAGATTCAGAGAAAATAAAATATAATAACAAGTACGATCTGTTTCGTTCTTCATAAACTAGCCCTCTTCTTTTTATTCGCCATCTACTTTCCCAATTCAAGCCGTTCAATTAACAGCCTCGTCCTTCAAAAAAAAAATGGTGCTTCCCTCCTTTCCCATCGAGTATATACGAATTTGTTCGTATAAAAAAGGGGGAAATCAGTCGATCCTCAATGCGTTAATCCAGAAGAAGGCTCGATGATCGATTCTAGGTCATCTCGTTTACGCGAGCTCGAAGTGTGGCGGGGTCTACGACAACGCGAGGGGCGATCGCTGCTTAGGGAGGCGTGATTGAGTCGCGTGGCGCGACGGTGATAGGGTGGACTTCGAGAGCTGCTGTCGATGGTTGAGGTGTCACGCGCTTCGTGACGTGGTCTTGTTGGCTGACGTATGCTGTAAGTGGAAGTCGCGACTTCGACTTGAGGGAACGACAGCTTGAGCGATGGTCGAACGTCTCTGCCTTCGCGTGGAGGAGTAGAGATAGGTGATGGCAACGTCTCGTTTTCGGAAGCTAGATGCCTGAGGGGAATCAGATTGCAACAAGGTAAAATTTTTTTTTTTTTAAGCTAATTGATTAAAATTAGAAACCGTATGCGATGGTAGTTTAAATAATGCCATTTATTCTTCAATTTGATTAACATGTATATGTATATATAAGTTAGAAAAATATATAACAGTAAGTTACTAGTTTAGCTCTAAAATAATGTTTTGCGGAGATTAACTTATTTAATAGACTCATTTAATTACTGTAGTCACTAAAAAAATATTTTATGAAAAGGAAATTTGTTTAAAAATAAATTATTAGTTTAAAACTCAAATTTTTAGTTTAAATAAATTTAGCGGTTGACTAAAATTATAAAATGGATAATAGAATTTGTTTGATTAGCTAAATTATTAATTAACCGTATAAATATTAATACAAGGTCAGAACCATGGAAAATCAAGTCGGTTTGGAATGGACTGCAAACAGCAAAACAAATAAAGCAAAGGTGAGTTAATCTCACTCAGTTAAATTTAAATTTAAATGGCTAAATTTAAATAATTGGCTGAATGGTTGATGTGATTGATGTGATATATATAGTAGTATATACCAATATATATATATTGGCATATGTATATATTGGATTTGATATTCCCGCATTTTATAGCGGATGAGACCCTATGCGCCGCATAATAGCGGATGATATTTATTTAAATCCCATATACCGCGATATTCCACCTCGAAGTGGAATTGGTATTGTGCTAATGTCTGTGGATGCAGGGAAACAGGTTGGAGGGATCCAACTGGATTCCTCAAAAATTTATTTTATTATTCTGTGATCTGAATATTGATATCCTGTGATGATTTGATATTGGATGTTGTGGTTGATTGAATTCCCTGTATAATAAATTTTGGAAATCTATGGAATTGAATTTTTGAAGAAAATAAAGAATAATAATTTAAGTAAATTGGAATAAATTTAAAGGTGAATCGAAAATAAGATAAAATAAAGTGAATTGGAATTGTAATAAATATGGGAAAAAGGAATTTAAATTTACGAAGGAGTAATAAAAATTTAAAACTCAAGTGATATGGTTTTTAAAGAAATAAAGAAATTATTTCTAATTAAATGAGTTAATTTAATTAAAAGCGTTAATAAGGAATGTTGGGAATTTAAAATAGGAATTTTCAGTTAAAGGGGTTTTAACTAGAAATTAAAATTTAAAAACCCGAATAATTGTATTGGAAATAAATAAGGTAAATAAGACAATTTTATTTCAAGATAAAGCAAATTTGGAATAAAATTGTAGAATTGATCTAAATATTGAAACTGGGAAATTTTAAAGAGGAATGAGATTTTGAGATCTATAAACTGAGTTTATAAAGTGAAGCGGATTTTAATATAAATTCAAGGTGTGAATTTATAAAGGATTGTGAATCTGTTTAAAAAAAAATAAACAGAGATTTATTTTAAAGGTTGTGAAAGAGAAGTATTTTCTGGATAGCCAAGTACATTTTGTTTTAAAAAGAAATTTCAAATATTGTTAAAGATTTATTGTTATTTTTAAAAGTCAAGTTTAAAAATCTATTATTTCCAAGTGTTAAATTTCTAAAGTAAGTAATTTTCAACCTATTATTGTAGTTAATACAAATGAGATTTGATAATATGTTTTAAAAGGAAATTTGTTTATATTCTTTAAAATGGTTTTATTTAAATATCTTTAAATATATATATTTAACTTAAATATTAAAGAAGTTTAAAAAGACGTTCTTATAAAGTATTTTTATAATAAAGTGTTTTAAAATTTATTTTTTTTAATCTAAAATGGTTTGTACTTGGCATTCCAATGAAAATAAATATTTGAGAAATTATTCCGTGAGAGGAATATAGTTTGAAATTGTTTCCAATGGGAATTGAAATGAAAATAATATCTTGTGAAGATATTTTGAGGGATATAAATAATTTGGAGAAATTATTGATTGTTGATGGTTGTTATGGATGTTAATTGATAGTTAAACAACCGACTATCAATATTGGCCAAATGCGCTGATCGTTTCGAAGAGACCGGGATCGGGTTTCCGTATACCGGGATTCTAGGTCTGGAGACTCGAAAACCACTTCGATCCGGTTTGTACGTTTCGTGGGGAAACGAGGGTAATATTGATAAGGGGATAGTGTTATCAGTTCTGTTCGAACCCGGAACAGACTTGTATGGATGAATGCTTTCGGACATCGTCAGGGGACGATGGGCATTCTAAGTGAAACGTTCTGAAGGTAACGTTTAGCCTCAAGCCTCATCAACCGGGAATGACTGAAAATCAGGGGTTATGCAGCAAGGCTTCGTGGGTAGCGCCCACTGGAGAGTATGATCATTCCTGTCTAGATGTCCCTTTATTTCGGCTTAGTGGTGCGGTTGCTGATCCCAACCGTGGGGTGATCATATTCGGAATTGCCCATAGGTGATTCCGGCCTTGTGTTGCAGGGGAGCGGGCGTACTCCTCGGTACTGTGATCTAGGCCACGTACTGTGACAGGTGGTACCCCAGTGCCTAGTCATTCGTTGGAAATCCATTCTCCCTACGTGCCTTGTACGAGTTTTGTTTGTATTACCCACGTTGTGGCTAGTATGCCGGAATTTAATAGATGTAACAATTTCGGCTATTTTAATAAGTATTTGTAAATAGACACTATTATAATATCAGAGGATTTTTATAAAAAGTGTTTTAGCTATCGTAAGGTAAAAACCCGACATGTTTATTTGTGGCGTGGTCTTACGAGATGCTTTTGTTTTCAAAGGATTTTGAAACTTTAATAATCAATTTGAGTGTGATTTTCTCACGCTGGTATTCCAGACTGACTCGGGTATTGTTTTATATGATGCTCGGGTCAGACTGAGATAAACAGGTTCAGATTGTAGCTGTGGAGCTCAGGAGACGAGCTGGATGGCGATACGTACTTCCGTATTTGTTTATTTTTCCGCTGTGTATTTGGATGTATATCATTGATGTGATGAACTCTGATGATGTATTCTGTAAATGTATTGTATAGACAGATATATCTTTCTGTTTGAGTAAAGATCTGTTTTGTATATATTATATTTTATTCCGCTGCGATGTGAGATTCTGTTGTTGATTTTCTGTTTCTTCTTCTTCTACCTCTTCTTCTTTAACACAAATGGTTCGATTTTCCGGGACTGGAAAGTCGGGTCGTTACAAGTGGTATCAGAGCAAAGGTTGGCGATAACCTTGGCTCTGGTGGGAATTTTGAGTGTATTAATAGATATGAGCGCGTACTTGTTAGTGAATATAAAATGGTTTTATATTGTGTTGGTTGATTTATTGAGTGGCATATGAACCTTCGTCGGCACAGTCTGCGCAACTGTATCGAAGGGGTTTCTAAACACTTAAATAGAACAATTCGACACAATATTGTTTTGAAACGGGTAGATGAAATAATTTTACCCGAAAAATGTATTTTGATATAAAAGAAATATTTTTGTAAATTATTATATATTTGGATGTTTGGATTAAAATATTCTAACAAATAAAATTTAAAGAAAAAATATGGTAAGATTGTAAAATCAGAATGATTTACATAACCAACGGAAATTTGTATAAATATAAAATTGTACAAATGAATTATAGTTAAAATTTGATTTAATCAAATTGGTAAATTAAAACCCGGAGATTTTGGAAGTGTTTGAAGATAAATAATAGCCTTATTGTTTTGAAAAGAATTTCGGAAAGAAAATTTGTTTCAAATAAATTTTTGAAAGGGATATAGTAATGAATTCACTTCAGTCGTTGGGAAATAGTTCGGAGGATGACGGCCGCATCTTCAGAATTTATTTTCGAACTCCTGAGTGACGAATTGCTGCCAAATTGATTTATTCAGAAAAGCTAGTTGTTTTTGAAATTTCCAAAGGAAATTTGTTGGAAAAAAAGAAAGAAAGAAAGAAAAAAAAACCAGGATTGGTTTAAATATTTGAGAAATGTGATTTTGAAATAAGTGGAGATTTCAAAATAATTTGAAACTAAAAGTCGGGTGTTTAAAAAGGGAAATCCTGATAAAATGGGTTGTAAGCTTATATCTTGAAATGATTTTCAAACAGGAAGGAAATATAAGCTTTGGGTGTTAGAATTAATATGTAAAGGGGAAAGTTAAAAATGAAATTGATTTGGATTGGGAAATAAAAATTTGACTGGATTGAAATTATTAAAATAGGTTAAAAATAATATCCAGTCGTATTTGAATAAAATTGAATCAAATTAATCCAGTTGTATTCGAATTGAGTTAAATAAATCTGAGCTAAAATAAAATCTAATTAGAAATGACCGTTACTAATAAAATAAAATTCTAGTTGTATTTAAGTTGTGAAATAAGAATCAAAATTAAATTGTTAGTTATTTCGGATTGGCATAAAATCCAAAACACGAATTATAATAATAGATTAAACCCGAGAAAATTTACTAAAGTAAATATTTGTGGATAAAGATTAAATACTGAATTATAAAATGGGAGTATACTAATTTGGAATAGAATTAGTGAACTGGGTATGCTAATAGAACTTAAAATTTGGTAATAAAAGTTGAAGTATGAATGGATATTTGAATTGGATTGTAAGAAGAATGGTTGAGTTGTAAATAAATTCTAGTGGAAGTTGATTTGGAATAAGATTCAAATTGAGAAGAAGTGAAATTGTGAATAAACCAATGAAGCTACATTTGTGAATTAATGAATTGAAATTGAAAATTGAAATGGGATTTTAATCGAGTCAAGTTGAATTAGTTGGATGAAAGGTGAACTGGGTGTTAAATAAGATGGTAAATCTGTATATAAATTCAAGTAGTAAAAAAAAAAAAAAAAAAAATTTGAAATTTCCTTGTTAATAATTAAATAAATTCATGATAAGTTGAATATGGAAATTGAAAATTTAAAATGAATAAGTGAATATATAAATTGAATTAAATTAATAAATGGAATAGATTTGATTAAATGAAAAATCAAACCAAAGATTTGAATTATAAATTGTTTACAAGGAAACAGTAACTTGAGTTTGGAAGTGGAATAGCTTAAGTCAACATTTGAATAAATGCTCGACTTAAGAAAAGAAATTGTGAAATGATTTCAAATGGAATAAAAGGAATGTAAGTGGGAAATGCAAATTAAATTGAATTGAATCAATTGAAATGGATATGGATTCATTTCGCTTAAAAATGGATAGAATGGAGGAAAATGAATTGCAAACCATTGAATTGAATAGAAACGGTATGTGAATTGGTTGTAAGCGATTAAAATTGTATTAAAACCATATAAATTGCTTATGGAAATTATTTTAAGTGCATTGCCTATGAAAACTATTGATTTGCTATTGGAATTTAATGGGATGTTAATAGAATTTTCTTATATTGTCACTTATCAGTTTAAATGGAGTTAGTACAGGTTCAGGGAAGCCGTTTGGCTTTTGGCTGCATTGTGGATTGCGTTGAATGCTAAATAAATCATCGCTTGCTTTAAAAATGCTAAATAAAAGGGTACGCCTACGCCAAAAATTCAAAATAGGAGATATGAATTGTTTTTCTTTGTTTTCCGGCCTGAGGCCGATGTATATACATTTTTGTGCATCCTGCGATATCGCAGAAGTCTCTCCGTACAAGGGAGACTCTGTCAAAATTTCCCGGAAATTTTGGGAGTTAGAAAATTTTTAGAATTTTTGAAAATTTTCATTAACAATAAATGATTTAAATTTGTTAAGCAAATGAAATTGAAACAAGATATTGAAATCTAATTCAAATGTGAATGTAAGGTGAAGTGAAATCGAAGGAACTAAAGAAGTGAAGTTTGCGAATAAACTGTTAATTGAAATTTAAATTAATTAGTAAGTGCAACTAATTAAATATTCAAGTGGAAGCCAAATTGAAATCAAATGAAATTGTGAAGACAAAAATGAATGGAAATGAATATGAACTTCAATAGTGAAGTGAAAATATGTATAAGCAGTATGTAAAATGTTTATCTTAAACTTAAGAAATGAATAGTGAATTCTTAAGAAAATGTGATACTGAAAGTATGCTAAGTGAATAATTGAATTAAGGTGGAACTGAAGTTGTAAAATGGGATAGCGGTGAATAAGGGGATAACAATAAAAAAAGAATGTGAATAAAAGAGAATTGATATAATTGGTAATCAATTGGAATTTATACGTAAGATGTACGTATATTATTTTATTCACATAGCTATTTGGTCCAGGTGTCGAACACAAAATTTCAAGATAGATATATCGATCCGAGTTGGAATTTTTCACTCGATTTTCGATGGCGAACCTGGATATGGATTGTTGATTGATTCTGGATATTCTCTATCATAGTTGGTGGCTATGCAAGGAGAATAACGGTTTCTGATCGAGAAACCAGATCTGAGTCCGCACTAGGAAGGCGGGTGGACGATACTAGTTCGGAAGTGAAATTGTGTGATCGAGTGAGCGATCAAATTTGATATTGCGTACGGATGATATATGTGCATCGTACGGGCTTAAGTAAAACAAATATTGTAAATTTGTAAAGGAAAGTATAAAATGACTTTGGAATTGTGATTGAATATTATTGCTTAGTAGGATATACAGGTGTATAAAAGCAATGGATAAATTGGGATTTTGATTTTAGAAGATAAAATTTAATGGCCCGACCAAAAAGGTATGTATTTGAATTTCTATATGAAATTTGATTGGGTTTTTGGATCCAGCCACTTGGCTTTTTGTTTTCTTTTTGAGATTGGGAGGCCGTAGAGCCATTTTGTAGTAGTACCGAGCTAGCCGCGCAAAGGAGACGCTGGCGAAATTTTTCGGAAATTTAGGGAGTTAGAAAAATTTTGAGAAATTTTTGATAATTTATAATTTGAATTCAAATTTAAATTTGAATGGATAAGTAGGTGATATGGGTTGAAACTTATGAATAAGTTGGGAAGCTAAAAGATGATTAGTGTATCATTAATAAAAGATTGTTTGGGTATTGTTAAAACTGTTTGAATTTGGGGAATAGTTAACGGGAATTGAATCGTTCTTCCTAACTAGTAATTTCGAGGACGAAATTCTTTTAAGGGGGGAGGAATGTGACGACCCGGAATCTTTGTATATTTGAAATGGGAATATTTAATTTATTTTAAATATTCGAAGGTTAAATTTTAACTTTAATTTCAAATATACAGTATTTGTTGGATAATTTATTATTGAATTAAACAATTAAAGGTTGGGAAAATTGTTGAATCTGGATTTTTAAGCTGGTTAAAAATAATTTGAAGGCTTATAAAATTTATATTAATAATACGAAAGATAATAGATGAGTTAAAATTGAATTTTAAGGTGTTTTGTTCAGTTTTTAAAATATATCGTTTAAATTGAATTTAAAAATAGCCTTCCGAGGCACAGTCTCGGAATTTGGCGAAACCAGTTCCATTGGGTCCGTAATATTGTATTATTATCGGATTCCAAATTTCGTATTGATCGGAGTGGTTGTGTGAGCGTACGATGAGTAAACGCGTTGAAAATTAAATAAAACTTTAATTGATCAAATTAATGTCATCGGTGCCTTTTTAAACACGTTTCCCTTTTTAATATTTATAGCCGTCCTTGAGGCCAAATCATAGTCCTTTAGCTTGGCCTAACAAGCGAGCCTTTCACTGGAAGATTCAGAGAAAATAAAATATAATAACAAGTACGATCTGTTTCGTTCTTCATAAACTAGCCCTCTTCTTTTTATTCGCCATCTACTTTCCCAATTCAAGCCGTTCAATTAACAGCCTCGTCCTTCAAAAAAAAAAAATGGTGCTTCCCTCCTTTCCCATCGAGTATATACGAATTTGTTCGTATAAAAAAGGGGGAAATCAGTCGATCCTCAATGCGTTAATCCAGAAGAAGGCTCGATGATCGATTCTAGGTCATCTCGTTTACGCGAGCTCGAAGTGTGGCGGGGTCTACGACAACGCGAGGGGCGATCGCTGCTTAGGGAGGCGTGATTGAGTCACGTGGCGCGACGGTGATAGGGTGGACTTCGAGAGCTGCTGTCGATGGTTGAGGTGTCACGCGCTTCGTGACGTGGTCTTGTTGGCTGACGTATGCTGTAAGTGGAAGTCGCGACTTCGACTTGAGGGAACGACAGCTTGAGCGATGGTCGAACGTCTCTGCCTTCGCGTGGAGGAGTAGAGATAGGTGATGGCAACGTCTCGTTTTCGGAAGCTAGATGCCTGAGGGGAATCAGATTGCAACAAGGTAAAATTTTTTTTTTTTAAGCTAATTGATTAAAATTAGAAACCGTATGCGATGGTAGTTTAAATAATGCCATTTATTCTTCAATTTGATTAACATGTATATGTATATATAAGTTAGAAAAATATATAACAGTAAGTTACTAGTTTAGCTCTAAAATAATGTTTTGCGGAGATTAACTTATTTAATAGACTCATTTAATTACTGTAGTCACTAAAAAAATATTTTATGAAAAGGAAATTTGTTTAAAAATAAATTATTAGTTTAAAACTCAAATTTTTAGTTTAAATAAATTTAGCGGTTGACTAAAATTATAAAATGGATAATAGAATTTGTTTGATTAGCTAAATTATTAATTAACCGTATAAATATTAATACAAGGTCAGAACCATGGAAAATCAAGTCGGTTTGGAATGGACTGCAAACAGCAAAACAAATAAAGCAAAGGTGAGTTAATCTCACTCAGTTAAATTTAAATTTAAATGGCTAAATTTAAATAATTGGCTGAATGGTTGATGTGATTGATGTGATATATATAGTAGTATATACCAATATATATATATTGGCATATGTATATATTGGATTTGATATTCCCGCATTTTATAGCGGATGAGACCCTATGCGCCGCATAATAGCGGATGATATTTATTTAAATCCCATATACCGCGATATTCCACCTCGAAGTGGAATTGGTATTGTGCTAATGTCTGTGGATGCAGGGAAACAGGTTGGAGGGATCCAACTGGATTCCTCAAAAATTTATTTTATTATTCTGTGATCTGAATATTGATATCCTGTGATGATTTGATATTGGATGTTGTGGTTGATTGAATTCCCTGTATAATAAATTTTGGAAATCTATGGAATTGAATTTTTGAAGAAAATAAAGAATAATAATTTAAGTAAATTGGAATAAATTTAAAGGTGAATCGAAAATAAGATAAAATAAAGTGAATTGGAATTGTAATAAATATGGGAAAAAGGAATTTAAATTTACGAAGGAGTAATAAAAATTTAAAACTCAAGTGATATGGTTTTTAAAGAAATAAAGAAATTATTTCTAATTAAATGAGTTAATTTAATTAAAAGCGTTAATAAGGAATGTTGGGAATTTAAAATAGGAATTTTCAGTTAAAGGGGTTTTAACTAGAAATTAAAATTTAAAAACCCGAATAATTGTATTGGAAATAAATAAGGTAAATAAGACAATTTTATTTCAAGATAAAGCAAATTTGGAATAAAATTGTAGAATTGATCTAAATATTGAAACTGGGAAATTTTAAAGAGGAATGAGATTTTGAGATCTATAAACTGAGTTTATAAAGTGAAGCGGATTTTAATATAAATTCAAGGTGTGAATTTATAAAGGATTGTGAATCTGTTTTAAAAAAAAATAAACAGAGATTTATTTTAAAGGTTGTGAAAGAGAAGTATTTTCTGGATAGCCAAGTACATTTTGTTTTAAAAAGAAATTTCAAATATTGTTAAAGATTTATTGTTATTTTTAAAAGTCAAGTTTAAAAATCTATTATTTCCAAGTGTTAAATTTCTAAAGTAAGTAATTTTCAACCTATTATTGTAGTTAATACAAATGAGATTTGATAATATGTTTTAAAAGGAAATTTGTTTATATTCTTTAAAATGGTTTTATTTAAATATCTTTAAATATATATTTTTAACTTAAATATTAAAGAAGTTTAAAAAGACGTTCTTATAAAGTATTTTTATAATAAAGTGTTTTAAAATTTATTTTTTTTAATCTAAAATGGTTTGTACTTGGCATTCCAGTGAAAATAAATATTTGAGAAATTATTCCGTGAGAGGAATATAGTTTGAAATTGTTTCCAATGGGAATTGAAATGAAAATAATATCTTGTGAAGATATTTTGAGGGATATAAATAATTTGGAGAAATTATTGATTGTTGATGGTTGTTATGGATGTTAATTGATAGTTAAACAACCGACTATCAATATTGGCCAAATGCGCTGATCGTTTCGAAGAGACCGGGATCGGGTTTCCGTATACCGGGATTCTAGGTCTGGAGACTCGAAAACCACTTCGATCCGGTTTGTACGTTTCGTGGGGAAACGAGGGTAATATTGATAAGGGGATAGTGTTATCAGTTCTGTTCGAACCCGGAACAGACTTGTATGGATGAATGCTTTCGGACATCGTCAGGGGACGATGGGCATTCTAAGTGAAACGTTCTGAAGGTAACGTTTAGCCTCAAGCCTCATCAACCGGGAATGACTGAAAATCAGGGGTTATGCAGCAAGGCTTCGTGGGTAGCGCCCACTGGAGAGTATGATCATTCCTGTCTAGATGTCCCTTTATTTCGGCTTAGTGGTGCGGTTGCTGATCCCAACCGTGGGGTGATCATATTCGGAATTGCCCATAGGTGATTCCGGCCTTGTGTTGCAGGGGAGCGGGCGTACTCCTCGGTACTGTGATCTAGGCCACGTACTGTGACAGGTGGTACCCCAGTGCCTAGTCATTCGTTGGAAATCCATTCTCCCTACGTGCCTTGTACGAGTTTTGTTTGTATTACCCACGTTGTGGCTAGTATGCCGGAATTTAATAGATGTAACAATTTCGGCTATTTTAATAAGTATTTGTAAATAGACACTATTATAATATCAGAGGATTTTTATAAAAAGTGTTTTAGCTATCGTAAGGTAAAAACCCGACATGTTTATTTGTGGCGTGGTCTTACGAGATGCTTTTGTTTTCAAAGGATTTTGAAACTTTAATAATCAATTTGAGTGTGATTTTCTCACGCTGGTATTCCAGACTGACTCGGGTATTGTTTTATATGATGCTCGGGTCAGACTGAGATAAACAGGTTCAGATTGTAGCTGTGGAGCTCAGGAGACGAGCTGGATGGCGATACGTACTTCCGTATTTGTTTATTTTTCCGCTGTGTATTTGGATGTATATCATTGATGTGATGAACTCTGATGATGTATTCTGTAAATGTATTGTATAGACAGATATATCTTTCTGTTTGAGTAAAGATCTGTTTTGTATATATTATATTTTATTCCGCTGCGATGTGAGATTCTGTTGTTGATTTTCTGTTTCTTCTTCTTCTACCTCTTCTTCTTTAACACAAATGGTTCGATTTTCCGGGACTGGAAAGTCGGGTCGTTACACAACCCCTCAAACCAACCACGCACGCAGAGCAACCGTTCCCCCTATGATGCGTAAAAATCGATCGCAGCCGTTGGATAGACAAAGCTCGTTGAGCTCTCCAATTATGCAGTTGAAAGCATTTTGAATTAAAGCGTGGATTTGGAGATTTTGAGACAAACAAAACGATCGTTTCCGGCCATTGAAGCTATACGGTGGCGGCTGCTTAAAGATTCTAGGGTTTTGATATAATATTGACGATATATATAAATTATATATAATTTTTATTAATAAAATTCTCAATTTAACAACCTATGCAAACGAACTCCAATTCTCGCATACCAACAGGCGTTCCTTGGGTTTTTCCGCGTTCCGGACACAATGGAACCGGTTTCGTAAGCTAATTTGATCTTATGCTCGAGATACGGAATAAAACGATCAATTTAAAATTAAATCGATTAAATCAATTTCGATGCGTTTCGAGCTGCCACGGTCAAACGACAACTCTGATTGCTATGAAAATTGAAATCCGATAATAACTAACTATTACGGATTCAATGGAACTGGTTTCGTCGAATTCCGAGACTGTGCCCCGGAAGGCTATTTTCACTCGTCTATTAAATCAGGCGATTTCTAAAAATCGTCGAAAACGCTTCAAATTTCACTTTTAAAATTTTGTTAACTTAACAATAAATCATATAAAATTTATAAACACATTAAAAATCATTCTGGCTCATTTCAGACTAAAATCTGATTAAATTGCATTTTAATAATATTAAATCCATTTTTAAATTAATATAAAATCCCAGATAATAATTTATCGACTTTAAAATTCTTCTAAAAATCCAATAATATTATTTATGTCCAAATAGACTTTAAAATAAATTTTAAAACCATTTTATAGCTATTTACACCCAGATTCACCTTTTTATCCTAATCCCGAATATTTAATTATTATTTTTCCATTAATCAAATTCAACCAGAATTGCTATAAATTAAAAATTATAGCTTATTTTCATTGATTGAACCCAAATCCATTCATTTCAAAATCAATTAAGAATCCACATTAACATTTAAAATGAATTAAATGTCCAAAAATCTGGCAGCCAAAATCTGGGATGTTACATTCCTCCCCCCTTATAAAAATTTCGTCCCCGAAATTTGCTAAGGTAAAAATATACTCCAACTCAACTCACTTATCCCATTTGCTTAGTTAAAGGCTATATTCACTTCCAAAATACTTTAACTCAATTCCAAACCCATTTGCTTTATTCACATTCAAAAGCTTTTGAATTTCAACTCATTTCAAAATAACTTTCCAAATTAATAAATTTTTCCCAAAATCCCAAAAATTTTCTAACTCCCAAAATTTCTGAAAATTTTTGGCAGAGTCTCCTTTGTACGGAGGAGCTTCTGCGATATCGCAGGATACACAAATATATATACATCGGCTCACATGGCCGGAAACCAAAATATATCACAATATATATATATCATTTTCCAATTATATTTGCGTAGGCGTACCTTTTAAGCAAATTTAAATAGCGAGCGGCTAATATAACGCATATACGCGCTCCAACTCTCTCGAATGCCTCCCGTACCTGTACTAAACTCAACAAACTCATCAGTTTCAATGATATGAGCATCTTAATAACATTTCCAATGTAAATGCAAGCCAAACGTATCCATTTCATAACCAAACCAAGCAAATTTCATCATTAACAATGTCAACCTTCTTTATAAACAATTTCACAAATTTCGACATCATTTCAATCCTCTTTACAAACCCAAACTTCATTTTTATTCCATTTGAATGCTTTAAATTCAAGTTCACTACATACAATTCATATTTATCTCAACCAATTCATTTCCACTTCAATATGATTACATATGCCTTTCTTACCTTTTAATTTTACTTAAATTCCAAATTTGATTTACAATCAAATTTCATTTTAAACTTGAAACATTTGCATTTCAGTTATGATCCATTTCCATTCATATGCAAACATTACTCATTAAGAGGTCAATTCATTCCTATTGATTCAAAATCAATTTCATTTGCTATTCTTAACCAATTCACTTGCATTCATATACAAAACTCTTTGAATTGGGTTCCCATTCATATCAATTTATTCACAATTCAATTCCAATTGCTTTTAAACACTCAATTGCAAATACATGCAAATTTCCATGTCATTCAAGCAAAACAATTGCCACTTAAGCTTATAACCATTTAAAATTATTTCCAACTTGGATTCATATAAATTTTATTCCATTACAAGGTTCACAAACCAAATATTTTCTCTTTCCAATGTAATTGTTAAATTACATTTTCCTTACATCTTTATTTCCATTAACCAAATTCAAGTTTATATTAATATCATTCGATCCTGGGTTATATTCAACTCATACATTCTTAATTTACCACAATAATTAATGAATATCATTTCACTTTCAATTCAATTTTATTATCCAACAAATTCCATTCAAATTTCTTAATAAAGCTCATCCACAATCATTTGTTTCTTTCAATTTGCTTAAGTAGTTTCACAATATTACCATTATCTATTTAATTTTATTTCCATCTGATTCTCATTCAACCAATTTCAATTCATTTACAAATTTTAATGCTCTTCGTTTATTTATCCAATCCATTTTAGATTTATTTTATCAACAAAGAGACCATTTAAATTATTTCTCTCATTTGAATTTACTTACAATTCAAACCATCACTATTTTAATCTAATCCCATTATACATTCTCACTCTCAACATTTATTATCAAAATTAAACCCCAATCCAAATCAGGCATTTTATTTACCTTTCAAATTTTGACTAAACTATCAAAATTCTATTTATTGCAATACAAATTCCATTTAATTTAGCTTACACAAGATTTATTTCCAAACAATCATTTGGATTTAATAGAGTAAGCATTACTTCATTCAACATCATTCAACTGAATTAAATTTCCATTAAACTCAATTCTTATCCCATTTTAATTCAAGGTTAACTAAATTATATATGCATTTTCAATTTAATTCCTTTCCAGAATTTATTCAAGTTCATCTAAATTTTATTTAGCCCACCTGAATTTAAACCATTTCCTTTACTACTTTAAATAAGAATTTAATTACATTCATTCTTATTCATAACACAACAGAAATTTTAATATTCAGCTTAACTCTATTTTAGTCGAAGTTAAACCCAATTCAATTTAATCTTAATTCTCCATATCCAAGTTCAACTTATTTACTAACTTCAGTTCACTTACCTCTTTTATATTTTATAATTGTTTCACCTTACTTTGCATTCCATTTAAAATTAAGTTCGAATTCACCATTCCACTTAACCATTTTTATTTGTGATTATAATTCCATTTTACTTGAGTTAAAATCAAATCTTCCATTCTCAAGTTCTCAAACTTATTTACTTGTAAGTTTATATTGCTCATTTCAAACCAATCCACATTTTTATAATCACAATGTCAAATTTTAACACTTAATAGCTTAAGAATATGAATTCATTTGCACAATCATAAGCATTTACATTTCACCGTTATCTCAACTTCCATTTTATTCCAATTCATTTAGATTTAATTCCATTTCAAATTCTCAATTTTTATTTAACTTATCATAAGTTAAATCCAGATATATTCCATTCACCTTCATTTATTCAAAGTAAATTTACATTCCATATATACTCAATTCTTCTTTAAATCAACTTTCCTTTATAAGTTATATAGTTGAATCATTTCAACTTTCACATTTTTATTTTAAAATAGAATTTCCAGAATTCAATTTACCCGGATTTATTTCAAAACCAATTCGAAATAAAAATCAACACATTTCTCTTTTGATATTCAAATCAAATACCAAATTCCAAAACAAACTGCTTTTACCAAACAATTTTCCTTTGAAAATTCCAAAATCACTTGTTTCCCAAACAAGTCCAAACAATGTCATAACCACTATTTTGGTAGCAATCCATCACTTTAGAAACTCGAAAATGAATTCTAATGATGTGGCCAGCATCATCAGGATTATTTTCCAGCGACTGAAGTGAGTTCAATGCTTTCCACTTCCAAAATCCACCTCAAAACAATTTCTATTCAAAAATATTTCCCCATAATATACTCCATTCTTACAAATGCTTTTGAAAACATTTCTAACATTTCCACAAAGTCAAACTCCCAAAACTTTGTTTAATTCCATTTGAAATCCCTTTCAAAATTTCCGGGGTCAAAATTCTGGTTTAAATCGAATTTTAATTATACTTTTTCTTACTTTAAACATATTTAGATAATTCCATTTGGTTATAAACTATTTTAATATTTTAAATTCCTATTTGCTTAGAAATCATTTCAAATTCTGATCAAATTTTAATTTCTTATTTGATTATAAAAGAAACAACCAAACAAACATCCAATATATATAATAATTCAGAAAATTATTTCTTTATATCAAAATATAATTTTGGGTAAAATTATTTCATTTACCCACTTTAAAAACAATACTATGTCGGTTTATCTTGTTTAAGAGTTTAGAAACCCCTATCGATACGGTTGTACTTCCCGCACCGACCAGAATTCATAAACACTCAACCGATAAGTCAACACAGTACAAAAACAATTTTATATCACTAACAAATACGCTCTCATAGCTATTATTACACTCAACTCATCATAGAGTACTTCTGACTCTATTATTATGAGTAATTTTCCCACCAAAGCCTAGGTTGTCGCCAACCTGAGCTCTGATACCACGTGTGACGACCCGCCCTTCTCGACCCTCGAAAATCAACACAAAATACTCAACAGTATAATATGCCGACGATCGAACGCCGGAAAGGACAGATTGTAGGAAAAGAAAGAAGGTAGAAGAAGAAGAAAGAACTAAACAACATCAGAACCTCACAGTCGCAGCGGATAAAATATAATATATAGAACAGAACTTTACACAAATCAAAACTATATTTGTTTATATACAATACATCATCATCAGAGTATATCAATACAATCAACCATAACCAGTCAAACAATCTCAGCAATCACAGCAGCGGAATAATACAAGTACGAGAAATACGTCTCGGACTCCAGCTCCTCTCCTGAGCTCCATAGATACCTATCCTGTAAAGATACTCGGTCTGACCCGAGCATTATAATAAAATAACACCCGAGTCAGTCTGGAATACCAGCGCATCATAAATACATCCAAACTGATTATTAAAGTTTCAAAAATCCTTTGAAAACAAAAGCATCTCGTAAGACCACGCCACAAATAAATATGTCGGGTTTTTACCTTACGATAGCTAAAACACTTTTTATAAAAATCCTCTGATATTATAATAGTGTCTATTCACAAATACTTATTCAAATAGCTGAAATTGTTACATGATTAAATTCCAGCATACTAGGTATACAAACAAATACCGTACAAGGCACGTAGGGAAAATGGATTTCCAACGAATGACTAGGCACTGGGGTACCACCTGTCATAGTACGTGGCCTAGATCACAGTACCGAGGAGTACGCCCGCTCCCCTGCAACACAAGACCGGAATCATCCCTTACTGGATAATTCCAAGTAAAATCACCCCACGGTTGTGATCAGCAACCGCACCACTAAGCCGAAATAAAAGGGACATCTAGACAGGGATGACCTTACTCTCAAGTGGGGGCTACCCACGAAGCCTTGCTGCATATCCCCTGATTTTCAGTCATTCCCGGTTGATGAGGCTTGAGGCTTAGCGTTACCTTTACAGAACATTTCACTTTGAATGCCCATCGTCCACCTGACGATGTCACGAAAGCATTCGTCCATACAAGTCCGTCCCGGGTCCGAACGGAACCGAAGGCACTACTCCTACTACATCCATTTTGGAAATATCCTCAGGATTAGTAGCGACTAGCCCTTGCACTTCACTGCTCCATCTTCGACTCCGAACACGTTACACGAAACGTACAAACCGGATCGAAGTGGTATTCGAGTCTCCAGACCTAGAATCCCGGTATACGGAAACCCGATCCCGGTCTCTTCGAAACGATCAGCGCATTTGGCCAATATTGATAGTCGGTGATTTAACTATCAACTAATGTTCACAAACGTCCATACACATCCATCACATAATAAATAATCTCCATATTATTTATTTTCTTCTAATATCTTTCAAAGATATATTTTCACATTTTCAAAACTCGTTTGAAACAATTTTCCACTCTTCCTTTACAAGGTAAATCTTTTACCCTTTATTCCCATCGGGAATAACCAAGTATAAAACAATTTGCATTTAAAACAGTTAAAAATACTTTATACTGAAATATACTTTAAAATATGAAAATTACTTCTATTTATTTACTCAAAATATAAATTTAAAATATGTGAAGAAAACTAATCGTTAACACATAAACTTTGATTTAAAAATAAGGGTTTTAGTTTAACTAAATTCAAAATAGCGTTATAAGAAGAAAAATGCTAATTTTAACAACTTAAGCTAAAACCAACTTTTAAATAAATCCATTTGTAAAAATACTTGCTAATATACTCCCAAATTATTACGGTATTAAAAATTATTAATTTATTTCTTTAAAAATAACGATTTCTTAAAAATAATTTTTAAAACGATTTAAAACTTAACCTTTAGTTAAATAAAATCTTTTTATAAACATTTACTTGGTTTTCCTAGGGAACACTTTCCCGTTTCTAAACATTCCAAAGTACTCTTTCATATAAATCCACTGATTTATTTCAAGTCAATTTATGATTTCAACATAAATCCCAAATCCCATATTTAACTATAACTTCATCCGAAGTTCACACCCAATTTCCCATATCCGGAAATTCATTTTTAAATCATAGTTTAAAACATTTTAAATTAAACATTTTTGGTGAATTTCCAATGGAAGCCAAATTTCCAATTCACTTAATTAAATTCCAATGAAATACGGCATTTCAAAACATTCTATTTTTCATTTGAACTTGTTAATTTATAGTTGGAAACTCCATTTTAACATATTTTTAATTTCCGGATAACATTAGTCATTATTAAAATAAACACCGTTATTTTAAACAATTTATAATTTCATAAATTTAATCTCCAGAAAATTTATATTTCATATTTATCGATTGATAAATTTTCCCACAATATTAAATCCCAATTTTACCAATTTTTTCATTTCCCATTCCAAACCAGATTTCAAATTCTATTTTCCAAAAATTCTTAATTTAACAATTTACTTATTTCGTAAAAACCCAATTTTGTCCATTTATAAATTTATAAATTAAATTCTGTAATTATGATTTATACAACAATTTCACAACACAATTAAATTTCCAGATTTATCAATCACAACATATAAACAGGTATTCACTAACAATTATAAAATAATTGCTACAATTGTGAGGAATCCAGTTGGATCCCTCCAACCTGTTTCTCCCTGCATCCACAAATATTAGCACATCACAATATAAATATCAAACCAGAATGATAATAACAATTATATTCAGCCATCCACATAGATATTTAAATATTAACTATTTAAAATGCCTAGCATCCAGATGTGAGTGAGAAAAACTCACCTTGAATTTCGGCGAGCGTTCGAAATTTACATTAAACCGGACGGTGTCCGATTTAACCCAAATTTCTATTTGCCCGGAATGATTCCGGATCTGCACCATTGCGTAGTACGTTTCTCTACGATTCCAACGCATCCAGTTTCATCGCAATCTGAAATCGTTTGGAAAAGTTATTAAATTTTAAAGCTTTTGAATTGTAATTTAAAAACAATTTCTCTTCTCTCCTTTTTTTTTACAAACCAAATCTAGGCCGCACGTTCTAGAGTAGAGATCAAGGCCACAGGCTCTTTCTTCCCGCTTGCGTGCTCATTCCAGGAAACAAAGTCGAACCCATCACCGCATCTAGGGCTTCGAAATCGCCCCCGCCTCGTCGATCGTTATATCGATCGAGCTTCGCCAAACAAATGGCCTACCAGCGCCGCACCCCTACACCCAACGTCGAACAACGCGGTCAACCCACGGTCCCCCAGCAACCTGTGACGACCCGGAATCTTTGTATATTTGAAATGGGAATATTTAATTTATTTTAAATATTCGAAGGTTAAATTTTAACTTTAATTTCAAATATACAGTATTTATTGGATAATTTATTATTGAATTAAACAATTAAAGGTTGGGAAAATTGTTGAATCTGGATTTTTAAGCTGGTTAAAAATAATTTGAAGGCTTATAAAATTTATATTAATAATACGAAAGATAATAGATGAGTTAAAATTGAATTTTAAGGTGTTTTGTTCAGTTTTTAAAATATATCGTTTAAATTGAATTTAAAAATAGCCTTCCGAGGCACAGTCTCGGAATTTGGCGAAACCAGTTCCATTGGGTCCGTAATATTGTATTATTATCGGATTCCAAATTTCGTATTGATCGGAGTGGTTGTGTGAGCGTACGATGAGTAAACGCGTTGAAAATTAAATAAAACTTTAATTGATCAAATTAATGTCATCGGTGCCTTTTTAAACACGTTTCCCTTTTTAATATTTATAGCCGTCCTTGAGGCCAAATCATAGTCCTTTAGCTTGGCCTAACAAGCGAGCCTTTCACTGGAAGATTCAGAGAAAATAAAATATAATAACAAGTACGATCTGTTTCGTTCTTCATAAACTAGCCCTCTTCTTTTTATTCGCCATCTACTTTCCCAATTCAAGCCGTTCAATTAACAGCCTCGTCCTTCAAAAAAAAAAATGGTGCTTCCCTCCTTTCCCATCGAGTATATACGAATTTGTTCGTATAAAAAAGGGGGAAATCAGTCGATCCTCAATGCGTTAATCCAGAAGAAGGCTCGATGATCGATTCTAGGTCATCTCGTTTACGCGAGCTCGAAGTGTGGCGGGGTCTACGACAACGCGAGGGGCGATCGCTGCTTAGGGAGGCGTGATTGAGTCGCGTGGCACGACGGTGATAGGGTGGACTTCGAGAGCTGCTGTCGATGGTTGAGGTGTCACGCGCTTCGTGACGTGGTCTTGTTGGCTGACGTATGCTGTAAGTGGAAGTCACGACTTCGACTTGAGGGAACGACAGCTTGAGCGATGGTCGAACGTCTCTGCCTTCGCGTGGAGGAGTAGAGATAGGTGATGGCAACGTCTCGTTTTCGGAAGCTAGATGCCTGAGGGGAATCAGATTGCAACAAGGTAAAATTTTTTTTTTTTAAGCTAATTGATTAAAATTAGAAACCGTATGCGATGGTAGTTTAAATAATGCCATTTATTCTTCAATTTGATTAACATGTATATGTATATATAAGTTAGAAAAATATATAACAGTAAGTTACTAGTTTAGCTCTAAAATAATGTTTTGCGGAGATTAACTTATTTAATAGACTCATTTAATTACTGTAGTCACTAAAAAAATATTTTATGAAAAGGAAATTTGTTTAAAAATAAATTATTAGTTTAAAACTCAAATTTTTAGTTTAAATAAATTTAGCGGTTGACTAAAATTATAAAATGGATAATAGAATTTGTTTGATTAGCTAAATTATTAATTAACCGTATAAATATTAATACAAGGTCAGAACCATGGAAAATCAAGTCGGTTTGGAATGGACTGCAAACAGCAAAACAAATAAAGCAAAGGTGAGTTAATCTCACTCAGTTAAATTTAAATTTAAATGGCTAAATTTAAATAATTGGCTGAATGGTTGATGTGATTGATGTGATATATATAGTAGTATATACCAATATATATATATTGGCATATGTATATATTGGATTTGATATTCCCGCATTTTATAGCGGATGAGACCCTATGCGCCGCATAATAGCGGATGATATTTATTTAAATCCCATATACCGCGATATTCCACCTCGAAGTGTAATTGGTATTGTGCTAATGTCTGTGGATGCAGGGAAACAGGTTGGAGGGATCCAACTGGATTCCTCAAAAATTTATTTTATTATTCTGTGATCTGAATATTGATATCCTGTGATGATTTGATATTGGATGTTGTGGTTGATTGAATTCCCTGTATAATAAATTTTGGAAATCTATGGAATTGAATTTTTGAAGAAAATAAAGAATAATAATTTAAGTAAATTGGAATAAATTTAAAGGTGAATCGAAAATAAGATAAAATAAAGTGAATTGGAATTGTAATAAATATGGGAAAAAGGAATTTAAATTTACGAAGGAGTAATAAAAATTTAAAACTCAAGTGATATGGTTTTTAAAGAAATAAAGAAATTATTTCTAATTAAATGAGTTAATTTAATTAAAAGCGTTAATAAGGAATGTTGGGAATTTAAAATAGGAATTTTCAGTTAAAGGGGTTTTAACTAGAAATTAAAATTTAAAAACCCGAATAATTGTATTGGAAATAAATAAGGTAAATAAGACAATTTTATTTCAAGATAAAGCAAATTTGGAATAAAATTGTAGAATTGATCTAAATATTGAAACTGGGAAATTTTAAAGAGGAATGAGATTTTGAGATCTATAAACTGAGTTTATAAAGTGAAGCGGATTTTAATATAAATTCAAGGTGTGAATTTATAAAGGATTGTGAATCTGTTTAAAAAAAAATAAACAGAGATTTATTTTAAAGGTTGTGAAAGAGAAGTATTTTCTGGATAGCCAAGTACATTTTGTTTTAAAAAGAAATTTCAAATATTGTTAAAGATTTATTGTTATTTTTAAAAGTCAAGTTTAAAAATCTATTATTTCCAAGTGTTAAATTTCTAAAGTAAGTAATTTTCAACCTATTATTGTAGTTAATACAAATGAGATTTGATAATATGTTTTAAAAGGAAATTTGTTTATATTCTTTAAAATGGTTTTATTTAAATATCTTTAAATATATATTTTTAACTTAAATATTAAAGAAGTTTAAAAAGACGTTCTTATAAAGTATTTTTATAATAAAGTGTTTTAAAATTTATTTTTTTTAATCTAAAATGGTTTGTACTTGGCATTCCAGTGAAAATAAATATTTGAGAAATTATTCCGTGAGAGGAATATAGTTTGAAATTGTTTCCAATGGGAATTGAAATGAAAATAATATCTTGTGAAGATATTTTGAGGGATATAAATAATTTGGAGAAATTATTGATTGTTGATGGTTGTTATGGATGTTAATTGATAGTTAAACAACCGACTATCAATATTGGCCAAATGCGCTGATCGTTTCGAAGAGACCGGGATCGGGTTTCCGTATACCGGGATTCTAGGTCTGGAGACTCGAAAACCACTTCGATCCGGTTTGTACGTTTCGTGGGGAAACGAGGGTAATATTGATAAGGGGATAGTGTTATCAGTTCTGTTCGAACCCGGAACAGACTTGTATGGATGAATGCTTTCGGACATCGTCAGGGGACGATGGGCATTCTAAGTGAAACGTTCTGAAGGTAACGTTTAGCCTCAAGCCTCATCAACCGGGAATGACTGAAAATCAGGGGTTATGCAGCAAGGCTTCGTGGGTAGCGCCCACTGGAGAGTATGATCATTCCTGTCTAGATGTCCCTTTATTTCGGCTTAGTGGTGCGGTTGCTGATCCCAACCGTGGGGTGATCATATTCGGAATTGCCCATAGGTGATTCCGGCCTTGTGTTGCAGGGGAGCGGGCGTACTCCTCGGTACTGTGATCTAGGCCACGTACTGTGACAGGTGGTACCCCAGTGCCTAGTCATTCGTTGGAAATCCATTCTCCCTACGTGCCTTGTACGAGTTTTGTTTGTATTACCCACGTTGTGGCTAGTATGCCGGAATTTAATAGATGTAACAATTTCGGCTATTTTAATAAGTATTTGTAAATAGACACTATTATAATATCAGAGGATTTTTATAAAAAGTGTTTTAGCTATCGTAAGGTAAAAACCCGACATGTTTATTTGTGGCGTGGTCTTACGAGATGCTTTTGTTTTCAAAGGATTTTGAAACTTTAATAATCAATTTGAGTGTGATTTTCTCACGCTGGTATTCCAGACTGACTCGGGTATTGTTTTATATGATGCTCGGGTCAGACTGAGATAAACAGGTTCAGATTGTAGCTGTGGAGCTCAGGAGACGAGCTGGATGGCGATACGTACTTCCGTATTTGTTTATTTTTCCGCTGTGTATTTGGATGTATATCATTGATGTGATGAACTCTGATGATGTATTCTGTAAATGTATTGTATAGACAGATATATCTTTCTGTTTGAGTAAAGATCTGTTTTGTATATATTATATTTTATTCCGCTGCGATGTGAGATTCTGTTGTTGATTTTCTGTTTCTTCTTCTTCTACCTCTTCTTCTTTAACACAAATGGTTCGATTTTCCGGGACTGGAAAGTCGGGTCGTTACAAGTGGTATCAGAGCAAAGGTTGGCGATAACCTTGGCTCTGGTGGGAATTTTGAGTGTATTAATAGATATGAGCGCGTACTTGTTAGTGAATATAAAATGGTTTTATATTGTGTTGGTTGATTTATTGAGTGGCATATGAACCTTCGTCGGCACAGTCTGCGCAACTGTATCGAAGGGGTTTCTAAACACTTAAATAGAACAATTCGACACAATATTGTTTTGAAACGGGTAGATGAAATAATTTTACCCGAAAAATGTATTTTGATATAAAAGAAATATTTTTGTAAATTATTATATATTTGGATGTTTGGATTAAAATATTCTAACAAATAAAATTTAAAGAAAAAATATGGTAAGATTGTAAAATCAGAATGATTTACATAACCAACGGAAATTTGTATAAATATAAAATTGTACAAATGAATTATAGTTAAAATTTGATTTAATCAAATTGGTAAATTAAAACCCGGAGATTTTGGAAGTGTTTGAAGATAAATAATAGCCTTATTGTTTTGAAAAGAATTTCGGAAAGAAAATTTGTTTCAAATAAATTTTTGAAAGGGATATAGTAATGAATTCACTTCAGTCGTTGGGAAATAGTTCGGAGGATGACGGCCGCATCTTCAGAATTTATTTTCGAACTCCTGAGTGACGAATTGCTGCCAAATTGATTTATTCAGAAAAGCTAGTTGTTTTTGAAATTTCCAAAGGAAATTTGTTGGAAAAAAAGAAAGAAAGAAAGAAAAAAAAACCAGGATTGGTTTAAATATTTGAGAAATGTGATTTTGAAATAAGTGGAGATTTCAAAATAATTTGAAACTAAAAGTCGGGTGTTTAAAAAGGGAAATCCTGATAAAATGGGTTGTAAGCTTATATCTTGAAATGATTTTCAAACAGGAAGGAAATATAAGCTTTGGGTGTTAGAATTAATATGTAAAGGGGAAAGTTAAAAATGAAATTGATTTGGATTGGGAAATAAAAATTTGACTGGATTGAAATTATTAAAATAGGTTAAAAATAATATCCAGTCGTATTTGAATAAAATTGAATCAAATTAATCCAGTTGTATTCGAATTGAGTTAAATAAATCTGAGCTAAAATAAAATCTAATTAGAAATGACCGTTACTAATAAAATAAAATTCTAGTTGTATTTAAGTTGTGAAATAAGAATCAAAATTAAATTGTTAGTTATTTCGGATTGGCATAAAATCCAAAACACGAATTATAATAATAGATTAAACCCGAGAAAATTTACTAAAGTAAATATTTGTGGATAAAGATTAAATACTGAATTATAAAATGGGAGTATACTAATTTGGAATAGAATTAGTGAACTGGGTATGCTAATAGAACTTAAAATTTGGTAATAAAAGTTGAAGTATGAATGGATATTTGAATTGGATTGTAAGAAGAATGGTTGAGTTGTAAATAAATTCTAGTGGAAGTTGATTTGGAATAAGATTCAAATTGAGAAGAAGTGAAATTGTGAATAAACCAATGAAGCTACATTTGTGAATTAATGAATTGAAATTGAAAATTGAAATGGGATTTTAATCGAGTCAAGTTGAATTAGTTGGATGAAAGGTGAACTGGGTGTTAAATAAGATGGTAAATCTGTATATAAATTCAAGTAGTAAAAAAAAAAAAAAAAAAAAAAAATTTGAAATTTCCTTGTTAATAATTAAATAAATTCATGATAAGTTGAATATGGAAATTGAAAATTTAAAATGAATAAGTGAATATATAAATTGAATTAAATTAATAAATGGAATAGATTTGATTAAATGAAAAATCAAACCAAAGATTTGAATTATAAATTGTTTACAAGGAAACAGTAACTTGAGTTTGGAAGTGGAATAGCTTAAGTCAACATTTGAATAAATGCTCGACTTAAGAAAAGAAATTGTGAAATGATTTCAAATGGAATAAAAGGAATGTAAGTGGGAAATGCAAATTAAATTGAATTGAATCAATTGAAATGGATATGGATTCATTTCGCTTAAAAATGGATAGAATGGAGGAAAATGAATTGCAAACCATTGAATTGAATAGAAACGGTATGTGAATTGGTTGTAAGCGATTAAAATTGTATTAAAACCATATAAATTGCTTATGGAAATTATTTTAAGTGCATTGCCTATGAAAACTATTGATTTGCTATTGGAATTTAATGGGATGTTAATAGAATTTTCTTATATTGTCACTTATCAGTTTAAATGGAGTTAGTACAGGTTCAGGGAAGCCGTTTGGCTTTTGGCTGCATTGTGGATTGCGTTGAATGCTAAATAAATCATCGCTTGCTTTAAAAATGCTAAATAAAAGGGTACGCCTACGCCAAAAATTCAAAATAGGAGATATGAATTGTTTTTCTTTGTTTTCCGGCCTGAGGCCGATGTATATACATTTTTGTGCATCCTGCGATATCGCAGAAGTCTCTCCGTACAAGGGAGACTCTGTCAAAATTTCCCGGAAATTTTGGGAGTTAGAAAATTTTTAGAATTTTTGAAAATTTTCATTAACAATAAATGATTTAAATTTGTTAAGCAAATGAAATTGAAACAAGATATTGAAATCTAATTCAAATGTGAATGTAAGGTGAAGTGAAATCGAAGGAACTAAAGAAGTGAAGTTTGCGAATAAACTGTTAATTGAAATTTAAATTAATTAGTAAGTGCAACTAATTAAATATTCAAGTGGAAGCCAAATTGAAATCAAATGAAATTGTGAAGACAAAAATGAATGGAAATGAATATGAACTTCAATAGTGAAGTGAAAATATGTATAAGCAGTATGTAAAATGTTTATCTTAAACTTAAGAAATGAATAGTGAATTCTTAAGAAAATGTGATACTGAAAGTATGCTAAGTGAATAATTGAATTAAGGTGGAACTGAAGTTGTAAAATGGGATAGCGGTGAATAAGGGGATAACAATAAAAAAAGAATGTGAATAAAAGAGAATTGATATAATTGGTAATCAATTGGAATTTATACGTAAGATGTACGTATATTATTTTATTCACATAGCTATTTGGTCCAGGTGTCGAACACAAAATTTCAAGATAGATATATCGATCCGAGTTGGAATTTTTCACTCGATTTTCGATGGCGAACCTGGATATGGATTGTTGATTGATTCTGGATATTCTCTATCATAGTTGGTGGCTATGCAAGGAGAATAACGGTTTCTGATCGAGAAACCAGATCTGAGTCCGCACTAGGAAGGCGGGTGGACGATACTAGTTCGGAAGTGAAATTGTGTGATCGAGTGAGCGATCAAATTTGATATTGCGTACGGATGATATATGTGCATCGTACGGGCTTAAGTAAAACAAATATTGTAAATTTGTAAAGGAAAGTATAAAATGACTTTGGAATTGTGATTGAATATTATTGCTTAGTAGGATATACAGGTGTATAAAAGCAATGGATAAATTGGGATTTTGATTTTAGAAGATAAAATTTAATGGCCCGACCAAAAAGGTATGTATTTGAATTTCTATATGAAATTTGATTGGGTTTTTGGATCCAGCCACTTGGCTTTTTGTTTTCTTTTTGAGATTGGGAGGCCGTAGAGCCATTTTGTAGTAGTACCGAGCTAGCCGCGCAAAGGAGACGCTGGCGAAATTTTTCGGAAATTTAGGGAGTTAGAAAAATTTTGAGAAATTTTTGATAATTTATAATTTGAATTCAAATTTAAATTTGAATGGATAAGTAGGTGATATGGGTTGAAACTTATGAATAAGTTGGGAAGCTAAAAGATGATTAGTGTATCATTAATAAAAGATTGTTTGGGTATTGTTAAAACTGTTTGAATTTGGGGAATAGTTAACGGGAATTGAATCGTTCTTCCTAACTAGTAATTTCGAGGACGAAATTCTTTTAAGGGGGGAGGAATGTGACGACCCGGAATCTTTGTATATTTGAAATGGGAATATTTAATTTATTTTAAATATTCGAAGGTTAAATTTTAACTTTAATTTCAAATATACAGTATTTATTGGATAATTTATTATTGAATTAAACAATTAAAGGTTGGGAAAATTGTTGAATCTGGATTTTTAAGCTGGTTAAAAATAATTTGAAGGCTTATAAAATTTATATTAATAATACGAAAGATAATAGATGAGTTAAAATTGAATTTTAAGGTGTTTTGTTCAGTTTTTAAAATATATCGTTTAAATTGAATTTAAAAATAGCCTTCCGAGGCACAGTCTCGGAATTTGGCGAAACCAGTTCCATTGGGTCCGTAATATTGTATTATTATCGGATTCCAAATTTCGTATTGATCGGAGTGGTTGTGTGAGCGTACGATGAGTAAACGCGTTGAAAATTAAATAAAACTTTAATTGATCAAATTAATGTCATCGGTGCCTTTTTAAACACGTTTCCCTTTTTAATATTTATAGCCGTCCTTGAGGCCAAATCATAGTCCTTTAGCTTGGCCTAACAAGCGAGCCTTTCACTGGAAGATTCAGAGAAAATAAAATATAATAACAAGTACGATCTGTTTCGTTCTTCATAAACTAGCCCTCTTCTTTTTATTCGCCATCTACTTTCCCAATTCAAGCCGTTCAATTAACAGCCTCGTCCTTCAAAAAAAAAAATGGTGCTTCCCTCCTTTCCCATCGAGTATATACGAATTTGTTCGTATAAAAAAGGGGGAAATCAGTCGATCCTCAATGCGTTAATCCAGAAGAAGGCTCGATGATCGATTCTAGGTCATCTCGTTTACGCGAGCTCGAAGTGTGGCGGGGTCTACGACAACGCGAGGGGCGATCGCTGCTTAGGGAGGCGTGATTGAGTCGCGTGGCGCGACGGTGATAGGGTGGACTTCGAGAGCTGCTGTCGATGGTTGAGGTGTCACGCGCTTCGTGACGTGGTCTTGTTGGCTGACGTATGCTGTAAGTGGAAGTCGCGACTTCGACTTGAGGGAACGACAGCTTGAGCGATGGTCGAACGTCTCTGCCTTCGCGTGGAGGAGTAGAGATATTTGATGGCAACGTCTCGTTTTCGGAAGCTAGATGCCTGAGGGGAATCAGATTGCAACAAGGTAAAATTTTTTTTTTTTTTAAGCTAATTGATTAAAATTAGAAACCGTATGCGATGGTAGTTTAAATAATGCCATTTATTCTTCAATTTGATTAACATGTATATGTATATATAAGTTAGAAAAATATATAACAGTAAGTTACTAGTTTAGCTCTAAAATAATGTTTTGCGGAGATTAACTTATTTAATAGACTCATTTAATTACTGTAGTCACTAAAAAAATATTTTATGAAAAGGAAATTTGTTTAAAAATAAATTATTAGTTTAAAACTCAAATTTTTAGTTTAAATAAATTTAGCGGTTGACTAAAATTATAAAATGGATAATAGAATTTGTTTGATTAGCTAAATTATTAATTAACCGTATAAATATTAATACAAGGTCAGAACCATGGAAAATCAAGTCGGTTTGGAATGGACTGCAAACAGCAAAACAAATAAAGCAAAGGTGAGTTAATCTCACTCAGTTAAATTTAAATTTAAATGGCTAAATTTAAATAATTGGCTGAATGGTTGATGTGATTGATGTGATATATATAGTAGTATATACCAATATATATATATTGGCATATGTATATATTGGATTTGATATTCCCGCATTTTATAGCGGATGAGACCCTATGCGCCGCATAATAGCGGATGATATTTATTTAAATCCCATATACCGCGATATTCCACCTCGAAGTGGAATTGGTATTGTGCTAATGTCTGTGGATGCAGGGAAACAGGTTGGAGGGATCCAACTGGATTCCTCAAAAATTTATTTTATTATTCTGTGATCTGAATATTGATATCCTGTGATGATTTGATATTGGATGTTGTGGTTGATTGAATTCCCTGTATAATAAATTTTGGAAATCTATGGAATTGAATTTTTGAAGAAAATAAAGAATAATAATTAAGTAAATTGTAATAAATTTAAAGGTGAATCGAAAATAAGATAAAATAAAGTGAATTGGAATTGTAATAAATATGGGAAAAAGGAATTTAAATTTACGAAGGAGTAATAAAAATTTAAAACTCAAGTGATATGGTTTTTAAAGAAATAAAGAAATTATTTCTAATTAAATGAGTTAATTTAATTAAAAGCGTTAATAAGGAATGTTGGGAATTTAAAATAGGAATTTTCAGTTAAAGGGGTTTTAACTAGAAATTAAAATTTAAAAACCCGAATAATTGTATTGGAAATAAATAAGGTAAATAAGACAATTTTATTTCAAGATAAAGCAAATTTGGAATAAAATTGTAGAATTGATCTAAATATTGAAACTGGGAAATTTTAAAGAGGAATGAGATTTTGAGATCTATAAACTGAGTTTATAAAGTGAAGCGGATTTTAATATAAATTCAAGGTGTGAATTTATAAAGGATTGTGAATCTGTTTTAAAAAAAAATAAACAGAGATTTATTTTAAAGGTTGTGAAAGAGAAGTATTTTCTGGATAGCCAAGTACATTTTGTTTTAAAAAGAAATTTCAAATATTGTTAAAGATTTATTGTTATTTTTAAAAGTCAAGTTTAAAAATCTATTATTTCCAAGTGTTAAATTTCTAAAGTAAGTAATTTTCAACCTATTATTGTAGTTAATACAAATGAGATTTGATAATATGTTTTAAAAGGAAATTTGTTTATATTCTTTAAAATGGTTTTATTTAAATATCTTTAAATATATATTTTTAACTTAAATATTAAAGAAGTTTAAAAAGACGTTCTTATAAAGTATTTTTATAATAAAGTGTTTTAAAATTTATTTTTTTTAATCTAAAATGGTTTGTACTTGGCATTCCAGTGAAAATAAATATTTGAGAAATTATTCCGTGAGAGGAATATAGTTTGAAATTGTTTCCAATGGGAATTGAAATGAAAATAATATCTTGTGAAGATATTTTGAGGGATATAAATAATTTGGAGAAATTATTGATTGTTGATGGTTGTTATGGATGTTAATTGATAGTTAAACAACCGACTATCAATATTGGCCAAATGCGCTGATCGTTTCGAAGAGACCGGGATCGGGTTTCCGTATACCGGGATTCTAGGTCTGGAGACTCGAAAACCACTTCGATCCGGTTTGTACGTTTCGTGGGGAAACGAGGGTAATATTGATAAGGGGATAGTGTTATCAGTTCTGTTCGAACCCGGAACAGACTTGTATGGATGAATGCTTTCGGACATCGTCAGGGGACGATGGGCATTCTAAGTGAAACGTTCTGAAGGTAACGTTTAGCCTCAAGCCTCATCAACCGGGAATGACTGAAAATCAGGGGTTATGCAGCAAGGCTTCGTGGGTAGCGCCCACTGGAGAGTATGATCATTCCTGTCTAGATGTCCCTTTATTTCGGCTTAGTGGTGCGGTTGCTGATCCCAACCGTGGGGTGATCATATTCGGAATTGCCCATAGGTGATTCCGGCCTTGTGTTGCAGGGGAGCGGGCGTACTCCTCGGTACTGTGATCTAGGCCACGTACTGTGACAGGTGGTACCCCAGTGCCTAGTCATTCGTTGGAAATCCATTCTCCCTACGTGCCTTGTACGAGTTTTGTTTGTATTACCCACGTTGTGGCTAGTATGCCGGAATTTAATAGATGTAACAATTTCGGCTATTTTAATAAGTATTTGTAAATAGACACTATTATAATATCAGAGGATTTTTATAAAAAGTGTTTTAGCTATCGTAAGGTAAAAACCCGACATGTTTATTTGTGGCGTGGTCTTACGAGATGCTTTTGTTTTCAAAGGATTTTGAAACTTTAATAATCAATTTGAGTGTGATTTTCTCACGCTGGTATTCCAGACTGACTCGGGTATTGTTTTATATGATGCTCGGGTCAGACTGAGATAAACAGGTTCAGATTGTAGCTGTGGAGCTCAGGAGACGAGCTGGATGGCGATACGTATTTCCGTATTTGTTTATTTTTCCGCTGTGTATTTGGATGTATATCATTGATGTGATGAACTCTGATGATGTATTCTGTAAATGTATTGTATAGACAGATATATCTTTCTGTTTGAGTAAAGATCTGTTTTGTATATATTATATTTTATTCCGCTGCGATGTGAGATTCTGTTGTTGATTTTCTGTTTCTTCTTCTTCTACCTCTTCTTCTTTAACACAAATGGTTCGATTTTCCGGGACTGGAAAGTCGGGTCGTTACACAACCCCTCAAACCAACCACGCACGCAGAGCAACCGTTCCCCCTATGATGCGTATAAATCGATCGCAGCCGTTGGATAGACAAAGCTCGTTGAGCTCTCCAATTATGCAGTTGAAAGCATTTTGAATTAAAGCGTGGATTTGGAGATTTTGAGGCAAACAAAACGATCGTTTCCGGCCATTGAAGCTATACGGTGGCGGCTGCTTAAAGATTCTAGGGTTTTGATATAATATTGACGATATATATAAATTATATATAATTTTTATTAATAAAATTCTCAATTTAACAACCTATGCAAACGAACTCCAATTCTCGCATACCAACAGGCGTTCCTTGGGTTTTTCCGCGTTCCGGACACAATGGAACCGGTTTCGTAAGCTAATTTGATCTTATGCTCGAGATACGGAATAAAACGATCAATTTAAAATTAAATCGATTAAATCAATTTCGATGCGTTTCGAGCTGCCACGGTCAAACGACAACTCTGATTGCTATGAAAATTGAAATCCGATAATAACTAACTATTACGGATTCAATGGAACTGGTTTCGTCGAATTCCGAGACTGTGCCCCGGAAGGCTATTTTCACTCGTCTATTAAATCAGGCGATTTCTAAAAATCGTCGAAAACGCTTCAAATTTCACTTTTAAAATTTTGTTAACTTAACAATAAATCATATAAAATTTATAAACACATTAAAAATCATTCTGGCTCATTTCAGACTAAAATCTGGTTAAATTGCATTTTAATAATATTAAATCCATTTTTAAATTAATATAAAATCCCAGATAATAATTTATCGACTTTAAAATTCTTCTAAAAATCCAATAATATTATTTATGTCCAAATAGACTTTAAAATAAATTTTAAAACCATTTTATAGCTATTTACACCCAGATTCACCTTTTTATCCTAATCCCGAATATTTAATTATTATTTTTCCATTAATCAAATTCAACCAGAATTGCTATAAATTAAAAATTATAGCTTATTTTCATTGATTGAACCCAAATCCATTCATTTCAAAATCAATTAAGAATCCACATTAACATTTAAAATGAATTAAATGTCCAAAAATCTGGCAGCCAAAATCTGGGATGTTACATTCCTCCCCCCTTATAAAAATTTCGTCCCCGAAATTTGCTAAGGTAAAAATATACTCCAACTCAACTCACTTATCCCATTTGCTTAGTTAAAGGCTATATTCACTTCCAAAATACTTTAACTCAATTCCAAACCCATTTGCTTTATTCACATTCAAAAGCTTTTGAATTTCAACTCATTTCAAAATAACTTTCCAAATTAATAAATTTTTCCCAAAATCCCAAAAATTTTCTAACTCCCAAAATTTCTGAAAATTTTTGGCAGAGTCTCCTTTGTACGGAGGAGCTTCTGCGATATCGCAGGATACACAAATATATATACATCGGCTCACATGGCCGGAAACCAAAATATATCACAATATATATATATCATTTTCCAATTATATTTGCGTAGGCGTACCTTTTAAGCAAATTTAAATAGCGAGCGGCTAATATAACGCATATACGCGCTCCAACTCTCTCGAATGCCTCCCGTACCTGTACTAAACTCAACAAACTCATCAGTTTCAATGATATGAGCATCTTAATAACATTTCCAATGTAAATGCAAGCCAAACGTATCCATTTCATAACCAAACCAAGCAAATTTCATCATTAACAATGTCAACCTTCTTTATAAACAATTTCACAAATTTCGACATCATTTCAATCCTCTTTACAAACCCAAACTTCATTTTTATTCCATTTGAATGCTTTAAATTCAAGTTCACTACATACAATTCATATTTATCTCAACCAATTCATTTCCACTTCAATATGATTACATATGCCTTTCTTACCTTTTAATTTTACTTAAATTCCAAATTTGATTTACAATCAAATTTCATTTTAAACTTGAAACATTTGCATTTCAGTTATGATCCATTTCCATTCATATGCAAACATTACTCATTAAGAGGTCAATTCATTCCTATTGATTCAAAATCAATTTCATTTGCTATTCTTAACCAATTCACTTGCATTCATATACAAAACTCTTTGAATTGGGTTCCCATTCATATCAATTTATTCACAATTCAATTCCAATTGCTTTTAAACACTCAATTGCAAATACATGCAAATTTCCATGTCATTCAAGCAAAACAATTGCCACTTAAGCTTATAACCATTTAAAATTATTTCCAACTTGGATTCATATAAATTTTATTCCATTACAAGGTTCACAAACCAAATATTTTCTCTTTCCAATGTAATTGTTAAATTACATTTTCCTTACATCTTTATTTCCATTAACCAAATTCAAGTTTATATTAATATCATTCGATCCTGGGTTATATTCAACTCATACATTCTTAATTTACCACAATAATTAATGAATATCATTTCACTTTCAATTCAATTTTATTATCCAACAAATTCCATTCAAATTTCTTAATAAAGCTCATCCACAATCATTTGTTTCTTTCAATTTGCTTAAGTAGTTTCACAATATTACCATTATCTATTTAATTTTATTTCCATCTGATTCTCATTCAACCAATTTCAATTCATTTACAAATTTTAATGCTCTTCGTTTATTTATCCAATCCATTTTAGATTTATTTTATCAACAAAGAGACCATTTAAATTATTTCTCTCATTTGAATTTACTTACAATTCAAACCATCACTATTTTAATCTAATCCCATTATACATTCTCACTCTCAACATTTATTATCAAAATTAAACCCCAATCCAAATCAGGCATTTTATTTACCTTTCAAATTTTGACTAAACTATCAAAATTCTATTTATTGCAATACAAATTCCATTTAATTTAGCTTACACAAGATTTATTTCCAAACAATCATTTGGATTTAATAGAGTAAGCATTACTTCATTCAACATCATTCAACTGAATTAAATTTCCATTAAACTCAATTCTTATCCCATTTTAATTCAAGGTTAACTAAATTATATATGCATTTTCAATTTAATTCCTTTCCAGAATTTATTCAAGTTCATCTAAATTTTATTTAGCCCACCTGAATTTAAACCATTTCCTTTACTACTTTAAATAAGAATTTAATTACATTCATTCTTATTCATAACACAACAGAAATTTTAATATTCAGCTTAACTCTATTTTAGTCGAAGTTAAACCCAATTCAATTTAATCTTAATTCTCCATATCCAAGTTCAACTTATTTACTAACTTCAGTTCACTTACCTCTTTTATATTTTATAATTGTTTCACCTTACTTTGCATTCCATTTAAAATTAAGTTCGAATTCACCATTCCACTTAACCATTTTTATTTGTGATTATAATTCCATTTTACTTGAGTTAAAATCAAATCTTCCATTCTCAAGTTCTCAAACTTATTTACTTGTAAGTTTATATTGCTCATTTCAAACCAATCCACATTTTTATAATCACAATGTCAAATTTTAACACTTAATAGCTTAAGAATATGAATTCATTTGCACAATCATAAGCATTTACATTTCACCGTTATCTCAACTTCCATTTTATTCCAATTCATTTAGATTTAATTCCATTTCAAATTCTCAATTTTTATTTAACTTATCATAAGTTAAATCCAGATATATTCCATTCACCTTCATTTATTCAAAGTAAATTTACATTCCATATATACTCAATTCTTCTTTAAATCAACTTTCCTTTATAAGTTATATAGTTGAATCATTTCAACTTTCACATTTTTATTTTAAAATAGAATTTCCAGAATTCAATTTACCCGGATTTATTTCAAAACCAATTCGAAATAAAAATCAACACATTTCTCTTTTGATATTCAAATCAAATACCAAATTCCAAAACAAACTGCTTTTACCAAACAATTTTCCTTTGAAAATTCCAAAATCACTTGTTTCCCAAACAAGTCCAAACAATGTCATAACCACTATTTTGGTAGCAATCCATCACTTTAGAAACTCGAAAATGAATTCTAATGATGTGGCCAGCATCATCAGGATTATTTTCCAGCGACTGAAGTGAGTTCAATGCTTTCCACTTCCAAAATCCACCTCAAAACAATTTCTATTCAAAAATATTTCCCCATAATATACTCCATTCTTACAAATGCTTTTGAAAACATTTCTAACATTTCCACAAAGTCAAACTCCCAAAACTTTGTTTAATTCCATTTGAAATCCCTTTCAAAATTTCCGGGGTCAAAATTCTGGTTTAAATCGAATTTTAATTATACTTTTTCTTACTTTAAACATATTTAGATAATTCCATTTGGTTATAAACTATTTTAATATTTTAAATTCCTATTTGCTTAGAAATCATTTCAAATTCTGATCAAATTTTAATTTCTTATTTGATTATAAAAGAAACAACCAAACAAACATCCAATATATATAATAATTCAGAAAATTATTTCTTTATATCAAAATATAATTTTGGGTAAAATTATTTCATTTACCCACTTTAAAAACAATACTATGTCGGTTTATCTTGTTTAAGAGTTTAGAAACCCCTATCGATACGGTTGTACTTCCCGCACCGACCAGAATTCATAAACACTCAACCGATAAGTCAACACAGTACAAAAACAATTTTATATCACTAACAAATACGCTCTCATAGCTATTATTACACTCAACTCATCATAGAGTACTTCTGACTCTATTATTATGAGTAATTTTCCCACCAAAGCCTAGGTTGTCGCCAACCTGAGCTCTGATACCACGTGTGACGACCCGCCCTTCTCGACCCTCGAAAATCGACACAAAATACTCAACAGTATAATATGCCGACGATCGAACGCCGGAAAGGACAGATTGTAGGAAAAGAAAGAAGGTAGAAGAAGAAGAAAGAACTAAACAACATCAGAACCTCACAGTCGCAGCGGATAAAATATAATATATAGAACAGAACTTTACACAAATCAAAACTATATTTGTTTATATACAATACATCATCATCAGAGTATATCAATACAATCAACCATAACCAGTCAAACAATCTCAGCAATCACAGCAGCGGAATAATACAAGTACGAGAAATACGTCTCGGACTCCAGCTCCTCTCCTGAGCTCCATAGATACCTATCCTGTAAAGATACTCGGTCTGACCCGAGCATTATAATAAAATAACACCCGAGTCAGTCTGGAATACCAGCGCATCATAAATACATCCAAACTGATTATTAAAGTTTCAAAAATCCTTTGAAAACAAAAGCATCTCGTAAGACCACGCCACAAATAAATATGTCGGGTTTTTACCTTACGATAGCTAAAACACTTTTTATAAAAATCCTCTGATATTATAATAGTGTCTATTCACAAATACTTATTCAAATAGCTGAAATTGTTACATGATTAAATTCCAGCATACTAGGTATACAAACAAATACCGTACAAGGCACGTAGGGAAAATGGATTTCCAACGAATGACTAGGCACTGGGGTACCACCTGTCATAGTACGTGGCCTAGATCACAGTACCGAGGAGTACGCCCGCTCCCCTGCAACACAAGACCGGAATCATCCCTTACTGGATAATTCCAAGTAAAATCACCCCACGGTTGTGATCAGCAACCGCACCACTAAGCCGAAATAAAAGGGACATCTAGACAGGGATGACCTTACTCTCAAGTGGGGGCTACCCACGAAGCCTTGCTGCATATCCCCTGATTTTCAGTCATTCCCGGTTGATGAGGCTTGAGGCTTAGCGTTACCTTTACAGAACATTTCACTTTGAATGCCCATCGTCCACCTGACGATGTCACGAAAGCATTCGTCCATACAAGTCCGTCCCGGGTCCGAACGGAACCGAAGGCACTACTCCTACTACATCCATTTTGGAAATATCCTCAGGATTAGTAGCGACTAGCCCTTGCACTTCACTGCTCCATCTTCGACTCCGAACACGTTACACGAAACGTACAAACCGGATCGAAGTGGTATTCGAGTCTCCAGACCTAGAATCCCGGTATACGGAAACCCGATCCCGGTCTCTTCGAAACGATCAGCGCATTTGGCCAATATTGATAGTCGGTGATTTAACTATCAACTAATGTTCACAAACGTCCATACACATCCATCACATAATAAATAATCTCCATATTATTTATTTTCTTCTAATATCTTTCAAAGATATATTTTCACATTTTCAAAACTCGTTTGAAACAATTTTCCACTCTTCCTTTACAAGGTAAATCTTTTACCCTTTATTCCCATCGGGAATAACCAAGTATAAAACAATTTGCATTTAAAACAGTTAAAAATACTTTATACTGAAATATACTTTAAAATATGAAAATTACTTCTATTTATTTACTCAAAATATAAATTTAAAATATGTGAAGAAAACTAATCGTTAACACATAAACTTTGATTTAAAAATAAGGGTTTTAGTTTAACTAAATTCAAAATAGCGTTATAAGAAGAAAAATGCTAATTTTAACAACTTAAGCTAAAACCAACTTTTAAATAAATCCATTTGTAAAAATACTTGCTAATATACTCCCAAATTATTACGGTATTAAAAATTATTAATTTATTTCTTTAAAAATAACGATTTCTTAAAAATAATTTTTAAAACGATTTAAAACTTAACCTTTAGTTAAATAAAATCTTTTTATAAACATTTACTTGGTTTTCCTAGGGAACACTTTCCCGTTTCTAAACATTCCAAAGTACTCTTTCATATAAATCCACTGATTTATTTCAAGTCAATTTATGATTTCAACATAAATCCCAAATCCCATATTTAACTATAACTTCATCCGAAGTTCACACCCAATTTCCCATATCCGGAAATTCATTTTTAAATCATAGTTTAAAACATTTTAAATTAAACATTTTTGGTGAATTTCCAATGGAAGCCAAATTTCCAATTCACTTAATTAAATTCCAATGAAATACGGCATTTCAAAACATTCTATTTTTCATTTGAACTTGTTAATTTATAGTTGGAAACTCCATTTTAACATATTTTTAATTTCCGGATAACATTAGTCATTATTAAAATAAACACCGTTATTTTAAACAATTTATAATTTCATAAATTTAATCTCCAGAAAATTTATATTTCATATTTATCGATTGATAAATTTTCCCACAATATTAAATCCCAATTTTACCAATTTTTTCATTTCCCATTCCAAACCAGATTTCAAATTCTATTTTCCAAAAATTCTTAATTTAACAATTTACTTATTTCGTAAAAACCCAATTTTGTCCATTTATAAATTTATAAATTAAATTCTGTAATTATGATTTATACAACAATTTCACAACACAATTAAATTTCCAGATTTATCAATCACAACATATAAACAGGTATTCACTAACAATTATAAAATAATTGCTACAATTGTGAGGAATCCAGTTGGATCCCTCCAACCTGTTTCTCCCTGCATCCACAAATATTAGCACATCACAATATAAATATCAAACCAGAATGATAATAACAATTATATTTAGCCATCCACACAGATATTTAAATATTAACTATTTAAAATGCCTAGCATCCAGATGTGAGTGAGAAAAACTCACCTTGAATTTCGGCGAGCGTTCGAAATTTACATTAAACCGGACGGTGTCCGATTTAACCCAAATTTCTATTTGCCCGGAATGATTCCGGATCTGCACCATTGCGTAGTACGTTTCTCTACGATTCCAACGCATCCAGTTTCATCGCAATCTGAAATCGTTTGGAAAAGTTATTAAATTTTAAAGCTTTTGAATTGTAATTTAAAAACAATTTCTCTTCTCTCCTTTTTTTTTACAAACCAAATCTAGGCCGCACGTTCTAGAGTAGAGATCAAGGCCACATGCTCTTTCTTCCCGCTTGCGTGCTCATTCCAGGAAATAAAGTCGAACCCATCACCGCATCTAGGGCTTCGAAATCGCCCCCGCCTCGTCGATCGTTATATCGATCGAGCTTCGCCAAACAAATGGCCTACCAGCGCCGCACCCCTACACCCAACGTCGAACAACGCGGTCAACCCACGGTCCCCCAGCAACCCCTCAAACCAACCACGCATGCAGAGCAACCGTTCCCCCTATGATGCGTATAAATCGATCGCAGCCGTTGGATAGACAAAGCTCGTTGAGCTCTCCAATTATGCAGTTGAAAGCATTTTGAATTAAAGCGTGGATTTGGAGATTTTGAGGCAAACAAAACGATCGTTTCCGGCCATTGAAGCTATACGGTGGCGGCTGCTTAAAGATTCTAGGGTTTTGATATAATATTGACGATATATATAAATTATATATAATTTTTATTAATAAAATTCTCAATTTAACAACCTATGCAAACGAACTCCAATTATCGCATACCAACAGGCGTTCCTTGGGTTTTTCCGTGTTCCGGACACAATGGAACCGGTTTCGTAAGCTAATTTGATCTTATGCTCGAGATACGGAATAAAACGATCAATTTAAAATTAAATCGATTAAATCAATTTCGATGCGTTTCGAGCTGCCACGGTCAAACGACAACTCTGATTGCTATGAAAATTGAAATCCGATAATAACTAACTATTACGGATTCAATGGAACTGGTTTCGTCGAATTCCGAGACTGTGCCCCGGAAGGCTATTTTCACTCGTCTATTAAATCAGGCGATTTCTAAAAATCGTCGAAAACGCTTCAAATTTCACTTTTAAAATTTTGTTAACTTAACAATAAATCATATAAAATTTATAAACACATTAAAAATCATTCTGGCTCATTTCAGACTAAAATCTGATTAAATTGCATTTTAATAATATTAAATCCATTTTTAAATTAATATAAAATCCCAGATAATAATTTATCGACTTTAAAATTCTTCTAAAAATCCAATAATATTATTTATGTCCAAATAGACTTTAAAATAAATTTTAAAACCATTTTATAGCTATTTACACCCAGATTCACCTTTTTATCCTAATCCCGAATATTTAATTATTATTTTTCCATTAATCAAATTCAACCAGAATTGCTATAAATTAAAAATTATAGCTTATTTTCATTGATTGAACCCAAATCCATTCATTTCAAAATCAATTAAGAATCCACATTAACATTTAAAATGAATTAAATGTCCAAAAATCTGGCAGCCAAAATCTGGGATGTTACACAACAATAAGAAATGAACTCTAAATAATAAACAATTGGCATAACCATAATCAAAAGCATAAACTAACCATAACCATATTAGTTATTGTCTAATATCACTGTAAACAAGAACGACATATGCATACATGGTACATAATACAGTTCTTAAGGTTTATGACGGAAACTTTGTTTTCTACACTTAACAAAAAGGAACAGAAAAGGTATACTAAGCATAGCCAAGAACTTGATAAGGTTAAAGTGCTATAGAAAAATAGAGCCACTTGGACTATCAGTAAAGATCAATAAAAAATCAACTTCCAAATAAATAGTAAGCATCTAATCCTTGCAATATAAACGGCATAATAATCACTAATAAATTTGCTTTTATGATGTTAAATTTGATGGTTAGATAGCAGTCCCAATATTCAAATATCAACATAGGTAAATATGCATGTAATGAAATTTAATGATTTAAAATTCTTAAAATTAAATGGCACATAAAATGAAATATGACATATAAAATCTGTCTAATTGGATCACATTAATAATGGTGGTTTCAAACGAAGAATTTAATAAATCATAAATGAGACTAAGAGCGCATGGTTTGAACTTTTGAAGTAACGCATGATATTTGGTAACTCTTCTCGTTTAATGAGAGCAGAGAGATGGTGCATGCAGAATTGATTAATGCATCATTTTCACTGGAAAACTGAAACATGTAAGCATAAAGGCATCCAATACTCACAAACATTTAATGAGTTTTCAATGCAAGAAAATTTAAATGACGAAAGTGGAAGACTTCACTTGCCCTAGAAATTAATGATAATTTTAATGACGAAAAGAATTATGCCACCTGCCATCGCTGTTGAGCACCTCCATCGCACCCAGATTCACACCTCCATAACTCGCATCACCAGAACGTACCTCGAAGCGCATGCGACCTTCCTTATCGCCTTAAGATGTTGATGCCGTTCGACCTCGCCTTGCCCTAACATGCTTGAAACACGCCTCCTCACAATAGCCGCTGACGACGTACGCAAGGCTTATTGCCTGTATTTTATTTGAGATTGGAATTAATACTGAAGGTGGAGATGAAAAGGATATCTGGTTTAAGGGGGGCTGTAAAATTATTTGGGGACGGAATGAAAATTTGATGGAGGAACGAAAATTTAAGAACAAAAATTTTAGCAGCAAACAAAATTTACCGTAGTTGCATCGGTTGAATTTAAAACCGATGCGACTAAAACTATTTGCACGTCCCAATTGTATCGGTTGTTGGTGACAACTGATGCAAATTTGATTTTTTATTAGCTATTGCTTTCCACGTACCAATTGCATCGGTTATTAAGATAGAACTGATGCAAATAGTTCTATTTGCATCAGTTTTTACTTCAACTGATGCAAATGAGGCGAAGCAATATGCACTTTTTGTACTAGTGTCTTACTTTCCGAAGAGGGCGGAGAAGTCAAAGCAAGTGCAAGCAACTTTGTAAAGGCCTTTTCGAAAGCATAGCAAGCCTTTTGAACCGATTGGAACACATCCAAGACACTTTCGACAATGTCAAAAGGTATATGAAGAAAACAACACTTACAAGTCAGTAAATAATGAAAGACAATCTTTCGACAACATTGAACGAAAGCACAGCTCTCGACAACAATCAAGTGTAGAGCAACCTTCCGACAAGGTCGAAAGGTTCACAACAATCAAGTGAAAGAGCAACCTTATGACAAGGCCGAAGGGTTCCCAACAATTAAGTGAAAGAGAAACCTTCCGACAAGGTCGAAGGGTTCACAGTAGTCTACAAAAGGCAAACCCTTCAACGGAGTCAAAAGGTTCATGAAGGTATAGAGGAAAAATATACCCTTCAACAATATACAAAGGTCTGTAATGGCATATGAAGGGGAAACCTTTCGACAAGGATGAAAGGCTTACAACTGCAAGTAAAAGGGGTGACCTTTCGACTAAGTTGAAAGCATGAAGATGAAAGGGTGGTCGTCTGCATCTATAAATAAGACCCAAGGGATCCAGTTTAAGTGATCAGATTTTCTTACTTTGCTCTCATTCTACAACTTCTGCTTCGCTCACTACGTTGTAACCCTAATTTAGAAATTAAATTGGGGATTTGCCTCTTAAACTTTATATCAAAATTCACTATGAGAAAATAAAGAGGATGATGGCTTGTGATCAACTTTGAATTTGGGGATGATCATGATCAGGCGTTAATTCAACATTAACGGCTGATCATATATGATTTATTTCTTTCCTTCTTTGTTCATTACGAGTATATGTCATAGAACCATCATGGGATATTTTCATGAGTTTTATTTCCTTATATATTAAATTTATGATTTCAGCTACAAAAGGGAAATACAACTTGTGATCTATGACATCAGATCCCTGATATGGTTTTGTGACATATTATATCAACTCTTTATGGCATCAGTAATCCTTTCAAAGGGATTGAAAGGACTATCTACCCAAGAGGTTGAAAGCAATAAAGAAGTATAGAATAGAGTAAGCATCTCTTTCCGATAAGGTCTAAAGGTTTTGGATACAACCTTTCGACGTGATCGAAAAGAGATGAAAAAACATTGATGAATGACTACTTTCAACCTCCAGGGGGGATGAGACTTGATCAAGTGATAATGTTGAAAGTTATATGAATGTGAATAGCTTCAAGAGACATTACTATTATGACAATCTAGTCGAAAGGTTGGAGTGGCCTCATAAACCTTTCGATAAGTCCGAAAGGTTTGATAACCATTTATAGGCCTCATAAACCTTTCGATAAGGTCGAAAGGTTCGATAACCTTTTACTGACCACATAAACCTTTCGATAAGGTCGAAAGGTTTGATAACTTTTTACTATCCCAACCAAGTCGAAAGGTTAGAGCAGAACCTTAACCCTTCGACATGGATGATAGGTTAGTTATTCCTCCATCATATTATATATGCTAATAAAGTCAAGAACGGTTTCCTTAACCTTTCGATAATGTCGAAAGTTTTGGCAATTTGTCACTTTTTACAATTAGATCATCTTAGTCGAAAGTCAGAGTTACCACCTTAGATCCTTTCGACTTAATCATTCTATCCAAAAGATATTCTCTCAATGACATGATTCACCTCAACCATATGGTTGTGTCCATATAAAATAATCTAATATCAAGCATTAAGGATGTTGATAAGATTTCTTGTTAACAGTTACAAAGTGTTGTAACCATGAGTAATTAATCACAATGAAAATAAATATACCATTTTATATATTCCTAATCGTGATGTATCCAAGCTGGATATTGATATATCCATTGAGAGTAGAGTATGTAATACTCTCCAAACATTAGGCAATTATTACTCATGGATGTTGGAGGTAGCAAACGGTTACGTACAGATAGTTATTGGATTGTCATGGAATGATTCACTTGATAGTTTTCTGTTGGTTAATATAACAAAGGTAAAACAGAAAATATTTATGTGACTAACTTACACGGTTCTCTCGACTTGAGAATATTGTTGATCTTCAATGTGAAAGCTCTATTTTGATTATAGTTAAATCATGGCACAATGTCCAATGACTATAGTTGGGTCGAGTGGAAACATTGGGAGTGAAACATTATTCAAGAGAGGATTCATCTCCTTAGTTAAATGAGGTTAGTATCATGGTCAACTGAAGTCAACTCGATGTCAAAGTTTCTAGCTAGAGCATTTCGGTTAATAATAATTATTATTATTGAACTAAGGACTTTGTGTTTGGACTATAAAGTTAAATATGGACGATATTGGAATTTTGACCATCACCAAATTTCATAAGTACAAAGTGATATAGTTTTGATGAAGAGAGTTTGTGTAAATAATCGTCACTATCAAGTACAACTTATATAAGTAAATTTTGATTTTACCTAAAGGATGTGTTAGCAATCAATTCTACCAAAATGTGACACCACTAGCTAAGGGGACGTGTGAACGTTAGTATTCCAATTATGCGATATTAATCGCGAACTGAATTTACACCTTTGAGTCGCACGACCGTGACGATAATTTTTTTGAAAAATCACATGATTTAATTAATTTATAAAATATGGTAATTTGACTAAACTAATTAATATTTAAGAAATATTAGTTATAATTAAATTTAGTTAATATTTGGGAGTTGTTTGTAATTATTTGAATGCATTTATGAAAGTTATATTTGTGCGCATTAATATACGATCGATATCGATGTAATTTAAATAAAAAATAATTGCATGTGTTACTTTTGGAAATTTTATGTCATTTAATGGCATGTAATTTTACTCAATCATGTGAAGAGAGAGGGATAATCAAAGGAATTAATTAAGAAAGTTTTAATTAAGAATTGGAAAGGTTTCATTCTTTTAATTAAAACATATCCGCCAATTCATTTTTTTCGACAACTCATTCTTTCTTATTCATTCATTTTTCCTTCTCTCCTTCTAACCTTTCATGGCAGGAACCAAAATTAAATTTCAAAAATTTTCAAATCAGAATCAAATGCAAAGACCAAAAATAATAAGACACAAGTGGTTCATCCATCTCTTGCAAGGATTGGTTGTGGATCTTAAAGATCTGAGGAGATATCATCATTCAAGGTGCGTTCATTTGGCTACATCTTAGGGTAAATGTTTCACTTTATTTATTCATATAATCCTCTTATTCATATGATCAGATTCTTGCATATCACATCTGAATATAAGTTTATCCATTTAGCTTGAACTAATTCTCTTTTTTTCACTTCTTCTTTAATAATATATATGTTTATAATACTAATTTGATTTAGATCCATTTTTTGCTATTACCTTTTTATTACATGTCCATCTTCTCAACATTAGAGCCATGACATATTTCATCTCATTCGATTAGTTATTTATGATGTTCATACAGTTTGGATCTGAAATTTTACCATGAATTGTCCCTTTGTTCTTATTTTAGAAACTATATATTTATATGATTATATTTTGTTTCAACTCGTATAAATTACATATGTTGTGTATTTGAAATTATTTTAGAATTGAATATAAGTTTTATAGGATTGCTCTTTGAACATATTTTTGTTTGAAAATTTAAAAAAAGCATAATCAAACTTTTAACTTCAAATTCTAACATATTCAAATTCATAAAATTTATATATTCATTTATTATTTTAATTTTTAAATGTAGTTTGTAGTTAATTATATATGTGTGTGAGTGTGTTGTTTTAATTCAAAGTTTATGAAATTTTATTTTGTGTAAAAATCACTATATCAACTTTAAAATTCTTTCTAAGATTAAAATTGACTTATAATTGTTAATTCTAGATTTCAAAATATAAGAATGGTCAAAATTAATTTTGTACGCATATACGTTTAAGAGTTTAATTACTGATTTGAAATGAAATAGATTGAATGAATAAAGGAACTTTATTCAAGAGAGGATTCATCTCCTTAGTTAAATGAGGTTAGTATCATGGTCAACTGAAGTCAACTCGATGTCAAAGTTTCTAGCTAGAGCATTTCGGTTAATAATTATTATTATTATTGAACTAAGGACTTTGTGTTTGGACTATAAAGTTAAATATGGACGATATTGGAATTTTGACCATCACCAAATTTCATAAGTACAAAGTGATATAGTTTTGATGAAGAGAGTTTGTGTAAATAATCGTCACTATCAAGTACAACTTATATAAGTAAATTTTGATTTTACCTAAAGGATGTGTTAGCAATCAATTCTACCAAAATGTGACACCACTAGCTAAGGGGACGTGTGAACGTTAGTATTCCAATTATGCGATATTAATCGCGAACTGAATTTACACCTTTGAGTCGCACGACCGTGACGATAAATTTTTTGAAAAATCACATGATTTAATTAATTTATAAAATATGGTAATTTGACTAAACTAATTAATATTTAAGAAATATTAGTTATAATTAAATTTAGTTAATATTTGGGAGTTGTTTGTAATTATTTGAATGCATTTATGAAAATTATATTTGTGCGCATTAATATACGATCGATATCGATGTAATTTAAATAAAAAATAATTGCATGTGTTACTTTTGGAAATTTTATGTCATTTAATGGCATGTAATTTTAATCAATCATGTGAAGAGAGAGGAGTGGAGAGAGAGGGATAATCAAAGGAATTAATTAAGAAAGTTTTAATTAAGAATTGGAAAGGTTTCATTCTTTTAATTAAAACATATCCGCCAATTCATTTTTTTCGACAACTCATTCTTTCTTATTCATTCATTTTTCCTTCTCTCCTTCTAACCTTTCATGGCAGGAACCAAAATTAAATTTCAAAAATTTTCAAATCAGAATCAAATGCAAAGATCAAAAATAATAAGACACAAGTGGTTCATCCATCTCTTGCAAGGATTGGTTGTGGATCTTAAAGATCTGAGGAGATATCATCATTCAAGGTGCGTTCATTTGGCTACATCTTAGGGTAAATGTTTCACTTTATTTATTCATATAATCCTCTTATTCATATGATCAGATTCTTGCATATCACATCTGAATATAAGTTTATCCATTTAGCTTGAACTAATTCTCTTTTTTTCACTTCTTCTTTAATAATATATATGTTTATAATACTAATTTGATTTAGATCCATTTTTTGCTATTACCTTTTTATTACATGTCCATCTTCTCAACATTAGAGCCATGACATATTTCATCTCATTCGATTAGTTATTTATGATGTTCATACAGTTTAGATCTAAAATTTTACCATGAATTGTCCCTTTGTTCTTATTTTAGAAACTATATATTTATATGATTATATTTTGTTTCAACTCGTATAAATTACATATGTTGTGTATTTGAAATTATTTTAGAATTGAATATAAGTTTTATAGGAATGCTCTTTGAACATATTTTTGTTTGAAAATTTAAAAAAAGCATAATCAAACTTTTAACTTCAAATTCTAACATATTCAAATTCACAAAATTTATATATTCATTTATTATTTTAATTTTTAAATGTAGTTTGTAGTTAATTATATATATGTGTGAGTGTGTTGTTTTAATTCAAAGTTTATGAAATTTTATTTTGTGTAAAAATCACTATATCAACTTTTAAATTCTTTCTAAGATTAAAATTGACTTATAATTGTTAATTCTAGATTTCAAAATATAAGAATGGTCGAAATTAATTTTGTACGCATATACGTTTAAGAGTTAAATTACTGATTTGAAATGAAATCGATTGAATGAATAAAGGAAGGAGGAAAGTCCTCCACTATTTCTTCTTCATAAATGTCTCCTTAATTCATTAATTATCCTTATGTAAATATATGTTTACTTTTGTTTATTAGTAAAATACATTTTAATATATTATGTATAAGTGTATTTTGAACTTATAAATCGTGAGGTACTTAGTTGTGGCATCTCAAAGGAGTTTGGGTTGGAGCAACAATGGAATCAGAGTCCAGTAGCCAATGTGGTCTAAATTAGTGATGTAAGGGCTATCTAATTGAACTTACCCACTTAGTACAGTGTCTAGAAAGGTAATGTAACGATTTGAAATTTTATCATTTTAATTTTGAATATTTAATTAATTCTAATATTTAAATAATTGATTTTTAAAGCTTAAAAACTCCTTTTAATTAATAAATAATGATGGTGATCTTGCTATAGAATAATATTTACAAAAATAAATAGTTTGAATAAATATTGATGATGAGACTATAAACAGTCCCAAAACGCGTGAAATTATCATTCAGGGGAACTGTCTTGGATTTTAACTAAACTAATGCTATTAGAACCGAAATAATAAGGCGCTATGCACAGACAAGTTTTGTGACGATCGGATGTGCTATGTGATCACGCGAGCTCGAAACATGTAATATTTTAATTAGAGAATTAAAATAATAATATTATTTTATTATATAAACAATTCACACTTCACCCTCATTCCTCTCTTTCACTTCCTCTCTCCCTCTTTTCTTTATTTTCTTTTCTAGTAAACAAAAATGTGAGCCGCCACTTTCCCTACATAAAATCAAGAGTAAGAGATGTCAGAAGTTGATGATTTTGGATCCATTGGGATCGTATGGAAGAGGGCTTAAAATCCATAGTGTCAAAGTAGGATGCGATCGATCTTGATCGCGTGCAATATTCGAGGTCGAAGCTAGGGTTTTGGATTACGGGTGATAAAGACGACATTGTGCAAAGGCGATGGGAGCGTTTTGTTTCTCTGGCAAAGGCGGACGTATGGGAAGAGTTTGTTAGGGTGCTATTTCATTTGGTTATGTGCGACATTTAGATTCTATTTGTGTGTCGAACCCTATTATGGGTTCGGCCAATCTTAGCATGATTTATTTAAGAGTTTCGATTTCTTTCTTTAACCAACTCTTCCTTGTCGATATGTATGTTTTAAGCTTTATGGGTTTTGATGTTATGCTCGAGATGGATTGGTTGTCGTAGAATAATGCTATCATGGATCGTGTTGAATAAACTGTGCCATTAGTGAATAAGGAAAGGAAGGTGATGGTAGTACCTTATGAAAAGCCTAGCTCACTTATAACTAATTTTCTTTATTCTCTGGATGTGGTGGAAGAGGAGTTGGGTTCGATCATGGTTGTTTAGTAGTTTGGAGATATCTTTGAAGAGGTGTCGGTTTACCACCTCATTGGGAGATAGAATTTCACATTGATTTAGTGAAGGATGTAAAGCCTATCGTGTTGCCTGTTCGTAGACTTACCCCGAAAAAAAGGCTGGAGTTGACCAATCAGGTTAGGGATTTGTTGCAAAAGGGTTTGAACCGACCAAGTCATTCGAGTTGGGGAGTGCAAGTCCTTTGCTATGAAGGTGGACAGTTCCCTAAGACTATATAAAGATTATGCGAGCTCAACAAACATACTATTAGAAACAAGTATCATTTGCCTATGATAAATGAATTATTCAATCAACTTCATAGAGCTTGAGTATTTGATCAACTTGATCTTGCTACGAGGTTCCATTGGTTGAGGGTGGTAGAGGAGAGTGTACCCTTGACTACTTTTAGATCCGACCAATTTTATGAGTGGTTAGTTATGTTGTTCGGCATAACTAATGCTCCAGCATATTTCGTCGGCTTAATGAATCAAGTTTTTTGAGATGTTTTGAATAAGTTTATTCTTATTTTTATCCAGGATATTTTGGTCTATTCCAAGTCCGAGGAGGAAAATTTGCACCATCTATGGATTGTTCTAGAAACATTAAGAGAGCATGTGTTGAAGGTTAAGTTCTCGAAATATCATTTTTTGCATTCAGAAGTTGGGTTTTTAGGTCATGTTGTTTCCATAAAGGGTATTTCTATTGATCCCGCTAAGGTTGTGGCCATTCAGGATTGGAAGAGGCCGGAAAGCGTAACTGATATTAGGAGCTTTCTGGGTCAAGCAGGTTATTACAGGAGATTCTTATAGGATTTCTTGAAGATTGCCTCTCATTTAACGAATTTGACGAAGAAAGATGTCAAATTTGTGTGGATTGATAAATGTGAGCAAGCATTCATAGAGTTAAAGGAAGATTGGACTAGTGCTCATGTTCTTACTGTGCCAGATGGAGGCAAGGGTTTGACTTTTTTACACCGATGCGTGTGGAATGGGTTAGGTGCTATGTTAATGTAGCATGGAAGGGTTATTCTTATGCGAGTCGGCAGCTCAAACCGCATGAAGCAAGGTATGCAACTCATGACCTGGACTTGTTAGCAGTGGTATTTGCATTAAAGATGTTGAGGCATCATTTGCTAGGTGAAAGGTTCGAGTTATATACAAACCATAAATCTTTGAAGTATCTTTTTATGCAAAAGGACTTAAACATGAGGCATCAAAGGTGGTTGGAGTTTCTTGCGGCCTATGATTTGGACATATTATATACTCCGAGAAAAGGTAATGTCGTAGTTGAAGCACTCAGTAGGAGGTATGCATTTATAGCAAACATTGAGGTTTGTCTGACTCATGATCAGTCATACCGAAGAGAATTAGCTTAGAGACCTTCATTTTGCTAGGATAGGTAAAAATGAAAGCGAGAATTAGGCACCAAATAGGTGGTCAGGATTCGAGGTGGATGGTCATGGCATTTTGAGAATGAACAATATGTTATGTGTCCCAAATGTTGATGGGATTGAGCAGGAAGTTCTAGTAGAGAGTCACCATTTTAGGTTAATGATACATCCTAGGTAACTAAGATGTACCAAGACATTAAGAGGACATTCTAGTGGGAGGGCATGAAGAGGGATGTTTCTATCTTTGTGAACATGTATGCTAACTGCCAATAGGTGAAAGGTAGCAACTAGAAGACTCTCAGACTGCTTCAGCCACTCGAGATTCGCAAGTGGAGGTGGGAGCAGATTTCCATGCACTTCATTGACAGACTGCCTAGGCCGGGAAGAGGTAACAAGGGTGTGTTGGTTATTGTGGATTGATTGCCAAATTCCACGCACTTCTTACCTATTAAGATAATGAGAACAACTTCTAGTTTAGCTAAGTTATATGTTAAGGAAATCGTTAGATTACACGGTGTTCCTTGTGATATTGTGAGCGATACAGATCTGATATTCATAAGCTAGTTCTGGTAGGATATGCATAAAGCATTAGGGACTGAGCTTAATTTGAGTACCGCTTACCATCCACAGACTGATAGGAAAACGGAAAGGGTGAACCGAGTGTTGGAAGGCTTGCTTTGAGCATGCATTTTTGATTTTAGGGGTTAGTGGGAAGAACACTTATCTCTTGTTGAGTTTTCATACAACAACATTTATTAGGCCAGTATCAAGATGGCACCATTTTAAGAATTATATGGAAGGCCTTGCAAATCTCCATCGTGCTAGGTAGAACCTGAGGACCGTCTTGTGCTTAGGCCGGATATGATTCAAAAGTCATTAGGTAAGGTTATAGAGATTTGAAGCAAATCAAGGAAGCACGGAATCGATAGAAGAGCTATGCAGATGAGAGGCGCAGAGACTTGGAGTTTTCAATTGGAGACTTTGGGTTTGTAAAGTTTTCTCCAATGAGAAGTATAGTCCGATTTGGAAGGGTTGAAAAATTGGCTCCACATTATATAAGACCTTTCCCGATTTTGGAGAGGATTGGTGCACTCGCGTATAGAGTCGAGTTAAAGATTTTGCTATCAAGTGTGCACATATTTCATGTGTTGCATTTGTGTAAGTTTGCACATGATCCTTTGATGATAGTGGAAGCATCGCAGCAGGAGGACTTGAAAATTGAGCCAAATTTGACTATTTTGAGACAGAATGTTCATATTTTTGTTAGGGATACGAAGCAATTGAGGACTAAGGTTGTGATGTTAGTCAATGTACAATAGAGCGAGGATACTCGGGATTGTACGTGGGAAACAGAGGATAGTTTAAGGTAGTCCTATCCGGATTTGTTCTTAGACTAGAAATTTCTTAGCGTAGTATCATACATCTTTTGTAGTGTACTCAACGCTTGAGGTGGAGTCACTTAGTTTGCTTTTAGTTTGCGGTTTAGTTTGAATATAATTTCAAAAGTATGCTATATATATATACCTTTTTCTTATATCTTCTTCGGTTGTAATTCTTATTTTAATTTCAAGGATGAAATATTCTAAGTTGGGTAGAATGTAGCGACCCTGAAATTGGAACACTTCTTCTTCGAACATCGAAACGTTTTGAAATATAATTAAGTGTTATAAATATTATTTTATAACCTTCTTAAACATAATTTAATTAATAAATAATGATAAGAAACTTGTTTTTGAAATTTGTTTACAAAATATATTCTTTGAAGAATGTGATCGAAAATCGATTTATCGGTAAATAGCTTTTCGATCAATATTAGTTGTTCAAACTCTTGTGAACTTGTCTAACGATCAAATGAACACATTAGCAACTAATTAATACACATACCTCTTCATAAAGCTTAGAATGTTTTAGGAACTTCTATCAAGATAATAGACACATCATGTTAAGGGTATAAATGTGATTAGCATATAGGAGAAGTGACATAAAGGAGAAGAGATGGGAGGTGAAGCTTCCATGGCATGGTGGGTGGTGAGTGCAAGCTTAGGCAGCACCATTCTTTGCTTATAAAAGTAAGGCCACACTCTTGTTTATAATTCACAAATTCACAAGATAAAGTTATCACAAATTCAATGTCTTCTTCATCTTCCTCTTCATAAATTCCTAAAGCAAAATATTTGCAAATCAAATTCAAATCAACTCAAACTTGGAGTGAAGCCTTACCACCACATTACAACACCTTATACCTAGTTAGATTGTGAAAAAGCAAAGCCAAACTTTTCCCTTCTCAATAGGTCATGAGTTATAGTTGTGAAAAGGAGGCAAAGGAAAAGTGAAACATGGAAAGGAAGAGAAGGAAAGGAGGGTGTTGGCTTGTGCAAAACTACCCCGTTTAAACTTGATTTTTAGGCTTTAAAGGTTTGAAAAGATATTTAAGTTTAAGTATTTTGTTTCATTATTTTTACAAGTGTTTACTAACTATTATTAGCTTATTTTAAAAGTGGTTTGAGGTCTTTATGAATTTTTAAAATTAATTGTGAATTTTAAAGAAGGATTTTTATAATAAAACATGTTCTTTTCCAAGTTTATAGATTTTACAAACTTTGTATTTTAAAGTAATATTTTGGATAAATGATTTAAAACCTATCATAAGTATTTTCAAGTATTTTAAAAGTATATACAAATGTTTTCGAAAAGGGGTTAAGAATTGCTTAGTGGCTGATTGGTTAATTGTTTGATTACTAGTTTGAAAAGTAATTAACTATGTTTAACAGTAAAAGCCGACGAAGTTAGGCTTATCTATTTGTGAGAGTTAAGATTGATGTTCGAGTAGAGATGGAGCAATAGAGCTCTAACCTATTGGCTTTCCTCTTGACCGAGGAGTAATAAGTCGGAAAATGTCGAAAACGTGTTAATCGTGTTGATTTCTAACTTGTTTATGGAAATCATTAATACTATATTTAACACTAAAAGCCAACGAGGTAGACTTTTGTATTTGTGAGATTCAAGAATGAAGTGTCTAGGAAAGGTTTTGATGCAACCAGTGTGCTAACTTACGTGGCTTCACTCTTGAATGAGGGATAGTTAAGTTATGTCAGAAATGAGTTAAGTATACGAATATTGATTTGTATAAGCTATTGTTTTGACTAGATAATCGATTAGTCGACTATCGAATTCGACCTAATATCAACTAAAGAAGTAATCGAAAGGCTTTGTGATTTCAGACAATCTGGAGAAGAGTATTGGTACGATACGTCTCTAGATTTTGCTTACCTTTGAAAGAATCAAAATTGAGTTAACCAAAAATTCATCAATTGGTTTTGAAGAGTCCGGGATTGGTAAGTGTTTTATCTACCAAATACCACTTCAAATTAGTACACGCATTCCATGTTTTGAAAGTGGCTGCAAGATTGAATATATATGGAGATTTGAGATCTATTCCAAATGCTCGAATCCATGTAGTGATTCGTGATCTGTTCGAGATATGGAAATCCATTTGGGGATTCGTTTTCTATTCGAATGATGAAGATTCGTGTAAAGGATGTTGAATGTAATCTCGACAATGGAGATGACTAAAAATAAAGTAGGCCTCACCACTTGGGGTTTGGCTAACCGATGATAGGATCTATCAACTCCATATCTAGAGTATGCTTACCAATGTTGCTAGCAGTAGTTGATGATATTTTGGATCATGTGTTCGGACCTGGACCAGCTATGTTTACCTGAAGTATATTTTATCTAGAGATATACGTCACTCGGAGGTAGTTTCTGACACTTGTGCAAGAGATTTGATTCAGCATCAACCAAAGAGATCTCCATGGAAAAACCCAATATGCGAGAGAACCTTAGCGGTTTTGGATGTACCCTAAATATGTTTTGGTGTGACCAATGTAAGTATCACATCTATTTAATATGATTTATATTCTACACCCTAGACACTGTCTATCATATTGCTATATTAAACTTAATAAATGGTTGGTTTCTTTTGAGGGGAAAACCATTACGGGAATCAATACGGTCTCAATAGTTATTGTTATATGTTGCATGTATCTCGGGTTTTCTCATACCAGACTTATATCTAACGCTTGATTTTTGTTTCCTTGAATTCCTCGTGTACTCTTTCGAGTAGGCTGGGTATGGTAGGTTTTATCTTGGATGCTTCACAGTTCAAAAGATGAGCTGGAGGCTTCCATTATCTATCAATTTCTATGTTCCATATTAGCTATGTATATATCAGGTTGTGAGAACATGCACTTATAATTGTCCAGGCTGATGATAGTACTTATGTTTTGTAACTCTATAATTCCTATATTCAGAGTAACCCTTTTGCACCGATCTTTTGAGATTATATGTTATAGTTCCACTGCGAGATTCTGATGTTGTATTCTCCCTTTCTTATCATATTCTTTTATTTTACCCTAACTTTCTGTTTTTTCGACACTTGGGTGTTCGGCACACGAATACCGTGGATGTATTAGTGTCGACATTCGAGGGTCGAAAAGTTGGATCGTTATAGTGTATTGGTACGTATGTGCTGAAACATAAAATTCTAAATAATGATTTAAGGTAAACTGTTTAAACAAAGTATCTTGAAGTCAATGGAGCGATATTAAGTTTGTGAGTTTTCGAATACAATCCGAGAACGAATACGAAAGCACATTTAAAAAAGCATCAAAATTGAACAGATGTTTTAATAGAAATAACAAATAGTTTGATCATCAATCAATAAGCAAACGAAGCATGTGTTCATAGGAAGGAGCGTTAAAAGTTACATTGATATTTCCAAACTATAAGTAAACAACACGTCGTTGATTTTTAACGACGTACTTATGTTAAAATCAGTTTTAGTTATTTTAATACTTGACGTTGGACTTGTAAATAATGTATTTTATAGTAAATGTAAAAGATATTGTGAATGTCCCAAACGATATGCAAGGACACATTATCAAAATGTTTAATACAGAATATGTAAGATGGATTCGTTATGTATTGGCAATAGGAATTATAATACATGTTATATTGTCTCCAATATGGTGATTTGTTTATGTATTTGATGTATGAAGCAAATATCAAGTCCAGATTGATATCACTAAATGGTTATTTGAAGTGTTCTCGTGTATTTATGATATACTAGAGATTTGTTTGCAGAAACAACAAACTCTTTATGAGGTGTGTTCGGACTCAAACTTTCATAAGTGATATTGAATATAATATGTAAATAATAAATTCCAATTAAGAATATTTTAGTTGGAAATGTTCCAAATGATAGACTTTGGTGGTTTCAATGAAAAAGACTAAGTACATCACCTTGAATAGTGCCGCAATCAAAGCAATGTATATAAATATAAATGCATAAATTTATAACTAAGCTGAGGGTGATTCCAAATATTGATAATCCCATAACATTATTATATGATAACAATGTCATGATATGGTATATAACAGAACTTAGAACTCACTAGAAGTTAAGAGACATACTCTGAATTATTCCACATGATAAACGCAGTTTATCAGCATCGGAGAGAGTTGATTGATAGAGTAGAAAATTGAAACATAATAGCATACCCGTTTACCGAGGGACCGACCTAATTGGTTTTGAGAAAACTGATTGGAGAAGTTGGAATGAGATTTCATAATTGACCCCAAGTGCAAGTGATAGATTGATAGAGTTAGAGTATGCTCTAGGGGAAATTATGTAATTTTTTACATATATCTAACTCGATAACCAATCTTGTTCAAAATAAAAGGTGTTTTCTTTCTATTATATACTTGATATAGTGTGTTATATATTAATTAATTTAACTAAAAGTATATTTAATAAAAAAATCCATAAATGGTATGTTTTGTGATAATAGTTACAAAGTGTTGTAACCATGAGTAATTAATCACAATGAAAAAATATATACCATTTTAAATATTTCTGGTCAAGATGTATCGAGATTGAATATCGATATATCCGTTAAAACTAGAGTACATAACTCTCTGTCAATATTGGGCAGTGTATTACCCATGGCTCCTTGAAGGGATCAAGAGGCAACATACTGATAGTTATTGGATAACAATTGAATGACTCACTCGAAAGTTTTATGTTGTTAATATAACTAAGGTCAAACCGAAAATATCGATGTCACTAATTTACATAATTCTCTTGACTTGAGAATGTTATTGATCTTCAATATGAAAGCTCCGCTTTGATTATAGTTAAATCATGACACAACGTCCATCGAACGACTATAGTTGGGTTGAGTGGAACCATTGGAAGTGAAGCACTATTCAAGAGAGGATTCTTCCCTATAGTTATATGAGGTTAGAATCATGGCCAAGTAAAGTTAACTCAAGCTCAAATTCTCTAGTCGGAGCATTAATAATAATTGTTATTATTGAACTATGGACTTTATGTTTGAACTATAAAGTTGGATATGTAGGATATTGGAATTTTGACCATTATCAAATTCCATAAGTCCAAATTGATATAGTTTTGACGAAGCAAATTGGTGTAAATAATAGTCACCATCAGGTACCGCTTATAAATAAATCAGATTTTATCAAAAAGGATGTGTAAGCGATAAATTCAACCAAAATGCTACATCACTAGCTAAAATGATGTGTGAAGATTAATATTCGAGTTGTTTGATATTAATCACTGAGGGAATTTGCACCATTGATTCGCACAACCATATTTATGAATTCTACGAAAAACCACATGAATTAATTAATTTATAAAATGTTGTAAATTGATTAACATAATTAATATTTAAGAAATATTAATTATTATTTAATTTAGTTGATGTTTGGGAGTTATTTGTAATTATTTGAATTTGTTTATAAAAGTTATATATACACGCATTGAAATACAGTATCGATGCAATTTAAATAAAAATTAATTGCAAGTAGTGATTTATGAAAATTTTATGTCATTTGATGGCGTGTAATTTCATCCATATCATGTGAAGAGAGAGGAGGGTGGAGAGAGGGACAATTAAGGCAATTAATAAGAGAAGTTTTAATTAAAGAATGAGAAATGTTCCATTTTTTTAGTTAAGCATATCCACTAATTCATTTCTACATAAAACTCATTCTTTCTCATTTATTCATTTTCCCTTCTCTCCTCCTAACCTTTCACGGCAAAAAACAAAACAAAATTTCCAAAAATTTCAACTCCAAATCAAATGCAAACATCAAAAATAATAATGAAACACAAGTAGTTCATTCATCTCTTGCAAGTATTAGGTGTCGATCTCAAAGATTTGAGGAGATATGATCATTCAAGTTGCGTTCTTTTGGCTACAATCTTAAGGTAAAAGTTTCGTTTTATTTATTCATATAATCTTCTTATTCATATGATTAGATCTCTTGCATATTACATTTGAATATAATTTTATCTATTTAACTTGAACTAACTCGCTTTTTTGTAATATATGTTTATAATATTAATTTGATTTAGATACATTTTATGCTATTCGCTTTTTATTTCATATCCGTCTTCTTAGCATTAGAGCTGTGACATATTACATCTCAATCAATTAGTTGTTGATAATGTTCTTACTGTTTAGATCTGAAATTTTACCACTAATTTATATGTGCCTCAGCAGTCTCCTTTGTTCTAGTTTTAGAAACTATTTTTTTATATGATTTTATTTTGTCTCAACTCATATAAATTATATATGTTGTCTATTTGAAACCATTTGAGAATTGAATATAAGTTTTATATGATTGTTGTTTGAACATTTTTTTTGTTTATGTGTACTTTTGTTTGAAAGGTAAAAAAATAATTGGACTTTTGTGTAAATTTGTTAACTTCAAATTCTAACACATGCTATATCACAAACATTTCATATTTATTATTTATTTTAATTTGAAAGCGTAGCCTGCAATTATTTATATGTGTGTGTGACTATGTTGTTTTACAAGGTTTATAAAATTTACTTTTGTGTAAATCATAATTTTAGCTTTAAAATTCTTCCTTAGATGAGACTTGACTTATATTAGTTATTTCTAGATTTCAAAATATGAGAATGGTCAAAATTAATTTTATATTCATATACGTTTAAGAGTTTACTGATTTAAAATGACATTGATTGAATGAGTAAATAAAGCAGGAAAGTCCTCTACCTTTCCTTCTTCATAAATGCCTACCTCAATTCATTAATTGTCCTTTTGTAAATATATGTTAACTTTTTCCCATTAGTAAAATACATTTTAATATATTATGTATAAGCGTATGTTGAACTTATATATACATATGTTACTATTTCTTTCATGTTTTAAAATAAAATTTGGACAACAAAGGCATGTGTGAATTATGTAGTAAATATCATTTAATATGTCAATTAATTTAATTAAAGAGAGAGAGAGAGAGAGAGATAAAATGTTTCTCTCTCTGCTTTTATGGCCTCATCTACCCTTATTTAATTATTTATGTTTAGAGAAAGAAATAAAAGGTTTCTATCTCTAAACTTCTACATATTTATTTTCACATACATATTATGTACTGCTTATTTGTTGCTTTTACCATTAAAACAGATGAATGTATTTGATACATTTATTATATTACATACAAATTTAAATTAAATATAAAATTCCTTTTTCCCAAATTAAATAAAATATGATTTTATTTAAAATTTTATTAGATTGGATCTAATTTACAATTAGACTACATAGGCCCAATAAGAATCCAAAAGGAAATTTTTTGGAATTTACCCTACAACTCCGCTGCGGGTTGGTCCAGTTCCAACAAAAGGAATAAGGCAACACTATCGTATTCTTAGTGTTATATGTCAATGATCTTCTATTGATTGGCAATGACACTTCGTTAATGCAATCAGTGAAAACTTGTCTTTCCAAAACTTCTCGATGAAGGATATAGAAGAAGTAGCCTATATACTAGGCATAAAGATCTATAGAGAAAATCTAATAGGCTATTGAGATTCTCCCAATCCCTATACATAGATACCATACTATAAAGTTTCAATATAGAGAATTCCAATCATGGAAATATTTCAACGCAATTTGGAATCACCATCTTTAAGACGGACGCTCCTCATACAGATGAGGAGAAAGGGCATATGAAAAGGATCCTCTATGCTTTAGCCATAGGATCCATTACGTATGCTATGCTATGTACTAGACCAGATGTGGCATAGGTATTAGGATGCGTAAGTCAATACCAGTCTAATCCTAGAAAAAACATTGGACAGCTGTAAATATATACTAAATTATTTAAGAAATAATCAAGATTTATTCCTCATATACGGGAATGGAGACCTCCTTAGAAAGGGGTATACTAACACTAGCTTTCAAATTGATGTTGATGATAGTAAATCGGTGTCTGGTTATGTCTTTACACTTAACGACTGTGCTGTCGTTGGAAAAGTTAAAAACAAGAAATAATGGATTCGGCGATGGAGGCCGAATACATCGTCCTCAATGAAGCAGCTACAGAAGCAGTCTGGATGCGCAAGTTTTAAGTGAGTTCGAAGTGATTCCCGATACTTATAATCCAATGGCATTGTTTTGTGACCACTATCTGGTGATACAGATAGCAGAAGAGCCTAAATCACGCAAGAAGTCACAACATATTCTTACAAGTTCCACCTCACCGGAGAATTCGTTGAGAAGAAAGAGGTCGTGATACAGATGCTAGATACCAAGGACAACATAGCAGATCCATTCATAAAGGGTCTAGCTCGGTTGGATCTAGAGAAGATGATCGAAGGGTTGGGATTGGGATTCCATAATTGGCCATAAGTGCAAGTGGGAGATTGATAGAGTTAGGGGTATGCCGTAGGGCAATTCTATAATTTGTTGTAAATTATTAACTCTGTAATCAATTCTCTTTTCTTTCTATATATTTGTTATAATATCTTACTAATAATTAAATGTTTAATAAAAATACATTTAATAGAAAATCCATATATGATGTGTTTGTGATAGTAGTTACAAATAGTTGTAATTATGAGTATCATATCACAATATAGTAAACACTCCATTTTAAATATTTCTAGTCAAGATGTATCAAGATTGGATATCGATACATCCGTTGAAACTAGAGTATGTAACACTCTCAAAATGTCGGGCAGTGTATTACTCATGACTACTGGGGCACCAAGGGGTTACATACTAATGGTTATTGGATAATTATGGAATGACTCATTCAATAGTTTTCTATTGGTTAATATAACTAAGGTCAAACTAAAAATATTGATGTCACTATTTAATATAGTTCTCTTGACTTAAGAATACTATTGATCTTCAATATGAAAGCCCAACTTTGATTATTGTTAAATCATGGCATAATGACCATTGAACGATTATAGCTGGGTCGAGTGGAAGTATTGGAAGTGAGACACTATTTAAGAAAGGATTCGTCTCCTCGGTTATATAGCATTAGTGTTAGGATCAACTAAAGTCAACTCAAAGTCAAAATCTCTGGTGAGAGTGATTTGGTTAATAATAATTGTTATTGTTGAACTAAGACATTGTATTCGGATTTTAAGGTTGAATGTGCACAATATTGGAATTTTGACCGTTACAAAATTCCATAGGTCCAAAGTGATATGGTTTTGACGAAGAGAATTGGTAAAAATAATTGTCACTGCATGGTAATGCTTAATAAAGTAAAATTAGAGTTTACTAATACCAAGTAAGTGATAAGTTTGGCCATAATGTCACACCACCTACTAAGTGAAGTATGAACGTATATATTTGAATTGTTTGATATTAATAGCTTACCAAATTTACACCTAAGAGTCACACAACCAAAATGTTGAATACTCCTTTTTTCACCTGATTTAATTAATTTATAATTATTATAATTAATTAAATTAATTAATATATATTAATCATAAAATTTTATTTGATGCGTTGAACAATAATAAATAGTGTGTTTATAATAGTTATAAATATACCGATCGATAAAAGATATCGGTACGTGTTTGAATTTGATTAAATTGCAACGATTTTTTTCAGGCTTAGACTGGGTTTGAAACCCATATAGGGCATGTTATTTTTAGCTAGGGATACTTGCTATGGCTGGCCAAAAGTTGGCTAAGGTGGGAGGCTTTTGAATGGTTAAAAGAGGGGAAAAGGTAAGAGAAAAACAAGGATTTTTTATCCTACTTCTACTTCATTATGTGTCCTTTAACTAACCATTCAAACACTCACTTTCTACTAGAGTTTTTGTTCACTCTTCCCTCAGAAAATTTTGGCTAGAAATCACCCCATTCAAACCATAAAAACTCTAAACACAAAACACATCAAATTCAATCCAATTCAATTGGAAGTGATAACAGCAATTCGGGAGCTGGCAACTTATGAACTCGGATTCAATTCAAGGAGGTTTATGCTTCATTTCAACATGCAACTTTTGGCATTGTTGAAGGGTATCATTCTTTACTTATTATCATATATTAAAGCTTAATATATCATTATACTATATGTTACTTTAAATAGTTATCGATATAAGGTGTATACAATTGTGTTGGCACATTGTATGGTTATACTTATCGTGCATAACAAAAAAATGTCACTATTTAGTACATATGCTACATGCTCATGGCCTGATTAAAAAATTGATTAAAATAATATTTTATATGATTTTATCGATTAAATCTAGATATAAAATATTAATTGATAATATATTTTTTAAAATTTTAAATTTTTTGTCTATACTTAAAAAGTATTGGATCGTAAAAGAATATTTTTTTTATTTTATACATACATAAATACATATATATATATATATATATTAATACTTTAATTATTGATTTTATTAAAAATTAGTTAAATGAATAAAATACATTTATATACATTTAAAATATTATAAAATTCTGAAAAAATCTTATATAAAATAAAATATAAATTTTGATTTCTAAAATAAATTTTAAGTAATTTTTTTATTTAATTCGTATGTTTTTTTAAATTATTTACTAAGTATTTTATTAAAATATTACTAAATCAAAAAAGGAAATTAAAAAATTGGTTGGGAGCAACAACAAATTTATTTTTAATAATTATTTTATACATATATATAGATATATATATATATTAATTTAACTATATGTTTATATATACATATATATAACTGGATTTCGTATTATATGATAAACACTCTAAATTATTTTTAGAAATTAATATTTGAAACAATTTCGTAATTTAATTATATATATGTATGTGTGTGTATCTCATAAATGCTTATGCAAATAATTTATAACTAATATTTTATAATGTAATGACCCGTATTTTTAACGGTTGGATATTTAAATAGTTTATTTAAATATTTAATATTTAATTAAATAAAGGCTCGAAAATGTGATTTTTTTAATACGATCGAATCAGGACTTGAGACCACTTCCGTTGAGTCTGAATTGACGTTGTAAATTGGTTTGAGTATAAGGATCGCTATATTGGGTCCGATGATCCGATGCCCGAAACGGTCTTGAATACGCAAAATTAGCCTTCTAGAGTGCAGCCTCGGATGGAGTCACGGTTAGTGCCGTTGGATCCAAAAAAGTGATGTGATATACCAAGACGAGTTTCATGGCGATCGGACGCGTCGTGTGATCATACGGACTCGAAATGCAAGACCATTTATTTGAGAAATTAAATAAATGGATTATTATATTATTATTTAAATCCCTAAATCAGATCTCTTCCCTCGGACTGATATCCATCGATGCCCTATCCCTGCTTCGCCTTCTACTGTGGCTATTGTTCTGCTACTGGCTTGGCTGCTACGGCTGGTGGAAAAGAAATTCTCATCTTCCTAAGGGAGACTCTATCAATTGTAGGTGAAACCTTCGATTGGGTAGTCTCCCCACTAAGATTCACCCGATATTACCTGAAGATGAGAGTGAATAAGTGACAATATGGAAAGTAACTCCCTGGTAGGAAAAATGAATCATAATAATGCATGCGCAATTGATGGCTACACCAGCCATAACCGCATAATTGGCCTTCCACGCCCAAGGATAAATTTGATCATAGCTTCCCGTCTTAGGGATGATGCTATGCTGAATAATGTGCACGACAAGATGTAATTGGACGTAGATTGTCCATCCTCCGAACACTGACACCTTGAGAAAAGATCCACTACAAGGTCTCCGGGTCGATCATCTCAATATCGTCCTAATCTACCCCATCCGCGGAAATCTCCAAAATGTTGCTGCAGTCATCATCAAGCATCTTAATCATGATTCCCTTAATCTACGACCGAATGAAACTATTGCTTTCAAAGAAATTCGGTACCAAATTGTAACACCCCTGATTTTTAATAACATTATTTAGGAGATTTAATTAGAATAAATTAAATAGAATAATGTAGATAAGAAAACTGAGATTGATTAATAAACATGTAGTGGTCGTGCTTATTAAATTAGATGAACTTATAAATGGTTAAGTGTTAGCTAATTAAACATAAGGGCATTAGGGTAAATAGCTGCCCATATTCCCACCCTTATACCATTTCCCTTATCCATACACGTTCATTTTTATCACAAGCAAAATTGTAAACGTAAGAAAGAGCAAGGTCGGGCATTAGGAAGAAACTATAGGACAAATTCAAGTAAAGCTTAGGATTCAAGCTAAAACAAATCAATGTCAATCAATCTTCAATTTCCTTATCTAATCTAAGGTGAATAATAATCACTACGTCTCTATTTTTGATTTTATAATCATATGATTTCGGATTTAAGGGTAAATTCATTTTTATGATATATTGGATGATCATATGCTTGATTTATAATTTATTTAGATTAAACAAAATTGTTTTAAAGGAAATATGCACAGTTTAGGGTAAAACCAAGGTTAAATGATTTTTAAATGCCATGGAAAAATTTATGGTATGGAAATTTTGGAGTTGGATTTCAATTTTTATAATTTTCCATATCGTGGAGAATTACTTATGAATTTTCAAGGGGAAATATGGTTAATTGGGTTTATAAATTTATTTTGGAAAATATATTAAGGATTTGGGTCTGAAATTTTGATATGTTAGATAACGTGATTAAAGTGAATTTCTGGAATTTTTGGGGATTTTTGCTAAGTGATTTAGTATGGAAATTAAATTATTTTAAAAGGAGGACTTAAATGATTTAATAGTTTTGTTAATAGGAAGGGCTTATGTGTTAAATGTTGTTTAGTTTAAATCTGAGAAAGTGCGGCAAATTTTAGTAAAATAATTTGAAAGTTTAATGTAACCAATCATGTGTTTACAAGTGGGAAATAGTTACAAAAAGTTTACTTTATTTGGTAGTTATTTCCCACACTAATTGATATGGATGGAATGTTATGTTGTATGTATGTTGTTTTCGATGGATGTTTGGATGTATGTTTGATTGTTTGACTTGTTTATTATTTGGCTGTTTTGGTCGAAAACGCAGATTAGCGGTGATATGATTTTAGGTAGCATCTTGTACGTTGGAGTTCTGGACACGCGGAAATCTAATGAATGAGATGAGGTGTAGAAGAGTGTTTGGGATATGTGTCGACGGATCTGGATTTCAGAGTGGATGATGCCGGACATTTTCATTTAGTCTGTAATTAACCGTTCGGTTAAGTACAAGACCAAGGTGGATGGTATTGACCATAGTAGAGTTGTCAATGTCTGTCATAGTTGTCGATTGGCGATTTGGTCGATCAGTGACTTTGACATTGATGAGATACCGTGGTGCATGACGTGATGGTTTGTTCATGTTACCAGTTTAGAGATATGATTTTATTACCCTATGACGAGTGGTACTGATGGTGAGGCAGGGATGTGGTGCTTCGACCTCTTGATTTTGATGGTGAGGCAGGGATGTGGTGCTTCGACCTGGTAGTCTGATACTGCGGATACTGACTCGATGATGTATGGAGTAGGCTTTGGAATGGTAGTATCAGGACTATATAGATCATGCTAGATCTCAGGCTTTGGATGGCATGATAGTAGGGTTCTTCGATCTGGAGCTCAGGTAGAGAGCAAGATCGAGGATGGCAGGTCGGATCGGAGCAAGGGTATAGATAGTGGACTGGATTGAGTGTTAGGGCTCGTGACCAAAAAATTTAGTGACCCAGCAAGGCTCGAATCTGTATCAAGTGAGTAGGGCTCGATGGATGTGTTTGTGCTTAGGGATCATTGATGACTCAGAGTGTTCTAGTTATATTTAAAGCGAGAATACTATATGCAAGGGCACCTGAAGCTAGTAGCACCAGTCGTGTACTCTTGACCGGTAGGGTCTAGGTCAGGTGGTACAGAGGTATCACCGGAGACAACTGTGCGGAGTTTCTAACCGGTGAGTATGGTGAACACAATCGAGAACTAGGATTTCCACTAGTCCTCGATAGCCACCGAGGCTCATATGAGCCATCATATATCTAGCACATTGGGTGACAGCTAGCATTGTTTGATGGATGTTATGTTTGTTATGGTTGCTCACTAGTCACCTATTGCCCTAGGGATGTCACACTAGATTGGTATTATGATAGGGACACCCAAATACCCTGACTTGACTTAGTGTGGAGTAGGTATTGATGGAGATACCTATACACCTGGAGTTTACTTAGTATGGAGTAGGGATTGTAGGTGGAGGTACCTAGGCACCTTGATAGATATTGAGTATGGTATACCCTTTTTATGATGTTATAGAGTAGCATATTACTTATGTTTATGTGATAACTCTGTGGTTGTAGGGAAATGTCTGGTATGGTTTATATACCCTATGTTCCGTATATTATCGAGTTTTATAGTATTTTGAGATTTGATATCGCTCACACCATACTGTTGTCTAATCCAATGTTTTATGCTTTGCTTTTTATTATCTCGGGTACTCTTAAATAAGTACATTGAGAGCAGATGGATGGTTATGAAGTTCTACAGGTGGACCGACAAGAGGTGATGGTTATCTATACTTATATGTGTGTTTGTTATTATATTTCTGTTGTGTAACACTGTGGAGCCTTGACGGTGTTGATTTACTATTATAAGACAGTGTACCAGTCGAGTTTACTTTCCCGTTGTGTAAACTCTATTATGGTGTTGTATAATTTTGTGGATTTTTTTCAGATGATTATTTCACATTGTTATTTCTGTCTCTGTTGTTTTATACATGTATTAATTATTATATTTACTCTGATGCGATGTGAGATATGCTATAGGTAATTTGGTTATTTGATGCTTCCATTTTCGTCTTTTCCACTCTTTTTTCTTCTATTTCTTCATCTCGTTCCTTTTTCCTTCCTTTGACTATTGTTCTGCATCGTAGGTGTAAGGTGGTCGTTACATTTGGTATCAGAGCAAAGGTTACCCGATTAACCTTAGTTGATACCACGATCCAGTAGAGAAAGGGTAGGAGTTGTCACCTTAGACTGGATCTAGAGAGTGTATATATACAAGAGGGTTCGTATTTGTTATATATTTTGGTTTTCAAAACTATATAGTAGTATATATATATATAACGTATGAGTTAGGTGCACACATGAGCACTATTGATGTAGTTTTCTTTATGAGAGACTGATCATCCTTATTATAGAATAGGAATGATCTGGAATGGAAGTAAAACTGATATAGACTCTACCTTTATAGTTAAGTATTGGGCAAGATTGGGGCAACTATCCCTGATTGATAGGATATGTTCGTAGAGTTGGTGCAGATCATTTCCTAGACGACCAGCTTGTTCCAGATGGTTATGGTGCTCAAGTGCAGTTGGCTAGAGTCGACTTTGCTGAGCTATACATAGACCATGAGAGTTTGGGAGGCAGACCGTTCCTTGGAACGTAGTCAGCTATTAGGAAGCAAGTTTGGTTGGTTGCTGTAGAAGGATCTTCGATGACTTGGAGTTAGATGGTGCCATAAGGTAGAAGTTAGCCTCTAGATGACTCAAAGGACGAACGATGAACTAGAGGAGTGTTTTTGTAGCTTTGATTCTTGAGGATCGATTTCCTTGGGACTAGTTCATAGTTTGCTTTGAAGAAGATTTGTCCTGAATTTTCTGAAGTCGGGGATGGTTAAAGAGTTTGCCGATTTGAAGTATGGCGATATGTCTGTGTTAGAGTGTGTGGTTGGATTCGATATGATATCGAGGTACGGTATATTCCCATTGATACTCCATACAAAAAGGATTAAAGTTTGTCATTAGGTAGAGAGATCATCTTGGGGGTCGATTAATTCGTTACATTGACAAGGGCTTTAAGAGGATAATCGAGAAGTACCCCGTATTGAAGAGTTATCCCATACTAGTTGAGTAAGGATAGACTGTGAAGCATATGTATTGATTTCCTTTCTAGTTTCATCGATTGCTCCATCGATGAAATAGAAGGGAAAGGGCATCACCGTTGAGATATGCTTTTCGTATATGATGGTTCCGTATGTGTTTTATTTGATGCTGAGGTTACGTATTCCTTTATATCTAGATACGATGGTTTGATATTGGGATAGAGATCGAGATAATTACCGATCTTTGATCGTGACAGACCTTGTTAGGGGCTCAGCCAGCCTATACATGGTTTGTCGAGACCTTTCCCTATCGAGTCATGGTTGCTTGTTTGTTAGACATTGATTGTTTGGGTTTATTTGGCTTGGCATTATAGTTTAAGAAAGGACTGGATGAAGGGGATATGGAATAGTGGTGGACTGTGAGAGACCGTTGATGATGATCGGGGTTGTGGAGGAGCGAACGGTAGTGATTGGCTGCCAGTAGGGGAGCCTTATATATTCGCTCAATATTCCATATGATAGGATGTCATTTGTGCCTGTAGTTGGAGAGTGTCCGGACATACTCGAGGAGGTGACTGGATTACCACGATATAGGGATAGGATTCTATATCGATCTGGTTGGAGGGGTTGGACCAGAAGTTATGCCTTTAAGGCATAAAGTGTCCAAAGAGCTTAGGAGATTAGAGGTGCAAGCAGATGACTGTTTAGGTGATGGTTCTTCCATGGGTGTATATTTGGGTAGGATGCACCCATTGTGTTCATTAGTAGGACGGATGGCTCTTTGGAGTTGTTTGTTGGTTGTTGTGGCCTAGATGAGATGACGAACATGTTCATACTTCCATTTGTTAATGACCTGTTCTATTAGCTCTATAGCATGAGGATGTTCTCCTAGTTGGACCCTGCGGTGAGGTTGCACCAACTGAGAGTAATTTGGGTGAGTGTGCCGATTATAATGTTTCACACACTACCTCGATTTTAGGTTGCTTATGTCATTCAGGGTAACCAATATGTCGACATATGTTATGGATCGCATGGACTGTGATTAGAGTGGCCACTTGAGTAGGTTGTGCTTGTGTTTTTTGATGATACTTTCGTCTACCCATGCACAGAAGAGGAGAACAGGACATGATTAGTGATGAGATTTTGATGGTATCACTCCTAAAGGAGGGGAGTGTGATGCTTGGGTCATGTTGTTTCAAAGTAGGACATCGTTGTAGATCCTTTAGTTATGGCAATCTGGAATCTGGATAGACCCAAGATAACAATATCGTTGACCTATTGTATAGGAGAGGATCAGAATTTTATTTGAGACGTGAGGTGTAGACACGCGTTAGTGAGTCTGGCCGAGAGGTTGACAAGTACATTGATGGCACTCATTCCAAGTAGGAATTAAGAGACGATGGTATGCACTTGCATGTGGTACTTAACTAGGTATGGTAGTGATGTCGAGAGGTAATATCCAACTCTTGGTTCAGAGTTGGAGGCGATAGAGTTTTCTTTAGGGATATGGAGGCATTGTCTGTTAGGAGAGGAGTTCAAGTTGTTCAATGATTCCATGTCATTGTAGTATGTCTTCTTTGAGAGGATCTCGACCTTCACCTGTAGCAATGGTTGGAGTTCTTAGCTTCTTATGGTTTTGACATTTCCTAGATGTTTGAAGGAAAATGTTGTGGTTGGTATTCGATTGGGAGACATACCAATTTGGAAGCGATATTCGTAGAGTGGGTATTGCCCGAGCTTATCACTGGTTACGACTCCAGGACTCGATGAGTTATGGCTGAGTGTGATGGCTAGTTTGACTGTCAGACCTACTTTGATTTAGCGGATTGGAATTAGCAAGAGGTGTTAAACTAAACTAGTGGAGATCATTGCTAAAATAGAAGGATGAGTAGTGTCTGAGGAGGTGATGTAGTGTAGACCCGACTGAGATTGCTGGTTCTGTAGTTGTGAGTGATTATTTGTTCTCGAGTAGTGAGAACAAATGTTTTTTGACTGCATTGGTGGATTGCCGATGTCTAAGGATAGAGATATAGCATTTGAGTCACGGACAATTGGTTGACAAATGATGCTAGATTTGTATTCCTTAAGTCTAGCGGTATGGCACCCATATTTGTTGTTCCGTTTGTCGGATGGTTGGTGTGATTCCATTGTGTTCCTAGAGCATTGTAAGTAGCCAAGACCTATTATTCGATAATGAGTGTTGAGAGAACTTACAAGAGGCGTTTGGATATTTGGCACTAAACATATTAGATGATATCGAGACTGAACCATAGACTTGGAGACCTCATAAGCCTATTTGTGCCAGTAGATGTGATATGAATCAGGTTAGGAGGAGGTCAAAGGAGTAATAGGGTTTAGTGGAATGAAAGCAAAGGCGATAGGGTTTAGTAGACTGTAGGGAGCATGAGGACCGTTAATTCGGAGCTCTTTAGATGGTGGGATTTTGTTTTTATCATCAGCTTTCATTGTGGATATTATATTGGATGTTTATACTAGATGGTTCAGTATTTCGCATGCTAGGATAGGCATGGATGTTATTTTTGGATGTTAGATCTTATATATGCATGTTTGATTTGATTGTTAGCATTTAAGGTGATAGTTTATGTTTGTATGGTTGTTAGGCATGCGGTATAGTTTGGTTGGGTATAGCATTCTCATTTGATGATTGCTATATATGATCTAGTATATTTAAAGTTATGGGATGTAAGCATATCTTTGTTGCAGGGGGGTTTTTGTGAATTTAGTCGTCTAAAGGAAGTTCTACCGAATTTTTTCGGAATTCGACATATTTTTTAGGCTCGATGGGTTAGGAGAAGATTTCTTTGCTTAGTGATTTAAAGGAGGAAATTCTTTAAGGAGGGAAGAATGTAACGACCCGTATTTTTAACGGTTGGATATTTAAATAGTTTATATAAATATTTAACCGTTAATTAAATGAAGGCCCAAAAATGTGATTTTTTGCATACGACCGAATCAGGACTCGAGACCACTTCCATTGAGTTTGAATTGACATTGCAAATTGATTTGAGTATATGGATCGCTATATTTTGAGATCTAACAATACGATTATGAAACGATCATGAAATACGCGAAATTAGCCTTCCGGGGCGCAGTCTCAGATGGAGACGCGGTTAGTGCCATTGGATCCGGAAAAATAAAGTGATATACGCAGCCGAGTTTCATAGCGAGCGGACCTGTATGATCATACGGACTCGGAATGCATGACCATTTATTTGAGAAATTAAATAAACGGATTGTTATATTATTATTTAAATCCCAAAATCAAATCTCTTCCCTCCATTCTCGTTTGGCCATTCACTGTTCACTTCAGAGAAATAAATCATGTCGAACTCTTATTCTTCCCATTCAAAAATTAATATCCCCAAATCCTCTTAACGATAAAATATGAGACCGGATCTGTTGAGATCGTATCGACGAGAGCTACACGAAGACCATGGCAGATTTTGGATCGGCGACGTTTGGCTGACCTTGACCATTTCTAGTGGATCAAGGGTTTCATCTTGATGGATCTTGACGCAGCGAGTGGTGGAATGGAGATTACCATCGCGTTTGGGATGATAAGACGCACCTTCCTAGAGTTTTTTGGAATCTCTGATCATTGAATGAGATTTGCGATCTCGACTTGGGCATGACGGTCGAGACAGGATGGGGTTTCAATCGAGGCGGCGGAGGAGAGGATCTTGGTATAGGCAAGTGGAGTACATGATGTGAAGAATGATGGCTAAGACGGATCATAATTTCATCGAGTATAGCTCTATATTGTTGCCAAGCCGTTCATGGCCATTGTCTTATGCGTGTACAGGTAATAGAGGAGAAGATGGATTAATAACTCGAGTAGTTAACTAATTATTTTATTTTATTAATTAATTATCTAGTTAATCTCGATTCTTATTATATCCATATCTTTTGCATACGAGGTACGTTTTGGATGCAGTTTCTTGCATTGCGCTCGTGATGGCAAGATCTACATATTAGCACTGGTTTTGATAGATTTGGATGAGGTAAGCGATGTTGTCTCTCACTTTACTATGTTGGTTGTTTATTGTTATATTGACGCTTGGGAATAATTTTTGGTTTTAAAACATGATATTATTATATATATACAACAGCTATATTTTTATAAAAGAATATATAATTTTTTTTAAATGATTTATAAAGAATATCACATATTTTCTATCATCGTGCTATAGTTAGAGAAGTATTAGATTAGATCTATTATTGATGTTATTTTCCACACTAATTGATATGGATGGATTTTTATGTTGTATGTATGTTGTTATGGATGGATGTATGGATGTTTGAATGTGTTTTTGATTGTTTGGCTTGTTTATTATTTGGCTGTTTTGGTTGAAAATGCCGATTAGTGGTGACTTGATTTTAGGTAGCATCTTGTACGTTGGAGTTTGCACACGTGGAAGTCTAATGAACGAGATGAGCTATAGAAGAGGGTTTGGGATACGTGTCGATGGATTTGGATTTTAGAGTGGATTATGCCGGACGTTTCTATTTGGTTTGTAATTAACCGTTCGGTTAAGTATAAGACCAAGGTGGATGGTATTGACCATAATAGAGTGATCAATGTCTATCACTATTGTCAATTGGCGATTTGGCCGATTAGTGACTTTGACGATAATGAGATACCATGGTGCACGACATAATGGTTTATTCATGCGACCAGTCTAGAGATATGATGTTACTACCCTATGGCGAGTGGTATTGATAGGGAGGCAGGGATGTGGTACTTTGATCTAGTGATTTTGATGGTGAGGCAAGGATGTGGTGCTTCGACCTGGTACTGCAGACAGTGACTCGATGATGTCTGAAGTAGGCTCCGGGATGATAGTATCAGGACTGTATGGATCATGCTAGATCTCGGGCTTTGGATGGCATGATGGTAGGATTCTTCGATTGGGAGCTCAGGTAGTGAGCAAGATCGAGGACAGCAGTCGGATTGGAACTATGCTTTGGATAGTGGACTAGATTGAGTGTTAGAGCTCATGACCAGAAATTTTAGTGAGCCAGTAGGGCTCGGATCCGTATCGAGTGAGTATGGCTCAATGGATGTGTTTGTGCCTAGGGATCATTGATGACTCATAGTGTTCTGGTTGTGTTCAAAGCGAGAGTACTATATGCAGAGGCACCCAAGGTTGGTAGCACCAATTGTGTACTCTGAACCGGTAGGGCCTAGGTTAGGTGGTATAGAGGTATCACAAGAGACAACCATGCGAGTTTTCTAACCGATGAGTATGGTGAACACAATCGAGAACCGGGATTTCCACTAGTCCTTGACTGTCGCCGAGGGTCATATGAGTCATCATATATCTGGCATATTAGTTGATGTTTAGTATTGTTTGATGGATGCTATGTTTGTTATGGTTGCTTACTAGTCACCTGTCGCCCTAGGGATGTCACACTAGGTAGGTATTGTTGTAGGGATACCTAGATACCATGACTTGACTTAGTGTGAAGTAGGTATGGATAGAGATACCTATACACCTCGAGTTTACTTAGTATGGAGTAGGGACTATTGGTGGAGGTACATGGGCACTCAAACAGATACTGAGTATGGTATCCCTTTTTTATGAAATTATATAGTAGCATATTTCTTATGTTTATGTGCTGACTCTATGGTTGTAGGGACAGGTCATGTATGGTTTATATACACTTTGTTCTGTATATTATCGAGTATTATAGTATTATGAGATTTGATATCACTCACACTAGACTGTTGTCTGTCCTGAGGCTTTATGCTTTAATTCTTATTATCTCGGGTAATCCTAAATGAGTAGATTGAGAGCAGGTGGATGATTATGGAGTTCTATAGGTGGACCGACAGGAGGTGACAGTTATCTATACTTATATGTGCATTTGTTATTATATTTCCGCTATGTGACATTATGGAGCCTTGACAGTGTTGATTTACTATTATGAGACAGTGTACCAGTTGAGTTTACTTTCCCATTGTACAAACTCTATTATGGTGTTGTATAACTTTATGGATTTTTTTCAGATAATCATTTCACATTATTATTGATGTCTCTATTGTTTTGTACCTGTATTGATTATTATATTTACTCTAATGCAATATAAGATATGCGACCGGTAATTTGGTTATTTGATGCTTCCTTTTTCTTCTTTTCCATTCTTTTCTCTTCTATTCCTTCATCTTATTTCTTTTTATTTCCTTTGACTACAGTTCTACATCGTAGCTGTAGGACGGTCGTTACAAATTATATATTAAATTTATACATATATGCACATTTAATTATACAATAATTTGATGCACATATATGTATATTTAAACAACACATTTATATACATAGGGCATAACACGTCCGTTGCAGTGTAAATCCTAGCATCTATACACGAGCATGTTAAACCAAGTACACATTATCTTATTCCACGTGCGCCTACACAGATATGCATATACGATACACATATATAATATAATACAAATAATATAAACTAAAACATTATTTTAAATTTAAATAAATATTGATTTTATTTAAAATAGAATTAGAAATGTTCTTAATGGATTTAGACTACATAGGCCCATTAAATATCCAATCAAAGACTGCGGGTTGGCCTAGTTCCTTTAGATAGGAGATTTAAAGAAAAATTTTAAATAAAAGAAAGAAATAAAGAGGCAATAAAGATCATTAAAGATACTGTATCTTTTTATTTCTTTAATTTCTTCTTTACCCCTTCATTTCAATATTGAAAACTTTCTCTCCCTTATTTTGGCTAGCCATATCAAGGAGGGAATGGACCTCAAAAAAATTTCCAAACGCATTTATCTTTAATCTATTTAAATCTAATTTAAATACTTTACCGATATCGTATATCGATACGCGCATTTATAATTTTTGTTTACGCACTTTATTAAACACTAATGGTATTCAAACAAATCAAATAAAATTTTAATAATTAATTTTTCATAAATATTAATTAATTTAAAAACATATTTAGTATTTAATTTATTTAAATCCAATTTAAATATTCTGCGGACATCGTATATCGATACGTAAGTTTATAACTTTTATATATGCACTTTATTACTAATGGTATTTAAGCAAATCAAATAAATTTAATAATTAGTATTTCATGAATATTAATTAATTTAATAGTTTATAATAAATATAAATTAATTAAATCGTGTGATTCATTCAAAGTATTCATCATTTCGGTTGTGCGACTCAAAGGTGTAAATCCAATAAGCGATTAATCATCGAACAATTTGAATATTAACATTCACTCATCACCTTAGCTGGTGGTGTGACATTTTGGTTGAATTTATCACTTACACATCTATCGGTAAAATCTAATTTTATTTGTTATAAATGGTACTTGGTAGTAATGATTATTTACGCCTATTCTTTCGTTAACACTATTTCACATTAGGACGTATGAAATTTGGTTTTGGAAAAACTTCCAACTTGCCCGCATTCAACTTTGTAATTCCAAACACAAAATCCATGATTCAATAATAAAAATTATTATTAATCGTATTACACTAGCCAGAGACTTTAATTTTGAGTTGACTATAGTTGACCATGACACTAACCTCATATAATCGAGGAGAATCATTTTTTATTGAATAGTGTTTCACTTCAAATGCTTCAATTCGGATCTAACTATAGTTTTCAATGGACGCCATGCTACGATTTAACTATAATCAAAGTGGAGTGTCCATGTTGCAATTCTATAGTATTCTTAAGTAGAGGGAATTATGTTCGTCAATTTGAGGTTCTCTGTTTAACCTTAGTTATATTAAACCAATAGAAAACTCTCAATTTGTCATTCCATAGTTATCCAATAGCTATCAATACATAACCCCTTAGTGACTCCAACAGTCATGAGTAATATATGGCTCAATATTTGGAGAGCAGTACGCACTCTAGTCTCAATGGATGTACGATATCCTATCTTGAAACATCTTGACTAGGAATATTTAAAATAATATGTCATTTTAATGTGATAAATTTCTCGTCATTACAACACATTATAATTACTATCACATAACATATCATTTAAAGATTTTATACTTAATATACTTTAAATTAATTACTTATTTAATTATATCATAATATAATAAGTATGAAAGAAAATACCTTTTATTTTGAACAAGATTGGTTATCAAATTAGATATATGTAACTGTGATGTAGCTTGGCTTAGCCAATTCCATGGCCGCTCCTGCTTAGGCTCAGTCGAGTTCATTTCAACTAAATGTAGGTGTATATGCCTCAGTCCATAGGGTTGATCACTCTGAATACTATGTCCATGCATTTTTCGGGGACTGGATTTCCCAAGCAATAGGTTTGACTGTCCCCAGCTTGATTCGCACATCTCCTATCTCCAGGAACCAGTGACTTTGCTGTTTGATTCCAAGCCCTGAGTTTTTAGTGCTGCTAGTTCCTTAACCGCGATCAAATTCTTCCGAGTTGACATGATCGGCCAATGTCATTCTAGATGTATGTATTAGAAAGATGTGTCATCACCATCTTTTGTTATAGTAAATTCCTCCAAGTCCAGTATTGATATTTTGATCATACACCAATTTCTATCTGTGGAAACTTCCGCACGAATGACTTAACTCTGGGGATTTATTCTTATATTGTGAATCTTCGACCAATGAAAAATTCCTAGACGCTAAGACCTTTATTTCTTTCGATGGCAATTTGTTGCCAGAATGCTCTGTTTTCAAAACAGAACTGTTATCTAACCAACTGCATGGTTATTCATGTTCAGACTTGGTAAGGTTCCCTTCGACAAAATATTTGTGCGCATGTCCCTATTCATGGGAGATAGACTATCTCTTTCAAATGCCTATATTCAGACATTTGCGAGAGATGGAAAAGTGTGGGGCAAATGATTCAATTGCCCCTGGTCTGGCTCTCAATCCTACTTTTGGTGTTGAGGAAGTCCAATGATTTAATTTTCAATTTTTCGTGATCTTCCTCGCTTGTCTTTAGTCGTGTGTGCCTGATTTAATTGCTAACATTATCATGAAAGTCATGTTCATATGTCAGTTCTTATCTCCAAGAACTAGAAACTTAGCTGCTTGGTTCCAAGCAACCTTCTCTCGAAGTTGCCTATCTTTGGGTCGCATCAAAATTCTTTCTATGTTGAATACTAGAAATTCGGTTATGTACTAGCTTTTATCTCTAGAACCTAGCACATGAGCGGCTTGATCATCAGGATTTCCCTTCGACGTCGCCTTATCTTCGGGCAGCGGTTGATTCCTGTAATGAAGAGCTGAACGATTCGATTGGTTATTGAATGGTTGTGTCTTCCCATTGTCGCCTACCTTCAGGCAACAATAGTTTTCTAAAGACAAGGGTAGAAACTCAGTTGAGCACCAACATTTATCTCTAAAAGCTAGTGCATCGGTGGATTACTGTTGTGAGAGTTTCTCCTCGACTCTACAGTTTGAAGTTTTTCTAGAATTGCTGAGGCAACACCGGTACTTAGAAAATAAAAGGTTTCCCAAAATTGCTGGGGAAACACCATAATTTAGGAAGTTAGGATTGATTTTCCTATCGATATAGCTATTTGAGTCGATTTTGCCATCGAATTGGTGGAGTTGTATTCCAGTTAGTACTAGCTTCAGTCTTCAAAAACTTGCACTTTGATGACTAGATCATAAGAGTCTTTCCTTAGTGCTACCAGCCTCCCTGCAGTGTTTGATGTCCTATAAGTTAGGATCGAATCGTTTGTCTGATCCTATATTATTGGGTAGATTCCTTTCAACCCAATGTGGCTGCTTTCTCAACATTGCCTAATTCCAGGTTATGCCACATTTCGAAGGAATGAGATTCTTGGGCGTTTCCATTACCTAGCTTTGTTTATAACCATCACACGCCCCTTTTGGCGATGTAGATGCAATTCCCTAATCAATTCCATGGTTATTTATATTCACGTAGGGTTGAATTTCCTTCAACCGATTTATGTTTCAATCTGACTTCCATTTGCCAAACTTATTATTCCTAAGTGGTTAACCTTGGGAACTTATAGGAAATTATAAACTACGGAATGATTCGTTATGTTGCCCATGGCGCGATTGTGCACTTCCGATCTTGATCATGGTCCGGTAGAGTTCAGTAGTGCTTGTCTTGGATTTGCGATAATTAACCTTGCTTGTTCCGGGGCCATATGCATTCTGCTGGGCCAATAGCGTTGTTGCGAATGTCAGCCTTATTTGTCGTTCTAATCTTCGAGAATTGACATTTTAGTTGCTCGATTCCAAGCATTCTTCCTTTGTCGTTGTTTGTCTTCAGACAACAGCTGGTTTTCCATAGACAAGAGTCGAAGTACCCGATCGATCTCTATGAGGTTGATTATTCAAAGAGCGGCTAACGTCCAGGTCATAGAAAATCTATGATAATTGAGGGTTATCCTTCCTAACATCGCTAGTCTCCGAGCGGCATCAGATTCTTAGAAGATAAGCTATTTCATCCAGACGTTGTCAATTTGATTCTAGAAGTGCCTTTCGTTGTCGCCTATCTCTGGGCAATGCCGAATTCTAAGGATTTGATTCTCTTATCGATATGATGGTCCAGACTTCTTTATGTCAATGGGGCAACATCGATGCCTAGGAGACTAGATAAATTTTCCTTCTGATTTCACAGTTATTCAGTGTACTATATTACTTAGCTCTGTTGTGATGGCCAAAATTCTCCATTCGACGTAATAGGCCTGTAATGTGATTTAATTCATTTTTACCAAGTGCTAGGATGTGCCTCCTACCCTAAGGGGATGGATACTCCGAATGCTTGATCTAAACACTTGGGATGACATCAGTCACTTTGGGCAACTCTTTGGTTGCCCTCAGTCTATGTTATATGATAGCTCCTGTCTTCGAGAACTTATGGTTTGAATGCAAGATTCTGACCATTTTTGGCTTTGATTGTGGTCAAGCTTCTCCAAGTGTGGTACTGAGGTTCTATCTATGTATCGATCTCTATCTCCGAAAACACTTAAACAGCTCAATCCCATAGGTTACCTTAAAATTTTGGGTTTTGGAAAGTGTGTGATGATTCCCCAATTAGTTTGTGATTTGAGATTTACTAGTGTTGTCAGGGCGACGCCATTACTTGAAGGACAGAGATCGAGTTTCACTATTGATCCTGTAGTTTGGAACCTTATGGCATAGGCAGCACTAGCCTCTTAGAAAGCGGGGATTGAATCCTATCAATCTTGCAACAAAAAAGTTGCCAGTGCGATGTTGGTACCTAGGAAGTTTGGGCAAGCTATCAGTGTTACCGGAGTAGTAACGATAGCTTAGAGATAGAGGGCTTTGCTATCATTGTCGGGGCAGTGCTGGAACCTAGGGAGTAGGAATCGATTCTTCCGTTGATCCGACTATTCTAGAGTCAATAGCTCTCGTCCAGGGACTAAGAAGCATTTTCTTAACTATGTGTGGCACTTGTGTATCGCTTGTAAGAACGCAATTCCATCGGTTCAAGGAGCGATCATAGCTTAGCAAGTAGGGTATTGCGTACTTGAATGGTGTTCCACCGGTTTAAGCAGCTTCATGCGGCTTACGGTATGGCGCACGGGAGGAATGCTAACTTGGATGCGGTTCCATTGGCCCAAGAAGCGATGTGTGGCTTATGGGATGTGCGTAAGGAGATATTGCATACTTGAACACAGTCCCATCAGTTCAAGCAGCAAAGCAGTGAAGCATACTTGAATGGAGTTCCATCGGTTCAAGCAGCAAAGGAGCGGAGCGTACTTGAATGCAGTTCCATCGGATCAAGCAGGGAAGGAGCGGAGCGTAGTTGAATGCAGTTCCATTAATTGAAGAGGCAAAGGAATGGAGAGAACTTGAACATAGTTCCTTGGTACAAGCAGTGAAGGAGCGGAGCGTACTTGAATGCAGTTCCATCGGTTCAAGCAGCATAGGAATGGGTCATACTTGAACGCAGTTCCATTGATTCAAGCAGTGAAGGAATATAACATACTTGAACTCGGTTCCACCGGTTCAAGCAGCTAAGCAATAATGTATACTTAAACGCGGTTCCACCAATTCAATTGGTGAAAGAATAGATGCTCACTTGGACACGGTTCCATTTGTCCAAGAAGCAAGGAAATGGAGCACACTTGAATGATGTTCCATCGGTTCAGGTGGAAAAAGAGTGGGGCATACTCGAACGCGGTTCCATCAGTTCAAGCAACAAAGTGCGACTTATGGATGCATACGAGAGTTTGGGCCTTCCTAATGCTACCAAGTCAACGTTGGTTCTCAAAAGGTATGGATCGATTTTCCCCTTCGATCCGACAGTTTGAGTCGATCTGCTTTCGTCGACTCGTCGGGTTGCTTTCAAGAACACAGTTCCACTGGTTCAAGAAGTGGGTGGATGGAGCATACTCGGACATGGTTCTGGTGGTCCAAGCAGTGAATGAATGATTTTCGAGTCGATCTGACCCCGTCGACTAAGTAGGTTGCTTGCATGAACGCGGTTCCATTGGTTCAAGAAGTGCTTCGGTGATTCTTTAGGTCTCAGTGACAGGTTAGATAGAGACATCACATCCTTTGGTCATGTAGTACAGAGTCTACATTATTCCAGAAATCCCCTTGCTAGTTTGTCAAAGGTTGAGGTGGATCTTGGTGGGAGTCTAGTAAACCACATAGGAGCAACACCTTCTAAGAAGATAGGGAAACATCTGCAATGGACAACATCCATTGCCCTAGCTCCATCCATATGCCAACTATACTTGTATAAGTGCTATTTGGGGCTCGTCGTCCCATTATAAGATGGCATAGTGGGTACATTAAACTTTTCAAGATACTCTTCCCTTAGAATGTCCTCAGTAAATGAAGTTCAGCTTGGTGCAGAACCCTAATCGTTATCCTTCCTTCCTTTACTTTCTCCCATCAAGGGTTTGACCATATCCACAATGAATGCCTCACTAGTCCGGTAGTCTATTTGTTAACTGTCAAGGGCTATATCAAGTGTTTGACTCTACAAATGGCCTTGGTCTACCAACTAAAGCCTTGGCTCTTCATTCTTTGGGATAACCGCTCCTGTAGAATTCTGTTAGCGTGTGGTTGGCCTTATAGCGGCAGTTTGAACTTCCTTTCCGATGTTTTGCCTGCATATGTCAGCATTCAATTCTAATCCTTTATTGTCAAGTTGCATGTCATCTTCAGAATCAGAAAGAAGCATTGCAATATTCCCTTGTGAAGCGTTTGCTCCAAGTTTTGGGCTCACAGTAGGTTATGCTCCAGCAGGTGGTGTACTTTCATTTCCTTCAATAACAATTCCAGCAGCTCCACCAACCATCTCCTTTTGCTTTTGCTTGTCATCACTCCTATGCAAGACTGAGACGGAGGAATTCTCCTACTCCACAGTAGTGACAGTTTCCGACTTAGTTCTTAGAGCAGTTGGTGGTTGTAGTGCTAGCAAAGCATCTATCTTCTCCATAATAGCTTTTTGGCTATCAGACATCTTTTGGTTGAGCTCATTAACCATTTGGTTAAGTTCTTCTTTGGTCACCACCTCTTGTTGATTAGAGGATCTTAGAGCTGCATTACCGGTATTGTTTACTTTGGCATGTCGGAGGTTTGCTTCATTACCGCCAACCGTTGCTCATGTTGATCTTCCAGAAGCACTTTTCTTTTTAGCTTCCATTAGTCTTCAACAACAAGATTTTAATTTTTCTAAAGTAGGGTTTGTGGATCTAACTTCTGGACCTATCCAATCCAAAGTTGAGAGGTAGATCTAAGCCTGGGTTCACTTGTTCTCAGTGAAAGCACCAAAATGTTAACCCAAAATATTGATGAACACCCTAGAGTGTGATGTGAAAGCACCAGCCTGTTTGAACATAGCAAATATAATAGAAAATAAATGAAAAGTAAGTAAGAGACAAAGATTTTTATAGTGGTTCGACTATTAACTATGCCTACGTCCATTTTATAACTTTGCTTATTGATTTGATCTTGTTTGAATATGATTACAAGGTGTTTGAGAAAGAAGTAGTCACAAGTACATGTATTAGACAGATTCTAAGTCATAGAATTGCCTGGAGTAGCTGCCTTGGTGACTATGAAGTAGAGAAAGAGTTGAAGAAATGGTAGGGCTTCCACGTAGTAATGGCAGAAACTAGCCCTTCTCTTAGTTGTTCTTTGGTTTATATTTATAGTTGTAGCAACCATATTGGATCAAAAGCCCGCTACTAGAGAAGTCTAAGAAGTGACCCAAGATAGCACAAGAAAAATGGTCACCACCCAAATTAAGGGATAGATTCGGTGCTGAATTAAGACCCTTAATTCGGTACTAAATCTAATCTTTGACCTTTGGGTGGCCATACTCATTTGGGTCAAGTTCCTTGCTTTGATTAGATGTCCTCCATGTAATTTGGTAGATTTTTGATAAGTTTTGATCATCGTTCTTCCATGCCTTAGATTATCCTTCCATTTAGACCGCCATGTCTTCATTCTAGATGATTGACTCTCTAGAAAACTATGAAACTTCATGAATATGCATAAGAGAACTAGGTGATCACTTGTGCCAAGTCTGAACATGCCAGAGTTTAGCACCTATATTTGGCACCGAATTAAGGTCCTTAATTCAGTGAGGAATTTAGGTGCTTAGCCTAATCATGGTGAAACTTTCCCAAGTCCTTTTTACCTTTTCTAAGTGCTCTTTCCAAATTTCAAGTCATTCTGATTCCATCCCAATGTTCTCCTTAGTTCGGAATCAATTTCCTTAATTCGACGAATTAAGGTCCTTAATTCGGGGGAGAATCTAATTGATGGGACAAACAACTATAAACATTTTCTAAGTCTTTCCTTGTTTTTTCTAAGTATACATGTCAAGTTCCAAGTTGTTTTGACCTAAGCACTTAATTCGGGGTAGATCTAAGTCCTTAATTTTAGAGTGAATCAAGGGCTTAGCCTTCAACCAAATTTCCTAAGCTCAATTCTCTAGTCCTTCTACGTATCTTTTCCAAGTTTCTAGTCTTTCCGTTTTCATACTGACGTTCTAACTCATATTGGCTTATGCTTGGTTAAAAACCTAGTTAACAGTAACAAATTACATAATTGCCCCTCGAGCATACCCCTAGCTCTATCACACTTCTTGATTGAATATACGCACATGGTTGCTTTTTAGGTAATGTTGTTCACATATATGTTGTACCTTGATAATTATAAAGTAAAAGGAAAACCCATTCCATGTTAGCGGCGTTGTCTCACTATGAATGACTAAGGTAAAGACTTTACTCATATTAGGCTTTATATTTGACACATGTTTTTGTTATTTTTCATAAACTCATAAGTACTCATTCGGTTAGGCTGAGTTTATGGATCATATAGGTATCTAATGGAAAGAGAATAAAAATGTTTTAAAATTTCCACTGTGTAAAACCAAGAATTATAACTGGTTATGTGTTGTATTGAGATCTTCATATGTCGGACACGATACTACGCTTATTTTCTATTGTATTTACACCTGCATGGGAACGAACTAGGTTAAGATGATGTAATGAACTAAAATCAATTTGATGTAATGAAAAAGCCATTTAGATGCTCTATTTACTTATGTTCTGCAAAATAATACTGAACTCACTTTGTCATTAGAAAATGATTCTGGTGATGACTACAACATCATCAGCATTTATTTTTGAGTCTCGGAGAGGGGGATGCTACATACTTGATTTGGCTGAACCAGTACAAAAATTGCTTGATTTCTTTCTTTCTCTTTTGATTTCTTAACTTTAGTTCATTTAATCTTGAATTTGGGATGTTTGTCTATTTCTTGTGTTAGAACTGGGCCAGCACACAACAGACTGAATGGGTGAATTTAATTTTTTTTTACAATTTTAGATCATATTAGGCTTATGAAGTCTAAATTGATTTAGATCCAATGTGACGACTGCCCATGACCCCTGCACTAAACAAGGAAATAGTGCGCTGTAAAGTGTGCCAGGCAGCCATGGACGACCGTCGGGGGTAAATTAAGACAACAGAATCTATCGTATTACTCACAGCGCATGGATAAAATACAATAGAGAATATATATAGTGAAGCTTCACAAATGAGAATCTCATCAATTATACTTCATAATAGTTGAATACAAACATTTGAATAGTCAATACATCAAGCCTCACTACACATCCCTCAGAGCATTATACAAGCAGCGGAACATCCAGTACATATAGTAAGAAAAATAATATGCAAGCCTCCAGCTCGTCTTCGTCATCAGCATCGTCGGTTGCTAAGAACAGCACCTGTCACCTGCTACCTAGTCTGCCCATCCCAAAATGGATGAACAGCCCAAGGTAATAAGAGTTGAACATAAAACCTTGAGTCAGACAACAGTCTTAGTGAGCGGTAAATTAACTAACAACATACCAAAAGAGCATAAAGGTAAAGGAATAGGAATCCAACCCTCCCACTCCACCTCTTTCTACAGTGATAGCCCCCAGACACCCTAAGCAGAAGTAAACATAGCAAAGCAATCATTTAGAGTAAAACAATTATCACTCGAGTCAAGGTCAATGTTTTCCAAGTACAAACCCCCAAGGCCTAAACCAAGATCAGATAAGCACCCAGAAAATATTGCTCTTGAGACCGAATGACGATACAACCAAACATCCATGACTCTGGCTATCACTGTTATCATTGCTTTGATACCACCGTTAATTGAATGACCGGCACATTTTTTCAGCCGTCCGTCAAGGGCCAATGGTAACCCCGGTTCTAGACAGAACTCCGCACGTCGTCGCAGCCCGTGCTTAGGACTATCGAATCTGCCTAGAGTACTCGACCACCAACTGTAGTCTTTTGGGACTATCGAATCTACCCAGCATACTCTTGCTTTGAGCCTGCTAGAACCTTCAACAACGATGAAATCTTAGCCTTCTAGTCATCCTCCTCGACGACTATTCTCATACTAGCTTAAGCTCCTCTTAAGCCAACCATTATCCCTACACTCGAACCGTTTCACCGAGTTACCAACATGCTTGGAATGATCCCGTCTGGATTAAACCAAGGCTATCTCACATCATGCCTCGCTTCATCTCATCATAGCAAAGCCTCATCTCAACATCATCATCAAATCTATCCATATGAGCTTTATCATCCGCGTCATGTGCCACGAGCAGCTTTTCTTATTCAAGAGCCTTTCCCTTAGCTTTTGAATCATCTTCGACCAACTTGTCCAAATCAAATCATCAATCAACTAATTTATAACAATCAATCAATTCAATCATTAATCCAAGTAATCAAGCATTCAAACATGATCTAATAAACAACTATAACAATAATGGCAATCTTGTAAATAAAGAGTCCAAATCTAACAAGTATGAATCATGAGAAATATCTCTACAACTTGAATGAATGAACTTGCATAGGTTAACATGTAGTAAAATGGATGTCAAATCATCATGAACAATGGATCTATACTTAAGTTTAAGAAAAATGCATGGAAATCACTATTTAACACAAAATCAAGCCATCGATCCAATATACTCCTTTGGGTCCGTGTGAGAGATAATCACCACTCACCAAATCACCTAAACACCTCAAAAGCAACACACTTCAGATCTGGACAGCGAAGGATCTAGCTCGATCCGCCAAAATTCCGCTTCAAACGATGAAATCTCTCTTCGATGGGTGTAGATCTTCAATCTAAGCTCTTGGATCTTCGATTTGGATGGAAGGAATCACAAGATTAGAGTGGAGAAAAGAAGTGAAGAAGTGCAACACTCGAGCTCTCAAAATGGCAGGACTTCATCGCTTCAAAATCCGGATCCCAAAAAGTGAGGCAAAAACGTGTATTTATAGGCTGGAAATCCTTAGGTCGACTGCTCCTTAAGTCGTCTACGACTTAAGAAAACCCACGACCCACGACTCATAAAACTTACGACCTAAAACCCCACGACCTAAGACCTATGACTTAACACTCACGAGCCTGTGCGCATCCACGACCTAACGGTTCAACAACCTAAGCCATAACACACGTGCGCGACTTACGACCTAACAGAGATGCGACTTAACGACTCAACAGATCTTCCGACCTACGACTTATCGACTTAACAGAATGAGTCCTCACGCGACTTAACAGCTCACGACCTAACATCTTTAGGTCGTCTAACGACCTAACTAAACTTTCCATAGCAACTCAATGACTTAACTCCTCAACTCGTCCACGACTTAACTACACACACAGGGTCCTAAACTTCAACGACTTATCTGATATTCCTTAAGTCATTAACCCCGCTTAACCCCCTAAGTCGTTAACTCTTAAGTCGCCGCTTCCCTTAAGTCGCCAATTCCTTAAGTCGGTCAATACCTTAAGTCGCCGACTACTACCACCAACTTCCTTAGGTCGCCAACTCCCTTAAGTCGCTCCACGACCTATCCTTCTTCACGACCTAAGTCCCAACACGACCTAACTACCACACAACTTAAGCTTCGAACGACTTAACAATACTATCAATCTAATGACAACAGTTTTACGATGTTTCGATCCGTAAAAATACGGGTCGTTACATCCAATCTATATAATTATATACAAAATCTTTATTTAATTAATTATTTAATATAAAGATTTGATTTTGTATATATAATATATAATGTGCATATGCGTATCAAATACACACATACGTGTAGATGCACATGCAGCATATAAATGTGTACATGGTTTAATGTTCCCCTGTATAAGTGTTGGGATTTACGCTGCAACGGACACATTTACCACTTTATATATGTATTTATTATTTATTATTATTTTAATATTAATATAATATAAAGTATACTTATGTATATACATACACACAAACAAAACAATTATCTACAAATTTGAATTTAAATATATAAACCAATTCAAACATTTAATATTCAAAATAGCTTAGGATAAATTAAAATTTAAAAAAAATCTTATTCCAAAATAATAACTAGTTTAAAATTCAAATTCAAATTTGAAAACGACTCTAGATCAAAAATAATATATAATTTTAAATTTAAGTTTAAATTTAAATATTGACATATTTAAGATATATAAAGACATGCATATATATAAATTGAAAATATATAATTATATATATATATATCTGTGTGTACTTTAAAATTTCAAAGTTACTGATTTCTAATATATAAATAACACTATAAATTTAAACAGAAAAATGAAAAAAAATTAATCTTTAAATGATTTTGAAAAAAAAATATTTTTTTTATTTAAATCCATATAGATTTAAATACAAATGATTTAAAAAATCCTATATGAATCTCAAAATAATTTTTTTGAATCCGAATAACATATACATATTTATATGAATATGTATATAAATTATTTTAATGCATTATAGTTTTAAATATATATGTATGTATGTATGTATGTATGTATCTGTGTGCATGTATGTATGTATGTATGTATGTATAAAATAATATTTTAATTTTGGATTTTATAATATATACATATATCTTCTTTTATCTATATATACGTGAATACACACACACACACGTGTGTATGTATTAATAAGAGTTTTAAATTAATTTGTTTATATACATAAACAATTTTAAAATGTAATTTTTAATTTTAAAATGTTTTAAAAATAAAAGAATTTTTTTATGTGGATATATATACATAAATAGAGTTGACAACTAATAAGTACACACATTCATGATAAAATAAATTGTTAATCCACACATATTCAATCACATATTGAATGAACATACATATATAAGAATACAAATTAGATGTTATCTATGTTGTGACCTTGATGTAGAACCTTGAATGTTGAATCAAAAAAACTACTCATATCAGATTCAATCTCATCCAAAAAAGCTACTAACTTAAGAGATCACCATACCTTGAATTGTATTTGATTTGATTTATAGTGTGGATAGGAAATGAATAAGAGTGGGAGGCAATAGCTTACGGTCAAGCCTAGGTGAGATGGAGGCTTAAAAGTAAAGTGGCAAATGAATGAAGTGTTGTGTTTAAATAAGAAAAGAAAAAAGTGAAAATGGGAGATCTAGATCTCCGTTTTTACCTCTTTTTTAAACCAATTCAAATAATACTTTCATAAAATGTCATACCCTCTTCCTATAGTCATGGCCAGCCATTCTATGGGGCATATGGGCCTACATCAGTTTCCAAAACCAATCAATATATGCATATTTTAAATCCAATTTAAATGTTTATCGATATCGTATATCGATATGTACATATATAACTATTATATATGCATATTACAAAATACTAATTCAAATAAATCAAATAAAAAAAATTAAATTACTATTTCACAAATATTATTTAATTTATAACAATTATAATTAATTAAATTATGTGGTTTTTCGTAGTATTCAACATTTCGATTGTGCAACTCATAAGTGTAAATTAAGTCAGTGATTAATAAGGAACAATTCAAATATCAACGTTCATATGTCATCTTAACGTATTTTTGTGATAGTTTGGTCGAATTTATAACTTTCACAATTTTAGTAAAAATCTAATTTTACTATTTTAAGCGGTCCCTAGTAATAAAGATTATTTACACCAATTCTCTTCATCAAAACTATATCACATTAGGACTTACAGAATTTATGTTGGTCAAAATTCCAATATTATCCACATTCTATTTATCTATTCTAAACACAAAATCCTTGATTCAATAATAACAATTATTATTAACTGAAATTCTCTTGCCGAAGACTTTGACTTTGAGTTGACTATAATTGACCATGATACTAACCTCATATAACCGAGGAGACAAATTCTCTATTGAATAGTGTTTCACTTCCAATGATTCAGCTCAGACCAAACTATAGTCGTTTGATGGATGTTGTGCTACAATTTAACTGTAATTAAAGTGGAGCATCCACATTGAAGTTCAACAGTATTCTCAAGTCTAGAGAATTGTGTAATATTGTCACTTCGATGTTCTCTATTTGATCTTAGTTATATTAACCAATAGAGAACTATCGAGTTAGTGTTTCACTGCTGAATATTTGAAGAGCGTTACATACTCTAGTCTCAATGGATGTATTGATATCTAGTCTTGTTACATCTTGCCTAGCAATATTTAAAATGATTTGTTGATTTTCATTATGATGAATTTCTTATGATTACAACAAATTGTAATTATTATCACAAAACATATCATTTATGGATTTTCTATTAACTAAACTCAAATTACTTGTACAAAAATTATATAATATAAAGAAAACAACTTTTATTTCGAACAAGATTGGTTATGGAGTTAGATATATGTAAAAAATTACATAATTGCCCCTAGGGCATACCCCTAACTCTATTATCATATGCAAATACCTTTTTTGTGAGAACCTCATGTGGGTTGTGGAATTATGGATCTTAAGGCTAATTTAACTCTAGAGAGAGGTGAATAGTGTTTTTAACTTATATAAATCTTTTTAATTTTCTTTCAAGATTAATATTAAATCATAAATTATCAACATAGAATTATACTAACAATCATTCATAGATGCAACCACAAATAAAAATAAAAGTTGTAAAGTAAACTAAAGAGTTAGACTGATGGCACCCAGGATTTTATACTGGTTCGAATTTCTCCTACGTCCAAGCCCATACAATTACTTGTACAAATTTCTTTTCAAAAGCCAATCTTTAACCGGGCAGAAGGCAAACCCAAATACAATCTCGATTTTGAGGCTACGAGACACACCATTCTAAATTTCCGAGCTCATGGTAGACTCACTTGGTTTGACCGGGCTACAAGCACATCTACTAGATTTTCAGGCTACTAAGCACACCCAAGCAAATACAAATAAAGTTGATAGTTTTTCTAAAGACAAATTCTTGTACTTTGGATACAATGGATCCCATAGCCACTTGGGCGATAGTTTGATCTTTGAATTGAGAGAGAGATGTTTGCAAAACAATAAGAAGTAGTATTGAATCAGTACAATGAAGTATGAATTGATTCTACCTAATTTTGAAGAGAATAGAGTACATTTTTTTAAATGGAATTGTCAAAAGAGTAAGAGAAGGGAAGAAAGCAAGTTAGTAGTTATTAAAAAATTCGTTTGCACTCCCCTTTATATAGTAAATCAATAGATGTGTCCGTTCATGAAGAGTTACAACGAATAGACACTTCCTTTTAAAATTTGAAAAACCAATTGGCGGCATGTATGTCGACATATCCAAGGCATGTATGTCGATATATGCTTGTGTATTTTGAAAACTATTTTCTTTTAAATTATTTTGAAAATCCTATACTTTGTGAAATAATTTGATACTTTGTAAAATAGTTAGAACATTGTTTATAAACATTTTGAACCTTGAAAAAGTTTTATAAAATATTTTGAAATTTATTTTGTTTAAAAATATAAAAGATTTGAAAATTGGAGATAGAGATCAAAGATTGTTTTCAATATCTTTAATAATATAGATACAATGACTCTATACACTAAATTATAATCTTGAGATCTTTATATCTTGGTCTTTGAAGTCATGAGTCTTCATGTCCATTTTGAGTTTTATACTGTACAGTCTTCAATTCAACACATGTGTAATATTATGCACTATATACTATATAATTTGGCAATTAGTATCTATATTTTATATGTTTGTGTATGGTTGTTATCATCAAAATCAATAACTAAGGCATTAACAATCTCCCCTCTTTTGATGATGACAATAATTAAATATTTATATATATAATATGATATAACCCCCTTGTGTTAGATTTATCCTCTGAATATATTCATTTGTATATTTTATATTCCCCTTGTCATCAACAAAAATGGATGAAAAATAAAAATTCCACCCAAATGAAATACTTAGAAAATGTAGAGTCAAAATCAATAATTTTGGACTAAAGTATAATAATATGCAACATGATATGATGATTAATGCATTGAGACTTTAAATAAATAAGATTTTATTCAAACAAACTATACAATCTAAACCAAAACAACTCACAACCTAATAATACTATCAATCCAAATCAAATCATAACCTAATACTACTAAAAATCTAAACCTAGACAAGCCAAACTTCAATGTATGAATTAACACGTCTTTTTGATAATGTGGGACTTATCAATGAGGAAAAAGGGATAGTGGAGACAGAAGTTTTCTTTTTGTTCCACAAGATTTCCATCACGATTGAAACAAACTTCTCCTACACATTTGACTCGTCATCATCTTCAGTGATAGCCTCCTCCTCTTCCTTTCCTTCCACTTCTTCCTTTTCATTATTCAGGGGGTTATGAATGACAAGATTAGGAGTTTCTTCTTCGGTTACTGTTGGATTTGCTACATTATTCAATAGACGATTCTAGAGATTTCAAAGGATGCACCCTTGCTTTTCTTGTTCCTTTAAGAGGCGCATTTGGACAACTTTTATTTCTTAAAACATGTTGAGGACATGCTTCAAATCATCTTCTACTTTGATGACTTTGTCATGGTGGTGGTTTGAAATGGGCCTAGAGTGGAGGTTTAGAAGTTAAAGGGGGCGGTCTCTTCTATTGGTCGCTTTGAACTTGAGGAATCCATTATTTTTATTTTATTTGGAATTTACGAAAGAAGAAGATAGGGAAATGAGAAAGATTTTGAAATTTAGTGTTTACATAGTTATAGTTTGAATTTTGAATTTAAGAAGGAAAATAGTTTTCAAAAATCTAAAGTATATGTCGAAATATAGGCAGATAGTATGTCGACATATGTAGGTTAATTATGACATTTTTTAATTTTTAATTTGTATATTTATAGTTCAGGGAAAGAACATATTCCTAACTCTCCTTTAAGTTTAATAAAAGATGTTTGAATTAATGGTTTTGTTAATATATAAGTTATTTGATTATCAGTATTTATAAATTTGAGTGAAATGTAATGACCCAAAAATTTTCACGTTTTTCGAATAGGAATAGTTAATTTATTTAAATATTCGGATTTGATTCAAGTTTAATAAATAATTAGAAAATTAAATTTTATAATAGTGACTCAATTTTAATTGTAGTATTTTTAATTTAATTTATATGATATTTCCATAATATTTAATTTGGAAAATATTTAAATTATCGTTTGACGATTTTTTGGCAACGTATTTTGTGATTTTATATAATAAGATAACCAGTGTATATTATTATTGTTTTAGATTCGGGTCGCATTTTTGTATGGGATCATATTTTTGTTTTGTCATTCACGGCCCGTACAAAAATGAAATTTTGTGGGCGACTTACCGGAAATTCAATTTTAATTTAAAATAGAGACTTAGCTTATTGAACACACTTACTTTTCTTTTCCTACTACACTATTCCAGTCATCATTTCCTATAAAAAAAACAAGAAACCCTGTTCCACTTCAAAAATTCAAATCAGACTAAATACACAACAAAAATGTAAATATTAGATCATTGGGTTCGTATGAGTCAGATCTACAAGTCTATGGTTGTTTGGGTGGGTTCAATGAAGTTTTGAATCGCTCGATAATTTGGATGTGGGTGTTTAGGCACTAGGGTTTAGTTTTTTAAGGGATGTAGATGGAGTTGAGCGAAGTGGAAGTTTGATTTGGGTTTGTCATGGCAAGAAGCATCTTGTGGCCATGTATTATGAAGCTTGGTTCAGGGATGTTACGTGCAATAGTTTTGGGGATGGAGGGTTTGGCCCAAGTCGGGCTGGCATAGCTTGGATCAAGTGTGGGTTGATGGAGGGACGAGAAGAGGAGGCGAGGGGAAGTTTGATGAAGCTGTCGTGAGGCAGTTTCATGGAGTAGGATGGGAGTTCTAGCGTGCTTGTATGAGTGGAGGGTGGCTCGTATACAAGTAGTTTGAGTTTTAGAGGGAAGGTGATGAGGCGAGTGTTTAAGGGTAAATGTAATTAAGGAGAAACAATTAAGTGATAAATTTTATTTTTGAAATTCAAATCTTATAAAACATATAACTTACTCATACGAGGTCCAATCGAGGCGAGACTTTTTATGTTGTGCTCGTAATGGCAATAGCTACGCGATGGAACTAGTTTCATCGAATTTGGAGTAATTGGAATTTTGGGTTAAAATCGAACGTTATTAGATTTTAGTTCAAAATAGAACGCCTAAGAGTACGTTGGAATTTCAATGAGTAAAACTCACCTTTATGGATAATCGGTACAATAAGTAGTAGATAAAATTTACCATTTTTTGTTTGGATGAATTAGTGGTTGGTTTGGTTAAATATCCACTTTTTGAAAAGCGAATGACATTTAAATTGGATTACGAGGGAAATTTGTAGAGGAATCTATATTTCTCGATGTTATGATTTTCAATTTTCTGTTATATACCCGTTGACTTTAGTTTAGTTATATACATGTTATATAGATTGTTAAATGTCAAAATTTGATATTTTGATCACATTGGATGTGACACAAACATATGTTAAAAGTATAACCATTTTAGAGAAAAAGGTAATAATTGCACCGGTTAAGTGCTATAGTAACTATTGGCCTCGATATAGTATTCTAGAAATACTATTAATTGTTGTTTGATTTGGAAATGGTTTTCGATTTAAAAAGTGATTTTTAATCTGCCTTTTTGATTTTCTGTGATATTTTGTTTGAAATAAAAATATAGTTTTTGAACTTTTCTATTTTGCTTCAACTTCCTTATTTATTCTTTTCCAATATGATGTATATATGTAAATGTTTAAAATTATTTTGGAAAGTACTTATCTTTATAAAAAAGTTATTTTAATAATGAATGTTTATGTTAAAGGAAAATAATAGGGGTTTATCTTTTATTTTAAAGTGATTTTTGTTTTTTAAAGGAAGATAAAATTATTTTGGAATAAATATTTGTGAAACATTTTATAAAAAATGTTGTAATAAAAGAACAGATTTATAAATTGAATTTTTTAAATTAAAAAGAGAGATTTATAAGCGGTATTTTTTAAATAAAATGATAGTTTTATAAATGGTGTTTTATAAAAAGGAAAAGATTATCATTTTGATAAATTGGAGTAACAAATCACAGTTGAGAATTTATTGTAATATATAGAATGATCATATCATGGAAAGTGTATGAGTTTTATAGTTATATTTGGATTTTGTTTTATATTTGAAGTCTGTTTTTTATTTGGAGTTTTGTTTTATAAAAGGAGTTTTGAAATTATATTTTTAAATTTATAAAGGAGTTTTATAAATAAAATTTGGAGCTTTATAAAAAGTGTTGCAAATAAATTTGTGGATTTATAAAATGAGTTTTATAAATAATATTTTATAAAAGAAGTTCATTAAAAGTGTTTTATGAATAGTATAAAGGATGTTAAAGGAGTTTATTAAATAAACTAAAAGATTTAACAAAGGAGGTTTATAATTTTATTAGGTATTTATAAAGGGAATTTTATAATTTATAAATGATACCTTATAAAAGGAATTTGTAAATAAAAGGAGTGTGTAAATATAAGGTGTTTTATAAAGGCATTTTATCAGAAAGGATTTATAAAAAGACCTAGTCCCGATTTCCATAAATGATCATTTTAAATTACGGTGGCATGGAAATTGTTCTTTAACACCAAATTTCAAAATATGAAAACTCATCTCTATCTTGAGAATTAAGAATATGTATCAAGGCAAGGATAGTTTTCTAACTTGTCCGATTTCATTGTTAATTAAGGGATGGTATTGTTTGAAATCAGGTAGTGGTGATAAATATACTTGATCTAATTATTATATGATTTATTTACTTTCACGAATAAAAGGAATGTGTTTGGGTTTATTTTTATCAATGTTTTAGATGAAATTTGTTTTAACCCAATTAAGTGTGATTTTGGAAACGAAATCTTTCTTAAGATTTGTGGGTATACTTTTACAGTTGAGATACGTATATCAATATTTTCAAGTGTTGAAAAGATTAGAGTAGATTTGCGAATGTATCTTTGTAAAAGTATTTTGATACAATTATTTGCAAAGTGGTTTTAATTAACGAAATGATTAATTAAAGAGGCTTAGTGGTTGCTTTGTGCTTAACTATGCTTGGTTAAATCTTTGGTTGAATTGTTTGTTATCTAATAATCAAATAACGGACTATCAAATCTTGGCTAGTTTTAGAACTATCATTGTCGGTTTGGAGAGATTTGGATCGAATTTATCATATAAAAACCATTTCGAACCAGCATAAGCGTTCAAATTGGAGACATCCTGAAGATGTTGGAATCGAAAATGGAATTCTTTAAAGTGCAAGGGCTACTTAATACTAAACTTGAGGGTGATTCTAAAATGGATGTAGTAGAAGTAGTGCATTCGGTTTGTTCTTATCCTAAACAACTTGTATGTATGAATGCTAGCATTACACTATTGCCTGAAGGGCTGTGTTTTCATTTCAAGTGGGATGTGCTAAAAGGGTAAAACATAGCCTCTAGCCTCAATAACCAAGAATGATAAAAATAAGGATATGACACAGGGCTATATGAGTCGCACCCATTAGGGTATTATCATCATCCTTCTAGATATATATATTTATGGATTTGGTTGTGCATGAGAGCTCTTGGGAAAAGATTGCAAAGCAACCGAGGTGATGAAATATTTGGTACTATCTTGTAAGGGTAAGGCTGATCCGATGTTGGAAGTGGGTCCATGTGAGGCCCTCGATACATTTTCTAAATGTGTACCATTGCAGGCGGTACCCTAATGCCTTATCATTGTATGTAATCAATTCTCTAATAAGTGCCTTCATACTTAGTTGTATACCTATTATACTAGAATTTAACTAATGTAACAATTTTTGGCTATGATTCCATATTTATTTTAATCCCTAGACATTATTATAATATTAGAAGATTTCCTATGAAATGATTTGGCTATCATAAGATAAAAACCCGTCCATGTTTATATGCAATGTGGTCTTACGAGATTCTTTATTTTGAAAGGTTTTATAACATTGAAATCCATTTGGGCTGTGTTTCTCATGGACCAGACTGATCCGGGTGTTATTCTCTTATAATGCTCGGGTCAGACAGAGCATATTTCAGATCTAGTTATGGATGCTTTGGATCTTTAGGACAAGCTAGATGCCTTCAAGACGTGTTCACATATATTTTATATTCGCTGCATTTGTTGTTTGTATGGATCAGTAATTGTGTGGACATGTTGTTATAACTGTCCAGGAAGATGATATATTTGAGTACTCTGATTTTGATGTATGTATACTACAATTTCCTTTTGTAAAGATCTATTGTATATTATATATTATTCGTCATGATGTAAGATTATTTTCTGTCTTTTCTTTCTTTTTCCCCAACGATCTGTCTTTCCGACAATTGGATGCTTAACACGTGAATACTGTGGATGTATTAGTGTTGACTTTTGAGGATCGAAAGGGCGGGTCATTACAAGTGGTATCACAGTTTAGGTTGAGTGAACACCTAGCTTTGGTGGGGTAGAGTCATTTGAGATAGGGTAAGTGGGACCCTAGGATGAGTTTGAGTATGTGTATATATGTGTGTATACACATATACATATACATACAAATATATATATATAAGTGGGTATTTGTTAGTGCTATAAAACTATTTTATATTGTGTTGATTTATTGGTTGGGTAGTTTATGAATTCTGTTCGATACAGAAGGAAAAAATGTATTAATAAGGGTTTCTAAACGCTTGAATAATTGATTATCAAATCTTAGTCAGTTTTTAAACTATTACTATCGGTTTGGAGAGATCAGGATCAGATATATTATCAAAAATTACTTCGAACCGACATAAGTGTTCGAATTGGAGACATCCTAAAGATGATGGAATCGAAGACTAAGTTCTTTGAAGTGCAAGAGCTACTTGCTACTAATCCTGAGGGTCATTCCAAAGTGGATGTAGTGGACGTAGTGCCTTCCGCTTATTCTTATCATTAACAACTTGTATGGATGAACGCTGGCATTGCATTGTTGCTTGGAGGGTAGTGTTAGCATTTTAAGTGGAATTTACTAAAAGGGTAAAACGTAGCCTCTAGCCTCAACAATCGGGAATGACAAAAACAAAGGATATGCAGTAGGGCTATGTGAGTCGCACCCATTAGGGTATTGTCATCTCCCTTCTAGATATATATATTTATGGATTTCATTTCTGCCATTTGCGGTCTATACCCGAACGTAATATTGTGTAGCATCGTACCCTAAACTTTAATTTATTAATATATTAAACACCAAACACAAATATCTTTCTCTGTATGTTGCATTTCACATACGCATGTACTTGCACTTGAGTTTTCTTTGTTTTTGCATTAAATGGTTGATGGTTTTTGCATTAAATGGTTGATGGTTTTTGCATTAAATGGTTGGTACTTCTTTTCCTTAGCTATGAAGTGTCTTTACATTATATATAGAGAAGGCAGCAACAACATATAGGGATTCACACATATGAAGAAAAAAAATGTACACTTTCACATTTTCTTTTTGAAAATAAAACCACATAGACCATATTTTTCACTTTCCACTTTCCTTTTAATTATTCAAATAACTCTCTCCACATAAAGTTTAGCCAAAGTCGTCAATACAGAAGTTGTAGAGGGCAACGATAGATACATTTTTCGTTCTTATTTCACTCAAGATAGTGGCCCCATGGAGGAGATATCCCTTGATACTTGTTGCACCTAGTGTGTATGAGTTAGTGTGTGTGTGTGTGCGCGCGCTCTGTGTGTGTCTCATCGGCTGTGTGTGTATGTGCATTTGCATGTGTATGAATGCACGTGTGTGGTGTATATATGTGTGAGTGTGGCTATGAACAAGTGTGCTTATATGAGTAAGTTTGTTGTGTGTGTAGTGCATGTTGGAGCTTGAGTGAATGAAGGAGGGAAGTAGTAGGTTTGGAAATATGGAAGAGAATGGTGGAAATAGGTACAGGCGTTGGAAGCAGAGGAAAGGAAGTGGGAAGATGCACTGCTGCTTTGGGTTTCGGATTTGCTTTTGGTAAGTTTCGGTATGGAGAAAGAAAGGGGGGAATGCAGGTTTTAGTGAGTGGGCTGTTGGGCTAGGAAATGTTTAGGGTGAGAAGATTTAATTAATTTATTTATTTAATTAGTTTACTTAATAATTTAGTATAGTTTATGAAGTTAAGTTAAAATTAGTTTAACTAATTTCAATAACTCAATAGCTTTTGACTTTCATGTTTGATTGTGATAAGTTTGTGCTTGGGCCTTGCTTTAGTGTTTGGTTGGGTAGGATATAAATATTAGTTAAGACATAAATTAGTTTAGTTTAATTAATTTAATAAGTTTAAATAGTTTAAACTTTAAAAGTGAATAGTTTTCCCATACGAATTTCGTTTAACACGCGGTCTTCGACGTTCGATTCATATTAATGAATAGAAAACACCAGTGTAATTTATTGACACTTTTGATCAAGTATAAAATATTAATAAATTGTTAGGGATTGAATTTAATTTCAATAAATGTAACTAAATAATTATATTTCATTAGTGACATTTAAGTTAGCATAATGAATCCCAATTCTACTATTATAAATAGTGTAGATTAATTATTGTTCGAATGATCTGTTAGATGTTGATTGTTAATTATTGAATAAATAGATGTGTTCGTTATTTATTATTATTGTTGGTTGATTGTTTGGTTGTTTTTAATTGCGCTCAACCAGTTTATGAGCAATTAATTTCCGTATGCATAGGTTGGGTAGATACGAACACCTTGTGATTAGAATTTCACAGTTAGACTATAATGTGCTCGATGAAAATGTTTGATTAAGTAATTGTTATAATAAAAGATGTTTATCATAATTTTAAAGATGTTTATCTTTTAAATGAAATGATTTCTTTAAGAAGAAATAGAAATATTTGAAAATAAGTATTTTTGAACTAATTTTATATAAATGTGATTCATATACAAATGATTTATAAAACATATTTTCTAAATAAAGAAAATTTCGAGAACAAATCCTAGTGATTTGAAATTGATTTCGAAAAGATTTCGAGAAAATAAGCAATACTGTATCTGAAAATATTGGTGATTATTATTGCAAAATAATTTATCACTTTAGGATGTAAAATTATTTGTTATGTTACCAATGATTCGGGTAACCTATAACTAAAAAGGTGGGCATGGGAGGTGCAGATGTTCTGTAGCCTCAGTATATTCTGCTCGACGAACAGAGGAATATCTATTTTTTTTCAAAACGCTGGGACCCAGTTGCTTTGTTATTGGGAGAAACCTTTCGATCTGGTTGCATATATTTTGATATGCATTTACAGTAGTATTTTGAGATTTTTCGAATAAATATTTCAAAGATGATTTGTCTTAAAATCCGAAGTAAAGTATAATTTGCTACAAAAGATGTATATATTATTATTTCAAAGGTTTTGAAATGAAACCAGAAATTTAGTTCGAAGGGATTATTTTCGAAAAGTGTTATATATTGAAAATAATAAAGTTAATTAGATTTTAGAAATCTAAATATGGAGATTAAGCCTAAGTGGTTAGTTTGGGAATTTCATATTTTTTATTTGTGCATCGTAGGCTCTTTAAGTTCTATTTGTGAATAGGAGAACTAGTTGGCTAGATCTTGTATCTAATTGGGTACCCAGTTAGATAGGGGTACATTGGTAGTCACATGTGGTAGTGATGCAGCCCCAAAAATAATATAACCCTTTATTATTATTATTTTATTGGTTGCTATTTATCTTGTATTGTTGTATCTTTTCTGCTTACTATTTTATTCCGCATTTGACTTTTATTGAGTTGCAGGAAAGGCAATTGTTGTCTCTCTCATTAGAGTTGTGCAGCGGTAGATTTATTGTATTTGATTTTTCTTTGTATTATAGTAGACCTGTAGATTAATTGATTACTCTGATAACATGTATAATTGAAAGTTGTATCAAATACATATAGAAATATTGAATATTTATCAAATAATATTGCGTATTAAGTTGGTAGTTTTCATTCGTAGTTTTAGAACTGATGGGTTTTCGACGATTTTGACTGGTTCGAAAATCCGAGTCGTTACAATAAGCTAGTGCAGCAGGGATATATTATGCTTCAGTGGTAGATAAAGATATAAAAAATTTCTTTTTGCTAAACCAGGAAACAAGAGAGTGTCCTAAAATGTGATGAGTTCCACTTGTACTTTATTGGACTAATTTGCATCCAGCATGGTCAGCATCACTATATGAAATTAAATCGAAGGAATCTTCTTTTGGATAAAAGAGTCCATAATCTAGTGTACTGTTTACCTTTCTTAATATTCGTTTTACAGTTTTTAGGTGAGTTTCCTTAGGTTGAGATTGATATCTTGCATAGAGACAAACACTATGCATTATATTAAGCCTACTAACAGTTCTATAGAGTAAGTAACCTATCATACCTCTATATAGTTTTTTATCTACATTTTTTGAGTTTTCTTCCTTATTTAATTTTTCATTAGATGCCATTGGAGTTGGCTTACCACTAGTATTTGACATAACCGATTTTTTAACCAGATCCTTAGAATATTTTCTTTACTTATGAAAATACCATTACTTAATTGTCTTTTTTATAATTCTGAAAGAAAGTTAGTTCTCCCATATGACTCATTTCAAAATTTTTAGTCATTATACCAGAAAATTCTTTATTTGATTGTTTATTTGTTGAACCAAAATGGTAACATCTATATATATTTGTATAAGCCGAACATCATTATTATTTCTTTTAATAAATAAAGTATTATCTATGTAACAACCTGGAATTTTATCGATTTAATTTGGGAATATATAATTTATTTGAAATATTAAAATATTAGATTTAACAACTAAATATTCTTTTAAATTTATAATTTATAATAAGAAATTTTATTTTTGGATTTTGTTTATAAAAATATGTAGTTCGACAAAAGACTGAAAATGTGACCGGAGTCCATTTTCTGGATTTCGACCTCTTATCGAACTAAAAATTCGTTAAAGGTTGTAATACCTTTAGTTATATGTTTAAAACAACATTTTATGATTAATATAAGAAACATATTTTTGAAAAGGTAGAAAAGAATAAAATATATTTAAAATTTAAAAATGTGAAGTGATGGGTTTAAAATTTCAAAAGATACTTTAAGTGAATAAGTATACAAAAGGTACTAAACCTTCCTATTATCCTCCATTTTATCAACTTAAGTAAAAACCACATTAATATCCACTATATTATCCTTTGGGTAATTCATTGACTTTGAAAAGTGAGTCGATTGACATCTTTGAGTAATAAAAAAATTGGTTAGCTTAGGCTAGAAGGAATAAAAGTTACTTTGTTATACAATCAATTCAACATCCTTGGTTTCCTCTCTATTTTTCCTTCTTCTCTTTTTCCTTTTCCCTTTTTTCTTTCCTTTTCCTCCATTCATCCCTTTCCAGTAAAAAAAAAAGTCAGCAAGCCTTTCTCCTTTTCACTAAGCTATTCATTAAAAAAACAAGATCTGTAAACCAAAAACAAAAAACAGCGAGGCTTCAAAAATAAAATTCAATTCCTATACTCAAGTAAAAATCATAAAACCAACTTGATTGAATTTATTTTGGCATGTTCTTCATTTTGATATAGTTGTTGAGGGGTTCAATTTGGTTTGGGAAGTTCGGCCTTGCCATGGCCGAATGGAATTAGTAGCTAGGGTTTTCTTTTTTCACGATTGTGGTCATCGATTGAGGAACTGGGGTGTGCCATTGGGTTTGGCATGGCGAGACGCAGTGATGGGTGAGTTTTCGGGAGGCACGGTGGCCAGGTATGGACTGCGGCCAGGAAGGTCGCGTCCAGGTGCTTTCATGTCGGAAACCGCTAGGGCACAGCGGAGGTAAAGCAGCTGTGGGCGTTGGGACCGGCTCGCGAGGTTTAGTTGCTTGGTGGGGTCAGTTCTACGTCTTGGTGGAGGGAGCGGCATGCACCATGCACTGCCATGGGTGCTCGTTTATGTTTTTGGAGTTTGAAATTGAAGAGGGAGGGAGAAGAAGAAGTTGCGGGTCGGGTAGGAGCATTTTGGGCCGGGTTCATTACGCTTTAGGCGAGAAACATAATAAAATTATTAATTTATTTATTATAAATGCATGATAGTTATAAAATATGATAACTTGCTCATATGTGATCCATTTGACACATGAATTTTTGCGTTGTACTCGTATTGGCAATGTATAAAATTATGATATATTAAAACAAACTAAATTTAAATTATGTTATTTATAACAATAATGTCATTTAAATTATGTTCCTTAATCGGTGATATATATTTGGTCAAATAAAACATTGTTAAGTTAAATAGGATTTAATAGATATTATGGGCGGCTATTGAGAATAATAAATCCTCGTTCTACGCTAAGTAAATTGGTAATTTGTGTAAGTAATTAGCATAGGATTGATTAATATGGATAGAAAGGTTAATTAACTATTGATTGTTAATTATTGAGTGCTAGAAGCTTCGTAGTCTGGCCGTATTGAATATGGCATTGATATATGAACCGTTTTGCTATATGGAAATAAATGGTAGCTTGTTTAAGAACCATTACAATCGCTAAGCTTCGGATTTAATCAATGTTTGAAGTTTTACTAATTTTTTAATTGAAATTGTTTTAAAGTTAATTATATTTTATTCTAACAATGTTTTTAAGTTAATTATATTTTATATAATAATGTTTAAAGTTAACCACTATTTTATTAGTGTTAATTAAATTTAATTAAGAATGCATTTAAGTTGGTTAAATTATTTTAATTAATAAGGTTTAAGTTAATTAATTATATTATTAAATAATGTTTAAAGTTAGTTAATTATTTATTAAGATGTTTTTAAGATTAATTGATTATTCTAATAAAATGATTAGTTGATTTATTATTTTAATAAAAAGGTCCATGGTTAATTAATTTCATTAATCAAAGTGGTTTAGGTTAATTAATTAACTAATAAAGTTTAAGTTGATTATTTTGATTTATGAGGTTCAAGTAAAGAAATTAATCATTTACTAATGGTGTTAAAATAATTAATTATTTAATTAATGGTATTTTAAGGATAATTAATCATTGAAACTAATGATGTTAAACTAACTGAATGATTTAATTAATTTTGTCTAAGTTAATAAATTGATTTATTAAAAGGGTTTATAAAAAATATTTTATGAATAAAAGGAGATGATTATATATGATATTTTATAAATATAATAGTACGGATTTATAAATGATATTTTATAAATAAAGGGAATGTTTTATAAAGTATATTTACAAATAAAATCGAAAGAATTTATAATGATATTTTATAAATAAAGGGCATGGAGCTTAAATGTTATTTAATTACAAACAAGTTAAAAGGTTATGGTCCAAATAGCGTCAATCGATATGGATGCAGTTTTGAAATCTATGATTTCTTTACATTGGAAGCTTGTCTATCTTAAACATTTAGGAACTATTTTCAAGTACAATTTAGAAAAGTTATAAAATCTATTTAAAAGGGTTTGGAATTATTAATGTATTTTAATAATCTTTTAGTAATTGATTTAAAGAAATGTTTTGAAAGAAAAGGATAAGTGTTTTGGGTTTATAATAAACAATGGTTTTAAGTAACAGCTATTTTGACCAATCTGATATGTTTTGGAAAATATGATATCTTTCTTGGTTTTGTGATATACTTATTCCGTTGAGATAAGTATATCGTTCCATTTTCTAAGTATTGAAAATATAGCGTTTTATGAATATACTTATTCCGTTGAGATAAGTATATGAAAATGGTTTCCAAGTATCTACAAAGTGTTTTAATTAATAAAAATATTAATTAAAGAGGCTTAGTGGTTGTTTATGGGCTTAACCGAGTTTAATTTCCTATGGAATTAAATCTGTGATTATTTGTTGTTTTATTTGATAGTTAAATAACCGACTATCAAATCTTGGCCTAAATATTCCCTCTTAATTTTGGTAGTAGAGAAAAAATTTCCTACTTAATATCGAAGGATATAACTCTGCAAATATCGAGGAAAAATACTTGAGTTATAAGGCACAGTCGTCTTCGATGATGTCGTATCGTGCATATAAATCTTGTTATGTTCTCCTAGGGCAAATGATATAGAGATCCACATCCACTTAAAGGGGGATTCCCGCTCCTATATAATGCCTGTATATTCCAAAAGAACTAGAGTTGAGTTTATCGAAAACTAGCGAATGTTGGTTCGAAGAGATCGGGATTGGGTAAGTACGAATTATCCGAAAAACACTTAGATCCAACTCAAAACGACGTATTGAAGATATCTTGAAGATGATGAGATTGGAGATGGAGCTCTTTGAAGTGTAAGGTTACTTGCTACTAATCCTGAGGGTGATTCCAAAATGGATATAGTAGAAGTGGTGCCTTCGGTTTGTTTATAGCTTGAACAACTTGTATGGATGAATGCAAGCATTGCATTAATGCGTAGACGACAGTGTTAGCATTCCAAGTAGGAATTAGTAAGAGAGGAAAAAAATAAAACGTGACTTCACAGGCTTCACAACCCAGTAATTGCTAAAACAAGGGATGTAGCAGAGCTATGTGGTTCGCTACTATTAGGAGCATCATTCTTCAGATCTAGAGTCATTATTTACGAATTTGGTATAGGTGCAAGGAGTAGGGACTAGGAGGGTGCACAGTTTTTTTGGCCTTAGTCCCGGGAATGATATAATCCAGTATGCCATTTTAAAGGGGCAGTCGATTCTGTGTAGTAGGCCGGGTGCAAGAAGTTCTTATTGACCTCCGGTACATTTTATCAAGAGGGGTACTATACGAATGGTGGTCTCTTACCTTGCCATATTGGATATTGGATTCCAATATCACTGGATTTTCTACGAGCCCTTACGGTTTTAGTTGTGCCTAACTATGTTGAAATATGAGATGCAAACATTTTAGCTATTATATATATATATATATTTATTTATTTCCTACTTAGACACTATTATAATATCACTGGATTTTCTACAAAAATGTTTTGTTTATCGTAAGATAAAAAGCTGTCCGTGTTTATATATGACATGGTCTTACGAGATACATTTATTTCAAAAGGTCTTATAACATAGTGTAATCCATTTTGAGTGTGTTTCTCATGTTGGTTTTACCAGACTAACCTGGGCATTGTTTTCCTATAATGCTCATGTCAGCCTGAGCATATTTTGCAGATTTAGCAAGACACTTTGGAGCTTTCAAGAGATAAGCTAGATGCCTCCAAGACGTACTTCCGTATTTATGTTATCTTCCACTATTTGTTCTTGTTGTAGTTATCAACAATTGTAAGGACAAATTGTTATAACTATCCATGGTTGATGATAGGATCATTGTACTTTGATTGATATATGTATATTAAAGTTTAGTTTTTCTTTTGTAAAGAAATCTGTATATTATATGTCACTTGTCATGTTTTTGTGAGATTATGTTCTGTCTTTCTTTATTTCACCTCAATGATCTGCCTTTCTGACACTTGGATGTTCGACATATGAATACCGTGAATGTATTAGTGTCAACTTCTAATGATCGAAAAGGCAGGTTGTTACAATCTATTTTTCCTATTTCAAAGTTACATAAATAGGATTTAGGTCTATCATACCATGCTTAAGGAGCTTGTTTTAATCCATATAAAGTTTTCTTTAATTTATAAACATGATTTGAAAGTTTTTCATCTTTAAAAATGGATGTTATTCTACATAAACATCTTCTTTAATAAAATCATTTAAAAAAGCACTTTTGATATCCATTTGAAATAATTTAAAATTATTATGATTTGCAAAAGCAAGTAAAATTCTAATAGCTTCTAATCTAGCTACAGGAGCAAAGGTTTCATTAAAATCTATACCTTCTTCCTGACTATAACCCTGAGCAACTAAACAAGCTTTATTTCTAATGACTTCTCCTTGTTTGTTCATTTTATTTTTATAGACCCTCTTAGTCCTTATTACAGATTTATTTTCAGGTCTCGGAACTAATTCCTAAACATCGTTTCCAGTGAATTGATTCAATTCTTCTTGCATAGAAAGAATCCATGAATCATCCAATGATAATTCCTTTGGATTTTTAGGTTCGTTGGTTAAGATAATGGCTACATTGCTCATTTTATTTAATTAATTTCTTGTTTTTACAACTGATTCTATATTTCCTAGAATATTTTCTACAAGACGATCTTCTAAAATTTAGTTCTTTTATTTGGATCTGAATTTTCAGAATTACCATTATTTTCATTATTAGTTATTTCATTATTTGTAATTTCATTATTAATATTTTCTTCTTCATCAAAATTGATATTATTGATTTTAAAATTCTCATCGTTTGAAACATGTAATGTCTCTTCATTGGTGGTAGTTTTGGTGTTAGAAACTCTATAAGCTTTACTTCTATTTGAATACTCAATAAAAATACCTTTATCTGATTTAGCATCAAATTTATTTAAATTAACTTTTGTTTCAAAAGAACTTTTACGAAGTTTTCCTACTTGATAGACATCGCATAAGTTGTTGACACTGAAACTCATTTTAAGGAGACACATAACAAGTTCATATCTAGCAAATTTAGATAGGTTTTTAAAATTCAAAAGACCCAATCTTTTGTGCCAAATCCAAGGGTCACTAGATTCATCCAAAAGACACAAATTGTCATTAGACACTTTCATACTTAAAATATAAATGTTACGTTTTCTAATACCTTCAAACATAATGTTTGACCTATTATCTTCGATGAGCAATTTATCTTTTTCAAACTTAATTTTAAAACCCTTATCACATAATTGACTAATACTAAACATGTTATGTTTCGGATTCCTAACTAGCAAAACATTAGAAATATTAGGATTTTTAGAGTTACCGATATTGCTGATTCTAATCACATATCCTTTTGAGTTGTCTTTGAAGTTAATCGATCCACCATCTTTCTAAATAATACCTTTCAAGATTTCTGGATTTCCAACCATGTGTCTTGAGCATCCATTGTCCTGTATTTATTTGCCCTTCTTGATTTATGATGAATGAATATCAAGTGTCTGTTCACCATTAGCCATATCACATTTTTGTTCCTGTAGCACAACATTATACCTTTACAACATATCAAGTAACTTTCCAAAATGATTAGTTTCTAATTTACTTGAAAGTAATATATTGGTTCCACAAAATTGTTTTTCCATAAAGATTGCGAAATTATGGATCTTAAGGCTAATTTAACACTAGAAAGGGGTAAATAATGTTTTCTAACTTATGTAAATCTTTTTAATTTTCTTTCAAGATTAAGATTAAATCATAGATTATCAACACAGAATTATACACAGATGCAATCACAGATAAAAATAAAAGCAGTAAAGTAAGGTAAAGAGTTAAAGAGATGACACCAGGGATTTTATACTGCTTCTGATTTCACCTACATCCAGTTCCGTACAATTGCTTGTACATATTTCTTTTTAGATGCTAATCTTTAACCGAGCAGAAGGTAAACCTAAATACAATCTCGATTCCGAGACTATGAGACACACCCTCTTGAATATCTAAGCTCAGGGTAGACTCACTTGATTTGACCGGGCTAAAAGCACACCCACTAGATTTTCGAACAACTAAGAACACCTACTTGATTTGAATGTGCTACAAGCATACCCAAGCAAATACAAATAGAGTTGATAGTTTTTCCAAAGACAAATTCTTGTACTTTGGATACAATGGATGTTATAGCCTCTTGGAAAACGCTTTGATCTTTGAATTGAGAGAGAGATGTTTGCAAAATATTAAGAAAGTAACATTGAATCAATACAATGAAGTATGAATTGATTCTATGTGATTTTAAGAGAACAGAGTACATTTTTCAATGGAATTTTCAAGAGAGTAAGAAGAGGGAATAAAGTAAGTAGTTATTAAAAAATTCATTTGCACTACCCTTTATTAGTAAATCAACATATTTGTCTATTCATGAAGAGTTACGATGAATAGACACCTCCTTTCAAAATTTGAAAAACCAACTGATGACATGCATGTCGACATATCCACGGCATGTACGTCGACATATGTTTATGTATTTTGAAAACTATTTTCTTTTAGTTTTTTTTAAATCCTATACTTTGTAAAATAGTTTGAATGTAGTTTATAAACATTTTGAACTTTGAAAAAAATTTATAAAATATTTTGAACTTTATTTTGGTTAAACATTTTGAACTTTGTATGTGTATATGTGTTTTATAAACATTTTGAACATAGTTTTATAGACATTTTAAACTTTTGAACTTTGTATGTGTATACGTGTTGTTGTGTGTACAGCCTTGTGTGTTGTGCGTGAGTATGTGTGGCTATGCATTTGTGTGCTGTTGTTGTATGTGAGTGGCTGTGTTTATGCACACCACAAGAAAACACTGCAGTTTCCTACATAAAATTTCATACGTTTTTCCCATGACGCCATAAGGCGGAGCGTAGGGAAGGCATATGAAATAAGTAGGAGGAGATAAAAGCGTAGAAAAGACATAGAAAATTTTCTACGTCTTTCCTCCGCCTACTTAAATATGTAAAAAAATAATCGAGCCGTAGAAAAGGCTTGAGAAATCTTCTGTAATTTTTTGGCCATACCCGCAGCTTAGGCATAGGATAGAAAAAAACCAGGTCCAAGATTTTGGACTAACATGCTTTTGGCTCGTAGATACATCATACATATCTACGGAAAGAAACACCAAAAGATTTTGCCGAAACACATCATCTTCCAAATAGTTCCCAAACCCTAACCCCAGCATCAATGGCGGCCGAAACATGTACCGCCGCTCCACTCACAAACACCGATGATGAAGAAGAGTGCATTCGGATCCAAATGCGTCGCAAAATGGAAGCCGAAAACTCCTCCGTCGCAGATCGTGCCCCGCCTCAGCTACCATCGGAGCCTCAACCGCCCATATATGCGTAATTCTTTTTATTGAAAAACACTTCAAGTTGCTTGCTCTGATCCTACTACTTATGTATATACTTGCTATAATTTTAATGGCGGTAAGTATTTCTCTGTCTTCTATGTTCTCTGTTATTTTCTATTGAGCATATAAAAACAAATCAGATTTGCTTATTTTTAGCAATACCTTAAAAAAGGTTATTTCCTAGCATATTAAGAATTTGCTACACCATTATCACCAATTTTACTTTCAATAATTCATGGTTGGCATGGCTTTCACATTCCATTTTTGTGTTAATTCCTGAACCAAAATTCAAGATGAGTTGATCATGATCAATTTAATTATGAAAGATATTAATGAGTGAACGACTATGGTTTCCGAAATTGTCAGTTGATGAGTTTGTGTTGTTGCAGATTACTTGGAAGTGGCTTCCTTTTACTTCATCGGCCAAGAAGGATAATTTGCAGCTTTGTCATTGGGTGAGGATTGTCAATGGCGTTACTTCGACTGAGGATTTTTCATTTGCCAAGTACAACAAGAGTAATTCAGAGATAACATATTCTAGTTTGACTAAAAAGAGTAGCTCTTCTAAAGACATTAAAGAAAACATAATCATTTGCTATCCTATAAATACAGAAAGTGGATTTTTTTTAAGTATACAGATGAAGAATATGAGAAGCATTTGACTGATCCCGTATGCACGGGGTATTGCATGATGCATTTGATTTTACTTTTATGCAATTGGCATACTAGTTGCATGCTATTTTTAATATTCAATTTGAGTGAATATCCTAAAGTCAGTTATGAGCCATAATCAACTCCACCAAACTCACTCTAGGCGAAACCTTTTAGTTGAGGTGCATAAGATTTTCAACGTAATTCCTCTTGAGATTATGCAACTATTCCAGTATGTGAGGAAAGAAAACTATTGCTTTTAAATATTATGTGAAAACTATCATTTGTATGTATACAGCATGGAGCTTGGAGCTATTTACATGAAGGCAAGATCATGGTTTGATAGGTCTACTGACTGTCTTTTAACCAATATCGGTAAAAGATTTGGCAAATACATGGGGCGCTTGTGCTCGAGAAGCCATTTTAAAGTAGGCAAAGAACTGAAAGGAGTAGGTGGCTGTGCTTTCGGCTCTTATTATGGTTCGTGGGAACATTGTATAACTGTTTTTATATACTAACTAGAATCCGGTTAAGTGATACAACTTCAGTAAGACGAGAGTTTAAAGTCGAATTAATTAGGGATACAAAGAACCAGTCAGTTTGACCAAATATTCAGTAACTTTGTAAATGACGAGAAGTCCTACTTTCGTTCTTGATGCACTTTTCTTTTAACATTTTTTTTAAACAACTCCAATTGTTATGCGGATTTTTGTTAAAATAAAAACATAAATTGCAGTACAAGAGAAAACTTGATTTGATATCACTACACCATATAAGCAATTTTGCAACACCATAGTGTGGCAAATTCACAACGGACTTAGGCCGTTGCAATATTCCAACGGCTTTGAACCGTTGCGAACCCTTTGGTAACGGCTTTGAGCCGTTGCTATATTAGAACGGGTTAGGGCTTTACGTGTGGTCTTCGAATAATAGCACGCCCTCAAAACAATGCCCTGTACCCTTCATTTTTTTTGCTCCCGCGTCTCCTTCCTAATTTCTTCTGGCAACATGGTGATTTCCCCAAATCCCACAAAACCTAGCTCCACCTTCTTTCCACTTCTCTTCATTTTTGTGTGCTGAATCCTGTAGATATTTTTTCAGGTAATTCCTCTCCAACCTGAAATCCCTATTCTAGTTTGTTTTGTTTCTAATTTTAGTTATTTAATTTATTTGTGCCTATTCCTTCTTGCGTGTCTGATTAGAGCTAATTTCCTCTTTTGAATACTAGCATTTGCTTGCCATGTCTTTGTTTCGTCCTTACATGCCCTGTTGTTTGAATTTGCTCACGCAAAGGACCTGTAGCCATGAAAACTTATCATGCGCCCATGCCTCATGCCTTCATTTTGTACGTCCTATATTTATCCTGTTCCCTTGAATTTAGTCATGCATCCATGCTTTTTGTTTGATTTCGTCGTCCCTGCCTTATTGACTTCAATTTGTACGCATCTAGCAAAAGTAGATCCATGCAGAAATCCCAAATTATGGCCCCTTTTCATAAAGTGAAAGGGATAACAGAGCAAGCATATACCAATGTTCAGGTACTGCTAGCATTCCATAGAAGGAAGTTCCCATAAACTTCATCTCTCGGAGATAAAGGTTTCGGAACCAGTAAAAATGTTTGGTAATTTTTGACCTTCGGTTACTTGTAACTATTGGATATCGTATACAATTATAATATGGGTCTTCATACAGGTCTACTGCCTTACTTTCATATTTGGCTGGGAGAGATGAACAATGAGGAATATAAAAAATATATGACTACCAATACAGTAGCAACTAACAAGTACAATTCATATTTGATTCTTTCAATATATCAAGCATGTACTTCAACTTAAATAAACATTTATAGAGTGGTATGCATTGGCTATCAGTTATCTTCATAGACAGATTGTGTGAGTCTAGAGCTAGAAACACCACATATTTTGTACCGCAGGAATTATTTGCCTGTGACACCACATGAAAGGCCAATCTAATGAAGGATAGATAGTAGTTAGAGAAATGTAATGTCCTGTTGTTATGTTTTCTGTTTAAATGGTCATTTTAAGGATAATGAGAATCAACTACAGCGCTTCACATATTGGCCTTCTTTTCTTTGAATACTTCAAGGACACATGTCATTCTCTACCATGTTGCTTTGATTTTTCACACTTCCCTTTCATGTGCTTTATTTTGGCACGTCCTTGCCTGTTGTTTTTAATTTGTCCATGCTCTTTATTATCTTGCTAACTTCTTTTGGCGTCATTTTTTTAATATAATGTTCGATTTTAGCAATTAATGTTTTAATTTTTTTGTATGATTTGGAATTTCAAATATTATATAAAAATCAGTCTATTATATAAATTGAATACAATTGGTTTACAAAAGGAAAGTTAATCAAAATTTATTGATCTCGAACCATGGTTGTAAAATTACTTTTAGCCTTAAATTATTTCAATTAAGAATCTAATCTATACATACATATTTACATGAAAATATATTTTCCTATACTAAATACCGTTTACTAAACAAATATTTTGAAGAAGTATTTTCCAATATAAAATTTCTACTTCGTTCGAATGAGAAATTATAATTAAATAGCGGTTATATGTTTTTAGTACCATTAGTCCATCTGCAAAGTTCCAAAAAATTATCCGACTCCCTGTTTTCATTCTCTATTTCAATGTCAGTAACATTATATTGTGCAATTAATTTGACAAATCCTTTTGCTTTGGAGTAACAGGAAGTAAAGTTTGGTCCACTGCCTATCGTATTTGTATCTTTTTCTAGGGGATCCAAAGGCTGTCTTTACAAGGTTCTTCGGGTAATTTTTTATTAACTGTATTTAATTGTTATGAACTTGTAAAGTATTTGATCTTCGTGTTTGTGTACGTGGAATAACTTACGTGTGCAATTATTTCAGTTGCTGGAGGGGAAATTGTGAAGAACAGCCAATCTGGTATGTTGTTATTTTGTGTTTTGCCAATTTCATTTACAGCTATTGGTGATCATTTTCGACGCCTCTTTTTTTTCAACTCTATAATAATAGTTGTTGGAGAATTTCATATTAAATACGTTGAAAAGAGAAGTTGGTGCATGTATGGATAATGAAGTTTTGCTTTCTTTAATTGATGGTGTAACATGTGTCCCTTTTGAGTCCTTTGCAATTGAGAATAGTTGCTGGTGTTCTGTCTAATTACGCATTCACATAATCGAGTAATCTGTTTTAGAAGATTCTCGTTTTATTCATGTTGATGTTTAATCTGCATGTTCGGTCAGGCTCACCTCTACTGAATTATCCACTGCTTTATAGTGCTCTATTAGTGCTGCCCCACTAAATGTTGGACTTAATACACTTTAATAACAAATTTTAAATGTGATATTGTGTGTAGATGAAAATTCAAACTTGGAATTTTTTCCCCTTTTCAAGCACATTTTGATGAATGAGAAATAATCAGCAAATTTGTGTGTAAGTATGCCATGATTTCATAATACATATTTCAGAAGAAGAAAAAGCACCAAATAAAGGAAGAAAAGAAGAAAGAAAAAAACATAGGTTGGTTGTTGCATGTTTTTGTTGTCATCCCTGCCCTGGTATATGCATCGGATGATGCTAACAACCAAATATTCCTTTCATTTAGTTTACAGGTGATTGAGTGAATAACCAATCATTTAGAACCTTTGTTAGTTATATTCTGTTTGTTGGAAGGAAATGTCTTGTATCCCATGTTTTTAAGTCTCTTGAATAAGAATGGTCAAAACTGGGAAGGTATGAACTCACCTGAAAAGTACTGTTGCACACCTGAAATTGATATACAAATGCAATTAGCCAAAATAAATCCTTTGTTTTTACTTTGAAATCTTTTAAACTACCTAAAATTCATATATATGTGACAATTAGCCAAAATTTACTGTTAACAATGTCGTTTTTAGAAAACCTCTTGTGGGTGTTTTTAAGGCTAATTGAGGTCTTCAAGGTGATTGATGTACATGCCAATTTCTCAACTTGTAATTATGTGGATTTCTGTTGAAGCGTAGACCAATTGGTGTCAACAAATAGATAGTCCCATCTACACAACAACTTTTTAATAAAAAGTTCAGTAAACCCCGGTTATAAGTTCGATGAATTAAAAATTACCACAAGCGCACGGAGTAATTAATTTTTTTCTTTAAATGTGTTTTATGTCAGGTTTAAGGTTTTTTTTACTAAAATGTTGTATATATTTTTGTTGGTAGATCAATATGTCTTCAAGTATAGATAAAGAGTGGATGAAAGAAGCCGATCAAAGAACCCCACGATATATGGAAGGAGTGCAGAAGTTTATTGATTTTGTTGTAGAAAATGGTGGCAATAAGGAAATCTATTCTTGTCCTTGCACACAGTGCAAAAAATATGAAAATGAAAATTAAATTAGATGAAATTCATTTTCATCTGCTTAGATGGGGAATTGTCCAAACATATACTGTTTGGCATTTTCATGGGGAAGAGTCAGCAATGAACCAAAAACAACCTGTTAGTCAAGCCATAAGTACCGATGACTCTGAACATCCTAGGATGGAAGATCTGGTCAATGATGCTGATAGATTTCATCAATTGCAACCTACAAGTTTGTTGCCGGATAATATTGGGGATTCGCCTACGGTTGATGTTGATTGGCAGGCCAATCAAAGCAAGAAGTATAAATCACTTTTTGATAATGCAAAAGAGCCATTGTATCCTTCATGTCCAAAAGGGATAACAAAATTGTATTTCGTCGTCAAGCTGAATAACTTGAAAACCCTGTATGGCTTTTCCGACAATGGTGTGACTGCACTCCTAGAATTCATAAAGGAATTACTTCCTGAAGGTAACACACTACCAACAAAGTATCACGAGATGAAGAAGATGATTAAGCAAGTTGGTATGGATTACAAAACTTATGATGCGTGCATTAATGACTGCATTTTGTTTTGGAAGGATGATGCAAATAGAGTTTTTTGTCCAGTTTGCAAACAATCAAGATATAAAACAACATTCAACGAAGAGAAAAGAGCTGCAAAAGTACCTCAGAAGACGTTGAGACATTTCCCTCTAATTCCTAGGCTGAGGAGGTTGTATACTATACCATGGATAGCAGATGCTATGACTTGGCATGGTCATGCCAAGTCTAATTCAGATGTAATGTGTCACCCATGTGATACTTCTCAATGGCGAGCTGCAGATTCTTTTGACAAAACATTTGATGTTGAATCACGAAATGTCACGCTTGGATTAGCAACGGATGGTTTTAATCCACATGCATCTCTAAGTAACCGTTATAGTTGTTGGCCAGTAGTTATAGTGTAATATCCCGGAAATTTTAACAATATCAATTTAATAATCTGTTAAATAATTAAATTGATATTGATGATCTTTGATAATAAGATTTGAATTTAATTTAATAATCTGATTAAATTAGTATTAATTGGTGATTTTATCTTTTAAAAGTTAATAAGATATTTTCTATTTGAATATATATATTTATTTATATATATTGTAAATAGAAGCTTTGGGTAAATTGGGAATTTAAATTTAATTTAATATGACTTTTCAAAGTTATTTAAATTAGTAAATTTATAGTTTTAAAATACTTTAATTAGTTTAAAATTATATAAGAGTTAACAAAAAGGCTTGTTTTGTTTCTTTATTTAAATATCACTTGATAATATAATCTCTTATATAAATTATTTAAATATCAAATATGTTAATTTCAGATAATAAGTATAATGTATTATTTTTATTAATATGAATGGATTTTAAAGAATATGAAATTTTTATTTAATTGAATGAATAGTTATATATGTATATATATAACTTAACTTTTAAATTGAATCTTAGGATTTAATTTAAATTGAATTTGAAATTAAGTTTTGAAATTCAAGAGAATAAATATTTAAATTGTTTGGATATTATAATATTTGTATAAACTTTTATTTATAAATATAGTTAGTTTTGTTTCTTTAAAAAGTAATTTATATATAGATAAGTATTAATAAATAAGAAAAAGGATTTTTATTTACTTTTAAAATATATAAAACATAAAGGTATGTAAATTGTATATATAAAAACAATAAGCTAAAATGGAAACATTAAAGCTAAATTGAAGTTAACATAAAAACAAGTTAATAAATAAGAAATAATTTTAATAATAGAATAACATGTGTAAGATAATTAGCATTCAAAATGACAAGTGTTAACATATTAAACCATCTAAGCATAGGTGTTAAGTAATTAGATAAGGCAAAAGACAAGTGTCATCTTTTTATTTTCATTTTATTTAAATTTTATTAAATCCTAATTTACATTATATAAACAAACATCTTCCCTTTTCCATTTCTTTTTCTATTTTCTATTTAAAAACAAGATGAATTCAAAACTCTTTCTCTAATGAAAATCTGAAATCAATATAGCTTTCAGATTTGAACTTATACAAATCAAATTGCCTCAAACCAAAAATCAATACCCTGTAAATATGATTTTCAATATTCTAAACTCCTCATAAAACCACAATCTCAAATCAATTTCAAAACCTATACTCTTCGATCCTGAGATTAAATCAAAACAATCAGTCTGCAATTCTTTTCAACATTAAAGCCTACCTGCCTTTTTCAATCTGGAATCAACTTAAGAAAACTGTCTGCATTCATTTTGCAATCTGGAACCACCTCAAGTCTATCTGCCTTCATTTGTTCAACTTGGAAGCAACATGCATGCAGTTTTAAATCCAACAAGTAAAGTTCAAACACAGTTCTCAGTTTCAAAAGAAGCTTGCAAGTCTACTGTTTTCAAAAGTAAAACTGTCTCTGTTTCATCTTTGAACAGGTGAGTAACACTTTTTATTTAAAACTAACTTAAGTAAATTGCTTGATTTCTTCATGTGATAATCATGTTTGAAGTGAATAAATATGTAATGTTTGTATGTATAACTGAAAGCTGCTGTGAACAATGGATGTATTGTGTGCATATGTAAATATATATGTGTGTATGCTGTTTCTTTCTATTTGCCTGTTCTGTTTTGATTTTCCAGGCACAAAACTTCATTAAAATACTTATCATAAGTTTCTGATAGAATGAAATTTATAAAAATGAAGCTGTTGATTTTCTTAAGTTAATATTTAAAATTGTAAGTAAGTTAAAATATTAGTTTGTTGTCTCTGGAAACATAAGAAAAATCAGTGCATGTATATATAAGTGAAAATTCAAAATAGGTAATTCATAAATCCAGGATTATAAATCGAATATCTAAACTATAATATGATTTTTAACATTAAAATCATGATTTTTAACTTAGTATTTAAGGAGCAGTTCTGTGATGAACTAAATATGGAGTTTTGGAAAATTATGGTGATCTTTTGATTTGTGGTAGCTGGGGTTTTGGGTAATGACAGAGGAGTGATCGGAGATGGTTGGAAAATTGTCTGGAAGATGTTTAATTCATGGAGGAGGTAGCAGTAGTGGTTTCTTTGTTAGAACCCTAGTTTTTGCTAGTTTGGGTAAAATGATCATCGCGACTTCCATGATGGATCGAGTGCTACAGGCGTTTGAGAGAGTGAAGTTTGTTCGATAATGATGACATGGTCGAAGTTGCAGGAGTTCAGGTGGTCGGAATCGTGAGCACGAACGATGTTGACAGGTTTTGATCTGTACGATGGTTCCTGTTCCAGGCTTTGATTTTTAGGCTCGATTTCGATTTTGCGTGATGTTCGAAGAGGTGATGGTCGTTTTCTGGTAGGTGGATGATCGTCGATGTGTGGAGATACTCGGCGATGGACGGAGACGCCGCTGGTGGATGTGCACGTGCACGCGATGGTACATGTCTGGGTGAAGTCTGGGATGGTAGCAGTGTAGAGGTCTGGGTTTTCTCGAGTTCGTACTCGAGTTATTTCGTGAGATGCTCGGGTTTTTAGAGGGTACGACTCGAAGTAAAATTAGTGGTCTCGAGTATGTTAGTGTTGACAGGTTTAAAACCTGTATGTTTAAAAAAGTTTAAACTAAAATTTAATTTGTAAAGAAATATTTAAACATGTTTTAAATTTAAATATCATTATAAGGAAATGTTTTCTTAAGACTTAATTATTTGTGAGGAAATTAATGGATAATTAATTTGTTTGATTAATTAATCATTTGGATTAATTAAATAAATAATAAATTAAAGATTTAAACTAATTTATTTATGATTAAGATAAATTAATTAGGAATAAATAATTTATAATTAAGGATTTTAAAATAGAAAATTAATTAATGTTTAGAAATTAATTAATAAAGTAATTAAAGATTAATTAAGTTATGGATAACACTTAATTAATTTAATAATTAGAGATAAATTAATTTGTTATTAAGATTTATCAATTTGGAATTAATAATAATTAATCCAAGTTAATTACTTAAGAAAAGTAATTAAAGAGTTGTTAATAGTTAATGGAGATCATTAACTAAGGATTATTAAATAATTAATTAATAGGATTAATTTTGATAAAGATAATAAATTATAGAATTTGTTTTAAATGAATTACTTAATGGAAGTAATTAAGAATTAATTACTTATTGTAATTAATTAAGTTAATTTGATTTAGTTAGATTAATTAATTAAGAAATAATTTGATAATAATTACTTAATGTAATTATTAAGGTATGATTATTTAAGGAAGTAAATAATAAGATAATTACTAGAAGTAATTAATTGATTGGTTATGTATTAAGGAAAGTAATTTGAGTTTAATTACTTATGAATTAATCAAAGGATTAATTAAGAAATTAATTAAGGAGTAATTAATTAGTTAATAAAGTAATTAAGGATAGTTAATTACTGATTGAAGATTAATCAAGGTGATTAATAAATGTTGTTTAATTAAAGGTTAATTACTTAATATAATTAATTTAATTTAAGTAATTAATAATTAATTTGTAATTAAGGATCATTAATTAATATAATTAATGATGTAATTAAGATTGATTAATTAAGTATAATTAATAAATGAAGTGATTAATTAATGTAATTAATTAAGGTTTAATATAATTAATTATAGTGATTAATTTAATTAATTATAGTTAATTTATTTAATGTAGTAATTAAAGGTTAATTACTATAAGTGGTTAAGGTTAATTAATTTGAGTAATTAATTAAAGATAAATTACTTGAAGGTAATTAAAAGATAATTAATCAAAGATGATTAATTGAAAAAGGTAATTAGAGGATAATTAATTAATTTGTAATTAATTAATGTTTAAGTAAGAAGGATTTATAAAATAAAAATAATTAATTTAATTAACTTTAAATTAATTAGAGATGATATAGATCATTACTTATGGATGGATGATAATACTGAATGCTTTGCATTTGATTGATATCTCTGATGAGATATATGCTATGTGATATGGATGTTTAGTTGAATTGTGATAATATGGATTATCTGATGATATTGATAATGTTGATTATCTATTGTGAATTTTCTTTCTAAGTGTATAAAGATAATTGAATTAAATTGTTTTAACCTTTAAAACAACTTGGCCTTAAAAGATACGTTTTGGATTTCGATGAGACCGGGATCGGGTTTCCGTATACCGGATTTCCAGGTCTGGAGACCCGAATACCACATCGATCCAAATTTACGTTAGGTCGTGAAATCCAAATGGAGCAAGTGAAGACTCGAGGTGTAAGAACGATTCTTTGTCAGTATAACTCTGTGGGTGATTCCGTAATGAGTTGACGGAGATAGTACTTTCAGATTCGAGATAAAGATTCAAAGTGCAAGGGTTATTGTCGTTAACTCTGAGGGTGATTCCAAAACGAGTGTAACGAGATAATGCCTTCGGTTTCGTTCGAACCCGGAACGAACTTGTATGGATTGAATGCTTTCAGCACATCGTCAGGTGGACGATGAGCATTCTAAGATAGATGTATTCTGTTTTAAGGTAATCGTGACCTCAAGCCTCACAAACCGGGAATGGCTAAAACAGGGGAGGTGCAGCAAGGTTAGTGGGTAGCACCCAAGTAGGACAAGATGACCTCTGTCTAGATGTCCCTTTCTATTTTCGACTTAGTGGTGCGGTTGAATCATGACAACCGTGGGGTATCTTGTGCGGGAATTATCCAGTAAGGGATGTTCCGACCTTGTGTTGCAGGGGATTGGGAGTGATCCTCGGTACGGTGATCTAGGCCACGTACTGTGACGGGCGGTACCCCGGTAGCCCTGCCATTGAATGGAATCCAAAATCCAATAAGTGATAACGGACTTGATTGTATACCTATGTATGCTGGAATTTAATGAATGTAACAATTTCGGCTATTTCATATTTATTTGAAAACCCTAGACCTATTATAATACAATCGAATTTCCTATCAAATGTTTTGGTTAGCGTAAGGTAAAAACTTACCCATATTTATTGGTGGGAAGTCTTACGTGATACCTTTTCTTTCAAAAGGTTTTGAAGTTAAACAAGTTTAACCTGTTACTCACACCAGACCCATGTCTGACCCAAGTTGTTTATTTCTGTTTTATAAACTCTTGGGTACTCAAATTTTTACGAGTAGCCAAGGGATTCAGGTTTAGCTTTGACGAGTAATCTGGAGGAGCAATGGAGCAGGAGGCTTCGGCGTTGTAGATATAGATAGTAGTTTTCCGCTGTGTTGATCTTTGTATTGATCTGTATTGTGTTGAGATGTAATAACTAGACAGATGTTTATAACTGTCTAGTATGAGATGTGTAATCTGTGTAACTCTGATAGATGATGTATATGATACTATGTAATATTTATGTGATATATTATATTTCGTTTCGTTTCCGCTGTGAGTATCTGTTGTTGTTTTCTTTTCTCTTCTTCTCTTTTCTATTTCTCACCCCTTTCTTTCTTACTGTCGATGCGATTTTCCGGGAGTGGAAAGTCGGGTCGTCACACGTGGTATCAGAGCTTAGGTTGAGCGAATGCCTAAGCTTTTGGTTAAGTGAATATCAGAGCTATTGGTTGAGTGAATACCTAGCTCTGGAGTGGTATCTATCGTGAGAGAGTGTATTTGTAATTTTTATATAACTATATATATTTATTCTACCTATATTGTTGGGTTACCCGTACAGGTTCTCCAATATAAGATATAAAGGTAGATAGGGTAGTAGTGTATGAAACACGACTACCAATGGTTGGAATTAAGGTTGGAAGTGTATTTATCGAGACTGTAGACCCAATACTGTCTCGAGTAAGTTTTGCTGTGATGAAGGATTTCATTGAATCTCTGAAGGAAACCTGTTAAGGTTCGGAGTTTATCTGTAAAGTTGGATGAGTAGAGTTTGGATCTATCGGTTGAACAGAAGCAAGTGATGGTATCTTGATACCGTAGGTAATAGTAGCTGTGTGATGAGATGCAGTGACGATGGATGTTCCCGAAGATGTTTTCTTTGGAACGAGTTTAAGGAAGTATGTCTGTTTCAGTGTTATGGCTGAATTCAGCATGGTGTTTCTGTTGGTTTGGGGTTCGAGTTTCTCGAAGATCTTTGGATAGAAGTCCTTGGCATCAGTATCAGCAGTGCAGCTCGGAGTGTTCTGTGATGGCAGAAAGTTGTCAGGCTGAGCAGTTTTTCTGGAGGTGAAATTCAGAAGTAGCAGGGTGCATCCATTTCTTCGATGGATTGGATAGTTAAGTATGGGCTGTTCTGATTTGTTAAGAGGAACAGTTTTCTTTGGAAATAGGCTGGGTTGATCGCAAAAGTGACTTGCGATAGTTTGAGGGTTCTCTTGGGTTATCAGAGTTTTTCTGAGTGTCTTCAAGGAAGTCAGGAGTTGTCCGCATCTGAAGGTTGAGTTTTCTTATCGACTGGATTCCAGGAGTAGTACCAGTGATTCAGTCTAGTTGAAGGATGTTTCCTAGAGATGGAGTTGGTGCAGCAACTCAAGTTTTGATGAAGTATCTGAATTTTATTTATGGATCAGTGAACCTTATTTCTGGAATGAGTTGTCCAGTCTGTGCTTGTGTTCTACCTCAGATCAGAATTGAGCAGCGAAAGCAGTTTGGAGTATATCTCTGGATAGGAGAAGTAAGTTTGGAATCTACTGATGTTGTGAAGTAAAGTTATGTTTGGATCTCTTCTGTGTTCTGATTTGGATAAGTATTTGGTCTTCAGAATTGAATGGTCAGTTTGGATGACTGAGATTCATTGTGTTTTACGTATCTCTGAGGGAGTACGTATTTGATCTATCTCTGGTTTTAGAATCAACAGTTCTGGAAGGTTTAGTTGTTGAGTCAGACTCGTCTGTAGTCTGATATTCTGTTTAGTTCTGTAGATCTAGATGAGTAGGAGATCTATAGCTTAGTAGTTTAGATTGTTGTAGAGCGAGTATCCCGGTATATATATACTTGGGGAAACTCGAGGAATTCTATCTAGAATTTTGTCTGGATAGTTAGATTTGATTGATTGGATGAATTGGTTGCTATGGTTGTTAGCATATGGATGATAGTATATGCTTGTGTTTTAAAATTTAAAATCTTTAATAAGATTATTAAATTACCTTTGTTTAAATTTCGGGGACGAAATTATTTTAAGGGGGAAGGAATGTAATATCCCGGAAATTTTAACAATATCAATTTAATAATCTGTTAAATAATTAAATTGATATTGATGATCTTTGATAATAAGATTTGAATTTAATTTAATAATCTGATTAAATTAGTATTAATTGGTGATTTTATCTTTTAAAAGTTAATAAGATATTTTCTATTTGAATATATATATTTATTTATATATATTGTAAATAGAAGCTTTGGGTAAATTGGGAATTTAAATTTAATTTAATATGACTTTTCAAAGTTATTTAAATTAGTAAATTTATAGTTTTAAAATACTTTAATTAGTTTAAAATTATATAAGAGTTAACAAAAAGGCTTGTTTTGTTTCTTTATTTAAATATCACTTGATAATATAATCTCTTATATAAATTATTTAAATATCAAATATGTTAATTTCAGATAATAAGTATAATGTATTATTTTTATTAATATGAATGGATTTTAAAGAATATGAAATTTTTATTTAATTGAATGAATAGTTATATATGTATATATATAACTTAACTTTTAAATTGAATCTTAGGATTTAATTTAAATTGAATTTGAAATTAAGTTTTGAAATTCAAGAGAATAAATATTTAAATTGTTTGGATATTATAATATTTGTATAAACTTTTATTTATAAATATAGTTAGTTTTGTTTCTTTAAAAAGTAATTTATATATAGATAAGTATTAATAAATAAGAAAAAGGATTTTTATTTACTTTTAAAATATATAAAACATAAAGGTATGTAAATTGTATATATAAAAACAATAAGCTAAAATGGAAACATTAAAGCTAAATTGAAGTTAACATAAAAACAAGTTAATAAATAAGAAATAATTTTAATAATAGAATAACATGTGTAAGATAATTAGCATTCAAAATGACAAGTGTTAACATATTAAACCATCTAAGCATAGGTGTTAAGTAATTAGATAAGGCAAAAGACAAGTGTCATCTTTTTATTTTCATTTTATTTAAATTTTATTAAATCCTAATTTACATTATATAAACAAACATCTTCCCTTTTCCATTTCTTTTTCTATTTTCTATTTAAAAACAAGATGAATTCAAAACTCTTTCTCTAATGAAAATCTGAAATCAATATAGCTTTCAGATTTGAACTTATACAAATCAAATTGCCTCAAACCAAAAATCAATACCCTGTAAATATGATTTTCAATATTCTAAACTCCTCATAAAACCACAATCTCAAATCAATTTCAAAACCTATACTCTTCGATCCTGAGATTAAATCAAAACAATCAGTCTGCAATTCTTTTCAACATTAAAGCCTACCTGCCTTTTTCAATCTGGAATCAACTTAAGAAAACTGTCTGCATTCATTTTGCAATCTGGAACCACCTCAAGTCTATCTGCCTTCATTTGTTCAACTTGGAAGCAACATGCATGCAGTTTTAAATCCAACAAGTAAAGTTCAAACACAGTTCTCAGTTTCAAAAGAAGCTTGCAAGTCTACTGTTTTCAAAAGTAAAACTGTCTCTGTTTCATCTTTGAACAGGTGAGTAACACTTTTTATTTAAAACTAACTTAAGTAAATTGCTTGATTTCTTCATGTGATAATCATGTTTGAAGTGAATAAATATGTAATGTTTGTATGTATAACTGAAAGCTGCTGTGAACAATGGATGTATTGTGTGCATATGTAAATATATATGTGTGTATGCTGTTTCTTTCTATTTGCCTGTTCTGTTTTGATTTTCCAGGCACAAAACTTCATTAAAATACTTATCATAAGTTTCTGATAGAATGAAATTTATAAAAATGAAGCTGTTGATTTTCTTAAGTTAATATTTAAAATTGTAAGTAAGTTAAAATATTAGTTTGTTGTCTCTGGAAACATAAGAAAAATCAGTGCATGTATATATAAGTGAAAATTCAAAATAGGTAATTCATAAATCCAGGATTATAAATCGAATATCTAAACTATAATATGATTTTTAACATTAAAATCATGATTTTTAACTTAGTATTTAAGGAGCAGTTCTGTGATGAACTAAATATGGAGTTTTGGAAAATTATGGTGATCTTTTGATTTGTGGTAGCTGGGGTTTTGGGTAATGACAGAGGAGTGATCGGAGATGGTTGGAAAATTGTCTGGAAGATGTTTAATTCATGGAGGAGGTAGCAGTAGTGGTTTCTTTGTTAGAACCCTAGTTTTTGCTAGTTTGGGTAAAATGATCATCGCGACTTCCATGATGGATCGAGTGCTACAGGCGTTTGAGAGAGTGAAGTTTGTTCGATAACGATGACATGGTCGAAGTTGCAGGAGTTCAGGTGGTCGGAATCGTGAGCACGAACGATGTTGACAGGTTTTGATCTGTACGATGGTTCCTGTTCCAGGCTTTGATTTTTAGGCTCGATTTCGATTTTGCGTGATGTTCGAAGAGGTGATGGTCGTTTTCTGGTAGGTGGATGATCGTCGATGTGTGGAGATACTCGGCGATGGACGGAGACGCCGCTGGTGGATGTGCACGTGCACGCGATGGTACATGTCTGGGTGAAGTCTGGGATGGTAGCAGTGTAGAGGTCTGGGTTTTCTCGAGTTCGTACTCGAGTTATTTCGTGAGATGCTCGGGTTTTTAGAGGGTACGACTCGAAGTAAAATTAGTGGTCTCGAGTATGTTAGTGTTGACAGGTTTAAAACCTGTATGTTTAAAAAAGTTTAAACTAAAATTTAATTTGTAAAGAAATATTTAAACATGTTTTAAATTTAAATATCATTATAAGGAAATGTTTTCTTAAGACTTAATTATTTGTGAGGAAATTAATGGATAATTAATTTGTTTGATTAATTAATCATTTGGATTAATTAAATAAATAATAAATTAAAGATTTAAACTAATTTATTTATGATTAAGATAAATTAATTAGGAATAAATAATTTATAATTAAGGATTTTAAAATAGAAAATTAATTAATGTTTAGAAATTAATTAATAAAGTAATTAAAGATTAATTAAGTTATGGATAACACTTAATTAATTTAATAATTAGAGATAAATTAATTTGTTATTAAGATTTATCAATTTGGAATTAATAATAATTAATCCAAGTTAATTACTTAAGAAAAGTAATTAAAGAGTTGTTAATAGTTAATGGAGATCATTAACTAAGGATTATTAAATAATTAATTAATAGGATTAATTTTGATAAAGATAATAAATTATAGAATTTGTTTTAAATGAATTACTTAATGGAAGTAATTAAGAATTAATTACTTATTGTAATTAATTAAGTTAATTTGATTTAGTTAGATTAATTAATTAAGAAATAATTTGATAATAATTACTTAATGTAATTATTAAGGTATGATTATTTAAGGAAGTAAATAATAAGATAATTACTAGAAGTAATTAATTGATTGGTTATGTATTAAGGAAAGTAATTTGAGTTTAATTACTTATGAATTAATCAAAGGATTAATTAAGAAATTAATTAAGGAGTAATTAATTAGTTAATAAAGTAATTAAGGATAGTTAATTACTGATTGAAGATTAATCAAGGTGATTAATAAATGTTGTTTAATTAAAGGTTAATTACTTAATATAATTAATTTAATTTAAGTAATTAATAATTAATTTGTAATTAAGGATCATTAATTAATATAATTAATGATGTAATTAAGATTGATTAATTAAGTATAATTAATAAATGAAGTGATTAATTAATGTAATTAATTAAGGTTTAATATAATTAATTATAGTGATTAATTTAATTAATTATAGTTAATTTATTTAATGTAGTAATTAAAGGTTAATTACTATAAGTGGTTAAGGTTAATTAATTTGAGTAATTAATTAAAGATAAATTACTTGAAGGTAATTAAAAGATAATTAATCAAAGATGATTAATTGAAAAAGGTAATTAGAGGATAATTAATTAATTTGTAATTAATTAATGTTTAAGTAAGAAGGATTTATAAAATAAAAATAATTAATTTAATTAACTTTAAATTAATTAGAGATGATATAGATCATTACTTATGGATGGATGATAATACTGAATGCTTTGCATTTGATTGATATCTCTGATGAGATATATGCTATGTGATATGGATGTTTAGTTGAATTGTGATAATATGGATTATCTGATGATATTGATAATGTTGATTATCTATTGTGAATTTTCTTTCTAAGTGTATAAAGATAATTGAATTAAATTGTTTTAACCTTTAAAACAACTTGGCCTTAAAAGATACGTTTTGGATTTCGATGAGACCGGGATCGGGTTTCCGTATACCGGATTTCCAGGTCTGGAGACCCGAATACCACATCGATCCAAATTTACGTTAGGTCGTGAAATCCAAATGGAGCAAGTGAAGACTCGAGGTGTAAGAACGATTCTTTGTCAGTATAACTCTGTGGGTGATTCCGTAATGAGTTGACGGAGATAGTACTTTCAGATTCGAGATAAAGATTCAAAGTGCAAGGGTTATTGTCGTTAACTCTGAGGGTGATTCCAAAACGAGTGTAACGAGATAATGCCTTCGGTTTCGTTCGAACCCGGAACGAACTTGTATGGATTGAATGCTTTCAGCACATCGTCAGGTGGACGATGAGCATTCTAAGATAGATGTATTCTGTTTTAAGGTAATCGTGACCTCAAGCCTCACAAACCGGGAATGGCTAAAACAGGGGAGGTGCAGCAAGGTTAGTGGGTAGCACCCAAGTAGGACAAGATGACCTCTGTCTAGATGTCCCTTTCTATTTTCGACTTAGTGGTGCGGTTGAATCATGACAACCGTGGGGTATCTTGTGCGGGAATTATCCAGTAAGGGATGTTCCGACCTTGTGTTGCAGGGGATTGGGAGTGATCCTCGGTACGGTGATCTAGGCCACGTACTGTGACGGGCGGTACCCCGGTAGCCCTGCCATTGAATGGAATCCAAAATCCAATAAGTGATAACGGACTTGATTGTATACCTATGTATGCTGGAATTTAATGAATGTAACAATTTCGGCTATTTCATATTTATTTGAAAACCCTAGACCTATTATAATACAATCGAATTTCCTATCAAATGTTTTGGTTAGCGTAAGGTAAAAACTTACCCATATTTATTGGTGGGAAGTCTTACGTGATACCTTTTCTTTCAAAAGGTTTTGAAGTTAAACAAGTTTAACCTGTTACTCACACCAGACCCATGTCTGACCCAAGTTGTTTATTTCTGTTTTATAAACTCTTGGGTACTCAAATTTTTACGAGTAGCCAAGGGATTCAGGTTTAGCTTTGACGAGTAATCTGGAGGAGCAATGGAGCAGGAGGCTTCGGCGTTGTAGATATAGATAGTAGTTTTCCGCTGTGTTGATCTTTGTATTGATCTGTATTGTGTTGAGATGTAATAACTAGACAGATGTTTATAACTGTCTAGTATGAGATGTGTAATCTGTGTAACTCTGATAGATGATGTATATGATACTATGTAATATTTATGTGATATATTATATTTCGTTTCGTTTCCGCTGTGAGTATCTGTTGTTGTTTTCTTTTCTCTTCTTCTCTTTTCTATTTCTCACCCCTTTCTTTCTTACTGTCGATGCGATTTTCCGGGAGTGGAAAGTCGGGTCGTCACATATAGTACCGTATAATCTTCCTCCATCCATGTGCATGAAAAGAGAGTTTTCAATGTTGACATTGTTGATTTCTGGACCAAAACAACCAAGAAAGGATATTGATGTTTATTTGCAACCGTTAATAGACGAGTTACAACTGTTATGGGAAGGAGTCGCTGCATTTGACTCATTTAATAATTCTATGAGTTTACATTGAGAGTTAGGTTGTTGTGGGCAATTCATGATCATCTTGCACTTGGGACTTTATCAGGATGCACAACTCATGGCTATTTTGCATGTCCTACATGTGGGGAAGACACTTGTTCTTACTATCTTCGTGCAAGTAAGAAGATGTGTTACATGGGACATCGGAGATTTCTTCCTTTCAAACATAAGTTTCGAGACGAAAAAACAAACTTTGATAACAAACAAGAATATCGTCGTCCTCCACGGCCATTGACTGGTTATCAAGTTGAAGAGAAGGTAGCTAATATCAAGATGAAAGTTGGTAAAGACAAATTAGAAACCGGTCGAAAACGAAAAAAGAAAGCCGATGAAGACGAAGTTGAGAATGTTCCTGTGTGGTATAGAAGGTCGATCCTCTTTGATTTGCCATATTGGAAAGCAAATTTGGTCCGACATAATATTGATGTTATGCATACAGAGAAAAATGTCACTGAGCATCTCATTAGCACAATTATGGGTCATAAAGATAAGTCAAAAGACGGCATCAATGCACGTAAGGATTTGAAAAACATGGGTATAAAACAAAAATTGTAGGTGAGTGAAGATCCTGAAAGAAATAAAGTAATCATACCAGATGCAACTTTCACCTTGAGCAAAGACGAAAGGCTACAATTTTGCACCATTTTGAAAAGCCTAAAAGTGCCTAGCAAATTCTCTTCCAACTTCAATAACAATGTGAACATCAATCCTCCTGAACTAACAAATATGAAGTCTCATGATTACCACGTCATAATGCAGCAATTACTTCCGGTATTACTTCAGCATTCTTATCCACAACACAAGGATCTACGTAATGCTATTGTAATACCCCAAGATTTTGAGGAAAATTCTTTTAAATAAATGATTAAAATTCTGGGGGAAAATCAGAATTATTATATAGGTGGGATTTTCAGTGGTGCAAGGTTGTGTGCATGTGTGCACGTGCACACTAGTTATGGCACTAAGAGAAAATCCAGAATTCCTGAATGATAAAACAAGGAAGGAAAACATTTAGATAAAATGTTTTAAATAAAGGAAATATAGGCCTAGACATGAATATTAAAAATTCCTGAGGATGTGTGTATATATATATATATATCTATATATATGCATATGTATGACTTGTCTGAAAATTAAGACAGAAGAGAACATTGATTTATAATGAATAAGTGAAATTTTATTTGAATAATAGGTGTAGAAATGCACATAAGTATGCACATGTTTTCTGCAAATAAAAGGTTAAAGTTAAATTAACACCCATAGTTGTATAAATGTATATATATATATCCAGATATTATTTGAGCAGAAAATTAATAAAGGAATCACTAAAATAGTAAGAACCAAAGTGCAAGAAAGCAAATGTACATAGGCAGAAAATAGAAAGTCACACCATTATCATGTTTGAGGTAAGTATAATAAAAATACTTAAAGTAATCACTTTCTGAAAAGAAAAGAAAATGGGCACAATTTAGCCTTGTTTTAAAATATTGGCCGGGACATTAAGGGTTAGGAGGGAGGGAATATGCAATGCCAAATGCATGATTCTGGTCTGGGCTAAAATAGGGATTTTGCATCACCCAAAACCCTAGATAGAACCCTTATTTAAACCAAGAGCCTAACCAGAAAAACTGCTCTCTCACTAATTAATTAACCTAAGGAAGAAGAGGAAGAAAAGGCTAAAGATTTGAGGGGTTTTCTGGATTAAGCTTGTGTAAGCATTTAGGTGAGTATCCTCACTCATATACATGGCATTAAGACCTGGGATTAGGCAGCCAAGCTTTTATATGCTATATTTTGCATGTTTTGATTTACAAACTATGTTGGCTACTGATGGTTTCATGAATGCTTGATGAGATATGATCTGCTATGCTGGATGTATAACTTTGTTGTTCTATTTTCATCTCTGTATGTTATACCAAAACCTTAAAGAACATATAATAGAGTATTTGTAACTAGTCTGAATCATGGCTTAAGACAAAGAATGAAAAAAAAATAACTATGAGCTGCATATACATTGGTATGGTGCTGAGGCTTGAAATAATTGGTTAAGGGTGCAATGGAGTCTTTCTCTATAAGTGCTGAGCCCTAAACCAAACAGAAATTTACAAGCCTAAAAACTATGTTTAAACAAGATTAAAAATCTGGCTAAACATAGTTGCTTGCAAAATCAAAATAAACCCAATAGAGCCATGCATTTATTCTCAGTTGCAAACATTCTGGTATATGCTTGAATAGGGTGTTTATATGCTAAATAATGTGAGATGGAATGACTGGGGTGTTATACCTCTAGAAAGTAACCTTTAACTTGCTTGCAATATTATGTCTGCAAGGTAACTAGTATGCTTCATGTGTACATGTGGTTTGTACACCTAGTTATCATTGATAGAATGAACATAAATACACTTAGTGATATAACTAAGGATTTTGTGCCAAGAAGGCTGCTGGAATGCTTGTCCTATTTGAAGTAGACAAGTTGGCACATGGCTTGTTTAAGTCCTGAGATCTTTGTGCCATGATGTTAATTAGTTCATGGCAATGTGTCCCTTTGATTCCTTATAGCAGATGAGGCCAGGAATTTATAAGAAGAAGAAAAGGCAACCTTAGTAGTTCCAGATAAAAGTTGTTTTAATGCATATGTTTGCTCTTATGTATTGTACATGATAATACCTGTCAAGTATGCAAAGTATATTTATGCTGTATCCTTAGCTTAATATCATGGATATGTTAGAAATGCTCACACCAGATCATAGATCTGACCCTTATTGCTCATGGCACATGGGGGTGTCTCATTTATAATGGGGCAGCCACTAATGCTTTTGCAGGTTGTGATGGAGCTAAGTAAGCAAGATTAAAAAGATATGGAATAGAGGATGCTAAGATAATTAGAAATAAAAGCTAGAATGTGTTAATTCATGCATGTATTCCCTGATTGATATGGCTATCTAAATGTATTAAGTAGGAAGAACTTGTAAGAGACATGTGCTATGTTGTTTCTGGTTATTTCTGATTTGGTATGTATTAAGGATATTGATGTTAAACTGATTTGAAAACCTATTTGCTAAAGTTGTTTTGATTTAGAGGGAAAAACCTGGATTTTATAAGCATAATCATTTTATGATGATTTCAGTTAATCCTGAGTCCTTTCAAAAAAAAATATAGATATGTAGAAAATTATATTGGGAAAACCCAGAAAAAGGATTAAACTGCTATATTTTCAATTCATGATATTGATATATGTCCAAATGCAAGAAAAAGTGTATATACTCTGAAGATGTATTTTTAAAAGAGAATTATGGTTAGGAAGAATGATATATATCTGATCACAAGGTGTCTGATTCATACAAATACATATAAACATGCTTTTGAAAAAGAGAGGTATCAATGTTTTGTGTATATTCTGGGTTGTAAAATGCAAACAAAAGAATGGTCAGATTAACCACATGGTTAGACCATAGGTCAGGCCAAATGATTCACTTCAAATCAATGAAGCCAGGGAACATTTGAGCTCAGTTTTCTGGAAAATGAACAAAGACACTGACATGTACATGTATATCTGTGTACATGTTGATATTGGGCAAAAATATAAATATAAATTCCTAGAACAGTTGTAGGAAAGGGTTTCAAAAATAATAAAGCAAGAAATATTGTTTTCTATGATAGATTATAAGTAAAAATTGAGTATATATGGGCAGATATAGGTAGGTATCAGATTTCAAACCATACAGGAGAAAATAAAAAGAAAAACAAAAATTGTGTTTGAACCGACCAGCATAGTACTCGAACTCGTGACCTCTCATGTATAAGTTAGGCGCGTTTCCATTACGCCTAGATGTTGCTTGTGTTCACTTATGATCCACTTTCTTTTAACCTGAGTTTGATGCTATCCAGACTTTAAGACAGTCATCTATATTATAAGCTTGCTTTCCACTGATTATTGCTTGATCATTTCTTAATTATAATAACAGCCTAAAGTACATATTTCCAGTGGACACTATAGTCAAAAATCAGGATACAATAAGTAATCTTTTAAAAAGGGAATTTATCACATTTTAATAGATTTAAAAGGATTTCTACTTATTATCATGCTCTGATTCAAGTAGAATATAACATAGATATCTTCATATATGTATGTTAAGAATGATATAGAATTAAAACAATATTTTTATATTGTGAAAGATCCTGGATATATTTTGTTTATTAGAGAAAGAAAATGACCCTGGGAAATATATTTGTAATGGATGATATATCTATATATCATCTCTAAAAAAAAAAAAATCACTAATGAAATTAGTGTGGAAATAGGAGGGTCATTTCAGCTATACATCATATAAGTCTATTTTTTAACATTTTATGCTCAAAGGTGATTAACAGAGAACATCTTTTAAAAGCAAAGACTAGTTTGGTAGAAGCAATTTGTATGTTTGAAAAATATTTTCCACCTGCATTTTTTGACATCAGCATCCACCTTATGGTTCATTTAGCCGATGAAGCATTAAAATGCGGTCCTGTTAGATATAGGTGGATGTATCCTTTTGAACGGTAATTTACTAATCTCAGTTTTGTTCATCATCATTCGATTTAAATAGGTACTAGTTATTTATAATCGATTTATATTCATAGGTTGATGAAAACATATAAAGGATACGTCCGCAACAAAAGATATATTGAAGGATGTATTGCAGAAAGATATATCGTACAGGAAGCTAGTCTTTAGTGCATGGAGTATATGCCAAAAGGAGGTGATGGCACACATAAACATACTCGTGAGGCTTTCTTAGACGAGGATGATGAGTTTGCTGGTGAGATGCCTCTAGATAATGGTAAAGACATAACCTTAACCTCGGTGCAGTTTGAACAAGTTCGTAGATGGATCCTCAATAAGTATGATGGATTGGATGAATGGGAGAAGTAAGTTCACAAATAACTCCTGAATCTCCACCATTGTAAGTATATAAATGTTTTGAAATGTGTTTTTTGCAGGAGGTATAACATCTATGTGAAAAGTACTAAATCTCAATCTCGAAATAGGGTTTCATCCGTGGAAGATTGTCAAAGTTTTACTCTATGGTTACGTGGCGAGGTATATATTAAAGCTTATTTAATATTTCACGCATACTTAAAGGTATCATACACCTTATTAATCAAACTTTTCACATATTTTATTTTTTTAGTTGGTAAAAACAAACGATGTTGATTCAACTCTTTGGCGCCTTATGAATGGGCCGAAGTTCAAGGCGCGCAGTTATATGAAGTACCAAGTAAATGGGCTTACATTTTCCCCGAAAAAATACAAAGAGCGGATGGTAACACAAGACAGCGGTGTATGTATGAGAGCAATCACAAAATTTAGAGCCAGTGGGAAAGATAAAAATTATGCAGAAGCTGAAACACTGTATTATGGAGTTATTCAGGAGATAATTGAGTTGGATTATATAGACTTCAAACAAACGGTTTTTTATTGTGATTGGGTAAAAGTCGAAGACAAGGTCAATGGTTGCAAGATTGATCCTGTTTCAAACTTGATTACAGTTAATTTAGGGAAATTGAAGACCAAAGATAGGATGAACGATGAGCCATTTATTCTTGCGTCATAAGCGAGTCAAGTGTTCTACTCAAAAGATTTAAAAAATAGCGGATGGTTTGTGGTTTTACACACACCTAAGCGGTTGACTACAATCGTGAATGATCTTGAGTTTCCTACCGTCTATCAATCAGCCTTTGAAGATAACAAAAAATTAGAAGATCTTACCAAATGCATATGTTAATATAAGATGTATTTCTTAATTTAATCGAGTTGAATTTCAAATGTGGATGAATTTAGAATTTTTTGATTATGAATTTAGAATTTTTCATGTATCTCTATTTAATTATTATTCTAAATTCATGAAATCTGATTGATCAATTTTCAATACGTCTTTTACCATATTGAATTTGGAACAACATACCCGGTTTTTCTTCATTTTCAGGTAATAATGATTATGTGTCATATTTATTACATGCCTAAACTACGTTTGTTGTTGATCAATAGTTGCTTTTGTTGCTTTAGTTACACTTATATTCTTTATTCGTAACCGTATAAATTTTTAATCGATAACAATCAAATATCCTTGCTTGCTTTTATTAGACAACCTGTAAAAAAATTGGGCTTTTTCTACAGGTTTCACTCATACAACTATTTTGCAAGTACAATTATGCTGTACAATTATGTGCTGTGTACAATTATGCTGGGAACTCATATATGTTTTATTCTGAATACTTGCAGCAACAATGTCAGAAGCCGCAGAAACACCGTTCCATTCAGTCGTGAATTCGTCATCTTCACAACCCGAGAAAGTTGAGACAAATGCATATGGTGTTCCAGTTTCTGATAATGCTGGGAAAATAGGCAGTAGACTTGGTAAATTGGTACGAATGCATGTGCCGATATCATATGAAAGTTGGGATAAAGTACCAAACAAATGTAAAGATGACGTTTGGGCTGAATTGCGGGTAAGTCATTCTTTTTTTTTCACTGTTAACCTGTTGAAAAGCACAAATGGCACAACTCATTTTTTTGTTCTATACGAAGATAGGTGGGAAGTTGATTAGTTAATAGATTGATTAACAGTATACTAGAGCGGCGACATGGTTACTCGGTTCTATTAATTAACCAAATAAAATCACTGGCTGTAAAATTTGGTTCAAGTTGAAATTTTCTTTTCATTAATATGTGAAATTTTCTTTTCATTAATATGTGAACTGTGGTGAAGTATTCATGTGAAGCTGAAGTATGGTTAGAGTTGATGGAGTGGTATTATAACTTACAAGTGACATGCACTAATGATCAATGCTTATGTATTTACGTTTATTATCTCACCCAGTGGTTATATTTTCTTAAACTTTTCACATTAACCTATAGCTTTAACGTCCATGAAGTTTTATCTCTTATAACTAAATTACAAACTTGTATTGTCTAATAAAATTACATAACTTACAAGTGACATGCACTAATGATCTGTGTATTTTCTTGTATTTTCTTTTTAACGTATTTTTTATCTTCAATATATACAGACATTTTATGAGCTAGAGTCGGATACAAAAGAGTTGTATTTTAAAAAAATGTGTGAATCATTTAGAAGATACAAAAGTGAATTGAGGACATGGTACTACGACAAATTTGATAATGATGAAGCTAGAAGGAAAAACTGTCCGCCAAAAGTTAGCGTAGAAGATTGGGACGGATTCTTGAAAAATGAAGCAAAACCCGGCGCACGCGAAAGAAGAGAGCTAGGCAAAAAGAATAGATCACAATACAGTTATACTCATCACAGTAGTCGTACAAGTCACGCCGTAGTAGAACATAAAATGGTACAGTTTTAATTTTTTGTTATTTCGTTGCATTTTACCATTTCGTTGAATGAGATTGTATCGGTAGGAAATAAACTCTTCGAATAAGAATCGGTTGGTTTGATAATCAATGTTTCGGTTGCAGGCAATTGAAAATCCCGGAAAAGAAATCATACGCTGTGAAGTGTGGGAGAAAACTCATACAAAAAAGGATGGCACCATATCAGATTCAAATTCTTCGTACTTTGTAAGTTAAACAATATATTATTTTAGATGATAAATTAAAAATCATTTATTGTTATGACATATATGTTTACATGGTTTATCGACCTATAACTTATATGCACGAAATTAAATATCTCAAGTATTATCATATTTTAGGGTAAAATTGCAAAAGCAAGAGAAACAATCAATGACGACGAGGAACAAGATATGCCATTGGATGAAGACATCTTGTTACAAACGTTCGGCAAAGATAAAAGGGGCCGGACTCGAAGTGTGGGAACTATAATACCAAAGACACAAGTTAAAGCATCTACTATTCCACGTAAACAACTCAGAAGGAGTAAACAAGACTCAAATAGATTGGAAACAAGGATGGAGAAGGTGGAGGGTTCTTTGGAGAATGTGAAGGGGACATTGAACACATTGGTCAACATATTAAAAGGGTATGTGAAACATATGCCAGAGATTGCTTCCAACGAAGGAGGAAGTGGTGGGACACATCATGAAAGTGTTGGAAGAACGTCGAACAATGACGATGCTGCTAACCCGCTTATTTCGCATGTTCAGGAAAATAAAAAATGTGAAGTGTTGAACTTTGATCTTGAAGTCATTGCAACAGGTTTTGTATGCAGAGATTTGACGGCATCCATAACACATGGAAAACCTGTACCTCCTACACATGAGAAGTTGATTGTGGACAATATACTATTACCAGATGAGCCCACAACCAAACAAAATCATCCTCTTGCTATGACCTTTGATGATGTTGGAATCGGTGGTTATGTGTGTCATCCAAAGAGTTCAATTCGATATCTTTAGACGTAGGCGCAGGTATACATTATTATTATCCAATAAATTCAATCTGAATGGAAACCTATATATGTTCTCTGATCTGTTCTTAATATCAGAATCCTCCAATCTTAATATCAAAACTGAAAATTCTACAAAATCGGATAATTCTCTGATCCGTTCTTTGTTTCAGGTTTTTAACGTTTATTTCAGGTTGAAGATGCTTTCTCTGTGTACCTTTCTGATTTAGAAAAGCTTGATCCGTGAGGTAACATTTTTTTTGTTCACATTACTACTGAAAATAGGTTGTACACCTAGTCACTGTACTTCAGTTTATGCTATTTTTTTCTTACAATAATAATCAATTCCCAAATAAGTGGTAATTTATATTTCTTTTGAGGTTTATAACAAAACCTGTCAGTATCAAGCTTCAGCCATAACTGCCCATTACTTCAGTTTTCAATCACCTCTCCACACTCCCCCGCCTTAAAAACTACAGACCATTGCAAACAGATACTTGCATTCACTTCCATACCTATCTTCACATACCCAAACCTATATTCAACCTGCAATACAAAACTGTTGTTACCATCCTGCCTTCAATACTCCTTCCACCAGTGCAGACAATACTTCCCTGACCACACTGCCAATAAGTTGCTTCGCCTTCTTGTTGTCATCTCTTGACATTCAACTGTGCCCCACTAACTACATTATTGCATATTTCCCTGTCAACATTCATTGCAAACCCCAGATCAACAACATTAACATCCTCTGCTGTAAATTGCACAACATTACAACAGTGCCTTCTTGCTTCAAGACCATCCATTCAACACTGACATACCATCAAACAACCCTTCATCCTCCATCACCCGGTCACAACTCCTGCAAATCATCAACTTCCCTACCCATATACAAACCTGTCCATACATGCTTCACTGCCGAACATTCCTTCATATCAACTTCACTTGCAAATCACGACTATCAAAGAAATTACCAGACCAGAAGCCACTTGCAAACCAGTCGACTTACCCCCAATTCACAATCAACCTCTCATAGCTTAGTATAGTTATTTGAAAATGAGTGAGTTGGGGGTATCCAAATTTATGTCATTTTCAGTCATTGGATACTATATTTTGTTATCAAGAATATTATTATCCGTTTCAATGTTGTGTTGTTGGACATTTAACTAAATGTGGGTGGGAATTATTAGTGCACAACAACTATCACTACTCTATAAAATTATTGCTTTAGATTATTTGTCCCTTGTTGATTTCCTTTTCTGAAAAATAGTTGTTGCATATGCATGATTGATTAAGTTTCATTTCTTTTAGTCCATCAAATTTTAGTAGTTAGGTATTTTGGTATAAAAGTGGAAGCAATGCACAGTATGCACCGATGAGAAAGTGAACTGATGTTGCACTTTGTAGCCAAATGGTGGTTGCTTGACTGGTTTGCTGTTGAACTAAAGATGGGAATTGACCTGGTGATTGAATGTTGGCCAGTTAACATTTTTCTTGGTGAAAAATGTTCATAAGTTTAGTTGCTTGCTGTAGGGGGAGTGGATGATATCGGTCAGTGGTATGAAGTAAAGAAAGTACGGCTGAAGTTTTGTGGTTGTGCAGTTGCATGCTGTGGTTTGATACTGGTAGCAGATGAAGGTATAGGAAGTTTGGAGGAGTTAAGGTAGTGGTGACAGATGATGTAGATGTTAGTGTTGAGAAGTTTAAAGATGTTTGTGAACATAGGCAGTGGGATGGTTTGTAGGACTTTGAATATGTAGATTACAGGAATATGGTGTGTGCACAAACCAGAATCAATACAGTTGATTTGCAATTTTTAGCATACTCAGGCACAAGTAGATGATCATCACCTTCGGGTAAACTATAATATGATTCTTGACTGTCACCCGTGTTTGAGAGGCATGCTATATGTTTGAGAGGCAGTTGTAGTCAGAGATGATGCATGCGACAGTTGGAGTTGCTTCCCTTATATAAAGTTTGAGAGGCTCAACAAGGGAGATAGCTGTCTGGAAGAAGGGTTTGTAGTCGTTGGCTGATGTTATCAGATCCATGTTTTCGCAGCTTTCGGGTAGACCAAACTCTTTGCAAGGTAAAGTGAGTTCTACAACGTTGATGAATTCATTGTTGGATTTGATTTTACTGAGCAGGGGATTTATACGGATTGCATTAATGGGTGTAGTGATGAAACTGACATGGGCGCCATGATTTGCGAGTAGTCGGGCTATGTTGAGCATATGGATCATGTGGCCTTGGGCCATGAGTGGTACTAGAACATAGTGATCAGATTTTGAGCTGTTGGTGATATTTTCGATGCTCATGATTAATGGAAAACGACAGAATGAAGACTGCAGAATGGAGTTGGAGAGCAGTTTTGTGTGGTTGTAAGGTAGAGCGCAAGATATAAAGGAGAAGAAAGGATACCCGTACAATTAATTAACTTAATTAGTTTAGTTGAACGGTTATTCGAGATGCGCATCTCTTGTCTGTTGTGAATAACGTTCGATAATACAACAGAAACAATTACCAATCACATCTTACAAATCTCTGCTTATTTTCCTGTTCATTGTTTAAGAGACCAAGGGGACGTTATTTTAGCGCGCACACATGAAAAGGGCGTTGGATGCGCACACATGAAAAGGGCGTCGGAAAAGCACTCAAAGGATAATGATTCATAATTAAAAAAATAAAAATAAAACGTTATTATGCTACGAAAAAGACATTTAAAATGTGTAGTTGAAATCAATATGAAAGAGGATCAAGTGATGTATTAGAGTAGGTGCGAGGGCAACCTTCAGACATTAAGTAGTCAAGATTTGCAACACCCAAGAATTGAAGCTCATATTTGATGGCACCAACTCTATACAGCTTTCCAGCTATATCAATTTCTAAAGTACGATTTTGGATGCATTGGACCTCAAATTTTGGGTGGCCACAGTAGTCAGGCATTCCTTTTAGACGAAAAGGATATGAGATTGTGAAGTTAGTCCCATAAAGAATATCAGTTGAAGAACATTCAGAAAACTTCTTTGTTTTATCGTAGGATTGATAGGATGAAGCAAACGATATCAGATTGAGGAAAAGTAATAGTAAGGACTTTTTGCGGTGCATGTCTAAATAAAATTAATATACATGCATCAAAAGATCTAGACTATTAATTATCAATAGGAAGGTTGAATCAACAAAAGAAAGGGAAAAAAATTGAAGGAACAGAAGATCATTGAGTGGTGTGGCTGGTAAATACACGAGAAAATGAAACTACAAGGAACATGAAAAAGTCAAAAGTCTACAGCTTAATATTTGTTAAAGAAGACCAGATTTGGACATCATAGTGGACTTTTGAAGCATCCGTTATGTACAGTAAGTGGTAGGCTAGGAAGAATAACAGTAGTAACCAACTCATTGTTGCATTTTGTGTACATTATTGATACTGCAACATGTATCTATTTATTTGTAAACTTGGAATCCTTGTGTGATTTAATCATGGATAGAATTGATGTTTGCTTAAAATTGTCGTACATATGTTTGCACTAGTGACCTCTTTATAAACAAACATCAATTTCTTGTTTTGTGTGCAGGCATGAAACTTATGCTGGCGGGAGCATTAGACGATTGGAGGAAGACGTTATGTACCGTATGTATTGTACTATGCATGTAGTATTATGTAATGATGTCGTTGTTGTACTATGTATGTTATGTACACTTGTTGAACTATATAGTGGTATGTGTTGATGTTAAACATTATAATTCAAACATTTGTTATGTTTGGTTTTTGTGTTTAATCTATGAAAAATATTTGGTTTAATAATCTTTCTTTTGTGATACTGTTAAATTTGCAAATTTTTGTATTAATTATGATAATGAAATGACTGTCGCTGGTGCAGAGAAAAATTTCGAATTTTTTTTTAAAATTAAATATTAATTAGCAACGGATTAAAGCCGTTGCTAATATTTAAAACATCACTTATACATCTACATTTAGCAACGGCTTTAATCCGTTGCAAAATAAAATACGGAACGGCTATAAGCCGTTGCTAAAGTATATTTTACAATGGTTCTTAGCCGTTGCAAAATATATATTTCGCAATGGATTTGAGCCGTGGCGAAATTTTTACCACTGCCCATTTTGCAACGGCTCAAAGCCGTTGCGAAATTATATTGCAACAACTTAAAGCCGTTGCGAAATGGGAATTCTGGTGTAGTGTATTATATTTTTTTTGTTGAACAAGATGATATTGGTGCTTGTTTGATGTTGATATAGGGCTGTCAATTAATAGTGATTTGATGGAAAGAAATATAATAATAATATGTCAAAAAGTGCTTCAGAAAAGGCTTAGGAAAGGCGTAGCTAAAGCCGATTTTACTATAGTGAAGGAATTTATGTGGATGGCATAGGAAAAACGTAGGCAACAAAGACGTAGGGAAGACGTAGGAAAATGGACGTAAGTATGGCGTAGGAAACAACCCGACGGTTGGCGTAGATATAACTTGGGTATTTTTTTACCTACACCATAAATGGCGTAGGCGCGGCGTAGGTAATGCGTTTAGCTACGCCCCGGGTATGCCATTTTGGCGTAGGTAAATCCACATTTTCTTATAGTGGAATGGATGCGTTTATGTGTAGGAGTGTGTTCAGGTGTGACAGTATTTGTATGTGTGCGATTTTTTGAGTTGTATTTGTAGGTGTGTGCGTGACCATTTTGTATGTGAATGACTTTGTGCGCGCGCGCGTGATTGTGTGTATAATTCTGCAAATATGTGGGTGTGTGCATGTACACTTGTGTGTGTCTATATATCCTTATGCTCGTGCCTTCTTGTATGTGTTTTGGATGCTAGACCCTGCATTGCTGTGTATTTCCATGATTTTGGCCTTATTAGTTTGACTGTTTGCTATTACAAAACTGTTATTACTTTATATTTTGTTCAACCTTGTTGAATTGATAAAGATGAATATTTACAAGTCTAAATCATTTGGATTTGGATTTAAGCTTTGAATATATGAAGAAGTTGTGATTCATTGCATTTTCATTTCTTGTATGTGGGTGTGTAACTAGATGTATATGCAAGTTTCAATAATTTATAATTAAAATATATGTATATTTACATTTGAAATAAACTAAATCAAATATGCCTAAACACTAACATTTACTTAAATAAACTAAGTCAAATATACCTAAACAATAATATTTACTAGATTATATATATATATGAATGTCAATATAAGTTTGATAAATTAATAATGTGAATTTAATTGTATTATTTAATGATCTTTAATAATCATTCTATAAAAGTGAAACATACATATACATACATACATACATATATATACACACATACATACATATATATATATATATATATATCAAAAATGTGTTATTTGATTATGCATAAATTGAATAAATTTGGTTGTTTTATAATTATTTCAAATAGTATTTAATTATAGTATATATGAAATAATTTCTATATGTAATATTTAGCTTTGCAAACTATTTTGTGAGTTTAAGGGAAAGAATTGAATTTCAAATGTTATTAGTGAAAGTTTAATTATTGATTATTTATTTAAAAGAATGGGAAACTATTTAATTATTGTAAATAATAAATTTTAATAGAATTCAAATTTTTCTTAATCCTAAAATATGTATTGATTGCTCAAATCTAAGTCTCTATTTTCTTTTATGAGATAAAATGATGTGAATGATTTTATTAGATATCGACTTGGTTGTTTTATAATTATATTTATTCGGATAATCTATTTCATAGTTTCCATGTTCATCCTTTCCTTGTACATCAATTTTACGAAATAATGTTTTATTTTGGATTCGGAAATATAATTATCATGTTTTAAAGGATATTACCTTGTTGGAGGAAAAATGTTTTGGATTAAATTGTTTATTCAAAAGATGTCTTTATATATATATATAATATTAGAATAATAAGTAATTATTATTAATTAAGATTTTTCAAAATTTTAGTTTATGAAATTTTAGTATATAATTACTTATGGATTATTAAGTTGGGTTTCACACACACAGACACACACACACTTATGTTTGATTTTTGAGTTTTCTGATTTCTCATCTTCGTAATAGTGATTCCAGTGTTATGAGTGATTCACCGTTGATATGGATTTAATTGATGATTTAAGATGATATGGCGATGACATCCTTTTGTGTGATTTCATGTTTTTACTATACCATGTGACAAGAAATTTGAATAAACGGAGTTATAGTACCATATGGTATGAGACTTTTGGTAATATTTCTCAAGTTATTCTTCAGACTCGTTATATATAATATTTGATAGTTTGAGTGTAGTTTATAAGCAGTGAATAAACGTTTAAGTATCACGCAGTGGTATGAGATGTTGTTATGATATTTGTTTGGTTATTCATTGTAAGTAGATGACACTCACTTGACGAGAACAAAGTGGATAGTATGTGCGGTGATACACATAGTGATATATGGCTCTATGCCTATATTTAATGAGTATGGCTTCGTGCCCAACGATGACCAAGACTTCGTGTCTATATGTATTGGTTCTATATGCTACTATTACGCTGTACTCCTTTTATGCTTATTAGAGAGGACCAGATGGCTAGAATCCACCCTAGCGGCCTAATCATGTGGTCACACCCAAGATCCGCAACACCCTATATATACGTAGCTTCATGCTCTCGGTTTGTGCGTTCGCCTTTATGTCACATAGGCTAGCAGTCTGTTACCTATAGGGGGAATCGTAGTGTCGTGACTTAAGAGTCCTTGCATTGACGAGCACACCAGTGGATATGTGTCACGATGACTATGGAGATAACTAAAGATTATAGAGACTTTGTGTCTCTGGAGCATGCTTAGTGCTATCAGTCTCCCCTCTGGTACTAACGAAGTAGTAGATTGGCATTCACAATTGATACACGTCACTATAGTCTAGTTATGGGTTTAATGACCCACATATTGTTATATAGATGGCTCTACTTGGGACTTTATGTTTGTCGTACGGCTATTTCCCATCATGATATTTACAGATAAATATTATATGTGGAGATGAGATTATACCCATGATATATCCAAAGTATAGTGGATTCTCGTATCATTATTATTCTGATAGGTAGCCTATCCTATTTTGCATATATCAATGATGATGATTTATCGAGATTGAGAGATATTTGGCAATGCTTTGTGCTAGCCTGATTATACTTGGTGATATTTCATATATTGACATTTTCTAGATTTGAAGATGATTTCTGGGTATGTATGATTCACTCATTTGTGTTGATTCGGTGATTTCTGATTGAATGTGTTTCTTTATGGGTGATGACATCTTCTGATATCAGTGTTGACTATTTTATATGTATTTGAGTCATTTGGGTGATGTGATGTCTTGATGATTATTTATGGCATTATACGTATATTCTAGGCCTATATTACTATATTTTTAACTTGGGTTATCATATTATTATTCCATGTTTACACTATGTTACCCATATTATAGATCCTTGATTAGACATAGTCATATGTTATTTATTTAATACTCGAGTGTTATTTATGTAATACTCGGGTTAGTCCAAGATATTTCAGTATAGGGACGACTTGACCAACATGTATTTTATTAGGCTTAGAGATGTCTTATTTTAGGACCGGTGTATGATATTTGTATGACATTGGTTCACTACACACACACATTACATTACATTTAGATGATTGACATTAGGCTACAGAGTTGTATATTGGTTGTTCATCACATTACATTTAGATGATTGACATTTGAGATGAGTTGTACCCTTATTGTATTATATATTATATGTTATCACTGCGATTCTAACTCTTTGTTCTCTGTATGATACCGTATATTGCGTATTATTATGTCCTGCAGGCACACATGTTTATTTATTTCTACTAATACTGTGTATGTACCTGTTTGCGCCAAAATTGGTCACAAACCCCAAATATCGTGAAAGCACCAGTGTATGAACACAAATCAGCAGTATATAATCACAGATCTCAGATCTAAGTATTGTAGAGGATAAAAATGAAGAATAATAAACTTAAAACAGAAAGAAATAGACAGAGACACAAGATTTATAGTGGTTCAACGATCTTGCCTACGTCCACTCTGAAGTAGTTTGCTTTATTGATCTTTCTTTGATGTTTACAATTGATTTCAGCAAATTACAATGAATAACAATGATTTGCAGCAGTGAAATTCGTTGGTAGAAGCAGCTATGGAGTTCAGACCCGTGTTTGGCAGAGTCTAGGCGTTGGAGATCTCGAAGAAGAAGAAGAATCCCTTTTCTGTTGGCTTTGGGGGTCTATTTATAGGTGTAGGAGGCTGGTATTTTGCTCAGATCTCGGGAGAGCCTCTCTGGCACGTGACCAGGCCCGCACGCCCAAGCCCATGAAGTTTCGGTCCAATCCGTGATCGATACGAACAGATTTCATATCGATCAAGATTTCATCCAATGGAGTCGAAATTTGGCGTGGACATTCTTTAGCATGCACGTGGTCTTCTGTGAAAATTTCATAGCATTTGGACTTGTAGATTAGGAGATACAATCGATACAAATTGGGATTCTTGGATGGCTGTTTCGTTCGACTCGCTTGTTTCGACTCGGTTGCGAATTTAGCCCAGTTCGCATCGATGCGAGTCCCTCCGTTCGTATCGATGACCATGCTTTCGTTTGCATTGATTGCCATGCCCTGTTATGTGGATGTGAAGTAGATCGAGTCGGAGCGTGGCTCTCTGATGGAGTCGAAGAGGAGCGAGTCGAACAGTGATTCTGTGTTGGAGTCGAAGTGGAGCGAGTCGAACAGTGATTCTGTGTTGGAGTCGAAGTGGAGCGAGTCGAAGTGTGGCTCCAGGCGGAGCGAGTTGAAGTGTGGCTCGAGGCAGAGCGAGTCGAAGTGGGCTCGAGGCAGAGCGAGTCGAAGTGTGGCTCGAGGCGGAGCGAGTCGAAGTGGGCTCGAGGCGGAGCGAGTCGAAGTGGGCTCGAGGCAGAGCGAGTCGAAGTGTGGCTCGAGGCAGAGCGAGTCGTAGTGGGCTCGAGGTAGAGCGAGTCGAAGTGGGCTCGAGGCAGAGGGAGTCGAAGTAGGCTTCTCAGATGGATTCGAACGGAGCGAGTCGAACGCGAGGCTGTTTTTATTCAATTTGGCATCGGTTGTAACTTCAGCATACGAACTCGGATTGACCTGAAATTTGGAATGTTGACTCGCATAGCTTCGTTTGTCGTGTCATATCAATTTTGGGTCGATCCGGACTCGGACAAAATTTATCGATATCCATAGTGAACCTGCGTATAATCGATTCTCTTAGACGAACTGTCTTTGGTCTCTAGTCAAGTTCTTGGTGTCACGGCCTTGCCAAAAGGCGGGATAACATTTGCCCCTCAAATTACGTCTTGTGGAAACATGATGTGCTTAGAAATGCTGCAATCTTCATTCTGAATAGCCATCGTCTCTTTGATGAAAGTTGTTGCTTTGTAATGTCATGAGCTGGATGTTCATATCCTGTTGATGACCTGCAGAGAAATTGATAGTTTTATCTGACCGCGAATGACGATCATTCAGGATCGTATGTCATTCGGGGTGATATGTGACCGTTCGGGGTCGGATGCCGTTCGCGGCGAATGATGACCATTCGCGGTCGGGGTGCCGTTCGAGGCAAATCATGACCGTTCGCGGTCGGGTGCCGTTCGAGGCGATTTGTGACCGTTCGTGGTCGGGTGCCGTTCGAGGCGATTTGTGACCGTTCACGGTCGGGTGCCGTTCGAGGCGAGTTGTGACCGTTCGCCCTTCTGACCCTCGAAAATCGACACAAAATACTCAACAGTATTATATGCCGACGATCGAACGCCGGAAAAGACAGATTGTAGGAAAAGAAAGAAGGTAGAAGAAGAAGAAGAATGAACTAAACAACATCAAAACCTCACAGTCGCAGCGGATAAAATATAATATATAGAACAGAACTTTACACAAATCAAAACTATATCGGTTTATATACAATACATCATCATCAGAGTATATCAATACAACCCATCATAACCAGTCAAACAATCTCAACAATCACAGTAGCGGAATAATACAAGTACGAGAAATACGTCTCGGACTCCAGCTCCTCTCCTGAGCTCCATAGCAACCTATCCTGAAATATACTCGGTCTGACCCGAGCATTATAATAAAATAACACCCGAGTCAGTCTGGAATACCAGCGCATCATAAATACACCCAATTGATTATTAAAGTTTCAAAATTCTTTAAAAACAAAAGCATCTCGTAAGACCACGCCACAAATAAACATGTCGGGTTTTTACCTTACGATAGCTAAACACTTTTATATTAAAATCCTCTGATATTATAATAGTGTCTATAGAAAGTAAAATAGAATCTAGCTGAAATGCTTGCATCTCACATTTCAACAATAGTTGGGCACAATCAAAACCGTACAGGCTCGTAGGGAGAATGGATTTCCAACGAATGACTAGGCACTGGGGTACCACCTATCACAGTACGTGGCCTAGATCACAGTACCGAGGAGTACGCCCGCTCACCTGCAACACAAAGCCGGAATCATCCCTTACTGGATAATTCCAAGTAAAATCACCCCACGGTTGTGATCAGCAACCGCACCACTAAGCCGAAATAAAAGGGACATCTAGACAGGGATGACCTTACTCTCAAGTGGGGGCTACCCACGAAGCCTTGCTGCATAACCCCTGATTTTCAGTCATTCCCGGTTGATGAGGCTCGAGGATAAACGATACCTTTATAGCACAAATCCCTTAGAATGCCCATCGTCCACCTGACGATGTCACGAAAGCATTCGTCCATACAAGTCCGTCCCGGGTCCGAACGGAACCGAAGGCACTACCCCTACTACATCCATTTTGGAAATATCCTCAGGATTAGTAGCGACTAGCCCTTGCACTTCACTGCTCCATCTTCGACTCCGAAATCGTTTTCGCGAAACGTACAAACCGGATCGAAGTGGTTTTCGAGTCTCCAGACCTAGAATCCCGGTATACGGAAACTCGATCCCGGTCTCTTCGAAACGATCGCGCATTTGGCCAATATTGATAGTCGGTGATTTAACTATCAATTAATGTTCACAAACATCCATACACATCCATCACACAATAAATAATCTCCATATTATTTATTTTCTTCTAATATCTTTCAAAGAGATATTTTCACATTTTCAAAACTCATTTGAAAACAATTTCCACTCTTCCTTTACAAGGTAAATCTTTTACCCTTTATTCCCATCGGGAATAACCAAGTATAAAACAATTTGCATTTAAAACAGTTAAAAATACTTTATACTGAAATATACTTTAAAATATGAAAATTACTTCTATTTATTTACTCAAAATATAAATTTAAAATATGTGAAGAAAACTAGTTATTAACACATAAACTTTGATTTAAAAATAAGGGTTTTAGTTTAACTAAATTCAAAATAGCGTTATAAGAAGAAAAATGCTAATTTTAACAACTTAAGCTAAAACCACTTTTAAATAAATCCATTTGTAAAAATAATTGCTAATATACTCCCAAATTATTACGGTATTAAAATTATTAATTTATTTCTTTAAAAATAACGATTTCTAAAAAAATACTTTTAAAACGATTTAAAACTTAACCTTAGTTAAATAAAATCTTTTTATAAACATTTACTTGGTTTTCCCAGGGAAACACTTTCCCGTTTCTAAACATTCCAAAGTACTCTTTCATATAAATCCACTGATTTATTTCAAGTCAATTTATGATTTCAACATAAATTTCCAATTCCATACTTAACTATAACTTCCTCCGAAGTTAAATCACAATTTTTCATTTCTGGAAATTCATTTTTAAATATAGTTTAAACATTTTGGTGAATTTTCAATGGAAGCCAAATTTCCAATTCACTTAATTAAATTCCAATGAAATACGGCATTTCAAAACATTCTATTTTTCATTTGAACTTGTTAATTTATAGTCGGAAACTCCATTTTAACATATTTGTAATTTCCGGATAACATTAGTCATTATTAAAATAAACACCGTTATTTTAAACAATTTATAATTTCATAAATTTAATTTCCAGAAAAACTATACTTTCCATTTACCCATTTCATAAACTTCCCATTATATTCAAAATCCCAATTTGGCCCAATTTACATTTTTCCTTTCAAATCCGATTTCAAATTTTATTCTTTGAAATTCTAAATTTAACAATTCATTTTATTTCGTAAAAACACAATTTAGCCATTTATAATTTAATTCTGTGATTACAATTTATACCACAATGTCACAGAACAACTAAATTTCCAGATTTATCAATCACATCATATAAACAGGTATCACTATCAATTATAAAATAATTGCTACATTGTGAGGAATCCAGTTGGATCCCTCCAACCTGTTTCTCCTTGCATCCACAAATATTAGCTCATCACAATATAAATATCAATCCAGACTGATAATAACAATTATATTCAGCCATCCACACAGATATTTAAATATCAACTATTTATAATGTCTAGCATCTAGATGTGAGTGAGAAAAACTCACCTTGAGTTTCGGCGAGCGTTCGAAATTTTAAATTAAATCGGACGATATCCAATTTAATCCAAATTTCTACTTGCCCGGAATGACTCCGGATCTGCACCATCACGTAGTACGTCTTTCTGCGATTCCGGCGTTCCCTGTTTCGTTCGAATCTGATGTCGAATGAGTTAGATACGGATTTTTAAAGTTTTTGATAGATTTATAAAAATGAAAATCCTCTTTGTTTTAATACCAGACGATCATGGCCACACAACAACAAGCAAAATTCACGGCCGCTCTTCTTCATCCCCTTCACGTTTGCGTTCCAGGTCAACAAACCCAACATCTACCAACAAAAGCCCATCGTCACTTCCTATCCGACCCACGTGAACTCGATCAGGCACTGCCACTACGTAGCCCCGTACGCCCCTACCCACGGCCCCAAGGCGGCTGAGCTCGGGGCGCCCTAGGTCGCGCGACAGTTCTCCAAACACGCGACGAACGCGGCGGCCTCACACTCTCCACACTGCTCGAAATTCGATCGCCACCATTCGATATATAGAGCTTGGCGAGCTCGTCATTTTTGTTGTTGAAGATTTTTGAAATTATTTCGTGGATGAAGATAGAATTGAGGAAGAATAAGGGAACGTCTCGGCCATTGAATCAATAGAACGGCGGCTGGGAACGTGAGAACTAGGGTTTAAGCGAAAATGAAATTATATACTAGTTTTAATATTATTTAATTAATATAAATTTCTCAATTTAACAGCAAATGCAAACGACACCCAATTCTCACATTCCGACAGGCTATCCCGGGGTTTTTCCGTGTTCCGGACACAATGGAACAGGTTTCGTAAGCTAATTCAATCGTATGCGCAAGATACGAAATTAAACAATCAATTTAAAATTAAATCGGTTAAATCGATTTCGATGCGTTTCGAACTGCCACGATCACACAACAACTCCGATTGCTTCGAAAATTGAAATCCGATAATAACTAACTATTACGGATCCAATGGAACTAGTTTCGTCGAATTCCGAGACTGTGTCCCGGAAGGCTATTTTAACTCGTCTATTAAATCAGGCGATTTGTCAAAATTGACGAAAACGCGTAAAATTTCACTTTTAAAATTTTAATAACTTAACAATAAATCATATAAAATGTATAACCACATTTAAAATCATTTCGGCTCAATCCGGACTCAAAATCTGATTATTTGCATTTTAATAATATTAAATTCATTTTAAATTAATATAAAATCCCAAATAATAATTTATCCACTTTAAAATTCATCTAAAATCCCAAAATATTATTTATAACCATTCGAACCTAAAAATACATTTAAATATCATTTTATTACTATTTACACCCAAATCCACCTTTTTATCCCAATCCCGAATATTTAATTATTTATTATCCAATTTCAGATTAAACCTCCACATTAGAAATTATCACTTGTTATTTTAATTTAAACCAATTCTTTTAGTTCAAAATAAATCTTAAACCCATATTAAACATTTAAAATGAATTAAATGTTCAAATCAATGGCTTAAAAATACGGGATGTTACATTCCTCCCCCCTTATAAAAATTTCGTCCCCGAAATTTGCTAAGGTAAAAATATACTTCAACTCAACTCACTTATTTCCATAAAGTTTCAGCTCCATTTCAAACCCATTTGCTTTATTTACTCTAAAGCCTTTATTTTAACACTCGCTTTCAAAATAACTTTACTTATTAATAAATTTTCCCAAAAATCCCAAACATATTCTAACTCCCAAAATTTCTGGAAAATTTTGGCGGAGTCTCCTTTGTACGGAGGAGCTTCTGCGATATCGCAGGATACACAAATATATATACATCGGCTCACATGGCCGGAAACCAAAATATATCACAATATATATATCATTTTCCCAATTATATTTGCGTAGGCGTACCTCTTAGCAAATTTAAATAGCGAGCGGCTAATATAATGCATTTACGCGCTCCAACTCTCTCGAACGCTTCCCGTACCTGTACTAAGCTCAAGCAAACTCATCAGTTTTCAAAGATATGAGCATTTTCATAACATTTCCAATACAAATGCAAACCAAACATATCCATTTCATAACCAAACCAAGCAATTTCATCATTTAACAATGTTAACCATCTTTATAACAATTTCACAAATTTCGACAACATTTCAAATCCTCTTTACAAAGTCAAACTTCATAGTTTAACAATGTTACCATATTTTATTTACACTTCAAAGATTTCAATTATCTTTTAATGTCTTATTCAAGTCCAACTTCATTCTATTTCTCTTGAATGACTTGCATTCAAGTTTAATATTCTCAATTATATTTACATCAATTTGAATACATGCGTATCACTTGCATCAATTTACTTCAATTCAATTAAAAATTGATTCACACTCAAATTCTTATTCCTAAATTTGATATACTTACATTTTCTTTATTTTAACTTACATTCCAAATTTGATTTACAATCAAACTTCATTTTAAACTTGAAACATTTGCATTTCTTTTATAATCCATTTTCATTCATATGCAAACATTACTTATTAAAATGCAACCCATTCTGATTGATTCAAAACTAATTTCATTCTCTCTTTAAATCAATTCACTTGCATTTATATACAAACTTTTGAATTAGATTCCAATCCATATCAATTTATTCAAAGGTCAACTTCAATTGCTTTTTAAACAACTCAATTCTGGATACATGCAAATTTCCATGTCATTCAAGCAAAAATTATTGTCACTTAAGCTTATCACCATTCAAAATTAATTTCAACTTGGATGTGTATTTATCTTATTCAATTTTTGCATTGTTCACAATCCAAGTATTTTCTTTTTCCAATGCAATTGTTAAATTAAATTTCCCTTTCATCTCAATAATTAATTAATACAATGACACATGCATTTCCATTTTATTATTTAACAAATTGTATTCAAGATTACTTAATAAGCCCATTCAAAATCATTTTGTTTTTCTCTTTCAAGATGCTTAAGTTCTTCCACAAAATTTCCATCATCTTCTTATATCAATTTTATTTTATTTTCATTTGATTCTCATTCAAATCAAATTCAAATTCAAATTCATTTACAACTTTAATGCTCTTTGTTTACTTATCCAATCCATGTTAGATTTATATTATTAACAAAGAGACCATTTAAATTATTTCTCTCATTTGAATTTACTTTACCATTCAAACCACCACTCTCCATAATCTAATCCCATTATCCATTCTCACTTCCAACATTTATTACCAAACTTAAATTCCATTCCACAACTGGATTTTTACTTACTTTCTAAATTTTAACCCAACTATCAAATTCTATTCATTTCCATACACCTTCCATTTAATTTAACTAATTCGTTTCCAAACAATCATTTTGGACTTAGTTGAGTAAACATTTACTTCATTCATCATCACCTCAACTAAATTAAATTTCCATTAAACTAAATTCTTATCCCATTTTAATTCAAGGTTAACTAAATTATATATGCATTTTCAATTTAATTCCTTTCCAGAATTAATTCAAGTTCATCTAAATTTTATTTAGCCCACCTGAATTTAAACCATTTCCTTTACTACTTTAAATAAGAATTTAACTACATTCATTCTTATTCATAACACAACAGAAATTTTAATATTCAGCATAATTCCATCTTAGTCGAAGTTAAACCAAATTCAATTTAATCTTAATTCTCCATATCCAAGTTCAACTTATTTACTAACTTCAGTTCACTTACCTCTTTTATATTTTATAATTGTTTCACCTTACTTTGCATTCCATTAAAAATTAAGTTTGAATTTACCATTCCACTTAACCATTTTTATTTGTGATTATAATTCCATTTTACTTGAGTTAAAATCAAATCTTCCATTCTCAAGTTCTCCAACTTATTTACTTGTAAGTTTATATTGCTCATTTTAATCCATCTCCATTTTTATAATCACAATGTCAAATTATAACACTTTATAACTTAAGAATATGAATTCATTTGCGCAATCATAAGCATTTACATTTCACCGTTATCTCAACTTCCATTTAATTCCAATTCATTTAGATTTAATTCAATTTCAAATCCTAAATTTTATTTAACTTATCATAAGTTAAATCCAGATGTATTCCATTCACCTTCATTTATTCAAAGTAAATTTACATTCCATATATACTCAATTCTTCTTTAAATCAACTTTCCTTTATAAGTTATGTAGTTGAATCATTTCAACTTTCACATTTTTAATTTAAAATAGAATTTCCAGAATTCAATTTACCCGGATTTATTTCAAAACCAATTCGAAATAAAAATCAACACATTTCTCTTTTGATATTCAAATCAAATACCAAATTCCAAAACAAACTGCTTTTACCAAACAATTTTCCTTTGAAAATTCCAAAATCACTTGTTTCCCAAACAAGTCCAAACAATGTCATAACCAACTATTTTGGTAGCAATCCATCACTTTAGAAACTCGAAAATGAATTCTAATGATGTGGCCAGCATCATCAGGATTATTTTCCAGCGACTGAAGTCAGCTCAATGCTTTCCACTTCCAAAATTCACCTCAAATCAATTTCCATTCGAAAATATTTTCCAAAATATATTCCATCATTAACTTCAAAACCTTTGGAAAACATTTCAACATTCCCAAGGTTTCTAAATTTTTCCACACCTTTGTTTAAATTCATTTGAAATCCCTTTCAAAAATTTCCGGGGTAAAAATTCCGGTTTAAATCAAATTTCAATTTCACTTCTTCTTATTTAAACATGTTTGCACAAAAAATGGACAAACACCTCAAAGTTGTATGATTTAGTAGATCTTATGTTATTCTTAGTGATTTGGGTGATTTATGCAAATATATGAAAAGCAGGGGCTAAACTGCAAAAAGACACGCAGATTTATAGTGGTTCAGCCAGAATGTGCCTACGTCCACTTTATATGTTATTTCTCTTCTCTTATTTTGATTACAAGTACAAAGCTTTGATACAAGTAAAAGAAAGTTGTTTGAAAGTTCTCTCCGTGCTTGAGCTCTCAAACTTGTCCCCCATTGTTGTACCCCTGCCTCTCTATTTATAGAGTGAGGTTGGGGGCAGGGGTCTTGGATGTATACAGCTGCTGGTGGGCCTGGGCTGAAGTGATCTGGCCTGGCAGTCTGGTTCGGTATTCTCTTGGTTCGGTGAAGTATGGAGTTGGTCTGGTTGGGCTTCATCCGGTGAAGTGTGGAGTGGTGAGGTTGGACCGGTGGCAGTTGCCGGATGAAGGTCTACCGAATGAACACGAGGGAGGGCTGCCGAATGGGTTATGCCGAATGGACTCGGGGGAGAGCTGCCGAATGGGTCATGCCGAATGGACTCGGGGGAGAGCTGCCGAATGAATCACGTCTCTGGGTCTCGAGGTCTTCCGGGTAAGAATTCACCCAACATTTGCCCCCCAAAGTAGGGCATATGTCTAACATATGTCGTGCTTTGTCTTCCTTCGTTCGGTCTTGGTTGCGCCGAGCCAGTTGGTCCGGTCGATGTGCTTCGCTTATAAATAAGGGCGCCACTCTACTATTGTTTCTTCACTTTTCGAGATAGCCGAACCACTTGACTCCCATTTTTTCCGAACTAGACCCTCATCATTGCCGAATCAGGTGAGATTTTATTCTGCCGAATGAGATCTTATTCTCGTATTACCGGACGAGAACGGGAGACACCGAATGAACCCATACTTGAACAACCGAATGGACCTTGAGAGTTCGAGAATTTCCATTGTCTTTACCGAATGACGATGGGAGTTTGAGCACTTTGAACTTTCTTTGCTTACACTCGAGACACCGAATGAACCCATACTTGAACCACCGAATGAAAATGATACTGAATATGTTTTTACCGAATGAAGTCATATACTTGTTTATATCCTCTGTTCTAAATGTGTTTTTCCGGTATTGTAGATAATGTCTCGCAAAGTAGAAACTCGATCAGACAAGAAGCGATCCGTGGGTGAAGGAGAGTCATCGGCTGTGCCCCCAGCTCAATCAGGATCGGAGCGTCATGGGCCCGCCCCGAGGTCATTAGTGGATGGATATGGTCCCCAGGAGTTGCTGGATTCCCCGCCTGACTGCTTTCCTAGCCTTCTCAAAGAGGAGCAACTCGATGTTATATCTCGTTCTTTTGGGATTGATAGAGCCCTCATGCTGCTGCCGGGTCCAGGAGTCATGCCATACAGTCCTCCCGAAGGATACTTCGCTTATAGCAGGTACCATTGCATGTGTGGTGCTATCCCGCCTCTCAATGCTTGGATAGTTAGCTTCCTCACGTACCTGAAGGTGGCCCCATTTCAGCTTCAGCCCAACTCTTACGCCATACTGGTGAGCCTTTTCGTTATTTTTCGGAGGAAGTATGGTCGCGCTCCCTCCAACCGGGAGATCCGGTACTTGTACAACTTAAGGGGCTACAAGAAGGGGTCCCCATATATTAACTTGGAATCTGCTGTGACCTTCAAGCCGGTCCTGGACCTTTATTCCAAATTCAGCATGTTCAAGAAAGAATGGTTCTTTGTTAGGGACGACTCCGTCTCTATCCGGCGCTTTACCTCTGGATGTAAGTTGATGCTTTTACTTATAATTTCTATCCTGATTGTGATGCTTCTTCTCATACTTTCTCATTTTTGCTAGCGACAGGTGGCTTTCCTGTTGTGGAAACTGACCGCCTGGTTCAGACGGCGGCGGAGATAGAAGGCATTCTTGGGAAATACAGATCATCTGCTTACTTGATTAGAAATGCGATCCTTCTAGAATACAACTTGATCCTTCCGCAGCAGTCTGTAGTTAAGTTGAGGGAAACGGCGGAAGAGAGGGCGGCTGCTCAGGCCAAGGGAGGCGTTGCGGCAGAGGGTGGAAAGAGAAAACCATTCACGAAACCTCCAGCCGTTGGAGGTAAGAAACTTAAGAGGTCAGATGGTCCTTCTCCCAGCAATTGTCCACTTACTCAGGGGGAGATAGACGCGGAGGAGGAAAGAGGTGAGGCGGAGGGCGGGAGTGACGTTGAGCGTCTTGGTGACGAGGGTGGCGATGGACAGGGTGGTGATGGTTCCAGGGCTTTGTCTTCTGGGCAAGTAGGCGAGATGCAAGAGTGGACGGACGATGCTCTCCGTCAGGCTTTTGAGGAGTTGGGTGATGATCCGGCTTTGGTAGAGAAGACCGGGGAGGCGGACAAAACCGGGACTGGTGCAAGTGAGTCTTCTCCGACTATTCCGGCCAAGGTGGCTCTGACAACTCAAGGTGAACTCTTGACCCCTGCATGCTTCACTAATGATAGGGACTTAGGAATATTTTATGACCCGCTCCCGTCCTGGAATGAAATCCGGGACTTATTGCAGTATCCCACTCCTCCCCAGGGTTTGTACAACCACAGCTGTGTTTCTTTTCCTTTTCTAATCTTGCAATTTACCGCGTTCCTTGAATCATATTGTAATGTAAGATTATGACACTTGTTCTTTATATCAGGAGCAGGCAAGACGCCCAAAGCTTCAGACCTTCGACACAGGCTCGAGCAATATAAACTTTCCAAAATTTCTGCTAAGCCGAAGCCCTCAGCCCAACGCTCCGGGGATGTAGTCGGGTACCGTCCTCTTCTTGGGGTCATCGAAGAGGGTATTCAGCAGAGGAAGAGGAGTCATCCTTTATCCGAAACTTCGCTCGGTTCTCAGCCTCCGGCTCAGCCTATTCATGATATTACTGAGGAGGGCAGCGAGTTTGTATCTTCTCCACACCCATCCGGAAACCCTTCTGTTGTTCATATCGACCGTCCCGATCTGGCCCGTAATCCATTTGCCGGTCATCCTGATCTGGATCCGGGTTCTCAGGATATTAATTTTGACGAAGTTACTGGTGAACACCTTCTCCCCCGTAACCCCATGGTACGAGTACTTGACGAAGCCAAGTCCTTAGACCTCGATCTACTCACCACTCGTATAGTCACTATGGGAGACGAGGCCAAGGCCAACATTGATCGGGTGGCGGAGGAGGCCAAGAAGCTGATGGGGCATCACGCTCGGCTGGTTAAGGCCGGAGAGGAGATAGGGAGCGCCAATATCCGACTTCGATTGGTGGTCTCGGATCAGGCCAAGCAGCTTGCGGATCAGGCTATCCAGATTTCTCAGCATGAGGCTGCCACTGGGCGATTAAGGAGAATCATGGAAGAGGCTAGTCGGGCCGAATTGCGGAAAATGGAAGCTGCTTGCAAAGAGCGGATTGATATGGCTATTACCACGGTGGATGAGGTTCGGAGAGCGGATCTCGAGCAGGTGGAGGAATTGTCCGAGAAGCTTGAGGCTGCCGAGCTTGCTCAAGCTAAGTTGAGGGAAGAGATGGCGGTGATGCGGAGGTCCCTTCAAGCTGATTGCTCGAGATACAGACTGGAGAGAGATGCTGCCGTGGAAAGGTTGTCGGCCTCCGATGCCCGGATGAGGGAGTTTGAGGAGAACGAAGGAATGATGGATGACATGCTCCAGGACATGTATTTCCGGACTTGGAAGCAGGGTAACCTCTCTTGGATGGATGATTATCCCAGAGTCATGGCCAAGATATATCTTCGGGCTTTGGAGGAGGCTAAGGCTGATGCAGATAAAGAGGGTGGAACGGTCTTCAGTATGGATGTGGTCACGGCCCAGTTCACCAAGGAGGAGAAAGTGGCGGTAAAGGAGGGTATGCGGCTGCTTGCTGCTGAAGAGGCGGGTGTGCAGGTAGAAGATGACGACCAGGACGGTCAAGAAGCTAGTACTGGTAAGTCTTCCTTTCTAGTCTTTTTGTTAACTTGGTTACTCATCACTAATGAACCCTTTTTATGACCGGACAGGCGGGCAAAAGAACAAGGACAAGACTTCGACGCAACCAGCTCCATGACTGAACCGCCTTTCATGTTCTGTTTGTAAATGGCAGTTTCGAATATCTTATATGACCAAGCATGGAGAGCAGTTGACTGCCCCGCCATCTGATTGTGAATCTCTGCATCCATTGGCGGGTACCTCTTACCCTGCATCCTGTACTTTATGGTTTGTTATAGAGGATAGGAGGAAAGTTTTTTAAGTAAAATTGAAATATGTGAAATAGTAAAACTTCCAGTCACGGAAGGCCTTCGATGTGCTTAAGTTCGTGGCAAACGGGTTTTGTAGTCACTTTCCCTAGCTGTGGGTCTTGGAGACATTTGTCACCCATCTTACGCCTCCGCGGGGAGTTAATTCTTTTTTACCACAGCCGCACTTAAGACACACCGGAGCCGAGATCGCGCACAGTAACTACCCGGGCCATTATGGCCCGTACTCATGGGTATTATTCGACTTACTGTGGCCGGCTAGCGTGGGTGCCGATCGTCAACTGTGAACTGCCCCTGGCTGGCCACACCTTATGTTGGGGCTTATAATCGGTTCACAGTCGCCGGCGAGCCTAACGCCGTAATGAGCTGCCTCGGCTATAGTCGGCCTTCTCGGTGGCTTATAATCGGCTCATTACAGTTGGCTTTAAGGGCCGTCGCGAGCAATGAGTTAACCCGCAGCAGAGGGATGCTGGAGCAAAAGTGTCTCATTGGCGAGGGCATAGATTCGCATAGTACCTGTTGGGGCTTGTCCACGTGGAGTTGCATTGTGGAGTGCTTTGAATAGAAATGCTATATGCTCAGGATTTTGTTCAACAGAAAAGGATAAAGTTAACAAGCAGCCAAGATACAAAGGAACAAGTTAAAAAGAGACAAGGCTTTTTTAAAGTGGTTCGGCACGAAAAAATGCCTACGTCCACTGATTCTCTTCGTTAATTCACTTCATATGGGCAATACAAGTTAAGAAAAGTATCGACGGAGGTGTTGGATGTTCCATGCCCTCTGGAACACCTCCCCGTCCACTGTTGACAAAATATAGGCTCCGTTGTGGAGATCTTTATGAATTACATATGGTCCATCCCAGATTGGGTCTAGTGCTCCGGGGCGAGGGAAGATTCGCTTGAGGACAAGATCCCCTTCTCGTAAGGCACGATGCTTGACTTTGGAGTTGTATTGTGCTGCCACCTTTTGCTTGTGGGCTGCTGTTTTTAGGACTGCATCATTCCTTCTCTCCTCGACTAGATCCAAAGACATGTTGAGGAGCTCTTCGTTTTCTTCTGGGTTATAGTGGATCCTACGGTGGGAAGGCACAATGGTTTCAACTGGGAGCATAGCCTCCGATCCGTATGCCAAAGAGAAAGGAGTGTGCCCTGTTGATGTTCTGAAAGATGTGCGGTAGGCCCATAGTGCCGTAGGGAGTTCATCCACCCAAGCGCCCTTTGACTTTTCGAGCTTCTTTTTGATCAGAGTTTTCAGAATTTTGTTGACTGCTTCGACTTGTCCGTTTGCTTGGGGATATGCTACGGATGAGAAGCTTTTGCGAATTCCGTGTTCTTGGCACCAGTTGGCGAATTCCTCGCTGTCAAACTGAAGTCCATTGTCTGATATGATTTTTAGTGGGACTCCGTACCTGCACAGAACATTTTTGATTAAGAAGTTGATAACTTTCGCTGAAGATACTTTATTTAGAGGTTCTGCTTCCACCCATTTGGTGAAATAGTCGACTGCTACTATAGCATATTTGGCGCCGCCTCGACCCATTGGCAGTTCACCGATTAAGTCAACTCCCCATACTGCAAAGGGCCAAGGGCTGGTCATCTGGGTAATCTCGGTTGTTGGTAGCCGAGGGACCTTAGCAAACTTTTGGCATCTGTCACACTTCTTGACGAAATCTAAGGCGTCCTTGCTTAAGGTGGGCCAGAAATATCCGTATCGGAGTATCTTTTTTGCTAATGTTTGCCCTCCGGTGTGATCTCCGCAGCTTCCTTGATGAATGTTGGATAAGATTTCCTTGGCTTCCCTTCCGGCGACACACCTTAATAATGGGTTAGAGAACCCACGCCGATAGAGGATGTCTCCTTGTATTGTGTAGCGGGACGCTTTCCTCAAGATTTTCTTGACTTCGTTACGCCCGTCGGGTAGTGTGCCATTTTGTAGGTAGTCTCGGATGGGAGTTATCCAAGTTGCTTCTTCGGTTGCAGCTATCAGATTCACTTGTTCAAAACTCGGGATCATTTGCTTTGAGACAGTTACTGCCCCGAAGATGGCGACGTCTCTCATACTTGCTTGCTTTGCCAATTCGTCGGCCTCTTGGTTCTCTTCCCGAGGGATGTGTTTGACTAAGTAGTGGTCCAATCGGCTGAGAAGTAACTTGGTCTTCTTTAGATATGCTATGAGTCGTTCTTCTCGAGCTTGGAATTCCCCTAGTATTTGATTAACAATAAGCTGAGAATCGCTGTGAAGACACAAAGAATTGGCTCCGATCTCGATAGCAATTTCTAATCCGGCTATTACTGCTTCGTATTCTGCATCGTTGTTGGTGGCAGTGAACTCCAACCTTATAGCATAGTGCAGTTTATTTCCCCTGGGAGTGATGATTACCACACCTGCCCCCGAGCCTTGTTCGTTAGATGCACCGTCCACAAAGAGATTCCACTTGATATCTTCTGTTATTTCCAGTTGCTCCTTATCCTCGTTGGTAGTGAATTCTGCAATGAAATCAGCCATGGCTTGTCCCTTGATGGCGGTGCGAGGGTGATAGGTGATATCATATTGACTCAGCTCAATACACCATTTAAGTAGTCGCCCGGAAGTGTCGGGACGATGGAGTACCTGCCTCAGTGGTTGGTTGGTTAGAACCTTGATGGAATGGGATTGGAAGTAATGACGTAGCTTTCGTGAAGTGATTAGTAAACAGTATGCTAACTTTTCGAGCTTAGGATATCTGACTTCTGCCCCAGTAAACCTTTTACTGACGAAGTAAACTGGCCGTTGCGTACGGTTATCTTCTCTTACCAAGGCAGCGCTTAGAGCGTGAGATGACACAGCAAGGTATAGGTATAATTCTTCGCCTTCGCTTGGGGTCGAGAGTACTGGTGGTTTCTGGAGGTGTTCGATTAGGTTAAGGAAAGCGGTCAAGCATTCGTCCGTCCATTCGAACTTTCCTTTATCTTTCTTTAGAGCTTCGAAAAAGGGGACGCACTTGTCCGTTGCTTTGGAGATGAATCGGCTTAGGGCAGCCACTTTTCCATTTAGGCTTTGCATTTCCTTTCGGGTGGAAGGTATCTTGATGTCTCTTAATGCTCGGACTTGTTCAGGGTTTGCTTCTATCCCTCGGGCATGGACGATGAATCCTAAGAATTTTCCTGATGACACTCCGAAGGAGCACTTTAGTGGATTCAACTTCATTCCATACTGTCGAAGTACCTGGAACATCTCGCCCAGGTGGCTTACGTGATCTTTGGCTTTCCGTGATTTTACCAGCATGTCGTCTACATATACTTCCATTGTTTGTCCTATTAGCCCTGCGAACATCTTGTTGACGAGGCGCTGGTAGGTGGCTCCTGCGTTTTTAAGTCCGAAGGGCATCACTTTGTAGCAGTACAAACCCCGGTCGGTGATGAAACTAGTGTGATCTTGGTCGGGAGCATGCATAGGAATTTGGTTATATCCTGAGTATGCATCCATAAAAGACAGGAGTTCGTGCCCGGCTGTGCTGTCTACAAGTTGGTCGATTCTGGGAAGCGGGAAGCAATCCTTTGGGCAGGCGTCATTTAGGTTGGAGAAGTCAATGCAGGTCCGCCACTTCCCATTAGCCTTCTTTACTAGTACCGGGTTGGCGATCCATTCTGGGTAAATAGCTTCTCGTATGAAGTCATTGGCGAGTAGATTCTTTACTTCTTCATCGAGGGCTGCTGATCGCTCTGCCCCCATACTTCTCTTCTTTTGTTTTACGGGTGCCTTGGTAGGATCAATTTTTAATACGTGGCACGCTATGTTGGGGGAGATTCCGGTCATGTCAGCGTGTGACCAAGCGAATACATCTAAGTTGTGGCGGAGAAAATCAACGAGTTGTTCCTTCAATTCGGTTTTCAATTGCGACCCAATTTTCAGTAGCCTACTTGAGTCGTGCTTGTCTACAGATATAAACTCCATAGCCTCTGCAGGCTCGGCGGTGGCCTCCTCCTCTTTGTCCCTCGGGTCTAATTCATTGAAAGGGTCGCTGGTGTATCGAAGAGGAGGGGCTTTCTTTAGTTGCTATGCTTCAAGGCTTTTTGTGCAGAGAGCAATCTCTACACCTTTCCCTTTATTTCTCCTGTGGTTGTTGCGAAGTTCGGTTACATAGCAGTCTCGTGCAATATCTTGGTCTCCTTCCACTTCCCCTACCCCACTGTCTGTTGGAAATTTCATTTTTAGGCACCACGGGGCTAGGACAATCTGGAAGTCAGATAGGGCTGGTCTTCCTAGGAAGGCGTTGTAGGCCGAATGGTTTTCTATCAGCACAAACGTCTGTTTCCTTACAACGGAGCGGGGATGGCTTCCGATTTCAACGAAGAGGTCCAGCTGCCCGATGGGCATTTTCGCATCTCCAGTGAAACCGTGTAGCGGTTTATCGCAGGGAGATACGTCCTTCATTGACAACCTCATTTTGTCGAATGCGTGTTTGAACAGGATATTTACAGAGCTTCCAGTGTCTACCAGGATTCGGTAAACTTCGGCGGGACCGAGTCGGGCAGAGATAACCATGGGATCCATGTGAGGGTACTGTCTTCCTTCTAGGTCGCGTTTACTGAATGTGATGTCATCACTTTCTTTCCGCTTTGGGTGGCGCTCTTCTATAACCGTATTGACACAGTCTCTATTGTCTCTGAGCGACTTCCCATATCTTTCCATCTCTTTCCAACTTCTGTCTGCGATGTGTGGACCTCCTGAGATGGTATGGACCACTATCTTCTCTTGACTAGAGCTGCTAGCGTTGCGGTCGCCTCTGCCGGTCCCCGGTGAGGGTAGCCTTGGGTTTTCATTGGCAGGATCTGGAGTCCTGCCTTGACTTTTTACATAGCGTTCCAGTTTCTTTCTTCTGATGTGTTCCTCAATCAGATCTCGGAGATGATGGCATTCGTTGGTATCATGTCCGTGGGATTCGTGGAAGCGGCAGAATTTTCCAGATTTCTGTGCGCTATCTGATTCCTTCTTGTATGGTGGGCGTTTGTATCTAACTTCGCCTTGGGTGGCAAGGAAGATGTTTTCGACGGTCTCGTTCAAAGGGGTGTAAGAGTCGAATCTTGGTCCTGGCCGATATAGGCGTTTCTCTACTTTCTTGCCCCCAGCATTGTCTCTGGAATCATTTCTTCGAACGTCCCTTGCCACAGCAGGGGCATTGCCATGGGTCGTCTTACTTTGCTGTCCTGACTGCCCCTCAATGGCAGCATCCTCAAGCCTCATGTATTTCCCGGCTTCATGGAAGAAATCGGGTAAAGTAGCTGGTTTTTCTTTTGTCAATCTCCTAGCAAATTTAGTGTCCGGATGCACCCCACTGCAGAGGGCCATTAGGATAAGCTTCTCATCGGCATCTTGAACTGCGGCTGCTGCGGCGTTGAATCTGGTTAGGTATTGTTGCAGCTTTTCTCCAGGTTTCTGTTTGACGCTGGATAAGGAATAAGCGTCCTTAGGTTGCTCCACATGAATGCGGAACTGACTGATGAATTTTTCTTTCAACATTTCCCATGAGCTGATGGATCCTTGGGGTAGATGACAGAACCAGGAGGTAGCAAGATCTGCTAAGAAGAGCGGGAAGCATTTGCACAGCACTCCCTCTGTTGCTCCACTCATGAGCATATGCTGCGTGTACCTCTGTAAGTGTACAACGGGATCGGAGGTTCCTTTGTAGGGTTCCATTGTTGGCATCTTCCATTCTCGGGGGGTGATAGCAATTTCGATATTGCGGGCGAAAGGGCTGGTTACCCTAGCGCCTATCCCTCGATCTCTTTGCTCCCGTTGGACACACTCTCTGAATAAGCGTGCCATCCTTTCATCAGAATTTGGAGCGGACAGAAATGAGTTTGGTTCCGTTCTGTGGGGTTGACTCCGACCAGACAACCTGTAGGGATGGTATCGTCTATCATTCCTCATATTTTCCAGTGGCTGCCTTTGATCTTCTGGGAGCATGCTTGGGTCAGCTACAGTTGGCCCTTGCCTTGATCTCCCCCTGTTGGGTTCTGATCTAAGCACTTCCTCGGGTCCAACTTCGGGCTGAACTCTAGCTCGGCCCCGTTCATTGGTGTTCCTGTGGTTAGGCAGCATGACCGGCTCAGCTGCAGTTGACCTCCGCCCGGTACCTTCCGCGTTGGGTTCGGCACCAAACGCTTCCTCAGGCCTAACTTCGGGCTGAGCTCGGTCTCGGCTCCTACCATGGCTACCCCTGCCGTTAGCTCCTTCGAAGAAGGAAGATCTTTGCTGTCTCTGAGATCCTCCAGATTGGGACTCGCCCCATGATTCAGTGTTGCGGTTGGATTCTTCAGCGTCCCTCAAGCGTGACATGAGATGGTCTACCAAGGCTTCCTGCTGGGACGTGAAGCGGTTAGTTACTTCAACAACAACTCTGTCCAAATCTGCCCTAGTAATTGCTGCAGGCTGTTCTGTGGCAGGAGTGGCTGGGTTAGCCTGTCCTTCATTTGTTGCCGTTGCTGGAGGAGGACGGTTCACTTGATTTGTGGCAGCTGGATCAGGAAGGCTGCTGGATGCGATGTTTTTTCCTTTGTTAACATCTTTTCTCTGTTTGGGAGGCATGTTTTCCAAGCGGCGGACGATGGTGTTAGGAAAACTTGTTAAGCGGATGAAGCTGAAGCTTCGAGCTTCTAGCTCTCAGTGAAAGCACCAAAAATGTTTGCACAAAAAATGGACAAACACCTCAAAGTTGTATGATTTAGTAGATCTTATGTTATTCTTAGTGATTTGGGTGATTTATGCAAATATATGAAAAGCAGGGGCTAAACTGCAAAAAGACACGCAGATTTATAGTGGTTCAGCCAGAATGTGCCTACGTCCACTTTATATGTTATTTCTCTTCTCTTATTTTGATTACAAGTACAAAGCTTTGATACAAGTAAAAGAAAGTTGTTTGAAAGTTCTCTCCGTGCTTGAGCTCTCAAACTTGTCCCCCATTGTTGTACCCCTGCCTCTCTATTTATAGAGTGAGGTTGGGGGCAGGGGTCTTGGATGTATACAGCTGCTGGTGGGCCTGGGCTGAAGTGATCTGGCCTGGCAGTCTGGTTCGGTATTCTCTTGGTTCGGTGAAGTATGGAGTTGGTCTGGTTGGGCTTCATCCGGTGAAGTGTGGAGTGGTGAGGTTGGACCGGTGGCAGTTGCCGGATGAAGGTCTACCGAATGAACACGAGGGAGGGCTGCCGAATGGGTTATGCCGAATGGACTCGGGGGAGAGCTGCCGAATGGGTCATGCCGAATGGACTCGGGGGAGAGCTGCCGAATGAATCACGTCTCTGGGTCTCGAGGTCTTCCGGGTAAGAATTCACCCAACAAAACATATTCAATCAATTCCATTTGGTTATAAACCATTTTAATATTTTAACTTCTTATTTTCTTATATATATCATTTCAAATTTTAGATCATGTTTTAATTTCTTATTTGGTTATAGAAGAAACAACCAAACAAGCATCCAATATATATAATTTAGAAAACTTATTTTTTTATATCAAAATATAATTTTTTTTGGGTAAAATTATTTCATTTACCCACTTTAAAAATAATACTATGTCGGTTTATCTTGTTTAAGAGTTTAGAAACCCCTATCGATACGGTTGTACTTCCCGCACCAACCAGAATTCATAAACACTCAACCGATAAGTCAACACAGTACAAAAACAAATTTTATATCCACTAACAAATATGCTCTCATAGCTATTATTACACTCAACTCATTATAGAGTACTTCCGACTCTATTTAAAAATGAGTAATTTTCCCACCAAAGCCTAGGTTGTCGCCAACCCTCGCTCTGATACCAAGTGTGACGACCCGCCCTTCTGACCCTCGAAAATCGACACAAAATACTCAACAGTATTATATGCCGACGATCGAACGCCGGAAAAGACAGATTGTAGGAAAAGAAAGAAGGTAGAAGAAGAAGAAGAATGAACTAAACAACATCAAAACCTCACAGTCGCAGCGGATAAAATATAATATATAGAACAGAACTTTACACAAATCAAAACTATATCGGTTTATATACAATACATCATCATCAGAGTATATCAATACAACCCATCATAACCAGTCAAACAATCTCAACAATCACAGCAGCGGAACAATACAAGTACGAGAAATACATCTCGGACTCCAGCTCCTCTCCTGAGCTCCATAGCAACCTATCCTGAAATATACTCGGTCTGACCCGAGCATTATAATAAAATAACACCCGAGTCAGTCTGGAATACCAGCGCATCATAAATACACCCAATTGATTATTAAAGTTTCAAAATTCTTTAAAAACAAAAGCATCTCGTAAGACCACGCCACAAATAAACATGTCGGGTTTTTACCTTACGATAGCTAAACACTTTTATATTAAAACCCTCTGATATTATAATAGTGTCTATAGAAAGTAAAATAGAATCTAGCTGAAATGCTTGCATCTCACATTTCAACAATAGTTGGGCACAATCAAAACCGTACAGGATCGTAGGGAGAATGGATTTCCAACAAATGACTAGGCACTGGGGTACCACCTATCACAGTACGTGGCCTAGATCACAGTACCGAGGAGTACGCCCGCTCCCCTGCAACACAAAGCCGGAATCATCCCTTACTGGATAATTCCAAGTAAAATCACCCCACGGTTGTGATCAGCAACCGCACCACTAAGCCGAAATAAAAGGGACATCTAGACAGGGATGACCTTACTCTCAAGTGGGGGCTACCCACGAAGCCTTGCTGCATAACCCCTGATTTTCAGTCATTCCCGGTTGATGAGGCTCGAGGCTAAACGATACATTTATAGCACAAATCCCTTAGAATGCCCATCGTCCACCTGACGATGTCACGAAAGCATTCGTCCATACAAGTCCGTCCCGGGTCCGAACGGAACCGAAGGCACTACCCCTACTACATCCATTTTGGAAATATCCTCAGGATTAGTAGCGACTAGCCCTTGCACTTCACTGCTCCATCTTCGACTCCGAAATCGTTTTCGCGAAACGTACAAACCGGATCGAAGTGGTTTTCGAGTCTCCAGACCTAGAATCCCGGTATACGGAAACTCGATCCCGGTCTCTTCGAAACGATCGCGCATTTGGCCAATATTGATAGTCGGTGATTTAACTATCAATTAATGTTCACAAACATCCATACACATCCATCACACAATAAATAATCTCCATATTATTTATTTTCTTCTAATATCTTTCAAAGAGATATTTTCACATTTTCAAAACTCATTTGAAAACAATTTCCACTCTTCCTTTACAAGGTAAATCTTTTACCCTTTATTCCCATCGGGAATAACCAAGTATAAAACAATTTGCATTTAAAACAGTTAAAAATACTTTATACTGAAATATACTTTAAAATATGAAAATTACTTCTATTTATTTACTCAAAATATAAATTTAAAATATGTGAAGAAAACTAGTTATTAACACATAAACTTTGATTTAAAAATAAGGGTTTTAGTTTAACTAAATTCAAAATAGCGTTATAAGAAGAAAAATGCTAATTTTAACAACTTAAGCTAAAACCACTTTTAAATAAATCCATTTGTAAAAATAATTGCTAATATACTCCCAAATTATTACGGTATTAAAATTATTAATTTATTTCTTTAAAAATAACGATTTCTAAAAAAATACTTTTAAAACGATTTAAAACTTAACCTTAGTTAAATAAAATCTTTTTATAAACATTTACTTGGTTTTCCCAGGGAAACACTTTCCCGTTTCTAAACATTCCAAAGTACTCTTTCATATAAATCCACTGATTTATTTCAAGTCAATTTATGATTTCAACATAAATTTCCAATTCCATACTTAACTATAACTTCCTCCGAAGTTAAATCACAATTTTTCATTTCTGGAAATTCATTTTTAAATATAGTTTAAACATTTTGGTGAATTTTCAATGGAAGCCAAATTTCCAATTCACTTAATTAAATTCCAATGAAATACGGCATTTCAAAACATTCTATTTTTCATTTGAACTTGTTAATTTATAGTCGGAAACTCCATTTTAACATATTTTTAATTTCCGGATAACATTAGTCATTATTAAAATAAACACCGTTATTTTAAACAATTTATAATTTCATAAATTTAATTTCCAGAAAAACTATACTTTCCATTTACCCATTTCATAAACTTCCCATTATATTCAAAATCCCAATTTGGCCCAATTTACATTTTTCCTTTCAAATCCGATTTCAAATTTTATTCTTTGAAATTCTAAATTTAACAATTCATTTTATTTCGTAAAAACACAATTTAGCCATTTATAATTTAATTCTATGATTACAATTTATACCACAATGTCACAGAACAACTAAATTTCCAGATTTATCAATCACATCATATAAACAGGTATCACTATCAATTATAAAATAATTGCTACATTGTGAGGAATCCAGTTGGATCCCTCCAACCTGTTTCTCCCTGCATCCACAAATATTAGCTCATCACAATATAAATATCAATCCAGACTGATAATAACAATTATATTCAGCCATCCACATAGATATTTAAATATCAACTATTTATAATGTCTAGCATCCAGATGTGAGTGAGAAAAACTCACCTTGAGTTTCGGCGAGCGTTCGAAATTTTAAATTAAATCGGACGATGTCCGATTTAATACAAATTTCTACTTGCCCGGAATGACTCTGGATCTGCACCATCACGTAGTACGTCTTTCTGCGATTCCGGCGTTCCCTGTTTCGTTCGAATCTGATGTCGAATGAGTTAGATACAGATTTTTAAAGTTTTTGATAGATTTATAAAAATGAAAATCCTCTTTGTTTTAATACCAGACGATCATGGCCACACAACAACAAGCAAAAATCACGGCCGCTCTTCTTCATCCCCTTCACGTTTGCGTTCCAGGTCAACAAACCCAACATCGACCAACAAAAGCCCATCGTCACTTCCTCTCCAACCCACGTGAACTCGATTAGGCACTGCCACTACGTAGCCCCGTACGCCCCTACCCACGGCCCCAAGGCGGCTGAGCTCGGCGCGCCCTAGGTCGCGCGACAGTTCCCCAAACACGCGACGAACGCGGTGGCCTCACACTCTCCACACTGCTTGAAATTCGATCGCCACCATTCGATATATAGAGCTTGGCGAGCTCGTCATTTTTGTTGTTGAAGATTTTTGAAATTATTTCGTGGATGAAGAGAGAATTGAGGAAGAATAAGGGAACGTCTCGGCCATTGAATCAATAGAACGGCGGCTGGGAACGTGAGAACTAGGGTTTAAGCGAAAATGAAATTATATACTAGTTTTAATATTATTTAATTAATATAAATTTCTCAATTTAACAGCAAATGCAAACGACACCCAATTCTCACATTCCGACAGGCTATCCCGGGGTTTTTCCATGTTCCGGACACAATGGAACAGGTTTCGTAAGCTAATTCAATCGTATGCGCGAGATACGAAATTAAACAATCAATTTAAAATTAAATCGGTTAAATCGATTTCGATGCGTTTCGAACTACCACGATCACACAACAACTCCGATTGCTTCGAAAATTGAAATCCGATAATAACTAACTATTACGGATCCAATGGAACTAGTTTCGTCGAATTCCGAGACTGTGTCCCGGAAGGCTATTTTAACTCGTCTATTAAATCAGGGGATTTGTCAAAATTGACGAAAACGCGTAAAATTTTACTTTTAAAATTTTAATAACTTAACAATAAATCATATAAAATGTATAACCACATTTATAATCATTCCGGCTCAATCCGGACTCAAAATCTGATTATTTGCATTTTAATAATATTAAATTCATTTTAAATTAATATAAAATCCCAAATAATAATTTATCCACTTTAAAATTCATCTAAAATCCCAAAATATTATTTATAACCATTCGAACCTAAAAATACATTTAAATATCATTTTATTACTATTTACAACCAAATCCACCTTCTTATCCCAATCCCGAATATTTAATTATTTATTATCCAATTTCAGATTAAACCTCCACATTAGAAATTATCACTTGTTATTTTAATTTAAACCAATTCTTTTTAGTTCAAAATAAATCTTAAACCCATATTAAACATTTAAAATGAATTAAATGTTCAAATTCAATGGCTTATTTATTTAATGAATTAAATGTTCAAATTAAATGTTCAAATTAGTAACTTATTTATTTAAAAATGAATTTCCGGAAATGAAAAATTGTGATTTAACTTCGGAGGAAGTTATAGTTAAGTATGGAATTGGAAATTTATGTTGAAATCATAAATTGACTTGAAATAAATCAGTGGATTTATATGAAAGAGTACTTTGGAATGTTTGAAACGGGAAGGTGTTTCCCTGGGAAAACCAAGTAAATGTTTATAAAAAGATTTTATTTAACTAAGGTTAAGTTTTAAATCGTTTTAAAAAGTATTTTTAAGAAATCGTTATTTTTAAAGAAATAAGTTACTAATTTTTAATACCGTAATAATTTGGGAATATATTAGCAATTATTTTTACAAATGGATTTATTTAAAAGTTGGTTTTAGCTTAAGTTGTTACAATTAGCATTTTCTTCTTATAACGCTATTTTGAATTTAGTTAAACTAAAACCCTTATTTTTAAATCAAAGTTTATGTGTTAATAACTAGTTTTCTTCACATATTTTAAATTTATATTTTGAGTAAATAAATAGAAGTAATTTTCATATTTTAAAGTATATTTCAGTATAAAGTATTTTAACTGTTTTAAATGCAAATTGTTTTATACTTGGTTATTCCCGATGGGAATAAAGGGTAAAAGATTTACCTTGTAAAGGAAGAGTTTTGGAAAATTGTTTTCAAACGAGTTTTGAAAATGTGGAAATATATCTTTGAAAGATATTAGAAGAAAATAAATAATATGGAGATTATTTATTGTGTGATGAATGTGTATGGATGTTTGTGAACAATAATTGATAGTTAAATCACCGACTATCAATATTGGCCAAAAGCGCTGATCGTTTCGAAGCGACCGGGATCGAGTTTCCGTATACCGGGATTCTAGGTCTGGAGACTCGAATACCACTTCGATCCGGTTTGTACGTTTCATGTAACGTGTTCGGAGTCGAAGATGGAGCAGTGAAGTGCAAGGGCTAGTCGCTACTAATCCTGAGGATATTTCCAAAATGGATGTAGTAGGGGTAGTGCCTTCGGTTCCGTTCGGACCCGGGACGGACTTGTATGGACGAATGCTTTCGTGACATCATCAGGTGGACGATGGGCATTCTAAGGGATATGTGCTATAAAGGTATCGTTTAGCCTCGAGCCTCATCAACCGGGAATGACTGAAAATCAGGGGTTATGCAGCAAGGCTTCGTGGGTAGCCCCCACTTGAGAGTAAGGTCATCCCTGTCTAGATGTCCCTTTTATTTCGGCTTAGTGGTGCGGTTGCTGATCCCAACCGTGGGGTGATTTTACTTGGAATTATCCAGTAAGGGATGATTCCGGCCTTGTGTTGCAGGGGAGCGGGCGTACTCCTCGGTACTGTGATCTAGGCCACGTACTGTGACAGGTGGTACCCCTAGTGCCTAGTCATTCGTTGGAAATCCATTCTCCCTACGAGCCTGTACGGTTTTGATTGTGCCCAACTATTGTTGAAATGTGAGATGCAAGCATTTCAGCTAGATTCTATTTTACTTTCTATAGACACTATTATAATATCAGAGGATTTTTATAAAAAGTGTTTTAGCTATCGTAAGGTAAAAACCCGACATATTTATTTGTGGCGTGGTCTTACGAGATGCTTTTGTTTTCAAAGGATTTTTGAAACTTTAATAATCAATTGGGTGTATTTATGATGCACTGGTATTCCAGACTGACTCGGGTGTTATTCCATTATAATGCTCGGGTCAGACCGAGTATATTTCAGGATAGGTTGCTATGGAGCTCAGGGGAGGAGCTGGAGTCCGAGACGTATTTCTCGTACTTGTATTATTCCGCTGCTGTGATTGTTGTATTGACTGATTGACTGGATATTGATGATTGTATTGACATACTCTAATGATGATGTATTGTATATAAACAGATATAGTTTCATTTTGTGTAAAGATCTGTTCTATATATTATATTTTATCCGCTGCGACTGTGAGGTTCTGATTTTGTTTAGTTCTTTCTTCTTCTATCTACTTTCTTATTCTTCTACAATCTGTCTTTCCGGCATTCGATCGTCGGCATATTATACTGTTGAGTATTTTGTGTCGATTTTCGAGGGTGTTGAAGGGCGGTCGGGTGCCGTTCGAGGCGAGTTGTGACCGTTCGCGGTCGGGTGCCGTCCGACGCGAGTTATGACCGTTCGCGGTCGGGTGCCGTTCGAGGCGAGTTGTGACCGTTCGTAGTCGGGTGCCGTTCGAGGCGAATTTTGTGTGCTCGGGGGGGACTTAGTATTATCAATGTTAGATTTCACGTTCGAGTGAGTTTCTGAACTGTTTGTGGCGGCGGTTTATCACCGTCTCAGAGCATGCCTGAGGATCGTTCGCGATCCCTTACATGTGTAAGTGGCTTAGCCGTCATGGCATCACAAATGGCATACTTTTATTAAAAATGAGTTTTTTCAACAGAATTGTTCAACAAAATCAAATTCAAACATCAGAAATGGAAAATAAGAGTAAAACAGGGACGTCAAAGTGCAAACACCTACACCGTTATGATTAGTAGTCGTATCAGAGCATGCCTGAGGATTGTTCAAGGTCCTGTACATGTGTAAATGACTTAATCGCGTTGGTGTGGAGTTTGCTACTTATTCGTCATTACCCCAATCAATTGATGACAAGCTGACGTCGTGATCCTGAGCCATCCCCAGCAGGTGCAGGTGGTGGTCGCTCTCGTTCCACCATTGTCGTTCCCCTTCTTACATACTGTGATAGCATACCATTCCGGGTATGTCCCTCAACCTCATCCTTCAAGTGTCTGCAGTCATTCGTGTTATGACCATTCAGCTCGTGGAATAAGCAATACTTGCCGGATCTTTTTTCATTGTTGGTTGGATCCCTTCTCACTGGCCTTCGATAGGGAATCTGCCCCCTAGTATCCTGGTAGATTTGCTCCAAAGTCTCATTCAACTCTGTATAGGAGGTCAATCTTGGTTCCTTCCGTGGTCGTGTTAGTCCACCATCATTATCCTGGGCCTTTCGTTTCCCTTTGTCAGTTCCTGAATCTGTTTTAGGAGGACTCTCACCCTTGATTGCATAAAAATCAACTCCTTCTCCTTCCTCTCTTTCAGCATTTGCATCCTCTAGTCGTAAAAAACCTTCAGCCTCATGATAAAATTCTCCTAGAACCATAGGGGGATCCCTTGTTAACGAATTCTTGAACTCTGTGCCATCAGCTATGCCAGAGACAGCTGCCATCAAAACCATGGATGGATCGGGCCGATCCACCGATGCTGCCGCTGTATTGAATCGCGTTAGAAAGTTCCTCAAAGACTCCCCGGTTCTTTGCTTCTGTGTTGCCAAACTCATCACATTTTTGGGTCTTGAAATGTGAACCCTGAACTGCCTCATGAACCTTTCAGTCAAATCGGTCCATGTTCGAATGGAACCGCTCTCCAGTTGTCTGAACCATAATGCTGCTATGTCTGCCAGGTACAGTGTGAAGCACCGGGCCATGACCTCCTCCGATGCCCCCAGCACTTCCATGTGCCTCATATACTTTGTTAGATGAACAGCAGGATCCATTTTCCCATTATACATGTCCAGTGTTGGTAGCTTGAATTCTGGTGGATTCCTGGCCTGCCTAATCGTAGGAGCAAAGGGACTCCTATTCACATCCTCCAGATATCTATTCACTAGTCCGCCTCTCATGGCTCGTCTGACCATCTCCGCCAATCTGTCACTATCTCCAAGTTGCAGTCCTTGTCCGTTGTTTTCGATTTGCCCCCCGAGTTCACGAGGGATTCCTGGAATATGCTCTCCTGGCTGAGCATTCATTTCTCCGTAAATGTCGTGTCGCGCAGTTCCACCTAGTACTTCGCCCGGGATTGGGCCAACATGCTCTGGGTTATTGCCCCCTAGTTCTGGTGCTGCTCCAGATGGTCCTGCTTCGTTCTGAACTCTGGTTGCTCCTTAATTTTGCGCTCCAAGCTGCCCAATTTGAAGAAGCAAATTTTGAATCATTTCCTCTTGCCTTTTCATCATTGTCTCCATCTCATCCCTGGTGATGAAGATCGATGTCTAATTTGCACCTGAAGAAGCCTCTTGACTCCCTTCATGCTGGCTTCTCTCTAGCCTTGGTCTTTTGTTTGATTGCCTTGTCATAGTTCTTTCAGATCTGAATTCTTCAAGCTTCCAAGTCTAAACTCCAAATCTGGTATAGCGGGTGCTAGTCCTTCTCAGTGAAAGCACCAAAGTGTTTGCGCCAAAATTGGTCACAAACCCCAAATATCGTGAAAGCACCAGTGTATGAACACAAATCAGCAGTATATAATCATAGATCTCAGATCTAAGTATTGTAGAGGATAAAAATGAAGAATAATAAACTTAAAACAGAAAGAAATAGACATAGACACAAGATTTATATTGGTTCGGCAATCTTGCCTACGTCCACTCTGAAGTAGTTTGCTTTATTGATATTTCTTTGATGTTTACAATTGATTTTAGCAAATTACAATGAATAACAATGATTTGCAGTAGTGAAATTCATTGGTAGAAGCAGCTATGGAGTTCGGACCCGTGTTTGGTAGAGTCTAGGCGTTGGAGATCTCGAAGAAGAAGAAGAACCCCTTTTCTGTTGGCTTTGGGGGTCTATTTATAGGTGTAGGAGGCTGGTATTTCGCTCAGATCTCGGGAGAGCCTCTCTGGCACATGACCAGGCCCGCGCGCCCAAGCTCGTGAAGTTTCGGTCCGATTTGTGATCGATACGAACAGATTTCGTATCGATCAAGATTCCATCCAATGGAGTCGAAATTTGGCGTGGACATTTTTTAGCATGCACGTAGTCTTCTGTGAAAATTTCATTGCATTTGGACTTGTAGATTAGGAGATACGATCGATACGAATTAGGATTCTCGGATGGCTAGGTCGTTCGACTCGCTTGTTTCGACTCGGTTGCGAATTTAGCCCAGTTCGCATCGATGCGAGTCCCTCCGTTCGTATCGATGACCATGATTTCGTTCGCATTGATTGCCATGCCCTATTATGTGGATGTGAAGTAGATCGAGTCGGAGCGTGGCTCTCTGATGGAGTCGAAGAGGAGCGAGTCGAACAGTGATTCTGTGTTGGAGTCGAAGTGGAGCGAGTCGAACAGTGATTCTGTGTTGGAGTCGAAGTGGAGCGAGTCGAAGTGTGGCTCGAGGCGGAGCGATTCGAAGTGTGGCTCGAGGCGGAGCGAGTCGAAGTGTGGCTCGAGGCAGAGCGAGTCGAAGTGTGGCTCGAGGCAGAGCGAGTCGAAGTGTGGCTCGAGGCAGAGCGAGTCGAAGTGGCTCGAGGCAGAGCGAGTCGAAGTGTGGCTCGAGGCAGAGCGAGTCGAAGTGTGGCTCGAGGCAGAGCGAGTCGAAGTGGCTCGAGGCAGAGCGAGTCGAAGTGGGCTCGAGGCAGAGCGAGTCAAAGTGTGGCTCGAGCCAGAGCGAGTCGAAGTGTGGCTCGAGGCAGAGCGAGTCGAAGTGTGGCTCGAGGCAGAGCGAGTCGAAGTGTGGCTCGAGGCAGAGCGAGTCGAAGTGTGGCTCGAGGCAGAGCGAGTCGAAGTGTGGCTCGAGGCAGAGCATGTCGAAGTGGGCTCGAGGCAGAGCGAGTCGAAGTAGGCTCGAGGCGGAGCGAGTCGAAGTAGGCTTCTCAGATGGATTCGAACGAAGCGAGTCGAATGCGAGGCTGTTTTTATTCAATTTTGCATCGGTTGTAACTTCAGCATACAAACTCGGATTGACCTGAAATTTGGAATGTTGACTCTCATAGCTTCGCTTGTCGTGTCATATCAATTTTGGCTCGATCCGGACTCGGACAAAATTCATCGATATTCATAGTGAACCTACGTATAACCGATTCTCTTAGACGAACTGTCTTTGGTCTCTAGTCAAGTTCTTGGTGTCACGGCCTTGCCAAAAGGTGGGATAACAGTACCGGTGAGTTATTTAGTTTATGTTTTAATATGTACCAGTGGTAATCTAAAGGAATATTCACATGTGTATCCCAAATAGCCAAATTCTCCATATTATTTGATGGTATTACTCTGTAATACTCTTGGATAGTATGGGTATAGAGGTGGGGTGTTCCATATTACATCATATGAAGATTAAAAAGGAACGAAGATTGGTTACATTGAAAAAATATAAAGCAAAAATGAACTCAATAAAGATTCAAATTTAAATAAAAAATTATGTTTGAATGCATAGTTAGTTATGCATCCAGTGAAATATGGAGTGTCATTTATCTACCGAAGGAGAAGTAGTACGGAAGATGTTTTCATTCAATTAATTAATTTGAAGAATTCGTTGGAAAATAATTTAGATTTTTAATGGACATAGTTGATATGCAAACTTTTACCTTTGATTCTTAAGGAGAAAATGTACCTTCGAGTAAATCACAATTCCTACTAATTTTGGTTCATAATAAGATGGTGAACTTTAGTTACTTTTTTGCAACCTTTTGAACTTATTCTTTTTTGCTAAATATCACTTCACCTTCATTTCAATATTTGTTCCTTCGGTGTGCATAGGGACCTGTTTATAAAATACTCATTTCTACTCTACAATATAGCTTATTTAGTTTATTATTTCATAAAACCACTATATACAACAATTTCTTAATTATGCATTACTCCAGTCTACCATAATTTAATTATTTTAATATTACTAATAGTCTATTTTTGATAGTTTCCTTCGTTGACGATGTTTTCGTATGTCATTTAATCTTAATGTTATCAACATCCAAATTATTTTTTGTGTGTATCTACGAGTATTTATGTTATGGTGATATACTATCTTGCTTTGAATAACTCTAACTTTGTATTGTTTCTATTATTATGTTTGCATGAATACTAGAAGAAAATGCCAACTTTATTTGGTTATGCCAAAAATTAAGCTACATAATATTTATTATATGTAATTTCTCATACCATATTATGATATTTATGTCATAAATACCGATATTTCAAAGCTGTTGTGATAATGTTCCAACTGGGTGATGCCAATGAGTTTTCTAATGCAAATGTTGAAGTTTTGTTAGTTTAAACAAAATTTGAAACACTATTGCACCATGAGCATGATTATTATATGCTAGATTTAGAACACTATTTGTGTGCATATTTAAATTTGTATGTTAGACATATGATAAACCCATGTTGAACTTATGCACAGTTTACACTGAAATTCAATAGGAATGCTTACTTATATAATGCTTAGTTGGTTAGGAATAATTGATAGTTGACGTTAGAGTTTATTGTATAAAGCTATTTTGCTCTAAATAGATTTGTTATACTTTATACTTTGAGATAATTTAACTAAAGTTTGTGCTTGAGGAAGAAATGATCTAAAAAAAGTACACATAAGCATACACTTTCATTTTCATAATTAAAAAATCTAAAAATATACCATTGAATAAATTATGAGGTTAAGTTATTTGTAGCACAAATTCACATTGCTTTTTGAATAAAATATCTTGCATTTTATAGAGTATACGAGTGCCTTTCCAACTCCACTTCTATAACATGAAAATGTTATCAACAATATTATTTTAAAAATGAAAAATAATGTTCAATGATCAAAATATGGGTGCCTAAAGAGGAGGGAGTCCAGAAGGGACAGGATTAAAAAAACCTCAAGGAGAACATGAGAGAATCAATCTATAAGGAGTCGGAGGAGCATAGCCAAGAGGTGGTACCCAAAGTAGTAGTTGACAGAAGTGATAAGAAAGAAGCAGACAGTAAGGTCGAGGAGAAGATTCCTTTGCGGGCAAAAAAAAAACTATGATGAAAGGCGAGAGAAGGTTTCGATAATAGAGAGTAAGGGCAAAGAGGACCTAGATGATGCGTTAAATAAAGTGGACAAAGCTATTGAACAAGGAAAATTCTATTCCAACCCATATTTTCACTTAGTATTCCCCCCTTCAAAAAAAAATTCTAAAGACAAAATTACCCTTAAGAAGCTTTGTTCTCAACTCTTCTAACTTTTACGTAATTTTTCACTTTTCTAAAACACCAAAGCTCTGAAACCCTACTTTCCAAATCATTGAAGAAAAAAGTCATTTTTAACTAGTAGATGATGGATTTTAAATAGGAGGCTGATTTTTTTCGCAATCACAGCAGGTAATTCGAAAAAGAAAATTTGATTAGTTTTTTAATATTTGCAAGTACATTCGATGGTTGTCGATCAGTGGGATTTGTGACAATACACGTAGAGGCAGTACTAGGTTTTAGGCCTAATAGTGCAGTCAGTAAGCGTGATTATAACAAAACCACGCTTAGGTGCTGCGTGGTATTGACACTAACCACGCGGCCCTTTTGCGTGGTTTTGACAATAACCACGTAGCATCTCTACGTGGTAGTTCAATTTTTTTTTCTGCTCACCTTTTTGGTGTTTGATACTTATGATACTTGTTTTCTGTAGATTGTACCATTTTCAAGTGATGAAGAAACGTGCGACGAAATAGTGTTGGATTATTCAAATAAGTTTACGACTTATGATGTAAGTTTACTTTGATTAACGCTCGAATAAATCCATATTACTTACATTTTATTTAACATTTTTAATGCAGATATTTCCTTTGAGGAAAAAATTGGTCGATTGGGTTCGTATACGGGAAAACATCTTGGTTTTGTTATCATAATTATGAAATCGGATACTGGTGCTTCAACCAAAAAACCAAGAATTATGTTTGCTTGTGAACAAAGTGGTGTGTACAAGAAGCAGAAAGACAAAAGCCCGAAGAACCTCCGAATGACCGGTACAAAAAAATGCAATTTCCCGCCTAGACCTAAAGGTGAGAAACTTCCTACTTTAGATGATCGGCGGTTGCATGTTGTTAATCGTGTTCATAATCATTAGGAATTAAAAAATACCGAAGGACATTCGTATATTAGTCAACTAATTGAAGATGAGACCAAGTTAGTTATTGAGATGCATAGGAACATGGTAAAAGCAAAAGAAATTTTACACATCCTTAAAAAAATGATCCTATAAATTGTACCACCATCAAAACAATTTACAATGTTATACGAGCACAAAATGCTATTGAGGGAGCAGGGCGTTCTCAAGTTCAATATTTGCTTAGTAAATTGAAAGAGTTTGGTTACTTTGAATGGCACCGTAAAACATTAGACGGAACATATATTATTAAAGATATTTTTTGGGCGCATCCTACCAACTTGGATTTTCTACGTACAGTTCCCCAAGTTATCATATTAGATTGCACATATAAAACCAATAGGTACAGAATGCCTTTACTTGAGGTTGTTGGCGTTACTTGCACAAATCTTACATTCTATATCGCGATTGCATACTAAGTTGCTGAAACTTAGGAAAATTATATATGGACCTTAGAATGGTTGAAATCTGTTTTGGTTGACTGTGAAGTGGAATTGCCATCAGTCTTCCTTTTTGATAGGGAAACAACACTAGTTAATGCTATTGGATTTGTTTTCCCAAACTCCGCACGTACGTTATGCACATGGCATATTAAAAGTAATGTTCTAATGTATATGCAAAAAAAGTGAAAGGAATGGAAGTTGAAGAGAAGAAGTCATTTTTATTTGATTGGAATGAACTTGTTTGTTCAAAAAATTTAGTTGTGTACAATGAGAATCTGCAAGTGTTACATGAAAAGTATGCAAAGCATACTTCACTCTTGAAGTATATTCACAAGACATGTTGGATACGTACAAAAACCGATTTGTTCAAGCATGGACGGATGATTACAAGCATTTCAGAAATTATACTTCTAATCGGTAATTTTCTTTAATAATTATGTTAATATTTATTCCAACTAGTAATTATTGTTTTAGTAATCATATGTTTGTTTCATATACATGCCGAGACCGCTCATTCAAAAATAAAGAAACATTTAGCTAGTTGTCAATGTAATTTCGAACAAGCTTGGACGAAGATGCATTCACTATTGGAGCTCTCGTTTACTAAACTTAAAGTATCGTTTGAGCAACGTTTAACAAAAGTAAAGCACATATTTCATATACGAGAGTTCAGAAATTTACGAGGCTTTGTTTCTATCGAGGCACTTGATTTGATTCACTCGGAAATACAGAGAATAAAAGATGTTGGTGAGGAAGAATTGTTATGTGGATGTGTCATTCGTAGAACACATGGACTGCCTTATGCGCATGAGTTATCTCGTCTTGGGCCTGGTACCGCAATATCGCTTGATATGATTGATATTCGTTGGACAAGACTTCATCTTGTTGAAATAAGTGGAAAGAAAGATGTGGGGGTAGTAGAAAAAATGGAACTACTATTAAATGATGTGAAAATATGGATACTCCTTACCTAATGCAAATTTATAAGAAGATGTTCGAAGTTATTGAACCATGTACGTCATCTCTCGCATCTCCAAAATGCAAAATAAAACCACGTGGAAGAGAAAGCAAAAAAAGTGCTAACACTTCAACTAAAAGAATGCCTTCGTCATTTGAGCTTGTCGAAAGTGTTTACTCTCAAAGTTCGTGTACTTCAAAAAAGGCTCGTACCGATAAACTTCCTATTCGTAAACCAAAAAAGGTATGTATAATAAATATTATTTGCGTACACATATAAGTACTATATTAACTTACTATATCATGCTTTTTCCAGTTGGAAGAACTAATTATAGGCATGAGAACTTATTTGCATCAAATACCATTGGAGTTGAAGGCATTTGTTACTGATATTATTGACATTCGATCAGTTGGTAACTATGGATATCGGTGTGTGGCGACTTTGCTTGGTTTGGGAGAATCAATCTGGAGTCAAATTAGGAGGGAGTTATACGAAGAATTATATGAGAATTAGAATTTATACAATCACGTTTTCATAGAGCACGATAGAAGTACTTTTCTTCTCAAAAGCCTTATGCATGAAGATGAAGGTTTTGCGCCGGGGTAAAAGTGAATGTCAATGCCCGATATTGGTTATATTATTGCAACTAGATATAACGTTGTAGTATTCAACATTAGTGAAAGACTTTTGTTGACAATACCTCCATTGAAAGGAAAAGTGCCTCCATCGATAAAGCGCACTGAAATTGGAATAGCTTTTGTTAACCAAGATCATTTTGTTCAGGTATGCAACTTACAGATTATTAAAATTCACAATTATTTCATTTCTTTTCATTCAAACTGAATTACACATTACCAATCGCAGGTAAAACTAGAGCCTAAACATCCGGTACCACCAATTTATTCAAAATGGTTCACGGCTCGTGATACGGATGCAAGTAAATGGGAATACATTTACACCGATCGAAGACAAGCTTGGGATGAAAGAAATGAATATGATGAATGGAAGTAGTCGTGGCACCATTTTGGAGTTGTTATATTGTATGTTAAACTTGAGTGAATGTTTGCAAATTGTTGTTGCTTAGTAACTACAATTTACTTTGTTCGCAACTAGTTGGATTACAATGTGTATAACTATTTTTAGTAATGGCAATGGGGCGGGTTTTTAGTGCCCCATACCCGTTCCGGATTTTTTAGACCTCGCCCCAGACCCGCCCCGTAGATCCGGTGCGGGTTTGGAATTTTCTCCCGTATCCGGGACTCGTATGGGTCAGGGTAAACCCGACCCGCCCCAAGACCCGATGAGTCTCTATGTATAGATTCAAAATTGTGTACCCACGTATATATATTTATTTGTTTATACTCGTTATCACCAAATAATACAGGAAATACAAATAACAATGTGTCTAAGGGAAGTTAATAAAAATGATGTCTACAATAACAATTTGGAAAATATATTCATATGTTATTGTACAATTGTCAATGATGCAACTTAATACTCTAATTTTTTCTAAAGATTATTGATTAGAACATTTTAATATCCATGTTAAAATCAATTTTTTTTGAAATGGTACTTTATATACAACATGTCACTGGGATAACATATCACATGTCAATAAACGTTCGAATCACGCTACGCATGTTTCGAACTTGTGACCTCTCGCACCAAAGCTGAATCACTTAACCACTTGGACAATGGTACTTGTCACTTATATCTAAGAAGATTAATAAATCATTATAGTAATAAAGCAGTTTCATGAGATGTCAGTAGTGTGGGTCGGGTTGGGGTGGGTCAGCCGATCCCCGATCCGACCCTAGACCCGAAGCACTCAAGAATGGGTCACGGGTCTACCTGCCCCAATGATCCAATAAGGCGGGTCTGGACGGGCCAAAACAGGGGCGGATCGACCGGGTTTGGACCCTAGACCCGCCCTATTGCAATCCCTAACTATTTTGAATTTTCTTGAATGAAATGTGGATTACAACGTGACATTTAGTTTAAACTGTGTTTGTTTTAACTGGTAATTTTTTTCCCCTATTTTGGAAGTACCACGTAGGGTTAAAACGTGAATGTTGTTCCAGTACGGGGCGAACAAACGTGGTTGGTAATATAACGACGTAGTGCCGCTACGTGGTTATATGATAAACCACGCATAGTCTCTACATGGTTAGGTATCTAACCACGTCTTGTCAGTGTGTGGTGAACACAGAAACTCAAAAAAAATAGTACAATGGTCTTTCCTCGCATTGTCTTTACGTGGTTAGATATTTAACCATGTCTTGTCAGTGCATGGTGAACACAGAAACTCAAAAAATAGTACAAAATCCAGTGAGCAACCGAGACAGCAATCATACACAAAATACCATTACCATATGATGTTAACATACATATAACATAGCCATCCTTTCAACCATTACAATAACGAAGTCAAATATCAAACCTACATACCACATGACAACATACATGAAGTCAAATATGCACCAAAATACAAACAGTCCCAAGAACGTTATATTAACAAACTTTAACAACAAGTTACTTAAACTAAAGTTGATGACGGATGTAGCGTCCACTAGCAACTCTGGCACTAGCAACTTGAGGCACTACAAGAAAATATGCTTTTTACTGCAATAAAGGACAGCGTTTGGACATTAAATGCTGTTGTTTTGGTATGCTTAAAATTATTACAGCGTTCTAATTGGCTCCGACTGGATAAAATTTCGGGGCGGGCTATATACTTATATTCCCGCTTACTTTTCCTACCTCGTTTTTGCTCTCTTTCCTTTTTCCCCTTAAAAAAACCTATCCATTTTTTTCCTTCCACTTCCAACCATCTCTCCTTTAAATCTATGTAAGGAAAAGCTTCAAAAAATCAGAAATGACTCTAGCCCTACATAATTCGGTCCAGCTTTTCTCTACCTCGTTCATCATCTTCCTCCAGTACTTTCCATTTCTCGCTCTGACTTTCCACTGTCTATCACAACTCTTTGCAACTTCGGAGCTTTGAAGCTTTATATCTTGAGTTGATCTCTCATGAAATCCACCTCTTCCACATGCTCTGATTGTAAATGTATGTTGTAATAATACTTCAGACCCAAGCCGGTTCTAGATCGAACCCATTTCTAAACCGATGTACCCGGCTTAGATGACTATTAGTTTTTTGGGGATTTCAATTAGGGCAAGGGAACTGGTGGAAGAGTTGACTTTCTTGTCATCTATAGTGATTCCAGGAAGGGATTTGACATCAAAGCCAGTGGCGATGATTACGTGTTTGCCCTTGACGGTTGCATTTTCGCTGTCGAGGGTGTCGACTAAGATTTTGGTTGGTGATAGGAATTTGTTATGGCCTTTTACGTAGTTTACTTTATTTTTCTTGAATTAGCCTTCTATGCCTCGAGTTAGGCCGGAGGCTGCGTTGTCTTTCTGTATCATTATGGCAGGGAGGTCGATTTCGAGTTCAAAGAACTAGATACCATGGTTTGCAAATGAATGATTGGCTTCATGGTACATGTGGGACGAATGCAAAAGGGCCTGAAATGCAAGAGAAAAAAAAAGGTAAATTTGTAGTTTGTTTATTAACACTACAGGATTAGCACTATTAACCAGGTTTTTGCAAAGTTGGTTTCTGGTTATAGATGTATAAATATATTACATCACCAAGAGCATAGTTAAAGATTTATTTTGGCTAATGCAAAGCATACATATACAATAAGATTTAAGAAGTACTTTATCATATTGTCTCCAGCACAGTTCCAGGATGACGTTTCTGGAATAGTTACAGGAAATACTCAAGTGTAGTTTCTATATGCTCCTTCTTCTACTGAGTATATGCCAAAGGATTATCAGGTATCTCCTTCTTCTCAAGTTGATGACAAGGTCCAAGATTATATTGCCTTCTTGATTTTCATTTTCATTTGCTATTTTTTGTTGCAGACTTACCAAAGGTGTTTGCTAACATGTTTTTCCTTTTATGTTAATTAATAAAAAGGTGTGATTTAGGTTGTGTTTCTTTGTTGGCATTTTGATATGATGTTTCACTACCACTATCTAACTTCTCATTTGATATGCTATCAATGAATTAAGTTTTTGGATTCATTTTAGTCAAGAAAGTGGCAAGATTGCACATAATGGTGTACTGACATATGGAACCATAGCTAATATATGATCCCTTACTGCCTTAAACAACAAACTATACAAGGAGTAGAGGATAAGTGATTTGGACAATAAAAAATTTACATCATATGTTATCTTTTAATTTATTTAAGGAGTAGTCAAATGATACAAATGCAAAGGAAAATCTTTCCTTGTTTATGAGGGCTAAAAGTGCAGTGCAGATCGAAGCATTAAAACCAGCCTCTAACTAATTATTAAAATTAGTTTTCTTACCTTAATAATCTTTGAGCATATGTTTTGGCAAGAATCTAAATTTTTGGTTTCGACTTTGACAATAACACAACGGAGACAAAAAAAGAGATACATATTAGCAAAAATGAATTGTACGAAAAGTGAAGTCAGGATAGTGACAATGTGAATAAAGTGTAAGAATGGTGCTAAAAAAATAAATATTTATAAAACTTCAATTATCAATCTATTAAACAAAAGTTTAGTTTTATTGACTTTTATATGAATGAATATTCAAAGCTTCAATTATCAAGCAATAGTAAATATAGAAACATTTTTAAGTAGTTGTGTGCATTTTAACAGTCCAAATTACACATTTTTCCAATATTATATATATAAACATTTGGCTTCTACCTGATTAGTATTTCACTAATAAATCGGACTGCTTTTATGTTTTAATCCCTAATTTAGTTTTTTTGTTATTGTTATTTTTATGCATGAGCCAATTGGAATAAAGTTCAAATATCATTATGAGAAGCAATTTTCCCTTGCTCTAACTGATATTATAAGTTGTTAGTTATTACAAGCTATAATTGTAAATGGTTATTATTGACTTACTTACCTTACAAGGAAAAAATATGTTTCTTATGTTGTCTAATAATCAACACAGAAATAAAATATTGTTCACATGTGTGGTTAGTAATTGTATTTGGAGAAATGATTTATATGCATAAATGCTAATGTAAATTGTTCCTTGATATTGAAGTCTACCTTATTCAAGAATTGAAACTGTTACTAGATACTAAGAGTGAAGTGTGGAAACATGTATAACCATAACTTTTTTATAATGGAATAATGAATAACTTTCATTGTCTAAGTTGGTTGCACTGATTGAATGTATACTCGGAGTTATTCATAACTTATTTTTTTATAATGGACTAATGAATAACTTTCACTGTCTAACTTGTCATAACTTATTTTATTTTATAGTAAAAATTGTGGAAAGCCATGTGGATTGAGTTAAGCAAAATGAGAACTATATGTATACCTGGAGTTATTCATAACTCGCCTTTAACCAAAACATGTTACAGATATTGAATTTATTTTCAGTTGTGCTTGTAAACACATTGCGAGTTCTTTCCTTTTCAATGTAGTATTTCAACAATATCTTTTAGCTTTTGTATGCTACTGAAGTTCATATTATATTCTTATCCATTACACGTTGTGATTATGAAAATCATTAGTTAGCAGAAATTATTATAAACAATTTACGAAGCTACCATCGCTGACTATTTTTTCTTGTAAAATCGAATACCAATAACTTAAAACGAAACCACTATAAGGTCTGAATGAAGACATTTTCTTTTGGAATTAGAGATGGATGGCTTGAACCACCGTAATGTAAATGTATTGTTTGCTTTTACTTGTTTTTCATTATAAATCCATCTCCCTTCAAAATATTAATTCTCGATATATGTTCCTTCATAAAAGAAATCTTCGACTATTTCTTTCCTGGTACCCTATATTCTTATTTTGGTTTTGAATCTTTCCCATCTACTTTAGGTATAAGATAGTTTAACCCAATAGCCCACTATAAAAATAGTGGTTTTTTCCTTGGGCGGATTGGTTCCATTGAACGAGTACACATTCTCGTACCCTTCGTAAGTTTTTGGTATTTGATTGCTATGAACCAATTTTTGAATGTGCAGCTTTCCTAGTTGAATAGTGTAGTTCTTACTGATCAGCCTATTACCAATGTATCAATTAGCATGAACTATTGTATATTTATTGAATATATTATTTACATGAAACTGTAAATATGGGAGCTTGTTTGCTCTTTTTATATCTTTGAAATAAGATATATTAAACAGAAAAAAGAGTCATATAGAATATGGGAGTAGGTTTCATGGATCCGACATTTCATATTTTTTTAAATAAAAAACGAATAAAACAAAACAATTGACTACAGTTATAATGCTGGAAAACAGTACCATCTTTTTACTCCCTACTTCAAGTTTTATGATCCAATTTTCATGTCAACCTACTTTTTTGGTTGAGTTAAAACTTATAGTTTAATTTTCTCCATCCAGTATGTATAAAAGTCCTAAGAGTAATAAGCTTGTACTAAGTAATCTAAATAATGGATGAGATCACTAGGAAAAATAGAGTCAGTGAAAATTTATCATAAAGCAAGTGATCAGAAGCACAGTATGAGCTTGAGAAATGTTTTGTATGTAAATTGCATTTACCAAAGCAAGTGTTGCAGCATAATGAGGCCCCTTTGAGTAAGAGCCGGGAGTACCTTGCACATGTTATGCATTAGGCAATGCTTCCTCAAAATTGAGGCTGTTTACTACATGATGATCTAAAGTTGGGCATTGGAAGGCTGTGTAGGTCTATGTGCACTAGCAGCAGCAGCTATATCATTTTTAATTGTAGGTTGCGTACATGCATGTAAGGACTCAACAGCAGCAATCTAATGGTTATTAGCAGAAGCATGGGTTGATGGACTCAGCAGCAACAATCTCTAGGTATGTTTGATTCCTACACTTTTTGTTCTATTTCAATAGTCAAAAATTAAATGGAAGCATCAGAGACTCTTATATTCATATTACGCTCATATTGGTGACCACTCACCAATTCACTTCTACCTAACCGTCGGTTCTTGGTATTTTATTTTGTAGATTGAAACGTTAAGTTGTATTTATTATGCATTACTAAGTATTATATTAAGACTTGAAGTTGGTAGGAATGGTATGATTAATCAGCAAATTTTATTTACAAATTGTAAATTGAAACAATTGAAATTTAAAAAAGTTAACTTGTACAGTATCACAAATGAAGATGCATGCACCTTGCATTATATTACTCAAAGTAGTTATGATATTTTATAGAAACTCAAATAGTTTAGTGCAGTGATGTTAATATGCTTTTTTTAACTTGTTCTTAAGTGTAATAAATCATAATACAACTTTAAATATGAGTTATCCTAGTTCAGGACAGAGCTTGTAGTTTTGTTAACTAAGCTTTATCCCACTGACATTTATAAGGTTGTTTAAATGCATCTATGTATTAGGAAATCAAACTAAAAGAACATCCAAACACTATTACAACAAGAAAATTCTATTAACATTGCATGCATGCAGTCTAGAAAGAAGTGATATGGCTATTAAATAATAAAACATCTAAACACTAATACAATGTTAGAACATCCAAACACTAATACAACGAGAAAACACTAATATAAATTATATATAAATAAATATTATATAAACCATAAATAAAAATAATATAAATTAACAATAAATGAATTTAACTATAAATTCTATATATGAATTAATATAAATTATATCTATATAAACAAATGCTAGAAAATACTATATAATTTATATTTTTTGAATTATATAAATCAATGTTATATATTTTAAAACTTTTTAAATATATATAAATAATATTCTTTGTTATATTTTTGCAAGTGGCGGATTTAGTCATACTTTACTATTAGAATTTAAAAAATTACCCTGGGTGTGACACTTTCAGGTTGTATATCCCTTGTTATATTCTTTGCAAATCAACGATTAATGAACAAACTACTTTCAAAACTCTTGTAACTATAAGAGAGACGAGAACTTCAGTGATAAATGGAGGGAACAGGTTAAAGTCTAGTTTTAAAGTGGCATTGATATGATCAAGTTTACAGTTTAGTGAAAATAATTTGCGAAGATCATTATAACAAGCATTTGATAGAAAATAAAGTGAATGAAAGGAAAATAACACAAAAATGATATGAATTTGTTCCTACATCCATTTTCTACTTTTTTTATTATGAATTTGTGTTCAATATAGTTTTTTTTTTGGAAAAAGGTACTTTATATACGAAGAAAAAATCATATACTTCCTTGATATGCCTCGTTAAAATCTTACAACCCCCCTAACCTATATGGGTGCCTTGTAAGGAAAAAGAGTACATATCAATTCCATATATTAACAGTACAACACAACGTAAACTGGGCTAAGCTGTCAAACAGATGGAGGAGCAATTACAAAGACACAACAATCTCAAAACCATCCGTACGATCAGCTTGCACCAGAGACAAAACACAAGGCCAAAAACAAAAAAAACAAAGGAATAGAAGAAGACAAAAATAGCCAGAAACAAGACCTTGACCGACTCAACAACAAAAGCTATCCATTAAACAGGAGGGGAAACGAAAAATCCCCAAAATTCTCAATTCGAGAATCCAAATCTTCAGAGAGACGAAGGATCTTGAAAGCAACCAAAACCGAAAAAAGCAAGCACTGAAAAAAGGCGAAAAACATCGATCTACCGAAGGTCAAGGGGGTTGAAAGCAAGCATAGAGATCTCTCGCCGTAAAGAATTTCGATAAGATAAGTCTTTCTTCAGAGTTTAAGCTACAAATATGAACTCTCTGTTGAATAAGATGTTTGCTTTCAATGAGTATGTGCTTAACTCTCAATTCGAATGGTTCTTCAGTTACCTTAAAAACACGATTTTTACGTTCGCACCATATGTTCCATATGATAGTAGTACAAATGATGCTAGGGATGCATGAATTGTTTGCGTGGAATTTTTCCTGAGCTTTAGTAATAGCAGTCAGTATAAAATTGAGGTCAAAATTGGATCCTAACTGAATATTAAGCTTAGGTAAGAGGGCTTTCAAAATGTTTTTCGCGTAAGTGCATTGAAAAAAAAGGTGATCTCTGTCCTCGTTGTGATTAGCACATAGAACACACTTTTGATCAATTGCAGGAGACCATTTACTAATTTTGATTTTGGTGTGCAGTTTGTCTCTAATTGCCAATAGAGAACATGTAGACATTTTCGGCGCACAACCTTTATCCCATATGATATTGGTCTAGTCGAATTCTTCATATTTGCTTCTAAAAATATTCCAGGCAGATTTCAAGGAGAATTGGCCTAATTTATTAGGGATCCACCACCAATAATCCTGTTTCATCTGATAATGAATGTGAATTTTTCTAACATCATTATGAGATTGAATGGGAATGAAACTGAGAGTTTGATTCTAGTTATTATTAGCAATAAGATTAGAAACTTTTTTGTGACATCCTCTCAAAGTAGTCATGCAATTCCATCCATAATTGTCAATTAAAGAAGATCCTTGTAACCATGGATCAAACCAAATGTCAGTGTTATTCCCATCCACAATTTTCCTTTCTATATATCCTTTGCACCAATATCTAGCACGTAGAATAGTTTTCCATGTATGTGAAGCATTATTGTCCATATTGACAATCCAAAAATTAGTCTTTTTACAGTATCTGTTATGTATCCATTTTGCCCACAAAGAGTTACCATTAATATAATTCCATAAAAGTTTGGTTGCAGAAGCTGTAGCTAAGTCTTCAATTCTCCTGATTCCCAAACCCCCTTCTCTCTTGGTTTTACAAACTTCATTCCAGCTCATTTTATGGGACCTTGATTTCCACAAGAAATTTGCAGTACCCAAAATGTTCTTTTAATCTGAAAATAATAAGATATAAACAATCTCAAAGTGTCAACAGTACCCAAATTTCAAATCTCTTATTACAAGAAAAAAGATATAGACTGACGATTTCTTTTGAGGCGGATATGTTATGTAAGAGAGACAAGAACATCAGTGATAAATGGAGGGAAGGGTTTTGTGTTTCTGATGAAAAGAAAAAACGTGAATAAGTGCATTACCAGAAGGTTCAGTAATAAGTGCATTACCATAAGGTTCAGTAACTAAATGCTTAGGTATTTCACTGATATCATTTTGAAGTATGCCATACATATACCTATATTCCAGAAGGTTCAATAATTAGTGCATCCTTCTTCTTACTATTTTTTGGGACCCTGGCTTGATTGCATATTCCTAACACAATATTCAGCTCTGTTAAAAACCATCATAACAAACAATCTTGTGTACATCCTTATGGCGAGATAGTGAATTCCTAACTTACAACCTCTATTTGCTAATGGTTGATTAGGATTAGCCACCACCAGCCTTCCCCTATTTGCCGCTTTCGTCTCCAACCGATCTGACCTCAGTCTCTCTCCCTCTGTCTTTCTCCTTTTCTGCTCACACTGTCAGTTTTTCTCATTCGCACCATGCTCTCTTTTGCCCTTGACAGTCTCCAGACCTCCCCTCCTCCTGATCCACCTCCGCGCCTTACTGATCCTCCTCCAGGATTCCCTCAGTTGTCATCACCTGTTTCCCCTGTCATCGATGCAAAAGGCTTTACTTAGGTTCACTCTCAAAAGTGGAAAAGACAATTTAAACCTATTCACCAATCTCGACCTTTTAACGCCTTATCCCATGATTCTCAGAATTTGCATTCTAAGTCGCCTCCTCACCAACACGTTCAACATAATCTTATCTCCTCCAAAATCAATCTTGATTGTCCCAACCAACCAACAAACAGATCTACTGCCAATAATTGGAATTTTTCTACTATGTCTAGTCGGGCATGGAGTGAAGTGGTAAAGGGTAATAATATTTCAGTCTCAATTCCGTTAAAATTCTATCACTCACGTGAATTTAATTCTATGCAATGTGCTAAAATGTCTGTGGAGGTTGTTCAAGATGTTAGAAAACAATGAGATAATGCCATTTTTGTATATGTTGTTGGCTCTAAGTCATTGATTTGCTTGTAATAATTGTATTGAGATTATCAGATGGGTTTAGATTTTAATATATGTTACTCACCGACTTTAAATTTTTTCATCGCATGTAATTAAAGATGGCGATGACACATTCTTCTTCCGTAGCAAGTAGCAAGCATATGAAACTTTTTAGATGAACGTTTTGTTGTTGGCATTTGGTGCGGACTTACTTTGTTGATATTATATTTTTGTTTAACATATACCTTATCTTTGTTTAACAATATTATGATAACTTGGTCTACTGTGTTATTTTTGTTTATGGATATTATTGAAACTTGATTTATAGATGTTTTTTGTATATTAATATTGTTTTAGCTAGTTTATTTAACAGATTATTATTCATTAGAACATGTTATATATACTGGTTGCTTGATTATACTCAAAATGTAGTTCTGGAATATGCAAATATAGTGGAATGTTAATGCTGTAAAAATCATATAAATAGAAGACAGCATCTATTTTAATGCTGTCAATGAAGAAACAACAGCGTTTAATTCGTGTTGTAATTATCATTAAATAGTGAGTAACAGCGTTTATTAAACGCTGTTGTAAACTGTAGTAAAACATCATCCCAACTGTAAAAATATAACACATCACGCATTAAACGCTGTAATAAAAATATTAACAGCCTAAATAAAACGTTGTCAAAAGAATAATTTCCACAGCGTTTAAAATTAAGCTGTTGTAAGTTCTCTTTATACGATAGCTTGTCGTTATACATCGTTAGTTCTAACGCTGTTGTAAGTTCTCTTTATACGATAGCTTGTCGTTATACATCGTTAGTTCTAACGCTGTTGTGTCATATAACAGCGTTTAATAAACGCTGTGGTATCAAATTTTTTACAGCGTTTTCTATTTTGCTGTTAAAACTTTTGCATCTACGACAGCATGTCGTTATACAGCGTTTATAATAATGCTGTCGTATCATATAACAACGTTTTTGAAACGCTGTCAAAAGCTGTTTCTGGTGTAGTGAGGGTTAGCATCATCCAAAAGGCCAATCCATATCATAGAAGCAACATGAGTATCAAACTCTCTAATCACATCACTGATTCTTAGTCCACCTTTCTCGTTTACATCTTCTTCGGCTTCACCTTCTACCTCGGGCTCATCATCCATCTCGTCGCCAGCATCCATCTATGAATCGTCCTCTGTGTCATCTCCATCTTCTCTCGATGAGTCTGAACCATCTCCATGTTCCTCATCTCCCTCATCTCCTTCTTCATGTTGCTCCTCATCTTTCCTTACAACAATCTCAAAGTTAGCTGCGTCTGTCTTATGCTCCTCGTTCACGTCCGCACTAGTACCTTAAGATGCTTTTTTCATTTTCCATTTTCTTTCAGAAGCCGTCATTCGAGTTCGACCCATCTAAAAATAATCAGAAAAAAAATCTAGTTAGCATGACAATACACATAAAAAACAAACAATGAAGCAAAAAAAAATTATTGCTGTTTTCAGCAATAATTATAAAGAACCAGCGTGGATAGCATTTTTTCCACGCAGGAAAACTACGCGAAAAAATGGCTACCACGCAGTGTGCCTGCGTGGAGAAAATTGCTTCTACGCAGTGCTCATGCGTGGAAAAAATTGCTCCCACGTAGGCACACTACGTGGAAGGCATTTTTCCCACACTTGACCACTACGTGGTGGGTATTTTTTCCATGCACTAATCCTACGTGGTACGCTGAAACAATAAAAAAAACCTAATTCACTAACATTCGCCTATAATTGATTCTCAACCCTAAATTAACAATCGAATTGCAACCCTAAACCATCAATCGAATTTCAACCCTAAATTCACAACCAAACTAAAATTCGCACGAAGCTTACCTTGGTTGCTCCGATGAGGTTGAAGCCACGCGTGATGAGGAAGAGAGTCGTTGGCTTCAAGATGATAATCGCGTGAACAATCATGTGAGGAAGATACTGCGTGAGGAAAAAATCACGTGAGATAAAGTTAGGGGTAATTTTAGAACAGGCGGGGGCTACTAAGCAAGTTTGGGGGTTTACAATCTTTTTTACATTTTGGGGGACTGCTAATTGAAAATATGGATTGGAATAGAATTTTCCATTGAACAATTGACAAAAAATAGATTTGATTTAAAAAAAGAGGGTTCCCATAAGAAGGAGGGTCTGAAGGAAGTTAACCAAGAGAGAGAGAGAGAGCCAATAAGCAGCGAACAGTTAAGGCTGAAGGAGGAGTAGAGAAAGAAGGAGATTCTCTGGAGAGGAGAGTTAAGTTTAAAGAGCATCCTAGTGTAGAAGTTTGTATAGCCGATACTATATAAAAGGGGCGAGATGCTTCTTTGGGTCCAAAGAAGGATTCTTTGAGCTATAAATCCTCAGGCGTAGAGGGAGGGGGCAACACTAAGTCTAACAACCCAATACACATCAACAAGGGAAGATATCGAGCGTAATACAAGAGTGTTACCATCTTCACCCTCCCTGTTGTCATTGAACGCCCTTAATACCAATGTTGTTCCCCTCAAAAATTTACCTTCTATTTATGTCAATCCATTGTTTGATTCTTGTAACGTGCTAATTGAAATTTTTTTTACAGGTTAATACCACAGGTGGTGAGAGTGAGAGCAAAGAAGGCATAGGTGATTTACATAATATGAGAAGTGGCTGTAACATATCACTGGATACCGATAAACCCAAGAGCCCCACAAAGAAACCTAAAATGTTTCACTCTGTAAAGAAGGAGATGTCGATCAAAAAGAATCCAGTGTGGACTAATCAGAATGAAACGCAGGAAGAAGGGAAAGGTGCCAATTTTCATGGCAGAGAATTACGAAGCAGAAACAAAGGTAATAACTGACGTTTATCAGTTAGAACATCAGGAGCTTCCATATATAAGCTCAGTAAAGTTTTAGACTTGAAGAAATTTATAGATATTTATGAGGTAGATTATATGGGCATTTTAGAGAATAATTTGAAGTATCATGGAATTGAGGAATTAAAAGCTAAATTTGAAGAGAAGTTGTTGTGCCTGAGTACTGTGGAATGTTATTACAAATGTTGAATTTAGTATTGATATTTAGGCTGGTCTGGAATGTAAACTTGATTAGTTTGAGTGAAAAACACATTACACTAAAATTGGGAGGTCTTATTTGTAACTTATACTTCGCTTATGGACACAGTTTGGATCTGTTAAGGGAGAGGATCTAATATAACCTTGTAGACGATATGATGGTTATATTTAGACCATGGCAATCATGGGTGATTTTAACTATATTTGGAGCATGAAAGAGAAGAAAGGGGAAATAGGGTTCCTTTAAGTAAAATGGATGAAATTAATAGATTATTGTTCCAAACAGGATTAACTGAAGCTTATATTTAGGTCTACAAATTTTCATGGTGATCTGGACCGAAAAGAATCATTCCAGCGAACATAGAAAAAGTTTTGGTCAATATGAAATGGATAGAATTTTTTTGTAATTTTACAGCAAGATATCTACCGACAGGAGTAAGTGATCACCCACCTATACTAGTTACAATCTCTGTAGGCACCCCCGAAAGTTATTAAAGCTTTCTGGTTCTTGAATCATTGGACTAGGTTTGAAGACTACATGGATCAAATTCATCAGGAGTGGTTTGTTCAAGTGGAAGGGAAACCCCTTTATTGCCTAATTCAAAAGCAGAAACGAATTAAGAATAGGTTGAGAGAATGGAGTCAAGATAAAAGGAAAACTAAGGAACAAGTGGATCACTTCAGAACAAGATGTGCCAAACTCTAAAAGATGTTGAGCGGAACAGAGATGATAACATTGCATGCGAACTTTAGGTGGCCAAACTCAGATCGGAGTTAGCGATAGTTCATAAACATATAGACATGGGGCAGAAGGAAAAATGTGATTGGTTGACATTAGGAAACTAGGCTACTTCCTTCTTTTATGATAAAATGTCAAACAAAAGGTGTTCTCAAAACCTGGTAGGAAGCATGAATTCGAATGGTGAGTTAATGACTAACAGCGACGATTCTGTGAAGGAGGCTTTTGACTTTTTTTTTGAATATACAACCAGAAGCACAATGCACTCTTGCCTAGAATAGTTTGCAAAAACATAATAATGGAGTGCAGGAAATTTTTTCTAAACGATGGTATCGATACGTTAGAAGTTAAAGCTGCTTTATTTAACATTAAAGATGTTACTTCCCCTCTTCTGGATGGCTTTAATTCTAAGTTCTATAAACTGCATTGGCACTTAATCAAGGATCTTTTAAAGGAAGTTTATTTAACTCTTAAATCTTTGTTTAAGGCCTCCTCCTTCCATTTCAACAACTCTCCTACACAAAACAAGCTTTCCCCTCCCTTTTCTCTACGTGGCCGAACCATTATGGACCTATGGCCGAACCCCTTTGTTTGCTTAAGGCCATAAGAATATCATTTTCCCAAGTTAGAACCAAAGAGCTAGGTCGTGTGCAAGTCCTAGGGAAAGTTTGAGTGAAGTTAGTAAGCTTTAGTGTGAAGTCCGTAACAAACCTGTTTTTTATGCCGTAAGTTAAATAAATATAATTAAAATAAAATGGTTTGAATGCGATGTTTAATAATTAATATTCTAAAAAGCTAATATTCATTTAATTGAAATCTATTTAATAAAAGATTTTATTGTAATAAATTGAATTAAACTATTAAATTCTTTTCAAATAATATAATGAAATTGAATAAATTGTTTTAATCGAATATAAAATATTTTTATAAGTATAAATAATTGTTGTGGTTAAAATAGTGAAAAATAAAATAGACAAGTATTGAAATTAATTATTTGTGTAGTTATCGAATTGAAGCGTGGAGCAATTTGAATTAGATTGAGATATATTCGCAAATAAATTAACTGTTATTTAAAAGGAAAAAAAACAACAAACAAATAAAATAATCAAGTCCGGCACATTTAAGCATATTTCTAGAAATTGTTTCACCATTCACAAAGGCCAAGGGAACGTTCCAGGCCCTAATTTCCCAAAAAATGAAAAGCTTGATGCAATGAAAAAAAAAAGAAATCGATCAATTGAACATCGCGACTGACCATGGTGGCCCACGTCGCAGTTGCAAGAGGTCGATTTGGGAAGCTGCGGGTAGGAAGAGCGACCCCGTCTGTTGCTCGAATGAAGGAGGGAGTCACAGCCAGTGGCTATAGTCGCAACATGTGGATGGCGTGCAATCAATGGAAACGACGAAGGTTGGAGAAGGATGCAAGCGATTAACATTTGGGGTGTCGACCTGGTAGTGGGCGAACGGAAATGGGTGTTGATGATGCAATTGAAGGCATGATCAAATTGGAGCTGGAGGTGGAAAGCAGCGAATTCGTAATGAAGGAGAGGTGGACGCTACAAGTCTTCACTCATATTTCGGTGAGTTTTAGACTCACACCCCTATATTTATATCCTTTTGCATTATATATGTTATCCTGATATTTGTTTGAATTACTTGGTTGTAGAATTGTTTGAAATATTGGTTGAAATGTTTGATTGGGAAATTGGATTAATTGTGTGGTATTGGATGTGATTTAGATTTGATAGTGAGATTTTATGTATGTTGGATTGTCCATAATGCAAAGGGGATGCCGTCCGCTTGCATTTTGGTTTGTAAATTTTACAAAGTTTAGGGCCATTCAGTTGAGAATATATCTTCCCATTTGGTCGACATGGATTATGATGTTTTATTGGTCGTGTGTGAATTTATGTATGCCCGGAGTTCGATGTAAGTTAATTCGGGCCAAACGATAAAATTATATCGATGATTGGTTGGTTAATTATTGTGGAGAAATTTTCTCCACGGCGTATATTTCAAATGTTCGACCGATTTTATAGTTTTAAAGAATTTTTGAAAGCTTTAGAAAAAAATTGTGTTTTAAAAATTAAATTGAAATATATTTATGGGTAAATAAAAGTGGTTGGAAAAATAAAATGATTTATTGAAAGTTGATTGAATATAAAAGTTTGTTTGAAAAAAATAGAGAATTTTCAATATAGTGGAATATATGGAATTTTTGGAATTATAAATGAGGGATTTTTAATATTATTTTCGAAAGGGAAATTCTTTTGTAAAGAGAACATTTTAAAAAAAGTGGGATTCAAGAAATATTTTTGAAACGGAATTTTTAAAATATATAATCTATTTTGAAGGTAAATTAAATGGTGAAATATTTAAATGGAATTGTGAGCCTTGAATTATAATTCCCTTTTGTATATGATTTGAATCAAAATGATTTGTATTTGATGGTTTCGTGATTTAATTCTATATAATAAGGATATTGAATAAACGAATTAGTAATATCGTTTGGGATGGGGTATTCGGTATCATTTTTCCGATTATTCTATTGACTCATATTATAGAATATTTGTTGTTTAACGAGTGTAGTTTACTAACTTCTAGTAAACAGTCTTGTAATACTAAGTGGTATGAGACGCTTAAGTAATACTTGTTCGATTACTATTGGTGAGTGGATGTCACTTATATTTTGAAAATGGGTTAGGAATTAGTGTTATCATCTAGAGGTGATTCTTAGAACCTAATAGCCGAGAGTTCCATTGCTTTTCATGGGCTATAAGCTGGAGATATGTTGGGATTTATAGATTTATCCTCTTAGGATTAACTAGTCGAGTATATTATTATTTACTCTTAGGACTAGTAGTCCAGGAATGAATTAAAGTATATTTATAAATAAATATCGAGAATTTAAAATTAAGTTTGAACGAAAAATAAAACTAGATTGAATTTAATTAAATCGAGGCCCAAAATTATTTCAGTCCGGCCCTAGTCCATTTTCTTCCTTGTTCTAGAATCCTCATTCGCCCTCAATCCTAAACCCGAACCCACAAGCCATCTTCAATCGGTTTTTCCTTTAGTTTGTCTTAATCCCTTAAATTAAAATCACGTCTTCGATTACAAAAAAAATTCCTCGAGTCGCGCTGACGCTTGGAGGCGGTATCGATCTCGATGATCGATCTCTAGAAGGGGGAGAAGGCTGCGTTGGTGGTGGCTAGGCAAGGTCGTTGCGACATGGAGAAACACCCGAGAGCAAGGCAATTTCGATGGGGTGTTATAGTAAAGATCCCACCTTTTTCCTAAGATTTTAAAACACATATCATTGCTTAACTTGTTGTAAATATGATTTGTGTTTTGGGTGAAAATAATGTTGGTTTGTATGTAAGTATAAGTGCTTGGATTATAATGATGTTTGGTTATAATTTATATGTGCTTGTATGCCATGATTTGGAAGTAGACTTAAAATGAAGTCCAATGGTTATGTTTGTTTGAAAGTTGAGAGCTTGGCTTATGTTTGATGTTATGATGTTGAATACATGATTGTATGCTGAAAAAGTTAGCACCTTACTAGTTAAAGCAACATAGAATCCCTTGAATAAATCTACGATCTTTGGTTTTTAAATATTTCAAAATATTTTCAAGTTTAAAACTTGTTTAATTCCAATATCATACCGTTATGTTTTACAAGTAGTAAATTTTTTCCAAGAGTTAAAATCAAAGAAAGATTTAGCAAATGAAAGTTCAAGTTTTGAAAATCACGGATCGTGTAGCGATAGTCGCTATAAGTGCAGTTCATGAAAACGAACTCCTTAGTTTTCAAACATATTTTAAGTAATAGAAAGTAATTATTTAATGATTAATTAATTAATTTAGGTAATTAATACTTAAAATCATTAATTAAAAAAGGTAAGTAGTACTTAAGTGATCATCAAGTAAGTTAATTATAATTAGTTAATAAATTAAAAGTTAATTTTTATTTAATTATTAATTAGGAATTAATTACTATTTAATTATTTATTAAAGATTAATTTATTTTTTATTAAAAGGGGTTTAATTATTTATTAATTACCGATTAAGTTCAATTTAATTAAGATTTAATTAGAACTCAATTAAAATTTAATTATTATTAAATAAAGGTTTAATTTAATTTTAAATTAAGTAATAAAGGTTTAATTTGTTTTTAATTAATTAATAAAGGTTCTGATTTATAAAATCGCTTTATTTCCAAGGATTGGATTTGTTAAAAGAAGTTTTCATTTGCAAAATTATTTCAAACCAAGGAATTTCTTTATCGATTACCCTTAAGTAACCTCGAAAGATTATGAAACCAAATGACATCTGTTCAACAAAAAAAAAACACCATTCTGCCATTATAATAATTGGGACATGTGTTTAGCAGAACAAAATCCCCGTCTGCTATTATAATAACTTGAACATTTACCTGTATGATGATTGATTTTGTTTGTTAATCACTTTACACGTCTGCTTGTTATGTAAATACTCTTGTTATTACTTGTAAAGTTTAACTAAAATTGAATAAACCATTGTGGTCACTAACCCTCTCCTAATCTTATTTCTTTTTAAATAAGTGTTTAATGATAATAATTTTGGTTTAAAGTAAATATATTATTTAATTCAAATGTTTAAGGTTTATCACCATTTCGATATAATATTTTAAAGATAGTTCATTAACTATTTTATTTAAAGTGTTGATGTTAGTTTAATTAATAATAACTTGTTATTTAACATTTGTTTTAAATAATTGATTGTTTATTAAAAAGAACTTGATCGAATAAGATTTATTAAAGAAGGTTTGTTTTAAATAAGGAAAGTTTATAAAATGAGTTTTTATAAATTTTAAAAGAGATTTCAAAATTTGAAAAGAGATTTTATAAATGATTTTGGATATTTTGTAAAAGAGTTTTATAAATAAACTTGGAGATTTATAAATGGATTTGGAATTTTAGTAAAGGATATTTTCATAAATGAAAGAGGTTTATTAAAAGAATTTATTGAAGCAATTTATAAAAGAATTTGAGATTAGATATACTTTAACCGACCTTCTTAATTTTAGTGGTATGGACATTCGTTCAACACTTAACACCGAAGGAATAGTGTTAGAGGTTATCCTTATCTCCAATTTAAGTAACTTTTGTTTCGATCCTTTTAATATGATTTTAAAGTAAGTAATCTTTCACGATGTTTTATGAATATACTTGTACAAATAAGATAAGTATATGAATATTTTGATAAATATTTTACAAAGAGATTTAATAAACGAAAGATTTATTTAAATGAGGCTTAGTGGTTGCTGTGGGTAATTAAATCTCTGAATTGTTGTTGTTTGTTTATTTGATAGTTAAATAACGGACTATCAAATATTAACCAATTTTGACTTAGGAAGTAAATAAGAGCTTCACATGGTTTGTGTTCCCTCGGGATCACTCATTCTAGTGAAACACCTCTAGCTTTGAAGGATATATTAGAGATCCCCTTTGGACTCTAGTATAGTTCGCTTACATTTAGAAGAACAAGGAATGGGTCAACTGGAAATTTATCAATTGGTTGTTTGGAGAGACCAGGATCGAATATATTATCCGAAAACCACTTCGAACCAACATATGCATTCGAGTGGAAGACATCTTGAGGATGATCTAAGACGGAGCTCTTTGAAGTGCAAGGGCTACTTGCTACTAATCCTAAGGGTGATTCAAAAATGAATGTAGTAGAGGTAGTGCCTTCGGTTTCGTTCAGACCCAGAACAAACTTGTATGGATGAATGCTAGCATTGCATCTCTGCTTGGAGGGCAGTGTTAACATTCCAAGAGGAAATAGTAGGAGCGTAGCCTCTAAAGCCTCACAACCCAGGAATGGCTAAAACATGGGATGTCATAAGGCTACGTGGGTCATGCCCATTAGGGTATGGTCATCCCTTATCCAAATTGAAATTATCTCTTTTATGTTTTGTTGTTTGATCGCAACCTAGGGATTATCATATTCGGTATTATCCAGTCAGGGTAGGCCAGTCTTGCTTGCACAGGGTCCTAGCGAGGACCTCAAGTATATTTTTCTAGAGGTGTACCTTTCGAAAGGTAGTCTCTTACCTTGCCATTTGCTAGAAATCATTTTCCATATACGAGCCTTCGGTTTTCGATTGTATACCAATTATTGTTGTGATGTACTCACAACACAGCTACTTGATTATTGAATAATTTAAACCCTAGACATTATTATAATATCGCTGAATTTATAATAAAAATGGTTTTGGTTATCGTAAGATAAAAACCTTTTGTGCTTATGTGCGGCGTGGTCTTACAATTACTCTTCTTTTGAAAAGGTTTTTTAGAAATAAGAAATCCATATGTTTTGATTCAAGTTTACTCACGTTGGTTTACCAGACTGATTCAGGCATTATTTCTTATAATGCTCGGATCAGCCAGAGCATATTTTGCAAATTTAGCTGGATCCTTTGGAGCTTTCAGGAGATGAGATGGATTTTCCAAGATGTATTCACGTATCTTATATTATTCCGCCGTTTTTGTTGCTTTGATTTCTATCTGTATTTATCAACAATTGTAAGGACAGACTGTTATAACTGTCCATGCTGATAATAGGTTAGTGTACTATGATGTTATTTGTATAATAAAGATGATTTATTTTTGTAAAGATCTTGTGTATATTATATATATTTCTCGTCACGATGTAAGATTCCATTCTATCTTTTCTTTCTTCACCTTAAATGACCTGTCTTTTAGACACTTAAATGGCATACGAATAATAAGGATGTATTATGTTTCGTTTTTAGGTGTATGAAAGGCAGATCATTACATAGGGTGAGTGTGGTAAAGTTCCTTGGGAGACTACAACTTGTAGTAAGGACGGAGGACTTGGTTTGAGATCGCTGGAGGAAATGAAAATGGGGGATTAAGCTCATTTGGAAGGTATTAAATGGCGAAGGTCTTTGGGCTAGATGGATGCCATCTAAATATGTTAAAGATCAATCGTTTTGGAACTAACTGTTTAGAATGACCATTCTAGTGTGTAGAAGCACTTACTAAGAATCAGGGAGGAATCATTAAAATGTACAGAGAGAAGAATTGTGGATGGTAAATCCACTTCAATGTGGTATTATACATGACTGATCGAAGGGAGATTGATTGGCGGATTAGGTGAGGACATAGTCGAAAGAATCAGATGAGAGAATTTCCCAGTCAAAGAAATCTTGAAGAACTCTGAATGGAAAGTTGACAATGTAAGCTTTCTTAATAACTTCCGATCAAAAATTCATAAAAATAAAATCCATGGGAACAAAAAAGAAGATTTTTAGGCCTAATCCTGCAGCCCAAATAGCCTATACAGTTTTAAAGCAATTTGGAATAAAGTTCGATCCAGTTACCCAACTGTAACATGGTCGAAGTTTGTTTGGTGTAAAATTCATGCATCGAAGATGGTTGTGTCTGTCTACAAAGCCATCAAAGACCTCATGCCTACCAAAATGAGATTGATTCAGAGACATATTAGTGTGGATCCACATTGTGTTTTATGAAATCAACAAAATGAGACAGTTAATCGCTTATTTAACTCATGTGAGTTCAGTAGTAAAATATAGGGGTGGCGCCGAGCCAAAATACATCATCCTATCATGCCTAATGAATTAAGAGACCTGGAGGAACAAATTTTCAACATTACGAGTACATATGCACGCCTAGGTGTGCTTACATTTAATCACAACGTGCGTGCATTTTTAGTTGTAAATGTGGATGTAGATTTGATAGTAGCATCCCCATATTTGAACTCCGTCTAGGCAGAAGCCACTATTTTTTTGTTTAGATTGCAATAACTTCTTCATACTAACTCGAAATTAGGCGAGACTTCGACCGATGAACTCCCATCTAAATTTCAAATAATAAGAAACACTCGGATACTTCATCTAGTGAACGTATACCGTAGTTTTCCATGATGACTAACAGTTGTACTTAGAAAATGAAAGGCTACAACCCCATATTTAAACTCCGCCTAGGAAGAATCCGCTATTTTTTGTTCGTATTGTAATAACTTCTTCATACTAACTCGGAATCGGGTGAAACTACGACCGATGAATGCCCACCTAAATTACGGACAATATAGAACTCTCAGATACTTCAGCTTATGAACATATATTGTAGTTCTCCATGGTAATTAACGGTTGTACTTATTCATGTTTGTAGCTCGGAAGCCCATATAACTAATGGCCCTAATATATAGGCTTGAAACAATTGAATAAAAAACACTTGTATCTTTGTTTAAATAAATTCAAAATGAGTACAGTTCGAGAATGCATTATGTATGCGGACAATATTAAAAGCATTTACCTATGGTTAAACCTTTGACTTTATTTATAGTTCATATGAGAGCATATTACTTCAACAAAATGTCCACTTCGGATGGGCTGCAATTTAAAATGAACATGGCCTTGGAATAGTTCATTTGCCCAACAAACATCCATTCTCTCCAGTCACATATACACAACTGGAATATATTAGACAACAGTTTTCAGGAAAATGATGTAAAACATTGTGTTTAAACCATAATTCATAGACAGTATATATATTTACTTGAATTCACAAAAAAAATTACATATATTTTCTAGATATGTACCGCACTTAATTATTTCGCACAGTATCTAAAATAAGGAAATGAAATAGCAATAGCAGTTCATTAATATGCTACTAAGAATAATAATTATCATAACAAAAGAAGTATGCTTTAAGGAAAAGTTTGAAAAGTTAATAACAGTTCGTTAATATGCCACGTATGAATTATTTATACAGTTCTAAAGATCTAAATGTAATATATTACTAAGTTCAATGACAATAATAGAGAAATTAGCCACAGTTTTTGAATGCATAGATTCTTATATGATAAATGTGTTTCTAGTTAGAAAGACACCACTTTCCAAAGGACTGTTGACATATATCCATAGAATATGGTGGTAATTTATCATGCAAAAATTATGTACATCACAGGCATTCATGATATTATATATTCAATTCCTTTTTCTGCCTCTAATCACTTGAGCAATTGATATTCATCATCAAACTAATGTGTCTAAATTAGGAGCTCGAAACATTCCACCCTATTCAGTAGAATATATGAGAGTTACAGGTAAAGCATATAGAAGAATCGCATCACCCATGAAGAAGGTGCCGACTTTTATGGAATAATGCCACCCCATTGAGGACGTTATTTGTGTTGCTACAGCTCCAAATGCTCCAATGCTTCCAGTAATGCCTACATTTGCTCCACTGTATGACCTGCTAAAATGAAATTTATCAGCTTAAAATTTTATGAATGATTTATTATGATGTCAGAAACAATTGAATATATAACTTTTAGTTTGCACTTATTCCTGCTAGCCACATTATAGCACTTTCTCCTCGATGGCTTCATCTTGTACTTTGTCATTTAGCCTTGACTTTTCCCTCTCCGATTCAACTCCATAGGCTCACCGAGGTATTCTGCCCAGTTTGGCTTTGGTCTCTCATCATTTGAATCTTCTCCCCTAACGTCCTCGTCTTATCTAAAAAACAGCGCTTCAGTACACCACTTATTTTGATGTCGATCTTCTCATTCTGCTTCAATGCACTGTTTGAACCAACACCTGCTCTCAATAAATATAACGTAGTAATTTATGATGTTGAAGATGCAGAAAAATGCTGCTCTGAACTTTGACTTCTTGTGTCATTTGTTTTCCTACAATTAACGTGTTGAATGTGATTTTTGTTACAGTTGTTGAATGTTCTATATATAAATATGATTCATTTCTTTGTTCAGTCAAATATATTGGTTTTGCTCTAATCATTGATACTTCATGTATATTTAAGCAATGGGTTATTTCTTATAATTTACTTAAGAAAATTTTCCTTCAAATATGCCTTTAATATTATAATAATACCTCATACTGGTGTGTTAAAGTCATTTATTTTACTTCCCTAGGCTTAAACATGTTTCTTCTACCTTAGTTCCAGCTCCATTTTCTACTAAAGGAGTATGCTTTGGTTATTAATTAGACTGTACAACTACCTGGTGTATGTGGTGTGTGTGTCTTACACAAACTATAGCCAGAGGGAAATCGTAAACTCCACCTAACAATGTTTCCTTTCTCATCCACTAATACATGAAAAGTTAACTTGTTTAACTATTAAACATGCATTTGCGTACAAAGTGAAAACAAAATGGCTCGCTGTTCCTTATGTTAATGTCATAATATTCGACCAACTACTTATTCAAACGATGACCACTGAAATTAATGTAAAATAATCTAAAAGCAAAACCTGATATATGATAGTAGTGAAGGAATAGTGAACAAAAAATTAAATTGTATGCATAATCAATTTTTTGCAATGCAGAGACCGTTCTTTGTTACTAAACTAAAGTTGCAAGGTAAAATTGCAACCTAAAGAGCATTAGATGGAAACATATTAGCATAATTTTATCCATATTTCTTCCCTTATTATTTTTAAATTTACTGTCGAACTAACTTTTTATGCCCACGGTTCTTGTTAGGTGGTGATATGAACAAACTTCAGTCAAGTCCTGCGAAAATGAAATTGCAAAGAATATAATTTTTGCACTATCTTAAAAAGCATATTATATAACAAATATATGAAAATATAAGCATCTTATTATTTTCAGAGTTTAGAATAAAGAAAATTATTTATAAATTCATTTGTCCCAAAACATGAAAATGGAAACATTAAGTAGTAAAAGTACCGACGCTGTTTATTTTTAATGCTTAAGTTGGTATTATTTCAAGTGGTATTAACACAATTTTCCTGACAAAAAAACATTAAAACAACCGTACAAGAGCACATAAATTTTGAGTTACCTGAGAAACTATATGTCTTTTGGTTGTGTATTTTGGTTCTTTGGTCATTGTTGTAGCATTGCAGAGGTATACCTCTAAATAAAGGATGCAAATACAATATCTTGGACTGTCTTTGTCTACCTACAAAACACAAAGAAAGAGTTAGTCAAGTCGATGATATATCACCCTCACATTGGATATACTCACATTGGATGTACTCGGATATGAGAGAACAGTCAATTATATAATCAAAATTACCATGTATCACTAATATGGATCTCAATTTCACTAAAACTATCCTTCATATTTGCTATTTCTTATAAAAAACACATTGATATAAAAGCATGTAAATGTGAATAAAATAATTCAACAAATTATACACTATATTTTAATATGGTGGAATCATTAACTAACGCCTACAGTACATGGTTGGAACCAATTGATATATATGTGTTTTAATATTTTACTTGAAAAAAATTCATTAACCTTGTAGAGTAAACAATTTTTTAAAATTCATTAACCTTGTAGAGCAACCTTGTAGACAACAGTTACAACCGCTACAATGCCACCTTACACCACTTTGTTTCTCCACAATACTACATCGACAACTGCAATCACAACAAACTCAAAAGGTTAGTTGAAATAACGGAATTCCATTTTAAAGTCAAGAAATCAAACTATTGTGGGGAGAAATGTTCAGTATCGTACAGGTAATCTAACATGTATGTATGAAAGTATGAAACTATGTTTACTTAGAAGTTCAATTCTTTAAATCATGATCCTATTTCCAGGAGGGCACATGATGGCCCAAAGGAAAGCAGCCTTCCCTTGGAATTCCAACAGATCATTTTTTGGACTAAAACATACGATGTTTCTTTTCAATAGTCTGGCAAATTGCAGTTCACTTGCAACAGGCGATCTTGGGTGCTTAAAATATATTTTCTAGGTTAGGCCAATTTTGTAGGTAAATTTCATAAGATTTAGTGAGATGGTCCACATCATGCAATCAATTAATGGTCGGAAAGATGGCATTTTGAAGTTGCTTTTTGAAGTATGTGATATGAATCAAAAGAAATTTAATAATTACTTCAGCATTGTAAACTTTCGCTAAATCGTAAATGTCCTCTTTCAAAACAAAGCTAAAGTGAGTAAGAGACTTCTTTTTTTATTTGACTACCATTGATTAAGATTCTACCCATCCTTCATTACATATATTTTTCTTCACATAAAGCATTGATGCATTAAGCAATGAAATACTTTAAATTTAGGATATATACAGTAAAAAATATTTCACATGTTTTAGTCCATTCGGTATCTTTCAAGTTAGATTTCACATGTTCCTATTATCTAATGTGTATAATCTACAATAAAAAGATAAGGTTGGTGATCTCTGATCATTAATCACAATATAAAAGGACAACAGGTCGACCATCGTGGTTAGCACACTATCTTAAATAATTCATCCACATTTTATGATGTTAAACTTTTTTATAGTATTAGAGTTTAGTTTTAAAAAAATCCACTCTGTATCACTTAGAAATGCACATCAGTGCACCCTGTGTTGCATTTGTAGAAATATATTCAATTAAAACAACATATAAAAAGAAAATGCACACTCTATTGCATTTTTAGAAAAACATATTATAGTATAAATTTAAGTAAAATAATCGTAGTTATTGGCAGAAACATCATACTAATAAGCATAGGGACTACCGCCATTTCTATTGTGGATGTGGATATTGTGGATGAAGCTTTTATATTAGTATATCGTGGTTTTATACATCCAACCTTTTGCATTCACACGCAATAAAAGAAATGCCTGCAATCTTTTTTATATTTTTAATTTTTTCAGTACTGTCTCGGTATCACTTTGTAACAATAGCAGTTTTATGTTCTTATATTAACTACCATTTACAAGGTAGTTAATATACAAAATACAGTACTTTGTGATAAAAAAATTCATAGTAACATAATTGCACATAAATTGGGATTTAGCTGTATATGATAGTGGTTTCTAAAACGTGTATTGTTTGTTAACCTTATACCAAACACAATTCGAAAACTAACCTAAAAATAAAATTAGGGATTGTTACAAAAACCATGATGGTGGAACTACTAACAATATGGCGAATTATCGTTTAGAGCGATGAGTGATGTGTCATCAAAGGATCAACCAAACAGAAAAACAACGCTTGGTTTATGATCTGCAGCAGTGGTAATAATTTACAAAAAATATATAGAAGTTTTAAAAATACCTAAAAGTGGACGAAGTTTATCTAAGTTGCAGTAATCGAGAAATCGAATGATAATAAGCTGGCGAAGTCGAGGGATCTGACCACACTCGGTTTAACGTAGGCTGCATAATAATCGATTGCAAATCGCGACACTCGGTCAAATTAGAAACTGCGATGCGGGGGAGGAGCTATAATTTTTAGCAATGGATAGCTTCGGCGAGCAAGAGATGGCAGATGTGTAGCACAGGCAATTGATTGTCGACGATGATGACATTGATGTTTTTTTATGCAGTAATTGGAGACGCGAGATGGAAGAAAACACGAAGGTAGGAGATTAGAGTGAGGGGTATTTTTGTAAATCCCAAAAGACACGGTTGAAAACAATATGGAATTCCTATTATTAATAGCAAAGATATCGAAGTTTTCAACCAAAAACAAAAGTAGAGACATAGTTTTCATCGTGTTATCTACGTGTGTGGATCATATGGAGGGAAAGAAATGACAATATCTTCTCTTCTAAAAGTGCTACTGATTCTATATTAATTAAGTAGATTGTAGAGATAGTGAGAATTAGGGCAAGCAGATCTAAACACAAGGCTTTCACAGACTTAACAGATGAAGAAATCAGTAAGGAATGGGTTTAGTATTTTACCGAATATCCTAGAGGGATGTTTGCAGTTGTTGTTTCGTGTCATGCAAATCGTCTATTGCTGCCTTCTCCCTAATCACTGTCGAGGTAATTCCTATATTAATTTTACAATTTTCTTGTAGTTACATGAATTTATAGGGAAAAGAATAGAAAAGGCAAGCCTAAATAAAGCTCCACTTGAGAAATTTGAAGAGGGTTTCTCCTGCACTAAAGAAAAGTTTTGGGTTAGTCGTGTTAACTCTGAGAAAGCAACATCTCTCAACACTTGTCAGAATTTAGACGAAGGGAAACTTAGGCTATGTTTGGTTTACCGTTTTTAGTTTTGAGTTTTCGTCCATACAAAAATATGCACGACGCATGTATATTATGAAAAATGACCATTTTAGAAAATGAATTTAACACACAAAATAAAAAACAACTTTTTTTCATTTTTCGTGTTTTGAGAAAAACGAAAGCACGAACAACAATTCATCCTTCCGTCGTTCCTCCATCCACTTCGTGATCCCCTCCAATCTTCCGTTTATCCCTTCCGACCTCCCTTCATTCTTCTCATATTTTGTAATTAATGTTGAAAACTCAAAACATAAAATACAAAATAAACCAAACGACTCCTTAGCTTGCAGAAGAAGATTTGGGGAGTTTGTGGAGCTAATAGCCAGATCTGGAGTGTAGATGGAGTAATTGAGATGAAGTCATCTCAGATCTATGAAGGAGGAGGGGAAAATGATGTTGAAAGAGGATTTTGGTTATGATTTTCCAGCTCCGCCATGAAAGATAAAGCAAAACAGGAAAGGAAGTAGTAGAATAATGTGTTCATTCAATGCTTCGCTCTTATTATTCCTAGATAGTTTGACATTGTGGGACGGTTTCCTTAGTTTACCCGCTTTAGTTATTGTTTGCAGGCCTTGGGGCTAGAACAGTTTTATTTAATTTTTTCGGGCTTTGCTTTGTTATGTTTTTGGTCTGTTATATTATCTTATAGCTACATGTTTTGTACATAATGTATATATTTTTACTAATAAAGGCCCTTTGAAATTGCTTCAAAAAAAATAATTTGTTAATAATATCATTTCTTTAACTATTGGCAAATAAAAATAATCTACAATGTTTCATTCGATTTTGCGTCAATTGAAATAGAATATAAACCTTTAAAACTGAGATTAGCGAATTTGGTTTGCACATTCGAACAACTGCTACCAAGCATTTCAAACATGTAGTTTGAAACAATATTGCAAAACAAATTATGCGGATATATGTTTTTTTCAACCAACAACTTAAATTTAATAAAATTCCAAAATTAAAACCAAAAGGTATTTTAGAAAATTAATTAGAAAGAAAATTATGCTTAATAATTTTACATTCAAATCGCATTGCATTAGACAAACATTTCAAATATCATGAATTTCAAAAAAAAACTGATGTAAGTTATTTGGTTTTAAATGAACTGAACAATTTTTTACTAAAGTAGTTAATTGGTGATAAAATTAAGTTCAATTGATATAATATTATATATTTAAGTTTCTAGACATATGTCGTAAAATTTCAGAATTTTCCATGGATTTACAAGTAAGAATTACGTTGAATATATACTTTAAAAGTGTCTTATAAACTAAAACGAAAAGGTCCTTACAATCTTTTCATTAAAATATTATTTGGATGTATCCAGAGGTAACATTTTTGCTTCCTAATGTATTAATATTTTTGTTTACTTTGCATTGAATATACATTCAAATATTAAAATATGCCACAATATTATTTATTTAATTTTAAATGAATCGAAAATTTTCCCACTAGATTACTTATTCGGTGATCAAACTATGTCCATCATGATATTATACATTTAAGTTTTTTAGGGTTGAGAATTAAACCTGTCAAATTGAACCCACATCCAACACAGCGAGTTTCATTTTACACGCATTGGATTCGCCGGTGTTCAAGCTATACATTTTAAAAGTTAGATCTGATTCGACTCAAGCTTGAATCGGGTCTATTTGGTAATAACACTAAAAGTGCAATATTTTTATAATTATTGATCGGATTTTTCATGTTAGAAGTTTGATCAGGTCTTTAAGGTGTTTTCAATTCATTTGGTGTGGGTTGGGTTCAGAACTTCTCAAATTAGTTTGGTTAAAGTTTGAGAGTCTCATTCTAATTGTCCACTCTATGTTTTTAATATGGCTATTATGGTAATTTTAAATTTATCATTATTATACAAATATCAAACAATTGATAAACAATATTGAGTTACGTCGGTATACTAATATTATCGGTATGATAACGGTAAATTTACATGATAAAAATATTTCTAATTTTTTCTCTTTTACAATTATCAAAGGTTTAATGCAATAAAATTTTAGTATTTTATATTATCGGTAGATTTATCATTAACAGTCAATGGTTTAACAGTTTATAAGTATGTTAACAATCATTTTATCAACAGTAATAAGAAAGTATCAACAGTTATTTTTGATTTGGTACGATTTTCTCATATATGGCTTCCAAAATAGCCACAATTGTAAGATCAAATTAGTAAAAGTGAATTTTAAATGTTCTAAATGTAAACATTGAAATCGATCGTATACCATAATATTCCATAATTTTCCAGGGCTTCCAAGTAACAAGTAGGATGAAAATATAGTATAAAATTGTCTTGTAAACAGAAGGAAAAAATCGATATAATCATTTCATTTCCAAAATCATTTGGTTTTCATTCCTGATAACATTTTTGCATCATATATCTAGAAGTCCTGACAGTATAAATGAATCCTTGTTCAAATTTCTAATATAACTGATGTTTCATCTCTTGTTTAAACACTTGATTTCGCGATTAACTTCTATCATTAACTAGTGCATCATACAAATCATAATAATGTTTCCTTTTCTATATGATTTTATTAATTTTCTGTATTTGATTTTCTGTATTTAATTTACAATACTAAAATGCTTTTCATATCTATACTCTTCATATACAGTCTGTATTTATAATGAGTTAATACATTTGTTACTAGGCTAAAATGTTGGCCCAAGAAACTAATATCCAATTTGTATATGATGACCTGGTCTATGAGAGATATTATTACTTTGTATATGTGTGGTTTTGCTGAGTCAATTATCTCATTTCATTTGTTTACCCTCCCCCCTAAAACCTAACTTAGGGTTAGGGTTTGCGATATTCCCAAATCGTAGCCGCCATAAGAAAATCTCTTGTTTTTGTTTGAATCTCATGAAATTACTTCAATAGAAGATGTGAGCTTTGTTGCTATGCATTTCCTCTTCATATCAAGTGGAGTTTCATGCTAGTTTGCTGCTTTGCAATTTCCTCTATAGATCGAGTGGAATTTCACTTGATTATCAAGTGGAATTTTACTCTGATTGTAGTTGTTGGCTTTATTATTCTTTAATTTTGTTTGAGTTGTGAGAAACTTGACATCGACAGTTGCTATCGAGTTCATTGACTTTCAGTTCTTGTTTGAAGCGAGTGGAATTTATCTTTGATAGTGGCTTCATCGTGATGTCTGCTATTTGGTAAGATGATGGTAAGTGATTTATATTGATTATTCCTTCTGTCACTTGCTCTCGTACAGAATAGAAATCCAATTCCATATGCTTTGTTCTGGAATGTAGAACTGGATTTGTCGAAATTAACACAGTACTTAAGTTGTCACACCAAGTTATTGGTATGCTATTTGTTTTAACTTGATGTTCACTAAGTAGAGATTGAATCCACATTACTTCTGCATTAGCATTAGCAACACTTCTATATTCAGCTTCTATGCTGGATCTAGATACTATAGATTTCTTCTTTAAACACCATGAAATTGGATTTTTACCTAAAAGTATACAGTACCCGGTAGTGGACCTTCTATCATCAATATCTATAGCCCAGTCAGCATCAGCATAACCATTAATGTTGATAGATTTGCATAATTGTAGCCTCATTCCATAATTTATAGTTCCCTTGAGATATCATAGTATCGTTTTAACAGCTTTCCAATTCTCATTAAGTGGATTTTGCATGTATTGACTTACTTTGTTTACATTGAATGAGATTTCTGGTCTGGTTATTGTGACATAATGTAATGCTCCTACTATACTTCTGTATTGCCTATCATTTGAGATTGATTCCCCTTTATATTTAGACAAATGTGAGCTGCTTGCCATAGGAGTACATAGTGCATTTGCTTGATCTATTCTTGCTCTTATTAGAATTTCAAAGATATATTTTCTTTGATTCAAATGAATTTCTGTATCTGACACTCTTTTTACTTCAATTCCCAGAAAGTAGTTTAAACATCCCAAATCTTTAACTAAGAACTCCTTGTCTAGAAGCTTTGTAAGACTGTTGATATCTTCTTCACTGTTTCCTGTAGTAATAAAATCATTAACATATATTAGTATATAGGTAATTGTATTTTTATTGAATTTTATAAATAAGGAGTTGTCTGATTTTGTTGAGTTGTAGCCAAGTTTGATCAATGTTGATTTTAACTTGTCAAACCAAACTCTTGGAGCTTGTTTAAGTCCATAGATTGCTTTATTCAATTTGCATACAAACTTTTTATTTCCTTCCTATTTGAACCTTGGAGGCTGCTCCATATACATTTCTTCCTATAAATTGCCATTTAAAAATGCACTATTTACATCTAATTGCTTGATGTTCCAGTTTCTATGTATAAGGCAATAGTGAGAATAATTCTACTAGTGGAGGGTTTCACAACAGGTGAAAAAGTTTCAATGAAATCAAAACCACTTTGTTGTGAGTACCCTTTTGCTATAAGTCTTGCCTTGTATTTAGAAACTAAACCATCAGCATTCTTGTAACAACCTGCATATTTTACGATTGTATATTTAAATGTTTTATTTAAATATAGCATCGTTAGTCGGATTTAAGTCCGAAATGTCACCTTTTGCAAATAGTCGAATTGGGACTCGATACCACTCCATTGAGTCCAAAATGGCATTTGCGACCTTTTTGAGTATAAACATCGATATGTTTGAAGTTGAGTAAAATTTTAATATTTTCATTTAGGGCTTTGGATTTGGGTTTCAGCCCACCAACCTAACAAATAACCCTAACTCCTCTACTCTTCATTCATTCACTCATTCTATTTCCTAACACTCAAGCTAAAGTAATAATGGGGGAAGAGAAAGGAAATTAGAATTCCAAGCCCTAGATTGATTAGGAAATACAAATTCTAGCTCCAACATCAAAGAGAAGCTTAGGTAAGCATCCTCTTCTTCTTCTCCGTCTCAATCCCTCTTCAATTTTCAGAAATTCCTATCACCTAACTTAGGAAAAACTTCACCTTTGATGATAGATTGAAGATTCTAGAGGTGTTGTTGAAGAGAAATCAATCTTTGCTTGTTCTAGAGCTTCTCATTTAGGTTTAAAAGGTGAGTTTTTGAACTCACATCTATGTCTATATCTTTGATAGTTGTTTGGTAGTAATTCCTAACATCTATTCCTTGTCTATTTGCCTTTGAATTGAATTGGTTTGATGAATATTCTAATTTTTGGTGTTTTGAAGTCAAATCTTTAAAAATCATATCTTTAATGTTTGAACACGTTGTTAGGGTGTATCGAAGAGCCTACAAGGCTGGGTTGTCGCTTGGCATAAATCCCTAGTCTCCGATGCTCGTCCGATCACTCCCGTATGGATTTTTGCCCCTTCATGGGGCTAGACTGATAATACTGCAACTGGCAGTTCAATCGACTGAACCAGAAGGTCAATCGACTGAATCTGGGACCAGGAAATTCTTTGGCCCTATATCAGTCGACTGACCTTCTGGTTCAGTCGACTGAAACTGGACCAGAATGTTTCCTGGCCATGTATCAGTCGACTGAACCAGAAGGTCAGTCGACTGAACCAGGAACCCGAGAGTTTCTGGCCTTGTATCAGTCGACTGTCCTTCTGGATCAGTCGACTGAACCTAGGAGATGTGCTTTTTGCCTATTTAAGGCAGTTTTGTGTGGGTTTCCGATTTTCAATCGATTTTTTTGATGATCCGAATTGTTGTTATCATTTATCAACTTTGATGACTTCTTTTTCGAGATTTTTGGGAATATCCATTTTGATGGATTCGGTATCGATTTTTATGGTTTTAATTCACGTCGTCGAATGTGGATTTTGGTGATTGATTGTTTCTACAATAATTTCTTTGATTTGTCACCTTAAAATGTAAAGGTTTCTATACTTGTAGTAAATATTCAAACTCTTTCACAAAGATGATTATAACTCTATTTTTAATACAAATCTCGTTTATAAAACCGTTTTCCAATCTATTAGTATATACAAACCTTTACCTCACTCGTATGAGAAATCTAATTAAACGGCTTAGCAAAACAAGTGGTATGAACGCTTGCGTTTACTTCGTTGATTAATTCTTGGACTTGTTCGATTGAAACTCTTGTGATAATTTTCAAGTGGAAATCTACAATTTATTCGTAAATATTTAAGTTAAGCCAATGGTTATGGGACATGAAGCTAAACTCATTTATTTACTAGCTTAGTGTGATTCACACTTTTTATTGATCGATGATGATCATTTTGTGATTTAGACTAGCGATGTGCGACGTCTCTTTGTTTTGTGTGGGGGATTTAAACCCCGTTTGTGGAGTTTCAACTCAAAATTGATGGGGTAGCGACCCATGGTCTTCGGGCCATTTGTGGAGCTTCGGCTCAAAATTGATGGTTAGCGATCATGGAATAGCGTTCCGTTTGTGATGCACGTGTTGGTGAGTTTTCATGCTCCCGTTTGTGATAGGCCTCCCCCCTTTTTGTGATTTCTGGTTATTGATTTCTAGAATTTGTGTTTAACCAATTTTCGTGGATTGCATTGATAAGCTTTATCAATATTTGTGTTTTGGTGAATAATTTTAAAGAATATGACATTCTTTTGGTGTTTGAGAATATTTGAGATATTGTATGATTTTTGGTGTTATCTGATGTATACCTGTCACAGTATGGCAGTATTGTTATCATACGTTGTTTGCGATATCTCTTATCCTAACTCATGTTATCTGATATTTATAGCTAGACTGATCCGTTTATTATTTTCTTCTTAAATAATACTCGGGTCAGACCAAGGTATTTCAGGTGCTTCTGCTTGACTTTTTATCAGGGTTCATCATCTGATTTTTGGCTAACTACTTTAGATTAATAGTTTTTGTTATTATACATTCGAGATAGAGACTCCTTGATGTATGCATAATCTTTTGTCTAGCATTTGTATCTATTCTTTTGTGATGTAGTGGATCTAGTTTGACCACTATTTTGATGTACACTTTTATGTGTTATATTCATATATGTTTCCGCCTGTGTGATATGAATATATATGACTGATTTGTGTTATGCTTATTTCTATATTTGTTTCTGAAGTCCGTATAGCCACTGTGTGGTAGCTTTGAGTTTGTATTTGATATGTCGAACTTCCTCTTGAAATGAAATGTAAGTTATATTATCTGACATATCGGTACTCGCATGAAGCAATTACACAGATGGTCGCTCCTCAACAGCCTTATTCTTCGTGCTAGTCGACGGCTTACCCCGTAGTGTCTTTGGCTAGTGTGAGTATAAAGGCGGGGCATCACAATTCTTCTTTATTTTATATGTCCATTTACAACCTATAACACTCTTGTGGCTTGGTAGTGAAGTCAGATTCCTGGCTTTATTTTTTATCAGTGTATCATGCTCTTCTTTCATAGCAGCCTTACACCTATCACTTTGCATAACTTGATGGTAAGTATTTGGCTCTTCAGTGTCTATAACTGCACTGTATATTTTTGGTCTAAATGCCACTCTTTGCTCTTGTTATATGTGATGTCCAGTCTTTGTAGGAGATTGACTTGGGCAATCAGTTGTGATCTCTTGTTAATCATTAGGTGGTTGAGAATCATCTAATGGTTGATAAGAGTCTGATTGAGTGCTGGTGCCCTGATAATTGTTTAACTTGAACTTTTAGATGATCCACCCTCTTCATAACCTGGCTCAAGACTAGGCACATTGTGTTGTGAATTGGAATTATTTCTGGCTAACAATTGTGAGCTTTTACCATTCTGGATTCTTTCTCCTTGAACTTGAGGGATTATATAAGGTTGCTCAGGTATTGGTGGTATAGAGAATTTTGAATTATATACCTTCCGTGAGGTTTTTATATCTGATTAGCTAAATGGAAATACCTTTTCATTAAACACCACATGCCTTGATATAAAAAAATTCATTGTTATCCAAACATTTATATCCTTCTTGTTAGCTGCATAAAGTACATGGGGATGATCTAAAATTTAACTTATGTGCATTATATAGCCTTAAATAGGGAAAACATAAACATTCAAACACCCTTAGACTTTGATAGGTATGTTTAATTTTGTAAAGTACTTCTATTGAACTTTTAAATTGTAACACCTTTGTTGGTAATCTGTTTATTAAAAACACAATTATGGAAAAGGCATCGGGCCAAAAAATTTAGTGGAAGTGATGCCTGAGCAGGTAAAGTAAGCCTAGTTTCTACAGCATGTCTATGTTTTCTTTCAACAATTCCATTTTGTTTGATGTGTATGGACAAGTTGTTCTGTGAATTATTCCTTTTTTGAAAATATTCTTTAAGTAGTTGGAACTCAGTTCCACCATCAGTTTGCATGACTTTCAATCGATAGTTTGTTTGCTTTTCAACTTGAGCTATAAATTGTAGTACTGCATTATGAGTTTTAGATTTTGATCTCAAAAAGTAAATCCATACATATCTAGAATAAGCATCCATAAATGATATATAATATTTATAACCATAATCAGTGTTTATTGGTGCTGGTCCCCATAAATCACTAGTACAGGGGTTTACTGTAATTAGTTTCAAAGACTAGAAATGCAAGTTTGTGACTCTTACCCATTTGACAGTATGTACAGATATAAGGCATTGAAATTTTTTCAAAAGACATATTATTATTATTCGGTACTTTCTTTACAATGCTTACATTTGGATGACCCAGTTTGGAATGCTAGATATCGAAATTCTTACATTTATCTTCTTGTTCAATTTCATAAATATTACACCATTTTCTTCTAAATCCATATATTCTTGAATTTGCAACATTGAATTTGTACAATACTCCAATTTCTTCACCCTGCAAGATAGTTTCTTTAGTTAGAATATCTTTGACTAAACAATATTTTGGATAAAATTAAAAATATACATTGTTATCCTTTGCAAACTCTGACATGCTTAATAAGTTTTTTCTAATTGATGGAACTCTTAACAAATTGTTAAGGAAAAGTCATTTTTTACCTACAAAACTTGCATTTCCAGTGTGTAATTTTAATGGACCTACCATTACCCATATGAATTGATTGCTTACCTTTGTACTTCTTTCTTCCCAAGTTTAGGTTACTTAGATTGTTTGTTACATGATTGGTAGCCTTTGAATCTAGATACCAACTTTCATCTTGAATGTCATTAATCTTTGCTGCTTCAATACTTCTATTTTCTGGTTTTCTTTAGAATCTGGATATGCATTAATCATATTGGCACTAAGACTATGATTTCTTGAGTTGTTATTGCTTTGTTGTGATGACGTGTAGTTAGCATCAAATCTGAAATAACATTTGTTGGCTGCATGACCAAATCTTTCACATATCTGACATCTCAGTCTATTATTGTTGTTGTATCATCCACCTTTTCCTTTAGACCTAAAAGATTGACCACCCGTTGAGCATTTGTATGATTTCTGCTATTGTTATTCCTTTCTTGGTTCTTGAATTTATTGTTACCGATGAAGTTGGTAGAAAAATCTGATGTTATTGGCTTTTTCTGCTCTATTCTACCTTCATGAGAAAGAAGAGTGGAATGGACATATTGAATGCTTGGGGTTGTTTCCTTTGAGGATATTACTGCTACCACAACCTCATATTCTTCATCTAATCCACTTAATATGCATATAACTTGCTCAGTATCTAAAATTTTATGGCCTGCAGATGCTAGCTGATCACACAAAGTTTAGATCTTGGTCAAATACTCTTTCATTAATAAGTTTTCTTTCTTTATGCTTTGCAATTGCCTTTTGTAATACATGATTCTTGCAGCAGATTGAATATTGAACGGTTGCTCCACTGTTCCATATCTCATGTGCACTTTTGCACCCAATTAGCTATGGCGATATGTTTGGACTTATAGATGACAATAACCAAGCACTGATTAGGCTATCTTATCTTTGATGATTTATATATTCTTGATTGCTTGCTAATTTTCCATCATTATCTGCAATGTATCTTGATGTTGTGATTGGTGTTCCAAGAACATGATCTTCTAGATCATAACCCCTGATGGCTGTCTCTATTAGAAATTTCTAGAGGAGATAAATGCTTTCATCTAGTTGTACACTGACAAGCTGACTTTGGGGGTTTGATTATGGCTTTGATAAGATCTCGGGTGGTTGTTGTTTGAGTTATCGAACTGGTGGTTTTTGCTGCTGATGTGGCTGAGTTATCAACTTCTCCTTCAACCATCTTTAAGAACTGATTAGATCAGATGAATGGAACTGAAAGCGAAATATTGCAAAGAATAGCAACATATTTAGATAATGAGGTGCAGCCAGAATACAGCTGAGTGATGATTGTGTCTCTGACAGTTGTCATCTTGGCGAGGCACAGTAGATGCTTGATTTTAAACTGATGAAAATGATACAAATCTTGACACATATCCATGTATGACCGTGCATAATCAGATGAAGAGAATCTTGATTCTCTGATGATCTCAAAAGCGCAGCCTAATCTCGATGATGAGATCTATTCTTAGAAGTTAATGGCACGGTGAGATTTGCTGTTAAACGATTTTTGGCTCTAGTACCAAGAAAGAATTTGCAAAGAATATGATTTTATTGATTTTCAGTAAATGCTTTTCATATCTATACTCTTCATAATTCATATACAATGTGTATTTATAATGAGATAGTACATTAGTTACTGGACTGAAATGTTGGTCCAAGAAGCTGATAGTACATGAGAAATATTATTACTTTGTATATGTGCGGTTTGCTGAGTCAGCTATCTCATTTCATTGGTTAAGTGCATCATACAAATCACAATAATGTTTCTTTTTTGTCGTTTTAGCATTTAAGAACTCTATTGGATCATCATCACAATTGAAGCAATTACATTTAGACCATATTAGATCATTGATAAACATTTGTTGCTGTTTTATGTTGAAGTGTTTGCAGCTTTGCATGCGCCTTATGGTGACTGCTGGTGAGTATGTTTTAAAATTTTTTTTTTGAAGGAAGGTATAAGGGCCCGACCCAATAATACAATCAAAACAATGAAACGGGCATAAAACAACATACCCGAAAACACAAAACAAACAAACCCTAACTAGGGTTGCCGACACATTTCATCCATCAGCTACAAAGCACAAATAATGGCGACGAGAAAATCTCGAACGCGAGAGCTTAGATCTCCTCAGTCTTCTCCTTTCCACTACTCTCACCCCTCTCCCAATAAGAAAGCCCATGATTGAGCTTGCTTCTCATGCTACTATCAGCTTTGCTAGAGTTGGCGTAGTTATTCAATCCAGCGATTTGATTTCTTAAGCTAAGATTTACAGATCTGGTGTCATCGCGACCCAGATCTGTAGATCTGTAGCTATAATCTCCAGCTCTACGATGCCTGATGATTTGGAGCTCATTGTCGCTCTGGGTAGACTGCTGATGAGAGCTTAAGTCGTTTTGATGAGCCTTCGGATTGAGGAGATAATGTTCTGTATGCTTGCAACCAGCATCTTTGCTCCACAGATCCGCTAGGAAGTCAAAATTGGTTTGGTCTTTAACTTTTTTCTTTGATTTCTGAAGAATGATTCTGCTATCATTATCAATAATCAGCCATCTTTGTTCTTTGGACATCTTAAGCTTGTTATGAGTACGATTATTTCTCTCTTTCCAAATATGATATACAGCTGTGGTTATCAGAACATGAGCAAGATCTTTTTCAAGAGATTTTCCTTTGAAATGTTTGGAGATGTCCATGATAATCTGCTTTAGATCCATGCTGCTAACATTGTTTATGTTCATCTTAGTTTTTATCTGGCTCCATATGTAATAACTGAAATTGCATTCAAAAAATAAGTGAGAAACAGTTTCATTTTCTAAGTTGCATAAGGAACAAAGTGAAAGATTATTCCTCCCCCATTTATTGATTAAATCCAGAGTTGGCAATCTGTTTTTAATAGCAAAATAAGTACAGATAGCCATCTTAGGATTGTTCACTTTGTTCCAAATGCACTTATACCACTCAACAGTAAGCTGCTTGTTTCTAATATGCTCCCAAGTTTTCTTAAAGGAGAACTTACCATTGATGCTAGCTAACCAATCCCAATGATCACTATCTGCATTAGGGTCTAAAGGGATATTAGTTATAAAGTTTTTATGAGGATTAGTAATTGGGTGCAGGTGAGGCTGCCATTGATTGTTTTTGATTATGAAATTAACATTAGCTTTAGCTTCACCACAAATAACAAGATTATCCCAACCCACTCTATTAATAAAAGAGTCATTTTGAAACCACGGATCAAACCAAAGACTAGTTTCACAACCAGATTTGAATTTTCTTTGAATAAGAGATTTACCCAAGTCTCTGCATTTTAAAATTTGATTCCAAGCATTTGATTGATTATTTTTTGGTAAAATTGTCCAAAAGTTACCATTTTTTAGATATTTACAAGTCATCCATTTGGTCCATAAAGAATCTCCACTAATAAATCTCCAAAAAAGCTTTAATTTGCAAGTTAGACTGAGATCATTAAGATTTCTGATACCAAGCCCACCTTCATTTTTTGGTTTGCAGACATTGTCCCAACTAATTTTATGGTATTTACCACCCCAAAGAAATTCAGCACATCTGCTCTCAATTTTTTTAATTGTAGCAATAGGGATGTGGTGAGTTTGAAACCAATATAAAATGATAGCATAGACAACAGTTTTGATTAATTCAATTCTGCCAGCAATGGATAGAAGCTTGCATGACCAAGTTTCCATTTTGCTTTGAATATTATCAATCAGAAAAGCACAATCACTATCTTTGATTTGATTAGCAGATAAAGGAAGTCCTAGATATTTGATAGGAAGATTACCTTCATTGACTTTCAGAACTTCTAGAACATCATTTTTATGTCTGCAGTATTTACTAAAGTATGCTTTTGTTTTAAATTCATTAATTTTAAGCCCAGCAAAATTATACATTTTTTCAAAAATCTCACTAATGGCCTCTGCATTATCTTTGTTAGCTTTAGAGAATAACATAAGATCATCGGCATAAATCAGGTGAGTAATGGAAGGCTGAACTTTATTAATAGGAGATATGTTGTTTTTAATAGTTTCAATATCAATAAGAATAGAAAAATATTCCATGGCTAAAGTAAAAAGATAGGGAGAAAGAGGGTCTCCCTGTCTAATACCCCTATAGCTCTTAATAAAACCCTCAGGTTTACCCTGAAATAAAATCGAGAATGTGGGAGAATTTATGCATTCAAAAATTAACTTACAAAATTTATCAGGAAAATTCATGCATTTCATGATATGGATAATAAAATTTCTGTTAACTTTATCATAAGCTTTTTGAAGATCCACTTTAAGACACATATTATCCCCCTTTTTAGAATTGAAATTCCTAACCATTTCATGAGCAAGCAAAGAGTTTTCATAAATTAATCTGCCAGGAATATAAGCACATTGATTTTCAGAAATTAAAAAGGGGAGAAAAAGCTTAATTCTATTACTTAAAATAGTAGCAATGATTTTGTAAATGAAATTGCAACAAGAAATAGGTCTGTAATCTTCAATGCAAGATGGATTTTTATTTTTGGGAATTAAGGTAATGAAAGTATGATTAAAACTTTTGAGCAACTTACCATCATTCATAAATTCATTAACAACATTAGAAATAAAATCTTTGATATTATCCCAGTGAGCTTTGAAAAATTTAGCATTGAACCCATCTGGGCCAGGACTTTTATTGTCTCCAGCATTAAAAATGATAGCTTTAATTTCATCAATGTTAACAGGAGCAAGCAGAATGTCAGAAGCATTATCCTTTAACACATTTTTACAGACAATATTGGGAAAGCTGGTTTCAATATGGTCAGAGGAAAATAAATGCGAATAGTAATTAATAGCTTCTTTGACAATTTTTTCAATGCTATTAATGCATTCCCCTTTACTGTCAATGATTTTACCAATATTGTTGACATGTTTTCTGCAACTCATTTTAGCATGAAAAAATTTGGTACATTCATCCCCCTTAGTAAGCCAATAAACTTTAGCTTTCTGTTTGTGATTAATAGTGTTATTATAAAGTTCATGAGACAGCTTAGCTTGATTAGAAAAGAATTTGTCAATAATTTCAGTGTTACCAGGGTTATCATCAGCAAGCTTTTGTAAAATTTTCCCATCTTCCCTTAAATTCTTTAAACAGTCATTATTATTAGAGTTAGCCTTATTCCAGTTTTTAATAGTGGTTTTAGTATTTTTAAGAAATTTGCTAAACTGGGCCTGATAGGAACCAATATTAGAAAAAGTAAAACAATCTTTTACAATATCATTATAATCACTGTTTAAGACCCAACCATTTTTAAATCTGAAAGGAGCAGCTTTAGGATTATTATTAGTAATAGATTGGTTTTGGAAAAAGTTTATCAATAAAGGAGTATGATCACTAGTATTTTGCTCAATAGAGTAACAACAGAAATTTGGAAAAGAATTACAAAATTTGTCATTAATTAATACTCTATCAAGCTTGCAATGAATATTTTTCTCCTTCCCAGATTTCCAAGTATATTTACAATACCACTCCTTTATTAACGATATAATGAATTAGCAGAAAATGATAAATATTTCATATTATGTGAAGATAGGCATTGAAGTATAGATGATCAATATCTAATAGGTTAAGAATAGAGTTTAATATAAATGATTTATTAAATGCACATGCGAAGGTATCAAGGGAAATAACTTCAGAATTAAATATGAAATAGCATTCAAGAAGTAAAATGGTTATTAAGATCCAACATGGAGTCCATTTTAAATATAATACTATCCATGGTCTTATAAAGTAACTATGTTATAAGAGGTATGACCGTTACAGCCTGCGTTTTTTTAAAATCCAGCATTCTAGTTGTGTCCAAGTGACCATGTGTACAAATTCTTCTGACAAGATGTATGACTAACATAATCTCTATATGTTATTTAGGTAACCTTCAATCAATCAGAAGAAGCAAAATATATATGGCTTTATCGTTATTATGATGTTTAGTGATGTTACAGAATGAAATCAAACTTTATATTTACCATGAATATTTTAGCTAGTAACTGATTACATCCTATTAGTTTCAAGTTGACTTCAGTTGTATAAAAGATTCATCATGTTTTAAAGCACAAGATAAACAACATTAGAAAAGCAAGTTAAGCATGTGCTTCCTAAATCCTACTCTATTTTAAAGTTGTAGTAAAAATAGCAATGGCTCATAATTGCATATGAAAATTTAGCATGTAAACAATCTAATAAGAATATCATAGTTTAAACAAATATATAATACCATTAAAATTATTTTTGAGATTTTTCAATAATATGTTGAAAGTAGAAGTAACTTCGGTAGTTAGAAACATCAAACAGAAAGCGATGATCACAATGTAGAAGTGAAGGTGTTGATTCCTTTTAACTTTGTTTGCTGTCACAATAACAAAAAAAATTATTCTTCCATAAAATATGCAACACCCTTGAAATAACATTTGGTAGAAGCATGCTTTTAAAATGCAGTAAGAACCAAAAGAGAACTATGTTATTTACACAAAATTAAAATACTAACAAACCAACCAAATCTCGTTTTTACTAATAAAAAACTATATAATGAATTTTTTACATTTTCAGTTATTTTGATAATGAAACTAACTATTGCAATGTTACAGAATTGATGTTTCCAATTAAGATTTGGGAATAGAAAGTAAACCCAATAGAATTTGGATAGCTTCATCAGTAACATGAAGTTTCGGAGTCTTGTTAGTCGAAGTGACATTAACAATGATGTCGGCAGCTCCTCCATCGATTGAAAAGAGAACCCAACCTTCAGATGTTTGTGGTATAATTTGTAGCCAAAAACACAAGATAGTTGTAGAGCAGTTTTGCTTACTGTACTCTCTATGGCTGTTCCAACCAAAACTGAAATTTGTTCTGCACCAGCATCTCTCATGGAAACTCCAACATGCCAGAGTCCTTTCGAATTCCTATAACTCAAAATATTTATTGATATGCAGTATATAAATACTTGAAGGATCCTATAATAGGTCCAAATTGTTCACAATAGCAATACAAAATATTTCCAAATTTAATGCAATCATTAACAACGAATAGCAGTCCAAATCTGAATTAATGCAGCAGCTAATTAATGAGAAATAACTATTGTTTAATCATTTACAATCTGATGAAAAAATAATTTTGGAAATTCAGAAATTAATTACCTCAACCAAATAGAACGAACGCGTATATCCAATCAAACTAAGAAACCCTAAATCTCACAAATTGGCAGATGCATTGGGGCCGGGGAACGTGATCATGGGGAGGAATGAATCTAATGAGGAGTTCATAAAGACGGGGGAGAGAAAGACTGGAAATTGTAACCGCCTGTGGTGCTGAATAAGAAAAATGAAATATCAGAACGAATAGTGGGTAATAGTGGGAGAGCGGTTTTCGGTATTGAGATAGTGGGAGTGCAGTTTTCGGTATTTTCAAAGGTGACAAAGGTTAAACCAACGATGATTATTCATTTTGAAATAAAAGAAGAACAGTGCTGCCACGTAAGCAATATTTAGTTTGTGCTTTTAGGTTTAAGTAATAGATATGAAAATATCATTATGGCAAAAATGTTCAAATTCATGACATGAAAATTAAACGCAGAATCAATTGGGGATGGAGCCTATTTCTACGTTCTGATGTACCCGTTTACTGAACGATTGCCACATATACCAATATTTTGTTGAAAATAAATAATTAATATATTGGAAAATGCGGGACACCAAATGCATTGACAAATGAATGGTCTCACATTTCAAAATAAAATATACATTTTGTGTTTATATACTGAAATGTGGACATCATTATAGTTACTATGAGACAAAAAGAGACATGAAAGTATAGTTATTCACGTCCACGACAGGCATATTAAAGGCACTTTGCAGTTGGCAGTTGGCAGTGCTGTTCAGACCAGACAGTTTTTTTTTGTCCATTCAAACTCAAAATAAAACGGTCACACCGTTTGACAAAGGGTCACAACCTATATGTAGTACGCAGCAGAACATAATTAAGATATAACTTTTGATTCCGTTCTTCTCCTTCTTCCTCAAAGTTCTTTTCTTAAATATTTCTCTGGAGTCCGTTGATTCTCTGTAATTTGCAGCGCAGCATTGCAGAGTTTGGTCCGTTTTATCTTGGGGAATAGTTACTATTTATCCTTCTGCGCCATAGAGAGAGCAATATTGTTTCAAGGAAATAGTTTTCGTTGGACTCGGACAATCTAATCGGTGTTATATCTATTGCACAATCTTTTTCCTGCACGATTCATTTTGTAACAGTTTTGCAACATAGTTGTAACAGTTCTGTAGTTGTAATAGTTATGTAGTTGTAACACTTTTGCAACGTAATGGTAACTATTTTGTAACACTTTTGTAACATTATGTTAACAATCTTGAAACAATATTGATTTATTGTTGGTTGTTTCTGTAGACGACAATGTCTCATGAAAGCAACACTTCTGCATCAACACATACTATGATTTCTACTTAGTCTACAACTTTGGTTCTAACGATGGCGCTGTCTCATGGAGAAAGGCTGGCAAAGTTCACAGGGATGGACTTCAAACGCTGGCAGCAAAAATTGTTATTCTATTTGACGACTTTGGGTCTTTCAAAGTTTCTTACAGAAGACGCTCTCATAGTCGAAGAGCTAAAACCCGATGCAATAAAAGTTGAAGCCTTGAATGTCTAGAAGAGTTATGATTTTATGTGCAAGAACTCCATATTAAATGGACTCGACAACAACCTATACAATGTATACTATTCTACTCGAACTTCCAAAGAACTCTGGACGGCATTGGAGAAAAAGAATAAAACCGAAGATGGAGGCATGAATAAATTCATTGCAGGAAAATTTCTTGACTTCAAAATGATTGATACGAAGACTGTTATCAATCAGATTCAAGAGTTACAAGTCATTATCCACGAACTGCATGATGAAAGAATGACTCTAAGCGAATCATTTTAGGTTACCGCTGCAATTGAAAAACTTCCTCCATCATGGAAAGATTTCAAAAAATACCTTAAACCTGAGCGTAAGGAGATGACAACGGAAGAACTTGTAGTTCGATCGAGGATTGAGGAAGATAACAGGAAATCAGAGAAGAAGACTTCGCATGCTATGGTTGCCAAGGCAAATGTAGTCGAGTCAAAGCAACCTAACGAAAGGAAACATGAGCATGCTCCTAAGAAATCAAAGAAATTTTAGGGTTGATGCCATAACTGTGGAACGAAAGGGCACAAAGCCGCCGAATGTTGCACACCCAAGAAAAAGAAATCAGAAGCACACATGGCTGACATTTCAGAAGGCGTGTCTGATATAGACTTATGTGCAGTAGTGTCCGAATGCAACCTTGTTGGTAACTCGAAGGAATGCTTTGTAGACACAGGAGCCACACGACACATATGTGCAAATAAGTGGATGTTTACAACCTACAAAACTGCTTTTGAGGACGAACGACTTTTTATGGGTAATTCATCTGCATCAAAGGTTGAAGGCAAGGGAAAGACTATACTGAAAATGACTATTGGAAAAGAACTAACTTTGGTAGATGTTCTTCATGTTCCGGAGATCCACAAGAACCTGATTTCTGTATCGTTGCTTAGCAAGCATGGCTTGAAACTCACCTTTATGTCTGATAAGTTTGTGTTGTCAAAGAATGAAGTTTATGTAGGAAGAGGATGTATGTGTGATGGTTTATTTTAAAGCAAATATAATCACTATTGTACCAACAATGATATGAAAAAAACCCGAATCTTCTACTTATATTTTTGACTCTTCTAACATATGTCGGTCTAGATCAGGCCATGTAAATTTTGATACCATGCGAAAATTGATTAATCTAGACTTTATACCAAAATGCAAAATAAATTCGAACAATAAATGTCAAGTTCTTACAGAAGCAAAATTGACAAGAACCTCGTTTCACCATGTTGAATGAGAAACTGAACCTCTAGACCTAATACACACAGATGTATGTGACTTAAAAATGTGTCAAACTGGAGGGAAAAAAGGTATTTCATTACCTTCATCGATGATTGTATAAGGTACTGTTATGTGTATCTCCTTAGAACCAAGGACGAAGCATTCAACATGTTTAAATAGTATAAAGAAGAAGTTGAGAATCAACTCAACAAGAAAATAAAAGCTTTAAGAAGTGATAGAGGAGGAGAATATGAATTTCCCTTTGAGGATTTCTACGCCGAGCATGGTATTATACACCAAACTACAGCTTCGTATTCGCCTCAATCCAACGGTATAGCCGAAGGGAAAAATAGAACTCTTTGTCTTACTAATTAGTTCTGGTTTGCCAGATAACTTCTAGGGAGAAGCTATTCTTTTTGCAAATCATATTTTGAATAAGATACCACTAAAGAAAACATTTAAATCTCCCCACGAACTTTGGAAAATAGACCACCATCCTACAAATACTTAAAAGTGTGGGGATGTCTTTAGAAAGTGGAGGTACCAAAACCAAAGAAAGTAAAAGTTGGACCAAAAACAATTAATTGTGTATTCATTTGATATGCATAAAACAGTGCCGCTTATCGGTTTTTGGTACACAAATCCAAAATTGATGATATTCACGTAAATACCATCATTGAGTCAAGAAATGCTAGATTTTTCGAACACGTATACCCTTTAAAATAGGGTACTGAAAATTATACTCTAGGGAAACTAAAATCTTCAATTCTCTTGAGGGTATTGAACAAAATATTGATAATGTTCAACAAAACAGTGTTAATCAACAATTGGAGGAACCAAGGAGAAGCAAAAGATCAAGGACCTCAAAAACCTTTGGACCAGACTTCTACACACTTATGTTAGAAGACGATCCATTAACATACAAACAATCTATGTCCTCCGCCGATGCCTCTTACTGTAAGGAGACCATTAACAATGAGATCGAATCCACTATCGCAAACCATACATGGGAGTTAGTTGATTTTCCTCAAGGATGCAAGACCTTAGGTAATAAATGGATATTTAAGAAGAAATTGAAACATGATGGTTCAATAGACAAATATAAAGCTCGACTCATGGTTCAAGGCTTCTGACAAAAAGAAGACCTGGACTATTTTGACACATGCTCTCCAATAACTTGAACAACATCAATAAGAATGCTGATAGCAATTGCATCCACACTTGATTTAGAAATACATCAAATGGATGTAAAGATAGGATTTTTAAATAGTGAACTAGAAGAAGGAATATACATGAAACAACCTGAACGTTTCCTAAAAACTGGAAATGAAAGTAAGGTTTGTAGATTAAGAAAATCACTGTATGAGCTTAAACAAGCGCCTAAACAATGGCATGAAGAATTTAATGAAAATATGACACTAAATGGATTCCATATAAATGAATGTGACAAATGTGTCTATTATGAACATACAAATATGGGATATATCTAGATTACTAATATTTGAAAGTAACAAGGAGATAATAAAATCTACAAAAGATATGCTCTCCACCGGATTTGACATGAAAGATCTGGGAATCGCTAACATGATACTTGGTGTAAAAATACATAAGACCAACCAAGGATATGTGTTGTCCCAATCACACTATATTGCAAAAATACTTGAAAAGTATAAACAACACAATATAATATCAGCAAAATCACCCGTAGATTTGAACCAAAACTGGGTTAAAAATAGCGGTGATAGTATTTACCATTTAGAGTACTCTCGTATACCAAGCAGCATTATGTACATAATGAAATGCACTAGACCTGATAAAGCATACACTGGGAGTAAACTCAGCAGATATACTAGGAACCCAAGAAAGAATCACTGGAAAGCTATAATTCGGGTACTAGGATACCTAAGGTATACACAAAGCCATGGACTACATTATGAAAGGTACCCATCTGTAATAGAAGGGTATTGTGATGCAAACTGGATAACTGGTTCATCAAATATAAAATCCACTAGCGGATATGTGTTTACCTTAGCTAGTGGTGCAATATCTTGGAGATCCTCTAAACAAACTTGTTTAGCAAGATTAACCATGGAATCAGAATTTATTGCTTTAGACAAAGCCGAAAAAGAAGTGATTTACTTCGAGGTTTTTTAGAAGGTATTCCAAATTGAAAAAAACATGTACTTCCAATAAGCATACATTGCGACAACCAATCAGCTATTGGAAGAGCCAATAGTAAGCTTTACAATGACAAGTCTAGACATACTTGTCATAGACATAAACTGTTAGACAACTTCTATCCAATGGGGTTATCACAATTGGCTGTGTAAGATCAAACGATAACATTGTGGATCCACTAACAAAAGGTTTACCTAGAAAGAAGGTTAATATTTTATCGATAGGAATAGGGTTAAGGCCCATAAACTAAAAGGTTTCTTTAAATAGGAAACCCAGCTAGTTGATTAGAGATCCCAAGATCTAGGTTCAAAGGGACAACTAAGTTTAGATAAACTTGATAGCACTGTAGATATTCAAATCATTCCTATGATAAGTCAGTGCACTACTCGTCGGAGAATAGGATAAGTTTTGAAACTTTTAGTGATGTCTATACTTGGTAAGATAAAAAAACCAAGTGTTAAGAATCACCTACTTTAGTATGAATTCGCCACTTCAAGGAGATTTGAAAGGTCCAAGCACTCATGAGACCAAGCTGGTGTTCATAGCAAAAATGAACACAAACAGAGAACCAAGGAAGATAAGAAACATTTGTCGTATGTTATCTTTTTAGACTTACTCAAAAAGGCTTACGGTTCAAAGACAATCTAAGTCCACTGATTTGCCAGTAAATCAAAAAGATAAAACACCTAGAAAGTTCAAAGCCTGTGTGCTACTTTAACCGATACGATAAAAGATTTCGTAAAATTAAGAGCAAGTGAGAAACTACTCATTCATGTGGGGGATTGTTGGATATGAATGAGTAATATATTAGGAAATGTGAGGCATTGAATGCCTTGGGAAATGAATAGTCCCACATCTTAGAATAAAATATGCATTTTGTGTTTATATACTAAGATGTGGACACTATTATAGTTACTATAAGACAAAGAGAGACATGAAAGCATATCCATGTGGGCAGGTGGTGCAACGCATGCCCTCGCATGCGCACGCCTGTGCCCATGCTTACGCCCATGCCCGAGCCCAAACTCGAACCTGCATCCACATCCGCGGAGCAGACGAATGGGCATTTGAGGCGTATTAGAGGCACTTAGCACTTTGCAGATGGCAATTGGCTTGGCTTGGCTTGGCTGTTCAAACCGAATAGTTTTTTTATTTTTGTCCATTCAAACTCAAATGGTTGCACCGCTTGGTAGAGGGTCACAACCTTTCCAAACGTCACAACCATTCTAAAGGAATAAGAACCTACACATGCCTATATATAGGACGTGGTAGAATATAATTAAACTTAACTTTTGATTCTGATCTTCTCCTTCTCCCTCGAAGCTCTGTTCTTAAATATTTCTCTTAAGTTCGTCGATTCTATGCAATTTGCAGTGCAGCATTGTAGAATTTTGTCCATTTTATCTTGGGAAACATTTGCTCTTCATCCTTCTACGCCATAGAGAAAGCAATATTGTTTCAAGGAAACAGTTTTCACTGGACTTGAGCAATCTGATCAATATTATATCTATTGCATAATCTGTTTGATACACAGTTCGATTTGTAACATTTTAGCAACATAGCTGTAACAGTTCTATAGTTGTAACAAATATGTAGCTGTAACCGTTTGCAACATAATCGTAATAGTTTTGCAACATAAATATAACAGTTCTATACTTGTAACAGTTCTATAGTTGTAGCAGTTTTGCAGCGTAATCGTAACAGTTTTGTAACACTGTTGTAACATTCTGTGAACATATTTTGCAATAAAGTCCCTGGTATAAAGGGTAATGAAGTTATGTGCAAAGAATCATGTCTTTTAGTTGGAGAGCAGCGAGGAAGATTAGGTCCAGGTGATTTTTTGTTACATTTGTCTAGACATATATAACATAGTTACAAAAAGTAAGTGGGTCATGAGATGATTAAAGTTAGCCAACAAAATACTTCCTTAATTATTGGAAAAAGGAAGATCAAATCAGCTTTTACATTTATAACACTTATAATGTATATAAATAAACTTTTATTATTTATACTTTAGTGAAAATTTTGGCTAAAGGAAATTCATAACTGACTATATATTACACACGTGGGGGATTGTTGGAAATGAATGAGTAATATATTTGGAAATGTGAGGTATTGAATGCCTTGGGAAATGAATGGTCCCACATCTTGAAATAAAATATACATTTTTGTTTATATACTAAGACGTGGACACTATTATAGTTACTAAGGGACAAAGAGAGATATGAAAGCATAGCCATATTGGTGGGTGGTGCAACGCACCACCCCGCACGCGCATGCCCACGCCTGCACCACACTCGTGCCCGAGCCCGAACCCGCTCCCGCGGAGTGGGCGAATGGGCGTTTGTGGCGTATTAGAGGCACTTAGCACTTTGCAGATGGCAGTTGGCTTAGCTTGGCTGTTCAGATCGAATATTTTTTTTATTTTTGTCCATTCAAACTCAAACGGTAATAAAACGGTCGCACCGCTTGGTAAAGGGTCGCAACATTTCCAAATATCACAACCATTCTAAATGAATAGGCATTTTCCCATGCCTATATATAGGACGCGGCAAAACAGAATTAAACTTAACTTTTGATTCTGTTCTTCTCCTTCTCCCTCAAAGCTCTGTTCTTAAATATTTCTCTTGAGTTCGTCGATTCCCTGCAATTTGCAGCGTAGCATTGCAGAGTTTGGTCCATTTTATCTTGGGGAACAGTTGCTCTTCATCCTTCTGCACCATAGAGAAAGCAATATTGTTTCAAGGAAACAATTTTCACTGGACTCGGACAATCTAATCAGTATTATATCTATTGCATAATCTGTTTGCTGCACGGTTAATTTTGTAACAGTACTGTATTCGTAACAGTTCTGTAGCTGTAACAGTTTTGCAACATAACTGTAACAAATCTATACTTGTAACAGTTTTGTAGTTATAGCAGGTTTACAACGTAATCGTAACAGTTTCGTAACACTTTTGTAACGTTCTGTTAACATATTTTGCAATAAAGTCCCTGGTATAAAGTAAAATGAAATTTTGTGCAGAAAATCATGTCTTTTAGTTGGAGAGCAGAGGGGAAGATTAGGTCCAGGTGATTTGCAGTTACATTTGTCTAGACATATATAACATAGTTACAAAAAGTAAGTGGGTCATGAGACGATTAAAGTTAGCCCATCAAAATACTTCCTTAAGTATTCGAAAAAGGAAGACCAAATCAGCTTTTACATTTGTAACACTTATAATATACATAAATAAACTTTTATTATATATACTTGAGCGAAAACTTCGGCTAAAGGAAATTCATAACTTGTTGATGATACTATACACAATTAACTAAAACTTATTTCTACTCTGACCTTGTGTTTAAGTTAGGGGTGGTTTATTTTCCATTTTCCCATCTTCCACGGTATTCCTTCCAGTTAGTTTCTAAAGTTTCGTCTTCCGTTGTTTTCAGAAAATTTACGTACAAAAGGAATTCCTTCCGACAATAAACGGAACAAACCGAATTTTTTTAGCAATTCCACTGGAAATATTTTCCTTCCATCATTTCGATTCAGCCAGGCTTTTTAGGCCAAAGCCCATAAAATGTTTCTCTAAATATTGCAAGCCGATTCTTTTCATTTGAAGATTCTTTCCAACAGTGAAAAAACCTAATCCTATTCCTCTTTTCCCCTTATTAAATGTCCATGATCGAGTCTCCAAACACAATGACTGCTGACACTATTGGCTTTCCGCCATAGCTGAATTGAGCATGTGATTGCTTGAGTTGTTACGAACAAGAAGAGGGGTTAGTGGTGTAAACTTATGATTTTCATTCTTGCTTCTTCTTGAGTGGTGTACATGACTTTGGGTTCTTTACAAGTGGAAGGTGTATTTTTTATTTATTTATATTTTCTTATCATATATATATAGTACTTGTTGCTACTATAGTTTAAGTTTATTTAAACATGCAAAGCATGAAGATTTTTTTTATTTTCCTTTTTTTCTGGAGAAAAAGAGTAAAGAATTATGTTAAGTTAATCTTATAGGATATTGGTATTTTATGTATTTTGTTAGCATTTATAATCTTGATACTGAGTTTGGTTCATGTACTCTGTGCATTTCAAAATTTGAGATATTCTCTGTATTTATCAACATTACTGTAAGCATTGTTTTTAAGTTTTTAACATTCACTTAGACCATCTGTGTATTCAATTAAACTAGTTCAAAACTCAAATCCACATTTTGTGCGTATGCTCCTTCCATGTCCAAATTTGTACATTTAGCATCATTGTTGAACTTATGAGTCAGTGAGTTTAGTCCAGGTCCAACCTTATTATATGTTCAACATCAAGATTTTCTCCAAATCTTGTGATGTATTTATGATTTATTTGCTTGCATTGCTTGTTATGTGATTCACGTCTAGATTTATGAATTTACGAGTTTAATCAAGTTTTCATAGTTATGCAATGTAACCTTGTGAGTCAGTAAATCAAGCTATGAATTTCTTGCGTTGCTTGTTAGTAAGAGTCATAAAATGTATAACAGGTATACACTTTCATAGATAGGAGAGTTATTTGATTCGTACATGTCATTTAAAGTTTAAAACAGACATGGTCAGTAATTAGAAATGTATTAACAAAATAACATAACAAAGACACACAGAATTTATTTAAAAACAAAATTAATTGCTATAGATTTTAGAGTAGAACCAGAACAACTTCCAACTTGTAAGAAACTAAACTTGTGCAAGGCCTTGAGGACCCTTTGCATCTACTTTCCATCAGACTTTTTGGACATACAAATACATACTCCAAGAATTTCCAAAACCTCCTCATCTTCCACAACCAGCATGTTTTTCATTGCCAGTTTTATTTATGGGAAAACCTAGAATTTCCATCTTCCTTCCTATATTTTCCAATTCCCATGATTACTGAATACATGAATTCTAGAGTTCATGGAACGGAAATTGAAACAAATTTCATTTTTCCATCAATGTTTGAAGGAACGGAAAAAGCTCTAGTTGGTACGGAAGTTCTCCATACCCACCCCTAGTTTCAGTGTATATCTATTAAATAATAGTAAAGTAGAATAATTTTTCGCTATATTATTAATTCTAAAATCTCTCCTTAATTCTCTCAAGATATTTATTTTCAAATCCCTATAATTTATCATTGTTATAATTATTACAGGGTTCTACTGGTTATCTTCATTATCATTTTACATTTAAATGTCAACATTTAATATGTTCAACATTTTTTAATAAAATTCTACTAAGTTTTATCATATTATTTTACATTCAAATTCATATATTTAAATTAATTAAGCGATCAAAAATAAATTCAATCAACTAATAATTATTATTAAGTCTAACAAGTCCTAAAAATGAAAATAAATTTATTGTGTACCACGTTTATATCGATAAAAATTATAAAAACTAATGTTTCATTCAATTTTATATAATTTTAATTTCTATGGTTATTTATAAACAAAATTTAGTTCCCTTAAAATATTCTACATTCAAGTTTATATTACAAGAAAAATATACATAAATTTTCTTTCCAAAGTTAGTATATCATTAGAACAAATATACACACATTTTTTCATAATAAAATAAGTATTATTACGAACATATACAATGTTTTTATTATTTATATTGGTCCACCCAGTGAATTATTTATCATTAATTAAATTTAGTTTTGTTAAGAATAACATTAAACTAATGATAAGTGATGAAAACTTCATGTAGTTTGTAATTTTGAGAAACAGTGCTATTTTTAGTTAGTACATTTTGTGAAAATGCTAAATTTTTAGTATGTATATTCGTAATTTACGTTAACTAATGGATAAAAATATATAGTATTTTGATTAGAAATATTTTTCTTTTGTACTTAATTATCTTTTAGAAGCAGATGTTAATTATTTTTTAAATTAAGTAAATATTATTGAGATATGAAATAATGACTCAAAATCCAAGTTATAATTTTTACATAATTAAAATTACAATATGATTTGAAATGTTTCTTTTAGTCACTAAATAAATATTTTATTATATTATACTTATTTTAAATTTGGATATTAACCACAAGAGCTTTAACTGCATAAAAATATACTAATTTATTCCTATTACATTTTCGTATTTAGGTTTTTTTTACCATTCTCTCAAGTAATATTTGAAATTCAATCTATATATCATTTATCTTTTAAAAAAATTATACTAAAAGCTATGTTAATTACGTTTTGAAATTTTTTTATGATAAATTAAAATTGTTGAGATATGAAATGATGGTTCAAAAACCAAGTTACAATTTATACATAATTAAAATAACAATATGATTTGTAATGGTTTTTTAATCAACCGCTATTTTAGTCGTTAAATAAATATTTTTTATCACTTTGACAAATAAACTTAGTCGTGATGTTAATATTAACTGTAAGAGCTTTGAATACCTAAAAAATACTGATTTATTGCTTTAACACTTTCATTTTAAGTATTGATATCATTCTCTCAAGTAATATCTAAAATTCAATATATATATGTGTGTACGTATGTACGTAGGTAGCACTTATCTTTTAAACAAATGTACACAAAGCTTTGTTAAGATTTTGAAAAGTTTTTGTTATAAATTAAAAATTTTGAGGTATGAAATAATGGTACAAAAACAATTTATAATTTTTACATAATTAAAACAATAATATGATTTGTTACGTTTTATTTTATTAGCATTTCTTTTTTTCCTTGTATAAATATTTTGAATCACTTTAATAATATGATATACTTATTTGTGTTGTTGATATTAACCGCAAGAGGTTCAAATGCATAAAATATATTGATTTATTACTGTTACACTTTCATTTTTTGGTATTTTATCATTTTCTCAAGTAATATTTGAAATTCAATGTATGTGTGTGTAATTTATCTTTTAAATAAACGTACTAAAAGCTAAATATTAAACTCAAAATTTATGTATATAAAAATTTATCCGTTGAAATTCCTAAAAATATTGACTTTAAAACTAATTAAGAATCTAACTTTCATTTATTTTTCTTAACAAATATTAAATGTTAAAAATTAATAATCGGAAGCTAACTCATTATTTTCTACAGATAAAATCTAAAATTTTATGTATAAACATAAGAATACATAAATCCATAACAAAATTACAAGCTTAAAAATAATAAGTTCAGTAAATAACTCAATTATCTGAACAAATTCACCATATATTGCTAATAAATTCAATTCTTTCAGAATATTTATGACATTATTTTTTTAAAACATACTGTGTGCAATGCACGGGTTACACATTATTACTAGGTTTAACAATTTGAGTTCTAAGACGAAAAGGGATAATGATTCTAGAAACAAAGATACATGCATTTGAAGACAAATGCATGTTTGTACTGTTAAAAAATATTGTGTATGTAGGTGGTATAACAAGCCATTGACATATAAAACCAACTTAAAAATTAATGAGACCTAAGCAAAATGATTCCTAGAGTGCAAGCATGCATATATGTATAAATTCAGATTTGATGAGTTTCAACTAGTTGATAATAATGCAGTTTACAAACTCACCAATGAATAAGAAGATGTACTATAAGCTTGAGAAATAGACGACGATTAATGTCGGGAGAGAGAATTATTGTGACGACCCATATTTCGGAAGGTTTAAATCGACAATAATCGACACATATCCGACTTAAACAATCTGGAACATAGATAATCAATGGGGTTAATTAAGAAAAATAAGAAAAGAAGAAGAAAACAAACACAGAATCTCACAGAGGAACGATAAAATATAATAATCAAATAAACAGTTCATGAAGCTGTTTACTATGCATTTGATTATAATTTATACAACATTTATCAGAGTTATACATATACAGCAGAAAAAATATAATGCAGCAGACAACATGATGCAGGAATAATAATAGTAATAATATACCAAGTCTTCGTCTTCGTCCTCCAGAATAAATCTTCAATAAGCTGAAAACTCAGGGCTAACACGAGCGTAATGAAAAGACAAACACTCGAGTCAGGACTAAAATATTCTTATGTGAGTCAAATCAATATCACATATAACATGAGTGCTATGGCGTCAGAGATGATTACGGGGTTTCACATCTCCTTTCCAGTATATAGCGTGCGTGCAATAACTCAAGAGATGTTACAGGATTTTCCATCTCTTAAGGATCCGTCAAAATATTTATATGTTGTAGAATACGCCACAAATATAATGTCTAATCAATAAAATAAATAATTTTCTTAGCATTAAGGCTTTACATTGATCCCCCATAACGCGTTTTTAAGCATTGTCGTACAGTTTGCATATAAAACACAAGTTAACCGTCGGTGGATAGGGATGCGCCGTGATACGACAACACTAAACCAAAATCGTAATGGTCTCATATAGGGATAAAAGTATGACAACACGTGAGGCAATGCCCAAGGTAGGATACTACCAGTGTACTCTTCCCGGCTGGTGGTAACGCATCATAGCCATGATAGGCCACTGCATCCAACACTCCCAAAATCCGAGGGTGCGCACCGATCAATCACAATGTAAATGATGGTAATACAAAGAAGTGTGTCCGCTCAGGGTAGCTAGCCCGCCTGACCAGTACGGTTCCTGTTTTAGTCATTTTATATTGACACAAGTGTTAGGCCAATCCATCATCATTCTCTTTCTTCAAATCCAACAAACGTACGCCAAATCCAACCACTTCGTTCTGGACCATCACTACACGTACACAGTTGTTAAAGTGGTTCCGGTATCGACAGAGAGTATGCCCATATCTGACTTAGGTCTCTTTAACAACCAAACGTCGTTTTACACACCGGTTGATACTTTTACATTTCGAAAATAGTTCATACTTAATATCAAAATATCATATTCGCTTCAAAATCAAATCCATTTCAAAATCATCATATTTACTCAAAATGTACCATTTCATTTCAAAATCATTTCTTCCTTAATATCCCGATTTCGCTTCCAAAATTGTTTCAAATTTCAATTTAGGTTATGTCTTCATTTTAACCCAATTCATATTTAAATCCGAGATCTAAATATAAACACTCCACCCTTTTTAATCAGTTTGAATATTAGAAAAATAGTTTGAAAATTTAGATTGTTTAAAAATAGTTTTAAATAATTGAAATAGTTTGATATAAAATAATTCAAGTATTTAAAATGTTTTATAAGGTAAAATTGTTTGGAAATCAAAATAATTTGAATATTTTAAAAGATAGATTTTTAAGTAGCTTATATTAAAATAATTTATTTGAAATAGTTTCAAAGTCAAACTGATTCAATTTCAATTCAAATAAATCCGATTTCGATTTCGAACTAATTCAATTTCACTTTCAATTCCAATTGATTTCAATTTCAATTCCAACTTGAATAAATTTCAATTCAATTTTGAAATTTAAACCATTTCAATTTATATGAATTCGAGTTCGATTTTTAAAATACCGATTTAAATCACTTAAATTAAATTTAACTTCAATAATCAATTTAAGATTCAAATATTCAAAATAATTCAATTTCGAGCTCAGTCATTGAAATATCGATTTAAATTACTTTTACTTAGCAATATTTCGAAGTTCGAATAAAATCCAAGTCCTTTAAAACAATAAATTTCCAAAACTCAAATCATATTCCAATTATACTTTAAAATCTCAAATGTCATTTTTAAACGATTTCTTTAACACAATTTAATTCTGCAATTTGAGCTCAAGTTCGAAAAAGAATTCGACTTCCATAAATCCGATTTTATTTCTTTAAATCCAAATCATTTTGATAATTTCAAATCAAAAATTTAAAATCATTTAATTTAACCAATCCGGTGTCCGTATATAATTTACTATCCTATGGCCAAGTGAATCAGTTATTTAAATTTAATTCAGGGATGGATATATATCATTTCAATCCAAAATAAATGTCATAGGTATATATCATTTCAATATGTTTCTTAATTTATTCGAAATAATTCGATTTGTAGTTTTATATACTATAAATAAATTATAGGGTGATAATAGGACATATCGAAATTAAATAAACACCCAATCATCCAAATATCAACCAATTTGCATTCATCACAAACAACCATCCAAACAATCAATAAGTTGCAACAATTTCATAGCTATTAATATCAGGTATTTTACTAGCAATTAAATTCTAAATTCAAATTTAACTGTCAATTTTAATTTCTATAGTTAATTCAAATATCAATTTATACGTCAATTTAACTACCAAATGACAATCAATAAAATAAATAACTTCATGATATCAATTTAACGAACATTCGAAAATTTTAGTACGTTGTGAGCATTATAAAACACTCACCTTGAGTTTTCAATTTTATATCAAATCGAACGACGTTCGATTTAACCTAAAATTTTAGCCATTCCCAATCGTCTCTAAACAAATTCTAGAATGTAGTGCTCGTCGCCACGATTCCATCGCCGCTTGTTTCGTCCAATTTCGACCTCGTATGACCAAGATATACATTTTTAAAAAAATACACGATTTATACAAAAAAAATTTACAAATTTCTTTTTATTTTATTTTAACCTTCATCAAAGTCGTTCGTTCCGCATCCAAAATCTTGGCCATTGCTTCATCATCTTCGTTCCCAGATAACTCACGCACAAAATAACCGTCACGTTGTCTCCTTCATCCAATTATCGCGACCATATCGATTGCCTATACTTCGATTAGGGACCACCACACGCAAGTTCGTCGCGAGCTCCACCTGCACCATGAACATGATCAAACTTAGAGTCCCCTCCTCCTCACAAAATGCTGACGAATGCAAACCTTCGTCGCCAATTTCTGGCCATCACGTCACTTCAATTATGATCTCGACCGTTGATATTGTAGAGCTCCCTGAGCTCTACAGGTTTCGTGTAGAAGTCTTCGGCTAGTTGTTGATGGTTGGAGAGATCAGAGGAAAAAAGTATGGAATGTTTTCGGCCATTAAAATGGTGGAGGCGGCTGCGTGAATTCCTTAGGTTAGGCTTAGTTGCACGCGTATACATATATATATATATATGTGAAGATATATTATTAAAATATTATTTCGACTATTCGTGCGAAATTTTGGAAGAACTCAAATCGAGGCATGTCGCCTAGCGTTTATAATGTTTTATCCATATTCTAAACATAATGGAACATGTTTCGAGGCCTAATTCGATTGTATGTGGAAGATAGCTTTTCGAATCGAATAAAATATTAAATTTTCGATATTAAATTCAACGCGTTTCTATCCCGTATGACCAAACGGTAACTCCAAACGCTACGAAATTTGAAATCCGATAAAAATACACTATTACGGATCCAATGGAACCAGTTTTGTTGAAATTCGAGACTGTGCCTCGGAAGGCTATTTTTAACGCGTCGATTAAATCGAGCGATTTTCAAAATTGATGAAATTACTTAAAATTCCATTTCTAAAAACTTACCAACTCAATTATAATTCAAATAGAATTTATATCTGTATTAGAAACCATTTTGATTCATATTAAATCACAAATTTAATTATTTACACTATCCCAAATATTAAATTTCACTATTAAATTAATATATAAAATTTTCAAATTTTAATTTATTGACTTTTAATTCCATTCAAAAGTCCACTACCATCACTCAAATTCGAATAGAGTTTAAATCAACTTAAGAAACCATTTCCTTTCACATTAACCCCAGATTCACATATTTACCCAATTTCAAATACTAAATTTACTATTCACCAAATTAATTTAATCGCTATATTTGAAATTTTTAAACCATTTCACTAATTCAACCAAAATCCATTATCAAAATAAATTTATATTTCAATTTCAACATTAAAAATAAATTAAACGTTTAAAATCAAGTAACCAAAATTCTAGGTCGTTAGAATTATGAGGATTAGATAGAATGAAGAAGAAAGATTTTGATGTCTATTTAAACTGAAATTTTAAAGGGTATATTCCATGGGTATACCGATCTGTGTTATAAAGTCCAGGTCAACTCCCCATCTCATTCTAACTCAATCAATTTAAACTGATCCTGGTGAAGTTGTAATATGAACAACAAACATATAAATATATGGTTCATCACCACTTTCGTTGATTGTTGTAAGAATGAAAAATGTGATCCTGATTACGTTAGTTTTTAACATGAATTCCCCACTTGTTGGGTGAAACTTTCTATCTAATTTCTTAGGATGATAACATATAAGCATGCATTTGATAATATCTTTTGAGAATTTTTCCACACTCATATTTTACTCAGATATATCATGCATTATAAGTTACATCATAATATTATACTAGCAAGAACATGTGCTACGCACATGGATATTTAAAATGTTTTTCTAGAAAATATATAAAAATTAATTATTTTAATGATATAAGTGCTCCATTATTGGTAAGAAAACAATGCGTGATCGATTTCTTTAGCTTTGCAATGAACTAACATTTTGTAGTCAAAATTGGCGATTATGAATTTCATTTATAGCATGTTAAGTACTTTGAGTATATCAATCATATGCAAGAAATTTTATCATCTCTTTGCACTCCATAATTTTTTTCCATAGTGTATAAATTTTCGAATCACTTGAATTTCAATCCGTAATTTACGTATAGAAAATACAGAAAAAAGACGATGATGATGAATATAATTTTGGTGGACAATTAAAAAATTGTTAAGGGCTTCATTTATTTTTCCAGTGTCATGCTATGTGCTATTTACTCTAAATTATCTTATTTTTTGTTTGTAATATGATTAGAATTTGTTAAAATAAAGAGTTCTCTTGGATCGTAGCAAAATTGGATAATTGTGCTATATGGATCTCTAGAAGCACTTATGAACTGGTATAACCTTATAACTACTTATTTCTTTAGTATATGTATATATACACTAAATTTTTGGTCTACCAAGTCTAGGAAGATTAGTCAACAACTTAAAATAGTTTTTATAGAAAAGTTTGTATACAGGAATTATGCTTCTTCAATCTAAAATATAAACATATCATTGTGCATAACCTATCCATTAATGCACAATAGAAGTTTGATAGTAACTTTGTAAAAACGGTAGAATAATGCACATATTTATGAAAAGGTTTACGAAGAGTAAGAGTTCAAATTGTCCTCTTAGGAATTTGGCTCTTCGAATTGTTAGTTGTTTTCTTATTTGAAAAGGAGTAGTTGCGTACATTAGATATTAATTACATATGTGGATTCTGAAAATACAACATTGATGGGTGAAAAGAAAACACGTGATTCCTACATAATTATGAATTTTGTTTATGAAATAATTTAGACATATATTGTAAATGCAGAACCATATTATTTGATATTACCATGGACATTACATCTTCTTTCTAATAAGTAAAACAATAGAAACCCGTGAAATAGTCTCCTAATGGAGCAGTTAGTTAAAAATAGATTTTCAAACAAAGATGCTTATATCCATAGTAATAAAAGGAATTTTCGAAAATGGCAATTAGCCCTTCATTTTGTTTATAGGCACATGAAAACTCATCATAGATTAAAATAAATCATGTTAGATTATTGCAGTTTTCATGTTAAAGCAATCTTTCTAATTTACACATAAATTGTCATCAACATTGTAGGTAGCTCAACATGACAATCAATTAATAACAAATATCACTAAATGTATGCATTATTTAATCTACCAAAAGGAATCTCTGATTGCTTCCAATAGTATATATCATAGGTTTGCAAATATTCACATCTTATCATATATACAAAATATGAATATGCATTTGCTTCTACTATCTATCACAATCCTTAAAAAGTTGTACCTATGTTATTCAAAGAAAAAACCCATCAACATATGTTATACATGGATTAGAGAAATTCTTGAAATAATATCAGTTGCTAATGATGTTAATTTTAAAATAATTTCTTTATTGAATTTGAAGTTATTTAAGAATAACTACAGAGAAAAGTCGTTACCATGAAACTTTTTACTAACTCGATCCACTTCAAAAATATTAACAAAAAAGGAATTCATTTGCACCATCCAGTTTAACCAATTAGCCACCTGATATCCACCACCAATAAAATTTGCCTTATGTAAAAAACAAATTAACAAAAGGTAATGATAAAATTGAACTATTAACCAAGAAAAGAATTCATTCGCGCCATCAAGTTCAACGAACTAGCTACTGGAGATCCACCACCAAAAAAATTCCTTTTGTAAAAAACAAAACAATAATAATAAACTTGAACTTTTTTTTTGAAAATGGTACTTTATATACAACAAATCACTGTGATAACATATCACATGTCAACAAACATTTGAATCATGCTACGTAAGTTTCGAAATTGTGAACTCTCGCACCAAAGCCAAATCACATAACCACTGGGACAATGGTGCTTGTCATAAACTTGAACTTGCCTACACTTGAAATATTAATATACAAAAATTAAAATGAAACTAAGATATTATTAAAAACAAAATTAAAATATAACCATGTCCATTATATTGCATGTTGTCTTTTGGTTGCGTTTGGTGTACTATTTACATTAATACATGAAAGTATCTATACTGACTTAAAACAAAAGAAAACGTCCCAAGTTTGTGTTTTATCCTACGGATTTGACAATTACATAAAAGAATATTTGAAAGCGAAGCTAATAAGCATTAGAAAAACCATGCCACATACAAAAAATGTGAGTGATCTTCATCCATAATAATGACCTATAACCCCAACTATACATCAATTTTCTTTTCATTTTTCAAGTAGTGATGTAATGAGTTAATGCAAAGATCGAATAAAATAAAGATTTGCTGAATGAAGATGAAATAAAGCAACAAAAAATGGTATGCATGGCATTCCAATTGTTTGGTTAACTCAATATGCACAATTAATATATATATATATATCAAATCTTGGTAGTAAATTATATTGATAAATAGAAATCAATCAATACCAAAAGCTTGCAAATTCGATGTAAAATCCATTAATTTGTTTAAATTCTAAAACTCCAATAAATATTGTATAAATAAAAACCTAAGTTCTCTCATTCTTATAACAATCTTGTTCTAAATAATAGTCCCCAAAAAATCCAAAAGTGCATATTAAATAGTTAAAGATAGACTCCTATAGTAATATTTGTCCATTGAGTAACCTAAGTAACATTGTTTCTCAACTGTCAACTATAAAAGCATAGTGTAAGAAGTTTACTTTCAAAAACCTGATAGGATGCAAGAGCCAAACCAATAGGAGATGGATTACTTTGCTCAATTTTAGGGAAATTACCTAAATTATATAAGACCGGCTTAAAATCCATAAACCCAAATTATCAGTCATTAGGGAGAGAGAAATAGTTTGAAAACCCCAGCAATTGCAGAATGGAGGAAGATGGAGATTACATGAACTCGGGGAGGATGAAAGACTCAACATATAAAGATCGGCTAATTCTAGTCTTCGAATTAAACTTAATAACCGACCAATAATCACTTGTTTAAACAATCAAAACTAATCCATTCCAATGAATTTGAATATATGACAATGATGAAGAACATGACATGCATATCCACTAATGAACACAACCAAATCCATGGGACTTAGAACATGAACTAAAACATAACATATGGATTGAATAATGGATTTCACACTTTCGTATGTCGATAGTCGATCCCAAAGCTTACACGACCGATCAATTCTCCTTACCAGTTGAGATGGTCAGCGACGATGGTCACTCTGGTCAGAATCCAAAGTCTCGTCATTTAACTTTATTTTCTTACCTTAATCTGTTTATCTTTGCACTACACGACATCGCACCATACTAGATTACTCTTAGCACGGGGGACAGGTAAAGTTTTCTAATCTCGATTATCTACTGAGTATAGTTGACATGGACTTCAGAGTTTCAGAGCATCTAGCTGCAATTTCTTCAGGACTAGCCTCGTAATATTGTAATCTCGAAGCTGAGCCGAGTTCCGCAACCATATCTGGTAGGCTTTCCCCTGCTCATCAAACTGAACAAACGGAAGTTTCCGGCCCGTTAGTTAACTTTTTTTCCAATGTTCCTGTCCTCCCAGCGGAAGACATAAGTTTTTCCCTCGACGCTGTGGAATGCACCATACTCTTAGATAACCCAATAGACTCTCAAGCCTCTAGAATTGGTGAGGCCGCCCTTCACGGACTATTTTCTCGACAAGGAATTCCATTCAAAGACGTCCTGGCTCCTTTGATAAATGACAGGGCTCACTTGCCCCCGAAGGGGTACACATCATGCAACAAATTCATGTGTTGGGCCGGATACGTGCCGCCCTTTAATTCTTTCATCCAAGAGATGCTAAAATATCTTGGAATAGCCCCCACTCAGCTTCACCCAAACAGTTATGCCTTTCTCCATGGCACTTTCACATTAATCACGAGCATTCTATTCCGCCCGCCAACTCTTGAGGACATAAGGTTTATTTACAACTTTAAACGACGGTTAGGAAGTCCTTCTTGTGTTTTCCTCAAGCCTTCACCCAACTGTCAAGTCTTAACGGGTGCTTGGAACATACTAACCCTTTTTAAACATGAATGGTTCTACATTCGATGTCAATCTGGCTTTGCAAGGCGATGGTTGGAAGGACGTAAGTATCGTCTTCACTTTATTCTCAAATTCGTTAATTCAAGTCATATTCTGAATCAACTAACATTCTGAATATCTATAGGTGTCCGTCCACGTCCATAGGGCGATATTTCTTCAATAGCAATTTTTGCAATTTTTGCCACTCTGGTCGAAAACAGGGACATTAGACTCCTCATAACCGATGAGTGGTTATCTCTATTTGAGCTACTGGAGAAGGCCGCAACATCGGGCTATCTAGAAGCACTACACTACCAAGAAACATTATAGAACAAGAAGGGGATATCAATAACTCTGTCGTGCCCTCAGTTGAGAGGACTCAGGATGATGTCGAAGAAGTCAAAATTAGGGGTGCCCAAATCAACTAGCCCGGCGACGCTGATGCAGGCCTGGGTAAGGCGCCTGTGGTCAGACCATTATAAGGCACGCAACCTCACATGCCAGCTAAGAGAAGAAAGATGCTTGCATATAAGCTCCGTAGGAGAAAAACTGCTAAAGATCTGAAGTTTTTTATCACTTCTATCGACGAAGAGTCATCTTCCCAACAATTAGAAAGCTCAATGAAAGGGTTTTCAAATCTCTAAATCTCTGATGACATCATGACTTATGACTTCCCTAACATCAATATTGATGGGCTCAATTCTCCCACCAGAAGTGATGAGGCATTCTTCCTACCAACAAAGGAGAAAAAACTCCCATGAGCAAGGTTGCAGCAACCGGTCCTTTGGAAGGGGGACACTAGGACACTCACAATCACATGCACTTCACCACACGATTTCTATCTATCTTTTGTGCAATGGTCACTTATATTCTAATTTTAGGTTTTATGTCTCAATCCTGAGCTTTTTATCTTTTAAGGGGCTCCTCGACGCAATACGGATCCAAACGTGATTCAAATCGGGCAGGCGTAGAGAAAGGGATAACGACCGAGAAAGAAGTCGTCATTCGAGGGAATTTCTGTCCTGCTGCATTGAGGAGCTTGAAGTACATCTTTAGAAGGAGAGGGAAGAGAAAATCGAAGCTCAAGAAGAATCACAAGATATTACGAAGAGGCTGTTGTGGACAGGACTTTGAAGATTAAGCTTGATGAACAACTTGCTCAAATTGAAGTCCTCAAAGAAGAGGCGAGGGAAGCGGACCATAATGAGATGAGAGAACAACTCAAGGCCCAGGTAGAGGATGCCAAGGAAGCCAGTCGAAATGAAATCAAGGACATGTTCGATCCCCTGATCAATGAATACAATGCTAAAGTACTTCTCCACTTCAATCTAAGCTTTCTTAGTAAGGGTTATCTTGAGTCGCTTGCCGAGACCTAGGAATATATTATTGAAATGAAAAAGAAAATCCTTAGCGAAGCTGATTTGGATGAAGAGAAACTAGTGCAGAAGATCCTTCGTGGAAATGACCCCTTAGACCTTGCCGCTGCAAGACTCCGATAATTCGACATTCTAGCACCTTCTAGTAAAGGGAAGAATATCGCTGAGTCTTCGGAGTCCGATCCCAAGGGCCCCTCTTCTTGAGCATCAGTTTCTTTCGGCCTGGGACGGGATCTGAGCTACGATCCGGACAAACCTAGTTATCATTCTAAAGTGTTGATCCCTATTATGGAAGGGAGCACTCCGATGACAACTGAGAGTTAGTCGGAACCAGGTATTCCTCTTTACTCTCCACTTTTCGAGAGGTTTCGTTCTCCATGCCCAATAGTCATGGAATTATCTTCTTGTTTCCACAAATTCGCAGGTCTTCCGGGTTCCAGCCAAACTCCAAAAAGCGATGCCGTCGTGGAGCAACAATCGACATCTATTATGATTCCGGCGGCCACCGATGCTCTAAGGCCCAATGCTCAAGTTATCAAAGCACTTGATGATGATAAAGCTGAAGATCCGCTGCCGCTGGATGAATCTAATGATGTTGTGATTATCGGCGCCACTAAACACACTAATGAGCTCAGCATAAAGGAGCGCATCGAGAGGGAGGGGTTGTTGAAGAAACAAGCCAAGGCTGAACCCATCAATGTGGATAACGATGATCCAAATCTCATCCCACTACAAGTCATTCCATTTGGCGGGTCGATTTCCCTCCTACTCTTGAAAGCTCTCCCACCAAAGGCGGTAAAGGATCGGGGAAATGGACAGGTAGAAGCTCGGGTGGCGCCACTCCCAAAAAATCCAAAGAGGAGAGAAGAAAAAAGAAATAGCCATCACTTCGGCTCTGTTTGTACATAACTTGTATAGCTATTTTTACTTTTATCGGCCATGATTGTATGGGATTGGCCCCCGTTTTTCGAATAAACTCATACCACAATTTTGAAGCTTATTAAGCAAATAAAAGTTTTTTGTTTCCTGTTGAACTCTCATGTGAATTGTTACTTAATTAGTTGAGTTATTGCTTTCCATTCAATGCACTTGAAATTTGTCACTTTTTGATTTGGATAACAATCTGTTAGTTCTGTCCCAAGGCATACACGTGGTCGTGGTTCTGAGTCGAACCAAACATGGGACTCATGCCCTGGTGTTGCTTTGTCGAATTCAACGATTTGAGTTATTGTACTTCTGCCCCCAGTCTTAGGTTAGATGAGTTAGCCAGTGGATGGACAAACTCCATCCTTAGCGAGTTTATACTCCTTCTATCGGTTTCAAGCCGGAGTTTATGGAATAGTCAATGGTCGAACCGCACTCATCTATTTTTTTATACTTATATCTTCACTCTGGGGATAAAGTTTAGTTAGCAGGTGGTCGAACCACACCTAGCTTGTGTTTATACTCTAGTCCGCACTCTGGGGATAAGAGTTAGTTCGGAAAATAATCGGATCGTACTTTCCTTAATTGATTGATTTGCACCAATGTTCAAGGGTTTGACTTAGTGAGCGATCAGTCATATCACGATCGCTTTTGATTCATGAATGTCCATCGCTTGGTGGGATTAATTTGGTTATCGGATGGTTGAGTCTCATACATTCCTCATTACGTACTCCATCCATCGGGTTGCGTGGATCGTCAATTGAAATGGTCGGACCGTTCTTATTTGGTTTAGTTCAATCGTGAACTTATGTACTTGGCTTGCTCCAAACTCTGGGAACCTGCTCGAACATGTCAATACTAGTTAGTCCAGTACTGTAACTAATATGTACTGATATAACAAACATAGATATGAAGGAAATTCAAAATTTTATTTGCAAAATGGAAATAAATGACATAATTTGCCTTATTACATATTTGAAAAAGAAAAAAAAAGTGAAATAGCGTCATAAATTCTCACTATTCCATGCCATTGGGAGTGTGATGCCATCAACAGTCGCTAGCTTGAAAGCTCCCTCTCTAATCCTTTGTTCAATGACGTATGGTCCTTCCCAAGTAGGATGCATATGCGACGGGGCAGGAAAAACCTGTTTCAAGATGAGATCGCCGGTTTCAAAGGTTATAGGCTAGACTTTGGTGTTATAGTATCGGGCGACTCGGTATCGGTGCATAGCTTCCCTCAAATCAGCTTATTCGCATTTCTCATCTATAAAGTCTAGAGATTCCAAGAGGAGATCTTTTCTGGGATCATAGTAGGTCACTTGATGAGAAGAAACTTTGAGCTCAATAGGAATAATGACTTCGGAACCGCAATCAAGGGTGTAACATCCCTCACTTGGAGGCCCAAAACTAACGGCTACAGATGCTGAAGTCATCCATAGTTATTAATTCTCGGTGGCCAAATGTGGTAATGTTAGATACATTGATATAACAGAAACACATGGATATTAAAAAAATTTAAAACCATTAAACAAATTCTCATTCCATTACAACCCTATTTCAAATTCATTACATAATCCCAAATTCGAGAACCACGTTCAGAGAAAATATAATTACTACAAACTACGCCAAGAGCGACATATGAAGATGCCCCTTGGACGATCAGAGTCTAAACATAGGCAATTAAACTACTTTGCATTTGCATCAAAACACAGTGGAATCAAATAAAATAGAACTCCTTATTAGCTAGCTTGCCTCCTGCATGTCTCCGGAAGCTAATTCATATTAAGGAGAACATGAAAATCTAAACTCTCAAACTACTCAAAATTAATTGATCACCCGAGAGTTTAAAGGAAAAAATAAACTTCGAGCCAGACATAAAGCCTGGTATGAATAATAGCATACCATCTTAAACCATTTAGATATCTAGTTATCCAAAAATTTATAATAACCATATACTATGCTTCTGCATCCACAATGGTTAGAAACATTGTAATTTAAAATATCATGGTGATATGCAAACAAGCAAAATATCCTGGATTTCCCATCCTCATTCTTTTGACTATCTGTCTCAGTTATAGTTTCTAGGGTCACTATTAACTTATTAGTTTCCATGGGCTGACTAATGACTTGTTTAAAGCTTATGGACTATCTGTCCGGTCTCATAGTTTTCATGTGATCACTAAGAACCTATTGGCCCCTGCCAATAACTTCATTTAATTATTTCATGGGTTCTCCTCGAACCTATTGGTATCTCCAGTAACTTTTCTTATATCATAGTTTTCATGAGTTAACTATGAACCTGTTGACTTCTGTCAATAACTATATCCGGATATAGTTTTCATGGGATCACTACGAACCTATTGGCCCCTGCCAACAACTCTCTCTAAACATAGTTTTCATGGGTTTACTATGAACCTATCTAAACTGACAACTTCTCGATTAGTCCTTGGGCATCCTATATTTTGTTCTACCTGACCTTCTGGATCCAACTCTATTCATTCAGGAGCTAACTTAATTTATATTCACTATCAGCTGGTTATTCTGCCCATTCAACCCAAAATACAGTTATGGGTCCATTATATAGTGAATATATTTATAGAAGAAGCATATATAATAACATAAAAAAACCAACATTTATGGTTTAATATCCTTGAAATCCTTTCCACATGAAATTTGGTTAATCCCTTTAACACATTATTTTTATCAAGGAAAGCTTCTTCAAAGACTCCAAAATTTAAAACCATTTCAACACTCTTTTATATTGGCGTTGGTTTTCCTAAAAAATGAGAGTGGGTTCTTTGTTTTGAAAACTAAGACTTTCAAAACCTTAGACTTTTACTTTCGAAACCAAATATTTATTTTGAAAGCATTCAAACCTTCTTTTCAAAACACTAAGAATATGCCTTTTGAAACACTTTAAAACAACTTTTTTGAAACCATCAAAACGTTACTTTCGAAAGCATTAAAGCATCACTTTCAAACTTATAAAAGCATAGCTTCGAAACCATTTGAAAGCGCCTCTTTCGAAACCATTGGGTTTAATCTTAAATATAACTTTTTGGTCAAAGTGAACATAAGTGAAAGTACCCCTTTCAAAAACATTAATCTTCAAATAAAAGAGTTTGAGGAAAAACAGATGGCTTTAGAACCATCCTTTCGAAAGCTTTAATCCTTTATGTAAAACAATTGGAAAGATAGCTTCGAAACACCTTTCGAAGCCATTGCCTTCGAAACCTTTTGTTTAAATGGCTATTGGAGCCCTTTCGAATGCATTGGGAAGCGGCTTTTATATTTATAAAAACAAAAGCTTGCCTTTCGAACTCATTGAAGACTTTTAACCTATTCGATAGGCATAAAGACGGCATCATGGTTTCGACTAGGTTTAAACTACCCTTTCGAAAGCTTCTCTTTAAAGCATATTATATGGCAACTCATTCGAAAGCTACATTTTAAACAAAAAGGCGGCAACCCCTTCGAAAGCTATATAAAAGTAATTCAACTCTTTCGAAAGCATCCATTAAAAACTAGGCAAGTGGCATCTCTCTCGAAAGCAAACAAAGATCTTCAAAAGCTATTTAAAATGACCTCGACCCCTTCGAAAGCATGGTTTCGACTCTATACCTTCCGCCTTTTCTCCAATCCACTACGTACCAAAGCATTGATACCATGTGTATTGGTTTCGACTTGGTTGGGTGCGGAAGTACGAGGTCGAAAGGATGCTACTGGAAGTGGCGAAACAATAAATCTGTACAAAACTGTTTTGTTGCCTTTTTAAGTAAATACTTTTCAACTAACTTGCCTATTTGTAAAAATATGATTGGTTGCCATAATATTTACCAAAATATTTTCTAAAGTGTCGAATTTATCCAAATTTAACTAAAAGTAATTTACAAAGCAGCCCTTCCCCTTAGCAAAACAATTAAGACATTTAAGTCCTCCAACTTAAATATTTAATTTCCATGGTAAATTATTTAGGAAAAATCCCCAAAAATCATCATAATTCACTTTTAATATGTTATCTAACATATATAAATTTCAGACCCAAAATCCTTTATATAATAGTTGAAATAAATTTTTAAACCCAATTATCTATTTCTTCCTTCAAAAATTCATAGTAAATTATCCTTAGCTTGGATAATTATGAAAATTTAAACTCATTTCCAAAATAACGTTTTACATAACATATTAAATCCTCATGGCATTCGAAACCCACTATATACGATTTTTAGCCTTTAAATCGAATAAAACATTTTCAAACATACTTGTTTGAATCTAACATATCATGTAATACAAGCATATCATCATTAAAATCATCATAAAGGTTTTAAACTTAAAACCCGAAATCAAATGCTCATTAAAAATGAAATTGAGATGGTTTTTATTATTATTCACCTTGCTTTGGATAAGGAACTTGAGATTTGATCTTGCTTAATTCTCTTTGCTTGACTTCTTAGCTTTTAATTGATTTTTCTCCTCTTTTCCCCTAGGTTATGGCCGGCTTGAGCTCTTTGGTTTATGTTTCAGAATTATGAACTTGTGAAATGAAAGTGGGAATAAGGGTTATGGTGGATGGCTATTCCCCATAGTACCCTTGCCTTGTTCTCCTATTAGTTAACTTATAAAACCATTTCCATAAACTCATTCTTTTAATCTTATTTGGTTAAGCACGGCCTCTATTTTAAAATTTCAAATCTCGATCTCCTTATCTCTCTAATCTTTACGTTATTCTATTTAATTTATCTAATTAAATCTCCTGAATAACGTATTTAAAATTAGGGGTGTTACAAAGGGCGAATGGAGTATGCCCAGTTGTGGACTTGTGGGTGGTGTTATAAGCCGTGCTGTCAGCAGTTCATCCACCTACTTGCCTCTAGCCTTTTCCAAACGCTTCTTCAGAATGGATTTTATGATTTTGTTTACAGCTTCAACTTGCCCATTCGCTTGAGGGTGAGCGACTGCTGCAAATCTCTTTTTATTACGATGCTGATGGCAGAAGTCTTTGAATTCAGCATTGTCGAATTGAGTTCCATTATCTATTACAATAGTTCGTGGAAGACCAAAACAACAGATGATGTTTCGAACAATGAATTTGATTACTTTTTTCATTGCGATCATAGCTAATGGTTCTGCTTTGGCCCATTTGCTGAAGTAATCAACTACAATGATGGCGTACTTTGCACCATCTTTAGAAATCGATAAGAAACCTTTAATATCTATGCCCCATATGGCAAATGGCCATGGACTAACCATTTGTGTAATTTTCATCGTCGAAGCTCTTGGAACTTTTGCATATATATAGCACTTTTCTCATTGCCTTACATAATCAGTAGCATCTCTATTGACGGTTGTCCAATAATACCCATAATAGAGTATTTTCTTTGGTAGAGTTTGCGCCCTAGTGTGACAACCACATTCTCCTTCATGAACTTCCTTTAGGACTCGTTTTATTTCATCATGAGCGATACACCAGAGTAGGGAAATGGAAAAACCCTTTCTGTACATAACTTCTTCCTATATGATATATCATGAAGTTTTACGAAGGAGTTGTCGCTTTTCATTCCTTTGTTTAGGAAGAACTCCCTATAGCAAATTATCTTTAATCGGAGTCATCCTAGACTCCTTTCCAGGCTTCGTCCCTAGTACACAGTCGATTTCCATCATTTTTATGCTCGGAACATTTAATACTTCGACTAGAACCAAGCCCATCTGTTGTGCAACCCCGATGCTACCAAACTTCACCAATGAATCAGCCTCTTTGTTTTGATCCCGAGGAATGTGCGTAATATCATAATACTCAAAGTCAGTCAACAACTCATGGACTTGGGCAAGGTATGGAGTAAGTTGTTATCCTTTAGCTTGGTAATCTCCCCCGACTTGACATACTACCAATTGTGAGTCACAAAAGATTTCAAGAGACTTTATCCCCAGTTCTTTGGCGAGTTTAAATCCAGCAATCAGAGCCTCATAATCAGCTTCGTTGTTCGTTGCAAGAAAATCAAGCTTTAAAGCATAGAAAATTGACTGATCTTTAGGAGTTACAAGCATAATTCCAACTCCAGAACAATGATCATTGAACACTCCATCCGTATATAACTTCCACCGTATGGTAGGAGTTTCACTAATCTTTGAGAAATCATCTTGTGCAGTAAATTCTATAATAAAATCCGCTAGTGCCTGACCCCTAGATAGCCCTTCGAGGAAGATAAGTAATGTCGAATTGGCTAAGCTCGATATTCCACTTGAGTAACCTTTCACACATCTCAGGTTGTTGCAAGACCCGTCGTAGCGGCTGGTCGGTGTAAACATTGATAGGGTGTGCTTGGAAGTAAGGGCAGAGTTTTCGTGATGCAATCAGCAAGCAGTACGCCAGTTTCTCTATCTTCGAATAGTTTCTTTCAGCCCATGTCAATCGCTTGCTAACGTAGTAAACCGGTCTTTGGATTCGATTCTCTCCACAAAGCAATGCGGCACTTATAGCGTGTACCGACAAGGCTAAGTAGATATATAAATCTTCATGATCCACTAGTTTTGATAAGATGGGAGGTCTCTCTAAATGGTTCACCAAAGCTTGAAATGCATCTCTACAATCCTATGTCTACTTGAAATTCCTTTTTCCTCTCCTAATTAAGTCAAAGAAAGGAATGCATTTGTCGATAGCTCTAGAAATAAATCAACTTAGGACAGCAACCTTCCCATTCAGGCTCTGTACTTGTTTGATAGTTTTCGACGCTTAGATATTGCGAATAGCTTTGATCTTCTCAGGATTAGCTTCGATTCCATGGGCATTAACGATGAAACCCAAGAACTTTCCTGATGCAACGCTAAAAGAACATTTCAGAGGATTAATCTTCATCTCGTAATATTGGAGGATATCGAATATTTCTACTAGGTCTCTAATGTGGTTGCTTGACTGTCGTGACTTCACTAGCATACCACATATACCTCCATCATTTTTCCGATCTAATCTTTAAACAATCTGTTGAATAGGCGCTGGTAGGACGTTCCTGCATTCTTTAGCCCAAACGACATCATCACATAGCAATATAATCCAACATCGGTAATGGAACTGTTGTGCTCTTGATCGGGAATATGCATCGGGATTGGGTTATATTCTGAGCGCGCATCCTTGAAATATAGCAATTCATGTCCTGCAGTTGAGTCTACCAACTAGTAGATCCTTAGAAGGGGAAAGCTGTCTTTTTGGCATGCCTTGTTTAAGTCCGAGTAATCAACACATGTCCGTCATTTCTCATTCACCTTTCTTATAAGTACAGGATTAGACACCCACTTAGGGTAGAGGGTATCATGAATAAACCCATTGTCTTTGAGTCTATCCACCTCCTAGAGCGGCAGATCTCTCCGGATCCATGCCACGTCTTTTTTGTTTCACCGGGACATGCCTCGAGTCGATATTCAATGCATGGCTCGCAATGGAAGGCGAGATCGCACATATGTCAAAGTGAGTCCAAGCGAACATGTCGAAATTCACTCAGAGAAATACAGAAAGTTCTTTCATCATCGAGGGGCTGAGCTGCGATCTGATCTTTAGGACTCGTGATGGGTCATCGTGGCTGACTATGATGTCAATCATCAGCTCAGCCTGTGCAGCCTTGGTCTCTTTGGGCTCCTCATCATCATCTCTCAGATCTATATCCCTATAGAACCAATTGTGGTGCCCGAGCTAAGGCGTAGGCGCTAGTTGTCAATCTTCAGTGGCTTGGATGCAGACTGACTTGTCCACACCCTTACCTTTCTTCTTCTGTTAAGCATCCCTTAACTTAGCTACATAACAGGCACGTCTGATCGTCTGATCAACATGAACAACTCCAACACCATTATCTGTTGGGAACTTCAAAGTCAAACACCATAGCGCAAGAGCTCCCCGAAACTCAGCTAGGGTCGGTCGGTCCTGAAAAGCGTTGTATGGAGAGTTAACATCCAAAACAACAAAAGGCAGAATCCGCAATCCCCTTCGGTCACCTTCTTCCAACTATGCAGGTAATTCAACATAACCAACAGCTTTAGTTGCAACACTATTAAAGCTATGAATGAGAGCTTTAGACGGTATCAAGTCCTTGGCTTCCATCCCATCTGATTGTAAGCCTTTTGAAAATTATATTTATAGAACTTCCACGATCAACTAATATCCTTCTTACTAAAGCGGGGTCGATCATGGCCAAAATGACCATTGGGTCGATCGTTGGAGCCTCCACCTTGTCTGCATCTCTGTTTCTAAACACAATATCATATGCCATTGTACGTTGCTATATTGCCGGGCTCCATCTTCCGTACTCGAACAACATTCAAAATTCACATGCTTTAATCGTGCTAGTGTAGCGCTCCATCTCATGCCAGCTCTTATTAGCTGAATGTGGTCCTCCGACTATTGTATTGATTACCAATTGTAACGACCTCGAATTCTAATTACATTTAAATTGATAATTAAATGAATTTTTGAATTAAAAATTGTTAAATTAATGGATAAATGGATGCGAGTTTCCCCGAGCTCAAATAAACTTTGTATAAATCATTTAAATTTAAAAATATTGTAAATATTGTATATATGTGAATATATATATATTTGGGCATATATGAGTAAATTTGAAATAATATATGTATATATATATATTTGATTTGAATTTAAATTGTAAATAAACGGTTTAAAAATGAAAATATATAAGATAGATAAATTATAAAATAAATACATTAGATAAAATCCAATAACAAATTAAATCTAGAAATTCACCAATATTATAAAATGAATATATAGATAATTAGTATTAAAATTAGAAATAAATAATGGAGATAGAAATAAATTGTAGAAAAATACATAAGATAAATTTATATAGTAAACAAATTACATAAATTAAACAATCTATATTGAATATAGAAATTCAGTATAAATTTTAAAACAAAATAAAATAAATACATAAATAAATTATAACAATACAAAATAATATAAATTGAGGAAAACAAACCAAGAATAATAAAAGAAAATAAAATAAATATCTTAAAATTTTGGTTATGTAAACTATAAAATATAAATAAACACATTAAACAAATTTGTTAAAATTCAAACGACACATTAACTAAAATCCTAACATCATGTTTAAGAATGAGGGAAACCTATTTAGTTCAATCCTTTTACTCTTCATCTTTAAACAAAATCAAAACAAAGCAAACAACTTCAACAAAATGAAAGCCAAAAACAAATTAAAACCTGAGTAACAACGTCAGGTTCAAGCAAAGAAAAGATATGCATGTACTTACTAAATAAATAAAAATATATATATGTACACTTACCAAGTAAAGTCAACAAACAAAGTATAAGGCTAAAGAAAGAAACACAAAGCAAAGCAAAACATAATTTACTTCAGCCACCATATTATCATATCAACCGAGATAAGAAGAAAAAAATAAGTATATTGTACAAACTAATAAATGCATGAAGCATTAGTACACTACAAAAATCACCTCAGCCTCCATTTACTAGCAAATATCACTGACCTTGGTACAAAAGAAAATTTATAACCCTGTACAAATTTTATTACCTTATACAAACCAATGTTATATCACCTGTACAAAACATATCTTTGTATATTTCCTTAACCACTTTCTCACATCAGTTCGTTCAATTCTAAACCGTGAAAAGAAAAAAAAACTAAAATATATCATCTTCAATTCAAAACATCAACAACAACAATACAACTTCATTCAAATCAGAGATCAAGGGGGGTTTTCAGCTTGCATTTTCAAAACTGTTTGCAAAATCTAGATGCTCTGTTCTTCACCTTCTTCGGTGAGAAAACTACCACTTTTATTTGAATCTGTTTGATGCTATGATTAATACTTGAAGCTGTTAGTATAAATTTTAAGATGCCTATATATCTGTATATATACAAATGTTTAGAGTGCATGTCTGTTACAAGCATGCATTTTTTTGTTTAAAAACATCTACAGGTTTGAGTTCATAAAGAATTCAAATCCTTTTTCCTCGATCTGTTTTAGGCCATGATTTTTAAAAAGAAAACGATGATAACTATGAAGTCTCATTCTTAAAAATCATTGCAAATAAAAATATTCAGGGAATATTTCAAAAAATATACATTACAGTGTAACTTTTGAAACAACAAGAAAATCAGACATTTTAATTTTATAATTTGATTACATAACCAAGTTCGAATTTGAAAATGATGATTTTAGAGAATCATTTCATAAATTTTAGTTCTGTAAATCGAGAGAAATTGTATATTGAACGAGATTTGCATTTTTGCCAATCTCCGGTGATCGACGACGAATTTAACGTCGTGATTGATGGTGAAGGAGGCTGATGTGTTGGTGGTTGTCAGAAAAATGATGAATAATTTTATAGTTCGTTGTGGTGGTGTAGCGACGACAAACTAGGGTTTAACTGTCAGTTGGGTAGCAGTTGTTCTCGAGGTGATTTCGTCGCCAATGGGAGATCGGACGCGGCCGGTCTAGGGGGAATCGATGCGTGAGGGTGTGGAGTGGTTCTGGTCAAGGCGACGTGGGCTCCGGTGGTTTGGTTCGTCGTCGTGGTGATGTTTTGTTATCTGTTTGGTTGCCAGTGTGTGCCGTATGGGTTGATTGATTTCGCTATCGAATCGACAAAACTGGAGGTCAGGTTGTCATAGGAGATGGTCGTCGACATGAGGAGGGTTGCAACGTTGATCGTTGGTGGCCGGAATCTCCGTGCACATGCACGCATGTGCACTCGTATCTGGTTTGGGTTGTAGTGTTTAGGGAAGAGAGGGGAACTCGAGTTGGTCTCGGGTTTACTCTCGGGTAAACGATGAGGTGGCTCGAGTGATGTTCCGGGAAGATGAGTGATTAACCTGTTTAATAAGTTTTAAAGTTAAAGTTAAAACAAAGTTTAAAATAGGGAAACAGGAGTTTACTCGGGGACATGGGTAGGAAATCTCGAGTGTTTACTCGAGTAAACCTGTAGGCATTCTCGGGTTTGATTTGAACTTGCAGCCTGTTAAAAAGAAAGAATTTTTTTTTAAAAGTTAATTATCTTAATCAAACTTTAAGTATTGATGATTTAATAAAGGTTTGACAAATTTAAGTTAAGAATTTAATTTCAATTTTTAAATTAAGTAAATACTTAACAACATTTTAAAAATCCAATTAATACTTTAATTAAGTAATCAATGAAAGACAAGTTTTAAGTGTAATTAAAGTTTTCAAGATACTAATGATTTGATTTCAAAGTTATAAAAGAAAATTGTAATACATTAAGTAAGAAGATAATTAATTAATTTAACTAACTAATGATTATGATTGATAAATTAATGATTAGAGATTAATTTATTTATAATTAGAATTTACTTAATTAAGTAATTAGGGTTAATTAATTTATGATTTAAGTTGATTTATCAAGTAATTAAAGAATAATTAATCAAAGGATATTTTAATTATTGTGGTTAATTAATTAAAGTGATTAATTTGAAGAATAATTAATTAAAGGATAATTAATTAGGTGATTAACTAATTAAGAAAAATTAATCAAAATGGTTTGCAATTAATGATTAATTAACTAGGATTAGAAATTCATAAGAAATTAATTTGATTTGGATAAATCAAACAATTAACTGATCTTACTTATGAATATTTGGATTTTATTGAACGAGTGAATTGTTTGATATCCCTAATTTGGAATGCTTTGTGATATATCCTGATTTATGTTGTGATCTGTAATATAATTAACTATCTGTGATGTAATTTATTATCTATGATATATATATTTGTGTTATGTGAATGAAAGATAAGCGTTATAGTTATACCGCTTATTAACTATATTTCTGTATCCTGATATGTGATGATTGAATGGTGTTGCACCATTGTGTGAAACCCCTGGACTACACCATACACACACAAATATGGATTTCACGAGGAAATCAGTTAAGTCACAGATAATTTAAATTTAATGTTTTTGAAATTGAAATTTTAATTTCAATTGATTTTGAAAATGGATTTGGGTTAAATGTTAAAGCTTTTGAAAAGGTGTTTTCAAAGATAAAAGCTATTTTGAATAACCTGGTAACGTTTCCAATTTAAATAATAAAATTTGAATTTGAATTCATAATTTGGAATTGAATTCCATGTTTGGAAATTATGGTTAAATGTTATAAATGTGTTTATATGAATTTAAACCATTTTTTAAAAGTATTGTTTTAAGAAATTGAATATAACCCAAAGATTTTAACTTGTATAAATGAATCAGATTTTTCGAAATGAAAACTGTTTGTTTTCAAATGATAAGAGCTTTCATATAAGAAATGAAATTCCAATTTAAATTAAAGGAATTTCAAGTTTGAATTGAAAAATGGTTTTCCAAGTTATGAATGAATTCTTTGTGAAAGCTATGAATTAAATCTGTTTATTTTTAACAGATTTAAAATGATGATTTGTTTAAACTATTTGAAATGGAATTGTTGGAAAGCTATAAGTTAAATCTTTGTTTTAAAGATTTAACTAGTTAATCCAATTAAAATGGAAATTAATTTGGAAAATCTGTGAATGAATCTTTTGTTTAAAAGATTAAAATGTGGAAATTGTTTAAACCGTTGAAGGTTGTTAAAATGAATCTTTTTGTTTAAAGATTGAAAATGGTAATTTGTTAAATCATTTGAAGAAAAGTTTTGGGTAATAAGTTGTGACTTAATTGGAATCCCATTATCCATATGTTTTAAAATATTACGCTCACTATTCGGTTTAGCCGGGAGAGGACCTTTGTGTCGCATAACCCATTCCGAATAAGTGATACGTCGTATATGGATAGCATTTGAAGACCGGTGTTGAAGACCGGGTGTTTGCGAAAACGATAGCATAACATATCGATTGTCTCTGCACTGGGTAGCTCCTGGTATAGAGATTCCCTAAGTAATGGGAAGTCCGATCGTGATTGTGAATACCCGGAATTGCAAGGGCTTCTTTTGGAAGTGCCTTCGGTTCTGTTCGAACCGGGAACAGACTTGTATGGTTACATGTCTGACATTACACTTTGAGATTTAACGCAGATTTCTTTCAAATACATTTCTGTTGGTGGCGGAGAATTTATTCTCTTAGCTTAACACCCTTCTCTAAAACGTACGAGCTCAGAGGTTATGTAGTTGAAGGTTATCAGCGATATACTCCCAATTTGGTAAGGTGATATGCTGAGTGTTGCTGTGTGATGATCATTGTTTGATCATTTGTGATATGATCATTTGTTTGATCATTTATCTTTGTGATCATTACTTTGATCATCTGTTGACCCAAAGCTTGGCTTTGTGCCAAAGCGTAGCTTTGTGGACGAGACTTCGTCAGGGCCTCACAACCCGGAAATGGTCGAAACAGGAATGTTGCGGCAAGGTTATGAGGGTCGCGCCCTTTAGGGTATGTCATTTCCTTCTGGAAAGGGGTGGTATCATGGTATGGAGCCCAGATACTTACTCATGTGGACACACTCTATTTATTATGTGTGATGTTGATTACCGAGCGCTCGGATAAAGGTCCCAAAGGACCGGGGAATGGCATATTCATGAGTTACCTAGTTACAGGGGTAACCCGGCCTTGTTGGCAGAGAGCAGTTTGTCTCTCGGGACGTCCAGCCAGAGGCGATCCCATTCGGCAGTAGGAAAGGAAGTTCCTTAGCCTGACCATTTGTTGGAAATCCAAAGAAACAATACGAACCTTTACGATTGCAATTGTATAACCTACTATGGAATGTGGCGGTAACCTGCTATTGAACATAGTAGCTATAGTAGGCATACAATAATGGTTGTATGTTGGATAAGATTAATATTATACTTTCGAAATGTTTTCTGCACTATGCACTAGTAATAATAATCCAATGATTTGCGTAGTAAGCATCTTTGACTATCATAAGGAGAAATCTCCTCTGATTCTGCGTTTGCATTGTGTGTGTGTGCGGGAGGCCTTATGGTAGTTCCATTTTCCAAAAGCATTGCGAATATTTTCCACTTCTGGTGTTGTTGTTGTTTAAAGATAAAACTGTTTTTGTTGCTCACACCAGTCCCATGACTGATCCGGAGTGTAACGACCCGTAAATTTAACTAGTTTTAATAACGTTATTAATTGAAATTTTACGAAATTTTAAACGATAAAACTTTGAAATATAAATTTGATATTTGGAATGCGTCTAGTTAAACATAGCAACTGGTAAATTTTCGTCCGAAAATATGAAAGTTTATTTCGCGCGTAAATTTACTTCAATTTAATCAGTTAAAAAGCAATGAAAATAAAATGTTTTCGAAACCCAAAAATATTTTTATATAGAAAAATTTTAAATCATCTTCTGAGCAAGACGTCATTTTTCGTTTTTCCAAATTCGGACTTCTTTGGCTCCGTCGATCTTATTTTTCTGCGTTTTTGCTACATTTTCCACTAGTAGAAAATTCGAATTTTTATAATTCAATCATACCACTGATATCTGTATACCATTTTGATCGTCATGTCGTGCTGATCTCCATAATATATTTGTTCGTACATTTTGGTGTCCGGTACGTGGCGAAGCCGCGGAAACGATTCACCATATCGGTATTAATTCTGGACCTTTTGTCTCTCTGTGGCTTTATGATTTTTCAATGTGAGAGATTCAAACATCTACTTGCATTTATTTAACCATCGCTTGACTCTTCCCTTCTCACCGTTTTATTATTTTTCCATTTCAATTTATAGTTGGTTCACATTTTTTTTATTGTTTCACTTCTGGAAATTTTATTTTTTTAAAACTTCGTAACGTGTATGTGGCCATACATATTCACTCTTCTCCTATGCCTATGCTTGTTCATTCCTTTGCACTTTGTAAAGAAAATTTGCAAGCCTGCTACACAAGATCGCACGTGGTTCGAGTACTCCCTGCCTCTAGACTCTTAGCCGTCACCCAGTTGCCGAGCACCCAGATCCGCAACTCTTCTCCTAGCCCAACCAAGCTCTCCACCCTCATCTCCACTCATGAACCCATTGACCGCAGCTTCCCTTCCTTCATGCGACCCACACTTCACATCCACCGGCCTCTTCCTGTCACTACCTCGCCGAGATCCGCCACCGCAGCCGAGTCAGCCCAGAAGCCGCCATAGTCACCACACTTCAGCCGAGAACTCCTCTACCAAACCTCATTGCTTCCTTCCAACTTGCACGACATATATATATATGAGTACGTCAATATATGGGAAGTTTGTATGGTAATGTATTTGTTATAAAAAAATGTGTACATGTTTGTAGAGTAGGATTTTTAAAATGAAAGTAGCAGCTCTTTTTGTTTCTCTGTTTGCAAGCTTTTAGAGTTCTGTTACTTTATTTTTATACTTTAATTTCTAACAGTTTAACAATTGATACATATTTAGCAATATTCAATTTTATGTATTAGTTTAAAGGATAATATGTATATTTATATTTTTTTTTGTATATATATAAATATGTAAGTTTATGCAAGTTGTTTCTTTGTCTGACTGTTTATATATATATGGATTCTTAGATAATCATTTTTAAAGATGCAATATATATGTTTGGTTTTAAACATATGGGTTTATACCGTAGTGTTAACAGTCCAAGTGTTATAAGTATGAATATATAATAGTATGCTGCTGTTTTCGTTGCTTTTGTAAAATTTATATAGAAAGTTGCAATCAAAACCGATTTTGCACTTGTTTGCATGTTTATTTTTTTTCTGAACAGTAGTTAGACTTCATGTTCACGATATCATATCTCACTCATGTTTTATCGGAATGGGTTGATTCTATTTTTAAAAAAGAGTCGAAGTTACCTAGTTTATGCCTGTCAAAATTCAGCAAAATCCAACATCGTTTGATTAGTGGTCGAGGATCTGGAAGTTTGACCCAGGCAGCTGTTCTTTTCTACTTGAAATTATTTTACACTGCTGCAAACACAACTTGAGTTCATGTTTGACGCACCGTATCTCTTCCGTCTTATGTCGGAATAAAGTGATTCTTTTTTTGTTGGAAAGATTTAGTTTTCTATTTTATGTTTACAAATTTTCAGCTTCATGCGAGGTCATTTGATCCTCTGTTTCTCATCTGGAAGTGAGACACAGGCAGCAGTTCTTTTGTACTTGAATTTTTTTACACTGCTGCAAACACGACCTGAGTTCATGTTTGACGCATTGTATCTCTTCCGTCTTACGTCGGAATACAGTGATTCTCTTTTTGTTTAAAAGATAGAGTTTTCTACTTTTTGTATATAAAATTTTAGCTTCATACGAGGTGGTTCAGTCCTCTGTTTCTTACTTGAAAATCATACCCAGAGGGGTTTTCAGACCTGAACATTTGACAGTCGCAACATGACCTGAGTCTATGTTCGTGACATCGTAACTTTTCTCGTCTCTTGTCCAAATCAAGTGATTCTTTTGCAGTTTGAAATACAAGTTTTGATCTTTATTCATACCAAATTTTAGACCATTTCGATCTCGGTAGCACATAGAATTATATTGTTAAACTTTGACGTAGGACATGTTTTGTCATTGTTGCTATGTTGAATGTTTTGATTTGATTTCGGCAATTCCTATTTAACAGCTTTGATAGCCGATTTGTGCCAATCTAGCTATTGATTTGGAAATTCGTGCTTGGATTCGTAACTCAATTCCAATGTCTGTATCTGTGTTCATATCTGTGTCATCTCCTGTTCGCTCTAGCCTTGAAAGGTGAGCAATCACTCACGATTAATGTTCTTTTATTTATTAAATCTGATTTCAATTGAAACGACAATTGAAATATGCAACTGTTAGTTATTTACACTGTTATATCTGTTATTACCTTAATCAGTTCACCTGTGACATCTGACACCATTATCTGCTATTTATACAATGATAATCCAGTTTAGTTGATAAATGATTGATTGTTGATGTTTATATTGGACGTTAAATTGTAAATGTTAAAGTGATAAATAATATGCAATTGAATTGATATATGATAGTTAACGATTTAAATTGGATCTATATGTTGAATTTGATTAGTTAATAATTCGTATAATGTGATCCCTTTAATTAAATTAATCGACACGTAGGATTTGGTTAATTACACCTTGAACCGTTGAATGTAGGTTGTTTAAACTGATGATGGATGAAATTGTAATAGATGACAAGTGAAAAACCGTAATGTAATAATCTTTAATCTACATGAAATGATAGTGTAGATTCTAGAAATAATTATATTAATTTCACAAACACCAATGTGAATTAATACGATTATTTCGGGATTATTTGAATTGATTATTGGATTGATATTGGTTATTGTTATTGCTTGTTTATTTACTTTGACACCATCCCAGTTATCACACTGCAAGTTTCCTTTGCTATGCTTTGATTTTGAATTGAATTGGAATTGGGTTGAAATGATAAATACCCAAATTGAACTTTGACTTAGGATAGAGAATTAAATAAAACCCGATTGGTCAATAATTTGATTTAAAAATAAAATAAAGATTTTATTTGAATAAATGATAAGGTTTTGAAACGAAGTTGGAAATTGAATTTTAATGAGATTTAAATGTGAATATTTAATAATCTGAAACAAAATATTAATAAGGAAATTGATGAAAGAATGTTGTTTAATTTAAAAAATGATTGAATTAAGTTTTGAAATTATTTAATAATTAAATAAGATTGAATTATTTAATAATTAAATAAAATTGAATTCTTAAAGTGAAATTGAACTTCTTGAATAAGTGAAATTAAGTTTCTTTATTAATTGAGTTTTGAAATTGTAACTAAGTAAATTAATAAGTGAAACTGAATTTCTTTAATAAGAAATAAAATGTGTTTTATTGAAATTAATGTAAGACTTGAAAAGTAAAGAATGTGATTTGACGAATTTGATTTAATTCAAAATTGTAAGTTTTGATTTAATGAAGTTGAACTTAATTAATTGATTTAATGAATTGGAATTCAAATAGAAATTGTTTTGAATGATAAATTTAACTTAACGAATATTGAATGGAATCGATCAATGAATTTAAATTGATTTGAATGTTAAATTAAATTAATTTAAATGATTATGGAATGAAATTTATATATGAACTTGAATCAATATTTAGATTGTTTTAAATCAAATATTTAATTTGAATTATAAGACTTTGAAATGGTAATTTGGAAGTTTTGAAACGTAAATTGTGGAAATTGTTTTAGAAAGACAAATGAAATGTTGATTTACAAATTCTAATTGAAATTGAATTTGATTGCTTTTGAAATATATAAACGACCAATCGGTGAAACAATTACAAAGGTTATTAAAGAGACCGGAATCAGTTAGGGACATACTCACTGTCTAAACCGAAAACCACTTTAATAACTATACGCGGAGTGAGATCCAGAATGAAGTGGTTGGAATGATGTACATGATGACTGAAGAAAGAGAACGATAATGGATAGCCTTGACACTTGTGTCAAATTGGAAATGACTAAAACAGGAGCCGTGCCGGGCAAATGGGGGTTAGCTACCTCGAGCGAACACACTTCTTCGAAAACTACTCATTACTTGTTGTCGATTGGTGCACCCTTGATTTTGGGAGTGTTGTTTCGCGGTGTTGCGATCGCTGCAGCGATGCGTTCTCACCAGTCCGAATCAGGCAAATGGTAGTTTCCCTACCTTGGGTTTTGCCTCATGTGCCTTGTCATACTTGTATCCCTATATGCGACCACTACGAATTTGTTTTGTGTTATACCTATGGAGTACTCCCTGATATCCCACTAGTTTACGGTGGAGTTTACAGTGCTGTATAGACTATAACACTTATATAAAATGTGTTAAGGGAGATAATGGTAACGCCTTAACTCTATTTTGATACCTTATATTACTGATAGGCATTATCTATTTTCCGTACACTACTACATAGTAGATAGTTTAACGGATCCTTAAAGGATGGTTATTCCAAACATCCTTTGAGTTACTTGTATTTCAGTTGCTATTTCACTTGAGTTGGATTTATTGATATAAGAATGTTAATCCTGACTCGAGTGTTTTGTGTTTTGCTTTACGCTCGGGTCAGACTGAGTCTACCAGTATTCGAGACTCACCTTTGGAGTTGGAGCTTCGCTTGGAGATCCAGCTATCTATCCAGCTTTCAGATATTCAGTTGATTCCAGTGATGTATCCTGATATTGTATTTGATTATTGTATTCAAGACATCTGTTGTAACTTATTTAACTCCGATATGTATATAGTAGCTTCATGAACTACTATCTTTTGTTTCCGCTGCATTTATTACTCTGTGTATGTGATCTGTGAGTATTTATTTACTGTATATGTTCAGTTTTGCCAAATTTAAATTAACAATTCGGTATTTTGAATTATTCAAGTCTGACATGTGCGGATGCGAATAGTCCAAAATAGCGGGTCGTTACAGTTGGTATCAGAGCTTTGGTAGCTCTAGGCAAAACTTAACATATAGGGTAAATGTATTTACAGAATCACTCTCATTCGAGTTTCAATCTCTTCCTTTAACTCAATTCCTTTGAATTTTGGAACGTTCCCCTCGGTTCCGAAATTCATTTGTGTCCTTCACTATTCGTCTTCTTTCAATTCTGGAGCACCTCATAACTCCATTTTGAATGATATCTAAAATAGATCGGCGGTCTCGCCAATCTTCGAATGATTCGTAAAGGAGCAAAACTCCTTTATAATAGGCATCGATTTACCAGAGATTTCTATATCCTCGGTTTACGATGCTATCTATCCCCTGCTATACCTGAATTCCATCTCTTGAGATCGAGTGTTGATTTACCTCGGAATTCAGCATCGATCTTATTCGTGAAGTTATGGACGACCCGGTTAAGGTTGCCCGTGAATTAAATAAACTCATCCATCTCCCGATTGAGGTAATTGAATTATCTTATCTTCTGTTTCAAACTTATTTTCGAATCAAAATTCTCTTTGATTTGATTTCCATCAAATTTGAATCGCTATACATGTTTTGAAATCTATTCTTGTATCGTCGAGCGAGGAAGTATATTTGTAAATTTATATTTAAAATGTTTTATTTTATATTGTGTTGTTTGAGTTGTTGATGTTGATTTGGGTTTCCGATCGATTCGTCTGATCAGCGCTATCGATAGGATCTCCAAAACACTCAAGCAGAGCAAACTGACACAACATTGTTTTCAAATTTAGTAAATAAAATAAATTTTGAATGATTATATTATATATAAGTATAAATTTTTTCAGAAATTAAATTGTTAATGAATTTGTTATCAAAATGTTAATATTTCATTTTCATTTATTGTTTTGTAAACCATAGACTATTCCAATCTGATAAATAAATGAAATTACAGAACATGGTTTAAAATTTTAGTTGGGAGTTGAAATGAATTTAAATAAGAATTTGAGAATTTACTTTCCATTGATTTCAAACTTTGGGTTTTAATTTAAAAAATGCATATTTTATATAGTAATTTCGAATAGAAATCAGTTTCAAAGAATTTTAAATGTTTAAATAAGTGCTCTTCTCTTTGTCGTTGGAAAATAATTTCGGTGATGGCGGCCGCATCATCGACATTCATTTTCGAGTTTCGAAGTGGAGATACTATTCTGTAGCTTTGCTACGGTTTTGTTTTGAAAAAAAATATATTTTGATTTGAATTTCTTCAGTATAATTTGATTTATATATATAGGTATCTTATTTTAAAAATTTAATTTGATTTGATATAAATATATAGATATATCTCTAAATTGTTTGAAGTAAATCGGAGATTTAAATTCTTAAATTTTAGGTTAAAGATGATTTCAATTATAAACTGAAGTCAAAATTCTTGGATAAGTATTTAACTTGAAATAACTGGAAAAAAAAATTATTTGTATAATACTCAATTTCATTTCAATATAACTTACCTAAATTATTCAGAAGGTAAAATGTAATTGGATAATGTACAATAAAAAAAATGCCTTTATAAATAAAATTTGAGTGTTTATAATAAATGTTATACACTAAATTTTGATTATAAAGATGTTAATAGAGTTAGATAGGATAATAAGTAAAACTCAGTTAATAATGAAATAAATTTGTTTTGAAAGAATTAATAAATTTGTTTTGAAAGAATTAATAAATTTGTTTTGAAAGAATTAATAAATTGAAATTTGATCAACTTATGAAAATACCTTGAATTTAAAAGCAATTAGTAAATATAAATTAATTTAAATCGAAACTAGTATGGTTTAAATTAATTTATATGGGTTAAATATATGTGATTAGATATATTAAGTAGAATAAATTTAACAATAATTTGGAATAAAGAAGAATTTAAATTGCTGAAAAAAATGATTATAATAAAAGACTATTCAAATTTATGGTTTTAGAAATTGTAAATTGAAGATAATTGGATAATTAGATAATGAATTTAGAAATAGTTGAGATTGATTTTAGTGAAATCAAATGGATTAAATCAATTATTGAATATCAATTAATTTAAATTTGAATTTATATGGTTTAAATTAATTGTTATTTTTTTATTTCAAATCTGTTTTTCTTTCTGGTTGTTTCTATTCTCCTACCTCGTTCCTTTTCGAGGCAAAAAGTTTTGAGTGGGGGAGAGTGTAACGACCCATAAATTTAACTAGTTTTAATAACGTTATTAATTGAAATTTTGCGAAATTTTAAATGATAAAACTTTGAAATATAAATTTGATATTTGGAATGCGTCTAGTTAAACATAGCAACTGGTAAATTTTCGTCCGAAAATATGAAAGTTTATTTCGCGCATAAATTTACTTCAATTTAATCAGTTAAAAAGCGATGAAAATAAAATGTTTTCGAAATCCAAATATTTTTATATAGAAAAATTCTAAATCATCTTCTGAGCAAGACGTCATTTTTCGTTTTTCCAAATTCGGACTTCTTTGGCTCCGTCGATCTTATTTTTCTGTGTTTTTGCTGCATTTTCCGCTAGTAGAAAATTAGAATTTTTATAATTCAATCATACCACTGATATCTATATACCGTTTTGATCGTCATGTCGTGCTGATCTCCGTAATATATTTGTTCGTACATTTTGGTGTCCGGTACGTGGCGAAGCCGCGGAAACGATTCACCATATCGGTATTAATTCTGGACCTTTTGTCTCTCTGTGGCTTTATGATTTTTCAACGTGAGAGATTCGAACAGCTACTTGCATTTATTAAACCATCGCTTGACTCTTCCCTTCTCACCGTTTTATTATTGTTTTAGAAAGACAAATGAAATGTTGATTTACAAATTCTAATTGAAATTGAATTTGATTGCTTTTGAAATATATAAACGACCAATCGGTGAAACAATTACGAAGGTTATTAAAGAGACCGGAATCGGTTAGGGACATACTCACTGTCTAAACCAAAAACCACTTTAATAACTATACGCGGAGTGAGATCCAGAATGAAGTGGTTGGAATGATGTACGTGATGACTGAAGAAAGAGAACGATAATGGATAGCCTTGACACTTGTGTCAAATTGGAAATGACTAAAACAGGAGCCGTGTCGGGCCAAATGGGGGTTAGCTACCTCGAGCGAACACACTTCTTCGAAAACTACTCATTACTTGTTGTCGATTGGTGCACCCTTGATTTTGGGAGTGTTGTTTCGCGGTGTTGCGATCGCTGCGACGATGCGTTCTCACCAATCCGGATCAGGCAAACGGTAGTTTCACTACCTTGGGTATTGCCTCATGTGCCTTGTCATACTTGTATCCCTATACGTGACCACTACGAATTTGTTTTGTGTTATACCTATGGAGTACTCCCTGATATCCCACTAGTTTACGGTGGAGTTTACAGTGCTGTATAGACTATAACACTTATATAAAATGTGTTAAGGGGGATAATGGTAACGCCTTAACACTATTTTGATACCTTATATTACTGATAGGCATTATCTATTTATCGTACACTACTACATAGTAGATAGTTTAACGGATCCTTAAAGGATGGTTATTCCAAACATCCTTTGAGTTACTTGTATTTCAGTTGCTATTTCACTTGAGTTGGATTTATTGATATAAGAATGTTAATCCTAACTCGAGTGTTTTGTGTTTTGCTTTACGCTCGGGTCAGACTGAGTGTACCTGTATTCGAGACTCACCTTTGGAGTTGGAGCTTCGCTTGGAGATCCAGCTATCTATCCAGCTTTTAGATATTCAGTTGATTCCAGTGATGTATCCTGATATTGTATTTGATTATTGTATTCGAGACATCTGTTGTAACCTATTTAACTCTTATATGTATATAGTAGCTTCATGAACTACTATCTTTTGTTTCCGCTGCATTTATTACTCTGTGTCTGTGATCTGTAAGTATTTATTTACTATATATGTTCAGTTTTGCCAAATTTAAATTAACAATTCGGTATTTTGAATTATTCAAGTCCGACATGTGCGGATGCGAATAGTCCAAAATAGCGGGTCGTTACATGGAGTTTATTGTTCCCTTCCTAAACTCTGGGTGCCCACCATTTTCCACACGGGCAGTCCAGAGTTGGGTTTCTCAGATATTCAGGTTGAGTAGATTATCTAGAGCTAGTCAGTCCTTGGACGACTGACCTTGCTTTCCGCTAGCTATGGATTGGAGCATTCTATTGGAGATATTCTATCCGCTACTGATGTTATCTTTTCTTTCCGCTGCTATTTCTTGTATCATATCTCTGATGTATATTGATACCTGTTGTATCATTCTTTTGTATCATATTGTATCAGATTTTTGTATCTGTCATTGTATCAATGTAATATATATTTATATATTCTTTATTCCGCTGTGTTGTTATACTTAATGGTGTTATAAGCTCCGGGAAGCTAGATTCGGCGTTTGGATCTACGGCATTTTGAGTACAGTTGAAGTACGGGTGCCGATTTTCGAAGGCCGAGTTTTTAGATTCTTACATTTGGTATCAGAGCTAAGGTTGAACTTTAGCTCAGGAGTATTACACATTAAGTAGCTCATTAGAGATAGGGTGAAGTATACCTTAGAATGAGTAATTCTCAAATATCCGTCCGTATGCCTCAGTAAATTCTCTTACTATCTACTGATAGTGAGTATGAGTGTAAGAAGAGGATGAGATAGGGGACAGGGAAGAGACTATGAAATGGTCAATATCCTGTAACAACAAGGAAGCAATATTTTCTCTATCAATCTCTTTTGTTCAGCATCTCTTCTCAATTCTTCGATGATTTCTGGTAGATCCAGGAAGAAGATTCGATACATCAATATGGGACATAAACTCCAGATAGGCCAAAATTGTTTGTTTGGAAGTATTGGTTGCCTTGTTTGCTTTGTTTGCTATAGTTGATAGGTATATTTTGGTTTTTAAACTAAAAGTTTGGAATAGTATCCATATATCTGTCTATTCTTTGGGATTCCGATTTATTCTACGGATGGTTAGTTATCCTTTCGAACTAACCAATTCCACTGCATATTTCGTAGATTTGGATAACCCGAGTATTTTGTGAAGTGTTAAAACAGATTCGTTCTGGTATCTGTTTTTGATATTCTGATTTGGTAAGCCAAATGCAGAATAGATATTCAGTTTGAGTTGATGAATTATTCTTCATCTATCTTTGTGTCTTCCTTGGCAATTTCGAGGACGAAATTCTTTTAAGGGGGAAGTCTGTAACAACCCCGAAGTCTAACTACATTTAAATTGATAATTAAATGAATTTTTGAATTAAAAATTATCAAATTAATGGATAAATGGATGCGAGTTTCCCCAAGCTCAAATAAACTTTGTATAAATCATTTAAATTTAAAAATATTGTAAATATTGTATATATGTGAATATATATATATATTTGGGCATATATGAGTAAATTTGAAATAATATATGTATATATATATATATATATATATATTTGATTTGAATTTAAATTGTAAATAAACGGTTTAAAAATGAAAATATATAAGATAGATAAAGTATAAAATAAATACATTGGATAAAATCCAATAACAAATTAAATCTAGAAATTCACCTATATTATAAAATGAATATATAGATAATTATATTAAAATTAGAAATAAATAATGGAGATAGAAATAAATTATAGAAAAATACATAAGATAAATTTATATAGTAAACAATTTACATAAATTAAACAATCTATATTGAATATAGAAATTCAGTATAAATTTTAAAACAAAATAAAATAAATACATAAATAAATTATAACAATACAAAATAATATAAATTGAGGAAAACAAACCAAGAATAATAAAAGAAAATAAAATAAATATCTTAAAATTTTGGTTATGTAAACTATAAAATATAAATAAACACATTAAACAAATTTGTTAAAATTCAAACGACACATTAACTAAAATCCTAACATCATGTTTAAGAATGAGGGAAACCTATTTAGTTCAATCCTTTTACTCTTCATCTTTAAACAAAATCAAAACAAAGCAAACAACTTCAACAAAATGAAAGCCAAAAACAAATTAAAACCTGAGTAACAACGTCAGGTTCAAGCAAGAAAAGATATGCATGTACTTACTAAATAAATAAAAATATATATATGTACACTTACCAAGTAAAGTCAACAAACAAAGTATAAGGCTAAAGAAAGAAACACAAAGCAAAGCAAAACATAATTTACTTCAGCCACCATATTATCATATCAGCCGAGATAAGAAGAAAAAAATAAGTATATTGTACAAACTAATAAATGCATGAAGCATTAGTACACTACAAAAATCACCTCAGCCTCCATATACTAGCAAATACCACTGACCTTGGTACAAAAGAAAATTTATAACCCTGTACAAATTTTATTACCTTGTACAAACCAATGTTATATCACCTGTACAAAACATATCTTTGTATATTTCCTTTATCACTTTCTCACATCAGTTCGTTCAATTCTAAACTGTGAAAAGGAAAAAAACTAAAATATATCATCTTTTATTCAAAACATCAACAACAACAATACAACTTCATTCAAATTAGAGATCAAGGGGGGTTTTCAGCTTGCATTTTCAAAACTGTTTGCAAAATCTAGATGCTCTGTTCTTCACCATCTTCGGAGAGCAAACTACCACTTTTATTTGAATCTATTTGATGCTATGGTTAATACTTGAAGCTGTTAGTATAAATGTTAAGATGCCTGTATATCTGTATATATACAAATGTTTAGAGTGCATGTCTGTTACAAGCATGCATTTTTTTGTTTAAAAACATCTACGGGTTTGAGTTCATAAAGAATTCAAATCCTTTTTCCTCGATCTGTTTTAGGCCATGATTTTTAAAAAGAAAACGATGATAACTATGAAGTCTCATTCTTAAAAATAATTGCAAATAAAAATATTCAGGGAATATTTCAAAAAATATACATTATAGTGTAACTTTTGAAACAACAAGAAAATCAAACATTTTAATTTTATAATTTGATTACATAACCAAGTTCGAATTTGAAAATGATGATTTTAGAGAATCATTTCATAAATTTTAGTTCTGTAAATCGAGAGAAATTGTATATTGAACGAGATTTGCATTTTTTCCAATCTTCGGTGATCGACGACGAATTTAACGTCGTAATTGATGGTGAAGGAGGCTGATGTGTTGGTGGTTGTCAGAAAAATGATGAATAATTTTATAGTTCGTTGTGGTGGTGTAGCGACGACAAACTAGGGTTTAACTGTCAGTTGGGTAGCAGTTGTTCTCGAGGTGATTTCGTCGCCAATGGGAGATCGGACGCGGTCGGTCTAGGGGTAATCGATGCGTGAGGGTGTAGAGTGGTTCTGGTCAAGGCGACGTGGGCTCCGGTGGTTTGGTTTGTCGTCGCGGTGATGTTTTGTTATCTGTTTGGTTGCCAGTGTGTGCCGTATGGGTTGATTTTGATTTCGCTATCGAATCGACGAAACTGGAGGTCAGGTTGTCATAGGAGATGGTCGTCGACATGAGGAGGGTTGCAGCGTTGATCGTTGGTGGCCAGAATCTCCGTGCACGTGCACGCATGTGCACTCGTATCTGGTCTGGGTTGTAGTGTTTGGGGAAGAGAGGGGAACTCGAGTTGGTCTCGGGTTTACTCTCGGGTAAACGATGAGGTGGCTCGAGTGATGTTCCGGGAAGATGAGTGATTAACCTGTTTAATAAGTTTTAAAGTTAAAGTTAAAACAAAGTTTAAAATAGGGAAACAGGAGTTTACTTGGGGAAATGGGTAGGAAATCTCGAGTGTTTACTCGAGTAAACCTGTAGGCATTCTCGGGTTTGATTTCAACTTGCAGCCTGTTAAAAAGAAAGAATTTTTTTTAAAAGTTAATTATCTTAATCAAATTTTAAGTATTGATGATTTAATAAAGGTTTGACAAATTTAAGTTAAGAATTTAATTTCAAGTTTTAAATTAAGTAAATACTTAACAATATTTTAAAAATCCAATTAATACTTTAATTAAGTAATCAATGAAAGACAAGTTTTAAGTGTAATTAAAGTTTTCAAGTTACTAATGAATTGATTTCAAAGTTATAAAAGAAAATTGTAATACATTAAGTAAGAAGATAATTAATTAATGTAACTAACTAATGATTATGATTGATAAATTAATGATTAGAGATTAATTTATTTGTAATTAGAATTTACTTAATTAAGTAATTAGGGTTAATTAATTTATGATTTAAGTTGATTTATCAAGTAATTAAAGAATAATTAATCAAAGGATATTTTAATTATTGTGGTTAATTAATTAAAGTGATTAATTTGAAGAATAATTAATTAAAGGATAATAATTAGGTGATTAACTAATTAAGAAAAAATAATCAAAATGGTTTGAAATTAATGATTAATTAACCAGGATTAGAAATTTATAAGAAATTAATTTGATTTGGATAAATCAGGCAATTAACTGATCTTACTTATGAATATTTGGATTTTATTGAACGAGTGAATTGTTTGATATCCCAAATCTGGAATGCTTTGTGATATATCCTGATTTATGTTGTGATCTGTAATATAATTAACTATCTGTGATGTAATTTATTATCTGTGATATATATATTTGTGTTATGTGAATGAAAGATAAGCGTTATAGTTATACCGCTTATCAACTATATTTCTGTATCCTGATATGTGATGATTGAATGGTGTTGCACCATTGTGTGAAACCCCTGGACTACACCATACACACACAAATATGGATTTCATGAGGAAATCGGTTAAGTCACAGATAATTTAAATTTAATGTTTTTGAAATTGAAATTTTAATTTCAATTGATTTTGTAAATGGATTTGGGTTAAATGTTAAAGCTTTTGAAAAGGTGTTTTCAAAGATAAAAGCTATTTTGAATAACCTGGTAACGTTTCCAATTTAAATAATAAAATTTGAATTTGAATTCATAATTTGGAATTGAATTCCATGTTTGGAAATTATGGTTAAATGTTATAAATGTGTTTATATGAATTTAAACCATTTTTTAAAAGTATTGTTTTAAGAAATTGAATATAACCCAAAGATTTTAACTTGTATAAATGAATCAGATTTTCCAAAATGAAAACTGTTTGTTTTCAAATGATAAGAGCTTTCATATAAGAAATGAAATTCCAATTTAAGTTAAAGGAATTTCAGGTTTGAATTGAAAAATGGTTTTCCAAGTTATGAATGAATTCTTTTGTGAAAGCTATGAATTAAATCTGTTTATTTTTAACAGATTTAAAATGATGATTTGTTTAAACTATTTGAAATGGAATTGTTTGAAAGCTATAAGTTAAATCTTTGTTTTAAAGATTTAACTAGTTAATCCAATTAAAATGGAAATTAATTTGGAAAATCTGTGAATGAATCTTTTGTTTAAAAGATTAAAATGTGGAAATTGTTTAAACCGTTGAAGGTTTTTAAAATGGATCTTTTTGTTTAAAGATTGAAAATGGTAATTTGTTAAACCATTTGAAGAAAAGTTTTGGGTAATAAGTTGTGACTTAATTGGAATCCCATTATCCATATGTTTTAAAATATTACGCTCACTATTCGGTTTAGCCGGGAGAGGACCTTTGTGTCGCATAACCCATTCCGAATAAGTGATACGTCGTACATGGATAGCATTTGAAGACCGGTGTTGAAGACCGGGTGTTTGCGAAAACGATAGGATAACCTATCGATTGTCTCTGCACTGGGTAGCTCCTGGTATAGAGATTCCCTAAGTGATGGGAAGTCCGATCGGGATTGTGAATACCCGGAATTGCAAGGGCTTCTTTTTGAAGTGCCTTCGGTTCTGTTCGAACCCGGAACAGACTTGTATGGTTACATGTCTGACATTACACTTTGAGATTTAATGCAGATTTCTTTCAAATACATTTCTGTTGGTGGCGGAGAATTTATTCTCTTAACTTAACACCCTTCTCTGAAACGTACGAGCTCAGTGGTTATGTAGTTGAAGGTTATCAGCGATATACTCCCAATTTGGTAATGTGACATGCTGAGTGTTGCTGTGTGATGATCATTGTTTGATCATTTGTGATATGATCATTTGTTTGATCATTTATCTTTGTGATCATTACTTTGATCATCTGTTGACCCAAAGCATGGCTTTGTGCCAAAGCGTAGCTTTGTGGACGAGACTTCGTCAGGGCCTCACAACCCGGAAATGGTCGAAACAGGAATGTTGCGGCAAGGTTATGAGGGTCGTGCCCTTTAGGGTATGTCATTTCCTTCTGGAAAGGGGTGGTATCATGGTATGGAGCCCAGATACTTACTCATGTGGACACACTCTATTTATTATGTGTGATGTTGATTACCGAGCGCTCGGATAAAGGTCCCAAAGGACCGGGGAATGGCATATTCGTGAGTTACCTAGTTACAGGGGTAACCCGGCCTTGTTGGCAGAGAGCAGTTTGTCTCTCGGGACGTCCAGCCAGAGGCGATCCCATTCGGCAGTAGGAAAGGAAGTTCCTTAGCCTGACCATTTGTTGGAAATCCAAAGAAACAACACGAACCTTTATGATTGCAATTGTATAACCTGCTATGGAATGTGGCGGTAACCTGCTATTGAACATAGTAGCTATAGTAGGCATACAATAATGGTTGTATGTTGGCTAAGATTAATATTATACTTTTGAAATGTTTTCTGCACTATGCACTAGTAATAATAATCCAATGATTTGCGTAGTAAGCATCTTTGACTATCATAAGGAGAAATCTCCTCCGATTCTGCGTTTGCATTGTGTGTGTGTGCGGGAGGCCTTATGGTAGTTTCATTTTCCAAAAGCATTGCGAATATTTTCCACTTCTGTTGTTGTTGTTGTTTAAAGATAAAATTTTTTTTGTTGCTCACACCAGTCCCATGACTGATCCGGAGTTTATTGCTCCCTTCCTAAACTCTGGGTGCCCACCATTTTCCACACGGCAGTCCAGAGTTGGGTTTCTCAGATATTCAGGTTGAGTAGATTATCTGGAGCTAGTCAGTCCTTGGACGACTGACCTTGCTTTCCGCTAGCTATGGATTGGAGCATTCTATTGGAGATATTCTATCCGCTGTTGATGTTATCTTTTCTTTCCGCTGCTATTTCTTGTATCATATCTCTGATGTATATTGATATCTGTTGTATCATTCTATTGTATCATATTGTATCAGATTTTTGTATCTGTCATTGTTTCAATGTAATATATATTGATATATTCTTTATTCCGCTGTGTTGTTATAATTAATGGTGTTATAAGCTCCGGGAAGCCAGATTCGGCGTTTGGATCTACGGCATTTTGAGTACAGTTGAAGTACGGGTGCCGATTTTTGAAGGCTGATTTTTTGGATTCTTACACCAATCTTCCACTAGTCCACGCAGGCTCCTCTACCCTGTGCGGTGCTTGTCCTTGGTTGGGATCGGATGTCCCCCGCCCGCCATCCTGTGGGGTTTTTGCAAACTGCTGTACCTTTCTTTCTCGAATCAGCTTTTCAATAATAACCTGGAGATGCCTACATTCATTTGTGTTATGCCCATAGCATTTGTGACACTAACAATATTTTTCGGTTTGTTTCTACTTTTCCGTTGATTCTTTTGGAGGCAACTTCTATACTGCATGGTATTGCAGGTAGACAAATAGATATTCTCTAGGGTCGTATTCAGTGGCATGTAAGTACAATAAATTGAAATCCTAGGCTTCCCTCTTTCAGAATCCCCTTTTTATTCTCGGCTCCTATCTCCACTTTTCCTTTGTTGATTCAGTTTGTTCTGGACATTCACTTGAACTTTTCCAAAGCTATCATCAGACTGCTTTACTGCCATACTTCTTTGTACTCCCTATCCACTTGGTCCTGTAACATTCTTCTTCCTAGAGCATCCGGCTTCCTCCTTCCTCAAATACTAAGCCGCCTTTGCGTAAAAGCGCTCCAATGTTGCAGGTGGCTTGCCAGCTAACTAATCGTCAAAATCAGACTCTGGATCAAACCCTCTTGTTATGGTCATCAATATTGCATGGTCATTCGAATTACTGATTTCTATAACAGCTGTATAAAATCTCTCCAAATAATCTTTCAACGATTCTCCCGGACCCTAGATCACGCTAGACAAGGACATTACATCTTTGGGGCAAGTTGTGTGCATACGGAACTGCTTCACAAACCTTGTTGCCAAATCATTAAGTCTAAAGATTAACCGCGGGTGTAACCTTGTAAACCACATTGTTGCTATTCCAGAGAGAATTATGGGAAAACATCTACACTTTGTTGCAGCATCTACTCGTGTGGAATCCATTAACTATTCATATCTCATGATGTGCTGCCTAGGATCAGTTTTTTCCACATAGGCAGACATCGACGGCATGTTGGACCTCCTTGGATACTATACATGTAGGACATTATCTGTGAATGGAGTATGGCTTCTCAAAACTCTCCTTTCATCATTGGTCAAGCCTTGGCTCTCTCTCACTAATTGTCTAACCATAGCCGACAAGTCCGGTGTTTGGATAGTTGGTGCCAAGCGGTGGTCATGTTCCACATCACGTGAATGGTCTGGTCGACGTCTACGGGCTGTTCCATTCCTTCTTGGTTCAATATCTTCCCGATGTATATCTCGTAAATTCACTTCATCATCATTTCGGGGAAGCATTTGGTCGACATTTAACTGAACCCCATCATCCAAATCAGCCGCAGCAGCTCCAACTTGAATCCCAATGTGCTTAGGTAAGTTCTCTCCTTTAGAGGAGGGATCAGTACTGATCCCTATGGAGGGATCGACACTGATCCCTATGGAGGGATCGGCACCAATCGGTCCTGGAAACCATGATGGTCTACCTATTGACGCCCCAAAGTTTATGCACGATATCCGTCTATTCTGCAACGGCTATGCCTGTGATACTCATCCAATGAACTATAACTCTTTGATGTCGAGTAAGGGGTAGGGTCCCTTCTAGCTTTTCCTTACTGTTGCTGATTAAGTTGGCTCATTAGGTTAGTATTGGTTTGAATCTACTAATTTAATTGTCGATGGCTATCTATTAGCTCTCTCATTTGATTTTGGAATTCAGCTCTTCTAATGGAATCGGTAGGATTTCGAACTTCAACTGGATCAACATTCACATCCATTGGTTGAATGCTCGGGCCTCCCTACTGGATGATAGTATTCTCATTTCCTTCTACATTATGAGAAGTAGATCTACTATCCCTTACCATTGTTGATAGCTTTGCTTAGATTTTCTCATATCTAAATAGAATGAGCAAAACTTCCTAAAAATAACTATGGATCTCCTTCGTGGGATTTATGCATTCCAATAGCAACAAAAGGATCCTGATAAGGTGAGAATCATGGTTCTTAGTGAAAGCACCAAAATGTTTGCGCCAAAAATTGGCACAAACACCCAATAGAAGTTTTGAAGAGAAATAAATGAAAAATATAAAATGAAAACAGATGATAATAGCGAATAAATAGCAGTAACTTGAAACAATAACACACACATAACGATTTATAGTGGTTCGGCGTTGTTTGCCTATGTCAACTTTGCATAGATTGCTTTATTAATCACTTTATAATCCGAGTACAATAGGGATCAGATGAAAATTCTTAGTTACAAAAGAATATAAAGTAATCAACAGCGTAAAGGTCTCCAAAATGAACAACCAAGCCTGTATTTATAAATGAAGATGGCCAAATTTCACCCTGAAAATTCGACAGGACCTTTAGAATCATATGGACCCACAAGAGGGATCGCACGACCCAATTCCCAAAGAAGAGGGATCGGTATGGATCCCTACTTTGGTGGAATTTCAATGTGCGGTCCTTATGGTAGCTTCCTCATGCTAAAATATGCTTAGCTTCCAAATTTCATGCCAATTGAATCGGTAGAACTTGAGTTATTGCTTGATTTTTGCTTCAACATGGTTTGCTTGCTGATTTCTGTTGATCCCTACCAAAGAAAGTATATCGATCCCTCCCACTTCATCTCCTTGAGGTGAGATCCCTAGGGTCCCCATGTCTTGCTCACAAAATTTTCATATGCATTGGACATGTGGATCTTGACATAGTAATTGTTTTCTGTAGAAATGCTCTCACAACTTGAAACATGTCGATCCCTATTATTGGAGCTAATTTATGTGGATCTCTCCTATGTGTTGAACCATATTTCATACTTCAAACATTCTGCCTTGCATAACTATCAAGTCCATTCAACCTTGACTCCATGTTACATCTGTACTTGACTTCTAGGCCCCACAATCATAACTTTGGAGTCATCGGCCTTGATGGCAGTCGAATCTAACCTATGCAATTAGTTCAATATAGTCGGATTAAAATAACTGATAACATATATGTGTATGTGTGTGTATATATAATATTTTGCATATTATATTTGATCAATACAAACAATTATAACAACCAAAACTTCTATAATTTCTTCCAAAACAAGTAGTGTGCTTATGTGATTTTCCATTGAAAATGGATATTCTTGTTACCAATTCAACGAAATTTTCGAAAAAAATGTGAAATTATGGATAAAATGGAAAGAATATATCATCAAACAACAAACCAACAAAATAACTTCTGCTTAGATATTTACCTTTGTGCACAACCACTAAAAATCATACCGTCAATTGACTTCTGCTCTATCCTTCTATCCCTTGTTATATATCAAATGTCTTACCAACAAAATCTCCTAGAGTTATGGGAACTCAAATATCAACTACACATTATACAATTTTAATGATTCCAACTGCTTATTAGAAAATGTGCAAATAATACGAGTGTCGATTACACAACATGACATAATAAAAGTGCATAAAATATGTAATTAAGTAAAACTATAAAGCAGTCCTAAAGTATCACAAAATAAAACGTTATTTGAACTTGCGTAGTTGGTTTTCCCACTAAATTGAATTTCAACTAAAGGAATTTAATTATAATTAGTTCTCTAATTAGCTTAAATTCTAATTTAATAAAATTGATAACTATTATTCTTTTTGTCAGTTGCATGGTAATATCACTTGATATGAACCTTTATATTTGAAGTTAATTTACTTACAAACATTGTTCCTATCCATATCTTTAATCCAATATTATCTGATAAACTGGAATGAAATTTAAAATAGCATAACTTCTTACTAACTTTGTAGAAAATAACAAGTAATTACCTCATCTATAAGATCAATAAGAATTGAATAAAGGTCAACCATACATCCAATAGATTATACAAAACTAAATATTATTTGATGTCTACGTAGCAATAAATCACTTATAACATACGAAAAAAATATAGGAAATAACGTTCATATTCTTACTCAATGAACCAAAATAAAATGAATTTGATTTATGTATAAATTTTGAGAGTATAAAATAGTTCAACTTTTGAAAACAGCAACAAATTTTATGGTGTCCACTTATTTATAAATCAAGTAACCACTTATAAAATAAATGAAGGAAACAAATTCATACTCTAACAAACTAAAAAACATCAAAAGAAAATACAATTTCGGGCCAAAAGAACCCCAAGCAAAGATATGTAATCAATAATTTAGAACAAAAGCAACAAATTCAACATCAAGTTAAATAAAAAGAAATAAAATAAAAAGTTAATTTTTTTAATCGATCATAACGGAATCAAACAAAATAACAAATTGAACACTAAATTAAATGAAAATACAAATAAAAAGTTAAACCTACTTATCATCTCAATCAAATTAGAAGATTTTTATTGGGCTTTAGATAATGTTTCCATAAAAATAGTAACAATGAAAGTAATGTAGAAAACACAATCCCTATAATATATATATATATATATATATACTATATTATTATTAGTGAGTTGAATTTCAAGCTCACACAGGCCCCCTTGAAATTTGGCAACTGAACAGTCGTATTTTTTAATTTCTTTATATTCCAAACTTTAAAATGTGATAACTTTTTCTACATTGATTGGATTTAAGAATCGTTTTTACTATTAAATCTCAAATTTAATTTGTTTTCCAATGATATCCATTGTTGATAGCTAAAAATAAATTTTTTAAAATCATAATTTTATATAGCAGCTTTAATTGCACAATTATTTTGTGTCACTGCTGTGTACCGCGTTTCTGTAACAGCATTATTATGATGATCATAAACATTACATAGTAGTTTTACCTAGATTATTATAATGTATTTATTATCTTTTAACATATTTGAAAGGAATATTTTTTTTGAATTATACAATTATGGTTGCCTTTGAATATTGTAACTACATTATGTAATAAAGTAATAATCTTGATTGTGTTTGATAGTATTCAAACTTAGTGCAGTTATAATTTATCCCCATCAAAAAATGGTATAATAATTTATAGGCATTTTTTGAATTAATTTAACTACATTAGCATTTTTTTATTGCATTTACTATTGATGATTTTGACTATATTTGATAATTTTATTCAATTTTAAAAAAGTTATAAATTAACAAATTTAAGAAAATGCAATTATAATTTACCAGCAAGTTTTGGGTAAATTTAACTATATTTTAAGATTTTAACCACATTTATGTGATGAAGTAATAAATTTGGCTACATTTCAGGAATTTATTCAATCTTAATACAATTAAAATTTAACTACATTAATAAAATGCAGTTATAATTTAATGACAATTTTGAATTATGCATGGTAGAAATTGAATATTTCAGCTATATTTATGTGATGCAGTAATAATTTTGGTTGTACACGATGATTTATTCGAGCTTACTGTAGTTAAAATTTAAATGCATTAAGCAAAAGCGGTTATTATTTTGCAGTATTTTTGGAATTAAGCAATTATTGTTTTTGAATATTTTAACTGCATTTGTATGATGCAATACTAATTTAGCTGTAGTAATAATTTTGTTTGATGTTAACGATAGTTATTTAACCGCATTATGAAAATATAATTGAAAAATGAATTTTGATTTTTGATAGCTTGAGATGATTAAATAATGACTTCACATAATTAATGCTTGATTCAATCGTGCAGCTCAGCGTTTAATACATTGCTTCCAGGTTTGATGACATAATTTGGCTAAGTTTACTCAATTTCGTTTACAATTACGATGGTCAATAATATAATAAGCATATAAGTTGTTGTATTCGGGCTTAAGGTAGATGCACAGTTTAAGTGCTGGGTCAAAACTTGTGTTGTAGTGAGAATAATGTTGATAACCACCTAAAAGAGTTTATTTTTTATTTTTTGCAGTAAATTCTAAAATCACTTGCACCACCACCGTCGGAAAACTTCTAGAAAACAATTGATGAATGTATCTTTGTATAGATGATTATGTAGTCATAGTTTGATTATTAGATATAGTTAATAGGTCAGATGAGCAGTGAGAGAATTTAGTAATAATACTGCATCAATGACACTTTTGCCTTTTTTGGCTGCAGGTACAAATACCTTCAATGGTTAAAATAATTGACTGATGTAATGCATCTATTAAGGCCAAGAAAACATCACCTATTTGCGCTCAAGCCAATACCATACACACGTTGCTAGCAGTTATTTCTGAGGCTAAAAAATAAATGGACTTCTCACAATTGTTCTCTTCTGTATGTTTTGGATATTTTCAAATATTGGTTACTGCGATCAGCTGTATGTCGTGTTTTGTACCCTGCATCGACATAGATCAGATTAGGTGAACAATAGTAATTTATATTGGAACCCATGTTATTTTCTTATTGCATCATCATTTCTGTTTCAATTGAATCTTCTGTTTTGCTACTTTTCCCCTGTACTACATCTGTTGCTTTTTTCTTTTTTCTTTTTTCTTTTGCTCCCTTTTTTCAGCTGTTGACAAATACTTTTCCTGACTGTTTACAAATTTCATCCTATTACTATATTTCTCCCCATTGCAAAAAACTTTTGTTACTCTTATTTAATTGAATCGAACTGCACTGTGTCTTTGTGTCTGCAGTTCACAGTGAATACTTCAACTATATCTATGCACATTGAAGCAGCTATGTAATTGCAAAAGCAACAACATTGGCGTTATATGCCACAGTGAATATATCTATGCATTAGCGGATAAATTTTTAACACATTATCCTCTAAATAGTCTGTGAACTTTAACATATTCACTGTAATTATTTTGTTCGATTTTAATTGTGATTATTATAACCAAATATATCTATGTATTCTTTATCCTACCAAATTGTTATTCATGATGTAACACTATCGTTCAACAATGTTTTTTCATTACCACTGTATTAAATTTCTTATACATTTGGATATGACCTATGCAACAACAATATTTTTTCAACATCCGTGTGCGAAGCACGGGTTCACACTAGTATATAAACAAATAATTTAAGATAAATGTAAAGTGAAGAACTATTAATGAAATAAATTGAATTCTAAACAAAATAAATGAAATAAAAATTGATTAAAGATTTTTTCAAAGAATCTATAATTTGATTTAGATAGAGAATATTGTATGTGGAAATAAGAATGTTATGAATGTAAACATATGAAATGAAGAGCTATATGTTGTAAAAATAAGATTTTATTTTAAAAATAGCATTTATAAATCCAATAACCTACTACAGATAAATAACTAAGCTCATAATCTTACAAATCGAAACAAAAATCATAAGGGGACATAAATTTAGGCATAAAACTCAAAGAAAAGATCAGTAATTTTGAATTAAAATAATAAATTCAACATTGAATTAAATGAAAAGACAAATAATAGAATACAATTCAAACCTTTAAATCCAGTCAGCCAAGATTTTTTTATGGGCTCTTTAATCAGTAACATTGAAAGCAAGGTAGAAATACAATACAACACATCAATAAAATCATAAATAATTTAAGATTATTACAAAGTTAAGAACTATAAGTGAGTTGAATCGAGTCCTACTTAGAATAAAAAAGTTCAAAAGACCGATTAAAACTTGTGTACCGTAGTTACCATAAAAATAAAACCAAAATCTCTTAACTACAACCGGAAGAAGACAACTAGAGTAACTTTTTGAAAGAATAATATCTCTTAACCTGATCGTTCCAACCATGATCCATAAAAAAGGCCATTTCGTGGAGATTAAGTGATATTTTATTTTATATACTAATTTCTTTTAGTACCAACACGAAATCAACTGTACTTCAAATTACCCAACATAAAATCAAATAAAAAATATATTACATACCTAAAAGAATGAAGCATACCATAAAACATGAAAAGGGGAATTCTATTATTATAGTGAAAGAAGCAAATTTTCCTCTTGTAGTCAAATTGAAAAAACAAAGGATATGATAGTATTTATGTGACGACCGCCCATGACTCCTGCACCGAATCTAGAAAATAGTGCGCTGTAAAGTGTGCCAGGTGACCATGGACGATTGTCAGGGTAGATTAAAACAACAGAATCTATCGTATTACTCACAGCGCATGGACAAAATACAATAGAACATATGTATAGTGAAGCTTTACAGAACAAAATGACATCATATAAAACTCCATAATAGTTGAATACAAGCATCCAAATAGTCAATACATCAAGCCTCTCTACATATCTCTCAGAGAATACAAAACAGCGGAATATCCAGTACATATAAGAAGATAATATGCAACCCTCAAGCTCGTCTTCGATATCAGCATCGTGAGAAGAGAACAGCACCTGTCACCTGCTACCTAGTCTGCCCGTCCCAAAATGGACGAACAGCCCAAGGCAATAAGAATTAAAACATAAAGCCTTGAGTCAGACAACAGTCTTAGTGAGCAGTAAATTAACTAACAACATACCAAAAGAGCATAAAGGAAAAGGAATAGGAATATAACCCTCCCACTCCAACCTCATTCTACAGTGATAGCCCCCAGACACACACTAAGCAGAAGCAAACATAGCAGAGCATACAATTTAAGGTAAAGCTACTATCACTCGAGTCAAGGGCGATGTTTTCCAAGTACCAAGGCCTAAATCAGATAAGCACCCAGAAAATACCGCTCTTGAGTCCGAATGACGATACAACCAAACATCCATGACTCTGGCTATCACTGTTATCATTGCTTCGATATCACCGTTAATTGAATGACTGGCACATTCTTTCAGCCGTCCGTCAAGGGCTAATGGAAACCCCGGTTCTAGACATAACTCCCGCACGTCGTCGCAACCCGTGCCTAGGACTATCGAATCTGCCCAGAGTACTCGACCATCAACAGTTAGTCGTTGGGACTATCGAATCTGCCCAAACGTACTCTTGCTTAGAGCATGCTAGAACCTTCAACAACGATGCTACCCAAGCCTCCTAGTCATCCTCCTCGACGACTATTCTCTTATCCATTCATTATCCTCAACTCGAATCATATCACCGAGTTATCAACATGCTTGGAATGATCCCGTCTGGATTAGACCAAGTCTTCATCACATGATGCCTCGCTTCATTACATCCTCGCAAAGCCTCATCGCAACATCACATCATCAAATCTGTGCATAAGAGCTTCATCATCCCACTACATATGCCACGAGCAGCTTTCCCAATTCAAGAGCCTTTCCCTTAGCTTTTGAATCATCTTCGATCTAAATCTAATCATCAATCATCTAGTTCATAGCAATCAATCAAATCAAACATCAATCCAAGCAATCAAGCATTCAAATATGATCTAAGTAGACAATTATAACAATAATGGCATTTTCGTAATTAAAGAGTTGAAAGTCCAATAAGCTTGAAAACATGAATTATATCTCTACAAACTTGATGAATGAACTTGCAAAGGTTAACATATGATAAAATGGATGTAACATCATCATGAACAATGGATCTATATGGATCTACACTTAGGATGAAGGAAATGCATGGAAATCACTATTTTAACACCAAATCGGGCCAACAATCCGATATACTCCTTTGGATCCGTGTGAGAGATAATCACCACTCACCAAATCACCTAAACAAACCCAAATCAACACGCTTCAGATCTGGACAGCGAAGAATCAAGCTTCAAACGAAGAAATCTCTCTTGAAAAGATGAAGATCTTCAACTTTAGCTCTTGAATCTTCAATCTTGATCTTTGATTTGGATGGAAGGAAGCACTAGATTAGAGTGGAGAAAAGAAGTGAAGAAGTGTAGAAGTCGAGCTCTCAAAATGGCAGCACTTCGTCGCTTCAAAATCCGAATCCCAAAAATGAAGAGAAGCTCTCCTATTTATAGCAGAAAATACCCTAAGTCGTAACTCGTCCGCCTCTATAAGTCATTCACGACTTACGACTTATCACCCCTACGACTTAACTTCTGGCTTCAACGACTTAACATACTTCTGCCTATGACTCACGACAAAACAGCTATCTCCTAAGTCGTCTCCGACTTATAGCCTCTTCCGACTCAACACACGCACCTACGACTTAATGCGCACGCGCCTTAACTGGTTAGACGACTCAACTACTAAGTCGTCTACGACTTAACACAAAGGCTACGACTCATCCACTTGCACGAGTTAACACCTACGCGCGACTTAACCAGGCTACGAGTTAACAGTTAACTGGGCTATGACTTATGACCGCTAACTCCTAAGTCACTCACGACTCAACAGAAGATACGACTTAACAAAGGGCTCATCCTACGACTTATCAAATAACCGGGTTAAACTCTTAGGTCGTCTACGACTTAACTGGGTATACGACTCAACCACAAACACTTAAGTCATCTATGACTTAACACTCATAAGTCGTTCACAAGTTACGACTTATCAAAACCCCCAGTTTACGGCTCATAACTAAACAGGGACTTCGACTTATCTAGGCAACGACTTAACTGCTAGACTTAGGTTGCTCACATCCTAACCCCAACACTCCTTAAGTCGGTCAGTCAATTTAAGCCATCCCACGACTTACTTCCTACATGACCTAGGCTCCAAACATTCCAACTCTTAAGTCGTTCAAACGACTTAACTCCAAGTCCTGGGTCACTCCTATCTCCTAAGTCGTATACGACTTACGACTTATGCTAAGACGTGAACGACTTAGGACTTAGCCAAATATTGCCTAAAATCTGAAATGGCTCAAAAATGCTAAAATTCCAGATTCTGTCGAACTTGTCGATCCGTAAAAATACGGGTCGTTACATTCTCTCCCCCTTAGGAATTTCGCCCCCGAAATTCCAAACAAACAAAGCAATCAAAGACTATTCTGTACGCCTACCAACCATAACAATCAGCAAACCATGCATCCAATCCTAGCTTAGCGTACGAAATTCTAAAATTAGAACAAGTTACAATATCGCAAGATGACATGACACCTTAGGGCCATACCTTGAAGAGTTCAGGATGAGCTGCTTTCATCCTCTCTTCCACCTCCCACGTACAGTCGTTATCATCGTCACTCCATTGTATCTTGAGCAACTTAACTACCTTCCTCCTAAGCTGTTTCGTGTCGGTTTCAACAAAACAAAGCGGCTTACGAGGTCTTCTATCGACTGGATCAACTTCGAAGTCTTCACAACTATCAGCAGAAACCACTGTATTCGAGTCGTGCACATACTTCCGTAGATATGATACATGAAAAACATTGTGCACACCCGACATCTTCTCAGGTAACTCCAACCTATAGGCGAACTTTCCAATTCGCTCGATGATCGGGAATGGTCCAACAAATCTCGAAGTCAATTTTCCTTTCTTCCCGAATCGAATAACATTCTTCAGTGGAGAAATCTTCACAAAAACCATATCTCCTACGTCGAATTCCAAATCCTTACGACGCTTATCGGCATAACTCTTCTGACGGTCTTGGGCTGCCTTCATTCGTTGCCGAATGATCTCTATGCAATCTGAAGTCTGCCGAATCATCTCTGGCCCAAGCATCAGCTTTTCTCCAGTTTCCAACCAACATGTTGGAGAGTTACACGGTCTTCCATACAATGCCTCATACGGTGCCATACCAATGCTTGACTGGTAACTGTTGTTGTACGCAAACTCTACCAAATGAAGGTGATCTTCCCATGATCCTCCGAAATCCAAAACACAAGCTCTGAGGAGATCTTCCAAAACCCGATTAACTCTCTCGGTCTGACCATCTGTTTGAGGGTGATAAGCTGTACTCAAACACAACTCGGTTCCCAAGACTTCCTGGAAGCTCTTCCAAAATCCACTAGTGAACAACGGGTCTCGATCGCTCACTATACTCTTCGGAATACCATGGAATCGAACTATCCACTTAACATACAACTCAGCCAACTTTGATGCAGTCCTAGTCGATCGAACAGGAATGAATCGTGCACTCTTAGTCAGACGATCCACAATGACCCAAATCCCTTCATTTCCTGTTCTGGTTCTAGGCAATCCATCGATAAAATCCATCGACACTTGTTCCCACTTCCATGTAGGAACTTCTAATGGCTGAAGCAATCCACTTGGCTTCTTTTGTTTGGCTTTTACCAACTGGCAGTTCATACATTTGGAAATAAAATTTCCAACATCCTTCTTCATACCTTCCCAGTAGTAGGTTCTCTTCATATCCCGATACATCTTATTTCCACTTGGATGAATTGTCAACTTCGAGTGATGACTTTCCTTCAGAACTTCACTCCTCAATTCATCTATATCGGGAACAACTAGTCGTCCTTGCTTCCGAAGCCAACCCTCTCGATCGACCTCGAATCCTTTATCCTTTTCTAGATCCAATCCAGATTCCAAATCACGGATAATCCTGACAAGCTTATCGTCTCGCTTTTGGCTCTCACCAATCCATTCCACAAGAGAAGGTCTTATCGATAAGTTTGCCAACATCTCAGGTTCCAATTCACATCTAGGCCTGAAGTCAAATCCAGCTAAATACTCGAGATTCTTCCATTCAGAAAACATGGCTCCCAATCCTGCATGTCTTCGACTTAACGCATCTGCCACCGCGTTACCTTTTCCCGGAGTATAAGCTATACCAAAATCATATGATGCTAAAAACTCTAGCCAACGTTGCTGCCGAAGATTCAAATCCTTTTGGGAGAAAAGATACTTTAACGACTTGTGATCCGTAAACAACTCGAATCGAACTCCCAATAGATAATGCCTCCACATCTTCAGAGCAAATACAATCGCCGCTAATTCCAAATCATGAGTTGGGTAATTCCTTTCATGCGGCTTCAGTTGTCGACTGGCATACGCAACAACTTTATCCTTCTGCATCAGCACTGCTCCAAGTCCAGTACCACATGCGTCGGTGTAAACCACCATCTCATCATTCCCACTAGGAATAGTCAAAACAGGAGCACTCGTCAATCTCTCTTTCAGGATTCCGAAAGCTTGCTCAGACTTAGCATCCCAACTGAACACTTGGTTCTTTTTCGTCAATCCAGTTAACGGTGCAGCTACCTTGGAGAAGTCTTTGATAAACCGTCGATAATATCCTGCTAATCCAAGAAAACTTCTCACATCAGATGCATTCTTAGGTCTAACCCAATCCTGGATTGCTGCCACCTTAGCGGGATCAACCGCTATTCCATTTCCAGAAATCACATGGCCTAAGAACCTCACTTCATTCTTCCAGAAGTGACACTTCGAAAACTTAGCCTTCAGCTGATGCTTCCATAAGATTTCCAAAACAATACGCAAGTGCGTCTTGTGCTCTTCTTCCGTTCTGGAATAAATCAGAATATCATCCACGAACACAAGTACGAACTTGTTCAACTAATCTCTGAACACTCTATTCATCAGATCCACAAAATATGCTGGCACGTTAGTCAATCCAAACGGCATTACCAGCCACTCAAAGAAACCAGATGGTGTCCGAAAAGCAGTCTTCGGCACACTATCCTTAGCTACTCTCAACTGGTGAAATCCCGTTGCCAAATCCATCTGAGAAAACACCTTAGCTTCGTGAAGCTGATCAAACAAGTCATCTATTCTCGGCAATGAATACTTGTTCTTCTTTGTCACCTTATTCAGCTCACGATAATCCACACACAATCTCAACGATCCATCTGCCTTGGTTGCAAACACAATTGGTGCACCCCACTCGGACACACTACGCCGAATGAATCCTTTCTGCAAAAGATCATCAACTTGCACCCTCAACTCCTGCTGTTCCCTAGGCGCCATCCGCCTAAGAGGCATCACAACAGGTCTGGCTCCTTCAACTAGATCTATACGAAACTCGATCTCTCTATGCGGCGGCAACCCTTTGACTTCGTCAAAGACATCCTCGAATCCATTCGCGATTGGCACAAATGACAGTCCATCCCGTGGAACAACAAGCGAATACATGAAGCTCATGAAGACGCCTTCTTCATGCTTACATCGTATCACAATCTTTCGCCCCTCCACATTCTCGACTGTCACTTCCAACCTCTCACAATCAACCTTTGCCGCATACTTCCTAAGCCAGTCCATACCCAAAATAATTCTAAACCCCGCAAAGTTCATAACAAAGCAATCACAAACAAAAGAGCAACCATGACTCGACACAATCAGACCACGGCATAACATACACAAACAAGACGAACCCCCAACTGGATTAGTCACAACCAATGGTCTATCAACAATATCCGGTTCCAAACCTAACCGGCCTACGAGTTCATTACAAACAAACGAATGCGACGCTCCAGTATCAAACAGAACTCTAACTGGAATACCACATAGGAAAAGAGTACCTTGAACGACCACACTCTTTCCCTTCTCTTCAGCAGTAGGAGCTTTTGAAGACGACGGAACAGCTCCCAAAGCATAAGCTTTCACATTCTGCTTGTCCTTCCTCGGTTCTGGACAATTCTTCCTGATGTGCCCTGGCTTGTCACAGTTGTGACACTTCATTGGCACCTTCGGATTCTTACAATCCTTAGAGAAATGGCCCTTCTGCTGACAATTGTCGCAAGTCACCTCGCCTTTCGGCTTCTTCTGGCCATCCTTACCCTTCTGCTGCTGCTGCTTCCTCTTCTGGTTTCCACCCTGCTGTGGTTTAGACTCTCCCTGGTAACAGCAACAACAGGTCCTTCCTTAGGAAACAGACTCTCATGCCTGAGGGCTTTCTCCACAAGCTTCTCAAACGAATCGTCCAAATGGTCCACCAACTGTCTCCCAAGATAACTGTCCAAGCCTGTCACAAACTTCTCATTCTTCTGATATGCAGACTCAATATATGACCGGGCATACTTGGACAACGCTTCAAACTCAGAAACATACTCAAGAACAGATCTTCCACCCTGCTTGAGCTCCACGAACTTCTTGAACAGAACAGACTTCTGAGCTGTAGAAATGAACTTAGCTTCAAATCTAGCTTGAAATTGCTCCCAAGTAATCTCTTCCTCCGCAGTATTGATGGTAATAGAGTTCCACCAATCAGAGGCCCTTCCTTGAAGCTGCCTTGATGCCAACTTCCTCTTAGTTGCATCATCAATTCCCAAATCACCAAAGATCTTTCTACAAGCATCTATCCATCTCTGGACTTCGATAGTTGATTCTGTTCCCAAGAAAACCTTCCCTCCAAGAGCAGTATAGTCCTTGCACAACTTAGCAAAATCCACTGGTTTCGGAGTTTGGACTTGAACTCCAACATCAACTGCTGCCCCCGGAACTGGTATCCTTCTCATGATCGAAGTCATCATAGCTTCGAACATGGCTGCATAATCAGCAGTTTCTTCAATAGCACGGCCTTCCCTAGCAGCTGGTCTCCCTCTTCGACTCATTCTCAATATCTATAAAAAGGAATGATCAGAACATCTAGAGAAACAACTACATAAAGGACTAACTTACTGCTAAACTACTATATTATATATAGTAATCATCCATCAAAATACAATTACGTCTCTCATACGTAGTTACGTCAGCGAGCGTTGGGTAAAATCGATTAACCAATGCTCTGATACCAAATGTGATGACCGCCCATGACCCCTGCACCGAATCTAGAAAATAGTGCGCTGTAAAGTGTGCCAGGTGACCATGGACGATTGTCAGGGTAGATTAAAACAACGGAATCTATCGTATTACTCACAGCGCATGGACAAAATACAATAGAACATATGTATAGTGAAGCTTTACAGAACAAAATGACATCATATAAAACTCCATAATAGTTGAATACAAGCATCCAAATAGTCAATACATCAAGCCTCTCTACATATCTCTCAGAGAATACAAAACAGCGGAATATCCAGTACATATAAGAAGATAATATGCAACCCTCAAGCTCGTCTTCGATATCAGCATCGTGAGAAGAGAACAACACCTGTCACCTGCTACTTAGTCTGCCCGTCCCAAAATGGACGAACAACCCAAGGCAATAAGAATTAAAACATAAAGCCTTGAGTCAGACAACAGTCTTAGTGAGCAGTAAATTAACTAACAACATACCAAAAGAGCATAAAGGAAAAGGAATAGGAATACAACCCTCCCACTCCAACCTCATTCTACAGTGATAGCCCCCAGACACACACTAAGCAGAAGCAAACATAGCAGAGCATACAATTTAAGGTAAAGCTACTATCACTCGAGTCAAGGGCGATGTTTTCCAAGTACCAAGGCCTAAATCAGATAAGCACCTAGAAAATACCGCTCTTGAGTCCGAATGACGATACAACCAAACATCCATGACTCTGGCTATCACTGTTATCATTGCTTCGATATCACCGTTAATTGAATGACCGGCACATTCTTTCAGCCGTCCGTCAAGGGCTAATGGAAACCCCGGTTCTAGACATAACTCCCGCACGTCGTCGCAACCCGTGCCTAGGACTATCGAATCTGCCCAGAGTACTCGACCATCAACAGTTAGTCGTTGGGACTATCGAATCTGCCAAAACGTACTCTTGCTTAGAGCATGCTAGAACCTTCAACAATGATGCTACCCAAGCCTCCTAGTCATCCTCCTCGACGACTATTCTCTTATCCATTCATTATCCTCAACTCGAATCATATCACCGAGTTATCAACATGCTTGGAATGATCCCGTCTGGATTAGACCAAGTCTTCATCACATGATGCCTCGCTTCATTACATCCTCGCAAAGCCTCATCTCAACATCACATCATCAAATCTGTGCATAAGAGCTTCATCATCCCGCTACATATGCCACGAGCAGCTTTCCCAATTCAAGAGCCTTTCCCTTAGCTTTTGAATCATCTTCGATCTAAATTTAATCATCAATCATCTAGTTCATAGCAATCAATCAAATCAAACATCAATCCAAGCAATCAAGCATTCAAATATGATCTAAGTAGACAATTATAACAATAATGGCATTTTCGTAATTAAAGAGTTGAAAGTCCAATAAGCATGAAAACATGAATTATATCTCTACAAACTTGATGAATGAACTTGCATAGGTTAACATATGATAAAATGGATGCAACATCATCATGAACAATGGATCTATATGGATCTACACTTAGGATGAAGGAAATGCATGGAAATCACTATTTTAACACCAAATCGGGCCAACAATCCGATATACTCCTTTGGATCCGTGTGAGAGATAATCACCACTCACCAAATCACCTAAACAAACCCAAATCAACACGCTTCAGATCTGGACAGCGAAGAATCAAGCTTCAAACGAAGAAATCTCTCTTGAAAAGATGAAGATCTTCAACTTTAGCTCTTGAATCTTCAATCTTGATCTTTGATTTGGATGGAAGGAAGCACTAGATTAGAGTGGAGAAAAGAAGTGAAGAAGTGTAGAAGTCGAGCTCTCAAAATGGCAGCACTTCGTTGCTTCAAAATCCGGATCCCAAAAATGAAGAGAAGCTCTCCTATTTATAGCAGAAAATACCCTAAGTCGTAACTCGTCCGCCTCTATAAGTCGTTCACGACTTACGACTTATCACCCCTACGACTTAACTTCTGGCTTCTACGACTTAACATACTTCTGCCTATGACTCACGACAAAACAGCTATCTCCTAAGTCGTCTCCGACTTATAGCCTCTTCCGACTCAACACACGCACCTACGACTTAATGCGCACGCGCCTTAACTGGTTAGACGACTCAACTACTAAGTCGTCTACGACTTAACACAAAGGCTACGACTCATCCACTTGCACGAGTTAACACCTACGCGCGACTTAACCAGGCTACGAGTTAACAGTTAACTGGGCTACGACTTATGACCGCTAACTCCTAAGTCGCTCACGACTCAACAGAAGATACGACTTAACAAAGGGCTCATCCTACGACTTATCAAATAATCGGGTTAAACTCTTAAGTCGTCTACGACTTAACTGGGTATACGACTCAACCACAAACACTTAAGTCATCTACGACTTAACACTCATAAGTCGTTCACAAGTTACGACTTATCAAAACCCCCAGTTTACGGCTCATAACTAAACAGGGACTTCGACTTATCTAGGTAACGACTTAACTGCTAGACTTAGGTCGCTCACATCCTAACCCCAAGACTCCTTAAGTTGGTCAGTCAATTTAAGCCATCCAACGACTTACTTCCTACACGACCTAGGCTCCAAACATTCCAACTCTTAAGTCGTTCAAACGACTTAACTCCAAGTCCTGGGTCACTCCTATCTCCTAAGTCGTATACGACTTACGACTTATGCTAAGTCGTGAACGACTTAGGACTTAGCCAAATATTGCCTAAAATCTGAAATGGCTCAAAAATGCTAAAATTCCAAATTCTGTCGAACTTGTCGATCCGTAAAAATACGGGTCGTTACAATTTATGGATCTATAAATTTATTTAGATAAGAAGTTGAGAAATTGAAAGTAAGAAGGCAAAATGAGCGTGGAACATTTATGACTAACTGAATAGAGTGATTTAATTTAGATAAGAAGTTGAGAAAATGAAAGTAAGAAGAAAAAACTAAGCGTGGGACATTTCTGAATAACTGAAATAAAAAAATGAACGGACATATTGTTATTAACATATTTAACATCGAATTAAATGAAAAGAATAATAACAAAATAGAAGTCAAAATTTTTAGTCGATCTCAATGGAATCAAACAAAACAATAAATTGAATACTGAATTAAATTAAAAGAAAAATAAAAAGTTAAACTTGTTAATCGATCTCAATCGAATTAGAAGTTTTTTTAGAGGACTTTAAATAATGTTTTCATAAAAATAGTAACAATAATGTAGAAAAAACAGTCACTATAAAATATGTATATATTCACAAATAATTTAAGATAAAGGCAAAGTGAAGAAATATTAGTGAATTAAAATGAATTCTAAACAAAATAAAAGAAATAAAAATCGATCAATGCTTTTAGCAAAGAATCCTTAATTTGGTTTAGATGGAGAATATTGAACATGGAAGTGAAACTATCGAATATGGGAAATAACTGAGGAAATACTAAAATTCTTGTATTGAAATGAAGAGAAGAAGAAAAGAATCATTGCTAGGATATAAAGAAAAAATAAATGCAGGATTATTGTATATGGAAATAAGAATGTTACAATGGGAAACAAATGAAATAAAGAGCTATATGTTATAAAAGTAAGATTTTATTTTCAAAATAGCATTTATAAATCCAATAACCTTCCACGAATAAATTACCAAACTCATAATCTTACAAATCGAAAAAAAATCATAAAAAGACATAACTTAGGCATAATACTCAAAGAAAAGATCAGCAATTTTGAATTAAAATAATAAATTCAACATCGAATTAAGTGAAAAGACAAATAATAAAATACAATTCAAACCTTTAAATCAAGCTTGATCAATCCCGTTAGCCATGATCTTTTATGGGCTCTATAGTCAGTAACATTGAAAGCAAGGTAGAAATATAATGCAATACATCAATAAATCATAAATGATTTAAGATTATTGCAAAGTTAAGAACTGTGGGTGAATTGAATCGAATTCTAGTTAGAATAAAAAAGTTCAAAATATCGATCAAAACTTATGTACCGGAGTTACCATAAAAATAAAATCAAAATCTCTTACCTGCAACCAAAGGAAGATAACTGGAGTAACTTTTTAAAACAATGATATCTCTTTACCTGCTTTTTCCAACCATGATCTATAAAAAGACCGTTTTTTGAAGATTAAGAAATATTTTATTTTACATTTAATTTCTTTTAGTGCCAACACCAAGACAACTTTAATTCATATTAACCAACATAAAATCAAACAAATAAATATTTCATACCCAAAAGCATGAATCATACCATAAAACATGGAAATGGGAATTCTATGATTGTAGCCAAAGAAGAAAATTTTCCACTTGGATTTAAATTGAAAAAACGTAGGATATGATAGTATTTATAGATTTAAAATTTTATTTTAGATAAGAAGTTAAGAAATGAAACTAAAAAGAGAAAATAAACATGAAACATTTCTGAATAGCCGAAATAGAGAATTATTTATTTTAGATAAGAAGATGAGAAGATGAGAGTAAGAAGGAAATAAGCATGGAACATTTCTGAATAGCTGAAATAGAAAATAAAAGTGCATATTGTTGACAAGCACCATTGTTCTAGTGGTTATTTGGTGCGAGAGGTCACAATTTCGAAACTTGCGTAGCGTAATTCAAACATTTATTGACACATGATTTGTGGTTTGTTGTCCCAGTGACATGTTATATCTAAGTACCATTTCAAGAAAAAAAAAGTGCATATTGTTATTAACATACACTACTAGAAAAAGGGCAACTTGCGGTGAAGCCTTCCGATGGCCGTCGACAGCTCTGTCATTTAATTTTTGACGACAATCGACGGTTAGTAATTTTAATTATTAAATTTATTAATTATTATAACTTATTAGTTACATAAGTTTAAAATTTGTTTAAAAATGCTAATTTAATTTCTAAAAATTAAAAAAGATATTTTTATTCAATTATTCAATTTTATGATGGTTCGTGATTAATTAAATTAGCATTGTCGATAAATTTTTTTGTATAATTCGATATTTAACTTTATTGAAAATTGAACACAAACAATGATTATATGCAACTTTTAGTCCGTCAATTATACAACTACGGTGAAATTTATGACGCGTAACAGTTTTATGAATTTAAATTTTGTTTAACCATTGGTTAACTAGTTAAGAATTTTAAATTGATTTGAAAACACAAGTAAGAGTTTTAAATCATTAATATTGATTTTCATATTCATAGAGAACTAATATAAGTTTTTCAATTTTTACAACAAATTAAATTTTTTTAACAAACTAAATTACCTTAAATTTATTATAAAAAGAGTGAAATTTTAATTGTATATCTAAATTAACCGTCGAAAGTCGTTGAAAACTGCCGTTAATTAAAGCCGTCGACGGCCGTTGAAAACCGTTTGTATATCTTGATTATACATGTAGCCAGTTGGAACTGGACCAGCCAACATTGGAAGTTATGGGTAAATTTCAAAAAAATTTACTATATAAGATCTTTATTGGGCCTATGAAGTCTAATTTATTGAAAATATTTCTAAATTTAATTTAAATAAATTCATATATTTCATTTAAATTTATAAATTATTGATAGAAATTTAATTAATTTATTTTCAATTTATTTATAAATATGCATATATATCATATACATATGTGTATGTGTGTGCATGCGTAACATGATATTCCGTGAAGGGTATAACATGTCCATATATAGATGTTGGAATTTACATCGCAACAGGCATGTTACCTCATCCTATATGTATTGTATACTGTCCAAATATGTGTATATATTTATATTTATTATATATAAAATCAAGAGTGTGTGTATGCATGTGTGTTTTACGTATACAAGTATATTATGAGAAAATAATATAGAAATATTTATATGTAAATTTTATAATTAATATTTCATAAATATCAATTAATTTAATTAGTTTATAACAATTATGAACTAATTTAATCGTGTGATCTAAAGAGAATTCATCATTTCGATTGTGTGACTTGCGGGTGTAAATTCGATCACCAATTAACGTCTAATTATTCGAATGTTAACGTTAACGTTCATACATCACTTAGTAGGTGGTGTGGCATTTCGGCAAAATTTATCGCTTACTAAGTAAAATCCAATTTCACTTTATTAAGTGTTACCTGATTGTGACATTTATTGTACACTAATTTCTTTGTCAAAACTATATCGCTTTTGACTTATGGAATTTGGTAATGGTCAAAATTCCAATATCATCTATATTCAACATTATAGCCCAAACACAAAGTCCTTGGTTCCAAAATGCTCTGACCAGAGACTTTGAGTTTGAGTTGACTTGAATTGACCGTGATATTCACCCTGTATAACTAAGGAGACAAATCCCCTCTTGAATACTACTTAACTTCCAATACTTCCACTCTACCCAACTATAGTCACTCGATGGAACGTCATTCCATGATTTGACTAAATCAAAGCAGAGCTTTCATATTGAAGATCCATGGTATTCTCAAGTCGAGAGAACTATGTAAATCAGTCGCATCGATATTTTCTATTTGACCTTAGTATATTAACCTACAAAAACTATTGAGTGAGTAATTCCATAGTTATCTAATAACTGATTAGTACGTAACCTCTTGGTGCCTCCAACAGCCATGAGTAACACAATGTATAATATTTGGAGTGCGTTATGTACTCTAGTCTCGACGGATACATCAATATCCAGTTTTGATGCATCTTTACTTGAAACATTTAAAATAGTATATTAGTTTTCATTGTGATAAATTACGCATGGTTACAACACTTTGTAACTACTATTACAAAACATACCATTTATGAATTTTCTATTAAACATTCTTTCAATTAAATTAATTAATATAACCATATTATATAAGTATATAATAGAAAGAAAATACCTTTGATTTCGAACATGATGTTATTGAGTTAGATATATGTAACAAATTACATAATTACCCTAGGGAATACCCTTAACTCTATCAATATCTCACTTGCACTTAGGGTCAATTATGGAATCTTATTCCAACTTCTCTAATCGATTTCCTTAAAACTGATCTGGTTAGTCCCTCAATGAAAGTGTATGGTATTATGTTGCAATTATCTACTTTGTCAATCAACTCTCTCCGAGCTTATAAACTATCTTTATCACGTGAAATGATTCGGAGTATGTCTCTCGACTTCTTGTAAACTCTAAGTTCTGTTATGAACTATATAGTATTACTGTTATCATATAGCAATTTTGTGGGATTCTCAACATTTGAAATCACCCATAGCTCGGTTATAAATTTGTACATTTATATTTATGTACATTTCTTTATTTCTGAACTATTCAAGGCGACGTACCTAGCCTTTTCCATTGAATCAGCTATAGTCTTTTATTTGGAACATTTCCAACTAAAAGATTCTTAACTTGAATTTATTATTGGCATATCATACTTAATGTCACTTATGGAACTTTTGAGTCCGGATACTTCTTTACAAGGAGTTTGTTGTTTCTGTAAACAACTCTTTTATTTCATAAATACACGAGAATACTATAGACTGTCATTTAGTGATATCAATTTGGATTTGATATTTGCTTCATATATCAAATACAAAAATAAATCACGATATCATAGACAACATAACATGTATGATAATTCCTATTGCCAATGCATAAGGAATTCATCTCACATGTTTTATATTAAACAATTTAATAAGGCGTCTATGCATATCAATTTGGGACATTCCCAATATCTTTTATACTCACTATAAAAGACATCATTTACACATCCAACATCGAGTATTAAAACAACTAAGGCTGATTTAATACAAATATGTTGTTAAAATCAGCAACGTGTGGTTTATTTACAATTTAGAAATACCAATGTACCTATTAACGTTCTTTCTTATGAACACACGCTTCCTCTGCATTTTAATGGATAATCAAACTATTTAATATTTCTATCAAAATAATTTTTCATGTTCGACGCTTATAAAATGATACTTTCTATAATTTCTTGGATCATATCCAAAGACTCACAAACTTAATATCGCTCTCACTGACTTGAGACATTTTGGTTATTATGTGTAAACAACTTACTCTAAATCATTATTTATAATTATCTATTTTAATACGTATGAACAATATAAATTCATACTAGGTAATAATTTTGTGAGTAAATCTGAATTATCTTGAGTACGTTGAATACCGAATCTATTATGCTAATTTCAATAATTGAAATTTGCAATGTTATTCTATCAATGTTGCTCATTATTCCAACTACATTAGTCTTGCTCTCGAAGCCACATTCGCGGTTGATGGATTATATCCCTTTTATGTACATCTACCAAAATCATATTTTGATACTGTACTTGTAATCTATTTCGGATCTGCGCAACGTACTATATCATAGGGTCAACATTTTAATGGTTTATTTAAGAAACCGAGGATTACATATTTTTGATATTGATAAGAAACTATAGTTTCTCTTCAATGTGTGAGAGTACTTATTAGACACCCTAATGTAATGTGTCTATTTAGGTTAGTTAATTTCATTTCATCTCATGTAATCAGTTTTATCTTTGGATCATATCCAATTCCATTTTACTACCAATAATTTTTCAAAGAAATTCCTTCGCTATGAATTTGGTATTTCTTGAAATAACACTTGTTTCTCAGTGCAATGGAATAAGTATTCACAAACACTTTATGAATTGCCTTTTATATAAACTAAGTTTAGTTTGTGGTTCACAAAACTTATGTTCAAAACAAAAATATGTCATCTAATGAAAAACTTTCCCACACTCTTTTTGGAGAGATTCATACAGGATCTCTTACGAATAATTATTACATGCAATCTTTCGACTCGCACAACCTGTCAACTCCTTGGTCTAGGATATATTGTGGTTTCTTATAGACTCCTATCTTGTATGATTTTGTAAACTATTATTTAGATGAATACTATTAATCTTGTGTACTACTCTTAAGCACATTCCTTAAAGAAGGAAATTAACTCAACTTCACTCACAATTAATTGTACTCTGTTCAACAAAGTTTGATTACTTCTTATTGATATATCATTATATATCACATGAAGGAGTGACTTTTGAGATTGAATCTTTGTTCATTTTTAGGTATGTTCGGAACTCCTTCCAATATACTCACTCATTCAATCAAACCAAATCATTTTTATTATATGTTAATTTTTTACTTCCGTTTTATATGCTATGAGCTTACCATAGACTTATACATGCGTATCAAATATACATGTCCATATCTGTGATAACTCATCGGTGAATATAATGAAGTACATGGAATCGTCTCGGTATTAATAGACTTACGATTGTATAAATCTATATGTATCAATCCAAAGAGTTTGTTAACTCTTATGATGCTCCCACTAAATGGGTGCATAGCCCTTAATTATTTGAGATAATTAACCAGTACCATACTATTCATAATCACATAATAAAAAAAATCATATCTCAAAACAACGGCTTAGTTTATAATTACAAATAATAGTAGATAATTTTAGATACTTCTGTATTTTCTAATGCATCACTTTTGTTATGAAAAAATACTACATTAAGTTTTATTTCATAGTGAATGGTCATAATATTCACATGGAAATATAATTACTTCTAATTTTCAGTCGATACTAAAAAATAGTCATTATACCATAAATAATGTTCAGTATTTTTAGGAAAACAATTTTCATAATTTGATGTAATCAGTCAGTGCTATATGGCATGCTCCTACTTTTTCTGCCATTATTATAATAGCATAATAAATTCGGAGGTCTATTATTCACTTACTGTAGGTTATTTATTTCATATACTGTAACTTATTACAAAAGAGAGTTGTTTGAACAAATATCATGAACTCAAAGGAATAAATCTCATAGAAAAAAATTTCTATATGAAATACATTACGGAATAGAAATCATATTTCGTGTTCCAATATTAAGTATGAACTATTATTACAATTCTCGTTTCTAATGTTTCTTTATAAAGCAGATTTGACATTCACTCTCTTCATCTCAAGTGTATCTTAAATCACATTAACTCTTGTACATTTGTTTTTCTTTCTAAATGGTCAAACTATTCAAAAGAAAATCCTTACTATAGTATCATAACGAACTCTTTACAAAGATGCATTTGATTATCCTTAACATTTAAGGACATCAAATATGATGCACCTTACATAAACGGATCAAACTGACATTTATGTGATCTAATTCTTAAATTTATATTGTGGTTTTGGTCTTGTATTACATTTAACACAATATGATCTTCTATTGTAATCTATCAAATTGAATACTCGATCTTATAATATTGTTTATTTGGTTGTTTTGAATGAACTAATTTCATTGAAGTATCATACATTGCAAACTATGGCCATTCCCCATATAACACTTATATGCGATAGTATATGGATCAAATATCCACAGTCTAGCATTGCTTTTAGAGCTCAAAACTCAAAGAATGCAATATGCGGTCTCGATCGAATAAACACCTAAGCGATCAAATTATAAACATATTAAGTAGTTGTAAAATTAGGCGCTTGCATGGGTGTTTAAGGTTTGAAACATTAACATGCAATAAATATTTATTAATAAGTATATATTATATTTCTATTGTCAATCATCAATTCATTTTATTTTTATATCTTAATTGATAAAAGTTTTATCAATCGTATTGAATGCACAAATTTATCAGTGTAGATTATTATAACATTATATGGCATATGTTTTTACAATATTAGAAATGTTAAATTTTATCATTTCATTTTTCTAATAAGGCTCCCACTAGTCTTTTATGTTTCTCCAAACTCTAAGATGAAATATAGAAATCTTTTGACTTCACTAGTAGGTGTTAAAACTCGTTTGTCTTGGGATTCTGACCTTGAGTTTGCTCAACAAGTCATAGCCCTATAAACGATGGATAATTCCTTATCGGTTGTATCATATACAACTCCTAACCCATGGTTCCTTGTCCTATTGTCATTTCGATCTTGAGTTTGCTCAACAAATCGAAAGAGATTATTCACTTGTACCTACCATATCGCAACGACCTAAGTATATAGTATATGTACTTTGAGTTTACTCAACAAATACATATAGTTATCTTACATTTTCTATTCAATATATTATTAATGCTACACATAACATCTCCAACTTGAGTTTGCTCAACAACTAAGGAGTATGCAAGTAATTTATTAATATATATATATAGTAGAGGACAACCTTATATTAAAGATTCATTATCTTCAATATATATATAATATTGAGTGATGTCGACTTATGGAATAATATAATTCTTATGAATTACTCTTGTAATTCAAGTGCCGGACACATCGGAAATCATGGTATATGTACATTTATGTATGTATTTATTCCTTAAGTCTAGTTAGGGTTTCTTCGCTGCTCCACCTTCAATTTATTCATCCATATTATATAAGTTTTATTAATATATAATTCTTATATTTTATATTACTTATATAATAGTCTTATGTATAACATTATATTAAATAAATCTTTATTTAATAAATATTCAATTAATTTCATATTAATATATCATTTATGATCATTATTTATTATATACTATAACTTTTATAATATAACACATATTTCATATACCCGTGTATATTATTTAATTAATTAACTTTTTAGTTATTAATTAACTAAACTATTTTAATAAAATTATATTAATTTCAAATTTATTTGATAAACATACAAGTATACCTATGTTATTTCAAACATTTTAAAATAACATAACATATATCATAATATATAATATATGTATTCATTTATTAATTAACTTATTTAATTAATTTATTTTATTAACCTTATTAATAATTTTTTAAATTTTGGAATCAATTTCTATTATTTTACAAACATTTTTAAAACTTTATTATATTATAACTTTTATAATATTTGTATATCTTATTTTAAATTTAACTTTTGAATTTAAAATCTTATATTTTAAATTTACAAACAATTTTGAAAATTAGTCCAAGTCCCCATTCAAATTAGGTCTTTTCTATTAGGGATAATCTTTTGGGCTTACGTAATCATTTTGGGCCAGGCTAGTAACCAGATTGGACAAAGTACTTGATTACCCAAACCCAACCTTAAACGCTACTTTTCTAGACACCTTACTATGTGGGTAGGCTTTAGTTAGTTAACCCTAACATGACTAATTAAACCGCATTGGCTATTAGCCTATGATACCATTGTTGGAACTAGGCTAATCAACAGTGGAAGTTATGGGTAAATTTCAAAAAATTTACCCTATAGAATCTTTATTAGGCCCGAGTTCTGATTTATTCAGAACATTTGTCAATTTAATTTAAATAAAATTATATATTTCATTTAAATTTATAAATTGTTGATAGAAATTTATTTAATTTATTTTCAATTTATTTATAAATATACATATATATCATATACATAAGTGTATGCATGTGCATATGTAACATGATATTTTGTGAAGGGTATAACATGCCCATATATAGATGTTGGTATTTACGTCGAAATGAACATGTTAGCTCATTCTATATGTATTGTATGTTGTCCTAATATGTGTACATATTTATGCGTGTTATATATAGAACCAAGAGAGAGAGAGAGAGAGTGTGTGTAAGTATATTATAAGAAAATATAACAGATATATTTATATGTAAATTTTATAGTGTTAAATAATATATAAATATAAATACACACACACACAAAAGATATGAGTTCAACTTGTTTTTATATATTAAGATATATATATATATATATTTGCGTGTGTGTATGTACTAAAGTGATATATATATATATATGTATATATATATATGCGTATGTACTAGATGATTTAGGATGGTTAATATATATATTACAAAATTTAAAAAAAACTCCTTTTTAATGTTCTAGATCGAATACATAGCAGGTGTAGTTTTAACTATAATTTTATTATATTAATATATAAATATTATGAATTAATTAATTAAACAACAATAAATAAATGATAGAAAATATATAATATGTATATATTTTGAATTTTAAATATTATTAAAATCTGGAATCATATTTATTAATCTATGGAAAAATTTGAGATTTTCTAAGTCAGAATATTATTTTTATTAATTAATTTCTTTTGGCCCAATTAAAAAATAATTTTTTAATATTAAAAATGATTGAAAAAAATCTAATTTTTTGATCGAAAGCTTCTGTAATCATAAATTGGTTTTATAAATTTAAGATCTAATTTTACAAATATAATTTAGTTTATAGAAATTTTTTTATTCATATAATGATTAAATAATAGTAAAAATATTAAATAATTACCAAAAAATTATTTACAGTTACGAAAAATTATAATTAATATAAATATACATTTTAAAAATATTATTTCAATCTTTATATGATATAGTTATATATAGATTAGTATTAGTCATATAAATAAACTAATTAATATACGTATAAACAAATTAATAAAATAATAATAAATGAAATAAGATAATTTTGACTATGCGTATCAAATCTAGGATTTTTTTCCATTTGGCCTTGTTTTTAAACTATTATTGCAAATTGCCTCGTTTTAAAACTAATATCTAATATAGCCCTGTTTTGGCCAGCTCAGCGCTTAACTGGCCAAAATGCACTAGCGACTTTTCAAAAGTCGCCAGTGTATTTTTTTCCTAGCGACTTTTGAAAAGTCGCCGGTGTTTTTTTCTAAATTTTTTTTACATTGGCGACTTTTGAAAAGTCGCAAGTGTATTTTTCAAAGCAGGGCTATATTTGATACTAGTTTTAAAATGGGACTATTTGTGATAATAAGTTTAAAAACGAGGCCAAAATGAAAAAAAATCCTTAAATCTATTATAAAAGAATGTTTTTTATACAAATAACCAATCAATATATGTGACAACAATAATGCCTATAGGAATCTCACCTAACTAACAATTCAACAATAACAATTTATCTACACACACACAAACAATATTGAGTTATACAGAGATTATGCATCATATATAAAACTGAATACTAATTTAAACTAATGCCCTTAAGTACACCATGTGATGATGAGTTCCCTTCCTCTTGAAACCTTCCCGATTCGTTATATTGCAGGTCTTTTAATCACAGACCCTTTGCTATCGAATAACTATTAATTTCAATTAATTTTATTTGAATTGTGTTAGAGCACTAGGAGGCAATTCGATCAGCAAAAAATGGAGATAGGAGGCAGCCAAAAAGTCCTTCTAAAGTTATGGTTAGAGTCTCTTATATAATGGTTGAATCAAAGAGAACAGTGGATCACATCGCTTACCTTTTCTCACCTAATCTTAACCATCCATTTCAAACACTTTTTACCTCTTTTGGTCGACCCTTATAATATATACTTGCTGCTGAATACCAAATGTAACGTTTCGACTTTTTGTCGCTCGAAAATCGACATTAATACGTCCACTATATCAACTGCTGAGCAATCGAATGCCGGAAAACCGAATTGTTATGGAGAAAAAGAAGAGGTAGAAGAAAACAGAAGAAAAGAGAAAGAAGAAACAACAGAAGAACACGGAACAATATCAGAATTTCACATTCGCAGCGGAACAACATATAATAGATAAATGAATAATCTTTAATCAAAAGAACTATATCAGTTTATACATTACATCACATCAGAGTTTACAACAATAATACACAACACAACTGGACAGTTATATAAACTTTTCCTCATACAGAATACACAGCGGAATAAATAATATCAGATACAAATACTACGCCTCGTCATCCAGCTCGCCACTGAGCTCCACAGCATCTCCTGAATCCAGAATGACCTGATAACCTAACTCTAGACTGCCCATGTGGAAATTGTTGGGCACCCAGAGTTTAGGAAGGGAACAATAAACTCCAAGTCAGTCATGGTGACTGGTGTGAGAACTAAAACAGTTTATCTTTAAAACAACATCAACAAAGAAAACAAACAATTTCGCAATGTTTTTGGAAAATGAAACTACCATAAGACCTCCCGCCACACACACAATGCAAACGCAGAATTGGAGGAGATTTCTTCTTATGATAGTCAAACATGCTTACTACGCAAATCATTGGATTATTATTATTAGTGCACAGTGTAGAAAAACATTTCGAAAGTATAATATTAACCTTAGCCAGCATAGGCATTTCATGTTATGCCCACTATAGCTACTATGTTCAATAGCAGGTTACCGCCACATTCCATTGAAGGTAATACAACTAAAACCGTACAAGTCTCGTATTGTTTCTTTGGATTTCCAACAAATAGTCAGGCCAAGGAACTTCCCATTGCCACATAGGTACGCCTCTGGAAAGACGACCCCGAGAAATAACCTAACATTACGGTTAGATCTTTGCCAACACAAGGCCGGGTTACCCCTAACTGGGTAACTACTGACACGAATATGCCATCCCCCGGTCGTAACCGACCTTCATCCGAGGATCCTCGATTCCAACAACCACAAAGTAATAAATTTGCAGCAACAACATAGGTTAAATATCTGGGCTCCATACCATGATACAACCTCTATCCAGAAGGAAATGACATACACTAAGGGGGCGCTATCCCCTAATAACCTTGCTGCATCCTTCCTGTTTTGACCATTTCCGGGGTGTGAGGTCCGACGAAGTCTCGTCCACAAAGCCACGCTTTGGTACAAAGCCATGCTTTGGGTCAACAAATGATCAAAGTAATGATCACAAAGATAAATGATCAAACAAATTATCATATCACAAGTGATCAAACAATGATCATTACACAGCAACACTCAGCATGCCACGTTACCAAATTGGGAGTATATCACTAATAACCTTCAACTACATAACCTCTGAGCTCGTACATCTCAGAGAAGGGTGTTAAGCTAAGAGAATAAATTCTCCGCCACCAACAGATATGTATCTGAAAGAAATTAGCTTTATATCTCAATTTGTAATGTCAGACATACAATCCATACAAGTCTGTTCCGGGTTCGAACAGAACCGAAGGCACTTCCAAAGAAGTCCTTGCAATCTGGATAATTTCTAATCACGTCTGGACTTCCCGTCACTAAGGGTGATAAAATCTTTATATCGGAGATCAACCGATGCAGAGTAACTCGACGGTAATCCTTCCGTTTTCAAAAATATCCGGTCTTCAACACCGGTCATCAAATGCGATCCATTACGACGTATCACATATTCGGAATGGGTTATACGACCCAAAGGTCCTTTCCCGGCTAACCCGAATAGTGAGCGCTTATTCAAAAATAAGTGTGGCATTCAAATTCAAGCAAATCACAACAAATACCCATTCAAGGTAATTATTGATAGTCGGTTATTTAACTATCAATAGGTCTGCACAGCATCATCAGATTCCAAATAATTTTCCAAAATATTTATTTTCCAAAAATATCTTTACAAGATATATAATTTCCACACTTCAAAAATAAATCAACGTTTATTTTTTTTAAACAATTTCCCTTTTCGGTTATAAATTCCATAGTGGATTTATATTTCAAAATATCTACTGATATACGATTTTCAATCTATTTCAAATATTCACTTTCAATTTATCTTTACAAAGATAAATTCTCAAAAACGTTTCATTCATATTGGAAAAGCATTTCCATACTTATTTAATAATAAGTAATTCACAAATCATTTATTTTCAACACTTGGAAAATATTCGATATACTTAAATCATAATTAAGTATATATTTCATTCTTTAAGGAAAACGTTCTCTTAAACACATTTATTTGAGTCAAAACGAATGTTGCGTAAAACATCGTTACGATGACCCAAAATCACTAGTATAGGGATTCGAAATTAAGATAGATATATAAATCCCAATACTATATAAAACATTTCCTTTTGGAAATCATTTACTATAACAACAGTTTTATAGTCCACCATTTCCTTATTTTTCGAAAACGTCTATTTCAACAATGAATGTTGAAATCTATGGTTTCGATATTTAACACATTTTAAAACATCGTTAAAACAATTAACTTCATTTTGTAATATCACTTCTCCAAAACATATCCATTTTATTTAATAATATATTCACTGTCCAAAATTGTGAATATAATTCGTTATCCAAATTCAACATTTCTACACATTTTTATTTAAAGGATTATCCACTGTCCAAAATCGTGAATATAATTCCTTTAACAAGCTATAATAATTTACTTATCAAAATAAGTCAAATTTCGGATTTATAAAACAACGTTTATAAATTCCATTTATATTTTATAACTACTTCAACTTATAAATTCCTTTTATTAACCAATTCAATTTATAACTCAATTTTATACCAAAAATCCATCCTATAAGTTAAACACTTATAATTCATTTATTTACAAAATCATTCTTTTAGGACTTCACAAATCGTAAATTCTATCCTTTTATAAAACCCATTTTAACATCATTTTAAAATGTCTTTCAAACTCCTTTAAAATCCCATCACTTTGGCCTCTAATATCTTAGGCTAATAACCCATATAAATAATCTAACTAAATCTAATTTAATTCCTTATCGATATCTCATATCGATAGATATATTTATAACTATTATAAATATATACAACAATATTTATTCCTCAAATCATATTCAAATTTTATAATTAATATTTCATAAATATTAATTAATTTATTTAATTTATAACAATTATAAACTAGTTAAATCATTTGCTCTAAAGAGAATTCATTATTTTGGTTGTGGACTCGCGAGTGCAAATTTGGTCAGCGATTAACATCGAACTATTCAAAGGTTAATGTTTACACATCACTTAATAAGCGATATGACATTTTGGCTAAATTTATCGCTTACTTAGTTTCGGTAAAATCCAATTTCACTTTATTTAGCGTTACCTGGTTATGACCTTTATTTTACACTAATTCTCTTCGTTAAAACTATATCACTTTGGTCTTAGGGAATTTGGTAATGGTCAAAGTTTCAATACCATCCATATTCAAATCTATAGTCCAAATACAAAGCCCTAGGTTCAATAATAACAATTATTAACCGAAAAGCTCCAAACGGAGACATTGAGTTGACTGTGATACTAACCCCATATAACTGAGAAGACGAACCTTCTTTTGAATAGCGCTTCACTTTCAATACTTCCACTCGACCCAACTATAGTCATTCGATGGAACGCCATGCTGTGATTTGACTATAATCAAAGTGGAGATTTCATATTGAAGATCCACGGTATTCTCAAGTCGAGAGAACTGTGTACATCAGTCACATCGATATTTTCCGTTTGACTTTAGTTATATTAACCAACATAAAACTATCGAGTGAGTCATTCCATAGTTATCCGATAACTATCAGTATGTAACCCCTTACTACCCCCGATAGCTATGAGTAATACATTGTCCAACAATTGGAGTGTGTTACGTACTCTAGTCTCAACGGATACATAGATATCCAGTCTCGATGCATCTTAACTAAGAACATTTAAAATTGTATACTTGTTTTCATTGTTATAAATTACTGAGGGTTAAAACACTTTGTTACTACAATCACAAAACATAACATTTGTGGATTTTCTATTAAATATTCTTTTAATTAAATTAATTAATTAGTACAACCACATTATATCAAGCATATAATAGAAAGAAAATACCTTTGATTTTGAACAACATTGGTTATTGAGTTAGGTATGTGTGACAAATTACATAATTTCCCTAGGGCATATCCCTAACTCTATCATAGCCGAGCCCGACCCAATTCATTATCTTCCTCCCAAAATCCTAAAATTCTCCCCAAAATTCAACCAAGCTCCATCACCTATCACCGGCCCCCCGTCAACATCCGTCGGAATCTTCATCAATTTGCAATCTCCAACAATCTACGCCTTCAATTCACAAAAATCAGGTATATTCTTCCACTAAACTAATTAATCTGAATTATGGTAAAATTAGTATTAATTTGTGGTTATATTTGTTGATAGTAGCCCATTGATTGTTTATAATTGAATATTGGTTGATTGGGATATGTCAATTATAGTTATTAGTGTTTAAATTCAATAATCAATTTATAACTAGAACTAATTTGAGTTGATTAGCATATACGCTTATTAGTGAAACATAATTTAGTGTTAATGAGTGTATCTGTTAGCTAAAATATCGATGAAAATAATTTATTTACATAATACTTTATTAGTTTATACCTTTAATTATGTATAAATCTAGTTAGCGTGTATGTCTTATGTGGTAATATAAACAAATTAGTGTATAGTGTTAATTTTTTATTACTGTGTAATAAATTCAAATTAGCGTTTGCCAAATGTTAAAAAAACAAAATTTAATTACTTTTTAATTGTTTCGAATTCAAACAATGAAATAGATTTAAGGTTAATACAAATTAGTGTATAATTTAGTTTATTTTCTTAAATTCTTAGAGAGATTTTGATCCTGTATGACAAGTATTGTATATGATCGTTATATAAATATTCGTTTTTATTACAAAATGGACATCAATGTTCATCTGATACACTATTTGTTGGATTTGACCCTGTATTGGACAAATTACAAACGCAATAAAGTAATTACATTTTGTAAATTTATTTCATCTTAAACGGTCCACAAAATTTCAACAGCACTTTCTTTTTGCTCCTTGTGTATACGCATTTGTGTACTATACATGGAGCAGAAGGGAACTTCTATCGAAATTTTGTTGAATCGCTTAAAATGAAATTATTTACAAAATGTAGTTATTATTGTGTTTGTAATGGGAAGTAGGATGATTGAATATCAAAAATAAAAGGTAATAAAGTGAAAATACAATATTATATTCTTAATTTGTTAAATTGAAAATATATAAGGTTTTATAAAAAAAGTTAAAAGAATAATATATTATATAATTAATAAAACATTAAAATATAAACAAAATTAATGTATAATGATAACATATTACATAATTAATAAAATATTAAAATGTATAAATGAATTGAATAATAAAATGTCAATCTCAAAAATGTTTAATAATTTTCTGAATTTATATCAAATTTTTTGAAATATGAAAAAATGATAAATTATTTTGTCGATCGGAGGAGCTGGATGTATCAATGAAAGAAAATGAGCGGCTCGATAAATGAACATTTTTATAATGGTGTACATGTATTTGTTAAATTCGCTTTAAGTAATAATGGAAATAATGAAGAAATTAGTTGCCCATATAGTAACTACAAACATTTGAAGTATTTGAAACCGGATATGATTATAGTAAATTTACATCAAAATGGTTTTGTGCCAGAATATTTTGTGTGGGAACGTCATGAAGAACTTGTGGCACCTAATCTTGTAGTGTCAGAGGAGGAGGTGAGTAACGATAATGTTACGGCGAATCCTATACAATATATGATTGAAGATGCAGCATGATAAATGTTCCCTACGGTTAAAGTTGATGATGACGATGTAAAGTCGAAGAAGAACCAAATACTGAAGCAAAAAAATCTATGATTTATTGGATATTGCTAAGAAACCCCTTTGGGATGACTGTAAAAGCAACACCCAATTATCAGTAATTATCGAATACATTGTTATGAAATATAAATTCAACTTCACAGAATCCGGATATACGGCATGTTAAACCAGTTTTTGAAACTAACATATTTTATACGACCTGTGCAGAAAGTTTTTTATTTAGATACAATTGGTTCAGTAATGTTCCAGGTTCTAAAATCAACGTGCATAAAGATTATAATCTTATTGAAATAAAACATAACTTGCATTACCATAAGTATGATTCTTTTGTATTAGCCAAACAAGCTTTACAAGTTTATTATGCTCCGTGTCCATCCCTAAAATGAGATAAAGCAGATTGGTCGATAGTTTTTAAAACAAATGCAATATTTACGTTTGATGGAAAAAATATTCCAAATGAACAAGCTTATAAGGTAGATCTTGAGAAAAATAATGAAATAATAACAATTGGCGATCATACTGATTTTGGGCCTCCAAACGATGAATCAAATGTTTTAGGAGAAGCATTTGAAACTACAGAGGAAAACGATATAGAGTACGAGACCGAGTTTGAAACAGAAAATAGAAAACGATGACGACTGATTATGAACGTACATTTTGATAGAAGGTAATTTATGTGATTATTAGTGTTACATTTTTCTCATGAAAAATGATATTTTTTCCCATAATTAAATGATATGTTCTCCCATAATAAAATGATAAGTCTGTGATAGGTATTATGCTTCGAGGTTAGAGATCTTCCCATTTATCAAGTTCCCCCTCTTCTATTCAAAGAAGGACCCGTGCAGGAGGCGATAGCGACGACTCGTCATAGGTAAAGCATCCCATATTAGCATTAGTGAGTAAAGCAAGTGAGTAAGTATCAAATTTATTGCAACATCATAAATATTTTGTGTATGATATATTATTCGTGATTTATTAAAGGTCTATATCATAATTATTACAAGGGCTATGAACTGGAGCCCTTAGATGTTGTTCTCAATGTTTCCAAGGCTGCTTATAGGTGCATAATGACCGCATGCTAGCCTAGGTGGGATAATATCCCACTCCACATTTTAGAGTGTATCTGGAAGGATTTCATCGTAAATGTAAACATGTATTTCATTTTATATATAACCATTGTATAATTTGTTGATAAAGTATAAATGTATAACTTATTTTTTTTTTCAGTGTGCAAGAGGTGGTAGACTTGCAGGAATCCGACCTTACTCTTTGTAAAAATTACTATATGAAAAAACTACCGTGATATGATGTCGAGCATTAAAAAGGGAGAAAAGCTCAACTAGATGAGTGGAAGCGTATGGCAAGCCTGGGTTAACTACTAGAAAACTCCGAAAGCGAAGGTAAGTTTGGTAGACTCGTATATTTATTAAAAATTTAGTAAAATTAGTATAATGATTGCATCAATATATAAATGTGAAATATAGCGTTCATTTTAAATTTACGGGCAAAGTCGAAGATGAATTCTGTAAATAGAAATAAAAATCCTATCACATACCGTGGGGGTTCGAAGTCATTCTAACATTACCCTCAAGAGTTGGTAAATTTATTATTTGCAATTATAAATACTTATGACATAGTATAATTATATATGTATATATGTATATATAATACATAATAATTAGGTTAAATTTAAGGAATTTAATTTACCCAATGCATCAATAACAGCATCATATATCTTAGTACTCGGCCTCAAACCCAACTCAGAAATTTAAACAAACATTTCATTTCCATACTTAGCAAGTCCTAGACTACCCAACTTGCAATCAATCAAGTAGCATAAAGCTTCTTCATTTATCTCATTCTACTACTCCTAACCTCGTTTAACAACTGAACAAAAAGCAAAACAGGTCCTTTGTTATGCAAAAAAAAAAAGATGAAACTTCCTCTATATACTTATCCTTGGCTGATTTTTCGCCGAAATTTGAAACCCATATGTAAAAATTGATAGAGAAAAGTTGGTTTACCTGGTTTTTGATGATAGTGGCTATGGAATTCGGATTTGAATTCTTCAACTTTCTTTTGATTGTGCATGATCTATCGATAATCGAGAATTGAAAAGGGAATTTGCTATCAATAATTCAGCTGACCAGGCTGGAACATGATTCGAAGTCATCGGGCAGTTCAGGGAGGTCAGGTAGGCGGTTGGGCAGGTTGAGAGGAGAGAGGGAGAGGGCGAAGGAGGAGTAGGCGGAGAATAGGGATGCAGATAGAGTAAGGCAGTATCGAGCAGGGTGAGTGGAGAGCAAGAAGAGGAAATGTGGTGGATAATGTTGGCAGGGAGGGCAAGCTGGTAGGAGAGTAGGTGGAGGAGGAGGAGACATTGTATTGGGAAGGGAAGGCCGGGGTGATGGACGGGTTGGAGGGGAGAGCGAAGGGCTGAATGGGAAGAATGATATGTAGAAGGAACAAATAGTGGTTATGGCTAAAATCTAGGTTAGAGCCAAAAGTCAAAAATTGAAGTTAAAAACTTGTTTTGGAGTCAAAAAATAAAAAATTGTACAAGTAAAAGAAGAGAGTTGCAAAAGAAATTTATAAAAAACTATTAAATATTGATTAAAGTTAATATTTAACAGTAATTATTAATTATTTAAAATATTACGACCTTTTAGAAAAAATTGTTATTAAATATTTATTAGCAAGACCACTTAATAAAAAAAGTTGTTGTAAATCAAAATTTACGACTTCTAGAAAATATTTCAGAGCGTAGCTAAAATTTTCATTACTTAGAGCTAAATAAACTTTTATATGACAAAGAAAATAGTTACAAAAAAATTATATGTAGAAATTTTTTTTAACATTTCTGAATTTTACGAAAATCTGAATATTACATGAAATTTAGAATTTTTTATATTTTATGTTTTATATTTTTGGATATCAAGAAAATTACAAAATTTTATTTTTAAATTTTACGAGTGTTTTAAAGTTTATAAATATTTTTAAATTACTTTAGAAAATTTTAGAACTTTAAATTTTTATTTTTGAATTTTATGAAAATTTTAAAATTTTGTTTTAAAATTTTATAAATGTTTTAAAATTTTATGAAATATTAAATATACTTATAAATTAAATTATTAAATATTAAAAAGTAAATAATAAATATTACTTCTTAATAATCAAGGATTACTTATTAATCATTAGTTATTAAATAGTAAATGTTAAATATTAATTTGAATTATTAATTATTAACAATAATTACTAATTATTAAAAATTTATTGATAAATACTACTTCTTATTTGTTAATTATTAATTATCAATTGTTGCATATTACTTCTTTATTATAATTGAATATTAATTATTAAATACAACTTATATGTATATATTATTAAATATTAATCATTAATTATTACCCATCAAATTTTGAATATACTATTAAATAGTAAATTATTTATTACTTAATTATTAAATATCAGTAGGAAGAGGGTTATAAATAAATATTTACAACAGTCAAAATTAATTAGTTGTTATAAATCTCTATTACAACGGGCTAAAACAAAAGGTTGTTAAAAATATGTTTATTGCAACTGGAAAAACAATACAATTGTTAAAAATATGTTTATTGCAAGTGGTAAAAAACGCAGTTGTCAAAAATATGTCTATTGCAACAGGTAGGAAAAGCAGTTGTTAAAAATATGTTTATTGCAACTGGTAGGAAAATGCAGTTGTCAAAAGTATACTTAACGCAAATAGCAGGAAAATGCAGTTGTTAAAAACTCTTTATTGCAACTGACAAAACATGTCAGTTGTTAAAGACCATTTATTACAACTGTCATTTAACGCCAGTTGTAAATAACAAGTTGTAAAAGGGTCATTTTATTGTAGTGGAGGTTGATGTGATATGTATGATACAATATGAGATGTTGTTGGATGTGTGAGATTAATTTGAGGTGGTGTTCGATGTATTTTGACCTGTTAACTGATTTGAGATTGGTTGCAGTTGGTTTATTGTATACGAGTGTTATGGCACGCGCTTCGCGCGTGAATTATTTTTCTTATAAATTGCATATGTTTAAATCAATCAAAAAATGATTTTTATTTTTAAATGATATTAAGATTTGTATATTTGTAAAGAAGTATTTTGAATTTGTAAAGGAAGTTGAATCTTAGATCCTATTTTTAGAAGCATTTTGAATTTGTAAAGATTGTTAGATCCTACTTTTAGGGGCGTTTGAATTTGTAAAAGAAATTTAATATTAGATCCTATTTTTAATTGATTAAGATTTAATAATATATAGAGGGGTGTTTTTGGTAGTTCACATTGATACCAAAAAAGTGTGACACCAAAGCTATTACAACTATTATTAAAGATTGTTGGATGTTGTTAGATGTTTGAGGTTGATTTATTGTATATATTGATATATCTTTTATTGATGTGATATATGTGATTATGGCTTTGATATGTATGATTTATTTATGTAAAATTGAGCCACGATATATATTGTTATATATGTGTTGTTTGGGGTTGAATGACTGCAATAATAAAAATAACACTCCAGATTTCTGATGGTTACCAATGGCTTACGAGTAGCAACATGCCGATGACTACCGACGGTTAGAAACACCAAATTGGTATAGCCGTGATCTTTCACGTGTACACGATGGGTCGCCGAAAGCCATTGGAAAGTCGTCAAAAGCCGTTGGAAATAGGGCGATGGAATCGTCAGAAATGTCGTCGAAGAACAGTTCTTCGACGACCAATATTTCGATGGCTATTTCTGACGGCTTCCGACAGTTTTTGACGGTCGTCGATAGTTCCCAACCATCGGAATTCCTGTTTTTTCTTGTAGTGATATGATTGACATTTAATTTGGAGCTTTGAATGGTATGTACTTATTAGAGGGGTAAGTGAAACTTTTCTCTCAAATCAACCAGAGAAGAGGATTGAGAGTAAGAATGAATGAGAAGCAAGAATATATATGGTCTCATATCTTTTTTATATATAATGGGATATAACTTTAGGCATAACACTCAAAGAAAAGATCAGCAATTTTGAATAAAAATAATAAATTCAGCATCGAATTAAATGAAAAGACAAATAACAGAATATAGTTCAAACCTTTAAATCGAGCTCGATCGATCCAGTCAGCCAAGATTTTTTTAGGGCTCTTTAGATCTATAACATTGAAAGCAAGGTAAATATATAATGCAATACATCAATAATATCATAAATACTTTAAGATGATTGCAAAGTGAAGAACTGTAGGTAAATTGAATCAAATTCTAGCTATAATAAAAAAGTTCAAAAGACCAATCATAACTTGTGTACTGGAGTTACCATAAAAATAAAATCAAAATCTCTTACCTGCAACCAAAGAAAAACGATTGGAGTAACTTTTTGAAGAATGATATCACTTAAACAAGGTTTTTCCAACCATGATCTAAAAATAGACCATTTCTTCGACATTAAGCAATATTTTATTTTACATTTAATTTCTTTTAGTGCCAACACCAAGTCAACTTTAATTCATATTAATCAACATAAAATCAAACAAAAAAAATTACATATGAAAAAGCATGGATCATACCATAAAACATGGAAGAGAAAATTATATGATTACAGCCAAATGAGCAAATTTTCCACTTGGATTCAAATTGAAAAAAACGTAGTATATGATAGTTTTGTGGATTTAAAAATTAATTTTAGTTAAGAAGTTAAGAAAATAAAAGTAAATAGAGAAAATGAGCGTGGAATATTTCTGAATAGCTGAAATAGAGAATGATTTATTTTAGTTTAGAAGTTGAGAATATGAGAGTAATAAGAGGAAATGAGCGTGGAATATGTCTAAATAGCTGAAACAGAAAATGAAAGGGAATATTGCTATTAACATATAGTAGATATTTAATTTGAGGCTTGGAATGGTAAGTACTTATTAGAGGGGTAACTGAAATTTCTCTCTCAAATCAACCAAAGAAGAGGAATAAGAGTAAGAATGAATGAGAAGCAAGAATATATATGGTCTCATTTCTCATATTTGTAAATAGAATAGATATAATATATTTTACATAGACGGTGATCAAATTGTATCCATCATAATATTATATATTTAAGGTTTTTAGGGTGAAAACAACTAAACCTGACGAATCGAATCCAGACCCACACAATGGATTTCAGTTCTAGACATGTCGGATTTTGCTGGTTTCAGGGTATATATTTTAAAATTTAGATCTGATCCAATGGGAGTTTGGTTCGGATCAAGTTGGTCTGAATTGTGTCCATTTGGTTAATAATACTACAATTACAAGTATTTTGACGATTATTTGATTAGATATTTCGAGTTAGATCGGGTCGAGTATGATCTGGCTTTTAAGGTGTTTTCATCATTTAGATCCAACCTAAGACTCATTGGATAAAGGTTGGTTCGGAACTTCTCAAATCACTTTGGTCCGGATTTGCTAGTCTCGATTCTAATTTTCAGTTATGTTTTCATGATAAAATTAGTAAAATTGTATAGTTGGATTTTAAAGGTTTTACATGTAGACATTTAAACTAATCATCTACCATACAATTCCATAAGGGGAAAATATTATAAAGGACAAATTATCCTAATAATTCAAGCACAGGGACAGCCGTCTAATTTTTTTGCTCAAGGACAGGCCCAAAGCCCATCTTTTGAGTGCTCAACTTCTCAAATCCATCTATCGATTGATTTCCGCTCCTCAACTTCTATTACGCTCTCCTCCTTCAGATCCCCGCTACACTTTCTTCTTCTTCTCCATCTCCAGATCTCCGCTACGCTTTCCTCCTCTTCTGCCGCTCACCTCTATGCTCAAGTTTTGCCCCATCGTGTTTTTCCTATACGTGTCGATTTGGAAAGTCACGTCGTTATTGCCTAAAACTGAAAGCCGCTGCTAACACCATCGAAGTATTGTTGCCTCGATATAGAGTCTCATCATCCTTGGTGCTAGAGTTTTGATGGTGCCTGAAGCTTTGAGTTGCTCGACTCTAAAACCTGAACAAATTTGAATATCACTTCTTGCTTTTGTGGGGGTAGTCGCGTTGTGAAGTCAAAGTTCATCTGAATCTAATTGAATGTCATTGCCTGAGGATGCTCGAGTTCTAAAATTTTCTAGGCATAAGACGACAGTTAAACCTAGTAAACTAACACTAAAAAAAGAACAGTTGAACAAGAAAAACAGTAGAGGTGAGAGAAAAGAACTAAGAGAAGACATAAAAAACAAATAGAAGATGAAAATCAATCAAAAAGGAAAAGAAACATAGAAGAGAAGGTATTGATACTAGGATTTATATCAAAATTCAACGAACTATTAACTTAAAAACTGATACCTAAAAACTACAACCTTAAAAACCGATAACTAAAAACTAATACCGATAACTAAAAACTGATACCTAAAAACTGCTACCAATAACTTAAAACTGATACCTAAAAAACCGATAACTAAATTCTGATACTATACATTAAAACATTTTAAAATTATGATACCTAAATTGATAATAAGCACTAATCTAATACATACCAAAGCCAAAACTATAACATTACAATATATCAGTTAGTGAAACAAAAAATAACAAAAACTCAACTAAAATGATACTAACAAAAGGATACTACAAAATAATGATATTCATCATATCATTGAACAGAAACCAAATACCGGTCAAAATAAAACCTGAACAAATGTCGCAAATAAGAGCAAGAATTGTGTATGAAATATTGATGGACAATGATCACTGTTGAAATTTAGCCAAGTTCATGTCAACATTGGAACAAGAAGAAAACATAAGAAAAAAATGTTTTGTTCAGATTGTCATTTTATTCTAGTACAGTAATTTCCTTTATAAAACAAATATCAAAAATTAAACAGTTTTTACAAAAATGATATATATTGTCACTAAAACTGATACTTAAAAACTAATCTTCAAATTAATAGTAAAACTGATACCGGTATTACTGCAAATTAAAGCGATACTTAAAATGAAAATTGAAATGTTACTATATACCTAAAACAAATAAATAATAAAACTAATACTGCTTATACTACAAAACCGATATCGTAAATGAAACTATAAATGATACTATATAACCAAGTTTAATTACAAAGAGCAAACCAATGACAAATTAAAAATGTGCTAAACCAATAAACAAAGAGAAAATCAATGTACATATTAACATATGCTAAACCAATATACTTATATGACCAAGTTCAATTACATAAAATTGCCAATAAAGACATACAACCAAGTATAATTCTCAACAAATTCATAAAAACATAAAAATCAAATCATATCTTCTTAGAAGTTTAACAACTACGTTTATTGCGACCATATTGCTTGCATACACCACATCTATTTTGCTTATTTTGAAAGTATACAAATCCTCCTTTCCATTTAATAGCAGGCCTACCGACATCACATTTCACCTTAGGTGGCTTAAAAAACATCTTCAACACTTGCATCAACAATATGCTTAGCGAAATTAGGAATAGGTTTTATAGCATTAGCAAACTAGAAGCTGTGGAACACATGCTGAACAAATCAATGATAAACATATTCGCATTCTTCGCCTTATAGCTAAAGTAGATTTTGTTCCATATGAAGATCGCGGTGACTATGAAAGGCTGGAGGAAAAACTTAACTAACACCTAAAACCAAATATTAATGGCGAACCAACGTAAAAACTAAATCACGATCTTCTTGAAACATTTGTTTTAATTTATTCAAAAACCATTTCCAGTTATCCACATTTTCAGGAGAAACTATACCCATAGCTGAAGGGAAAAAACCTGCAAATAATAATTAAAAAAAATAGTCAACTGTTAACTCAAAAACCGATACCTAAAAACTGAGAACTAAATTTTGATACTATGTAGTAAAACATTTTAAAAATCTTATACCTAAAAACTGATAATAAGCACTAATCTAATACACACCAATGGAAAAATCTACAACACTATGAAATATCACTTTTTTAAAAATCTTAATATCAAATTCTAATACTTTCACTACACCAAAACAGAGGATTCCCAACGAGTATAAGCGTTGCCAAGAATTTCAGTAACACTTATATGTGTCTCTATAGGGGCGTGGGCATTTATTTGTAACACTTATAAGCGTTGGGGAAAAGCATCTTCCAACGCTTATAAGCGTTGGGAGATGCTTTTCCCCAACGCTTATAAGCATTGGGGAAAAACATCTCCCAATGCTTATAAACATTACAAATAAATACAAACAAATAAACACTTACCAGTAATGTGAATGTTGAAAGATATAATGTAGACTATATTTAATATGAAATATTGTCTTAATTTAGCAAATTATAACCCAATCAATATTAATCAAAAATATTCATAATCATGGTAATAAAATAGAGTATCAATTAAAAAAAGAGAAGTTCAATACATAATTAAGCTACCAATACATAGTTTGCCAATTCCATACTAATATCAAATTGCAATAACAAAAGATAAGACATAGCTCGTAGTTAAAGTCTATAAATAATAGATCATTTTCAAAATCTTCTACTTCACTATACCACTAGAACCACCATCCAATTTTCTTTTTTCTTCTACTTCTTCTATAAGTGCCTACATGCATTCAATATAATATTAAACTGAAATTTATACTAAAAAGAATGACAAATAATAATCAAGGTGATAGCACATGATTTAACAATAAAGGACATTAAATGAAACAAGCAAATATGCAATGATGCTAATTTGAAATTAAGTACTTCATATATGCATACTGGCCTCAGATTAAAGCTGAGGCAACCGAGCCTCGGTTTTAAACCGAGGCTCAACAACTACGCCTCAGTTTAAAACTGAAGCGAACCAAGCCTCAGTTTGAAACTGAGGTAGGCATGCCTCGGTTTGAAACCGAGGTAGGCATTGTGGCATGGCCTCAGTTTAAAACTGAGGTGAACCAGACCTCAGCTTGAAACTGAGGCAGGCATAGCCTTAATTTGAAACTGAGGTTTGCCAGGTCTCAGTTTCAAACTGAGGCGCGCCTGGCCTCAATTTGAAACTGAGGCGTGCATGGCCTGCCTCAGTTTGAAACTAAGGCACACATATCCAATATCTTGCATGTTAAACAAAAACAAGAAGTAATAAAATATTCAAAGAAATAAGTGACATATACACAATTTTGAGGGCAATAATTTTGGAAACAGTTCGATAATAACATAATTGATCATCACTAGATATTTACATGCATTGGAAGTTTAGAGAGAAACAATCTAAGCTACATAATCTTCATCTATTTTTAGTATTTTACTTAAAATAATCTTTCTTTGTTAAAAGGAAGCAACTGATTCACTAATTGCACATATTTGATACTATTACTTATGAGACTACCTAATCAAACTTCAAGACAACTAAACCAAAATTACTTTATTTTATTTAAACTAACAGAAATACTTATGTATCTTTCCGCCACACATGGTAGTACTTCTCCAGATTTTCTTTTATGCCCCACCTTCCAAACCAACGGTCGCAAAATAGTTTTTTTCCGGGTTTACTAAGGCCTACAAGGAAGAATAAAGATCAAAGGCCTATAAGAATTTTTTTTCGGATTTTCTTTTATGGAGTATATTTTAGACACCGAATTTGCATAGCAAATAAAATATAAGTCATCTTAAGGACAATTCTTATATCTTCAAATGAAGTGAAGCTAGTACCACCACCTATATTTTTACAATCACATGATACTAATATTGGATTACCGATGAATTCAAACAAGTAATTGTAGTATCAGTATAAAAAAAGCAATTTATAATTAGACAGTAAACTATCATTTTCACATAAAATAGAGTTTTACCATTACTATAATCACTTCTCACTACTTGTTGGTCTTTACTTATGCCTAAGAACGACCAATCAATTTGAGACTTGCTAATATAGATTACCATATAACATGTTTGCCAATGCACAAGGCAGAGTGCGATTGTTAAAGTAATATCATATTAGGCATTACAAATATTATAGTCGTTGTTGTTATATAATATATTGTGCAGCTTAACAAAAATGCTAAGCAAAAAAGTTATTAACCAATTAAATATAGGAAACTAACTATGGTTATTAACCAATTAAACACACAAAACAAACTATGTGAAGGAAAATCATTTAAAATGATAAATGTTAAACTTGAACACGTAAGGCAATATTGTCAAAGGGGCAATCTTGTATATATTTAGTAATTACGATCAATAATAGTATTGACTGTAAGACTATAAATCATAAGTAAACTACAATTAAATAAAAAGGCTTGGATTAGTAATCAAACTATTACTAAAAATTATTGCTTCATTATAATGAAAGCTTCATTGCACATTATTCATTACATCCAACGTCACCTACTGCTTATGGCAAACTCAGTTAGAAACTTAGTTTTTAACTCGGTTAGAAACTGAGTTTTTAACTTAGTTTTTAACTTAATCGGTTTAAAAGCTGAGTATGAAAACTTAGTTTTTAGTTGAGTTTAAATAATTAGCTTTTAACAGTTAAAAACTAAGTTTAACTCGGTTTAAAAACTAAGTTTAACTTGATTTAAAAGCCTTTTTAACTGAGTTTAACTCAGTTTTTAACTGTACTAATTTGAATATAGCACCCGATGGAATTTCGGCTCCTTGGGGTGAAAATTACCGCCCAAAGTCTCTGGCCGACGTTGCGTCTATTCGCCACATTGTCGACACAAGTAATACTTCTCATTTTATTCCTCAGTTAATTGTTTTAATCTTTATTTGAATTTTATATTGTAATTTGTATTATTGTTCCCCGATAGTCACTTAAGGGCCATTTTTTCATTTTTTTTATGTTTAAAATTTTTTTATTTGAAAGAAAGAGTAGGATGATATTGTGGAAACATAATTCTTTTGGTCTGATTCGACAAACTGTAGATTTGGTTAGTTGTATGAAAATTGATTATCTTTCAAGCCAGTGCATGGATATTTTTGTATCATATTTTTTAGAAGAGAAGCTGGGACAGGAATTAACCCTGTTTTTATGTTGAGATAAGCATTAGATTTCTTTTGTTTTAAATGCTAAATTTTGATTCTTGATTGTGGAGTACTGAATCATGGATTGATTGTACATTCTAGTTTTCAAATTTTATTTAAATGATCCTTGATTCATCTCAACCATTCATTCATTTTATATAAGTTTGTTCTCATTCCCAAAGCTTCTTTAACAGAAAACTAACTTAATACAAGATCAGATCCCCCTCTCTTTCTCAATTTTGCTTGGATCATGTCTATGAAGGTGAGTACATACCATACTCTAATTCCGTATCTATGTTTAGGTTTTTCTGTTTATCTTCTGATATTATATAAAAGAAACCATGAAATAACTAAAGTTTATTATTCTGTTCAGAAAGTTGTAGTGAAAATTGATCTTCATGACGACACAGACTAACTAAAAGTCTTAAATGTTGTAGCCAAGATTCTACGTACTGAATCTTTTCATTTTCTCTTTTTAATTTTTCCTTCACATTATAAGAAAGTCATTAATGTTTATAAACTCTATTATTAATGGTAGATATTGATTCAATTGCAATGGACACAATGGCAGATACTCCTTCTCATATATAAGAAAAGGTGACTCTGTGATTTACCACTATAATGTTACAAAAATAATTAGATAATTAGATATTGGAAGTCTTTAGAAAATAGTTTCCAACAACTAAGATTTTAATTAAATGTTAAATCCGGAAGGTTGATGGGTGATAAAATATTTATTCAAGATGCTCTTATATTGGTGATCTCCAAAATATTTTTATTCATTCATTGGATTTGATGATGAATGACGATAACAATGGTAAATTATGTGATGCATTATATATTTCTTCTGTAAGCAGGGCAATCATGATTCTTTTAAGAAGTTGTTCACATGAAAATTAAAATAACTTCAATATGTTTGGTGTTAAAGATAATCTATGTACATTGTATGCTAAATTATGTTATAAGTAGAGTCTAATTAAGTTTTACTAAGATTATTAATTATAAATTGTAAGTCATAATCAAAGAGTCCAGCAATATAATTAAATGTGATAAAATTAAAGTCTAACTTGTATTATTGAGTTATTTAGTGCATATTGTTGATATCGTTACATGAAATATAGGTATACTTTAACACAATTGTAAGGCTTATAGATTGAAGCAGACAAAGGAAAATACATAATCCTAAAAGTAGTAATATAATACCAATTTGATATTCTTCCCATGCTTCTTGGTCTACAAATGGGTTCATCTTCTCCAGCAGTAGAGTCACTAGATGAATTGAAATCAATATAGCACAGTTAGTATAATTAGAATAGCGTGCTATTTGAAGAAAATTTCATTTGGTTCAACAAAATATTGCAAGCTCACTACTAAAATGGTGTACCTGTATCATTATGCAGCAGTAGAAAAACTCTTCACTTGATTTACGCCTCCATCTTAATTATAAGCCTCGGGAACCTTATACTGCAAAAATTAAAATGGTGGTAAGTAATCATAGGTAACATGAGTGTGGGTAGGTTCCAATGTAAATTAGCAGGAAAGATAGTGCAACGGTTAGCAATAGAACATCAATGATCGTTATGGAATTGTACTTCGGACATTTAAGTTTACCATATCCATGCATACAAATAACATACCCTATAGCAATCCAAAAGCTAGGTCATGGCAGTAATGGAAAACATAAAACTTAGTGAGATAGGTCCGTTTTCGAGAAGCTAGCTCGAAGCTTGTCATCACTAAGGGAAAAAATATAAGACTATAGTTGTAACGCCCCACTCCAAGATCCACATTAGCAAAGAGTATTACAAAGTAACACCATCTGCTAATGCGGAGAATAGAGCTGGTTAGGAGCGACCATCTATAGCCTTGTCTTAATTATCTATTGAATATGCCGACAATTGCCATAAGTTTTTTTTCTTTCTCAAATGGATCGACATATCCAATAAATACTTAATACAAAGCCATAGGTGGCTAAAGGATCTATCAGAACAAGATATAACAACTCAAATGTAATACACATCACAGAACAGTAGATCATCACATACATTTACACATATTCAGATACATTACAGAGTATACCAAATGATACATGTCAACTGGTAAAGTAAACCACAATATACAGGCGAGTCAAAAGAATACATGTCAGAGTTACAGCCAAAAAGGACTACACAAAAAGCTATAACAAAAGGGAGATAGCAGAATAGTCCATGTGGAAGCAAAATAGGCTAAGTCTAATGTACCTAACCTGAAACATCTCGGTCTGACCCAAGTATAAAATACATGGTTCAGTCTAGCTAAACAAATCAGTTAGATAAACTAAATGATAATGAACATACAAGATCATAAAGTACCACAAATATCTCCAAAAGAGATAACCAAATCATCTAACAAGATGAATTAAAATAAGCCTCATATCATCGACAATCCCAATAAACAATGGATATCATATCCCAAAACAAGCCAAAAGGCAAATAACACATACCAATAAAGGTAACACAAGTTTCTACAAGGTAATCGCTATATATCATGTGGTTCAAAGAACTTACCCCGAAAGGCGATACACTAGGGAAATATAATTGCCAAAGAAATAAAAGATGCTCGAGCTCAGTACTATATAACTCGGATCCACACGCCCGAAGGCAACGCCCGAAGGCAACGCCCGAAGGCAACAAACCGTAGTGGCGGTACTAGACACCACTAACTGGCAGAATGTGTCACAACTCTCAGAAAGGAACCCGAAAAATGTTAACGTGAGTCCCATACCCCACGTTCGCACTAAGCGGTTTACTAACCGTTAGTCAATTTCACACTCAAAGTAGTACAAAGTTCACCTCATCTCCTCGGTAAACCAGACCCAAAGGTCAAAACGATCAAACGAATAGATTAGGAATTAACTGAAAAGATAAACGCACGTGTTCATAGCACGTGTTTTATTTAATCATTTGATTCTCCTCCCTCTTCGCTCGAAGTGCAAAATTGTGTGTTTTATATAGAAATTATAAGTTGGAGAAACGAGTTTTTAATACAATTTAAAATCACTTTATAAAAGCCCGTGTACGAAATCTAAAAAGAATCATCAAAGTCATTAATAAATGATAACAACAAATCAGATAATCGCGAATCGATAAAAGTTGGAACCTCAAGCAAAATAGGCAATATAGACTGAAACAAGCAGGTCAGTCGACTGACTGTAGAGGCCAGTCGATTGATCTAGAAACCTGAAAGTTTCGGTCTTTGTAGTCAGTCGACTGACTGTAGAAGTCAGTCGACTGACTGGCACTGGAATTTTTTTTCCAGCCTAGATAATGAAGGGGAAACTCTCAACAATGGACGAGCAATGGGCGCTAGGGGTTTATGTCAATCGACCCCAACCCTATAAGCTCTTCGATACACCTCCAAAAGCATGTTCATGCATCAAAGCTAGGATTTTTAAAGTTTTAGACTTCAAAACACCAAAAATTGAAATGTTCACCAAATCAATTCAAATCAAAAGAAATTGAACATGAATAGATGTTAGGAATTCATACCTAACAACAATGATAGAAATGGACAAAGATGTGAGTTCAAAAACTCACATATTTAACTCAAAAACAATGATGAGAAGCTCAAACACAAAGAAAAGATCAACCACTCTTCACTTCTACTCTACAAGCTCCAATCTAAGATCAAAACAAGTATTTCCTAAATTAGGTTATAGGAAATTTCTGAAATTGGAGAGAGATTGAGATGGAGAAGGTGAAAAGAAGGCTTACCTAAGCTTCTCTTTGATTTTGGAGTAAGAATTTGAGTTTGCAAAAAGAAACTAGGGCTTGGAGTTTCTATTTCCCATTCTCTTCCCCCATTTTCAGTTGAGCTAGAGTATAAAGAAATGAAATGAGTGAATGGATGAAGAGTTAGGGTAATAAGTAGGGTTAGTGGGCTGAAACCCAAACCCAAAGCCCTAAGTGAAAACATCAAAATTCACTCAACTCCAAACATATCGATGCTTATACTCAAAAAAGTCACAAACGCCATTTTGGACTCAATGGAAGTGGTCCCGAGTCCCAATTCGACCATTTACAAAAAGTGACATTTCGGACTTAAATCCGACTAACGACGCTACACTTAAATAAAACATTTAAATATACCATCGTAAAATATGCGGTTCGTTACAGACTCCCCTCCTTAAAGAAATTGCGTCCTCGCAATTCTTAGCGAAGAATTTGTAATAACTACATACTTACATCACCTGAAAAGGAAGGAAATTAAGCTTGAGATAAAAAGATATTCTCACCATTGCTAAGCAAAGATAGAAAACCCGGATAGGATCGCTCGATGAACTCTTTGGTTTCCCAAGTACAGTCATTGGGATTAGCGGACCATTGAACTTTAATAAGCGACACATCCTTGTTTCGAAGGTGTCTCACCTCCGAGGCCAGTAAGCGAATAGGCTACTGTAAAATAGATAAGTCTAGTGAGATCTCAAGCTCTTGCAAATCAGGAGAGTCGATAACAGAATCTGATTCTCGAAGACACTTCCGAAGCTGAGAGACATGAAACACGTCGTGAACACCGGATAGATGAGCTGGAAGTGAAACTCTATAAGCCACAGGGCCAATACATTCAGTAGTAGGAAATGGTCCTACAACACGAGGAGCCAATTTCCCGGTCGTACTGAAGCGCATAACCCCTTTCAAAGGAGAAACACGAATAAAGACGAGGTCATCAACCGAGAACTCGAGAGGCTTCCTACGGTTATTTGCGTAGGATTTCTGGCGGCTCTGTGTCTCTTTCATTCTCTGACGAATAAGATCAATCTTCTCAAAAGAATCATGAACAAACTCTAGGCCAAGAATAAGCTCCTCCCCAGATTCCAACCAACAAGAAGGTGATCGACATGGCCTTCCGTATAAGGCTTCGAAAGGAGCCATACCGATACTGGATTGAAAATATTGTTGTAGGAGAACTCTACAAGGGATAGATGATCCTCCCAACCACCTCCGAAATTAAGAATACAAATACGGAGGAGATCCTCTAAGATACGATTCACCCGTTCAGTCTGTCCATCAAACTGTGGATGATAAGCTGTGCTGAAATTAAGCTTTGTTCCCAAAGCTTGCTGAAGACTCTGCCAGAAATGACTTGTGAATAAAGGATCACAGTCACTCACAATCGAACTAGGAACACCGTGAAGTCTCATGATTTCCTTGATATATAACTTAGCCAAAAGAGAAGCAGTCATATTAGATTTAATAGGAACAAAATCAGCTGATTTGGTGAGGCGATCCACAATAACCCAAATGCTAGAATGGTCCGATCTCGTACGAGGTAGGCCATCAATGAAATCCATCAAAATATGATCCCATTTCCACAATGGAATCTCTAGAGGCTGAAGTAGATCAGAAGGGCGCTGATGTTCGGCTTTAATACGTTGACAAGTTATGCAATTACTCACATAACTCGCTACATCGTGCTTCATGCCTTCCTAATAATAAAGGCGATGCATATCGGCATACATCTTTCTACTGCCAGGATGAATGGTATACTTAGAACGATGGCAGTCATCAAGAATGTCATGCCTAAGTGCAGAATCAAAAGGCACAACAAGACGGTTCTTCTTGCAAAGACACCCATGAAAATCAATGTTGGAATCCCGCAACGCCTCATCACGGGATTCTGTCTCACAAAGCTGAATAAGATGCATAAGATCAGGATCATGCCGCTGAGCTTTGGCAATACGATCAAATAAAGATGGTTGAGCTTCCAAAACTGAATAATACTATCGGGAAATCAGAGGATGGAGCTCGATCACGAATATCAAAAAAAGATAGAGTCTCAAGAATATCCCATTCGGCAAGCATCATAGAAACGACAGCCGAATGTCTATGACTAAGTGCATCAGCAACACGATTACCCTTACTAGGGGTATACAGAATATCAAAGTCATAGGAGGCAAGAAACTCAAGCCAACGCTGTTGCCTCATATTGAGTTCCTTATGAGTGAACAAATACTTCAAGGATTTATGATCATTATAGAGAATGAAGCGCTTGCCTAATAAATAGTGTCGCCATATCTTCAAGGCGAAGACAATGGCGGCTAACTCAAGATCATGAGTGGCATAGCAAACCTCATTCGGACGCAGTTTCCTAGAAGCATAAGCAACTACCCGATCCTTCTGCATAAGCACGGCACCGAGACCACTACCACAAGCATCAGTGTAGACAACAAGATCATGATTCCCCTCGGGAACCACAAGAACAAGAGCATTAGTGAGAAGTTCCTTTAACGTCTGAAAGGAAGCTTCACACTCGTCGGACCAAATATAACGAATGCCTTTCTGAGTAAGGCTGGTGAGAGGAAGCACAACATGGGAAAAATCCTTAATGAACCGACGTTAATAACCCGCCAATCCAAGGAAACTACGAATCTCATGAACATTCTCAGGCCTCTTCCAATTCTGGATAGCTTCGATCTTTGAGGGATCGACAGAAATGCCGTCGGAAGATACAACATGGCCTAAGAACTTAACCTTATTCTCCTAAAAATGGCACTTGGAGAATTTGGCTTTAAGCTGATGGTGACGAAGAGTACTCAAGAAAATTCTCAAGTGATTAGCATGCTCGGCTTCAGACTTAGAATAAACAAGAATGTCGTCTATGAACATAGGGACGAACTTATCGAGATATTCCCGGAATACTCGATTCATAAGATCAACAAAGAAAGCAAGGGCGTTCGTCAAACCGAACGACATAACAAGCCACTCGAAAGAACCATATCGTGTGCGGAAAGCAGTAAGAGGTATGCTATCCTCCGCGACTCGTAGTTGGTGAAAACCAGTGGCAAGGTCAAGCTGAGAGAAAACCTTAGTGCCACTAAATAAATCGAACATATCATCGATCCTAGGCAATGGATACCTATTCCTGATGGTCAACTCGTTAAGCTTGCGATAGTCGATGCAGAGCCTAAGAGTTCCATCGGACTTCTTCACGAAGACGACCGTGGCACCCCACGGTGAAAAACTGGACTGAATCAACTGTTTGGACTCAAGCTCTAAAAGCTGCTTCTTGAGTTCCTCATTTTCTTTTGTAGACATCCTTGTGGGAGGACGGCCAACTGACTGCATGTCTGGAATGAGATCAATGCGGAACTCGATCGCCTACTTGGGTGGAAAACCCGAAACCGACTCAAAAACATCAGAGAAGTCACAAACAATAGGAATACGAGATATATCATCATCATCTCGTGAGTCAAGAGAATATAAAGCCATTTCGGAATTATCCACATTTCGAAGAACAAGTGATAGCTGAGTAGACGAATCCAGGTGTCGAAGTTATAAAATTCTTTTAGAACAAATAATCCTGGCATCGTATCCCACTAGCCAGTCCATACCCAAAGTCATATCAAATCCCAGTTGGGAAATAACGTGCAGATTCGCACGAAAAGAAAAGCCACATAAAAGAATCTCAACATTATCACAAAGCATACTAAGGGTTGCGGATCCCTCAATAGGATTCGCAATCCTCAACGAAGTAACCATACAAGAAACATCCAAAGACAAATCATCGACGAGCTTTTTCAGTACGAAAGAATGCGAAGCACCCGTATCGAAAAGAACTCGAATACTACGGTCATGAAATAAAATAGAACCTTCCAAAATAGATGGAGATATACCTCTGGGCTGAGAAGAACCTCCAGAAGCCTTAGCAACATAAAGCTTGCCAGACTTGGCACTAGCAGGAGGAAACACGGTGACCTTCCTTCTTGCAATAATGGCAGAAGAGAGGCTTAGGACAAGCTCGAATCATATGATCAGGAGAACCACAATTGAAACACTTTCGAATGAAAGGTGTTCCCATAGATTGAGAGTTAGAACCAGATTCAACGGGTTTTGTCTTCTTGGAAGGGAAAAATTCCCGCTTATGAAATGGAAACTTCTTTTTATTGGGGTTCTTGCGAACCTCAACATCATCACCACTATCACACTCCTTCTCGATGGCTTCGAGATGAAGTGCCGAGTCAACCAACTCGTCAAAAGAAAGCTTAAGCTGGAGCATTAAAGACTTCTTAAGATACTTCTTAAGACCAGAGACAAACTTCATATTCTTCTTATAAGAGGTGCTAATGAATTCAAGACCATACTTAGATAAGGCCTCGAATGATGCAACATACTCAGAGACGGAAGACTTCCCTTGCTTCAACTCAAGAAAGCGACGGGCTAATAAAACTTTCTCAGATTCAGGAACGAATTTGAGTTCGAATCGTTCCCGAAACTGAGTCCAAGAAAGAGCAGACTCATCAAGTTCGGCAACAAGAAGCTCGTACCAATCGAGGGCACGCTCTTGCAATAAGCTAGAAGTTACAAGAACTCGATCGGGGTCAGAAAGATCCATATGAGAAAAGATACGCTCGCATGTGCGAATCCAAGCTTGGACCTCAAGAACGGACTCGGAGCCTTTGAATGGCTTTCCACCAAGATGAGAAAAATCACTGCATAGACGTGCAAAGACAGACTTGCGTGGAGGAGATGCTCGAATAGGAGCTGGAGGCTGAGTGCTCCTAAATAACTCCAAAAACTGATCGGCAAACATATAAATGCCGTCCGGATACGAGCCACTGGATTGCCCAGCATCCGTGCGTCGTCCTCGACCTCTTCAGGCATTAGCTGAAAGTTAAGATAAGATAAAGATTATTCACAAGGTAGATATCATTAATTCAAATATGGAATATTACGGGATAAAATGCATTCCTAGACGTATTCCCAAAATTCTATCTACCCCAAAGCACGAAAAGAATAAAAGGCACGATGATTCAAAGATTCGTACCATTCGTACTACACCTTGATGTACCATAATATGTGTCTATGTTCTATGTTTATCATATTTTGTTCTGAACTCAGCTCTGATACCAAGCTGTAACGCCCCACTCCGAGACCCACATTAGCAAAGAGTATTACAAAGTAACACTGTCTGCTAATGCGGAGATTAGAGCTAGTTAGGAGCAACCATCTATAGCCTTGTCTAAATTATCTATTGAATACGCCGACAATTGCCATACTTTTTTTTCTTTCTCAAATGGATCGACATATCCAATAAATACTTAATACAAAGCCATAAGTGGCTAAAGGATTTATCAGAACAAGATATAACAACTCAAATGTAATACACATCACAGAACAGTAGATCATCACATACATTTACACATATTCAGATACATTACAGAGTATACCAAATGATACATGTCAAGTGGTAAAGTAAACCACAATATACAGGTGAGTCAAAAGAATACATGTCAGAGTTACAGCCAAAAAGGACTACACAAAAAGCTATAACAAAAGGGAGCTAGCAGAATAGTCCATGTGGAAGCAAAATAGGCTAAGTCCAATGTACCTAACCTGAAACATCTCGGTCTGACCCGAGTATAAAATACACGGGTCAGTCTAGCTAAACAAATCAGTTAGATAAACTAAATGATAATGAACATACAAGACCATAATGTACCACAAATATTTCCAAAAGAGATAACCAAATCATCTAACAAAAGATGAATCAAAACAAGCCTCATATCATCGGCAATCCCAATAAACAAAGGATATCATATCCCAAAACAAGCCAAAAGGCAAATAACAAATACCAATAAACGTAACACAAGTTTCCACAAGGTAATCGCTATATATCATGTGGTTCAAAGAACCTACCCCGAAAGGCGATACACTAGGGAAATATAATTGCCAAAGAAACAAAAGATGCTCGAGCTTAGTACTGTATAACTAGGATCCACACGCCCGAAGCCAACGCCCGAAGGCAACGTCCGAAGGCAACACACGAAGGCAACAAACCATAGTGGCGGTACTAAACACCACTAATTGGTGGAATGTGTCACAACACTCAGAAAGGAACCCGAAAAATGTTAACGTGAGTCCCATACCCCATGTTCGCACTAAACGGTTTACTAACCGTTAGTCAATTTCACACTCAAAGCAGTACAAAGTTCACCTCATCTCCTCGGTAAACCAGACCTAAAGGTCAAAATGGTCAAACGAATAGATTAGGAATTAACTGAAAAGATAAACGCACATGTTCATAGCACACGTTTTATTTAATCATTCGCTTCTCCTCCCTCTTCGCTCGAAGTGCAAAATTGTGTGTTTTATATAGAAATTATAAGTCGGAGAAACGAGTTTTTAATACAATTTAAAATCACTTTATAAAAGCCCGTGTACGAAATATAAAAAGAATCATCAAAGTCAATAATAAATGATAACAACAAGTCGGATAATCACGAATCGATAAAAATTGGAACCTCAAGCAAAATAGGCAATATAGACTGAAACAAGCAGGTCAATCGATGCTTATACTCAAAAAAGTCGCAAACGCCATTTTGGACTCAATGGAAGTGGTCCCGAGTCCCAATTTGACCATTTGCAAAAAGTGACATTTCGGACTTAAATCCGACTAACGACGCTATACTTAAATAAAACATTTAAATATACCATCGTAAAATATGCGGGTCGTTACAGACTCCCCTCCTTAAAGAAATTGCGTCCTCGTAATTCTTAGCGAAGAATTTGTAATAACTACATACTTACATCACCCGAAAAGGAAGGAAATTAAGCTTGAGATAAAAAGATATTCTCACCATTGCTAAGCAAAGATAGAAAACCCGGATAGGATCGCTCGATGAACTCTCTGGTTTCCCAAGTACAGTCATTTGGATCAGCGGACCATTGAACTTTAATGAGCGGCACGTCCTTGTTTCGAAGGTGTCTCACCTCCGAGGCTAGTACGTGTATAGGCTGCTGTACAATAAATAAGTCTGGTGAGATCTCAAGTTCTTGCAAATCAGAAGAGTCGATAACAGAATCCGATTCTCGAAGACACTTTCGAAGCTAAGAGACATGAAACACGTCGTGAACACCGGATAGATGAGCTGGAAGTGAAACTTTATAAGCCACAGGGCCAATACGTTCAGTAATAGGAAATGGTCCTACAAAACGAGGAGCCAATTTCCCTGTCGTACTGAAGCGCATAACCCCTTTCAAAGGAGAAACACGAATAAAGATGAGGTCATCAACCGAGAATTCAATAGGCTTCCTACGGTTATCCGCGTAGGATTTCTGGCGGCTCTGTGCCTCTTTCATTCTCTAACGAATAAGATCAATCTTCTCAGAAGAATCATGAACAAACTCTGGGCCAAGAATAAGCTTCTCCCCATATTCCAACTAACAAGAAGGTGATCGACATGGCCTTCCGTATAAGGCTTCGAAAGGAGCCATACCGATACTGGACTAAAAACTATTGTTATAGGAGAACTCTACAACAGATAGATGATCCTCCCAACAACCTCTGAAATCAAGAATACAAATACATCCTCTAAGGTACGATTCACCCGTTCAGTCTGTCCATCAGACCGTGGATGATAAGCTATGCTGAAATTAAACTTTGTTCCCAAAGCTTGCTGAAGACTCTGCTAGAAATGACTTGTGAATAAAGGATCACGGTCACTCACAATTGAACTAGGAACACCGTGAAGTCTCACGATTTCCTTGATATATAACTTAGCCAAAAGAGAAGCAGTCCTATTAGATTTAATAGAAACAAAATGAGCTGATTTGGTGAGGCGATCCACAATAACCAAATGCTAGAATGGGCCGATCTCGTATGAGGTAGGCCATCAATGAAATCCATCGAAATCTGATCCCATTTCCACAATGGAATCTCTAGAGGCTGAAGGAGACCAGAAGGGCGCTGATGTTCGGCTTTAATACGTTGCCAAGTTATGCAATTACTAACATAACTCGCTACATCGCGCTTCATGCCTTCCCAATAATAAAGGCGATGCATATCGGCATACATCTTACTACTGCCAGGATGAATGGTATACTTAGAACGATGGCAGTCATCAAGAATGTCATGTCTAACTGCAGAATCAGAAGGCACAACAAGAAGGTTCTTCTTGCGAAGACACCCATGAAAATCAATGCTGAAATCCCGCAACGCCTCATCACGGGATTCCGTCTCACAAAGCTGAATAAGATGCACAAGATCAGGATCACACCGCTGAGCTTTGGCAATACAATCAAATAGAGAGGGTCGAGCTTCCAAACTGAATAATACTATCGGGAAATCAGAGGATGGAGCTCGATTACGAATATCACAAAAAGATAGAGTCTTAAGAATATCCCATTCGGCAAGCATCATAGAAACGACAGCCGAATGTCTGCGACTAAGTGCATCAGCAACACGATTACCCTTACTAGGGGTATACAGGATATCAAAGTCGTAGGAGGCAAGAAACTCAAGCCAACGCTGTTGCCTCATATTGAGTTCCTTATGAGTGAACAAATACTTCAAGGATTTATGATCGGTATAAAGAATGAAGCGCTCACCTAATAAATAGTGTCGTCATATCTTCAAGGCGAAGACAATGGCGGCTAACTCAAGATCATGAGTGGCATAGCGAACCTCATTCGCACGCAGTTGCCTAAAAGCATAAGAAACTACCTAATCCTTCTGCATAAGCATGGCACCGAGACCACTACCACAAGCATCGGTGTAGACAACAAGATCATGATTCCCCTCGGGAACCACAAGAACAGGAGCATTAGTGAGAAGTTCCTTTAATGTCTGGAAGGAAGCTTCACACTTGTCGGACCAAATATAACGAATGCCTTTCCAAGTAAGGCTGGTGAGAGGAAGCACAACACGGGAAAAATGCTTAATGAACCGACGTTAATAACTCGCCAATCCAACGAAACTACGAATCTCATGAACATTCTCAGGCCTCTTCCAATTCTGGATAGCTTCGATCTTTGAGGGATCGATAGAAATGCCGTCGGAAGATACAACATGGCCTAAGAACTTAACCTTATTCTCCCAAAAATGGCACTTGGATAATTTGACTTTAAGCTGATGGTGACGAAGAGTACTCAAGAAAATTCTCAAGTGATTAGTATGCTCGGCTTCAGACTTAGAATAAACAAGAATGTCGTCTATGAACACAAGGACGAACTTATCGAGATATTCCCGGAATACTCGATTCATAAGATCAACAAAGAAAGCAGGGGCGTTCGTCAAACCGAACGAAATAACGAGCCACTCGAAAGAACCATATCGAGTGCGAAAAGCTGTAAGAGGTATGCTATCCTCCGCGACTCATAGCTGGTGAAAACCAGTGGCAAGTTCAAGCTAAGAAAAGACCTTAGAGCCACTCAATAGATCGAACATATCATCGATCCTAGGTAATGGATACCTATTCCTGATGGTCAACTCGTTAAGCTTGCGATAGTCGATGCAGAGCCTAAGAGTTCCATCGGACTTCTTCACGAAGACGATCGCGGCACCCCACGGTGAAAACCTGGACTGAATCAACTGTTTGGACTCAAGCTCTAAAAGCTGCTTCTTGAGTTCCTCATTTTCTTTTGTAGACATCCTCGTGGGAGGACGGCCAACTGGCTGCGCGCCTGGAATGAGATCAATGCGGAACTCGATCGCCCTCTTGGGTGGCAAACCCGAATCCGACTCAAAAACATCAGAGAAGTCACAAACAATAGGAATACGAGATATATCATCATCATCTCGTGAGTCAAGAGAATATAAAGCCATTTCGAAATTATTCACATTCCGAAGAACAAGTGATAGCTGAGTAGACAAATCCGGGTGTCGAAGATATAAAATTCTTTCAGAACAAATAATCCTCGCATTGTATCTCACTAGCCAGTCCATACCCAAAATCATATCAAATCCCAGATGGGAAATAACATGCAGATTCGCACAAAAAGAAAAGCCACATAAAACAATCTCAACATTATAACAAAGCATACTAAGGGTTGCGGATCCCCCAATAGGATTCGCAATCCTCAACGAAGTAACCATACAAGAAACATCCAAAGACAAATCATCGACGAGCTTTTTCAGTATGAAAGAATGCGAAGCACCCGTATCGAAAAGAACTCGAATACTACGGTCATGAAATAAAATATAACCTTCCATAGATGGAGATATACCTCTGGGCTGAGAAGAACCTCCAGAAGCCTTAGCAACATAAAGCTTGCCTGACTTGGCATTAGCAGGAGCAGTAGGGCAGGAGGAAACACGGTGACCTTCCTTCTTGCAATAATGGCAGAAGAGAGGCTTAGGACAAGCTCGAATCATATGATCAGGAGAACCACAATTGAAACACTCCCGAATGGAAGGTGTTCCCGCGGATTGAGAGTTAGAACCAGATTCAACGGGCTTTTTCTTCTTGGAAGGGAAAAATTCCCGCTTATGAAATGGAAACTTCTTTTTATTGGGGTTCTTGCGAACCTCAACATCATCACCACTATCACACTCCTTCTCGATGGCTCCGAGATGAAGTGTCGAGTCAACCAACTCCTCAAAAGAAAGCTTAAGCTGGAGCATTAAAGACTTCTTAAGATACTTCTTAAGACCAGAGACAAACTTCATATTCTTCTTATAAGAGGTGCTAATGAATTCAAGACCATACTTAGATAAGGCCTCAAATGATGCAACATACTCAGAGACGAAAGACTTCCCTTGCTTCAACTCAAGAAAGAGACGGGCTAATAAAACTTTCTCAGATTCAGGAACGAATTTGAGTTCGAATCGTTCCCGAAACTGAGTCCAAGAAAGAGCAGACTCATCAAGTTCGGCTACAAGAAGCTCGTACCAATCGAGGGCACGCTCTTGCAATAAGCTAGAAGTTACAAGAACTCGATCGTGGTCAGAAAGATCCATACGAGAAAAGATACGCTCGCATGTGCGAATCCAAGTTTGGACCTCAAGAACGGACTCGGAGCCTTTGTATGGCTTTCCACCAAGATGAGAAAAATCACTACACAGACGTGCAAAGACAGACTTGCGTGGAGGAGATGCTCGAATAGGAGCTGGAGGTTGAGTGCTCCTAAATAACTCTTAAAACTGATCGGCAGACATATAAACGCCGTCCGGATGCGAGCCACTGGATTGCCCAGCATCTGTGCGTCGTCCTCGACCTCTTCTAGCCATTAGTTGAAAGTTAAGATAAGATAAAGATTATTCACAAGGTAGATATCATTAATTCAAATATGGAATATTACGGAAAAAATGCATTCCTATACGTATTCCCAAAATTCTATCTACCCCAAAGCACAGAAAGAATAAAAGGCACGATGATTCAAAGATTCGTACCATTCGTACTAAACCTTGATGTACCGTAATATGTGTTTATGTTCTATGTTTATCATATTTTGTTCTGAACTCAACTCTGATACCAAGCTGTAACGCCCCACTCCGAGACCCACATTAGCAAAGAGTATTACAAAGTAACACCGTCTGCTAATGCGGAGAATAGAGCTGGTTAGGAGCGACCATCTATAGCCTTGTCTTAATTATCTATTGAATACGCTGACAATTGCCATACGTTTTTTTTCTTTCTCAAATGGATCGACATATCCAATAAATACTTAATACAAAGCCATAGGTGGCTAAAGGATCTATCAGAACAAGATATAACAACTCAAATGTAATACACATAACAGAACAGTAGATCATCACATACATTTACACATATTCAGATACATTACAGAGTATACCAAATGATACATGTCAAGTGGTAAAGTAAACCACAATATACATGCGAGTCAAAAGAATACATGTCAGAGTTACAGCCAAAAAGGACTACACAAAAAGCTATAACAAAAGGGAGCTAGCAGAATAGTCCATGCGGAAGCAAAATAGGCTAAGTCCAATGTACCTAACCTGAAACATCTCGGTCTGACCCGAGTATAAAATACACGGGTCAGTCTAGCTAAACAAATCAGTTAGATAAACTAAATGATAATGAACATACAAGATCATAAAGTACCACAAATATCTCCAAAAGAGATAACCAAATCATCTAACAAAAGATGAATCAAAACAAGCCTCATATCATCGGCAATCCAAATAAACAAAGGATATCATATCCCAAAACAAGCCAAAAGGTAAATAACAAATACCAATAAAGGTAACACAAGTTTACACAAGGTAATCGCTATATATCGTATGGTCCAAAGAACCTACCCTGAAAGGCGATACACTAGGGAAATTTAATTGCCAAAGAAACAAAAGATGCTCAAGCTCAGTACTGTATAACTAGGATCCACACGCCCGAAGGCAACGTCCAAAGGCAACGCCCGAAGGCAACAAACCATAGTGGCGGTACTGGACACCACTAACTGGCAGAATGTGTCACAACTCTCAGAAAGGAACCCGAAAAATGTTAACGTGAGTCCCATACCCCACGTTCGCAGTAAACGGTTTACTAACCGTTAATTAATTTCACACTCAAAGCAGTACAAAGTTCACCTCATCTGCTCGGTAAACCAGACCCAAAGGTCAAAACGGTTAAACGAATAGATTAGGAATTAACTAAAAAGATAAACGCACGTGTTCATAGCACACGTTTTATTTAATCATTTGATTCTCCTCCATCTTCGCTCGAAGTGCAAAATAGTGTGTTTTATATAGAAATTATAGGTTGGAGAAACGAGTTTTTAATATAATTTAATATCATTTTATAAAAGCCCGTGTACGGAATCAAAAAAGAATCATCAAAGTCAATAATAAATGATAACAACAAATCAGATAATCACGAATCGATAAAAATTGGAAGCTCAAGCAAAATAGGCAATATAGACTGAAACAAGCAGGTCAGTCGACTGCAGAGGCTAGTCAACTGATCCAGAAACCTGAAAGTTTCGGTCTCTGCAGTCAGTCGACTGACTGTGAAGCCAGTCGATTGACTGGCACTGGAACTGTTTTTCCAGCCTAGCCAATGAAGGGCAAACTCTCAACAACTTACAACCGGACGAGCAATGGGCGCTAGGGGTTTATGCCAATCGACAATCGAACCCTATAAGCTCTTCGATACACCTCCAAAAGCATGTTCATGCATCAAATCTAGGATTTTTAAAGTTTTAGACTTCGAAACAACAAAAATTGAAATGTTCACCAAATCAATTCAAATCAAAAGCAATTGAACATGAATAGATGTTAGGAATTCATACCTAACAACAATGATAGAAATGGACAAAGATGTGAGTTCAAAAACTCACCTATTTAACTCAAAAACTGTAACGACCCGTAAATTTTAACTATTTTAATAACGTATTTAGTTGAAATTTTGTGAAATTTTAAGCGATAAAAATTCTGAAATAAAAATTTGATATTTGGAATGCGTCTAATTAATCATAGCAACTGGTAAATTTTCATCAGATAATTTGGAAGTTTATTTTCTAGTGTAATTTTATTCCAATTTATATCAGTTAAAATTGATGATAATAAAATGTTTTCCAAACCTGAATATTTTTACACAGAAAAATTCTAATTCATCTTCTGACTAAGACGTCATTTTTTGTTTTTCCAAATTCGGACTTCTTTAGCTCCGTCGATCTTATTTTTCTGCGTTTTTGCTGCATTTTTCGCTAGTAGAAAATTCGAATTTTTATAATTCAATCGTAACACTGATATCTGTATACCATTTTGATCGTCTTGTGGTGCCTATCTCTATGGTATATTCAATTGTATGTTTCGGAGTTCGAAAGACAGTAAAATCTACGGAACGACTTCCGTATCAGTTTTAGAATTTGAAGTCTTTTGGTTTTCTTTACCCATTCATATTATTTTTCTCACCGTAAACCCAACAGCCTTTTGCTTTTATTATTTCACTGGATTCAAGTTAGTGGCCTTTGCTGTTCCCTATGTTCATTATGATTTGCTTTGAACCCTGCACTCCGTTCTTTGATTTCAATTGAAGAAAATAACAAATATAAAATTTCATCTGTTCATTTGAAGCATGCTTCTTTCCTCCCCACGCAACCCAGACTTTTCCCCCGCTACCACGCCCCGCCAACATTCGTCATCCCCTCCCGCCTTCGTGAAGCCGCTCACAGCCGGCCTCCGCCTATTCCCGTCACCCGAACAGTGCACCGACCACCAAGCAACCGGCCTCATCCCAAGCTTCTCTCCTCCTTTTGTTTGTTGTTTTGTGTTCACTAAAATATATATTTGCCTATACATCTCTTCTTTGTGAAAGGAACGTGAGCATGCATTTCCTAACCCATCAACCTCCATGCGATCTGCACCCCTCCGCCACCATGATCTCCACCAAAAACCCAGGCGACTGCACTTCTTCCTCCACGCAAGCTCCTTTCTCTCCTTTTAGCGCCTTGCTCTACCTTTTCCTTCAACCCATAGCCATCCGCGTCCTCACCCGGCCCTGCTCGCATCATCTAGCGCCACAACCCGCTCGACTTCCACCTTCGACCACTACCAAGTCAGCCTTCCCCTCCTCTTCCCACGCTTCAACACCCAGCCCGCATCCCACCTGGCCACCGATCTTCCATACTCATGGCTGCCTCAAAAGCCTCCACCAACCGAAGCAGCTCCGCCATCTTCTCCCATCCCCTTGCTTTCAGCCACCAGCACCATCGGTCGGGTCACCTTCCTCGACATGACAGAGTAGCATCTCCTCGTCTCTGTTGAAACAGATGTATGTCAAGTTCCATATCTTTTCATATATATATATTTGTTATAATACTTCTGATATATGATATATAAAGTTTACTTAAGATATTTGATCTTGTTTATATAAATATATTAGATATGTTATAAAAACATGTTTGTAATATAGCTTTCATATTTTATATAATATAATTTGTATTAGAGGTTACTGTCTGAACTTTGATATTATATTTTCATAAATGCTGATTTTATATTAATAGTAATATATATGCTTTTTGTATAAAGTTGAGTAGGCTAGTTTATATCTAAATTGTACTGTTGCAGTATATATATACTTTGAAATGATTCTAGTTATACTCTTATATATTCATTTATAATATACGAATGTAAAGTACTTTATGGTTTCATTACATCGCAAGTTGAATTTAACAGTGGCATTAAAGAAGTCTTCAAAGTTTATTTATGAAATTATAATATATGGGTGTCAAAGCATGTGCTATACAGTTGTTATAAGGTATATATATATATACGTATATATTATTTAAAAGTATTTATACAATTTTATTATTTAATTATAAGTTATGAATTAAGTTGTCTGTATAGTTGTATGAGTTTATAATAGTTTACATAAGATATGTTAGTTATATAGTTTGCATATATTTGGGTTTCTATCAGTTTATATTGGTCTGAGAGTTATATGTCTTATGTGTGTTGTATTTTGTCAGAGATTGTTTCGATATATGTATATATGTTTTATACATAACGGCTTTTCTATACGTATATATGTTTGAGTATGTTGATTTTAAATAAGTGTATATATATTCATTTCAAAATATATAATGCTTATAGGTTGATTTACGCATAACGTGTGGTCTATAGTTGCTTCAAAACTATTTTTCTGAAAACGTATGTGTATATAATTTTGATGAGTTTCAAAAATTAATATTGGTTAAGAAAATAATATATTTGAATAATATATATATTGGTTTCGTCTACATCAAGCAGTTTCTGATCTATTTTCATCGATCTCTATTTATCAGCTCTGTTCGTCCATCAAGTTCGTACCAATCCTGCCTTGCTTTGAGATTTCGTGCCTGGATTCGTTACTCATTTTCTTGTCAACATCTATTTAGCCTTGAAAGGTGAGAAATCACTCACGATTAATGTTCTTTTATTTATTAAATTTGATTTCAATTGAAACGACAATTGAAATATGCTGATGTTAGTTATTTACACTGTTATATATATGCTATTACCTGTATCAACTCACATGTGACATCTGACACCATTATCTGTCAATTGAAATATGCTAATGTTAGTTATTTACACTGTTATATATATGCTATTACCTGTATCAGTTCACATGTGACATCTGACACCATTATCTGTTATTTATATTGATGATATATGCATGTTATATTATTATCATATCTGTTATCACTCTACAAGTTCCCTATTAGTATAGAATCACTATGGGTTGAAATGATACATACCCGAACGGACTTTAGAATAGGAGAAAATCGTTATGGGTTGAAATGATAAACCCAAGCAATTTTCAATTGAATTGAATTTGGGATTACGGGTAGAAATGATATATATATATATACCCATATATATTTAAATTGCGGATTGAAATGATAATTATCTGTATCACTTGACCATAGGGTAGAATATTATATACAAACACCGTTGGTCTATATATAAATATGTTGAAAAGTGATTTCTATGGTTTTTAAAAGGAATATACGGTTTTTAATAAATATGGATTTTCAAGATTTATTAAAGTTGATTTAATAAAGTTGATATAATATGTTTATGTATTTATTTAAAAATATATATTTTCAAATATAGAATTTATATTGATTCAGGTTGGAAAGATAAATTTAAAATTGATTTGAAATGTTATTTATTTAAGAATTTTACTTAAATAAGGTTGATTTGAAATTTATTAAATTTGAAAATTGAAAAGATATGTATTATAACTTGAATTTGATTAAAAGTGACTTCAATGAATATTTCAAACTTATATAAATTTAAATGGGATATTTTGTTTATATAAATTTGTAAATTGAAGTTGTATTTAGATGTATTGAAATGATTGAAGAAATATCTCGGAAACTAAATGTAATGAAATTAAATTGAGATATAAATGGAATTATCAAATTTAGTTTTTGAAATGTGGAACATTTAAAGTTTTGAAATATATTGAAATTTAATGGTTTATTTTGTGTTTCAAATCTGTATTTGAAATCGTTATAATTCGAAATGATTTATTAAGAAAATTGAATTGAGTTGAAATTTATGAATTGAGATTGAATTAAGTTGAATTTGGAGGTTGAGTTAATTTGAATCGATTTGTGAATTTGTGGAAGATGTTTTATTTTATAAAGTATTTTTAAACTATATCTACAACTATTTATATTTTACTTTATAAATTATTTTAATATAAACTATTTTATATAAATCATTTTCAAATATATTATTTTACATAAACTATTTTATTTTATAAACTATTTTATTATATACACTAATTTTAATATCTAAACTGTATAAGAGGAAAGTATTATGAATTCCAAAATGTTATGATTTCAAACTATAGTTTCAAAGTGTTATGAATTTCAAGGTTTTGATTTCCAAAGTGTTTGATTTTAAAAGACTTACGATTTCGAAAGTGACATAACTTTGGAAAGTGATATGATTTTGGACATGGATTTATTTGAAGTGAAAATGATATCGTATGGATATGGTTTTGAAATGGCAATGATATTTCGGTTTTGAAATATAAACTAGTTTGAAAGTTTATTAAATGACCAATCGGTGTAATAATTACGTAGTTATTGATGAGTCCGGGATTGGTTAGGGACATACTCTCTGTCCAAACCGAAAACCACTTTAATAACTATTATACGCGGGGTGTGATCCAGAATGAAGTGGTTGGAATGATGATGTTGCTGGATTTGAAGAAAGAGAACGATAATGGATGACCTTGACACTTGTGTCAAATTGGAAATGACTTAACAGAAGCCGTGCCGGGCCAGTGAGGTTAGCTACCTCTAGCGGACACACTTGTTCATAAACTACTCATTACTTGTTTTTGATTGGTGCGCACCCTTGATTTGGAAGTGTTGTTTTGCGGTGTTGCTATCGTTGCGTCGATGCGTTCTCACCAGTCCGGATCAGGCAAACGGTAGTTTCACTACCATGGGTATTGCCTCATGTGCCTTGTCATACTCGTATACCTATGCGTGACCACTACGATTTGTTTTGTGTTATACCTATGGAGTACTCCCTGATAGCCCACCAGTTTACGGTGGAGTTTACAGTGTTGTATAGACTATGATGCTTATATAAAATGTGTTAAGGGGGATAATGGTAATGCCTTAACGCTATTTTGATACTTTTTATTACTGATAGGCATCATCTACTTAGCGTACACTACTACATAGTAGATAGTTTAATGGATCCGTAGAGGATGGTTATCCCAAACATCCTTTGAGTTACTTGTATTTCAGTCGTTATTTCACTTGAGTTGGATTTATTGATATAAGAATGTTAATCCTGACTCGAGTGTTTTGTGTTTTCTTTACGCTCGGGTCAGACTGAGTGATACAGTATTCGAGACTCACCTTTGGAGTTGGAGCTTGCTTGGAGATCCAGGCATCTATCCAGCTTTCAGTTATTCGGTTGATTCCAGTGATGTATTCAGATCTTGTATCTGACTATTGTATTTAGATATCTATGTATTCGAGACTTCTATTGTAACTTGTTTAACTCTGTTATATATATAGTAGCTTCATGAACTACTATACTGTTGTTTCCGCTGCATTATTGTTATATTACTCTGTGTCTGTGATCTGTGATTATTTTATTTACTGTATATGCCGAGTTTTGCCAAATATAAATTAACAGTTTTGTATTTTGAATTATTCAAGTCAGACATGTGTGGTTTTATTGTCGATTTGAATGGTCCAAAATACTGGGTCGTTACAATTAGTATCAAAGCTCTGGTTTTAGGCAAAAATCAACATATATAGTAAATTCAATTACAGAATCACGTTCGTTCGAGCTTGAATTCCTTCTTCTTGGACTCGGTTTCTTTGAATTTTGGAACGTTCCCTTCAGTTCCAAAGTCCATTCGTGACTCCCCTATTCGTGTCTTTTTAATTTGGAGTATCCCATAACTTCACTTCGAATGATCTCTATAATAAATCGGCAGTCTCGCCAATATCTGAATAATTTTTAAAAGAGTGAAACTCCTGTACAACCAGCATTGATTCACCGAAGATTTCTATATCCTCGGTTTACGATGCTATTATCTTTTGCTATACCCGAATTCTATCTTTGGCGATCGAATGTCGATTTATCGTAGAATTCTACATCGAATTTATTCTTGGAATCACGATTGACCCGGTTAAGGTTACCCGCGATTTATATAAGTTTGTCTATCTTCTGTTTGAAAACTCAATTATCTTATCTCCCTATCGAGTCTACCTTTTAGTTGAATTCTTTTAGTTAGAGTTTCTCTAATCTGAATCTATATCTTTGTTTTGAAATCCATTCGAGGATATCCGAGTGAGGGAGTGTATTTGTAATTAATATAAAATATTTGAATGTTTTATATATTGTGTTGTTTGAGTTGTTGATGTTGATTTGGGTTTTTGATCGATCCGTCTGATCAACGCTATCGATAGGATTTCCAAAACACTTGAATAGAGCAAACTGACACAATATTATTTTCAAATAGGGTAAATTGAATAGATTCGTATGATTATATTATATATATATAGATATATAAATATAGGATTTTCTGGAATTAAATAGTTAATTAAATTGGTTGTTTGAAATGATAATATTTGATTATCATTTATTATTCTAAATGAATTATAAACATGGTTTATAAATTGATTTGGAATTGAAATGAATTTAAATCAGAAATTTGAGAATTTAATTTCCGATGATTTCAAACTTTGGTTTTAAAGTTTTAAAGGTGTATAATTTAAAGTATTTTCGAATATAAATGATTTTCAAAGAATTTTAAAATGTTGAAATCAGTGCTCTTCTCTTTATCGCTGGAAAATAATTTCGGTGATGGCGGCCGCATCATCGACATTCATTTTCGAGTTTCGAAGTGGAGAAACCATTCTGTAGCTTTGCTATGGTTTTGTTTGGAAAAATATTTTAATTTGAATTTCTTAAGTATGACTTGATGTATATATATATGGGTATATTATTTTAAATTTAATTTGATTTAATATATATAGTATATACATAATTATTTCTAAAGGGTTTGAAATTAAACGGAAATTTAATTCTTAAAATTATGTTAAAGGATGTTTTCAATTATAAATAAAGCTAAATTTTGGATAAATATTTAAACTTGAAAAATTGAATTTGAAAATTTTATTTGTATATTACTAAATTGCATTTCAATATAACTTACCTAAATTATTCAGAAGTTAAAATGTAATTGGATGATATACAATATAAAACGATTTTATAAATAAAATTTGAGTGTTTATAATAAATATTGTACACTTAGATTTTAATTATAAAAAAAATAAAAATAAAAAAATAAAAATAAATGCTAATAAAGATGATAGAATAATAAGTTAATTGAATGAGATGAATATAATAAATTTTTGAATATAAATTAGATCAATTTATGGAAATACCTTAAATTTAAACCAATTATTTAATATAAATTAATTTAAATTGGAATTTATATGGTTTAAATTAATTTATATGGTTTAAATATATGTAATAAGATATATTAAGTGGAATAAACTTAATAATAATTTGGAATAAAAGAATTAAATTTGTTGAATAAAATATGAGTATAATAAATGATTATACAAATTGATGATTTAGAAATTGTTAATTGTGGATGACTAGATAATAAGATAATGAATTTAGAAATAGATAGATTGATTTAACTTAAGTGGAGTCAAAGGGATTTAACCAAATTGTTAAATATTAATTAATTTAAATTGAAATTTATATGGTTTAAATTAATTGTTTTACTTGTATTCCAATCTATTTTCTTTCTGGTTGTTTCTATTCTCCTACCTCATTCCTTTTCGGGGACAAAAGTTTTGAGTGAGGGAGAGTGTAACGACCCGTAAATTTTAACTATTTTAATAACGTATTTAGTTGAAATTTTGTGAAATTTTAAGCGATAAAATTTTGAAATAAAAATTTGATATTTGGAATGCGTCTAATTAATCATAGCAACTGGTAAATTTTCATCAGATAATTTGGAAGTTTATTTTCTAGTGTAATTTTATTCCAATTTATATCAGTTAAAATTGATGATAATAAAATGTTTTCCAAACCTGAATATTTTTACACAGAAAAAGTCTAATTCATCTTTTGACTAAGACGTCATTTTTCGTTTTTCCAAATTCGGACTTCTTTAGCTCCGTCGATCTTATTTTTCTGCGTTTTTGCCGCATTTTTTGCTAGTAGAAAATTCGAATTTTTATAATTCAATCGTAACACTAATATCTGTATACCGTTTTGATCGTCTTGTTGTGCCGATCTCTACGGTATATTCAATTGTATGTTTCGGTGTTTGAAAGACAGTAAAATCTTCCGAACGACTTCCGTATCGGTTTCAGAATTTGAAGTCTTTTGGTTTTCTTTACCCATTCATATTATTTTTTTCACCATAAACCCAATAGCCTTTTGCTTTTATTATTTCACTGGATTCAAGTTAGGGGCCTTTGCTGTTACTATGTTCATTATGATTTGCTTTGAACCCTGCACTTCGTTCTTTGATTTCAATTTAAGAAAATAACAAATATAAAATTTCATCTATTCATTTGAAGCCTACTTCTTTCCTCCCCACGCAACCCAAACTTTTCCCCCGCTACCACGCCCTGCCAACTTTCGTCATCCCCTCCCGCCTTCGTGAAGCCGCTCACAATCGGCCTCTACCTATTCCCCGTCACCCGAACAGTGCACCGACCACCAAGCAACCGGCCTAATCCCAAGCTTATCTCCTCCTTTTCTTTGCTGTTCTGTGTTCACTAAAATATATATTTGCCTGTACATCTCTTCTTTGTGAAAGAAATGTGACCATACATTTCCTAACCCATCAACCTCCATGCGATATGCACCCCTCCGCCACCATGATCTCCACCAAAAACCCAGGCGACTGCACTTCTTCCTCCACGCAAGCTCCTTTCTCTCCTCCTAGCGCCTTGCTCTACCTTTTCCTTCAACCCATAGCCATCCGCGTCCTCACCCGGCCCTGCTCGCATCATCTAGCACCACAACCCGATCGACTTCCACCTTCGGCCACTGCCATGTCAGCCTTCCCCTCTTCCCACGCTTCAACACCCAGCTCGCATCCCACCTGGCCACCGATCTTCCATACTCACGGCTGCCTCAAAAGCCTCCACCAACTGAAGCAGCTCTGCCATCTTCTCCCATCCCCTTGCTTTCAGCCACTAGCACCATCGGTCGGGTCACCTTCCTCGACATGACAGAGCAGCATCTCCTCGTCTCTGTTGAAATTGATGTATGACAAGTTCCATATCTTTTCGTATATATATTTGTTATAATACTTCTGATATATGATATATAAAGTTTACTTAAGATATTTGATCTTGTTTATATAAATATATTAGATATGTTATAAAAACATGTTTGTAGTATAGCTTTCATATCTTATATAATATAATTTGTATTAGAGGTTACTGTCTGAACTTTGATAATATATTTTCATAAATGCTGATTTTATATTAACAGTAATATATATGCTTTTTGTATAAAGTTGAGTAGGCTAGTTTATATCTATATTTACTGTTGTAGTATATATATACTTTGAAATGATTCTAGTTATACTCTTATATATTCATTTATAATATACGAATCACAACACCAGAACTGTCGTTTTGTAACGGTTATAACCGTTGGTAATCAAATTCCTAACGGTTATAACCATTGGTAGCAGGTGCGTTATATTTTTTATAGATATTTTGTAACGGTTATAACCGTTGGGAATTTTGGAACTTTCCAACGGTTATAACCGTTAGGAATAACCAAAATTCCCAACGATTATAACCGTTGGGAATTCCTTGCACACATAGGTAAATATAAAAATTACCAACACTTATAAGTGTTACAAATTTCATTCAACTATACAAATTCAAATTTATAGCAATAACAAACATGAAACTAAATTTCAAAACTAACTTATCATCAAAATTTGAAAAAAATCAAAATTATTAGTTAGTTCATATCAAATTCTACAAAGTTCATTGTGACAACTTCATATTTCATAATGGAACTTTTGCTACAGCCACAATTCTTGATACCAGTAGGTATACATGCGGAGTTTCCTATATCTACATGCACCAATGGAACGTTTTTACGGGTACGGATCTCGATATAAGATGGTATACATGTTGAATTCTTGATTTCCTTGTACAAGAAGATTAATGCTGGAAGCTATGCGAGAGACTTTAGCGTTTGTATATTTCGACTGACGTGCTGCACCTGAATGAGCGTACGACCATTCATAAATACAGCTGTGAAATTTTTTATCAGTATGTAACAAGTAGTGTATGATAAAAGATCTACTCTAGAAGAGCATACCATAATATATTCTAGTATAATTTGTGTCCGCCCAAAGGTTGAGTACAGAATTGTTTCATCTCTCTTCAACTGCAAAAATACTTTTTATACCTACAAAGACAAAGATAACAAGTCAAAATCTAGCTCATAAGGTAAAATTGTAATATTTAACTAAATCGTATTATCTTCTATTTGTGATTTATGTTGTTTTCTTGCTCATTTTGAGTTGATTTACTATACAATACCGTATTATATGAAACTACCCCTGGTTTAGAAGTAAAATTATCAACATTATATAGCAAGTGGCCAACATATGCACTGTGACTAAAGTGGCAGACGCTTCTTTTTTGGGCTACAGTATTACTGCCCCTAGGTGGTAAGTTGGTAGCAAAACAGTAATAAATTAAAGAATAAAAATTTCAGTTACCCAAATTGGCATTCATGCATACGCACAAAGGGTCCTTTTTTTCATGACTAGAGCTGGCTGATGACACCAAATTCAGGTACTGAAACTCAAATATATGGAATGCTAGGCAAGAAATATAGGCAATGAGCAGTAGCACTACAATGACCGGTAATGATAAAAATTAAAATTCCATAATTTTGCATCAAATCTGAGTGCATGTGTTTCACTTTCATTGTGTTAGTTTATCCTTTGGCTCAAAAAGCCTTAAATTTAAAAAGTAAGAATTCAAGATTTACATGGGCAAGCTATTAGAGGGAAAAAAAGGGTACAGCAGCAGGACATGATCTTTTTCTAAGGATTGTCTAGTTGCATATTTGTTTGAAGAACACGAAATAACTCTAAGCAGACAGCATTTAACAGAAAAAAATAGTTAACATTGGCAACTTAATGGTCATATAAAATATTACTGTTAAATGGAATTTATTAAAACAAAAACATGCCTTTGGATTGACTTATATAAGTCGCTTTTTGTTTTTGGAAGTCAAATCCTATTCATCTTTGGATCGACTTATATAAATCATATTTTTGTTTTTGGAAGTCAAATCTTATTCATTTTGGCTTCCAAAGAATCAAAAAGCGACTTATAAAAGTCGATCCAAACAAGGCGTAAGTTAAACCAAAAATAGACAGACCGTAAATACATTATTACCAATAATTATTTATACCTTATGTAGTTGATTGAATTTGGCATTCAGAGCAAGCAAACAAAAAGAAAAAATGACTCTTGAATACATTTGACAGATAACTTAAAAAAATACCCAAGAGGTTAAAGATGACATGACGTGAATCGGACAGACACAACTTAATCTAATATATTTGGCAATTTAGCTGCTTAATTAATTGGGCAATAGAGGTGTTCTGTTCAAAGGCTATACTTTTTCCCTTTTGATATAAGATAAGATAATTCAAGCTTAAATATGAAATTGGGTCTGGTTTTTGAGTTTGGTCTAATAATAAAATTACATATGAGTGCGTTCTAAAATTTCTAAGTTTTTAATTAGACTGAGTTGGACATATATGTACCAAAGATAGACTGAAAGTAATGGTTTGATGCTTTATGCAATAACATGATAAAAGATTAGGAAATAATAGCATACACAAAGCATTCTTGTCAGAGCTTACGTACGCAATTTAATAAGATGAAGATCCTTGAAAACTCATAAAACATCTAAAGGGATTCCATTCTCATCGGCACTATCAACCTGATCGCCACAATAATCAATAAAAAAAATGTTACTAATAACATTAAAAGGAAATATGTAGGATAATAGATAATAAAATTCAAAAATCCTGAGTAAATACCAACCCGGTGGCTGGAGTTTTAGTCAGAGATTCGGTAGTTAACTATTTTTGTGCAATGTTGCAAATTGAACAAAGGTTTGGTTTGATGATTGCAAGTTTTTACTACTTACCTTGTATCGAGGCCAAGTTATCTTGATTACTTTTCCAGTCAAACTATAGATGACCACGCATAATTCATCAACCTAAACAGTTCGGAGCAAAAAGCCAAAAGTACGTCAGGATTTTATATGCAGTTCAGAGCAAAACAAATCACAATAAATAGCAATTCTTATAAATATGAAAATGTATGAGGTGATTAAATTTTAACAGAGCACTATAAATTAAAAATTATATTTTTCTAACTACATGGTTTCAGTTTTCTTTGTACAGTCATGTTACATTCATGGGTTTTAACCTACATGCAACCGTCCCGATATAAAAATGTATGTTGCTTAACATATTCAAAAAAGTAAAATTATTTTCTCTTACTAGACAACAAATTTATTTTATTTCCAAGCTATTTGTAGAAAGATCTCTAGACCATTTGGACAAAAACAATCAGCATACATCGGGATAGCATTGTAAACAATATTTAACTAAAAAGTCAATGATGTATGTTTTATGATAGTTTCATTAACAAAGCAAAAGGATATCATAGTTTACCCATGAATATAGTTTAAAGAGGAGAAAATGTTTTATGACAGTCTTTATTTGCTTTGCATTTGATGCAAGCATCACATTGCCACCTTCTTGATGCGTCTTGGCCTGGGCCATTAGGTGCAGTTGCTTGACGTTCAGCAAATTGCCAGCTTCATTTGCTTCATGGTCATGCAATCTTTATAAATTGCAAGCCTCTCATTTCTCTACTCTCTTCCAGCACATTGATTTTACCTTCAACGCATGCATTTATAGAACAATGTTCAACACATTGCATTACAGCCTACATGCAATGCCAGCACATGTCTAACCACCTACATGCAATTCTAGCACTCAGCCTACAAAAGCCTTTCAATCACTCCATATGCAGCCTATCTTTTCTGCCTGCATTGCATTTCAGGTGCTGCTCTACACTACAGTGCTTCCACCTATCATTGCAGTCGGTGCTCCTTCATAGCCTATCCTTTCTTCCGGTGATCTCTGTCTACAACGGTCTTGCTTACATGCCATGTACTGCCACTAGCTGTGATACGAAGTGCCACTGCCCATGCATTCCAGTTGCTTCTTATATTCTATCCAGCCCGCGCAAGCCTTCCATCCCGGTCACATGTTTCAGCATAGTTAGCTTCAGCTAATCCTCCCTTAACAGCATTATACTTTTGATTCCTATCATTGTCCACTTCAGTCCCCTCCTATAGCTCCTTATATAGTTATTTTATTATTCATTTATTTTTACTATTTTATAAATATAATTGGAGAGTTAGCCACTAGTCGTTTGATCATTTCACATTGATGATCCTTTTTAGCACTTCTCCTATTATTCATGTTAAGTATTTTGTACATAGTCACCTACCAGACGTGTTGGTAGGCCTTGTTTGTTGTTACATACAAATAAGCATGAGTGATCTCCTCTCACAGAGGGTCACTTTCGTCATATATATATATATAATTTTAATTTTTTCCACATGTCATTGGGTGCTCACATATCAAATGAGGATAATTAAAGCACAAAGGGACTGCAAATTTAACATAGTGAAGGGGGATTTCTCTTAAAGAGAACATGCGGAAGCCAAACTTGGCAATGAGGTGAATTTGAATATAAGTTAGTATAGTCTATATGCATATGCTTTATTTCTTGCTCGAATACACAGAATGATGAGCATAGCATATACTAGTATGAACAGTTATTAGTTTGTGTATAGTGGGATGAATTTAAAAATAATAAAGATTGTATTAATGCCTCAAAGAGTTTCAAAACATGTGTTCAAGTGTCACAAAGAAGTTGCTATTTATCAAAAAAGGTAACAAGAATTGTAAACTTACCTAAATTATCTTATCCATAAAGTAGATCCTAGCTATAGACATTTCCAAGACCACATGAAGCTTGCAACCAATCATAATTTAAGCAATAATCCCAAGCATTACTTCTCACTCTAACACACTTCCATACCTTTTGCATGATCATGGTTATCTAAGTGTGAAAAATAGAAAGTTTGGTCTTTACATAGTCAACAACATAACCATCAATACTATTTGGAATATGAAACTGGTGTAATTGGAAATAATGGAAAAAGGAGACGAGCTTACCATACATATGCAGACTTGAAAAATATTTGGCAATATCATCAAGATTATTTCAGCCACTTCTGATTTCTGTTAATAGAACAAAGGGACTGAAGATTTAAGCGCTAATAATAAGTAAAACAAAATCCCATTAAAAGGGTATTCACGATTTTAGTATATTTAAAATTTATACCTAATACTTGGAAAAACAAACAATTCTTTTAGTACTGTAGTGTTATATGCTTAAATTACTTTGGAAAATCTGGATTATAAACATAAATTCAGGTAAACTTGAAAGATTCCCACAAAAGAAAAAAAGGAGATTATATCTCCATATATAAAAGGGAACCATATGTATAAATGTACACGATATTAAGTTTTTGTCAAATAGGAAACACAAAAGATGTAAATTTATGCATATCAGCTCAGTTTTTTAGTTAAAACTGTCATAATATTGAATTCATCTAAACACTACCTAGAGAATTTCATTAATAACAAAGGCAGGAAGTGCAAAAACATACAGATTAACATTTATTATAGTATATATCAACTACATAGTTACACGGAGAAAACAAAATAACAAATGAAAGGCTAAAAATTAGCCTTAACTATAAAGAACGCATATTCTACAACTGGCATGAACAAACAAGGTCACATAGTAAACCATTTATAGATACAAGGAGTTTTATAAAGCTAACAATTGGCCAAAACTGAAAAAGGAAAGGCTCTGAGAGGTAATATTATCCAAGCCGAATTAAGAAAACATCCTATTTTGTTTCAGACGTTAGATAATCAACATGAATGTATGTCGAAAGAATCAATTTCATAATTATTTGTTTCTATAAGGAGAATACATGCATTTAGTACCATCCTTACTGCTGTATTTTAATTGACAGTAATCTCTAGTTTTTGAAGATGGATAATCCATTAAAAATATAAATTGACCAAGAAAACCATCAATTGTACTTAAATATCATTAGATAGACAAATAAAATAAAGTTTCTTTACCTGATTGAGAAAAATTCCTTGATTTGGTTGGAGTAAAAGAAATAAAGAGGAGATTGCAGCGATCTAAGCAGCAGGAGAGGATTCACATGGAAAAATAACTGATTACGATTTTGGCAGTTCGAAGAGGAGACGCGGAAAGATAAAACCGTAGATCTAGAGGAAGAAGAGCAAAATGATGCGTTAGAAATGAGGAATAAGTATTAAGTTGAAAAAATACAAATTTGCCCTCTTTACTTCGTCTTATTTACACCATGAGAAAAAAGGCCAACAGATATAACCGTTGCAATAGTAAAGCAATGGATATAATTGTTATTATTTTGTAACGACTATAACCGTTGGAAATTCTAAGAAATAAGTGTGACAAAATAGCTGATTTTGTGTCAAATTGGAAATGACTTAAACAGGAGTCGTGCCGGGCCAGTGAGGTTAGCTACCTCTAGCGGACACACTTCTTCGTAAAATACTCATTACTTGTTTTTGATTGGTGCGCACCCTTGATTTGGAAGTGTTGTTTCGCGGTGTTGTTATCGTTGCGGCGATGCGTTCTCACCAGTCCGGATCAGGCAAACGGTAGTTTCACTACCTTGGGTATTGCCTCATGTGCCTTGTCATACTCGTATCCCTATGCGCGACCACTACGATTTGTTTCGTGTTATACCTATGGAGTACTCCCTGATAGCCTACCATTTTACAGTGGAGTTTACAGTGCTGTATAGACTATGATGCTTATATAAAATGTGTTAAGGGGGATAATGGTAATGCCTTAACGCTATTTTGATACTTTTTATTACTGATAGGCATCATCTACTTAGCGTACACTACTACATAGTAGAAAGTTTAATGGATCCGTAGAGGATGGTTATCTCAAACATCCTTTGAGTTACTTGTATTTCAGTTGTTATTTCACTTGAGTTGGATTTATTGATATAAGAATGTTAATCCTGACCCGAGTGTTTTGTGTTTTCTTTACGCTTGGGTCAAACTGAGTGATACAGTATTCGAGACTCACCTTTGGAGTTGGAGCTTCGCTTGGAGATCCAGCCATCTATCCAGCTTTCAGTTATTCGGTTGATTCCAGTGATGTATTCAAATCTTGTATCTGACTATTGTATTGAGATATCTATGTATTCGAGACTTCCATTGTAACTTGTTTAACTCTGTTATATATATATAGTAGCTTCATGAACTACTATTATGTTGTTTCCGCTGCATTATTATTATATTACTCTGTGTCTGTGATCTGTGATTATTTTATTTACTGTATATGCCGAGTTTTGCCAAATATAAATTAATAATTCGGTAATTTGAATTATTCAAGTCAGACATGTGTGGTTTTATTGTCGATTTGAATGGTCAAAAATACTGGATCGTTACAGTTGGTATCAGAGCTCTGGTTTTAGGCAAAACTCAGCATATAGAGTAAATTCAATTACAGAATCATGTTCGTTCGAGCTTGAATTCCTTCTTCTTGGACCCGGTTTCTTTGAATTTTGTGTTGTTTGAGTTGTTGATGTTGATTTGGGTTTTCGATCGATCCGTCTGATCAACGCTATCGATAGGATTTCCAAAACGCTTGAATTGAGCAAACTGACACAATATTATTTTCAAATTTGGTAAACTGAATAGATTCGTATGATTATATTATATATATATATAAATATAGGATTTTCTGGAATTAAATAGTTAATTAAATTGGTTGTTTGAAATGATAATATTTGATTATCATTTATTGTTCTAAATGAATTATAAACATGGTTTATAAATTGATTTGGAATTGAAATGAATTTAAATCAGAAATTTGAGAATTTAATTTCCGATGATTTCAAACTTTGGTTTTAAAGTTTTAAAGGTGTATAATTTAAAGTATTTTCGAATATAAATGATTTTCAAAGAATTTTAAAATGTTGAAATCAGTGCTCTTCTCTTTGTCGCTGGAAAATAATTTCGGTGATGGCGGCCGCATCATCGACATTCATTTTCGAGTTTCGAAGTGGAGAAACCATTCTGTAGCTTTGCTACGGTTTTGTTTGGAAAAATATTTTAATTTGAATTTCTTAAGTATGACTTGATGTGTGTGTGTGTATATATATATATATGGGTATATTATTTTAAATTTAATTTGATTTAATATATATAGTATATACATAATTATCTCTAAAGGGTTTGAAATTAAATGGAAATTTAATTCTTAAAATTATGTTAAAGGATGTTTTCAATTATAAATAAAACTAAATTTTGGATAAATATTTAAACTTGAAAAATTGAATTTGAAAATTTTATTTGTATAGTACTAAATTGCATTTCAATATAACTTACCTAAATTATGCAGAAGTTAAAATGTAATTGGATAATATACAATATAAAACGATTTTATAAATAAAATTTGAGTGTTTATAATAAATATTGTACACTTAGATTTTAATTATAAAAAAAATAAAAATAAAAAAAATAAAAAAATGCTAATAAAGATGATAGAATAATAAGTTAATTGAATGAGATGAATATAATAATTTTTTGAATATAAATTAGATCAATTTATGGAAATACCTTAAATTTAAACCAATTATTGAATATAAATTAATTTAAATTGGAATTTATATGGTTTAAATTAATTTATATGGTTTAAATATATGTAATAAGATATATTAAGTGGAATAAACTTAATAATAATTTGAAATAAAAGAATTAAATTTGTTGAATAAAATATGAGTACAATAAATGATTATACAAATTGATGATTTAGAAATTGTTAATTGTGGATGACTAGATAATAAGATAATGAATTTAGAAATAGATAGATTGATTTAACTTAAGTGAACTCAAAGGGATTTAACCAAATTATTAAATATTAATTAATTTAAATTGAAATTTATATGGTTTGAATTAATTGTTTTACTTGTATTCCAATCTATTTTCTTTCTGGTTGTTTCTATTCTCCTACCTCATTCCTTTTCGGGGACGAAAAGTTTTGAGTGGGGGAGAGTGTAACGACCCGTAAATTTTAACTATTTTAATAACGTATTTAGTTGAAATTTTAAACGATAAAATTTTGAAATAAAAATTTGATATTTGGAATGCGTCTAATTAATCATAGCAACTGGTAAATTTTCATTAGATAATTTGGAAGTTTATTTTCTAGTGTAATTTTATTCCAATTTATATCAGTTAAAATTGATGATAATAAAATGTTTTCCAAACCTGAATATTTTTACATAGAAAAAGTCTAATTCATCTTCTGACTAAGACATCATTTTTCGTTTTTCCAAATTCGGACTTCTTTAGTTCCGTCGATCTTATTTTTCTGCGTTTTTGCTGCATTTTTCGCTAGTAGAAAATTCGAATTTTTATAATTCAATCGTAACACTGATATATGTATACCGTTTTGATCGTCTTGTCATGCCGATCTCTACAGTATATTAAATTGTATGTTTCGGAGTTCGAAAGATAGTAAAATCCACGGAACGACTTCCGTATCGGTTTCAGAATTTGAAGTCTTTTGGTTTTCTTTACCTATTCATAATATTTTTTTCACCGTAAACCCAACAGCCTTTTGCTTTTATTATTTCACTAGATTCAAGTTAGTTGCCTTTGTTGTTCCCTATGTTCATTATGATTTGCTTTGAACCCTGCACTCCGTTCTTTGATTTCAATTGAAGAAAATAACAAATATAAAATTTCATCTGTTCATTTGAAGCCTGATTTTTTCCACCCCACGCAACCCGGACTATTCCCCCGCTACCACGCCCTGCCAACTTTCGTCATCCCCTCCTGCCTTCTTGAAGCCGCTCACATCCGGCCTCCGCCTATTCCCCGTCACTCGAGCAGTGCACCGACCACCAAGCAACCGGCCTCATCCCAAGCTTCTCTCCTCCTTTTCTTTGTTGTTCCGTGTTCACTAAAATATATATTTGCATGTACATCTCTTCTTTGTGAAAGGAACGTGAGCATACATTTCCTAACCCATCAACCTTCATGCGATCTGCACCCCTCCGCCACCATGATCTCCACCAAAAACCCAGGCGACTGCACTTCTTCCTCCATGCAAGCTCCTTTCTCTCCTCCTAGCGCCTTGCTCTACCTTTTCCTTCAACCCATAGCCATCCGCGTCCTCACCCGGCCCTGCTCGCATCATCTAGCACCACAACCCGCTCGACTTCCACCTACGGCCACTGCCATGTCAGCCTTCCCCTCTTCCCACGCTTCAACACCCAGCCCGCATCCCACCTATCCACCGATCTTCCATACTCATGGCTGCCTCAAAATCCTCCACCAACCGAAGCAGCTCCGCCATCTTCTCCCATCCCCTTTCTTTCAGCCACCAGCACCATCGGTCGGGTCACCTTCCTCGACATGACAGAGCAGCATCTCCTCGTCTCTGTTGAAACAGATGTATGTCAAGTTCCATATCTTTTCGTATATATATTTGTTATAATACTTCTGATATATGATATATAAAGTTTACTTAAGATATTTGATCTTGTTTATATAAATATACTAGATATGTTATAAAAACATGTTTGTAGTATAGCTTTCATATCTTATATAATATAATTTTTATTAGAGGTTACTGTCTGAACTTTGATATTATATTTTCATAAATGCTGATTTTATATTAACAGTAATATATATGCTTTTTGTATGAAGTTGAGTAGGCTAGTTTATATCTATATTGTACTATTGCAGTATATATATACTTTGAAATGATTCTAGTTATACTCTTATATATTCATTTATAATATACGAATGTAAAGTACTTTATGGTTTCATTACATCGTAAGTTGAATTTAACAGTGGCATTAAAGAAGTCTTCAAAGTTTATTTATGAAATTATAATATATGGGTGTCAAAGCATGTGCTATACAGTTGTTATAAGTTATATATATATATACGTATATATTGTTTAAAAGTATTTATACATATTTTATTATTTAATTATAAGTTATGAATTAAGTTGTATGCATAGTTGTATGAGTTTATAATAGTTTATATAAGATATGTTAGTTATATAGTTTGCATATATTTGGGTTTCTACGAGTTTATATTGGTCTGAGAGTTATATGTCTTATGTGTGTTGTATTTTGTTAGAGATTGTTTCGATATATGTATATATGTTTTATACATAACGGGTTTTCTATACGTATATATGTTTGAGTATGTTGATTTTAAATAAGTGTATATATATATATTCATTTCAAAATATATAATGCATATAGCTTGATTTGCGCATAACGTGTGGTCTATAGTTGCTTCAAAACTCTTTTTCTGAAAACATATGTGTATATAATTTTGATGAGTTTCAAAAATTAATATTGGTTAAGAAAATAATATATTTGAATAATATATATTGGTTTCGTCTACATCAAGCAGTTTCTGATCTATTTTCATCGATCTCTATTTATCAGCTCTGTTCGTCCATCAAGTTCGTACCAATCCTGCCTTGCTTTGAGATTTCGTGCCTAGATTTGTTGCTCATTTTCTTGTCAACATCTATTTAGCCTCGAAAGGTGAGCAATCACTCACGATTAATGTTCTTTTATTTATTAAATTTGATTTCAATTGAAACGACAATTGAAATATGCTGATGTTAGTTATTTACACTGTTATATATGCTATTCCCTGTATCAGTTCACCTATGACATCTGACACCATTATCTGCCAATTGAAATATGCTGATGTTAGTTATTTACACTGTTATATATATGCTATTACCTGTATCAGTTCACCTATGACATTTGACACCATTATCTGTTATTTATATTATGATATATGCATGTTATATTATTATCATATTTGTTATCACTCTACAAGTTCCTTGTTAGTATAGAATCACTATGGGTTGAAATGATACATACCCAAACGAACTTTAGAATAGGAGAAAATCGTTATGGGTTGAAATGATAAACCCAAGCGATTTTCAATTGAATTGAATTTGGGATTACGGGTTGAAATGATATATATATACCCGTATATATTTAAATTGCGGATTGAAATGATAAATATCTGTATCACTTGACCATAGGGTAGAAAATTATATACAAACATCGCCGGTCTATATATAAATATGTTGAAAAGTGATTTCTATGGTTTTGAAAAGGAATATACGGTTTTTAATAAATACGGATTTTAAAGATTTATTAAAGTTGATTTAATAAAGTTGATATAATATGTTTAAGTATTTATTTAAAAATATATATTTTCAAATATAGAATTTATATTGATTCAGGTTAGAAAGATAAATTTAAAATTGATTTGAAATGTTATTTATTTAAGAATTTTACTTAAATAAGGTTGATTTGAAATTTATTAAATTTGAAAATTGAAAAGATATGTATTATAACTTGAATTTGATTAAAAGTGACTTAAATGAATATTTCAAACTAATATAAATTTAAATGGGATATTTTGTTTATATAAATTTGTAAATTGAAGTTGTATTTAGATGTATTGAAATGATTGAAGAAATATCTCGGAAACTAAATGTAATGAAATTAAATTGAGATATAAATGGAATTATCAAATTTAGTTTTTGAAATGTGGAATATTTAAAGCTTTGAAATATATTGAAATTTAATGGTTTATTTTGTGTTTCAAATCTGTATTTGAAATCGTTATAATTCGAAATGATTTATTGAGAAAATTGAATTGAGTTGAAATTTATGAATTGAGATTGAATCAAGTTGAATTTGGAGGTTGAGTTAATTTGAATCGATTTGTGAATTTGTGGAAGCTGTTTTATTTTATAAAGTATTTTTAAACTATATCTACAACTATTTATATTTTACTTTATAAATTATTTTAATATAAACTATTTTATATATATCATTTTCAAATATATTATTTTATATAAACTATTTTATTTTATAAACTATTTTATTATATACACTAATTTTAATATCTAAACTGTATAAGAGGAAAATGTTATGAATTCCAAAATGTTATGATTTCAAACTATAGTTTCAAAGTGTTATGAATTTCAAGGTTTTGATTTCTAAAGTGTTTGATTTTAAAAGACTTACGATTTCGAAAGCGATATAACTTTGGAAAGTGATATGATTTTGTACATGGATTTATTTGAAGAGAAAATGATATCGTATGGATATTGTTTTGAAATGGCAATGATATTTCGGTTTTGAAATATAAAATATTTTGAAAGTTTATTAAATGACCAATCGGTGTAATAATTACGTAGTTATTGAAGAGTCCGGGATCGGTTAGGGACATACTCTCTGTCCAAACCGAAAACCACTTTAATAACTATTATACGCGGAGTGTGATCCAGAATGAAGTGGTTGGAATGATGACGTTGCTGGATTTGAAGAAAGAGAACGATAATGGATGACCTTGGCACTTGTGTCAAATTGGAAACGACTTAAACAGGAGTCGTGCCGGGCCAGTGAGGTTAGCTACCTCTAGCGGACACACTTCTTCGTAAACTACTCATTACTTGTTTTTGATTGGTGCGCACCCTTGATTTGGAAGTGTTGTTTCGCGGTGTTGCGATCGTTGCGGCGATGTGTTCTCACCAGTCCGGATCAGGCAAACGGTAGTTTCACTACCTTGGGTATTGCCTCATGTGCCTTGTCATACTCGTATCCCTATGCGCGACCACTACGATTTGTTTTGTGTTATACCTATGGAGTACTCCCTAATAGCCCACCAGTTTACGGTGGAGTTTACAGTGCTGTATAGACTATGATGCTTATATAAAATGTGTTAAGGGGATAAGGGTAACGCCTTAATGCTATTTTGATACTTTTTATTACTGATAGGCATTATCTACTTAGCGTACACTACTACATAGTAGACAGTTTAATGGATCCGTAGAGGATGGTTATCCCAAACATCCTTTGAGTTACTTGTATTTCAGTTGTTATTTCACTTGAGTTGGATTTATTGATATAAGAATGTTAATCCTGACTCGAGTGTTTTGTGTTTTCTTTACGCTCGGGTCAGACTGAGTGATACAGTATTCGAGACTCACCTTTGGAGTTGGAGCTTCGCTTGGAGATCCTGCCATCTATCCAGCTTTCAGTTATTCGGTTGATTCTAGTGATGTATTCAGATCTTGTATCTAACTATTGTATTGAGATATATATGTATTCGAGACTACTATTGTAACTTGTTTAACTCTGTTATATATATATAGTAGCTTCATGAACTACTATTCTGTTGTTTCCGCTGCATTATTGTTATATTACTCTTTGTCTGTGATTATTTTATTTACTGTATATGCTGAGTTTTGCCAAATATAAATTAACAATTCGGTATTTTGAATTATTCAAGTCAGACATGTGTGGTTTTATTGTCGATTAGAATGGTCCAAAATACTGGGTCGTTACAAAAACAATGATGAGAAGCTCAAACACAAAGAAAAGATCAACCACTCTTCACTTCTACTCTACAAGCTCCAATCTAAGATCAAAACAAGTATTTCCTAAATTAGGTTATAGGAAATTTCTGAAATTGGAGAGAGATTGAGATGGAGAAGGAGAAAAGAAGGCTTACATAAGCTTCTCTTTGATTTTGGAGTAAGAATTTGAGTTTGCAAAAAGAAACTAGGGCTTGGAGTTTCTATTTCCCATTCTCTTCCCCCCATTTTCAGTTGAGCTAGAGTATAAAGAAATGAAATGAGTGAATGGATGAAGAGTTAGGGTAATAAGTAGGGTTAGTGGGTTGAAACCCAAACCCAAACCCAAAGCCCTAAGTGAAAACATCAAAATTCACTCAACTCCAAACATATCGATACTTATACTCAAAAAAGTCGCAAACGCCATTTTGGACTCAATGGAAGTGGTCCTGAGTCCCAATTCGACCGTTTGCAAAAAGTGACATTTTGGACTTAAATTCGACTAACGACGCTATACTTAAATAAAACATTTAAATATACCATCGTAAAATATGCGGGTCGTTACAGACTCTCCTCCTTAAAGAAATTGCGTCCTCACAATTCTTAGCGAAGAATTTGTAATAACTACGTACTTACATCACCCGAAAAGGAAGGAAATTAAGCTTGAGATAAAAAGATATTCTCACCATTGCTAAGCAAAGATAGAAAACCCGGATAGGATCGCTCGATGAACTCTCTGGTTTCCCAAGTACAGTCATTGGGATTAGCGGACCATTGAACTTTAATGAGCGGCACGTCCTTGGTTCGAAGGTGTCTCACCTCCGAGGCCAGTACGCGAATAGGCTGTTGTACAATAGATAAGTCTGGTGAGATCTGCTCTTGCAAATCAGGAGAGTCGATAACAGGATCCGATTCTCGAAGACACTTTCGAAGCTGAGAGACATGAAACACGTCGTGAACACCGGATAGATGAGCTGGAAGTGAAACTCTATAAGCCACAGGGCCAATACGTACAGTAATAGGAAATGGTCCTACAAAACGAGGAGCCAATTTCCCTGTCGTACTGAAGCGCATAACCCCTTTCAAAGGAGAAACACGAATAAAGACGAGGTCATCAACCGAGAACTCGAGAGGCTTCCTACGGTTATCCGCGTAGGATTTCTGGCGGCTCTGTGCCTCTTTCATTCTCTGACGAATAAGATCAATCTTCTCAGAAGAATCATGAACAAACTCTGGGCCAAGAATAAGCTTCTCCCCAGATTCCAACCAACAAGAAGGTGATCGACATGGGCTTCCGTATAAGGCTTCGAAAGGAGCCATACCGATACTGGACTGAAAACTATTGTTGTAGGAGAACTCTACAAGGGATAGATGATCCTCCCAACCACCTTCGAAATCAAGAATACAAATACGGAGGAGATCCTCTAAGATACGATTCACCCGTTCAGTCTGTCCATCAGACTGTGGATGATAAGCTGTGCTGAAATTAAGCTTTGTTCCCAAAGCTTGCTGAAGACTCTGCCAGAAATGACTTGTGAATAAAGGATCACGGTCACTCACAATCGAACTAGGAACATCATGAAGTCTCACGATTTCCATGATATATAACTTAGCCAAAAGAGAAGCAGTCCTATTAGATTTAATAGGAACAAAATGAGCTGATTTGGTGAGGCGATCCACAATAACCCCAATGCTAGAATGGCCCGATCTCGTACGAGGTAGGACATCAATGAAATACATCGAAATCTATCCCATTTCCACAATGGAATCTCTAGAGGCTGAAGGAGACCAGAAGGGCGCTGATGTTCGGCTTTAATACGTTGACAAGTTATGCAATTACTCACATAACTCGCTACATCGCGCTTCATGCCTTCCCAATAATAAAGGCGATGCATATCGGCATACATCTTACTACTGCCATGATGAATGGTATACTTAGAACGATGACAGCCATCAAGAATGTCATGCCTAAGTGCAGAATCGGAAGGCACAACAAGACGGTTCTTCTTGCGAAGACACCCATGAAAATCAATGCTGAAATCCCGCAACGCCTCATCACGAGATTCCGTCTCACAAAGCTGAATAAGATGCACAAGATCAGGATCACGCCGCTGAGCTTTGGCAATACGATCAAATAGAGGGGGTCGAGCTTCCAAACTGAATAATACTATTGGGAAATCAGAGGATAGAGCTCGATCACGAATATCACAAAAAGATAGAGTCTCAAGAATATCCCATTCGGCAAGCATCATAGAAACGACAGCCGAATGTCTACGACTAAGTGCATCAGCAACACGATTACCCTTACTAGGGGTATACAGAATATCAAAGTCATAGGAGGCAAGAAACTCAAGCCAACGCTGTTGCCTCATATTGAGTTCCTTATGAGTGAACAAATACTTCAAGGATTTATGATCATTATAGAGAATGAAGCGCTCGCCTAATAAATAGTGTCGCCATATCTTCAAGGCGAAGACAATGGCGGCTAACTCAAGATCATGAGTGGCATAGCGAACCTCATTCGGACGCAGTTTCCTAGAAGCATAAGCAACTACCCGATCCTTCTGCATAAGCACGGCACCGAGACCACTACCACAAGCATCGGTGTAGACAACAAGATCATGATTCCCCTCGGGAACCACAAGAACAGGAGCATTAGTGAGAAGTTCCTTTAATGTTTGAAACGAAGCTTCACGCTTGTCGAACCAAATATAACGAATGTCTTTCTGAGTAAGGCTGGTGAGAGGAAGCACAACACGGAAAAAATTCTTAATGAACCAATGGTAATAACCCACCAATCCAAGGAAACTATGAATCCCATGAACATTCTCAGGCCTCTTCCAATTCTGGATAGCTTCGATCTTTGAGGGATCGACAGAAATGCCGTCGGAAGATACAACATGGCCTAAGAACTTAACCTTATTCTCCCAAAAATGACACTTGGAGAATTTGGCTTTAAGCTGATGGTGACGAAGAGTACTCAAGAAAATTCTCAAGTGATTAGCATGCTCGGCTTCAGACTTAGAATAAACAAGAATGTCGTCTATGAACACAAGGACGAACTTATTGAGATATTCCCGGAACACTCGATTCATAAGATCAACAAAGAAAGCAGAGGCGTTCGTCAAACCGAATGGCATAACGAGCCACTTAAAAGAACCATATCGAGTGCGGAAAGCTGTAAGAGGTATGCTATCCTCCGCGACTCGTAGCTGGTGAAAACCAGTGGCAAGGTCAAGTTGAGAGAAGACCTTAGCGACACTCAATAGATCGAACATATCGTCGATCCTAGGCAATGGATACCTATTCTTGATGGTCAACTCGTTAAGCTTGCGATAGTCGATGCAGAGCCTAAGAGTTCCATCGGACTTCTTCACGAAGACGACCGCGGCACCCCACGGTGAAAAACTGGACTGAATCAACTATTTGGACTCAAGCTCTAAAAGCTGCTTCTTGAGTTCCTCATTTTCTTTTGTAGACATCCTCGTGGGAGGACGGCCAACTGGCTGCGCGCCTGGAATGAGATCAATACGGAACTCGATCGCCCGCTTGGGTGGCAAACTCGAAAGCGGCTCAAAAACATTAGAGAAGTCACAAACAATAGGAATACGAGATATATCATCATCATCTCGTGAGTCAAGAGAATATAAAGCCATTTCAGAATTATCCACATTCCGAAGAACAAGTGATAGCTGAGTAGATGAATCCGGGTGTCGAAGATATAAAATTCTTTCAGAACAAATAATCCTGGCATCGTATCTCACTAGCCAGTCCATACCCAAAATCATATCAAATTCCAGATGGGAAATAACGTGCAGATTCGCACGAAAAGAAAAGCCACATAAAATAATCTCAACATTATCACAAAGCATACTAAGGGTTGTGGATCCCCCAATAGGATTCGCAAACCTCAACGAAGTAACCGTATAAGAAACATCCAAAGACAAATCATCGACGAGCTTTTTCAGTACGAAAGAATGCGAAGCACCCGTATCGAAAAGAATTCGAATACTACGGTCATGAAATAAAATAGAACCTTCCAAAATAGATGGAGATATACCTCTAGGCTAAGAAGAACCTCCAGAAGCCTTAGCAACATAAACTTGCTAGACTTGGCACTAGAAGGAGCAGTAGGGCAGGAGGAAACACGGTGACCTTCCTTCTTGCAATAATGGCAGAAGAGAGGCTTAGGACAAGCTCGAATCATATGATCAGGAGAACCACAATTGAAACACTTCTGAATGGAAGGTGTTCCCGCAGATTGAGAGTTAGAACCAGATTAAACGGGCTTTTTCTTCTTGGAAAGGAAAAATTCCCGCTTATGAAATGGAAACTTATTTTTATTGGGGTTCTTGCGAACCTCAACATCATCACCACTATCACACTCCTTCTCGATGGCTTCGAGATGAAGTGCCGAGTCAACCAACTCCTCAAAAGAAAGCTTAAGCTGGAGCATTAAAGACTTCTTAAGATACTTCTTAAGACCAGAGACAAACTTCATATTCTTCTTATAAGAGGTGCTAATGAATTCAAGACCATACTTAGGTAAGGCCTCGAATGATGCAACATACTCAGAGATGGAAGACTTCCCTTGCTTCAACTCAAGAAAGCGACGAGCTAATAAAACTTTCTCAGATTCAGGAATGAATTTGAGTTCGAATCGTTCCCGAAACTGAGTCCAAGAAAGAGCAGACTCATCAAGTTCGGCTACAAGAAGCTCGTACCAATCGAGGGCACGCTCTTGCAATAAGCTAGAAGTTACAAGAACTCGATCGTGGTCAGAAAGATCCATACGAGAAAAGATACGCTCACATGTGCGAATCCAAGCTTGGACCTCAAGAACAGACTCGGAGCCTTTGAATGGCTTTCCACCAAGATGAGAAAAATCACTACACAGACGTGCAAAGACAGACTTGCATGGAGGAGATGCTCGAATAGGAGCTGGAGGCTGAGTGCTTCTAAATAACTCCAAAAACTGATCGGCAGACATATAAACGCCGTCCGGATGCGAGCCAATGGATTGCTCAGCATTCGTGTGTCGTCCTCGACCTCTTCCAGCCATTAGCTGAAAGTTAAGATAAGATAAAGATTATTCACAAGGTAGATATCATTAATTCAAATATGGAATATTACGGAATAAAATGCATTCCTAGACGTATTCTCAAAATTCTATCTACCCCAAATCACGGAAAGAATAAAAGGCACGATGATTCAAAGATTCGTACCATTCGTACTACACCTTGATGTACCGTAATATGTGTCTATGTTCTATGTTTATCATATTTTGTTCTGCACTCAGCTCTGATACCAAGCTGTAACGCCCCACTCCGAGACCCACATTAGCAAAGAGTATTACAAAGTAACACCGTCTGCTAATGCGGAGAATAGAGCTGGTTAGGAGCGACCATCTATAGCCTTGTCTTAATTATCTATTGAATACGCCGACAATTGCCATAAGTTTTTTTTTCTTTCTCAAATGGATCGACATATCCAATAAATACTTAATACAAAGCCATAGGTGGCTAAAGGATCTATCAGAACAAGATATAACAACTCAAATGTAATACACATAACAGAACAGTAGATCATCACATACATTTACACATATTCAGATACATTACAGAGTATACCAAATGATACATGTCAAGTGGTAAAGTAAACCACAATATACATGCGAGTCAAAAGAATACATGTCATAGTTACAGCAAAAAAGGACTACACAAAAAGCTATAACAAAAGGGAGCTAGCAGAATAGTCCATGCGAAAGCAAAATAGGCTAAGTCCAATGTACCTAACCTGTAACATCTCGGTCTGACCCGAGTATAAAATACACGGGTCAGTCTAACTAAACAAATCAGTTAGATAAACTAAATGATAATGAACATACAAGATCATAAAGTACCACAAATATCTCCAAAAGAGATAACCAAAGCATCTAACAAAAGATGAATCAAAACAAGCCTCATATCATCGGCAATCCCAATAAACAAAGGATATCATATCCCAAAACAAGCCAAAAGGCAAATAACAAATACCAATAAAGGTAACACAAGTTTCCACAAGTTAATCGTTATATATCGTGTGGTTCAAAGAACCTACCCCAAAAGGCGATACATTAGGGAAATATAATTGCCAAAGAAACAAAAGATGCTCGAGCTTAGTACTGTATAATTAGGATCCACACGCCGAAGGCAACGCCCGAAGGCAACAAACCGCAGTGGCGGTACTGGACACCACTAACTGGCGGATTGTGTCACAACTCTCAGAAAGGAACCCGAAAAATATTAACGTGAGCCCCATACCCCACGTTCGCACTAAACGTTTTACTAACCGTTAGTCAATTTCACACTCAAAGCAGTACAAAGTTCACCTCATCTCCTCGGTAAACCAGACCCAAAGGTCAAAACGGTCAAACGAATAGATTAGGAATTAACTGAAAAGATAAACGCACGTGTTCATAGCACGCGTTTTATTTAATCATTTGATTCTCCTCCCTCTTTGCTCGAAGTGCAAAATTGTGTGTTTTATATAGAAATTATAAGTTGGAGAAACGAGTTTTTAATACAATTTAAAATCACTTTATAAAAGCCCATGTACAAAATATAAAAATAATCGTCAAAGTCAATAATAAATGATAACAACAAATTGGATAATCATAAATCGATAAAAATTGGAACCTCAAGCAAAATAGGCAATATAGACTGAAATAAGCAGGTCAGTCGACTGACTGTAGAGGCCAGTCGACTGATCCAAAAACCTGAAAGTTTCGGTCTCTGCAGTCAGTCGACTGACTACAGAAGCCAGTCGACTGACTGGCACTGGAACTGTTTTTTCCAGCCTAGCCAATGAAGGGCAAACTCTCAACAACTTACAACCGGACGAGCAATGGGCGGTAAGGGTTTATGCCAATCGACAACCCAGCCATATAAGCTCTTTGATACACCTCCAAAAGCATGTTCATGCTTCAAAGCTAGGATTTTCAAAGTTTTAGACTTCAAAACACCAAAAGCTGAAATATTCACCAAATCAATTCAAATCAAAAGCAACGGAACATGAATAGATGTTAGGAATTCATACCTAACAACAATGATAGAAATGGACAAAGATGTGTGTTCATAAACTCACCTATTTAACTCAAAAACAATGATGAGAAGCTCAAACACAAAGAAAAGATCAACCACTCTTCACTTCTACTCTACAAGCTCCAATCTAAGATCAAAACAAGTATTTCCTAAATTAGGTTATAGGAAATTTCTAAAATGGGAGAGAGATTGAGATGGAGAAGGTGAAAAGAAGGCTTACCTAAGCTTCTCTTTGATTTTGGAGTAAGAATTTGAGTTTGCAAAAAGAAACTAGGGCTTGGAGTTTCTATTTCCCATTCTCTTCCCCCATTTTCAGTTGAGCTAGAGTATAAAGAAATGAAATGAGTGAATGGATGAAGAGTTAGGGTAATAAGTAGGGTTAATGGGCTGAAACCCAAACCCAAAGCCCTAAGTGAAAATATCAAAACTCACTCAACTCCAAACATATCGATGCTTATACTCAAAAAAGTCGCAAACGCCATTTTGGACTCAATGGAAGTGGTCCCGAGTCCCAATTCGACCGTTTGAAAAAAGTGACATTTCAGACTTAAATCCGATTAACGACGCTATACTTAAATAAAACATTTAAATATACCATCGCAAAATATGCGGGTTGTTACAATAGTGAAGCAAAACTGGGAAATTTTGAATCCCTCTACTAATAACTAATTCAATTAGTAATACTTGAAGGAATTTCATCTCCTCAACTAACTTAATACTAGCAGTGGAGATGCAAACAGTATCAATACAATTTATGGAAATATTTTTGCATCAAAGGTTAAGGATATAAGTTAAATTAAGTGGGAATTAGCCACAAGGGCCTCTTTAGCAAGTGAAATTAATTTCTAGGACACACAACTAAAATAATTACTTTTAAGGACAATACGCAAAATAATTAGTTTCTAGGACGTGAAAACCTATGAAATTATGTCCTTGAAAGTAATTGGGCAGCTGACTTTGTCCTTAAAAGTAATTATTCTACTGACTTTGGCCTTGAAAATAATTATTTCAGATGTGTGTCCTAGAAATTAATTGGACTGCAAAGTTTGTCCTTCTGGTGAAATGCCCCTTAAATTAACTCGTTGTTTTCAACTTTCTCCTGATGTTTGTATGCAAGCTCATAGACCTTTTTTTTCAACTTGCAAAAGAAGATCATGGAGTTTCAACGGCAACTCTTACATTTAGACAAAGAGTACAAAAACCCACATATTCAGATGAATGAGAGAAAAGTATTCATGGGTATAGCAGTGCTTCCTAGTCTACAAACATAAGAGCATAAAAGAAAACACTGGAACGGTAGCATCGTTGGGTTTAGGAAATCCATAGAACAAGAGGAAAGTATTCATGGGCCAATAGTTTGTTTATCGTCGGATCTTATAACAGAAACAGAATTATCATCTTAAACTAATTTTGTTTACAAATAATAAGACCTGCACTTATTCGAAAATAAAAATCATGAATTATATTTTTTATTCAGAGAATAAAAACTTCGATTAGTTAGTAATTAAATGACATCCATAGAAAAAAGAATAAATATGCTTATGAGATTGGAGGATTTTGTGTTTGGTTAATTTTTAGTCGCTTTAAAAAAGCAAAATTAGTACTCTTACCGAGGTTTAATATAATAGTATACCCAAAATAAAATTGATAGTTTTAAAAATCCATAGTAAATCCTCCTATCGTTCCCTAATTGAAACCATTTCCTAAAGCAAGAATTATTTGCGTTATTTGCAATTTCAAGACATTCTTTACCTCTTGAGATATACCATTAATCCTCTGTAATTAGCATGTAGGATCTCCATCTAAATTGAAATTTTTTGTTATATGTGACATGGTAAATAAAATTAAATGGACAGTATAAAGGCATGTTGAATTGTAAGCATTGATTATCAAGGCTTGCTAGCAAAAGGAGCTTTGTATTTCCAAATGTAATTCTGATTTCAATTGCTCAATCATGTAAACCAATTAATAATCAGCACAAACAAAATATTTCCACTCAATTACCTTATTTACTTATTCTTAACCAATTATTTATGGTTAACCATTCAAATAACAACCTAATCAGTAATTTTGTATGCAATTAGACATATATTTGAGAGCTTAATGTTTTTGGTACAGACCTTCTAAGAGGATGGATTCGCGGTTGCGTCTGAAGCAATGGCATTGGAAATCATCGCGGTTGCGGATGCATTCATGGTTGCTTCGGATCTAAGAGGGTCGAGGTAGTTGCGAGAGAGGAGTTGCATGGTTGCAAGTAGAGTCGGCTGGTCTGAGATGCTCGAGGTGGAGTCGATGGAGTTGCCGCTGAAGATGGAGTCGCAAGTGGAGGCGCAGAGGGGAAAAAAAATCGCTGCGATATCTGTTAATCCTTTTATCTCAGCGACCTAGAACTTAACGACCTAAGAGAAGGTTGCGACCTAGAGAATTCAGCGACCTAAGGAAAGGCTTGCGACCTAACTGTAAGGAAGCATTGCGACCTAAGGACTTAAGAGATCTTCGCGACCTAAGGATGGAAAGGCCTTGCGACCTAACAGCATAAGAAGTTCGCGACCTAAGGATGGAAAGGCCTTGCGACCTAAGATCCAGGAGGACCTCGCGACCTAACAGCATAAGGAATTCAGCGAACTAAGGATGAAAAGGCCTTGCGACCTAAGATCCAGGAGGATCTCGCGACCTAATATCATAAGAGGCTCGCGACCTAGCAACAGAAAGGATTGCGACCTATGGAACTCAACGACCTAAGGTAGCTAGCGACCTAAAGGACTTAACAACCTAAGGTAGTTAGCGACCTAAGGGACTTGACGACCTAAAGAGGCTAGCGACCTAACTGTTAAAGCATGTTCAGCACCCTACGACCTAAAGCTCAGATAGCTATTATTTAACTCGCGTGCGACCTACTACTTGATCAAATGAAGCTAAGCACAGCTTTACCAGCTAACTTCTGAAGCCGCAAAGGGACAGCGACCTAGCTTAGGTCGCTCGCGACCTACGACTTAATTAAGGTCGTACGCGACCTAAGACTTAGGCAGAATTCCTGCCCAGAAATCTGCTCCTATAAATACCCCACCACTTCCAACATTCGGGGGACTTTTGGCAAATCATTTCTACAGCGCTGTTACTCCGTCGAACTCTCCATTCATTCAGCAATCAAGGATCCTTCAAGCATTCGAGACACTACAACAAGCTTCGAGAGAAATTCCTTACATCCGACATGGATTCATCGAGTTTCACCATCGAAGATTGAGCTAGTAGTCAAGATTGTTTCTTGTGATCGAATTGTACTGTTTCCTGAAGAGATTTGTATCGATTTGTAACCAAATTCAATAATAAAGAGATTCAAAGTGGATGTAGGCTAAATCTCAAGCCGAACCACTATAAAATTGCTGTCTTTTACTGCATTTCTGCTTTTTTCCGCTTGATTTCTGTTCCCGTCACATGGGTGGTGCTTTCACGATCTTATTACACACACCGGGTGTTATCGTTCATATTTTAACGTTAACATTTTGGTGCTTTCACTGAGAACCCAACTCAGGCTACCATCCATCATTGCTTCACACCAGTTTGTTGAAAAGATTTCCTACAAAACCAGAAGTCTATCAGACATAATGGCTCCTGGAAGGAAACGAAAGGTTGTCAGATCTGAAAATGTTCATGATGATACCGCCACCTCTGCTTCACCAAGTCCAGCAGCTCCAAGCGTCGGGGTGACGTGAGAGGAGCTAGACGCTGTTGTATCCGGACTATACCAACAAATTGAGACTCAAAACAATCTGATGATGGAAAAACTGAATGCTCTGCTTGGTGCCAACCAAAGACCAGTAGGTAATGAAGAAAACACCGCTGATGCTCTTCGCAACTCCGAAGGGAGGAATATTCCTCAGGGGGGATCAGGTGCTGCTGAAGGGGCACCCCTCCGAGCTGAAGGATCTAGACCATCGCCAATTTTCCACGAAAATCTGCCCGGGCAAACATCTGAGAAAATGGCAGAAGTCTACTCCGCAAAATTTTTGAACAATGAGGAATATCTTTCTGGCATGATCAAGCAAATAATGAAAGAGAGCATGCAGAGAGGTGAAGATGAGAGTGAATGGGGGTTCGCGCCAAGCAAGACTCCGTTTATCGAGAAGATTCTAAAGGCTGAATTTCCTAGAAAATTTGTCCCCCCACCATTCCTGCTTATCGGGGAACAAGTGATCCAAACCAATTCTTGTATAAGTATGACTGGCACATGACCGGTGCGAGAGCAACTGATGAAATCAAGTGCCGGTATTTCCCAGTATATTTGGAAGGAGTGGCACTTCTCTGGTTCACTAAACTTCCTGTCCGATCAGTAGATCAGTTTTCCGATCTGACTAGAAAGTTCAAAGAGCAATTCAGGCTATACGCTTCAAAGGCAAAGGACATAATGTCATTATCCAGTCTTGAACAGAATCCGGGAGAACCTATTAAATCATTCCTGAACCGTTTCAATATAGCTCTGGCAGAAGTTGATAACGCAGAGCCACGAATGATCTTGACCTATTTGATGCGTGCTATCGACAAATCGAGCGAATTTGGAAAATGGCTGAAGATGAAAGAGCCAAATTCTCTCGAGAAATTCTACAAGAAAGCTGATGAATTCATACGCTTGGAAAATCTTCCAGCATCAATGAAGGTGGTGGCAGCAAAGGTGGAAAATAATACTGCCGCTTCGGAAAAGAAAGATTCCGGAGGTCAGAAAAGGGAAAATCACGAGGGGAAGAAACAAAAGGATACAAAGAAACCTCGTTTCTTCAAACCCTCAGATTTCACTCCATTGATCGACACTCTGGAAAATATCTTCTTCGCCACCAAAGATGCTGTGGATTATCCCAAACCGGCTGAGATAAAACCGGGAAAGGGCGCTATGAGAAATGGAAAGTTCTGCTGTTTTCACAACCAACCCGGTCATGATACCAATGACTGTCGTCACTTAAAGAGCTTAATTGAAGAATTATTGAGAGAAACCAAGCTGCAACAATATGTCAAGAAAAGCAGAAGTGATCCATCTTCGTCTACTCAGAGGCAACAACCCTCTAATCAGCCGTCAGGCTCAAGTAAAGGTGCTGCGGCACAAGAATCTGAGAGGCCCGTTATCAACGTCATTTCAGGGGGCCCACACCCAGCAGGCAGAAGCTGGGGTGAGATGGAACGATATGCTCATGCTTTAAAGTATATCCCGGCAGAGGAAGATGTTTTTGTTGTAGAAAATGCTGCACCCCTGAAACAGCAAAAGATTTCAGATAATGATATTTTGTTCAAGGCTAGGGATTCTATTGGTATTGAAGCTCCCACCATAGATCCCTTAGTTATCTCTGCAGGAATCGGGCCAGCAATAGTAAGACGAGTACTCATTGATTGCGGTGCTTCCTGCAATATACTCTTCAAGAAAACATTTGACCAGATGAAGATCCCAATGACCGACGTTCAGGCTTCATCACAAAAGATCGTTGGTTTCACTGGGGAACCACAACAACCAATCGGAACTGTCGATTTGTTCGTGGAACTTGGTGAAGGGCAGAAAAGGGTAGCTCGAAAACAAACCTTTGTGATTGTTGATGGATTTTCTGCCTACAATGCTTTCCTAGGCAGGCCGACTCTAGCTGCATTCAAAGCCATTTTGGCCCCGTGGTGCCTAACTATGAAGTTTCCTACAGAAAATGGTGTTGGTGTCATCAAGGGAGATCAAAATGTTGGACGCGAATGTTATCTCATAGAGCTTCGAGAAGCCAGAAAGAGAGAAATGGGTAAAGATGCGGCAGCTCCCCTCCGCATCAAAAACCCAACCTTATAGCAAATACAGGGTGGCCCCTGCACTGGTGAGCATAGTGGTACAAGGCGAGAAATGGACCCCAGAAAATCCAGTGCAGAGGAGAATAGAGTGGTGCCCGCAGAAGTTACGGTACCAATACCTGTCGACTCAAAAGACCCAAATAAAGTACTTAATGTGGGTTCGCAACTAAATACAACAGTTCAAAATACACTGATATCATTTCTAAAAGCAAATCTGGACGTGTTCGCTTGGTGTCATGCTGATATGTGCAGAATCTCTCCAACAATTGCTGTTCACACTCTGAATGTCGATCCGAAATTCACACCAGTAAAACAGAAAAGGAGAACTCAAGGTCCAGAAAGGTCAGTAGCTTTAAAGGAAGAGGTAGATCGCCTCTTAGAGAATAATTTCATCAAAGAATCCACTTATCCAAATTGGGTTTCAAATCCAGTACTGGTTAAGAAGGCAAATGGAAAGTGGAGAGTATGCATTGATTTCTCAGATCTGAACAAAGCTTGCCCCAAAGACTGCTTCCCGTTGCCTAGAATCGATCAACTAGTAGATGGGACGGCTGGACATGAGTTGTTATCTTTTATGGATGCCTATTCCGGATACAATCAGATTATGATGAATGAACCAGATCAGGAGGACACAAGCTTTATTACAGATGTGGGACTCTACTGTTACAAAGTCATGCCATTCGGGTTAAAGAATGCAGGGGCAACATACCAAAGACTTGTCAACGCTATGTTCAAGCCTCAGATTGGCAAAACGATGGAAGTCTATGTTGATGATATGTTAGTAAAGTCAAAGAAAGCAGTAGACCACATGGATCACTTGGCAGAAATGTTCTCAATTCTTCGGAAGTACGGAATGAAGCTCAATCCATTGAAATGTTCATTCGGAGTAGAGTCTGGGAAATTCCTGGGTTTCATCGTGAGCGCTAGGGGCATCGAGGCCAATCCTGCTCAAATCACAGCTCTAAGAGAAGTTAAAGCCCCTAGAACAAAGAAAGAACTGCAAAGTCTCAATGGAAAGGTTGCCGCTCTTAGTCGCTTCATTTCCAAGGCCACAGACAAATGCATTCCCTTCTTTGATGCTCTAAAGAAAGGAAAGAAGAATTTCGAATGGACTCCTGAATGTCAGAATGCTTTCGATCAACTGATTCATCATATGAGAACTCCTCCGGTCCTCTCCAAGCCTAGTGATGGTGAAGACCTCTTCATCTATTTGGCAATTTCATCCCATGCTTTAAGTGCAGCACTCGTACGAGAAGATATGAAAATACAACGTCCAGTTTACTACATCAGCAAACGGTTCGCTGGGGCTGAGATGAATTATTCAAAGATAGAAAAACTTGCTTATTGTCTGCTAATCGCTTCCAGGAAGTTGAGACCCTATTTTCAATCTCATCCTATCAAGGTCCTGACTGATCAACCTTTGAAGCAAGTCCTGTATCGTCCTGAAACTTCGGGTCGTCTCTTGAAGTGGAACATAGAACTCAGCCAATATGACATCACTTACCATCCCCGAAGAGCAATTAACGGACAAGCTTTAGCAGATTTCATTGCAGAATCCACTGACAAAGGTGACAGTAAGGAAGAAACAACTAACTGCATTCCGATACAGTGGAAGTTGTATGTTGATGGCTCGAGAAATGATTATTGTTCTGGGGCAGGAGTTGTGCTCGAAACTCCCGAAGGACGATCACTATGTTATGCATTGAGACTGGAATTTCCTTCGACAAACAATGAAGCAGAATATGAAGCCCTTATTGCCGGATTGAAAATCGCCAAGGAATTAAATATCAAAGTGATACAGATTTTCAGTGATTCTCAGCTTATTGTCTGCCAGGTGAAGAAGGAATTTCAAGCCAAAGGAGGGAATTTGCCTGCATATTTGACAAAAACTTCCGAACTCCTCAATGATTTAGATCACTACTCAATAAGCCACATACCCCGAGAGGAAAATATGAAGGCGGATTCTTTAGCAAAGTACTCAAGTTCCGGAGAAGCTCAATTGCTGGGATTAGTTCCTGTAGAAGTTCTGTCAGCTCCAAGCATTGATGAAATGGATATTGATTGGATTATGACTACGTCTCAAGAGCATGAATCATGGATGACTCCAATCAAAGAATACTTACTCAGTGGTTCCCTACCAGAAAGTTCTAAGGAACGTCGAAAATTATTGAGAAAAGCGTCAAGGTATATAATTCAAGATGGCCGATTATACAGGCAGGGATTTTCAATCCCACTACTCCGATGTGTAACTAAAGAAGAAGCCAAGACAATCTTAGCAGAGGTGCACGGAGGAGAATGTGGAGACCATTCAGGTGGTCAAACACTTGCAAAGAAAATTCTCCGATATGGCTATTTCTGGCCGGATATTAATCGAGATGCTGCAGCTTACTCCAGGAAGTGTGACAAATGCCAAAGATTTGCAAAAATCCCAAGAGCACCTTCCACCGAACTCACACAAATGGTCAGCCCATGGCCATTTGCCATTTGGGGAATAGACCTAATTGGACCATTACCGATCGCTAAATCAGGAATTAAATATGCTATTGTCGCCGTTGACTATTTCACCAAATGGGCCGAAGCTGAACCTTTGGCCACCATCACTTCTAAAAAGATGATAAATTTTGTAACGAAGAATATCATTTGCAGATATGGTGTGCCACAGAAGATAATCACCGACAATGGCACTCAATTTGAAAGTGAAGAATTCCAGGATTTTTGCAAACGGTTCAGAATTCGAAAAAGCTTCTCAGTAGTGGCTCATCCGCAGGCAAATGGGCAAGTGGAAGCAGTTAACAAGATCATCAAGTCAACTATCAAAAAGCAACTTGAAAAAGAAAAAGGTGGTTGGGTTGATAAGCTTCCATTAGCACTATGGGCGTACAGAACTACTCACAAAACTGCGACTGGGCACACTCCATTTTCACTGGCATACGGATCTGAGGCAATGATTCCAGTAGAGGTAGAGGTTCCTTCACATAGAAGAGTTCATTTCAATGAAACCGAAAATGAAAAATTGCAACTTGAAGCGCTTGATTTTCTTGATGAGAAAAGAGAGGAAGCTAGGCTTAGAGTTTCAGCTCATCAGCAGAGAATAGCCAGGCATTTCAACTCCAAAGTTTGCCAACGCAGCTTTGAAATTGGAGACTTGGTTTTGAAAAGGATCATGACAGCAACTGGTGTGTTTGGGCCAAACTGGGAAGGGCCATATGTCATAGGCACTAAACTTCTTGATGGCCCTTTCAAACTCATAACTGTTGAAGGAGATCCAATTCCAAGGGCCTGGAACAGCAACCATTTGCGCCCTTATTTTACTTGAAAAGAGCTCTGCTCAAAATTGTAAAATGATGATGAATGTATCAGTTGTATTGTGAAACATTGTAAATCAATGTAAATGAATGAAAGCTATAAAGTGGACGTAGGCCCGATTCTTGGCCGAACCACTATAAATCTTGTGTTCTTTACTATTTCATAATGCCTGTTTTATTTCGATATGTAAATACTTTAAATGTATCGCTAAAATATCGATTCAAAATTGCAGGACATTATAACAAGGCTTGCTCATCACAAAGCTAAGCGACCTCTATAAATCAGCTATTGCACAAAAACCAAACAACAAAAATTCCAAACTCAAATCCTACGCAAGGAAAACTTCACATAAAAAGTTGGCGACTTCACTGGGACAAACCTTTGTTCACTAGTTGAGATTGTCGTTATGAACAGGCATCCAACTAGATAACTCACATTTGTCTCGTGAAGTCATTCAACAGTGAAGTACACTCCTTCGGATGAAGCAATTTACTCACAAAAGGAAAAAAGATGTGCTTGGAAATGATGATAAGAGATCGCTAATGGGCAGATGATGAGAGAAAATTGCCAAGCAAACAAAGAAGCAGACAAAGGGAGGTATGCCTCTCAACAGGAAGGCCGGGAGATCCACTAAAGGGACGCCTTCCCAATCGGAAGGAACAAGACCCTCGCTAACTGGTCGTGATGCATCCGACCAGATAGCGTATGTCCGCCCCGTGGATCCACTCGCCCCTGAGACGCAACCTACCTGGCACACCAACCAACCAAAGCCCTCTAACGAGGCACGCCAATAAATGGGAATGCTTTACTCAATCAAAAAGATCGGTGGGACTACCAAAGGGGCACCTTGTTAGTTAATTGCGATCGTTTATGCAAGCAAACATCCAATCAAGCAACTTGCGTTCGCCCCGTAGACCTCTGACCATGAGAAAGTAACTTCCAGGCAACTACAAGCCCTCTTCGGAGGCACAAGCCCTCTTCGGAGGCACAAGCCCTCTTCGAAGGCACAAGCCATCTTCGGAGGCACAAGCCCTCTTCGGAGGCACAAGCCCTCTTCGGAGGCACAAGCCATCTTCGGAGGTAAAAGCCCTTTTCGGAGGCACATTTCACCAGGGTAAAAGTGCAAAATGCTTCTCCTCGGAGACCCACTTCACCCGAGTAGAAATACAAAAATTGCTTCTCTTCGGAGACCAACATTGCTTCTCTTCGGAGACCAAAATCAAGACTTCTTTGGAAGCACAAGACCTCTCCGGGGGCACAACAATACTCCACAAAGCATAATGCTACTCTTCGGAGTCTACATGCCATTCCTCAAAAATACTAAAATAAAGCCCTCCTTAGAGGCACACTTCGGTTCTTAAGGAAGACCTACTTGTTCATCTTAAAAAAAAAAAAAACTCTTCCCCAGAAATCGAAGTGCTAAGTAATATCTTCTTCTGAGATTCGCTTTACCGCGTAGGAGAATTCACTTCTCAAAAAAAAACATGAAGTAAACATCTCCGAAGGTTGAAGCGTGAAAACTTATCCGGAAATGAGACACGCTCCGTTTAAGTAGAATAATCATTCCCTCAAGACGGAATAGTTATTCTATGGAAAATAAGAGTACAAGTCTCGCTAAAAGCGAAAGATATTGTAATGCACTTGTGGTATAGGGGCAATATCATATGATACGGCTACAACAATAAAAAGCAGTATTCAAGCAACATACCACGAGCACATAACAATATCACGCGAAAAAGCTAAGAATATTGCAATGCACTTGCGGTATGGGGGCAATACTATACGATTCAGTTACATGAATAAAGTAATATACAAGCAGCATACCGCGAGTTCATCACAATATCATGAAAAATAGAGGATGTGGAATAAATGCATTCTCAAGCGCAGACAAAAAGTTTGCACAAGTAAGAAGAATCATTTGTTCTACACTAAAAATAAAAGACAAATCATTCTCACATACACAAGAGTTTGTACAAGTAAAATAATCGTTTTATTTAGTACTATGAAAATTCTTTACATGTACAGATATCTCAAAAAGCAAAAGCAGGGACCGGTACCTGCACAATCCCCGGTCGATACATGCAAAAAGCAAAAGTAAGGAGTAAAAAATCTAGCTTGTTATCCCTTCTTCTCGCCACCTTTGGATCCTTTCCCCGGCCTAATGATTAGTTTTTGGAGCCGTTGTGGACGGGTCGGGGCAGAAGGAGAAAGAGGCGCAGCTGGATCAACTTCTGCTTCCTCCCTAGTTGAAGCACTTCTCTTCTTCTTCCTTATGCCACGCTTCCCCTTCCTCTTTGAAGAAGATTCGCTCCTCGGAGTAGCAAGCAGTGTTGAAAGCTTCGTGTCATCATCAAGGGACTGCTCCGGGGTCTTCTCAACGTCTTCAAGGTCCTCCGCCTTCTGTTCCTGCGAAGCTGCCGGGTCATCCAGGCCTTGAAGGGCTTCGATTTTCTCTGCCTGTGATCCCGGCTGGGAAGCAGAAGGAGGAGTAACCTGTAAAGATGAAGGGACGGCAACTGAAGGAGTAGAAACTTGTGCAGCGCTTGGTGCCTCCGCTGTAGAAGAAAAGAAGTTAAAATCAACATCTTCCGAAAATAGAGAAGGTATCGGTTCATCAAAGTTCAAGTAACAAGTAAGAAGGTCATCAAACTCGGTTAAATCAAATAACTGGTTCATTAGACCCGGAACTTCGCCAAAGTTACCTGGGGGAGTTGGCTTCGCAAGTTCAATTTCATATTTATCAGCCTCAGTCTCTTCCTGGCTCTTCTCTTCGATTTGGGAAAGAGGAGTCTCAGAAGTAACGAGTTTAGCTTCAGCATCTTTTGCAGCAAGTGGAGATTGAGAGCTAGAACCGATGATATCAACATCAGTCAAAGTTGAAGTATGGACAGGGGCAGGTAGTGATGTTGTCTTTTCTGGATATTCTTCTACCGCTGTCCCGGCTCTAGCTTCGGCAAGTTGCTCCTTGCCTCTAATAAGCGCATCACGTGCTTCATCGTCTAGATAAAGCGCTACAAGGTCTGCTTCCGCATAACTGGAAAATGTGTCAAGTATAGTCTCCCAAACTTCAGCAAGTGTAATCTCATATTTGGGACCCAAGAAGGAAAGGCTGCCACGGCCCAAAACGCTGTGCATATAGAAGTCAAATAGAGTAGAATCGATGCTAGCCTTAGTGGCGTCGTGAGACTCTTCGGCCGCAACTTGTCCAGCGACCGCGTCATCACGCTCCTTCTCAACTCTAAGAAGCTTAGCTTTCAGCATCTCAATCTCTGCATTTTGGGACACAAGTGTTCCCCGCAGCTCAGTATTTTCTGTGCGATATTTCTCAGTAATGTGCTGCTCAACTGCAAGCTTCATTTCGGCGTCTCTTTGTGCAGCATGTGCGTCCCGCACTTGCTTTTGAAAGACTTCTTCCTTTTGGGTATGCGATGCAGAAGACGAGGCGAGATCTTCCTTAAGTTGCTTGACTTCAGATGCAAGCTTTGCGTTGTCGTCTGCGATACTCGTCATCTCCGCATCATGCTGCTTGCGCCATTTGTCCCATTCTGATTTATCATTCTCCATGGTCATCATCGCCTCAAGATTCATGTGATTAACCCTTTGGAGTTCGTCGACAAATTTCTGCCATTGCGACATCCTCTCGATATTAAGCCTGACTGTGTCAAGACCTTTAAGCATGTCTTGCTTATCAATCGGAATCAAATCCAGATCAAAGCGCACTCCTTTTAGGCACCAATTTGGAAATCGGCTCTGAAGCATTGGAGGGCCGTCTTTAACTTGATATTGTGGCCTGTTAATGATTGTTTGAATGTCAGACTTCTTTAGAGGAGGAGAGCTGGCCAGAGTATCAGAAGGGATAGGAGCGTCAGCCTTTTCAGAAATTTCAGACGCGTTCTTCTCATCAAGTTTAACCCGTTTACTTGGGTCATCAGTGGCATGCTTCTTCCCTTTGTCATCGTGATATTTTCTTTTATGAGAGTCATCGTCTCTCCTTCTTTGCTGCTCTTCGTAAGCACGCCTTTCTTGAGCTTTTCTAGCTGCACGCTCTTCGTCGGTTTCTTTGTGCGAGGGAAGATAACGTCCATAATCGTAAGAATCACGCCCTCCGTAGCGCCGAAAGTTGTCGTAGTACGAGCCGGAACGTCCCATCGGAGAATCTGAAAAACAGAAAAGAAATAAAGCTTAGAAATTTCCAGAAAAAGAGGATAAATGCTTATAAGTGCTGAAAAATCCTAAGTGTGTGCGGCGTGCAAGCTACATGCGTCAAACTACAGACCGCGCTTTAGTGTGGAAACAGAGACAACTGGCGTAGTAGGCGTCAGGGTTTGTTTTAGGGTGGAAGTCGCTTCAACAGTGGGAGAAGTCACTTTCGGATTATTATCCCCGAAAAGCTCTTGAGAAGTTATCATGATATCGCTCAAGCCATCAAAAGTATCATCACCCTGGAACTCAGCAGACTTCTCTTTTTCAACCTCTGTATCAATTGATTTTTCAGAAATTCGAGGATTTTCTTCCTCCTCAATAATTTGGGCAAGTGCCGGTTTGTTAATTGACCCTACAACATCGGTAGATGCGGAACATTTTATCAAAGCAGCCTCCACGATGGGTGCTTCTGATGCAGTTTCTTCTACAGAAGCTGGGGCATTCGAGGCCTCTGCTTGGGAACCTGAAGCAACTAACGTTTCCGCATCAGAACTAGAAATTTCATGAATCTGAGTCGATCTAGAAGGATGTAAAAGGCCAAACTGGTGCAGAAATTCATCTTTCAGCAAGAATTTGGCGCTCCTCTCTTCAACATCAACAGCACTCAAAGTATCTAAAATCGACTTACGGCTGGTATCTCGAAGAAGAGAAGGAAGTGCTGCACGAAGAAAGAATGGAATTAAGCATTTGATGGTTCGAATTATGAAAAATCTAGAAAATGAATCGGTAAAAAGTAATCTTACTTCCGACTCTCCAAATAGCATAAAATCCCGGAGGACAGCGAACATAAAAGAATTGAGTCAAGAATCCATGGGCACTTTCAGGCAAGTCCAGAATTAGTTTGCGATTCCTGGCACTCCTCACAAGTATGATAGAAGGATGGTCTTTGTTCTTTGCAAATGTACACAAGAAGCGAATTTCATCAAAAGAGGGAAAACGGTTCAACGTTCTCCTGAAAAGCACGCACAATCCCAGCAGGATGGAGTATCCGTTAGGGTGTAGTTGAAAGGGAGAAATAGTTAGCCGAAGGAGGAGTTCCCGAAGACAGTCGTTAAATGGAGGAATGGCTCCACTTGAACACATCTGCCGGTTCACAGCAACAAAGCCAAGAGGCGGCCTGTCAGCAGTGTCGCTTGACCCAGGAAGTAAAGCATCTGCTTCGGCAATGCCAAATTGGATGCACAGTTGTCGGAAGACTTTATGACTTAGAGTAGTAGGAGTCCTTTCCGAAGGATCGTTTAGTGGAGTAGCAATTGGAAAAGCTTCTCCGGCTATTTCCAAGTCTTCCTGTTGAGATTCCATTCTACACAAGGAACTGGACGATCAAATATTAAGGTGCACGTTTCCTAAAAAGAGTGAAGTGTTGTGCAAAACTAATACAATAACGAGCAAATGTAAATGAAACTAAACTAATTGATACTTGTCAATTATAAAGTTTCAGGGCTTTATATCTTAAGTCCAAGAATAGTGTTGTGTTGATGCAAATAAATCAGCTTTAGTTGATCACTTCAATTTTGCTTTAATACTTCACTTAGATTTGTTAGTTCACAGCATTTCATTCACGAAGTTCATTTAAGTTTGATATTCTTTGTCAACTAATCTGTTGTTTGATGTGGGCAATCAATAGCAGTATATTCGTCCCATTTTTCTGTGAATGTTGCTTCTAAACAGGTTATTAGCATTAAAGTTGAGGCAATCCGAGAAGAAGTGCAAAGCCCAAAATAATTCAAGTTCAGAAAATCAGTCAAGTCCTGCTCAAAAAATTCTAAGTGCTAGGTCGCTTACGACCTAACACGAGTCGCAGCGTTCCTATGCTAAGTTGTTCAGGCTAAAAAGTTCAGAGCTGTAAAAAATTGTCTAAGTATTAGGTCGCTCAGCGACCTATCATGAGTCAGGATTTCTGTAGGTCGCACGTTGCAACTGAATGGATTAAGGTGGGGTAGTTTTCTCTAAGTCCTAGGTCGTGCACAATTGTTTAAGGTTGAGAACTCTCTAGGTCGCAAATGTTGTCAGATCGCAAAAAGCTTAAGTCGCTAAGCTTCCCCACGCGACCTAACTCCTAGGTCGTTCAAATCTGGTAGGCTGGTGACTTCCTCTCCAAGCAATGTCACTTTGAATCCGATAACCCAATACCGCCAAACCAGAAGAATTGATCTTCCCCTTCGTTCTACCTCAACACACCACCAATTAACCAGCAAATCAATTGCAAACCCTACAGATCCGTAGTAAAAGGCTTTCATACGATCATGAATCGCCACGGCGCGTCAATTGACAAACAAAAGTTATTGGAAACAACCGTTCAGAAAGCACGATGCACAAAATTAAGCTTGGGACAGGTAACAGCGATTCGTGATCGAGTGATGATTATGGATGAATAAAAGCCGATCCACTTACGAATTATGATTGGTGAGGAGGAATCGTTGGCTGATTGGGTCCAATTTGTCTCTGGAAGCTTGAAAAACTGCTAATGGCGATGGAGGTTCAAAACAGTAGGGTAGGGGAGAAGGTGCGACCTAACCAATTTATATGAAGCTAAGAGTGGGAGGCGAACAGGCGTGTAAAAGCTCTAGGTCGTTTGCGACTTAGCGAGGGTAAATCGAAGCATACGACCTATGGCATAGTCATATGCTTCGAGGGGCAAATGTTAATCCTTTTATCTCAGCGACCTAGAACTTAACGACCTAAGAGAAGGTTGCGACCTAGAGAATTCAGCGACCTAAGGAAAGGCTTGCGACCTAACTGTAAGGAAGCATTGCGACCTAAGGACTTAAGAGATCTTCGCGACCTAAGGACTTAAGAGATCTTCGCGACCTAAGGATGGAAAGGCCTTGCGACCTAACAGCATAAGAAGTTCGCGACCTAAGGATGGAAAGGCCTTGCGACCTAAGATCCAGGAGGACCTCGCGACCTAACAGCATAAGGAATTCAACGACCTAAGGATGGAAAGGCCTTGCGACCTAAGATCCAGGAGGATCTCGCGACCTAACAGCATAAGAGGCTCGCGACCTAGCAACGAAAAGGATTGCGACCTATGGAACTCAACGACCTAAGGTAGCTAGCGACCTAAAGGACTTAACAACCTAAGGTAGTTAGCGACCTAAGGGACTTGACGACCTAAAGAGGCTAGCGACCTAACTGTTAAAGCATGTTCAGCACCCTACGACCTAAAGCTCAGACAGCTATTCTTTAACTCGCGTGCGACCTACTACTTGATCAAATGAAGCTAAGCACAGCTTTACCAGCTAACTTCTGAAGCCGCAAAGGGACAGCGACCTAGCTTAGGTCGCTCGCGACCTACGACTTAATTAAGGTCGTACGCGACCTAAGACTTAGGCAGAATTCCTGCCCAGAAATCTGCTCCTATAAATACCCCACCACTTCCAACATTCGGGGGACTTTTGGCAAATCATTTCTACAGCGCTGTTACTCCGTCGAACTCTCCATTCATTCAGCAATCAAGGATCCTTCAAGCATTCGAGACACTACAACAAGCTTCGAGAGAAATTCCTTACATCCGACATGGATTCATCGAGTTTCACCATCGAAGATTGAGCTAGTAGTCAAGATTGTTTCTTGTGATCGAATTGTACTGTTTCCTGAAGAGATTTGTATCGATTTGTAACCAAATTCAATAATAAAGAGATTCAAAGTGGATGTAGGCTAAATCTCAAGCCGAACCACTATAAAATTGCTGTCTTTTACTGCATTTCTGCTTTTTTCCGCTTGATTTCTGTTCCCGTCACACGGGTGGTGCTTTCACGATCTTATTACACACACCGGGTGTTATCGTTCATATTTTAACGTTAACAATATCTAATTTTTTTTTCTAGTAGCCGTAGAAAAAAGGGTAAGTGTGGAGAAGTTGGGTATTACTGTACTAAGGCTAGGATGAAAGGAATACTCATTTACTTTTTTTACCTCTAGCACATTTCACTTAATTTCAATTTAACCAGATTTTCCGACGCATATATGTGTTGGCAATAAAAAAATATAAATGTGTAATTTCAGTCACACATTTTTAGCTTACCAACGGTTATTTTTGTCATTGATCTACAACACAAATAAGTGTTGACAATTGAAAAAAATAAGTATTACAAAATAGTTGTTATGGTGTAGTGTTTCTGATACCACACAACGGCATATGTTACTCCAAAATTGATACTAAGCTAAAAATCTTAACATCAAATTCTAATACTTTCTGATACCACGCAACGCATATGTTACTCCAAAACTGATACTAAGCTAAAAATCTTAATATCAACCTTATTTTCAGTATCTGCACCGTTGTACAATATGAGAGTAATTTAAAACAATACTAAGAAAAATTGATACTAACACAAACTCAAAATAATGGTTACTGAAATTAAAAAAATGATACTAACACAAACTGATAATTTTCAAAAATGATACTAAGAAAAATGATACATAAAAACAAAAGTGATACATAAAAACAAAATGATACATAAAAACTGATCCTCACTGAACACAACACAACAATACAATTTCAATTAAACCGATATGAATGCAAGAAAAAAATCATCAATCAAAAATGTTTGCTTCACGTTGTCATTTTATTATAGTATGATAATTTTCTTTATACAACAAAAATCAGAAACAAAAATTTAACAATTTTATTCAAAAATGATACTTACAGACTGTAAAACTGATACCTAAAATCTAATACTGAAATTAATAAGAAAAATGATACTTAAATAAAGTTAATTGAATGTTTGATGCTAACAAACTTCATCAAATGTTTAATAGTAACAAAACACTAATTTAACTCATTTATCATTTTATTTAATCCATAACAACTTCATTTTTTATAGACATAAGAATCGGAAATAAAAATTTAACTATTTTTTTCAGAAATGATACCTACAGACTGTAAAACTGATACTTAAAATCTGATACTGAAATTAATAAGCCAACAATGAACCACAAAATGAGAAAGATAGCAGATACACCACCAACCTACATCCTATAGTGCGCATTCAGCACCGTAATCCTTGCATCAACAATAGCGATCTCATCTTCCCCATCACTAAGCAACTAGAAACCACAACCTTCTTCAACACACAACTAAATCCATCTCCTCAAACTTCGACAACCTGAATCGCAACCCAAATTCATCCAAAATTGCACACATTCAACTATTGCACCAAACCTCCATCATCCAAATGGACTAAGCAACCTTCCGTTGCCTATCACAAACAGCATCTCAAACCCGCGACGTGAACTGCAACTCCAGCAAATCCGACTTGATAGAACTCCATTCAAGCCGCCTCATATTTTTGTTTTTGTTTTTTGATTTGAATTCTAATTCGATTTGCATCTACCCTTGTTTCATTGTTCGTTGTTTTTTTACGTTGAATTCGAGATCAGAGAAGAAACGAGAAAGCGCGGGGGTTGGAGGTTTTTAAACTACTTTAACGTTTGGTCCTTAAGAATAAAATATTGGTGGACCGTTCTAGGTAATAAAAAAATCTATAAACTCATCCTTGACAATATTTTCCTGGATCCATAATTTTCCAGGTTTTCCAAGTACGATGAAAATATAGTTTAAAAGTGACTTGTGAACGAAAGGAAAAAAACGTAACGATCATTTCATTCCAAAATGGTTTGGTTGTATTACAGATAACATTTTTGCATCCTATACTCAGAAATCCTGACGGTGTAAATGGATTCTACTCAAGTCACGTGTTTACGCGATTAACTTCTATCATTAACAAGTGAATCGTACAATACAAAATCAACAAAATCACAATAATGTTTCTTTTTTGTCGTTTTAGCATTAAAGAACTCTATTGGATCATCATCACAATTGAAGCAATTACATTTAGACCATATTAGATCATTGATAAACATTTGTTGCTGTTTTATGTTGAAGTGTTTGCAGCTTTGCATGCGCCTTATGGTGACTGCTGGTGAGTATGTTTTAAAATTGTTCTTAAGATATTTGTTACCTGTGCCCACATGGAAAATTCACCATCGTAGTATTCTCAACTTGCAAACAAAAGGAACACAGACAATAGAATATTCTCAGAATCCGTTCTATACAACATAACTAATATCTTTTCAAACATGCAAAAACCAACAAGAGCACACACAACACACACAGTAAAACTCATACCGGATTAACAGTTCTGCTAGCGCCACCTCCATGCACCTTCTACTCATTCTCCCCAGATGCCTCCTCCAGCGACTTCCCCATCGACTCAGGCACCAGAAAAGTAAAGCAAAAACCTAACAAATTACAAGCAGCCAGTACAAAAAGTGAGTTCCTAACCCCAATACCTGTCCCATACCCCTTATCCACCTCCGACTTATGCTTGCTCTGCGACAGGTACAGAAACCCAAACGATCCAACAATCGCCCCGGCCTTCCCAGCTGCAGCCGATATCCCATGTCACGTCGACCTCAGCCTGGCTGGATATATCTCAGCCGGCACTATGAACGTAGTACTATTCGGCCCGAAATTCGCGAAGAAAAAAGTGAGTGCGTACATCACCACGAATCCCACTTGGTTGCCATGCAGGGTCCAGTGGTGGTACGGCACGGCTAACCCTAACATGAATACAGTCATCATTGCGAACCCCAGCAACTGTATTGTGAAACGACCGATTCTGTCTATTAAGGCCACCGTGAACCAGAACCCCGGCACGGTGCAGCACATCGCGATCAGGGTTTGCGCGCGTGCAATATTGTACACCTCCTCGATCTCGTTCATGGTCTCGGGCTTGGGTATCCAGTTAATCGCGGTTAATATGTCCTTTTGGAAGAGGTTCTGACTGTAGTAGGTGATGTCGAGAAGGAACCAAGTGGAGGTGGTGCCAAGGAGGTGGAGCCCGTGGCGTCTGGCGAATTCTTTAGAGAAGAGTCCGAAGCTGTTGGATTCGGTGCCGGTGTACTGGTCGACCTTCTCCTGCTCCGCCTCAATGTCGATTTGGAGGACCCGGGACATGTCGGCGGCGGCTTGTTTGGCGTTTTTGGCAATGAGAGCGGTGTAGCGGGCGGTTTCGGGCATCTTCATGCGCCAGTAGTAGGTAACAGCAGCTGGAACGGTGCCGAACATGAGGATGATGCGCCAGACATAGTCGGCGGCCGGGACGGTGGAGGCAAGCTCGTCCTGCTTATAGGTCGGCGCGTGGTAGTGGTTTTTGAAGCCGGCAGACACGATCAGGGCGACCGCTCCGCCTGCGAGGATCCCGAAGCCTTGCATGGCGAAGACGGCGGCTATGAAGGCACCACGCGTCTTTTTGTTCGCGTATTCGGACATGATCGTGGCAGAGAGCGGGTAGTCGCCTCCGATCCCGAAGCCTAGCCAGAATCGAAAGAAGCACAGCGTCGCCATTACACCTGTCGTATATTACACACGTGTACAATATTAGCGAAAAGGGTTAATACACAGTGAGCACATGGTACAGTTAAAAAGTTTACAGTACAATATCGCACCGTTGCGGTTGTGGCCGAAGGAGAGGCCAGAGGCGATGGAGCAGATGACCATGATCACGAGGGTCATGCCATAAATGCGTTTTCGACCCATTTTATCGCCGAGCCAACCAAAGAACAGGTGACCGGAGAGAGTTCCGCAGAAGGCGACACTGTTGACTGCAGAGGAGACGTTAGGAGGAAGTGTTCCGGGTGTTGCGGAACCTTCTTCATGGTAGTAGATTCTTCCCAGAAGTTTGGTGACTAGGGAAATACAAAAGAGATCGTAGGCGTCGGTGAAGAAACCCATGCCGGCGATCACTATTGCGGTGAAGTGGTACAGTTGCGTTTTCGCTAAGTCCAGGGATTTTAAGACTTGGAGCTGAACTCTTGCCATTGTTTACTTCCTTTTGGTTTACCTGCAAAAGATTAGTAGGTATATTGTGATTCATTCATCATTGACTATGCTGGGGTGAAGAAGACTTGTTGTCTCCAAGACTCATTAATGCTGCTGAGCTATACTGAAAGGTAGGTTTAACGAAATGAGAATTTAACATGATGTCTTTGTTACGATGAAATTACCAGGAAAAGAACGAAAATACAAGCCGGAGCTGCTGGATGGAGGAATTGACAAAAATAAATATTCTGATTTTTCCCACTAAATTACTCATATGTCAATTTCTAGTTGAATAAGACTGCATTAAATTGATATTTTTTTACCAAAGAAAAATCAGCATAGGTTCAAAACTTGAAAGAGATATACATTTATTATCAATATGAAAATATCATTATGGCAAAAATGTTTAAATTCATGACATGAAAATTAAACGCAGAATCAATTGGGGATGGAGCCTATTTCTTCGTTCTGATGTACCCGTTTACTGAACGATTGCCACATAAACCAATATTTTGTTGAAAATAAATAATTAATATATTGGAAAATGCGGGACACCAAATGCATTGACAAATGAATGGTCTCACATTTCAAAATAAATATACATTTTATGTTTATATACTAAAATATGGACATCATTATAGTTACTATGAGACAAAGAGAGACATGAAAGTACAGTTATTCACGCCCGCGACGGGCATATTAAAGGCACTTTGCAGTTTGCAGTGCTGTTGAAATTGTTTTTTTTGTCCACTCAAACTCAAAATAAAATGGTTGCACCGTTTGACAAAGGGTCACAACCTATACGTAGTACGCAGCAGAACATAATTAAGATATAACTTTTGATTCCGTTCTTCTCCTTTTTCCTCAAAGTTCTGTTCTTAAATATTTCTCTGGAGTCCGTTGATTCTCTGTAATTTGCAGCACAGCATTGCAGAGTTTGGTCCGTTTTATCTTGGGGAATAGTTACTATTTATCCTTCTGCGCCATAGAGAGAGCAATATTGTTTCAAGGAAATAGTTTTCGTTGGACTCGGACAATCTAATCGGTGTTATATCTATTGCACAATCTTTTTCCTGCACGGTTCAATTTGTAACAGTTTTGCAACATAGTTGTAACAGTTTTGTAGTTGTAATAGTTATGTAGTTGTAACACTTTTGCAACGTAATGGTAACTATTTTGTAACACTTTTGTAACATTATGTTAACAATCTTGAAACAATATTGATTTATTGTTGGTTGTTTCTGTAGACGACAATGTCTCATGAAAGCAATACTTCTGCATCAACACAGACTATGATTTCTACTTAGTCTACAACTTTGGTTCTAACGATGGCGCTGTCTCATGGAGGAAGGCTGGCAAAGTTCACAGGGATGGACTTCAAACGCTGGCAGCAAAAATTGTTATTCTATTTGACGACTTTGGGTCTTTCAAAGTTTCTTACAGAAGACGCTCTCATAGTCGAAGAGCTAAAACCCGATGGAATAAAAGTTGAAGCCTTGAATGTCTGGAAGAGTTATGATTTCATGTGCAAGAACTCCATATTAAATGGACTCGACAACAACCTATACAATGTATACTATTCTACTCAAACTTCCAAAGAACTCTGGACGGCATTGGAGAAAAAGAATAAAACCGAAGATGGAGGCATGAATAAATTCATTGCAGGAAAATTTCTTGACTTCAAAATGATTGATACGAAGACTGTTATCAATCAGATTCAAGAGTTACAAGTCATTATCCACGAACTGCATGATGAAAGAATGACTCTAAGCGAATCATTTTAGGTTGCCGCTGCAATTGAAAAACTTCCTCCATCATGGAAATATTTCAAAAAATACCTTAAACCTGAGCGTAAGGAGATGACAATGGAAGAACTTGTAGTTCGATTGAGGATTGAGGAAGATAACAGGAAATCAGAGAAGAAGACTTCGCATGCTATGGTTGCCAAGGCAAATGTAGTCGAGTCAAAGCAACCTAACGAAAGGAAACATGAGCATGCTCCTAAGAAATCAAAGAAATTTCAGGGTTGATGCCATAACTGTGGAACGAAAGGGCACAAAGCCGCCGAATGTTGCACACCTAAGAAAAAGAAATCAGAAGCACACATGGCTGACATTTCAGAAGGCGTGTCTGATATAGACTTATGCGCAGTAGTGTCCGAATGCAACCTTATTGGTAACTCGAAGGAATGCTTTGTAGACACAGGAGCCACACGACACATATGTGCAAATAAGTGGATGTTTACAGCCTACAAAACTGCTTTTGAGGACGAACGACTTTTTATGGGTAATTCATCTGCATCAAAGGTTGAAGGCAAGGGAAAGACTATACTGAAAATGACTATTGGAAAAGAACTAACTTTGGTAGATGTTCTTCATGTTCCGGAGATCCACAAGAACCTGATTTCTGTATCGTTGCTTAGCAAGCATGGTTTCAAACTCACCTTTATGTCTGATAAGTTTGTGTTGTCAAAGAATGAAGTTTATGTAGGAAGAGGATGTATGTGTGATGGTTTATTTTAAAGCAAATATAATCACTATTGTACCAACAATGATATGAAAAAAAACCGAATCTTCTACTTATATTGTTGACTCTTCTAACATATGTCGGTCTAGATCAGGCCATGTAAATTTTGATACCATGCGAAAATTGATTAATCTAGACTTTATACCAAAATGCAAAATAGATTCGAACAATAAATGTCAAGTTCTTACAGAAGCAAAATTGACAAGAACCTCGTTTCACCATGTTGAATGAGAAACTGAACCTCTAGACCTAATACACACAGATGTATGTGACTTAAAAATGTGTCAAACTGGAGGTAAAAAAGGTATTTCATTACCTTCATCGATGATTGTATAAGGTACTGTTATGTGTATCTCCTTAGAACCAAGGACGAAGCATTCAACATGTTTAAATAGTATAAAGAAGAAGTTGAGAATCAACTCAACAAGAAAATAAAAGCTTTAAGAAGTGATAGAGGAGGAGAATATGAATTTCCCTTTGAGGATTTCTACGCCGAGCATGGTATTATACACCAAACTACAGCTTCGTATTCGCCTCAATCCAACGGTATAGCCGAAGGGAAAAATAAAACTCTTTGTCTTACTAATTAGTTCTGGTTTGCCAGATAACTTCTAGGGAGAAGCTATTCTTTTTGCAAATCATATTTTGAATAAGATACCACTAAAGAAAACATTTATATCTCCCCACGAACTTTGGAAAATAGACCACCATCCTACAAATACTTAAAAGTGTGGGGATGTCTTGAGAAAGTGGAGGTACCAAAACCAAAGAAAGTAAAAGTTAGACAAAAAACAATTAATTGTGTATTCATTTGATATGCATAAAACAGTGCCGCTTATCGGTTTTTGGTACACAAATCCAAAATTGATGATATTCACGTAAATACCATCATTGAGTCAAGAAATGCTAGATTTTTCGAACACGTATACCCTTTAAAATAGGGTACTGAAAATTATACTCTAGGGAAACTAAAATCTTCAATTCTCTTGAGGGTATTAAACAAAATATTGATAATGTTCAACAAAACAGTGTTAATCAACAATTAGAGGAACCAAGGAGAAGCAAAAGATCAAGGACCTCAAAAACCTTTGGACCAGACTTCTACACACTTATGTTAGAAGACGATCCATTAACATACAAACAATCTATGTCCTCCGCCGATGCCTCTTACTGTAAGGAGACCATTAACAATGAGATCGAATCCACTATCGCAAACCATACATGGGAGTTAGTTGATTTTCCTCAAGGATGAAAGACCTTAGGTAATAAATGGATATTTAAGAAGAAATTGAAACATGATGGTTCAATAGACAAGTATAAAGCTTGACTTATGGTTCAAGGCTTCTGACAAAAAGAAGACCTGGACTATTTTGACACATGCTCTCCAATAACTTGAACAACATCAATAAGAATGCTGATAGCAATTGCATCCACACTTGATTTAGAAATACATCAAATGGATGTAAAGATAGGATTTTTAAATAAAGAACTAGAAGAAGGAATATACATGAAACAACCTGAACGTTTCCTAAAAACTGGAAATGAAAGTAAGGTTTGTAGATTAAGAAAATCACTGTATGAGCTTAAACAAGCGCCTAAACAATGGCATGAAGAATTTAATGAAAATATGACACTAAATGGATTTCATATAAATGAATGTGACAAATGTGTCTATTATCAACATACAAATATGGGATATATCTAGATTACTAATATTTGAAAGTAACAAGGAGATAATAAAATCTACAAAAGATATGCTCTCCACCGGATTTGACATGAAAGATCTGGGAATCGCTAACATGATACTTGGTGTAAAAATAAATAAGACCAACCAAGGATATGTGTTGTCCTAATCACACTATATTGCAAAAATACTTGAAAAGTTTAAACAACACAATATAATATCAGCAAAATCACCCGTAGATTTGAACCAAAACTGGGTTAAAAATAGCGGTGATAGTATTTACCATTTAGAGTACTCTCGTATACCAAGCAGCATTATGTACATAATGAATTGCACTAGACCTGATATAGCATACACTGAGAGTAAACTCAGCAGATATACTAGGAACCCAAGAAAGAATCACTGGAAAGCTATAATTCGGGTACTTGGATACCTAAGGTATACACAAAGTCATGGACTACATTATGAAAGGTACCCATCTGTAACAGAAGGGTATTGTGATGCAAACTGGATAACTGGTTCATAAAATATAAAATCCACTAGCGGATATGTGTTTACCTTAGCTAGTGGTGCAATATCTTGGAGATCCTCTAAACAAACCTGTATAGCAAGATTAACCATGGAATCAGAATTTATTGCTTTAGACAAAGCCGAAAAAAAGTGATTTACTTCGAGGTTTTTTAGAAGGTATTCCAAATTGAAAAAAACATGTACTTCCAATAAGCATACATTGCGACAACCAATCAGCTATTGGAAGAGCCAATAGTAAGCTTTACAATGACAAGTCTAGACATACTTGTCATAGACATAAACTGTTAGACAACTTCTATCCAATGGGGTTATCACAATTGGCTGTGTAAGATCAAACAATAACATTGTGGATCCACTAACAAAAGGTTTACCTAGAAAGAAGGTTAATATTTTATCGATAGGAATAGGGTTAAGGCCCATAAACTAAAAGGTTTCTTTAAATAGGAAACCCCAGCTAGTTGATTAGAGATCCCAAGATCTAGGTTCAAAGGGACAACTAAGTTTAGATAAACTTGATAGCACTGTAGATATTCAAATCATTCCTATGATAAGTCAGTGCACTACTCGTCGGAGAATAGGATAAGTTTTGAAACTTTTAGTGATGTCTATACTTGGTAAGATAAAAAAACCAAGTGTTAAGAATCACCTACTTTAGTATGAATTCGCCACTTCAAGGAGAATTGAAAGGTCCAAGCACTCATGAGACCAAGCTGGTGTTCATAGCAAAAATGAACACAAACAGAGAACCAAGGAAGATAAGAAACATTTGTCGTATGTTATCTTTTTAGACTTACTCAAAAAGGCTTACGGTTCAAAGACAATCTAAGTCCACTGATTTGCCAGTAAATCAAAAAGATAAAACACCTAGAAAGTTCAAAGCCTGTGTGCTACTTTAACCGATACGATAAAAGATTTCGTAAAGTTAAGAGCAAGTGAGCAACTACTCATTCATGTGGGGGATTGTTGGAAATGAATGAGTAATATATTAGGAAATGTGAGGCATTGAATGCCTTGAGAAATGAATAGTCCCACATCTTAGAATAAAATATGCATTTTTTGTTTATATACTAAGATGTGGACACTATTATAGTTACTATAAGACAAAGAGAGACATGAAAGCATATCCATGTGGGCAGGTGGTGCAACGCATGCCCTCGCACGCACACACCTGTGCCCATGCTTACGCCCATGCCCGAGCCCAAACTCGAACATGCATCCACATCCGCGGAGCAGACGAATGGGCATTTGAGGCGTATTAGAGGCACTTAGCACTTTGCAGATGGCAATTGGCTTGGCTTGGCTTGGTTGTTCAAACCGAATAGTTTTTTATTTTTTTCCATTCAAACTCAAATGGTTGCACCGCTTGGTAGAGGGTCACAACCTTTCCAAACGTCACAACCATTCTAAAGGAATAAGCACCTACACATGCCTATATATAGGACGTGGTAGAATAGAATTAAACTTAACTTTTGATTCTGATCTTCTCCTTCTCCCTCGAAGCTCTGTTCTTAAATATTTCTCTTAAGTTCGTCGATTCTATGCAATTTGCAGTGCAGCATTGTAGAATTTTGTCCATTTTATCTTGGGAAACATTTGCTCTTCATCCTTCTATGCCATAGAGAAAGCAATATTGTTTCAAGGAAATAGTTTTCACTGGACTTGAACAATCTGATCAATATTATATCTATTGCATAATCTGTTTGCTACACAGTTCGATTTGTAACATTTTAGCAACATAGCTGTAACAGTTCTATAGTTGTAACAAATATGTAGCTGTAACCGTTTGCAACATAATCGTAATAGTTTTGCAACATAAATATAACAGTTCTATACTTGTAACAGTTCTATAGTTGTAGCAGTTTTGCAGCGTAATCGTAACAGTTTTGTAACACTGTTGTAACATTTTGTGAACATATTTTGCAATAAAGTCCCTGGTATAAAGGGTAATGAAGTTTTGTGCAAAGAATCATGTCTTTTAGTTGGAGAGCAGCGAGGAAGATTAGGTCCAGGTGATTTTTTGTTACATTTTTCTAGACATATATAACATAGTTACAAAAAGTAAGTGGGTCATGAGATGATTAAAGTTAGCCAACAAAATACTTCCTTAATTATTGGAAAAAGGAAGATCAAATCATCTTTTACATTTATAACACTTATAATGTATATAAATAAACTTTTATTATTTATACTTTAGTGAAAATTTTGGCTAAAGGAAATTCATAACTGACTATATATTACACACGTGGGGGATTGTTGGAAATGAATGAGTAATATATTTGGAAATGTGAGGTATTGAATGCCTTGGGAAATGAATGGTCCCACATCTTGAAATAAAATATACATTTGTGTTTATATACTAAGACGTGGACACTATTATAGTTACTAAGAGACAAAGAGAGATATGAAAGCATAGCCATATTGGTGGGTGGTGCAACGCACCACCCCGCACGCGCATGCCCACGCCTGCACCACACCCGTGCCCGAGCCCGAACCCGCTCCCGCGGAGTGGGCGAATGGGCGTTTGTGGCGTATTAGAGGCACTTAGCACTTTGCAGATGGCAGTTGGCTTAGCTTGGCTGTTCAGATCGAATATTTTTTTTATTTTTGTCCATTCAAACTCAAACGGTAATAAAACGGTCGCACCGCTTGGTAAAGGGTCGCAACATTTCCAAATATCACACCCATTCTAAATGAATAGGCATTTTCCCATGCCTATATATAGGACGCGACAAAACAGAATTAAACTTAACTTTTGATTCTGTTCTTCTCCTTCTCCCTCAAAGCTCTGTTCTTAAATATTTCTCTTGAGTTCGTCGATTCCCTGCAATTTGCAGCGTAGCATTGCAGAGTTTGGTCCATTTTATCTTGGGGAACAGTTGCTCTTCATCCTTCTGCACCATAGAGAAAGCAATATTGTTTCAAGGAAACAGTTTTCACTGGACTCGGACAATCTAATCAGTATTATATCTATTGCATAATCTGTTTGCTGCACGGTTCAATTTGTAACAGTACTGTATTCGTAACAGTTCTGTAGCTGTAACAGTTTTGCAACATAACTGTAACAAATCTATACTTGTAACAGTTTTGTAGTTATAGCAGGTTTACAACGTAATCGTAACAGTTTCGTAACACTTTTGTAACGTTCTGTTTGTACCAAAAATGGGCACAACACTCTTCGGAAGTTTTTGAAGAGATAAAAGTGAAGAACGAAAATTAAAACTGTGGATTATCTAACAAAAACTCCAAATAACAGAAAATAAATTGCAAAGACAAGCGATTTAGAGTGGTTCGGCGTTTTGCTTACATCCACTATGAAGTTTGATGATTTTACTGCTCGATACTTGAAGGTTACAATAGTTTATAATGCAATACAACTGAATTTAAATGCTAAGTGTCAATCTAAAGCAGCGGCGGTGTTCTGGAGTAGATCTGGCAGAATCTGGGCGCTCTTCAGTACTTAGAATTATCCGACCCCTTTTCTGAATGACCAGGGGCTCTATTTATAGGTGTAGGAGGCTGATATTTCGCCTAAAATGAGGGGAGACCAGTTCTGGTACGTCAAGGGGCCCACATGGCCGTAATCTGGAGATCCGGGCCCACTTTGGGATCGATTCGACCCTTGGTTCGAATCGATCAAGAAATCATCCAATTGAGCTGAAATTTGGCGTGGACATTCTTCATCATGTGCTTAAGCTTCTGTGAAAATTTCATGGCATTTGGACTTGTAGAACTCGAGATGTGATCGATTCAATGTTGCATTTCTGGAGAACATGGATACTTCGAATCGATCTTAGTTCGAATCGACTCGGTCGACTCGATGCTTGCTGCGACGTGGCGCATGTCTCTCGCCTCGATCCGTTTTGTACTCCGGTTTGACTGGGTTGAATCCATGGCTTGGATTCGAGGTGTTGGATTCGAAGGTTCTCTTCCTTCGAATTGATGAAAATGGTGCTCGTTCGAATCGATCTAGACTTGTACCTATAGACCGATTCGAAGTTGTCTTGGCCTGGGGATCCGAATGCACTGGAATCAGAGCTCCTCTACTTGCATGGATTCGAAGGATCCTTCCTTCGATGGATTCGAACTATGGTGTATGTGAGGATGGATTCGAACTTAAGGCATATGAGGACTTGCTTGATGGAGTCGAAGGCGGTGAATGCTCCAATGGATTCGAAGCTATCGGTTTCGCCTGATGGAGTCGAAGCAATTCTCATTTGACCGATTCGAATCAGCCTCTTTCTCATGGATACGAGGCAATGCTTGTCTGGTGGATTCGAACATAGGCTCCGCCTATGGATTCGAACCAAGGATGTTCTTCTCCATCTTCTGTCGACAATATTTCGAGCATACGAACTCGGATTGACTTGAAACTTGGATCGTTGGTTCCCACGGCTTTGCTTGACGTGCCTTATCAATTGTAGCCCGATCCGGACTTGAACAAATTTCATCGATATCCATAGTGATCCTTGCGTGTAACCGATTTCCGAGACGATCTGTCACCGGTATCTAGTCAAGTCCTTGGTGTCACGGCCTTGTCAAAAGGCGGGATAACATTTGCCCCCCAAAGTACGTCTTGTGTGAACATGACGTGCATTGATAAGTTGTAATCTCTCACTGGACGGTTATGACATGCTTTACCGAAATTTGCGTTCCATATCGCAGTAATCGACCGTCGTATAATTGTGACTGGCTGCTAGGTTCTTTGAGTCATGACGAGATGAACATTTGATTCCTGTAAACGATAAAGACCAAACATTAGTCAGAAATACGTGTATACGTGTATTATCTTGACTTTGGTTAATGTTGCGTGATCGTAAGTCGTTGTCAGTTCGGTTTGTTATCGAAATCTGCATTGGTCCTCTCCTGAACCGGTTTGAGACTCGAGTTAAAACATCGCTTTTATGATTGCCTATGATCATCCTCTTGTATTGAACCTCTCCTGAATCGGTACAAGAGTGGACAAGCAATTTTTCATATGGAAACGATTCGTCCATTTGACCAGTGGTATTTGATGGATTCGAAGCTATGTTTCTTGATCCGCTTCGAGTCGAGGGTTTCGAAGTGGGTACTTTGAATCGATGGTTCTCCGAATCAATACTGCGTGGATTCGAAGTTCTCTGAGTTGGTGGAGTCGAAATCGCGAGTGCTCGAATCGATATCTTTTCGAAACGATGGTTCGTGGGGTTTGTGCTTCGAGTCGATGTTGCCTCGTATCGATGTTGCTGAAATGGCTTCGATGTTGTAAAGGATTCGAAACCGGATGGGTTCGAACTAAGGGATGGATTCGAACTAAGGGATGGATTCGAACATGCCGCAACGAATCGATTCGATTCGATTCTCTCACCTGTAGAAGCCGGTCAGGTATACCGGGAGGCGAAATGCCACATTTCCCCTATATATACCGGGGTCCTATTCACTTCTCACTTTTTACCTTTCCCCATTGTTTCAGCTGTTTCTTCGAATCAATCCTTCAGACTAGGAACTTTCACGCCTTCGTTCGAGTCGATAACATCCTCCCAAGCTTTTGTTTACAATCGAATCCAATCAGGTAAATATGGAACCGATTCGAGTGTAGAACGTATTTGGAATTCTTGGCAGTGACCCCATCTTATCTTCTGAAAACTTTGAAGGATCGTCAGATCTGGAATGGGTCGAATCGATAGACTTGGGGAAAGAAACTTGTCATGGTGGACATCATTTTTGTTCACAGCTTCGCATCGATCTGGGAGCAATTTGTTCGAATCGATTCTAAGTGTCAGATTTTGAATCGATGATCATGAAAGAAAATTGTATCGAAGCAATCGATTCGAAGCAATGCTGCTATAATTGAGTCGAAGACGTGATATTCCGATCGATTTGAATCTACACTAAATTCATGGATTCGGAGTATCTGTCCTCCCTTAGGCTCTATCGATTCGAACCGCATGGATTCGAACATCTGGACCTTGTTTCCTTCGAATCGATTCGTATCGATTCGATCCAATGGATTCGAACTTCTGGGTTTGAACGTTCTGATTTTCGAAACCTACATCCTTCTGATTTGCTCCAACATCCGAACTACGACCAATCTCAAGTTGAAATTTGACAAATTTAACGAGCTTTAGCACATTTGACTCCGACGAGCTTCGGCCTTGCATAGTCGAACACGACTGTAAAACTTGAATTTCCTTTGAAGCTCGTCGATGGAACCATGACTCAACCAATAATACAACTGATTTATACACGAAGTTGGTTCGTAGCGTTTGGATGTTGTGGAAGTGACGGTCAGCGATGACGGTCATTTTCATTCTCAAATTCCCAAGATATGTTGTACGAACATCTTGCTTTATTCTGTAGAATCTGCTTAAGTAACGCATAGCACTTGCACTGCACGACACGTTCATACACACTACACCGGGGCATGCACGGGCTGTTTATGAACTTAACGTTGCTTTCTGATGAGTTAGCTAATTATGGAATCTTCGAGCTCCCAACAACAAGAGGTACAGAGCTCGACTCCTCCGGTGCTTGAGATTCCTGACATTCCTGCCGATGTAATCGATCCGGCTCCAGACGAATTGCCAGAGGCTATATTTATTGAGGACCCTGTTGATTCGGTTCAGTCTAACATCTCTGAATCCTTATTGGGACGAATATGCTTAAAGCATAACATATCCTTAGGTGACGTATTATTGCCCAGTGCCACTGATAGACCGCACAATCCGCCTGAAGGATATACAGCATTCTATCGTCATGCTTGTGCGGCCGGAACTCTTCCTCCTTTCAATCAATATATCAGAGGGATGCTATCATATTTAGGAATCGCTCCTTCACAACTTCATCCCAACGGGCACGCGTTGCTGAACAGTGCCTTTATCATATTTATGGACTGTCTCTTTCGCCCGCCGAGGCCCTCCGAGATCAGACACATATTTAACTTCAAGAGTAGGGGTGATAGCCCGTCTTTTACATTTTTGGAGGCAGTTAGGAATTGCCAAGTTGTGGTTGGAGCTTGGACTCGACTGAGTTATTTCAAGAACGAGTGGTTCTACGTTCGGTGCCCCCCGGGTTTCGCTAGGCGATGGTTGTCTAGACGTAAGCGCCTTAACCCGTTTCCTTGACCAATAGCTCTTCGGTGTTAAAATTGACATTTCATTCCTTTTACAGCTATTATCTCCAGGCCCGATGGAGGGCGTTTCAAGGGTATCGTCCGGAGTCTTCAAGAAGTCCCAAGCGAGTTGAGGCATATTGATTCGGTGCTGAACGATTACAACTTAAGAGTTCTTGGTTTGATCGACATCAATCAAAGCATAGTCGTTGAGGGATTTTCAAAGCTCGCCTCCAAGAAGGAAGATAAGAAGAAACCCAAGAAGAGAAAAGCGAAGAAGTCACTCGGAATCAAAATAATCGAGGCGAGTGACGAAGAAAGAACCCATACGGATTCAGAGCCCATGGCTGACCTCTCGGGAAACTTGGAGGAGTCGGGAGAAAAACGGAAAGGCAAGGCCGCCGTATCCAAAAAACTTAAGTCCAAGGGGGAAAAATCCGTAGATGTGTTTCTTCCTACTTCCGGAGTCATGATTTCTGATCCCGCCCCTTCTCATTCGAGAGATTCTTTCAAAGGGCTTGACGATATTCCTATCCCAGATTATATATCGATTTCTCATAATCCTGGGTTGGAGGAATTTCAAGATGTTCTAAACATGAACGAGCCCTTTCCTTTAAGTGCGGTCAACACTTCCGGTCGGTTTGGGGGTTTACACATTTACACACACTTCCACAGCACTTCATGACTTTTGCATAGTAAACATTGCTTTATGGGATCCTAATCCGTAATTCTTTCTTATCGCAGGTGAGATGTCAGGACGTGGCTGTACTCTGGACAGGCTTCGGAATGTGCGCCAATCTTCTCCATTTTACGATTCCCGCAGGAGAGAAACAGATAGGGATCATGGGCGAAGCTATTCGAGTCAAGAACGCTATGACAGAGACAGAGATTACTCGCGTGGCCGTTCTGGCTATGATTATTCTGACAGAGACCGGGGATACCAGTACCGACCCCGATCTCGCTCTCCTCCGCCTCCCAGGGCCCCAGTAGACCTCCCAGGGCCATCTCATCAGCAGCAGCTGCCTTCTCAATCTTCTCGGCCTGATGCTCAGCGGCCAAGAATGGAACCGACAGCAGCCGCAATAATTGAACAAGCTCCGGCTGAGTTGACAAGCGAGGGAGCTGCTAAACTCGCCCAAATGAAAAATGACTACCCTGAAATTTGCATGGATGGCTATATCTTCCCTCCTAACTTTAAAAGAATTCCTCCGGACGCTGAGACCACTGCTCATAGTTATATCCACGACTTCTACGCTCAGTATAAGGAGTGGTACAAGGCAGCCGTGAAGGCTTCTAGAATAGCTTTTGACAGGGCGAAGATCATTGCTGAACGTGATGCTGACATTGTAAAACAGAAATGCATCATTCAGGTCCTTCAATCAGAAGTGGAGACGTCCCGGAAGTCAGAGCTTGAAACACTTCAGAAACATGAAGATGTCATGGCCAAACTGGCGAGGATGCAGCAGGAACACTGCACCACGGTGGAAGAGATGGGCCACCGCAACACCACCATTGCAGCTGAGCGAGACTTAGCCGTTAAAGAGCTGAATGAGCTCAAGGCCAAATTTACTGAAATGGTGAAGGAGAAGGATGATGCGAACGCCACTGCTCAAGAGGCTTGCGACCAAGCAGTATCTCTCAGGACCGAACTTGCTGCGGCGGCGGTCAAAGCTAAGTCTGCGGAAGCAGAAATTCAGGAAAAGATCTTGGAGGAGAGGTCTAGGCTAGATGCTGAGTTTGACGATCTCTTAGTCACGTATAACGCTAATGTGCTGGAACACAGAAATTTAGCATGGCTGGGAGATGACTCCATGATCTTGTACAATGCCTGGACCCGGCTGGTGAATGAGAAAAGAGCAGCGCATCCAGATGGAACACTTGACGACTTTGAACTGGAGATGCGTTTGCTCACCGAGGATGAGAGGAAGACCCTTCATGAGGTGGTGATCTCTATGGCGAAAGAAAAGCTTGGCGTTCAATCTCTAGAGACAGGCGAAGGCTCGGGGATCGCGCATCACGAGACAAGTGTTGGAGCTGTAATTCCAACATTGCCCAAAACCACTGGTGCGGTAGATCCCCAGTCTGTTCCCGCATATAATCCTGACCAACCATTATTATCTTCCGCCGAGGATTCTGCCCACGTTTCGGTCCAGACCAAGGAAGGTATTTGAACGCTTCTCGTAGTTTAGTCGTGAAGAACCTTAAGCAACACACTTGGCTAACAATCTTCGTTTTGTCGTATTCCAGTGACTGAAGTTATTGTTTCTGCGCCCCTTGCTCTATCAGTTCCACATCAAACACAAGGGGTTGTTTTTTCCGAAGCCATCACGACTTCTACCTTGATTGGCGAGGAGGGAGATGCAAATATGTTTTCTTTCAGCGCTCAAATGATTGAGGAGCTTCTCAATGAACCCATCGATCCCTCTGTCAACCCGTCCGATGCTGTGAGTGGGGCTGCTCCGGCCGTTAGTTCATCTATGCCAGCTATTGGCACATCCGATGCGGCCCAAGTATCTCGTGAGGACGACATCATTGCTGAGATTGATGCCGAGATGGCAGCAGGGAATGCTGGTACGAATCCGCCCGGGCCTGCCCCGTTAATGGTGATTTCACCGGGAGGTACTGTAGTGATTGAAACTGCTCCTGTCCCCCCTCCTGCTACTACTCCTATGCCTCCAGCTCATCCTCCTAGAAGAATTTCCGTCGCCTCCAGCTCTGAGGAAGACGTTGACATTATATCACTGCCGGAGGGCAAGTCTGAAAAGAGTAAGCGATCGAGGAAGAAATCAGGCAGTGGATCTGGTGGGGCTACCCCGAAGAAGAAGATAAGGAAGAAGAAAGATTGAACTCTTTCTTTAAATCTTTGTTGCGTAGGGTAGCATTTTGTTGATTTCTCTATAGCCGTGTATAGATGTGGATTCGGCTCCCACTAGCAGAATTTTCTTTAAACACTTTGCAATCAGATTCTTTTTGTTGATAGTGGAAATGAAAATTTATTCCCTTTTTGTCTTCAACTTGTTATGTGTTATGGTTCTGCCCCCAGTATTGGGGATAAATGTGGAGTTGACGTATGTTTATACCCCGTCTCGCGCTCTGGGAGTACGGAGTTGAATGAACGTTTATACTCCGCCTCGCACTCTGGGAGTACGGAGTTAAGTTAATGTTTATACTCCGCCTCGCACTCTGGGAGTACGGAGTTAAGTTAATGTTTATACTCCGTCTCGCGCTCTGGGAGTACGGAGTTGAATGAACGTTTATACTCCGCCTCGCACTCTGGGAGTACAGAGTTAAGGAATGTTTATACTCCGCCTCGCACTCTGGGAGTACGGAGTTAAGTAAAAAGTTTGTACCCAGCTCGCGCTCTCGGAGTACTCTGGGATTTTAGGAAAATGTTTATACTCCGCCTTGCACTCTGGGAGTACGGAGTTAAGTTAATGTTTATACTCCGCCTCGCACTCTGGGAGTACGGAGTTTAGTAAAATGTTTATACTCCGCCTCGCGCTCTGGGAGTACGGAGTTAAGTGAAGGGTTGTCGTGTATCAACCCATTTCTTGGCCTGATGTGATGGCTTGCCCCCGAGCTCGGGTTTCATTTAGTAAGTGGTTGATTGCTTCACAGCCACTCCCTACTTGAATAAATTCCACTGTGTGATGGAACTTAGCTCTTCGTGCATCGTGATGTTGTACATTGTATTTAATGAATCACAGCTCTGGCTCGAAGAGATGGCATTTTATTGCTGAAATAAGAAAATATGGCAAATCAGTTGCCTTATTACAAATTCTAATTTCGAAATGCAAAAGTAAATTGCTAAATAAAAAACATAATGAAATAAATAAAGCCTGTCATATGTAGTAGCGACGGAGACTCTCGCTGTTCCAAGCTCTTGGTAGAACTAGACCGTCCACGGTTGATAGTTTGAATGTGCCATCCCCAAGTCTTTGTGTAATCACGTACGGTCCTTCCCAATTTGGTTTCATGTGTGAAGGAACCGGGTAGATTCTCTTGAGGACAAGGTCACCGAGTTCAAAGGTTCGGGGTCGAACTTTGGTGTTATATAACCGGGCGACCCGACTTCGGTATGCGGCCGCTCTCAAGTCAGCTTCTTCCCGTTTCTCGTCCAACAGATCCAAAGATTCAGCGAGTAATATAGCATTTGTTTTTGGATCGTAATAAGTTACGCGGTGAGAAAATACTTCTGTCTCAACTGGAATGACGGCCTTCGAGCCATAGGATAAGGAAAATGGGGTGTGTCCTGTGGCGGTCTTGTGAGTTGTTCGATAAGCCCATAATGCCATAGGAAGTTCATCGACCCATTTGCACCCAGCCTTTTCCAGTCGTTTCTTTAAGATGGATTTGATAACTTTGTTAACAGCTTCGACCTGACCGTTTGCTTGTGGATGTGCGACTGCAGAGAACTTTTTATGAATATGAAATCGTTGGCAGAAATTCTTGAACTCCGAACTTTCGAATTGGGTCCCATTATCGGTGATGATGGTATGCGGGAGTCCAAATCGGCAAATGATATTGCGGACCACAAAGTTTATTACTTTCTTTGAAGTAATCGTTGCGAGAGCTTCGGCCTCGGCCCATTTCGTGAAGTTGTCAACTGCGACGATGGCATACTTCGCACCACCTCTTGCCAGAGGTAAAGCGCCGATGATATCGATGCCCCACATAGCGAACGGCCAGGGACTGACCATTTGAGTTATCTCGGTAGGCGGGGCTCTTGGAATTCGAGCGTGTTTCTGGCACTTGTCGCACTTTCTCGCATAATTGGCTGCATCTCGGTTCACTGTCGGCCAGTAATATCCATATCGGAGTATTTTCTTAGCAAGCGCTTGTCCACCGGTGTGATCGCCACATTCTCCCTCGTGCACATCATGTAACACTCGTTTGACTTCGTCGTGAGCGATACACCGGAGGAGTGGAACAGAATAACTTTTTCTATACATGATCTCGTCCTGAATGATGAACCGCGAAGCTTTTCGTAGAACTTGCCTTTTCTCATTTCGGTGTTCAGGCAATATCCCATTCTCAATATAATTTCGATACGGAGTCATCCATGATTCTCTGCTGGGGAAGGTTTCCAACACATCATTCGTTTTTATTTGATCGATGCTTGAGAAGGACAAAGTTTCGACCGGGACAAGTCCCATTTGCTGTGCTTCACCTGTGCTGGCCAACTTTGCCAATGAATCGGCCTTTTGATTGCGATCTCGTGGTATATAGTAAATGGCATAATAATCAAACTGATCCAGTGCTTCCTGAACTTGGGCTAGATAAGCAGCTAACCTTCAATCTCTTGCTTGATATTCTCCCCGTACCTGGCACACAACCAACTGTGAATCACAATAAATTTCTATAGCGATAATTCTCAGATCTCTGGCAAGCTTTAACCCAGTCAATAGAGCTTCATATTCGGCTTCATTGTTGGTTGCGTGAAAATCAAACTTCAAAGCATAGCATATGGATCGACCTTCGGGGGTTTCTAGTACAACACCAGCGCCCGAACACCGATCGTTTGATGCACCGTCTGTATAAAGTTTCCAGACATATTCAGGGGATTCGCTGGTTTCAGGTAAGTCGTCTGGAACAGTAAATTCAGCAATGAAGTCAGCTAGGACTTGCCCTTGAATGGCCCTCCGCGGAGCATAAGTAATGTCAAATTGACTCAGTTCGATATTCCACTTGAGTAACCTTCCAGACGTCTCAGGCCGCGTGAGGACCTGTCGTAACGGCTGATCGGTATACACAGTAAGCGGATGAGCTTGAAAATAAGGACGAAGCTTTCTTGAGGCAATGACCAAGCAATAAGCCAGTTTCTCCAACCTGGGGGTAATTTCTTTCAGCTCCGGTCAATCGTTTACTAACATAATAGACCGGTTTCTGCACTCGATCCTCTTCTCGGACCAGAGCAGCACTGATCGCATGCTCTGATACCGCCAGATAAAGGTATAATTGTTCGTGATCAATCGGTTTTGACAAGATCGGTGGCGTAGAGAGATGCTGAACCAGCGATCGGAATGCGCCTTCACAGTCCATGGTCCATTCAAAGTTTCGTTTTCCTTTCCGGATTAGATCAAAGAAAGGAATGCATTTATCAGTGGATTTCGAAATGAACCTGCTTAGCGCTGCTACTTTCCCGTTGAGACTCTGGACTTGCTTTATGGTCCTTGGAGTTTGCAAATTCCTTATTGCCCAGATCTTTTCGGGGTTTGCCTCTATCCCACGAGCGTTGACGATGAAACCGAGAAACTTTCCGGATGCGACGCCAAAGTGGCACTTTAACGGGTTAAGCTTCATGCCATATTCACGTAGGATGCGGAACATTGAATCTAAATCCCTGAAGTGATCTGTGGAAAATCGGGACTTAACGAACATGTCATCCACATAAACTTCCATGGTCTTCCCGATCTGATCAGCGAACATTCGATTAACCAAGCGTTGGTAAGTTGCTCCGGCGTTCTTTAAACCGAAAGGCATGACTCTGTAATAGTAGAGTCCCAGATCGGTCACGAAACTGGTATGTTCTTGATCGGGTAGATGCATGGGTATTTGGTTATAACCGGAATAAGCATCCATAAAGGATAACAATTCATGGCCTGCAGTTGAGTCTACGAGTTGGTCAATTCGAGGAAGTGGGAAACTATCTTTAGGGCAAGCTTTGTTTAAGTCGGAGTAGTCGACACAGGTTCTCCATTTCCCATTCGGTTTTCGAACCATTACCGGATTTGACACCCACTCTGGATATAGAGCATCTCGGATGAAACCATTTGATTGCAACTTGTCAATTTCTTCTTTAAGGGCGGCAGATCTCTCTGGATCCATACCACGCCTCTTTTGCTTGACCGGAACATGTCGCGGATCAATATTCAAGGAGTGACTTGCAATGCTCGGTGATATTCCGCACATGTCTGAGTGCGTCCATGCAAAGACATCGAGATTCGCTTGAAGAAATTCAACCAATTCCTGTTGTATCTGTTTTCCCAGTTGAGATCCAACTTTTAGTACTTTCGAGTTGTCATCCTCACTGACTGGGACGTCCACAGTCAGTTCGGCTGGAGACGCTTGATTCTCTTTGACTTCATCTTTATCTTCGTTATCCCTAGGGTCAAGATCTTTAAGGAATTGGTAGTGGTGCCCGGGCCGGGGCCCGGGCGCTAGTTGTCAATTATCAGTAAAACGGACGCAGAGAGATTCCTCTACGCCCTTTCCTTTCTCCTTCTTCTGTGCTTCACGCAACTCAGCGACAGAACAGGCTCTTCCTGCTGCCTGATCTCCTTGAACGATTCCTATACCATGGTCAGTTGGGAATTTTAAAGTCAAACACCACGGGGCAATGGTTGCCCTGAATTCAGCAAGGGCTGGTCGACCCAGGAATGCATTGTACGGTGAAGCGATGTCAAGAACAACGAATTGCAGCAGTCGGACTCTCCTGCGTTCCCCAATCCCTAGTTCTACTGGTAGCTCCACTATCCCAGTAGGTATTGTTGCACTACCATTGAAGCCATGAACTCGAGATTGGCAGGGTTTCAAGTCTTTTGCTTCCATCTTCATTAAATCGTAAGCTCGTTTGAATAGAATGTTTACAGAATTCCCACTGTCAACCAGGATCCTCTTCATCCAAGCAGGACCAACTTGGGAAGATATGACCAGTGGGTCAATTGTTGGAGCTTCGATTTTATCAGCATCTCTGCTTCTAAATATGATATCGTCAGACATCGTCTTTTGTTGCTTAGTCGGGGTTCCATCCGCACAATTACTGCAGCATTCGAAGCTCGCATGCCTGATAGAGCTAGCATACGACTCCATTTCCCTCCAGCTCCTGTCCGCTGGATGAGGACCACCACTTATGGTATTGATAACTAGGCTCCCGCCCGTACGAGCGGGTTCCTCTTGTCTTTCTTGGTCTTGCGCACGGTTTGGGTTCGATGGGCCCGCACCACCAGACTGCAGCGCCCGCACGAATTGATCTAACTTCCTCTCCCTGATCAACTTTTCTATGAGATCTTGCAAATGGCGACAGTCATTAGTATTGTGGCCATAGCTCTCATGAAACCTACAAAACTTTCCTGTCTGAATCTGCCTTTCTGATGACCGCTTCGGAGCGGGTTTCTTATACTGTTCAGTGTTGCAAGTTTGTAGGTACACATTTTCCAGCGATGTGTTTAATGGTGTATAACTTTCGAACATCGGAGCCCTACGCCGTGGGCCTGGATTCGGATCTCTCTTCTTATTTTGACCATTGCTACCTCTTGGCTGAGTTTGTTTGTTCTGTATGTTTAACTGAACTTTTCTGGAATTGTCACCGGACTGTTTAACTGCTACATTGCTTTGTATCCCCTCATTTCCGGGCTTCGCATCGTCCTGCTTCCTAGACTGTTTCGCGTCCTCTTGCCGTAAGAATTGAGCGGCTTTGGAGTAGAAACGGTCCAACGATGCGGGTGGCTTTCCGGCTAACCAGTTTCCAAATTCAGAATCGGGATCAATTCCCTTTGTCAAGGCCATTAAAATTGAGTTGTCGTTGGGATTACTAATTTCCACACACGCCGCATGGAATCTCTCCAAGTAACGCCTTAGTGTTTCCCCACGAGCTTGGGTAACATTGGACAGGGTGTTAACATCTTTGGGTCTAGCGACATGCATACAGAATTGTTCAACAAATTTCTTAGCCAATTGATCAAATGAAGAGATAGATCTTGGAGGTAATCTTGTAAACCACATTGTTGCAATTCCTCCTAGTGAGATGGGGAAGCTTCGGCATTTTACTGCATCGTCGGCCCTTGCGGCGCTCATTGACCATTCGTATTTCAATATGTGCTGATTGGGATCAGAATTTCCTTCGTACATAGGGAGAGTTGGCATTCTGAATCGCCGAGGAGGTTCAGCGTATAGTATCTCGTCCGTGAAAGGAGTATGGCTTCGAGAAATCCCCCAATCGTCGTTGGTAAGGCCTTGGCTTTCTCGGATCATCTGACGTATCATAGTCGAGATGTCTGGCATTACTACATTTTGAGCATGCTGAGCTAAGGTGTGGTCGGGTTCCACAGTGCGAGTTTGGACCGGGCGCTGTCGACGGTCCAAGTTTCGCCTCCTTGGCTCAACGTCTTCCGGGACGTATGGTTCAGAAGTACGTCCCTGTTGTTGATTACTTAAATCCGGAAGATGTCGGGTATCAACCCTTGTTTCTACTGTGGCAGCTGTGACATGATTGTCCATGGTATATTGTGGAGTACGACCACCTCGTACCGATGGCCCAGCCTGGAAGCTGGTCGACGGTCCTACTCTCAATCGCCCAACAGTCAAGGCGGGTTGATATTCAGCAGCTTGAGCATTATCTCCGTCTAATCGGGGACGGGTAGATCTATGGTGATAGTCGGATGAGGCAGAACTTTCAGTGGATGAGCGAGAAACATCGTCCCTTCTGGACCTCCTATGGCCCTGGCGGTTCAGTTGGTTTGTCAATTCAATATTGGCACGCAACTGTTCAGCTAATTGCTGCCGACTCTGAGTCAACTCTTGAAGCAACACCTGAAATTCTTGTCTAGTGACTGCCCCAGACGGATCCGAGTGGGCAGTGTTGTCTTGATTGGATGGCTGCTATTGAGCAGGATTCTGTCCATCGCTACCTTCTTGTCCAGCAGCTGTAGAAGTGGTTCTCGTGCTAACCATTTTGAATGATGAATCCTTTTCCTAGATTTTATGCAAATCTGAGTAGAATGGAAGGATTGTGAATTAAAGATCTAGATCTTCCTCTTGGATTTGTGCAATCCGGTATCGATGGTAGATCCAAGGTGCAGGAGAAAAAAGCTGGTTTTTCTCAGTGAAAGCACCAAAGTGTTTGTACCAAAAATGGGCACAACACTCTTCGGAAGTTTTTGAAGAGATAAAAGTGAAGAACGAAAATTAAAATTGTGGATTATCTAACAAAAACTCCAAATAACAGAAAATAAATTGCAAAGACAAGCGATTTAGAGTGGTTCGGCGTTTTGCCTACGTCCACTATGAAGTTTGATGATTTTATTGCTCGATACTTGAAGGTTACAATAGTTTATAATGCAATACAACTGAATTTAAATGCTAAGTGTCAATCTAAAGCAGCGGCGGTGTTCTGGAGTAGATCTGGCAGAATCTGGGCGCTCTTCAGTACTTAGAATTATCCGACCCCTTTTCTGAATGACCAGGGGCTCTATTTATATGTGTAGGAGGCTGATATTTCGCCTAAAATGAGGGGAGACCAGTTCTGGTACGTCAAGGGGCCCACATGGCCGAAATCTGGAGATCCGGGCCCACTTTGGGATCGATTCGACCCTTGGTTCGAATCGATCAAGAAATCATCCAATCGAGCTGAAATTTGGTGTGGACATTCTTCATCATGTGCTTAAGCTTCTGTGAAAATTTCATGGCATTTGGACTTGTAGAACTCGAGATGTGATCGATTCAATGTTGCATTTCTGGAGAACATGGATACTTCGAATCGATCTTAGTTCGAATCGACTCGGTCGACTCGATGCTTGCTGCGACGTGGCGCGTGTCTCTCGCCTCGATCCGTTTTGTACTCTGGTTTGACTGGGTTGAATCCATGGCTTGGATTCGAGGTGTTGGATTCGAAGGTTCTCTTCCTTCGAATTGATGAAAATGGTGCTCGTTCGAATCGATCTAGACTTGTAGCTATAGACCGATTCGAAGTTGTCTTGGCCTGGGGATCCGAATGCACTGGAATCAGAGCTCCTCTACTTGCATGGATTCGAAGGATCCTTCCTTTGATGGATTCGAACTATGGTGTATGCGAGGATGGATTCGAACTTAAGGCATATGAGGACTTGCTTGATGGAGTCGAAGGCGGTGAATGCTCCAATGGATTCGAAGCTATCGGTTTCGCCTGATGGAGTCGAAGCAATTCTCATTTGACCGATTCGAATCAGCCTCTTTCTCATGGATACGAGGCAATGCTTGTCTGGTGGATTCGAACATAGGCTCCGCCTATGGATTCGAACCAAGGATGTTCTTCTCCATCTTCTGTCGACAATATTTCGAGCATACGAACTCGGATTGACTTGAAACTTGGATCGTTGGTTCCCACAGCTTTGCTTGACATGCCTTATCAATTGTAGCTCGATCCGGACTTGAACAAATTTCATCGATATCCATAGTGATCCTTGCGTGTAACCGATTTCCGAGACGATCTGTCACCGGTATCTAGTCAAGTCCTTGGTGTCACGGCCTTGTCAAAAGGCGGGATAACACGTTCTGTTAACATATTTTGCAATAAAGTCCCTGATATAAAGTAAAATGAAATTTTGTGCAGAAAATCATGTCTTTTAGTTGGAGAGCAGAGGAGAAGATTAGGTCCAAGTGATTTGCAGTTACATTTGTCTAGACATATATAACATAGTTACGAAAAGTAAGTGGGTCATGAGACGATTAAAGTTAGCCCATCAAAATACTTCCTTAAGTATTCGAAAAAGGAAGACCAAATCAGCTTTTACATTTGTAACACTTATAATATACATAAATAAACTTTTATTATATATACTTGAGTGAAAACTTCGGCTAAAGGAAATTCATAACTTGTTGATGATACTATACACAATTAACTAAAACTTATTTCTACTCTGACCTTGTGTTTAAGTTAGGGGTGGTTTATTTTCCATTTTCCCATCGTCCACGGTATTCCTTCCAGTTAGTTTCTAAAGTTTCGTCTTCCGTTGTTTTTAGAAAATTTACGTACAAAAGGAATTCCTTCCGACAATAAACGGAACAAACCGAAAATTTTTAGCAATTCCACTGGAAATATTTTCCTTCCATCATTTCGATTCAGCCAGGCTTTTTAGGTCAAAGCCCATAAAATGTTCCTCTAAATATTGCAAGCCGATTCTTTTCATTTGAAGATTCTTTCCAACAGTGAAAAAACCTAATCCTATTCCTCTTTTCCCCTTATTAAATGTCCATGATCAAGTCTCCAAACACAATGACTGCTGACACTATTGGCTTTCCGCCATGGCTGAATTGAGCATGTGATTGCTTGAGTTGTTACGAACAAGAAGAGGGGTTAGTGGTGTAAACTTATGATTTTCATTCTTGCTTCTTCTTGAGTGGTGTACGTGACTTTGGGTTCTTTACAAGTGGAAGGTGTATTTTTTATTTATTTATATTTTCTTATCATATATATATATATATATAGTACTTGTTGCTACTATAGTTTAAGTTTATTTAAACATGCAAAGCATGAAGATTTTTTTATTTTCCTTTTTTTCTGGAGAAAAAGAGTAAAGAATTATGTTAAGTTAATCTTATAGGATATTGGTATTTTATGTATTTTGTTAGCATTTATAATCTTGATACTGAGTTTGGTTCATGTACTCTGTGCATTTCAAAATTTGAGATATTCTCTGTATTTATCAACATTACTGTAAGCATTGTTTTTAAGTTTTTAACATTCACTTAGACCATCTGTGTATTCAATTAAACTAGTTCAAAACTCAAATCCACATTTTGTGCGTATGCTCCTTCCATGTCCAAATTTGTACATTTAGCATCATTGTTGAACTTATGAGTCAGTGAGTTTAGTCCAGGTCCAACCTTATTATATGTTCAACATCAAGATTTTCTCCAAATCTTGTGATGGATTTATGATTTATTTGCTTGCATTGCTTGTTATGTGATTCACGTCTAGATTTATGAATTTACGAGTTTAATCAAGTTTTCATAGTATGCAATGTAACCTTGTGAGTCAGTAAATCAAGCTATGAATTTCTTGCGTTGCTTGTTAGTAAGAGTCATAAAATGTATACCAGGTATACACTTTCATAGATAGGAGAGTTATTTGATTCGTACATGTCATTTAAAGTTTAAAACAGACATGGTCAGTAATTAGAAATGTATTAACAAAATAACATAACAAAGACACACAGAATTTATTTGAAAACAAAATTAATTGCTATAGATTTTAGAGCAGAACCAGAACAACTTCCAACTTGTAAGAAACTAAACTTGTGCAAGGCCTTGAGGACCCTTTGCATCTACTTTCCATCAGACTTTTTGGACATACAAATACATACTCCAAGAATTTCCAAAACCTCCTCATCTTCCACAACCAGCATGTTTTTCATTGCCAGTTTTATTTATGGGAAAACCTAGAATTTCCATCTTCCTTCCTATATTTTCCAATTCCCATGATTACTGAATACATGAATTCTAGAGTTCATGGAACGGAAATTGAAACAAATTTCATTTTTCCATCAATGTTTGAAGGAACGGAAAAAGCTCTAGTTGGTACGGAAGTTCTCCATACCCACCCCTAGTTTCAGTGTATATTTATTAAATAATAGTAAAGTAGAATAATTTTTCGCTATATTATTAATTCTAAAATCTCTCCTTAATTCTCTCAAGATATTTATTTTCAAATCCCTATAATTTATCATTGTTATAATTATTACAGGGTTCTACTGGTTATCTTCATTATGATTTTACATTTAAATGTCAACATTTAATATTTTCAACATTTTTTAATAAAATTCTACTAAGTTTTATCATATTATTTTACATTCAAATTCATATATTTAAATTAATTAAGCGATCAAAAATAAATTCAATCAACTAATAATTATTATTAAGTCTAACAAGTCCTAAAAATGAAAATAAATTTATTGCGTACCACGTTTATATCGATAAAAATTATAAAAACTAATGTTTCATTCAATTTTATATAATTTTAATTTCTATGGTTATTTATAAACAAAATTTAGTTCCCTTAAAATATTCTACAGTCAAGTTTATATTACAAGAAAAATATACATAAATTTTCTTTCCAAAGTTAGTATATCATTAGAACAAATATACGCACATTTTTTCATAATAAAATAAGTATTATTACGAACATATACAATGTTTTTATTATTTATATTGGTCCACCCAGTGAATTATTTATCATTAATTAAATTTAGTTTTGTTAAGAATAACATTAAATTAATGATAAGTGATGAAAACTTCATGTAGTTTGTAATTTTGAGAAACAGTGCTATTTTCAGTTAGTACATTTTGTGAAAATGCTAAATTTTTAGTATGTATATTCGTAATTTACGTTAACTAATGGATAAAAATATATAGTATTTTGATTAGAAATATTTTTCTTTTGTACTTAATTATCTTTTAGAAGCAGATGTTAATTATTTTTTAAATTAAGTAAATATTATTGAGATATGAAATAATGACTCAAAATCCAAGTTATAATTTTTACATAATTAAAATTACAGTATGATTTGAAACGTTTCTTTTAGTCACTAAATAAATATTTTATTATATTATTCTTATTTTAAATTTGGATATTAACCACAAGAGCTTTAACTGCATAAAAATATACTAATTTATTCCTATTACATTTTCGTATTTAGGTTTTTTTACCATTCTCTCAAGTAATATTTGAAATTCAATCTATATATCATTTATCTTTTAAAAAAAATTATACTAAAAGCTATGTTAATTACGTTTTGAATTTTTTTTATGATAAATTAAAATTGTTGAGATATGAAATGATGGTTCAAAAACCAAGTTACAATTTATACATAATTAAAATAACAATATGATTTGTAATGGTTTTTTAATCAACCGCTATTTTAGTCGTTAAATAAATATTTTTTATCACTTTGACAAATAAACTTAGTCGTGATGTTAATATTAACTGTAAGAGCTTTGAATACCTAAAAAAATACTGATTTATTGCTTTAACACTTTCATTTTAAGTATTGATATCATTCTCTCAAGTAATATCTAAAATTCAATATATATATGTGTGTACGTATGTACGTAGGTAGCACTTATCTTTTAAACAAATGTACACAAAGCTTAGTTAAGATTTTGAAAAGTTTTTGTTATAAATTAAAATTTTTGAGGTATGAAATAATGGTACAAAAACAATTTATAATTTTACATAATTAAAACAATAATATGATTTGTTACGTTTTATTTTATCAGCATTTCTTTTTTTCCTTGTATAAATATTTTGAATCACTTTAATAATATGATATACTTATTTGTGTTGTTGATATTAACCGCAAGAGGTTCAAATGCATAAAATATATTGATTTATTACTGTTACACTTTCATTTTTTGGTATTTTATCATTTTCTCAAGTAATATTTGAAATTCAATGTATGTGTGTGTAATTTATCTTTTAAATAAACGTAATAAAAGCTAAATATTAAACTCAAAATTTATGTATATAAAAATTTATCCGTTGAAATTCCTAAAAATATTGACTTTAAAACTAATTAAGAATCTAACTTTCATTTATTTTTCTTAACAAATATTAAATGCTAAAAATTAATAATCGGAAGCTAACTCATTATTTTCTACAGATAAAATCTAAAATTTTATGTATAAACATAAGAATACATAAATCCATAACAAAATTACAAGCTTAAAAATAATAAGTTCAGTAAATAACTCAATTATCTGAACAAATTCACCATATATTGCTAATAAATTCAATTCTTTCAGAATATTTATGACATTATTTTTTTAAAACATACTGTGTGCAATGCACGGGTTACACATTATTACTAGGTTTAACAATTTGAGTTCTAAGACGAAAAGGGATAATAATTCTAGAAACATAGATACATGCATTTGAAGACAAATGCATGTTTGTACTGTTAAAAAATATTGTGTATGTAGGTGACATAACAAGCCATTGACATATAAAACCAACTTAAAAATTAATGAGACCTAAGCAAAATGATTCCTAGAGTGCAAGCATGCATATATGTATAAATTCAGATTTGATGAGTTTCAACTAGTTGATAATAATGTAGTTTACAAACTCACCAATGAATAAGAAGATGTACTATAAGCTTGAGAAATAGACGACGATTAATGTCGAGAGAGAGAATTATTATGACGACCCATATTTCGAAAGGTTTAAATCGACAATAATCCACACATATCCGACTTAAACAATCTGGAACATAGATAATCAATGGGGTTAATTAAGAAAAATAAGAAAAGAAGAAGAAAACAAACACAGAATCTCACAGCGGAACGATAAAATATAATAATCAAATAAACAGTTCATGAAGCTATTTACTATACATTTGATTATAATTTATACAACATTTATCAGAGTTATACATATACAGCAGAACAAATATAATGCAGCAGACAGCATGATGCAGGAATAATAATAGTAATAATATACCAAGTCTTCGTCTTCGTCCTCCAGAATAAATCTTCAATAAGCTGAAAACTCAGGGCTGGCACGAGCGTAATGAAAAGACAAACACTCGAGTCAGGACTAAAATATTCTTATGTGAGTCAAATCAATATCACATATAACATGAGTGCTATGGCATCAGAGATGATTACGGGGTTTCACATCTCCTTTCCAGTATATAGCGTGCGTGCAATAACTCAAGAGATGTTACAGGATTTTCCATCTCTTAAGGATCCGTCAAAATATTTATATGTTGTAGAATACGCCACATATATAATGTCTAATCAATAAAATAAATAATTTTCTTAGCATTAAGGCTTTACATTGATCCCCCTTAACGCGTTTTTAAGCATTGTCGTACAGTTTGCATATAAAACACAAGTTAACCGTCGGTGGATAGGGATGCGCCGTGATACGACAACACTAAACCAAAATCGTAATGGTCTCATATAGGGATAAAAGTATGACAACACGTGAGGCAATGCCCAAGGTAGGATACTACCAGTGTACTCTTCCCGGCTGGTGGTAACGCATCATAGCCATGATAGGCCACTGCATCCAACACTCCCAAAATCCGAGGGTGCGCACCGATCAATCACAATGTAAATGATGGTAATACAAAGAAGTGTGTCCGCTCAGGGTAGCTAGCCCGCTTGACCGGTACGGTTCCTGTTTTAGTCATTTCATATTGACACAAGTGTTAGGCCAATCCATCATCATTCTCTTTCTTCAAATCCAACAAACGTACGCCAAATCCAACCACTTCGTTCTGGACCATCACTACACGTACACAGTTGTTAAAGTGGTTCCGGTATCGATAGAGAGTATGCCCATATCCGACTTAGGTCTCTTTAACAACCAAACGTCGTTTTACACACCGGTTGATACTTTTACAATTCGAAAATAGTTCATACTTAATATCAAAATATCATATTCGCTTCAAAATCAAATCCATTTCAAAATCATCATATTTACTCAAAATGTACCATTTCATTTCAAAATCATTTCTGCCTTAATATCCCGATTTCGCTTCCAAAATTGTTTCAAATTTCAATTTAGGTTATGTCTTCATTTTAACCCAATTCGTATTTAAATCCGAGATCTAAATATAAACACTCCACCCTTTTTAATCAGTTTGAATATTAGAAAAATAGTTTGAAAATTTAGATTGTTTAAAAATAGTTTTGAATAATTGAAATAGTTTGATATAAAATAATTCAAGTATTTAAAATGTTTTATAAGGTAAAATTGTTTGGAAATCAAAATAATTTGAATATTTTAAAAGATAGATTTTTAAGTAGCTTAAATTAAAATAATTTATTTGAAATAGTTTCAAAGTCAAACTGATTCAATTTTAATTCAAATAAATCCGATTTCGATTTCGAACTAATTCAATTTCACTTTCAATTCCAATTGATTTCAATTTCAATTCCAACTTGAATAAATTTCAATTCAATTTTGAAATTTAAACCATTTTAATTTATATGAATTCGAGTTCGATTTTTAAAATACCGATTTAAATCGCTTAAATTAAATTTAACTTCAATAATCAATTTAAGATTCAAATATTCAAAATAATTCAATTCCGAGCTCAGTCATTGAAATATCGATTTAAATTACTTTTACTTAGCAATATTTCGAAGTTCGAATAAAATCCAAGTCCTTTAAAACAATAAATTTCCAAAACTCAAATCATATTCCAATTATACTTTAAAATCTCAAATGTCATTTTTAAACGATTTCTTTAACACAATTTAATTCTGCAATTTGAGCTCAAGTTCGAAAAAGATTTCGACTTCCATAAATCCGATTTTATTTCTTTAAATCCAAATCATTTTGATAATTTCAAATCAAAAATTTAAAATCATTTAATTTAACCAATCCGGTATCCGTATATAATTTACTATCCTATGGCCAAGTGAATCAGTTATTTAAATTTAATTCAGGGATGGATATATATCATTTCAATCCAAAATAAATGTCATAGGTATATATCATTTCAATATGTTTCTTAATTTATTCGAAATAATTCGATTTGTAGTTTTATATACTATAAATAAATTATAGGGTGATAATAGGACATATCTAAATTAAATAAACACCCAATCATCCAAATATCAACCAATTTGCATTCATCACAAACAACCATCCAAACAATCAATAAGTTGCAACAATTTCATAGCTATTAATATCGGGTATTTTACTAGCAATTAAATTCTAAATTCAAATTTAACTGTCAATTTTAATTTCTATAGTTAATTCAAATATCAATTTATACGTCAATTTAACTACCAAATGACAATCAATAAAATAAATAACTTCATGATATCAATTTAACGAACATTCGAAAATTTTAGTACGTTGTGAGCATTATAAAACACTCACCTTGAGTTTTCAATTTTATATCAAATCGAACGACGTTCGATTTAACCTAAAATTTTAGCCAGTCCCAATCGTCTCCAAACAAATTCTAGAATGTAGTGCTCGTCGCCACGATTCCATCGCCGCTTGTTTCGTCCAATTTCAACCTCGTATGACCAAGATATACATTTTTAAAAAAATACACGATTTATATAAAAAAAATTTACAAATTTCTTTTTATTTTATTTTAACCTTCATCAAAGTCGTTCGTTCCGCATCCAAAATCTTGGCCATTGCTTCATCATCTTCGTTCCCAGATAACTCACGCACAAAATAACCGTCACGTTGTCTCCTTCATCCAATTATCGCGACCATATCGATTGCCTATACTTCGATTAGGGACCACCACACGCAAGTTCGTCGCGAGCTCCACCTGCACCATGAACATGATCAAACTTAGCGTCCCCTCCTCCTCACAAAATGCTGACGAATGCAAACCTTCGTCGCCAATTTCTGGCCATCACGTCACTTCAATTATGATCTCGACCGTTGATATTGTAGAGCTCCCTGAGCTCTACAGGTTTCGTGTAGAAGTCTTCGGCTAGTTGTTGATGGTTGGAGAGATCAGAGGAAAAAAGTATGGAATGTTTTCGGCTATTAAAATGGTGGAGGCGGCTGCGTGAATTCCTTAGGTTAGGCTTAGTTGCACGCGTATATATATATATATATATGTGAAGATATATTATTAAAATATTATTTCGACTATTCGAGCGAAATTTTGGTAGAACTCAAATCGAGGCATGTCGCCTAGCGTTTATAATGTTTTATCCATATTCTAAACATAATGGAACATGTTTCGAGGCCTAATTCGATTGTATGTGGAAGATAGCTTTTCGAATCGAATAAAATATTAAATTTTCGATATTAAATTCAACGCATTTCTATCCCGTATGACCAAACGGTAACTCCAAACGCTATGAAATTTGAAATCCGATAAAAATACACTATTACGGATCCAATGGAACCGGTTTTGTTGAAATTCGAGACTGTGCCTCGGAAGGCTATTTTTAACGCGTCGATTAAATCGAGCGATTTTCAAAATTGATGAAATTACTTAAAATTCCATTTCTAAAAACTTACCAACTCAATTATAATTCAAATAGAATTTATATCCGTATTAGAAACCATTTTGATTCATATTAAATCACAAATTTAATTATTTACACTATCCCAAATATTAAATTTCACTATTAAATTAATATATAAAATTTTCAAATTTTAATTTATTGACTTTTAATTCCATTCAAAATTCCACTATCATCACTCAAATTCGAATAGAGTTTAAATCAACTTAAGAAACCATTTCCTTTCACATTAACCCCAGATTCACATATTTACCCAATTTCAAATACTAAATTTACTATTCACCAAATTAATTTAATCGCTATATTTGAAATTTTTAAACCATTTCACTAATTCAACCAAAATGCATTTTCAAAATAAATTTATATTTCAATTTCAACATTAAAAATAAATTAAACGTTTAAAATCAAGTAACCAAAATTCTGGGTCGTTAGAATTATGAGGATTAGATAGAATGAAGAAGAAAGATTTTGATGTCTATTTAAACTGAAATTTTAAAGGGTATATTCCATGGGTATACCGATCTGTGTTATAAAGTCCAGGTCAACTCCCCATCTCATTCTAACTCAATCAATTTAAACTGATCCTGGTGAAGTTGTAATATGAACAACAAACATATAAATATATGGTTCATCACCACTTTCGTTGATTGTTGTAAGAATGAAAAATGTGATCCTGATTACATTAGTTTTTAACATGAATTCCCCACTTGTTGGGTGAAACTTTCTATCTAATTTCTTAGGATGATAACATATAAGCATGCATTTGATAATATCTTTTGAGAATTTTTCCACACTCATATTTTACTCAGATATATCATGCATTATAAGTTACATCATAATATTATACTAGTAAGAACATGTGCTACGCACATGGATATTTAAAATGTTTTTCTAGAAAATATATAAAAATTAATTATTTTAATGATATAAGTGCTCCATTATTGGTAAGAAAACAATGCGTGATCGATTTCTTTAGCTTTTCAATGAACTAACATTTTGTAGTCAAAATTGGCGATTATGAATTTCATTTATAGCATGTTAAGTACTTTGAGTATATCAATCATATGCAAGAAATTTTATCATCTCTTTGCACTCCATAATTTTTTTCCATAGTGTATAAATTTTCGAATCACTTGAATTTCAATCCGTAATTTACGTATAGAAAATACAGAAAAAAGACGATGATGATGAATATAATTTTGGTGGACAATTAAAAAATTGTTAAGGGCTTCATTTATTTTTCCAGTGTCATGTTATGTGCTATTTACTCTAAATTATCTTATTTTTTGTTTGTAATATGATTAGAATTTGTTAAAATAAAGAGTTCTCTTGGATCGTAGCGAAATTGGATAATTATGCTATATGGATCTCTAGAAGCACTTATGAACTGGTATAACCTTATAACTACTTATTTTTTTAGTATATGTATATATACACTAAATTTTTGGTCTACCAAGTCTAGGAAGATTAGTCAACAACTTAAAATAGTTTTTATAGAAAAGTTTGTATACAGGAATTATGCTTCTTCAATCTAAAATATAAACATATCATTGTGCATAACCTATCCATTAATGCACAATAGAAGTTTGATAGTAACTTTGTAAAAATGGTAGAATAATGCACATATTTATGAAAAGGTTTACGAAGAGTAAGAGTTCAAATTGTCCTCTTAGGAATTTGGCTCTTCGAATTGTTAGTTGTTTTCTTATTTGAAAAGGAGTAGTTGCGTACATTAGATATTAATTACATATGTGGATTCTGAAAATACAACATTGATGGGTGAAAAGAAAACACGTGATTCCTACATAATTATGAATTTTGTTTATGAAATAATTTAGACATATATTGTAAATGTAGAACCATATTATTTGATATTACCATGGACATTACATCTTCTTTCTAATAAGTAAAACAATAGAAACCCGTGAAATAGTCTCCTAATGGAGCAGTTAGTTAAAAATAGATTTTCAAACAAAGATGCTTATCTCCATAGTAATAAAAGGAATTTTCGAAAATGGCAATTAGCCCTTCATTTTGTTTATAGGCACATGAAAACTCGTCATAGATTAAAATAAATCATGTTAGATTATTGCAGTTTTCATGTTAAAGCAATATTTCTAATTTACACATAAATTGTCATCAACATTGTAGGTAGCTCAACATGACAATCAATTAATAACAAATATCACTAAATGTATGCATTATTTAATCTACCAAAAGGAATCTCCGATTGCTTCCAATAGTATATATCATAGGTTTGCAAATATTCACATCTTATCATATATACAAAATATGAATATGCATTTGCTTCTACTATCTATCACAATCCTTAAAAAGTTGTACCTATGTTATTCAAAGAAAAAATCCATCAACATATGTTATACATGGATTAGATAAATTCTTGAAATAATATCAGTTGCTAATGATGTTAATTTTAAAATAATTTCTTTATTGAATTTGAAGTTATTTAAGAATAACTATAGAGAAAGGTCGTTACCATGAAACTTTTTACTAACTCGATCAACTTCAAAAATATTAACAAAAAAGGAATTCATTTGCACCATCCAGTTTAACCAATTAGCCACCTGAGATCCACCATCAATAAAATTTGCCTTATGTAAAAAACAAATTAACAAAAGGTAATGATAAAATTGAACTATTAACCAAGAAAAGAATTCATTCGCGCCATCAAGTTCAACGAACTAGCTACTGGAGATCCACCACCAAAAAAAAATTCCTTTTGTAAAAAACAAAACAATAATAATAAACTTGAACTTTTTTTTTGAAAATGGTACTTTATATACAACAAATCACTGTGACAACATATCACATGTCAATAAACATTCGAATCATGCTACGTAAGTTTCAAAATTGTGAACTCTCGCACCAAAGCCAAATCACATAACCACTGGGACAATGGTGCTTGTCATAAACTTGAACTTGCCTACACTTGAAATATTAATATACAAAAATTAAAATGAAACTAAGATATTATTAAAAAAAAATTAAAATATAACCATGTCCATTATATTGCATGTTGTCTTTCGGTTGCGTTTGGTGTACTATTTACATTAATACATGAAAGTATCTATACTGACTTAAAACAAAAGAAAACGTCCCAAGTTTGTGTTTTATCCTGCGGATTTGACAATTACATAAAAGAATATTTGAAAGCGAAGCTAATAAGCATTAGAAAAACCATGCCACATACAAAAAATGTGAGTGATCTTCATCCATAATAATGACCTATAACCCCAACTATACATCAATTTTCTTTTCATTTTTCAAGTAGTGATGTAATGAGTTAATGCAAAGATCGAATAAAATAAAGATTTGCTGAATGAAGATGAAATAAAGTAACAAAAAATGGTATGCATGGCATTCCAATTGTTTGGTTAACTCAATATGCACAATTAATATATATATATATATATATCAAATCTTGGTAGTAAATTATATTGATAAATAGAAATCAATCAATACCAAAAGCTTGCAAATTCGATGTAAAATCCATTAATTTGTTTAAATTCTAAAACTCCAATAAATATTGTATAAATAAAAACCTAAGTTCTCTCATTCTTATAACAATCTTGTTCTAAACATTAATCCCCAAAAAATCCAAAAGTACATATTAAATAGTTAAAGATAGACTCCTATAGTAATATTTGTCCATTGAGTAACCTAAGTAACATTGTTTCTCAACTGTCAACTATAAAAGCATAGTGTAAGAAGTTTACTTTCAAAAACCTGATAGGATGCAAGAGCCAAACCAATAGGAGATGGATTACTTTGCTTAATTTTAGGGAAATTACCTAAATTATATAAGACCGGCTTAAAATCCATAAACCCAAATTATCAGTCATTAGGGAGAGAGATAAATAGTTTGAAAACCCCAGCAATTGCAGAATGGAGGAAGATGGAGATTACATGAACTCGGGGAGGATGAAAGACTCAACATATAAAGATCGGCTAATTCTAGTCTTCGAATTAAACTTAATAACCGACCAATAATCACTTGTTTAAACAATCAAAACTAATCCATTCCAATGAATTTGAAGATATGACAATGATGAAGAACATGACTTGCATATCCACTAATGAACACAACCAAATCCATGGGACTTAGAACATGAACTAAAACATAACATATGGATTGAATAATGGATTTCACACTTTCGTATGTCGATAGTCGATCCCAAAGCTTACACGACCGATCAATTCTCCTTACCAGTTGAGATGGTCAGCGACGATGGTCACTCTGGTCAGAATCCAAAGTCTCATCATTTAACTTTGTTTTATTACCTTAATCTGTTTATCTTTGCACTACACGACATCGCACCATACTAGATTACTCTTAGCACGGGGGACAGGTAAAGTTTTCTAATCTCGATTATCTACTGAGTATAGTTGAAATGGACTTCAGAGTTTCAGAGCGTCTAGCTGCAATTTCTTCAGGACTAGCCTCGTAATATTGTAATCTCGAAGCTGAGCCGAGTTCCGCAACCATATCCGGTAGGCTTTCCCCTGCTCATCAAACTGAACAAACGGAAGTTTCCGGCCCGTTAGTTAACTTTTTTTCCAATGTTCCTGTCCTCCCAGCGGAAGACATAAGTCTTGCCCTCGACGCTGTGGAATGCACCATACTCTTAGATAACCCAATAGACTCTCAAGCCTCTAGAATTGGTGAGGCCGCCCTTCACGGACTATTTTCCCGACAAGGAATTCCATTCAAAGACGTCCTGACTCCTTTGATAAATGACAGGGCTCACTTGCCCCCAAAGGGGTACACATCATGCAACAAATTCATGTGTTGGGCCGGATACGTGCCGCCCTTTAATTCTTTCATCCGGGAGATGCTAAAATATCTTGGAATAGCCCCCACTCAGCTTTACCCAAACAGTTATGCCTTTCTCCATGGCACTTTCACATTAATCATGAGCATTCTATTCCGCCCGCCAACTCTTGAGGACATAAGGTTTATTTACAACTTTAAACGACGGTTAGGAAGTCCTTCTTGTGTTTTCCTCAAGCCTTCACCCAACTGTCAAGTCTTAATGGGTGCTTGGAACATACTAACCCTTTTTAAACATGAATGGTTCTACGTTCGATGTCAATCTGGCTTTGCAAGGCGATGGTTGGAAGGACGTAAGTATCGTCTTCACTTTATTCTCAAATTCGTTAATTCAAGTCATATTCTGAATCAACTAGCATTCTGAATATCTATAGGTGTCCGTCCACGTCCATAGGGCGATATTTCTTCAATAGCAATTTTTGCAATTTTTGCCACTCTGGTCGAAAATAGGGACATTAGACTCCTCATAACCGATGAGTGGTTATCTCTATTTGAGCTACTGGAGAAGGCCGCAACATCGGGCTATCTAGAAACACTACACTACCAAGAAACATTATAGAACAAGAAGGGGATATCAATAACCGTGTCGTGCCCTCAGTTGAGAGGACTCAGGATGATGTCGAAGAAGTCAAAATTAGGGGTGCCCAAATCAACTAGCCTGGCGACGCTGATGCAGGCCTGGGTAAGGCGCCTGTGGTCGGACCATTATAAGGCACGCAACCTCACATGCCAGCTAAGAGAAGAAAGATGCTTGCATATAAGCTCCGTAGGAGAAAAACTGCTAAAGATCTGGAGTTTTTTATCACTTCTATCGACGAAGAGTCATCTTCCCAACAATTAGAAAGCTCAATGAAAGGGTTTTCAAATCTCTAAATCTCTGATGACATCATGACTTATGACTTCCCTAACATCAATATTGATGGGCTCAATTCTCCCACCAGAAGTGATGAGGCATTCTTCCTACCAACAAAGGAGAAAAAACTCCCATGAGCAAGGTTGCAGCAACCGGTCCTTTGGAAGGGGGACACTAGGACACTCACAATCACATGCACTTCACCACACGATTTCTATCTATCTTTTGTGCAATGGTCACTTATATTCTAATTTTAGGTATTATGTCTCAATCCTGAGCTTTTTATCTTTTAAGGGGCTCCTCGACGCAATACGGATCCAAACGTGATTCAAATCGGGCAGGCGCAGAGAAAGGGATAACGACCGAGAAAGAAGTCATCATTCGAGGGAATTTCTGTCCTGCTGCATTGAGGAGCTTGAAGTACATCTTTAGAAGGAGAGGGAAGAGAAAATCGAAGCTCAATAAGAATCACAAGATATTACGAAGAGGCTGTTGTGGACAGGACTTTGAAGATTAAGCTTGATGAACAACTTGCTCAAATTGAAGTCCTCAAAGAAGAGGCGAGGGAAGCAGACCATAATGAGATGAGAGAACAACTCAAGGCCCAGGTAGAGGATGCCAAGGAAGCCAATCGAAATGAAATCAAGGACATGTTCGATCCCCTGATCAATGAATACAATGCTAAAGTACTTCTCCACTTCAATCTGAGCTTTCTTAGTAAGGGTTATCTTGAGTCGCTTGCCGAGACCTAGGAATATATTATTGAAATGAAAAAGAAAATCCTTAGCGAAGCTGATTTGGATGAAGAGAAACTAGTGCAGAAGATCCTTCGTGGAAATGACCCCCTAGACCTTGCCGCTGCAAGACTCCGATAATTCGACATTCTAGCACCTTCTAGTAAAGGGAAGAATATCGCTGAGTCTTCGGAGTCCGATCCCAAGGGCCCCTCTTCTTGAGCATCAGTTTCTTTCGGCCTGGGACGGGATCTGAGCTACGATCCGGACAAACCTAGTTTGTTGAGTCAAGATTTTTATAGAGTTTTGATTTCTGACAAAGGGATAAGCCGTGATCGACAAAAAGAAGTTATTCATTGTTTTAAAGAGACACAAAGAGCTCCATACATTAGAGGTTGATTATTTGGTATGTTAGTAGTGTTATTTATGTTAAAATCTATCCTCAAATAATCTTATACCTTCAATCTTTGAATATAAATGTATATATGTATGAGTGCACATTAACTGTGCAGTCTGGGCTAAACCGGTCGACCGGTTTAAAACAAGGCGGTCGACCGTTTTTGTCCAGAATGCACAGATAACGTGCACAAGTGTACATAACGTATATATATTCAAATTCCTGTCTACTGGTCCATTTTGACCTGTCGACCGTTTTCAAACAGAAAGCAACCTTTCGTACAGACACTTCCTTTTCTTCAACGGTTGCTTCTCTTTCTCTTCATCAATGATCATGACCTTTGTTTGTACCTTTTCACAAAAGGTTACAACTGTTTATTTCTTATATAAACATCATGAAATCATTATTTCAAGAACCAATTCTATTATTCTAATCTCTATTCTATTGATCTCTGTCTTGATCTCTCAAACATTTCAATTGCTTATTGAATCATTGAAATTATTTCATATCTTTTGATTCAATAAGTAATATACTTCCTTCAATCTTCACAAACATCATTCACATACTTTGAGGATAAGATTATAGGAAGGGTGTACTACAAGTGACAAATCCGTGTTATCAAGAGCATAAGTTGTCAACGGCAATTGTATTTGTTTTTGTTGAAGTCCTCGGTGTTGTAAGAGGCACGAAATCCCGTTCGGCTGTTCGGGTGTTGTAAACCTGTTCCTCCGGGTGAAGTGAGGTAGTTGGTTGTGAAAATCCAGATAGGAGTCTGGGACTGGACGTAGGACGGGAGGTCCGAACCAGTATAAAAATCCCTGGTGTGATTTTACTGTTTACTGCATTTACTATTTTATATCTGTGAATTGCTATATAGTTAGTTTATTGAATATTTACTTATATAGCAATTGTAAATAACATTCCGCATATATTAGTCCATATTACACGATCCGTAATCAGTGTGCACAAGCGTAAACATACATACTTTCATTTGGTATCAGAGCACGGTCATCATATAACCGTAAAACCGTTATTTGATATATTCTTGTAATATGGCAAATAACGCAAGTACTAGCTCTAGCACTTACACGGAAGGTCAATCAACACAAAGACCTCCATTCTTTAATGGTCTCAACTATAGCTATTGGGCTACACGTATGTCATTTTTCATGCAATCAAATAGCTATGATGCTTGGAATGCTACTCAAAAAGAAATAGTAAATCCAACAACTGAATATTCAGAATGGACAACGGCTGAGAAAACAGCAGCAGCTGTAAATGCAAAGGCAATAAATATGTTGTTTTGTGCATTAGACCAAAATGAATATAACCGTGTTAGTATCTGCACTACTGCATATCAAATTTGGCAAACGCTGAAAACCACTCATGAAGGTACTAACAAGGTTAAACAAGCCAAAATAGCCATGCTGAAGAGTCAGTTTCAAAATTTCAAAATGAAACCGAATGAGACAATCAATGATATGTATTCAAGATTTCAAACTATTCATCATGCACTTATCGGATTAGGGCAAAAATATTCAGATTTTGATGTTGTTTCAACAGTCCTACATTCTCTGACTAGTGAATGGGAAGGAAAAGTATTAGCAATTGAAGAAGCTAATGACCTTTCCATCATGAAGCCAGATGAATTGATAGGAAATTTAATGTCCTATGAAGCAAATTTGCAGGCTAGAAAAGAACAGAAAGAAGAGAAGAAAAATGTAGCATTTCATGCTGAGAAAGATGAAAATGAATCAGATTCTGAAGATGAAGATTTGGCATTCATTGCAAAAGGATTCAAAAAATTCCTAAAATATCGAAAAGCCAGTCGCTACAACAAAAGGAAACCTGGATCAAGCAAACCATCTTCATCAACTATAGAATGTTTCAACTGTCACAAAAAGGGGCACATGCAGAAGGATTGTCCAGAACAGAAGAAGAAGTCAGAAAATGATAAATTCAAACATAAGAAGGACAAGTCAAAGAAACGAGCCTTCTCAGTAACATGGGATGATTCAGACTCATCCTCATCTGAAAGTGAAAGTGATCAGGAGAATGAACAAGCTAATGTTTGTTTTATGGCAACAGAAGATGAGGTACAAATTCCTACATTTGATGAATTACTTGATATAAATTCTGAGTTGATAGTCAAATATAAAGACATAAAACGTCAATTAAAAGTAGCCAAAGCAGATTTGAGTAGAGCAGAGTTTGAACGAGATATGTTAAAAGACGAGAAGAAAATATTAGAAGAAGAACTTGAAAAACTTCAAGAATCATCATCTAATGTTGACTCTCAATTTTCTCTTTTAAGTCAAGAAGTTGAAACTCAAAAAGAGAAAAATGATGCTCTCACTATTGAAAATCATAAGCTTAAGGCAAAAGTCAAAAATCTGGACCTAGAAAAGGCGAGCTTACAAACTAAGTTAGATGACATAACTCAAAATGTTTCTAACTTTAACAAAGGTCGAGAAAATTTGACAAAAATCATTGAAAGTTCACAATCTGTTTCAAATAAACAAGGTTTGGGATATAGGAAACAAGAAACCAAGAAACATCTTGGTAATGGAAGGAAAAATAAAGTACAAAATACTGGAGCTATGAAAAATCTTAGTTTATTATATTCCAAACCAAAACCAGTTGTGAAATTTCAAAAGAAAAATGTCAAGACTATCAAAATATGGGTTCCTAAAACAAACAACAATTTGATTAGGAACAAATATATTCAGAATTTCATGAATACTGTGCATCTTAATACTAATTATATATATAAAGGGGATACCGGACCCGTATGGGTTTGGATTCCTAAGATCTAACTCTTAGGACCCTATAAAAAGTGGGTACCATGGTCTTAATTATATTTTTTGCAGGTACCACTTAAGAAAAGAGGAAAATGGATATTCTGGTTGATACATTCCTATATTATTCCATTATCTATTACTCCTTTTTGTCGATGACAAAGGGGGAGAAAGAGCTAACAATTATTTGCAGGAATATATATATATATATATAAAGAATACGGACAAAATCTCAGGGAGATCACATATTCAGGGGGAGATTCTTAACTATGTTGTCATCAATCAAAAAGGGGGAGAATGTTGAGTCAAGATTTTTATAGAGTTTTGATTTCTGACAAAGGGATAAGCCGTGATCGACAAAAAGAAGTTATTCATTGTTTTAAAGAGACACAAAGAGCTCCATACATTAGAGGTTGATTATTTGGTATGTTAGTAGTGTTATTTATGTTAAAATCTATCCTCAAATAATCTTATACCTTCAATCTTTGAATATAAATGTATATATGTATGAGTGCACATTAACTGTGCAGTCTGGGCTAAACCGGTCGACCGGTTTAAAACAAGGCGGTCGACCGTTTTTGTCCAGAATGCACAGATAACGTGCACAAGTGTACATAACGTATATATATTCAAATTCCTGTCTACTGGTCCATTTTGACCTGTCGACCGTTTTCAAACAGAAAGCAACCTTTCGTACAGACACTTCCTTTTCTTCAACGGTTGCTTCTCTTTCTCTTCATCAATGATCATGACCTTTGTTTGTACCTTTTCACAAAAGGTTACAACTGTTTATTTCTTATATAAACATCATGAAATCATTATTTCAAGAACCAATTCTATTATTCTAATCTCTATTCTATTGATCTCTGTCTTGATCTCTCAAACATTTCAATTGCTTATTGAATCATTGAAATTATTTCATATCTTTTGATTCAATAAGTAATATACTTCCTTCAATCTTCACAAACATCATTCACATACTTTGAGGATAAGATTATAGGAAGGGTGTACTACAAGTGACAAATCCGTGTTATCAAGAGCATAAGTTGTCAACGGCAATTGTATTTGTTTTTGTTGAAGTCCTCGGTGTTGTAAGAGGCACGAAATCCCGTTCGGCTGTTCGGGTGTTGTAAACCTGTTCCTCCGGGTGAAGTGAGGTAGTTGGTTGTGAAAATCCAGATAGGAGTCTGGGACTGGACGTAGGACGGGAGGTCCGAACCAGTATAAAAATCCCTGGTGTGATTTTACTGTTTACTGCATTTACTATTTTATATCTGTGAATTGCTATATAGTTAGTTTATTGAATATTTACTTATATAGCAATTGTAAATAACATTCCGCATATATTAGTCCATATTACACGATCCGTAATCAGTGTGCACAAGCGTAAACATACATACTTTCATAGTTATCATTCTAAAGTGTTGATCCCTATTATGGAAGGGAGCACTCCGACGACAACTGAGAGTTAGTCGGAACCAGGTATTCCGCTTTACTCTCCACTTTTCGAGAGGTTTCGTTCTCCATGCCCAATAGTCATGGAATTATCTTCTTGTTTCCACAAATTCGTAGGTCTTCCGGGTTCCAGCCAAACTCCAAAAAGCGATGCCGTCGTGGAGCAACAATCGACATCTATTATGATTCCGGCGGCCACCGATGCTCTAAGGCCCAATGCTCAAGTTATCAAAGCACTTGATGATGATAAAGCTGAAGATCCGCTGCCGCTGGATGAATCTAATGATGTTGTGATCATCAGCACCACTAAACACACTGATGAGCTCAGCATAAAGGAGCACATCGAGAGGGAGGGGTTGTTGAAGAAACAAGCCAAGGCTGAACCCATCGATGTGGATAACGATGATCCAAATCTCATCCCATTACAAGTCATTCCATTTGGCGGGTCGATTTATGAAAAACCCCCTCCTACTCTTGAAAGCTCTCCCACCAAAGGCGATAAAGGATCGGGGAAATGGACAGGTAGAAGCTCGGGTGGCGCCACTCCCAAAAAATCCAAAGAGGAGAGAAGAAAAAAGAAATAGCCATCACTTCGGCTCTGTTTGTACATAACTTGTATAGCTATTTTTACTTTTATCGGCCATGATTGTATGGGATTGGCCCCCGTTTTTCGAATAAACTCATACCACAATTTTGAAGCTTATTAAGCAAATAAAAGTTTTTTGTTTCCTGTTGAACTCTCATGTGAATTGTTACTTAATTAGTTGAGTTATTGCTTTCCATTCAATGCACTTGAAATTTGTCACTTTTTGATTTGGATAACAATCCGTTAGTTCTGTCCCAAGGCATACACGTGGTCGTGGTTCTGAGTCGAACCAAACATGGGACTCATGCCCTGGTGTTGCTTTGTCGAATTCAACGATTTGAGTTATTGTACTTCTACCCCCAGTCTTAGGTTAGAGGAGTTAGCCAGTGGATGGACAAACTCCATCCTTAGCGAGTTTATACTCCTTCTATCGGTTTCAAGCCGGAGTTTATGGAATAGTCAATGGTCGAACCGCACTCATCTATTTTATTATACTTATATCTTCACTCTGGGAATAAAGTTTAGTTAGCAGGTGGTCGAACCACACCTAGCTTGTGTTTATACTCTAGTCCGCACTCTGGGGATAAGAGTTAGTTCGGAAAATAATCGGATCGTACTTTCCTTAATTGATTGATTTGCGCCAATGTTCAAGGGTTTGACTTAGCGAGCAATCAGTCATATCACGATCGCTTTTGATTCATGAATGTCCATCGCTTGGTGGGATTAATTTGGTTATCGGATGGTTGAGTCTCATACATTCCTCATTACGTACTCCATCCATCGGGTTGCGTGGATCGTCAATTGAAATGGTCGGACCGTTCTTATTTGGTTTAGTTCAATCGTGAACTTATGTACTTGGCTTGCTCCAAACTCTGGGAACCTGCTCGAACATGTCAATACTAGTTAGTCCAGTACTGTAACTAATATGTACTGATATAACAAACATAGATATGAAGGAAATTCAAAATTTTATTTGCAAAATGGAAAGAAATGACATAATTTGCCTTATTACATATTTGAAAAACAAAATGCTAAAGAAAAATCTTGAAATTAAATACAACTAAATGGAAAAGAAAAAAAAAGTGAAATAGCATCATAAATTCTCACTATTCCATGCCATTGGGAGTGTGATGCCATCAACAGTCGCTAGCTTGAAAGCTCCCTCTCTAAGCCTTTGTTCAATGACGTATGGTCCTTCCCAAGTAGGATGCATATGCGACGGGGCAGGAAAAACCTGTTTCAAGACGAGATCGCCGGTTTCAAAGGTTATAGGCTAGACTTTGCTGTTATAGTATCGGGCGACTCGGTATCGGTGCATAGCTTCCCTCAAATCAGCTTATTCGCATTTCTCATCTACAAAGTCTAGAGATTCCAAGAGGAGATCTTTTCTGGGATCATAGTAGGTCACTTGATGAGAAGAAACTTTGAGCTCAATAGGAATAATGACTTCGGAACCGCAATCAAGGGTGTAACATCCCTCACTTGGAGGCCCAAAACTAACGGCTACAGATGCTGAAGTCATCCATAGTTATTAATTCTTGGTGGCCAAATGTGGTAATGTTAGATACATTGATATAACAGAAACACATGGATATTAAAAAAATTTAAAACCATTAAACAAATTCTCATTCCATTACAACCATATTTCAAATTCATTACATAATCCCAAATTCGAGAACCACGTTCAGAGAAAATATAATTATTACAAACTACGCCAAGAGTGACATATGAAGATGCCCCTTGGATGATCAGAGTCTAAACATAGGCAATTAAACTACTTTGCCTTTGCATCAAAACACAGTGGAATCAAATAAAATAGAACTCCTTATTAGCTAGCTTGCCTCCTGCATGTCTCCGGAAGCTAATTCATATTAAGGAGAACTTGAAAATCTAAACTCTCAAACTACTCAAAATTAATTGAGCACCCAAGAGTTTAAAGGAAAAAATAAACTTCGAGTCAGACATAAAGCCTGGTATGAATAATAGCATACCATCTTAAACCATTTAGGTATCTAGTTATCCAAAAATTTATAATAACCATATACTATGCTTCTGCATCCACAATGGTTAGAAACATTGCAATTTAAAATATCATGGTGATATGCAAACAAGCAAAATATCCTGGATTTCCCATCCTCATTCATTTGACTATCTGTCTCAGTTATAGTTTCTAGGGTCACTATTAACTTATTAGTTTCCATGGGCTGACTAATGACCTGTTTAAAGCTTATGGACTATCTGTCCGGTCTCATAGTTTTCATGTGATCACTAAGAACCTATTGGCCCCTGCCAATAACTTCATTTAATTATTTCATGGGTTCTCCTCGAACCTATTGGTATCTCCAGTAACTTTTCTTATATCATAGTTTTCATGGGTTAACTATGAACCTGTTGACTTCTGTCAATAACTATATCCGGATATAGTTTTCATGGGATCACTACGAACCTATTGGCCCCTGCCAACAACTCTCTCTAAACATAGTTTTCATGGGTTTACTATGAACCTATCTAAACTGACAACTTCTCGATTAGTCCTTGGGCATCCTATATTTTGTTCTACCCGACCTTCTGGATGCAGCTCTATTCATTCAGGAGCTAACTTAATTTATATTCACTATCAGCTGGTTATTCTGCCCATTCAACCCAAAATACAGTTATGGGTCCATTATATAGTGAATATATTTATAGAATAAGCATATATAATAACATAAAAAAACCAACATTCATGGTTTAATATCCTTGAAATCCTTTCCACATGAAATTTGGTTAATCCCTTTAACACATTATTTTTATCAAGGAAAGCTTCTTCAAAGACTCCAAAATTTAAAACCATTTCAACGCTCTTTTATATTGGCGTTGGTTTTCCTCAAAAATGAGAGTGGGTGCTTTGTTTGAAAACTAAGACTTTCAAAACCTTAGACTTTTACTTTCGAAACCAAATATTTATTTTGAAAGCATTCAAACCTTCTTTTCAAAACACTAAGAATATGCCTTTTGAAACACTTTAAAACAACTTTTTCGAAACCATCAAAACGTTACTTTCGAAAGCATTAAAGCATCACTTTCAAACTTATAAAAGCATAGCTTCGAAACCATTTGAAAGTGCCTCTTTCGAAACCATTGGGTTTAATCTTAAATATAACTTTTTGGTCAAAGTGAACATAAGTGAAAGTACCCCTTTCAAAAACATTAATCTTCAAATAAAAGAGTTTGAGGAAAAACAGATGGCTTCAGAACCATCCTTTCGAAAGCTTTAATCCTTTATGTAAAATAATTGGAAAGATAGCTTCGAAACACCTTTCGAAGCCATTGCCTTCAAAACCTTTAGTTTAAATGGCTATTGGAGCCCTTTCGAATGCATTGGGAAGCGGCTTTTATATTTATAAAAACAAAAGCTTGCCTTTCGAACTCATTGAAGACTTTTAACCTATTCGATAGGCATAAAGACGACAGCATGGTTTCGACTAGGTTTAAACTACCCTTTCGAAAGCTTCTCTTTAAAGCATATTATATGGCAACTCATTCGAAAGCTACATTTTAAACAAAAAGGCGGCAACCCCTTCGAAAGCTATATAAAAGTAATTCAACTCTTTCGAAAGCATCCATTAAAAACTAGGCAAGTGGCATCTCTCTCGAAAGCAAACAAAGATCTTCAAAAGCTATTTAAAATGACCTCGACCCCTTCGAAAGCATGATTTCGACTCTATACCTTCCGCCTTTTCTCCAATCCACTACGTACCAAAGCATTGATACCATGTGTATTGGTTTCGACTTGGTTGGGTGCGGAAGTACGAGGTCGAAAGGATGCTACTGGAAGTGGCGAAACAATAAATCTGTACAAAACTGTTTTGTTGCCTTTTTAAGTAAATACTTTTCAGCTAACTTGCCTATTTGTAAAAATATGATTGGTTGCCATAATATTTACCAAAATATTTTCTAAAGACCGTCGAATTTATCCAAATTTAACTAAAAATAATTTACAAAGCAGCCCTTCCCTTTAACAAAACAATTAAGACATTTAAGTCCTCCAACTTAAATATTTAATTTACATAGTAAATTATTTAGGAAAAATCCCCAAAAATCATCATAATTCATTTTTAATATGTTATCTAACATATATAAATTTCAGACCCAAAATCCTTTATATAATAGTTGAAATAAATTTTTAAACCCAATTATCTATTTCTTCCTTCAAAAATTCATAGTAAATTATCCTTAGCTTGGATAATTATGAAAATTTAAACTCATTTCCAAAATAATGTTTTACATAACATATTAAATCCTCATGGCATTCGAAACCCACTATATACGATTTTTAGCCTTTAAATCGAATAAAACATTTTCAAACATACTTGTTTGAATCTAACATATCATGTAATACAAGCATATCATCATTAAAATCATCATAAAGGTTTTAAACTTAAAACCCGAAATCAAATGCTCTTTAAAAATGAAATTGAGATGGTTTTTATTATTATTCACCTTGCTTTGGATAAGGAACTTGATATTTGATCTTGCTTAATTCTCTTTGCTTGACTCCTTAGCTTTTAATTGATTTTTCTCCTCTTTTCCCCTAGGTTATGGCCGGCTTGAGCTCTTTGGTTTATGTTTCAGAATTATGAACTTGTGAAATGAAAGTGGGAATAAGGGTTATGGTGGATGGCTATTCCCCATAATACCCTTGCCTTGTTCTCCTATTAGTTAACTTATAAAACCATTTCCATAAACTCATTCTTTTAATCTTATTTGGTTAAGCACGACCTCTATTTTAAAATTTCAAATCTCGATCTCCTTATCTCTCTAATCTTTACGTTATTCTATTTAATTTATCTAATTAAATCTCCTGAATAACGTATTTAAAATTAGGGGTGTTACAAAGGGCGAATGGAGTATGCCCAGTCGTGGACTTGTGGGTGGTGTTATAAGCCGTGCTGTCAGCAGTTCATCCACCTACTTGCCTCTAGCCTTTTCCAAACGCTTCTTCAGAATGGATTTTATGATTTTGTTTACAGCTTCAACTTGCCCATTCGCTTGAGGGTGAGTGACTGCTGCAAATCTCTTTTTAATACGATGCTGATGGCAGAAGTCTTTGAATTCAGCATTGTCGAATTGAGTTCCATTATCTATTACAATAGTTCGTGGAAGACCAAAACAACAGATGATGTTTCGAACAATGAATTTGATTACTTTTTTCATTGCGATCATAGCTAATGGTTCTGCTTTGGCCCATTTGCTGAAGTAATCAACTACAACGATGGCGTACTTTGCACCATCTTTAGAAATCGATAAGAAACCGTTAATATCTATGCCCCATATGGCAAATGGCCATGGACTAACCATTTGTGTAATTTTCATCGTCGAAGCTCTTGGAACTTTTGCATATATATAGCACTTTTCTCATTGTCTTACATAATCAGTAGCATCTCGATTGACGGTTGTCCAATAATACCCATAATAGAGTATTTTCTTTGGTAGAGTTTGCGCCCTAGTGTGACAGCCACATTCTCCTTCATGAACTTCCTTTAGGACTCATTTTATTTCATCATGAGTGATACACCAGAGTAGGGAAATGGAAAAACCATTTCTGTACATAACTTCTTCCTATATGATATATCATGAAGTTTTACGAAGGAGTTGTTGCTTTTCATTCCTTTGTTTAGGAAGAACTCCCTATAGCAAATTATCTTTAATCGGAGTCATCCTAGACTCCTTTCCAGGCTTCGTCCCTAGTACCCAGTCGATTTCCATCATTTTTATGCTCGGAACATTTAATACTTCGACTAGAACCAAGCCCATCTGTTGTGCAACCCCGATGCTAGCAAACTTCACCAATGAATCAGCCTCTTTGTTTTGATCCCAAGGAATGTGCGTAATATCATAATACTCAAAGTCAGTCAACAACTCATGGACTTGGGCAAGGTATGGAGCAAGTTGTTGTCCTTTAGCTTGGTAATCTCCCCCGACTTGACATACTACTAATTGTGAGTCACAAAAGATTTCAAGAGACTTTATCCCCAGTTCTTTGGCGAGTTTAAATCCAGCAATCAGAGCTTCATAATCAGCTTCGTTGTTCGTTGCAAGAAAATCAAGCTTTAAAGCATAGAAAATTGACTGATCTTTAGGAGTTACAAGCACAATTCCAACTCCATAACAATGATCATTGGACACTCCATCCGTATATAACTTCCACCGTATGGTAGGAGTTTCACTAATCTTTGAGAAATCATCTTGTGTAGTAAATTCTATAATAAAATCCGCTAGTGCCTGACCCCTAGATAGCCCTTCGAGGAAGATAAGTAATGTCGAATTGGCTAAGCTCGATATTCCACTTGAGTAACCTTTCACACATCTCAGGTTGTTGCAAGACCCGTCGTAGCGGCTGGTCGGTGTAAACATTGATAGGGTGTGCTTGGAAGTATGGGCAGAGTTTTCGTGATGCAATCAGCAAGCAGTACGCCAGTTTCTCTATCTTCGAATAGTTTCTTTCAGCCCATGTCAATCGCTTGCTAACGTAGTAAACCGGTCTTTGGATTCGATTCTCTCCACAAAGCAATGCGGCACTTATAGCGTGTACCGACAAGGCTAAGTAGATATATAAATCTTCATGATCCACTAGTTTTGATAAGATGGGAGGTCTCTCTAAATGGTTCACCAAAGCTTGAAATGCATCTCTACAATCCTATGTCTACTCGAAATTCCTTTTTCCTCTCCTAATTAAGTCAAAGAAAGGAATGCATTTGTCGATAGCTCTAGAAATAAATCAACTTAGGACAGCAACCTTCCCATTCAGGCTCTGTACTTGTTTGATAGTTTTCGACGCTTAGATATTGCGAATAGCTTTGATCTTCTCAGGATTAGCTTTGATTCCATGGGCATTAACGATGAAACCCAAGAACTTTCCTGATGCAACGCTAAAAGAACATTTCAGAGGATTAATCTTCATCTCGTAATATCGGAGGATATCGAACATTTCTACCAGGTCTCTAATGTGGTTGCTTGACTGTCGTGACTTCACTAGCATACCACATATACCTCCATCATTTTTCCGATCTAATCTTTAAACAATCTGTTGAATAGGCGCTGGTAGGACGTTCCTGCATTCTTTAGCCCAAACGACATCATCACATAGCAATATAATCCAACATCGGTAATGGAACTGTTGTGCTCTTGATCGGGAATATGCATCGGGATTGGGTTATATTCTGAGCGTGCATCCTTGAAATATAGCAATTCATGTCCTGCAGTTGAGTCTACCAACTAGTAGATCCTTAGAAGGGGAAAGCTGTCTTTTTGGCATGCCTTGTTTAAGTCCGAGTAATCAACACATGTCCGCCATTTCTCATTCACCTTTCTTATAAGTACAGGATTAGACACCCACTTAGGGTAGAGGGTATCATGAATAAACCCATTGTCTTTGAGTCTATCCACCTCCTAGAGCGGCAGATCTCTCCGGATCCATGCCACGTCTTTTTTGTTTCACCGGGACATGCCTCGAGTCGATATTCAATGCATGGCTCGCAATGGAAGGCGAGATCGCACATATGTCAAAGTGAGTCCAAGCGAACATGTCGAAATTCACTCAGAGAAATACAGAAAGTTCTTTCATCATCGAAGGGCTGAGCTGCGATCTGATCTTTAGGACTCGTGATGGGTCATCGTGGCTGACTATGATGTCAATCATCAGCTCAGCCTGTGCAGCCTTGGTCTCTTTGGGCTCCTCATCATCATCTCTCGGATCTATATCTCTATAGAACCGATTGTGGTGCCCGAGCTAAGGCGTAGGCGCTAGTTGTCAATCTTCAGTGGCTTGGATGCAGACTGACTTGTCCACACCCTTACCTTTCTTCTTCCGTTAAGCATCCCTTAACTTAGCTACATAACAGGCATGTCTGATCGTCTGATCAACATGAACAACTCCAACACCATTATCTGTTGGGAACTTCAAAGTTAAACACCATAGCGCAAGAGCTCCCCGAAACTCAGCTAGGGTCGGTTGGTCCTGAAAAGCGTTGTATGGAGAGTTAACATCCAAAACAACAAAAGGCAGAATCCGCAATCTCCTTCGGTCACCTTCTTCCAACTATGCAGGTAATTCAACATAACCAACAGATTTAGTTGCAACACCATTAAAGCTATGAATGAGAACTTTAGACGGTATCAAGTCCTTGGCTTCCATCCCATTTGATTGTAAGCCTTTTTGAAAATTATATTTACAGAACTTCCACGATCAACTAATATCCTTCTTACTAAAGCGGGGTCGATCATGGCCAAAATGACCATTGGGTCGATCGTTGGAGCCTCCACCTTGTCTGCATCTCTGTTTCTAAACACAATAGCATATGCCATTGTACGTTGCTATTTTGCCGGGCTCCATCTTCCGTACTCGAACAACATTCAAAATTCACATGCTTAATCGCGCTAGTGTAGCGCTCCATCTCATGCCAACTCTTATTAGCTGAATGTGGTCCTCCGACTATTGTATTGATTACCAATTGTAACGACCTCGAATTCTAATTACATTTAAATTGATAATTAAATGAATTTTTGAATTAAAAATTGTTAAATTAATGGATAAATGGATGCGAGTTTCCCCGAGCTCAAATAAACTTTGTATAAATCATTTGAATTTAAAAATATTGTAAATATTATGTATATGTGAATATATATATATTTGGGCATATATGAGTAAATTTGAAATAATATATGTATATATATATATATTTGATTTGAATTTAAATTGTAAATAAACGGTTTAAAAATGAAAATATATAAGATAGATAAAGTATAAAATAAATACATTGGATAAAATCCAATAACAAATTAAATCTAGAAATTCACCTATATTATAAAATGAATATATAGATAATTAGTATTAAAATTAGAAATAAATAATGGAGATAGAAATAAATTATAGAAAAATACATAAGATAAATTTATATAGTAAACAAATTACATAAATTAAACAATCTATATTGAATATAGAAATTCAGTATAAATTTTAAAACAAAATAAAATAAATACATAAATAAATTATAATAATACAAAATAATATAAATTGAGGAAAACAAACCAAGAATAATAAAAGAACATAAAATAAATATCTTAAAATTTTGGTTATGTAAACTATAAAATATAAATAAACACATTAAACAAATTTGTTAAAATTCAAACGACACATTAACTAAAATCCTAACATCATGTTTAAGAATGAGGGAAACCTATTTAGTTCAATCCTTTTACTCTTCATCTTTAAACAAAATCAAAACAAAGCAAACAACTTCAACAAAATGAAAGCCAAAAACAAATTAAAACCTGAGTAACAACGTCAGGTTCAAGCAAAGAAAAGATATGCATGTACTTACTAAATAAATAAAAATATATATATGTACACTTACCAAGTAAAGTCAATAAACAAAGTATAAGGCTAAAGAAAGAAACACAAAGCAAAGCAAAACATAATTTACTTCAGCCACCATATTATCATATCAACCGAGATAAGAAGAAAAAAATAAGTATATTGTACAAACTAATAAATGCATGAAGCATTAGTACACTACAAAAATCACCTCAGCCTCCATTTACTAGCAAATATAACTGACCTTGGTACAAAAGAAAATTTATAACCCTGTACAAATTTTATTTCCTTGTACAAACCAATGTTATATCACCTGTACAAAACATATCTTTGTATATTTCCTTTATCACTTTCTCACATCAGTTCGTTCAATTCTAAACCGTGAAAAGAAAAAAAAAACTAAAATATATCATCTTCAATTCAAAACATCAACAACAACAATACAACTTCATTCAAATCAGAGATCAAGGGGGGTTTTCAGCTTGCATTTTTAAAACTGTTTGCAAAATCTAGATGCTCTGTTCTTCACCTTCTTCGGTGAGCAAACTACCACTTTTATTTGAATCTGTTTGATGCTATGATTAATACTTGAAGCTGTTAGTATAAATGTTAAGATGCCTATATATCTGTATATATACAAATGTTTAGAGTGCATGTCTGTTACAAGCATGTATTTTTTTGTTTAAAAACATCTACAGGTTTGAGTTCATAAAGAATTCAAATCCTTTTTCCTCGATCTGTTTTAGGCCATGATTTTTAAAAAGAAAACGATGATAACTATGAAGTCTCATTCTTAAAAATAATTGCAAATAAAAATATTCAGGGAATATTTCAAAAAATATACATTACAGTGTAACTTTTGAAACAACAAGAAAATCAAACATTTTAATTTTATAATTTGATTACATAACCAAGTTCGAATTTGAAAATGATGATTTTAGAGAATCATTTCATAAATTTTAGTTCTGTAAATCGAGAGAAATTGTATATTGAACGAGATTTGCATTTTCGCCAATCTCCGGTGATCGACGACGAATTTAACGTTGTGATTGATGGTGAAGGAGGCTGATGTGTTGGTGGTTGTCAGAAAAATGATGAATAATTTTATAGTTCGTTGTGGTGGTGTAGCTACGACAAACTTGGGTTTAACTGTCAGTTGGGTAGCATTTGTTCTCGAGGTGATTTCGTCGCCAATGGGAGATCGGACGCGGCCGGTCTAGGGGGAATCGATGCGTGAGGGTGTGGAGTGGTTCTGGTCAAGGCGACGTGGGCTTCGGTGGTTTGGTTCGTCGTCGCGGTGATGTTTTGTTATCTGTTTGGTTGCCAGTGTGTGCCGTATGGGTTGATTGATTTCGCTATCGAATCGACAAAACTGGAGGTCAGGTTGTCATAGAAGATGGTCGTCGACATGAGGAGGGTTGCAACGTTGATCGTTGGTGGCCGGAATCTCCGTGCACGTGCACGCGTGTGCACTCGTATCTGGTTGGGGTTGTAGTGTTTGGGGAAGAGAGGGGAACTCGAGTTGGTCTCGGGTTTACTCTCGGGTAAACGATGAGGTGGCTCGAGTGATGTTCCGGGAAGATGAGTGATTAACCTGTTTAATAAGTTTTAAAGTTAAAGTTAAAACAAAGTTTAAAATAGGGAAACAGGAGTTTACTCGGGGAAATGGGTAGGAAATCTCGAGTGTTTACTCGAGTAAACCTGTAGGCATTCTCGGGTTTGATTTCAACTTGCAGCCTGTTAAAAAGAAAGAATTTTTTTTAAAAGTTAATTATCTTAATCAAACTTTAAGTATTGATGATTTAATAAAGGTTTGACAAATTTAAGTTAAGAATTTAATTTCAAGTTTTAAATTAAGTAAATACTTAACAATATTTTAAAAATCCAATTAATACTTTAATTAAGTAATCAATGAAAGACAAGTTTTAAGTGTAATTAAAGTTTTCAAGTTACTAATGATTTGATTTCAAAGTTATAAAAGAAAATTGTAATACATTAAGTAAGAAGATAATTAATTAATTTAACTAACTAATGATTATGATTGTTAAATTAATGATTAGAGATTAATTTATTTGTAATTAGAATTTACTTAATTAAGTAATATGGGTTAATTAATTTATGATTTAAGTTGATTTATCAAGTAATTAAAGAATAATTAATCAAAGGATATTTTAATTATTGTGGTTAATTAATTAAAGTGATTAATTTGAAATATAATTAATTAAAGGATAATTAATTAGGTGATTAACTAATTAAGAAAAATTAATCAAAATGGTTTGAAATTAATGATTAATTAACCAGGATTAGAAATTCATAAGAAATTAATTTGATTTGGATAAATCAGACAATTAACTGATCTTACTTATGAATATTTGGATTTTATTGACCGAGTGAATTGTTTGATATCCCTAATCTGGAATGCTTTGTGATATATCCTGATTTATGTTGTGATCTGTAATATAATTAACTATCTGTGATGTAATTTATTATCTGTGATATATATATTTGTGTTATGTGAATGAAAGATAAGCGTTATAGTTATACTGCTTATTAACTATATTTCTGTATCCTGATATGTGATGATTGAATGGTGTTGCACCATTGTGTGAAACCCCTGGACTACACCATACATACACAAATATGGATTTCACGAGGAAATCAGTTAAGTCACAGATAATTTAAATTTAATGTTTTTGAAATTGAAATTTTAATTTCAATTGATTTTGAAAATGGATTTGGGTTAAATGTTAAAGCTTTTGAAAAGGTGTTTTCAAAGATAAAAGCTATTTTGAATAACCTGGTAACGTTTCCAATTTAAATAATAAAATTTGAATTTGAATTCATAATTTGGAATTGAATTCCATGTTTGGAAATTATGGTTAAATGTTATAAATGTGTTTATATGAATTTAAACCATTTTTTAAAAGTATTGTTTTAAGAAATTGAATATAACCCAAAGATTTTAACTTGTATAAATGAATCAGATTTTCCGAAATGAAAACTGTTTGTTTTCAAATGATAAGAGCTTTCATATAAGAAATGAAATTCCAATTTAAATTAAAGGAATTTCAAGTTTGAATTGAAAAATGGTTTTCCAAGTTATGAATGAATTCTTTGTGAAAGCTATGAATTAAATCTGTTTATTTTTAACAGATTTAAAATGATGATTTGTTTAAACTATTTGAAATGGAATTGTTTGAAAGCTATAAGTTAAATCTTTTTTTTAAAGATTTAACTAGTTAATCAATTAAAATGGAAATTAATTTGGAAAATCTGTGAATGATGTTTAAAAGATTAAAATGTGGAAATTGTTTAAACCGTTGAAGGTTGTTAAAATGAATCTTTTTGTTTAAAGATTGAAAATGGTAATTTGTTAAATCATTTGAAGAAAAGTTTTGGGTAATAAGTTGTGACTTAATTGGAATCCCATTATCCATATGTTTTAAAATATTACGCTCACTATTCGGTTTAGCCGGGAGAGGACCTTTGTGTCGCATAACCCATTCCGAATAAGTGATACGTCGTATATGGATAGCATTTGAAGACCGGTGTTGAAGACCGGGTGTTTGCGAAAACGATAGCATAACCTATCGATTGTCTCTGCACTGGGTAGCTCCTGGTATAGAGATTCCCTAAGTGATGGGAAGTCCGATCGGGATTGTGAATACCCGGAATGGCAAGGGCTTCTTTTGGAAGTGCCTTCGGTTCTGTTCGAACCCGGAACAGACTTGTATGGTTACATGTCTGACATTACACTTTGAGATTTAACGCAGATTTCTTTCAAATACATTTCTGTTGGTGGCGGAGAATTTATTCTCTTAGCTTAACACCCTTCTCTGAAACGTACCAGCTCAGAGGTTATGTAGTTGAAGGTTATCAGCGATATACTCCCAATTTGGTAAGGTGATATGCTGAGTGTTGCTGTGTGATGATCATTGTTTGATCATTTGTGATATGATCATTTATCTTTGTGATCATTACTTTGATCATCTGTTGACCCAAAGCATGGCTTTGTGCCAAAGCATAGCTTTGTGGACGAGACTTCGTCAGGGCGTCACAACCCGGAAATGGTCGAAACAGGAATGTTGCGGCAAGGTTATGAGGGTCGCACCCTTTAGGGTATGTCATTTCCTTCTGGAAAGGGGTGGTATCATGGTATGGAGCCCAGATACTTACTCATGTGGACACACTCTATTTATTATGTGTGATGTTGATTACCGAGCGCTCGGATAAAGGTCCCAAAGGACCGGGGAATGGCATATTCGTGAGTTACCTAGTTACAGGGGTAACCCGGCCTTGTTGGCAGAGAGCAGTTTGTCTCTCGGGACGTCCAGCCAGAGGCGATCCCATTCGGCAGTAGGAAAGGAAGTTCCTTAGCCTGACCATTTGTTGGAAATCCAAAGAAACAATACGAACCTTTACGATTGCAATTGTATAACCTACTATGGAATGTGGCGGTAACCTACTATTGAACATAGTAGCTATAGTAGGCATACAATAATGGTTGTATGTTGGATAAGATTAATATTATACTTTCGAAATGTTTTCTGCACTATGCACTAGTAATAATAATCCAATGATTTGCGTAGTAAGCATCTTTGACTATCATAAGAAGAAATCTCCTCCGATTCTGCGTTTGCATTGTGTGTGTTTGCGGGAGGCCTTATGGTAGTTTCATTTTCCAAAAGCATTGCGAATATTTTCCACTTCTGTTGTTGTTGTTGTTTAAAGATAAAACTGTTTTTGTTGCTCACACCAGTCTCATGACTGATCCGGAGTGTAACGACCCATAAATTTAACTAGTTTTAATAACGTTATTAATTGAAATTTTGCGAAATTTTAAACGATAAAACTTTGAAATATAAATTTTATATTTGGAATGCGTCTAGTTAAACATAGCAACTGGTAAATTTTCGTCCGAAAATATGAAAGTTTATTTCGCGCGTAAATTTACTTAAATTTAATCAGTTAAAAAACGATGAAAATAAAATGTTTTCGAAACCCAAAAATATTTTTATATAGAAAAATTTTAAATCATTTTCTGAGCAAGACGTCATTTTTCGTTTTTCCAAATTCGGACTTCTTTGGCTCCGTCGATCTTATTTTTCTGCGTTTTTGCTGCATTTTCCGCTAGTAGAAAATTCGAATTTTTATAATTCAATCATACCACTGATATCTGTATACCGTTTTGATCGTCATGTCGTGCTGATCTCCATAATATATTTGTTCGTACATTTTGGTGTCCGGTACATGGCGAAGCCGCGGAAACGATTCACCATATCGGTATTAATTCTGGACCTTTTGTCTCTCTGTGGCTTTATGATTTTTCAACGTGAGAGATTCGAACAGCTACTTGCATTTATTAAACCATCGCTTGACTCTTCCCTTCTCACAGTTTTATTATTTTTCCATTTCAATTTATAGTTGGTTCACATTTTTTTTATTGTTTCACTTCTGGAAATTTTATTTTTTAAAAACTTCGTAACGTGTATGTGGCCATACATATTCACTCTTCTCCTATGCCTATGCTTGTTCATTCCTTTGCACTTTGTAAAGAAAATTTGCAAGCCTGCTAAATAAGATCGCACGTGGTTCGAGTACTCCCTGCCTCTAGACTCCTAGCCGTCACCCAGTTGCCGAGCACCCAGATCCGCAATTCCTTCTCCTAGCCCAACCAAGCTCTCCACCCTCATCTCCACTCATGAACCCATTGACCGTGGCTTCCCTTCCTTCATGCGACCCACACTTCACATCCACCGACCTCTTCCTGTCACTACCTCGCCGAGATCCTCCACCGCAGCCGAGTCAGCCCAGAAGCCGCCATAGCCACCACACTTCAGCCGAGAGCTCCTCTACCAAACCTCATTGCTTCCTTCCAACTTGCACGACATATATACATATATATATATATATGAGTACATCAATATATGGGAAGTTTGTATGGTAATGTATTTGTTATAAAAAAATGTGTACATGTTTGAAGAGTAGGATTTTTAAAATGAAAGTAGCAGCTCTTTTTGTTTCTCTGTTTGCAAGCTTTTAGAGTTCTGTTACTTTATTTTTATACTTTAATTTCTAACAGTTTAACAATTGATACATATTTAGCAATATTCAATTTTATGTATTAGTTTAAAGGATAATATGTATATTTATATTTTTTTGTATATATATAAATATGTAAGTTTATGCAAGTTGTTTCTTTGTCTGACTGTTTATATATATATATATGGATTCTTAGATAATCGTTTTTAAAGATGCAATATATATGTTTGGTTTTAAACATATGGGTTTATACCGTAGTGTTAACAGTCCAAGTGTTATAAGTATGAATATATAATAGTATGCTGCTGTTTTCGTTGCTTTTGTAAATTTTTTATAGAAAGTTGCAATCAAAACCGATTTTGCACTTGTTTGCATGTTTTTATTTTCTAAACAGCAGTTAGACTTCATGTTCACGATATCATATCTCACTCATATTTTATCGGAATGGGCTGATTCTATTTTTAAAAAAGAGTCGAAGTTACCTAGTTTATGCCTGTCAAAATTCAGCAAAATCCGACATCGTTTGTTTAGTGGTCGAGGATCTGGAAGTTTGACCCAGGCAGCTGTTCTTTTCTACTTGAAATTATTTTACACTGCTGCAAACATGACTTGAGTTCATGTTTGACGCACCGTATCTCTTCCGTCTTACGTCGGAATACAGTGATTCTTTTTTTGTTGGAAAGATTTAGTTTTCTATTTTATGTTTACAAATTTTCAGCTTCATGCGAGGTCATTTGATCCTCTGTTTCTCATCTAGAAGTTTGACCCAGGCAGCTGTTCTTTTCTACTTGAAATTATTTTACACTGCTGCAAACACGACGTGAGTTCATGTTTGACGCATCGTATCTCTTCCGTCTTACGTCGGAATACAGTGATTCCCTTTTTGTTTAAAAGATAGAGTTTTCTACTTTTTGTATATAAAATTTTAGCTTCATACGAGGTGGTTCAGTCCTCTGTTTCTTACTTGAAAGTCATACCCAGAGGGATTTTCAGACCTAAACATTTGACAGTCGCAACATGGCCTGAGTCTATGTTCGTGACATCGTAACTTTTCTCGTCTCTTGTCCAAATCAAGTGATTCTTTTGCAGTTTGAAATACAAGTTTTGATCTTTATTCATACCAAATTTCAGACCATTTCGATCTCGGTAGCACATAGAATTATATTGTTAAACTTTGACGTAGGACATGTTTTGTCATTGTTGCTATGTTGAATGTTTTGATTTGATTTCGGCAATTCCTATTTAACAGCTTTGATAGCCGATTTGTGCCAATCTAGCTATTGATTTGGAAATTCGTGCTTGGATTCGTAACTCAATTCCAATGTCCGTATCTGTGTTCATATCTGTGTCATCTCCTGTTCGCTCTAGCCTCGAAAGGTGAGCAATCACTCACGATTAATGTTCTTTTATTTATTAAATCTGATTTCAATTGAAACGACAATTGAAATATGCAACTGTTAGTTATTTACACTGTTATATCTGTTATTACCTGAATCAGTTCACCTGTGACATCTGACACCATTATCTGCTATTTTTACAATGACAATCCAGTTTAGTTGATAAATGATTGATTGTTGATGTTTATATTGGACGTTAAATTGTAAATGTTAAAGTGATAAATAATATGCAATTGAATTGATATATGATAGTTAACGATTTAAATTGGATCTATATGTTGAATTTGATTAGTTAAAAATTCGTATAATGTGACCCCTTTAATGTTAAATTAATTGACACGTAGGATTTGGTTAATTACACCTTGAACCATTGAATGTAGGTTGTTTAAACTGATGATGGATGAAATTGTAATAGATGACAAGTGAAAAACCGTAATGTAATAATCTTTAATCTACATGAAATGATAGTGTAGATTCTAGAAATAATTATATTAATTTCACAAACAACAATGTGAATTAATATGATTATTTCGGGATTATTTGAATTGATTATTGGATTGATATTGGTCGTTGTTATTGCTTGTTTATTTACTTTGACACCATCCCAGTTATCACACTGCAAGTTTCCTTTGCTATGCTTTGATTTTGAATTGAATTGGAATTGGGTTGAAATGATAAATACCCAAATTGAACTTTGACTTAGGATAGAGAATTAAATAAAACCCGATTGGTCAATAATTTGATTTAAAAATAAAATAAAGATTTTATTTGAATAAATGATAAGGTTTTGAAACGAAGTTGGAAATTGAATTTTAATGAGATTTAAATGTGAATATTTAATAATCTGAAACAAAATATTAATAAGGAAATTGATGAAAGAATGTTGTTTAATTTAAAAAATGATTGAATTAAGTTTTGAAATTATTTAATAATTAAATAAGATTGAATTATTTAATAATTAAATAAAATTGAATTCTTTAAGTGAAATTGAACTTCTTGAATAAGTGAAATTAAGTTTATTTATTAATTGAGTTTTGAAATTGTAACTAAGTAAATTAATAAGTGAAACTGAATTTCTTTAATAAGAAATAAAATGTGTTTTATTGAAATTAATGTAAGACTTGAAAAGTAAAGAATGTGATTTGACGAATTTGATTTAATTCAAAATTGTAAGTTTTGATTTAATGAAGTTGAACTTAATTAATTGATTTAATGAATTGGAATTCAAATAGAAATTGTTTTGAATGATAAATTTAACTTAACGAATATTGAATGGAATCGATCAATGAATTTAAATTGATTTGAATGTTAAATTAAATTAATTTAAATGATTATGGAATGAAATTTATATATGAACTTGAATCAATATTTGAATTGTTTTAAATCAAATATTTAATTTGAATTATGAGACTTTGAAATGGTAATTTGGAAGTTTTGAAACGTAAATTGTGGAAATTGTTTTAGAAAGACAAATGAAATGTTGATTTACAAGTTCTAATTGAAATTGAATTTGATTGCTTTTGAAATATATAAACGACCAATCGGTGAAACAATTACGAAGGTTATTAAAGAGACCGGAATCGGTTAGGGACATACTCACTGTCTAAACCGAAAACCACTTTAATAACTATACGCGGAGTGAGATCCAGAATGAAGTGGTTGGAATGATGTACATGATGACTGAAGAAAGAGAACGATAATGGATAGCCTTGACACTTGTGTCAAATTGGAAATGACTAAAACAGGAGCCGTGCCGGGCCAAATGGGGGTTAGCTACCTCGAGCGAACACACTTCTTCGAAAACTACTCATTACTTGTTGTCGATTGGTGCACCCTTGATTTTGGGAGTGTTGTTTCGCGGTGTTGCGATCGCTGCAGCGATGTGTTCTCACCAGTCCGAATCAGGCAAATGGTAGTTTCCCTACCTTGGGTTTTGCCTCATGTGCCTTGTCATACTTGTATCCCTATACGCGACCACTACGAATTTGTTTTGTGTTATACCTATGGAGTACTCCCTGATATCCCACTAGTTTACGGTGGAGTTTACAGTGCTGTATAGACTATAACACTTATATAAAATGTGTTAAGGGGGATAATAGTAACGCCTTAACTCTATTTTGATACCTTATATTACTGATAGGCATTATCTATTTTGCGTACACTACTACATAGTAGATAGTTTAACGGATCCTTAAAGGATGGTTATTCCAAACATCCTTTGAGTTACTTGTATTTCAGTTGCTATTTCACTTGAGTTGGATTTATTGATATAAGAATGTTAATCCTGACTCGAGTGTTTTGTGTTTTGCTTTACGCTCGGGTCAGACTGAGTGTACCAGTATTCGAGACTCACGTTTGGAGTTGGAGCTTCGCTTGGAGATCCAGCTATCTATCCAGCTTTCAGATATTCAGTTGATTCCAGTGATGTATCCTGATATCGTATTTGATTATTGTATTCGAGACATCAGTTTTAACTTATTTAACTCCGATATGTATATAGTAGCTTCATGAACTACTATCTTTTGTTTCCGCTGCATTTATTACTCTGTGTCTGTGAGTATTTATTTACTGTATATGTTCAGTTTTTCCAAATTTAAATTAACAATTCGGTATTTTGAATTATTCAAGTCCGACATGTACGGATGCGAATAGTCCAAAATAGCGGGTCGTTACAGTTGGTATCAGAGCTTTGGTAGCTCTAGGCAAAACTTAGCATATAGGGTAAATGTATTTACAGAATCACTCTCATTCGAGTTTCAATCTCTTCCTTTGACTCAATTCCTTTGAATTTTGGAACGTTCCCCTCGGTTCCGAAATTCATTCGTGTCCTTCACTATTCGTCTTCTTTCAATTCTGGAGCACCCCATAACTCCATTTTGAATGATATCTATAATAGATCGGCGGTCTCGCCAATCTTCGAATGATTCGTAAAGGAGAAAAACTCCTTTATAATAGGCATCGATTTACCGAAGATTTCTGTATCCTCGGTTTACGATGCTATCTAACCCCTGCTATACCTGAATTCCATCTCTTAAGATCGAGTGTTGATTTACCTCGGAATTCAGCATCGATCTTATTCTTGAAGTTACGGACGACCCGGTTAAGGTTGCCCGTGAATTAAATAAACTCATCCATCTTCCGATTGTGGTAATTGAATTATCTTATCTTCTGTTTCAAACTTATTTTCGAATCAAAATTCTCTTTGATTTGATTTCCATCAAATTTGAATCGCTATACATGTTTTGAAATCTATTCTTGTATCGTCGAGCGAGGAAGTGTATTTGTAAATTTATATTTAAAATGTTTTATTTTATATTGTGTTGTTTGAGTTGTTGATGTTGATTTGGGTTTCCGATCGATACGTCTGATCAGCGCTATCGATAGGATCTCCAAAACACTCGAGCAGAGCAAACTGACACAACATTGTTTTCAAATTTAGTAAATAAAATAAATTTTGAATGATTATATTATATATAAGTATAAATTTTTTCAGAAATTAAATTGTTAATGAATTTTTTATCAAAATGTTAATATTTCATTTTCATTTATTGTTTTTGTAAACTATAGACTATTCCAATCTGATAAATAAATGAAATTACAGAACATGGTTTAAAATTTTAATTGGGAATTGAAATGAATTTAAATAAGAATTTGAGAATTTACTTTCCATTGATTTCAAACTTTGGGTTTTAATTTAAAAAATGCATATTTTATATAGTAATTTCGAATAGAAATCAGTTTCAAAGAATTTTAAATGTTTAAATAAGTGCTCTTCTCTTTGTCGCTGGAAAATAATTTCGGTGATGGCGGCCGCATCATCGACATTCATTTTCGAGTTTCGAAGTGGAGAGACTATTCTCTAGCTTTGCTACGTTTTTGTTTTGAAAAAAAAAATATTTTGATTTGAATTTCTTCAGTATAATTTGATTTATATATATAGGTATCTTATTTTAAAAATTTAATTTGATTTGATATAAATATATAGATATATCTCTAAATTGTTTGAAGTAAATCGGAGATTTAAATTCTTAAATTTTAGGTTAAAGATGATTTCAATTATAAACTGAAGTCAAAATTCTTGGATAAGTATTTAACTTGAAATAACTGGAAAAAAAAATTATTTGTATAATACTCAATTTCATTTCAATATAACTTACCTAAATTATTCAGAAGTTAAAATGTAATTGGATAATGTACAATAAAAAACTGTCTTTATAAATAAAATTTGAGTGTTTATAATAAATGTTATACACTAAATTTTGATTATAAAGATGTTAATAGAGTTAGATAGGATAATAAGTAAAACTTAGTTAATAATGAAATAAATTTGTTTTGAAAGAATTAATAAATTTGTTTTGAAAGAATTAATAAATTTGTTTTGAAAGAATTAATAAATTGAAATTTGATCAACTTATGAAAATACCTTGAATTTAAAAGCAATTAGTAAATATAAATTAATTTAAATCGAAACTTTTATGGTTTAAATTAATTTATATGGGTTAAATATATGTGATTAGATATATTAAGTAGAATAAATTTAACAATAATTTGGAATAAAGAAGAATTTAAATTGCTGAAAAAAAATGATTATAATAAAAGACTATTCAAATTTATGGTTTTAGAAATTGTAAATTGAAGATAATTGGATAATCAGATAATGAATTTAGAAATAGTTGAGATTGATTTTAGTGAAATCAAATGGATTAAATCAATTATTGAATATCAATTAATTTAAATTTGAATTTATATGGTTTAAATTAATTGTTATTTTTTTATTTCAAATCTATTTTTCTTTCTGGTTGTTTCTATTCTCCTACCTCGTTCCTTTTCGGGGCAAAAAGTTTTGAGTGGGGGAGAGTGTAACGACCCATAAATTTAACTAGTTTTAATAACGTTATTAACTGAAATTTTGCGAAATTTTAAACGATAAAACTTTGAAATATAAATTTGATATTTGGAATGCGTCTAGTTAAACATAGCAACTGGTAAATTTTCGTCAGAAAATATGAAAGTTTATTTCGCGCATAAATTTACTTCAATTTAATCAGTTAAAAAGCGATGAAAATAAAATGTTTTCGAAATCCAAATATTTTTATATAGAAAAATTCTAAATCATCTTCAGAGCAAGACGTCATTTTTCGTTTTTCCAAATTCGGACTTCTTTGGCTCCGTCGATCTTATTTTTCTACGTTTTTGCTGCATTTTCCGCTAGTAGAAAATTCGAATTTTTATAATTCAATCATACCACTGATATCTGTATACCGTTTTGATCGTCATGTCGTGATGATCTCCGTAATATATTTGTTCGTACATTTTGGTGTCCGGTACGTGGCGAAGCCGCGGAAACGATTCACCATATCGGTATTAATTCTGGACCTTTTATCTCTCTGTGGCTTTATGATTTTTCAACGTGAGAGATTCGAACAGCTACTTGCATTTATTAAACCATCGCTTGACTCTTCCCTTCTCACCGTTTTATTATTTTTCCATTTCAATTTATAGTTGGTTCACATTTTTTTTATTGTTTCACTTCTGGAAATTTTATTTTTTTAAACTTCGTAACGTGTATGTGGCCATACATATTCACTCTTCTCCTATGCCTATGCATGTTCATTCCTTTGCACTTTGTAAAGAAAATTTGCAAGCCTGCTACACAATATCGCACGTGGTTCGAGTACTCCCTGCCTCTAGACTCCTAGCCGTCACCCAGTTGCCGGGCACCCAGATCCGCAACTCCTTCCCCTAGCCCAACCATGCACTCCACCCTCATCTCCACTCACGAACCCATTGACCGCGGCTTCCCCTCCTTCATACGACCCACACTTCACATCCACCGACCTCTTCCTGTCACTACCTCACCGAGAACCGCCACCACAGCCGAGTCAGCCCAGAAGCCGCCATAGCCACCACACTTCAGCCGAGAGCTCCTCTACCAAACCTCATTGCTTCCTTCCAACTTGCACGACATATATATATATATGAGTACGTCAATATATGGGAAGTTTGTATGGTAATTTATTTGTTATAAAAAAATGTGTACATGTTTGTAGAGTAGGATTTTTAAAATGAAAGTAGCAGCTCTTTTTGTTTCTCTGTTTGCAAGCTTTTAGAGTTCTGTTACTTTATTTTTATACTTTAATTTCTAACAGTTTAACAATTGATACATATTTAGCAATATTCAATTTTATGTAGTAGTTTAAAGGATAATATGTATATTTATATTTTTTTTGTATATATATAAATATGTAAGTTTATGCAAGTTGTTTCTTTGTTTGACTGTTTATATATATATATATGGATTCTTAGATAATCGTTTTTAAAGATGCAATATATATGTTTGGTTTTAAACATATGGGCTTATACCGTAGTGTTAACAGTCCAAGTGTTATAAGTATGAATATATAATAGTATGCTGCTGTTTTCGTTGCTTTTGTAAAATTTATATAGAAAGTTGCAATCAAAACTGATTTTGCACTTGTTTGCATGTTTATTTTTTTTCTGAACAGCAGTTAGACTTCATGTTCACGATATCATATCTCACTCATGTTTTATCGGAATGGGTTGATTCTATTTTTAAAAAAGAGTCAAAGTTACCTAGTTTATGCCTGTCAAAATTCAGCAAAATCCGACATCGTTTGATTAGTGGTCGAGGATCTGGAAGTTTGACCCAGGCAGCTGTTCTTTTGTACTTGAAATTATTTTACACTGCTGCAAACACGACCTGAGTTCATGTTTGACGCACTGTATCTCTTCCGTCTTACGTCGAAATACAGTGATTCTTATTTTGTTGGAAAGATTTAGTTTTCTATTTTATGTTTACAAATTTTCAGCTTCATGCGAGGTCATTTGATCCTCTGTTTCTCATCTGGCAGTTAGACCCAGGCAGCTGTTCTTTTGTACTTGAAATATTTTTACACTACTGCAAACACGACCTGAGTTCATGTTTGACGCATCGTATCTCTTCCGTCTTACGTCAAAATACAGTGATTCCCATTTTGTTTAAAAGATAAAGTTTTCTACTTTCTGTATATAAAATTTTATCTTCATACGAGGTGGTTCAGTCCTCTGTTTCTTACTTGAAAGTCAGACCCAGAGGGGTTTTCAGACCTGAACATTTGACAGTCGCAACATGGCCTGAGTCTATGTTCGTGACATCGTAACTTTTCTCGTCTCTTGTCCAAATCAAGTGATTCTTTTGCAGTTTGAAATACAAGTTTTGATCTTTATTCATACCAAATTTCAGACAATTTCGATCTCGGTAGCACATAGAATTATATTGTTAAACTTTGACGTAGGACATGTTTTGTCATTGTTGCTATGTTGAATGTTTTGATTTGATTTCGGCAATTCCTATTTAACAGCTTTGATAGCCGATTTGTGCCAATCTAGCTATTGATTTGGAAATTCATGCTTGGATTCATAACTCAATTCCAGTGTCCGTATCTGTGTTCATATCTGTGTCATCTCCTGTTCGCTCTAGCCTCGAAAGGTGAGCAATCACTCATGATTAATGTTCTTTTATTTATTAAATCTGATTTCAATTGAAACGACAATTGAAATATGCAACTGTTAGTTATTTACACTGTTATATCTGTTATTACCTGAATCAGTTCACCTGTGACATCTGACACCATTATCTGCTATTTATACAATGATAATCCAGTTTAGTTGACAAATGATTGATAGTGATGTTTATATTGGATGTTAAATTGTAAATGTTAAAGTGATAAATAATATGCAATTGAATTGATATATGATATTTAACGATTTAAATTGGATCTATATGTTGAATTTGATTAGTTAAAAATTCGTATAATGTGACCCCTTTAATGTTAAATTAATTGACACGTAGGATTTGGTTAATTACACCTTGAACCGTTGAATGTAGGTTGTTTAAACTGATGATGGATGAAATTGTAATAGATGACAAGTGAAAAACCGTAATGTAATAATCTTTAATCTACATGAAATGATAGTGTGATTCTAGAAATAATTATATTAATTTACACAAACAACAATGTGAATTAATACGATTATTTCGGGATTATTTGAATTGATTATTGGATTGATATTGGTTGTTGTTATTGCTTGTTTATTTACTTTGACACCATCCCAGTTATCACACTGTAAGTTTCCTTTGCTATGCTTTGATTTTGAATTGAATTGGAATCGGGTTGAAATGATAAATACCCAAATTGAACTTTGACTTAGGATAGAGAATTAAATAAAACCCGATTGGTCAATAATTTGATTTAAAAATAAAATAAAGATTTTATTTGAATAAATGATAAGGTTTTGAAACGAAGTTGGAAATTGAATTTTAATGAAATTTAAATGTGAATATTTAATAATCTGAAACAAAATATTAATGAAGAAATTGATGAAAGAATGTTGTTTAATTTAAGAAATGATTGAATTAAGTTTTGAAATTATTTAATAATTAAATAAGATTGAATTATTTAATAATTAAATAAAATTGATTTCTTTAAGTGAAATTGAACTTCTTGAATAAGTGAAATTAAGTTTCTTTATTAATTGAGTTTTGAAATTGTAACTAAGTAAATTAATAAGTGAAACTGAATTTCTTTAATAAGAAATAAAATGTGTTTTATTGAAATTAATGTAAGACTTGAAAAGTAAAGAATGTGATTTGACGAATTTGATTTAATTCAAAATTATAAGTTTTGATTTAATGAAGTTGAACTTAATTAATTGATTTAATGAATTGGAATTCAAATAGAAATTGTTTTGAATGGTAAATTTAACTTAACGAATATTGAATGGAATCGATCAATGAATTTAAATTGATTTGAATGTTAAATTAAATTAATTTAAATGATTATGGAATGAAATTTATATATGAACTTGAATCAATATTTGAATTGTTTTAAATCAAATATTTAATTTGAATTATGAGACTTTGAAATGGTAATTTGGAAGTTTGAAACGTAAATTATGGAAATTGTTTTAGAAAGACAAATGAAATGTTGATTTACAAATTCTAATTGAAATTGAATTTGATTGCTTTTGAAATATATAAACGACCAATCGGTGAAACAATTACGAAGGTTATTAAAGAGACCGGAATCGGTTAGGGACATACTCACTGTCTAAACTGAAAACCACTTTAATAACTATACGCGGAGTGAGATCCAGAATGAAGTGGTTGGAATGATGTACGTGATGACTGAAGAAAGAGAACGATAATGGATAGCCTTGACACTTGTGTCAAATTGGAAATGACTAAAACAGGAGCCGTGCCGGGCCAAATGGGGGTTAGCTACCTCGAGCGAACACACTTCTTCGAAAACTACTCATTACTTGTTGTCGATTGGTGCACCCTTGATTTTGGGAGTGTTGTTTCGCGGTGTTGCGATCGCTGCGACGATGCGTTCTCACCAATCCGGATCAGGCAAACGGTAGTTTCACTACCTTGGGTATTGCCTCATGTGCCTTGTCATACTTGTATCCCTATACGCGACCACTACGAATTTGTTTTGTGTTATACCTATGGAGTACTCCCTGATATCCCACTAGTTTACGGTGGAGTTTACAGTGCTGTATAGACTATAACACTTATATAAAATGTGTTAAGGGGGATAATGGTAACGCCTTAACACTATTTTGATACCTTATATTACTGATAGGCATTATCTATTTATCGTACACTACTACATAGTAGATAGTTTAACGGATCCTTAAAGGATGGTTATTCCAAACATCCTTTGAGTTACTTGTATTTCAGTTGCTATTTCACTTGAGTTGGATTTATTGATATAAGAATGTTAATCCTAACTCGAGTGTTTTGTGCTTTGCTTTACGCTCGGGTCAGACTGAGTGTACCTGTATTCGAGACTCACCTTTGGAGTTAGAGCTTCGCTTGGAGATCCAGCTATCTATCCAGCTTTTAGATATTCAGTTGATTCCAGTGATGTATCCTGATATTGTATTTGATTATTGTATTCGAGACATCTGTTGTAACCTATTTAACTCTGATATGTATATAGTAGCTTCATGAACTACTATCTTTTGTTTCTGCTGCATTTATTACTCTGTGTCTGTGATCTGTGAGTATTTATTTACTATATATGTTCAGTTTTGCCAAATTTAAATTAACAATTCGGTATTTTGAATTATTCAAGTCCGACATGTGCGGATGCGAATAGTCCAAAATAGCTGGTCGTTACATGGAGTTTATTGTTCCCTTCCTAAACTCTGGGTGCCCACCATTTTCCACACGGGCAGTCCAGAGTTGGGTTTCTCAGATATTCAGGTTGAGTAGATTATCTGGAGCTAGTCAGTCCTTGGACAACTGACCTTGCTTTCCGCTAGCTATGGATTGGAGCATTCTATTGGAGATATTCTATCCGCTGCTGATGTTATCTTTTCTTTCCGCTGCTATTTCTTGTATCATATCTCTGATGTATATTGATATCTGTTGTATCATTCTTTTGTATCATATTGTATCAGATTTTTGTATCTGTCATTGTATCAATGTAATATATATATATATATTCTTTATTCCGCTGTGTTGTTATACTTAATGGTGTTATAAGCTCCGGGAAGCTAGATTCGGCGTTTGGATCTACGGCATTTTGAGTACAGTTGAAGTACGGGTGCCGATTTTCGAAGGCCGAGTTTTTAGATTCTTACATTTGGTATCAGAGCTAAGGTTGAACTTTAGCTCAGGAGTATTACACATTAAGTAGCTCATTAGAGATAGGGTGAAGTATACCCTAGAATGATTAATTCTCAAATATCCGTCCGTATGCCTCAGTAAATTCTCTTACTATCTACTGATAGTGAGTATGAGTGTAAGAAGAGGATGAGATAGGGGACAGGGAAGAGACTATGAAATGGTCAATATCCTGTAACAACAAGGAAGCAATATTTTCTCTATCAATCTCTTTTGTTCAGCATCTCTTCTCAATTCTTCGATGATTTCTGGTAGATCCAGGAAGAAGATTCGATACATCAATATGGGACATAAACTCCAGATAGGCCAAAATTGTTTGTTTGGATGTATTGGTTGCCTTGTTTGCTTTGTTTGCTATAGTTGATAGGTATATTTTGGTTTTTAAACTAAAAGTTTGGAATAGTATCCATATATCTGTCTATTCTTTGGGATTCCGATTTATTCTACGGATGGTTAGTTATCCTTTCGAACTAACCAATGCCACTGCATATTTCATAGATTTGGATAACCCGAGTATTTTGTGAAGTGTTAAAACAGATTCGTTCTGGTATCTGTTTTTGATATTCTGATTTGGTAAGCCAAATGCAGAATAGATATTCAGTTTGAGTTGATGAATTATTCTTCATCTATCTTTGTGTCTTCCTTGGCAATTTCGAGGACGAAATTCTTTTAAGGGGCAAGTCTGTAACGACCCCGAATTCTAATTACATTTAAATTGATAATTAAATGAATTTTTGAATTAAAAATTGTTAAATTAATGGATAAATGGATGCGAGTTTCCCCAAGCTCAAATAAACTTTGTATAAATCATTTAAATTTAAAAATATTGTAAATATTGTATATATGTGAATATATATATATTTAGGCATATATGAGTAAATCTGAAATAATATATGTATATATATATATATATTTGATTTGAATTTAAATTGTAAATAAACGGTTTAAAAATGAAAATATATAAGATAGATAAAGTATAAAATAAATACATTGGATAAAATCCAATAACAAATTAAATCTAGAAATTCACCTATATTATAAAATGAATATATAGATAATTAGTATTAAAATTAGAAATAAATAATGGAGATAGAAATAAATTATAGAAAAATATATAAGATAAATTTATATAGTAAACAAATTGCATAAATTAAACAATCTATATTGAATATAAAAATTCAGTATAAATTTTAAAATAAAATAAAATAAATACATAAATAAATTATAACAATACAAAATAATATAAATTGAGGAAAACAAACCAAGAATAATAAAAGAAAATAAAATAAATATCTTAAAATTTTGGTTATGTAAACTATAAAAATATAAATAAACATATTAAACAAATTTGTTAAAATTCAAACGACACATTAACTAAAATCCTAACATCATGTTTAAGAATGAGGGAAACCTATTTAGTTCAATCCTTTTACTCTTCATCTTTAAACAAAATCAAAACAAAGCAAACAACTTCAATAAAATGAAAGCCAAAAACAAATTAAAACCTGAGTAACAACGTCAGGTTCAAGCAAGAAAAGATATGCATGTACTTACTAAATAAATAAAAATATATATATGTACACTTACCAAGTAAAGTCAACAAACAAAGTATAAGGCTAAAGAAAGAAACACAAAGCAAAGCAAAACATAATTTACTTCAGCCACCATATTATCATATCAGCCAAGATAAGAAGAAAAAAATAAGTATATTGTACAAACTAATAAATGCATGAAGCATTAGTACACTACAAAAATCACCTCAGCCTCCATATACTAGCAAATATCACTGACCTTGGTACAAAAGAAAATTTATAACCCTGTACAAATTTTATTACCTTGTACAAACCAATGTTATATCACCTGTACAAAACATATCTTTGTATATTTCCTTTATCACTTTCTCACATCAGTTCGTTCAATTCTAAACTGTGAAAAGAAAAAAAACTAAAATATATCATCTTCAATTCAAAACATCAACAACAACAATACAACTTCATTCAAATCAGAGATCAAGGGGGGTTTTCAGCTTGCATTTTCAAAACTGTTTGCAAAATCTAGATGCTCTGTTCTTCACCTTCTTCGGAGAGCAAACTACCACTTTTATTTGAATCTATTTGATGTTATGGTTAATACTTGAAGCTGTTAGTATAAATGTTAAGATGCCTGTATATCTGTACATATACAAATGTTTAGAGTGCATGTCTGTTACAAGCATGCATTTTTTTGTTTAAAAACATCTACATGTTTGAGTTCATAAAGAATTCAAATCCTTTTTCCTCGATTTGTTTTAGGCCATGATTTTTAAAAAGAAAACGATGATAACTATGAAGTCTCATTCTTAAAAATAATTGCAAATAAAAAATATTCAGGGAATATTTCAAAAAATATACATTACAGTGTAACTTTTGAAACAACAAGAAAATCAAACATTTTAATTTTATAATTTGATTACATAACCAAGTTCGAATTTGAAAATGATGATTTTAGAGAATCATTTCATAAATTTTAGTTCTGTAAATCGAGAGAAATTGTATATTGAACGAGATTTGCATTTTTTCCATTCTCCGGTGATCGACGACGAATTTAACGTCGTGATTGATGGTGAAGGAGGCTGATGTGTTGGTGGTTATCAGAAAAATGATGAATAATTTTATAGTTCGTTGTGGTGGTATAGCGACGACAAACTAGGGTTTAACTGTTAGTTGGGTAGCAGTTGTTCTCGAGGTGATTTCGTCGCCAATGGGAGATCGGACGCGGTCGGTCTAAGGGTAATCGATGCGTGAGGGTGTGGAGTGGTTCTGGTCAAGGCGACGTGGGCTCCGGTGGTTTGGTTTGTCGTCGCGGTGATGTTTTGTTATCTGTTTGGTTGCCAGTGTGTGCCGTATGGGTTGATTTTGATTTCACTATCGAATCGACGAAACTGGAGGTCAGGTTGTCATAGGAGATGGTCGTCGACATGAGGAGGGTTGCAGCGTTGATCGTTGGTGGCCAGAATCTCCGTGCACGTGCACGCGTGTGCACTCGTATCTGGTCTGAGTTGTAGTGTTTGGGGAAGAGAGGGGAACTCGAGTTGGTCTCGGGTTTACTCTCGGGTAAACGATGAGGTGGCTCGAGTGATGTTCCGGGAAGATGAGTGATTAACCTGTTTAATAAGTTTTAAAGTTAAAGTTAAAGTTAAAACAAAGTTTAAAATAGGGAAACAGGAGTTTACTCGGGGAAATGGGTAGGAAATCTCGAGTGTTTACTCGAGTAAACCTGTAGGCATTCTCGGGTTTGATTTCAACTTGCAGCCTGTTAAAAAGAAAGAATTTTTTTTAAAAGTTAATTATCTTAATCAAATTTTAAGTATTGATGATTTAATAAAGGTTTGACAAATTTAAGTTAAGAATTTAATTTCAAGTTTTAAATTAAGTAAATACTTAACAATATTTTAAAAATCCAATTAATACTTTAATTAAGTAATCAATGAAAGACAAGTTTTATGTGTAATTAAAGTTTTCAAGTTACTAATGATTTGATTTCAAAGTTATAAAAGAAAATTGTAATACATTAAGTAAGAAGATAATTAATTAATGTAACTAACTAATGATTATGATTGATAAATTAATGATTAGAGATTAATTTATTTGTAATTAGAATTTACTTAATTAAGTAATTAGGGTTAATTAATTTATGATTTAAGTTGATTTATCAAGTAATTAAAGAATAATTAATCAAAGGATATTTTAATTATTGTGGTTAATTAATTAAAGTGATTAATTTGAAGAATAATTAATTAAAGGATAATTAATTAGGTGATTAACTAATTAAGAAAAATTAATCAAAATGGTTTGAAATTAATGATTAATTAACCAGGATTAGAAATTTATAAGAAATTAATTTGATTTGGATAAATCAGACAATTAACTGATCTTACTTATGAATATTTGGATTTTATTGAACGAGTGAATTGTTTGATATCCCAAATCTGGAATGCTTTGTGATATATCCTGATTTATGTTGTGATCTGTAATATAATTAACTATCTGTGATGTAATTTATTATCTGTGATATATATATATATATATATATTTGTGTTATGTGAATGAAAGATAAGCGTTATAGTTATACCGCTTATCAACTATATTTCTGTATCCTGATATGTGATGATTGAATGGTGTTGCACCATTGTGTGAAACCCCTGGACTACACCATACACACACAAATATGGATTTCACGAGGAAATCGGTTAAGTCACAGATAATTTAAATTTAATGTTTTTGAAATTGAAATTTTAATTTCAATTGATTTTGTAAATGGATTTGGGTTAAATGTTAAAGCTTTTGATAAGGTGTTTTTAAAGATAAAAGCTATTTTGAATAACCTGGTAACGTTTCCAATTTAAATAATAAAATTTGAATTTGAATTCATAATTTGGAATTGAATTCCATGTTTGGAAATTATGGTTAAATGTTATAAATGTGTTTATATGAATTTAAACCATTTTTTAAAAGTATTGTTTTAAGAAATTGAATATAACCCAAAGATTTTAACTTGTATAAATGAATCAGATTTTCCAAAATGAAAACTGTTTGTTTTCAAATGATAAGAGCTTTCATATAAGAAATGAAATTCCAATTTAAGTTAAAGGAATTTCAAGTTTGAATTGAAAAATGGTTTTCCAAGTTATGAATGAATTCTTTTGTGAAAGCTATGAATTAAATCTGTTTATTTTTAACAGATTTAAAATGATGATTTGTTTAAACTATTTGAAATGGAATTGTTTGAAAGCTATAAGTTAAATCTTTGTTTTAAAGATTTAACTAGTTAATCCAATTAAAATGGAAACTAATTTGGAAAATCTGTGAATGAATCTTTTGTTTAAAAGATTAAAATGTGGAAATTGTTTAAACCGTTGAAGGTTGTTAAAATGAATCTTTTTGTTTAAAGATTGAAAATGGTAATTTGTTAAACCATTTGAAGAAAAGTTTTGGGTAATAAGTTGTGACTTAATTGGAATCCCATTATCCATATGTTTTAAAATATTACGCTCACTATTCGGTTTAGCCGGGAGAGGACCTTTGTGTCGCATAACCCATTCTGAATAAGTGATACGTCGTACATGGATAGCATTTGAAGACCGGTGTTGAAGACCGGGTGTTTGCGAAAACGATAGGATAACCTATCGATTGTCTCTGCACTGGGTAGCTCCTGGTATAGAGATTCCCTAAGTGATGGGAAGTCCGATCGGGATTGTGAATACCCGGAATTGCAAGGGCTTCTTTTGGAAGTGCCTTCGGTTCTGTTCGAACCCGGAACAGACTTGTATGGTTACATGTCTGACATTACACTTTGAGATTTAACGCAGATTTCTTTCAAATACATTTCTGTTGGTGGCGGAGAATTTATTCTCTTAGCTTAACACCCTTTTCTGAAACGTACGAGCTCAGAGGTTATGTAGTTGAAGGTTATCAACGATATACTCCCAATTTGGTAATGTGACATGCTGAGTGTTGCTGTGTGATGATCATTGTTTGATCATTTGTGATATGATCATTTGTTTGATCATTTATCTTTGTGATCATTACTTTGATCATCTGTTGACCCAAAGCATGGCTTTGTGCCAAAGCGTAGCTTTGTGGACGAGACTTCGTCAGGGCCTCACAACCCAGAAATGGTCGAAACAGGAATGTTGCGGCAAGGTTATGAGGGTCGCGCCCTTTAGGGTATGTCATTTCCTTCTGGAAAGGGGTGGTATCATGGTATGGAGCCCAGATACTTACTCATGTAGACACACTCTATTTATTATGTGTGATGTTGATTACCGAGCGCTCGGATAAAGGTCCCAAAGGACCGGGGAATGGCATATTTGTGAGTTACCTAGTTATAGGGGTAACCCGGCCTTGTTGGCAGAGAGCAGTTTGTCTCTCGGGACGTCCAGCCAGAGGCGATCCCATTTGGCAGCAGGAAAGGAAGCTCCTTAGCCTGACCGTTTGTTGGAAATCCAAAGAAATAACACGAACCTTTACGATTGCAATTGTATAACCTGCTATGGAATGTGGCGGTAACCTGCTATTGAACATAGTAGCTATAGTAGGCATACAATAATGGTTGTATGTTGGCTAAGATTAATATTATACTTTTGAAATGTTTTCTGCACTATGCACTATTAATAATAATCCAATGATTTGCGTAGTAAGCATCTTTGACTATCATAAGGAGAAATCTCCTCCGATTCTGCGTTTGCATTGTGTGTGTGTGCGTGAGGCCTTATGGTAGTTTCATTTTCCAAAAGCATTGCGAATATTTTCCACTTCTGTTGTTGTTGTTGTTTAAAGATAAAATTGTTTTTGTTGCTCACACCAGTCCCATGACTGATCCGGAGTTTATTGTTCCCTTCCTAAACTCTGGGTGCCCACCATTTTCCACACGGCAGTCCAGAGTTGGGTTTCTCAGATATTCAGGTTGAGTAGATTATCTGGAGCTAGTCAGTCCTTGGACGACTGACCTTGCTTTCCGCTAGCTATGGATTGGAGCATTCTATTGGAGATATTCTATCCGCTGCTGATGTTATCTTTTCTTTCCGCTGCTATTTCTTGTATCATATCTCTGATGTATATTGATATCTGTTGTATCATTCTGTTGTATCATATTGTATCAGATTTTTGTATCTGTCATTGTTTCAATGTAATATATATTGATATATTCTTTATTCCGCTGTGTTGTTATTATTAATGGTGTTATAAGCTCCGGGAAGCCAGATTCGGCGTTTGAATCTACGGCATTTTGAGTACAGTTGAAGTACGGGTGCCGATTTTCGAAGGCTGATTTTTTGGATTCTTACACCAATCTTCCACTAGTCCACGCAGGCTCCTCTACCATGTGCGGTGCTTGTCCTTGGTTGGGGTCGGATGTCCCCCGCCCGCCATCCTGTGGGGTTTTTGCAAACTGCTGTACCTTTCTTTCTCGAATCAGCTTTTCAATAATAACCTGGAGATGCCTACATTCATTTGTGTTATGCCCATAGCATTTGTGACACTAACAATATTTTTCGGTTTGTTTCTACTTTTCCGTTGATTCTTTTGGAGGCAACTTCTATACTGCATGGTATTGCAGGTAGACAAATAGATATTCTCTAGGGTCGTATTCAGTGGCATGTAAGTACAATAAATTGAAATCCTAGGCTTTCCTCTTTCAGAATCCCCTTTTCGTTCTCGGCTCCTATCTCCACTTTTCCTTTGTTGATTCAGTTTGTTCTGGACATTCACTTAAACTTTTCCAAAGCTATCATCAGACTGCTTTACTGCAATACTTCTTTGTACTCCCTCTCCACTTGGTCCTGTAACATTCTTCTTCCTAGAGCATCCGGCTTCCTCCTTCCTCAAATACTAAGCCGCCTTTGCATAAAAGCGCTCCAATGTTGCAGGTGGCTTGCCAGCTAACTAATCGTCAAAATCAGACTCTGGATCAAACCCTCTTGTTATGGTCATCAATATTGCATGGTCATTCGAATTACTGATTTCTATAACAGCTGTATAAAATCTCTCCAAATAATCTTTCAACGATTCTCCCGGACCCTAGATCACGCTTGACAAGGACATTACATCTTTGGGGCAAGTTGTGTGCATACGGAACTGCTTCACAAACCTTGTTGCCAAATCATCAAATCTAAAGATTAACCGCGGGTGTAACCTTGTAAACCACATTGTTGCTATTCCAGAGAGAATTATGGGAAAACATCTACACTTTGTTGCAGCATCTACTCGTGTGGAATCCATTAACTATTTATATCTCATGATGTGCTGCCTGGGATCAGTTTTTTCCACATAGGCAGACATCGACGGCATGTTGGACCTCCTTGGATACTATACATGTAGGACATTATCTGTGAATGGAGTATGGCTTCTCAAAACTCTCCTTTCATCATTGGTCAAGCCTTGGCTCTCTCTCACTAATTGTCTAACCATAGCCGACAAGTCCGGTGTTTGGATAGTTGGTGCCAAGTGGTGGTCGTGTTCCACATCACGTGAATGGTCTGGTCGACGTCTACGGGCTGTTCCATGCCTTCTTGGTTCAATATCTTCCCGATGTATATCTCGTAAATTCACTTCATCATCACTTCGGGGAAGCATTTGGTCGACATTTAACTGAACCCCATCATCCAAATCAGCCGCAGCAGCTCCAGCTTGAATCCCAATGTGCTTAGGTAAGTTCTCTCCTCTAGAGGAGGGATCGGTACTGATCCCTATGGAGGGATCGACACTGATCCCTATGGAGGGATCGACACCAATCGGTCCTGGAAAACCATGATGGTCTGCCTATTGACGCCCCAAAGTTTATGCACGATATCCGTCTATTCTACAACGGCTATGCCTGTGATACTCATCCAATGAACTATAACTCTTTGATGCCGAGTAAGGGGTAGGGTCCCTTCTAGCTTTTCCTTACTGTTGCTGATTAACTTGGTTCATTAGGTTAGTATTGGTTTGAATCTACTAATTTAATTGTCGATGGCTATCTATTAGCTCTCTCATCTGATTTTGGAATTCAGCTCTTCTAATGGAATCGGTAGGATTTCGAACTTCAACTGGATCAACATTCACATCCATTGGTTGAATGCTCGGGCCTCCCTACTGGATGATAGTATTCTCATTTCCTTCTACATTATGAGAAGTAGATCTACTATCCCTTACCATTGTTGATAGCTTTGCTTATATTTTCTCATATCTAAATAGAATGAGCAAAACTTCCTAAAAATAACTATGAATCTCCTTCGTGGGATTTATGCATTCCAATAGCAACAAAAGGATCCTGATAAGGTGAGAATCAAGGTTCTTAGTGAAAGCACCAAAATGTTTGCGCCAAAAATTGACACAAACACCCAATAGAAGTTTTGAAGAGAAATAAATGAAAAATATAAAATGAAAACAGATGATAATAGCGAATAAATAGCAGTAACTTGAAACAATAACACACACATAACGATTTATAGTGGTTCGGCGTTGTTTGCCTACGTCAACTTTGCATAGATTGCTTTATTAATCACTTTATAATCCGAGTACAATAGGGATCAGATGAAAATTCTTAGTTACAAAAGAATATAAAGTAATCAACAGCGTAAAGGTCCCCAAAATGAACAACCAAGCCTGTATTTATAAATGAAGATGGCCAAATTTCACCTTGAAAATTCGACAGGACCTTCAGAATCATATGGACCCACAAGAGGGATCGCACGACCCAATTCCCAAAGAAGAGGGATCGGTATGGATCCCTACTTTGGTGGAATTTCAATGTGCGGTTCTTATGGTAGCTTCCTCATGCTAAAATATGCTTAGCTTCCAAATTTCATGCCAATTGAATCGGTAGAACTTGAGTTATTGCTTGATTTTTGCTTCAACATGGTTTGCTTGCTGATTTCTATTGATCCCTACCAAAGAAAGTATATTGATCCCTCCCACTTCATCTCCTTGAGGTGAGATCCCTAGGGTCCCCATGTCTTGCTCACAAAATTTTCATATGCATTGGACATGTGGATCTTGACATATTAATTGTTTTCTGTAGAAATGCTCTCACAACTTGAAACATGTCGATCCCTATTATTGGAGCTAATTTATGTGGATCTCTCCTATGTGTTGAACCATATTTCATACTTCAAACATTCTGCCTTGCATAACTATCAAGTCCATTCAACCTTGACTCCATGTTACATCTGTACTTGACTTCTGGGCCCCACAATCATAACTTTGGAGTCATCGGCCTTGATGGCAGTCGAATCTAACCTATGCGATTAGTTCAATATAGTCGGATTAAAATAACTGATAACATATATGTGTGTGTGTGTATATATAATATTTTGCATATTATATTTGATCAATACAAACAATTATAACAACCAAAACTTCTATAATTTCTTCCAAAACAAGTAGTGTGCTTATGTGATTTTCCATTGAAAATGGATATTCTTGTTACCAATTCAACGAAATTTTCGAAAAAAATGTGAAATTATGGTTAAAATGAAAAGAATATATCATCAAACAACAAACCAACAAAATAACTTCTGCTTAGATATTTACTTTTGTGTACAACCACTAAAAATCATACCGTCAATTGACTTCTACTATATCCTTCTATCCCTTGTTATATATCAAATGTCTTACCAACAAAATCTCCTAGAGTTATGGGAACTCAAATATCAACTACACATTATACAATTTTAATGATTCCAACTGCTTATTAGAAAATGTGCAAATAATACGAGTATTGATTACACAACATGACATAATAAAAGTGCATAAAATATGTAATTAAGTAAAATTATAAAGCAGTCCTAAAGTATCACAAAATAAAACGTTATTTGAACTTGCGTAGTTGGTTTTCCCACTAAATTGAATTTCAACTAAAGGAATTTAATTATAATTAGTTCTCTAATTAGCTTAAATTCTAATTTAATAAAATTGATAACTATTATTCTTTTTGTCAGTTGCATGGTAATATCACTTGATATGAACCTTTATATTTGAAGTTAATTTACTTACAAACATTGTTCCTATCCATATCTTTAATCCAATATTATCTAATAAACTGGAATGAAATTTAAAATAGCATAACTTCTTACTAACTTTGTAGAAAATAACAAATAATTACCTCATCTATAAGATCAATAAGAATTGAATAAAGGTCAACCATACATCCAATAGATTATACAAAACTAAAGATTATTTGATGTCTACGTAGCAATAAATCACTTATAACATACGAAAAAAATATAGGAAATAACGTTCATATTCTTACTCAATGAACCAAAATAAAATGAATTTGATTTATGTATAAATTTTGATAGTATAAAATAGTTCAACTTTTGAAAACAGCAACAAATTTTATGGTGTCCACTTATTTATAAATCAAGTAACCACTTATAAAATAAATGAAGGAAACAAATTCATAATCTAACAAACTAAAAAACATCAAAAGAAAATACAATTTTGGGCCAAAAGAACCCCAAGCAAAGATATGTAATCAATAATTTAGAACAAAAGCAACAAATTCAACATCAAGTTAAATAAAAAGAAATAAAAAAAAAAGTTAATTTTTTTAATCGATCATAACGGAATCAAACAAAATAACAAATTGAACACTAAATTAAATGAAAATACAAATAAAAAGTTAAACCTACTTATCATCTCAATCAAATTAGAAGATTTTTATTGGGCTTTAGATAACGTTTCCATAAAAATAGTAACAATGAAAGTAATGTAGAAAACACAATCCCTATAATATATATATATATACTATATTATTATTAGTGAGTTGAATTTCAAGCTCACACAGGCCCCCTTGAAATTTGGCAACTGAATAGTCGTATTTTTTAATTTCTTTATATTCCAAACTTTAAAATGTGATAACTTTTTCTACATTGATTGGATTTAAGAATCGTTTTTACTATTAAATCTCAAATTTAATTTGTTTTCCAATGATATCCATTGTTGATAGCTAAAAATAAATTTTTTAAAATCATAATTTTATATAGCAGCTTTAATTGCACAATTATTTTGTGTCATTGCTGTGTACCGCGTTTCTGTAACAGCATTATTATGATGATCATAAACATTACATAGTAGTTTTACCTAGATTATTATAATGTATTTATTATCTTTTAACATATTTTAAAGGAATTTTTTTTTTGAATTATACAATTATGGTTGCCTTTGAATATTGTAACTACATTATGTAATAAAGTAATAATCTTGATTGTGTTTGATAGTATTCAAACTTAGTGCAGTTATAATTTAACCCCATCAAAAAATGGTGTAATAATTTATAGGCATTTTTTGAATTAATTTAACTACATTAGCATTTTTTTTTATTGCATTTACTATTGATGATTTTGACTATATTTGATAATTTTATTCAATTTTAAAAAAGTTATAAATTAACGAATTTAAGAAAATGCAATTATAATTTACCAGCAAGTTTTGGGTAAATTTAACTATATTTGAAGATTTTAACCACATTTATGTGATGAAGTAATAAATTTGGCTACATTTCAGGAATTTATTCAATCTTAATACAATTAAAATTTAACTACATCAATAAAATGCAGTTATAATTTAATGACAATTTTGAATTATGCATGGTAGAAATTGAATATTTCAGCTATATTTATGTGATGCAGTAATAATTTTGGTTGTACACGATGATTTATTCGAGCTTACTGTAGTTAAAATTTAAATGCATTAAGCAAAAGCGGTTATTATTTTGCAGTATTTTTGGAATTAAGCAATTATTGTTTTTGAATATTTTAACTGCATTTGTGTGATGCAATACTAATTTAGCTGTAGTAATAATTTTGTTTGATGTTAACGATAGTTATTTAACCGCATTATGAAAATATAATTGAAAAATGAATTTTGATTTTTGATAGCTTGAGATGATTAAATAATGACTTCACATAATTAATGCTTGATTCAACCGTGCAGCTCAGCGTTTAATACATTGCTTCCAGGTTTGATGACATAATTTGGCTAAGTTTACTCAATTTCGTTTACAATTACGATGATCAATAATACAATAAGCATATAAGTTGTTGTATTCGGGCTTAAGGTAGATGCACAGTTTAAGTGTTGGGTCAAAACATGTGTTGTAGTGAGAATAATGTTGATAACCACCTAAAAGAGTTTATTTTTTATTTTTTGCAGTAAATTCTAAAATCACTTGCACCACCACCGTCGGAAAACTTCTAGAAAACAATTGATGAATGTATCTTTGTATAGATGATTATGTAGTCATAGTTTGATTATTAGATATAGTTAATAGGTCAGATGAGCAGTGAGAGAATTTAGTAATAATACTGCATCAATGACACTTTTGCCTTTTTTGGCTGCAGGTACAAATACCTTCAATGGTTAAAATAATTGACTGATGTAATGCATCTATTAAGGCCAAGAAAACATCACCTATTTGCGCTCAAGCCAATACCATACACACGTTGCTAGCAGTTATTTCTGAGGCTAAAAAATAAATGGACTTCTCACAATTGTTCTCTTCTGTATGTTTTGGATATTTTCAAATATTGGTTACTGCGACCAGCTGTATGTCGTGTTTTGTACCCTGCATCGACATAGATCAGATTAGGTGAACAATAGTAATTTATATTGGAACCCATGTTATTTTCTTATTGCATCATCATTTCTGTTTCAATTGAATCTTCTGTTTTACTACTTTTCCCCTATACTACATCTGTTGCTTTTTTCTTTTTTCTTTTGCTCCCTTTTTTCAGCTGTTGTCAAATACTTTTCCTGACTGTTTACAAATTTCATCCTATTACTATATTTCTCCCCATTGCAAAAAACTTTTGTTACTCTTATTTAATTGAATCGAACTGCACTGTGTCTTTGTGTCTGCAGTTCACAGTGAATACTTCAACTATATCTATGCACATTGAAGCACCTATGTAATTGCAAAAGCAACAACATTGGCGTTATATGCCACAGTGAATATATCTATGCATTAGCGGATAAATTTTTAACACATTATCCTCTAAATAGTCTGTGAACTTTAACATATTCACTGTAATTATTTTGTTCGATTTTAATTGTGATTATTATAACCAAATATATCTATGTATTCTTTATCCTACCAAATTGTTATTCATGATGTAACACTATCGTTCAACAATGTTTTTTCATTACCACCGTATTAAATTTCTTATACATTTGGATATGACCTATGCAACAACAATATTTTTTCAACATCCGTGTGCGAAGCACGGGTTCACACTAGTATATAAACAAATAATTTAAGATAAATGTAAAGTGAAGAACTATTAATGAAATAAATTGAATTCTAAACAAAATAAATGAAATAAAAATTGATTAAAGATTTTTTCAAAGAATCTATAATTTGATTTAGATAGAGAATATTGTATGTGGAAATAAGAATGTTATGAATGTAAACATATGAAATGAAGAGCTATATGTTGTAAAAATAAGATTTTATTTTAAAAATAGCATTTATAAATCCAATAACCTACTACAGATAAATAACTAAGCTCATAATCTTACAAATCAAAACAAAAATCATAAGGGGACATAACTTTAGGCATAAAACTCAAAGAAAAGATCAGCAATTTTGAATTAAAATAATAAATTCAACATTGAATTAAATGAAAAGACAAATAATAGAATACAATTCAAACCTTTAAATCCAGTCAGCCAAGATTTTTTATGGGCTCTTTAATCAGTAACATTGAAAGCAAGGTAGAAATACAGTACAACACATCAATAAAATCATAAATAATTTAAGATTATTACAAAGTTAAGAACTATAAGTGAGTTGAATCGAGTCCTACTTAGAATAAAAAAGTTCAAAAGACCGATTAAAACTTGTGTACCGTAGTTACCATAAAAATAAAACCAAAATCTCTTAACTACAACCGGAAGAAGACAACTAGTAACTTTTTGAAAGAATAATATCTCTTAACCTGATCGTTCCAACCATGATCCATAAAAAAGGCCATTTCGTGGAGATTAAGTGATATTTTATTTTATATATTAATTTCTTTTAGTACCAACACCAAATCAACTGTACTTCAAATTAACCAACATAAAATCAAATAAAAAATATATTACATACCTAAAAGAATGAAGCATACCATAAAACATGAAAAGGGGAATTCTATTATTATAGTGAAAGAAGCAAATTTTCCTCTTGTAGTCAAATTGAAAAAACAAAGGATATGATAGTATTTATGGATCTATAAATTTATTTAGATAAGAAGTTAAGAAATTGAAAGTAAGAAGGCAAAATGAGCGTGGAACATTTACGACTAACTGAATAGAGTGATTTAATTTAGATAAGAAGTTGAGAAAATGAAAGTAAGAAGAAAAAACTAAGCGTGGGATATTTCTGAATAACTGAAATAAAAAAATGAACGGACATATTGTTATTAACATATTTAACATCGAATTAAATGAAAAGAATAATAACAAAATAGAAGTCAAAATTTTTAGTCGATCTCAATGGAATCAAACAAAACAATAAATTGAATACTGAATTAAATTAAAAGACAAATAGAAAGTTAAACTTGTTAATCGATCTCAATCGAATTAGAAGTTTTTTTAGAGGACTTTAAATAATGTTTTCATAAAAATAGTAACAATAATGTAGAAAAAACAGTCACTATAAAATATGTATATATTCACAAATAACTTAAGATAAAGGCAAAGTGAAGAAATATTAGTGAATTAAAATGAATTCTAAACAAAATAAAAGAAATAAAAATCGATCAATGCTTTTAGCAAAGAATCCTTAATTTGGTTTAGATGGAGAATATTGAACATGGAAGTGAAACTATCGAATATGGGAAATAACCGAGGAAATACTAAAATTCTTGTATTGAAATGAAGAGAAGAAGAAAAGAATCATTGCTAGGATATAAAGAAAAAATAAATGCAGGATTATTGTACATGGAAATAAGAATGTTACAATGGGAAACAAATGAAATAAAGAGCTATATGTTATAAAAGTAAGATTTTATTTTCAAAATAGCATTTATAAATCCAATAACCTTCCACGAATAAATTACCAAACTCATAATCTTACAAATCGAAAAAAAATCATAAAAAGACACAACTTAGGCATAATACTCAAAGAAAAGATCAGCAATTTTGAATTAAAATAATAAATTCAACATCGAATTAAGTGAAAAGACAAATAATAAAATACAATTCAAACCTTTAAATCAAGCTTGATCAATCCCGTTAGCCATGATCTTTTATGGGCTCTTTAGTCAGTAACATTGAAAGCAAGGTAGAAATATAATGCAATACATCAATAAATCATAAATGATTTAAGATTATTGCAAAGTTAAGAACTGTGGGTGAATTGAATCGAATTCTAGTTAGAATAAAAAAGTTCAAAATATCGATCAAAACTTATGTACCGGAGTTACCATAAAAATAAAATCAAAATCTCTTACCTGCAACCAAAGGAAGATAACTGGAGTAACTTTTTAAAACAATGATATCTCTTTACCTGCTTTTTCCAATCATGATCTATAAAAAAGACCGTTTTTTGAAGATTAAGAAATATTTTATTTTACATTTAATTTCTTTTAGTGCCAACACCAAGACAACTTTAATTCATATTAACCAACATAAAATCAAACAAATAAATATTTCATACCCAAAAGCATGAATCATACCATAAAACATGGAAATGGGAATTCTATGATTGTAGCCAAAGAAGAAAATTTTCCACTTGGATTTAAATTGAAAAAACGTAGGATATGATAGTAATTATAGATTTAAAATTTTATTTTAGATAAGAAGTTAAGAAATGAAACTAAAAAGAGAAAATAAACATGAAACATTTCTGAATAGCCGAAATAGAGAATTATTTATTTTAGATAAGAAGATGAGAAGATGAGAGTAAGAAAGAAATAAGCATGGAACATTTCTGAATAGCTGAAATAGAAAATAAAAGTGCATATTGTTGACAAGCACCATTGTTCTAGTGGTTATTTGGTGCGAGAGGTCACAATTTCGAAACTTGCGTAGCGTAATTCAAACATTTATTGACACATGATTTATGGTTTATTGTCCCAGTGACATGTTATATCTAAGTACCATTTCAAGAAAAAAAAGTGCATATTGTTATTAACATACACTACTAGAAAAAGGGCAACTTGCGGTGAAGCCTTCCGATGGCCGTCGACAGCTCTGTCATTTAATTTTTGACGACAATCGACGGTTAGTAATTTTAATTATTAAATTTATTAATTATTATAACTTATTAGTTACATAAGTTTAAAATTTGTTTAAAAATGCTAATTTAATTTCTAAAAATTAAAAAAGATATTTTTATTCAATTATTCAATTTTATGATGGTTCGTGATTAATTAAATTAGCATTGTCGATAATTTTTTTTTGTATAATTCGATATTTAACTTTATTGAAAATTGAACACAAACAATGATTATATGCAACTTTTACTCCGTCAATTATACAACTACGGTGAAATTTATGACGCGTAACAGTTTTATGAATTTAAATTTTGTTTAACCATTGGTTAACTAGTTAAGAATTTTTAAATTGATTTGAAAACGCAAGTAAGAGTTTTAAATCATTAATATTGATTTTCATATTCATAGAGAACTAATATAAGTTTTTCAATTTTTACAACAAATTAAATTTTTTTAACAAACTAAATTACATTAAATTTATTATAAAAAGAGTGAAATTTTAATTGTATATCTAAATTAACCGTCGAAAGTCGTTGAAAACCACCGTTAATTAAAGCCGTCGACGGCCGTTGAAAACCGTTTGTATATCTTGATTATACATGTAGCCAGTTGGAACTGGACCAGCCAACATTGGAAGTTATGGGTAAATTTCAAAAAAATTTACTATATAAGATCTTTATTGGGCCTATGAAGTCTAATTTATTGAAAATATTTCTAAATTTAATTTAAATAAATTCATATATTTCATTTAAATTTATAAATTATTGATAGAAATTTAATTAATTTATTTTCAATTTATTTATAAATATGCATATGTATCATATACATATGTGTATGTGTGTGCATGCGTAACATGATATTCCGTGAAGGGTATAACATGTCCATATATAGATGTTGGAATTTACATCGCAACAGGCATGTTACCTCATCCTATATGTATTGTATACTGTCCAAATATGTGTATATATTTATATTTATTATATATAAAATCAAGAGTGTGTGTATGCATGTGTGTTTTACGTATACAAGTATATTATGAGAAAATAATATAGAAATATTTATATGTAAATTTTATAATTAATATTTCATAAATATCAATTAATTTAATTAGTTTATAACAATTATGAACTAATTTAATCGTGTGATCTAAAGAGAATTCATCATTTCGATTGTGTGACTTGCGGGTGTAAATTCGATCACCAATTAACGTCTAATTATTCGAATGTTAACGTTAACGTTCATACATCACTTAGTAGGTGGTGTGGCATTTCGGCAAAATTTATCGCTTACTAAGTAAAATCCAATTTCACTTTATTAAGTGTTACCTGATTGTGACATTTATTGTACACTAATTTCTTTGTCAAAACTATATCGCTTTGGACTTATGGAATTTGGTAATGGTCAAAATTCCAATATCATCTATATTCAACTTTATAGCCCAAACACAAAGTCCTTGGTTCCAAAATGCTCTGACCAGAGACTTTGAGTTTGAGTTGACTTGAATTGACCGTGATATTCACCCTGTATAACTAAGGAGACAAATCCCCTCTTGAATACTACTTAACTTCCAATACTTCCACTCGACCCAACTATAGTCACTCGATGGAACGTCATGCCATGATTTGACTAAATCAAAGCAGAGCTTTCATATTGAAGATCCATGGTATTCTCAAGTCGAGAGAACTATGTAAATCAGTCGCATCGATATTTTCTATTTGACCTTAGTATATTAACCTACAAAAACTATTGAGTGAGTAATTCCATAGTTATCTAATAACTGATTAGTACGTAACCTCTTGGTGCCTCCAACAGCCATGAGTAACACAATGTATAATATTTGGAGAGCGTTATGTACTCTAGTCTCGACAGATACATCAATATCCAGTTTTGATGCATCTTTACTTGAAACATTTAAAATAGTATATTAGTTTTCATTGTGATATATTACGCATGGTTACAACACTTTGTAACTACTATTACAAAACATACCATTTATGGATTTTCTATTAAACATACTTTCAATTAAATTAATTAATATAACCATATTATATAAGTATATAATAGAAAGAAAATACCTTTGATTTCGAACATGATGTTATTGAGTTAGATATATGTAACAAATTACATAATTGCCCCTAGGGAATACCCTTAACTCTATCAATATCTCACTTGCACTTAGGGTCAATTATGGAATCTTATTCCAACTTCTCTAATCGATTTCCTTAAAACTGATCTGGTTAGTCCCTCAATGAAAGTGTATGGTATTATGTTTCAATTATCTACTTTGTCAATCAACTCTCTCCGAGCTTATAAACTATCTTTATCACGTGAAATGATTCGGAGTATGTCTCTCGACTTCTTGTAAACTCTAAGTTCTGTTATGAACTATATAGTATTACTGTTATCATATAGCAATTTTGTGGGATTCTCAACATTTGAAATCACCCATAGCTCGGTTATAAATTTGTACATTTATATTTATATACATTTCTTTATTGCTGAACTATTCAAGGCGACGTACCTAGCCTTTTCCATTGAATCAGCTATAGTCTTTTATTTGGAACATTTCCAACTAAAAGATTCTTAACTTGAATTTATTATTGGCATATCATACTTAATGTCACTTATGGAACTTTTGAGTCCGGACACTTCTTTACAAGGACTTTGTTGTTTCTGTAAACAACTCTTTTATTTCATAAATACACGAAATACTATAGACTGTCATTTAGTAATATCAATTTGGATTTGATATTTGCTTCATATATCAAATACAAAAATAAATCACGATATCATAGACAACATAACATGTATGATAATTCCTATTGCCAATGCATAAGGAATTCATCTCACATGTTTTATATTAAACAATTTAATAAGGCGTCTATGCATATCAATTTGGGACATTCCCAATATCTTTTATACTCACTATAAAAGACATCATTTACACATTCAACATCGAGTATTAAAACAACTAAGGCTGATTTAATACAAATATGTTGTTAAAATCAGCAACGTGTGGTTTATTTACAATTTAGAAATACCAATGTACCTATTAACGTTCTTTCTTATGAACACACGCTTCCTCTGCATTTTAATGGATAATCAAACTATTTAATATTTCTATCAAAATAATTTTTCATGTTCGACGCTTATAAAATGGTACTTTCTATAATTTCTTGGATCATATCCAAAGACTCACAAACTTAATATCGCTCTCACTGACTTGAGACATTTTGGTTATTATGTGTAAACAACTTACTCTAAATCATTATTTATAATTATCTATTTTAATACGTATGCACAATATAAATTCATACTAGGTAATAATTTTGTGAGTAAATCTGAATTATCTTGAGTACGTTGAATACCGAATCTATTATGCTAATTTCAACAATTGAAATTTGCAATGTTATTCTATCAATGTTGCTCATTATTCCAACTACATTAGTCTTGCTCTCGAAGCCACATTCGCGGTTGATGGATTATATCCCTTTTATGTACATCTACCAAAATCATATTTTGATACTGTACTTGGAATCTATTTCGTATCTGCGCATCGTACTATATCATAGGGTCAACATTTTAATGGTTTATTTAAGAAACCGAGGATTACATATTTTTGATATTGATAAGAAACTATAGTTTCTCTTCAATGTGTGAGAGTACTTATTAGACACCCTAATGTAATGTGTCTATTTAGGTTAGTTAATTTCATTTCATCTCATGTAATCAGTTTTATCTCTGGATCATATCCAATTCCATTTTACTACCAATAATTTTTCAAAGAAATTCCTTCGCTATGAATTTGGTATTTCTTGAAATAACACTTGTTTCTCAGTGCAATGGAATAGGTATTCACAAACACTTTATGAATTGCCTTTTATATAAACTAAGTTTAGTTTGTGGTTCACAAAACTTATGTTCAAAACATAAATATGTCATCTAATGAAAAACTTTCCCACACTCTTTTTGGAGAGATTCATACAGGATCTCTTACGAATAATTATTACATGCAATCTTTCGACTCGCACAACCTGTCAACTCCTTGGTCTAGAATATATTGTGGTTTCTTATAGACTCCTATCTTGTATGATTTTGTAAACTATTATTTAGATGAATACTATTAATCTTGTGTACTACTCTTAAGCACATTCCTTAAAGAAGGAAATTAACTCAACTTCACTCACAATTAATTGTACTCTGTTCAACAAAGTTTGATTACTTCTTATTGATATATCATTATATATCACATGAAGGAGTGACTTTTGAGATTGAATCTTTGTTCATTTTTAGGTATGTTCGGAACTCCTTCCAATATACTCACTCATTCAATCAAATCAAATCATTTTTATTATATGTTAATTTTTTACTTCCGTTTTATATGCTATGAGCTTACCATAAACTTATACATGCGTATCAAATATACATGTCCATATTTGTGATAACTCATAGGTGAATATAATGAAGAACATGGAATCGTCTCGGTATTAATAGACTTACGATTGTATAAATCTATATGTATCAATCCAAAGAGTTCGTTAACTCTTATGATGCTCCCACTAAATGGGTGCATAGCCCTTAATTATTTGAGATAATTAACCAGTACCATACGATTCATAATCACATAATAAAAAAAATCATATCTCAAAACAGTGGCTTAGTTTATAATTACAAATAATTGTAGATAATTCTGTATTTTCTAATGCATCACTTTTGTTATGAAAAAATACTACATTAAGTTTTATTTCATAGCGAATGGTCATAATACTCACATGGAAATATAATTACTTCTAATTTTCAGTCGATACTAAAAAATAGTCATTATACCATAAATAATGTTCAGTATTTTTAGGAAAACAATTTTCATAATTTGATGTAATCAGTCAGTGCTATATGGCATGCTCCTACTTTTTCTGCCATTATTATAATAGCATAATAAATTCGGAGGTCTATTACTCACTTACTATAGGTTATTTATTTCATATACTGTAACTTATTACAAAAGAGAGTTGTTTGAACAAATATCATGAACTCAAAGGAATAAATCTCATAGAAAAAAATTTCTATATGAAATACATTACGGAATAGAAATCATATTTCGTGTTCCAATATTAAGTATGAACTATTATTACAATTTTCATTTCTAATGTTTCTTTATAAAGCAGATGTGACATTCACTCTCTTCATCTCAAGTGTATCTTAAATCACATTAACTCTTGTACATTTGTTTTTCTTTCTAAATGGTCAAATTATTCAAAAGAAAATCCTTACTATAGTATCATAACGAACTCTTTACAAAGATGCATTTGATTATTCTTAACATTTAAGGACATCAAATATGATGCACCTTACATAAACGGATCAAACTGACATTTATGTGATCTAATTCTTAAATTTATATTGTGGTTTTGGTCTTGTATTACATTTAACACAATATGATCTTCTATTGTAATCTATCAAATTGAATACTCGATCTTATAATACTGTTTATTTGGTTGTTTTGAATGAACTAATTTCATTAAAGTATCATACATTACAAACTATGGCCATTCCCCATATAACACTTATATGCGATAGTATATGGATCAAATATCCACAGTCTAGCATTGCTTTTAGAGCTCAAAACTCAAAGGATGCAATATGCGGTCTCGATCGAATAAACACCTAAGCGATCAAATTATAAACATATTAAGTAGTTGTAAAATTAGGCGCTTGCATGGGTGTTTAAGGTTTGAAACATTAACATGCAATAAATATTTATTAATAAGTATATATTATATTTCTATTGTCAATCATCAATTCATTTTATTTTTATATCTTAATTGATAAAAGTTTTATCAATCGTATTGAATGCACAAATTTATCAGTGTAGATTATTATAACATTATATGGCATATGTTTTTACAATATTAGAAATGTTAAATTTTATCATTTCATTTTTCTAATAAGGCTCCCACTAGTCTTTTATGTTTCTCCAAACTCTAAGATGAAATATAGAAATTTTTTGACTTCACTAGTAGGTGTTAAAACTCGTTTTTCTTAGGATTCTAACCTTGAGTTTGCTCAACAAGTCATAGCCCTATAAACGATGGATAATTCCTTATCGGTTGTATCACATACAACTCCTAACCCATGGTTCCTTGTCCTATTGTCATTTCGATCTTGAGTTTGCTCAACAAATCGAAAGAGATTATTCACTTGTACCTACCATATCGCAACGACCTAAGTATATAGTATATGTACTTTGAGTTTACTCAACAAATACATATAGTTATCTTACATTTTCTATTCAATATATTATTAATGCTACACATAACATCTCCAACTTAAGTTTGCTCAATAACTAAGGAGTATGCAAGTAATTTATTAATATATATATAGTAGAGGACAACATTATATTAAAGATTCATTATCTTCAATATATATATATATAATATTGAGTGATGTCGACTTATGGAATAATATAATTCTTATGAATTACTCTTGTAATTCAAGTGTCGGACACATCGAAAATCATGGTATATGTACATTTATGTATGTATTTATTCCTTAAGTCTAGTTAGGGTTTCTTCGCTGCTCCACCTTTAATTTATTCATCCATATTATATAAGTTTTATTAATATATAATTCTTATATTTTATATTACTTATATAATAGTCTTATGTATAACATTATATTAAATAAATCTTTATTTAATAAATATTCAATTAATTTCATATTAATATAACATTTATGATCATTATTTATTATATACAATAACTTTTATAATATAACACATATTTCATATACCCGTGTATATTATTTAATTAATTAACTTTTTAGTTATTAATTAACTAAACTATTTTAATAAAATTATATTAATTTCAAATTTATTTGATAAACATACAAGTATACCTATGTTATTTCAAACATTTTAAAATAACATAACATATATCATAATATATAATATATGTATTCATTTATTAATTAACTTATTTAATTAATTTATTTTATTAACCTTATTAATAATTTTTTAAATTTTGGAATCAATTTCTATTATTTTACAAACATTTTTAATACTTTATTATATTATAACTTTTATAATATTTGTATATCTTATTTTAAATTTAACTTTTGAATTTAAAATCTTATATTTTAAATTTACAAACAATTTTGAAAATTAGTCCAAGTCCCCATTCAAATTAGGTCTTTTCTATTAGGGATAATCTTTTGGGCTTACGTAATCATTTTGGGCCAGGCTAGTAGCCAGATTGGACAAAGTACTTGATTACCCAAACCCAACCTTAAACGCTACTTTTCTAGACACCTTACTATGTGGGTAGGCTTTAGTTAGTTAACCCTAACATGACTAATTAAACCGCATTGGCTATTAGCCTATGATACCATTGTTGGAACTAGGCTAATCAACAGTGGAAGTTATGGGTAAATTTCAAAAAAATTACCCTATAGAATCTTTATTAGGCCCGAGTTCTGATTTATTCAGAACATTTGTCAATTTAATTTAAATAAAATTATATATTTCATTTAAATTTATAAATTGTTGATAGAAATTTATTTAATTTATTTTCAATTTATTTATAAATATACATATATATCATATACATAAGTGTATGCATGTGCATATGTAACATGATATTTTGTGAAGGGTATAACATGCCCATATATAGATGTTGGTATTTACATTGAAATGAACATGTTAGCTCATTCTATATGTATTGTATGTTGTCCTAATATGTGTACATATTTATGTGTGTTATATATAGAACCGAGAGAGAGAGAGAGAGTGTGTGTGTAAGTATATTATGAGAAAATATAACAGATATATTTATATGTAAATTTTATAGTGTTAAATAATATATAAATATAAATACACACACACACAAAAGATATGAGTTCAACTTGTTTTTATATATTAAGATATATATATATATATTTGCATGTGTGTATGTACTAAAGTGATATATATATATATGTATATATATATATGCGTATGTACTAGATGATTTAGGATGGTTAATATATATATTACAAAATAAAAAAAACTCCTTTTTAATGTTCTAGATCGAATACATAGCAGGTGTAGTTTTAACTATAATTTTATTGTATTAATATATAAATATTATGAATTAATTAATTAAACAACAATAAATAAATGATAGAAAATATATAATATGTATATATTTTGAATTTTAAATATTATTAAAATCTGGAATCATATTTATTAATCTATGGAAAAATTTGAGATTTTCTAAGTCAGAATATTATTTTTATTAATTAATTTCTTTTGGCCCAATTAAAAAATAATTTTTTAATATTAAAAATGATTGAAAAAAATCTAAGTTTTTGATCGAAAGCTTCTGTAATCATAAATTGGTTTTATAAAATTTAAGATCTAATTTTACAAATATAATTTAGTTTATAGAAATTTTTTTATTCATATAATGATTAAATAATAGTAAAAATATTAAATAATTACCAAAAAATTATTTACAGTTACGAAAAATTATAATTGATATAAATATACATTTTAAAAATATTATTTCAATCTTTATATGATATAGTTATATATAGATTAGTATTAGTCATATAAATAAACTAATTAATATACGTATAAACAAATTAATAAAATAATAATAAATGAAATAAGACAATTTTGACTATGCGTATCAAATCTAGGATTTTTTTCCATTTGGCCTTTTTAAACTATTATCGCAAATTTCCTCGTTTTAAAACTAATATCTAATATAGCCCTATTTTGGCCAGCTCAGCGCTTAATTGGCCAAAATGCACTAGCGACTTTTCAAAAGTCGCCAGTGTATTTTTTTCCTAGCGACTTTTGAAAAGTCGCCGGTGTTTTTTTCTAAATTTTTTTTACACTGGCGACTTTTGAAAAGTCGCAAGTGTATTTTTCAAAACAGGGCTATATTTGATACTAGTTTTAAAATGGGACTATTTGTGATAATAAGTTTAAAAACGAGGCCAAAATGAAAAAAAATCCTTAAATCTATTATAAAAGAATGTTTTTTATACAAATAACCAATCAATATATGTGACAACAATAATGCCTATAGGAATCTCACCTAACTAACAATTCAACAATAACAATTTATCTACACACACACACAAACAATATTGAGTTATACAGAGATTATGCATCATATATAAAACTGAATACTAATTTAAACTAATGCCCTTAAGTACACCATGTGATGATGAGTTCCCTTCCTCTTGAAACCTTCCCGATTCGTTATATTGCAGGTCTTTTAATCACAGACCCTTTGCTATCGAATAACTATTGATTTTAATTAATTTTATTTGAATTGTGTTAGAGCACTAGGAGGCAATTCGATCAGCAAAAAATGGAGAGAGGAGGCAGCCAAAAAGTCCTTCTAAAGTTATGGTTAGAGTCTCTTATATAATGGTTGAATCAAAGAGAACAGTGGATCACATCGCTTACCTTTTCTCACCTAATCTTAACCATCCATTTCAAACACTTTTTTACCTCTTTTGGTCGACCCTTATAATATATACTTGCTGCTGAATACCAAATGTAACGTTTCGACTTTTCGTCGCTCGAAAATCGACATTAATACGTCCACTGTATCAACTGCTGAGCAATCGAATGCCGGAAAACCGAATTGTTATGGAGAAAAAGAAGAGGTAGAAGAAAACAGAAGAAAAGAGAAAGAAGAAACAACAGAAGAACACGGAACAATATCAGAATCTCACATTCGCAGCGGAACAACATATAATAGATAAACGAATAATCTTTAATCAAAAGAACTATATCAGTTTATACATTACATCACATTAGAGTTTACAACAATAATACACAACACAACTGGACAGTTATATAAACTTGTCCTCATACAGAATACACAGCGGAATAAATAATATCAGATATAAATACTACGCCTCGTCATCCAACTCGCCACTGAGCTCCACAGCATCTCCTGAATCCAGAATGACCTGATAACCTAACTCTAGACTGCCCATGTGGAAATTGTTGGGCACCCAGAGTTTAGGAAGGGAACAATAAATCCAAGTCAGTCATGGTGACTGGTGTGAGAACTAAAACAGTTTATCTTTAAAACAACATCAACAAAGAAAACAAACAATTTCCCAATGTTTTTGGAAAATGAAACTACCATAAGACCTCCCGCCACACACACAATGCAAACGCAGAATTGGAGGAGATTTCTTCTTATGATAGTCAAACATGCTTACTACGCAAATCATTGGATTATTATTATTAGTGCATAGTGTAGAAAAACATTTCGAAAGTATAATATTAACCTTAGCCAGCATAGGCATTTCACGTTATGCCTACTATATCTACTATGTTCAATAGCAGGTTACCGCCACATTCCATAGAAGGTAATACAACTAAAACCGTACAAGTCTCGTATTGTTTCTTTGGATTTCCAACAAATAGTCAGGCCAAGGAACTTCCCATTGCCACATAGGTACGCCTCTGGAAAGACGACCCCGAGAAATAACCTAACATTACGGTTAGATCTCTGCCAACACAAGGCCGGGTTACCCCTAACTGGGTAACTACTGACACGAATATGCCATCCCCCGGTCGTAACCGACCTTCATCCGAGGATCCTTGATTCCAACAACCACAAAGTAATAAATTTGCAGCAACAACATAGGTTAAATATCTGGGCTCCATACCATGATACAACCTCTATCCAGAAGGAAATGACATACACTAAGGGGGCGCTATCCCCTAATAACCTTGCTGCGTCCTTCCTGTTTTGACCATTTCCGGGGTGTGAGGTCCGACGAAGTCTCGTCCACAAAGCCACGCTTTGGTACAAAGCCATGCTTTGGGTCAACAAATGATCAAAGTAATGATCACAAAGATAAATGATCAAACAAATGATCATATCACAAATGATCAAACAATGATCATTACATAGCAACACTCAGCATGCCACATTACCAAATTGGGAGTATATCACTAATAACCTTCAACTACATAACCTCTGAGCTCGTACATCTCAGAGAAGGGTGTTAAGCTAAGAGAATAAATTCTCCGCCACCAACAGATATGTATTTGAAAGAAATTAGCTTTATATCTCAATTTGTAATGTCAGACATACAATCCATACAAGTCTGTTCCGGGTTCGAACAGAACCGAAGGCACTTCCAAAGAAGTCCTTGCAATTCGGATAATTTCTAATCACGTCTGGACTTCCCGTCACTAAGGGTGATAAAATCTTTATATCGAAGATCAACCGATGCAGAGTAACTCGACGGTAATCCTTCTATTTTCAAAAATATCCGGTCTTCAACACCGGTCATCAAATGCGATCCATTACGACGTATCGCATATTCGGAATGGGTTATACGACCCAAAGGTCCTTTCCCGGCTAACCCGAATAGTGAGCGCTTATTCAAAAATAAGTGTGGCATTCAAATTCAAGCAAATCACAACAAATACCCATTCAAGATAATTATTGATAGTCGGTTATTTAACTATCAATAGGTCTGCACAGCATCATCAGATTCCAAATAATTTTCCAAATTATTTATTTTCCAAAAATATCTTTACAAGATATATAATTTCCACACTTCAAAAATAAATCAACGTTTATTTTTTTATAAACAATTTCCCTTTTCGGTTATAAATTCCATAGTGGGTTTATATTTCAAAATATCTACTGATATACGATTTTCAATCTATTTCAAATATTCACTTTCAATTTATCTTTACAAAGATAAATTCTCAAAAACGTTTCATTCATATTGGAAAAGCATTTCCATACTTATTTAATAATAAGTAATTCACAAATCATTTATTTTCAACACTTGGAAAATATTCGATATACTTAAATCATAATTAAGTATATATTTCATTCTTTAAGGAAAACGTTCTCTTAAACACATTTATTTGAGTCAAAAGGAATGTTGCGTAAAACATCATTACGATGACCCAAAATCACTAGTATAGGGATTCGAAATTAAGATAGTTATATAAATCCCAATACTATATAAAACATTTCCTTTCGGAAATCATTTACTATAACAACAGTTTTATAGTCCACCATTTCCTTATTTTTCGAAAACGTCTATTTCAACAATGAATGTTGAAATCTATGGTTTCGATATTTAACACATTTTAAAACATCGTTAAAACAATTAACTTCATTTTGTAATATCACTTCTCCAAAACATATCCATTTTATTTAATAATATATTCACTGTCCAAAATTGTGAATATAATTCGTTATCCAAATTCAACATTTCTACACATTTTTATTTAAAGGATTACCCACTGTCCAAAATCGTGAATATAATTCCTTTAACAAGCTATAATAATTTACTTATCAAAATAAGTCAAATTTCGAATTTATAAAACAACGTTTATAAATTCCATTTATATTTTATAACTACTTCAACTTATAAATTCCTTTTATTAACCAATTCAATTTATAACTCAATTTTATACCAAAAATCCATCCTATAAGTTAAACACTTATAATTCATTTATTTACAAAATCATTCTTTTAGGACTTCACAAATCGTAAATTCTATCCTTTTATAAAACCCATTTTAACATCATTTTAAAATGTCTTTCAAACTCCTTTAAAACCCCATCACTTTGGCCTCTAATATCTTGGGCTAATAACCCATATAAATAATCTAACTAAATCTAATTTAATTCCTTATCGATATCTCATATCGATAGATATATTTATAACTATTATAAATATATACAACAATATTTATTCCTCAAATCATATTCAAAATTTATAATTAATATTTCATAAATATTAATTAATTTAATTAATTTATAACAATTATAAACTAGTTAAATCATTTGCTCTAAAGAGAATTCATTATTTTGGTTGTGGACTCGCGAGTGCAAATTTGGTCAGCGATTAACATCGAACTATTCAAAGGTTAATGTTCACACGTCACTTAATAAGCGATGTGACATTTTGGCTAAATTTATCGCTTACTTAGTTTCGGTAAAATCCAATTTCACTTTATTTAGCGTTAACCGGTTATGACCTTTATTTTACACTAATTCTCTTCGTTAAAACTATATCACTTTGGTCTTAGGGAATTTGGTAATGGTCAAAGTTTCAATACCATCCATATTCAAATCTATAGTCCAAATACAAAGCCCTTGGTTCAATAATAACAATTATTAACCGAAAAGCTCCAAACGGAGACATTGAGTTGACTGTGATACTAACCCCATATAACTGAGAAGACGAACCTTCTTTTGAATAGCGCTTCACTTTAAATACTTCCACTCGACCCAACTATAGTCATTCGATGGAACGCCATGCCGTGATTTGACTATAATCAAAGCGGAGATTTCATATTGAAGATCCACGGTATTCTCAAGTCGAGAGAACTGTGTTCATCAGTCACATCGATATTTTCCGTTTGACTTTAGTTATATTAACCAACATAAAACTATCGAGTGAGTCATTCCATAGTTATCCGATAACTATCCGTATGTAACCCCTTACTACCCCCGATAGCTATGAGTAATACATTGTCCAACAATTGGAGTGTGTTACGTACTCTAGTCTCAACGGATACATAAATATCCAGTCTCGATGCATCTTAACTAAGAACATTTAAAATTGTATACTTGTTTTCATTGTTATAAATTACTGAGGGTTAAAACACTTTGTTACTACAATCACAAAACATAACATTTGTGGATTTTCTATTAAATATTCTTTTAATTAAATTAATTAATTAGTACAACCACATTATATCAAGCATATAATAGAAAGAAAATACCTTTGATTTCGAACAACATTGGTTATTGAGTTAGGTATGTGTGACAAATTACATAATTGCCCTAGGGCATATCCCTAACTCTATCATAGCCGAGCCCGACCCAATTCATTATCTTCCTCCCAAAATCCTAAAATTCTCCCCAAAATTCAACCAAGCTCCATCACCTATCACCGGCCCCCCGTCAACATCCGTCGGAATCTTCATCAATTTGCAATCTCCAACAATCTACGCCTTCAATTCACAAAAATCAGGTATATTCTTCCACTAAACTAATTAATCTGAATTATGGTAAAATTAGTATTAATTTGTGGTTATATTTGTTGATAGTAGCCCATTGATTGTTTATAATTGAATATTGGTTGATTGGGATATGTCAATTATAGTTATTAGTGTTTAAATTCAATAATCAATTTATAACTAGAACTAATTTGAGTTGATTAGCATATACGCTTATTAGTGAAACATAATTTAGTGTTAATGAGTGTATCTGTTAGCTAAAATATTGATGAAAATAATTTATTTACATAATACTTTATTAGTTTATACCTTTAATTATGTATAAATCTAGTTAGCGTGTATGTGTTATGTGGTAATATAAACAAATTAGTGTATAGTGTTAATTTTTTATTACTGTGTAATAAATTCAAATTAGCGTCTGCCAAATGTTAAAAAAACAAAATTTAATTACTTTTTAATTGTTTCGAATTCAAACAATGAAATAGATTTAAGGTTAATACAAATTAGTGTATAATTTAGTTTATTTTCTTAAATTCTTAGAGAGATTTTGATCCTGTATGACAAGTATTGTATATGATCGTTATATAAATATTCGTTTTTATTACAAAATGGACATCAATGTTCATCTGATACACTATTTGTTGGATTTGACCCTGTTTGGACAAATTACAAACGCAATAAAGTAATTACATTTTGTAAATTTATTTCATCCTAACGGTCCACAAAATTTCAACAGCACTTTCTTTTTGCTCCTTGTGTACACGCATTTGTGTACTATACATGGAGCAGAAGGGAACTGCTATCGAAATTTTGTTGAATCGCTTAAAATAAAATTATTTACAAAATGTAGTTATTAATGTGTTTGTAATGGGAAGTAGGATGATTGAATATCAAAAATAAAAGGTAATAAAGTGAAAATACAATATTATATTCTTAATTTGTTAAATTGAAAATATACAAGGTTTTATAAAAAAAGTTAAAAGAATAATATATTATATAATTAATAAAACATTAAAATATAAACAAAATTAATGTATAATGATAACATATTACATAATTAATAAAATATTAAAATGTATAAATGAATTGAATAATAAAATGTCAATCCCAAAAATGTTTAATAATTTTCTGAATTTATATCAAATTTTTTGAAATATGAAAAAATGATCAATTATTTTGTCGATCGAAGGAGCTGGATGTATCAATGAAAGAAAATGAGCGGCTCGATAAATGAACATTTTTATAATGGTGTACATGTATTTGTTAAATTCGCTTTAAGTAATAATGGAAATAACGAAGAAATTAGTTTCCCATATAGTAACTACAAGCATTTGAAGTATTTGAAACCGGATATGATTATAGTAAATTTACATCAAAACGGTTTTGTGCCAGAATATTTTGTGTGGGAACGTCATGAAGAACTTGTGGCACCTAATCTTGTAGTGTCAGAGGAGGAGGTGAGTAACGACAATGTTACGGCAAATCCTATACAATATATGATTGAAGATGCAGCATGATAAATGTTCCCTACGGTTAAAGTTGATGATGACGATGTAAAGTCGAAGAAGAACCAAATACTGAAGCAAAAAAATCTATGATTTATTGGATATTGCTAAGAAACCCCTTTGGGATGACTGTAAAAGCAACACCCAATTATCAGTAATTGTCGAATACATTGTTATGAAATATAAATTCAACTTCACAGAATCCGGATATACGGCATGTTAAACCAGTTTTTGAAATTAACATATTTTATACGACCTGTGCAGAAAGTTTTTTATTTAGATACAATTGGTTCAGTAATGTTCCAGGTTCTGAAATCAACGTGCATAAAGATTATAATCTTATTGAAATAAAACATAACTCGCATTACCATAAGTATGATTCTTTTGTATTAGCCAAACAAGCTTTACAAGTTTATTATGCTCCGTGTCCATCCCTAAAATGAGATAAAGCAGATTGGTCGATAGTTTTTAAAACAAATGCAATATTTACGTTTGATGGAAAAAATATTCCAAATGAACAAGCTTATTAGGCAGATCTTGAGAAAAATAATGAAATAATAACAACTGGCGATCATACTGATTTTGGGCCTCCAAACGATGAATCAAATGTTTTAGGAGAAGCATTTGAAACTACAGAGGAAAACGATATAGAGTACGAGACCGAGTTTGAAACAGAAAATAGAAAACGATGACGACTGATTATGAACGTACATTTTGATAGAAGGTAATTTATGTGATTATTAGTGTTACATTTTTCTCATGAAAAATGATATGTTTTCCCATAATTAAATGATATGTTCTCCCATAATAAAATGATAAGTCTGTGATAGGTATTATGCTTCGAGGTTAGAGATCTTCCCATTTATCAAGTTCCCCCTCTTCTATTCAAAGAAGGACCCGTGCGGGAGGCGATAGCGGCGGCTCGTCATAGGTAAAGCGTCCCATATTAGCATTAGTGAGTAAAGCAAGTGAGTAAGTATCAAATTTATTGCAACATCATAAATATTTTGTGTATGATATATTATTCGTGATTTATTAAAGGTCTATATCATAATTAGTACAAGAGCTATGAACTGGAGCCCTTAGATGTTGTTCTCAATGTTTCCAAGGCTGCTTATAGGTGCATAATGGCCGCATGCTAGCCTAGGTGGGATAATATCCCACTCCACATTTTAGAGTGTATCTGGAAGGATTTCATCGTAAATGTAAACATGTATTTCATTTTATATATAACCATTGTATAATTTATTGATAAAGTATAAATGTATAACTTATTTTTTTTCAATGTGCAAGAGGTGGTAGACTTGCAGGAATCCGACCTTACTCTTTGTAAAAATTACTATATGAAAAAAATATGAAAAAACTACCGTGATATGATGTCGAGCATAAAAAAGGGAGAAAAGCTCAACTAGATGAGTGGAAGCGTATGGCAAGCCTGGGTTAACTACTAGAAAACTCCGAAAGCGAAGGTAAGTTTGGTAGACTCGTATATTTATTAAAAATTTAGTAAAATTAGTATAATGATTGCATCAATATATAAATGTGAAATATAGCGTTCATTTTAAATTTACGGGCAAAGTCGGAGATGAATTCTGTAAATAGAAATAAAAATCCTATCACATACCGTGGGGGTTCGAAGTCATTCTAACATTACCCTCAAGAGTTGGTAAATTTATTATTTGCAATTATAAATACTTATGACATAGTATAATTATATATGTATATATGTATATATAATACATAATAATTAGGTTAAATTTAAGGAATTTAATTTACCCAATGCATCAATAACAACATCATATATCTTAGTACTAGGCCTCAAACCCAACTCAGAAATTTAAACAAACATTTCATTTCCATACTTAGCAAGTCCTAGACTACCCAACTTGCAATCAATCAAGTAGCATAAAGCTTCTTCATTTATCTCATTCTACTACTCCTAACCTCGTTTAACAACTGAACAAAAAGCAAAACAGGTCCTTTGTTATGCAAAAAAAAAGATGAAACTTCCTCTATATACTTATCCTTGGCTGATTTTTCGCCGAAATTTGAAACCCATATGTAAAAATTGATAGAGAAAAGTTGGTTTACCTAGTTTTTGATGATAGTGGCTATGGAATTCGGATTTGAATTCTTCAACTTTCTTTTGATTGTGCATGATCTATCGATAATCGAGAATTGTAAAGGGAATTTGCTATCAATAATTCAGCTGACCAGGCTGGAACATGATTCGAAGTCATCGGGCAGTTTAGGGAGGTCGGGTAGGCGGTTGGGCAGGTTGAGAGGAGAGAGGGAGAGGGCGAAGGAGGAGTAGGCGGAGAATAGGGATGCGGATAGAGTAAGGCAGTATCGAGCAGGGTGAGTGGAGAGCAAGAAGAGGAAATGTGGTGGATAATGTTGGCAGGGAGGGCAAGCTGGTAGGAGAGTAGGTGGAGGAGGAGGAGACATTGTATTGGGAAGGGAAGGCCGGGGTGATGGACGGGTTGGAGGGGAGAGCGAAGGGCTGAATGGGAAGAATGATATGTAGAAGGAACAAAGAGTGGTTATGGCTAAAATCTAGGTTAGAGCCAAAAGTCAAAAATTGAAGTTAAAAACTTGTTTTGGAGTCAAAAAATAAAAAATTGTACAAGTAAAAGAAGAGAGTTGCAAAAGAAATTTATAAAAAACTATTAAATATTGATTAAAGTTAATATTTAACAGTAATTATTAATTATTTAATATATTTATTACGACCTTTTAGAAAAAATTGTTATTAAATATTTATTAGCAAGACCACTTAATAAAAAAAGTTGTTGTAAATCAAAATTTACGACTTCTAGAAAATATTTCAGAGCGTAGCTAAAATTTTCATTACTTTGAGCTAAATAAACTTTTATATGACAAAGAAAATAGTTACAAAAAAATTATATGTAGAATTTTTTTTTAACATTTCTGAATTTTACGAAAATCTGAAAATTACATGAAATTTAGAATTTTTTATATTTTATATTTTTGGATATCAAGAAAATTACAAAATTTTATTTTTAAATTTTTCGAGTGTTTTAAAGTTTATAAATATTTTTAAATTACTTTAGAAAATTTTAGAACTTTAAATTTTTATTTTTGAATTTTATGAAAATTTTAAAATTTTGTTTTAAAATTTTATAAATGTTTTAAAATTTTATGAAGTATTAAATATACTTATAAATTAAATTATTAAATATTAAAAAGTAAATAATAAATATTACTTCTTAATAATCAAGGATTACTTATTAATCATTAGTTATTAAATAGTAAATGTTAAATATTAATTTGAATTATTAATTATTAACAATAATTACTAATTATTAAAAATTTATTGATAAATACTACTTCTTATTTGTTAATTATTAATTATCAATTGTTGCATATTACTTCTTTATTATAATTGAATATTAATTATTAAATACAACTTATATGTATATATTATTAAATATTAATCATTAATTATTACCCATCAAATTTTGAATATACTATTAAACAGTAAATTATTTATTACTTAATCATTAAATATCAGTAGGAAGAGGGTTATAAATAAATATTTACAACAGTCAAAATTAATTAGTTGTTATAAATCTCTATTACAACGGGCTAAAACAAAAGGTTGTTAAAAATATGTTTATTGCAACTGGAAAAACAATACAATTGTTAAAAATATGTTTATTGCAAGTGGTAAAAAACGCAGTTGTCAAAAATATGTCTATTGCAACAGGTAGGAAAAGCAGTTGTTAAAAATATGTTTATTGCAACTGGTAGGAAAATGCAGTTGTCAAAAGTATACTTAACGCAAATAGCAGGAAAATGCAGTTGTTAAAAACTCTTTATTGCAACAGACAAAACATGTCAGTTGTTAAAGACCATTTATTACAACTGTCATTTAACGCCAGTTGTAAATAACAAGTTGTAAAAGGGTCATTTTATTGTAGTGGAGGTTGATGTGATTTGATATGTATGCTACAATATGAGATGTTGTTGGATGTGTGAGATTAATTTGAGGTGGTGTTCGATGTATTTTGACCTGTTAACTGATTTGAGATTGGTTGCAGTTGGTTTATTGTATACGAGTGTTATGGCACGCGCTTCGCGCATGAATTATTTTTCTTATAAATTGCATATGTTTAAATCAATCAAAAAATGATTTTTATTTTTATTTTTAAATGATATTAAGATTTGTATATTTGTAAAGAAGTATTTTGAATTTGTAAAGGAAGTTGAATCTTAGATCTTATTTTTAGAAGCATTTTGAATTTGTAAAGATTGTTAGATCCTACTTTTAGGGGCGTTTGAATTTGTAAAAGAAATTTAATATTAGATCCTATTTTAATTGATTAAGATTTAATAATATATAGAGGGGTGTTTTTGGTAGTTCACATTGATACCAAAAAAGTGTGACACCAAAGCTATTACAACTATTATTAAAGATTGTTGGATGTTGTTAGATGTTTGAGGTTGATTTATTGAATATATTGATATATCTTTTATTGATGTGATATATGTGATTATGGCTTTGATATGTATGATTTATTTATGTAAAACTGAACCACGATATATATATTGTTATATATGTGTTGTTTGGGGTTGAATGACTGCAATAATAAAAATAACACTCCAGATTTCTGATGGTTACCAATGGCTTACGAGTAGCAACATGCCGATGACTACCGACGGTTAGCAACACCAAATTGGTATAGCCGTGATCTTTCACGTGTACACGATGGGTCGCCGAAAGCCATTGGAAAGTCGTCAAAAGCCGTTGGAAATAGGGCGATGGAATCGCCAGAAATGTCGTCGAAGAACAGTTCTTCGACGACCAATATTTCGACGGCTATTTCTGACGGCTTCCGACAGTTTTTGACGGTCGTCGATAGTTCCCAACCATCGGAATTCCTGTTTTTTCTTGTAGTGATATGATTGACATTTAATTTGGAGCTTGGAATGGTATGTACTTATTAGAGGGGTAAGTGAAACTTTTCTCTCAAATCAACCAGAGAAGAGGATTGAGAGTAAGAATGAATGAGAAGCAAGAATATATATGGTCTCATATTCTTTTTTATATATAATGGGATATAACTTTAGGCATAACACTCAAAGAAAAGATCAGCAATTTTGAATAAAAATAATAAATTCAGCATCGAATTAAATGAAAAGACAAATAATAGAATATAGTTCAAACCTTTAAATCGAGCTCGATCGATCCAGTCAGCCAAGATTTTTTTAGGGCTCTTTAGATCTATAACATTGAAAGCAAGGTAAATATATAATGCAATACATCAATAATATCATAAATACTTTAAGATGATTGCAAAGTGAAGAACTGTAGGTAAATTGAATCAAATTCTAGCTATAATAAAAAAGTTCAAAAGACCAATCATAACTTGTGTACCGGAGTTACCATAAAAATAAAATCAAAATCTCTTACCTGACAACCAAAGAAAAACGATTGGAGTAACTTTTTGAAGAATGATATCACTTAAACAAGGTTTTTCCAACCATGATCTAAAAATAGACCATTTCTTCGACATTAAGCAATATTTTATTTTACATTTAATTTCTTTTAGTGCCAACACCAAGTCAACTTTAATTCATATTAATCAACATAAAATCAAACAAAAAAAATTACATATGAAAAAGCATGGATCATACCATAAAACATGGAAGAGAAAATTATATGATTACAGCCAAATGAGCAAATTTTCCACTTGGATTCAAATTGAAAAAAAACGTAGTATATGATAGTTTTGTGGATTTAAAAATTAATTTTAGTTAAGAAGTTAAGAAAATAAAAGTAAATAGAGAAAATGAGCGTGGAATATTTCTGAATAGCTGAAATAGAGAAAATGAGCGTGGAATATTTCTGAATAGCTGAAATAGAGAATGATTTATTTTAGTTTAGAAGTTGAGAATATGAGAGTAATAAGAGGAAATGAGCGTGGAATAATTCTAAATAGCTGAAACAGAAAATGAAAGGGAATATTGCTATTAACATATAGTAGATATTTAATTTGAGGCTTGGAATGGTAAGTACTTATTAGAGGGGTAACTGAAATTTCTCTCTCAAATCAACCAAAGAAGAGGAATAAGAGTAAGAATGAATGAGAAGCAAGAATATATATGGTCTCATTTCTCATATTTGTAAATAGAATAGATATAATATATTTTACATAGACGGTGATCAAATTGTATCCATCATAATATTATATATTTAAGGTTTTTAGGGTGACAACAACTAAACCCGACGGATCGAATCCAGACCCACACAATGGATTTCAGTTCTAGACATGTCGGATTTTGCTGGTTTCAGGGTATATATTTTAAAATTTAGATCTGATCCAATGGGAGTTTGGTTCGGATCAAGTTGGTCTGAATTGTGTCCATTTGGTTAATAATACTAAAATTACAAGTATTTTGATGATTATTTGATTAGATATTTCGAGTTAGATCGGGTCGAGTATGATCTGGCTTTTAAGGTGTTTTCATCATTTAGAACCAACCTAAGACTCATTGGATAAAGGTTGGTTCGGAACTTCTCAAATCACTTTGGTCCGGATTTGCTAGTCTCGATTCTAATTTTCAGTTATGTTTTCATGATAAAATTAGTAAAATTGTATAGTTGGATTTTAAAGGTTTTACATGTAGACATTTAAACTAATCATCTACCATACAATTCCATAAGGGGAAAATATTATAAAGGACAAATTATCCTAATAATTCAAGCACAGGGACAGCCGTCTAATTTTTTTGCTCAAGGACAGGCCCAAAGCCCATCTTTTGAGTGCTCAACTTCTCAAATCCATCTATCGATTGATTTCCGCTCCTCAACTTCTATTACGCTCTCCTCCTTCAGATCCCTGCTACACTTTCTTCTTCTTCTCCATCTCTAGATCTCCACTACGCTTTCCTCCTCTTCTGCCGCTCACCTCTATGCTCAAGTTTTGCCCCATCGTGTTTTTCCTATACGCGTCGATTTGGAAACTCACGTCGTTATTTCCTAAAACTGAAAGCCGCTGCTAACACCATCGAAGTATTGTTGCCTCGATATAGAGTCTCGTCATCCTTGGTGCTAGAGTTTTGATGGTGCCTGAAGCTTTGAGTTGCTCGACTCTAAAACCTGAACAAATTTGAATATCACTTCTTGCTTTTGTGGAGGTAGTCGCGTTGTGAAGTCGAAGTTCATCTGAATCTAATTGAATGTCATTGCTTGAGGATGCTCGAGTTCTAAAATTTTCTAGGCATAAGACGACAGTTAAACCTAGTAAACTAACACTAAAAAAAGAACAGTTGAACAAGAAAAACAGTAGAGGTGAGAGAAAAGAACTAAGAGAAGACATGAAAAACAAATAGAAGATGAAAATCAATCAAAAAGGAAAAGAAACATAGAAGAGAAGGTATTGATACTAGGATTTATATCAAAATTCAATGAACTATTAACTTAAAAACTGATACCTAAAAACTACAACCTTAAAAACCGATAACTAAAAACTAATACCGATAACTAAAAACTGATACCTAAAAACTGCTACCAATAACTTAAAACTGATACCTAAAAAACCGATAACTAAATTCTGATACTATACATTAAAACATTTTAAAATTATGATACCTAAATTGATAATAAGCACTAATCTAATACATACCAAAGCCAAAACTATAACATTACAATATATCAGTTAGTGAAACAAAAAATAACAAAAACTCAACTAAAAATGATACTAACAAAAGGATACTACAAAATAATGATATTCATCATATCATTGAACAGAAACCTAATACCGGTCAAAATAAAACCTGAACAAATGTCGCAAATAAGAGCAAGAATTGTGTATGAAATATTGATGGACAATGATCACTGTTGAAATTTAGCCAAGTTCATGTCAACATTGGAACAAGAAGAAAACATAAGAAAAAAAATGTTTTGTTCAGATTGTCATTTTATTCTAGTACAGTAATTACCTTTATAAAACAAAATATCAAAAATAAAACAGTTTTTACAAAAATGATATATATTGTCACTAAAACTGATACTTAAAAACTAATCTTCAAATTAATAGTAAAACTGATACCGGTATTACTGCAAATTAAAGCGATACTTAAAATGAAAATTGAAATGTTACTATATACCTAAAACAAATAAATAATAAAACTAATACTGCTTATACTACAAAACCGATATCGTAAATGAAACTATAAATGATACTATATAACCAAGTTTAATTACAAAGAGCAAACCAATGACAAATTAAAAATGTGCTAAACCAATAAACAAAGAGAAAATCAATGTACATATTAACATATGCTAAACCAATATATTTATATGACCAAGTTCAATTACATAAAATTGCCAGTAAAGACATACAACCAAGTATAATTCTCAACAAATTCATAAAAACATAAAAATCAAATCATATCTTCTTAGAAGTTTAACAACTACGTTTATTGCGACCATATTGCTTGCATACACCACATCTATTTTGCTTATTTTGAAAGTATACAAATTCTCCTTTCCATTTAATAGCAGGCCTACCGACATCACATTTCACCTTAGGTGGCTTAAAAAACATCTTCAACACTTGCATCAACAATATGCTTAGCGAAATTAGGAATAGGTTTTATAGCATTAGCAAATTAGAAGCTGTGGAACACATGCTGAACAAATCAATGATAAACATATTCGCATTCTTCGCCCTATAGCTAAAGTAGATTTTGTTCCATATGAAGATTGCGGTGACTATGAAAGGCTGGAGGAAAAACTTAACTAACACCTAAAACCAAATATTAATGGCGAACCAACGTAAAAACTAAATCACGATCTTCTTGAAACATTTGTTTTAATTTATTCAAAAACCATTTCCAGTTATCCACATTTTCAGGAGAAACTATACCCATAGCTGAAGGGAAAAAACCTGCAAATAATAATTAAAAAAATTAGTCAACTGTTAACTCAAAAACCGATACCTAAAAACTGAGAACTAAATTTTGATACTATGTAGTAAAACATTTTAAAAATCTTATACCTAAAAACTGATAATAAGCACTAATCTAATACACACCAATGGAAAAATCTACAACACTATGAAATATCACTTTTTTAAAAATCTTAATATCAAATTCTAATACTTTCACTACACCAAAACAGAGGATTCCCAACGAGTATAAGCATTGCTAAGAATTTCAGTAACACTTATATGTGTCTCTATAGGGGCGTGGGCATTTATTTGTAACACTTATAAGCGTTGGGGAAAAGCATCTTCCAACGCTTATAAGCGTTGGGAGATGCTTTTCCCCAACGCTTATAAGCATTGGGGAAAAACATCTCCCAATGCTTATAAACATTACAAATAAATACAAACAAATAAACACTTACCAGTAATGTGAATGTTGAAAGATATAATGTAGACTATATTTAATATGAAATATTGTCTTAATTTAGCAAATTATAACCCAATCAATATCAATCAAAAATATTCATAATCATGGTAATAAAATAGAGTATCAATTAAAAAAAGAGAAGTTCAATACATAATTAAGTTACCAATACATAGTTTGCCAATTCCATACTAATATCAAATTGCAATAACAAAAGATAAGACATAGCTCGTAGTTAAAGTCTATAAATAATAGATCATTTTCAAAATCTTCTGCTTCACTATACCACTAGAACCACCATCCAATTTCCTTTTTTCTTCTACTTCTTCTATAAGTGCCTACATGCATTCAATATAATATTAAACTGAAATTTATACTAAAAAGAATGACAAATAATAATCAAGGTGATAGCACATGATTTAACAATAAAGGACATTAAATGAAACAAGCAAATATGCAATGATGCTACTTTGAAATTAAGTACTTCATATATGCATACTGGCCTCAGATTAAAGCTGAGGCAACCGAGCCTCGGTTTAAAACCGAGGCTCAACAACTACGCCTCAGTTTAAAACTGAAGCGAACCAAGCCTCAGTTTGAAACTGAGGTAGGCATGCCTCGGTTTGAAACTGAGGTAGGCATTGTGGCATGGCCTCAGTTTAAAACTGAGGTGAACCAGACCTCAGTTTGAAACTGAGGCAGGCATAGCCTCAATTTGAAACTGAGGTTTGCCAGGTCTCAGTTTCAAACTGAGGCGCGCCTGGCCTCAATTTGAAACTGAGGCGTGCATGGCCTGCCTCATTTTAAAACTGAGGCACACATATCCAATATCTTGCATGTTAAACAAAAACAAGAAGTAATAAACTATTCAAAGAAATAAGTGACATATACACAATTTTGAGGGCAATAATTTTGGAAACAGTTCGATAATAACATAATTGATCATCACTAGATATTTACATGCATTGGAAGTTTAGTGTAACGACCCTGAATTTTGAACAAATTTAATTGAGAATATTTAATTAATTTTAAAAATTTGAACGATGATTCAATTTGAATCCCGAATATAGCTTTGAATTCGCCGATTAAATTATAAAATTTAATCTATTGGAACCGGATAAAAATGTGAATCTTCAGTTTTAAGCTGAAGATAAATATTTTTTAAAAGCTTGTAAGAGTCGTATTGATATCACTGAAGATAATAGAAGCTTCCGAATCGAATTTGGAAGTGATTTGTTCAGATTTGAAATTATATCGTTCGTATCGATATTTAAAAATAGCCGTCCGAGGCGCAGTCTCGGAATTCGATGAAACTAGTTCCATTGGGTCCGTAATATTGTATTATTACCGGATTTCAAATTCCGTATTTTTCGGAGTTGATATGTGACCGTATGGTTGCAAAACGCGTTGAAATGAAATTGAATTCAATTTAATTTTAAAATTTAAAATTTATAAATATCCCATGTTTTCTCCCCGTTGTTCACGCCGAGCATCACGAGATTATCGCGTAACCAATCCCTCCATCTCAGTTTTTAAAAATCAATCGAATTCAAAGAAAAATCATTATCTCGTTCCAAAAACAAATCGAACGGAAAACAAGAGAGAGGACTGCATCTCTTCGTTCAAACCCAATTCGAGAGTTCCTCGTCTCCATCAAATCCCACGGCAACTCGCGATTGGGGGCGACTCAGCAGGGGCGGCGACATCAAATCGGAGTTCGATGGGGGTTCGCGCGCGCTTACGCGTACGCGTGGAAGGGGTTGGCATCGCGATGGGAACGGCGGCAGGCGCGCATGGATGTGGCATCGACGTTCTGGTGAGGGTCTAGGCTAGTGACTTCGAGTCGCGAGCGCGAGGTGGATCTCGATTTCACGAGTCACGAGTGGGGTTGTCGGCAGCGCGTGCACTTGCGCACGCGAGGAGGGAGGAGCCACTGCTCTCGAGCAGTGGGATGAGCAGCGTGGGGATGGCTAGGGTTTCGTCAATTTCAATCTATGAACGAGGTATTTTCGTTTTTTCTAAATGTTGGATTTGCAGATTGTTTTATATGCAAAATGTATGTAACTGCAATAAAGGAAACTGTAATTTAAATTAATAAATAATTTTATACAGATTAAAGGAAATATATATATACGGATTTAAAATATATATCAAGTTTAAAGTAGAAAACTCTTTTTGGAAATATATGAATATAGGAATCTTAAAACAAGGGGAATTTGTATAAAATTTGATATTTGGAATCTATAAATTATTTTTATCCATGTAGTTTTAAAAGAATAGAAATGATAAGATAAAACACATACACATTTTGAACTTACCTGTTTATTTTAAGAAAAATGTATTTTGGTAATTAACTTATTTAACCATTTTTGTTATAAGAAGATTTTCAAGGAAATCAGTTAAAATTTAAAATTAACTGTTTAAAACGAAGTCACCGATGAATTGAAATTACCAAATGAAAATTTATTGTTCGATTTAATTCGAATATTAATAAATTTGTATGATTATTTATACAAGGTATAAATCAAGAAAATCGAGTCAGGATGATAATGGATTGCGAAATAAAAAGCTAAGGTGAGATCTTCTCACTCAGATTTAATTTTGAATTGCAGTTATTGATTGTGTTGATTGCTATTTGATGTGCTATTAGATATGATAGGATATATCTATATATATAGCAGTATATACATATTGGCATATGTATATATTGGATTGATTGATTTCCCGCCTCGTATAGCGGATGAGACCCTATTGCGCCGTTAGTAAGCGGATTTATAAAAACCTATATACCGCGATAATTCCGTACTGGAGCGGAATTGGTATTGTGCTAACATCTTTGGATGCAGGGAAACAGGTTGGAGGGATCCAACTGGACCCCTCACATTGATTGAAATTATTTCTACTGTGATGTGATAATCTGTGAATGATTATTGATGTTATTGAATTGATGTCTGGAAATTGTTGAAAGCTAAAATTTAGCTGAATGGATGTTTTTACATCATTGGATTCCAAAGATAAACGAAATGGAATTTTTGAAATTCAAGTAGAAAATTTCTAAATGAATCAATTTTTGAAATTGAAGAAATTTTGTAGAAAGGAATTTTCTTTTTAAAGTATAAAAAGTAAATTTTTATAATCGTATTGAATAAATTCCAGAATCAAGTGAAAACGTTAAATAAATGAATTTCGTATAATAGTGATTTTTAAATTGAAGAATTTAATTAAAATCTGGATTTCTAAATAGTTGAAAAGAAAAGATAAAAGGGATTTATTTTCCTTAAGAGAAATTTGTTTAAAATGAAATAAGTTGGAAGTCCAATCATAAATTTAATTGGCAAATTGAAACAAGTTTAGAAAAAAAAAATCAATATAAAATGATTTGGGATGGGAAATTAATTTAGAAATGAATATTGAAATTGATTTGGTATTGAAGTAAAATTAGAAATCAATTTGGGATTTGATTTTGGGGTTAAAAGTGAATATTTGGGAATGTGGATTTAAAAAATGGAAATGATGTTAAAATGGGTTTATTTACAGTTTGTAAAGTTTAAAAGAACAATTTCTTTTAAAATAAATAAATTATAAGTATTTAACTTATAATATGGTTTTTTTTGAAGTAACCATTGAGTTATAAAATTGAATGGGTCATTAAAGGAAATTTATAAAATCGTAGTTGTTATAGAATAGAAAATAGAATTTATAAACGTTGTTTTATAAATTCGAAACCGATTGAATTTGATAAGTGAATTATAGAAGATTATTTAAAGAAGATATATTCGCGTTTTTTTGATAGCGAATTTTTATTTGAAATAAATGTGTAGTAAAGTTTGAAATTTGGTTAATTAAAGTATATTCACGATTTTGGACAGTGAATATATTTTCGAAGTAGAATGGATATGGTTTTGGGAAAGCGATATTATAAAAATGAAGTAACTGTTTTAAAAGATGTTTTAAAACGTGTTAAGTATCGAATACATAGATTTCAACATTTATTGTTGAAATAGACGTTTTCGAGAAAAATAAGGAAATGGTAGACTATAACACTGTTGTTATAGTAAATGATTTCCGAAAGGAAATATTTTTATGTAGTATTGGGATTTATATATCTATTTTTAATTTCGAATCCCTATACTAGTGATTTTGAGTCGTCGTAACGATGTTTTACGCAACATTCGTTTTTGACTCAAATAGATGTTAAAATTTATGATTTCCTTAAAGAATGAATATATACTTAATATTGATTAAGTATATCGAATATTTTCCAATGTCGAAAATAAATGATTTGTGAAATACTTATTATTAAATAAGTAGGGAAATGCTTTTCCAATATGAAATGAACGTTTTGAGATTTTATCTTCTTAAAGATAAAATGAAATTGAATATTTGAAATCGATTTGAGAATCGTATATCAATAGATATTTTGAAAATATAAATTCACTATGGAATTTATAAATGGAATGGGAATTTGTTTTAAAAATAAACGTTGATTTATTTTTGAAGTGTGGAAAATTTATATCTAATAAAGATATTTTTGAAGATAAATAATTTGGAAAATTATTTGGAATCTGATGATGTTGCGCATCTTTATTGATAGTTAAATAACCGACTATCAATAATTACCTTGAGTAGGTATTTGTTGTGAATTGGATGAATTTGAATGCCACACTTATTTTTGAATAATCGCTCACTATTCGGGTTAGCCGGGAAAGGACCATGGGGTCGTATAACCCATTCCGAATATGTGATACGTCGTTATGAATTGCATTTGAAGACCGGTGTTGAAGACCGGATATTTTTGAAAACGGAAGGATTACCGTCGAGTTACTCTACATTGGCTGATCTCCGGTTTAGAGGTTTTATCACCCTTAGTGACGGGAAGTCCTGACGTGATTGAAAATTATCCGGAATTGCAAGGGCTTCGTGAGAAGTGCCTTCGGTTCTGTTCGATCCCGGAACAGACTTGTATGGATTGTGTGTCTGACGTTACAATTTGAGATATAAAGCTGATTTCTTTCAAATACATTTCTGTTGGTGGCGGAGAATTTATTCTCTTAGCTTAACACCCTTCTCTGAGACGTACGAGCTCAGAGGTTATGTAGTTGAAATTTATCAGCGATATATCCCAATTTGGTAACGTGGCATACTGAGTGTTGCTGTGAAATGATCAGTGTTTGATCATTTGTGATATGATCATTTGTTTGATCTTATATCTTTGTGATCATAGGTTGATCATTTTGTTTGACCCAAAGCAGGGCTTTGTAGAAAGCGTAGCTTTGTGGACGAGACTTCGTCGAGCCTCACACCCCGGAAATGGTCGAAACAGGAAGGATGCAGCAAGGTTCTAGGGAGTAGCGCCCCTTAGTGTATGTCATTCCTTCTGGATAGAGGTGGTATCATGGTATGGAGCCCAGATACTTAACCTATGTGGTTGCTGCATTATTATCTATGTGGTTTGTTGGAAATCGGGGATCCTCGGGAAGATCGGTTATGATCGGGGGATGGCATACGCGTGTCAGTAGTTACCTATTTTTGCAGAGGTAACCCGGCCTTGTGTTGGCAGAGATCTAACCGTAATGTTAGGTTATTTCTCGGGTCGTCTATTCCAGGGACGTACCCATCGTGGATAGGAAGTTCCTTAGCCTGACCATTTGTTGGAAATCCAAAGAAACAATATGTGACTTGTACGGTTTTAGTTGTAGAACCTATCATTCATTTATGGTGGTCACCACTGTTTGGATGGTAGCTATAGTAGGCATAAGTGCGGAATGCCTATGCTGGCTAAGATTAATATTATACTTTCGAAATGTTTTCTACACTGTGCACTAATAATAATATCAAAAATGATTTGATTTTGCGTATCAAGCATCTTTGACTATCATAAGAAGAAATCTCCTCCAATTCTGCGTTTGCATTGTGTGTGTGGTGGGAGGTCTTATGGTAGTTTCATTTTCAAAAAAAAAGCATTTCGAATTGACTTTGAAAATTATCCCGTGTTTATTTTAAAAATAACTGTTTTACGATCTCACACCAGTCACCATGACTGACTCGGAGTTTATTGTTTCCCTTCTAAACTCTGGGTGCCCACCAATTTCCACACGGGCAGTCTAGAGTTAGATTATCAGGATATTCTGGAGATTCTGGAGCTTTGGAGATAAGCTAGAGAACGAGACGTAGTATTTGTATCTGATAGTATTTATTCCGCTGTGTATTCTGTATGAGGACAAGTTATAAAACTGTCCATTGTTGTACTGAGTTGTATATTGACTCTGATGATTGATGTATGTATAAAATGATATAGTTCTTTGTTTTAAAGATTATTCATTTATCTATTATATTTTTGTTCCGCTGCGATTCTGATATTGTCTCTGTATCTGATGTTGTTCTGTTGTCCTTCTTCTTTCTTTCTTCTGCTTTCTTTTTCTTCTACTTCTTCTTTCTAAAACCCTCACTATTGGAGTTTCCGGCGTTCGATTTCTCGGCAGTCGATAAAGTGAGTATCGATGTCGAATTTTCGAAAGTCGAAAATTTCGGGACGTGACAAAGTGGTATCAGAGCATATGGTTAAGCGACAACCCTGCTCTGTTGGGTGTTACTCATTAGAGATAGAGTTAGCAGTACTCTAGAATGAGTTGAGTGTAATAATAGATACGAGCGCGTATTTGTTAGTTAATATAAAATTGTTTTGTATTGTGATGATTGGTTTATTGAGTGGTATATGAACCTTCGTCGGCACAGTCTGCGCATCTGTATCGAAGGGGTTTCTAAACGCTCGAATAGAACAATTCGGCACAGTATTGTTTTTGAATAGGGTGAATGAGATAATTTTGCCCAAACTATTTTTGTATAGAAAAGAATGTTTTTCTATGAATTATTATAGTATATGGTTGCATGGTTGCTAGAAGTAATATTATTTAATTATCATCATTGATATATATATGTGAAAAATTATATATGAAATGGAAATCAAAAAAATAAAGAATTAAGAAATGAATCCATATACAAGTAGAATTTGAGAATATAAATTATAAATATGAATTGTAATTTGAAACGGGATTCCAGAAAAGTTTTTGGAAATGTTTTGAAAAGGATTTGAAAATTTTGGAGATTTGGGAAGTTTAAATTCTTTTTTGATTTGAAAATGAATTTCAAAGGTTTTGAAAAGTATTTTGGAGAGATGAAAGCTCTAAACTCTTTTCGGTCGCTGGAAAATAATCCTGATGATGGTGGCCACATCATTAGAATTCATTTTCGGGTTTCCAAAACGAGGAATTGCTGCCAAATTGTTTTAAATGAAAGTTGTTTGGAAAATTTAGTTTTGTTTAGAAAATTCAAGGATAATTTGAATTGTTTTCAAAATGGTTTTGAAAGGTTGAAAAGACTCTGGAATACTGTATAAGAATATTTATGGAATATGATTGAATTTATAACTTATACAAATAGAAATTGTTAATGTAAATTATGTAATTGTGATTGGAATTAAAGTTCATTAACAAATGAAATATATAAATGTGAATTGAAAGTTTAAGGAAATAAATTCATATATGAACGAAAACTATGAATACGAATTGTAAATATGATTCATAAATGAAAATAGAATTCCAAAAAAGATAATTGAAAATAAAATTCCTTAATAAAATGGAATTGTGAAGGTGAATGTATAAATGATTGTATAAATCAAGATGTAAATAAGTTGTTAACTTATAGAATATTTGAAATCTGATTGGAGTGGAATTCAAATTGAAGACGAATGAATTAGTAATTGGAACTAATTTAAGATAGTGCAGTTGTAAATGGCAGATAATTGGTAAAATTCAATATTTCAGAATTGAAAGTAAATTGAATCCAAATTAGATTGGAATTGTGAATTGAACTCAAATGAGAAATTGAAATGTGAAATTGAATTCAAATAAAATTTGAAATGTAAAATTGAAGATAATGGATATAACTTCAATAGTGAACTAAAGATGATATAAGTAGTTTATATTGGAAAATTTTTGTAATAGAATTTGCAAATGGGTTGAATGTGTAACTAGATATTATGGCTAGTAGATATACAGGTATAAAGGGAATTGAATTTGATTCCACAGATAATTTGAATTGCTCGACAAAAGGTACGTATTTGAATTATAATATGAGATTTGATGACTTATTTCTCTAGCCGCTTGGCTTTTTCTTTTTCTTTTTGAAATCTGAGAGTCCGTAGGGACGTTTTGTAGTCGTACCGTATTAGCCGCGCAAAGGAGACGCTGGCGAAATTTTTCGAAAATTTAGGGCATTAGAAAATTTTTGAGAAATTTTGAAAGTTAAAATTTGAATTTAAACTCGAATTTGAATTTTGAAGTTAAACAATGTTGTTTTGAAACTTAGAGTTGAAGTCAAAATGTAGTTGAATGATAACGAATCTTTAGTAGAAAGATTTGTTTTGATGAATTGATAAAACTATTTAGATTGTGAAAAATAGTAGACGAGTTAAGGACCTTTCTTTCTAACTTGTAATTTCGAGGACGAAATTCTTTTAAGGGGGGAAGTCTGTAACGACCCTGAATTTTGAACAAATTTAATTGAGAATATTTAATTAATTTTAAAAATTTGAACGATGATTCAATTTGAATCCCGAATATAGCTTTGAATTCGCCGATTAAATTATAAAATTTAATCTATTGGAACCGGATAAAAATGTGAATCTTCAGTTTTAAGCTGAAGATAAATATTTTTAAAAAGCTTGTAAGAGTCGTATTGATATCACTGAAGATAACAGAAGCTTCCGAATCGAATTTGGAAGTGATTTGTTCAGATTTGAAATTATATCGTTCGTATCGATATTTAAAAATAGCCGTCCGAGGCGCAGTCTCGGAATTCGACGAAACCAGTTCCATTGGGTCCGTAATATTGTATTATTATCGGATTTCAAATTCCGTATTTTTCGGAGTTGATATGTGACCGTATGGTTGCAAAACGCGTTGAAATGAAATTGAATTCAATTTAATTTTAAAATTTAAAATTTATAAATATCCCACGTTTTCTCCCCGTTGTTCACGCCGAGCATCACGAGATTATCGCGTAACCCATCCCTCCATCTCAGTTTTTAAAAATCAATCGAATTCAAAGAAAAATCATTATCTCGTTCCAAAAACAAATCGAACGGAAAACAAGAGAGAGGACCGCATCTCTTCGTTCAAACCCAATTCGAGAGTTCCTCGTCTCCATCAAATCCCACGGCAACTCGCGATTGGGGGCGACTCAGCAGGGGCGGCGACATCAAATCGGAGTTCGATGGGGGTTCGCGCGTGCTTACGCGTACGCGTGGAAGGGGTTGGCATCGCGATGGGAACGGCGGTAGGCGCGCATGGATGTGGCATCGACGTTCTGGTGAGGGTCTAGGCTAGTGACTTCGAGTCGCGAGCGCGAGGTGGATCTCGATTTCACGAGTCACGAGTGGGGTTGTCGGCAGCGCGTGCACTTGCGCACGCGAGGAGGGAGGAGCCACTGCTCTCGAGCAGTGGGATGAGCAGCGCGGGGATGGCTAGGGTTTCGTCAATTTCAATCTATGAACGAGGTATTTTCGTTTTTTCTAAATGTTGGATTTGCAGATTGTTTTATATGCAAAATGTATGTAACTGCAATAAAGGAAACTGTAATTTAAATTAATAAATAATTTTATACAGATTAAAGGAAATATATATATATGGATTTAAAATATATATCAAGTTTAAAGTAGAAAACTCTTTTTGGAAATATATGAATATAGGAATCTTAAAACAAGGGGAATTTGTATAAAATTTGATATTTGGAATCTATAAATTATTTTTATCCATGTAGTTTCAAAAGAATAGAAATGATAAGATAAAACACATACACATTTTGAACTTACCTGTTTATTTTAAGAAAAATGTATTTTGGTAATTAACTTATTTAACCATTTTTGTTATAAGAAGATTTTCAAGGAAATCAGTTAAAATTTAAAATTAACTGTTTAAAACGAAGTCACCGATGAATTGAAATTACCAAATGAAAATTTATTGTTCGATTTAATTCGAATATTAATAAATTTGTATGATTATTTATACAAGGTATAAATCAAGAAAATCGAGTCAGGATGATAATGGATTGCGAAATAAAAAGCTAAGGTGAGATCTTCTCACTCAGATTTAATTTTGAATTGCAGTTATTGATTGTGTTGATTGCTATTTGATGTGCTATTAGATATGATAGGATATATCTATATATATAGCAGTATATACATATTGGCATATGTATATATTGGATTGATTGATTTCCCGCCTCGTATAGCGGATGAGACCCTATTGCGCCGTTAGTAAGCGGATTTATAAAAACCTATATACCGCGATAATTCCGTACTGGAGCGGAATTGGTATTGTGCTAACATCTTTGGATGCAGGGAAACAGGTTGGAGGGATCCAACTGGACCCCTCACATTGATTGAAATTATTTCTACTGTGATGTGATAATCTGTGAATGATTATTGATGTTATTGAATTGATGTCTGGAAATTGTTGAAAGCTAAAATTTAGCTGAATGGATGTTTTTACATCATTGGATTCCAAAGATAAACGAAATGGAATTTTTGAAATTCAAGTAGAAAATTTCTAAATGAATCAATTTTTGAAATTGAAGAAATTTTGTAGAAAGGAATTTTCTTTTTAAAGTATAAAAAGTAAATTTTTATAATCGTATTGAATAAATTCCAGAATCAAGTGAAAACGTTAAATAAATGAATTTCGTATAATAGTGATTTTTAAATTGAAGAATTTAATTAAAATCTGGATTTCTAAATAGTTGAAAAGAAAAGATAAAAGGGATTTATTTTCCTTAAGAGAAATTTGTTTAAAATGAAATAAGTTGGAAGTCCAATCATAAATTTAATTGGCAAATTGAAACAAGTTTAGAAAAAAAAAATCAATATAAAATGATTTGGGATGGGAAATTAATTTAGAAATGAATATTGAAATTGATTTGGTATTGAAGTAAAATTAGAAATCAATTTGGGATTTGATTTTGGGGTTAAAAGTGAATATTTGGGAATGTGGATTTAAAAAATGGAAATGATGTTAAAATGGGTTTATTTACAGTTTGTAAAGTTTAAAAGAACAATTTCTTTTAAAATAAATAAATTATAAGTATTTAACTTATAATATGGTTTTTTTTGAAGTAACCATTGAGTTATAAAATTGAATGGGTCATTAAAGGAAATTTATAAAATCGTAGTTGTTATAGAATAGAAAATAGAATTTATAAACGTTGTTTTATAAATTCGAAACCGATTGAATTTGATAAGTGAATTATAGAAGATTATTTAAAGAAGATATATTCGCGTTTTTTTGATAGCGAATTTTTATTTGAAATAAATGTGTAGTAAAGTTTGAAATTTGGTTAATTAAAGTATATTCACGATTTTGGACAGTGAATATATTTTCGAAGTAGAATGGATATGGTTTTGGGAAAGCGATATTATAAAAATGAAGTAACTGTTTTAAAAGATGTTTTAAAACGTGTTAAGTATCGAATACATAGATTTCAACATTTATTGTTGAAATAGACGTTTTCGAGAAAAATAAGGAAATGGTAGACTATAACACTGTTGTTATAGTAAATGATTTCCGAAAGGAAATATTTTTATGTAGTATTGGGATTTATATATCTATTTTTAATTTCGAATCCCTATACTAGTGATTTTGAGTCGTCGTAACGATGTTTTACGCAACATTCGTTTTTGACTCAAATAGATGTTAAAATTTATGATTTCCTTAAAGAATGAATATATACTTAATATTGATTAAGTATATCGAATATTTTCCAATGTCGAAAATAAATGATTTGTGAAATACTTATTATTAAATAAGTAGGGAAATGCTTTTCCAATATGAAATGAACGTTTTGAGATTTTATCTTCTTAAAGATAAAATGAAATTGAATATTTGAAATCGATTTGAGAATCGTATATCAATAGATATTTTGAAAATATAAATTCACTATGGAATTTATAAATGGAATGGGAATTTGTTTTAAAAATAAACGTTGATTTATTTTTGAAGTGTGGAAAATTTATATCTAATAAAGATATTTTTGAAGATAAATAATTTGGAAAATTATTTGGAATCTGATGATGTTGCGCATCTTTATTGATAGTTAAATAACCGACTATCAATAATTACCTTGAGTAGGTATTTGTTGTGAATTGGATGAATTTGAATGCCACACTTATTTTTGAATAATCGCTCACTATTCGGGTTAGCCGGGAAAGGACCATGGGGTCGTATAACCCATTCCAAATATGTGATACGTCGTTATGAATTGCATTTGAAGACCGGTGTTGAAGACCGGATATTTTTGAAAACGGAAGGATTACCGTCGAGTTACTCTACATCGGCTGATCTCCGGTTTAGAGGTTTTATCACCCTTAGTGACGGGAAGTCCTGACGTGATTGAAAATTATCCGGAATTGCAAGGGCTTCGTGAGAAGTGCCTTCGGTTCTGTTCGATCCCGGAACAGACTTGTATGGATTGTGTGTCTGACGTTACAATTTGAGATATAAAGCTAATTTCTTTCAAATACATTTCTGTTGGTGGCGGAGAATTTATTCTCTTAGCTTAACACCCTTCTCTGAGACGTACGAGCTCAGAGGTTATGTAGTTGAAATTTATCAGCGATATATCCTAATTTGGTAACGTGGCATACTGAGTGTTGCTGTGAAATGATCAGTGTTTGATCATTTGTGATATGATCATTTGTTTGATCTTATATCTTTGTGATCATAGGTTGATCATTTTGTTTGACCCAAAGCAGGGCTTTGTAGAAAGCGTAGCTTTGTGGACGAGACTTCGTCGAGCCTCACACCCCGGAAATGGTCGAAACAGGAAGGATGCAGCAAGGTTCTAGGGAGTAGCGCCCCTTAGTGTATGTCATTCCTTCTGGATAGAGGTGGTATCATGGTATGGAGCCCAGATACTTAACCTATGTGGTTGCTGCATTATTATCTATGTGGTTTGTTGGAAATCGGGGATCCTCGGGAAGATCGGTTACGATCGGGGGATGGCATACGCGTGTCAGTAGTTACCTATTTTTGCAGAGGTAACCCGGCCTTGTGTTGGCAGAGATCTAACCGTAATGTTAGGTTATTTCTCGGGTCGTCTATTCCAGGGACGTACCCATCGTGGATAGGAAGTTCCTTAGCCTGACCATTTGTTGGAAATCCAAAGAAACAATACGTGACTTGTACGGTTTTAGTTGTAGAACCTATCATTCACTTATGGTGGTCACCACTGTTTGGATGGTAGCTATAGTAGGCATAAGTGCGGAATGCCTATGCTGGCTAAGATTAATATTATACTTTCGAAATGTTTTCTACACTGTGCACTAATAATAATATCAAAAATGATTTGATTTTGCGTATCAAGCATCTTTGACTATCATAAGAAGAAATCTCCTCCAATTCTGCGTTTGCATTGTGTGTGTGGTGGGAGGTCTTATGGTAGTTTCATTTTCAAAAAAAAAGCATTTCGAATTGACTTTGAAAATTATCCCGTGTTTATTTTAAAAATAACTGTTTTACGATCTCACACCAGTCACCATGACTGACTCAGAGTTTATTGTTTCCCTTCTAAACTCTGGGTGCCCACCAATTTCCACACGGGCAGTCTAGAGTTAGATTATCAGGATATTCTGGAGATTCTGGAGCTTTGGAGATAAGCTGGAGAACGAGACGTAGTATTTGTATCTGATAGTATTTATTCCGCTGTGTATTCTGTATGAGGACAAGTTATAAAACTTTCCATTGTTGTACTGAGTTGTATATTGACTCTGATGATTGATGTATGTATAAAATGATATAGTTCTTTGTTTTAAAGATTATTCATTTATCTATTATATTTTTGTTCCGCTGCGATATGTGAGATTCTGATATTGTCTCTGTATCTGATGTTGTTCTGTTGTCCTTCTTCTTTCTTTCTTCTGCTTTCTTTTTCTTCTACTTCTTCTTTCTAAAACCCTCACTATTGGAGTTTCCGGCGTTCGATTTCTCGGCAGTCGATAAAGTGAGTATCGATGTCGAATTTTCGAAAGTCGAAAATTTCGGGACGTGACATTTAGAGAGAAACAATCTAAGCTACATAATCTTCATCTATTTTTAGTATTTTACTTAAAATAATCTTTCTTTGTTAAAAGGAAGCAACTGATTCACTAATTGCACATATTTGATACTATTACTTATGAGACTACCTAATCAAACTTCAAGACAACTAAACCAAAATTACTTTATTTTATTTAAAGTAACAGAAATACTTATGTATGTTTCCGCCACACATGGTAGTACTTCTCCAGATTTTCTTTTATGCCCCACCTTCCAAACCAACGGTCGCAAAATAGTTTTTTTCCGGGTTTACTAAGGCCTACAAGGAAGAATAAAGATCAAAGGCCTATAAGAAATTTTTTTCGGATTTTCTTTTATGGAGTATATTTTAGACACCGAATTTGCATAGCAAATAAAATATAAGTCATCTTAAGGACAATTCTTATATCTTCAAATGAAGTGAAGCTAGTACCACCACCTATATTTTTACAATCACATGATACTAATATTGGATTACCGATGAATTCAAACAAGTAATTGTAGTATCAGTATAAAAAAAGCAATTTATAATTAGACAGTAAACTATCATTTTCACATAAAATAGAGTTTTACCATTACTATAATCACTTCTCACTACTTGTTGGTCTTTACTTATGCCTAAGAACGACCAATCAATTTGAGACTTGCTAATACAGATTACCATATAACATGTTTGCCAATGCACAAGGCAGAGTGCGATTGTTAAAGTAATATCATATTAGGCATTACAAATATTACAGTCGTTGTTGTTATATAATATATTGTGCAGCTTAACAAAAATGCTAAGCAAAAAAGTTATTAACCAATTAAATATAGGAAACTAACTATGGTTATTAACCAATTAAACACACAAAACAAACTATGTGAAGGAAAATCATTTAAAATGATAAATGTTAAACTTGAACACGTAAGGCAATATTGTCAAAGGGGCAATCTTGTATATATTTAGTAATTACGATCAATAATAGTATTGACTGTAAGACTATAAATCATAAGTAAACTACAATTAAATAAAAAGGCTTGGATTAGTAATCAAACTATTACTAAAAATTATTGCTTCATTATAATGAAAGCTTCATTGCACATTATTCATTACATCCAACGTCACCTACTGCTTATGGCAAACTCAGTTAGAAACTTAGTTTTTAACACGGTTAGAAACTGAGTTTTTAATTTAGTTTTTAACTTAATCGGTTTAAAAGCTGAGTATGAAAACTCAGTTTTTAGTTGAGTTTAAATAATTAGCTTTTAACAGTTAAAAACTAAGTTTAACTCGATTTAAAAGCCTTTTTAACCGAGTTTAACTCAGTTTTTAACTGTACTAATTTGAATATAGCACCCGATGGAATTTCGGCTCCTTGGGGTGAAAATTACCGCCCAAAGTCTCTGGCCGACGTTGCGTCTATTCGCCACATTGTCGACACAAGTAATACTTCTCATTTTATTCCTCAGTTAATTGTTTTAATCTTTATTTGAATTTTATATTGTAATTTGTATTATTGTTCCCCGACAGTCACTTAAGGGCCATTTTTTCATTTTTTTTTATGTTTAAAATTTTTTTATTTGAAAGAAAGAGTAGGACGATATTGTGGAAACATAATTCTTTTGGTCTGATTCGACGAACTGTAGATTTGGTTAGTTGTATGAAAATTGGTTATCTTTCAAGCCAGTGCATGGATATTTTTGTATTATATTTTTTAGAAGAGAAGCTGGGACAGGAATTAACCCTGTTTTTGTGTTGAGATAAGCATTAGACTTCTTTTGTTTTAAATGCTAAATTTTGATTCTTGATTGTGGAGTACTGAATCATGGATTGATTGTACATTCTAGTTTTCAAATTTTATTTAAATGATCCTTGATTCATCTCAACCATTCATTCATTTTATATAAGTTTGTTCTCATTCCCAAAGCTTCTTTAACAGAAAACTAACTTAATACAAGATCAGATCCCCCTCTCTTTCTCAATTTTGCTTGGATCATGTCTATGAAGGTGAGTACATACCATACTCCAATTCCGTATCTATGTTTAGGTTTTTCTGTTTATCTTCTGATATTATATAAAAGAAACCATGAAATAACTTAAGTTTATTATTCTGTTCAGAAAGTTGTAGTGAAAATTGATCTTCATGACGACACAGACTAACTAAAAGTCTTAAATGTTGTAGCCAAGATTCTACGTACTGAATCTTTTCATTTTCTCTTTTTGATTTTTCCTTCACATTATAAGAAAGTCATTAATGTTTATAAACTCTATTATTAATGGTAGATATTGATTCAATTGCAATGGACACAATGGCAGATACTCCTTCTCATATATAAGAAAAGGTGACTCTGTGATTTACCACTATAATGTTACAAAAATAATTAGATATTGGAAGTCTTTAGAAAATAGTTTCCAACAACTAAGACTTTAATTAAATGTTAAATCCGGAAGGTTGATGGGTGATAAAATATTTATTCAAGATGCTCTTATATTGGTGATCTCCAAAATATTTTTATTCATTCATTGGATTTGATGATGAATGATGATAACAATGGTAAATTATGTGATGCATTATATATTTCTTCTGTAAGCCGGGCAATCACGATTCTTTTAAGAAGTTGTTCACATGAAAATTAAAATAACTTCAATATGTTTGGTGTTAAAGATAATCTATGTACATTGTATGCTAAATTATGTTATGAGTAGAGTCTAATTAAGTTTTACTAAGATTATTAATTATAAATTGTAAGTCATAATCAAAGAGTCCAGCAATATAATTAAATGTGATAAAATTAAAGTCTAACTTATATTATTGAGTTATTTAGTGCATATTGTTGATATCGTTACATGAAATATAGGTATACTTTAACACAATTGTAAGGCTTATAGATTGAAGCAGACAAAGGAAAATACATAATCCTAAAAGTAGTAATGTAATACCAATTTGATATTCTTCCCATGCTTCTTGGTCTACAAATGGGTTCATCTTCTCCAACAGTAGAGTCACTAGATGAATTGAAATCAATATAGCACAGTTAGTATAATTAGAATAGCGTGCTATTTGAAGAAAATTTCATTTGGTTCAACAAAATATTGCAAGCTCACTACTAAAATGGTGTACCTGTATCATTATGCAGCAGTAGAAAAACTCTTCACTTGATTTACGCCTCCATCTTAATTATAAGCCTCGGGAACCTTATACTACAAAAATTAAAATGGTGGTAAGTAATCATAGGTAACATGAGTGTGGGTAGGTTCCAATGTAAATTAGCAGGAAACATAGTGCAACGGTTAGCAATAGAACATCAATGATCGTTATGGAATTGTACTTCGGACATTTAAGTTTACCATATCCATGCATACAAATAACATACCCTATAGCAATCCAAAAGCTAGGTCATGGCAGTAATGGAAAACATAAAACTTAGTGAGATAGGCCCGTTTTCGAGAAGCTAGCTCGAAGCTTGTCATCACTAAGGGAAAAAATTTAAGACTATAGTTGTAACGCCCCACTCCAAGACCCACATTAGCAAAGAGTATTACAAAGTAACACCATCTGCTAATGCGGAGAATAGAGCTGGTTGGGAGCGACCATCTATAGCCTTGTCTTAATTATCTATTGAATATGCCGACAATTGCCATAAGTTTTTTTTCTTTCTCAAATGGATCGACATATCCAATAAATACTTAATACAAAGCCATAGGTGGCTAAAGAATCTATCAGAACAAGATATAACAACTCAAATGTAATACACATCACAGAACAATAGATCATCACATACATTTACACATATTCAGATACATTACAGAGTATACCAAATGATACATGTCAACTGGTAAAGTAAACCATAATATACAGGCGAGTCAAAAGAATACATGTCAGAGTTACAGCCAAAAAGGACTACACAAAAAGCTATAACAAAAGGGAGATAGCAGAATAGTCCATGCGGAAGCAAAATAGGCTAAGTCTAATGTACCTAACCTGAAACATCTCGGTCTGACCCAAGTATAAAATACATGGGTCAGTCTAGCTAAACAAATCAGTTAGATAAACTAAATGATAATGAACATACAAGATCATAAAGTACCACAAATATCTCCAAAAGAGATAACCAAATCATCTAACAAGATGAATTAAAATAAGCCTCATATCATCGACAATCCCAATAAACAAAGGATATCATATCCCAAAACAAGCCAAAAGGCAAATAACACATACCAATAAAGGTAACACAAGTTTCTACAAGGTAATCGCTATATATCATGTGGTTCAAAGAACTTACCCCGAAATGCGATACACTAGGGAAATATAATTGCCAAAGAAATAAAAGATGCTCGAGCTCAGTACTATATAACTAGGATCCACACGCCCGAAGGCAACGCCCGAAGGAAACGTCCGAAGGCAACGCCCGAAGACAACAAACCGTAGTGGCGGTACTAGACACCACTAACTGGCGGAATGTGTCACAACTCTCAGAAAGGAACCCGAAAAATGTTAACGTGAGTCCCATACCCCACGTTCGCACTAAGCGGTTTACTAACCGTTAGTCAATTTCACACTCAAAGTAGTACAAAGTTCACCTCATCTCCTCGGTAAACCAGACCCAAAGGTCAAAACGGTCAAACGAATAGATTAGGAATTAACTGAAAAGATAAACGCACGTGTTCATAGCACGTGTTTTATTTAATCATTTGATTCTCCTCCCTCTTCGCTCGAAGTGCAAAATTGTGTGTTTTATATAGAAATTATAAGTTGGAGAAACGAGTTTTTAATACAATTTAAAATCACTTTATAAAAGCCCGTGTACGAAATCTAAAAAGAATCATCAAAGTCATTAATAAATGATAACAACAAATCGGATAATCACGAATCGATAAAAGTTGGAACCTCAAGCAAAATAGGCAATATAGACTGAAACAAGCAGGTCAGTCGACTGACTGCAGAGGCCAGTCGATTGATCTAGAAACCTAAAAGTTTCGGTCTCTACAGTCAGTCGACTGACTGTAGAAGTCAGTCAACTGACTGGCACTGGAATTTTTTTTCCAGCCTAGCCAATGAAGGGGAAACTCTCAACAATGGACGAGCAATGGGCGCTAGGGGTTTATGTCAATCGACCCCAACCCTATAAGCTCTTCGATACACCTCCAAAAGCATGTTCATGCATCGAAGCTAGGATTTTTAAAGTTTTAGACTTCAAAACACCAAAAATTGAAATGTTCACCAAATCAATTCAAATCAAAAGAAATTGAACATGAATAGATGTTAGGAATTCATACCTAACAACAATGATAGAAATGGACAAAGATGTGAGTTCAAAAACTCACATATTTAACTCAAAAACAATGATGAGAAGCTCTAACACAAAGAAAAGATCAACCAATCTTCACTTCTACTCTACAAGCTCCAATATAAGATCAAAACAAGTATTTCCTAAATTAGGTTATAGGAAATTTCTGAAATTGGAGAGAGATTGAGATGGAGAAGGTGAAAAGAAGGCTTACCTAAGCTTCTCTTTGATTTTGGAGTAAGAATTTGAGTTTGCAAAAAGAAACTAGGGCTTGGAGTTCCTATTTCCCATTCTCTTCCGCCATTTTCAGTTGAGCTAGAGTATAAAGAAATGAAATGAGTGAATGGATGAAGAGTTAGGGTAATAAGTAGGGTTAGTGGGCTGAAACCCAAACCGAAAGCCCTAAGTGAAAACATCAAAATTCACTCAACTCCAAACATATCGATGCTTATACTCAAAAAAGTCACAAACGCCATTTTGGACTCAATGGAAGTGGTCCCGAGTCCCAATTCGACCATTTACAAAAAGTGACATTTCGGACTTAAATTCGACTAACGACACTATACTTAAATAAAACATTTAAATATACCATCGTAAAATATGCGGGTCGTTACAGACTCCCCTCCTTAAAGAATTGCGTCCTCGCAATTCTTAGCGAAGAATTTGTAATAACTACATACTTACATCACCAGAAAAGGAAGGAAATTAAGCTTGAGATAAAAAGATATTCTCACCATTGCTAAGCAAAGATAGAAAACCCGGATAGGATCGCTCGATGAACTCTTTGGTTTCCCAAGTACAGTCATTGGGATTAGCGGACCATTGAACTTTAATGAGCGACACATCCTTGTTTCGAAGGTGTCTTACCTCCGAGGCCAGTACGCGAATAGGCTACTGTACAATAGATAAGTCTGGTGAGATCTCAAGCTCTTGCAAATCAGGAGAGTCGATAACAGAATCCGATTCTCGAAGACACTTCCGAAGCTGAGAGACATGAAACACATCGTAAACACCGGATAGATGAGCTGGAAGTGAAACTCTATAAGCCACAGGGCCAATACATTCAGTAGTAGGAAATGGTCGTACAACACGAGGAGCCAATTTCCCTGTCATACTGAAGCGCATAACACCTTTCAAAGGAGAAACACGAATAAAGACGAGGTCATCAACCGAGAACTCGAGAGGCTTCCTACGGTTATCTGCGTAGGATTTCTGGCGGCTCTGTGTCTCTTTCATTCTCTGACGAATAAGATCAATCTTCTCAGAAGAATCATGAACAAACTCTGGGCCATGAATAAGCTCCTCCCCAGATTCCAACCAACAAGAAGGTGATCGACATGGCCTTCCGTATAAGGCTTCGAAAGGAGCCATACCGATACTGGAGTGAAAATATTGTTGTAGGAGAACTCTACAAGGGATAGATGATCCTCCCAACCACCTACGAAATCAAGAATACAAATACGGAGGAGATCCTCTAAGATACGATTCACCCGTTCAGTCTGTTCATCAAACTGTGGATGATAAGCTGTGCTGAAATTAAGCTTTGTTCCCAAAGCTTGCTGAAGACTCTGCCAGAAATGACTTGTGAATAAAGGATCACAGTCACTCACAATCGAACTAGGAACACCGTGAAGTCTCATGATTTCCTTGATATATAACTTAGCCAAAAGAGAAGCAGTCATATTAGATTTAATAGGAACAAAATCAGCTGATTTGGTGAGGCGATCCACAATAACCCAAATGCTAGAATGGCCCGATCTCGTACGAGGTAGGCCATCAATGAAATCCATCAAAATCTGATCCCATTTCCACAATGGAATCTCTAGAGGCTGAAGGAGATCAGAAGGGCGCTGATGTTCGACTTTAATACGTTGACAAGTTATGCAATTACTCACATAACTCGCTACATCGTGCTTCATGCCTTCCTAATAATAAAGGCGATGCATATCGGCATACATCTTTCTACTGCCAGGATGAATGGTATACTTAGAACGATGGCAGTCATCAAGAATGTCATGCCTAAGTGTAAAATCAAAAGGCACAACAAGACAGTTCTTCTTGCAAAGACACCCATGAAAATCAATGTTGGAATCCCACAACGCCTCATCACGGGATTCCGTCTCACAAAGCCGAATAAGATGCACAAGATCAGGATCATGCCGCTGAGCTTTGGCAATACGATCAAATAAAGATGGTTGAGCTTCCAAAACTGAATAATACTATCAGGAAATCAGAGGATGGAGCTCGATCACGAATATCACAAAAATATAAAGTCTCAAGAATATCCCATTCGGCAAGCATCATAGAAACGATAGCCGAATGTCTGCGACTAAGTGCATCGGCAACACGATTACCCTTACCAGGGGTATACAGGATATCAAAGTCATAGGAGGCAAGAAACTCAAGCCAACGCTGTTGCCTCATATTGAGTTCCTTCTGAGTGAATAAATACTTCAAGGATTTATGATCGGTATAAAGAATGAAGCGCTCACCTAATAAGTAGTGTTGCCATATCTTCAAGGCGAAGACAATGGCGGCTAACTCAAGATCATGAGTGGCATAGCGAACCTCATTCGGACGTAGTTGCCTAGAAGCATAAGCAACTACCCGATCCTTCTGCATTAGCACGGCACCGAGACCACTACCACAAGCATCGGTGTAGACAACAAGATCATGATTCCCCTCGGGAACCACAAGAACAAGAGCATTAGTGAGAAGTTCCTTTAACGTCAGAAAGGAAGCTTCACACTCGTCGGACCAAATATAACGAATGCCTTTCTGAGTAAGGCTGGTGAGAGGAAGCACAACATGGGAAAAATCCTTAATGAACCGACGTTAATAACCCGCCAATCCAAGGAAACTACGAATCTCATGAACATTCTCAGGCCTCTTCCAATTCTGGATAGCTTCGATCTTTGAGGGATCGACAGAAATGCCGTCGGAAGATACAACATGGCCTAAGAACTTAACCTTATTCTCCCAAAAACGGCACTTGGAGAATTTGGCTTTAAGCTGATGGTGACGAAGAGTACTCAAGAAAATTCTCAAGTGATTAGCATGCTCGGCTTCAGACTTAGAATAAACAAGAATGTCGTCTATGAACATAGGGACGAACTTATCGAGATATTCCCGGAATACTCGATTCATAAGATCAACAAAGAAAGCAAGGGCGTTCGTCAAACCGAACGACATAACAAGCTACTCGAAAGAACCATATCGAGTGCGGAAAGCAGTAAGAGGTATGCTATCCTCCGCGACTCGTAGTTGGTGAAAACCAGTGGCAAGGTCAAGCTGAGAGAAGACCTTAGCGCCACTCAATAGATCGAACATATCATCGATCCTAGGCAATGGATACATATTCCTGATGGTCAACTCGTTAAGCTTGCAATAGTCTATGCAGAGCCTAAGAGTTCCATCGGACTTCTTCACGAAGACGACCGTGGCACCCCACGGTGAAAAACTGGACTGAATCAACTGTTTGGACTCAAGCTCTAAAAGTTGCTTCTTGAGTTCCTCATTTTCTTTTGGAGACATCCTTGTGGGAGGACGGCCAACTGACTGCATGTCTAGAATGAGATCAATGCGGAACTCGATCGCCTACTTGGGTGGAAAACCCGAAACCGACTCAAAAACATCAGAGAAGTCACAAACAATAGGAATACGAGATATATCATCATCATCTCGTGAGTCAAGAGAATATAAAGCCATTTCGGAATTATCCACATTTCGAAGAACAAGTGATAGCTGAGTAGACGAATCCGGGTGTCGAAGATATAAAATTCTTTTAGAACAAATAATCCTGGCATCGTATCCCACTAGCCAGTCCATACCCAAAATCATATCAAATCCCAGATGGGAAATAACGTGCAGATTCGCACAAAAAGAAAAGCCACATAAAAGAATCTCAACATTATCACAAAGCATACTAAGGGTTGCGGATCCCCCAATAGGATTCGCAATCCTCAACGAAGTAACCATACAAGAAACATCCAAAGACAAATCATCGACGAGCTTTTTCAGTACGAAAGAATGCGAAGCACCCGTATCGAAAAGAACTCGAATACTACGGTCATGAAATAAAATAGAACCTTCCAAAATAGATGGAGATATACTTCTGGGCTAAGAAGAACCTCCAGAAGCCTTAGCAACATAAAGCTTGCCAGACTTGGCACTAGCAGGAGGAAACACGGTGACCTTCCTTCTTGCAATAATGGCAGAAGAGAGGCTTAGGACAAGCTCGAATCATATGATCAGGAGAATCACAATTGAAACACTTCCGAATGGAAGGTGTTCCAACAGATTGAGAGTTAGAACCAGATTCAACGGGTTTTGTCTTCTTGGAAGGGAAAAATTCCCGCTTATGAAATGGAAACTTCTTTTTATTGGGGTTCTTGTGAACCTCAACATCATCACCACTATCACACTCCTTCTCGATGGCTTCGAGATGAAGTGCCGAGTCAACCAACTCCTCAAAAGAAAGCTTAAGCTGGAGCATTAAAGACTTCTTAAGATACTTCTTAAGACCAGAGACAAACTTCATATTCTTCTTATAAGAGGTGCTAATGAATTCAAGACCATACTTAGATAAGGCCTCGAATGATGCAACATACTCAGAGACAGAAGACTTCCCTTGCTTCCACTCAAGAAAGCGACGGGCTAATAAAACTTTCTCAGATTCAGGAACGAATTTGAGTTCGAATCGTTCCCGAAACTGAGTCCAAGAAAGAGCAGACTCATCAAGTTCGGCTACAAGAAGCTCGTACCAATCGAGGGCACGCTCTTGCAATAAGCTAGAAGTTACAAGAACTCGATCGGGGTCAGAAAGATCCATATGAGAAAAGATACGCTCGCATGTGCGAATCCAAGCTTGGACCTCAAGAACGGACTCGGAGCCTTTGAATGGCTTTCCACCAAGATGAGAAAAATCACTGCACAGACGTGCAAAGACAGACTTGCGTGGAGGAGATGCTCTAATAGGAGCTGGAGGCTGAGTGCTCCTAAATAACTCCAAAAACTGATCGGCAAACATATAAATGCCGTCCGGATACGAGCCACTGGATTGCCCAGCATCCGTGCGTCGTCCTCGACCTCTTCCATCCATTAGTTGAAAGTTAAGATAAGATAAAGATTATTCACAAGGTAGATATCATTAATTCAAATATGGAATATTACGGAATAAAATGCATTCCTAGACGTATTCCCAAAATTCTATCTACCCCAAAGCACGAAAAGAATAAAAGGCACGATGATTCAAAGATTCGTACCATTCATACTACACCTTGATGTACCGTAATATGTGTCTATGTTCTATGTTTATCATATTTTGTTCTGAACTCAGCTCTGATACCAAGCTGTAATGCCCCACTCCGAGACCCACATTAGCAAAGAGTATTACAAAGTAACACTGTCTGCTAATGCGGAGATTAGAGCTAGTTAGGAGCAACCATCTATAGCCTTGTCTTAATTATCTATTGAATACGCCGACAATTGCCATACTTTTTTTTCTTTCTCAAATGGATCGACATATCCAATAAATACTTAATACAAAGCCATAAGTGGCTAAAGGATTTATCAGAACAAGATATAACAACTCAACTGTAATACACATCACATAACAGTAGATCATCACATACATTTACACATATTCAGATACATTACAGAGTATACCAAATGATACATGTCAAGTGGTAAAGTAAACCACAATATACAGGTGAGTCAAAAGAATACATGTCAGAGTTACAGCCAAAAAGGACTACACAAAAAGCTATAACAAAAGGGAGCTAGCAGAATAGTCCATGTGGAAGCAAAATAGGCTAAGTCCAATGTACCTAACCTGAAACATCTCGGTCTGACCCGAGTATAAAATACACGGATCAGTCTAGCTAAACAAATCAGTTAGATAAACTAAATGATAATGAACATACAAGACCATAATGTACCATAAATATTTCCAAAAGAGATAACCAAATCATCTAACAAAAGATGAATCAAAACAAGCCTCATATCATCGGCAATCCCAATAAACAAAGGATATCATATCCCAAAACAAGCCAAAAGGCAAATAACAAATACCAATAAAGGTAACACAAGTTTCCACAAGGTAATCGCTATATATCATGTGGTTCAAAGAACCTACCCCGAAAGGCGATACACTAGGGAAATATAATTGCCAAAGAAACAAAAGATGCTCGAGCTCAGTACTGTATAACTAGGATCCACAAGCCCGAAGCCAACGCCCGAAGGCAACGTCCGAAGGCAACACACGAAGGCAACAAACCATAGTGGCGGTACTAGACACCACTAACTGGCGGAATGTGTCACAACACTCAGAAAGGAACCCGAAAAATGTTAACGTGAGTCCCATACCCCATGTTTGCACTAAACGGTTTACTAACCGTTAGTCAATTTCACACTCAAAGCAGTACAAAGTTCACCTCATTTCCTCGGTAAACCAGACCTAAAGGTCAAAACGGTCAAATGAATAGATTAGGAATTAACTGAAAAGATAAACGCACGTGTTCATAGCATGCGTTTTATTTAATCATTTGATTCTCCTCCCTCTTCGCTCGAAGTGCAAAATTGTGTGTTTTATATAGAAATTATAAGTTGGAGAAACGAGTTTTTAATACAATTTAAAATCACTTTATAAAAGCCCGTGTACGAAATCTAAAAAGAATCATCAAAGTCAATAATAAATGATAACAACAAGTCGGATAATCACGAATCGATAAAAATTGGAACCTCAAGCAAAATAGGCAATATAGACTGAAACAAGCAGGTCAATCGACTGACTATAGAGGCCAGTCGACTGATCCAGAAACCTGAAAGTTTCGGTCTCTACAGTCAGTCGACTGACTATGAAGCAAGTCGACTGACTGGCACAGGAACTGTTTTTCCAGCCTAGCCAATGAAGGGAAACTCTCAACAACTTACAACCGGACGAGCAATGGGCACTAGGGGTTTATGCCAATCGACAACCTAACCCTATAAGCTCTTCGATACACCTCCAGAAGCATGTTCATGCATCAAAGCTAGGATTTTTAAAGTTTTAGACTTCAAAACACCAAAAATTGAAATGTTCACCAACTCAATTCAAATCAAAAGAAATTGAACATGAATAGATGTTAGGAATTCATACCTAACAACAATGATAGAAATGGATAAAGATGTGAGTTCAAAAACTCACCTATTTAACTCAAAAGCAATGATGAGAAGCTCAAACACAAAGAAAAGATCAACCACTCTTCACTTCTACTCTACAAGCTCCAATCTAAGATCAAAACAAGTATTTCCTAAATTAGGTTATAGGAAATTTCTGAAATTGGAGAGAGATTGAGATGGAGAAGGTGAAAAGAAGGCTTACCTAAGCTTCTCTTTGATTTTGGAGTAAGAATTTGAGTTTGCAAAAATAAAATAGGGCTTGGAGTTTTTATTTCCCATTCTCTTCCCCCATTTTCAATTGAGCTAGAGTATAAAGAAATGAAATGAGTGAATGGATGAAGAATTAGGGTAATAAGTAGGGTTAGTGGGCTGAAACCCAAACCCAAAGCCCTAAGTGAAAACATCAAAATTCACTCAACTCCAAACATATCGATGCTTATACTCAAAAAAGTCGCAAACGCCATTTTGGACTCAATGGAAGTGGTCCCGAGTCCCAATTTGACCGTTTGCAAAAAGTGACATTTCGGACTTAAATCCGACTAACGACGCTATACTTAAATAAAACATTTAAATATACCACGTAAAATATGCGGGTCGTTACAGACTCCCCTCCTTAAAGAAATAGCGTCCTCGTAATTCTTACCGAAGAATTTGTAATAACTACATACTTACATCACCCGAAAAGGAAGGAAATTAAGCTTGAGATAAAAAGATATTCTCACCATTGCTAAGCAAAGATAGAAAACCCGGATAGGATCGCTCGATGAACTCTCTGGTTTCCCAAGTACAGTCATTTGGATTAGCGGACCATTGAACTTTAATGAGCGGCACGTCCTTGTTTCGAAGGTGTCTCACCTCCGTGGCTAGTACGTGTATAGGCTGCTGTACAATAAATAAGTCTGGTGAGATCTCAAGCTCTTGCAAATCAGGAGAGTCGATAACAGAATCCGATTCTCGAAGACACTTCCGATGCTAAGAGACATGAAACACGTCGTGAACACCGGATAGATGAGCTGGAAGTGAAACTCTATAAGCCACAGGGCCAATACGTTCAGTAATAGGAAATGGTCCTACAAAACGAGGAGCCAATTTCCCTGTCGTACTGAAGCGCATAACCCCTTTCAAAGGAGAAACACGAATAAAGACGAGGCCATCAACCGAGAACTCAAGAGGCTTCCTACGGTTATCCGCGTAGGATTTCTAGCGGCTCTGTGCCTCTTTCATTCTCTGACGAATAAGATCAATCTTCTCAGAAGAATCATGAACAAACTCTGGGCCAAGAATAAGCTTCTCCCCATATTCCAACTAACAAGAAGGTGATCGACATGGCCTTCCGTATAAGGCTTCGAAAGGAGCCATACCGATACTGGACTGAAAACTATTGTTATAGGAGAATTCTACAACAGATAGATGATCCTCCCAACAACCTCTGAAATCAAGAATACAAATACGGAGGAGATCCTCTAAGGTACGATTCACCCATTCAGTCTGTCCATCAGACTGTGGATGATAAGCTATGCTGAAATTAAGCTTTGTTCCCAAAGCTTGCTGAAGACTCTGCCAGAAATGACTTGTGAATAAAGGATCACGGTCACTCACAATCGAACTAGGATCACCGTGAAGTCTCACGATTTCCTTGATATATAACTTAGCCAAAAGAGAAGCAGTCCTATTAGATTTAATAGAAACAAAATGAGCTGATTTGGTAAGGCGATCCACAATAACCAAATGCTAGAATGGGCCGATCTCGTACGAGGTAGGTCATCAATGAAATCCATCGAAATCTGATCCCATTTCCACAATGGAATCTCTAGAGGCTGAAGGAGACCAGAAGGGCGCTGATGTTCGGCTTTAATACGTTGCCAAGTTATGCAATTACTAACATAACTCGCTACATCACGCTTCATGCCTTCCCAATAATAAAGGCGATGCATATTGGCATACATCTTACTATTGCCAGGATGAATGGTATACTTAGAACGATGGCAGTCATCAAGAATGTCATGCCTAAGTGCAGAATCAGAAGGCACAACAAGACGGTTCTTCTTGCGAAGACACCCATGAAAATCAATGCTGAAATCCCGCAACGCCTCATCACGGGATTCCGTCTCACAAAGCTGAATAAGATGCACAAGATCAGGATCATGCCGCTGAGCTTTGGCAATACGATCAAATAGAGAGGGTCGAGCTTCCAAACTGAATAATACTATCGGGAAATCAGAGGATGGAGCTCGATTACGAATATCACAAAAAGATAAAGTCTTAAGAATATCCCATTCGGCAAGCATCATAGAAACGACAGCCGAATGTCTGCGACTAAGTGCATCAGCAACACGATTACCCTTACTAGGGGTATACAGGATATCAAAGTCGTAGGAGGCAAGAAACTCAAGCCAACGCTGTTGCCTCATATTGAGTTCCTTATGAGTGAACAAATACTTCAAGGATTTATGATCGGTATAAAGAATGAAGCGCTCGCCTAATAAATAGTGTCGCAATATCTTCAAGGCGAAGACAATGGCGGCTAACTCAAGATCATGAGTGGCATAGCGAACCTCATTCGGACGCAGTTGCCTAAAAGCATAAGAAACTACCTGATCCTTCTGCATAAGCATGGCACCGAGACCACTACCACAAGCATCGGTGTAGACAACAAGATCATGATTCCCCTCGGGAACCACAAGAACAGGAGCATTAGTGAGAAGTTCCTTTAATGTCTGAAAGGAAGCTTCACACTTGTCGGACCAAATATAACGAATGCCTTTCCAAGTAAGGCTGGTGAGAGGAAGCACAACACGGGAAAAATGCTTAATGAACCGACGTTAATAACTCGCCAATCCAAGGAAACTACGAATCTCATGAACATTCTCAGGCCTCTTCCAATTCTGGATAGCTTCGATCTTTGAGGGATCGATAGAAATGCCGTCGGAAGATACAACATGGCCTAAGAACTTAACCTTATTCTCCCAAAAATGGCACTTGGATAATTTGACTTTAAGCTGATGGTGACGAAGAGTACTCAAGAAAATTCTCAAGTGATTAGCATGCTCGGCTTCAGACTTAGAATAAACAAGAATGTCGTCTATGAACACAAGGACGAACTTATCGAGATATTCCCGGAATACTCGATTCATAAGATCAACAAAGAAAGCAGGGGCGTTCGTCAAACCGAACGAAATAACGAGCCACTCGAAAGAACCATATCGAGTGCGGAAAGCTGTAAGAGGTATGCTATCCTCCGCGACTCGTAGCTGGTGAAAACCAGTGGCAAGTTCAAGCTGAGAGAACACCTTAGAGCCACTCAATAGATCGAACATATCATCGATCCTACGTAATGGATACCTATTCCTGATGGTCAACTCGTTAAGCTTGCGATAGTCGATGCAGAGCCTAAGAGTTCCATCGGACTTCTTCACAAAGACGATCGCGGCACCCCACGGTGAAAACCTGGACTGAATCAACTGTTTGGACTCAAGCTCTAAAAGCTGCTTCTTGAGTTCCTCATTTTCTTTTGTAGACATCCTCGTGGGAGGACGGCCAACTGGCTGCGCGCCTGGAATGAGATCAATGCGGAACTCGATCGCCCGCTTGGGTGGCAAACCCGAATCCGACTCAAAAACATCAGAGAAGTCACAAACAATAGGAATACGAGATATATCATCATCATCTCGTGAGTCAAGAGAATATAAAGCCATTTCGAAATTATCCACATTCCGAAGAACAAGTGATAGCTGAGTAGACAAATCCGGGTGTCGAAGATATAAAATTCTTTCAGAACAAATAATCCTCGCATCGTATCTCACTAGCCAGTCCATACCCAAAATCATATCAAATCCCAGATGGGAAATAACGTGCAGATTCGCACAAAAAGAAAAGCCACATAAAACAATCTCAACATTATAACAAAGCATACTAAGGGTTGCGGATCCCCCAATAGGATTCGCAATCCTCAACGAAGTAACCATACAAGAAACATCCAAAGACAAATCATCGACGAGCTTTTTCTGTATGAAAGAATGCGAAGCACCCGTATCGAAAAGAACTCGAATACTACGGTCATGAAATAAAATATAACCTTCCATAGATGGAGATATACCTCTGGGCTGAGAAGAACCTCCAGAAGCCTTAGCAACATAAAGCTTGCCAGACTTGGCATTAGCAGGAGCAGTAGGGCAGGAGGAAACACGGTGACCTTCCTTCTTGCAATAATGGCAGAAGAGAGGCTTAGGACAAGCTCGAATCATATGATCAGGAGAACCACAATTGAAACACTCCCGAATGGAAGGTGTTCCCGCGGATTGAGAGTTAGAACCAGATTCAACGGGCTTTTTCTTCTTGGAAGGGAAAAATTCCCGCTTATGAAATGGAAACTTCTTTTTATTAGGGTTCTTGCGAACCTCAACATCATCACCACTATCACACTCCTTCTCGATGGCTTCGAGATGAAATGCCGAGTCAACCAACTCCTCAAAAGAAAGCTTAAGCTGGAGCATTAAAGACTTCTTAAGATACTTCTTAAGACCAGAGACAAACTTCATATTCTTCTTATAAGAGGTGCTAATGAATTCAAGACCATACTTAGATAAGGCCTCGAATGATGCAACATACTCAGAGACGAAAGACTTCCCTTGCTTCAACTCAAGAAAGCGACGAGCTAATAAAACTTTCTCAGATTCAGGAACGAATTTGAGTTCGAATCGTTCCCGAAACTGAGTCCAAGAAAGAGCAGACTCATCAAGTTCGGCTACAAGAAGCTCGTACCAATCGAGGGCACGCTCTTGCAATAAGCTAGAAGTTACAAGAACTCGATCGTGGTCAGAAAGATCCATACGAGAAAAGATACGCTCGCATGTGCGAATCCAAGCTTGGACCTCAAGAACGGACTCAGAGCCTTTGTATGGCTTTCCACCAAGATGAGAAAAATCACTGCACAGACGTGCAAAGACAGACTTGCGTGAAGGAGATGCTCGATGTAACGACCCAGAATTTTGGACCATTCGCGTCCATTATAAGTGTATCGGTAGACACTCATGCCGGAGTTGAATTGCTCAAAATACCGCGTTGTTAATTTAAATTTGGCAAAACTGAACATATACAGTAAATAGATATAATCACAGATCACAGACACAGAGTAATAAATGCAGCGGAAATAAAAGAGATAGTAGTTCATGAAGCTACTATATGAATATATACAATACATCAGAGTTTACAACAGAAGAGTAATACGATACATCAGATACAGATCAGAATACATCACTGGAATCATCGAATACTGAAAGCAGAATAGATGGCTGGATCTTCAAGCAAAGCTCCAACTCCAAAGATGAGTCTCGAATACTGGTACACTCAGTCTGACCCGAGCATAAAACAAAAACACAAGACACTCGAGTCAGGATTAACATTCTCATATTAATAAATCCAACTCAAGTGAAATAGCAATTGAAATACAAGTAACTCAAAGGATGTTTGGAATAACCATCCTTTAAGGATCCGTTAAACTATCTACTAGGTAGTAATGTACGCTAAGTAGATAATGTCTATCAGTAATATAAGATATCAAAATAGGGTTAAGCAGGGCCCATACACCTCTTAACCTGTTTATTCCCAAAAGCATATACAAGACCGTAGTTTCCCCAAAACTGGAAGTCACCAGAGGGCAATCCATATACTAAAGGTACAAATCAAAATCGTAGTGGTCGCGAATAGGATAATCAGTATGACAAGGTACATGAGGCAATACCAACTAAGATACTAGTAGTTGCGTGATCCGGACTGATGTTGGGCATAGCAGCTACTACCCCAACACTGCGAAACAACACTCCCATAATCGAGGGGTGCACCCAAATCGAGTCACAGAAGTAATAGATATGGTAACGAAGAAGTGTGTCCGCTAGAGGTGGCGAACCTCAATGGCCCGGCGCGGCTCCTGTTTTAGTCATGTCAAGGGTCATCCAAAATCGTTCTCTTTCTTCAGTCAACGCGTTCATCAAAATCATCCACTTCGTTCTGGATCAACACTCCGCGTATAGTTATTAAAGTGGTTTCGGTTCAGATAGAGAGTATATCCATTACCGATCCCGGTCTCTTTAATAACTTTCGTAATTATTACACCGATTGGTCGTTTATATATTTCAAAACCAAATCAATTTCAATTTCAAATAGAATTCGAAAATCAACATTTCATTTGTCTTTCTAAAACAATTTCCAAATTTTCGTTTCAAAACTTCCAATTTTCCGTTTCAAAATCTTATAATTCAATTTCAATTTCTATTTAAAACCATTCAAATATTGATTCAAGTTCGTATATAAGTTTCATTCCGAAATCATTTAAATAAATTCTATTTAACATTCAAATCAATTTAAACTCATTTATCGATTTCATTCAATATTCGTTAAGTTACTTTATCATTCAAAACAATTTCTAATAAATTTCCAATTCATTTAATCAATTCTTAAGTTCAACTTCATTAAAACAAAACTTACAATTTCGAATTTAACTAAATTCATCAAATCCATTCTTTCAATTACAAGTCTTACATTGATTCCAAAAATATCACATTTTCATTTCTTGTCAAAGAAAATCCATTTCACTTATTTACTTTCTTAAATAATTTTCCAAAACTTAATTAATAAAGAACTCAATTTCAATTCTTTACGAAGTAAAATCCACTTATTCAAAAGTTCAATTTTTCTTATTAAAGAATTTCAATTCCATTTTAATCATTTAATAATTCATTATTAAATAATTCAAAACTAAATTTATTAAATAATTTCCAAGTTTAATGATTTCAAACTTAATTATAATTTCAAACTTAATTATAAAATCATTTCAAACTTAATTCAATCATTTCTCAAATTAAACAACATTCTTTCATTGATTACATTGTAAATCTTTTGTTTCAGATTATTAAATATTACCATTTTCCTTCATCAAAATTCAAATTTCAACTTCATTTCAAAACCATATTCTTTATTAAATAAAATCTTCGTTTCATTTTTAAATCAATTAATTGACCAATCGGGTTTTTATTTAATTTTCTATCCTAAGTCAAAGTTCAATTTGGGTATTTATCATTTCAACCCGATTCCAATTCAATTCAAAATCAAAACATATCAAAGGGAACTTGCAGTGTGATAACTGGGATGGTGTCAAAGTAAATAAACAAGCAATACAACAACCAATATCAATCCAATAATCAATTTCAAATAATCCCGAAATAACCGTATTAATTCGCATTGTTATTTGTACGAATTAATATAATTATTTCTAGAATCTACACTATCATTTCATGTAGATTAAAGATTATTACATTACGGTTTTCACTTGTCATATGTTACAATTTCATCCATCATCAATTTTACAACATACATTCAGTGGTTCAAAGTGTAATTAAACAAATCCTACGTGTCAATAAATTTAACAGTTAAAGGGGTCATATTATACAAATGTCAGTTAATCAAATTTAACATTTAACTATCCTATATCAAGTTCAATTTCATACTATTTATCACTTTAACATTAACAATTTAACGTCCAATATCAACATCAACAATCAATCAATTAACGACCAAACTGGATTATCATTGCATATATAACAGATAATGGTGTCAGATGTCACAGGTGAACTGATACAGGTAATAACAGTGTAATGTCAAACAGCAGCAATATTTCAATTGTCGTTTCAATTGAAATCAAATTTAATAAATAAAAGAACGTTAATCGTGAGTGAGTGCTCACCTTTCGAGGCTAGAGGAGTTTAATACACAATAAGCTATGAATTGGATCACGATCTAGACAATCGAACAAATCCAAACAACAATCTCAAGCGAAGTAAGCTGAAAGTGGATTTGACGGGCAAAGCTGAACGGTAGGAGTTGATGGAAACGAATCAGAATCATCTAGACAGAAATAGAATATATAAATTATTATTATTGTTATTCCCATGAAATCAATATTTAATTTAAACGATTATCATTATATATATAATTAAAATCATTGTTTTAATTAAACACATAAAATCAACATATATACATCATATATATATTTTTTTTAAATTACACACATATAAACAACATTTATCTTTTTCAAATCTATTATAAAATAACCGAACAGATTGTATACACATATAATATGTAACTTATAGAGCTGAGACTTATACAAATATGCAACTATATACTTTTATATACAATGTTCTATAACCCCTAACGATCTACCTTATAAAGCCCATTGCCTATCACCTCTACAAATAAGACTTTATAATCAAAATGTTTTAAATACTGTTATCAGTTTATAAACCAAACACTGTTATAACTCTATAAACCATAACAATTCAACTTACTTTATCTATAAAGGAATGCAACAGCTTATATATTAAAATGTAAACTACTATAACTTTATACCATAACTTACATGCTGACTAAAGCAGCTTATATAAATGTGGCCATTCAACTATATACAGACAAGTCTAGTAAATACATGCGGACCATATTTATGAACAAATGCCTACTTGCCACATTAAATAAAATATACGTAGACATGTATCTACAAAATAAAATGTGATAAAGTAAATATTATATGGTTTAAGTCACCTATATTATATATAAAATCATTCGAATGCAAACCATTGAACAACAATATTCCAAAATGTATGCAGACTATAAAATCCTACAACTTTACAATAGTAAAATATAACATTATAAAACACACACAAAACTATATGATTAAATAATATATATATACAACGAAATCTAATCTGTAAAATTAATATATATAGCTAACATGCGAACCTTCATATATATTTATAAATCAACCCGTCCTTTAACAACTAGTTACAATAACATATATAATCATACACTAAACATTTAAAACCAACATATTGAAGCTTATAGATATATGGACTTATATACTTAAACCATATAAACACTGTCATCGTCATATTCACAAATAATAATATATTAAAACAACAGTACTATATTTGTAAGACCCGTATATATATATATTTTTGGAAGCCAGACTACAACTATTGAAAAGTGAACCATATATATATATAGCTAACGATGTAATATATAGCTTAAACTATACCATTCCAAAAGCAAACTGGAAGTGAAAATAAGATTAGCACGCAAAACAAACATAGATAAATATATATAAAGCTAGAATGCTTACATAACTAACGTATAAATACATATATACAAATACGGACTTACAAGCTAGACGGCTGCCGAGAGGAGAAAGGAAATCTCGGGGTTGCGGGCTGCGTGTCACGTGAAGGAGGGAGGTTCGATGGGTGGTGTGGCTGTGCTCGGCGAAGCAAAGTGAAGAGGAGGGAATGCGGTTCTGGTGTTTGGTCGTGCCTTGGATTTCGTGCGTGGGTGAGTCACGTGGGTAAGTGGGAACAAGGAGGTGGGTTAGAGGCGGAATCGGGTGGAGGTATGACTAAACGAGGTGGAGGCCGAGATGAAAGGAGGGTGGGGTTGTGGTGTTGCCGGCCGGAGGGGAGAACGAACGGCTTTGATTTCGTGGCTGAAGGATAATGGGTGCGGTAGCCATTTATTTTTTTTCTTTTTAGAAAGAAGGAGAAGCAAAATAAAGTAAAATAAAAAGATGGTAGAAGAAGATGAAGGAAGTGGCTACAGAAGGTTATGCATAAATCAGTTTCTCAAAAAAAAAATGAAGAGACCAACGTAACAAAACAGAATAGAGAAACGTGCCACATTCAAAACAAAGAAACTGAAATGAGGTATATGTTGTAAAGGAAAGCTGAATTCAAGAAAAAAATAAATGCTAAGGTCTGCTGGCTTTCAATCGTTGGAAATTTGAATGGACACCGGAAGCCAAAAGGCATGAAACGGTTACCGATACGGTAGGCGTTACGCAAAGTGCAACGTACAACGGAACTCCGAATTTGACAATCGAATATACCGTAGAGATCGGCACGACGAGACGATCAAAACGGTATATAGAAATCAGTGGTATGATCATCCGATAAAAATCGATATCGGTACCAGAATACTGCTATTTTACAGAAAATAAGAACGACGGAGCCAAAGATGTCCGAATTTGGAAAAACGACAAACTGAAATCTTGCTCAGAAGATGATTTAGAATTTTTCTATGTAAAAATATTTAGGTTTTGAAAACATTTTATTTTCATTGTTTTTTAACTGATTGAATTGAAGTGAATTTTACGCGCGAAATAAACTTTCATATTTTCGGACGAAAATTTACCAGTTGCTATGTTTAACTAGACGTATTCCAAATATTAAATTTTTATTTCAAAATTTTATCGCTTAAAATTTTACAAAATTTCAACTAATTACGTTATTAAAACAGTTGAAATTTACGGGTCGTTACACTCGAATAGGAGCTGGAGGTTGAGTGCTCCTAAATAACTCCAAAAACTGATCGGCAGACATATAAATGCCGTCCGGATGCGAGCCACTGGATTGCCCAGCATCCGTGCGTCGTTCTCGACCTCTTCTAGCCATTAGTTGAAAGTTAAGATAAGATAAAGATTATTCACAAGGTAGATATCATTAATTCAACTATGGAATATTATGGAAAAAAATGCATTCCTATATGTATTCCCAAAATTCTATCTACCCCAAAGCACAGAAAGAATAAAAGGCACGATGATTCAAAGATTCGTACCATTCGTACTACACCTTGATGTACCGTAATATGTGTTTATGTTCTATGTTTATCATATTTTGTTCTGAACTCAACTCTGATACCAAGCTGTAACGCCCTACTCCGAGACTCACATTAGCAAAGAGTATTACAAAGTAACACCGTCTGCTAATGCGGAGAATAGAGCTGGTTAGGAGCGACCATCTATAGCCTTGTCTTAATTATCTATTGAATACGCTGACAATTGCCATACGTTTTTTTTTCTTTCTCAAATGGATCGACATATCCAATAAATACTTAATACAAAGCCATAGGTGGCTAAAGGATCTATCAGAACAAGATATAACAACTCAAATGTAATACACATAACAGAACAGTAGATCATCACATACATTTACACATATTCAGATACATTACAGAGTATACCAAATGATACATGTCAAGTGGTAAAGTAAACCACAATAAACATGCGAGTCAAAAGAATACATGCCAGAGTTACGGCCAAAAAGGACTACACAAAAAGCTATAACAAAAGGGAGCTAGCAGAATAGTCCATGCGAAAGCAAAATAGGCTAAGTCCAATGTACCTAAGCTGAAACATCTCGGTCTGACCCGAGTATAAAATACACGGGTCAGTCTAGCAAAACAAATCAGTTAGATAAACTAAATGATAATGAACATACAAGATCATAAAGTACCACAAATATCTCCAAAAGAGATAACCAAATCATCTAACAAAAGATGAATCAAAACAAGCCTCATATCATCGGCAATCCCAATAAACAAAGGATATCATATCCCAAAACAAGCCAAAAGGCAAATAACAAATACCAATAAAGGTAACACAAGTTCACACAAGGTAATCGCTATATATCGTATGGTCCAAAGAACCTACCCTGAAAGGCGATACACTAGGGAAATATAATTGCCAAAGAAACAAAAGATGCTCGAGCTCAGTACTGTATAACTAGGATCCACACGCCCGAAGGCAACGCCCGAAGGCAACGTCCAAAGGCAACGCCCGAAGGCAACAAACCATAGTGGCGGTACTAGACACCACTAACTGGCGGAATGTGTCACAACTCTTAGAAAGGAACCCGAAAAATGTTAACGTGAGTCCCATACCCCACGTTCGCAATAAACGGTTTACTAACCGTTAGTCAATTTCACACTCAAAGCAGTACAAAGTTCACCTCATCTGCTCGGTAAACCAGACCCAAAGGTCAAAACGGTTAAACGAATAGATTAGGAATTAACTAAAAAGATAAACGCACGTGTTCATAGCACACGTTTTATTTAATCATTTGATTCTCCTCCATCTTCGCTCGAAGTGCAAAATAGTGTGTTTTATATAGAAATTATAGGTTGGAGAAACGAGTTTTTAATATAATTTAAAATCACTTTATAAAAGCCCGTGTACGGAATCAAAAAAGAATCATCAAAGTCAATAATAAATGATAACAACAAATCGGATAATCACGAATCGATAAAAATTGGAAGCTCAAGCAAAATAGGCAATATAGACTGAAACAAGCAGGTCAGTCGACTGCAGAGGCTAGTCAACTGATCCAGAAACCTAAAAGTTTAGGTCTCTGCAGTCAGTCGACTGACTGTGAAGCCAGTCGGTTGACTGGCACTGGAACTGTTTTTCCAGCTTAGCCAATGAAGGGAAAACTCTCAACAACTTACAATCGGACGAGCAATGGGCGCTAGGGGTTTATGCCAATCGACAACCCAACCCTATAAGCTCTTCGATACACCTCCAAAAGCATGTCCATGCATCAAATCTAGGATTTTTAAAGTTTTAGACTTCAAAACAACAAAAATTGAAATGTTCACCAAATCAATTCAAATCAAAAGCAATTAAACATGAATAGATGTTAGGAATTCATACCTAACAACAATGATAGAAATGGACAAAGATGTGAGTTCAAAAACTCACCAATTTAACTCAAAAACTGTAACGACCCGTAAATTTTAACTATTTTAATAACGTATTTAGTTGAAATTTTGTGAAATTTTAAACGATAAAAATTCTGAAATAAAAATTTGATATTTGGAATGCGTCTAATTAATCATAGCAACTGATAAATTTTCATCAGATAATTTGGAAGTTTATTTTCTAGTGTAATTTTATTCCAATTTATATTAGTTAAAATTGATGATAATAAAATGTTTTCCAAACCTGAATATTTTTACACAGAAAAATTCTAATCCATCTTCTGACTAAGACGTCATTTTTTGTTTTTCCAAATTCGGACTTCTTTAGCTCCGTCGATCTTATTTTTCTGCGTTTTTGCTGCATTTTTCGCTAGTAGAAAATTCGAATTTTTATAATTCAATCGTAACACTGATATCTGTATACCATTTTGATCGTCTTGTGGTGCCGATCTCTACGGTATATTCAATTGTATGTTTCGGAGTTCGAAAGACAATAAAATCTACGGAACGACTTCCGTATCGGTTTTAGAATTTGAAGTCTTTTGGTTTCCTTTACCCATTCATATTATTTTTTTCACCGTAAACCCAACAGCCTTTTGCTTTTATTATTTCACTGGATTCAAGTTTGTGGCCTTTGCTGTTCCCTATGTTCATTATGATTTGCTTTGAACCCTGCACTCCGTTCTTTGATTTCAATTGAAGAAAATAACAAATATAAAATTTCATCTGTTCATTTGAAGCCTGCTTCTTTCCTCCCCACGCAACCCAGACTTTTCCCCCGCTACCACGCCTTGCCAACTTTCGTCATCCCCTCCCGCCTTCGTGAAGCCGCTCACAGCCGGCCTTCGCCTATTCCCCGTCACCCGAACAGTGCACCGACCACCAAGCAACCGGCCTCATCCCAAGCTTCTCTCCTCCTTTTGTTTGTTGTTCTGTGTTCACTAAAATATATATTTGCCTGTACATCTCTTCTTTGTGAAAGGAACGTGAGCATGCATTTCCTAACCCATCAACCTCCATGCGATCTGCACCCCTCCGCCACCATGATCTCCACCAAAAACCCAGGCGACTGCACTTCTTCCTCCACGCAAGCTCCTTTCTCTCCTTTTAGCGCCTTGCTCTACCTTTTCCTTCAACCCATAGCCATCCGCGTCCTCACCCGGCCCTGCTCGCATCATCTAGCGCCACAACCCGCTCGACTTCCACCTTCGGCCACTGCCAAGTCAGCCTTCCCCTCCTCTTCCCATGCTTCAACACCCAGTTCGCATCCCACCTGGCCACCAATCTTCCATACTCATGGCTGCCTCAAAAGCCTCCACCAACCGAAGCAGCTCCGCCATCTTCACCCATCCCCTTGCTTTCAGCCACCAGCACCGTCGGTCGGGTCACCTTCCTCGACATGACAGAGTAGCATCTCCTCGTCTCTGTTGAAACAGATGTATGTCAAGTTCCATATCTTTTCATATATATATATATATTTGTTATAATACTTCTGATATATGATATATAAAGTTTACTTAAGATATTTGATCTTGTTTATATAAATATATTAGATATGTTATAAAAACATGTTTGTAGTATAGCTTTCATATTTTATATAATATAATTTGTATTAGAGGTTACTGTCTGAACTTTGATATTATATTTTCATAAATGATGATTTTATATTAACAGTAATATATATGCTTTTTGTATAAAGTTGAGTAGGCTAGTTTATATCTAAATTGTACTATTGCAGTATATATATACTTTGAAATGATTCTAGATATACTCTTATATATTCATTTATAATATACGAATGTAAAGTACTTTATGGTTTCATTACATCGTAAGTTGAATTTAACAGTGGCATTAAAGAAGTCTTCAAAGTTTATTTATGAAATTATAATATATGGGTGTCAAAGCATGTGCTATACAGTTGTTATAAGGTATATATATACGTATATATTATTTAAAAGTATTTATACATATTTTATTATTTAATTATAAGTTATGAATTAAGTTGTCTGTATAGTTGTATGAGTTTATAATAGTTTATATAAGATATGTTAGTTATATAGTTTGCATATATTTGGGTTTCTATCAGTTTATATTGGTCTGAGAGTTATATGTCTTATGTGTGTTGTATTTTGTCAGAGATTGTTTCGATATATGTATATATGATTTATACATAACGGGTTTTCTATACGTATATATGTTTGAGTATGTTGATTTTAAATAAGTGTATATATATTCATTTCAAAATATATAATGCATATAGGTTGATTTACGCATAACGTGTGGTCTATAGTTGCTTTAAAACTATTTTTCTGAAAACGTATGTGTATATAATTTTGATGAGTTTCAAAAATTAATATTGGTTAAGAAAATAATATATTTGAATAATATATATATATATATTGGTTTCGTCTACATCAAGCAGTTTCTGATCTATTTTCATCGATCTCTATTTATCAGCTCTGTTCGTCCATCAAGTTCGTACCAATCCTGCCTTGCTTTGAGATTTCGTGCCTGGATTCGTTACTCATTTTCTTGTCAACATCTATTTAGCCTTGAAAGGTGAGAAATCACTCACGATTAATGTTCTTTTATTTATTAAATTTGATTTCAATTGAAACGACAATTGAAATATGCTGATGTTAGTTATTTACACTGTTATATATATGCTATTACCTGTATCAACTCACATGTGACATCTGACACCATTATCTGCCAATTGAAATATGCTGATGTTAGTTATTTACACTATTATATATATGCTATTACCTGTATCAGTTCACATGTGACATCTAACACCATTATCTGTTATTTATATTGATGATATATGCATGTTATATTATTATCATATCTGTTATCACTCTACAAGTTCCCTATTAGTATAGAATCACTATGGGTTGAAATGATACATACCCGAACGGACTTTAGTATAGAAGAAAATCGTTATGGGTTGAAATGATAAACCCAAGCAATTTTCAATTGAATTGAATTTGGGATTACGGGTTGAAATGATATATATATATACCCGTATATATTTAAATTGCGGATTGAAATGATAATTATCTGTATCACTTGACCATAGGGTAGAATATTATATACAAACACCGTTGGTCTATATATAAATATGTTGAAAAGTGATTTCTATGGTTTTTAAAAGGAATATACGGTTTTTAATAAATATGGATTTTAAAGATTTATTAAAGTTGATTTAATAAAGTTGATTTAATAAAGTTGATATAATATGTTTATGTATTTATTTAAAAATATATATTTTCAAATATAGAATTTATATTGATTCAGGTTGGAAAGATAAATTTAAAATTGATTTGAAATGTTATTTATTTAAGAATTTTACTTAAATAAGGTTGATTTGAAATTTGTTAAATTTGAAAATTTAAAAGATATGTTTTATAATTGAATTTGATTAAAAGTGACTTCAATGAATATTTCAAACTTATATAAATTTAAATGGGATATTTTGTTTATATAAATTTGTAAATTGAAGTTGTATTTAGATGTATTGAAATGATTGAAGAAATATCTCGGAAACTAAATGTAATGAAATTAAATTGAGATATAAATGGAATTATCAAATTTAGTTTTTGAAATGTGGAATATTTAAAGCTTTGAAATATATTGAAATTTAATGGTTTATTTTGTGTTTCAAATCTGTATTTGAAATCGTTATAATTCGAAATGATTTATTAAGAAAATTGAATTGAGTTGAAATTTATGAATTGAGATTGAATTAAGTTGAATTTGGAGGTTGAGTTAATTTGAATCGATTTGTGAATTTGTGGAAGCTGTTTTATTTTATAAAGTATTTTTAAACTATATCTACAACTATTTATATTTTACTTTATAAATTATTTTAATATAAACTATTTTATATAAATCATTTTCAAATATATTATTTTACATAAACTATTTTATTTTATAAACTATTTTATTATATACACTAATTTTAATATCTAAACTGTATAAGAGGAAAGTATTATGAATTCCAAAATGTTATGATTTCAAACTATAGTTTCAAAGTGTTATGAATTTCAAGGTTTTGATTTCCAAAGTGTTTGATTTTAAAAGACTTACGATTTCGAAAGTGATATAACTTTGGAAAGTGATATGATTTTGGACATGGATTTATTTGAAGTGAAAATGATATCGTATGGATATGGTTTTGAAATGGCAATGATATTTCGGTTTTGAAATATAAACTAGTTTGAAAGTTTATTAAATGACCAATCGGTGTAATAATTACGTAGTTATTGATGAGTCCAGGATTGGTTAGGGACATACTCTCTGTCCAAACTGAAAACCACTTTAATAACTATTATACGCGGGGTGTGATCCAGAATGAAGTGGTTGGAATGATGACGTTGCTGGATTTGAAGAAAGAGAACGATAATGGATGACCTTGACACTTGTGTCAAATTGGAAATGACTTAAACAGAAGCCGTGCCGGGCCAGTGAGGTTAGCTACCTCTAGCGGACACACTTGTTCATAAACTACTCATTACTTGTTTTTGATTGGTGCGCACCCTTGATTTGGAAGTGTTGTTTCGCGGTGTTGCTATCGTTGCGGCGATGCGTTCTCACCAGTCCGGATCAGGCAAACGGTAGTTTCACTACCTTGGGTATTTCCTCATGTGCCTTGTCATACTCGTATCCCTATGCGCGACCACTACGATTTGTTTCGTGTTATACCTATGGAGTACTCCCTGATAGCCCACCAGTTTACGGTGGAGTTTACAGTGTTGTATAGACTCTGATGCTTATATAAAATGTGTTAAGGGGGATAATGGTAATGCCGTAACGCTATTTTGATACTTTTTATTACTGATAGGCATCATCTACTTAGCGTACACGACTACATAGTAGATAGTTTAATGGATCCGTAGAGGATGGTTATCCCAAACATCCTTTGAGTTACTTGTATTTCAGTCGTTATTTCACTTGAGTTGGATTTATTGATATAAGAATGTTAATCCTGACTCGAGTGTTTTGTGTTTTCTTTACGCTCGGGTCAGACTGAGTGATACAGTATTCGAGACTCACCTTTGGAGTTGGAGCTTCGCTTGGAGATCCAGCCATCTATCCAGCTTTCAGTTATTCGGTTGATTCCAGTGATGTATTCAGATCTTGTATCTGACTATTGTATTGAGATATCTATGTATTCGAGACTTCTATTGTAACTTGTTTAACTCTGTTATATATATAGTATCTTCATGAACTACTATTCTGTTGTTTCTGCTGCATTATTGTTATATTATTCTGTGTCTGTGATCTGTGATTATTTTATTTACTATATATGCCGAGTTTTGCCAAATATAAATTAACAATTCTGTATTTTGAATTATTCAAGTCAGACATGTGTGGTTTTATTATCGATTTGAATGGTCCAAAATACTGGGTCGTTACAGTTGGTATCAGAGCTCTGGTTTTAGGCAAAACTCAACATATATAGTAAATTCAATTACAGAATCACGTTCGTTCGAGCTTGAATTCCTTCTTCTTGGACTCGGTTTCTTTCAATTTTGGAACGTTCCCTTCAGTTCCAAAGTCCATTCGTGACTCCCCTATTCGTGTCTTTTTAATTTGGAGTATCCCATAACTTCACTTCGAATGATCTCTATAATAAATCGGCGGTCTCGCCAATATCTGAATAATTTTTAAAAGAGTGAAACTCCTGTACAACCAGCATTGATTCACCGAAGATTTCTGTATCCTCGGTTTACGATGCTGTTATCTTTTGCTATACCCGAATTCTATCTTTGGCGATCGAATGTCGATTTGTCGTAGAATTCTACATCGAATTTATTCTTGGAATCACGGTTGACCCGGTTAAGGTTACCCGCGATTTATATAAGTCTGTCTATCTTCTGTTTGAAAACTCAATTATCTTGTCTCCCTATCGAGTCTACCTTTTAGTTGAATTCTTTTAGTTAGAGTTTCTCTAATCTGAATCTCTATCTTTGTTTTGAAATCCATTCGAGGATATCCGAGTGAGGGAGTGTATTTGTAATTAATATAAAATATTTGAATGTTTTATATATTGTGTTGTTTGAGTTGTTGATGTTGATTTGGGTTTTCGATCGATCCTTCTGATCAATGCTATCGATAGGATTTCCAAAACACTTGAATAGAGCAAACTGACACAATATTATTTTCAAATTTGGTAAATTGAATAGATCGTATGATTATATTATATATATATAGATATATAAATATACGATTTTCTGGAATTAAATAGTTAATTAAATTGGTTGTTTGAAATGATAATATTTGATTATCATTTATTGTTCTAAATGAATTATAAACATGGTTTATAAATTGATTTGGAATTGAAATGAATTTAAATCAGAAATTTGAGAATTTAATTTCCGATGATTTCAAACTTTGGTTTTAAAGTTTTAAAGGTGTATAATTTAAAGTATTTTCGAATATAAATGATTTTCAAAGAATTTTAAAATGTTGAAATCAGTGCTCTTCTCTTTATCGCTGGAAAATAATTTCGGTGATGGCGGCCGCATCATCGATATTCATTTTCGAGTTTCGAAGTGGAGAAACCATTCTGTAGCTTTGCTACGGTTTTGTTTGGAAAAATATTTTAATTTGAATTTCTTAAGTATGACTTGATGTATATATATATATATGGGTATATTATTTTAAATTTAATTTGATTTAATATATATAGTATATACATAATTATCTCTAAAGGGTTTGAAATTAAACGGAAATTTAATTCTTAAAATTATGTTAAAGGATGTTTTCAATTATAAATAAAGCTAAATTTTGGATAAATATTTAAACTTGAAAAATTGAATTTGAAAATTTTATTTGTATATTACTAAATTGCATTTCAATATAACTTACCTAAATTATTCAGAAGTTAAAATGTAATTGGATGATATACAATATAAAACGATTTTATAAATAAAATTTGAGTGTTTATAATAAATATTGTACACTTAGATTTTAATTATAAAAAAAAATGCTAATAAAGATGATAAAATAATAAGTTAATTGAATGAGATGAATATAATAAATTTTTGAATATAAATTAGATCAATTTATGGAAATACCTTAAATTTAAACCAATTATAAAATATAAATTAATTTAAATTGGAATTTATATGGTTTAAATATATGTAATAAGATATATTAAGTGGAATAAACTTAATAATAATTTGGAATAAAAGAATTAAATTTGTTGAATAAAATATGAGTACAATAAATGATTATACAAATTGATGATTTAGAAATTGTTAATTGTGGATGACTAGATAATAAGATAAAGAATTTAGAAATAGATAGATTGATTTAACTTAAGTGAACTCAAAGGGATTTAACCAAATTGTTAAATATTAATTAATTTAAATTGAAATTTATATGGTTTAAATTAATTGTTTTACTTGTATTCCAATCTATTTTCTTTCTGGTTGTTTCTATTCTCCTACCTCATTCCTTTTCGGGGATGAAAAGTTTTGAGTGAGGGAGAGTGTAACGACCCGTAAATTTTAACTATTTTAATAACGTATTTAGTTGAAATTTTGTGAAATTTTAAGCGATAAAATTTTGAAATAAAAATTTGATATTTGGAATGCGTCTAATTAATCATAGCAACTGGTAAATTTTCATCAGATAATTTGGAAGTTTATTTTCTAGTGTAATTTTATTCCAATTTATATCAGTTAAAATTGATGATAATAAAATGTTTTCCAAACCTGAATATTTTTACACAGAAAAAGTCTAATTCATCTTTTGAATAAGACGTCATTTTTCGATTTTCCAAATTCGAACTTCTTTAGCTCCGTCGATCTTATTTTTCTGCGTTTTTGCCGCATTTTTTGCTAGTAGAAAATTTGAATTTTTATAATTCAATCGTAACACTAATATCTGTATACCATTTTGATCGTCTTGTTGTGCCGATTCTACGGTATATTCAATTGTATGTTTCGGTGTTCGAAAGACAGTAAAATCTACGGAACGACTTCCGTATCGGTTTCAGAATTTGAAGTCTTTTGGTTTTCTTTACCCATTCATATTATTTTTTTCACCATAAACCCAACAGCCTTTTGCTTTTATTATTTCACTGGATTCAAGTTAGTGGCCTTTGCTGTTCCTATGTTCATTATGATTTGCTTTGAACCCTGCACTTCGTTCTTTGATTTCAATTGAAGAAAATAACAAATATAAAATTTCATCTATTCATTTGAAGCCTGCTTCTTTCCTCCCCACGCAACCCAGACTTTTCCCCCGCTACCACGCCCTGCCAACTTTCGTCATCCCCTCCCGCCTTCGTGAAGCCGCTGACAACCGGCCTCTGCATATTCCTCGTCACCCGAACAGTGCACCGACCACCAAGCAACCGGCCTAATCCCAAGCTTCTCTCCTCCTTTTGTTTGTTGTTCTGTGTTCACTAAAATATATATTTGCCTGTACATCTCTTCTTTGTGAAAGAAATGTGACCATACATTTCCTAACCCATCAACCTCCATGCGATATGCACCCCTCCGCCATCATGATCTCCACCAAAAACCCAGGCGACTGCACTTCTTCCTCTACGCAAGCTCCTTTCTCTCCTCCTAGCGCCTTGCTCTACCTTTTCCTTCAACCCATAGCCATCCGCGTCCTCACCCGGCCCTGTTCGCATCATCTAGCACCACAACCCGATCGACTTCCACCTTCGGCCACTGCCATGTCAGCCTTCCCCTCTTCCCACGCTTCAACACCCAGCTCGCATCCCACCTGGCCACCGATCTTCCATACTCACGGCTGCCTCAAAAGCCTCCACCAACCGAAGCAGCTCTGCCATCTTCTCCCATCCCCTTGCTTTCAGCCACTAGCACCATTGGTCGGGTCACCTTCCTCGACATGACAGAGCAGCATCTCCTCGTCTCTGTTGAAATAGATGTATGACAAGTTCCATATCTTTTCGTATATATATTTGTTATAATACTTCTGATATATGATATATAAAGTTTACTTAAGATATTTGATCTTGTTTATATAAATATATTAGATATGTTATAAAAACATGTTTGTAGTATAGCTTTCATATCTTATATAATATAATTTGTATTAGAGGTTACTGTCTGAACTTTGATAATATATTTTCATAAATGCTGATTTTATATTAACAGTAATATATATGCTTTTTGTATAAAGTTGAGTAGGCTAGTTTATATCTATATTGTATTGTTGTAGTATATATATACTTTGAAATGATTCTAGTTATACTCTTATATATTCATTTATAATATACGAATCACAACACCAGAACTGTCGTTTTGTAACGGTTATAACCGTTGGTAATCAAGTTCCTAACGGTTATAACCATTGGTAGCAGGTGCGTTATATTTTTTATAGATATTTTGTAACGGTTATAATCGTTGGGAATTTTGGAACTTCCCAACGGTTATAACCGTTAGGAATAACCAAAATTCCCAATGATTATAACCGTTGGGAATTCCTTGCACACATAGGTAAATATAAAAATTACCAACACTTATAAGTGTTACAAATTTCATTCAACTATACAAATTCAAATTTATAGCAATAACAAACATGAAACTAAATTTCAAAACTAACTTATCATCAAAATTTGAATAAAATCAAAATTATTAGTTAGTTCATATCAAATTCTACAAAGTTCATTGTGACAACTTCATATTTCATAATGGAACTTTTGCTACAGCCACAATTCTTGATACCAGTAGGTATACATGCGGAGTTTCCTATATCTACATGCACCAATGGAACGTTTTTACGGGTACAGATCTCGGTATAAGATGGTATACATGTTGAATTCTTGATTTCCTTGTACAAGAAGATTAGTGCTGGAAGTTATGCGAGAGACTTTAGCGTTTGTATATTTCGACTGACGTGCTGCACCTGAATGAGCATACGACCATTCATAAATACAGCTGTGAAATATTTTATCAGTATGTAACAAGTAGTGTATGATAAAAGAACTACTCTAGAAGAGCATACCATAATATATTCTAGTATAATTTGTGTCCGCCCAAAGGTTGAGTACAGAATTGTTTCATCTCTCTTCAACTGCAAAAATACTTTTTATACCTACAAAGGCAAAGATAACAAGTCAAAATCTAGCTCATAAGATAACATTGTAATATTTAACTAAATCGTATTGTCTTCTATTTGTGATTTATGTTGTTTTCTTGCTCATTTTGAGTTGATTTACTATACAATACCGTATTATATGAAACTACCCCTGGTTTAGAAGTAAAATTATCAACATTATATAGCAAGTGGCCAACATATGCACTGTGACTAAAGTGGCAGACGCTTCTTTTTTGGGCTACAGTATTACTGCCTCCAGGTGGTAAGTTGGTAGCAAAACAGTAATAAATTAAAGAATAAAAATTTCAGTTACCCAAATTGGCATTCATGCATACGCACAAAGGGTCCTTTTTTTCATGACTAGAGCTGGCTGATGACACCAAATTCAGGTACTGAAACTCAAATATATGGAATGCTAGGCAAGAAATATAGGCAATGAGCAGTAGCACTGCAATGACCGGTAATGATAAAAATTAAAATTCCATAATTTTGCATCAAAACTGAGTGCATGTGTTTCACTTTCATTGTGTTAGTTTATCCTTTGGCTCAAAAAGCCTAAAATTTAAAAAGTAAGAATTCAAGATTTACATGGGCAAGCTATTAGAGGGAAAAAAGGGTACAGCAGCAGGACATGATCTTTTTCTAAGGATTGTCTAGTTGCATATTTGTTTGAAGAACACGAAATAACTCTAAGCAGACAGCATTTAACAGAAAAAAATAGTTAACATTGGCAACTTAATGGTCATATAAAATATTACTGTTAAATGGAATTTATTAAAACAAAAACATGCCTTTGGATTGACTTATATAAGTCGCTTTTTGTTTTTGGAAGTCAAATCCTATTCATTTTGGCTTCCAAAGAATCAAAAAGCGACTTATAAAAGTCGATCCAAACAAAGCGTAAGTTAAACAAAAAATAGACAGACCGTAAATACATTATTACCAATAATTATTTATACCTTATGTAGTTGATTGAATTTGGCATTCAGAGCAAGCAAACAAAAAGAAAAAATGACTCTTGAATACATTTGACAGATAACTTAAAAAAATACCCAAGAGGTTAAAGATGACATGACGTGAATCGGACAGACACAACTTAATCTAATATATTTGGCAATTTAGCTGCTTAATTAATTGGGCAATAGAGGTGTTCTGTTCAAAGGCTATACTTTTTACCTTTTGATATAAGATAAGATAATTCAAGCTTAAATATGAAATTGGGTCTGGTTTTTGAGTTTGGTCTAATAATAAAATTACATATGAGTGCGTTCTAAAATTTCTAAGTTTTTAATTAGACTGAGTTGGACATATATGTACCAAAGATAGACTGAAAGTAATGGGTTGATGCTTTATGCAATAACATGATAAAAGATTAGGAAATAATAGCATACACAAAGCATTCTTGTCAGAGCTTACGTACACAATTCTAATAAGATGAAGATCCTTGAAAACTCATAAAACATCTAAAGGGATTCCATTCTCATCGGCACTATCAACCTGATCGCCACAATAATCAATAAAAAAAATGTTACTAACAACATTAAAAGGAAATATGTAGGATAATAGATAAAAAAATTCAAAAATCCTGAGTAAATACCAACTCGGTGGATGGAGTTTTAGTCAGAGATTCGGTAGTTAACTATTTTTGTGCAATGTTGCAAATCGAACAAAGGTTTGGTTTGATGATTGCAAGTTTTTACTACTTACCTTGTATCGAGGCCAAGTTATCTTGATTACTTTTCCAGTCAAACTATAGATGACCACGCATAATTCATCAACCTAAACAGTTCGGAGCAAAAAGCCAAAAGTACGTCAGGATTTTATATGCAGTTCAGAGCAAAACAAATCACAATAAATAGCAATTCTTATAAATATGAAAATGTATGAGGTGATTAAATTTTAACAGAGCACTATAAATTAAAAATTATATTTTTCTAACTGCATGGTTTCAGTTTTCTTTGTACAGTCATGTTACATTCATGGGTTTTAACCTACATGCAACCGTCCCGATATAAAAATGTATGTTGCTTAACATATTCAAAAAAGTAAAATTATTTTCTCTTACTAGACAACAAATTTATTTTATTTCCAAGCTATTTGTAGAAAGATCTCTAGACCATTTGGACAAAAACAATCAGCATACATCGGGATAGCATTGTAAACAATATTTAACTAAAAAGTCAATGATGTATGTTTTATGATAGTTTCATTAACAAAGCAAAAGGATATCATAGTTTACCCATGAATATAGTTTAAAGAGGAGAAAATGTTTTATGACAGTCTTTATTTGCTTTGCATTTGATGCAAGCATCACATTGCTACCTTCTTGATGCGTCTTGGCCTGGGCCATTAGGTGCAGTTGCTTGACGTTCAGCAAATTGCCAGCTTCATTTGCTTCATGGTCATGCAATCTTTATAAATTTCAAGCCTCTCATTTCTCTACTCTCTTCTAGCACATTGATTTTACCTTCAACGCATGCATTTATAGAACAATGTTCAACACATTGCATTACAGCCTACATGCTATGCCAGCACATGTCTAACCACCTACATGCAATTCTAGCACTCAGCCTACAAAAGCCTTTCAATCACTCCATATGCAGCCTGTCTTTTCTGCCTGCATTGCATTTCAGGTGCTGCTCTACACTGCAGTGCTTCCACCTATCATTGCAGTCGGTGCTCCTTCATAGCCTATCTTTTCTTCCGGTGATCTCTGTCTACAACGGTCTTGCTTACATGCCATGTACTGCCACTAGCTGTGATACGAAATGCCACTGCCCATGCATTCCAGTTGCTTCTTATATTCTATCCAGCCCGCGCAAGCCTTCCATCCCGGTCACATGTTTCAGCATAGTTAGCTTCAGCTAATCCTCCCTTAACAGCATTATACTTTTGATTCTTATCACTGTCCACTTCAGTCCCCTCCTACAGCTCCTTATATAGTTATTTTATTATTCATTTATTTTTACTATTTTATAAATATAATTGGAGAGTTAGCCACTAGTCGTTTGATCATTTCACATTGATGATCCTTTTTAGCACTTCTCCTATTATTCATGTTAAGTATTTTGTACATAGTCACCTACCAGACGTGTTGGTAGGCCTTGTTTGTTATTACATACAAATAAGCATGAGTGATCTCCTCTCACTGAGGGTCACTTTCGTCATATATATATATATAATTTTAATTTTTTCCACATGTCATTGGGTGCTCACATATCAAATGAGGATAATTAAAGCACAAAGGGACTGCAAATTTAACATAGTGAAGGGGGATTTCTCTTAAAGAGAACATGCGGAAGCCAAACTTGACAATGAGGTGAATTTGAATATAAGTTAGTATAGTCTATATGCATATGCTTTATTTCTTGCTCGAATACACAGAATGATGAGCATAGCATATACTAGTATGAACAGTTATTAGTTTGTGTATAGTGGGATGAATTTAAAAATAATAAAGATTGTATTAATGCCTCAGAGAGTTTCAAAACATGTGTTCAAGTGTCACAAAGAAGTTGCTATTTATCAAAAAAGGTAACAAGAATTGTAAACTTACCTAAATTATCTTATCCATAAAGTAGATCCTAGCTATAGACATTTCCAAGACCACATGAAGCTTGCAACCAATCGTAATTTAAGCAATAATCCCAAGCATTACTTCTCACTCTAACACACTTCCATACCTTTTGCATGATCATGGTTATCTAGGTGTGAAAAATAGAAAGTTTGGTCTTTACATAGTCAACAACATAACCATCAATACTATTTGGAATATGAAACTGGTGTAATTGGAAATAATGGAAAAAGGGGACGAGCTTACCATACATATGCAGACTTGAAAAATATTTAGCAATATCATCAAGATTATTTCAGCCACTTCTGATTTCTGTTAATAGAACAAAGGGACTGAAGATTTAAGCGCTAATAATAAGTAAAACAAAATCCCATTAAAAGGGTATTCACGGTTTTAGTATATTTAAAATTTATACCTAATACTTGGAAAAACAAACAATTCTTTTAGTACTGTAGTGTTATATGCTTAAATTACTTTGGAAAATCTGGATTATAAACATAAATTCAGGTAAACTTGAAAGATTCCCACAAAAGAAAAAAAGGAGATTATATCTCCATATATAAAAGGGAACCATATGTATAAATGTACACGATATTAAGTTTTTGTCAAATAGGAAACACAAAAGATGTAAATTTATGCATATCAGCTCAGTTTTTTAGTTAAAACTGTCATAATATTGAATTCATCTAAACACTACCTAGAGAATTTCATTAATAACAAAGGCAGGAAGTGCAAAAACATACAGATTAACATTTATTATAGTATATATCAACTACATAGTTACACGGAGAAAACAAAATAACAAATGAAAGGCTAAAAATTAGCCTTAACTATAAAGAACGCATATTCTACAACTGACATGAACAAACAAGGTCACATAGTAAACCATTTGTAGATACAAGGAGTTTTATAAAGCTAACAATTGGCCAAAACTGAAAAAGGAAAGGCTCTGAGAGGTAATATTATCCAAGCCGAATTAAGAAAACATCCTATTTTGTTTCAGACGTTAGATAATCAACATGAATGTATGTCGAAAGAATCAATTTCATAATTATTTGTTTCTATAAGGAGAATACATGCATTTAGTACCATCCTTACTGCTGTATTTTAATTGACAGTAATCTCTAGTTTTTGAAGATGGATAATCCATTAAAAATATAAATTGACCAAGAAAACCATCAATTGTACTTAAATATCATTAGATAGACAAATAAAATAAAGTTTCTTTACCTGATTGAGAAAAATTCCTTGATTTGGTTGGAGTAAAAGAAATAAAGAGGAGATTGCAGCGATCTAAGCAGCAGGAGAGGATTCACATGGAAAAATAACTGATTACGATTTTGGCAGTTCGAAGATGAGACGCGGAAAGATAAAACCGTAGATCTAGAGGAAGAAGAGCAAAATGATGCGTTAGAAATGAGGAATAAGTATTAAGTTGAAAAAATACAAATTTGCCCTCTTTACTTCGTCTTATTTACACTATGAGAAAAAAGGCCAACAGATATAACTGTTACAATAGTAAAGCAATGGATATAATTGTTATTATTTTGTAACGACTATAACCGTTGGAAATTCTAAGAAATAAGTGTGACAAAATAGCTGATTTTGTGTCAAATTGGAAATGACTTAAACAGGAGTCGTGCCGGGCCAGTGAGGTTAGCTACCTCTAGCGGACACACTTCTTCGTAAAATACTCATTACTTGTTTTTGATTGGTGCGCACCCTTGATTTGGAAGTGTTGTTTCGCGGTGTTGCTATCGTTGCGGCGATGCGTTCTCACCAGTCCGGATCAGGCAAACGATAGTTTCACTACCTTGGGTATTGCCTCATGTGCCTTGTCATACTCGTATCCCTATGCGCGACCACTACGATTTGTTTCGTGTTATACCTATGGAGTACTCCCTGATAGCCTACCATTTTACGGTGGAGTTTACAGTGCTGTATGGACTATGATGCTTATATAAAATGTGTTAAGGGGGATAATGGTAATGCCTTAACGCTATTTTGATACTTTTTATTACTGATAGGCATCATCTACTTAGCGTACACTACTACATAGTAGATAGTTTAATGGATCCGTAGAGGATGGTTATCTCAAACATCCTTTGAGTTACTTGTATTTCAGTCGTTATTTCACTTGAGTTGGATTTATTGATATAAGAATGTTAATCATGACCCGAGTGTTTTGTGTTTTCTTTACGCTTGGGTCAGACTGAGTGATACAGTATTCGAGACTCACCTTTGGAGTTGGAGCTTCGCTTGGAGATCCAGCCATCTATCCAGCTTTCAGTAATTCGGTTGATTCCAGTGATGTATTCAAATCTTGTATCTGACTATTGTATTGAGATATCTATGTATTCGAGACTTCAATTGTAACTTGTTTAACTCTGTTATATATATATATAGTAGCTTCATGAACTACTATTATGTTGTTTCCGCTGCATTATTATTATATTACTCTGTGTCTGTGATCTGTGATTATTTTATTTACTGTATATGCCGAGTTTTGCCAAATATAAATTAATAATTCGGTAATTTGAATTATTCAAGTCAGACATGTGTGGTTTTATTGTCGATTTGAATGGTCAAAAATACTGGATCGTTACAGTTGGTATCAGAGCTCTGGTTTTAGGCAAAACTCAGCATATAGAGTAAATTCAATTACAGAATCACGTTCGTTCGAGCTTGAATTCCTTCTTCTTGGACCCAGTTTCTTTGAATTTTGGAACGTTCCCTTCGGTTCTAAAGTCCATTCGTGTCTCCCCTATTCGTGTCTTTTTAATTTTGGAGTATCCCATAACTCCACTTCGAATGATCTCTATAATAAATCGGCGGTCTCGCCAATATCTGAATAATTTGTAAAAGAGTGAAACTCCTGTACAACAAGCAATGATTCACCGAAGATTTCTGTATCCTCGGTTTACGATGCTGTTATCTTTTGCTATACCCGAATTCTATCTTTGGCGATCGAATGTCGATTTGTCGCAGAATTCTACATCGAATTTATTCTTGGAATCACGGTTGACCCGGTTAAGGTTACCCGCGATTTATATAAGTTTGTCCATCTTCTGTTTGAAAACTCAATTATCTTATCTCCCTATCGAGTCTACCTTTTAATTGAATTCTTTTAGTTAGAGTTTCTCTAATCTGAATCTCTTTCTTTGTTTTGAAATCCATTCGAGGTGACCCGAGTGAGGGAGTGTATTTGTAATTAATATAAAATATTTGAATGATTTATATATTGTGTTGTTTGAGTTGTTGATTTTGATTTGGGTTTTCGATCGATCCGTCTGATCAACGCTATCGATAGGATTTCCAAAACGCTTGAATTGAGCAAACTGACACAATATTATTTTCAAATTTGGTAAATTGAATAGATTCGTATGATTATATTATATATATATATATAAATATAGGATTTTCAGGAATTAAATAGTTAATTAAATTGGTTGTTTGAAATGATAATATTTGATTATCATTTATTGTTCTAAATGAATTATAAACATGGTTTATAAATTGATTTGGAATTGAAATGAATTTAAATCAGAAATTTGAGAATTTAATTTCCGATGATTTCAAACTTTGGTTTTAAAGTTTTAAAGGTGTATAATTTAAAGTATTTTCGAATATAAATGATTTTCAAAGAATTTTAAAATGTTGAAATTAGTGCTCTTCTCTTTGTCGCTGGAAAATAATTTCGGTGATGGCGGCCGCATCATCGACATTCATTTTCGAGTTTCGAAGTGGAGAAACCATTCTGTAGCTTTGCTACGGTTTTGTTTGGAAAAATATTTTAATTTGAATTTCTTAAGTATGACTTGATGTGTGTATATATATATGGGTATATTATTTTAAATTTAATTTGATTTAATATATATAGTATATACATAATTATCTCTAAAGGGTTTGAAATTAAACGGAAATTTAATTCTTAAAATTATGTTAAAGGATGTTTTCAATTATAAATAAAACTAAATTTTGGATAAATATTTAAACTTGAAAAATTGAATTTGAAAATTTTATTTGTATAGTACTAAATTGCATTTCAATATAACTTACCTAAATTATGCAGAAGTTAAAATGTAATTGGATAATATACAATATAAAATGATTTTATAAATAAAATTTGAGTGTTTATAATAAATATTGTACACTTAGATTTTAATTATAAAAAAAATAAAAAAATAAAAAAAAATGCTAATAAAGATGATAGAATAATAAGTTAATTGAATGAGATGAATATAATAAATTTTTGAATATAAATTAGATCAAATTATGGAAATACCTTAAATTTAAACCAATTATTGAATATAAATTAATTTAAATTGGAATTTATATGGTTTAAATTAATTTATATGGTTTAAATTATGTAATAAGATATATTAAGTGGAATAAACTTAATAATAATTTGAAATAAAAGAATTAAATTTGTTGAATAAAATATGAGTACAATAAATGATTATACAAATTGATGATTTAGAAATTGTTAATTGTGGATGACTAGATAATAAGATAATAAATTTAGAAATAGATAGATTGATTTAACTTAAGTGAACTCAAAGGGATTTAACCAAATTGTTAAATATTAATTAATTTAAATTGAAATTTATATGGTTTAAATTAATTGTTTTACTTGTATTCCAATCTATTTTCTTTCTGGTTGTTTCTATTCTCCTACCTCATTCCTTTTCGGGGACGAAAAGTTTTGAGTGGGGGAGAGTGTAACGACCCATAAATTTTAACTATTTTAATAACGTATTTAGTAGAAATTTTGTGAAATTTTAAACGATAAAATTTTGAAATAAAAATTTGATATTTGGAATGCGTCTAATTAATCATAGCAACTGGTAAATTTTCATTAGATAATTTGGAAGTTTATTTTCTAGTGTAATTTTATTCCAATTTATATCAGTTAAAATTGATGATAATAAAATGTTTTCCAAACCTGAATATTTTTACACAGAAAAAGTCTAATTCATCTTCTGACTAAGACATCATTTTTCGTTTTTCCAAATTCGGACTTCTTTAGTTCCGTCGATCTTATTTTTCTGTGTTTTTGCTGCATTTTTCGCTAGTAGAAAATTCGAATTTTTATAATTCAATCGTAACACTGATATATGTATACCGTTTTGATCGTCTTGTCGTGCCGATCTCTATAGTATATTAAATTGTATGTTTCGGAGTTCGAAAGATAGTAAAATCCACGGAACGACTTCCGTATCGGTTTCAGAATTTGAAGTCTTTTGGTTTTCTTTACCTATTCATATTATTTTTTTCACCGTAAACCCAACAGCCTTTTGCTTTTATTATTTCACTAGATTCAAGTTAGTTGCCTTTGTTGTTCCCTATGTTCATTATGATTTGCTTTGAACCCTGCACTCCGTTCTTTGATTTCAATTGAAGAAAATAACAAATATAAAATTTCATCTGTTCATTTGAAGCCTGCTTTTTTCCACCCCACGCAACCCGGACTTTTCCCCCGCTACCACGCCCTGCCAACTTTCGTCATCCCCTCCCGCCTTCGTGAAGCCGCTCACAGCCGGCCTCCGCCTATTCCCTGTCACCCGAACAGTGCACCGACCACCAAGCAACCGGCCTCATCCCAAGCTTCTCTCCTCCTTTTCTTTGTTGTTCTGTGTTCACTAAAATATATATTTGCATGTACATCTCTTCTTTGTGAAAGGAACGTGAGCATACATTTCCTAACCCATCAACCTTCATGCGATCTACACCCCTCCGCCACCATGATCTCCACCAAACACCCAGGCGACTGCACTTCTTCCTCCACGCAAGCTCCTTTCTCTCCTCCTAACGCCTTGCTCTACCTTTTCCTTCAACCCATAGCCATCCGCGTCCTCACCCGGCCCTGCTCGCATCATCTAGCACCACAACCCGCTCGACTTCCACCTTCGGCCACTGCCATGTCAGCCTTCCCCTCTTCCCACGCTTCAACACCCAGCCTGCATCCCACCTGGCCACCGATCTTCCATACTCACGGCTGCCTCAAAAGCCTCCACCAACCGAAGCAGCTCCGCCATCTTCACCCATCCCCTTGCTTTCAGCCACCAGCACCATCGGTCGGGTCACCTTCTTCGACATGACAGAGTAGCATCTCCTCGTCTCTGTTGAAACAGATGTATGTCAAGTTCCATATCTTTTCGTATATATATTTGTTATAATACTTCTGATATATGATATATAAAGTTTACTTAAGATATTTGATCTTGTTTATATAAATATATTAGATATGTTATAAAAACATGTTTGTAGTATAGCTTTCATATTTTATATAATATAATTTTTATTAGAGGTTACTGTCTGAACTTTGATATTATATTTTCATAAATGCTGATTTTATATTAACAGTAATATATATGCTTTTTGTATAAAGTTGAGTAGGCTAGTTTATATCTATATTGTACTATTGTAGTATATATATACTTTGAAATGATTCTAGTTATACTCTTATATATTCATTTATAATATACGAATGTAAAGTACTTTATGGTTTCATTACATCGTAAGTTGAATTTAACAGTGGCATTAAAGAAGTCTTCAAAGTTTATTTATGAAATTATAATATATGGGTGTCAAAGCATGTGCTATACAGTTGTTATAAGGTGTATATATATATACGTATATATTGTTTAAAAGTATTTATACATATTTTATTATTTAATTATAAGTTATGAATTAAGTTGTCTGCATAGTTGTATGAGTTTATAATAGTTTATATAAGATATGTTAGTTATATAGTTTGCATATATTTGGGTTTCTACGAGTTTATATTGGTCTGAGAGTTATATGTCTTATGTGTGTTGTATTTTGTCAGAGATTGTTTCGATATATGTATATATGTTTTATACATAACGGGTTTTCTATACGTATATATGTTTGAGTATGTTGATTTTAAATAAGTGTATATATATATATATATATTCATTTCAAAATATATAATGCATATAGCTTGATTTGCGCATAACGTGTGGTCTATAGTTGCTTCAAAACTATTTTTCTGAAAACGTATGTGTATATAATTTTGATGAGTTTCAAAAATTAATATTGGTTAAGAAAATAATATATTTGAATAATATATATTGGTTTCGTCTACATCAAGCAGTTTCTGATCTATTTTCATCGATCTCTATTTATCAGCTCTGTTCGTCCATCAAGTTCGTACCAATCCTGCCTTGCTTTGAGATTTCGTGCCTGGATTCGTTGCTCATTTTCTTGTCAACATCTATTTAGCGTCGAAAGGTGAGCAATCACTCACGATTAATGTTCTTTTATTTATTAAATTTGATTTCAATTGAAACGACAATTGAAATATGCTGATGTTAGTTATTTACACTGTTATATATGCTATTACCTGTATCAGTTCACCTATGACATCTGACACCATTATCTGCCAATTGAAATATGCTGATGTTAGTTATTTACACTTTTATATATATGCTATTACCTGTATCAGTTCACCTGTGACATTTGACACCATTATCTGTTATTTATATTATGATATATGCCTATTATATTATTATCATATTTGTTATCACTCTACAAGTTCCCTGTTAGTATAGAATCACTATGGGTTGAAATGATACATACCCAAACGGACTTTAGAATAGGAGAAAATCGTTATGGATTGAAATGATAAACCCAAGCGATTTTCAATTGAATTGAATTTGGGATTACGGGTTGAAATGATATATATATACCCGTATATATTTAAATTGCGGATTGAAATGATAAATATCTGTATCACTTGACCATAGGGTAGAAAATTATATACAAACATCGTCGGTCTATATATAAATATGTTGAAAAGTGATTTCTATGGTTTTGAAAAGGAATATACGGTTTTTAATAAATACGGATTTTAAAGATTTATTAAAGTTGATTTAATAAAGTTGATATAATATGTTTAAGTATTTATTTAAAAATATATATTTTCAAATATAGAATTTATATTGATTCAGGTTGGAAAGATAAATTTAAAATTGATTTGAAATGTTATTTATTTAAAAATTTTACTTAAATAAGGTTGATTTGAAATTTATTAAATTTGAAAATTGAAAAGATATGTATTATAACTTGAATTTGATTAAAAGTGACTTAAATGAATATTTCAAACTTATATAAATTTAAATGGGAAATTTTGTTTATATAAATTTGTAAATTTAAGTTGTATTTAGATGTATTGAAATGATTGAAGAAATATCTCGGAAACTAAATGTAATGAAATTAAATTGAGATATAAATGGAATTATCAAATTTAGTTTTTGAAATGTGGAATATTTAAAGCTTTGAAATATATTGAAATTTAATGGTTTATTTTGTGTTTCAAATCTGTATTTGAAATCGTTATAATTCGAAATGATTTATTGAGAAAATTGAGTTGAAATTTATGAATTAAGATTGAATCAAGTTGAATTTGGAGGTTGAGTTAATTTGAATCGATTTGTGAATTTGTGGAAGCTGTTGTATTTTATAAAGTATTTTTAAACTATATCTACAACTATTTATATTTTACTTTATAAATTATTTTAATATAAACTATTTTAAATAAATCATTTTCAAATATATTATTTTATATAAACTATTTTATTTTATAAACTATTTTATTATATACACTAATTTTAATATCTAAACTGTATAAGAGGAAAATGTTATGAATTCCAAAATGTTATGATTTCAAACTATAGTTTCAAAGTGTTATGAATTTCAAGGTTTTGATTTCTAAAGTGTTTGATTTTAAAAGACTTACGATTTCGAAAGCGATATAACTTTGGAAAGTGATATGATTTTGGACATGGATTTAATTGAAGAGAAAATGATATCGTATGGATATTGTTTTGAAATGGCAATGATATTTCGGTTTTGAAATATAAAATATTTTGAAATGACCAATCGGTGTAATAATTACGTAGTTATTGAAGAGTCCGGGATCGGTTAGGGACATACTCTCTGTCCAAACCGAAAACCACTTTAATAACTATTATACGCGGAGTGTGATCCAGAATGAAGTGGTTGGAATGATGACGTTGCTGGATTTGAAGAAAGAGAATGATAATGGATGACCTTGGCACTTGTGTCAAATTGGAAACGACTTAAACAGTAGCCGTGCCGGGCCAGTGAGGTTAGCTACCTCTAGCGGACACACTTCTTCGTAAACTACTCATTACTTGTTTTTGATTGGTGCGCACCCTTGATTTGGAAGTGTTGTTTCGCGGTGTTGCGATCGTTGCGGCGATGTGTTCTCACCAGTCCGAATCAGGCAAACGGTAGTTTCACTACCTTGGGTATTGCCTCATGTGCCTTGTCATCTCGTATCCCTATGCGCGACCACTACGATTTGTTTTGTGTTATACCTATGGAGTACTCCCTGATAGCCCACCAGTTTACGGTGGAGTTTACAGTGCTGTATAGACTATGATGCTTATATAAAATGTGTTAAGGGGATAAGGGTAACGCCTTAATGCTATTTTGATACTTTTTATTACTGATAGGCATTATCTACTTAGCGTACACTACTACATAGTAGACAGTTTAATAGATCCGTAGAGGATGGTTATCCCAAACATCCTTTGAGTTACTTGTATTTCAGTTGTTATTTCACTTGAGTTGGATTTATTGATATAAGAATGTTAATCCTGACTCGAGTGTTTTGTGTTTTCTTTACGCTCGGGTCAGACTGAGTGATACAGTATTCGAGACTCACCTTTGGAGTTGGAGCTTCGCTTGGAGATCCTGACATCTATCCAGCTTTCAGTTATTCGGTTGATTCCAGTGATGTATTCAGATCTTGTATCTGACTATTGTATTGAGATATCTATGTATTCGAGACTTCTATTGTAACTTGTTTAACTCTGTTATATATATATAGTAGCTTCATGAACTACTATTCTGTTGTTTCCGCTGCATTATTGTTATATTACTCTTTGTCTGTGATTATTTTATTTACTGTATATGCTGAGTTTTGCCAAATATAAATTAACAATTCGGTATTTTGAATTATTCAAGTCAGACATGTGTGGTTTTATTGTCGATTAGAATGGTCCAAAATACTGGGTCGTTACAAAAACAATGATGAGAAGCTCAAACATAAAGAAAAGATCAACCACTCTTTACTTCTACTCTACAAGCTCCAATCTAAGATCAAAACAAGTATTTCCTAAATTAGGTTATAGGAAATTTCTGAAATTGGAGAGAGATTGAGATGGAGAAGGTGAAAAGAAGGCTTACATAAGCTTCTCTTTGATTTTGGAGTAAGAATTTGAGTTTGCAAAAAGAAACTAGGGCTTGGAGTTTCTATTTTCCATTCTCTTCCCCCCATTTTCAATTGAGCTAGAGTATAAAGAAATGAAATGAGTGAATGGATGAAGAGTTAGGGTAATAAGTAGGGTTAGTAGGCTGAAACCCAAACCCAAACCCAAAGCCCTAAGTGAAAACATCAAAATTCACTCAACTCCAAACATATCGATACTTATACTCAAAAAAGTAGCAAACGCCATTTTGGACTCAATGGAAGTGGTCCTGAGTCCCAATTCGACCGTTTGCAAAAAGTGACATTTCGGACTTAAATCCGACTAACGACGCTATACTTAAATAAAACATTTAAATATACCATCGTAAAATATGCGGGTCGTTACAGACTCTCCTCCTTAAAGAAATTGCGTCCTCACAATTCTTAGCGAAGAATTTGTAATAACTACGTACTTACATCACCCGAAAAGGAAGGAAATTAAGCTTGAGATAAAAAGATATTCTCACCATTGCTAAGCAAAAATAGAAAACCCGGATAGGATCGCTCGATGAACTCTCTGGTTTCCCAAGTACAGTCATTGGGATTAGCGGACCATTGAACTTTAATGAGCGGCACGTCCTTGTTTCGAAGGTGTCTCACCTCCGAGGCCAGTACGCGAATAGGCTGTTGTACAATAGATAAGTCTGGTGAGATCTGCTCTTGCAAATCAGGAGAGTCGATAACAGAATCCGATTCTCGAAGACACTTCCGAAGTTGAGAGACATGAAACACGTCGTGAACACTGGATAGATGAGCTGGAAGTGAAACTCTATAAGCCACAGGGCCAATACGTACAGTAATAGGAAATGGTCCTACAAAACGAGGAGCCAATTTCCCTGTCGTACTGAAGCGCATAACCCCTTTCAAAGGAGAAACATGAATAAAGACGAGGTCATCAACCGAGAACTCGAGAGGCTTCCTACGGTTATCCGCGTAGGATTTCTGGCGGCTCTGTGCCTCTTTCATTCTCTGACGAATAAGATCAATCTTCTCAGAAGAATCATGAACAAACTCTGGGCCAAGAATAATCTTCTCCCCAGATTCCAACCAATAAGAAGGTGATCGACATGGCCTTCCGTATAAGGCTTCGAAAGGAGCCATACCGATACTGGACTGAAAACTATTGTTGTAGGAGAACTCTACAAGGGATAGATGATCCTCCCAACCACCTTCGAAATCATGAATACAAATACGGAGGAGATCCTCTAAGATACGATTCACCCGTTCAGTTTGTCCATCAGACTGTGGATGATAAGCTGTGCTGAAATTAAGCTTTGTTCCCAAAGCTTGCTGAAGACTCTGCCAGAAATGACTTGTGAATAAAGGATCGCGGTCACTCACAATCGAACTAGGAACATCATGAAGTCTCACGATTTCCATGATATATAACTTAGCCAAAAGAGAAGCAGTCCTATTAGATTTAATAGGAACAAAATGAGCTGATTTGGTGAGGCGATCCACAATAACCCAAATGCTAGAATGGCCCGATCTCGTACGAGGTAGGACATCAATGAAATACATCGAAATCTATCCCATTTCCACAATGGAATCTCTAGAGGCTGAAGGAGACCAGAAGGGCGCTGATGTTTGGCTTTAATACGTTGACAAGTTATGCAATTACTCACATAACTCGCTACATCGCGCTTCATGCCTTCCCAATAATAAAGGCGATGCATATCGGCATACATCTTACTACTGACATGATGAATGGTATACTTAGAATGATGGCAGCCATCAAGAATGTCATGCCTAAGTGCAGAATCAGAAGGCACAACAAGACGGTTCTTCTTGCGAAGACACCCATGAAAATCAATGCTGAAATCCCGCAACGCCTCATCACGAGATTCCGTCTCACAAAGCTGAATAAGATGCACAAGATCAGGATCACGCCGCTGAGCTTTGGCAATACGATCAAATAGAGGGGGTCGAGCTTCCAAACTGAATAATACTATCGGGAAATCAGAGGATGGAGCTCGATCACGAATATCACAAAAAGATAGAGTCTCAAGAATATCCCATTCGACAAGCATCATAGAAACGACAGCCGAATGTCTACGACTAAGTGCATCAGCAACACGATTACCCTTACTAGGGGTATACAGAATATCAAAGTCATAGGAGGCAAGAAACTCAAGCCAACGCTGTTGCCTCATATTGAGTTCCTTATGAGTGAACAAATACTTCAAGGATTTATGATCATTATAGAGAATGAAGCGCTCGCCTAATAAATAGTGTCGCCATATCTTCAAGGCGAAGACAATGGCGGCTAACTCAAGATCATGAGTGGCATAGCGAACCTCATTCGGACGCAGTTTCCTAGAAGCATAAGCAACTACCCGATCCTTCTGCATAAGCACGGCACCGAGACCACTACCACAAGCATCGGTGTAGACAACAAGATCATGATTCCCCTCGGGAACCACAAGAACAGGAGCATTAGTGAGAAGTTCCTTTAATGTCTGAAAGGAAGCTTCACGCTTGTCGGACCAAATATAACGAATGTCTTTCTGAGTAAGGTTGGTGAGAGGAAGCACAACACGGGAAAAATCCTTAATGAACCAACGGTAATAACCCGCCAATCCAAGGAAACTATGAATCCCATGAACATTCTCAGGCCTCTTCCAATTCTGGATAGCTTCGATCTTTGAGGGATCGACAGAAATGCCGTCAGAAGATACAACATGGCCTAAGAACTTAACCTTATTCTCCCAAAAACGGCACTTGGAGAATTTGGCTTTAAGCTGATGGTGACGAAGAGTACTCAAGAAAATTCTCAAGTGATTAGCATGCTCGGCTTCAGACTTAGAATAAACAAGAATGTCGTCTATGAACACAAGGACGAACTTATTGAGATATTCCCGGAACACTCGATTCATAAGATCAACAAAGAAAGCAGAGGCGTTCGTCAAACCGAATGGCATAATGAGCCACTTAAAAGAACCATATCGAGTGTGGAAAGCTGTAAGAGGTATGCTATCCTCCGCGACTCGTAGCTGGTGAAAACCAGTGGCAAGGTCAAGTTGAGAGAAGACCTTAGCGACACTCAATAGATCGAACATATCGTCGATCCTAGGCAATGGATACCTATTCTTGATGGTCAACTCGTTAAGCTTGCGATAGTCGATGCAGAGCCTAAGAGTTCCATCGGACTTCTTCACGAAGACGACCGCGGCACCCCACAGTGAAAAACTGGACTGAATCAACTATTTGGACTCAAGCTCTAAAAGCTGCTTCTTGAGTTCCTCATTTTCTTTTGTAGACATCCTCGTGGGAGGACGGCCAACTGGCTGCGCGCCTGGAATGAGATCAATACGGAACTCGATCGCCTGCTTGGGTGGCAAACTCGAAAGCGGCTCAAAAACATTAGAGAAGTCACAAACAATAGGAATACGAGATATATTATCATCATCTCGTGAGTCAAGAGAATATAAAGCCATTTCGGAATTATCCACATTCCGAAGAACAAGTGATAGCTGAATAGATGAATCCGGGTGTCGAAGATATAAAATTCTTTCAGAACAAATAATCCTGGCATCGTATCTCACTAGCCAGTCCATACCCAAAATCATATCAAATTCTAGATGGGAAATAACGTGCAGATTCGCACGAAAAGAAAAGCCACATAAAACAATCTCAACATTATCACAAAGCATACTAAGGGTTGTGGATCCCCCAATAGGATTCGCTAACCTCAACGAAGTAACCGTATAAGAAACATCCAAAGACAAATCATCGACGAGCTTTTTCAGTACGAAAGAATGCGAAGCACCCATATCGAAAAGAACTCGAATACTACGGTCATGAAATAAAATAGAACCTTCCAAAATAGATGGAGATATACCTCTGGGCTGAGAAGAACCTCCAGAAGCCTTAGCAACATAAATCTTGCTAGACTTGGCACTAGAAGGAGCAGTAGGGCAGGAGGAAACACGGTGACCTTCCTTCTTGCAATAATGGCAGAAGAGAGGCTTAGGACAAGCTCAAATCATATGATCAGGAGAACCACAATTGAAACACTTCTGAATGGAAGGTGTTCCCGCAGATTGAGAGTTAGAACCAGATTCAACGGGCTTTTTCTTCTTGGAAAGGAAAAATTCCCGCTTATGAAATGGAAACTTCTTTTTATTGGGGTTCTTGCGAACCTCAACATCATCACCACTATCACACTCCTTCTCGATGGCTTCGAGATGAAGTGCCGAGTTAACCAACTCCTCAAAAGAAAGCTTAAGCTGGAGCATTAAAGACTTCTTAAGATACTTCTTAAGACCAGAGACAAACTTCATATTCTTCTTATAAGAGGTGCTAATGAATTCAAGACCATACTTAGGTAAGGCCTCGAATGATGCAACATACTCAGAGACGGAAGACTTCCCTTGCTTCAACTCAAGAAAGCGACGAGCTAATAAAACTTTCTCAGATTCAGGAATGAATTTGAGTTCGAATCGTTCCCGAAACTAAGTCCAAGAAAGAGCAGACTCATCAAGTTCGGCTACAAGAAGCTCGTACCAATCGAGGGCACGCTCTTGCAATAAGCTAGAAGTTACAAGAACTCGATCGTGGTTAGAAAGATCCATACGAGAAAAGATACGCTCACATGTGCGAATCCAAGCTTGGACCTCAAGAACAGACTCGGAGCCTTTGAATGGCTTTCCATCAAGATGAGAAAAATCACTGCATAGACGTGCAAAGACAGACTTGCATGGAGGAGATGCTCGAATAGGAGCTGGAGGCTGAGTGCTCCTAAATAACTCCAAAAACTGATCGGCAGACATATAAACGCCGTCCGGATGCGAGCCAATGGATTGCTCAGCATTCGTGTGTCGTCCTCGACCTCTTCCAGCCATTAGCTGAAAGTTAAGATAAGATAAAGATTATTCACAAGGTAGATATCATTAATTCAAATATGGAATATTACGGAATAAAATGCATTCCGAGACGTATTCTCAAAATTCTATCTACCCCAAATCACGGAAAGAATAAAAGGCACGATGATTCAAAGATTCGTACCATTCGTACTACACCTTGATGTACCGTAATATGTGTCTATGTTCTATGTTTATCATATTTTGTTATGAACTCAGCTCTGATACCAAGCTGTAACGCCCCACTCCGAGACCCACATTAGAAAAGAGTATTACAAAGTAACACCGTCTGCTAATGCGGAGAATAGAGTTGGTTACGAGCGACCATCTATAGCCTTGTCTTAATTATCTATTGAATACGCCGACAATTTCCATAAGTTTTTTTTTCTTTCTCAAATGGATCGACATATCCAATAAATACTTAATACAAAGCCATAGGTGGCTAAAGGATCTATCAGAACAAGATATAACAACTCAAATGTAATACACATAATAGAACAGTAGATCATCACATACATTTACACATATTCAGATACATTACAGAGTATACTAAATGATACATATCAAGTGGTAAAGTAAACCACAATATACATGCGAGTCAAAAGAATACATGTCATAGTTACAGCCAAAAAGGACTACACAAAAAACTATAACAAAAGGGAGCTAGCAGAATAGTCCATGCGAAAGCAAAATAGGCTAAGTCCAATGTACCTAACCTGTAACATCTCGGTCTGACCCGAGTATAAAATACACGGGTCAGTCTAACTAAACAAATCAGTTAGATAAACTAAATGATAATGAACATACAAGATCATAAAGTACCACAAATATCTCCAAAAGAGATAACCAAAGCATCTAACAAAAGATGAATCAAAACAAGCCTCATATCATCGGCAATCCCAATAAACAAAGGATATCATATCCCAAAACAAGCCAAAAGGCAAATAACAAATACCAATAAAGGTAACACAAGTTTCCACAAGTTAATCGTTATATATCGTGTGGTTCAAAGAACCTACCCTGAAAGGCGATACACTAGGGAAATATAATTGCCAAAGAAACAAAAGATGCTCGAGCTCAATACTGTATAACTAGGATCCACACGCCCGAAGGCAACAAACCGCAGTGGCGGTACTGGACACCACTAACTGGCGGATTGTGTCACAACTCTCAGAAAGGAACCCGAAAAATGTTAACGTGAGCCCCATACCCCACGTTCGCACTAAACGTTTTACTAACCGTTAGTCAATTTCACACTCAAAGCAGTACAAAGTTCACCTCATCTCCTCGGTAAACCAGACCCAAAGGTCAAAACGGTCAAACGAATAGATTAGGAATTAACTGAAAAGATAAACGCACGTGTTCATAGCATGCGTTTTATTTAATCATTTGATTCTCCTCCCTCTTTGCTCGAAGTGCAAAATTGTGTGTTTTATATAGAAATTATAAGTTGGAGAAACGAGTTTTTAATACAATTTAAAATCACTTTATAAAAGCCCATGTACAAAATATAAAAATAATCATCAAAGTCAATAATAAATGATAACAACAAATCGGATAATTATGAATCGATAAAAATTGGAACCTCAAGCAAAATAGGCAATATAGACTGAAATAAGCAGGTCAGTCGACTGACTGCAGAGGCCAGTCGACTGATCCAAAAACCTGAAAGTTTCGGTCTTTACAGTCAGTCCACTGACTGTAGAAGGCAGTCGACTGACTGGCACTGGAACCGTTTTTTCCAGCCTAGCCAATGAAGGGCAAACTCTCAACAACTTACAACCGGACGAGCAATGGGCGGTAAGGGTTTATGCCAATCGACAACCCAGCCCTATAAGCTCTTTGATACACCTCCAAAAGCATGTTCATGCATCAAAGCTAAGATTTTCAAAGTTTTAGACTTCAAAACACCAAAAGTTGAAATATTCACCAAATCAATTCAAATCAAAAGCAACGGAACATGAATAGATGTTAGGAATTCATACCTAACAACAATGATAGAAATGGACAAAGATGTGAGTTCATAAACTCACCTATTTAACTCAAAAACAATGATGAGAAGCTCAAACACAAAGAAAAGATCAACCACTCTTCACTTCTACTCTACAAGCTCCAATCTAAGATCAAAACAAGTATTTCCTAAATTAGGTTATAGGAAATTTCTAAAATGGGAGAGAGATTGAGATGGAGAAGGTGAAAAGAAGGCTTACCTAAGCTTCTCTTTGATTTTGGAGTAAGAATTTGAGTTTGCAAAAAGAAACTAGGGCTTGGAGTTTCTATTTCCCATTCTCTTCCCCCATTTTCAGTTGAGCTAGAGTATAAAGAAATGAAATGAGTGAATGGATGAAGAGTTAGGGTAATAAGTAGGGTTAGTGGGCTGAAACCCAAACCCAAAGCCCTAAGTGAAAATATCAAAACTCACTCAACTCCAAACATATCGATGCTTATACTCAAAAAAGTCGCAAACGCCATTTTGGACTCAATGGAAGTGGTCCTGAGTCCCAATTCGACCGTTTGCAAAAAGTGACATTTCAGACTTGAATCCGACTAACGACGCTATACTTAAATAAAACATTTAAATATACCATCGCAAAATATGCGTGTTGTTACAATAGTGAAGCAAAACTGGGAAATTTTGAATCCCTCTACTAATAACTAATTCAGTTAGTAATACTTGAAGGAATTTCATCTCCTCAACTAACTTAATACTAGAAGTGGAGATGCAAACAGTATCAATACAATTTATGGAAATATTTTTGCATCAAAGGTTAAGGATATAAGTTAAATTAAGTGGGAATTAGCCACAAGGGCCTCTTTAGAAAGTGAAATTAATTTCTAGGACACACAACTAAAATAATTACTTTTAAGGACAATACGCAAAATAATTAGTTTCTAGGACGTGAAAACCTATGAAATTATGTCCTTGAAAGTAATTGGGCAGCTGACTTTGTCCTTAAAAGTAATTATTCTACTGACTTTGGCCTTGAATGTAATTATTTCAGATGTGTGTCCTAGAAATTAATTGGACTGCAAAGTTTGTCCTTCTGGTGAAATACCCCTTAAATTAACTCGTTGTTTTCAACTTTCTCCTGATGTTTGTATGCAAGCTCATAGACCTTTTTTTTCAACTTGCAAAAGAAGATCATGGAGTTTCAACGGCAACTCTTACATTTAGACAAAGAGTAGAAAAACCCACATATTCAGATGAATGAGAGAAAAGTATTCATGGGTATAGCAGTGCTTCCTAGTCTACAAACATAAGAGCATAAAAGAAAACACTGGAACGGTAGCATCGTTGGGTTTAGGAAATCCGTAGAACAAGAGGAAAGTATTCATGGGCCAATAGTTTGTTTATCGTCGGATCTTATAACAGAAACAGAATTATCATCTTAAACTAATTTTGTTTACAAATAATAAGACCTGCACTTATTCGAAAATAAAAATCATGAATTATATTTTTTTATTCAGAGAATAAAAACTTCGATTAGTCAGTAATTAAATGACATCCATAGAAAAAAGAATAAATACGCTTATGAGATTGGAGGATTTTGTGTTTGGTTAATTTTTAGTCGCTTTAAAAAAGCAAAATTAGTACTCTTACCGAGGTTTAATATAATAGTATACCCAAAATAAAATTGATAGTTTTAAAAATCCATAGTAAATCCTCCTATCGTTCCCTAATTGAAACCATTTCCTAAAGCAAGAATTGTTTGCGTTATTTGCAATTTCAAGAAATTCTTTACCTCTTGAGATATACCATTAATCCTCTGTAATTAGCATGTAGGATCTCCATCTAAATTGAAATTTTGTGTTATATGTGACATGGTAAATAAAATTAAATGGACAGTATAAAGGCATGTTGAATTGTAAGCATTGATTATCAAGGCTTGCTAGCAAAAGGAGCTTTGTATTTCCAAATGTAATTCTGATTTCAATTGCTCAATCATGTAAACCAATTAATAATCAGCACAAACAAAATATTTCCACTCAATTACCTTATTTACTTATTCTTAAACAATTATTTATGGTTAACCATTCAAATAACAACCTAAATCAGTAATTTTGTATGCAATTACACATATATTTGAGAGCTTAATGTTTTTGGTACAGACCTTCTAAGAGGATGGATTCGCGGTTGCGTCTGAAGCAATGGCATCGGAAATCATCGCGGTTGCGGATGCATTCATGGTTGCTTCGGATCTAAGAGGGTCGAGGTAGTTGCGAGAGAGGAGTTGCATGGTTGCAAGTAGAGTCGGCTGGTCTGAGATGCTCGAGGTGGAGTCGATGGAGTTGCCGCTGAAGATGGAGTCGCAAGTGGAGGCGCAGAGGGGAAAAAAATTCGCTGCGATATCTAATTTTTTTTTCTAGTAGCCGTAGAAAAAAGGGTAAGTGTGGAGAAGTTGGGTATTACTGTACTAAGGCTAGGATGAAAGGAATACTCATTTACTTTTTTGCCTCTAGCACATTTCACTTAATTTCAATTTAACCAGATTTTCCGACGCATATATGTGTTGGCAATAAAAAAATATAAATGTGTAATTTCAGTCACACATTTTTAGCTTACCAACGGTTATTTTTGTCATTAATCTACAACACAAATAAGTGTTGACAATTGAAAAAAATAAGTATTACAAAATAGCTGTTATGGTGTAGTGTTTCTGATACCACACAACCGCATATGTTACTCCAAAATTGATACTAAGCCAAAAATCTTAACATCAAATTCTAATACTTTCTGATACCACGCAACGCATATGTTACTCCAAAACTGATACTAAGCTAAAAATCTTAATATCAACCTTATTTTCAGTATCTGCACCGTTGTACAATATGAGAGTAATTTAAAACAATACTAAGAAAAATTGATACTAACACAAACTCAAAATAATGGTTACTGAAATTAAAAAAATGATACTAACACAAACTGATAATTTTCAAAAATGATACTAAGAAAAATGATACATAAAAACAAAAGTGATACATAAAAACAAAATGATACATAAAAACTGATCCTCACTGAACTCAACACAACAATACAATTTCAATTAAACCGATATGAATGCAAGAAAAAAATCATCAATCAAAAATGTTTGCTTCACGTTGTCATTTTATTATAGTATGATAATTTTCTTTATACAACAAAAATCAGAAACAAAAATTTCACAATTTTATTCAAAAATGATACTTACAGACTGTAAAACTGATACCTAAAATCTAATACTGAAATTAATAAGAAAAATGATACTCAAATAAAGTTAATTGAATGTTTGATGCTAACAAACTTCATTAAATGTTTAATAGTAACAAAACACTAATTTAACTCATTTATCATTTTATTTAATCCATAACAACTTCATTTTTTATAGACATAAGAATCGGAAATAAAAATTTAACTATTTTTTTCAGAAATGATACCTACAAACTGTAAAACTGATACCTAAAATCTGATACTGAAATTAATAAGCCAACAATGAACCACAAAATGAGAAAGATAGCAGATACACCACCATACATCCTATAGTGCGCATTCGGCACCGTAATCCTTGCATCAACAATAGCGATCTCATCTTCCCCATCACTAAGCAACTAGAAACCACAACCTTCTTCAACACGCAACTAAATCCATCTCCTCAAACTTCAACAACCTGAATCGCAACCCAAATTCGTCCAAAATTGCACACATTCAACTATTGCACCAAACCTCCATCATCCAAATGGGCTAAGCAACCTTCCGCTGCCTATCACAAACAGCACCCCAAACCCGCGACGTGAACTGCAACTCCAGCAAATCCGACTCGATAGAACTCCATTCAAGCCGCCTTATTTTTTTTTGTTTTTGTTTTTGTTTTTTGATTTGAATTCTAATTCAATTTGCATCTACCCTTGTTTCATTGTTCGTTGTTTTTTTACGATTTGAATTCGAGATCGGAGAAGAAACGAGAAAGCACGGTGATTAGGATGTTTTAAACTACTTTAACGTTTGGTCCTTAAGAGCATCTCCAACCCAAATGGCTTGTAACGTGAACTAAATCCTATGTGTCAAGTATTGTTCACAATTGTGTAACTAAAATAATTAGTCATGACATTGAAAATAGAACATCCACTCCAATGTTAACTACTTTGTAGAAACAACTTTGCCTACATGTCCCAATTATATTATAGATAAATAATATTTATTTGTAAAATAATATTTTTTATTTATATTTTATTGCTCACAATGTGAAGTGGAATGTCTAAAACTAGACATTTCACTTGACAATGTCTATTTAATTTTATGTCAAGTCAGCATGACATTTTAATTAACATTGGCATTGGAGAACACAATTTAAATAATTTGATGTTTTGATGACGTGTAATTGACATTACATTGTATTTAGACAAGGATTGGAGATGCTCTAAAAATAAAATATTGGTGGACCATCCTAATAATAAAAAAGCCTATAAACTTTTTCAAGGATACATAATTTTCCAGGTTTTCCAAGTACGATGAAAATATAGTTTAAAAGTGACTTGTGAACGAAAGGAAAAAAAACGTAACGATCATTTCATTCCAAAATCGTTTGGTTGTATTACAGATAACATTTTTGCATCCTATACTCAGAAATCCTGACGGTGTAAATGGATCCTACTCAAGTCACGTGTTTTCGCGATAAACTTCTATCATTAACAAGTGAATCATACAATACAAAATCAACAAAATCACAATAATGTTTCTTTTTTGTCGTTTTAGCATTAAAGAACTTTATTGGATCATCATCATAATTGAAGCAAGTACATTTAGACTATATTAGATCATTGATAAACATTTGTTGCTATTTTATGTTGAAGTGTTTGCAGCTTTGCATGTGCCTCATGGTGACTACTGGTGAGCATGTTTTAAAATTGTTCTTAAGATATGTGTTTCCTGAACCCACATGGAAAATGCACCATCGTAGTATTCTCAACATGCAAACAAAAGGAACACAGAGCATAGAATATTCTCAGAATCCGTTCTATACAACATAACTAATATCTTTTCAAACATGCAAAAACTAACAAGGGCACACACAACACACAGTAAAACTCATACCGGATTAACAGTTCTGCTAGCGCCACCTCCATGCACCTCCTACTCATTCTCCCCAGATGCCTCCTCCAGCGACTTCCCCATCGACTCAGGCACCAGAAAAGTAAAGCAAAAACCTAACAAATTACAAGCAGCCAGTACAAAAAGTGAGTTCCTAACCCCAATACCTGTCCCATACCCCTTATCCACCTCCGACTTATGCTTGCTCTGCGACAGGTACAGAAACCCAAACGATCCAACAATCGCCCCGGCCTTCCCAGCTGCAGCCGATATCCCATGGCACGTCGACCTCAGCCTGGCTGGATATATCTCAGCCGGCACTATGAACGTAGTACTATTCGGCCCGAAATTCGCGAAGAAAAAAGTGAGTGCGTACATCACCACGAATCCCACTTGGTTGCCATGCAGGGTCCAGTGGTGGTACGGCACGGCTAACCCTAACATGAATACAGTCATCATTGCGAACCCCAGCAACTGTATTGTGAAACGATCGATTCTGTCTATTAAGGCCACCGTGAACCAGAACCCCGGCACGGTGCAGCACATCGCGATCAGGGTTTGCGCGCGTGCAATATTGTACACCTCCTCGATCTCGTTCATGGTCTCGGGCTTGGGTATCCAGTTAATCGCGGTTAATATGTCCTTTTGGAAGAGGTTCTGACTGTAGTAGGTGATGTCGAGAAGGAACCAAGTGGAGGTGGTGCCAAGGAGGTGGAGCCCGTGGCGTCTGGCGAATTCTTTAGAGAAGAGTCCGAAGCTGTTGGATTCGGTGCCGGTGTACTGGTCGACCTTCTCCTGCTCCGCCTCAATGTCGATTTGGAGGACCCGGGACATGTCGGCGGCGGCTTGTTTGGCGTTTTTGGCAATGAGAGCGGTGTAGCGGGCGGTTTCGGGCATCTTCATGCGCCAGTAGTAGGTAACAGCAGCTGGAACGGCGCCGAACATGAGGATGATGCGCCAGACATAGTCGGCGGCCGGGACGGTGGAGGCAAGCTCGTCCTGCTTATAGGTCGGTGCGTGGTAGTGGTTTTTGAAGCCGGCAGACACGATCAGGGCGACCGCTCCGCCTGCGAGGATCCCGAAGCCCTGCATGGCGAAGACGGCGGCTATGATGGCACCACGCGTTGTTTTGTTCGCGTATTCGGACATGATCGTGGCGGAGAGCGGGTAGTCGCCTCCGATCCCGAAGCCTAGCCAGAATCGAAAGAAGCACAGTACCGCCATTATACCTGTCATATATTACACACGTGTACAATATTAGCGAAAAGGGTTAATACACAGTGAGCACATGGTACAGTTAAAAAGTTTACAGTACAATATCGCACCGTTGCGGTTGTGGCCGAAGGAGAGGCCAGAGGCGATGGAGCAGATGACCATGATCACGAGGGTCATGCCATAAATGCGTTTTCGACCCATTTTGGCTGTGGCCGGAGAGAGTTCCGCAGAAGGCGACACTGTTGACTGCAGTGGCGACTTTAGGAGGAAGTGTTCCGGGTGTTGCAGAACCTTTCTTCATAGTAGTAGATTCTTCCCAGAAGTTTGGTGACTAGGGAAATACAAAAGAGATCATAGGCGTCAGTGAAGAAACCCATGCCCGTGATCGCTATTGCGGTGAAGTGGTACAGTTGCGTTTTCGCTAAGTCCAGGGATTTTAGGACTTGGAGTTGAACTCCTGCCATTGTTTACTTCTTTTTGGTTTACCTGCAAAAGATTAGTAGGTACACTGTGATTCATTCATCACTGACTATGCTGGTAAAGAAGACTTGTTGTCTCCATGACTCATTAATGCTGCTGAGCTATACTGAAAGGTAGGATTAACGAAAGGAGAATTTAATATGATGTCTTTGTTACGATGAAATTACAAGGAAAAGAACGAAAATACAAGCCAAATCTGCTGGATGGGGGAATTGACAAAAATAAATATTTTGATTTTTCCCACTAAATTACTCATATGTCAATTTCTAGTTGAATAAGACTGCATTAAATTGATTTTTTTGACCAAAGCAAAATCAGCATAGGTTCAAAACTTGAAAGAGAGATATATTTATTATCAATATGAAAATATCATTATGGCAAAAATGGTCAAATTCATGATATGAAAATTAAACGCAGATTTAATTGGGTATGGAGCCTATTTCTATGTTCTAATGTGCCCCTTTACTGAACAATTGCCACATAAACCAATATCTTGTTGTATTTTGTTGGAAATGAATGAGTAATATATTGGAAAATGTGAGACGTTAAATGCCTTGAAAAATGAATAGTCCCACATCTTAGAATAAAATATATATTTTGTTTTGTGTTTATATACTAAGATGTGGACATTATTATAGTTACCATTAGACAAAGAGATACATGAAAGCATAGCCATCTTAATGGGTGGTGCATTGTCTCACCTCGCACGCATGCGCACGCCCGTGCCGGGCGAATTAAATGCACTTTGCAGTTGGCAGTTGGTTTGGCTGTTCAGACCGGACAGATTTTTAAGTTTGTACATTCCAACTCAAAATAAAACGGTCGCACCGTTTGGTAAATGGTCGCAACTTATATATAGGACGCGACAGAACATAATTAAGATATAACTTTTGATTATGTTCTTCTCCTTCTCCCTCGAAATTCTGTTCTTAAATATTTCTCTTGAGTTCGTCGATTCTCTGCAATTTGCAGCGCTGCATTGCAGAGTTTGGTCCGTTTTATCTTGGGGAACAACTGCTCTTCATCCTTCTGCGCCATAGAGGAAGCAAAACTGTTTCAAGAAAACAGTTTTCGTTGGACTCAAAAAACCTAATCGGTATTATATCTATTGCATAATCTGTTTGCTGCACGGTTCAATTTGTAACAGTTTAGCAACATAGTTGTAACAGTACTGTATTTGTAACAGTTCTGTTGTAGCTGTAACAGTTTTGCAACATAGTTATAATGGTTCTGTAGTTGCAACACTTCTGCAACGTAATCGTAACTGTTTTGTAATACTTTTGTAACATTCTGTTAACAATCTTGAAAAAATATTGATTTATTGTTGATTGTTTCTATAGATGACAATGTCTCATGAAAGCACCACTTCTGCACCAACACAGACTGTGATTACTACTCAGTCCGCAACTGTGGTTCCAACGATGGCGCTGTCTCATGGAGAAAGGTCGGCAAAGTTCACAAGGATGTACTTCAAACGCTGGCAATAAAAGACGCTGTTTTATTTGACAACTTTGGACCTTGCAAAGTTTCTTACAGAAGATGCTCTCATAGTCGAAGAACTGGAACCCGATGCAACAAAAGTTGAAGCCTTGAATGTCTGGAAGAGTTCTGATTTCATGTGCAAGAACTACATATTAAATGGACTCGACAACAGCCTATACAATGTATACTTTACTGCTCGAACTTCCAAAGAACTCTGGACAGCATTGGAAAAAAATTACAAAACCGAAGACGCGGGCATGAAGAAATTCGTAGTAGGAAAATTTCTTGACTTCAAAATGATTGATACGAAGACTGTTATCAACCAGATTCAAGAGTTACAATTCATTATCCACGAACTGCACAATGAAGGAATGACTCTAAGCGAATCATTTCAGGTTGCCGCTGCAATTGAAAAACTTCCTCCATCATGGAAAGATTTCAAAAACTACCTTAAACACAAGTGCAAGGAGATGACAATTGAAGAACTTGTAGTTCGATTGAGGATTGAGGAAGATTATAGGAAATTTGAGAAGAAGACTTCGCATACCATGATTGCCAATAAAAATGTATGTTAGTCCTTGAGATGATGGTTTTGATGACAACAACCTTAGAATAAGATTATAAAATATAAATACTAACATTATAGTTTAGATATATATGTATATGCAGGATTTAACCATGCAGGTATCAAGAATGAAGACTGTACAGTATAGAGATTCAAAGATATCAAGATTGAAGACTCATGAGTATCAAGAAATCAAGTTTTCAAGAGTTTAAGATTTTAATAATACAAGATAAGTATTGAGTCTAGAATTATGTTAAAACTTCATAATAGCACTGAAATCTTCACTCCATATTTCATTTGGGATGCAACCCATTTCTACCTTTTTAGTGGCTTACAAACCCACGACAAGTAGCTTACAAATCTACGACAAGTGGCTTACAAACCCACGAACATCCTGGTTTTGTACAAGTTCTCGAGTCCTGATGTGATGAGATATTCTGCAGGAAGAAGCTTGCAAAACTACTTCAAAATGATTTTCAAAACTGCTTTTCAAAATGTTTTAACCTTAAAATATTCTTTGATTTTGTTTTTAAATAAACTCTTGTTTTAAACTACGTTTGTTTTAAACTATCTTTTAATTATAATATATTTATACTTAGATTTAAATGTAAAATTATAGTAAAATTTTATATTATTCTCTATATTTACTTATGTATTTTAACTATAGTTAAGTATATTTATAAAGTTTAAAATAGTTTTAATATAAGATAGAAGTAATTTTCAAAGAAAAACAAATTACCAAAATTTCCTTTGGGATGTCGACATACCCAAGATACCCATGTCGACATAGTGGCGGTTGGTTTCAAAAATTTGAATTTCAAAAGAAGTGTCTATTCGCCATAACCTTTCACGAATAGACATGGTTGTTGTTATTCTATAAATAAGGGATGTTTTCAACGAAATTTTAACAATATTTTTCTGGTTTTCACTCCTCTTCTTCTTCCACATTTCTTTATATATATTTTTACCATTACTTTGCTGAAATCACCATTGAATTTAACTAGATCATTTCTGGTTTGATTCTCTATCACTATCTCAACAAGATCATAGTGCTATTCAGAGTTATAGGCTTCTTTGTAATTAATCAAGTAAGAAAAGGTGTGATTGTAGCCTTGGAAATCAATCAAGTGAGAAAAGGTGTGATTGTAGCCTAGGAAATCAATTAGGTGAACTTGTTGCCCGTAAAATCAAGTATCTCTACCCAGAGGATTGTGAATCTGGAGTGGTGCACCTTGTGGCCTTGAAATCGAGGGTTGTAATTGTAAAGATTGTTTTTGAAAGGAAATCCGTACTTGTGTGCGGGACTGGATGTAGGGTAACTTCGAACCAATATAAAATCCAGTGTGTTCTTTCCTTTACTGCTTTTACTTTATATTTGCATCTGTGTTTGAATCTGTGTCTGAATATTGCATACATTTGTGTTCAAATTAATATAAACTCAAAAAGAATTAGTAATTCCTTAAAACACTATTCACCCCCCCACTCTAGTGTTTATACTAGCCTTAAGATCCGTAATCCGCATTTCTCACATTTGGTATCGAAGCAAGGTTTTCAAAGTTTCATAATCTGAATTTTGAAAATTTTTTAATGGCTATATTTGAAAATTTTGTTAATACTTGTTTAAAAATATTCAAATCATCATTGTATCATAAGTCTGCATATAATATATATTCAAAGTCAAATCGTTCACAAGGTTTTTATGATGTGCAGGAAACATGTTTTATGGGTGTTGAGGAATCAATCCACAATGGACAAATTGTGCAGATCAAAAAGAATAAATGGATACTCGATAGTGGATGTTCTAGACACATAACTGGTAATCCGGATATGCTGAATGATATAATATACAAAGACGGAGGATTGGTTAACTTTGGAGACAACTCAAAAGGATATGTGATTGGCATCAGAAATGTCGGTAACTCTAAAAAACCTATTATTACTAACGTTTTGCTAGTTAAGAATCTGAAACATAATTTGCCAAGTATTAGTCAACTTTGCGATAAAGAATATAAAATTAAATTTGAAAAAGATAAGTGTCACATTGAAGATAATAATTCAACCATAATATTTGAGGAAATTAGGAAAAAGAATATTTATATTCTTAGTATGAAAGTTTCAAATGATAACTTGTGTCTTTTGGCAAATACAAGTGACCCTTGGATTTGGCATAAGAGATTTGGGCATTTGAATTTCAAACTCTTATCTAGACTGTCAAAACATGATCTAGTAAGAGGTCTCCCTAAAATAAATTTTAAAGTAGATAGTTTATGTGATGCATGTCAATTAGGAAAACTTAGAAAAAGTTCCTTTAAATTAAAAGATATGATTTCAACTTCAAAACCTCTTGAATTACTTCATCTTGATTTATTTGGTCCATCTCAAATTCAGTCAATAAATCACAGTAAATATGTTTTTGTAATTGTAGATGATTATTCTAGATTTATATGGACAGTATTTTTGAAACATAAAAGTGATACTTTTGAATGTTTTAAGAACTTTACAAAAAGGATTCAAAATCAACTTTCTGTAAAAATTATAACCATCCGTAGTGATCACGGTGGTGAATTTGAAAATGAAAAGTTTGAGGAATTCTGCAATAAAAAGGGGATAACTAACAATTTTTCATTTCCAAGAACTCCACAACAAAATGGAGTAGTAGAACGTAAAAATAGGACAATTCAAGAGTGTGCGAAAACTATACTTTCAGATAGTAATTTACCAAAATATTTTTGGGCAGAAGCAGTTGCTACCGCCTGTTATATTTTAAATAGAATCTTAATAAGACCTTTAACTGATAAGACATCTTATGAACTTCTTCACGGAAAGAAACCTAAGGTATCTTATTTTAGAATTTTTGGAAGTAAATGTTTTATTTTAAGTACAAAAGATGACTTAGATAAATTTGATCCTAAATCCGACAAAGGTATCTTTATCGGATATTCTAATAGAAGCAAAGCATACAGAGTGTTTAATTTAAGAACTAACACCATTTAAGAAATAATGCATGTTTCATTCGATGAAAATCCCAAAAATTTTGTAGAGACAAATGATGAAGAGGATTTAATTACTCAAAATCAAGAGTCAATTGAAACTAATAATGAATTTAATCATCCTAATAAAAGGATTAAACTTTTAAAATATCATCCCATAGAAAATATTCTAGGAGATATGCAATCTATTATTACAACTAGAAATCAACTAAGTAAAATGAGCAATGTAGCTTTTATATCAACTATTGAACCCAAAAATCCAAAAGAAGCATCAACTGATGATTCATGGATTTTGGCTATGCAAGAAGAATTAAATCAATTCACTAGAAATGATGTTTGGGAACTTGTTCCTAGACCTGAAAATAAAACTATAATTGGAACAAAATGGGTTTATAAAAACCAGTATGTTAGGCACGTCCGTTGGACATGTGCAAAGAAAATTGAGAGAAATTAACTTTATTTTTAAATAATGGTCATATGTATAGATAGTAATAACATAAATAAATATGTAAGCTAACTTTGTATTGTTTTTTTATTTCCTTTAGGCTTAAGTATGCATTTATTATGCATCATGTAACTTTGTACACCAACGCATTGTAAGCAATAGAAAATCATAGGAAAAAAATATTAAAATTAAAGTACATGATGAAAAAATTATAATCAAATAGAATTTCAACATTTACACATATGTATAAAATTTCCCAAATCGGAAAATGGATTAATAGCAAATCATTATTTTAATTTTGACTTTTGTAAGGTAAAAAAATACTCAGAAAAAATCAATTTTTTTTGGTAATATATGCATGTTAAATGAATGTAAATTGGACTTTTGCTCATTTTGTTAAAAAAGAGTTATGAACATATTTTTTGGCATAATTATCAAAGATATTTCCAGAATATGAAAACCAAAAAATGGTGATTGATTCAACTGAACTATACACCCAGATAAATAGTTGTGACTACTAACTTTCCAAAATTGTTAAATCCATATAAGATATCTAGAAATGTTACAATAACTGCAATGACTGGTATAGCATTATTTTCCCACGATGTAGAGATATGGTTAAATAAAACCTCAAGCGAATGTCTTTTGTTATGACTATTGGTAATCTTTGTTCTAGTGAAAGGTAAAATATGCGACCACTTTTTCCAAAGAGAAGAAAGCTCATTTGGATTATGATCGTCACAAACTGACGTTATGTAAGCTTAAACACTTTAGGCAAATTCTTGAAGATACACTTTTCATGGTAAATAAGAATATCAAAATAGTTAATACTAACAATATGCAAGTAATTTAGCTTTGCGATTCAATCACTGAATATACCATAATAAGTGTTCTATATTTCAAGATATGAAAATACTTGAAACATAAACTTATATATCTTAAGCTACCGAGATCTCCAATTTGTTATATGCGCAAACAAAATGTTAAGTTGAAAATAAAATATATTGTATGAAATCCAAAATACTTGAAAGGGTAATAATTCTTTCAAAAGAAATAACAGTGAAAGGAAAGAATTTTAAATTGAAACCACTCCTTGGTAAATGTATAGCCAGTCTAACTTGAGAATCAAAATCTAAAGGTATTTAAAGTATAGTTGGTGCTATTTTTCCTACCATGTGCATCTCATTTTTAAGTCAAAATTTTATTACTTGTTTACTAAGTTCTAACTGAAGCAAAAGGGATAAACCTATGTGTGTAAAGGATAAAAATTACAATCCAGTATGAATTCATAAATGCTCTGATCATGTTAAAACAATTGGGTTTGTGTAAAAACTATATAATTTTCTGCTTCAAGGGCCTTAGCAAATGAATTTATATAAATAGTTGCGACTTTCCCGCTATTGTTTGTGCATGCTACCATAGGCATTTACTAATCTCCATGATTAACCAAATTTAGCTCATGAGTTTGAACTATGCAAAAAAATGTTTATTGTTATTTGCTAAACACGTTATAAATGTCAAAATCTTAAAAGAACTTGAATACACATTATGAACTAAAGACACTTGTAAAATATGGTAACAAAATCCTGAATAATGTAACTCCTCATCCTGGATTAAAGAGGTATACTTCTAGTGGAAAACATTTGCAAGGGAATGTATTAATTTTTCATACAACATTATATATCAAAGTCTACTTAAGATTTATTATACTTGATATTCCAGCATAGAAATAAATAGAAAGGAAGAGTTTAAAATGAAAGGAAGAGTTTAAGTTAAAAAAACAAAAGGAACTCATCAATGATATTGTTAGCAGAAGCGTGCACAGTAACACCTGTAGTAACTGCAATATATTTGATGTATTATCAAGTCTAAGGTTTATGTATAAAATGCCAATAGATAAAATAGAAAACAGATTCGTGTCTTTACCATTTGAGTAGGGTTTGCTCACCAATTTTTGTAATGTCATTTGCTTGATTATGCGGCCAACTGTCATATGTTAGTAGTGCAAATAAAACACAGTCAAATATGATTATTTGCATATCACTAATTAGGTTTCACTTCAATAACCAAAGTAATCCAAATTTCAACAAAATCATTAATCCAATCTTTGATTCCTTCTCAATAAAAGTTACTAACAATTGGAGTAACCACGATTGGAAAACCATGCTTTTATTCAAAATATCAGTCATTAAACAAAATTATGAAACAACAGCCAAAATGATGAAAAATACAAACTTTAAACACCACTTGTGCTGCTTGAAACCAAAGATCTGCATCGTCCACCCATTTTTGCACACCCGTGCCCCTTCAGCAATGTCCACAATTGCTGCTAATTCACTATCTGTTTACGTTGCAATTGGCGATGTTGTAGAATCTCTATAGCACAATAAGGCGGTATAGGGATAGTCCACCATTAGCATCAGCTTATGCATAAGAAACCCAAAATTCTATCAAATATAAAGTAAAATTTGGGTAATACACAAACATTACGTTATTTTCTAATTTTCCACATTTAGATAAATTAGGAATTAAGTAACGATTCTAAATCCAAACAAATTAATTTTATTTCTATTTCAAACTTGTATATACAATTTAAGAAAACAAAATCAAACATTAATTCAGAAGTAATAAAGCTTACTCTTTAATCAAGCAAAAAGGGGAACCCCAAATTGAAGAATAATCGGCTTCGATCTTTTTGAGTTTTGTTGTTCCACGGTGATGAACTGGTTGATGTTAGTCGATTGGAATGGACTTACAACTTGATTTCATCAACTGATGCGATTCACCATAGTTGATCGTCTAAGATGATTGACTCCACTACGTCGTTGGTGAATAGATCTGCATGCTATGAGGTTCAAGTTTGATAATAACTTGTGGCGGAGGAATTCAATTCAAATTAATAAAATAGTCAGTTAGTTTTTGACAATCATTTAATTTGTGATGGAGTTTAGAAATGAAAAAATGTGGTGGAAATGCGATCGTAGCAGTTTGATGATCAAGTAGCGCATAAAAGCATAAGAACGTGGAAACATAAACGATTGACCAAAATATCCTTTAATAGAGTAGAAATTTAGAAGGTTACTTTAGTAATTTCAAAAGCTTCATTTAAGGGTATCCTCATTATATATAGATAAAATGAATGAACAAAGTGAGGTCGTTAGAAATAAAGCCTGGTTAGTCGCTCAAGGTTATTGTCAAGAAGAAGGAATAGATTTTGATGAAACCTTTGCCCCCGTAGCAAGATTAGAAGCCATTAGGATTCTACTTGCTTTCGAAAATTATAATAATTTCAAATTATTTCAAATGGATGTTAAAAGTGCCTTTTTAAATGGATTTGTAAAAGAAGTATATGTTGAACAACCACCACTTTTTGAAAATGAAAAATTTCCAAATCATGTTTACAAACTTAAGAAAGCTCTATATGGTCTAAAACAAGCTCCTAGAGCCTGGTATGATAGACTAAGATCTTACTTATTACAATCAAACTTTGAAATTGGTAAAGTAGATAATACTCTTTTTATTAAAAGAAATAAAAATGATATTCAACTAGTACAAGTTTACGTAGATGATATCATTTTCGGATCAACTAATTTTGAAATGAATAAAGAATTTTCTGAAATAATGACAAAAGAGTTTGAGATGAGTCATATGGGTGAATTAAACTTCTTTCTAGGATTACAAATAAAACAATTAGACAATGGTATCTTTATTAGTCAAGAAAAATATGCTAAAGACCTAGTTAGTAAATTTGGTTTTACTACTGCAAGTGGAAAACCCACTCCCATGGCAACCAATGAGTACCTAAGTAAAGAAGATCTATCGAAAGATGTAGATCAAAAATTATATAGAGGAATGATTGGATCACTACTCTATATCACTGCTAGTAGACCTGATATCATGCATAGCGTTTGCCTCGGTGCAAGATATCAATCCCAACCTAAAGAGACCCACTTAAAAGCTGTAAAACGTATCATAATATATATTAAACACACCATTGACTATGGCTTATTTTATCCTTAAAATGATTATTTTGAATTAATATCTTACTGTGATGTTGACTATGCTGGTTGTAAGTCAGACCGAAAAAGTACAATTGGAACTTGTCACTTTTTGGGGCATTCTCTGATTTCCTGGTTTAGTAAAAAGCAAAACACAGTTTCTTTATCAACAACTGTAGCAGAGTATATTTCTACTGCTTTAGCTTGTTCTCAAGTAATGTATATGCAACAAAATTTAAAATATTTTGGTTTAAATATCTCAAGATCACCAATTTATTGTGATAATACTAGTGCAATAAATTTATCAAAAAATACTACTCATCATGCTCGAACTAAACATATTGATTTCAGACATCATTTTCTCAGAGATAATATAAGTAAGGAAGTAATTACTCTCGATTATATCAATTCTGAGAATCAAATTGCTGATATATTAATAAAACCCTTAAATGAATCTATATTTACTAAATTAAGAAGAGAATTAGGTATTTGTTCAATAACTGAAATATAAAATATAAATAACAAAGTATAATTAAAAATTAAATTAAAAATAAATCAAATAGTAAAAATATCAAGCACCATGTCGACATCCCCCTCCTAACCATGTCGACATATAACGATTTTTTTATTTTTGAATTTTTCCCACCAAAATTCAAATAAGTGGTTATATATTCTTCTTATTTCGAAAATTGGATCATTCTTTCTGTTCTTTCTCTGTTCTATCTTTTGAAAACATTTAAACAATGGCCTCCTCTTCCAAATCAAACAAAAATTCAATCTTTTCGTTCCCTTCTCCTACTTCTGGACCGTTTCAACGAACTACACTTGCACAAGTGACGAAAATGGAGGATTCTTTGAAGGATGCACTGCAACTAATGACTGAAATTCAAGTGGTGCAACTTAGACTGGCCAAAGAACAAGAATGGCAAGGCAAAATTCTTATAAATTTGCAAAAATTTCTAATGGACAATCATGCTAATCCGATCTTGATTGATGAAGAGTCTTCAGGAGATCAAGTGCAAGAGGACAGCGAGGAAGAAAAAGAAGCCCCCATGGAAGAAGAGCACGCTGAAGATAACGACAAAGTCGTTTGCATTGGCGAAGTGTGCTTTGACAAAGATGGAAATCTTGTCGAACAACGTGGAAATTTCTGTTTCCACTATCCAAATTGTTCGGTTCATAGATCTCCCATTTTTAAGGACACGCATTAGTTTCTCTTTCCTCTTTCCTATTGTTGTATGTTTTTACTTACGTTCTTTACGCTCATGTAAATATAACAAATGATTTGTGTTCTTATATTACAAATATTATCATATATAGATTCTTAGTTAGGAGAGTTTGTATTTAGGACTAAAGTTTTAGTTTTAGATTTTAGTGTTGATTATTTATGATAACACTATCATTATAATCATTTAATATTAGACTAAGGGGGAGTTATATAGTTTGGAGTTAGTTTTTGTTGATGACAAAGGGGGAGAAGTAAAAAATATAGGATAGTTAGGCATAGATTAAGGGGGAGTTATTAGTTTTAGGGGGATTCATTAGGATAGAAATAATATTTTATAAACAAAGGTTGTCATCATAAAAAAGGGGGAGATTGTTAGTCCTTGAGATGATGGTTTTGATGACAACAACCTTTGAATAAGATTATAAAATATAAATACTAACATTATAGTTTAGATATATATGTATATGAAAGATTTAACCATGCAGGTATCAAGAATGAAGACTGTACAGTATAGAAATTCAAAGATATCAAGATTGAAGACTCATGAGTATCAAGAAATCAAGTTATCAAGAGTTCAAGATTTTAATAATACAAGATAAGTATTGAGTCTAGAATTATGTTAAAACTTCATAATAGCACTGAAATCTTCACTCCATATTTCATTTGGGATGCAACCCATTTCTACATTTTTAGTGGCTTACAAACCCACGACAAGTAGCTTACAAACCTACGACAAGTGGCTTACAAACCCACGAACATCCTGGTTTTGTACAAGTTCTCGAGTCCTGATGTGATGAGATATTCTGCAGGAAGAAGCTTGCAAAACTACTTCAAAATGATTTTCAAAACTGCTTTTCAAAATGTTTTAGCCTTAAAATATTCTTTGATTTTGTTTTTAAATAAACTCTTGTTTTAAACTACGTTTGTTTTAAACTATCTTTTAATTATAATATATTTATACTTAGATTTAAATATAAAATTATAGTAAAATTTTATATTATTCTCTATATTTACTTATGTATTTTAACTATAGTTAAGTATATTTATAAAGTTTAAAATAGTTTTAATATAAGATAGAAGTAATTTTCAAAGAAAAACAAATCACCAAAATTTCCTTTGGGATGTCGACATACCCAAGATACCCATGTCGACATAGTGGCAGTTGGTTTCAAAAATTTGAATTTCAAAAGAAGTGTCTATTCGCCATAACCTTTCACGAATAGACATGGCTGTTGTTCTTCTATAAATAGGGGATGTTTTAAACGAATTTTTAACAATATTTTTCTGGTTTTCACTCCTCTTCTTCTTCCATATTTCTTTATATATATTCTTACCATTACTCTGCCGAAATCACCATTGAATTTAACTAGATCATTTCTGGTTTGATTCTCTATCACTATCTCAATAAGATCCCAGTGCTATTCAGAGTTATAGGCTTCTTTGTAATCAATCAAGTAAGAAAAGGTGTGATTGTAGCCTTGGAAATCAATCAAGTGAGAAAAGGTGTGATTGTAGCCTTGGAAATCAATCAAGTGAGAAAAGGTGTGATTGTAGCCTAGGAAATCAATTGGGTGAACTTGTTGCCCGGGAAATCAAGTATCTCCACCCAGAGGATTGTGAATCTGGAGTGGTGTACCTCGTGGCCTTGAAATCGAGGGTTGTAATTGTAAAGATTGTTTTTGAAAGGAAATCCGTACTTGTGTGCGGGACTGGATGTAGGGTAACTCCGAACCAGTATAAAATCTGGTGTGTTCTTTCCTTTACTGCTTTTACTTTATATTTGCATCTGTGTTTGAATCTATGATCATATCTGTGTTTGAATATTGCATACATTTGTGTTCAAATTAATATAAACTCAAAAAGAATTAGTAATTCCTTAAAACACTATTCAACCCCCCTCTAGTGTTTATACTAGCCTTAAGATCCGTAATCCGCATTTCTCACAATGTAGTCGAGTCAGAGAAACCCAACAAAAGGAAACGTGAGCATGATCCTAAGAAATTTCAGGGTTCATGCCATAATTGTGGAATGAAAGGGCACAAAGCCGCCGAATGTCGCGCACCTAAGAAAATGAAATCAGAAGCAAACATGGCTGACCTTTCAGAAGGCGTGTCTAATATTGACTTATGTGCAGTAGTGTCCGAATGCAACCTTGTTGGTAACTCGAAGAAATGGTTTGTAGACACAGGAGCCACGCGACACTTATGTGCTACTGAGGACGAACAACTTTTTATGAATAATTCATCCGCATCAAAGGTCGAAGGCAAGGGAAAGATTGTACTGAAAATGACTTCTGGAAAAGAACTAACTTTGGCAGATGTTCTTCATGTTCCAGAGATCCACAAGAACCTGATTTCCGAATCGCTGCTTAGCAAGCAAGGCTTCAAACTCACCTTTATGTCTGATAAGTTTGTGTTGTCAAAGAATGGAGTGTATGAAGGAAGAGGATGTGTGTGTGATGGTTTATTTAAAGCAAATGTAACCACTATTGTACCAAACAATGATATGAATAAAACTGAATCTTCTACTTATATTGTTGACTCTTCTAACATATGCCACTCTAGATCAGGCGATGTAATTTTTGATACCTTGCGAAAATTTATTAATCTAGACTTTATACCAAAATGCAAAATAGATTCGAACTATAAATTTCAAGTTTGTACAGAAGCAAAATTGACAAGAACCTCGTTTCACCATGTTGAACGAGAAGCTGAACCTATAGACCTAATATACACATATGTATGTAAGTTAAAAATGTGTCAAACTAAAGGTGGTATTTCATTACCTTCATTGATGATTGTACAAGGTACTGTTAATGTGTATCTCCTTAGAAGCAAGGATGAGGCATTCGACATGTTTAAACAGTATAGAGCAGAAGTTGAGAATCAACTCAACAAGAAAGTAAAAGCTTTAAGAAGTGATAGAGGAGGAGAATATGAATTTCCCTTTGAGGAATTCTACGCCGAGCATGGTATTATACACCAAACTACAACCCGTATTCACTTCAATCCAACAGTATAGCCGAACGGAAAAATAGAACTCTTAAAGAAATGATGAACGTCTTATTAATTAGTTCTGGCTTGCCAGATAACTTCTAGGGAGAAACTATTCTTTTTGCAAATCATATTTTGAATAAGCACAAAAGAAAACATTTAAATCTCCCTACGAACTTTGGAAAAATATACCACCATCCTACAAATACTTAAAACTGTGGGGGTGTCTTGCAAAAGTGGAGGTACCAAAGCCAAAGAAAGTCAAAATTGGACCAAAAACAATTGATTGTGTATTCATTGGATATGCACAAAACAGTGTCGCTTATCGGTTTTTGGTACACAAATCCGAAAATTGATGATATTCACGTAAATACCACCATTGAGTCGAGAAATGCTAGATTTTTTGAACACGTACACCCTTTAAAAAAGGGTATTGATACTCAAAAGAGACCAAGGGAAACTGAAATCTCAAATTCTCTTGAGGGTACTGAACAAAATATTGATAATGTTCAGCAAAACAGTGTTGATCAACAAGTGGAGGAGCCAAGGAGAAGCAAAAGATCAAGGACCACAAAAACCGTTGGACCAAACTTCTACACATTTATGTTATAAGATGATCCATTAACATACAAACAAGCTATGTCCTCCGCTGATGCCCCTTACTGGAAGGAGGCCATTAACAATGAGATCGAATCCATTATCGCAAACCATACATGGGAGTTAGTTGATTTGCCTCAAGGATGCAATACTTAGGTAATAAATGGATATTTAAGAAGAAATTGAAACCTGATGGTTCAATAGACATGTATAAAGCTTGACTTGTGGTTCAAGTATTCAGACAAAAAGAAGACCTGGACTATTTTGACACATGCTCTCCAGTAACTAGAATAACATCAATAAGAATGCTGATAGCAATTGCATCCACACTTGATTTAGAAATACATCAAATGAATGTAAAGACAACATTTTTAAATGGTGAATTAGAAGAAGAAATAAACATGAAACAACCTGAAGGTTTCCTAAAAGCTGGAAATGAAAGTAAGGTTTGTAGATTAAGAAAATCACCATATGAGCTTAAACAAGCCCCTAAACAATGACATGAAAAATTTAATGAAAATGTGACACTAAATGGATTCATATAAATGATGTGACAAATGTGTCTATTATGAACATACAAATATGAGATATATGTTAATGATTTACTAATATTTGGAAGCAACAAGGAGATAAAAAAATCTATAAAAGATATGCTCTCCGCCAAATTTGACATGAAAAATCTGGAAATCGCTGACGTGATACTTGGTGTAAAAATACATAAGACCAACCAAGGATATGTGTTGTACCAATCACACTATATTACGAAAATACTTGAAAAGTTTAAACAACATAATATAATATCAGCAAAATCACCGGTAGATTTGAACCAAAACTGGGTTAAAAATAACGGTGATAGTATTTACCATCTAGAGTACTCTCGTATACTAAGCAGTATTATGTACATTGTTAGCACCAAAAATGGTCACTAACCTCGTAGAGAAAGATTGTGTAGAGATGTAAGTGATGAATATCAATTAAACAAGGAAGACAATGCTAATTTAAATGCAGAAAGTAAGAACACCAGATTTATAGTGGTTCAGCGTAATTGCCTATGTCCACTTTGAGGTTAAACTTTATTGATCTTCTTTATGATTGATTACAAATACAATTCGTAGATCAAATGCTTGAATGAAGTTGTTAAGTGAAGAAGATGAGTCTGAAAAATGGCAGAGTCTCCCCAGTGTTCTCCCAAAAAGGTCCCTTTTCACTGTGACCCTGCCCCTCTATTTATAGACAAAGATGGGCTGGACTTCCTAGGTGGGCTTGGTAGCTGATCACTCTAGCCCAAGTATAGTGGTTGCTGTATGCCGAACCAAGTAGGCCGAACACAATGATGCCGAACCATCCTTTCTATGCCGAACGGTATGTTTGTTGTGTGGGAAGTGTGGAATGGTCGTTAGTCGAAGCCGAACGTGCCTCTGTCCGAACGAAGCGCTTGACCGAACAATGCTCTCTGGCCGAACGATGCATTTTGGCCGAACGATCCCTCTGGCCGAACGATCCTCCTTGGCCTAACGTGCCTTCTGGCCGAACGATGCATTCTGGCCGAACGATCCCTTTGGCCGAACGATACTGCCATGTCGAGTAGTCATATACGCCGAACGCCTTCTAATGCCGAGTGCTACGCCGAGTACTCCTAGATGCCGAGTGCTTCTGGATGCTGAGTGCTACAGGATGCCGAGTACTCCTGGATGCCGAATGCTACTAGATGCCGAGTACTCCTGTTGCCGAGTTCCACTGGATACCGAGTACTACTTGATGTCGAGTACTCCTGTTACCGAGTTCCACTGGATGCTGAGTACTACTTGTGCCGAGTTCTCGTAGTATGCCGAGCACTAGTTGCCTGGTCAAATCTCCAGAAAACACTTGCCCCCCAAAGTGTATCACGTGACCGAACGTGGTACGCTTTGTGTCATGTAACCTTTTCATCTAACCTCGAGCGGAGATGCCTTTTTGAGAATTCCAGTGGTTTAGGTGTGTGCCGAACGTGTTCTAAATGCCGAATGAGACATTCGTAACCGAACGGTGCTTTCTGGCCGAACAAACCTTTAGTGCCGGACATCATTATACGCCGATGCCGAACGTTATGACTTTGACCGGTTCCACCGGATGTAGCCTTTTCGACTTCTTCTGTTTTCCCTATAAAAGCCAGCACCTCTACCTTTCTTTCTCTTTTCACACTTCTAACCTCTGCCTTGCACCTGCCGAAGCTACCAGCCAGCATACAACTAGCCGATTCTTCCCAAGTCTTTACCTTACCCACTAGGTATTGATCCTCTCACCTAACTGCAGCCTTTACGCTCGAACTCCCTTAATTGATGGGATAAATCGAGCCATGACTAAAGTGTCGAGTCACGCGACGAGGGTGTTAGGGAATCATTGGTAGTCACACCATGGTTCGGCATAAGTATTTTATGCCGGACCAGATTGGTGGAAGGAGAAACATGGAGGAAATGGGAGATGATCAGGGGCATCGAGCGGTATGGTCTGGCGCAACTTGCCGAACGATGTGCCCTCGTGGTTCGGTGTGGATGGAGGAAGAGATGAGGCCAATGTTAAGGACAGCGTGCCGATTGTCATCTCAACCGAACAGTCATAAACGCCGTACCATACTCAGGCTAAAAATGCCGAACACAACAAGGCCGAACATGACTTACACACCGAATAATGACTTGGCCGAACCAAAACTTAGCCGAACACAGGTTTAGCCGAACAGTGACTTAGCCGAACAAAGACTTAGCCGAACACTGACTTAGCCGAACAATGACATAGCCGAACAATGTCTTAGCCGAACCATGACTTAGACGAACAATGACATAGCCGAACAATGACATAGCCGAACAATGACTTAGCCGAACAATAGACTCAGCCGTACAATGACTTAGCCGAACAATAGACCCAGCCGATCAATGACTTAGCCGAACAATAGACCTAGCCGATCAATGACTTAGCCGAACAATGACTTAGCCGAATAACAGACTTAGCCGAATAGTCGCAAACACTGAACATTTATTAACTATATCTACCCGTATAGCAAAACAAGAAACAGGGCCCAAGCACTCTAGCATATGTGAAGCTGACCTGGATCACCAACTTCTTAGCTTCCGTAAACGTAAATCTGAATCTTAGATTACCATACGTTTTCTGGATCTGGAATTGTAATCACCAAAAGGCAGGTTTCTAGGGACGGTCAGCGATGACGGTCTCCGAAGGCGATGACTTGATGCTCAGTTTTATAGCAACAACTTTGCGACCTTCAAACTTTCAATGCTTTTACACGATTGCTTGCACTAGATCACACACCACACGGGGGGATATTCGTGTTGTTAACCCTAACGTTCAATGTTTTTCAAGTATAGCTTTCGCAGGCACTTAAACAGATTCATTATTTATTGGGGATGTCTATGAAGTCTAGCTCCGCCACCATATCTGACAGGCCTGGGCCGTCATCAAGGCAAGAAGCCGCTGATACTTCAAATCCGCCGGCTTCCCCAGCCCATAACTTAGCACCCGATGCCCTGGAGGCAACAATTCTTTTAGACAACCTGATCGATTCACAAGCTTCGAAGATCAACGAAGCCGCACTTCGACGGATATGCTCCATTCACGGGATTCCTTTCGCCGATGTGTTAGTCCCTTCGCGACACGATCGTCCTCACCTGCCCCAGTCGGATATACTACCTGCAACAAGTTCATGTGTTGGATGGGCAGTGTGCCTCCGTTTAATTTATTCCTCCGGGACGTGTTGCAGTACATCGACATTGCTCCGTCGCAGCTGCATCCGAACGGTCACGCGTTTCTATATGGGACCTATCTACTCTTCATGGCCGTCTTCTCTAGACCTCCAACCTCTGGCGACATCAGATACATCTATATGATCAAGAAACAGAAAGACAACCCTTCCTTCATGTTCCTCGAGCCGTACCACAAATGCCAAATCTTGACAGGAGCATGCAGTAAATTCGCCCTGTACAAACAGGAATGGTTCTACGTGCGTTGCCCTCCTGGTTTTGCGAGGAGATGGGTTGAAGGCAGTAAGTCTCTTCGCTGAGTCATCATTCGCTTTTAATTGGAGTCATGCTTTTTCTAACTCCTCGTTTCATTTTTTCAGGTATCAACCCGCGTCCGGAGGGCCGAGGATATTCTGAGGCCGTTGAGGCCATTAGAGCTCTTCCTGCCGAGGAACGAGACATCCGAACCATCATTTTGAATGAATCATTGTCAAGGTTCGGCTTTCTAGCCCCAGGTCGTCGGATTAGCCTCCCGGAGGGCGTCTCCATTCCCAAGCCAGCATCCGGTAAAGGGAAAAAACAGGCCGGATCATCATCACGCCGCACTCCCGATACGCACGAAGAAGGTGAGCACAAAGAGGATGAAGCTCCTGAGACTCAAGGCGAGAATGTGGGTCTCGCTTGAAATCCGGCGGTCGAATTTCATGACATTGAAACGTCATCCTCCCCTTCGATGGGAAAGAAGAGGTTAAAATACAAGATTCGGGAGGAGAAAGTTGGCGGCACTTTAAAAGTTATGCCTATCCCGCCAGAGAAAGAGGCTTCCTCACAGCACCTGGAGAGTTCTCTAATGGGTTTGTCGAATCTCTCTATCCTCGATGATATACTTAATTACGGGTTTGATGATCCTGAAGCCCTCAAGTTTTCTTCGCTCGCTAGAGGCAATGCGGGAGTTCAATTCCCAGTCCAAGGAGACAATACCCCCGATTAGTAAAGACAAAAGAACTGGTCCGTCGGGGGGAACACTAGGACACACACGCACACGCATTCCACCATACACTTCAAGTTTTTTCTTGTTTCCCGGATCTTTCTTAACTCGTTGTTATCTCTATTCTTTGTAGGTGACATGGGGCGCTCTCACGGATTCGATCGCCTTCACGGCTCTTCCATATTTCATCATTCCGGACGGGATTCAGGTTTGGGAAGACGCAGGGATAGAGATGATTATGAAGATAGAGACAACCGTCCCCGCGATTCGTCTCATCGTAAGAAGGCATATTCCCAATCTTCACAGTCCCGTGATCCTCTTCCTCCAACTGAGCCGGATATAGAGAAGTCTTTACAGAGGGGTCCCAACCCGATGCTCCTCGAGAACAACACTCCGGTTCGTCGAGTACAAGGCAAATTCGGGAGCAACGAAAAAGAGCAGAACTTCCAAGGCCTCCTCCCCCTACTCCCGCGGTTGACCCAACTGTTGCAGAAAAGATGGTCGATCTTAAGGCCAAATTCCCAAAAATTTGCTTTGATGGTCTGAAATTCCTCCCAGCTATCCATCATATTCCTGGGCACGTGAAGCAGAGTGCTATTGCCTGTAACAACGACGTCTATGTTCAACATGATGCGTTTGTTCACTTGGTTGAAAAGATCTCGGAGGTGTCTGTTGAGCGACAATATGAGATTGATCGTCTGAAATTGGAGGCTGGCTGTGACAAGAACATCATCAAGCACCAAGACGAGGAGCTCGCTTCATACAAGTCGAAGCTGGAAGCCGCTGAGCAAAGCGCAAAAGATACTGCTGAGGCAGTTGCTCGTTTAGAGGTGGCTCACAAGAAGGAACTTGATGAAGCAGTCCAGCGTAGCGGTGCCCTTGCCCTAGAAAAAGATTCCATCCAAAAAGAAAGGGACGCGCTCGCCATACAAGTCAAAGAGTTGAAGGAATTACTTTCCAAGGAGAAAGAGGACAAAGTAGCTGCTCAAGAAGAGTCACAACGATACTGTGATGAAATCGTTGCTACTCGGCTCCTGAAAACGAAGCTCGATGACGAACTTGCTGGGGTTGAAAAAATGAAGGACGAAGCCCGTGAGGAGGGCAAAAGAAAAGCTGCGGAGGAGATTGATTCTCGCCTCGAGGCGGCCGCAGAAGCCGGCAGGGAAGAGGTCAAGTGCATGTTTGACCCATTGATTGCTGAGTATGGAGCCCGCGTCCTTATGCACCGCGACTTGACATTCTTGGGCGATGGCTATCTCGAATCCCTGGCGGAGGCCTGGGAAACTTTAGTGAAGATTAGGAAAATCGAGTCGGGCTCTGAAGAGGTCGATGAGGATGCCTTGGTGAAGGAGTTTCTTAGGGGGAATGAGCCATCGGATTTATCCGCAGCTTTGGCGCTTTATAACAAAGGCTCTCCCCTTCCAAAAGAGAAAAGTGATGAAGCTGGCCCGTTTGGGGCTGAGACTACGGCTCCTCATATTGCTGCTCCTCCCGCTGCTCAGCCGGCCGGTCGGCCGACACTTGACCCGTTCGAGCAGCACGCCGGCTATGATCCCGAAGATCCCGGGCTTGGCGTTCACGTGCTATCTCCTATTCTGGAGGGTGAAACCCCACGCGCAACCGATAGCCAACCAAAACCCGGTAGGAAACTCTTCTTTCCTAGAAGTCGAAAGATCTTGTTATTTCCCATCATTGGTTATTCGTTCTAATGTTCATTTTTTATGTTTTCATGCAGGCTGCTCTGATCCCGAGCCAACTCCGAGGAGCGATGACGCCAAGGAGGAGGCAGAGAAAACAAGCGATGTTGCTCACGCGGGAGTAACTCCTGGCCCTGACGCTCAAGTGATTGGGGCGCTAGATGATGACAAGCTCGACACTTCATCTCCTGCCGAAGGGAGTGATGAAATCGAAATCACCGGCGCCTCTGAGCATACCTCAAAGATGAGCATGAAGGAACGCCTTGCCGAAGAGGAGAAGAAAAAGGTCGAGGTCAAAGTCGAACCTGAAATTCTGGAACTTACCGACCCGCGGAACAGACCTCTGAAAACCATTCTCCCGGGTAGGTTTAAAGCACTGGATGTTCCGTCTCCTACTCCTGACTCCGCTTCTTTAGTGAGCAAGAAATCCAAGAAAAAGCGTGAGGGAGAGGAGTCGTCGGAAAAAACAAAAGAAGACAAGAAGAAGAAACCGAAGAAATAACCGCTACACTCGTTCAACGAGTTCCTTGCTTAAGTCTTGTAATTACTTTTATCTTTTGTCTCTGTAGTTTGTATAGATAGGTTCTTGACTCCAAGTTTTGGAGGGATAACTGTGTAACCCCATTTTGAACTATTGAATGAAGTTTTAGTTTCTTTTTCGCTTGAATAATTCTCTTACTTTTCTTTGGTTTGCTGAATGACCGTGGTCATAACTTAAGTTTTTAGGAGTTGCATTATTTCCCAGTCCATTCTCGTGTTGTTCGAACATTTCCAGATGTGGCATACTTCTTGTCCCACATTTCTTGAGTACTTGGACTTTTTTCTAAATCCGTGCTCTGGGGATTTAGAGTAAGTTGATCCGAGTTCAAGGGATTCAGAGGTTCGTAACGTTTATACTCTAGTCCTTGCTCCGGGGACTTAGAGTACTCCGGTCCGCACTCTGGGGACTCGGAGGTTGAAGTCGTTTATATACTAATCTGCGCTCTGGGGACTTAGAATACTCCGATCCACGCTCTGGGGATTCAGAGATTTGACATCGTTTATACTCTAGTCCGCGCTCTGGGGACTTAGAGTACTCCGATCCGCGCTCTGGGGATTCAGAGATTTGGAATCGTTTATACTCTAGTCCGCGCTATGGGGACTTAGAGTACTCCGATCCGCGCTCTGGGGATTCAGAGATTTGAAATCGTTTATACTCTAGTCCGTGCTCTGGGGACTTAGAGTACTCCGATCCGCGCTCTGGGGATTCAGAGATTTGGAATCGTTTATACTCTAGTCCGCGCTCTGGGGACTTAGAGTACTCCGATCCGCGCTTTGGGGATTCAGAGATTTGAAATCATTTATACTCTAGTCCGCGCTCTAGGGACTTAGAGTACTCCGATCCGCGCTCTGGGGATTCAGAGATTTGAAATCGTTTATACTCTAGTCCGCGCTCTGGGGACTTAGAGTACTCCGATCCGCGCTCTGGGGATTTGGAGATTTGAAATCGTTTATACTCTAGTTCGCGCTCTAGGGACTTAGAGTACTCCAATCCGCGCTCTGGGGATTTAGAGATTTGAAATCGTTTATACTCTAGTTCGCGCTCTGGGGACTTAGAGTACTCCGATCCGCGCTCTGGGGATTCAGAGATTTGACATCGTTTATACTCTAGTCCGCGTTCTGGGGACTTAGAGTACTCCGATCCGCGCTCTGGGGATTCAGAGATTTGGAATCATTTATACTCTAGTCCGTGCTCTGGGGACTTAGAGTACTCCGATCTGCGCTCTGGGGATTCAGAGATTTGAAATCGTTTATACTCTAGTCCGCGCTCTGGGGACTTAGAGTACTCCGATCCGCGCTCTGGGGATTCAGAGATTTGAAATCGTTTATACTCTAGTCCGCGCTCTGGGGAGTTAGAGTACTCCGATCCTCGCTCTGGGGATTCAGAGATTTGAAATCGTTTATACTCTAGTCCGCGCTCTAGGGACTTAGAGTACTCCGATCCGTGCTCTGGGGATTCAGAGATTTGAAATCGTTTATACTCTAGTCCGCGCTCTGGGGACTTAGAGTACTCCGATCCGCGCTCTGGGGATTCAGAGATTTGAAATTGTTTATACTCTAGTCCGCGCTCTGGGGACTTAGAGTACTCTGATCCGCGCTCTGGGGATTCAGAGATTTGAAATCGTTTATACTCTAGTCCGCGCTCTGGGGACTTAGAGTACTCCGATCCACGCTCTGGGGATTCAGAGATTTGAAATCGTTTATACTTTAGTTCGTGCTCTGGGGACTTAGAGTACTCCAATCCGCGCTCTGGGGATTCAGAGATTTGAAATCGTTTATAATCTTGTCCGCGCTCTGGGGACTTAGAGTACTCCGATCCGCGCTCTGGGGATTCAGAGATTTGACATCGTTTATACTCTAGTCCACGCTCTGGGGACTTAGAGTACTCCGATCCACGCTCTGGGGATTCAGAGATTTGAAATCGTTTATACTCTAGTCCGCGCTCTAGGGACTTAGAGTACTCCGATCCGCGCTCTGGGGATTCAGAGATTTGAAATCGTTTATACTCTAGTCCGCGCTCTGGGGACTTAGAGTACTCCGATCCGCGCTCTGGGGATTCAGAGATTTGAAATCGTTTATACTCTAGTCCGCGCTCTGGGGACTTAGAGTACTTCGATCCGCGCTCTGGGGATTCGGAGATTTGAAACCGTTTATATGAGTTCGTGCATCGTACAGGATAATGTAGTTCTAGTAATTCATCACCCGACTATGAGATATAGAAACATTAGTAATTCGTGGAAAATGCGGCTTCAAGCCTTTATTAATGCGAAACAACTAAACTGCTTGATTACATAGTTAAAAGGAAACTAAGTTACGACTGAACGGAAAACATATAGGAAATAACAGTGCCTAAAACAAGAAAGAAAGCATGCTAAATGTAATAATGCCGCAAATGTTCACTGTTCCACGCCCGGGGGAGTGTCGTGCCATCAACGGTCGCTAGCTTGAATGTTCCCTCCCCAAGCTTCCGTTCAATGACGTACGGACCTTCCCAGCTGGGATTCATACGTGATGGTACCGGGAAAACTCGTTTCAGAACGAGATCACCCACATCAAAAGTCCTTGGGCGGACTCTGCCGTCGTAGTAACGCTTGACTCGGTGTCTATGCGCTGCCGCCCTTAATTCGGCCTCTTCACGCTTTTCATCGATGCAGTCCAGCGATTCCAACAAGAGGTCCTGGTTCGTCTTGGGATCATAATATGTCACTCGGTGTGATGGAACTTCAAGTTCCACGGGTATAACGGCTTCAGAGCCGTATGCCAAGGTGAACGGAGTGTGGCCGGTCGCGGACTTGTGGGTAGTTCTATAAGCCCATAGTGCTGTCGGGAGTTCATCTACCCACTTGCCTCCAACCTTCTCCAAACGCTTCTTCAGTATGGACTTGATTATTTTGTTAACGGCCTCGACTTGTCCGTTAGCTTTTGGGTGTGCAACGGCGGCGAACTTCTTCTCAATGCCATACTTTATACAGAACTCTTTGAACTCTCTGCTTTCAAACTGCGTCCCGTTGTCCGTAATGATGGTGCGAGGGAGGCCAAAGCGGCATATAATGTTTCGTACAACGAAATTAATGACCTTCTTAGAGGTGATCGTGGCTAAAGGTTCTGCCTCAGCCCATTTTGTGAAATAGTCGACTGCAACTATTGCGTATTTCGCACCCCCTTTGGATATGGGCAAAGAGCCGATTATATCGATTCCCCAGATTGCAAATGGCCAGGGACTAACCATTTGTGTGAGTTCCGTTGATGGAGTCCTCGGGATTTTCGCATATCTTTGACACTTGTCACATTTCCTTGCATAGTCTGCAGCGTCCCGATTTACGGTCGGCCAGTAATATCCATAGCGGAGGATCTTTTTTGCTAGCGTTTGCCCCCCAGTATGGTCGCCGCATTCCCCTTCATGGACCTCTCTTAAGACCCGCTTTGTCTCGTCATGAGCGATGCACCGTAATAAGGGGACTGAGAACCCTTTCTGATACATTAATCCATCCTGCATCACGTATCGCGCGGCCTTTCGAAGGACCTGTCGTCTTTCGCTCCTTTTTCTTGTAAAGCCCCGGTTGTCAGGTACAGTTTGAATGGGGTTATCCACGATTCCTTCTCGATTTCCATTTCCAATACACAATCAACTTTCACCTCGCCTATGCTCGGGGCATGCAAGGCCTCAACGGGATACAATCCCATTTGCTGCGCATCGCCTGTGCTTGCAAACTTAGCCAGCAAGTCGGCTTCTTTATTCTGTTCGCGCGGGACATGTGAAATGTCATAACGCTCAAGATTTGACAGTAGTTCTTGGACCTGAACAAGGTACGAAGCAAGCTTCTGTCCCTTTGCTTGGTAATCTCCCCGCACTTGGTAAACCACCAACTGTGAGTCACAAAAGATTTCAACTGATTTGATCCCGAGTTCTCCGATGAGCTTCAAGCCAGCAATCAGTACTTTATATTCTGCTTCGTTATTTGTAGCTGGGAAATCAAGCTTCAAAGCATAACAAATTGATCGATTTTCTGGAGTTATAAGAGCTACACCCGCGCTGGAGCAACGGTCGTTTGATGCCCCATCAGTGTATAATTTCCATCGAACGGGGGGAACGACGTCATGACTATCTGGTTCTATGGGTATGGTAAACTCAGCGATGAAATCTGCTAATGCTTGCCCTTGTATGGCTTTCCGTGGCAAGTAGGCAATATCGAACTGGCTCAACTCGATGTTCCATTTTAGCAATCTTCCAGAAGTTTCCGGTCGTTGGAGCACCTGCCGCAAGGGTTGATCGGTATAAACACTGATTGAGTGTGCTTGAAAATATGGGCGTAGCTTACGTGATGCAATCACCAAGCAATAGGCCAATTTCTCGATTTTAGGGTAATTTCTTTCTGCCCCCGTTAGACGCTTGCTAACGTAATACACCGGCTTTTGGATCCGGTCCTCCTCGCGAACCAGAGCTGCACTTATCGCATGTGGAGATACAACCAAGTATACGTACAGCATCTCATGGTCTACTGGTTTTGACAGCACTAGTGGACTTTCCAGATGCCTCACTAGATCCCGGAATGCTTCCTCACAACTAGACGTCCATTCGAAATTCCTCTTCCCTTTCTTTATTATATCAAAGAAAGGGATGCACTTGTCGGTTGCCCTGGATATGAATCGACTTAGCGCAGCTACTTTTCCATTCAGGCTCTGTACCTGCTTTATAGTCTTAGGCACTTGCACATCTCGAATAGCTTGGATCTTTTCTGGGTTAGCTTCAATTCCCCTTGCGTTGACGATGAATCCCAAAAACTTCCCCGACGCAACGCCGAAGGAACACTTCAGAGGGTTGATCTTCATCCCGTAATACTTGAGTATGTCGAACATTTCAGCCAAGTCTCGAATGTGGTCGTTTGACTGTCGTGACTTCACGAGCATGTCATCCACATAGACTTCCATCGTCCTACCAAGCTGGTTCTTGAACATTCGATTCACCAAACGCTGATAAGTCGCTCCTGCGTTCTTCAGTCCGAAGGGCATTACTACATAGCAATATAGCCCAACATCTGTAACGAAGCTGGTGTGTTCTTGGTCCGAAACATGCATCGGGATTTGGTTGTATCCCGAGTATGCATCCATGAATGATAACAGCTCATGTCCTGCGGTGGAGTCGACTAACTGATCGATCCTAGGTAGCGGGAAACTGTCCTTGGGGCATGCTTTGTTCAAGTCGGAATAATCTACGCAAGTTCTCCATTTCCCATTCGCCTTTTTTACCAGCACGGGGTTGGATACCCACTCAGGATAGAGGGCGTCGCGGATGAACCCATTGGCTTTGAGTTTGTCCACCTCCTCTCTGAGAGCAGCAGACCTCTCCGGATCCATTCCTCTCCTCTTTTGTTTAACCGGGACGTATTTCGGATCTATGTTCAACATATGACTCGTGATGGCGGGAGAAATCCCACACATATCAGAATGCGTCCAGGTGAAAACATCAAGATTCGCCCGGAGGAAGTCACTAAGGTCTTCAGTCATTGCGGGACCAAGCTGTGATCCGATCTTCAATATTCACGAAGGGTCGTTTCGGCTGACTAAAATGTCAACTGTTAATTCAGCCGGCGCTGCCATTTCTTCCCTGGGTTTCTCATCGTCGTCTCTCGGATCTATGTCTCTGAATATCCGAGAATTATGCCCGAGCCAGGGCTCGGGCACTACTTGTCAATTATCCGTGTTAAGGATGCGGACGGGATTGTCCGCAACCTTTCCTTTCTCCCTCCGATGGGCCTCCCGGAGCTCAGCCACATAACAGGAACGACCAGCTGCTTGGTCGCCATGAACAATACCTACCCCTTTGTCAGTTGGGAACTTCAAAGTTAAACACCACGGTGCTAATGCTGCCCTAAACTCAGCCAGGGCCGGTCGGCCCAAGAAAACATTATACGGAGAATCCACATCCAAAACTACGAAGGGTAGGATCCGCACCCTCCGACGCTCGCCTTGTCCCAGTTCAACTGGTAACTCAACACACCCCACTGCATCGGTCGCTGCGCCATTAAAGCCATGTATACGAGCTTTGGATGGTTTCAAGTCCTTGGTTTCCATCTTCATTTGGTCATAAGCCTTCTTAAAGATGATGTTGACAGAACTTCCACAATCAATCAGAATTCTTTTGACATAAGCCGGTCCGATCGTCGCAGATATGACCATCGGGTCGATGGTTGGAGCCTCTACTTGGTCAGCATCTCTGTTCCTGAACACTATATCGTTTGTCATTACGCGCTGCTGCTTAGCAGGGGTCCCATCCTCCACGTTCGAACAACACTCAAAATCTGCATGCTTCAGGGAACTTGCGTACCGCTCCATCTCTTGCCAATTCTTATCCGCGGGGTGAGGTCCGCCGATGATTGTATTTATGACTAGTCTACCCACAGTTCGGGCAGGCTCCTCGGGATGACGCGGAGCCGGTGCACGACCTGGGTTGGACGTTCCCTATCCTCCTTCCTGTGGATCCTTCACAAATTCTTGCAACTTCTTTTGCCTAATCAACTTCTCGATAGCATCGTGCAAGTGTCTGCACTCTTCCGTATTGTGCCCATAAGTCTCGTGGAAGCGGCAATATTTCCCGGTCCGTTTCTGTTCCTTGGTTGATTCTTTTGGACGTGGCTTTCTGTATTGAAAGGCATTGCAGGTTGATAGGTAAATGTTCTCAAGAGACGCATTCAGCGGGGTATACTCGTTGTAGTTTGGAATTCTCGATTTCCACTTCCCCGCTTCTCTCTTCTTCCCATGATTTCTTCCTCCGGACTCCTTAGGCTGCCCGGACTTATTCTGGACATTGACTTGGACCTTTCCCGAGTTGTCCCCGGATTGTTTCACAGCAACGTTGCTTTTCATGGACTCTTGGACAGGTCCTGGTGTCTTATCTCGTCTTACCCACCTAGCTTCCTCTCTCCTTATGAACTAGTGTGCCTTTGAGTAGAAACGCTCTAGCGTAGTCGGAGGTTTTCCTGCCAACCAATCTCCAAACTCAGAATCCAGATCCACACCTCACATCACAGCCATTAGGATTGCATGATCGTTGGGATTACTGACTTCAGTTGCCGCAACGTGGAACCTTTGTAAATATTCCTTCAATGACTCCCCATGACTTTGGATTACACTTGACAGAGACAGTACATCCTTTGGACGAGTAGTGTGTATCCTGAACTGCTCAATAAACTTCTTTGCCAACTCCTCGAAATTGGATACAGACCGCGGAGGAAGTCGGGTAAACCACATAGTAGCGATCCCAGATAGAGTAATTGGGAAGCATCTACACTTGGTGGCATCATTTGCTCCAGCTGAATCCATCATCCATTCGTACCTCATGACATGCTGTCTGGGGTCAGCCTTTCCCTCATACGTAGGGATAGTTGGCATACTAAACTTTTTGGGGTACGCCGCCTGTAACACAACATCTGTGAACGGAGTGTGACTCCTTGATACTCCCCAATCGTCATTCGACAAGCTCTGATTTTCTTTCATCAATTGCCTGACCATGGCTGTCAGGTCTGGTGTCTGTATGGAAGGTGGAAGGTTAGAGTCCATTCTACGTGACTATCCATGTTGATGCCTCCTCTCCTGGCGATCTGCTAATCGTGCGTCTTGAGGTTTGACATCATTAGCGTTTTGATGGTCTGGGCTTCCAGCCTCCATCTGTACTCCAGTTCCTAAGTTTCCAGCTCCGACTTGGTCACGGTTTCCAGCTGTTTGAACAGCAGCACCCGTCCGCGCAGCTTCAGTCTTATGGCGCCTGCGCCTGGGAGGTTCATCAGAGGAAGTTGAGCTGTCGGATGAAGAATGGGGGGCGGGATTGCACCCAGCATTCTGTTGCTGCTGTTGAGTGAGTTGTGCCATCAGGTTGGCGTTAGCTTGCATCTGCTCTCCTAGTTATCTCCTGCTTTCCCTGAGTTCTCTCATCAAGTCGTTGAACTCTATTCTGGTGACAACTGGAGTTTGGTCCTGGGTGGAAATTCCTACACCCGGAACCTCTGGTTGATTGCTAGGTCCTGCTTGTTGTACGCTAGCGGTTTCATGGGCATCCGCATTATGAGAAGCTGACCTGGTACGTGGTCTCTCCATTGTAGAGTTATTGGTTAGAACTCTGAGTAGAATCAACGGATGTCCTATCAATGAGTTGGATCTTCTTTGGGGGATTTGTTCAATCCAGTAGCTTCAAAGCAGATCCTTAAGGTCTGAGAATTCAATTCTCAGTGAAAGCACCAAAGTGTTAGCACCAAAAATGGTCACTAACCTCGTAGAGAAAGATTGTGTAGAGATGTAAGTGATGAATATCAATTAAACAAGGAAGACAATGCTAATTTAAATGCAGAAAGTAAGAACACCAGATTTATAGTGGTTCAGCGTAATTACCTACGTGCACTTTGAGGTTAAACTTTATTGATCTTCTTTATGATTGATTACAAATACAATTCGTAGATCAAATGCTTGAATGAAGTTGTTAAGTGAAGAAGATGAGTCTGAAAAATGGCAGAGTCTCCCCAGTGTTCTCCCAAAAAGGTCCCTTTTCACTGTGACCCTGCCCCTCTATTTATAGACAAAGATGGGCTGGACTTCCCAGGTGGGCTCGGTAGCCGGTCACTCTAGCCCAAGTATAGTGGTCGCTATATGCCGAACCAAGTAGGCCGAACACAATGATGCCGAACCATCCTTTCTATGCCGAACGGTATGTTTATTGTGTGGGAAGTGTGGAATGGTCGTTAGTCAAAGCCGAACGTGCCTCTGTCCGAACGAAGCGCTTGACCGAACAATGCTCTCTGGCCGAACGATGCATTCTGGCCGAATGATCCCTCTGGCCGAACGATCCTCCTTGGCCTAACGTGCCTTCTGGCCGAACGATGCATTTTGGCCGAACGATCCCTCTGGCCGAACGATCCTCCTTGGCCTAACGTGCCTTCTGGCCGAGCGATGCTTTCTGGCCGAACGATCCCTTTGGTCGAACGATACTGCCATGTCGAGTAGTCATATATGCCGAACGCCTTCTAATGCCGAGTACTCCTGGATGTCGAGTGCTACGCTGAGTACTCCTAGATGCCGAGTGCTTCTGGATGCCGAGTGCTACAGGATGCCGAGTACTCCTGGATGCCGAATGCTACTAGATGCCGAGTACTCATGTTGCCGAGTTCCACTGGATACCGAGTACTACTTGAAGCCGAGTACTCCTGTTGCCGAGTTCCACTGGATGCTGAGTACTACTTGTGCCGAGTTCTCGTAGTATGCCGAGCACTAGTTTCCTGGTTAAATCTCCAGGAAACATACATAATGAACTGCACTAGACCTGATATAGCATATGCTGTAAGTAAACTCAGCAGATATACTAGCAATCCAGGAAAGAATCACTGGAAAGCTATAATTCGAGTACTAGGATACCTAAGGTAAACACAAAGTCATGGACTATATTATGAAAGGTACCCATCTATAATAAAAGGGTATTGTGATGCAAACTAGATAACTGGTTCATCAGATATAAAATCCACTAGTGGATATGTGTTTACCTTGGCTAGTGGGGGCAATATCTTGGAGATTCTCTAAACAAACTTGTATAGCAAGATCAACCATAGAATCAGAATTTATTGCCTTAGACAAAGCCATAGAAGAAGCGGATCGGCTTCGAGATTTTTTAGAAGGTATTTCGAATTGAGAATAACATGTACCTCCAATAAGCATACATTGCAACAGCCAATCAGCTATTGGAAGGGTCAATAGTAAGCTTTACAATGGCAAGTATAGACATATTTGTCGTAGACATGAAACTATTAGACAACTTCTATCCAATGGGGTTATAACAATTGACTATGTAAGATCAGATGATAACATTGCGGATCCACTAACAAAAGGTTTACCTAGAGAGAAGGTTAATATCTTATCGATGGGAATGGGGTCAAGGACCATAAACTAAAAGGTTTCTTTAAACAGAAACCCCACCTAGCTGACTGGAGATCCCAAGATCTCAGTTCAAAGGGACAACTAAGTTTAGATAAACTTGATAGCACTGTAATATTCAAATCATTCCTATGATAAGTTAGTGCATTACTTGTCAGAGAATAGGATAAGTTTTGAAACTTATAGTGATGTCTATACTTGGTAAGGTAAAAAACCAAGTGTTAAGAATCACCTACGTGAGTGCGAAGGTGCCGCTTCAAGGAGAATTGAAAGGCCAAATTCTCCAAGCACTCATGAGACCAAGTTGGTGTTCATGGAAAAAATGAACACAAACAGAGAACCAAGGAAGATAAGAAACATTTATCGTGTGTTATCTTTTTTGACTTACACAAAAAGGCTTACAGTTCAAAGACGATCTAAGTCCACTAATTCGCCAGTAAATCAAAAAGATAAAACACTTAGAAAGTTCAAAGCCTGTGTGCTACTTTAACCGATACGATAAAAGGTTTCGTAGAGCAACTACTCATTCATGTGGGGGATTGTTGGAAATGAATGAGTAATATATTTGGAAATGTGAGGCATTGAATGCCTTGGGAAATGAATGGTCCCACATCTTGAAATAAAATATACATTTTGTGTTTATATACTAAGATGTTGACACTATTATAGTTACTAAGAGATAAAGAGAGACATGAAAGCATAGCCATGTTGGCGAATGGTGCAACGCACCACCCCGCACGCGCACGCCCACGCCTGCACCCACACCCATGCCCGAGCCCGAACCCGCTCCCGCGGAGTGGGAGAATGGGCGTTTGTGGCGTATTAGAGGCACTTAGCACTTTGCAGATGGCAGTTGGCTTAGCTTGGCTGTTCAGATCGAATAGTTTTTTTATTTTTGTCCATTCAAACTCAAACGGTAATAAAATGGTCGCACCGCTTGGTAAAGGGTCGCAACATTTCCAAATATCACAACCATTCTAAATGAATAGGCACCTTCCCATGCCTATATATAGGACGTGGCAAAACAGAATTAAACTTAACTTTTGATTATGTTCTTCTCCTTCTCCCTCGAAGCTCTGTTCTTAAATATTTCTCTTGAGTTCATCGATTCTCTACAATTTGCAGCGTAGCATTGCAGAGTTTGGTCCGTTTTATCTTAGGAAACAGTTGCTCTTCATCCTTCTGCGCCATAGAGAAAGCAATATTGTTTCAAGGAAACAGTTTTCGCTGGACTCGAACAATCTAATCAGTATTATATCTATTGCATAATATGTTTGCTGCACGGTTCAATTTGTAACAGTACTATATTCGTAAAAGTTCTATAGCTGTAACAACTTTGCAACACAATCATAACAGTTTTGCAACATAACTGTAACAAATCTGTACTTGTAACAGTTTTGTAGTTATAGCAAGTTTGCAACGTAATCGTAACAGTTTCGTAACACTTTTGTAACGTTCTGTTAACATATTTTGCAATAAAGTCCCTGGTATAAAGTAAAATGAAATTTTGTGCAGAAAATCATGTCTTTTAGTTGGAGAGCAGAGGGGAAGATTAGGTCCAGGTGATTTGCGGTTCCATTTGTCTAGGTATATATAACATAGTTACAAAAAGTAGTGGGTCATGAGATGATTAAAGTTAGCCCATCAAAATACTTCCTTAAGTATTCGAAAAAGGAAGATCAAATCAGCTTTTACATTTGTAACACTTATAATATACATAAATAAACTTTTATTATATATACTTGAGTGAAAACTTCGGCTAAAGGAAATTCATAACTTGTTGATGATACTATACACAATTAACTAAAACTTATTTCTACTCTGACCTTGTGTTTAAGTTAGGGGTGGTTTATTTTCCATTTTCCCATCTTCCACGGTATTCCTTCCAGTTAGTTTCTAAAGTTTCGTCTTCCGTTGTTTTCAAAAAATTTACGTACAAAAGGAATTCCTTCCGACAATAAACGGAACAAACCGGAAATTTTCAGCAATTCCACTGGAAATATTTTCCTTCCATCATTTCAATTCAGCCAGGCTTTTTAGGCCAAAGCCCATAAAATGTTCCTCTAAATATTGCAAGCCGATTCTTTTCATTTGAAGATTCTTTCCAACGGTGAAAAAACCTAATCCTATTCCTCTTTTCCCCTTATTAAATGTCCATGATCGAGTCTCCAAACACAATGACTGCTGACACTATTGGCTTTCCGCCATGGCTGAATTGAGCAGGTGATTGCTTGAGTTGTTACGAACAAGAAGAGGGGTTAGTGGTGTAAACTTATTATTTTCATTCTTGCTTCTTCTTGAGTGGTGTACGTGACTTTGGGTTCTTTACAAGTGGAAGGTGTATTTTTTATTTATTTATATTTTCTTATCATATATATATATAGCACTTGTTGCTACTATAGTTTAAGTTTATTTAAACATGCAAAACATGAAGATTTTTTTTATTTTCCTTTTTTTCTGGAGAAAAAGAGTAAAGAATTACGTTAAGTTAATCTTATAGGATATTGGTATTTTATGTATTTTGTTAGCATTTATAATCTCGATACTGAGTTTGGTTCATGTACTCTGTGCATTTCAAAATTTGAGATATTCTCTGTATTTATCAACATTACTGTAAGCATTGTTTTTAAGTTTTTAACATTCACTTAGGCCATCTGTGTATTCAGTTAAACTAGTTCAAAATTCAAATCCACATTTTGTGCGTATGCTCCTTCCATGTCCAAATTTGTACATTTAGCATCATTGTTGAACTTATGAGTCAGTGAGTTTAGTCCAGGTCCAACCTTATTATATGTTCAACATCAAGATTTTCTCCAAATCTTGTGATGGATTTATGATTTATTTGCTTGCATTGCTTGTTATGTGATTCACGTCTAGATTTATGAATTTACGAGTTTAGTCAAGTTTTCATAGTTATGCAATGTAACCTTGTGAGTCAGTAAATCAAGCTATGAATTGCTTGCGTTGCTTGTTAGTAAAAGTCATAAAATGTATAACAGGTATACACTTTCATAGATAGGAGAGTTATTTGCTTCGTACATGTCATTTAAAGTTTAAAATAGACATGGTCAGTATTAGAAATGTATTAACACAATAACATAACAAACACACACAGAAATTTTTTAAAAACACGATTAATTGCTAAAGATTTTAGAGCAGAACCAGAACAACTTCCAACCTGTAAGAAACTAAACTTGTGCATGGCCTTGAGGATCCTCTGCATCTACTTTCCATCAGACTTTTTGGACATACAAATACATACTCCAAGAATTTCCAAAACCTCCTCATCTTCCATAACCAGCATGTTTTTCATTGCCAGTTTTATTTATGGGAAAACCTGGAATTTCCATCTTCCTTCCTACATTTTCCAATTCCTATGATTATCGAATATAGGAATTCTAGAGTTCATGGAATGGAAATTGAAACAAATTTCATTTTTCCATCAATGTTTGAAGGAACCAAAAAAGCTCTAGTTGGTATGGAAGTTCTCCATACCCACCCCTAGTTTCAGTGTATATCTATTAAATAATAGTAAAGCAGAATAATTTTTCTCTATATTATTAATTCTAAAATCTCTCCTTAATTCTCTCAAGATATTTATTTTCAAATCCCTATAATTTATCATTATTATAATTATTACAGGGTTCTACTGGTTATCTTCATTATCATTTTACATTTAAATGTCAACATTTAATATTTTCAACATTTTTTAATAAAATTCTACTAAGTTTTATCATATTATTTTACATTCAAATTCATATATTTAAACTAATTAAGCGATCAAAAATAAATCCAATCAAATAATAATTATTATTAAGTCTAACAAGTCCTAAAAATGAAAATAAATTTATTGTGTACCACGTTTATATCGATAAAAATTATAAAAACTAATGTTTCATTCAATTTTATATAATTTTAATTTCTATGGTTATTTATAAACAAATTTTAGTTCCCTTAAAATATCCTACATTCAAGTTTATATTACAAGAAAAATATACATAAATTTTCTTTCCAAAGTTAGTATATCATTAGAACAAATATATACACATTTTTTCTTACTAAAATAAGTATTGTTACGAACATATACAATGTTTTTATTATTTATATTGGTCCACCCAGTGAATTATTTATCATTAATTAAATTTAGTTTTGTTAAGAATAATATTAAATTAATGATAAGTGATGAAAACTTTATGTAATTTGTAATTTTGGGAAACAGTGCTATTTTTAGTTAGTACATTTTGTGAAAATGCTAAATTTTTAGTATGTATATTCGTAATTTACGTTAATTAATGGATAAAAATATATAGTATTTTGATATGAAATATTTTTCTTTTGTACTTAATCTTTTAGAAGCAGATGTTAATTATTTTTTGAAATTTTTTATTATAAGTTAATATTATTGAGATATGAAATAATGACTCAAAATCCAAGTTATAATTTTTACATAATTAAAATTACAATATGATTTGAAACGTTTCTTTTAATCAACATTTCTTTTAGTCACTAAATAAATATTTTATTATAATATACTTATTTTCAATTTGGATATTAACCACAAGAGCTTTAACAGCATAAAAATATACTAATTTATTCCTATTACATTTTCGTATTTAGGTTTTTTTACCATTCTCTCAAGTAATATTTGAAATTCAATCTATATATCATTTATCTTTTAAAAAAATATACTAAAAGCTATGTTAATTACGTTTTGAAATTTTTATATGATAAATTAAAATTGTTGAGATATGAAATGATGGTTCAAAAACAAAGTTACAATTTCTACATAATTAAATAACAATATGATTTGTAACGGTTTTTTAATCAACCGCTATTTTAGTCGTTAAATAAATATTTTTTATCACTTTGACAAATAAACTTAGCCGTGATGTTAATATTAACTGTAAGAGCTTTGAATACCTAAAAATATACTGATTTATTGCTTTAACACTTTCATTTTATGTATTGTTATCATTCTCTCAAGTAATATCTAAAATTCAATATATATGTGTGTGTACGTATGCACGTACGTAGCACTTACCTTTTAAACAAATGTACACAAAGCTTTGTTAAGATTTTGAAAAGTTTTTGTTATAAATTAAATTTTTTGAGGTATGAAATAATGGTACAAAAACAATTTATAATATTTACATAATTAAAACAATAATATGATTTGTTACGTTTCATTTTATCAGCATTTCTTTTAGTCCTTGTATAAATATTTTGAATCACTTTAATAATATGATATACTTATACAGCAGAACAAATATAATGCAGCAGACAACATGATGCAGGAATAATAATAGTAATAATATACCAAGTCTTCGTCTTTGTCCTCCAGAATAAATCTTCAATAAGCTGAAAACTCAGGGCTGACACGAGCATAATGAAAAGACAAACACTCGAGTCAGGACTAAAATATTCTTATGTGAGTCAAATCAATATCACAAATAACATGAGTGCCATGGCGTCAGAGATGTTTACGGGGTTTCACATCTCCTTTCGAGTGTATAGAGTGCGTGCAATAACTCAAGAGATGTTACGGGATTTTCCATCTCTTAAGGATCCGTCAAAATATTTATATGTAGTAGAATACGCAACATATATAATGTCTAATCAATAAAATAAATAATTTTCTTAGCATTAAGGCTTTACATTGATCCCCCATAACGCGTTTTTAAGCATTGTCGTACAGTTTGCATATAAAACACCAGTTAACCGTCGGTGGATAGGGATGCGCCGTGATACGACAACACTAAACCAAAATCGTAATGGTCTCATATAAGGATAAAAGTATGACAAGACACGTGAGGCAATGCCCAAGGTAGGATACTACCAGTGTACTCTTCCCGGCTGGTGGTAACACATCATAGCCATGATCGGCCACCACATCCAACACTCCCAAAATCCGAGGGTGCGCACCAATCAATCATAATGTAAATGATGGTAATACAAAGAAGTGTGTCCGCTCAGGGTAGCTAGCCCGCTTGACCGGTACGGCTCATGTTTTAGTCATTTCAAATTGACACAAGTGTTAGGACAATCCATCATCATTCTGTTTCTTCAAATCCAACAAACGTACGCCAAATCCAACCACTTCGTTCTGGACCATCACTCCACGTACACAGTTGTTAAAGTGGTTCCAGTATCGACTTAGGTCTCTTTAACAACCAAACGTCGTTTTACACACCGGTTGCTACTTTTACATTTCGAAAACAGTTCATACTTGATATCAAAATATCATATTTGCTTCAAAATCAAATCCATTTCAAAATCATCATATTTACTCAAAATGTACCATTTCATTTCAAAATCATTTTTGCCTTAATATCCCGATTTCGCTTCCAAAATTGTTTCGAATTTCAATTTAGGTTATGTCTACATTTTAACCCAGTTCGTATTTAAATCCGAGATCTAAATATAAACACTCCACCCTTTTTAATCAGTTTGAATTTCAGAAAAATAGTTTGAAAATTTAGATTGTTTAAAAATAGTTTTAAATAATTAAAATAGTTTGATATAAAATAATTCAAGTATTTAAAATGTTTTATAAGGTAAAATTGTTTTGAAATCAAAATAATTTGAATATTTTAAAAGATAGATTTTTAAGTAGCTTATATTAAAATAATTTATTTGAAATAGTTTCAAAGTCAAACTGATTCAATTTCAATTCAAATAAATCCAATTTCGATTTCGAACTAATTCAATTTCACTTTCAATTCCAATTGATTTCAATTTCAATTCCAACTTGAATAAATTTCAATTTTGAAATTTAAACCATTTCAATTTATATGATTTCGAGTTCGATTTTTAAAATACCGATTTAAATCGCTTAAATTAAATTTAACTTCAATAATCAATTTAAGATTCAAATCTTTAAAATAATTCAATTCCGAGCTCAATCATTGAAATATCGATTTAAATTACTTTTACTTAGCAATATTTCGAAGTTTGAATAAAATCTAAGTCCTTTAAAACAATAAATTTCCAAAACTCAAATCATATTCCAATTATACTTTAAAATCTCAAATGTCATTTTTAAACGATTTCGTTTAACACAATTTAATTCTGCAATTTGAGCTCAAGTTCGAAAAAGAATTCGACTTCCATAAATCCGATTTTATTTCTTTAAATCCAAATCATTTTGATAATTTCAAATCAAAAATTTAAAATCATTTAATTTAACCAATCCGGTATCCGTATATAATTTACTATCCTATGGCCAAGTGAATCAGTTATTTAAATTTAATTCAGGGATGGATATATATCATTTCAATCCAAAATAAATGTCATAGGTATATATCATTTCAACCTGTTTCTTAATTTTTTCGAAATGATTCGATTTGTAGTTTTATATACTATAAATAAATTATAGGGTGATAATAGGACATATCTAAATTAAATAAACATCCAATCATCCAAATATCAACCAATTTGCATTCATCACAAACAACCATCCAAACAATCAATAAGTCGCAACAATTTCATAGCTATTAATATCGGGTATTTTACTAGCAATTAAATTCCAAATTCAAATTTAAATGTCAATTTTAATTTCGATAGTTAATTCAAATATCAATTTATACGTCAATTTAGCCACCAAATGACAGTCAATAAAATAAATAACTTCATGATATCAATTTAACGAACATCCGAAAATTTTAGTACGTTGTGAGCATTATAAAACACTCACCTTGAGTTTTCAGTTTTAAATCAAATCGAACAACGTTCGATTTAACCTAAAATTTAAGCCATTCCCAATCGTCTCCAAACCAATTCTAGAATGTAGTGCTCGTCGCCACGATTCCATCGCCGCTTGTTTCGTTCAATTTCGACCTCGTATGACTAAGATATACATTTTAAAAAAAATACACGATATATATAAAAAAAATTACAAATTTCCTTTTATTTTATTTTAACCTTCATCAAAGCCGTTCGTTTAGCATCCAAAATCTTGGCCGTTGCTTCATTATCTCCGTTCCCAGATAACTCATGCACAAAAAAACCATCACGTCGTCTCCTTCATCCAATTATCGTGACCATATCGATTGCCTATACTTCGATCAGGGACCACCACATGCAAGTTCGTCGCGAGCTCCACCTGCACCATGAACATGGTCAAACTTAGCGTCCCCTCCTCCTCGCAAAATGCTGACGAATGCAACCCTTCGTCGCCAATTTCTAGCCATCACGTCACGTCAATTACGATCTCGACCGTTGATATTGTAGAGCTCCCCGAGCTCTACAAGTTTCGTGTAGAAGTCTTCGGCTAGTTGTTGATGGTTGGAGAGATCAGAGGGAAAAAGTATGCAATGTTTTCGACCATTAAAATGGTGGAGGCGGCTGCGTGAATTCCTTAGGTTAGGCTTAGTTGCACGCGTATATATATGTGAAGATATATTATTAAAATATTATTTCGACTATTCGTGCGAAATTTTGGAAGAACTCCAATCGAGGCATGCCGCCTGGCGTTTATAATATTTTATCCTTATTCCAAACATAATGGAACATGTTTCGAGGCCTAATTCGATTGTATGTGGAAGATAGCTTTTCGAATCGAATAAAATATTAAATTTTCGATATTAAATTCAACGCGTTTCTATCCCGTACGACCAAACGGTAACTCCAAACGCTACGAAATTTGAAATCCGATAATAATACACTATTACAGATCCAATGGAACTGGTTTTGTTGAAATCCGAGACCGTGCCTCGGAAGGCTATTTTAACGCGTCAATTAAATCGAGCGATTTTCAAAATTGATGAAATTGCTTAAAATTCCATTTCTAAAAACTTACTAACTCAATTATAATTCAAATAGAATTTATACCCGTATTAGACACCATTTTGATTCATATTAAATCACAAATTTAATTATTTACACTATCCCAAATATTAAATTTCACTATTAAATTAATATATAAAATTTTCAAATTTTAATTTATCGACTTTTAATTCCATTCAAAAGTCCACTATCATCACTCAAATTCGAATAGAGTTTAAATCAACTTAAGAAACCATTTCCTTTCACATTTAACCCCAAATTCACACATTTACCCAATTTCAAATATTAAATTTACTATTCACCAAAATAATTTAATCGCTATATTTGAAAATTTTAAACCATTTCACTAATTCAACCAAAATCCATATTCAAAATAAATTTATATTTCAATTTCAACATTAAAAATAAATTAAACGTTCAAAATCAAGTGACCAAAATTCTGGGTCGTTACAATTATGAGGATTAGATAGAATGAAGAAGAAAGATTTTGATGTCTATTTAAACTGAAATTTTAAAGGGTATATTCCATGGGTATACCGATCTACGTTATAAAGTCCAGGTCAACTCCCCATCTCATTCTAACTCAATCAATTTAAACTGATCCTGGTGAAGTTGTAATATGAACAACAAACATATAAATATATGGTTCATCACCACTTTCGTTGATTGTTGTAAGAATGACAAATGTGATCCTAATTACGTTAGTTTTTAACATGAATTCCCCACTTGTTGGGTGAAACTTTCTATCTAATTTCTTAGGATGATAACATATAAGCATGCATTTGATAATATCTTTTGAGAATTTTGCCACACTCATATTTTACTTAGATATATCATGCATTATAAGTTACATCATAATATTATACTAGCAAGAACATGTGATACGCACACGGATATTTAAAATGTTTTTCTAGAAAATATATAAAAATTAATTATTTTAATGATATAAGTGCTCCATTATCGGTAAGAAAACAATGCGTGATCGACTTCTTTAGCTTTGCAATGAACCAACATTTTGTAGTCAAAATTGGCGATTATGAATTTCATTTATAGCATGTTATGTACTTTGAGTATATCAATCATATGCAAGAAATTTTATCATCTCTTTGCACTCCATAATTTTTTTCCATAGTGTATAAATTTCTAAATCACTTGAATTTCAATCCGTAATTTACATATAGAAAATACAGAAAAAAGACGATGATGATGAATATAATTCTGGTGGACAATTAAAACATTGTTAAGGGCTTCATTTATTTTTCCAGTGTCATGTTACATACTATTTACTCTAAATTATCTTATTTTTTATTTTGTAATATGATTAGAATTTGTTGAAATAAAGAGTTCTTTTGGATCATAGCGAAATTGGGTCATTGTGCTATATGGATCTCTAGAAGCACTTATGAACTGGTATAACCTTATAACTACTTATTTTTTATTATATGTATATATACACTAAATTTTTGGTCTACCAAGTCTAGGAAGATTAGTCAGCAACTTAAAATAGTTTTTATAGAAAAGTTTGTATACAGGAATTATGCTTCTTCAATCTAAAATATAAACATATCATTGTGCATAACCTATAATGCACAATAGAAGTTTGATAGTAACTTTGTAATAACGGTAGAATAATGCACATATTTATGAAAAGGTTTACGAAGAGTAAGAGTTCAAATTGTCCTCTTAGGAATTTGGCTCTTCGAATTATTAGTTGTTTTCTTATTTGAAAAGGAGTAGCTGCGTACATTAGATATTAATTACATATGTGGATTCTGAATATACAACATTGATGGGTGAAAAGAAAACATGTGATTCCTACATAATTATGAATTTTTTTATGAAATAATTTAGACATATAATGTAAATGCAGAACCATATTATTTGATATTACTATGGACATTACATCTTCTTTCTAATAAGTAAAACAATAGAAACCCGTGAAATAGTCTCCTAATGGAGCAGTTAGTTAAAAACAGATTTTCAAACAAAGGTGCTTATCTCCATAGTAATAAAAGGAATTTTCGAAAATGGCAATTAGCCCTTCATTCTGTTTATAGGCACATGAAAACTCATCATAGATTAAAATAAATCATGTTAGATTATTGCAATTTTCATGTTAAAAAGCAATCTTTCTAATTTACACATAAAATGTCATCAGCATTGTAGGTAGCTCAACATGACAATCAATTAATAACAAATATCACTAAATGTATGCATTATTTAATCTACCAAAAGGAATCTCTGATTGCTTCAAATAGTATATATCATAGGTATGCAAATATTCACATCTTATCATATATACAAAATATGAATATGCATTTTCTTCTACTATCTATCACAATCCTTAAAAAGTTGTACCTATGTTATTCAAAGAAAAAACCCATCAACATATGTTATACATGGATTAGAGAAATTCTTAAAATAATATCAGTTGCTAATGATGTTAATTTCAAAATAATTTCTTTATTGAATTTGAAGTTATTTAAGAATGACTACAGAGAAAAGTCGTTACCATGAAATTTTTTACTAACTCGATCAACTTCAAAAATATTAAAAAAAAAGAATTCATTTGCACCATCCAGTTTAACCAATTAGCCACCCGAGATCCACCACCAATAAAATTTGCCTTATGTAAAAAACAAATTAACAAAAGGTAATGATAAAATTGAACTATTAACCAAGAAAAGAATTCATTTGCGCCATCAAGTTCAACAAACTAGCAACTGGAGATCCACCACCAAAAATAATTTCCTTTTGTAAAAAACAAAAAAAATAACAATAATAATAAACTTGAACTTTTTTTTGAAAATGGTACTTTATATACAACAAATCACCGTGATAACATATCACATGTCAATAAACATTCGAATCACGCTACGTAAGTTTCGAACTTGTGAACTCTCGCACCAAAGCCAAATCACTTAACCACTGGGACAATGGTGCTTGTCATAAACTTGAACTTGCCTACACTTGAAATATTAATATACAAAAATTAAAATGAAACTAAGATATTATTAAAAACAAATATAAAATATAACCATGTCCATTATATTGCATGTTGTCTTTCAGTTGCGTTTGGTGTACTATTTACATTAATACATGAAAGTATCTATACTGACTTAAAACAGAAGAAAACGTCCCAAGTTTGTGTTTTCTCCTGCGGATTTGACAATTACATAAAAGAATATTTGAAAGCGAAGCTAATAAGCATTAGAAAACCATGCCACATACAAAAAATGTGAGTGATCTTCATCCAGGCCCGGCCCTTCCCCAAAGCGGGGGAAGCGACCGCTTAGGGCACCAGTTCTTTTGGGGCACCAAAATTTTTCGACGAGTATAACATACGCCAAAAAAAAAGCGGATCTCAAATTCTCAATCGCGATTCGTCCAAGGCTCCAAGCAATAGCATTCTTGTTCCGTTCATCTCGTCTACGATTTCGAGTTTTCGTCGTCGATTTGACAAGTTGTCATCGTCGATCTGGAGTTGGGAAAGGGGCAGTTCCAGCCTCCAGCGGCACGACGCCAATAGGCTGTCGTTGACAGCTCCAACGGCACGGCAGTGGCAGCGGGCCAGCGGAACGACACGGTGGGCGGCGGCTCCAACCTCCAGTCTAGTGACCAGTCTCTAACTCTCGCTTTCAGCCTTTCACTGCTTACACATTACAATTTTGAAGCTTCAAAAGAAAAGGTGCCATTTTGATTTTACAATTTTGAAGTTCACAGTATTACACTTTACATACTTACAGTTACAGTATATATATAAATTCAATTAGTAATGTTAATTAACTTAATTTGATAATTATTTTTGTTATGCAGTAATCAGTAGACAATAATAGTATGATAGACTATAGTACCACAATAGGTTTTGATTATTTGATAATTCAATTTAATAATTTACAGTACAAATTCAATTCAATTTACAATACCATAATTCAATTTGATAATTCAATTCGATTTGATAATTGTTTGATAATTTGATAATTCAGTTTAATAATTTACGATACAAATTCAATTTAATTTACAGTACCATAATTCAATTTGATAATTTGTATTGTCATGTTCAATTACAATGAAATGTAAAATCAAAATTCAATTACTAAAATCAATTGTATAACAACTATTTATTTGAACTTTTATAGTGTTTAGAAATGCGTAAACAAGAATCTGGACACGCTAAAAGGGCTAGAAAAAGAAGGCTAGAGGAACTCACTAATTCGTAGAAAGGCGCTCTTAATAAATTTTTCATCAAAAGTAGTCCAGTAGAAAGTTCGAGTTTGAATGTGGATAATGCTCCCGTTATTGATGAGAATGATGATAATGTTGATGATGATATTCTAATGAACGAACAGGACAATGAAAATATGAGCGAGGAGGAAGCAAATATTGATTCATCATCACATGTGGAGAATGTTAGTTTAGTATCAAATGATCCCGGTACATGGAAAAAAATTGATCAAAAATTGAGAGACTTGCTAGTTGAAAGAGGTCCTTCTAGATTACTAAAAGATAATGACTCTGATTTTCCAAAAGATGCTATTAATAGACATTTTTCTTCCACATTATATGTCAGACATTTGCCTAACGGGGATAAACAAGATAGAAAATGGTTTGTATATTCAAATTCACTTGATAAAGTATTTTGTTTCTATTGCAAATTATTCACAAATCAAACAACGACTAGTCATCTTGCTAATGAAGGAATTAATGATTGGCGCTACCTTAGTACTAAGCTGAAATAACATGAAAGTAGTAAAGGTCATCTTCTGAATATGAGCAGTTGGATTGAGTTGGAAACAAGATTGAAAGCCAAAGCAACTATAGATCAAAGTGTAATAGATCAAATACAGAAGGAAAAAGAACGTTGGAAGAAAGTGTTAATAAGAATAATTGCTGTTGTGAAAACACTTGCTTCCAATAATTTAGCATTTCGTGGAACGAACGAAAGGCTTTATGAACAAAATAATGGTCTTTTTTGTAAATTAATTGAAATGATAGCAGAATTTGATCCAGTAATGCAGGAACATGTTCGACGGGTTGAACAAAAATAAATTCATATACATTACCTTGGACACAAAATTCAAAATGAGTTAATACTCACATTGGAGAATGAAATTAAAAATAAAATTCTTATAAAAATAAAAAAGGCCAAGTATTTTTCAGTTATATTAGACTGCACTCCAGATATTAGTCGTGTTGAACAGATGTCTCTTGTAATAAGATGTGTTAATGTTTCAACTAATCCCGTAAAGGTGGAAGAGTTTTTTTATTGAATTTCTAAAAGTGGATGATACTACTGGACTTGGAATTTTTAACAAGCTTAAAGAAGCATTAGAGGATATTAAGCTTGATATTTATGATATTAGAGGACAAGGTTATGATAATGGATCAAATATGAAAGGAAAACACCAAGGGGTGCAACAAAGACTGTTAGAAATTAATCCAAGAGCTTTCTACACACCTTGTGGTTGTCATAGTCTTAATCTTGTGCTGTGTGATATGGCTAAATCGTGTCCTAAAGCATCAAACTTTTTTGGGGTGATCCAACGGATATTTAATGTATTTTCTTCATCCATACAGAGATGGCAAGTTTTTAAAAATCATGTATCAGGTTGTACTGTTAAACCATTATCAGACACACGTTGGGAAAGTCACATTGAAGCAGTAAAATCTATAAGATATCAAAGCGTGGAGATAAGAGACGCTCTAATTTCCTTGTCAAATAGCACCAAGGATTCTATGGCTAAGAGTGAAGCTAGAAGTCTTGTAACAAATGAGATTGAAAATTTTGAATTCTTATTCGGATTGTGCATTTGGTATGAAATGTTGAAAAATGTAAACACTGTTAGCAAGATTCTTCAAACTGAAGATATGCAAATTGATGTTGCTATCGCTAGATTGCAAGAGCTTATTGGTTTTTTTGAAGATTTCAGAAACAGAGGATTTAATTCTACGATGCTTGATGCTAAAGAGATAGCTCATATGTTGGATATTGAACCCATTTTTCCTCAAAAAAGAATTATTCGTAGAAAGAAACAGTTTGATGAAGATGCGAATGTTGAAGAACCGATGCAAACATCAGAAGAATCATTTCGAATCAATTACTTTCTACAGATTGTGGATAAAGCACGTGTTTCGTTAGTGACTCGATTTGAGCAATTCAAAGAATATGATGATAAGTTTGGCTTCTTATTTGATTTAAAAAAATTCACTTCTATAGATGATGAGAAACTGAAAAGTCATTGTTTAAAACTTGAGGAATATTTTACACATGATTTCCACTCTGATATTGATGGAAGAGAGTTATTTTCAGGGTTAAAAGTATTGAAAGTTATCTTGCCAAAGGAAAAAACAAAAGCAATTGAACTGCTGAATTTCATAAATTCTTGTTCGAGAGAGTTAAATTTTCCTAATGCTTGGATAGCATATAGAATAATTTTGACCATACCAGTTACAGTTGCCTCAGCCGAAAGAAGATTTTCAAAGCTAAAGTTGATAAAGTCTTTTCTTCGCTCCACTATGTCACAAGAAAGATTAAACGGTTTGGCACTTTTGTCGATTGAACAAGATATGGTCAATGAACTTGAATATGATAATATTATAAGTAATTTTGCAAGTTAGAAGGCTAGAAAAATGTTCATCGATAGTTGATATTAATTTTGGTGTACAACTTGAATTATTATCATGGATAAAGTTATTTTCTTTTTTTCTCTGCTCATTATTTATGAACAATATAAATTTTAATGATTTAATTAATGGTCATAATATCAGTTTCTGTATAGGGGCCTTGTTTTCACTTTTGGCTTTAGGTACCAAAACTCATAGGACCGGTTTTGTCTTCATCCATAATAATGACCTATAACCCCAACTATACATCAATTTTCTTTTCATTTTTCAAGTAGTGATGTAATGAGTTAATGCAAAGATCGAATAAAATAAAGATTTGCTGAATGAAGATGAAATAAAGTAACAAAAAATGGTATGCATGGCATTCCAATTGTTTGGTTAACTCAATATGCACAATTAATATATATATATATATATATCAAATCTTGGTAGTAAATTATATTGATAAATAGAAATCAATCAATACCAAAAGCTTGCAAATTCGATGTAAAATCCATTAATTTGTTTAAATTCTAAAACTCTAATAAATATTGTATGTATAAATAAAAACCTAAGTTCTCTCATTCTTATAACAATCTTGTTCTAAACAATAATCCCTAAAAAATCCAAAAGTACATATTAAATAGTTAAAGATAGACTCCTATAGTAATATTTGTCCATTGAGTAACCTAAGTAACATTGTTTCTCAACTCTCAACTATAAAAGCATGGTGTAAGAAGTTTACTTTCAAAAACCTAATAGGATGCAAGAGCCAAACCAATAGGAGATGGATTACTTTGCTCAATTTTAGGGAAATTACCTAAATTATATAAGACCGGCTTAAAATCCATAAACCCAAATTATCAGTCGTTAGGGAGAGAGATAAATAGTTTGAAAACCCCAGCAATTGCAGAATGGAGGAAGATGGAGATTACATGAACTCGGGGAGGATGAAAGACTTTGATTTGGAGAAACCTGGAAGCATGGAATTGGAGGCATCTTTGATCCGAAATAATGATTTTTTTATTTCGACAATTCTACTATTCTGATGTGAAGAAACGATGGAACCTTCTGTATGGATCAATGTCAGTTAATAGAATATATATATTAATAGTGTTATTGTTATTTCTGATCCGTGAATTTTAAGACATTTAGAGGGTTAGAAGGTAAAATAAACCACAAATTAAGGATTTATCAGCAGTTAGACTGAGATGAAATGAGAGGCAAGGATACAAATGGTTAATTATTCATTTTTATATATAACTAGTGCGAACTAGTGTTACACATATGAATTGCAACTATATTTTTGTAAATCTAGTTGAGTTTATTTATTGTGATTGACTTAAGTAAAACCATTATTTCCAAGATATACTTTACATTTGAATATTTTTTATATTTTGAATATTCAAACTTAATTATCCAAAAAAGACATTAGTATGTCATTGTGTACGTCTGTACAACTATATTTATACACCATACAAAAGAAGATTAAAATAATTACATAACACAACTATAAATAATTATGCAAACTCATACATTAAATTTTAAGCTATAAGGCTAAAACATCGATTTAAGAGATCACTATGAATAAAATAACACATACACAATGGCTCAATTTAAGTAACTATGCCCACATATAAAAAATAAAAAAATAATTGCATCACACATACGCTACCACTGGACAATAATGGAAAAAAGTTATAAACTGGTCTACATGTGATTAGTAGACGTAAGAGGAATAATGTCCAACACTCAAAAAAATTCAAACTGTAAAACATAATAGAACAAAATTAAAAATCTTAGGAATATCTACTGATAGTACTTAATTATCTAGTTTACTCTTCCAAGCATTGTTTCATATCCTACAATTTCAGTTACTAAGGAAACTAATATTGCTAGTCATCAAAATGAAACTACGGTAAAAAGATTGATGCTACAATATAAAGAGTTAGAAACAATGAAATACGAAGAATAAATTTAATAGGAAATAACGACTCTGGAACTTTCCAAATTCTTACATTGGATCCATCTTTCATTTCTCCTTTACTACTTCCTTGTCTTTATAAGTATCACGTAAACAACAAAAGAATTGGAAAAAAAATTATTTTATCAAGCGTAACTGGTAGAAAGTTATTCAATATTTAGAATTTATAAAATTCATCACAATCTTATAGGAAGGCCTACAAAAAAGTATGTAAGTAATAATATATGAAGAATATCCATTTCTAGCTAAGGTTTAACATGCCTGATTGTGGGTTATAATTTGTAATTTATGCATCTATTTAGAGGATTAATCTTTGCTAAGATTGTATACATGAAATAAATTCCATTAGGTAAGTAAGGTATTATTTGAAATTTTTATTCTGTTTAAAAGCTTTTATTCATTATGTGAACATTATCATGTTTTGTTCAATTTGAATCTATTTTTTTTAATTTTTGTTGAAGTAAATAATTATTTTGATAAATTTCAGATTTCTCAGGTATACATAACAAATTTGTTTGGACAAATGAATGACACATTTCTAGTGAAATTATTAACATTATTCAAGTTCCTAAAGTTTTAAATTTGAAAAATCTTAAGTGAAAATATCTGCAATGATTTTGAAGTGATTAGATAAGAATTCAGAATATGAAGAATTTAGTTTAAAAAAATTAGTGAGTATACCAAGAAAACATGCAAATTTTTTGGAAACATGGATGATATAAATGAAAATATTATAAGGAAATTAAAAGGAGAAGGGTAAGTTATTTTATTTTACAAATATATAATAGATTTGAGTTTAAAATTCACCATGAACATGTGCAGTCAAAGCCCCGCTAAAGCCCTCGAAAATCCCTAATATAGCTCATAATACTCCTCGACCGCTATGCCTTTTCAATTTAGTGCTATACAACAGTAGATCCTCTTTAAGCCCCACTATTTTTCACCACACATGCTAAATCAAGGATTTTTAGCACCCGCTTGAGCAATATTAATATAAAAAGGTTGATTTGACTAGTTATTTGTCAAGCAAAATCAACAAAGTTTGGTTAAAGACCTAATTCTAAGGCATAACTACTCAACATAAGTTAGAAATCTATCGTTGTCACCAAACCTAGACTACATAAGTCATGATAATCTTCAGTTTTGTTATGTAAGATTAAATGATATATTTTTTCCAACATAAATGATCTGAGAATAAGAATAAATTAATTTTAAATATTTAGTTTATATCTAATGAATCTTTCTGCATCTCCGTTATTTTCAGCTATATCTTCTCTTTATTCCCGTTGTAAAAATTTTAACCTTTTGCATCTCCAATGCTATATAACCGCTAAGCGCTTTAACTACACACCTATGAACAAATGTTTACATGTTCCAAAGCATAAAAACAAAATCAAGTAATATTTCGAGCTACACACACAGTTATATATATATATATATATAAGGAACATTCAATAGCACCCCAAATGCCCTCTTGGTTTTCACCACAAGCTCCGAATTAAAAAATAACACTAGTGGAAAGAGAGAGAAAGTGTCATTATCTAATTCGGAACTTGTGGTGGACATAAGGGGCCATTTAGGGTGATGGACTGTTTTGGGTGTTGTTAAACGCTCATATATAAATTCTCAAGCATTATTCATTATTTTCCACATACAAAGCTTATGTCCTTTACTTCTTTTATTCTATTTATTCAAAAGACTTTGTAAAAGATAAGTTAATTCAAAATAAATGGAGAAGTAACTCATTTTTGACATTAATTACCTCATTACTTACCATATTAATTGCATTTATTCCCCAAATTTAGTTTGATTAAATTAAATAGTGATAACTCACATTAAGTCAATTTTAGCTCAAATATTAAACATTATGCCTAATTTTCAATAATAATAATAATAATATTTTTGAATAGTTCATATTAGGTAGTTCCTATCTAATCATTTGCTAAAAAGGCAATATTATCAACAAGCAATAAGAATAAAATACAGATCCTTCCCTTTTTTAATAGAAAAATTAGGTATCCATTATTTTGATTCATTTACTGAATTTAGCTATTTTACAAAATCATTTTTTGACATATTATCTCAAAATAAAAAGATGATATAAAAAAGTAATTGCCAAATGGAGAATCTCCAACCTATAGTCATATTTAGTATAAAGTTATAACTCTTTATATCAATAATATTGGTTTACCATTTCAAAATTTCATACCTTAATTCAATATAAAATTTCATACCTTTATTTGATATTCAATCAAAGCGAAGCACACTAAAATTCCTCTAAAAACAGAATTATAATCTTGAATAGAAGGAAATAAATTAATACCCATGTTATTTTGTCTATTTCAGTGAAGATTGAGAAAATCAAGATTAAGATTGAGACAAGTTTTACTCCATAGTTATAAAATTAAATATTTAGGGTTTATGGTCTGGAGATGGAATGACAAATTTTATGGCGCAATATCGTACATGAAATGGAAACTAAGAAGAAAGAGAAAGATAGATTATATAAACGCAATTTAGTAATTTTAATAAGATTATGTAAATGGGAACCTTTTTAATTTAAAAATTGACTCTTTTCATCCACCTTGGTCAAAATGATTCACCATTTAACAATTCACTATAAATAGTTGTTGCTCATTCCACCAATATAAGGTATTGTTACTTTTATTAATCTTGTTTAGTAAAATTAAAATTCACTTAACTCATAAATAAAAAGTGGGGATGTGAATTATATACTACTAACAATGTATGCAATTTTTTACCTTCATTCAAGCACCATGGATAATTTTGAAATCCAACACCCTAAAAGATAGAGAGTGAAAGGAAAAAATATCTTAAACAACGATTAAAATATTTTAGTATAATTAGAATAAGTTATGTCAATCACTAAACCATGCCCATAAGCACTATAATTTTGTGTAACATTGAACCAACATGAATAATCTTGAAATTAAATAACATGAAAGAAAGAGAAAAAACATCAAACCACGATAGGCAATGAATATATAGTTACGATAAAAAGTTTAGAAGAAAAAAATATAAAATTCAAACTTATGAAAAATAAAAATAATTTTTTATCATAATTCAAAAACATATTCATAAATAATAATTTTGCAAGATAGTAGGATCAATAAAGAAATTATTAGAGTATCTGTAGATGTTAAGCAATCAACAGCATAAGTGGAATCAATCCTTTCCTCTTGATTTTTTATTGGATAAATAAATTAGAAGATAATAAAGTTAGTTAAATAAGGTATAAATCAAAGTTTGGATTAGCATAAAGAAGGATATTATAGTAACGAAAAATGAAGATGAGTGGGGAAGATATGAAATTAAAATAATGGAGAAATGGATTTAAATGGGTGTAAAAGGAATACTTAGAGTAATAAAATAAACACTAATTCAAAAAATTAAGAAATAAAAAGAAGGATGAATATGAAAAGGTTAAATGTATTGTTGTTAATATGTAATAAAAATATATTAGGAAAGAGACTGGATGATAAAATGAATTAAGTAGGTTACAAAGTAACTATAAATATGGTAATTAATGTATGGATGTGAAATATGTAAAACAAAGAGTTTAATTGCCAAAAATAGGATTTAACTCTCTAATTTTTGAGAAAACGAAGAAGAGTGGTTAAACATTAAAGTATTTATATTATAGAATGGATGGTTAGTATTATAACAAAAAAAAATTATATTTGATGGGTATATATACATACTTTCATTTATTCATGCATACATATATAGGAGTGTTCAATAGCACCTCAAATAGTGCAGCACCTCAAATGCTCCTTGATTTCCATCATAGACTCCGATTTAAATAATAGTTCATTCTCTCTTCCTATTACCACTATTATTTAAATCGAAACTTGTGTTAGAAATCAGGGGACATTTGGGATGCTGCACTATTTAAGGTGTTATTGAATGTTTCTTATATATATATATTGTTTGCACCAAAAATTGGCACAAACACCTAATAGAAGTGTGAAAGAGAAATAAATGAAGAATATAAAACGAAAACAGAGGATAATAACGAATAATCAACAGTAATTTGAAAGAATAATGGGCACACAACGATTTATAGTGGTTCGGCGTTGTTTGCATACGTCCAATTTGAACAGATTGCTTTATTAATTACTTTGTAATATGAGTATAATAGGGATATGATGAAAATTCTTAGTTATAAAAGACTATAAATGTAACGACCCGCCAATTTATCACTTTGATAAATTAGATTTATTTTTAAATTTATTCAAACAAATGGTTAATAATACAAATAAAATTGTTTTGAGTGATAATAAGTAATAGTAATCTTATTTTGAATAAATATTTGCAAAAATATTTTCCTTAAAATTTATATCGATAAGATAACATTGAATTTAAATAATTGATTTATTTAATTTTAAATTGAGATTAAATGATTTAATATTTATTTTATTAACTAAATAATTATTTTAAATAATGATAATTCATTTTGAATAGTTATAAAGTGATAATGAATCATTTATAATAGTTTTATAAAGATATATATTTGATTAAAAAATATAAGGAAAAATCGATAACGCTTTATCGGTATAATGGCAATTTTTGTAAATAATTGTTAATATTAAATTATATGGTTTTATAAATGAAATTTGATCATTTTAATTTATTAATAATGATTAGAAATTTATTTTAAAATTTGGTTTACAAATATATGTACGTTAAAGTAAAAGTGAAAATGTGACCGATAATCGGTTCTCCAAATTTCGATGATTTAACGAACAAAAGTTGTTTGAAGACGTTCGAAGTGTTTTGCACCTACATGTACATACATATATATGTTACATGCACATGACAACATGCATATATATATATATATCACAAAAATGATTAAATAATTCAAAAGCTTAACCTTTAAGTAACCATAAAGCAACCATCACTTCACAACACCACACCATCACCTCACATCAACCATCACATGGCTTTGGGGGGAGGGGAGCCGTGTGCTAGGGGCTAGGAGGGGATGTGGGCTAGGGGCATTTAGGTAATTATGCAAAGTAATATTTTATTCTAAGGATTTTCCTATAAATATCACCCCTTTTTCTCACAAATTACTAATACCATTCCACTTCTTCTTCCTTTTCTTTTTCAAGCTTAATAAGAGCTCTTTAATGGCTTCTTATTCATAAAAATAAAATAAATAAAAGTTAGGGAAAAAATACCACAAATAAAAGAGGAAGAGATATATACTACTTTATAATATCAATACACTTCAAAACTAGTCTGAAACTCCTCCACTTCCCTTCCAAAATCAACAACCACTACCCCACACCACCTTGGCCGTAAGCACCATCTCCACCAAGGCTAGGCCGAGCTCCTCCTTGGGTCGTAGGCTTGGTTTCGTTCGCTTTGGTTCGATCGTAGCGGAGCTATAGCCGATTTTCTAGCTCGAAGGGAAAATGAAGGTGAGAACTCCTAAATTATTATACTATATTTTGATGATGATATGATGTTTGAAATGGATGTTTATTATGCTTTGGTCATCAAGTTTGGATGTTTTCATATGAATGTTGAAATTATATCCAAGTCACGGAAATACACGTCGATAAGCACAAAGGAAATCACTTTCCTCTATATTAATGAATTGGTGTGCATGGAAGGTTAAATCTCTCTTAAAATGATTTAAAATGAGTTTGAAATGTTTTATAAACATTTAAAAGTGTTTTGGTGAAGTTTGAATGATAATGGGAAATTTAGTCAAAAATAGGCGCATCGCGTAACGACAGTTCGCGATTTCGCATCATAAAAGTCAAACAAGTGTAAAAGATGGAATATAGCTCGGAATTCTTCAAGATAAGAATTTTCCGAACTATTATATCCACAGTTTTCCAATGAAGAAATAAAATTGAGATCTCGATAAGTAGATTTTGAGATATGAGTAAAACAAGCTTTTTGAAAAATCGCGGTTTTGTAGTTCGGGATCCAAAACTGGATTTTTTTGAAAATGATATCTAAAATTGTTTATAAATGTGCAATAAATCTTTTAAAATATTTTAAAAGTGATTTGAGTAATAAAAATGAATTTTCAAGTGATAAATAGTCATTTTGACCAATATAGCTTAAAAAGCATTTTCCGCAGCACTTTTCCGCGACACTTTTCTATAACATTTGAAATATAGCTTTAAACCTAACAATTCTTTTCTAAATCTTTTATAAATATTTTCAAATGAATAATTAAGTTTTTTAATAATGATTTCGAAGTTTTATAGTTTATTTGAAAGGAATTTAAATAAACGATTTAAAGAAAAGCTATTACAAATTTAGTGATTTAATCTTGGCTCTAAAAGCTGACGAGTAGACTGGAACTTTCTGCTTGTGAGATCCGGATGTGAGGTTCTTAAACTAAGGAGATGTTCAGGAGCAACCAGTGCCCTGGCTCACCTTGCCTCTTTCCTGGGCGAGGAATGGATAAGGTCGAAATGTCGGAAACAAGTTAAGTATGAAAAGATCAAATTTTCTAAATTTAAATTAAATATAACTTTGATTTTATGGAGATGATCTTATTATACTTGGTGTTAAAGCCCGAAGAGGAAACTCGTACTATTCGTGGAATTGAAAAGGTGATTTCACCGTTATTCCGCCCATAGTATTTGTTGAATACGGGAATTGATATTGAGTAGAATTAGACAATTTCTATAGATTATGCTCATTTAATATTTACTGGTTTTGGATCAACATCCTAGATAACATGGTTTCAACCAAATCAAAATTATGAGTTTGAATTTAGAAATATTTTTCAAGATTTAAATGAAATAATTTAGAGTTAGTTTAATTCCTATACTTAAAATTTATTTGTTTGGATTTATAGTAAACGACGTCTTGAATAACATTGTTTTTGATCCGTTTTAAAAGTTATGATTTGGAAATCTTTGTTAAGATTTAAATAAATGATTTGGAATATTTTCCTAAGAAAAGATGAAATGATTTGGAATTTAAAAAGGGTTTTAAGTAATCGAAGGATTTGATATGAGAGGTTTAATGATTCCGTATATACCAGAAAGAATGTTTTAGAAATATTTATCTCCAAAAGAGATTTTGATAAAAAGAACATAATCAATTAAAGAATAATTCCCTATTCATAGAACCTCTTTTTATCAATGATTGGTTCAAAGGAATCGGGGTCGGATCTGGTGTAAATCCCTATCCGAAAACCACTTCGAACCGATGTATGCGTTCGAAAAATGAAGACGTGATAAAGAAAGTGAAGGATGAAGACCAATGATCTTCAAAATGAAAGGACTGCTTGTTGATAATTCTGGTTAGCTCCCAAATACTAAAGTAGCAGTGGTCCCTTCATTTATGAAACTCTTTGGGCTACAAGGACTTTTCGCTAATAATCCTAGGGTTAAATACCGATAGGATGTGGTAGGAGGGTACCTTCGGTTTCGTTCAGTCCCAGAACAAACTTTTATGGATGGATGTCTGACATTGCATTCTTGAGATTTCATCTGTGACTTTTATAAATATACATCTGTTTGGTGGAGGAAAAGGCAATTTCTCTTAGCTTAACACCCTTCTCTAAGACTTATGAGCTCGGAGGTTGTATGTTTGTGGAAGTCAATAGTGATCGATGGAATGGCAGTGTGGCATTCAAAGGAATGTGAGATGTGCAAAGTAAAAGGTAACCGTTACCTCAAGCCTCACACCTGGAAATGGCCAAAACAGGATAGATGCGGCAAGGCTATGTGGTTCGCAACCATTAGGGTATGATCATTCTCTTCTAGATATATTTATTCCCACTATGATGTTCAGTACTTAAACTATTGTGGATGTATACTGTGAGGGCCCTCGAATAGGTCGGTAATGACTAGGGTGATGACATATTTGGTACTATCTAGGAAGAGGTGGGCCAGTCTTGTGTTGCTAGAGGACCATCTGTTGGGCCTCAGTACATTCCTCTAGAGATGTATTACTGAAAGGTAGTCCCTTTACCTGATCATTTGTATGGAAATCCATTCTCCAATAAGTGCCTGCCATTTTGTTTGTAGAGCCTAGTTTGCTGGAATTTAATAATGGTAATAATTTCGGCTAAGATTAATAAGTTTACCTGCAAATGTTTTCAAAGATATGTCATGCATTAAAAATAATATCAAGTATTTTTATGTAAGAATGTTTTGGTTATCATAAGGTAAGAACCCATTCTGCGTGTATGTGCGGCGTGGTCTTATGAGATACCTTTTGTTTTCAAAACGCGTATTTTGAGTTCTCACACCAGTCCCATGACTATTTATTTGTCCCTTTCCTTAAACTCTAGGTGCCCTAATTTTCCCGAGCAGCCTAGTAGTCAGATTTGGTTTAGAATAAAGCTGGAGGGAGCTCGAAGCATGGAGTCGGAAGATTTTACTGAAGATTTGTTGTCTATTTCCACCACACTCTTGTACTATAGTATTCCACAAATTGTAAGGACAAAAATTTATAACTGTGCATGTTTTTAACTCTGATAAATGTATTTTAATTTCCGCTGTAAAGTTTATATTGAAATAAAATATATGAGATTTTGTTCTGTCTTTATTTTTCTTTCTTACCCTTGAGAATCCGCTTCTCCGGCACTTGGATTTATGGCACGTGAATACCGAGGATGTATTGGTGTAAATTTTTGAGAGTCGAAGAAACGGGTCCTCACAATAAAGCAATCAGCGGTGTAAAGGTCCTCAAAATGAACAGCCAAGTCTGTATTCATAGACGGAGATGGCCAAATATCTCCTTGAAAATTCAGCAGAAGGACCTCTAGAACCATATGGACCCATAAGAGGGATCGCATGGCCTAGTTCCCAATGAAGAAGGATCGGTACCGATCCCTACTTTGGTGGATTTTGCGGTCCCAAAGGTAGCTTCCTCATGCTAAAATATGCTTAGCCTCCAAATTTCATGCCAATTGGATCGGTAAAACTTGAGTTATTGGTTGATCTTTGCTTCAACATGGTTTGCTTGCTGATTTCTGCCGATCCCTTCCAAGGGAAGTATACCAATCCCTTCTACTTCATCTCCTTGAGGTGTGATTCCTAGGGTATGCTTCTTAGGGTCCACATGTCTTGCTCACAAAATTTCATATGCATTGGACTTGTGGATCTTGAGATATTAATTATTTTCTATAGAAATGCACTCACACCTTGAAACATGTCGATCCCTATTATTGGAGCTAATTTATGCTAATCCATCTTATGTGTTGAACCATATTTCTTGCTTCGAACATTCTGCCTTGCATACCTGTCAAGTCCATTCAACCTTGACTCCATGTTACTATCTGTACTTGACTTCTAGGCCCCACAATCATCACTTTGGAGTCATCAGCCTTGATGGCAGTCGAATCTAACTTATGCAATTAGTTCAATATAGTCGGGTTTAAATGACGGATAACACTTTCCCCTCAAAGTACGTCTTGTGACGAACATGACGTGCTTTAAATCAAAGCAAGTTAGAATCGTCGAAAATAAATCCATCCAATTTACTGAATAATGGCTATCCCTCTACTTGACTATTTTTCCCAAAGTGTTGCATCTCTTTTTGATTGTCACGACGCTTGGTCGATTTCTGATAGTATAAATTCAAGGTTATATTTTGTCAATTGATATATGAGTCTGGTTTCGTGAGACCAATAAGCTTTGGTTATCTGGTCCAGCCTCGAACCTGAAAGCTTCAAGTTTGATTTCAATTTTTGTCAATGTCATAAATTAAACCTTTAAGTCACATATGTGCGCATTTATATGCACATTCTTGTTGTTGGCCCCCGGACACGTTCATATGTTCACAGGTCGTTGCCAACTTTCATTGAGTAAGATGCAATTTCATTGCATTTTGAACATACGTGCTTTGAATTATCTCCTTGCCTAAGTTTATTTGCGTGGATGTTCACAGCCGATCCCCTTTTTTTAAAGTGTTTATAAGGATTGGCATATGTTGAGCCGACCCCTCTCATTTATTTTAACGTTTACAGGGATTGGCATAGTTCTTGCCGATCCCTCTCTCTTCTTCTTTTTATAAGCATGCTCATAGGGATCGATATCTTTTTAACCGATCCCTCTTCCCCTGCTTTGAGTTGAAATTATGGGTCGATCCCCTCTCCTCCATATGTAAACCAACCCTCTTTCTTTCCAACCTTCACATTTCCAAATTTCCTACCTTCTTTCCATTTTCATCCTTAGGATCGAACCCTTCCCTGCCTCTAAAATCCGAACCCTTCCTTTCCATTAAAACATTGCCTTCATCTCTAAATCGAACTTCCAATTTGGCTTTAGATTGTCATTCGCCTTCCATTCGAACCATACTTCATTCTTTCTCCTCGAACCGCTCACCTCTAACATATTTAGGTAGGTTACTTGCCATTATATTTTGATTTTATAATGAGATGATGAATTCTATTCCATTGGCGACAATTTGGAGTTTGATGTGATGGAGAATTGAAGGCCGAAGCTACTTGGAGGAGACGGGAAGTGGTAGGGTTCGGTTTAAAAGTTTGGAGGGAAGAACGAGAAGGTGGAAGTGAAGAGGGATCGGTCGTCTTTTATTCGCATGGTGGGTTCGGTTGTTTCGATGGATAGAGGGGGGATAGGTTGAAATGACGAAGGAAAAGGATCGATGGTGTTGAAAAAGGTAAAGTAGAGTAGGGATCGGTAAGATAGACCAGCGTGGAGGGATCAGTTGGAATTAGGTGAGGATGGATCAGTAACTCTGGCCAAGTAAAGGGATCGGCAAGGATCATGTGGAGAAAGAGGGATCAATTATGTTTTGCTCTGGGATAGGGATCGACAAATAAGGATCAACATATAAAGATAGGCTAATTCTAGTCTTCGAATTAAACTTAATAACCGACCAATAATCACTTGTTTAAACAATCAAAACTAATCCCAATCCAATGAATTTGAATATATGACAATGATGAAGAACATGACTTGCATATCCACTAATGAACATGACCAAATCCATGGGACTTAGAACATGAACTAAAACGTAACATATGGATTGAATAATGGATTTCACACTTTCGTATGCCGATAGTCGATCCCAAAGCTTACACGACCGATCAATTCTCCTTACCAGTTGAGATGGTCAGCGATGATGGTCACTCTGGTCAGAATCCAAAGTCTCGTCATTTAACTTTGTTTTCTTACCCTAAGCTGTTTATCTTTGCACTACACGACACCGCACCATACTTGATTACACTTAGCACGGGGGACAGGTAAAGTTTTCTAATCTCGATTATCTACTGAGTATAGTTGACATGGACTTCAGAGTTTCAGAGCGTCTAGCTGCAATTTCTTCCAGACTAGCCTCGTAATATAGTTATCCCGAAGCTGAGTCGAGTTCCGCAACCATATCCGGTAGGCTTTCCCCTGCTCATCAAACTGAACAAACGGAAGTTTTCGGCCCATTAGTTAACTTTTTTTTCCAATGTTCCCGTCCTCCCGGCGGAAGACATAAGTCTTGCCCTCGACGCTGTGGAATGCACCATACTCTTAGATAACCCAATAGACTCTCAAGCCTCTAGAATTGGTGAGGCCACCCTTCGTGGACTATTTTCCCGACAAGGAATTCCATTCAAAGACGTCCTGGCTCCTTTGATAAATGACAGGGCTCACTTGCCCCCGAAGGGGTACACATCATGCAACAAATTCATGTGCTGGGTCGGATACGTGCCGCCCTTTAATTCTTTCATCCGGGAGATGCTAAAATATCCTAGAATAGCCCCCACTCAGCTTCACCCAAACAGTTATGCCTTTCTCCATGGCACTTTCACATTAATCACGAGTATTCTATTCCGCCCACCAACTCTTGAGGACATAAGGTTTATTTACAACTTTAAACGACGGTCAAGAAGTCCTTCTTGTGTTTTCCTCAAGCCTTCACCCATTTGTCAAGTCTTAACGGGTGCTTGGAACAAACTAACCCTTTTTAAACACGAATGGTTCTACGTTCGATGTCCATCTGGCTTTGCAAGGCGATGGTTGGAAGGATGTAAGTATCGTCTTCACTTTATTCTCAAATTCGTTAATTCAAGTCAAATTCTGAATCAACTAACATTATGAATATCTACAGGTGTCCGTCCACGTCCATAGGGCGATAGTTCTTCAACATCAATTTTTGCAATTTGTGCCACTCCGGTCGAAAACAGGGACATTAGACTCCTCATAACCGATGAGTGGTTATCTCTATTTGAGCTACTGGAAGAAGGCCGCAACATTGGGCTATCTAGAAGCACTACACTACAAAGAAACATTATAGAACAAGAAGGGGATATCAATAACCCTATCGTGCCCTCAGTTGAGTGGACTCGGGATGATGTCGAAGAAGGCAAAATTAGGGGTGCCCAAATCAACGAGCCTGGCAACGCTGATGCAGGCCTGGGTAAGGGGCCTGTGGTCGGACCATTATAAGGCACGCAACCTCACATGCCAGCTAAGAGAAGAAAGATGCTTGCATATAAGCTCCGTCGGAGAAAAACTGCTAAAGATCTGGAGTTTTTTATCACTTCTGTCGACGAAGGGTCATCTTCCCAACAATTAGAAAGCTCGATGAAAGGGTTTTCAAACCTCTAAATCTCTGATGACATCATGACTTATGACTTCCCTAACATCAATATTGATGGGCTCAATTCTCCCACCAGAAGTGATGAGGCATTCTTCCTACCAGCAAAGGAGAAAAAACACCCATGAGCAAGGTTGCAGCAACCGGTCGGTTGGAAGGGGGACACTAGGACACTCACAATCACATGCACTTCACCACACAATTTCTATCTATCTTTTGTGCAATGGTCACTTATATTCTAATTGTAGGTTCGATGTCTCAGACGTCTGAATCAGAGGCTTCAGACGTCTGAATTGGTTCATTTGCAACCAGTCCAGATTCAGACGTCTAAATCTAGCCACCAGACGTCTGAGTGCAACCAGAAAGAAAATAGGCTTAAATTGCCTATTTCAGACGTCTGAAATATTTCGTTCAGACGTCTGAATCTGTGTTCTGGAAACTTTTAATTTTCCAGATTCAGACGTCTGAACCATTTATTTCAGACGTCTAAATCTGCTATCTTTTGGCCAATTTGCCTGTTTTTCTGGATTTTCCAAATGTAATCGATTCGTGTTGATTCCCCTTTATTGTTATCATATTTATCGACTTTGATGACCGTTTCTTTGGGATTTTTGGAATATCCATTTTTGATGGATTCGGTATCGATTTCTTTGGATTTGATTCACGTCTTCGAATGTGGATTTTTGTGATTGATTGTTTCTACAATCATTTTGTGATTTGTCACTTTTAAATACAAAGGTTTCTATACTGGTAGTAAATATTTAAATCCTTTTACAAAGATGATTTCAACTCTATTTTTAATACAAAGCTCTTTTACAAAACCGTTTTCTAATCTATTAGTATATACAAACCTTTACCTCATTCGAATGAGAAAATATAATTAAACGGCTTAGCAATACAGTGGTATGAAACGCTTGCGTTTACTTCGTCGGTTAATTTTTGGACTTGTTCGATTGAAAATCTTGTGACAATTTTCGAGTGGAAATCTACAATTTGTTCGTAAATATTTGAGTTAAGCTAGTGGTTATGGGACTAGAAGCTAAACTCTTATATTTACTGGCTTAGTGTAATCAACACTTTTATTGATCGATGATGATCATTTTGTGATTTAGACTAGCGATGTGCGATGTCTATTTGTCTGCGAGGGAGACTAAACCCCGTTTCTGTGGAACTTCGGTTCAATTTGGCGGGGTAGCGACCCGTGGTCTTCGGACCGTTTATGGAGCTTCAGCTCAATTTTTAATGGTTAGCGACAATGGAATAGTGTTCCATTTGTGATACACGTGTTGGTGAGCTTTCATGCTCCCGTTTATGATAGGCCTCCCCCTTTTGTGATTTCTGGATTTCTTGTTGTGATTCCTGGAATTTGTGTTTCACCTCCTTTTGTGATTGGCAATGATATGTTTGTCAATATTTGATGTTTGGTGAATAAAATAAAGAATGTGAAGTTCTTTTTGATGCTTTGAGATTTCTTGAGATATTGTATGATTTTGTTGTTGTTTAAAACATACTTGTCACATCTTGACACAATGGTTATCATACGTTATTATTGTATCTCTACTTATATCTCATTCCTTTATCTGATATTTATAGCTAGACTGATCCGTTTATTATTTTTTTATTAAATAATACTCGGGTCAGACCGAGATGTTACAGGTGCTTCTGCTTGACTCCTCGTCTAGGATTATTATTCTGACTTTTGCCTAACTGTTATCCCAACTTTTAGCAAAGCCGAGGTACCCAAAGATTAACTAAAAATCAATGATTATTAGTCATGAACATCGATTGTGCATCGCAGGTTCACCATGGATATCGATGAATTTTGTCCGAGTCCGGATCGGGCTGCAATTGATAAGACATGTCAAGCAAGGCCAGATGAAACAACGTTCCAAGTTTCGAGTCAACCCGAGTTCGTATGCTCAAGATATCGCCAACAGAAGATGGATAAGGTGGTATAAGTTCGAATCCATCGAGGTACTCCTGTCCTCGAATCCCCCAGGAAAAATCCATTCGAATCCATAAAAGTCGACTCCATCGACTTCGTACCCATCGAGTTCGCTCCTGTTCGAATCGATGGCACTCCTGTCGTCGAATCCGTAAAGAGAAGGAGCTTCGAATCCAGGCGTAGCCTTGCTTCGAATCCAGGAAGTGTAGCTCATTTTTGAATCCATCCAGCAGGAATAACTTCGAATCGAATGAATACAGCATAGCAAACTCGATTCGAACGAACGTACCTAGATCGATTCGAATAAGACCTTCGCTCATTCGATTCGAAGAGGGATGTCTTCGAATCCACTACCACGAATCTACCCAGTCAAAGCGGCGAAGAACATGGAGTCGACCCAGTCAGTCCGGAGAGAGAAGCGGATCGATACGAGGCATGCGCACCACGCCATTGTCTTCGCGTGCAGGAGGATCGATTCGAACAAATCGATTCGAACTAGATCGATTCGAACCAGGCTAGTCAACCAGAAATGCAACCTTGAATCGATCATAACTTGAGATCTACACATCCAAATGCTATGAAATTTTCACAGAAGCTTGAGCACATGTTGAAGAATGTTCACACCAAATTTCAGCTCGATTGGATGATTTCTTGATCGATTCGAACATAGCTTCGAATCGATCCCAAAGTGGGCCCGGATTTCCAGAAAGCGGGCATGTGGGCCCCCTCACGAGCCAGAACTGGTCTCCCCGAATTTTAGGCGAAATATCAGCCTCCTACACCTATAAATAGAGCCCCTGGTCATTCAGAAAAGGGGTCGGACAATTTTGAGAGATAAAGAGCGCCCAGACTCTGCCAGATTTACTCCAGATCACCATTGCTGCCTTAGATTCAGACTTAGCTCAGCAAATCAGTTGTAATACAACACACGAAATTGTATTTTAATCTTCAAGCATCGAGCAATAAAAAGATAAAAACTTTGAAGTGGACGTAGGCCGGAGATAGCCGAACCACTATAAATTGCGTGTCACTGTTCATTATTTCTTGATTGTTGCTTGCTATTTGTTTAGATCTGTGTTTTGTGTGTGAATACTGTTGATTTGTATTCATACGCTGGTGCTTTCACTACACTTGGGGTTTGTGACCATTTTTGGAGCAAACACTTTGGTGCTTTCACTGAGAAGAACTAGCACCCGCTACACCAGATTCAAAGTTTAGATTTGAAATTTTAAGAACTCAGATTTGACTCTACAATGACTCGACAAACAAGTAAAATACAAAGAGCTGAGAGGAGCCAACAAGGAGGAAGTCAAGAAGCATCCTCTGGCGCTGGAGAAGGACAAGCTTCGATCTACATTACTAGAGAAGAGATGGAGGCTATGAATAACCAAATGCAGGAAAGAATGATGAAAAGCCAACAAGAGATGCTACAGAATTTCTTTGAACAAATGAGAGCTGCAGGAACACAAAACCCAGGACCAGCTACAGCGGCTGTGAATGTGGAACAAGGAGCTAGGGCTATGGAACCCAACGTAGGACAGAATACAGAACCAGAAGGCAATCAACAAGGGCTTGGGTGCAGGCCCGCATGATCCAACGCAGAAGGACCTTTGGAAGGAGCTCAACCGGCTAGGGCCAACACTAATGCTAACGAACCACCCGAAGAGTACGTACCAGAATTCCCTACAAGACTCGGAGGGCAAGACAGAGACATGACAAGGGGGCAACCCCTAGATGGAGATGAGAGAATGATTGGCCTAGTGAGGCGACTCATGAGAGGAGGGTTGTCAGGAGGAGGATTGGAAGAAGTTAGTCGGAGTCCATTCGCTCCGAATATCAGAAATGCACGGAACCCTCCAAAGTTCAAACTACCAATGCTGGATTCGTACGACGGGAAGTCGGATCCAACCATGCATATTACCAAATACATTAGACACATGGAAGTACTTGGAGCATCCGAGGAAGTGATGGCACGATGTTTCCCTTTATTTTTATCAGACTTGGTTGCACTTTGGTTCAGACAATTAGAGACTGGATCAATCAGGACATGGGGCGATCTTGTGGATTGCTTCATGAGACAGTTCAGGGTCCACGTAACACGGCCCAAAAGTGTGATGACTCTAGCTTCAATAAAGCAAAGGACCGGAGAGTCCATAAAAGATTTTCTACTACGATTCAATGCAACGGTGGCTTCTGTAGATCACCCGAATCCATCAATGATTCTGATGGCAATAGTGGCAGGAGTTGGGGAAGGCACCGAATTCAAAGACTCTTTGACTAAAGATCCACCGCGAGAACTCGGAGAGTTTTTCCATGAAGCTGAAAAATTCATTCGGTTAGAAGAATCACGGGCCGAGAGGCAGGAAATAAATGTTGCACAAGGCGAAGGAACCGCCACGGAACAGTCCAGGGCAGACAAAGGAAAGAGGAAGCAGGATGACGCACATGATGGTCCTGACAAACGGAAGAAATTCCGAGAGCCTAGATTCAGGCAATACACAGACTTGATGGCAGGACTGGAACGAATTTACACCAAAACTCGGGGGCAACTCCCCTATCGAAAGCCATCAAGAAGAGATCCCACGGAGCGGGAACGCAGGACTGGAAAATACTGCCTATTTCATGAGCTGGATGGGCACACTACCGATGAATGCCGCCACCTGAAGGATGAGGTGGAAGAACATGCCAGGAATGGTAGATTGCCACAGTATGTCCGAGAACGTACAACGGCGGTTAGGCCCGAACAACTACCGCCTCAACCTAACAGGAATGATCCTGGATCGGGATCACGACTCGTCATCAACTGATTATGATGGCAAGGGCCAAGTTCAAGATTTGGACTCTGGTCGATTAGTTTTCTTAGAGTTGATTTCCAAAATAAAACGGCTATCCCACTTACTCATGTACGGGAACCAGAGAGATCCCTAGGCATGCTCTAAGACGGAAATAGACCGCTCCGCCCGGAGAGGCATTGTCTTGTTTTTCCTGGTGTTTGAGATTGAACATCTAGGATTTGAATTTAATAAAGAAACACTTATTAAAATAAACCTTTTAACCGGAGAGTTAAAGGATGAACATTAAATATCAATATAATCATGATCGCTTTATGACCTTACCCGGAGAGGCGGGGTCCGGAGTGCAAGAAGTGAGTTACTTCGCCGGAGAGCGACAGGATCGACTCACTTAAGCATCGTTTCCCATTCACCGGAGAGTGATTGGATCGATATTCGATAAGAGCCCGGAGAGGCTATGATCGGCCCATGATTTGGGCCATGACATCGCTTAATGTTCAGATACACTGAACCGGAGTGCAAGAAGTGAGTCGCTTCGCCAGAGAGCGACAGAATTGACTCACTTAACGTTGTTTCCTCTTCACCGAAGAGTGACAGGATGGGATCCAGCAAGAGCCCGGAGAGGCTATGATCGGCCTAAAGATTTAGGTCATGACATCGCTTAATGTTCGAAAACACTGAACCAGAGTGCAGGGGGTGTAGCCGCTTCGCCGGAGAGCGACAGGATCGGCTCACTCATCGTTGTTTCCCCTTCACCGGAGAGTGACAGGATGGGATCTAGTAAGAGCCCAGAGAGGCTACGATCGGTCCAGAATGACCAAGACATCGCTATACGCCCTAGCTGGGGCCAGAGTGCAAGGGATAGAAAGCAACGCCGGAGTGCAATAGGATCTTTCTATTCAATCGCTAAATCTAAAATGGGTTTGACAAGGGTCCGGAGTGACCATCAATAGTACGGAGAGACCGTAGAATTTCATTCTTAACTTCCACTTGAAAAAATTGATAACAATTCGGCTTCGAACAGCCATGGACTTGATTAAAAATGCTATAAACTCTGAATAAAACATGAACTCACTGCATTCGACTTGAGACTGATCAAAACACGCCTTTTACCAAAAGGCATGTTTTGGGGGGCAAAATGATATCCCAACTTTTAGCAAAGCCGAGGTACCCAAAGATTAACTGAAAATCAATGATTATTAGTCATGAACATCGATTGTGCATCGCAGGTTCGCCATGGATATCGATGAATTTTGTCCGAGTCCGGATCGGGCTGCAATTGATAAGACATGTCAAGCAAGGCCAGATGAAACAACGTTCCAAGTTTCGAGTCAACCCGAGTTCGTATGCTCAAGATATCGCCAACAGAAGATGGATAAGGTGGTATAAGTTCGAATCCATCGAGGTACTCCTGTCCTCGAATCCCCCAGGAAAAATCCATTCGAATCCATAAAAGTCGACTCCATCGACTTCGTACCCATCGAGTTCGCTCCTGTTCGAATCGATGGCACTCCTGTCCTCGAATCCGTAAAGAGAAGGAGCTTCGAATCCAGGAGGCGTAGCCTTGCTTCGAATCCAGGAAGTGTAGCTCATTTTCGAATCCATCCAGCAGGAATAACTTCAAATCGAATGAATACAGCATAGCAAACTCGATTCGAACGAACGTACCTAGATCGATTCGAATAAGACCTTCGCTCATTCGATTCGAAGAGGGATGTCTTCGAATCCACTACCACGAATCTACCCAGTCAAAGCGGCGAAGAACATGGAGTCGACCCAGTCAGTCCGGAGAGAGAAGCGGATCGATACGAGGCATGCGCACCACGCCATTGTCTTCGCGTGCAGGAGGATCGATTCGAACAAATCGATTCGAACTAGATCGATTCGAACCAGGCTAGTCAACCAGAAATGCAACCTTGAATCGATCATAACTTGAGATCTACACATCCAAATGCTATGAAATTTTCACAGAAGCTTGAGCACATGTTGAAGAATGTTCACACCAAATTTCAGCTCGATTGGATGATTTCTTGATCGATTCGAACATAGCTTCGAATCGATCCCAAAGTGGGCCCGGATTTCCAGAAAGCGGGCATGTGGGCCCCCTCACGAGCCAGAACTGGTCTCCCCAAATTTTAGGCGAAATATCAGCCTCCTACACCTATAAATAGAGCCCCTGGTCATTCAGAAAAGGGGTCGGACAATTTTGAGAGATAAAGAGCGCCCAGACTCTGCCAGATTTACTCCAGATCACCATTGCTGCCTTAGATTCAGACTTAGCTCAGCAAATCAGTTGTAATACAACACACGAAATTGTAATCTTCAAGCATCGAGCAATAAAAAGATAAAAACTTTGAAGTGGACGTAGGCCGGAGATAGCCGAACCACTATAAATTGCGTGTCACTGTTCATTATTTCTTGATTGTTGCTTGCTATTTGTTTAGATCTGTGTTTTGTGTGTGAATACCGTTGATTTGTATTCATACGCTGGTGCTTTGAAATGACCCTCCTATTTCCACCCTAATTTCATAAGGATTTTTTTTAAGAGATGATATATAGATATATCATTCATTACAAATGTATTTCCCAGGGTCATTTTCTTTTTCCAATAAACAAAATATATCCAGGATCTTTCACAATATAAAAATATTGTTTTAAATCTAAATCATTCCTAACATACATATATGAAGATATCTATGTTATATTCTACTAGAATCAGAGCATGATAATATGTAAGTAGAAATCCTTTTAAATCTATTAAAATGTGATAATTCCCTTTTAAAAGATTAATTATTGTATCCTGATTTTTGACCATAGAATCCACTGGAAACATGTACTTTAGTCTGTTATTATAATTAAGAAATGATCAAGTAATAATCAGTGGAAAGCAAGCTTATAATATGGATGATTGTGTTAAAGTCTGGATAGTATCAAACTCAGGTTAAAAGAAAGTGGATCATAAGTGAACACAAGCAACATCTAGGCGTAATGGAAACGCGCCTAACTTATACATGAGAGGTCACGAGTTCGAGTGCTATGCTGGTCGGTTCAAACCCAATTTTTGTTTTTTTTTTCTCCTGTATGGTTTGAAATCTGATATCTACCTATATCTGCACATATATATTCAATTTTTGCCTATAATCTAACATGCAAAACAATATTTCTTACTTTATTATTTTTGAAACCCATTCCTACAACTGTTCTAGGAATTTATATTTATATTTTTTCCCAAATATCAACATGTACACAGATATACATGTACATGTCAATATCTTTGCTCATTTTCCAGAAAACTGGGTTCAAATGGTTCCTTGCTTCATTGATTTGAAGTGAACAATTTGCCTGACCTATGGTCTAACCATATGGTTAATCTGACCATTCTTTTATTTGCATTTTACAAACCAAAATCTACCTAAACTTCAGAGTATATGGAGTGTTGCCAGGTTTTGTTTGTTCAAACCAGTTTACATTGCTTATCGGTCTTAAACTTTTAAAGATGATTGTGGTGAAACAATTGCTAAATGTACTAAGCTTTTGAAATGCATTTTTATTTTCAAAATACAATCTATCATGATCAACCAATACATCATTTATTTGAAGCTGGTTAACTCATGTATCCTGTATCTGCTACACACTAGTTCAAAGCAATGGAGATACCATTCATTGCATTCTGTCTGAAGCCTTTAAAAACATTTTACTTTTCTCAATACGATTCAGAAATGAATTCAAACTTATTTACAAAGCATTTCAGTAAAAAGGAAACTAAAATCCTTATAAGTTTACTTCTAACTAAATCCAGATTTTATTCTAAAACTCAGTGCTCTGTTATGTCTCAAGATTAACTAATACATAATATAAATTATGCAAAACAGTAGCTCACCTACATATGCATATTTCTTTTCCAAGCATCCATATCAATACTTAAAATCATTTCCTTGTTCCCCACTCAGATATTTCTTTTGGATTTTAATCCTTAGTGCATAACAATATATTTAACATGATACAACTAGTCCATCTAGCCATAATAGAATTCATTACATGACTGGAAATCTTAGAAACATAAAAAATTTCCTGAATACATGCAGATATAATCAATTTAAGCTCTTATTGAAACTAGCTAGCATGTTCATTCACTCCTCCATAATAGCCATAACTTCATTTTTTACTTAGTGCCTGGGTTACCTGAAAGAGCATGAGTGGCTGCCTCATTTTAAAATGAGACACCCCAGATGCCATGAGCAAACAAGGGTCAGATCTATGATCTGGTATGAGTAACATCAATACATTCATGATATTAAGCAATAGAGAATATAAGAGCACCAACTGGTTATTTAAGCAAATTTCTGCAATCAATTACTTTAACATAGTATAATTAAGTTGATTCAGGTATGATATATTCATTTATCATTCTTACACTTGCATACATAATCATGCAAACATAATTATCTATTTGCAACATTTGCATTCACTGGAACCATCTTGGTTCCATACCATTCAACCTAAGAAATATCCATATTCCTATTTCTTCATTTACAGGTTGTATAATTCAATTTAAATTCCTGCCTCATCTGCTATTAAGGAATCACAGGGACACATTGCAATGAACTAATTCACATCATTGCACAAAGATCTCAGGGCTTAAACAAACCATGTGCCAACTTGCATACTTCAAATATGACAAGCATTCCAGCAGCCTTCTTGGCCTTCCCTTCCCTAGTTTATTTACTAGTGTATTGTCTTAAATCCTATCATCAAATATGCTAAGTGAACATGTCACTGCAAACATGGAAACATCCATAATCTTTCCTAGCATAATTCTCCTCAGAAATAAGCAGACAGTTATTTCCTAAATGGGGTCAATATGTCTTGATCTTAGTAAAATATAAGAATATTTTCAACTGTAAAAAAGAGGCATGGCATGTTCTTATTATATTGATCTGCAAGCCTTTATGATTGATTCAGATTCAGGATCTGGTTCAATCATAATTTTAGCTTGTGAGTTTTTTTTTTTTTTGATTTGATTAAGGGCTCAGCACTTAGAAAATTTCTATTGCACCCTTAACATTTTTCTTCTCAAGCCTCAGCACTTATACCAAGTATAATGCAGCTCCCAACATTTTTTGTAAAGTTTCCATGCCATAGATCTATAACAGTTGAGAGTATTCTCTATATAATTTTAAGATCCTAGACTTTAACATTTATGAGTATAAATAAAACAGTATGATACATATCCAAAGACAAATGTCTCAGCAAATCAAAGATCACCAAAAAAAAATCATCCATATTAAATCATATCAGATTTAAAATAAGACATCCAAAGAGCATTGATGAAATCATATACATCAAAACCAGAAATATATATATAAATGGCAATAAAAAGTGGCTGCCTCATCTCAGGTCTTAATGCCATGAACTCAGTGAGGTTACTCACCTAAATATTTCCTCTTATTAATCCAGAAAATCCTTGTATGAGTGTTTTCTCCTTCCTTCCAATATTTTTCTTCCTTTCTTATTTTTGTGCAGCTCGGGGTAAAGATAATTCTACTGGCTAAAACTGCCTATTTATATGCATTTTTTCCACTAGGGTTTTGTTAAAACAGAATTCCATTTCTGTCCTGGCTAGTATCATGCATTTTTCATTCATAATACCCCGGCCATATTAACCAATTTAAAGGCTGCATTTTCTTTCTTTTACTTTTCAGAAAATGGCCACTCACCTAGTCATGTTAAAAGTGTGACTATCCTATTTTATATTTTAATTATTCCTGAGAATTCCCTTTGCTATTTTTGCCTACACAAGCATATTGACTTGTATCACATTTCATGTCATTTTAATGTTATAGTTTCACTTGCTTATATATATATATATATACTTTTCAGTACTTAAAAATGTATATTTGTATACATATCTTATCCAGGCTTATTTAATTCCTCTTTAATTTTAGAAACATATGCACCTATATGTATACAGGTTTACAAATCCTTATAATGTATATATATGTATAATTTTCTTTTCTGGGTTTTAAATAAAATCTGTTTACTGATTTAAAGTAAAACTTACTTTTCTTATTTTCTAAGATGATCCATATAATTCCAGAAATCAAATATCCATGTTGCAAAATCATGTTTGTATTGCTTTTTTAATTCTTGTTTTAAATCCAAGAAATCTGGAGTTCTTCCTTGTGCCATTTCAGTGTGCACGTGCACACATATACTTGCACACTATTTATTCCAGAAATTTCACCATATTTAAATCTAAATATTTCAAAAATTAAATCATTTTACAAAAATGATTTTTCACAAAATTTTGGGGTATTACATTCACCCCTCCTTTTAGGAATTGTGTCCTCACAATTTTTCTAACATTTATATCAAGCATCATTTTCTTTTCTGAAAACTTATCAAACATATGCATAAGCAAACAAATTCAACCATATCAACCATGCATAACAAATTTTTCCAGAAAAAAAAAATTACCTTTTAATTTGCAAAAAGCTTAGGATAATCCATTTTAATCTTATCCTCTAACTCCCATGTGCAGTCATTAGGATCACTACTCCACTGGATCTTAACTAGTTTCAAGGTTTTGCTCCTTAATTTCTTTTCTTCCTTGGCTATAATCCCCACTGGTTCTTTTTCATAAACCAAGTCAGGATTTATTTGAATTTTGGTAGGCTCTTCCAAAATGTCTTCTTTATCATGTACCCATCTTCTAAGTTGGGACACATGAAAAACATTATGCATTGCTTTCATTTCCTCTGGTAATTCTAATTTGTAAGCCAATGAACCAATTCTTTCCAGAATTTTATAGGGTCCAACATACCTTGGTGTGAGCTTACCTTGCTTGCCAAATCTCAAGACTTTCTTCATAGGTGAAATCTTGATGAAAACAAAGTCTCCCACTTCATATTCCACTTGCTTTCTCTTCCTATCTGCAAATTTCTTTTGCCTATCTTGAGCTGCTGCTATTCTTTTTCTTATTAACCCAATTTTCTTTGTAGTTTCTTTAACATATTCAGGTCCAAGAACAGCCCTTTCTCCAGTCTCTACCCAGCATATAGGTGATAAACATGGCTTGCCATATAAGGCTTCAAATGGTGCCATCCCTATGGTGCTTTGGTAACTGTTATTGTATGTGAATTCAGCTAGATGGAGGTGGTCTTCCCAGTTGCCTCCAAAGTCCAGTGTACATGCTCTCAACAAATCCTCTAAGACTTTGTTCACCACCTCAGTTTGACCATCTGATTGTGGATGGTAGGCAGTGCTTAAGCACAATTCACTCCCCATGGCCTCTTGAAAACTTTTCCAAAATCTTGAGGTGAAGATGGTATCCCTATCACTTACAATGGTTTTGGGTATGCCATGCAACCTTACTACCTCTTTCATGAATATTTGAGCCAATTTTGGAGCATTTCTTTCTGTTTAACTGGGATAAAATGTGCTACTTTAGTTAGCCTATCCACTATTACCCATATACTTGTGTTTCCCTTCTTAGATCTAGGCAGACCATCTATGAAATCCATAGATATATCCTCCCACTTCCACTGTGGTATACTAAGGGGTTGCAACAGTCCTGATGGCCTTTGTGTCTCTGCCTTGACTTGTTGGCAAGTCATGCACCTTGCAACATATCTGGCCACATCTGACTTCATCCCCTTCCACCAAAGATTTCTTTTCAAATTTTGATACATCTTGGTGCTACCTGGGTGTATGGAGTACTTACTCCTATGGTACTCATTTAATATTTCCTCCTTCAATTCTATATTTTCTGGAACACATATCCTATTTTTATTCCTTAAGTAACCATTTTTATCAATTTGATAATTTATTACTTCCTCCCCTTTTGATATGAGCATTTTCTTTTCCACCATGTTTAGGTCTTGTTCCTGCATTTTCCCAATCTTAAGAAGTAAATCTGATTGCAGAGATATCATACTTAATTTTCCTTTACCTTCACCTTCTTCAATGGGCATCATTTGTTCCTCACTGTTTTCCTCAATTTCCAAATCAGTAAGTATAGACAAATCCTTAAACTCTTCCATCATCAACATGGCTACCTTGGCATGTTGTCTACTCAAGGCATCTGCAACTTTATTTGCCTTGCCTGGTGTATACAGTATATCTAGATCATAGGCAGCTAGGAACTCTACCCATCTATGTTGCCTCATGTTCAAATCTTTTTGTGAGAATAAATATTTCAGTGCCTTATGATCAGTGTACAAAATGAATTTGGCACCTAACAAATAATGTCTCCAAAGTTTCAAAGCATACACAACTGCTGCTAGTTCAAGATCATGGGTTGCATACCTGGTTTCATGTGGCTTTAATTGCCTAGATGCATAGGCTACCACCTGGTCTTGCTGCATCAACACAGCCCCTAACCCAGAGCCACTTGCATCAGTGTACACAACCAAATTTTCATTTCCTTCTGGCACTCTCAATACTGGTGCATTAATTAGAGCTTCCTTTATTTTGATAAAAGCTTGCTCACATTTTTCTGTCCATACAAAGGCTTGGTTCTTTCTAGTTAAATTGGTAAGTGGTGATGATATTTTTGAGAAATCTTTTATAAATCTCCTATAATATCCTGCCATCCCCATAAATGATCTAATCTCACTGATGGTGCTAGGCCTTTTCCATGCTTGGATTGCCACTACCTTATTAGGGTTTACTGATATTCCTTTGGCAGAGATAACATGCCCAAGAAAATGCACTTCTTCTTTCCAAAATGCACATTTTGAAAATTTTGCTTTTAAATCATTTTCCCTTAGTCTTGACAAAACTAAATGCAAATGATTTTTATGCTCTTCCACTGTCTTAGAATAAATCAAAATGTCATCAATAAAAATCAGTACAAACTTGTCTAAATAATCTCTAAATATTCTATTCATTAAATCAACAAAATATGAAGGAGCATTTGTCAAACCAAATGGCATAACCAAAAATTCATATAAGCCATATCTTGTGTTAAATGCAGTATACTTAACACTTGAGTCTTCAACCTTCATTTGATGGAATCCTGATGCTAAGTCTAGCCTAGAAAATATTTTAGCTTCACTGAGTTGGTCAAAGAGATCATCTATTCTAGGCAATGGGTATTTATTCTTGATGGTTACTTTATTTAGTTCCCTGTAATCTATGCACATTCTCAAGGTACCATCATGTTTTCTTACAAACACTACTGGAGAACCCCAGCAGGAATTGCTTGGCCTTATAAACCCCTTGCCTTCTAATTCTTCCAACTGATTTTTCAATTCTTTCAGTTCACTTGGCCCCATTCTATAAGGTTTCTTGATTATTGGACTTGCTCCTGGAATGAGATTAATTTGGAACTCAACTGGTCTGTGGTGTGGAACACCCTTAACTTCCCCAAACACATCCAAGTATTCATTAACTATGGGAATTTCTTCAATGGTTAGTTCACTCAGATCTTTTTCTAAGTCAACTAAATGATACAATTTCCCTTCCTTAGCTACTTCACATAGAACTGTGATCCTCTGGCCTCTAGAATTTTGCAATGATATGGTGGATGAGTCTAAATTAATTATGGCTTTAAATTGCCTTAACCAATCTACCCCCAATATAACTCCTATATTTGGGTAATTTAAAACATATAATTTGGAAATAAAAATATTTCCTCCTATGTTTAACTCCACATCCACACAATTCATGTTCAAAACACTAGAACTCCCTAGGGGACTTTGTACAAGCAATGGGGTTTCAACCAAAATGCAGTTTAATTTTAACACTTTAACTAATTCATAGGAAATCAAAGAGTGTGTTGCTCCAGTATCATATACTACTGGTATGGGTATGGCACAAATGAGTAATGTACCTTCCACTTGACCATGATTTTCAGCATCAATTTTCTCTGCAGATTTGCCTTTACCTTCCAAAGTTGCCAATTTCCCTTGCTGTTTATTCTCTGGACAGTTCCTCTTCATATGCCCCCTCTTTCCCACATAGGTAGCATTTGAAGGCTCCTCCTTTTAACTCTGGGCACCTTGGTTTGATGTGTCCTTCTTTTCCACAATGATGGCAAACCAATTTCTTCTTAGTATCATTGGCTTTTGTGTCTTTACTCTTCTTGTTGTCTGCCTCCTCCTTCTTTTTATCATAAGGGTGATATCTTCCCTTATCCTTCTTGTTGTTGCTCTTAAAATTCCTATATTTCTCTCTTTCTTTGTCATGTTGTTCCAGTTTCAAGGCCAGATCAATTACTTGATCAAATGTTCTATCTGCATATGGTAGCATAGCTCTGCTAAGTCCTGGGTTCAGTCCTTTTATATACCTATCATTTTTGGATGCTTCATCTGCCACTAGCATTGCTCCATAATTGGATAGCCCCTCAAACTTTTGAGTGTATTCAGTGACATTCAAAGTTCCCTGCCTAAGTTTGATAAATTCTTCAAGCAAAGTGGTCTTGGATGATGCTGGTACAAATCTTGCCTCCAACATCTCCTTGAACTGATTCCAAGTGATTTCATTTTCATTTCTTCCAGCTATGATCACCTCCCACCAGCTTAAAGCTACCCCTTTCAGTTGTCTAGAAGCTACTTGCCTCTTCCTTTGGTCATCCAACTGCATGTCATTGAAAATCCTATCAAGTGTTCTCAACCATGCTTGAATTTCCATCACACTCTCAGTTCCTTCAAAACTCTTGCCTCCCAAATTGGAATAAGTCTTCAGTAGTTTTGAAAGCTCTTCATGTGGGTTCTCAGGCCTATGTCCAATCCCTTCTCTTAAAACCCTCACAAATTCTTGCATATTAAGCATTTGAGGTGCACTGGGTCCTGCATTGTGATGAGATCCTCTTCCTACCATGGTCTGCTAACTAAATTCTGGGTAAATGGTATTAGTATATTATGAGTACTTCTATAATTTCTATTTTCTTATCTAAATTATTTCATCCAAAACAAACAGACATAATACATTTCTATAATACTTAACAATCAATGCAACCAAGTGCTCTGATACCAACTGAAATGACCCTCCTATTTCCACCCTAATTTCATAAGGATTTTTTTTTAAGAGATGATATATAGATATATCATTCATTACAAATGTATTTCCCAGGGTCATTTTCTTTATCCAATAAACAAAATATATCCAGGATCTTTCACAATATAAAAATATTGTTTTAAATCTAAATCATTCCTAACATACATATATGAAGATATCTATGTTATATTCTACTAGAATCAGAGCATGATAATATGTAAGTAGAAATCCTTTTAAATCTATTAAAATGTGATAATTCCCTTTTAAAAGATTAATTATTGTATCCTGATTTTTGACCATAGAATCCACTGGAAACATGTACTTTAGTCTGTTATTATAATTAAGAAATGATCAAGTAATAATCAGTGGAAAGCAAGCTTATAATATGGATGATTGTGTTAAAGTCTGGATAGTATCAAACTCAGGTTAAAAGAAAGTGGATCATAAGTGAACACAAGCAACATCTAGGCGTAATGGAAACGCGCCTAACTTATACATGAGAGGTCACGAGTTCGAGTGCTATGCTGGTCGGTTCAAACCCAATTTTTGTTTTTTTTTTATTTTTCTCCTGTATGGTTTGAAATCTGATATCTACCTATATCTGCACATATATATTCAATTTTTGCCTATAATCTAACATGCAAAACAATATTTCTTATTTTATTATTTTTGAAACCCATTCCTACAACTGTTCTAGGAATTTATATTTATATTTTTGCCCAAATATCAACATGTACACAGATATACATGTACATGTCAATATCTTTGCTCATTTTCCAGAAAACTGGGTTCAAATGGTTCCTTGCTTCATTGATTTGAAGTGAACAATTTGCCTGACCTATGGTCTAACCATATGGTTAATCTGACCATTCTTTTATTTGCATTTTACAAACCAGAATCTACCTAAACTTCAGAGTATATGGAGTGTTGCCAGGTTTTGTTTGTTCAAACCAGTTTACATTGCTTATCTGTCTTAAACTTTTAAAGATGATTGTGGTGAAACAATTGCTAAATGTACTAAGCTTTTGAAATGCATTTTTATTTTCAAAATACAATCTATCATGATCAACCAATACATCATTTATTTGAAGCTGGTTAACTCATGTATCCTGTATCTGCTACACACTAGTTCAAAGCAATGGAGATACCATTCATTGCATTCTATCTGAAGCCTTTAAAAACATTTTACTTTTCTCAATACGATTCAGAAATGAATTCAAACTTATTTACAAAGCATTTCAGTAAAAAGGAAACTAAAATCCTTATAAGTTTACTTCTAACTAAATCCAGATTTTATTCTAAAACTCAGTGCTCTGTTATGTCTCAAGATTAACTAATACATAATATAAATTATGCAAAACAGTAGCTCACCTACATATGCATATTTCTTTTCCAAGCATCCATATCAATACTTAAAATCATTTCCTTGTTCCCCACTCAGATATTTCTTTTGGATTTTAATCCTTAGTGCATAACAATATATTTAACATGATACAACTAGTCCATCTAGCCATAATAGAATTCATTACATGACTGGAAATCTTAGAAACATAAAATTTTTCCTGAATACATGCAGATATAATCAATTTAAGCTCTTATTGAAACTAGCTAGCATGTTCATTCACTCCTCCATAATAGCCATAACTTCATTTTTTACTTAGTGCCTGGGTTACCTGAAAGAGCATGAGTGGCTGCCTCATTTTAAAATGAGACACCCCAGATGCCATGAGCAAACAAGGGTCAGATCTATGATCTGGTATGAGTAACATCAATACATTCATGATATTAAGCAATAGAGAATATAAGAGCACCAACTGGTTATTTAAGCAAATTTCTGCAATCAATTACTTTAACATAGTATAATTAAGTTGATTCAGGTATGATATATTCATTTATCATTCTTACACTTGCATACATAATCATGCAAACATAATTATCTATTTGCAACATTTGCATTCACTGGAACCATCTTGGTTCCATACCATTCAACCTAAGAAATATCCATATTACTATTTCTTCATTTACAGGTTGTATAATTCAATTTAAATTCCTGCCTCATCTGCTATTAAGGAATCACAGGGACACATTGCAATGAACTAATTCACATCATTGCACAAAGATCTCAGGGCTTAAACAAACCATGTGCCAACTTGCATACTTCAAATATGACAAGCATTCCAGCAGCCTTCTTGGCCTTCCCTTCCCTAGTTTATTTACTAGTGTATTGTCTTAAATCCTATCATCAAATATGCTAAGTGAACATGTCACTGCAAACATGGAAACATCCATAATCTTTCCTAGCATAATTCTCCTCAGAAATAAGCAGACAGTTATTTCCTAAATGGGGTCAATATGTCTTGATCTTAGTAAAATATAAGAATATTTTCAACTGTAAAAAAGAGGCATGGCATGTTCTTATTATATTGATCTGCAAGCCTTTATGATTGATTCAGATTCAGGATCTGGTTCAATCATAATTTTAGCTTGTGAGTTTCTTTTTTTTTTTTGATTTGATTAAGGGCTCAGCACTTAGAAAATTTCTATTGCACCCTTAACATTTTTCTTCTCAAGCCTCAGCACTTATACCAAGTATAATGCAGCTCCCAACATTTTTTGTAAAGTTTCCATGCCATAGATCTATAACAGTTGAGAGTATTCTCTATATAATTTTAAGATCCTAGACTTTAACATTTATGAGTATAAATAAAACAGTATGATACATATCCAAAGACAAATGTCTCAGCAAATCAAAGATCACCAAAAAAAATCATCCATATTAAATCATATCAGATTTAAAATAAGACATCCAAAGAGCATTGATGAAATCATATACATCAAAACCAGAAATATATATATAAATGGCAATAAAAAGTGGCTGCCTCATCTCAGGTCTTAATGCCATGAACTCAGTGAGGTTACTCACCTAAATATTTCCTCTTATTAATCCAGAAAATCCTTGTATGAGTGTTTTCTCCTTCCTTCCAATATTTTTCTTCCTTTCTTATTTTTGTGCAGCTCGGGGTAAAGATAATTCTACTGGCTAAAACTGCCTATTTATATGCATTTTTTCCACTAGGGTTTTGTTAAAACAGAATTCCATTTCTGTCCTGGCTAGCATCATGCATTTTTCATTCATAATACTCCGGCCATATTAACCAATTTAAAGGCTGCATTTTCTTTCTTTTACTTTTCAGAAAATGGCCACTCACCTAGTCATGTTAAAAGTGTGACTATCCTATTTTATATTTTAATTATTCCTGAGAATTCCCTTTGCTATTTTTGCCTACACAAGCATATTGACTTGTATCACATTTCATGTCATTTTAATGTTATAGTTTCACTTGCTTATATATATATATACTTTTCAGTACTTAAAAATGTATATTTGTATACATATCTTATCTAGGCTTATTTAATTCCTCTTTAATTTCAGAAACATATGCACCTATATGTATACAGGTTTACAAATCCTTATAATGTATATATATGTATAATTTTCTTTTCTGGGTTTTAAATAAAATCTGTTTACTGATTTAAAGTAAAACTTACTTTTCTTATTTTCTAAGATGATCCATATAATTCCAGAAATCAAATATCCATGTTGCAAAATCATGTTTGTATTGCTTTTTTAATTCTTGTTTTAAATCCAAGAAATCTGGAGTTCTTCCTTGTGCCATTTCAGTGTGCACGTGCACACATATACTTGCACACTATTTATTCCAGAAATTTCACCATATTTAAATCTAAATATTTCAAAAATTAAATCATTTTACAAAAATGATTTTTCACAAAATTTTGGGGTATTACATGCTTTCACTACACTTGGGGTTTGTGACCATTTTTGGAGCAAACACTAACTACATTACATTTGTAGTTTTTGTTGTTATACCTTTGAGATGTAGACTCCATGATGTATACTTATTCTTTTGTCTAGCACTTGTAACTATTCTTTTGTGATATTGTGGACCTTATTTGACCACTACTCTGATAAACACTTTTAAGTGTTATATATTCATATCTATTTCCGCCTTTGTGATATGAATTGTCTGTGACTGATTTGTGTTATGTTTATTTCTATATTTGTTTCCGAAGGCCTCATAGCCACTGTGTGGTAGCTTTGAGTTTGTATTTGAAATGTCAGATTTCCTCTTGAAATGAAATGCATGTTATACTATCTGACATATCGGTACTCGCACAAAGCAATTACACGGATGGTCGCTCCTCAACTGCCTTATTCTCCGCGCTAGTTGACGGCATTACTCAGTAGTGTTCTTGGCTAGCGTGGGTATAGAGGTGGGGCATCAAAGCTTGGTATCAGAGCCAAACTTCAGAACTATATAGAATAATCTAACAAGGATCATTGTCCTAAGTCCTTCTTAGGAGTCGTGCCATAGGATTTAATTCGGGTCTTCGTACCGTTCTTTCCTATTACTTTTTATGATCCCTTGTTTTATCAATCAAATTTGTTTGATATTCATTCTGAGATTAACCTTTTTCTCTTTTCTTTCTTTCTTAAAGAAAAGAAATGGTTAGACCTGGCCGTCCCAGCGCCGGTCAATCTAATGCTACTCCCCAGGATGGAGTTTTTATGTCTGCCCAGCAGCTTCTTGATCTTGTAAAGAATGCTCAAGCAGCAGGTTCTATTCCAGAGCCTACTCACCTAAGTCTGGATTTGCACGCTTGTGCAGTGACTACACCAACTTGGGTGGGAAGCCATTCAAAGGTTCTGAAACCATTATTGAAGTCCAAGCTTGGCTCATAACATGCGATCGAATCTTTTCTCGCATGAATCTTATTGATCTTCACCGTGTTCAAGTGGCCTCTAGTATGCTCCAAGAAAGAGCATTAGACTTGTACGAGCTTCTGATTGTTGAAGTAAATGAATCGGATTTTACTTGGGAGCAATTCCGGGAACGATTCGAATTAAAGTTTGTGCCAGAAGCTGTGAAGGTGACTTTGGCTCGTCGTTTCATAGACCTTGTTCAAGGTGAATCCTCCGTGGCAGATTATGTCGCATCTTTCGAGTCACTTTCTAAATATGGGGTTGAGTACATCAACACCCCATTGAAGAAGAACCAAAGGTTTGTCTATGGCTTAAACAGAAATCTCAAGAAGCCATTACTTCTAAAATTGGAAGTTTCTTTTGATCAACTCATTGATATCGCTCTTCGTCTTGAAGAGGCGGATAGGGAGAGTGATGTTGAAGTGGTGGGTGCCAAACCAAACTTCAACAACAACAAGAAAAGGCCTATAAAGTCCAAAGGCCCATATCCTAATAAGAAGGGAAAGCAAGCAACACCGGTAGCAAATGCTCCTACCTCCCGCCGTGGAGAATGTTACAATTGTGGTCTAAGGACCATTATGCAAACAAGTGCCCGAAGCCTCTTTTCTGCCGATATTGCAAGAGTTCGGGCCATACTTTATCTTTGTGTCCCAAACTCCAAAACAAGAAAGAGGTAAAGTTAAATGTTGCTCAAGCCCCTGGCAACACATCTCGTGGTCAAGGTATATCTCATTCTATCCTTGATGGCATCATTATATTTTGTGATCATCCTATTCGAGTTCTTTTTGATACGGGTGCGTCCCACTCTTTTATTTCAAAAGAACTTGTTGATACTTTTTCTTTGGATGTTATGTGTTTGATGACTTCTTTGAGAATTGCGAATCCGGTTGGTGGATCCGCAACACTCAGTTTATTGTGTAAAGATGTTGAAATTATTTTATGTGATTTTTCTTTCCTAGCCGATTTGCATGTCATGCGTTACTTAGGCTTTGGGATAATTTTGGGAATGGATTGGCTTAACCATTATGAAGCCCATATCCTTTGTCCTGAGCGGACTATTTATCTTCGACATCCTCAATCTGTTAAGCAGATTTCTGTAGTTCTTAAAGATTCGGATTCCACTTTGGCAGCATCCTTATATTCTCTAAACCCTCGTGATGACGATAATGATGATGAGGAAGATGTCATTTCTCTTATTCACATTGTTCGTGAATTTTCCGACATATTCGAGCCCGTTCTAGGATTGCCACCTAAGCGAGCGATTGAGTTCAGGATTAATCTTATCCCTGGAGCTCAACCTATCACTCGTCCTCCTTATCGCATGTCCAATAAGGAAAATGAGGAGATGCGCAAACAATTATCAGAATTGGAGACGAAGCAATTTATTCGCTCTAGTTCCTCGCCTTGGGGAGCTTCAGCTATTTTTGTGAAGAAATCCGATGGTACACTTAGGCTCTGCGTTGACTACCGCAAGCTTAATGATCTCACTATCAAGAATAAATATCCATTGCCTCGGATTGATGATCTATTCGATCAACTTAGTGGTGCTAGAGTCTTTTCACAATTGGACCTAGCAACTGGTTTTCATCAGCTTCGTATTGCAGAGGATAGCATTCCTTTGGCATCGTTCCGTACCCGTTATGGATCTTATGAATGGCTTGTTATGCCATTTGGTTTGACGAACGCTCCAGCTTATTTCGTCGACCTTATGAATCGAGTTTTCAAAGACTTCCTCGATCGATTTGTCCTCATCTTTATAGATGATATTCTTATTTATTCTAAAACCGAGGAAGAACATGAAGAGCATCTTCGGATTGTGTTGGAAACTCTTAGGAGTAATTAATTAAAAGCAAAATTTTCTAAATGTCACTTTTGGCAATCTCGTGTGAAGTTTCTTGGTCACATTATTTCCGAATCCGGAATTTCCATGGATCCCTCAAAGATTGAAGCGATTCAAAATTGGAAGAGACCGGAGAGTGTGACGGAAATTCGTAGCTTTCTCGGATTGGCGGGTATTACCGTCGTTTTATCTAAGACTTTTCTAAAATTGTCGTGCCTCTTACTAGCTTAACAAAGAAAGGCGTTAAATACATTTGGTCGGACAAATGTGAAACTTCTTTTCAGAAATTAAAAGAACTCCTTTTCGATGCTCCTATTCTTGTGATTCCTGAAGGAAACCAAGATTTTGTTGTTTATACCGATGCTAGTCGTGTTGGTTTGGGAGCCGTCCTCATGCAAAAGGAACGTGTTATTGCTTATGCTTCTAGGCAATTAAAGCCAGCCGAGACTAGATATGCCACTCATGATTTAGAGCTCGCGGCTATTTTATTTGCTCTTCGAATTTGGCGCCATTATCTTTTGGGGGAGAAATTTGTTCTCTACACCGATCATAAATCTTTAAAGTATTTATTTTCCCAAAAGGAACTTAATCTGCATCAACAACGTTGGCTCGAGCTCCTTGCATCGTATGACCTTGATATTCTTTATACTCCCGGAAACGGAAATCGTGTTGCCGACGCACTTAGCCGAAAGCAACAAGCGGTTGTTTCTATGATGATATCCGAATGGAATGATCTCGAGACTTTGTCTACTTGTGAGATTCGAGATCGTGTATCCGATTTATGTTCATCTCTTGTTTTATGTAGCCTTGAGGCTCATCCATCTCTTTTGGACCGCATTCTTGAAGTTCAAAAACTAGATCCCGAATTGGTTCTTCTTGACCAAAATTTGAGGGATAAAATTGATATTGAAGGTTTGAAAGACTTCGATATTGATTCTCGTGGCAGTATTCGAAAATTTAGTAGACTTGTCGTGCCAAATATTAGTGATCTTCGCAAAGACATATTAGAAGATTCCCATTGTTCTAAATTCACCATTCATCCCGGTAGTAGTAAAATGTACGCGGATATGAAGCGACTTTATTATTGGGAGGGAATGAAATTTGATATCGCTAACTTCGTTAAGCGTTGCATGACTTGTCAACTCATTAAGGCCGAGCATCAAAGACCCGGTGGGTTATTGCAACCTTTAGACATCCCAATGTGGAAGTGGGATCATATTTCCATGGATTTTATTGATGGCCTTCCCTGTTCTCGTTCGGGTCATGATAGCTTATGGGTGATTGTTGATAGACTTACTAAATCCGCCCATTTTATTCCCGTTCGGTCTAATCGGACCGTTCCTCTCTTGGCCAAACTCTTTATTAAAGAAATTGTTAAATTGCATGGAGTTCCTACTTCTATTGTTAGTGATCGTGATCCATTGTTTACTAGTGGATTCTGGAAGAGTCTTCAAAAAGCTTTGAGAACGAAGCTTAATTTTAGCACCGCTTATCATCCTCAGTCCGATGGACAAACCGAGCGTGTGAATCGAACTCTTGAAGATCTTCTTCATGCTTGTGTTCTAGACTTTGGTGGAAGTTGGGAAGATCATATTTCACTAGTTGAATTTTCCTATAATAATAGCTTCCAATCTAGTATTGGTATGGCACCTTTCGAGGCACTATACGGAAGGCCATGCCGATCTCCTTCGTGTTGGCTTGAGACCGGTGAGAAGCTGGTTTTAGGACCAGATTTTATTCGTGATGCCACAGAAAAGATTGACCTTATTCATCATAGGATGAAAGTAGCTCAAAGTAAACAAAAATCCTATGTCGATAATCGAAGAAGGAGATTAGAATTTTCTGTGGGAGATTTTGTGTTTATTCGTGTATCACCTATGAAGGGTGTTGTGCGTTTCAGTCGATCGGGAAAATTAGCACCTAGATATGTTGGCCCATTTCCCATCACCGAACGCATTGGTTCCGTGGCTTATCGCCTTTCGTTACCGGCTCAGTTTTCTGCTATTCATGACGTGTTTCACGTCTCTCAACTTCGGAAATGCCTTCGAGATTCCGATTATATGCTTGAGCCCGGTGTTGTGGAAGAAATTGAAGTCTCGCCAAATTTGACTTATGAGCAGCATCCTATTCGTATTATTGCTTCGGAGGTCAAACGCCTTCGAAATAAAAATGTTCCGCTTGTGAAAGTTCAATGGTCCTCAAATCCTAAGGATTGCTCTTGGGAGTCTAGAGAATTCATCGAGCGAACACATCCAGACTTACTCTCTTGAGCTCTTTGAGGTGAACTTCTTATTTCAAATTTCTTCTCTTGTGTTGATATGCTTTTATGGTTGTTACTTTTTGTTCAAATATTTCTTATGATTGCGAGGACGCAATTTCTTTAAGGAGGGGAGTCTGTAACAACCCGCATATTTTGCGATTGAATATATTTAAATAATTTATTTAAATATTTCATCGTTAGTCGGATTATAGTCCGAAAGGCTACTTTTTGCAAACAGTCGAATTAGGACTCGAGACCCCTTCCATTGAGTTCAAAATGACGTTTGCGATCTTTTTGAGTATAAACTTTGATATGTTTGGAGTTAGTGGCATTTTGCTACTTTTTCACTTAGGGCTTTGGTTTTGTTTCAGCCTATTAGACCCAAGCTTGACCCCTCCTCTCTTTATTACCTTACTTCTATTTCCTAATACTCAAGCTTTTGCAACAATGGAGAGAGGAATGGGAAATTAAAACTACAAGCCCAAGTTTTCTTTTGCAAATCAAGTTCTAGCTCCAAAACTAGTAGAAGAAGCTTTGGTAAGTCTCCTCCTCTTCTTCTCCAACTCATTCTCCTATCAATTTCAGAAATTCTTAAACCTAATTTAGGAAATGTTTCACTTTTTAGCTTAGATTCAAGCTTGTTGAGTTGGAATTGAAGAGTGATTGTCATTGCCATTGTTCTATAGCTTCTTCATCCTTGTTTTTGGGCATAAAGGTGAGATTTTTATCTCACATCTATGTCTATATCTATCTTCGTTGTTAGGTATGAATTCCTAACACTTGTCCATGTGCATTTGATTTTGGTTTGGATTGATTTTGTGTATATTCCAATTTTTGGTGTTTGGGTTTAATTTTTGTGAAAAATCCTATTATGGATATTTGGACATTGATATTTGAGGCGTATCGAAGAGTCGTTAAGGCTGGGTTGTCGCGTGGTGTAAATCCTTAGTCGTCATTTGCTCGCCCGATCGCTCCCGGTATTCATTTGGCCGTTTTTGGTCGAGGTTCAGGAAATGCTCTGAAATACAGTTTCAGACGTCTGAATCTGTATTTTAGACGTTTGAATATTATTCTGGGAAAATTTCTATTCCCAGATTCAGACGTCTGAATCAGAGGCTTCAGACGTCTGAATTGGTTCGTTTGCAACCAGTCCAGATTCAGACGTCTAAATCTAGCCACCAGACGTCTGAGTGCAACCAGAAAGAAAATAGGCTTAAATTGCCTATTTTAGATGTCTAAAATATTTCGTTCAGACGTCTGAATCTGTGTTCTGGAAACTTTTAATTTTCCAGATTCAGACGTCTGAACCATTTATTTCAGATGTCTGAATCTGCTATCTTTTGGCCAATTTGCCTGTTTTTCTGGATTTTCCAAATGTAATCGATTCGTGTTGATTCCCCTTTATTGTTATCATATTTATCGATTTTGATGACCGTTTCTTTGGGATTTTTGGAATATCCATTTTTGATGGATTCGGTATCGATTTCTTTGGATTTGATTCACGTCTTCGAATGTGGATTTTTGTGATTGATTGTTTCTACAATCATTTTGTGATTTGTCACTTTTAAATACAAAGGTTTCTATACTGGTAGTAAATATTTAAATCCTTTTACAAAGATGATTTCAACTCTATTTTTAATACAAAGCTCTTTTACAAAACTGTTTTCTAATCTATTAGTATATACAAACCTTTACCTCATTCGAATGAGAAAATATAATTAAACGGCTTAGCAAAACAAGTGGTATGAAACGCTTGCGTTTACTTCATCGGTTAATTTTTGGACTTGTTCGATTGAAAATCTTGTGACAATTTTCGAGTGGAAATCTACAATTTGTTCATAAATATTTGAGTTAAGCTAGTGGTTATGGGACATGAAGCTAAACTCTTATATTTACTGGCTTAGTGTAATCAACACTTTTATTGATTGATGATGATCATTTTGTGATTTAGACTAGCGATGTGCGATGTCTATTTGTTTGCGAGGGAGACTAAACCCCGTTTCTGTGGAACTTCGGTTCAATTTGGTAGGGTAGCGACCCGTGATCTTCGGACCGTTTATGGAGCATCGGCTCAATTTTTAATGGTTAGCGACCATGGAATAGCGTTCCATTTGTGATACACGTGTTGGTGAGCTTTCATGCTCCCGTTTATGATAGGCCTCCCCCTTTTGTGATTTCTGGATTTCTTGTTGTGATTCCTGGAATCTGTGTTTCACCTCTTTTTGTGATTGGCAATGATATGTTTGTCAATATTTGATGTTTGGTGAATAAAATAAAGAATGTGAAGTTCTTTTTGATGCTTTGAGATTTCTTGAGATATTGTATGATTTTGTTGTTGTTTAAAACATACTTGTCACAGCTTGACACAATGGTTATCATACGTTATTATTGTATCTCTGCTTATATCTCATTCCTTTATCTGATATTTATAGCTAGACTGATCCGTTTATTATTTTCTTATTAAATAATACTCGGGTCAGACCGAGATGTTACAGGTGCTTCTGCTTGACTCCTCGTCTGGGATTATTATTCTGACTTTTGCCTAACTACATTACATTTGTAGTTTTTGTTGTTATACCTTTGAGATGTAGACTCCATGATGTATACTTATTCTTTTGTCTAGCACTTGTAACTATTCTTTTGTGATATTGTGGATCTTATTTGACCACTACTCTGATAAACACTTTTAAGTGTTATATATTCATATCTATTTCCGCCTTTGTGATATGAATTGTCTATGACTGATTTGTGTTATGTTTATTTCTATATTTGTTTCCGAAGGCCTCATAGCCACTGTGTGGTAGCTTTGAGTTTGTATTTGAAATGTCGGATTTCCTCTTGAAATGAAATTCATGTTATACTATCTGACATATCGGTACTCGCACAAAGCAATTACACGGATGGTTGCTCCTCAACTGCCTTATTCTCCGCGCTAGTTGACGGCATTACTCAGTAGTGTTCTTGGCTAGCGTGGGTATAGAGGTGGGGCGTCAAAGCTTGGTATCAGAGCCAAACTTCGGAACTATATAGAATAATCTAACAAGGATCATTGTCCTAAGTCCTTCTTAGAAGTCGTGCCATAGGATTCAATTCGGGTCTTCGTACCGTTCTTTCCTATTACTTTTTATGATCCCTTGTTTTATCAATCAAATTTGTTTGATATTCATTCTGAGATTAACCTTTTTCTCTTTTATTTCTTTCTTAAAGAAAAGAAATGGTTAGACCTGGCCGTCCCAGCGCCGGTCAATCTAATGCTACTCCCCAGGATGGAGTTTTTATGTCTGCCCAACAGCTTCTTGATCTTGTAAAGAATGCAAATAGATATGAAGGAAATTCAAAACTTTATTTGCAAAATGGAAAGAAATGGCATAATTTGTCTTATTACATATTTGGAAAACAAAATGCTAAAGAAAAATCTTGAAATTAAATACAACTAAATGGAAAAGAAAAAATTAAGTGAAATAGCGTCATAAATGCTCACTATTCCATGCCATTGGGAGTGTGATGCCATCAACAGTCGCTAGCTTGAAAGCTTCATCTCCAAGCCTCTGCTCAATGACGTATGATCCTTCCCAAGTAGGATGCATATGCGACGGGGTAGGAAAAACCCATTTCAAGACAAGATCGCCGGTTTCAAAGGTTATAGACCGGACTTTGGTGTTATAGTATCGGGCGACTCGGTATCGGCGCATAGCTTCCCTCAAATTAGCTTATTCGCATTTCTCATCTACAAATCTAGAGATTCCAAGAGGAGATCTTTTCTGGGATCATATTAGGTCACTTGATGAGAAGAAACTTTGAGCTCAACATGAATAATGACTTCGGAACTGCAAGCAAGGGTGTAACATCCCCCACTTGGAGGCCCAAAACTAACGGCTACGGATGCTGAAGTCATCCATAGTTATTAATTCTCAGTGACCAAATGCGGTAATGTTAGATACATTGATATAACAGAAACACATGGATATTAGAAAAATTTAAAACCATTAAACAAATTCTCATTCCATTACAACCATATTTCAAATTCATTACATAATCCCAAATTCGAGAACCACGTTCAGAGAAAATATAATTATTACAAACTACGCCAAGAGAGACATATGAAGATGCCTCTTGGATGATCAGAGTCTAAACATAGGCAATGAAACTACTTTGCCTTTGCATCAAAACACAGTGGAATCAAATAAAATAGAACTCCTTATTAGCTAGCTTGCCTCCTGCATGTCTCCGGAAGCTAATTCATATTAAGGAGAACCTGAAAATATCAACTCTCAAACTACTCAAAATTAATTGAGCACCCGAGAGTTTAAGGGGAAAAATAAACTTCGAGTCGGACATAAAGCCTGGTATGAATAATAGCATACCATCTCGAACCATTTAGATATCTAGTTATCCAAAAATTTATAATAACCATATACTATGCTTCTGCATCCACAATGGTTAGAAACATTGCAATTTAAAATATCATGGTGATATGCAAACGAGAAAAATATCCTGGATTTCCCATCCTCATTCATTTGACTATCTATCTCAGTTATAGTTTCTAGGGTCACTATTAACTTATTAGTTTTCATGGGCTGACTAATGACCTGTTTAAAGCTTATGGACTATCTGTCCGGTCTCATAGTTTTCATGTGATCACTAAGAACCTATTAGCCCCTGCCAATAACTTCATTCAATTATTTCTTGGGTTCTCCTCGAACCGATTGGTATCTCCAGTAACTTTTCTTATATCATAGTTTTAATGTGTTGACTATGAACCTGTTGACTTCTGTCAATAACTATATCCGGATATAGTTTTCATGGGATCACTACGAACCCGTTGGCCCCTGCCAACAACTCTCTCTAAACATAGTTTTCATGGGTTTACTATGAACCTATCTAAACTGACAACTTCTCGACTAGTCCTTGGGCATCCTATATTTTGGTCTACCTGACCTTCTGGATGTAGCTCTATTCATTCAGGAGCTAACTTAATTTATATTCACTATCAGCTGGTTATTCTGCCCATTCACCCCAAAATACAATTATGGGTCCATTATATAGTGAATATATTTATAGAAGAAGCATATATAATAACATAAAAAACCAACATTTATGGTTTAATATCCTTGAAATCCTTTCCACATGAAATTTGGTTAATCCCTTTAACACATTATTTTTATCAAGGAAAGCTTCTTCAAAAACTCCAAAATTTAAAACCATTTCAACGCTCTTTTATATTGGCGTTGGTTTTCCTCAAAAATGAGAGTGGGTTCTTTGTTTTGAAAACTAAGACTTTCAAAACCTTAGACTTTTACTTTCAAAACCATTTAAATATTTATTTTGAAAGCATTCAAACCTTCTTTTCAAAACACTAAGCATATGCCTTTCGAAACACTTTAAAACAACTTTTTCGAAACCATCAAAACGTTACTTTCGAAAGCATTAAAGCATCACTTTCAAACTTATAAAAGCATAGCTTCGAAACCATTTGAAAGCACCTCTTTTGAAATCATTGGGTTTAATCTTAAATATAACTTTTTGGTCAAAGTGAACATAAGTGAAAGTACCCCTTTCAAAAACATTAATCTTCAAATAAAAGAGTTTGAGGAAAAACAGATGGCTTCAGAACCATCCTTTTGAAAGCTTTAATCCTTTAAGTAAAACAATTGGAAAGATAGCTTCGAAACACCTTTCGAAGCCATTGCCTTCGAAACCTTTAGTTTAAATGGCTACTGGAGCCCTTTTGAAAGCATTGGGAAGCGGCTTTTATATTTATAAAAAAAAAGTTTGCCTTTCGAACTCATTGAAGACTTTTAACCTATTCGGTAGGCATAAAGACGGCAGCATGGTTTCGACTAGTTTTAAACTACCCTTTCGAAAGCTTCTCTTTAAAGCATATTATATGGCAACTCATTCGAAAGCTACATTTTAAACAAAAAGGCGGCAACCCCTTCGAAAGCTATATAAAAGTAATTCAACTCTTTCGAAAGCATCCATTAAAAACTAGGCAAGTGGCATCTCTCTCGAAAGCAAACAAAGATCTTCAAAAGCTATTTAAAATGACCTCGACCCCTTCGAAAGCATGGTTTCGACTCTATACCTTCCGCCTTTCTCCAATCCACTACGTACCAAAGCATTGATACCATGTGTATTGGTTTCGACTTGGTTGGGGGCGGAAGTATGAGGTCGAAAGGATGCTACTGGAAGTGGCGAAACAATAAATCTGTACAAAACTGTTTTGTTGCCTTTTTAAGTAAATACTTTTCAGCTAACTTGCCTATTTGTAAAAATATGATTGGTTGCCATAATATTTACCAAAATATTTTCTAAAGACCGTCGAATTTATCCAAATTTAACTAAAAATAATTTACAAAGCAGCCCTTCCCCTTAACAAAACAATTAAGACATTTAAGTCCTCCAACTTAAATATTTAATTTACATAGTAAATTATTTAGGAAAAATCCCCAAAAATCATCATAATTCACTTTTAATATGTTATCTAACATATACAAATTTTAGACCCAAAATCCTTTATATAATAGTCGAAATAAAATTTGAAACCCAATTATCTATTTCTTCCTTCAAAAATTCATAGTAAATTATCCTTAGCTTGGATAATTATGAAAATTTAAACTCATTTCCAAAATAATGTTTTACATAACATACTAAATCCTCATGGCATTCAAAACCCAATATATACAATTTTTAGCCTTTAAATCGAATAAAACATTTCTGAAACATACTTGTTTGAATCTAACATATCATGTAATACAAGCATATCATCATTAAAATCATCATAAAGGTTTTAAACTTAAAACCAAAAATCAAATGCTCTTTAAAAATGAAATTGAGATGGTTTTTATTATTATTCACCTTGTTTTGGATAAGGAACTTGAGATTTGATCTCGCTTAATTCTCTTTGCTTGATTCCTTAGCTTTTAATTGATTTTTCTCCTCTTTTCCCCTAGGTTATGGTCGACTTGAGCTCTTTGGTTTATGTTTCAGAATTATGAACTTGTGAAATGAAAGTGGGAATAAGGGTTATGGTGGATGGCTATTCCCCATAATACCCTTGCCTTGTTCTCCTATTAGTTAACTTATAAAACCATTTCCATAAACTCATTCTTTTAATCTTATTTGGTTAAGCACGACCTCTATTTTAAAATTTCAAATTCGATCTCCTTATCTCTCTAATCTTTACGTTATTCTATTTAATTTATTTAATTAAATCTCCTGAATAACATTATTTAAAATTAAGGGTGTTACAAAGGGCGAATGGAGTATGCCCAGTCGCGGACTTGTGGGTGGTCTTATAATCCCATAGTGCTGTTAGGAGTTCATCCACCTACTTGCCTCTAGCGTTTTCCAAACGCTTCTTCAGAATGGATTTTATGATTTTGTTCACAGCTTCAACTTGCCCATTCGCTTGAGGGTGAGTGACTGCTACAAATTTCTTTTTAATACGATGCTGATGGCAGAAGTCTTTGAATTCAGCATTGTCGAATTGAGTTCCATTATCTATTACAATAGTTCGTGGAAGACCAAAACAACAGATGATGTTTCGAACAATGAATTTGATTACTTTCTTCATTGCGATCATAGCTAATGGTTCTGCTTTGGCCCATTTGCTGAAGTAATCAACTACGACGATGGCGTACTTTGCACCACCTTTAGAAATCGATAAGAAACCGTTTAATATCTATGCCCCATATGGCAAACGACCATGGACTGACCATTTGTTTAATTTTCATCGTCGAAGCTCTTGGAACTTTTGCATATATCTAGCACTTGTCGCATTGCCTTACATAATCAGTAGCATCTCGATTGATGGTTGGCCAATAATACCCATAACAGAGTATTTTCTTTGGTAGATTTTGCGCCCCTGTGTGACGGCCACATTCTCCTTCATGAACTTCCTTAAGGACTCGTTTTATTTCATCTTGAGCGATATACCGGAGTAGGGAAATGGAAAAACCCTTTCTGTACATAACTTCTTCCTATATGATATATCATAAAGTTTTACGAAGGACTTGTCGCTTTTCATTCCTTTGTTTAGGAAGAACTCCCCATAGCAAATAGTCTTTAATCGGAGTCATCCTAGACTCCTTTTCAGGTTTCGTCCCTAGTACTTGGTCGATTTCCATCATTTTTATGCTCGGAACATTTAATACTTCGACTAGAACCAAGCCCATCTGTTGTGCAACCCCGGTGCTAGCAAACTTCACCAATGAATCAGCCTCTCTGTTTTGATCCCGAGGAATGTGCGTAATATCATAATACTCAAAGTCAGTCAACAACTCGTGGACTTGGGTAAGGTATGGAGCAAGTTGTTGTCCTTTAGCTTGGTAATCTCCCCCGACTTGACATACTACCAATTGTGAGTCATAAAAGATTTCAAGAGACTTTATCCCCAGTTCTTTGGCGAGTTTAAATCCAGCAATCAGAGCTTCATACTCAGCTTCGTTGTTTGTTGCAAGCAAATCAAGCTTTAAAGCATAGCAAATTGACTGATATTTAGGAGTTACAAGCACAATTCCAACTCTAGAACAACGATCATTGGACGCTCCATCCGTATATAACTTCCACCGTACGGTAGGATTTTCACTGATCTTTGAGAAATCATCTCGTGCAGTAAATTCTACAATAAAATCCGCTAGTGCCTGACCCCTGGATAGCCCTCCGAGGAAGATAAGTAATGTCGAATTGGCTAAGCTCGATATTCCACTTGAGTAACCTTTCAGATATCTCAGGTTATTGCAGGACCCGTCGTAGCGGCTGGTCAGTGTAAACATTGATAGGGTGTGCTTGGAAGTAAGGGCAGAGTTTCCGTGATGCAATCAGCAAGCAGTACGCCAGTTTCTCTATTTTTGAATAGTTTCTTTCAGCCCCTGTCAATCGCTTGCTAACGTAGTAAACCGGTCTTTAGATTCGATTCTCTTCACAAAGCAATGCGGCACTTATAGCGTGTACCGACAAGGCTAAGTAGATATATAAATCTTCATGATCCACTAGTTTTGATAAGATGTGAGGTCTCTCTAAATGGTTCACCAAAGCTTGAAATGCGTCTCTACAATCCTATGTCTACTCAAAATTCCTTTTTCCTCTCCTAATCAAGTCAAAGAAAGGAATGCATTTGTCGATAGCTCTGGAAATAAATCAACTTAGGACAGCAACCTTCCCATTCATGCCCTATACTTGTTTGATAGTTTTCGACGCTTAGATATTGCGAATAGCTTTGATCTTCTCAGGATTAGCTTCGATTCCATGGGCATTAACGATGAAACCTAAGAACTTTCCTAATGCAACGCTAAAAGAACACTTTAGAGGATTAATCTTCATCTTGTAATATCGGAGGATGTCGAACATTTCTACCAGGTCTCTAATGTGGTCGCTTGACTGTCGTGACTTCACTAGCATATCATCCACATATACCTCCATCATTTTTCCGATCTAATCTTTAAACAATCTGTTGACTAGGCACTGGTAGGACGTTCCTGCATTCTTTAGTCCAAACGGCATCACCACATAGTAATATAATCCAACATCGGTAATGGAACTGGTGTGCCCTTGATCGGGAATATGCATCGGAATTTGGTTATATTCTGAGCGCGCGTCCATGAAATATAGCAATTCATGTCCTGCAGTTAAGTCTACCAACTAGTAGATCTTTAGAAGGGAAAAGCTGTCATTTTGGCATGCCTTGTTTAAGTCCGAGTAATCAACACATGTCCGCCATTTCTCATTCACCTTTCTTACAAGTACAGGATTAGATACCCACTTAGGGTAGAGGGTATCGCGAATAAACCCATTGTCTTTGAGTCTATCCACCTCCTAGAGCGGCAGATCTCTCCGGATCCATGCCACGTTTTTTTTGTTTCACCGGGACATGCCTCGAGTCGATATTCAATGCATGGCTCGCAATGGAAGGCGAGATCGCACATATGTCAGAGTGAGTCCAAGAGAACACGTTGAGATTCACTCAGAGAAATACAACAAGTTCTTTCATCATCGAGGGGCTGAGCTGCGATTTGATCTTTAGGACCCGTGATGGGTCGTCGTGGCTGACTATGATGTCAATCATCAGCTCAGCCTGTGCAGCCTTGGTCTCTTTAGGCTCCTCATCATCATCTCTTGGATCTATATCTCTATAGAACCGATTGTGGCGCCCAAGCCAAGGCTTAGGCGCTGGTTGTCAATCTTCAGTGGCTTGGATGCAGACTGACTTGTCCACACCCTTACATTTCTTCTTCCGTTAAACATCCCTTAACTCAGCTACATAACAGGCACGCCTGGTCGTCTGATCAACATGAACCACTCCAACACCATTATCTGTTGGGAACTTCAAAGTCAAACACCATAGGGCAAGAGCTGCCCGAAACTCAACTAGGGTCGGTCGGTCCTGAAAAGCGTTGTATTGAGAGTTAACATCCAAAACAACAAAAGGCAGAATCCGCAATCTCCTACAGTCACCTTCTCCCAACTATGCAGGTAATTCAACATAACCAACAGCTTTAGTTGCAACACCATTAAAGCCATGAATGCGAGCTTTAGACGGTATCAAGTCCTTAGCTTCCATCCCATCTGATTGTAAGCCTTTTTGAAAATTATATTTACAAAACTTCCACGATCAACCAATATCCTTCTTACTAAAGCGGGGTCGATCATGGCCAAAATGACCATTGGGTCGATCATTGGAGCCTCCACCTTGTCTGCATCTCTGTTTCTAAACACAATATCATATGCCATTGTATGTTGCTATTTTGCCGGGCTCCATCTTCCGTACTCGAACAACATTCAAAATTCACATACTTAATCGTGCTAGTGTAGCGCTCCATCTCATGCCAACTCTTATTAGCTGAATGTGGTCCTCCGACTATTGTATTGATTACCAATCTTCCACTAGTCCACACAGGCTCCTCTACCCTATGCGGTGCTTGTCCTTGGTTGGGGTCGGATGTCCCCCGCCCGCCATCCTGTGGGGTTTTTACAAACTGTTGTACCTTTCTTTCTCGAATCAGCTTTTCGATAATAACCTGGAGATGCCTACATTCATTTGTGTTATGCCCATAGCATTTGTGACACTAACAATATTTTTCGGTTTGTTTCTGCTTTTCCGTTGATTCTTTTGGAGGCAGCTTCCTATACTGCATGGTATTGCAAATAGACGAATAGATATTCTCCAGGGTTGTATTCAGTGGCATGTAAGTACCATACATCGAAATCCTAGGCTTCCCTCTTTCAGAATCCCCATTTCGTTCTCAGCTCCTATCACCACTTTTCCTTTGTTGATTCAGTTTGTTCTGGACATTCACTTGAACTTTTCCAGAGCTATCATCAGACTGCTTTACTGCAATACTTCTCTGTACTCCCTCTCCACTTGGTCCCGTAACATTCTTCTTCCTAGAGCATCTGGCTTCCACCTTCCTCAAATACTGAGCCGCCTTTGCGTAAAAGCGCTCCAACGTTGCAGGACATTACTTCTTTGGGGCAAGTTGTGTGCATACGGAACCGCTTCACAAACCTTGTTGCCAAATCATCAAATCTAAAGATTGACCGCGGGTGTAACCTTGTAAACCACATTATTGCTATTCCAGAGAGAATTATGGGAAAACATCAACACTTTGTTGCATCATCTACTCGTGTGGAATCCATTAACTATTCATATATCATGATGTGCTGCCTGGGATCGGTTTTTTCCACATAGGCAGACATCGATGGCATGTTAGACCTCCTTGGATATTATACATGTAGGACATTATCTGTGAACGGAGTATGGCTTCTCAAAACTCTCCAGTCATCATTGGTCAAGCCTTGGCTCTCTCTCACTAACTGTCTAACCATAGCCGACAAGTCCGGTGTTTGGATAGTTGGTGCCAAGCGGTGGTCGTGTTCCACCTCACGTGAATGGTCTGGTCGACGTCTATGGGCTGTTCCATGCCTTCTTGGTTCAATATCTTCCCAATGTATATCTCGTAAATTCACTTCATCATCATTTCGGGGAAGCATTTCGTCGACATTTAACTGAACCCCATCATCCAAATCAGCCGCAGCAACTGCAGCTTGAATCCCAATGTGCTTAGGTAAGTTCTCTCCTCTAGAGGAGGGATCGGTACTGATCCCTATGGAGGGATCGGCACCAATCGGTCCTGGAAAACCATGATGGTCTGCCTATTGACGCCCCAAAGTTTATGCACGATATCTGTCTATTCTGCAACGGCTATGCCTGTGATACTCATCCAATGAACTATAACTCTTTGATGCCAAGTAAGGGGTAGGGTCCCTTCTAGCTTTTCCTTACTGTTGCTGATTGAGTTGGTTCATTAGGTTAGTATTGGTTTGAATCTACTAATTTAATTGTTGATGGCTATCTATTAGCTCTCTCATATGATTTTGGAATTCAGCTCTTGTAATGGAATCGGTAGGATTTCGAACTTCAACTGGATCAGCATTCACATCCATTGGTTGAATGCTCGGGCCTCCCTACTGGATGATAGTATTCTCATTTCCTTCTACATTATGAGAAGTAGATCTACTATCCCTTACCATTGTTGATAGCTTTGCTTAGATTTTTCTCAAATCTAAATAGAATGAGCAAAACTTCCTAAAAATAACTATAGATCTCCTTCGTGGGATTTATGCATTCCAGTAGCAACAAAAGGATACTGATACGCTGAGAATCAAGGTTCTTAGTGAAAGCACCAAAATGTTTGCGCCAAAAATTGGCACAAACACCCAATAGAAGTTTTGAAGAGAAATAAATGAAGAATATAAAATGAAAACAGAGGATAATAGCGAATAAACAACAGTAACTTGAAAGAATAACACGCACATAATGATTTATAGTGGTTCGGGGTTGTTTGCCTACGTCAACTTTGAATAGCTTGCTTTATTAATCACTTTATAATCTGAGTACAATAGGGATCAGATGAAAATTCTTAGTTACAAAAGAATATAAAGTAATCAGCAGCGTAAAGGTCCCCAAAATGAACAACCAAGCCTGTATTCATAAATGAAGATAGCCAAATATCACCCTGAAAATTCGGCAGAAGGACCTTCAGAACCATATGGACCCACAAGAGGGAGCGCATGGCCCAATTACCAAAGAAGAGGGATCGGTACAGATCCCTACTTTGGTGGAATTTCAGTGTGCGATCCCTATGGTAGCTTCCTCATGCTAAAATATGCTTAGCCTCCAAATTTCATGCCAATTGAATCAGTAGAACTTGAGTTATTGCTTGATTTTTGCTTCAACATGGTTTGCTTGCTGATTTCTGTTGATCCCTACCAAAGAAAGTATACCGATCCCTCCCACTTCATCTCCTTGAGGTGAGATCCCTACGGTCCCCATGTCTTTCTCACAAAATTTTCATATGCATTGGACTTGTGGATCTTGACATATTAATTATTTTCTGTAGGAATGCTCTCACACCTTGAAACATGTCGATCCCTATTATTGGAGCTAATTTATGTCGATCCCTCCTATGTGTTGAACCATATTTCATACTTCAAACATTCTGCCTTGCATACCTATCAAGTCCATTCAACCTTGACTCCATGTTACCATCTGTACTTGACTTCTGGGCCCCACAATCATCACTTTGGAGTCATCGGCCTTGATGGCAGTCGAATCTAACCTATGCAATTAGTTCAATATAGCCGGGTTAAAATGCCTGATAACGTATATGTGTGTGTGTATGTGTGTGTATATAATATTTTGCATATTATATTTGATCAATACAAACAATTATAACAACCAAAACTTCTGTAATTTCTTCCAAAACAGGTAGTGTGCTTATGTGATTTTCCATTGAAAATGGATATTCTTGTTACCAATTCAACGAAATTTTCGAAAAAAATGTGAAATTATGGTTAAAATGAAAAGAATATGTCATCAAACAACAAACCAACAAAATAACTTCTGCTTAGAAATTTACCTTTGTGCACAACCACTAAAAATCATACCGTCAATTGACTTTTGCTCTATCCTTCTATCTCTTGTTATATATCAAATGTTTTACCAACAAAATCTCCTAGAGTTATGGGAACTCAAATATCAACTACACATTATACAATTTTAATGATTCCAACTGCTTATTAGAAAATGTGCAAATAATACGAGTATCGATTACACAACATGACATAATAAAAGTGCATAAAATATGTAATTAAGTAAAATTATAAAGCAGTCCTAAAGTATCACAAAATAAAACGTTATTTGAACTTGCGTAGTTATTGTAACGACCTGAAATTTTCAACCATTCACATCCATGCATGTCGGATTTGAATTGCTCAAAATATCAGATTGTTAATTTAAATTTGGCAAAACTCAACATATACAGTAAATAAATAATCACAGAATCACAGACACAGAGTGATATAAATTAATGCAGCGGAAACAAAAGAATAGTAGTTCATGAAGCTACTATATATATATAACAGAGTTAAACAAGATACAACAGAGGTCTCGAATACATAGATATCTCAATACAATGGTCAAATACAAGATCTGAATACATCACTGGAATCAACTGAATAACTGAAAGCTGGATAGATAACTGGATCTCCAAGCGAAGCTCCAACTCCAAAAGGTGAGTCTCGAATACTGTATCACTCAGTCTGACCCGAGCGTAAAGCAAAACACAAACACTCGAGTCAGGATTAACATTCTTATATCAATAAATCTAACTCAAGTGAAATATCAACTGAAATACAAGTAACTCAAAGGATGTTTGGGATAACCATCCTCTAAGGATCCGTTAAACTATTTATATATAGTAGTGTACACTAAGTAGATAATGCCTATCAGTAATATATATCAAAATAGCGTTAAGGCGTTACCATTATCCCCCTTAACACATTTTATATAAGCGTCATAGTCTATACAACATTGTAAACTCCACCGTAAACTAGTGGGCTATCAGGGAGTACTCCATAGGTATAACACGAAACAAATCATAGTGGTCGCGCATAGGGATACGAGTATGACAAGGCACATGAGGCAATACCCAAGGTAGTGAAACTACCGTTTGCCTGATCCGGACTGGTGAGAACGCATCGCCGCAACGATCGCAACACCACGAAACAACACTCCCAATTCAAGGGTGCGCACCAATCAAAAACAAGTAATGAGTAGTTTACGAAGAAGTGTGTCCGCTAGAGGTAGCTAACCTCACTGGCCCGGCACAGCTCCTGTTTAAGTCATTTCCAATTTGACACAAGTGTCAAGGTCATCCATCATCGTTCTCTTTCTTCAAATCCAGCAACGTCATCATTCCAACCACTTCATTCTGGATCACACTGCGCGTATAATAGTTATTAAAGTGGTTTTCGGTTTAGACAGAGAGTATGTCCCAAACCGATCCCGGACTCTTTAATAACTACGTAATTATTACACCGATTGGTCATTTAATAAACTTTCAAAATAGTTTATATTTCAAAACCAAAATATCATTGCCATTTCAAAACCATATCAATATGATATCACTTCCATTTCAAAACCAAATACGATATCATTTTCATTTCAAATATATCCATCTCAAATATATCCATTTACAAAATCTTAGCACTTCAAAGTTATAACACTTACTAAATCAAACACTTTGGAAATCACAATACTTTGGAAATCAAAATTTAGAAATCATAATGCTTTGGAATCATAACACTTCCCACTTAACCGTTTAATATAAATAATAGTAAATTAAATAAAATAGTTTATAATTTAAAATAAGTTATATAAAAACAGTTATAATTTAAAATAGTTTATATTAAAAATAATTTATATTAAAATAGTTTATATGAAATAAATTTATAAAATAACATATATAAATAGTTTTAAATATAATTTAAAAATACTTTATATAATAAAATAGCTTCCTCAAATTTCACAAATCAATTACAAATCAACACCAATCCCAAAATTTCAAATTTAGTCAAATCTCAAATCATCATTTTCAATTCAATTCAGTTCTCAATAAATTATTATATCGATTTCAAATACAGATTTGAACCACAAATAAACCATTTAAATTTCGGTATATTCCAAAGCTTTAAATATTTCACAATCTCAAAACTAAATTTGATAATTTCATATATATCTTAATTTAACTTTATTATTATTTAGTTTTGAAATATTCACTTAATAAATCCAATATTATTTAAATAAAACCCCAAATTACAAATAAACTAAATATTTCCTTCAACTTATTTAAACTAGAAATATTTATTTAAATCACCATAACCAAAATCAAGTTATAAAATTATATCTTTTAAAATCTCAAATTCAATAAGTTCCAAATCGATTTCTAATTAAATATATTTCTTAATTAAATACAATTTCAAACCAATTTCAAATCTATCTTCCAACCTGAAACATTATAAACTCTATATTTGAAAATATAAATTTTACTTAAATACTTAAACATATTTTATATTGATTCAAATCAACTTTATTAAATCAACTTTAATAAATCTTTAAAATCAATATTTATTAAAACCATGTATTTCTTTTCAAAACCATAGAGATCATTTTTCAAAATATTTATATATATAGACCAACGGTGTCTGTATAAAATTCTCTACCCTATGGTCAAGTGATACAGATATTTATCATTTCAATCCGTAATTTTTATATATACGAGTATATATCTTTCAACCCACAATCCCAAATTCAATTCAATGAAAATCGCTTGGGTTTATCATTTCAACCCATAACGATTTTCTCCTATTCTACAGATCGTTCGAGTATGTATCATTTCAACCCATAGTGAATTCTATACTAACAGGGAACTTGCAGAGTGATAACAGATATGATAATAATATAACAGACATATATCATCAATATAAATAACAGATAATGGTGTCAGATGTCACAGGTGAACAAATACAGATAACAACATATATATAGCAATGTAAATAACTAACAGCGGCATATTTCAATTGACATTTCAATTGCAATTAAATTTAATAAATAAAAGAACATTAATCGTGAGTGGTTGCTCACCTTTCGAGGCTAGAGGAATTTGACAAAGAAATGAGCTACGAATTCCAAAGCATCGCTAGATGGACACGAATTTGACGGCAAAGCTGATAGATAGGAGTTGACGAAATCAAATCAGAACTAGATCGATAACGGTAAATTGGTATAACTGTACTGATGTACAACTATATATATAAAGTCATATTTTAACTTTCAAACATATATTAAGTTAAATATACATACATTTCAAAATCCATTGTTTTAAATTAACACTCAAATATTAAAGTCAAACATATATCTATAATGATAAATTTTGAATCGATACATTTAAACTTAACAGTTTAACATATATGTTTATATAACTTATGAAATCAACCAACAAACAAAAATTTAAGACTGATATATATAGATATATAAACACTGTAAGTTATATTTAAAACAACATATATATATATATATAATAATAATCTTGACCCAATGCAGTACACTAAATTACTGTAAAATAATATATATGTGGTGCCTGAAGTTATATTTTAACTTAAACTATTATAAACACACTTAATTCCATATAAACTTATATAAAACCCATAGGTACCGTAACTTTTTATGAAATGTATATAAATACTAATATACAACAACAATATATAAAGCCTTCAGAGAAAAATAAAATTTTCAATACAACCGATCTTATATCCATTATATAAAAACATATATACTAACTATAATATAATAATACCTAAGCTAACTCCCACACAGGTCAAGCGATCCCAGGTAAAACAAAATTAAAGTAACAGGCTCTACTATAATATACATTATACTATATGTATTTTTTTATAAATAAATTGAAATTTGAAATAATCATGTCAATACATTGAAATGGGTTAACCAGATAATAGAAATACACATAACACCTTATAAACTAAATTAAACTCTTCCAAAACCTTGTATAAATATAACTTGAATTGAAAAAATAGATTTTTAGGCAGATGTGGACATAAATATATAAACTTAAAAATAACTGGTATGGCTGCTACTTCTAAACATATATGCAAATAACTAATATAACTAATATAATAAAGCAAAATACTTGTATAAAACTTTACATATAATATATAATGTAATGTATACCTTAAAGAGACTATACAGCTAAGCTACTGTAAAGCAAACAAACTCATTATACACATACGTATATATATAATATATATATGTATATATATATAAGCACTGATATGTATTAGTTTGAAGTAAATAAATAAATATATATATATACAACACCAGACAATATATATACCAGTAACATATACACAGTTTATATAACAGATTTATATATCTGTGTACCTTTATACAATGAGAGAAGCAAGGCCGAGAGGCAGGGTGCAAGGGCAGGCCGAGGCTGGAGGAAAGGCGGTGACAGATCTCGGGTGGCGATGAGGCTTACATGCCTGGGGAGGTCGGGGAGAGGATGACATGCCGAAGGCTATGGTGGTTGCTTCCAGAGCTCCCGTGTGCTGCTGCCATGGGGTCACAGGACGCAGGTAGATGATGCTCGGTTTGTTCGACTTATCTCGAGCAAGCCTGGTCAGGAAAAAGGGAGGTCGAAGGGGAAGTGGAGGCATGGTGAGGAGAGTGTGCGGCGGAGGAATTGATGGTGTACGAAGGAGGAATGGCCGAAGTTGAAGGCCGAGGTTGGTGGAAGCTTGCGCTGCTTAGTGGAAGACATGTTTTTTTTCTCTTTTTCATGTACGGCAGGAAAAAAGAAAAATGGAAGGAGGAAAGGATGAGTGATGTGCTGTAGTGGGAAAGAGGAATAAGATCTGAAGCCAAAGAACGGAGGAAAGAAAGTGATGACGGAGAATGAAACGAAAGGACATAACAAATATATTGGAACCAGTAATAATAAATTGTTGTGGGGAATAGAAAAGGCCAGCAACTGAGATAATTATTGTTGATGTCTGCTGGGTTTATACGGAGGAAAGGTGAATGGTCACAGAATAAAATTCAAATTGCCGAACCGATACAAAAATCATTCTGTAGATTTCACCATATTCCGAACTTCAAAACACAGAATTGAATATACCGTATAGATCAGCGCGACGAGACGATCAAAATGGTATAAAGATATCAGTGGTACGATTATCCGATCAAAAGTCGATACGGACACTGATATACGTTGCTATTCCGTACGGAAAAATCCAAACGGAGCTAAAAACGTCCGAAATTTGTGAAACGAATTATGCAGTCTTATTCAGAGTGTTCGAAATAAATTTTTCATGTTGACATATTTAGGTTTCGGAACACTTTTAAATTCAACTGTTATTGACTGATTTAAAATAAAATAGAATTCCACAACAAAATAAACTTTCATATAATCTGATGAAAATTTACTAGTAGCTATGTTTAATTAGACGCATTCCAAATATTATATTTTTATTTCAAAATGTTATTATTTAAAATTTCACAAATTTTCAATTAATTAAATAAATAAAACCACTAAAATTTATAGGTCGTTACACTCTCCCCCACTCAAAACTTTTCGTCCCTAAAAAGGAAGGAGGTAGGAGAATAGAAACAACCAGAGAGAAAATAGATTGAAAAACAAGATAAAACAATTAATTTAAAACCATATAAATTACATTTTAAATTAATTAATATTTAACAATTTGGTTAAATCCATTTATATTAAATCAATAAATAGTCATTCTATTTAAATTTGTTAGTTCAAATTGTTAATTCTAATCATATAAATTTCAATTTAAATCAATTAATATTCAGTAATTGATTTTTTTTCTTTTTTCAAGGTATTTCATTAAGTTGGGTCAATTGTTAATTTATTAATTTCTTCAAAGCAAAAATTTTATTTAATTTATCTCATTTATTCATTATCTTATCGTCCAATTATCCTCTATTGATAATTTTCTAAAATCATAAACTTGAATAGTCATTTATTACAATCATATTTTATTCAACAAATTTAATTCTTCTTTATTCCAAATTATTATTAAGTTTATTCCACTTAATATATCTTATCACATATATTAAGTATATTTACACTTATTATAACCACTCAAATTTATTTATAAATCATTTTATATTGTATATTATCCAATTACATATTCAACTTTTGAATAATTTAGGTAAGTTGTATTAGAATGAAATTGAGTATTATACAATGTAAAATTTTCTAATTCAATTATTTCAAATTTTAAATATTTTTTCAAGAATTTTAGCTTTATTTTTAATTGAAATCATCCTTTAACAAAAATTTAAGAATTTAAATTTCCGATTAACTTCAAACCACTTTATAAATAAATATATATATAATATGCATATCAAATCAAATTTTAAAATCTTCAATATATATTATAAATCAAGTCATACTTAGAAATTCAAATCAATTTATTTTTTTCCAACATAATAGTGTAGCAAGACTATAGAATGTCTCTCCACTTCGAAACTCGAAAATGAATGTCGATGATGCGGCCGTCATCACCGAAATTATTTTCCAGCGACAATGGAGGAGAGCACTGATTTAAACATTTCTATTTGAAAATATTTTAAATACTATACACTTTAAAACTCTCAAATCAAAGTTTGAAATCACCGGAAATTAAATTCTCAAATTCTAATTTAAATCCATTTTAATTCCTAATTAAAAATTTAAACATGTTTATTAATTTCATTTATTTATCATATTGGAATAGTCAATGGTTTACAAAACAATAAATAAAATCAATTATTACCATTTTGTTGACCCATTCATTTAAAAATTTAGAAAATTAACTTATATATAATATAATCACAAAAAATTTATTTTATTTTCCAAATTTGAAAACAATATTGTGTCAGTTTGCTCTGCTCAAGTGTTTTGGAAATTCTATCGATAGCGTAGATCAGACGAATCGATCGAAAACCCAAATCAACATCAACAACTCAAACAACACAATATATATAAAACATTTTAAATAATTTACAAATACACTCCCTCACTCGATTATTCAAGAATGGATTTTAAAGCAAAGATGGGGTTCAAAGTAGAGGAACTCTAATCAAATAGAATTCATCTAAAAGATAGACTCGATAGGGAGATGAGATGATTGAATTTCAAATTGGAAGATGGATAAATTTATAAAAATCGCGGGTAACCTTAACCGAGTCAACCAGGATTTCAAGAATAAGTTCGATGTAGAATTCCGAGGCAAATCGACATTCGAACTCAAGAGATAGAATTCGGGATAGAATGGATACTAGCATCTAAACCAAGGATACATAAATCTCCGGTGAATCAATGCTTGTTGTAAAGGAGTTTCACCCCTTTACAAATCATTCAAAGATTGGCGAGACCGCCGATTTATTATAGAGATTATTTGAAGTAGAGTTATGGGATACTCCAGAATCAAGAAGCACGAATATGGGAGACAAAGATGGATTTTGGGACCGAGAGGAACGTTCCAAAATTCAAAGGAAACCGAACCGAAGAAGAAGGAATTCAAGCTCGAACGAAAGTGATTCTGTAATCAAATTTGCTTTATATGCTAAGTTTTGCCTAAAACCAGAGCTCTGATACCAACTGTAACGACCTGAAATTTTCAACCATTCGCATCCATACATGTCGGATTTGAATTGCTCAAAATATCAGATTGTTAATTTAAATTTGGCAAAACTCAGCATATACAGTAAATAAATAATCACAGAATCACAAACACAGAGTAATATAAATTAATGCAGCGGAAACAAAAGAATAATAGTTCATGAAGCTACTATATATACGAGTATATACGCACGTCCAGGTGGACCTACATTTAATCGCCGAGCCATATTTCTATAGCATAACCATTAAAAACAACGAAAATAAAATCACTGCAATGATCGCTTGGCACATCGATACATTCAAATATAAACAATTGCCTCACGAATTGGTTCAGTGTACATGAACTGTAAGATCTGACCTATAACAAAAAAGATAATGTTATATCCATCCCGTTTATATTTTGTCAAACTATTTTATACGTGAGCATATATCATACTATTATATCAATGCTTTCTCTATGTATATTGATTTTATCTTAGTTCTCTACGTATATAATTTGAGCATTTTTAATAACTAATTTGAGCCTTGCCGTAGCTTACTTCTACTTATGCTCCCACATGAAATGTGGTCTTATACACCTCTTCCTAGCATAAAATTAATTATCCATCATAAGCCAAAAAGGAAGAGTTCTACTGTAGTGGTACTATATATCCATAGTAAGCAATAAAAAGTATATCTTATGACTTCATAAGACCATTAGCATATAAACAATATGAACAGGAGAGAGATGAAGGCATGGAGTACATGAACAAAATTTCATGAACTAATAACAAAATCATGTTATAAGATGTTTTGACATGTGATCGACAAAAAATTCAACATGAGTAATACAATCTGAGGGCATGCAACAACATAATACAACCCAATATACAAAAAGCATTATCAAACAATAGCTAGACAAGCTCAAACTATTGTTCGACAAACATGTAATTCAGTGATTGCTGGAAACCCTGGTACTTTCATTGTCACATAGCAGGAAGATCAAACAAATATTTTGCTGACAGTTGAATTCATACAATGAATGAGCTAGTTATTCTAGCTAACTTGGTAGACTTTCTTTCTGGTCACACCTGCAGCAACCTGCATCTGTTGAAACAAAATTTTAAAAATTAAACGTATAAGATAACACACATTAACTATGACATAAGAAAAAGTTTTACGACAGCACATCCAATATTAAGCACAAACTTAATTATCCACAAATTTGACTAAACCATAATCTGAAAAAGCAAATACAATTACAATCCCGGTACATCAATATTAAATGATTAAACACTACTGAGCAAAAAACAGTGATAAGCAATGGGCAAACGACTTTTCTTATAGTCGAAATAAAACATGTAAACAAATAAAATAAAAATAGTACATTAGTTAAGATAAATACAAATCGCCAATGTAATTAATTTTTTTTAAATCTCAGGTCAAATACCATTTTTGTTTCTGTTATTTATTTCGTACTTCAAGACAATTATAACTCTTCAAGTATAGAATTAAATGTTTACTTTACATGGAATTCGTTATCTTACCCATAAAATAACAAATATTAAAATTAATTGAATACTTAATGCATAAACCATTTCTGAGATAAAACAAATAATCACCTGTAACCATCCAACGTTCACACAACCAAACATGGAATTCGTTATCTTATCCATAAAATAATTTATAAAATTAATTTCATACAGTGCATAAAGCATTGAGAAAAAATGAATGAATAAATGAATGAAAAATTGAATATTTCACATATAGTTCCAACCTAAAACAACACTTGATCAAATGAAGGTGCGTTTAACATTGAAAGCATGAAGTTTTCTCAATAAAATTCAACAGATTCAATTCCAGATACACGAACCACATCCACATATGCTAGCCAAACCGATATCCTCACATTTACTGATAGGGAATGTGAAATATTTATGCAAATTTAACAATCTATCCAAACCAGAGCAGTTAATTAAAAAGCAAATTACTGAGATTATACCTATCAGGAATTCTAAATCCAAATTTAAACACTGCTAATCAACCACAAATGAGGATATCTACAGAAAATGGGGATGTTTAGAAATCACCTGAGCCTCTATCTATTGAAAATGTTTACCAAATTTGTTTACCAATGTACAGTTGGACAACTATAAACATGCATAATAATTCAGCCACTATCTATTGAAAATGTTGCAAACGAAAGGCTAAACAAACATATAGGAACTATGAAATATAAAATGAGTAATAAAAGCTTAAAGAATTCATTGAAGAAAGTGGAAAGCAGTCGAAAAAACATCAAAACCATTCAAGTTTGAAAATTTTGAATCACGTAATTACACATGAAATTTCAAAAAAAAACCCTCTAGTTTCTCTCCCCTTAAAAAATTTGCATACAACTTATTAGTGTACCGGTAACAAACCAAATTATGGAAATTAAATGGTGATACGGAAATAAAATTGAATGAACCATAACTAACCTTGAATGCAACAAACAAATTTATTTTATCAACAATAGAAGCACAATGTATTCAAAGTTACATCTACACCATCAACCTTCTACAAAGTTGTATATATGATATAACTTTTTTCATAAGAACAGGTAGTTACATGTATGAACCATGATGTAAAATTTTTACTTAGTATTTAGAAATGAACATGCACATACTTGAAGCTTGATTCAAGGCGAGAATAGTTTCAAGAACAATGCCCCCATACACCTCCTTTATAAGTAACCGCCAAAAAAGAGTTGTCATTGAAACAAATACACTAATGGAAAATGAAGGTAACATAATAGAATAGGCCAAAAGAGTCGATAAGGTTTTCTAGTTACAACTTAAAGTTGGTTGAAGCATTTGACAATGGATTTTACATACACTATAATCCTAGATACATTAATAAAATTAAATATAAGAAAATCATAATATACTTCAAAGCAGCGGACAATTGCTTTATAATTGCAGCAATTTAGCACATTATTATTAGCAAAAATGCAAGGGGGCAACCTTTGTACTTCACTTTATTCTCAACTGAAGCATAATATTTTATTTATAAGTCATAACTAAGTAGACAACAACGTTGGGAGAAAAGAACCAAAATCGGCTTTCTAAAATTACAAATATACATTAAAGAGGTGGGTAGATCACTATACGGTAGTAAAGAGAATATGAGTCAAATGAATAAAAAGAAACAAAAGTTGAAAACATCAAACTATTTAAACTTGCATCAAGTGTTCAAGACTATTCCAAGTAGTGTTAACATTCTCACATGTTAACCAAAAGAATTTTAACCTACATATATTTAACAAATTACATTATACTGTATCAAATAATTGTATATAACCAATGATGCCGCAAGTTCATTATCTAAACCATCCAGGACACAGATTGACGAAGGTTAATTTTGGTTTTCATATCTTGGTTTTCCCATCCATAGTCAACTTTGGTGCAAGTTGTGGAGCAATCACTTTCACTTCTACAAACTTTTCCACATCATTCATTCCGGTATCCAACAATGTAATTTTCGATTTGCTACATTGTATCTCATCTACTTCGACATTTAAGTACAATTTAGGACCCAATGTTTTTGCTCAATATTTGTCTCTTATTGGCTAATTTTAGTTCTGCAATTTGGTAAATATTAACAGGTGAGAGGATGGTAAATAAGCATGTGTGAGGAACATGAACGAACAATACATACCCACTTCAAGTTGCTCTCGTGAAAACAGTGCAAGGAAAAAAATCAAAAGAATTTTTTGTTACTAAGGTAGTATGATGCTTCCGCGCATTCCATCAAAAAGTTTATGTGAAAAAAGATTGAAGGGAGTAAAATAGAAGGCATCAAATCACAGTTGAAAATCAACAGCATGGGTAACACTGATAATAAGTTTTTAACCCACAATTAACAACCCCAAGATGGACAAACAATTAGAAGGTAAACAACTATAGAAAAAATTAGTGAAGAGAAGGGGTTACCCAAGAAGTCAAATCATTTTTTGGTGCAAGGAGAGGAAGAGAAGTCGACCATAAGTAGTCCTTGCGGTCTGATGAAGATATGGATATAGAGCAGTTGGGAAGTTCTGGTGCAAGGAGAGGAAGAGAAGTTGACAAATAGTTTTTGCGGTTTGACGGAGGAATGGTTATGGAGCAGTTTATGAAGAAGTGGATAAAGAAGTGGAGGTACGTGTGCCATAAAATGGAAAAATAGATGCTTGTGTTGCTCAACTTAACGGGGTTAGGCTTACAAACACCTGTCCTATGAGAGCTGCAGCAACATTAAATCAAATTGTTTTAATTAGTCCCACATCATCCAAAATATATTGATTGTTATTGTATATAAACTAAGGAATGAAGAAGGAAGTAGTTCCAATATCATCTGATTGAGATGAGATGTTGATGTGAAATCTAATAATGGCTTATGAATAGATGGCATGCAAACTGAAAGACATTTCAAATAATTTTAGCTAATACAGTTGTACTACAATTTGCAACCCAACCAACAACCAATTATCATCAATATTTCTTTATGGAGATGTAAAGGGTATATTGGGGAATTCAAAAAGAAATGGTTGAACTCTATTCATGGAATTCACATTATTAATAGTAGAGAACTCTATTCATGAATACATCATTGGAATCAACTGAATAACTGAAAGCTGGATAGATAACTGGATCTCCAAGCGAAGTTCCAACTCCAAAGGTGAGTCTCGAATACTGTATCACTCAGTCTGACCCGAGCGTAAAGAAAAACACAAACACTTGAGTCAGGATTAACATTCTTATATCAATAAATCCAACTCAAGTGAAATATCAACTGAAATACAAGTAACTCAAAGGACCATCCTTTAAGGATCCATTAAACTATTTATATATAGTAGTGTACGCTAAGTAGATAATGCCTATCAGTAATATATATCAAAATAGCGTTAAGGCGTTACCATTATCCCCCTTAACACATTTTATATAAGCGTCATAGTCTATACAACATTGTAAACTCCACCGTAAACTAGTGGGCTATCAGGGAGTACTCCATAGGTATAACACGAAACAAATCATAGTGGTCGCGCATAGGGATACGAGTATGACAAGGCACATGAGGCAATACCCAAGGTAGTGAAACTACCGTTTGCCTGATCCGGACTGGTGAGAACGCATCGCCGCAACGATCGCAACACCACGAAACAACACTCCCAATTCAAGGGTGCGCACCAATCAAAAACAAGTAATGAGTAGTTTACGAAGAAGTGTGTCCGCTAGAGGTAGCTAACCTCACTGGCCCGGCACAGCTCCTGTTTAAGTCATTTCCAATTTGACACAAGTGTCAAGGTCATCCATCATCGTTCTCTTTCTTCAAATCCAGCAACGTCATCATTCCAACCACTTCATTCTGGATCACACTGCGCGTATAATAGTTATTAAAGTGGTTTTCGGTTTAGACAGAGAGTATGTCCCAAACCGATCCCGGACTCTTTAATAACTACGTAATTATTACACCGATTGGTCATTTAATAAACTTTCAAAATAGTTTATATTTCAAAACCAAAATATCATTGCCATTTCAAAACCATATCAATATGATATCACTTCCATTTCAAAACCAAATACGATATCATTTTCATTTCAAATATATCCATCTCAAATATATCCATTTACAAAATCTTAGCACTTCAAAGTTATAACACTTACTAAATCAAACACTTTGGAAATCACAATACTTTGGAAATCAAAATTTAGAAATCATAATGCTTTGGAATCATAACACTTCCCACTTAACCGTTTAATATAAATAATAGTAAATTAAATAAAATAGTTTATAATTTAAAATAAGTTATATAAAAACAGTTATAATTTAAAATAGTTTATATTAAAAATAATTTATATTAAAATAGTTTATATGAAATAAATTTATAAAATAACATATATAAATAGTTTTAAATATAATTTAAAAATACTTTATATAATAAAATAGCTTCCTCAAATTTCACAAATCAATTACAAATCAACACCAATCCCAAAATTTCAAATTTAGTCAAATCTCAAATCATCATTTTCAATTCAATTCAGTTCTCAATAAATTATTATATCGATTTCAAATACAGATTTGAACCACAAATAAACCATTTAAATTTCGATATATTCCAAAGCTTTAAATATTTCACAATCTCAAAACTAAATTTGATAATTTCATATATATCTTAATTTAACTTTATTATTATTTAGTTTTGAAATATTCACTTAATAAATCCAATATTATTTAAATAAAACTCCAAATTACAAATAAACTAAATATTTTCTTCAACTTATTTAAACTTGAAATATTCATTTAAATCACCTTAACCAAAATCAAGTTATAAAATTATATCTTTTAAAATCTCAAATTCAATAAGTTCCAAATCGATTTCTAATTAAATATATTTCTTAATTAAATACAATTTCAAATCAATTTCAAATCTATCTTCCAACCTGACACATTATAAACTCTATATTTGAAAATATAAATTTTACATAAATACTTAAACATATTTTATATTAATTCAAATCAACTTTATTAAATCAACTTTAATAAATCTTTAAAATCAATATTTATTAAAACCATATATTTCTTTTCAAAACCATATAGATCATTTTTCAAAATATTTTTATATATAGACCAACGGTGTCTGTATAAAATTCTCTACCCTATGGTCAAGTGATACGGATATTTATCATTTCAATCCGTAATTTTTATATATACGAGTATATATCTTTTCAACCCACAATCCCAAATTCAATTCAATGAAAATCGCTTGGGTTTATCATTTCAACCCATAACGATTTTCTCCTATTCTACTGATCGTTCTGGTATGTATCATTTCAACCCATAGTGAATTCTATACTAACAGGGAACTTGCAGAGTGATAACAGATATGATAATAATATAATAGACATATATCATCAATATAAATAACAGATAATGGTGTTAGATGTCACAGGTGAACAAATACAGATAACAACATATATATAGCAATTTAAATAACTAACAGCAGCATATTTCAATTGACGTTTCAATTGCAATTAAATTTAATAAATAAAAGAACATTAATCGTGAGTGATTGCTCACCTTTCGAGGCTAGAGGAATTTGACAAAGAAATGAGCTACGAATTCCAAAGCATCGCTAGATGGACACGAATTTGATGGCAAAGCTGATAGATAGGAGTTGACGAAATCAAATCAGAACTAGATCGATAACGGTAAATTGGTTTAACTGTACTGATGTACTACTATATATATAAAATCATATTTTAACTTTCAAACATATATTGAGTTAAATATACATACATTTCAAAATCCATTGTTTTAAATTAACACTCAAATATTAAAGTCAAACATATATCAATAATGATAAATTTTGAATCAATACATTTAAACTTAACAGTTTAACATATATGTTTATATAACTTATGAAATCAACCAACAAACAAAAATTTAAGACTGATATATATAGATATATAAACACTGTAAGTTATATTTAAAACAACATATATATATAATTCTCTTGACCCAATGCAGTACACTAAATTACTATAAAATAATATATATGTGGTGCCTAAAGTTATATTTTAACTTAAACTATTATAAACACACTTAATTCAATATAAACTTATATAAAACCCATAGGTACCGTAAATTTTTATGAAATGTATATATATACTAATATACAACAGCAATATATAAAGCCTTCAGAGAAAAATAAAATTTTCAATACAACCGATCTTATATCCATTATATAAAAACATATATACTAACTATAATATAATAATACATCAGCTAACTCCCACACAGGTTAAGCGAGCCCAGGTAAAACAAAATTAAAGTAACAGGCTCCACTATAATATACATTATACTATATGTATTTTTTTTAAATAAATTAAAATTTGAAATAATCATGTCAATACATTAACATTTACATTGAAATGGGTTAACTAGATAATAGAAATACACATAACACCTTATAAACTAAATTAAACTCTTCCAAAACCTTGTATAAATATAACTTGAATTGAAAAAAATAGATTTTTAGGCAGATATGGACATAAATATATAAACTTAAAAATAACTGGTATGGCTGCTACTTCTAAACATATATGCAAATAACTAATATAATAAAGCAAAATACTTGTATAAAACTTTACATATAATATATAATGTAATGTATACCTTAAAGAGACTATACAGCTAAGCTACTGTAAAGCAAACAAACTCATTATACACATACGTATATATAATATATATATATATATAAGAACCGATATGTATTAGTTTGAAGTAAATAAATATATATATATATACAACACCAGACAATATATATACCAGTAACATATACACAGTTTATAAAACAGATTTATATATCTGTGTACCTTTATACAATGAGAGAAGCAAGGCCGAGAGGCAGGGTGCAAGAGCAGGCCGAGGCTGGAGGAAAGGCGGTGCCAGATCTCGGGTGGCGATGAGGTTTACATGCCTGGGGAGGTCGGGGAGAGGATGACATGCCGAAGGCTTTGGTGGTTGCTGCCAGAGCTCGCGTGTTCTGCTGCCATGGGGTCACAAGACGCAGGTAGATGATGCTCGGTTTGTTCGACTTATCTCCAGCAAGCCTGGTCAGGAAAAAGGGAGGTCGAAGGGGAAGTGGAGGCATGGTGAGGAGAGTGTGCGGCGGAGGAATTGATGGTGTACGAAGGAGGAATGGCCGAAGTTGAAGGCCGAGGTTGGTGGAGGCTTGTGCTGCTTAGTGGAAGACATGTTTTTTTCTTCTCTTTTTCATGTACGGCAGGCAAAAAGTAAAATGGAAGGAGGAAAGGATGAGTGATGTGATGTAGTGGGAAAGAGGAATAAGATCTGAAGCCAAAGAATGGAGGAAATAAAGTGATGACGGAGAATGAAACGAAGGGACATAACAAATATATTGGAACTAGTAATAATAAATTGTTATGGGGAATAGAAAAGGCCAGCAACTAAGATAATTATTGTTGATGTCTGCTGGGTTTATACGGAGGAAAGGTGAATGGTCATAGAATAAAATTCAAATTGCCGAACCGATACAAAAATCGTTCTGTTGATTTCACCACATTCCAAACTTCAAAACACAGAATTGAATATACCGTATAGATCAACGCGATGAGACGATCAAAACGGTATAAAGATATCAGTGGTACGATTATCCGATCAAAAGTCGATACAGACACTGATATACGTTGCTATTCCATACGGAAAAATCCAAACGGAGCTAGAAACGTCCGAAATTTGTGAAACGAATTATGCAGACTTATTCAGAGTGTTCTAAATAAATTTTTCATGTTGACATATATAGGTTTCGGAACACTTTTAAATTCAACTGTTATTGACTGATTTAAATTAAAATAGAATTCCACAACAAAATAAACTTTCATATAATCTGATGAAAATTTACCAGTAGCTATGTTTAATTAGACGCATTTCAAATATTATATTTTTATTTCAAAATGTTATTATTTAAAATCTCACAAAATTTTAATTAATTAAATAAATAAAACCACTAAAATTTACGGGTCGTTATAGTTGGTTTTCCCACTAAATTGAATTTCAACTAAAGGAATTTAATTATAATTAGTTCTCTAATTAGCTTAAATTCTAATTTAATAAAATTGATAACTATTATTCTTTTTGTTAGTTGCATGGTAATATCACTTGATATGAACCTTTATATTTGAAGTTAATTTACTTACAAACATTGTTCCTATCCATATCTTCAATCTAATATTATCTAATAAACTGGAATAAAATTTAAAGTAGCATAACTTCTTACTAACTTTGTAGAAAATAACAAGTAATTACCTCATTTGTAAGATCATTAAGAATTGAATAAAGGTCAACCATACATCCAATAGATTATACAAAACTAAAGATTATTTGATGTCTACGTAGCAATAAATCACTTATAACATACGAAAAATATATAGGAAATAACGTTCATATTCTTACTCAAGGAACCAAAATAAAATGAATTTGATTTATGTATAAATTTTGAGAGTATAAAATAGTTCAAATTTTGAAAACGGCAACAAATTTTATGTTGTCCACTTATATATAAATCAAGTAATCACTTATAAAATAAATGAAGGAAACAAATTCATAATCTAACAAACTAAAAAACATCAAAAGAAAACACAATTTCGAGCCAAAAAACCCTAAGCAAAGATATGTAATCAATAATTTAGAACAAAAGCAACAAATTCAACATCAAGTTAAATAAAAATAAATATAAAAAAATAGAAGTTAAATTTTTTAATTGATCTTAACGGAATCAAACAAAATAACAAATTGAACACTAAATTAAATGAAAATACAAATAAAAAGTTAAACCTACTTATCATCTCAATCAAATTAGAAGATTTTTATTGGGCTTTAGATAATGTTTCCATAAAAATAGTAACAATGAAAGTAATGTAGAAAACACAATCCCTATAATATATATATATATATATATAAACAAATAATTTAAGATAAATGTAAAGGGAAGAACTATTAATGAAATAAGTTGAATTCTAAACAAAATAAATAAAATAAAAATTGATTAAAGATTTTTTCAAAGAATCTATAATTTGATTTAGATAGAGAATATTGTATGTGGAAATAAGAATGTTACGAAAGTAAACATATGAAATGAAGAGCTATATGTTGTAAAAATAAGATTTTATTATCAAAATAGCATTTATAAATCCAATAACCTACTACAGATAACTAAGCTCATAATCTTACAAATCGAAACAAAAATCATAAGAGGACATAACTTTAGGCATAAAACTCAAAGAAAAGATCAGCAGTTTTGAATTAAAATAATAAATTCAACATTGAATTAAATGAAAAGACAAATAATAGAATACAATTCAAACCTTTAAATCCAGTCAGCCAAGATTTTTTATGGGCTCTTTAATTAGTAACATTGAAAGCAAGATAGAAATACAATACAACACATCAATAAAATCATAAATAATGTAAGATTATTGCAAAGTTAAGAACTATAAGTGAGTTGAATCGAGTCCTACTTAGAATAAAAAAGTTCAAAAGACCGATTAAAACTTGTGTACCGTAGTTACCATAAAAATAAAACCAAAATCTCTTACCTACAACCGGAAGAAGACAACTAGAGTAACTTTTTGAAAGAATAATATCTCTTAACCTGATCGTTCCAACCATGATCCATAAAAAATGCCATTTCGTGGAGATTAAGTGATATTTTATTTTACATATTAATTTCTTTTAGTACCAACACCAAATCAACTATACTTTAAATTAACCAACATAAAATCAAATAAAAAATATATTACATACCTAAAAGAATGAAGCATACCATAAAACATGAAAGGGGGAATTCTATTATTATAGCGAAAGAAGCAAATTTTCCTCTTGTAGTCAAATTGAAAAAACAAAGGATATGATAGTATTTATGGATCTATAAATTTATTTAGATAAGAAGTTGAGAAATTGAAAGTAAGAAGGAAAAATGAGTGTGGAACATTTATGACTAACTGAATAGAGTGATTTAATTTAGATAAGAAGTTGAGAAAATGAAAGTAAGAAGAAAAAACTGAGCGTGGGACATTTCTGAATAACTAAAATACAAAAATGAAAGGACATATTGTTATTAACATATTTAACATCGAATTAAATGAGAAGAATAATAACAAAATAGAAGTCAAAATTTTTAGTCGATCTCAATGGAATCAAACAAAACAATAAAATGAATACTGAATTAAATTAAAAGACAAATAAAAAGTTAAACTTGTTAATCGATCTCAATCGAATTAGAAGTTTTTTTAGAGAACTTTAAATAATGTTTTCATAAAAATAGTAACAATAATGTAGAAAAAACAATCACTATAAAATATGTATATATTCACAAATAATTTAAGATAAAGGCAAAGTGAAGAGCTATTAGTGAATTAAATTGAATTCTAAACAAAATAAAAGAAATAAAAATCGATCAATGCTTTTAGCAAAGAATCCTTAATTTGGTTTAGATGGAGAATATTGAACATGGAAGTGAAACTATCGAATATGGGAAATAACCGAGGAAATACTAAAATTCTTGTATTGAAATGAAGAGAAGAGGAAAAGAATTATTGCTAGAATATAAAGAAAAAATAAATGCAGGATTATTGTACATGGAAATAAGAATGTTACAAAGGGGAACATATGAAATAAAGAGCTATATGTTATAAAAATAAGATTTTATTTTCAAAATAGCATTTATAAATCCAATAACCTTCCACGAATAAATTACCAAACTCATAATCTTACAAATCGAAAAAAAATCATATAAAGACATAACTTAGGCATAATACTCAAAGAAAAGATCAGCAATTTTGAATTAAAATAATAAATTCAACATCGAATTAAGTGAAAAGACAAATAATAAAATATAATTCAAACCTTTAAATCAAGCTTGATCAATCCCGTTAGCCATGATCTTTTATGGGCTCTTTAGTCAGTAACATTGAAAGCAAGGTAGAAATACAATGCAATACATCAATAAAATCATAAATAATTTAAGATTATTTCAAAGTTAAGAACTGTGGGTGAATTGAATCGAATTCTAGTTAGAATAAAAAAGTTCAAAATATCGATCAAAACTTATGTACCGGAGTTACCATAAAAATAAATCAAAATCTCTTACCTGCAACCAAAGGAAGATAACTGGAGTAACTTTTTAAAACAATGATATCTCTTTACTTGCTTTTTCCAACCATGATCTATAAAAAAGACCGTTTTTTGAAAATTAAGCAATATTTTATTTTACATTTAATTTCTTTTAGTGCCAACACCAAGACAACTTTAATTCATATTAACCAACATAAAATAAAAAAAAAATATTTCATACCCAAAAGCATGAATCATACCATAAAACATGGAAAGGGAAATTCTATGATTATAGCCAAAGAAGCAAATTTTCCACTTGGATTCAAATTGAAAAAACATAGGATATGATAGTATTTATAGATTTAAAATTTTATTTTAGATAAGAAGTTAAGAAATGAAACTAAAAAGAGAAAATAAACATGAAACATTTCTGAATAGCCGAAATAGAGAATGATTTATTTTAGATAAGAAGTTGAGAAGATGAGAGTAAGAAGGAAATAAGCATGGAACATTTCTGAATAGCTGAAATAGAAAATAAAAGTGCATATTGTTGACAAGCACCATTGTTCCAATGGTTATTTGGTGCGAGAGGTCACAATTTCGAAACTTACGTAGCGTAATGCGAACATTTATTGACACATGATTTGTGGTTTGTTGTCCCAGTGACATGTTATATCTAAGTACCATTTCAAGAAAAAAAAAGTGCATATTGTTATTAGCGTACACTACTAGAAAAAGGGCTATTTGCGGTGAAGCCATCCGATGGCCGTCGACAGCTCTGTTATTTAATTTTCGACGGCTATCGACGGATAGTAATTTTAATTATTAAATTTATTAATTATTATAACTTGTTAGTTACATAAGTTTGAAATTTGTTTAAAAATGCTAATTTAATTCCTAAAAATTAAAAAAGATATTTTTATTCAATTATTCAATTTTATGATGGTTCATGATTAATTAAATTAGCATTGCCGATAATTTTTTTTTTATAATTTGATATTTAATTTTATTGAAAATCGAACACAAACAATGATTATATGCAGCATTTAGTCCGTCAATTATACAACTACGGTGAAATTTATGATGCGTAACAGTTTTATGAATTTAAATTTTGTTTAACCATTGTTTAACTAGTTAAGAATTTTTAAATTGATTTGAAAACGCAAGTAAGAGTTTGAAATCTTTAATATTGATTTTCATATTCATCGAGAACTAATATAAGTTTTCCAATTTTTACAACAAATTAAATTTTTTTAACAAACTAAATTACATTAAATTTATTATAAAAAGAGTGAAATTTTAATTTTATATCTAAAGTAACCGTCGAAAGTCGTTGAAAACCGCCGTTAATTAAAGCCGTCGACGGCCGTTGAAAACCGTTTGTATATCTTGATTATACATGTAGCCGGTTGGAACTGGACCAGCCAACATTGGAAGTTATGGGTAAATTTCAAAAAAAATTACTATATAAGATCTTTAGGGCCTATGAAGTCTAATTTATTGAAAATATTTCTAAATTTAATTTAAATAAATTCATATATTTCATTTAAATTTATAAATTATTGATAGAAATTTAATTAATTTATTTTTAATTTATTTATAAATATACATATGTATCATATTGTGACGCCCCACCTCTATACCCACGCTAGCCAAGAACAATACGGTGTAATGTTGTCAACTAGCACGGAGAATAAGGCTGTTGAGGAGCGACCATCCATGTAACTTCTTTAAGCGAGCACCGATATGTCAGATAGTATAGCATGAACATCATTAAAGGAGGAAATCCGACATACCGATACAAACTCAAAGCTATCACACGGTGGCTATGTATAATCTTCGGAAACAAACATAGAAATGAACATAACATAAATTAGTCACAGACATCCATATCACAAAGGCGGAAAAAGATATGAATATATATATATATAACACATGAAGGTGTGCATCAGAGTAGTGGTCAGAAAGATCCACGATAATACAAAAGAATAGCAACACGTGCTATACAAAAGAATAAGTACACAACATAGAGTCTATATCTCAAATGTGTACAACCAAAAACTACTAATCTAAGTAGTTAGCCAAAAGTCAGAATAATCCAGAAGAGAAGTCAAGCAGAAGCACCTGTAACATCTCGGTCTGACCCGAGTATTATTTATAAGAAAATAATAAACGGATCAGTCTAACTATAAATATCAGATGACATGATATAGAATAAGGGGTATGGCATAAACATATAATAACCATAATGGCATACTACTATAAGTATGCAAATGATAATCAACAAGAGATTAATCAATATCACAAGAATCTTCTCAAAGATCCAAACCCATAAAAAGGTAATGACACACGAATTCACCAATACACAAAAATTGATAAAGCATATCAATGAAAACCACAAAAATTGGTGAAGCACTAAATCCAGAAATCAACACACAAAATGCAGAACAAATACCATAAATCAACACACGAAATCCAGAAATCACTAAAAGGGGGAAGTCCGAGCACACGGACGAGAAGCTATCTCATGGAAGCTATCCATTTAATTTTCCGAACACACGGATGACCCGAAGGCCTTTGACACACGAACGGCCCGAAGACCATGGGGTGCTACCCCATACATGTGATGGTGAAACATCACAAAAGCGGGGTCTAGTCTCCCTCGCAGACAAAGAGACATCACTCAATCGCTAGTCTAAATCACAAAAATGATCGTCATGATCATAAGGAAGTGTCGATCACACCAAGCTAGTAAATATATGTGTTTAGCTTTATGTCCCATAACCACTTGCTTAACTTAAATATTTACGAACAAACTGTAGATCTTCACTAGAAAATTGTCACAAAAAGGTTCAATCGAAAAAGTCCAAGAATTAACCGACGAAGTGAACGCAAGCGTTTCATACCACTCGTTTTACTAAGCGGGGTCCGGATGTGTTCGCTCGATGAATTCTCTAGTTTCCCAAGAGCAGTCCTTAGGATTATAGGACCATTGAACTTTAACAAGCGGAACATCTTTATTTCGAAGTTGTTTGACCTCCGAAGCAATAATTTGAATAGGATGCTGCTCATAAGTTAAATCAGGTGAAAGTTTAATCTCCTGCACAACACCGGGCTCAAGAATAGAATCGAAATCCCGAAGGCACTTCCGTAATTGAGAAACGTGAAACATGCCATGCATGGCAGAAAACTGAGCCGGTAATGAAAGGCGATAAGCCATGGAACCAATATGTTCAGTGATAGGAAATGGTCTAATGTAACGAGGCGCTAACTTTCCCGATCGACTGAAACGTACAACACCCTTCATAGGTGAAACACGGATAAATACAAGATCTCCCACAGAAAATTCTAATTTTCTTCTTCGGTTATCGGCATAGGATTTTTGTCTACTCTGGGCTTCTTTCATCCTATGTCGAATAAGTTCAATCTTTTCTGTGGAATCACGAATAAAATCTGGTCCTAAAACCAGCTTCTCACCGGCCTCAAGCCAACAAGAAGGAGATCGGCATGGTCTTCCGTAGAGTGCCTCGAAAGGAGCCATACCAATACTAGATTGGAAGCTGTTATTATAGGAAAACTCAACAAGTGAAATATGATCTTCCCAACTTCCACCGAAATCAAGCACACAAGCACGAAGAAGATCTTCAAGAGTTTGATTCACACGCTCAGTTTGTCCATCGGACTGGGGGTGATAAGCGGTGCTAAAATTAAGCTTCGTTCCCAAAGCTTTTTGAAGACTCTTCCAGAATCCACTAGTAAACAATGGATCTCGATCACTAACAATGGAAGAAGGAACTCCATGCAGTTTAACAATTTCTTTGATAAAAAGTTTGGCCAGAAGAGGAACGGTTCGGTTCGACCGAACAGGAATAAAATGGGCAGATTTAGTAAGTCTGTCAACGATCACCCATAAACTATTATGACCCGAACGAGAACGGGGAAGGCCATCAATAAAATCCATGGAAATTTGATCCCACTTCCAAACTGGAATTTCCAATGGTTGTAATAACTCACTGGGCCTTTGATGTTCGGCCTTGACAAGTTGGCAAGTCATGCAACACTTAACAAAGTTAGCGATATCAGATTTCATTCCCTCCCAGTAATAAAGTCGCTTCATATCCGCGTACATTTTACTGCTATCGGGATGAATGGAAAATTTGGAACGATGAGAATCTTCTAAAATATATTTACGAAGATCACTAATATTTGGTACGATAAGTCTACCAAATTTTTGAATGCCGCCTCGAGAATCGATATCAAAGTCTTTCAAACCTTCAATATCGGTTTTATTCTTAATATTTTGGCTAAGTAAAGCCAATTCAGGATTTAGCATTTGAGCTTCAAGAATGCGGTCCAAAAGAGAAGGACGAGCCTCAAGGCTACACAAGACAAAAGATGAACATAAATCGGAGACACGATCTCGAATTTCACAAGTGGATAAAACCTTGAGATCCCTCCATTCGGATATCATCATCGAAACAACCGCTTGTTGCTTGCGACTAAGTGCATCGGCAACTCGATTTCCCTTTCCGGGAGTATAAAGGATATCAAGATCATAAGAGGCAAGGAACTCGAGCCAACGCTGTTAACGCAAATTAAGTTCCTTTTGAGAGAATAAATATTTCAAAGACTTATGATCAGTATAAAGTACAAATTTTTCTCCCAAAAGATAATGTCGCCAAATTCGAAGGGCGAAAACGATAACCGCGAGTTCTAAATCATGTGTGGCATATCTAGTCTCAGCCGGCTTCAATTGCCTAGATGCATAAGCAATAACACGTTCTTTTTGCATAAGAACAGCACCCAAATCAACGCGACTAGCATCGGTATAAACGACAAAATCTTGATTCCCTTTGGGAATAACAAGAACAGGAGCATCGGAAAGGAGTTCTTTTAATTTCTGAAAAGAAGTTTCACATTCGTAGTACCCCCGATCTCCTTCGTCCCCAGCAAATACAATTCCGTCTTGAAAGATCCATCCCCCAGTCGCACCTCCTCGGCTGTCCCCGATCCTCCTCCGTTCCCAGCCCCAGTCCCATTGCCTCCGCCCATCCCCAACCAGCCTCTCTGTATCGAGATCCCCATCGCCAAAACTTACGCCCAGGTGGCGGGTTCAGCTCCCCGCTCCCCTCTCCTACCCAACCCTCCAATCAAGCGACGCCACCCCTTGCCAGTTTTCAAAAACGTTCGCCAAACGGTTGAGTTCCTGAAACAGGAAAGCCGCTGCCTTCGATGTGCAGGTCGAAGACACGTGGCGCAGGTTTGTCGGGACGTGAAGATATGCTATAAGTGCGGATTTTTTGGGCATCCGCAAACACACTGTCCCGAAAAAGTTCCCAATTAGACTCAGGCTCGAAAAACCAGAAGGGTCCATTCCTCTCCCACTAAAGACAAACCCAACTCTGCCCGATGGGTCCCAAAGTCACATCCCCTCTCTGCTCAAACGAAACCTTTCGGCTCCCCGATGCACTCTCTCTCCCCTACAGCTACACAAAGTCTGCCCCAATCCCCGAAGCAACATCACAACACAATCTTGAAATCCAAAACATTCTCAATGGCGGACCCAGCATTGCTCCTCATCGCTAACATCATCACTGGCACCTGGTCTATAGACTCTCTACACCAAACACTCTCCTCCACCTTTCAGCACAGCGACTGGCCACTCTGGCTTCAGATTGACACCAGCTTCATCTTCTTCTGCCCCACATACACAATCAGAGACCAAATTCTCCAGCGATCGACCATTTCTAGGGCCAGAGGAACAGTACAATTTCAGCCTTGGTCTGATCTCGACCGCCTTGCTCCGTCCTTAGACCCACCATCGTGGGCGCGAATTTCGGGTTTTCCGGAACTTCTACGTTTCAACCCAAAAGCCATCTCTGAAGCAGTCAAGCCAGTGGGTCGATTCCTGGCCCAGGATGACTGCGAATGGGCAGAACTTGACCATCGATTTCTATACATTCAATTACAATTCTTCAGTGGTATCAACACACCATCATCCTTCGTCGTAGTCCTTAACAACACAGAATACCTCTTAAGCATCGAAAGATGGGAGCACGAGCACCCAAACAGACGCCCCGAGAACCATCTGCTGGGTTTAGACTACGAGAGAAACTTTCCCCTATTCGAACGTCACATCCCGATCGAAGACTTAGATTCGGATGACAGATTCGACGTCATGAACTACATACCCATCTTCTCTGGTTCCCCACCGGTACTCGGTCATAACCTAGACCAGTCGTTTGAAGTGGTAGGCCCAAGGGGCTGGGACCCATGGCCAGTCCAAGAGCATAGGTGGGACCTATTCTCTGATTTAGACCTCTCAACCCCGCTCTTCCAGCAGATCCCGACCTCCCCGGTTGCCGCACCCCCGTCTCACCCGCCTCAAAATGCTACCCCTCCATTAGATACCCATTCTCCACCGGAGCAGTTCCAAAATGTTGCCCCCCAAGCCGATATCCATTCTCCCCTCCATCAGTTCCCCGTACCTAGCCCAGATGAGCATAACCAAGCAGCCCGTCCGAAGTCTGTTCAGGGGTCTCAGCCAACCACTCCAATGGCTGCTCAGTGGTCTCAGCCAATCACTCCAACGGCTGTGCGCCGTAGCTCCAGACTGGACAGAGCAGCATCCCACCCTGGTAGTTTCTTTAAACATGTAGTTTTTTCCTCTCTTAATAAAAGCTTAAATAAGAAAATGGCACGATGCATGGGAGTGAACTTGCATGGAGAACACTACATCTCCATGCAGGCACTAGAATCGGAGCGCCTATCGTTCTCCCAATGAAGCTAATTTCCTGGAACACTCGAGGGTTGGGGGACCCCAGTAAAAGACATTCTGTTAGTCTTATAATAACCCCACATAAAGTAGACATTCTTTTCCTGCCAGAATCCAAACTGTCAGACCCAACCCCTAACACACTCAGACAGATTGGTGGGCCTTTCCTAACTGGGTGGGCCCACCTAAATGCTGTCGGTTCTAGCGGAGGCATTATGACAGCCTGGAATGAATCCGTGTGGTCCCACTGCCAAACCTTTTACCACACAGCAGCCCTACATGTAGCCCTTCGTCACTTAGAAACTGGAATAATCTTCTTCTTCTCCAATATTTATGGCCCACAAAATACTCGAGATCGAAATGAACTATGGTCGAACTGTCTCACCTTCGCCTCACACATTAATGGCCCTTGGGTGGTCGGAGGTGATTTCAATACCACCAGATCCCCAACCGAAAGGAACTCGGGCAATCTCTCCCAAGACTCTGAAGCCTTCAATCATTTCATCAATCTCTGCTCCCTGATAGATCCACCCATCTGTAACCGCCTTTTCACTTGGTCTAACCGCAAATCAGAACCTTCATTAGCTAAATTGGACCGCTTCCTATTCAACTCGGCCTGGGAGGATCTATACCCTCTCTCCCTGGTCTCGGGCCTAGCCACAATTATCTCAGACCATTGCCCTCTCCTTCTCGACACTGGCTCCCCCACTTGTCCTATCAGACCCTTCAGATTCGAGCGCCTCTGGCTCCTAGAGCCATCTTTTGATAACTTCATCAAAGAAATCTGGTCTCAGCCCTCCCCCATCCAATCAGCCACGGCCAGAGTTGTCTCCAAACTCCGTTCTCTCCGTAAAATCATCAAACCCTAGGCCAAGTGAGTTTGGGGCTCCATTCGCTCGCGAATCTCCGCTATACAAGATGAGATTTTGGACCTAAACATACTCGAAGAATCCTCCCCCCTTACCGAATCGGATCGAACTCGCCTACGGGAGCTGGAAGCTGACCTGGTCAGATTATCACTACAGGAGGAAATAGGTTGGAAACAACGCTCCAAAGCGAAATGGATTGAGGATGGTGATAAGAACACTGCCTATTTCCACCGCCTCGCTAACGGCAGGCGTAGATCCATTTTCATCCCCGAAATCACCCACAACAACATCATTATCTCTGACCAATCCGACATCCTTAAACTGTTCTCTGACTATTTTCGAAACATCCTAGGAAAACAACACCCCCCTCTGCCTCAAATTGACTGGAACCTCCTCTACCCCGAGAACTCTCCAATTCCTCTAGACCACCCTTTCTCGGAAGCGGAAATTTGGGCCGCGTTAAAGAGCATGTCCGACGACAAGGCTCCTGGCCCAGATGGCTTCGGCCCTCTATTCTACAAACACTATTGGGAAACAATCAAATACGACATTATCGAGATGTGTTCCGAATTTCATGCTGATCCATCATCTGTGGCTCGCCTCAATTATGCGAATATCATCCTCCTCCCCAAATCCCCAGGTGTCACTTCCCTTTCGTCCTTCCGTCCTATTAGTCTCCTGAACACCACCTTCAAGATCATAACCAAAGTTCTAGCCAACCGCCTTCAAGCCATCTTCGCCCCCCTCATTGGAATTGAGCAATCCGCATTCATCTTCGGCCGTAACATCATGGACTGCGTAGCGTCGACTCAAGAGGTCATTTCCTTCTGCCACCACACTTCAACACCAGGTATGCTCCTCAAACTGGACTTCTCAAAAGCTTTCGACACGATTAACTGGCGATTCATCTTGGAGATTATGAAACATAGAGGCTTCCCCGCAAAATGGTGCAACTGGATACATTGTATTCTTAATTCTAGCTTGTCCTCTATAGTTATTAACGGGTCCTCGGGGGGGCTAATCAAATCCGCCCGTGGACTGCGACAAGGAGACCCACTTTCACCTCTGCTCTTCGTCCTGGTTGCCGACGTGTTCAACCGTATGATCAAGTTAGCAATCTCGAACAACATCTTTGAAGGCATCAAGCTCCCCAATTCAAATCTGGCCATATCCAACCTTCAATTCGCCGACGACACCATTCTTTTTGCCTCACCCTTGATCAACCACATACACTGCCTCAAAGTTGCTCTGTACTCTTTTGAGCTCATTTCCGGCCTATCCATCAACTTTAGTAAGAGCTCCATCATCATGCTTGGAAACTCTGACCACCTCGGCCAAACTTGTTCCAGCCTGCTTAACTGCAAAATCGCGCATTTCCCAATCTCATACCTCGGTGTCCCCCTCCATCCAACTAAATTACTCAGATCGGATTGGTTCCCCCTTATCACCAAAATCGAAAACAGACTTCACTCCTGGAAAGCCCACTCCCTTTCCTTAGCTGGGCGCCTCGTCCTTGTCAAATCTGTCCTATCAGCAATTCCTACATACTGGATGTCACTCTACAAGCTCCCAACCTGGGTAATCAAAAAATCGACTCGATCAGAAGCTCCTTTCTTTGGAATGGTAGTAAAATAAAGAGACTCGTAAACTGGCGGACAGCTTGTCTGCACACCAACAACGGAGGCCTTGGAATAGTTAACCTGCACGACTTCAACATCGCCCTTCTCACCAAATGGCTCTGGAGGTTCCTAACACCCGGCAACTTCCTCTGGAAATCATGGATTACCTCACTCCACTACCGCTCCAATCCTCATCTTGTCCTCTACTCCCCCACCAGAATTAAACCATCCCCCTTCTGGCCTGGTGTCCTAGCAACCCTCCCCCGTGTCAAACCGCTCTTCCATGTCAACCTGGGTAATGGGGCAAATTGCCTCTTCTGGTTGGATACCTGGCATGGCCAGTTACCCCTCTCCTCCACCCTCCCCAACCTCTTCCCTCACTCAGCAAATGCCCTTGCTACCACTTTGGACTCTTCAATCTCAGGCCCAGACCATCTTCTCCCGACTTCCTACTTTGACCTTGCCACCCTAGCCTAAATTCACCATGCTGCCTCCATCCTCCGTAGCACTCATTTCAACCCCCGGCCAGATTTGTTCATCTGGGCCCCTAACCCCTCAGCCGGCTTCTCCGTTGCCTCCTACTATGCTCACCTGAACAACCCCGGATGCCTCTTCAACTTCCCCAGACTCTGGAAGTGCCAGCTCTAGCCCCGCTTTGCTTTCCTTCAATGGTGCCTCATCCATGGGCGCATCAACACCAGAGACAGGCTCCTTCGTCACAATATCGTAGTTGACCCAAGTTGTGCCTTATGCTCTACCACAACAGAAAGTTTGCAGCATCTATTCTTTGAATGTGATTTTGCTGTCAGGGTTTGGGTTGCAACGACTGTTCACATACTCGGATACATCCCCACAATCACCTCGTTTTTCGACCACTAGCAGAACAACCCCCCTAACCACCACTTAGACCTCTTTGTAGCTATATTCAGTTGGTGCATTTGGGCCGAGCGAAATGCACACGTGTTCTGCAAGCCCAAATCCAACTTCGTCGGAACTTGTAGACGTATTATTTACTATTTCTCATCTATATCAGGGCACAGCTTCTCGGCGCCGTTCAGGCTGAGATTGCCACTCCCCAGTTCTCCACCAGCTGAATCAACAGGCAGCACTACGGCAGCTCCTACTGGTTGGCAACATGGGCACCAGTAACCGCTATGCAGATCTTGCCTTTTTAATTTTCTGACGTCTGTACCATGCTCTTTTTGTATATATAACTCAGCCTTGTAGCGACTGTTTTGCAGTATCCTTCTATTTTTGGCCAGCGATCAGGCTTGTTGATCGTGCTATTTACCTAATATTATGATATTTAATCGGCTGTGTAGTGTAACGCTACACAACCGTCTTGCTCAAAAAGTTTCACATTTGTCCGACCAAATGTATTTAACACCTTTCTTTGTTAAGCCAGTAAGAGGTACAGCAATTTTAGAAAGTCTTTGCTAAAACGACGGTAATAACCAGCCAATCCGAGAAAGCTACGGATTTCAGTCACACTCTCCGGTCTTTTCCAATTTTGAATCGCTTCGATCTTTGAAGGATCCACTGATATTCCGGATTCGGAAATAATATGACCGAGAAACTTCACACTAGATTGCCAAAAGTGGCATTTAGAAAATTTTGCTTTCAATTGATTACTCCTAAGAGTTTCCAATACAATCCGAAGATGCTTTTCATGTTCCTCTTCGGTTTTAGAATACATAAGAATATCATCAATAAAGATGAGAACAAACCGATCGAGAAAATCTTTGAAAACTCGATTCATGAGGTCAACGAAATAAGCCGGAGCATTCGTTAACCCAAATGGCATAACTAGCCACTCATAAAATCCATATCGAGTACGGAAAGAAGTTAAAGGAATACTATCCTCAGCAATACGAAGCTGATGAAAACTGGTAGCCAAGTCCAATTGTGAAAAGACTCTAGCACCACTAAGTTGATCTAACAGATCATCAATCCGAGGTAAAGGATATTTATTCTTAATAGTAAGATCATTAAGCTTGCGGTAGTCGATGCAAAGCCTAAGTGTACCATCGGACTTATTTACGAAAATAGCTGAAGCTCCCCAAGGCGAGGAACTAGAGCGAATAAGTTGCTTCGTCTCCAACTCGGATAGTTGTTTGCACATCTCTTCATTCTCCTTATTGGACATGCGATAAGGAGGACGGGTAATAGGTTGAGCTCCAGGTATAAGATTAATTTTGAACTTAATTGCTCGCTTAGGTGGTAGTCCTAAAACGGGCTCAAAGATGTCGGAAAATTCACGAACGACGCGAATAAGAGAAATGACATCCTCCTCATCATCATTATCATCATCACGAGGATTTAAAGAATATAAAGATGCAACCAAAGCGGAATCCGAATCTTTAAGAACAATAGAAATCTGCTTAACAGATAGTGGATGTCGAAGACAAATAGTCCGCTCAGGACATAGGATATGAGCTTCATAACGATTAAGCCAATCAATACCCAAAATCATTCCAAAGCCTAAGTAACGCATGACATGCAAATCGGCTAGGAAAGAAAAATCACACAAAATAATCTCGACATCTTTACAAAGCAGACTAAGAGTTGCGGATCCACCAACCAGATTCGCAATTCTTAAAGAAGTCATTAAAGCAACAACACTTAAAGAAAAAGTATCGACAAGTTCCTTTGATATAAAAGAATGGGATGCACCCGTATCAAAGAGAACTCTAATAGGTTGATCATGAAATATAATGATGCCATCAAGGACAGAATGAGACATTCCTTGACCGCGAGATGTGTTGCCAGGGGCTTGAGCAACGTTTAACTTTCCCTCCTTGCTTGGAAGCTTAGGGCATAGATGCATATAATGATCCGGACTTTTACAGTAGCTACAAGAACGGGGCTTTGAACACTTGTTCACAAAATGACCCCTAGCACCACAGTTGAAGCATTTCCCATCACCAGTGGAAAAAGTCTTTGTAGCAGGAGTTGCTTGTTTACCCTTTTTGTTGGGATAAGGACCTTTGAACTTATTAGGCCTTTTCTTGTTGTTTAAGTTTGGTTTAGCAGCCACCACTTCAACATCACTGTCCTTATCAGCCTCTTCAAGTCGAAGAGCGATATCAATGAGTTGATCGAAAGAAACTTCTAATTTTAGAAGTAATGGCTTCTTCAGATTCTTGTTTAAGCCATAGACGAATCTTTGGTTCTTCTTCAATGGGGTGTTGATGTATTCAACCCCATATTTAGACAGTGACTCGAAGGATGCGACATAATCTGTCACAGAAGATTCACCTTGAACAAGGTCTATGAAACGACGAGCCAATGTCACTTTCTCTGCTTCTGGTACGAATTTTAATTCGAAGCGTTCCCAGAATTGCTCCCAGGTGAAATCAGCTTCATTAATTTCAGAAATAAGAAGTTCGTACCAATCCAGTGCTCTTTTTTGGAGCATACTGGAGGCCACCTGAACACGGTGAAGATCGATAAGATTCATGCAAGAAAAGATTCTATCGCATGTTCTTAACCAAGCCTGGACTTCAATAATAGTTTCGGAACCTTTGAACGGCTTCCCACCTAAGTTGGTATAATCATTGCACAAACATGCAAATCCAGACTTAGGATGAGTAGGGTCCTGATTAGGACCAGCTGCTTGAGCATTCTTTACTAAATCAAGAAGCTGTTGAGCGGTCATAAAAACTCCATCCTGGGGAGTAACAGTAGATGGTCCAGCTCTGGGACGACCTGGTCTAGACATTCTCTTCTTTAAGGAAGAGAAAAGAAGAAAAGTTATTCTCCAAATAAATATCAAGCAAGTCTTGATAGATAAAACAAGGATTCATAAGAGGGAATAGGATAAATCGGTACGAAGACCCGGATTAAATCCTAAGGCACGACTCCTAAGTTGGACTTAGGACGATGATCCTTGTTAAGTTATTCTACATTGTTCCGAAGTTTGGCTCTGATACCAAGCTGTGACGCCCCACCTCTATACCCACGCTAGCCAAGAACAATACGGTGTAATGCTGTCAACTAGCACGGAGAATAAGGCTGTTGAGGAGCGACCATCCATGTAACTTCTTTAAGCGAGCACCGATATGTCAGATAGTATAGCATGAACTTCATTAAAGGAGGAAATCCGACATACCGATACAAACTCAAAGCTATCACACGGTGGCTATGTATAATCTTCGGAAACAAACATAGAAATGAACATAACATAAATCAGTCACAGACATCCATATCACAAAGGCGGAAAAAGATATGAATATATATATATATAACACATGAAGGTGTGCATCAGAGTAGTGGTCAGAAAGATCCACGATAATACAAAAGAATAGCAACACGTGCTATACAAAAGAATAAGTACACAACATAGAGTCTATATCTCAAATGTGTACAACCAAAAACTACTAATCTAAGTAGTTAGCCAAAAGTCAGAATAATCCAGAAGAGAAGTCAAGAAGAAGCACCTGTAACATCTCGGTCTGACCCGAGTATTATTTATAAGAAAATAATAAACGGATCAGTTTAACTATAAATATAAGATGACATGATATAGAATAAGGGGTATGGCATAAACATATAATAACCATAATGGCATACTACTATAAGTATGCAAATGATAATCAACAAGAGATTAATCAATATCACAAGAATCTTCTCAAAGATCCAAACCCATAAAAAGGTAATGACACACGAATTCACCAATACACAAAAATTGATAAAGCATATCAATGAAAACCACAAAAATTGGTGAAGCACTAAATCCAGAAATCAACACACGAAATCCAGAAATCACTAAAAGGGGGAAGTCCGAGCACACGGACGAGAAGCTATCTCATGGAAGCTATCCATTTAATTTTCCGAACACACGGATGGCCCGAAGGCCTTTGACACACGAACGGCCCGAAGACCATGGGGTGCTACCCCATATATGTGATGGTGAAACATCACAAAAGCGGGGTCTAGTCTCCCTCGCAGACAAAGAGACATCGCTCAATCGCTAGTCTAAATCACAAAAATGATCGTCATGATCATAAGGAAGTGTCGATCACACCAAGCTAGTAAATATATGAGTTTAGCTTCATGTCCCATAACCACTTGCTTAACTTAAATATTTACGAACAAACTGTAGATCTTCACTAGAAAATTGTCACAAAAAGGTTCAATCGAACAAGTCCAAGAATTAACCGACGAAGTGAACGCAAGCGTTTCATACCACTCGTTTTACTAAGCCGTTTAATTAGATTTCTCATTCGAGTGAAGTAAAGGCTTGTATATACTAGTAGATTGGAAAACGGTTTGAGAGAAAGAGCTTTGTAGTAAAATAGTGTTGAAATCGCTTTGATGAAAGAGTTTTGGTATTCTCTACTAGTATTGAAGCATTCACATTTTTAAAGTGACAAGTCACAAAACGATTGTTGAAACAATCGAATCACAAAATTCACATTCGAAGTCGTGAATAAAATCCAAAGAAATCAATTCCAAAGCATCCAAGTATAAATATCCATACGACCTAACAAGGCTGGCCTAAAGAGCAATGGAACGACCTAAAAGGGACAGGTCGAATGACCTAGCAGTTCACTAGATGCTTCAATGGTCAAGCGACCTAACAGAGAGCAACACAACCTAATGAGGCGACCTAGCTAAGTGAGCGACTTAGGGCCAGCGACCTAAAACATAACAGGTTGAGCGACCTAAGGGAAGAGCTAGGTATGCGACCTAACTGTAATAAGGTCCAACGACCTAAAGATACTGGGGTCTTGCGACCTAACAGGAAGACAGGTCGAGCGACCTAACGTTGCCACGACCTAAGGTCTAAAACGAGGTCATGCGACCTAAAGGGGTGCGCGAGCTAAGGGTGAGCGACCTAACAAGGTCGTGCGACCTAAGTGGGGTGGCCACGCGACCTAACGACCTAACGACCTAGGCAAGGTCATGCGACCTAAAGGTATAAGGACCTAACGGCCTAAAGGAGATGGGGATCACGCGACCTAAAATGTTAAAGGTCTAACGACCTAGTGGCCTTGCGACCTAAAGTGTTAACACGCGAGCGACCTAACGTTATAAAGGCCAAACGGCCTAAGGCTTAACTCGCGAGCGACCTAGGTGGCGAACGACCTAAGCTACAGAGAGGATTTAAGGCCGGACGAGTTAATTCCCAACGACCTAGCATACGAGCGACCTAGCGACCTAACTCCAGGCGAGCGACCTAAGGCCAGAACGAAAATCTGCAGACAGAGACTTTAAGACAGCGCGACCTAAGGCCCAGGCTTTGCCAAAAACGCTGAAAAATTGGGTTTCTCACCAATTCAATCCAAACCATAAGCAAATGTACATGCAATGCGATAGGGAAACATTCCCAACAGTCCAATGACAGTTATAGGAAAGATGTGAGATAAAAAATCTCACCTTTTCACTAAAATGGATGAAGATGAAGCTTGAAAGCAAGGAGAAGCAATCCAAAGCTTGAATCCAATATCTTCTACTTGAATTTGGAGTTGAATGTAGGATTTGCAATTGAATTTGAACTCCACCATTTTTGATAAAGCTTCAAAGTTTAAGAAATTAGAAATGAAGTATGAAGAGAAGGAAGGGGTTGGGCTGAGTTAACAAGTGGTTCAGCCCAAATTAAAGATCCAAAGCAAAAAGTGACGAAATTTCCACTTTCTCCAAACATATTGAAGCTTACACTCAAAAAGATTGCAAACGTCATTTTGAACTCAATGGGAGTGGTCTCGAGTCCTAATTTGACCGTATGCAAAAAGTAGCTTTTCGGACCAAAATCCGATTAACGATAAAATATTTAAATAAAATATTTAAATATGAAATCGATAAATATGCGGATTGTTACACATATACATATGTGTATGTATGTGCATGCGTAACATGATATTCCGTGAAGGGTATAACATGTCCATATATAGATGTTGAGATTTACATCGCAAAAGGCATGTTACCTCATCCTATATGTATTGTATATTGTCCAAATATGTGTATATATTTATATATATTATATATAAAATCAAGAGTGTGTGTATGCATGTGTGTTTTACGTATACAAGTATATTATGAGAAAATAATATAGACATATTTATATGTAAATTTTATAATTAATATTTCATAAATATCAATTAATTCAATTAATTTATAACAATTATGAACTAATTTAATCGTGTGATCTAAAGAGAATTCATCATTTCGATTGTGTGACTTGCGGGTGTAAATTCGATCAGCAATTAACGTCTAATTATTCGAATGTTAACGTTAACGTTCATACATCACTTAGTAGGTGGTGTGGCATTTCGGCAAAATTTATCGCTTACTAGGTAAAATCCAATTTCACTTTATTAAGTGTTACCTGGTTGTGACATTTATTTTACTTTCTTCGTCAAAACTATATCGCTTTGGACTTATGGAATTTGGTAATGGTCAAAATTCTAATATCATCTATATTCAACTTTATAGCCCAACACAAAGTCCTTGGTTCAATAATAATAATTATTATTAACCAAAATGCTCTGACCAGAGACTTTGAGTTTGAGTTGACTTGAATTGACCGTGATACTCATCCTGTATAACTAAGGAGACGAATCCTCTCTTGAATATTACTTAACTTCCAATACTTCCACTCGACCCAACTATAGTCACTCGATGGAACGTCATGCCATGATTTGACTAAATCAAAGCAGAGCTTTCATATTGAAGATCCACGGTATTCTCAAGTCAAGAGAACTATGTAAATCAGTCACATCGATATTTTCTATTTGACCTTAGTTATATTAACCTACAAAAACTATTGAGTGAGTAATTCCATAGTTATCTAATAACTGATTAGTACGTAACCTCTTGGTGCCTCCAACAGCCATGAGTAACACACTGTATAATATTTGGAGAGCGTTATGTACTCTAGTCTCGACGGATACATCAATATCCAGTTTTGATGCATCTTTACTAGAAACATTTAAAATAGTATATTAGTTTTCATTGTGATAAATTACGCATGGTTACAACACTCTGTAACTACTATTACAAAACATACCATTTATGGATTTTCTATTAAACATACTTTCAATTAAATTAATTAATATAACCATATTATATCAAATATATAATAGAAAGAAAATACCTTTGATTTCGAACAGGATAGGTTATAGAGTTAGATATATGTAACAAATTACATAATTGCCCCTAGGGCATACCCTTAACTCTATCAATATCTCACTTGCACTTAGGGTCAATTATGGAATCTTATTCCAACTTCTCCAATCGATTTCCTGAAAACTGATCTGGTTAGTCCCTCAATGAACGTGTGTGGTATTATGTTTCAATTGTCTACTTTGTCAATCAACTCTCTCCGAGCTTATAAACTATCTTTATCATGTGAAATGATTCGGAGTATGACTCTCGACTTCTTGTAAACTCTAAGTTCTGTTATGAACTATATAGTATTACTGTTATCATATAGCAATTTTGTGGGATTCTCAACATTTGAAATCACCCATAGCTTGGTTATAAATTTATACATTTATATTTATATACATTTCTTTATTGCTGCGCTATTCAAGGCGATGTACCTGGCCTTTTCCATTGAATCAGCTATAGTCTTTTATTTGGAACATTTCCAACTAAAAGATTCTTAACTTGAATTTATTATTGGCATATCATACTTAATGTCACTTATGGAACTTTTGAGTCCGGACACTTCTTCACAAGGAGTTTGTTGTTTCTGTAAACAACTCTAGTATTTCATAAATACACGAGAACACTCTAGACTACCATTTAGTGATACCAATTTGGATTTGATATTCGCCTCATGTATCAAATACAAAAACAAATCACAATATCGTACAACACATAACATGTATGATAATTCCTATTGCCAATGCATAAGGAATTCATCTCACATGTTCTGTATTAAACAATTTAATAAGGCGTCTATGCATATCGATTTGGGACATTCCCAATATCTTTTATACTCACTATAAAAGACATCATTTACACATTCAACATCGAGTATTAAAACAACTAAGGCTGATTTAATACAAATATGTTGTTAAAATCAGCAACGTGTTGTTTATTTACAATTTAGAAATACCAATGTACTTATTAACGTTCTTTCTTATGAACACACGCTTCCTATGCATTTTAATGGATAATCAAACTATTTAATATTTATATCAAAATAATTTTTCATGTTCGACGCTTATAAAATGTTACTTTCTATAATTTCTTGGATCATATCCGAAGACTCACGAACTTAATATCGCTCTCACCGACTTGAGACATTTTGGTTATTATGTGTAAACAAATTACTCTAAATCATTATTTATAATTATCTATTTTAATATGTATGCACAATATAAATTCATACTAGGTAATAATTTTGTGAGTAAATCCGAATTATCTTGAGTGCATTGAATACCGGATCTATTATGCTAATTTCAACAATTGAAATTTGCAATGTTATTCTATCAATGTTGCTCTATATTCCAACTACATTAGTCTTGCTCTTGAAGCCACATTCGCGGTTGATGGATTATATCCCTTTTATGTACATCTACCAAAATCATATTTTGATAGTGTACTTGGAATCTATTTCGGATCTGCGCATCATACTATATCATAGGGTCAACATTTTAATGGTTTATTTAAGAAACCAAGGATTACATATTTTTGATATTGATAAGAAACTATAGTTTCTCTTCAATGTGTGAGAGTACTTATTAGACACCCTAATGTAATGTGTCTATTTAGGTTAGTTAATTTCATTTCATCTCATGTAATCAGTTTTATCTTTGGATCATATCCAATTCCATTTTACTACCAATAATTTTTCAAAGAAATTCCTTCACTATAAATTTGGTATTTCTTGAAATAACACTTGTTTCTCAGTGCAATGGAATAGGTATTCACAAACACTTTATGAATTGCCTTTTATATAAACTAAGTTTAGTTTGTGGTTCACAAAACTTATGTTCAAAACATAATTATGTCATCTAATGAAAAACTTTCCCACACTCTTTTTGGAGAGATTCATACAGGATCTCTTACGAATAATTATTATATGCAATCTTTCGACTCACACAACCTGTCAACTCCTTGGTCTAGGATATATTGGGGTTTCTTATAGACTCATATCTTGTATGATTTTGTAAACTATTATTTAGATGAATACTATTAATCTTGTGTACTACTCTTAAGCACATTCCTTAAAGAAAGAAATTAACTCAACTTCACTCACAATTAATTATACTCTGTTCAACAAAGTTTGATTACTTCTTATTGTACATCATTATATAACACATGAAGGAGTGACTTTTGAGATTGAATCTTTGTTCATTTTTTGGTATGTTCGGAACTACTTCCAATATACTCACTCATTCAACTAAATCGAATAATTTTTATTGTATGTTAATTTTTTACTTCCATTTTATATGCTATGAGCTTACCATAGACTTATACATGCGTATCAAATATACATGTCCATGTCTGTGATAACTCATCGGTGAATATAATGAAGTGCATGGAATCGTGTCGGTATTAATAGACTTACGATTGTATACATCTATATGTATCAATCCAAAGAGTTCGTTAACTCTTATGATGCTCCCACTAAATGGGTGCATAGCTCTTAATTATTTAAGATAATTAACCGGTATCATACGATTCATAATCACATAATAAAAAAATCATTTCTCAAAACAGCGGCTTAGTTTATAATTACAAATAATTGTAGATAATTTTAAATACTTCTGTATTTTCTAATGCATCACTTTTGTTATGAGAACAAATACTACATTAAGTTTTATTTCATAACGAATGGTCATAATATTCACATGGAAATATAATTACTTCTATTTTTCAGTCGATACCAAAAAATAGTCATTATACCATAAATAATGTTCAGTATTTTTAGGAAAACAATTTTCATAATTTTATGTAATCAGTCGGTGCTATATGGCATGCTCCTACTTTTTCTGCCATTATTATAATAGCATAATAAATTCGGAGGTCCATTATTCACTTACTATAGGTTATTTATTTCATATACTGTAACTTATTACAAAGGAGAGTTGTTTGAACAAATATCATGAACTCAAAGGAATAAATCTCATAGAAAAAAATTTCTATATGAAATACATTACGGAATAGAAATCATATTTTTCGTGTTCCAATATTAAGTATGAACTATTATTACAATTCTCGTTTCTAATGTTTCTTTATAAAGAAGAAGTGACATTCACTCTCTTCATCCCAAGTGTATCTTAAATCACATTAACTCTTGTGCATTTGTTTTTCTTTCTAAATGGTCGAACTATTCAAAAGAAAATCCTTACTACAGTATCATAATGAACTCTTTACAAATATGCATTTGATTATCCTTAACATTTAAGGACATCAAATATGATGCACCTTACATAAACGGATCAAACTAACATTTAAGTGATCTAATTCTTAAATTTATATTGTAGTTTTGGTTTTGTGTTACATTTAACACAATATGATCTTCTATTGTAATCTATCAAATTGAATACTCGATCTTACAATATTGTTTATTTGGTTGTTTTGAATGAACTAATTTCATTGAAGTATCGTACTTTACAAACTATGACCATTCCCCATATAACACTTATATGCGATAGTATATGGATCAAATATCCATAGTCTAGCATTGCTTTTAGAGCTCGAAACTCAAAGAATGCAATACGCGGTCTCGATCGAATAAACACCTAAGCGATCAAATTATAAACATATTAAGTAGTTGTAAAATTAGGCGCTTGCACGGGTGTTGAAAGTTTGAAACATTAACATGCAATAAACATTTATTAACAAGTATATATTATATTTCTATTGTCAATCATCAATTCGTTTTATTTTTATATCTTAATTGATAAAAGTTTTATTAATCGTATTGAATGCACAAATTTATTAGTGTAGATTATTATAACATTATATAGCATATGTTTTACAATATTAGAAATGTTAAATTTTATCATTTCATTTTTCTAATAAGGCTCCCACTAGTCTTTTATGTTTCTCCAAACTCTAAGATGAAATATAGACATCTTTTGACTTCGCTAGTGGGTGTTAAAACTCGTTTGTCTTGGGATTCTGACCTTGAGTTTGCTCAACAAGTCATAGCCCTATAAACGATGGATAACTCCTTATCGGTTGTATCACATACAACTCCTAACCCATGGTTCATTGTCCTATTGTCATTTTGATCTTGAGTTTGCTCAACAAATCGAAAGAGATTATTCACTTGTACCTACCATATCGCAACGACCTAAGTATAGTATATGTACTTTGAGTTTACTCAACAAATACATATAGTTATCTTACATTGTCTATTCAATATATTATTAATGCTACACATAACATCCCCAACTTGAGTTTGCTCAACAAATAAGGAGTATGCAAGTAATTTATTAATATATATAGTAGAGGACAACATTATATTAAAGATTCATTATCTTTAATATATATATATATAATATTGAGTGATATCGACTTATGGAATAATATAATTCTTATGAATTACTCTTGTAATTCAAGTGCTGGACACGGCGAAAATCATGGTATATGTACATTTATGTATGTATTTATTCCTTAAGTCTAGTTAGGGTTTATTTGATGCTCCACCTTTAATTTATACATTCATATTATATAAGTTTATTAATATATAATTCTTATATTTTATATTACTTATATAATAGTCTTATGTATAACATTATATTAATTAAATCTTTATTTAATTAATTTTCAATTAATTTCATATTAATATAACATTTATATTCATTATTTATTATATATTATAACTTTATAATATAACACATATTTCATATACCTGTGTATATTATTTAATTAATTAACTTTTTAGTTATTAATTAACTGAACTATTTTAATAAAATTATATTAATTTCAAATTTATTTGATAAATATACAAGTATACCTATGTTATTTCAAACATTTTAAAATAACATAACATATATCATAATATATAATATATGTATTCATTTATTAATTAACTTATTTAATTAATTTATTTTATTAACCTTATTAATAAAATTTTAAATTTTGGAATCAATTTTTATTATTTTACAAACATTTTTAAAACTTTATTATATTATAACTTTTATAATATTTGTATATCTTATATTAAATTTAAATTTTGAATTTAAAATCTTATATTTTAAATTTACAAACAATTTTGAAAATTAGTCCAAGGCCCCATTCAAATTAGGTCTTTTCTATTAGGGATAATCTTTTGGGCTTACGTAATCATTTTGGGCCAGGCTAGTAGCCAGATTGGACAGAGTACTTGATTACCCAAATCCAACATTAGACGTTACTTTTTTTAGACACCTTACTATGTGGGTAGGCTTTAGTTAGTTAACCCTAACATGACTAATTAAACCGCATTGGCTAATAGCCTATGATACCATTATTAGAACTGGGCTAATACACATTGGAAGTTATGGGTAAATTTCAAAAAATTTACCCTATAGAATCTTTATTAGGCCCGAGTTCTGATTTATTCAGAACATTTGTCAATTTAAATAAAATCATATATTTCATTTAAATTTATAAATTATTGATTGAAATTTATTTAATTTATTTTCAATTTATTTATAAATATACATATATATCATATACATAAGTGTATGCATGTGCATATGTAACATGATATTCTGTGAAGGGTATAACATGCCCGTATATAGATGTTGGGATTTACATCGAAATGAACATGTTAGCTCATTCTATATGTATGGTATGTTGTCCTAATATGTGTATATATTTATGCGTGTTATATATAGAACCAAGAGAGAGAGAGAGTGTGTGTGTAAGTATATTATGAGAAAATATTACATATATATTTATATGTAAATTTTATAGTGTTAAATAATATATAAATATAAATACACACACACACACACATAAAAGATATGAGTTCAACTTGTTTTTATATATTAAGATATATATATATATATATATATCTGTGTGTGTATGTACTAAAGTGATATATATATATATATATGTGTGTGTGTGTGTGTGTGTGTGTGTATGCGTATGTACTAGATGATTTAGGATGGTTAATATATATTAAAAACTTTAAAAAAATCTCATTTTTAATGTTCTAGATCGAATACATAGCAGGTGTAGTTTTAATTATAATTTTATTATATTAATATATAAATATTATGAATTAATTAATTAAACAACAATAAATAAATGATAGAAAATATATAATACGTATATATTTTGAATTTTAAATATTCTTAAAATCTGCAATCATATTTTATAATATATGGGAAGATTTGAGATTTTCTAAGTCAAAATATTATTTTTATTAATTAATTTCTTTTGGCCCAATTAAAAAATAATTTTTTAATATTAAAAATGATTGAAAAAAAATGTAATTTTTTGATTGAAAGCTTCTGTAACCATAAATTAGTTTTATAAAATTTAAGATCTAATTTTACAAATATAATATATTTTATAGAAATTTTTTAATTCATATATTGATTAAATAATACTAAAAGTATTAAATAATTACTAAAAAATTATCTACAATTACGAAAAATTATAATTGATATAAATATACATTTAAAAAATATTATTTCAATCTTTATATGATATAGTTATATATAGATTAGTATTAGTCATATAAATAAACTAATTAATATATTAATATATGTATAAACAAATTAATAAAATAATAATAAATGAAATAAGACAATTTTGACTATGCGTATTAAATCTAGGATTTTTTTTCCATTTGGCCTTGTTTTTAAACTATTATCGCAAATTGCCTCGTTTTAAAACTAATATCTAATATAGCCCTGTTTTGGCCAACTCAGCGCTTAACTAGCCAAAATGCACTGGCGACTTTTCAAAAGTCGCAAGTGTAATTTTTTTCCTGGCGACTTTTGAAAAGTCGCCGGTGTTTTTTTCTAAATTTTTTTTACACTGGCGACTTTTGAAAAGTCGCCAATGTATTTTTCAAAACAGGGCTATATTTGATATTAGTTTTAAAACGGGGCTATTTGTGATAATAAGTTTAAAAACGAAGCCAAAATGAAAAAAAAAATCCTTAAATCTATTTTAAAAGAATGTTTTTTATACACATAACCAATCAATATATGTGACAACAATAATGCCTATAGGAATCTCACCTAACTAACAACTCAACAATAACAATATATCTACACACACATAAACAATATTGAGTTATACAGAGATTATGCATCATATATAAAACTGAATAATAACTTAAACTAATGCCCTTAAGTACACCATGTGATGATGAGTTCCCTTCCTCTTGAAACCTTCCCGATTCGTTATATTGCAGGTCTTTTAATCACAGACCATTTGCTATCGAATAACTATTGATTTTAATTAATTTTATTTGAATTGTGTTAAAGCACTAGGAGGCAATTCGATCGGCAGAAAATGGAGAGAGGAGGCAGCCAAAAAGTCCTTCTAAAGTTATGGTTAGAGTCCCTTATATAATGGTTGAATCAAAGAGAACAGTGGATCACATCGCTTACCTTTTCTCACCCAATCTTAACCATCCATTTCAAACCCTTTTTACCTCTTTTGGTCGACCCTTATAATATATACTTGCTGCTGAATTTTGCCTCTAATATCTTGGGCTAATAACCCATATAAATATATCTAACTAAATCTAATTTAATTCCTTATCGATATCTCATATCGACCGATATATTTATAACTATTATAAATATATACAACAATATTTATTCCTCAAATCATATTCAAATTTTATAATTAATATTTCATAAATATTAATTAATTTAATTAATTTATAACAATTATAAACTAGTTAAATCATTTGCTCTAAAGAGAATTCATTATTTTGGTTGTGGACTCGCGGGTGCAAATTTGGTCAGCGATTAATATTGAACTATTCAAATGTTAATGTTCATATGTCACTTAACAAGCGGTGTGACATTTTGGCTAAATTCATCGCTTACTTAGTTTCAGTAAAATCCAATTTCACTTTATTAAGCGTTACCCGGTTATGACCTTTATTTTACACTAATTCTCTTTGTTAAAACTATATCACTTTGGTCTTAGGGAATTTGGTAATGGTCAAAGTTCTAATACCATCCATATTCAAATCTATAGTCCAAATACAAAGCCCTTGGTTCAATAATAATAATTATTAACCGAAAAGCTCCAGACAGAGACATTGAGTTGACTGTGATACTAACCCCGTATAACTGAGAGGACGAACCCTCTTTTGAATAGCGCTTCACTTTCAATACTTCCACTCGACCCAACTATAGTCATTCGATGGAATGCCATGCCATGATTTGACTATAATCAAAGCGAAGATTTCATATTGAAGATCCACGGTATTCTCAAGTCGAGAGAACTGTGTACATCAGTCACATTGATATTTTCTGTTTGACCTTAGTTATATTAACCAACATAAAACTATCGAGTGAGTCATTCCATGGTTATCCGATAACTATCAGTATGTAACCCCTTACTACCCCCGACAACTATGAGTAATACATTGTCCAACAATTGGAGTGTGTTACATACTCTAGTCTCAACGGATACATAGATATCCAGTCTCGATGCATCTTAACTAAGAACATTTAAAATTGTATACTTGTTTTCATTGTTATAAATTACTCAGGGTTACAACACTTTGTTACTACAATCACAAAACATAACATTTGTGGATTTTCTATTAAATATTCTTTTAATTAAATTAATTAATTAGTACAACCACATTATATCAAGCATATAATAGAAAGAAAATACCTTTGATTTCGAACAACATTGGTTATTGAGTTAGGTATGTGTGACAAATTACATAATTGCCTCTAGGGCATACCCCTAACTCTATCACAGCCGAGCCCGACCCAATTCATTATCTTCCTCCCAAAATCCTAAAATTCTCCCCAAAATTCAACCAAGCTCCATCACCTGTCACCGGCCCCCCGTCAACATCCGTCGGAATCTTCATCAATTTGCAATATCCAACCATCTACGCCTTTAATTCACAAAAATCAGGTATATTCTTCCACTAAACTAATTAATCTGAATTATGGTAAAATTAGTATTAATTTGTGGTTATATTTGTTGATAGTAGCCCATTGATTGTTTATAATTGAATATTGGTTGATTGGGATATGTCAATTATAGTTATTAGTGTTTAAATCCAATATTCAATGTATAACTAGAGCTAATTTGAGTTGATTAGCATATATGCTTATTAGTGTAACATAATTTAGTGTTAATGAGTGTATCTGTTAGCTAAAATATCGATGAAAATAATTTATTTACATAATCCTTTATTAGTTTATACCTTTAATTATATATAAATCTAGTTAGCGTGTATGTATTATGTGGTAATATAAACAAATTAGTGTATAGTGTTAATTTTTTATTACTGTGTAATAAATTCAAATTAGCATTTTCCAAATGTTAAAAAAAAAATCAATTACTTTTTAATTGTTGCGAATTCAAACAATGAAATAGATTTAAGGATAATATAAACAAATTAGTGTACAATTTAGTTTATTTTCTTAAATTCTTAGAGAGATTTTGATCCCGTATGATAAGTATTGTATATGATCATTATATAAATATTCGTTTTTATTACAAAATGGACATCAATGTTCATTTGATACACTATTTGTCGGATTTGACCCTGTATTGGACAAATTACAAACGCAATAAAGTAATTACATTTTGTAAATTTATTTCATCTTAAACGGTCCATAAAATTTCAACAGCACTTTCTTTTTGCTCCCTGTGTACACGCATTTGTGTGCTATACATGGAACATAAGGGAACTGCTATCGAAATTTTGTTGAATCGCTTAAAATGAAATTATTTACAAAATGTAGTAATTATTGTGTTTGTAATAAGAAGTAGGATGATTGACTATCAAAAATAAAAAGTAATAAAGTGAAAATACAATATTATATTCTTAATTTGTTAAATTGAAAATATATAAGATTTTATAAAAAAAGTTAAAAGAATAATATATTATATAATTAATAAAACATTAAAATATAAACAAAATTAATGTATAATGATAACATATTATATAATTAATAAAATATAAAAATGTATAAATGAATTGAATAATAAAATGTCAATCCCAAAAATGTTTAATAATTTTCTGAATTTATATCAAATTTTTTGAAATATGAAAAAATGATCAATTATTTTGTCGATCGGAGGAGTTGGATGTATCAATGAAAGAAAATGAGAGGCTTGATAAATGAACATTTTTATAATGGTCTACACGTATTTGTTAAATTCGCTTTAAGTAATAATGGAAATAACGAAGAAATTAGTTGCCCCTATAGTAACTACAAACATTTGAAGTATTTGAAACCGGATATGATTATAGTAAATTTACATCAAAACGGTTTTGTGCCAGAATATTTTGTGTGGGAACGTCATGAAGAACTTGTTGCACCTAATCTTGTAGTGTTAGAGGAGGAGGTGAGTAACGACAATGTTACGGCGAATCCTATACAATATATGATTGAAGATGCAGTACGAAAAATGTTCCCTACGGTTAAAGTTGATGATGACGATGTAAAGTCGAAGAAGAACCAAATACTGGAGCAAAAAAAAATCTATGATTTATTGGATATTGCTAAGAAATCCCTTTGGGATGACTGTAAAAGCGACACCCAATTATCAGTAATTGTCGAATACATTGTTATGAAATATAAATTCAACTTCACAGAATCCGGGTTTACGGCATGTTAACCCAGTTTTTGAAATTAACATATTTTATACGAGCCATGCAGAAAGTTTTTTATTTAGATACAATTGGTTCAGTAATGTTCCAGGTTTTGAAATCAACGTGCATAAAGATTATAATCTTATTGAAATAAAACATAACTCGCATTACCATAAGTATGATTCTTTTGTATTAGCCAAACAAGCTTTACAAGTTTATTATGCTCTGTGTCCATCCCTAAAAGGAGATAAAGCAGATTGGTCGATAGTTTTTAAAACAAATGCAATATTTACGTTTGATGGAAAAAATATTCCAAATGAACAAGCTTGTCAGGCAGATCTTGAGAAAAATAATGAAATAATAACAACTGGCGATCATACTGATTTTGGGCCTCCAAACGATGAATCGAATGTTTTAGGAGAAGCATTTGAGACTACAGAGGAAAACGATATAGAGTACGAGACCGAGTTTGAATCAGAAAATAGAAAACGATGACGACTGATTATGAACGTACATTTTGATAGAAGGTAATTTATGTGATTATTAGTGTTACATTTTTCTCATGAAAAATGATATGTTTTCCCATAATTAAATGATATGTTCTCCCATAATAAAATGATAAGTCTGTGATGGGTATTATGCTTCGAGGTTGGAGATCTTCCCATTTATCAAGTTCCCCTCTTCTATTCAAAGAAGGACCCGTGCGGGAGGCGATAGCGGCGGCTCGTCATAGGTAAAGCGTCCCATATTAGCATTAGTGAGTAAAGCAAGTGAGTAAGTATCAAATTTATTTCAACATCATAAATATTTTGTGTATGATATATTATTCGTGATTTATTAAAGGTCTATATCATAATTTGTACAAGGGCTATGAACTGGAGCCCTTAGATGTTGTTCTCAATGTTTCCAAGGCTGCTTATAGGTGCATAATGACCGCATGCTATCCTAGGTGGGATAATATCCCACTCCACATTTTAGAGTGTATCTGGAAGGATTTCATCGTAAATGTAAATATGTATTTCATTTTATATATAACCATTGTATAATTTGTTAATAAAGTATAAATGTATAACTTATTTTTTTCAATGTGCAAGAGGCGGTAGACTTGCAGGAATCCGACCTTACTCTTTGTAAAAATTACTAGATGAAAAAAATATGAAAAAACTACCGTGATATGATGTCGAGCATAAAAAAGGGAGAAAAGCTCAACTAGATGAGTGGAAGCATATGGCAAGCCTGGGTTAACTACTAGAAAACTCCGAAAGCGAAGGTAAGTTTGGTAGACTCGTATATTTATTAAAAATTTAGTAAAATTTGTATAATGATTGCATCAATTTATAAATGTGAAATATAGCATTCATTTTAAATTTACGGGCAAAGTCGGAGATGAATTCTGTAAATAGAAATAAAAATCCTACCACATACCATGGGGGTTCGAAGTCATTCTAACATTACCCTCAAGAGTTGGTGAATTTATTATTTGCGATTATAAATACTTATTACATTGTATAATTATGTATGTATATATGTATATATAATACATAATAATTAGGTTAAATTTAAGGAATTTAATTTACCCAATGCATCAATAACAGCATCATATATCTTAGTACTAGGCCTCAAACCCAACTCAGAACTTTAAACAAACATTTCATTTCCATACTTAGCAAGTCCTAGACTACCCAACTTGCAATCAATCAAGTAGCATAAAGCTTCTTCATTTATCTCATTCTACTACTCCTAACCTCGTTTAACAACTGAACAAAAAGCAAAACAGGTCCTTTGTTATGCAAAAAAAATAGATGAAATTTCCTCTATATACTTATCCTTGGCTGATTTTTCGCCGAAATTTGAAACCCATATGTAAAAATTGATAGAGAAAAGTTGGTTTACCTGGTTTTTGATGATAGTGGCTATGGAATTCGGATTTTAATTCTTCAACTTTCTTTTGATTGTGCATGATCTATCAATAATCGAGAATTGAAAAGGGAATTTGCTATCGATAATTCAGCTGACCAGGCAGGAACAGGATTCGAAGTCATCGGGTAGTTCAGGGAGGTCGGGCAGGCGGTTGGGCAGGTCGAGAGGAGGGAGGGAGAGGGCGAAGGAGGAGTAGGCGGAGAATAGGGATGCGGATAGAGTAAGGCAGTATCGAGCTGGGTGGGCGGAGAGCAAGAAGAGGAAATGTGGTGGATAATGTTGGCGGGGAGGGCAAGCTGGTAGGAGAGTAGGTGGAGGAGGAGGAGACATTGGATTGGGAAGGGAAGGCCGGGATGATGGACAGGTTGGAGGGGAGAGCGAAGGGCTGAATGTGAAGAATAATATGTAGAAGGAACAAAGAGTGGTTATGGCTAAAATCTGGGATAGAGCCAAAAGTCAAAAATTGAAGTAAAAAATTGAAGTTAAAAACTTGTTTTGGAGTCAAAAAATAAAAAATTGTACAAGTAAAAGAAGAGAGTTGCAAAAGAAATTTATAAAAAACTATTAAATATTGATTATTAAAGTTAATATTTAACAGTAATTATTTAATATATTTATTGCGACCTTTTAGAAAAAATTGTTATTAAATATTTATTAGCAAGACCACTTAATAAAAAAGTTGTTGTAAATCAAAATTTACGACTTTTATAAAATATTTCAGAGCGTAGCAAAAATTGTCATTACTTAGAGCTAAATAAACTTGTATATGACAAAGAAAATAGTTACAAAAAAATTATATGTAGAAATTTTTTTAACATTTCCGAATTTTACGAAAATCTGAATATTACATGAAATTTAGAATTTTTTATATTTTATATTTTATATTTTTGGATATCAAGAAAATTACAAAATTTTAATTTTAAATTTTACGAGTGTTTTAAAGTTTATAAATATTTTTAAATTACTTCAGCAAATTTTAGAACTTTAAATTTTTATTTTTGAATTTTATGAAAATTTTAAAATTTTGTTTTAAAATTTTATAAATGTTTTAAAATTTTATGAAATATTAAATATACTTATAAATTAAATTATTAAATATTAAAAAGTAAATAATAAATATTACTTCTTAATAATCAAGGATTACTTATTAATCATTAGTTATTAAATAGTAAATGTTAAATATTAATTTGAATTATTAATTATTAACAATAATTACTAATTATAAAAAATTTATTGATAAATACTACATCAATTGTTGCATATTACTTCTTTATTATAATTGAACATTAATTATAGTCTATTTAATATATATTATTAAATATTAATCATTAATTATTACCCATCAAATTTTAAATATACTATTAAACAGTAAATTAACTATTACTTAATTATTAAATATAAGTAGGACAAGGGTTATAAATAAATATTTACAACGGTCAAAAATAATTAGTTGTTATAAATCTCTATTACAACGGGCTAGAACAAAAAGTTGTTAAAAATATGTTTATTGCAACTGGCAAACAATACAGTTGTTAAAAATATGTTTATTGCAAGTGGTAATAAAACGCAGTTGTCAAAAATATGTCTATTGCAACAGGTAGGAAAAGCAGTTGTTAAAAATATGTTTATTGCAACTGGTAGGAAAACGCAGTTGTCAAAAATATACTTATCGCAAATAGCAGGAAAATGCAGTTGTTAAAAACTCTTTATTGCAACTGACAAAACATGTCATTTGTTAAAGACCATTTATTACAACTGTCATTTAACGCCAGTTGTAAATAACAAGTTGTAAAAGGGCCATTTTATTGTAGTGGAGGTTGATGTGGTTTGATATGTATGATACATTTTGAGATGTTGTTGGATGTGTGAGATTAATTTGAGGTGGTGTTCGATGTATTTTGACCTGTTAGCTGATTTGAGATTGGTTGCAGTTGGTTTATTGTATACGAGTGTTATGGCACGCGCTTCGCGTGTGAATTATTTTTCTTATAAATTGCATATGTTTAAATCAATCAAAAAAATGATTTTTTATTATTATTAAATGATATTAAGATTTGTATATTTGTAAAGAAGTATTTTGAATTTGTAAAGGAAGTTGAATCTTAGATCCTATTTTTAGAAGCGTTTTTAATTTGTAAAGCATGTTTAATTGTTAGATCCTACTTTTAGGGGCGTTTGAATTTGTAAAAGAAATTTAATATTAGATCCTATTTTTAAGTGATTAAGATTTAATAATATATAGAGAGGCGTTTTTGGTAGTTCACATTGATACCAAAAAAGTGTGACACCAAAGCTATTACAACTATTATTAAAGATTGTTGGATGTTTGAGTATATTGTTAGATGTTTGAGGTTGATTTATTGTATATATTGATATTTTTATTATTGATGTGATATATGTGATTTTGGCTTTGATATGTATGATTTATTTATGTAAAATTGAGCCGCGATATATATTGTTATATATGTGTTGTTTGGGGTTGAATGACTGCAATAATAAAAATAACACTCCAGAATTCTGACGGTTACTAACGGCTTACGAGTAGCAACATGTCGATGACTACCGACGGCTAGCGACACCAAATTGGTATAGCCGTGATCTTTCACGTGTACATGACGGGTCGCCGAAAACCATTGGAAAGTCGTCAAAAGCCGTTGGAAATAGGGCGATGGAATCGTCAGAAATGTCGTCGAAGAACAGTTCTTCGACGACCAATATTTCGACGGCTATTTCTGACGGCTTCCGACAGTTTTTGACGGTCGTCGATAGTTCCCAACCATCGGAATTCCTGTTGTTTCTTGTAGTGATATGATTGACATTTAATTTGGAGCTTGGAATGGTAAGTACTTATTAGAGGGGTAAGTGAAACTTTTCTCTCAAATCAACCAGAGAAGAGGATTGAGAGTAAGAATGAATGAGAAGTAAGAATATATATGGTCTCATATTCTTTTTTATATATAATGGAATATAACTTTAGGCATAACACTCAAAGAAAAGATCAGCAATTTTGAATAAAAATAATAAATTCAGCATCGAATTAAATGAAAAGACAAATAACAGAATATAGTTCAAACCTTTAAATCGAGCTCGATCGATCCAGTCAGCCAAGATTTTTTTAGGGCTCTTTAGATCTGTAACATTGAAAGCAAGGTAAATATATAATGCAATACATCAATAATATCATTAATACTTTAAGATGATTGCAAAGTGAAGAACTGTAGGTAAATTGAATCAAATTCTAGTTATAATAAAAAAGTTCAAAAGACCAATCAAAACTTGTGTACCGGAGTTACCATAAAAATAAAATCAAAATCTCTTACCTGCAACCAAAGAAAAACGATTGGAGTAACTTTTTGAAGAATGATATCACTTAAATAAAGTTTTTCCAATCATCATCTAAAAAAAGGACCATTTTTTCGAGATTAAGCAATATTTTATTTTACATTTAATTTCTTTTAGTGCCAACACCAAGTCAACTTTAATTCATATTAATCAACATAAAATCAAACAAAAAAATATTACATATCAAAAAGCATGGATCATACCATAAAACATGGAAGAGAAAATTCTATGATTACAACCAAATGAGCAAATTTTCCACTTGGATTCAAATTGAAAAAAACGTAGGATATGATAGTTTTGTGGATTTAAAAATTAATTTTAGTTAAGAAGTTAAGAAAATAAAAGTAAATAGAGAAAATGAGCGTGGAATATTTCTGAATAGTTGAAATAGAGAATGATTTATTTTAGTTTAGAAGTTGAGAAGATGAGAGTAATAAGAGGAAATGAGCGTGAAATATTTCTAAATAGCTGAAATAGAAAATAAAAGGGCATATTGCTATTAACATATAGTAGATATTTAATTTGAAGCTTGGAATGGTAAGTACTTATTAGAGGGGCAACAAAAATTTTCTCTCTCAAATCAACCAAAGAAGAGGAATAAGAGTAAGAATGAATGAGAAGCAAGAATATATATGGTCTCATTTCTCATTTTTGTAAACAGAATATATATAATATATTTTACATAGACGGTGATCAAATTGTATCCATCATAACATTATATATTTAAGGTTTTTAGGGTGACAACAACTAAACCCGACGAATCGAATCCAGACCCACACAACGGATTTCAGTTCTAGACGTGTCGGATTTTGCTGGTTTCAGGGTATATATTTTAAAATTTAGATCTGATCCAACGGGAGTTTGGTTCGGATCAAGTTGGTATGAATCGTGTCCATTTGGTTAATAATACTAAAATTACAAGTATTTTGACGATTATTTGATTGGATATTTCGAGTTAGATCGGGTCGAGTATGATCTGGCTTTTAAGGTGTTTTCATCATTTAGATCCAACCTAAGACTCATTGGATAAAGGTTGATTCGGAACTTCTCAAATCACTTTGGTCCGGATTTGCTAGTCTCGATTCTAATTTTCAGTTATGTTTTCATGATAAAATTAGTAAAATTGTATAGTTGGATTTTAAAGGTTTTACATGTAGACATTCAAAATGATCGTCTACCATGCAATTCCATAAGGGGAAAATATTATAAAGGATAAATTATGCTAATAATTCAAGCACAGGGACAGCCGTCTAATTTTTTTGCTACAAGGATAGGCCCAAAGCCCATCTTTCGAGTGCTCAACTTCTCAAATCCATCTATCGATTGATTTCCGCTCCTCAACTTCTATTATGCTTTCCTCCTTCAGATCGCCGCTACGCTTTCTTCTTCTTCTCCATCTCCAGATCTCCGCTACGCTTTCCTCCTCTTCTCCCGCTCACCTCTATGCTTAAGTTTTGCCCCATCGTGTTTTTCCTATACGCGTCGATTTGGAAAGTCACGTCGCTATTGCCTAAAACTAAGAGCCGCTGTGTAACAACCCGCATATCCATCGATTTTATATTTAAATATTTTATTTAAATATTTTATCGTTAGTCGGATGTTAGTCCGAAAAGCTACTTTTTGCATACGGTCAAATTAGGACTCGAGACCACTCCCATTGAGTTCAAAATGACGTTTGCGATCTTTTTGAGTGTAAACTTCGATATGTTTGGAGATAGTGAAATTTTCGACACTTTTTCCCGCCTTTGACTTTGGTTTGGACTGCACCCCTTTAGTTCAGTCCAACCCTCTTTCTCATTTGTTCAAACACTTCAAGCTTTGTCAAAAATGGTGGTGGGAAAGAGAAATTAAAACTCCCAACTCAAATTCTATTGCAAATCCGAGATTCAACATCAAATTCAAGTAGAAGATTGTGGATTCAAGCTTTGGGTTGCTTCTCCTTGCTTTCAATCTTCATCTTCATCAATTTCGTGGAAAAGGTGAGATTTTTGATCTCACATCTTGCCTATATCTATCTTGGACTGTTGGGAATGATCCTCTATTGCATTTGTATGAATATCTGCCTTTGGTTTGCATTGGATTGGCGAAAAACTATAAATTTTGGCGTTTTGGTGAATTTCTGGCCTTAAGTCGTTTCTGGCCATCGCTAAGTCGTCCACGAGTTAAGCCTAAGTCGTAAGTCGTTCGCGTTGAAAAGTCACCGCCTTTGTATTTCTGTTCGCCTGTGTTGAGTCGTTCACGAGTTACTGGCTTGAGTCGTTCGCGAGTTAAAGTGTTGAGTCGTTCACGAGTTAAAGGCTTGAGTCGTTCACGAGTTACTGGCTTGAGTCGTTCGCGAGTTAAAGTGCTAAGTCGTTCACGAGTTACTGGCTTGAGTCGTTCGCGAGTTAAAGTGCTAAGTCGTTCACGAGTTAAAGTGCTAAGTTGTTCACGAGTTAAAGTGCTAAGTCATTCGCGAGTTGTGCTAAGTCGTCCACGAGTTAAGGCTTAAGTCGTAAGTCGCTTGCCTCCCTTAAGTCGTAAGTCGCTTGCCTCCCTTAAGTCGTAAGTCGCTTGCCTCCCTTAAGTCGTAAGTCGCTTGCCTCCCTTAAGTCGTAAGTCTCTTGCCTCCCTTAAGTTGTAAGTCGCTCGCCTTCCTTAAGTCGTTCATCTGGTTGAGTCGCACCATTCCTTAGCTCGGTCATGCTACCACTGGACCAGCTTGCCTTCACTAGGTCGTACCCCGTATTACTCTGCGTAGGCAATCTCTTCTGAAAAACATTTATCAGAATTTCTACTTTGATGGTTTTGGGATTGACTTCTTTGGACTTTACTCACGTCTTCGAACGTGAATTGATTTGTTTCTACAATCGTTTTATGACTTGTCACTTTAAAGATATATGAAGGTTTCAATACTAATAGTAAATATCAAAACTCTTTCATCAAAGCGATTTCAACACTATTTTAAATATCAAAAGTTTGTTTTCTCAAACCGATTTTCAATTTACTAGTATATACAAGCCTTTACTTCACTCGAATGAGAAATCGACTTAAACGACTTAGTAAAACGGGTGGTATGAAACGCTTGCGTTCACTTCGTCGGTTAGCTCTTGGACTTGTTCGATTGAACCCTTTTTGTGACAATTTCCTAGTGAAGATTTACAGCTTGTTCGTAAATATTTAAGTTAAGCAAGTGGTTATGGGACATGAAGCTAAACTCATATATTTACTAGCTTGGTGTGATTGACACTTCCTTATGATCATGACGATCATTTTTGTGATTTAGACTAGCGATTGAGCGATGTCTCTTTGTCTACGTGGGAGACTATACCCTGATTATGTGATGTTTCGCCATCATATTTCTAGGGTAGCACCCTACGGTCTTCGGGCCATTCCTGTGTGAAAATTTAATGGATAGCTTCCATGAGATAGCTTCTCGTCATGTGTTTACGCGTAGGTGAGTTTTCATGCTCCCATTCATGTGTTAGGCCTCCCCCCCTTTTTATGTGTTTTTCTGGATTTCTGATGATGATTTCTGGAATTTTGTGCTTCACCAATTTTCATGATTTTCATTGATATGATATCAGTTTTGTGCATTGGTGAATTCATGTGTTATTGACTTGTTATGAATACAAGTTTAGGGTATGATACCCTACCTTATCTTTGAGAAGATTCTTGTGATATTGATTAATCTTTTGTTGATTATCATTTACATACTTATAGTAGTATGTCGTTATAGTTATTTCATGTTCATGTCATGTTGTTTACTTTATACCATATCATCTGATATTTATAGTTAGACTGATCCGTTTATTATTTTCTTATAAATAATACTCGGGTCGGACCGAGATGTTACAGGTGCTTCTGCTTGACTTCTCTTCCGGATATTTCTGACTTTTGGCTAACTACATAGATTGTAGTTTTTGGATGTACACCTTTGAGATATAGACTCTATGTTGTGTACTTATTCTTTTGTATAGCACGTGATGCTATTCTTTTGTATTATCGTGGATCTTTCCGACCACTACTCTGATGTACACTTTCATGTGTTATATATTTATTCATATCTTCTTCCGCCTTTGTGATATGGATGTCTGTGACTGATTTATGTTATGATTATTTCTATGTTTGTTTCCGAAGATTATATATAGCCACCGTGTGATAGCTTTGTGTTTGTATCGGTATGTCGGATTTCCTCCTTAAAAGATATGCATTCTATTCTATCTGACGTATCGGTGCTCGCACAAAGAAGTTACATGGATGGTCGCTCCTCCACAGCCTTATTCTCCGCGCTAATTGACAGCACTACATCGTAGTGTTCTTGGTTAGCGTGGGTATAGAGGTGGGGCGTCACACGCTGCTAACACCGTCGAAGTATTGCCGCCTCGATATAGAGTCTCGTCGTCCTTGGTGCTAGAGTTTTGATGGTGCCTGAAGCTTTGAGTTGCTCAACTCTAAAACCTGAACAAATTTGAATATCGCTTCTTGCTTTTGTGGAGGTAGTCGCGTTGTGAAGTTGAAGTTCATCTGAATCTAATTGAATGTCATTGCCTGAGGATGCTCGAGTTCTAAAATTTTCTAGGCATAAGACGATAGTTAAACCTAGTAAACTAACACTAAAAAAAGAACAGTTGAACAAGAAAAACAGTAGAGGTGAGAGAAAAGAACTAAGAGAAGACATGAAAAACAAATAGAAGATGAAAATCAATCAAAAAAGGAAAAGAAACATAGAAGAGAAGGTATTGATACTAGGATTTATATCAAAATTCAATGAACTATTAACTTAAAAACTGATACCTAAAAACTACAACCTTAAAAACCGATAACTAAAAACTGATACCGATAACTAAAAACTGATAACTAAAAACTGCTACCAATAACTTAAAACTGATACCTTAAAAACCGATAACTAAATTCTGATACTATACATTAAAACATTTTAAAACTATGATACCAAAATTGATAATAAGCACTAATCTAATACATACCAAAGCCAAAACTACAACATTACAATATATCAGTTAGTGAAACAAAAAATAACAAAAACTCAACTAAAAATGATACTAACAAAAGGATACTACAAAATAATGATATTCATCATATCATTGAAAAGAAACCAAATACCGGTCAAAATAAAACATGAACAAATGTCGCAAACAAGAGCAAGAATTGTGTATGACATATTGATGGACAATGATCACTGCTGAAATTTAGCCAAGTTCATGTCAACATTGGAATAAGAAGAAAACATAAGAAAAAAAATGTTTTGTTCAGATTGTCATTTTATTCTAGTACAGTAATTACCTTTATAAAACAAAAAATCAAAAATAAAACAGTTTTTACAAAAATGATATATACTGTCACTAAAACTGATACCTAAAAACTAATCCTCAAATTAATAGTAAAACTGATACCGGTATTACTGCAAATTAAACTGATACTTAAAATGAAACTTGAAATGTTACTATATACCTAAAACAAATAAATAATAAAACTAATACTGCTTATACTACAAAACCGATACCGTAAATGAAACTATAAATGATACTATATAACCAAGTTTAATTACAAAGAGCAAACCAATGACAAATTAAAAATGTGCTAAACCAATATACAAAGAGCAAATCAATGTACATATTAACATATTCTAAACCAATATACTTATATGACCAAGTTCAATTACATAAAATTGACAATAAAGACATACAACCAAGTATAATTCTCAACAAATTCATAAAAACATAAAAATCAAATCATATCTTCTTAGAAGTTTAACAACTACGTTTATTGCGACCATATTGCTTGCATACACCACATCTATTCTGCTTATTTTGAAAGTATGCAAATCCTCCTTTCCATTTAAAAGCAGGCCTACCGGCATCACATTTCACTTTAGGTGGCTTAAAAAACATCTTCAACACTTGCATCAACAATAAGCTTAGCGAAATTAGGAATAGGTTTTATAGCATTAGCAAATTAGAAGCTGTGGAACACATGCTGAACAAATCAACGATAAACATATTCGCATTCTTCGCCTTACAGCTAAAGTAGATTCTGTTCCATATGAAGATAGCGGTGACTATGAAAGGCTGGAGGAAAAACTTAACTAACACCTAAAACCAAATATTGATGGCGAACCAACGTAAAAACTAAATCACGATCTTCTTGAAACATTTGTTTTAATTTATTCAAAAACCATTTCCAGTTATCCACATTTTCAGGAGAAACTACACCCATAGTTGAAGGGAAAAAACCTGGAAAAAAAAAATTAGTCAGCTGTTAACTCAAAAACTGATACCTAAAAACTACTACCGATACCTAAAAACTGAGAACTAAATTTTGATACTATGTAGTAAAACATTTTAAAAATCTTATACCTAAAATCTGATAATAAGCACTAATCTAATACACACCAATGGAAAAATCTACAACACTAAGAAATATCACTTTTTAAAAAATCTTAATATCAAATTCTAATACTTTCACTACACCAAAACAGAGGATTCCCAACGAGTATAAGCGTTGCCAAGAATTTCAGTAACACTTATATGTGTCTCTATAGAGGCGTGGGCATTTATTTGTAACACTTATAAGCGTTGGGGAAAAGCATCTTCCAACGCTTATAAGCGTTGGGAGATGCTTTTCCCCAACGCTTATTGTTGATTCATGAGTTTTGATTCATGACACAAGCTTCAGAGATCATACGACGAGAATACTATACGAAAGCGACAAAAAGAGAATAAGCGTATATTGTGCACTACAAAGGAGACAAGACTACAATCCAGAGATTAGTATGAATATTTTATTGTATTGAGTCTTAGAATATTGTTAAAATCAATGCTCAAGTGGTCACACACACACAAATTATTATACATTAATTTATACATGAAAAAGTGTGCATTGTGCAATTGACAGCAGGTCGGCCGACCGACCAGGAACTTCGGCTGACCGACTCTGTGTCAATGCACAGATATGCACTGTTCTGTGTACGTTTTTGAAACTCAGTTGACCGGCCAGTTTTCTCGGCCAACCGACCTGAGAATAACGGCTAGTTTTCTGAAGAGTTGCGATCGTTCGTGAAGAGGAATCTCCTTCAATCCAAGAGATACGGACACAACTTTTGATTGAAACTCTTCATGAAAGATTGTAACTATTCTACAACTATATAAACATGTTCAATTCACTTCTTCAACAACCAATTCTTGTTTATAATTCTGAAATCTATTCTCTATTATTCTCTGCAAATAAAAAGCATTCATTCTCATTCAATATCGCTAGAATCACTGAATTAATTCATATACTTCGATTCTACGCGATTATCCTCCTTCTAATCTTCACACACACTATATACTCTTGAGGATTTGATTATAGGAGAATTGTACTATCAAAAGACAATCCGTGTTATTCAGAACACATTTGTCAACAAATTATTTGTATTAAGTTGAAGTCCTCTTCGGCTGTTGAGGCGGAAAAATTCCTGTTCGGCTGCTCAGGTGTCGTATACCTATTCCTCCGGGTTAAGTGAGGGGTTTAGTTTAAATCCAGAGGGTATTCTGGGACTGGACATAAAACAGGAAGTTCAAACCAGTATAAAAATTCTTGGTGTGCTTACTTTAATTTTTATTTTACTGTTATTATCAATTTCCACATTTATATATCATATTACACGATCCTTAGTACTGCACGTACACTTTCATTTGGTATGAGAGAAAGGTTATCCAATAACCGTCACAAAGTTATTTGATATCTATTTCTAGTAATATGGCAACAACACATACTAATGATTTTGACACTAACACTAATACTAGTTTCACAGAGGGTCAATCAACTTCACGACCTCCGCTTTTTAATGGTATAAATTATAATTATTGGTCAACTAGAATGAGAATCTATATGCAATCTAGTGGATTTGATATCTGGAATGTTATACAAAGTGAGTACACAACTCCTACTGGAGAATACTCAACTTGGAGTAACACACAAAAACTAGATGTTACATCAAATGCAAAGGCTATGAATATTTTATTTTGTGCATTAGATAGAAATGAATTCAATAGAGTTAGCATGTGCACTTCTAGTTATGAAATTTGGAGAACACTTAAGATAACACATGAAGGAACGAACAAAGTTAAATTAAGCAAAATCTCTATGTTGAAAAATCAATTTGAAAATTTCAAAATGAGGCCAAATGAATCTATAAATGATATGTACTCTAGATTTCAGGATATTTATCATGCTCTGCTATCATTAGAACAAAAATTTACTGATTTTGATATTGTCACAAAAATCTTAAATTCTTTAACGGACGAATGGGAAAGAAAAGTCCTAGCCATTGAAGAAGCAAGTGATTTGTCAACATTAAAACCAGAAGAATTGATAGGTAATTTAATGTCCTACATAGTAAATTTGCAGGCAAAGAGAAATGGAGCACAAGAAAAGAAGAATGTGGCATTTCAAGCAGAAAAAGATGACTCCGACTCAGAGAATGAAGATATGGCAATGATTGCTAAAAATTTTAAGAAGTTTCTAAAATTCAAAAGAAATAAATTCAGGGGAAACAAAAATAATTCCAACAATAGCAAACCATCATCTTCAGTGTAACGACCCACCTTTTTGGACAGTTTAAATCGACAAATCAAACACACATGCCGGTTCTAAACCATTCAAAAGGGCGGATGGTTATTGGGGTTAAATAAGAAAAGAAAGGAAAGAATAGAAACAAACTCAGAATCTTGCAGCGGAAGGATAAAGTATAATAATAAAATAACAGTTCATGAAGCTGTTAAATAAAACATTGAAATATTATTATACAACAATAATCAGAGTCACATACATTCAGAGTAATACAACAATGCAGCGGAACATAGTACAATGCATGGATACAATAATAGTAAATATACCAAATCTTCGTCTTCGTCCTCCAGAATAATCTCCAACCTAAACTGAAATGCTCAGGCTGACCCGAGCGTAATGAAAAAACAAAACACTCGAGTCAGGACTAAAATATCTTATGTCAGTTAAATCGAAATGGATAAATATGAATGCAATAACTTAAGAGATGTTACGGGTTTTTCCATCTCCCAAGGATCCGTTAAACTATCTACTACATAGTATGTACGCTATATACACTAGGGTCTAATCAGTAAGGTAAGATATCAAAATAGCGTTAAGTCGTGGCCCATTCCACCCTTAACACATTTTTATTCCCAAGAGCATATACAAGACCGTAGTTTCCCCAAAACCGGAAGTCACCAGAGGGCAATCCATATACTAAAGGTACAAACCAAAATCGTAGTGGTCGCGAATAGGAAAATCAGTATGACAAGGTACATGAGGCAATACCAACTAGGATACTAGTAGTTGCGTGATCCGGACTGATGTTGGGCATAGCAGCTACTACCCCAACACCGCGAAACAACACTCCCATAATCGCGGGGTGCACCCAAATCGAATCACATAAGTAATAGATAAGGTATCGAAGAAGTGTGTCCGCTAGAGATGGCGAACCTCAATGGCCCGGCGCGGCTCCTGTTTTAGTCATGTCAGGGGTCATCCAAAATCGTTCTCTTTCTTCAGTCAACACGTTCACCAAAACCATCCACTTCATTCTGGATCAACACTTCGCGTATATTAGTTATTAAAGTGGTTTCGGTATCGACAGAGAGTATGCCCATATCCGATCCCGGTCTCTTTAATAACTACGTATTTATTACACCGCTTGGTTTTATTACGTTTCGAAAACAATTTCATGTTTCATATCAAGATATCGCATTTGTTTTGGGAAACAAATCTATAAAAAAACAACACAGTATTTCAAAGCCACAATTTACTTTGATAAGTTAGTTCGTTTCAATATATCGTTTATTTCAAAACTTGATTTGAATTCCAATTTTGATTAAATTCCTTAAATCCAATTCGCATTTAAATCAAGGGTTTAAAATAACCTTTATTCCGTTTAACTGGTTTGGTGTTTTTAGAAAATAGTTTAAAATAGTTTTAGAAAGTTAAATAGTTTTCTATAGAAAATAATTTAAGAAAACATATGGTTTATAAATAAATATTTGTATTGGTTTAATAGAAAATAGTTTTACAAATAAAATGGTTTATAAAATAAATAGTTTGAGAAAACAAATTAGTTTGAAAAATGAAAATAGATTTGAAATAGTTTTTTTTTTCTAAAGTAATTTGTTTAAAAATCTTCCCAAGTCAAACCAATTAAATTTCCAAATATTTCGATTCCTTTCAAATTCATTTCACTTCCCGTTCATACAAATCAAAGTTCGAGTTTATATTTCAGATAAATTCTCATTCATTTCAAATAAATTTCAATCAAATTTCCACGATCCAACTTGATTCGAATAGTTCAATTAAATTAGTTAACAACACTTAAACTTCCATTTAAACTTTTATATATATATACAAAATTTCGAATTCAAATTCCAGTTATCGATCATTTAAATTTATACCACCGAATAAAGTATGATCATTCCAAATTCGCAATTCCTTTATTAAATTCAAATCATACTTAACTTAAATTTAACTATCAGATTTATTTCAAACGGTTTCTAATTCAAGTTTTAGTTTCAAAATTTTCAAATCCATTTCTCTTTTAAACAAATTCAATTAAACCAAATTTCAATGTTTGAAAACAGTAAATTTATCCAATCGGTGCCTGTATAAATTTCTCTATCCTATGGCCAAGTGAAATTTTTATTATTACAATTTTAATTCTTTAAACGATTAATCCCGGTTAATTTGATGCCCGCAACATCTAGGGTAATAATTGGGATTAATCGATACAAATCAACGACCAAACTAACAATGTATATGAAATCAATATAAATAACAGGAAAACAGTTACATAATCAATATACAATAAATAAAATCATATATCACAACCATAAATCCAAGCAGTCATAATATCACAAAATTTTCTGTTCAATGGTGTCGGGGGTTTTAACTGGCAAATAAATTTAAATTCTAGACTAACTATCAAACTTAAATTAACTGGCAATTAAAGTCATATAAATCATCCGATACGATATAAACAACCAATTTCATCCATCAACATCAAACAACACAAACATATTATCACAGGAATTTCTATTTAACTATCATAAAAATTTAGTCAAATGTGAGCGTAAAACACTCACCTTGATTTTCAATTTTAAATCAAATCGAACGACGTTCGATTTAACCTAAAATTTTAGTTAGCTCCAAATATCTCCAAATCAATTCCATGACGTAGAGCTCGTCACCACGATTCCAACGCAAAAAGATTCGTCTGATTCTGATAACGAACGAAGGAGTTATGACATTTTAAAGATTTAATACAATTTCATATAACTAAATTTATTTATTTATTTATTTATACCAAAACAAAATCATAGCCGCAGATACCAACTTCCACAAATCCAGGCCGTAGATAGTCTTCTTCTCCAACGCGAATAGCAGGCAAGTCGAACCCAAAGTTGCCGTTCAAATCCTCGATGGCGCACCCCCCAACTTTGCCGTTACGTTGATCAGGCGACGCCGACTCGAAGCCCTCCGCACAAGGCACCACCACCTAGAATTTGGTTGAACTCGGCTGCCCCATTGCTTGGAAAAACACGACCAAACGCGCGACACACACGAGCAGATTTTGGCCACTACGAAGCTCCGATGACGATCTCGACCGTTGGATGTATTGAGCTCGGAGAGTTCTACAGTTTTGCTGTTGGATGATTTTTAAGATAGCTTGTGGATTGAGAGATCAAAGAGGAAGAATCAGGGAGGATTTCGGCCATAGAAATTTTCTCTGGCGGCCACGAGATAGAGGCTAGGGTTACGGGATGAATGCGTATATATGCGTATAACAAATTATTAAATATTATTATCCACAAATAACATGATTTTCGAACGAACTCCAAATTTGACATGCCGACAGGCGTTCGTAAGGTTTTACCCGCCTTCCGAACACAACGGAATATGTTTCAAGGCCTAATTCGATCGTATGTGTGAGTTATGGAAATAACCGATCGATTTTAAATTAAACCGATTAAATGAATTCTAAGCGTTTTCAGCTGCCACGGTCAAATGGCAACTCCGATTTCTACGAAATTTGAAATCCGATAATAATAAACTATTACGGATCCAACGGAACCAGTTTCGTTCAAATCTGAGACTGTTCGGAAAATGGCTATTTTTCAGTCGATAATTAAATATTAAAATATTCAATTTTCACAAATTAACTTTAAATTCAATTTTAAAAGTTCTATAACATTACTATAACTCCAATATGACAAGATAAAATTTTACAAATCATTTTCAATCATATTCAACTCGATTTTTTATTATTTCTGAAATTTAACTTATTAAATTATCGATTTAATTGTCTAATTAAATCTAATATTCGAAAAATAAATTATTCGACTGTTTAATTCCAATATAAAAATTCCCAATTTTAAATTATTAACTTTTAATTCAAATTTCAATTGTTCACAAATTCCATTTTTAATTTCACAGTAATTAACAATCTTTTACAATGCAGTTTTCCATTATAGATCCAATATAAAAGATTATATTAGATTCAGCGTTCAATTATATCGTAATTCAAATTCAAGTTATTAAATTCCAAATGAATTCTTTTATTTCGATTTACACTTTCAATAGTGAATCAACCATTTACTTATACATTATTATCAATAGTTTATAATTCATTTACTTTCATTTTCTTCAGCTATCATCTTATTTAAATTCACAGCAATATTAATTTACATTCATTTACGTTGATTTCCATATTATAACTTCAATATTAAATGTGACATTTTATTTATTTCGTTGTTTACAATCAAATTCAATTCAATTCAATTACTTGTTACATTCAAATTTAAATCTTTACTTACATTCAATTACAAGTTAACATCTTTATCGAATTACAGTTTCAGTTATTATCTGCTTTCAATCAATTGTAATATTAAGTTACATTTATTTATATTAGTTTCAATAACATAAACTTCCATTATTAAATCTACCATTTTATTTATTCTTCGTTGTTTACAATCATAACCAATTTGGTTTACAATCAAATTCAATTCATTATTTACATTCACTACAAGTTAACATCCCTATTTAATTTATAAATAAGTTATTTCAGAATTCAGTTTTGTATTTTAACTTGTAATTCACATTTAACAACACAATTTTATTTCCTTCCGATTTTTATCCAAAATTTTCATTTTAATTCGTATTTTTAAAGTGTTAAAAATACGGGTCGTTACATTCTCCCCCACTTAAAACTTTTCGTCCTCGAAAAGGAACGGAGAAAGGGAAACCATCATTTAGATATAATTCATTCAAAATATTCTACTTATTTGCAAAATTTAGTTATAGGATTTTTTTTTTCACAAAATTTTCTAACTCTCGGATTTTTGAAAAATTTCGGCAGCACCTCCTTTGCGCGGCTAGGACCGAAAAATTTCACAATAGTAATAATTGCATGATATACATCTCATTACAAGAATGAGGCATCCCAAAACATGGGGAACACAATAATATACCACAACATAAACTGTAATCCGAGAACATACCTTTATTTTAGCGTTTATTAGCATTTTAACTTACATTTTGCCTTAAGCGCAGAAGCGAGCTCCACAAGCGAAGCGCAACCCCTTTGCTACCTACTAAAATGCTCAATAACCAAGTTAGAACTATGCATATAAAGATAGATCGATATACTTATCATAAACAACACACATATAACATGTTTAGCTTCAAAACTGAAATTCCAATTCTATGACAGCAAACGAATCTCAGTTTTTGGTCACCTAAACGATAAAATTTGACAATGGAATCTAAACAAAAGTTGTTGTATTCGATTCAGGCTTTCCGGAATGTCCAAAATCATCGAATTCGGACCATCCGTTCAAAAGTTACGGTCATTTTACTAAAATGATACGCTTCAGCCCCGAGCAATTAGCGCAGGCCTGAAATGTAATTTCAGATTTTCGACCTCCTAAATGACAGAAATAAGAAATGCTTATAAAACAAAAGTTGGAGCTTAGGCTCTAAGCTTTCCAGGAAGTGCAAGATCGTCAAAATCCGATACACCAGTAAAAAGTTATGGTGAAAATACTAAGGGTATGTGCTTCAGATTTTTACTTCGCCCAGGCCAGCGACTAATATTGGTGTTTTAAGCCTAGTGTATGAAGGTATTTATCAAAACATTCTAAACAAAAGATGTAGCACAGTTTCTAGGCTTTCCGAAAAGTCTAAGATCGTCGAATTTCGTCCGGCCATTTAAAAGTTATGGTTGTTTTCGTTTCAGCATATATTGGACAATTTTGAATTTTCCAAAATTTTGCTTTTATTATTTCAAAGCACAAACCATCAAACTTCAAATTTTCTAAAGAACAATCATAAATACAAAGTCGTTTATTTTCTTATTTATCCATGAAATAAGTTTACATTCGATTTGTTTCCGATTTATTCAAGTTTGTTTCATTCATAATTTAAATTCAAGTCAAATTGCTTCAATTTAATTTGAATTCAATTATATTTAATTTCACTTTGCTTCAAATTTGAATTTAATTATTTTAAAATTTTATTCCATTTATTCAATTCCATTAACACTAATGAATTCTACTAAATCAATTACCGCCCATCAAACAACCAATGCATATCAAACATTACCATCCATCCAGAATCTACACTAAATCAATTATACATTTCCAAGTCAAATTTTTTTTTCCATACACTTCCAAGTTTATTGACATTTAGTTATATTCAACTTTAATTAGTTTCCATTTAAAAATTTTATATTTCATTAATTTTAAATTTTATTCATTCACTTGTATACATCATTCATTTTACAACTTAAATTTCTTTTATATTTACAACTATCAATAGATCTTCACATTTTATTATTCACTCTCACACTGGTATATTATTCCTCTACTTATCCTTATTAGCATTTTGAACTTTTTAAGTATTTGGTAAGTCATAGTTATGCAAATAGAATGTAGTTAAACAACATACAACCCTTTTTCATTCAAAGTTGAATTTTCAATTAATTAATTCTTAAGTCATTACTTAAATTTCACTATATTTTAATTTCACATTTACATTCACATATAGTATTTCCATTTTATATTAACATAATTGTGAATCACCTTTAAATGTAATTTAAATTCCAATTATTTACTAACAATTTTATTTATATTTGCAAACCATTAATTAAATGCATATTTCGTTATTCAAACCTATACTTGTATATTATCCTATTAACAATTCATATAACATTTTTGAACTTCTTAAATATTTTGGTGAGTTATATTTATGCTATAGAATGAAATTTAATACTATGCGAGTTTTACAGTTTCGATTTTATTTTAAATTCATAATTTTCTAATTCTAAGGATTTCTACTTTAATTGATATTTTCACTTAGCTCTTAGGTTCATTTTTCATTTCACAATTCAGAAGTTCCGTAATGATTCAAGTATTTGTTTATCTCAATAGTTTAAAGTCATTAAATATTAAAGTCATTAAATATTAAAGAACTTAAGAATTTCATTTCCGGTTTCATTTCAAATCAAGTTTTGAAATAATATATACTTATATAATTTATATATCAAATCATACTATAGAGAATACAAAATAAAATTCAATTTTAATCAAAACAGGGTTTAGGAAAACTATTAAGTGATCTCCCCCACTTGGACTCTCGAAAATAAACGTCGATGATGCGTGCACTCATCACCGAAATCATTCTCTAGTGTCAAGAGGGGAGTATAACACTTACTTCATTTGAAATCCTTTGAAAACAATTTCTAATCGAATATACTATCATATAATACTTATATTATACATTTCAAATTTTTGTTAATAAATTTTCAAAACACCGGAATTTAAATTCTCCATCTTAATTTAAATTCATTTTTATTTCATTTTATTTACCATTTATATTCATTGTCAATAATATTTACAAGTTTCATTTCTTAAAATCATCCAATAGTCAATAGTTAGAAATATTGACTAATCAACAATAAACGATGATAATCTAATATTATCATCTCATAACAACTAATGCAATCAAAATTTATAAATCTTCAAGATAAGTCTTTTATATATAGAATATAATCCAAAACAATATTATGTCAATCTGTCCTATTCGAGTGTTTAGAAATTCCTATCGATGCCTTGGCGTCCCAAGTACCAACCAAAATTCATAAATACTCAACGGAACAAATTAACACAATATAAAAACATTTTATATCAAAATTACAAATACGCTCTCTCATATACACTCAACTCATTCATATAGTTTACCTCTATTTCAATGAGTTATTCCCCACTAGAGCCAAGGTTTATCGCTAAACCAAAGCTCTGATACCAACTGTAACGACCCCCCTTTTTGGACAGTTTAAATCGACAAATCAAACACACATGCCGGTTCTAAACCATTCAAAAGGGCGGATGGTTATTGGGGTTAAATAAGAAAAGAAAGGAAAGAATAGAAACAAACTCAGAATCTTGCAGCGGAAGGATAAAGTATAATAATAAAATAACAGTTCATGAAGCTGTTAAATAAAACATTGAAATATTATTATACAACAATAATCAGAGTCACATACATTCAGAGTAATACAACAATGCAGCGGAACATAGTACAATGCATGGATACAATAATAGTAAATATACCAAATCTTCGTCTTCGTCCTCCAGAATAATCTCCAACCTAAACTGAAATGCTCAGGCTGACCCGAGCGTAATGAAAAAACAAAACACTCGAGTCAGGACTAAAATATCTTATGTCAGTTAAATCGAAATGGATAAATATGAATGCAATAACTTAAGAGATGTTACGGGTTTTTCCATCTCCCAAGGATCCGTTAAACTATCTACTACATAGTATGTACGCTATATACACTAGGGTCTAATCAGTAAGGTAAGATATCAAAATAGCGTTAAGTCGTGGCCATTCCACCCTTAACACATTTTTATTCCCAAGAGCATATACAAGACCGTAGTTTCCCCAAAACCGGAAGGCACCAGAGGGCAATCCATATACTAAAGGTACAAACCAAAATCGTAGTGGTCGCGAATAGGAAAATCAGTATGACAGGGTACATGAGGCAATACCAACTAGGATACTACCCCAACACCGCGAAACAACACTCCCATAATCGCGGGGTGCACCCAAATCGAATCACATAAGTAATAGATAAGGTATCGAAGAAGTGTGTCCGCTAGAGATGGCGAACCTCAATGGCCCGGCACGGCTCCTGTTTTAGTCATGTCAGGGGTCATCCAAAATCGTTCTCTTTCTTCAGTCAACACGTTCACCAAAACCATCCACTTCATTCTGGATCAACACTTCGCGTATATTAGTTATTAAAGTGGTTTCGGTATCGACAGAGAGTATGCCCATATCCGATCCCGGTCTCTTTAATAACTACGTATTTATTACACCGCTTGGTTTTATTACGTTTCGAAAACAATTTCATGTTTCATATCAAGATATCGCATTTGTTTTGGGAAACAAATCTATAAAAAAACAACACAGTATTTCAAAGCCACAATTTACTTTGATAAGTTAGTTCGTTTCAATATATCGTTTATTTCAAAACTTGATTTGAATTCCAATTTTGATTAAATTCCTTAAATCCAATTCGCATTTAAATCAAGGGTTTAAAATAACCTTTATTCCGTTTAACTGGTTTGGTGTTTTTAGAAAATAGTTTAAAATAGTTTTAGAAAGTTAAATAGTTTTCTATAGAAAATAATTTAAGAAAACATATGGTTTATAAATAAATATTTGTATTGGTTTAATAGAAAATAGTTTTACAAATAAAATGGTTTATAAAATAAATAGTTTGAGAAAACAAATTAGTTTGAAAAATGAAAATAGATTTGAAATATTTTTTTTTCTAAAGTAATTTGTTTAAAAATCTTCCCAAGTCAAACCAATTAAATTTCCAAATATTTCGATTCCTTTCAAATTCATTTCACTTCCCGTTCATACAAATCAAAGTTCGAGTTTATATTTCAGATAAATTCTCATTCATTTCAAATAAATTTCAATCAAATTTCCACGATCCAACTTGATTCGAATAGTTCAATTAAATTAGTTAACAACACTTAAACTTCCATTTAAACTTTTATATATATATACAAAATTTCGAATTCAAATTCCAGTTATCGATCATTTAAATTTATACCACCGAATAAAGTATGATCATTCCAAATTCGCAATTCCTTTATTAAATTCAAATCATACTTAACTTAAATTTAACTATCAGTTTTATTTCAAACGGTTTCTAATTCAAGTTTTAGTTTCAAAATTTTCAAATCCATTTCTCTTTTAAACAAATTCAATTAAACCAAATTTCAATGTTTGAAAACAGTAAATTTATCCAATCGGTGCCTGTATAAATTTCTCTATCCTATGGCCAAGTGAAATTTTTATTATTACAATTTTAATTCTTTAAACGATTAATCCCGGTTAATTTGATGCCCGCAACATCTAGGGTAATAATTGGGATTAATCGATACAAATCAACGACCAAACTAACAATGTATATGAAATCAATATAAATAACAGGAAAACAGTTACATAATCAATATACAATAAATAAAATCATATATCACAACCATAAATCCAAGCAGTCATAATATCACAAAATTTTCTGTTCAATGGTGTCGGGGGTTTTAACTGGCAAATAAATTTAAATTCTAGACTAACTATCAAACTTAAATTAACTGGCAATTAAAGTCATATAAATCATCCGATACGATATAAACAACCAATTTCATCCATCAACATCAAACAACACAAACATATTATCACAGGAATTTCTATTTAACTATCATAAAAATTTAGTCAAATGTGAGCGTAAAACACTCACCTTGATTTTCAATTTTAAATCAAATCGAACGACGTTCGATTTAACCTAAAATTTTAGTTAGCTCCAAATATCTCCAAATCAATTCCATGACGTAGAGCTCGTCACCACGATTCCAACGCAAAAAGATTCGTCTGATTCTGATAACGAACGAAGGAGTTATGACATTTTAAAGATTTAATACAATTTCATATAACTAAATTTATTTATTTATTTATTTATACCAAAACAAAATCATAGCCGCAGATACCAACTTCCACAAATCCAGGCCGTAGATAGTCTTCTTCTCCAACGCGAATAGCAGGCAAGTCGAACCCAAAGTTGCCGTTCAAATCCTCGATGGCGCACCCCCCAACTTTGCCGTTACGTTGATCAGGCGACGCCGACTCGAAGCCCTCCGCACAAGGCACCACCACCTAGAATTTGGTTGAACTCGGCTGCCCCATTGCTTGGAAAAACACGACCAAACGCGCGACACACACGAGCAGATTTTGGCCACTACGAAGCTCCGATGACGATCTCGACCGTTGGATGTATTGAGCTCGGAGAGTTCTACAGTTTTGCTGTTGGATGATTTTTAAGATAGCTTGTGGATTGAGAGATCAAAGAGGAAGAATCAGGGAGGATTTCGGCCATAGAAATTTTCTCTGGCGGCCACGAGATAGAGGCTAGGGTTACGGGATGAATGCGTATATATGCGTATAACAAATTATTAAATATTATTATCCACAAATAACATGATTTTCGAACGAACTCCAAATTTGACATGCCGACAGGCGTTCGTAAGGTTTTACCCGCCTTCCGAACACAACGGAATATGTTTCAAGGCCTAATTCGATCGTATGTGTGAGTTATGGAAATAACCGATCGATTTTAAATTAAACCGATTAAATGAATTCTAAGCGTTTTCAGCTGCCACGGTCAAATGGCAACTCCGATTTCTACGAAATTTGAAATCCGATAATAATAAACTATTACGGATCCAACGGAACCGGTTTCGTTCAAATCTGAGACTGTTCGGAAAATGGCTATTTTTCAGTCGATAATTAAATATTAAAATATTCAATTTTCACAAATTAACTTTAAATTCAATTTTAAAAGTTCTATAACATTACTATAACTCCAATATGACAAGATAAAATTTTACAAATCATTTTCAATCATATTCAACTCGATTTTTTTATTATTTCTGAAATTTAACTTATTAAATTATCGATTTAATTGTCTAATTAAATCCAATATTCGAAAAATAAATTATTCGACTGTTTAATTCCAATATAAAAATTCCCAATTTTAAATTATTAACTTTTAATTCAAATTTCAATTGTTCACAAATTCCATTTTTAATTTCACAGTAATTAACAATCTTTTACAATGCAGTTTTCCATTATAGATCCAATATAAAAGATTATATTAGATTCAGCGTTCAATTATATCGTAATTCAAATTCAAGTTATTAAATTCCAAATGAATTCTTTTATTTCGATTTACACTTTCATTAGTGAATCAACCATTTACTTATACATTATTATCAATAGTTTATAATTCATTTACTTTCATTTTCTTCAGCTATCATCTTATTTAAATTCACAGCAATATTAATTTACATTCATTTACGTTGATTTCCATATTATAACTTCAATATTAAATGTGACATTTTATTTATTTCGTTGTTTACAATCAAATTCAATTCAATTCAATTACTTGTTACATTCAAATTTAAATCTTTACTTACATTCAATTACAAGTTAACATCTTTATCGAATTACAGTTTCAGTTATTATCTGCTTTCAATCAATTGTAATATTAAGTTACATTTATTTATATTAGTTTCAATAACATAAACTTCCATTATTAAATCTACCATTTTATTTATTCTTCGTTGTTTACAATCATAACCAATTTGGTTTACAATCAAATTCAATTCATTATTTACATTCACTACAAGTTAACATCCCTATTTAATTTATAAATAAGTTATTTCAGAATTCAGTTTTGTATTTTAACTTGTAATTCACATTTAACAACACAAAATTTTATTTCCTTCCGATTTTTATCCAAAATTTTCATTTTAATTCGTATTTTTAAAGTGTTAAAAATACGGGTCGTTACATTCTCCCCCACTTAAAACTTTTCGTCCTCGAAAAGGAACGGAGAAAGGGAAACCATCATTTAGATATAATTCATTCAAAATATTCTACTTATTTGCAAAATTTAGTTATAGGATTTTTTTTTTCACAAAATTTTCTAACTCTCGGATTTTTGAAAAATTTCGGCAGCACCTCCTTTGCGCGGCTAGGACCGAAAAATTTCACAGTAGTAATAATTGCATGATATACATCTCATTACAAGAATGAGGCATCCCAAAACATGGGGAACACAATAATATACCACAACATAAACTGTAATCCGAGAACATACCTTTATTTTAGCGTTTATTAGCATTTTAACTTACATTTTGCCTTAAGCGCAGAAGCGAGCTCCACAAGCGAAGCGCAACCCCTTTGCTACCTACTAAAATGCTCAATAACCAAGTTAGAACTATGCATATAAAGATAGATCGATATACTTATCATAAACAACACACATATAACATGTTTAGCTTCAAAACTGAAATTCCAATTCTATGACAGCAAACGAATCTCAGTTTTTGGTCACCTAAACGATAAAATTTGACAATGGAATCTAAACAAAAGTTGTTGTATTCGATTCAGGCTTTTCGGAATGTCCAAAATCATCGAATTCGGACCATCCGTTCAAAAGTTACGGCCATTTTACTAAAATGATACGCTTCAGCCCCGAGCAATTAGCGCAGGCCTGAAATGTATTTTCAGATTTTCGACCTCCTAAATGACAGAAATAAGAAATGCTTATAAAACAAAAGTTGGAGCTTAGGCTCTAAGCTTTCCAGGAAGTGCAAGATCGTCAAAATCCGATACACCAGTAAAAAGTTATGGTGAAAATACTAAGGGTATGTGCTTCAGATTTTTACTTCGCCCAGGCCAGCGACTAATATTGGTGTTTTAAGCCTAGTGTATGAAGGTATTTATCAAAACATTCTAAACAAAAGATGTAGCACAGTTTCTAGGCTTTCCGAAAAGTCTAAGATCGTCGAATTTCGTCCGGCCATTTAAAAGTTATGGTTGTTTTCGTTTCAGCATATATTGGACAATTTTGAATTTTCCAAAATTTTGCTTTTATTATTTCAAAGCACAAACCATCAAACTTCAAATTTTCTAAAGAACAATCATAAATACAAAGTCGTTTATTTTCTTATTTATCCATGAAATAAGTTTACATTCGATTTGTTTCCGATTTATTCAAGTTTGTTTCATTCATAATTTAAATTCAAGTCAAATTGCTTCAATTTAATTTGAATTCAATTATATTTAATTTCACTTTGCTTCAAATTTGAATTTAATTATTTTAAAATTTTATTCCATTTATTCAATTCCATTAACACTAATGAATTCTACTAAATCAATTACCGTCCATCAAACAACCAATGCATATCAAACATTACCATCCATCCAGAATCTACACTAAATCAATTATACATTTCCAAGTCAAATTTTTTTTTTCCATACACTTCCAAGTTTATTGACATTTAGTTATATTCAACTTTAATTAGTTTCCATTTAAAAATTTTATATTTCATTAATTTTAAATTTTATTCATTCACTTGTATACATCATTCATTTTACAACTTAAATTTCTTTTATATTTACAACTATCAATAGATCTTCACATTTTATTATTCACTCTCACACTGGTATATTATTCCTCTACTTATCCTTATTAGCATTTTGAACTTTTTAAGTATTTGGTAAGTCATAGTTATGCAAATAGAATGTAGTTAAACAACATACAACCCTTTTTCATTCAAAGTTGAATTTTCAATTAATTAATTCTTAAGTCATTACTTAAATTTCACTATAATTTAATTTCACATTTACATTCACATATAGTATTTCCATTTTATATTAACATAATTGTGAATCACCTTTAAATGTAATTTAAATTCCAATTATTTACTAACAATTTTATTTATATTTGCAAACCATTAATTAAATGCATATTTCGTTATTCAAACCTATACTTGTATATTATCCTATTAACAATTCATATAACATTTTTGAACTTCTTAAATATTTTGGTGAGTTATATTTATGCTATAGAATGAAATTTAATACTATGCGAGTTTTACAGTTTCGATTTTATTTTAAATTCATAATTTTCTAATTCTAAGGATTTCTACTTTAATTGATATTTTCACTTAGCTCTTAGGTTCATTTTTCATTTCACAATTCAGAAGTTCCGTAATGATTCAAGTATTTGTTTATCTCAATAGTTTAAAGTCATTAAATATTAAAGTCATTAAATATTAAAGAACTTAAGAATTTCATTTCCGGTTTCATTTCAAATCAAGTTTTGAAATAATATATACTTATATAATTTATATATCAAATCATACTATAGAGAATACAAAATAAAATTCAATTTTAATCAAAATAGGGTTTAGGAAAACTATTAAGTGATCTCCCCCACTTGGACTCTCGAAAATAAACGTCGATGATGCGTGCACTCATCACCGAAATCATTCTCTAGTGTCAAGAGGGGAGTATAACACTTACTTCATTTGAAATCCTTTGAAAACAATTTCTAATCGAATATACTATCATATAATACTTATATTATACATTTCAAATTTTTGTTAATAAATTTTCAAAACACCGGAATTTAAATTCTCCATCTTAATTTAAATTCATTTTTATTTCATTTTATTTACCATTTATATTCATTGTCAATAATATTTACAAGTTTCATTTCTTAAAATCATCCAATAGTCAATAGTTAGAAATATTGACTAATCAACAATAAACGATGATAATCTAATATTATCATCTCATAACAACTAATGCAATCAAAATTTATAAATCTTCAAGATAAGTCTTTTATATATAGAATATAATCCAAAACAATATTATGTCAATCTGTCCTATTCGAGTGTTTAGAAATTCCTATCGATGCCTTGGCGTCCCAAGTACCAACCAAAATTCATAAATACTCAACGGAACAAATTAACACAATATAAAATCATTTTATATCAAAATTACAAATACGCTCTCTCATATACACTCAACTCATTCATATAGTTTACCTCTATTTCAATGAGTTATTCCCCACTAGAGCCAAGGTTTATCGCTAAACCAAAGCTCTGATACCAACTGTAACGACCCCCCTTTTTGGACAGTTTAAATCGACAAATCAAACACACATGCCGGTTCTAAACCATTCAAAAGGGCGGATGGTTATTGGGGTTAAATAAGAAAAGAAAGGAAAGAATAGAAACAAACTCAGAATCTTGCAGCGGAAGGATAAAGTATAATAATAAAATAACAGTTCATGAAGCTGTTAAATAAAACATTGAAATATTATTATACAACAATAATCAGAGTCACATACATTCAGAGTAATACAACAATGCAGCGGAACATAGTACAATGCATGGATACAATAATAGTAAATATACCAAATCTTCGTCTTCGTCCTCCAGAATAATCTCCAACCTAAACTGAAATGCTCAGGCTGACCCGAGCGTAATGAAAAAACAAAACACTCGAGTCAGGACTAAAATATCTTATGTCAGTTAAATCGAAATGGATAAATATGAATGCAATAACTTAAGAGATGTTACGGGTTTTTCCATCTCCCAAGGATCCGTTAAACTATCTACTACATAGTATGTACGCTATATACACTAGGGTCTAATCAGTAAGGTAAGATATCAAAATAGCGTTAAGTCGTGGCCCATTCCACCCTTAACACATTTTTATTCCCAAGAGCATATACAAGACCGTAGTTTCCCCAAAACCGGAAGTCACCAGAGGGCAATCCATATACTAAAGGTACAAACTAAAATCGTAGTGGTCGCGAATAGGAAAATCAGTATGACAAGGTACATGAGGCAATACCAACTAGGATACTAGTAGTTGCGTGATCCGGACTGATGTTGGGCATAGCAGCTACTACCCCAACACCACGAAACAACACTCCCATAATCGCGGGGTGCACCCAAATCGAATCACATAAGTAATAGATAAGGTATCGAAGAAGTGTGTCCGCTAGAGATGGCGAACCTCAATGGCCCGGCGCGGCTCCTGTTTTAGTCATGTCAGGGGTCATCCAAAATCGTTCTCTTTCTTCAGTCAACACGTTCACCAAAACCATCCACTTCATTCTGGATCAACACTTCGCGTATATTAGTTATTAAAGTGGTTTCGGTATCGACAGAGAGTATGCCCATATCCGATCCCGGTCTCTTTAATAACTACGTATTTATTACACCGCTTGGTTTTATTACGTTTCGAAAACAATTTCATGTTTCATATCAAGATATCGCATTTGTTTTGGGAAACAAATCTATAAAAAAACAACACAGTATTTCAAAGCCACAATTTACTTTGATAAGTTAGTTCGTTTCAATATATCGTTTATTTCAAAACTTGATTTGAATTCCAATTTTGATTAAATTCCTTAAATCCAATTCGCATTTAAATCAAGGGTTTAAAATAACCTTTATTCCGTTTAACTGGTTTGGTGTTTTTAGAAAATAGTTTAAAATAGTTTTAGAAAGTTAAATAGTTTTCTATAGAAAATAATTTAAGAAAACATATGGTTTATAAATAAATATTTGTATTGGTTTAATAGAAAATAGTTTTACAAATAAAATGGTTTATAAAATAAATAGTTTGAGAAAACAAATTAGTTTGAAAAATGAAAATAGATTTGAAATATTTTTTTTTCTAAAGTAATTTGTTTAAAAATCTTCCCAAGTCAAACCAATTAAATTTCCAAATATTTCGATTCCTTTCAAATTCATTTCACTTCCCGTTCATACAAATCAAAGTTCGAGTTTATATTTCAGATAAATTCTCATTCATTTCAAATAAATTTCAATCAAATTTCCACGATCCAACTTGATTCGAATAGTTCAATTAAATTAGTTAACAACACTTAAACTTCCATTTAAACTTTTATATATATATACAAAATTTCGAATTCAAATTCCAGTTATCGATCATTTAAATTTATACCACCGAATAAAGTATGATCATTCCAAATTCGCAATTCCTTTATTAAATTCAAATCATACTTAACTTAAATTTAACTATCAGTTTTATTTCAAACGGTTTCTAATTCAAGTTTTAGTTTCAAAATTTTCAAATCCATTTCTCTTTTAAACAATTCAATTAAACCAAATTTCAATGTTTGAAAACAGTAAATTTATCCAATCGGTGCCTGTATAAATTTCTCTATCCTATGGCCAAGTGAAATTTTTATTATTACAATTTTAATTCTTTAAACGATTAATCCCGGTTAATTTGATGCCCGCAACATCTAGGGTAATAATTGGGATTAATCGATACAAATCAACGACCAAACTAACAATGTATATGAAATCAATATAAATAACAGGAAAACAGTTACATAATCAATATACAATAAATAAAATCATATATCACAACCATAAATCCAAGCAGTCATAATATCACAAAATTTTCTGTTCAATGGTGTCGGGGGTTTTAACTGGCAAATAAATTTAAATTCTAGACTAACTATCAAACTTAAATTAACTGGCAATTAAAGTCATATAAATCATCCGATACGATATAAACAACCAATTTCATCCATCAACATCAAACAACACAAACATATTATCACAGGAATTTCTATTTAACTATCATAAAAATTTAGTCAAATGTGAGCGTAAAACACTCACCTTGATTTTCAATTTTAAATCAAATCGAACGACGTTCGATTTAACCTAAAATTTTAGTTAGCTCCAAATATCTCCAAATCAATTCCATGACGTAGAGCTCGTCACCACGATTCCAACGCAAAAAGATTCGTCTGATTCTGATAACGAACGAAGGAGTTATGACATTTTAAAGATTTAATACAATTTCATATAACTAAATTTATTTATTTATTTATTTATACCAAAACAAAATCATAGCCGCAGATACCAACTTCCACAAATCCAGGCCGTAGATAGTCTTCTTCTCCAACGCGAATAGCAGGCAAGTCGAACCCAAAGTTGCCGTTCAAATCCTCGATGGCGCACCCCCCAACTTTGCCGTTACGTCGATCAGGCGACGCCGACTCGAAGCCCTCCGCACAAGGCACCACCGCCTAGAATTTGGTTGAACTCGGCTGCCCCATTGCTTGGAAAAACACGACCAAACGCGCGACACACACGAGCAGATTTTGGCCACTACGAAGCTCCGATGACGATCTCGACCGTTGGATGTATTGAGCTCGGAGAGTTCTACAGTTTTGCTGTTGGATGATTTTTAAGATAGCTTGTGGATAGAGAGATCAAAGAGGAAGAATCAGGGAGGATTTCGGCCATAGAAATTTTCTCTGGCGGCCACGAGATAGAGGCTAGGGTTACGGGATGAATGCGTATATATGCGTATAACAAATTATTAAATATTATTATCCACAAATAACATGATTTTCGAACGAACTCCAAATTTGACATGCCGACAGGCGTTCGTAAGGTTTTACCCGCCTTCCGAACACAACGGAATATGTTTCAAGGCCTAATTCGATTGTATGTGTGAGTTATGGAAATAACCGATCGATTTTAAATTAAACCGATTAAATGAATTCTAAGCGTTTTCAACTGCCACGGTCAAATGGCAACTCCGATTTCTACGAAATTTGAAATCCGATAATAATAAACTATTACGGATCCAACGGAACCGGTTTCGTTCAAATCTGAGACTGTTCGGAAAATGGCTATTTTTCAGTCGATAATTAAATATTAAAATATTCAATTTTCACAAATTAACTTTAAATTCAATTTTAAAAGTTCTATAACATTACTATAACTCCAATATGACAAGATAAAATTTTACAAATCATTTTCAATCATATTCAACTCGATTTTTTTATTATTTCTGAAATTTAACTTATTAAATTATCGATTTAATTGTCTAATTAAATCCAATATTCGAAAAATAAATTATTCGACTGTTTAATTCCAATATAAAAATTCCCAATTTTAAATTATTAACTTTTAATTCAAATTTCAATTGTTCACAAATTCCATTTTTAATTTCACAGTAATTAACAATCTTTTACAATGCAGTTTTCCATTATAGATCCAATATAAAAGATTATATTAGATTCAGCGTTCAATTATATCGTAATTCAAATTCAAGTTATTAAATTCCAAATGAATTCTTTTATTTCGATTTACACTTTCATTAGTGAATCAACCATTTACTTATACATTATTATCAATAGTTTATAATTCATTTACTTTCATTTTCTTCAGCTATCATCTTATTTAAATTCACAGCAATATTAATTTACATTCATTTACGTTGATTTCCATATTATAACTTCAATATTAAATGTGACATTTTATTTATTTCGTTGTTTACAATCAAATTCAATTCAATTCAATTACTTGTTACATTCAAATTTAAATCTTTACTTACATTCAATTACAAGTTAACATCTTTATCGAATTACAGTTTCAGTTATTATCTGCTTTCAATCAATTGTAATATTAAGTTACATTTATTTATATTAGTTTCAATAACATAAACTTCCATTATTAAATCTACCATTTTATTTATTCTTCGTTGTTTACAATCATAACCAATTTGGTTTACAATCAAATTCAATTCATTATTTACATTCACTACAAGTTAACATCCCTATTTAATTTATAAATAAGTTATTTCAGAATTCAGTTTTGTATTTTAACTTGTAATTCACATTTAACAACACAAAATTTTATTTCCTTCCGATTTTTATCCAAAATTTTCATTTTAATTCGTATTTTTAAAGTGTTAAAAATACAGGTCGTTACATTTAGCGTCACATGAAGAAGGATTGTCCAGAACGTAAAAAGAGCAATTTTAAGAAGGACAGAACCAAACGAAGAGCTTTTTCAGTCACTTGGGACGACACTGACTCATCATCCTCATCAGAGAGCGAAAGTGATAATGAAAATGAACAAGCAAATGTATGCTTCATGGCTTCGTCAGACGATGTAAGTGATCTTACTTCTGAAGATTTAATTGAAATTAATTCTGAATTAGTAGACTTAGAAAAGCAACTTAAAAAGAAAAATAAGGAGTCGCAAAGAAAGTTAGATAGGACTATCTTAGAAGTAGATATGCTTAAAGATGAGAAGAAAATATTAAAAGAAGAACTTGAAATTTCTCAACAATTGAATTCTAACTTATCTTCTCAAATTTCTTCAATATCTGAAGAACTAGAAATTCAGAAAAATAAAAATGATGTTTTATTTTTTGAAAATAATAGTTTAAACTCTAAAATTAAGGATTTAGAATTAGAAAAATCTAGTCTTAAAGTAAAATTTGATGATATCTCTAAAAATGTATCTAATTTCAATAAAGGAAGAGAGAATCTTTCTAGAATACTTGAAAATTCTCAAGCCACTAACAATAAATCTAGACTAGGATTTAAGAAACAGAATAATTTTGTTAAAAGTAGGATTAATAATAATATTAAAAAGGATATTAAGAAAACAGTTTATCCAAACACTAATACCATCAAGATATGGATTCCAAAATCAAATAATATTCTGATAAGGAATAAACATATCAAAATGTTTATGGAAACTGTTCATAATAACAAAAATTATGTTTATAAAGGGAATTCTGAATCCGTATGGGTTTGGCTTCCTAAGATCTAAACTCTTAGAACCCTAAAAAGAATGGGTACCAACTTTTTATAAATTTTTTACAGGTACCTCATAAGAAGAGAGGAAAATGGATTTTAGATAGCGGTTGCTCAAAACACATGACTTGAAACATAGAAATGTTGTCAAACATTATATACTCAAATGGAGGAGCAGTCACCTTTGGAGATAACTCAAAAGGATATATCATCGACAAAGGCGATGTCAGTAGCAACGGTACCTCTAATTTACCTCTCATTACTGATGTTTTATTAGTTAAAAATTTAAAACACAATTTATTAAGTATTAGTCAGCTATGCGATAAAGGTTTTAATATAACCTTTTCAGAAAATAAATGTAATATTTTCGATAAAAATCATAACACTATTTTCGAAGGAATAAGAGATAAAAACATTTATATCTTAAATATGAATGTTAATAATGATTCAAATTTGTGTTTAGTAGCTAAAGAAAACGATTCTTGTCTTTGGCACAAAAGATTTTGTCATGTTAATTTTAATACCATCAACAAATTAGCTAAAAATAAATTAGTTAAAGGATTACCCAATATAAAATTCAAAACTAATATATTTTGTGATGCATGTAAATTAGGAAAATTAACAAAATCTTCTTATAAATCTAAAAAGGTAATATCTACAGAACAACCACTTGAACTTTTACACATGGATCTTTTTGGTCCAACTCAAGTTTAGTCTATTAATCATAATAGATATGTGTTTGTTATCGTAGATGATTTTTCTAGATACACTTGGATTTTCTTTTTGAAAAATAAAAGTGATACTTTCGATAATTTTAAAGTTTTTGTTAAAAGAATTCAAAATATTAAAAGTTTGAAAATTAAAAATATCAGAAGTGATCATGGAGGAGAATTTGAAAATGAAGCTTTTGAACAATTTTGTAACAAGAAAGGTATTAACCATAATTTTTCGTTTCCTAGAACACCACAACAAAATGGAGTTGTAGAAAGGAAAAATAGAACGTTACAAGAATGTGCGAGAACTATATTAAATGGAACCACTTTATCGAAACACTTTTGGGTAGAAGCTGTAGCTACTGCTTGTTATGTGTTGAATCGTGTTTCTATTCGACCGTTAACTAAGAATACTCCATATGAACTTCTAAATGGAAGAAAACCAAATATTTCATATCTTAAAGTTTTTGGTTCTAAATGTTTTATTTTGAATACTAAAGATCAGCTAGGCAAATTCGATCCAAAATCCGATGAAGGAATATTCGTTGGATATTCGGAACGAAGCAAGGCTTATCGAATTTATAATAAAAGAACTCAAATTATTGAAGAAAGTTTACATGTTTCATTTGACGAAAATTTTAAAAATATAAATCGAAATATTACTATTGATTCTGATGATGAAACTACTCAGAATGAAAATAGTAATACTAATGAAAATTTCGATAATGATCATGATATTACTGAAAATAAGAATATTACTCCTAATATAATAAAATCTCCACCTAGAATTTTACGAGATCATCCTGTGCAAAATATAATCGAAGAAGTTAATACGAATGTTAAAACAGACATCAATTAAATCAAGTTGGACATGTAGCTTTTCTCTCTAATATAGAACCTAAAAATATAAAAGAAGCATCAACTGATGACTACTGGATTCTTGCCATGCAAGAAGAACTAAATCAATTCGAACGAAATGAAGTTTGGGAACTCGTTCCTAGACCTAGTGATCAATCAATCATTGGTAATAAATGGGTTTTCAAAAATAAAGCAGATGAACTAGGAAATATAACTAGGAATAAAGCTAGATTAGTTGCACAAGGATATAATCAAGAAGAGGGAATTGATTACGAAGAAACGTTTGCTCCAGTCGCCCGACTTGAAGCAATATGAATCTTATTAGCTTTCGCATGTTTTCATAATTTTAAACTTTATCAAATGGATGTTAAAAGTGCTTTTTTAAATGGTTATATAAAAGAAAATGTTTTTGTTGAACAACCACCACTTTTCAATCATGAAAAATATCCAGATCATGTTTATAAACTCAAAAAGGCCCTATACGGTTTAAAACAAGCACCACGTGCTTGGTATGATCGTCTTAAAATCTATTTATTAGAATCTGGTTTTGAAATAGGTAAAGTAGTTCAAACACTTTTTATTAAGAAAACTAAGAAAGATATTTTAATAATTCAAATATATGTTGATGATATTATTTTTGGCTCCACAAATGAAAAGTTATGTCAGCAATTTTCGACTATAATGACAAATGAATTTGAAATGTCTCATATGGGAGAATTGTCATATTTTCTTGGATTACAAATTAAACAAGTTGAAAATGGAATTTTTATTAATCAAGAAAAATACTGTTATAATTTAATTAAACGATTTGGTCTGGAAAACACTTCTGCCAAACCAACTCCAATGAGCACAACTACTCATCTCGATAGAGACGAGGAGGGCAAAAGTGTTGATCAGAAACTGTATCGTAGTATGATTGGATCTTTGTTATATTTAACAATGAGTTGACCCGATATAATGATGAGTGTTTGTTTATGTGCTCGATTTCAAGCAAATCCTAAAGAGTCACATATGCGAGCAGTTAAACGCATTATTCGTTATCTAACTAAAACCAAAGATTTCAGACTAATTTATCCAAAAGAATGTCCTTTCGAATTAGTCTCCTATAGCGACGCTGATTTTGGAGGAAGTCGGACGGATCGAAAAAGTACGAGTGGAACGTGTCATTTCATTGGACGTTCCTTAGTCTCTTGGTTCAGTAAGAAACAAAACTGCGTTTCTTTATCGACATGTGAAGCAGAATATATATCTGCTGCTTTGGCATGTGCACAAGTCATTTACATGCAACAAACACTTCAGGATTTTAATTATCACCTTGAAAAAATCTATAATTTATTGTGATAATACTAGTGCAATAAATCTTTCTAAAAGTCCGGTCAACCACTCACGAACAAAACACATCGATATTCGTCATCACTTTCTTCGTGATTGTTTGGAAAAAGGATTGATAAATTTAGAATTTATTAATACTAAAAATCAAATTGCTGACATTTTTACTAAACCATTAAATGAAAATATTTTTATAAAACTTAGACGAGACTTAGGAATAATGTCTATAAAAGATTTATAAATAAAAATATATTGAAAAACCAAAATTGTTTTATTTCTGACCAAGGTGTGACTCAAACTCATGACCTCTGACTTGCTTGCTAAATGTTGTGTTATAGCCACTTGAGCTATGGGTGTTTCTTGTTTCAGTCTAAAGCTATTTTTAGTTCTATATTTATATAATTACCCATTTACAAACGGCTTTGTTGTTAAACTTCTGTGATTATAATTAAAACTAGCTCCTATCCACTCATCTTTTAGCAAACAAATGCTTATATATTCTATGTTTTGTTTTAAAAACATATTCTAAGAAAAGTTTAAAATCAAAACTTGAAAATGTCTTCAAACGATGATATTTACAATTCCGAAAACTCTCGTCTATCGTATACATCTCCGGACGATGATTCCGATCATATTCCTGAAAACGGACCCTATCCTATTTTTCCCTTACCTAATCATGTCCTTAAATTCTCTCCTTCTCCGGATAAAGACCCCTGACATGGCTGGAAACCATGGGAGAACACTCATACCGGTTATACACCGGAAAAGAAGAAAGGCAAGAATGCTATGGTCATATCTCCTTTAACTAAACAGAAAATAGATGAGATACACCACTATCAACAGCAACAATTGGATCTACAAAAGGAGTTATACTATGAGCAGAAGATTACGTCACGACGTTTGAGCTTTCTAGAACGGATGGCTATGAAAGTTTGTTCATCAAAGAAGGATGACATTACTGAACCCGCTTATAAACCTTCATCCTCTTCAAATCTGGCTCAATCTCCAATAGCTCCAAAATGGTCACCTATAGAAGATGTTCCGTCTCCAAACTCTTGGGAACGTTGATTTTAAGAACGGTGGCTAAACACTTTTTATATATATATATGTTGCTTGTTTTCAATAAGTTATATTAATATAGTGCAACAATAATAAAATTTTTATATATATTTATATGTTGCTTGTTTTCAATAAGTTGTATTAATATAGTGCAACAATATTAAAATTTATATTTATATAATTTTTTTAAGAAAAACAGCAAAACTGTGCATTTTTGACAAGATCGGTCTATCGAAGCCCTGAGTCGGTTAGCCGAACCCATCCCGAAAGTTTGATATTACTTAGGAAACCCAGTCGGTCAGCCGACCCAGTATATTCGGTCGACCGAACGATATTTCCTGCTGCTTTTCACTTCAAATTTATAACCCATCTCTTCAATTTTTTCACCTACCTCTTCACTTTTACTTTCCCAATTTCGGTTTTTACCCTAGCCCCCATTAAAATTTTCTCAAATTTTTATCTTTTCCTCAAAAACAATGGCTCCTAAGAAGAGAACAAAGACTACCGGTGCTTCATCAACTCCAGTAGATACTCAAATCGCCTCATGGCTTGTCAATGATGTAGCACTTCAAAGATGGATACAACTTCAAGATGCCAAGATCTTTGAAGAATCATTTGTAAGTTACCCTGATTTCGCTCCCTACGGTATTGAAAATGCCGCTATTGAGAGTGGACTTGATACATTCCTTGACCATAGGAAAAATAATTTGAAAATCAATCATATTATGGTCAAGTTATTTCTAGCAAACCTTAACCTTGTCAATCCGCCGAGAAACATTGACAATTGTGTTTGGACATCGGTTTGTGGCACTTCAATTTTCATTTCCATTGTTCGAATTAACCACATTTTGAATGCTCGACCGGGTGAAATTTCATTACACGATGTAGATTGTAATATATCAAGTCGTGACCGGATAAGCCATTTATTTTTTGAAGATGATGCTACAGATTTTAGACAAACATCATCACTTCGACCTAAAGCTCGACTTTTTCATCGTTTCATGATGAAATCTATTGTTCCTAGAGGCGGTTCATATCATCTAGTATATCCCGAAAATTTTAAGGCATTGTATGCTATATGTGGGAATGTACGAGTTAATTGGGCACAACTTTTATGGACGAATTTCTCTCATTTAATCAAGGAAGGATGCTTCATATTTATTATGGAGAATACATAATGAGATTAATCAATAGCTTCGTCATACATGCTCCGGAATACGAAACCTCCAAAGTCCGTTCTTTTGATTCAAGGACCATAAAACTAATGAAATTGCCCGATGCTCCACCTAGATTTATAAGTTTTGACCAATGGCGTGCTACTCCGAGAGAACAACTACGCCGCAGCTATTCGACACCTCAACCATCTACTCATGCTACGCAACGTCTAACTAGCCAATCCTCAATTCAAAGACCAACTCCCGGAATTAGTACGGAAGCGACCATTGATATTTTGGCTCAAAATCAACTTGCCTTAGATGCCCGGTTATGAAAAATTGACGGTCGGTTCAAGAAAATTAAGGGCTTCTTCGTCAATCTATGGGATGCCTTATCATGCACTTCCGAAGCCGGTGCCTCTCACCTTGCTCCTAGAAAAAGGCCGGCGCCAAACTTCTCTTGGTCCACTTCGGAGAATACAAGTTCCGGTACATCGGGAACTCACACTTCTAACGCTCAAAGACGTGGTAAGGAACATGCTCCTTCGGAAGAAAATATTCGTCCAGAATTTTGGGATTCCGATGATGGTGAGGAGTGATCATATTGTTTTACAACTTGCTATTTCATAATTTTAAGTACTCTGTTTTTTTCTTTATGAATAATATGTCTATTTTTAGATGTTCTGTAGTAAGTAAACATCATTAATATTCCTATTTGGTTTGAGTATGTAATATTTAAACTCGATGTTTTCTTACTTATGTTACATGTTCCATATTTTTTTCATATTACATCTAATAAGTATTCCTTTTTGTCGATGACAAAGGGGGAGAAATATATGAAAGCTAACAATTTTTTTGCAGAAAAATCGCCATATTTTCAGGGGGAGAGTTATAATATATATGTATATACTACTTCGTCACATAAGTATTGTCATCAATCAAAAAGGGGGAGAATGTTGATTCATGAGTTTTGATTCATGACACAAGCTTCAGAGAACATACGACGAGAATACTATACGAAAGCGACAAAAAGAGAATAAGCGTATATTGTGCACTACAAAGGAGACAAGACTACAATCCAGAGATTAGTATGAATATTTTATTGTATTGAGTCTTAAAATATTGTTAAAATCATTCCTCAAGTAGTCACACACACACACAAATTATTATACATTAATTTATACATGAAAAAGTGTGCACTGTGCAATTGACAACAGGTCGGCCGACCGACCAGGAACTTCGGGTGACCGACTCTGTGTCAATGCACAGATATGCACTGTTCTGTGTACGTTTTTGAAACTCAGCTGACCGGCCAGTTTTCTCAGCCAACCGACCTGAGAATAACGGCTAGTTTTTTGAAGAGTTGCGATCGTTCGTGAAGAGGAATCTCCTTCAATCCAAGAGATACAGACACAACTTTTGATTGAAACTCTTCATGAATGATTGTAACTATTCTACAACTATATAAACATGTTCAATTCACTTCTACAACAACCAATTCTTGTTTATAATTCTGAAATCTATTCTCTATTATTCTCTGCAAATAAAAAGCATTCATTCTCATTCAATATCGCTAGAATCACTGAATTAATTCATATACTTCGATTCTACGTGATTATCCTCCTTCTAATCTTCACATACACTATATACTCTTGAGGATTTGATTATAGGAGAATTGTACTATCAAAAGACAATCTGTGTTATTCAAAACACATTTGTCAACAAATTATTTGTATTAAGTTGAAGTCCTCTTCGGCTGTTGAGGCAGAAAAATTCCTGTTCGGCTGCTTAGGTGTCGTATACCTATTCCTCCGGGTTAAGTGAGGGGTTTAGTTTAAATCCAGAGGGTATTCTGGGACTGGACGTAGAACGGGAAGTTCGAACCAGTATAAAAATTCCTGGTGTGCTTACTTTAATTTTTACTTTACTGCTATTATCAATTTCCGCATTTATATATCATATTACACGATCCTTAGTACTGCACGTACACTTTCACTTATAAGCATTGGGGAAAAACATCTCCCAACGCTTATAAACATTACAAATAAATAAACACTTACCGGTAATGTGAATGTTGAAAGATATAATGTAGACTATATTTAATATGAAATATTATCTTAATTTAGCAAATTATAACCCAATCAGTATCAATCAAAAATATTCATAATCATGGTAATAAAATAGAGTATCAATTAACAAAAGAGAAGTTCAATACATAATTAAGTTACCAATACATAGTTTGCCAATTCCATACTAATATCAAATTGCAATAACAAAAGATAAGACATAGCTCATAGTTAAAGTATACAAATACTAGATCATTTTCAAAATCTTCTACTTCACTATACCACTAGAACCACCATCCAATTTCCTTTTTTCTTCTAATTCTTCTATAAGTGCCTACATGCATTCAATATAATATTAAATTGAAATTTATACTAAAAAGAATGACAAATAATAATCAAGGTGATAGCACATGATTTAACAATAAAGGACATTAAATAAAACAAGCAAATATGCAATGATGCTAATTTGAAATTAAGTACTTCATATATGCATACTGGCCTCAGTTTAAAGCTAAGGCAACCGAGCCTCGGTTTTAAACCGAGGCTCAACAACTACGCCTCGGTTTAAAACTGAAGTGAACCAGGCCTCAGTTTGAAACTGAGGTGGGCATGCCTCGGTTTGAAACTGAGGCAGGCATTGTGGCATGGCCTTAGTTTAAAACTGAGGTGAACCAGACCTCAGTTTGAAACTGAGGCAGGCATAGCCTCAATTTGAAACTGAGGTTTGCCAGGTCTCAGTTTCAAACTGAGGCATGCCTGGCCTCAATTTGAAACTGAGGCGCGCATGGCCTGCCTCAGTTTGAAACTGAGGCACACATATCCAATATCTTGCATGTTAAACCAAAACAAGAAGTAATAAATTATTCAAAGAAATAAGTGACATATACACAATTTTGAGGGCAATAATTTTGGAAACAGTTCGATAATAACATAATTGATCATCACTGGATATTTACATGCATTGGAAGTTTAGAGAGAAACAATCTAAGCTACATAATCTTCATCTATTTTTAGTATTTTACTTAAAATAATCTTTCTTTGTTAAAAGGAAGCAACTGATTCACTAATTGCACATATTTGATACTATTACTTATGAGACTACCCAATCAAACTTCAAGACAACTAAACCAGAATTACTTTATTTTTATTTAAAGTAACAGAAATACTTACGTATGTTTCCGCAACACATGGTAGTACTTCTCTAGATTTTCTTTCATGCCCCACCTTCCAAACCAACGATCGCGAAATATATTTTTTCCGGGTTAACTAAGGCCTACAAGAAATAACAAAAAGATCAAAGGCCTATAAGAAATTTTTTCGGATTTTCTTTTATGGAGTATATTTTAGACACCGAATTTGCATAGCAAATAAAAAATATAAGTCATCTTAAGGACAATTCTTATATCTTCAACGAAGTGAAGCTAGTACCACCACCTATATTTTTACAATCACATGATACTAATATTGGATTACCGATGACTTCAAACAAGTAATTGTAGTATCAGTATAAAAAAAGCAATTTATAATTAGACAGTAAACTATCATTTTCACATAAAATAGAGTTTTACCATTACTATAATCACTTCTCACTTCTTGTTAGTCTTTACTTATGCCTAAGAACGACCAATCAATTTGAGACTGGCTAATACAGATTACCATATAACATGTTTGCCAATGCATAAGGCAGAGTGCGATTGTTAAAATAATATCATATTAGGCATTACAAATATTATAGTCGTTGTTGTTATATAATATACTGTGCAGCTTAACAAAAATGCTAAGCAAAAAAGTTATTAACCAATTAAATATAGGAAACTAACTATGGTTATTAACCAATTAAACACACAAAACAAACTATGTGAAGGAAAATCATTTACAATGATAAATGTTAAACTTGAACACGTAAGGCAATATTGTCAAAGGGGCAATCTTGTATATATTTAGTAATTACGATCAATAATAGTACTGACTGTAAGACTATAAATCGTAAATTTGTAAACTATAATTAAATAAAAAGGCTTGGATTAGTAATCAAACTATTACTAAAAATTATTGCTTCATTATAATGAAAGCTTCATTGCACATTATTCATTACATCCAACGTCACCTACTGCTTATGGCAAACTCAGTTAGAAACTTAGTTTTTAACTCAGTTAGAAACTGAGTTTTTAACTTAGTTTTTAACTTAATCGGTTTAAAAGCTGAGTATGAAAACTCAGTTTTTAGTTGAGTTTAAAAAATCAGCTTTTAACAGTTAAAAACTAAGTTTAACTCGGTTTAAAAACTAAGTTTAACTCGATTTAAAAGCCTTTTTAACTGAGTTTAACTCAGTTTTTAACTGAACTAATTTGAATATAGCACCCGATGGAATTTCGGCTCCTTGGGGTGAAAATTACCGCCCAAAGTCTCTGGCCGACGTTGCGGCTCTTCGCCACATTGTCGACACAAGTAATACTTCTCATTTTATTCCTCAGTTAACTGTTTTAATCTTTTATTTGAATTTTATATTGTAATTTGTATTATTGTTCCCCGACAGTCACTTAAGGGCCATTTTTTCATTTTTTTTATGTTCAAAATTTTTTTATTTGAAAGAAAGAGTATGACGATATTGTAGAAACATAATTCTTTTGGTCTGATTCGACGAACTATAGATTTGGTTAGTTGTATGAAAATTGATTATCTTTCAAGCCAATGAATGGATATTTTTGTATTATATTTTTTAGAAGAGAAGCTGGGACAGGAATTAACCCTGTTTTTGTGTTGAGATAAGCATTAGACTTCTTTTGTTTTAAATGCTAAATTCTGATTCTTGATTGTGGAGTACTGAATCATGGATTGATTGTACGTTCTAGTTTTCAAATTTTATTTAAATGATCCTTGATTCATCTCAACCATTCATTCATTTTATATAAGTTTGTTCTCATTCCCAAAGCTTCTTTAACAGAAAACTAACCTTAATACAAGATCAGATCCCCCTCTCTTTCTAAATTTTGCTTGGATCATGTCTATGAAGATGAGTACATACCATACTCCAATTCTGTATCTATCTTTTGGTTTTTCTGTTTACCTTCTGATATTATATAAAAGAAACCATGAAATAACTAAAGTTTATTATTCTGTTTAGAAAGTTGTAGTGAAAATTGATCTTCATGACGACAGAGATCAACTAAAAGTCTTAAATGTTGTAGCCAAGATTCTACGTACTGAATCTTTATCATTTTTTCTTTTCGATTTTTCCTTCACATTATAAGAAAGTCATTAATGTTTATAAACTCTATTATTAATGGAAGATATTGATTCAATTGCAATGGACACAATGGCAGATACTCCTTCTCATATATAAGAAATGGTGACTCTGTGATTTACCACTATAATGTTACAAAAATAATTAGATAATTAGATATCAAAAGTCTTTAGAAAATAGTTTCCAACAACTAAGACTTCAATTAAATGTTAAATCCGGAAGGTTGATGGGTGATAAAATATTTATTCAAGATGCTCTTATATTGGTGATCTCCAAAATATTTTTATTCATTCATTGGATTTGATGATGAATGATGATAACAATGGTAAATTATGTGATGCATTATATATTTCTTCTGTAAGCAGGGCAATCACGATTCTTTTAAGAAGTTGTTCACATGAAAATTAAAATAACTTCAATATGTTTGGTGTTAAAGATAATCTATGTACATTGTATGCTCAATTATGTTATGAGTAGGGTCTAATTAAGTTTTACTAAGATTATTAATTATAAATTGTAAGTCATAATCAAAGAGTCCAACAATATAATTAAATGCGATAAAATTAAAGTCTAACTTGTATTATTGAGTTATTTAGTGCATATTGCTGATATCGTTACATGAAATATAGGTATACTTTAACACAATTGTAAGGCTTATAGATTGAAGCAGACAAAGAAAAATACATAATCCTAAAAGTAGTAATATAATACCGATTTGATATTCTTCCCATGCTTCTTGGTCTACAAATGGGTTCATCTTCTCCAGCAGTAGATTCACTGGATGAATTGAAATCAATATAGCACAGTTAGTATAATTAGAATATCATGCTATTTGAAGAAAATTTCATTTGGTTCAACAAAATATTGCAAGCTCACTACTAAAATGGTGTACCTGTATCATTATGCAGCAGTAGAAAAACTCTTCACTTGATTTACGCCTCCATCTTGATCGTTATGGAATTGTACTTCGGACGTTTAAGTTTACCATATCTATGCATACAAATAACATACCCTATAGCAATCCAAAAGCTAGGTCATGGCAGTAAATAATGGAAAACATAAAACTTAGTGAGATAGGCCCGTTTTCGAGAAGCTAGCTCGAAGCTTGTCATCACTAAGGGAAAAAATATAAGACTACAGTGAAGCAAAACCGGGAAATTTTGAATCCCTCTACTAATAACTAATTCAGTTAGTAAGACTTGAAGGAATTTCATCTCCTCAACTAACTTAATACTAGCAGTGGAGATGCAAACAATATCAATACAATTTATGGAAATAATTTTGCGTCAAAGGTTAAGGATATAAGTTAAATTAACTCGTTGTTTTCAACTTTCTCCTGATGTTTGTATGCAAGCTCATAGATCTTTTTTTTCAACTTGCAAAAGAAGATCATGGAGTTTCAACAACAACTCTTACATTTAGACAAAGAGTAGAAAAACCCACATATTTAGATGAATGAGAGAAAAGTATTCATGGGTATAGCAGTGCTTCCTAGTCTACAAACATAAGAGCATAAAAGAAAACACTGAAACGGTAGCATCGTTGGATTTAGGAAATCCGTAGAACAAGAGGAAAGGATTCATGGGCCGATAGTTTGTTTATCTTCGGATCTTATAACAAAAACAGAATTATCATCTTAAACTAATTTTGTTTACAAATAATAAGACCTGCACTTATTCGAAAATAAAAATCATGAATTATATTTTTTTATTCAGAGAATAAAAACTTCGATTAGTCGGTAATTAAATGAAATCCATAGAAAAAATAATAAATATGCTTATGAGATTGGAGGATTTTGTGTTTGGTTAATTTTTAGTCGCTTTAAAAAAGCAAAATTAGTACTCTTACTGAGGTTTAATATAATAGTATGCCCAAAGTAAAATTGATAGTTTTAAAAATCCATAGCAAATCCTCCTATTGTTCCCTAATTGAAACCATTTCCTAAAGCAAGAATTGTTTGCGTTATTTGCTATTTCAAGAAATTCTTTACCTCTTGAGATATACCATTAATCCTCTAATTAGCATGTAGGATTTCCATCTAAATTGAAATTTTGTGTTATATGTGACATGGTAAAGAAAAATAAATGGACAGTATAAAGGCATGTTGAATTGTAAGCATTGATTATCAAGGCTTGCTAGCAAAAGGAGCTTTGTATTTCCAAATGTAATTCTGATTTCAATTGCTCAATCATGTAAACCAATTAATAATCACAACAAACAAAATATTTCCACTCAATTGCCTTATTTACTTATTCTTAAACAATTATTTATGGTTAACCAATCAAATAACAACCTAAATCAGTAATTTTGTATGCAATTACACAAATATTTGAGAGCTTAATGTTTTTGGTACAGACCTTCTAAGAGGATGGATTCGCGGTTGCGTCTGAAGCAATGGCATCGGAAATCATCACGGTTGCGGATGCATTCATGGTTGCTTCGGATCTAAGAGGGTCGAGGTAGTTGCGAGAGAGGAGTTGCATGGTTGCAAGTAGAGTCGGCTGGTCTGAGATGCTCGAGGTGGAGTCGGTGGAGTTGCCGCTAAAGATGGAGTCGCGAGTGGAGGCGCAGAGGGGAAAAAAATTCGTCGCGATATCCAATTTTTTTTTCTAGTAGCCGTAGGAAAAAGGGTAAGTGTGGAGAAGTTGGGTACTACTGTACTAAGGCTAGGATGAAAAGAATACTCATTTACTTTTTTGCCCCTAGCACATTTCACTTAATTTCAATTTAACCACATTTTCCGACGCATATATGTGTGGCAATAAAAAAATATAAATGTGTAATTTCAGTCACACATTTTTAGTTTACCAACGGTTATTTTTGTCATTAATCTACAACACAAATAAGTGTTGACAATTGAAAAAAATAAGTGTTACAAAATAGCTGTTATGGTGTAGTGTTTCTAATACCACACAACCGCATATGTTACTCCAAAACTGATACTAAACTAAAAATCTTAATATCAAATTCTAATACTTTCTGATACCACGCAACACATATGTTACTCCAAAATTGATACTAAGCTAAAAATCTTAACATCAAATTCTAATACTTTCTGATACCACGCAACGCATATGTTACTCCAAAACTAATACTAAGCTAAAAATCTTAATATCAACCTTATTTTCAGTATCTGCACCGTTGTACAATATGAGAGTAATAGAAAACAGTACTAAGAAAAATTGATACTAACACAAATTCAAAATAATGGTTACTGAAATTAAAAAAATGATACTAACACAAACTGATAATTTTCAAAAAATGATACTAAGAAAAATGATACATAAAAACCGATCCTCACTGAACTCAACAAAACAATACAATTTCAATTAAATCTATATGAATGCAAGAAAAAAATCATCAATCAAAAATGTTTGCTTCACGTTGTCATTTTATTATAGTATGATAATTTTCTTTATACAACAAAAATCAGAAACAAAAATTTAACAATTTTATTCAAAAATGATACTTACAGACTGTAAAACTGATACCTAAAATCTAATACTGAAATTAATAAGAAAAATGATACTCAAACAAAGTTAATTGAATGTTTGATGCTAACAAACTTCATTAAATGTTTAATAGTAACAAAACACTAATTTAACTCATTTATCATTTTATTTAATCCATAACAACTTCATTTTTTATAGACATAAGAATCGGAAATAAAAATTTAACTATTTTTTTCAAAAATTATACCTACAGAATGTAAAACTGATACCTAAAATTTGATACTGAAATTAATAAGCCAACAATAAACCACAAAATGAGAAAGATAGCAGATACACCACCAACCTACATCCTATAGTGCGCTTTCAGCACCTTAATCCTTGCACCAACAATAGCGATTTCATCTTCCTCATCACTAAGCAACCAGAAACCACAACCTTCTTCAACACGCAACTAACTCCATCTCCTCAAACTTCAACAACCTGAATCGCAACCCAAATTCGCCCAAAATTGCACACATTCAACTATTGCACCAAACCTCCATCATCCAAATGGGCTAAGCAACCTTCCGCTGCCTATCACAAACAGCACCCCAAACCCGCGACGTGAACTGCAACTCCAGCAAATCCGACTCGATAGAACTCCATTCAAGCCGCCTTATTTTTTTTTGTTTTTGTTTTTGTTTTTTGATTTGAATTCTAATTCAATTTGCATCTACCCTTGTTTCATTGTTCGTTGTTTTTTTACGATTTGAATTCGAAATCGGAGAAGAAACGAAAAAGCACGGTGATTAGGATGTTTTAAACTACTTTAACGTTTGGTCCTTAAGAGCATCTCCAACCCAAATGGCTTGTAACGTGAACTAAATCCTATGTGTCAAGTATTGTTCACAATTGTGTAACTAAAATAATTAGTCATGACATTGAAAATAGAACATCCACTCCAATGTTAACTACTTTGTAGAAACAACTTTGCCTACATGTCCCAATTATATTATAGATAAATAATATTTATTTGTAAAATAATATTTTTTATTTATATTTTATTGCTCACAATGTGAAGTGGAATGTCTAAAACTAGACATTTCACTTGACAATGTCTATTTAATTTTATGTCAAGTCAGCATGACATTTTAATTAACATTGGCATTGGAGAACACAATTTAAATAATTTGATGTTTTGATGACGTGTAATTGACATTACATTGTATTTAGACAAGAATTGGAGATGCTCTAAAAATAAAATATTGGTGGACCATCCTAATAATAAAAAAGCCTATAAACTTTTTCAAGGATCCATAATTTTCCAGGTTTTCCAAGTACGATGAAAATATAGTTTAAAAGTGACTTGTGAACGAAAGGAAAAAAAACGTAACGATCATTTCATTCCAAAATCGTTTGGTTGTATTACAGATAACATTTTTGCATCCTATACTCAGAAATCCTGACGGTGTAAATGGATCCTACTCAAGTCACGTGTTTTCGCGATAAACTTCTATCATTAACAAGTGAATCATACAATACAAAATCAACAAAATCACAATAATGTTTCTTTTTTGTCGTTTTAGCATTAAAGAACTTTATTGGATCATCATCATAATTGAAGCAAGTACATTTAGACTATATTAGATCATTGATAAACATTTGTTGCTATTTTATGTTGAAGTGTTTGCAGCTTTGCATGTGCCTCATGGTGACTACTGGTGAGCATGTTTTAAAATTGTTCTTAAGATATGTGTTTCCTGAACCCACATGGAAAATGCACCATCGTAGTATTCTCAACATGCAAACAAAAGGAACACAGAGCATAGAATATTCTCAGAATCCGTTCTATACAACATAACTAATATCTTTTCAAACATGCAAAAACCAACAAGGGCACACACAACACACAGTAAAACTCATACCGGATTAACAGTTCTGCTAGCGCCACCTCCATGCACCTCCTACTCATTCTCCCCAGATGCCTCCTCCAGCGACTTCCCCATCGACTCAGGCACCAGAAAAGTAAAGCAAAAACCTAACAAATTACAAGCAGCCAGTACAAAAAGTGAGTTCCTAACCCCAATACCTGTCCCATACCCCTTATCCACCTCCGACTTATGCTTGCTCTGCGACAGGTACAGAAACCCAAACGATCCAACAATCGCCCCGGCCTTCCCAGCTGCAGCCGATATCCCATGGCACGTCGACCTCAGCCTGGCTGGATATATCTCAGCCGGCACTATGAAAGTAGTACTATTCGGCCCGAAATTCGCGAAGAAAAAAGTGAGTGCGTACATCACCACGAATCCCACTTGGTTGCCATGCAGGGTCCAGTGGTGGTACGGCACGGCTAACCCTAACATGAATACAGTCATCATTGCGAACCCCAGCAACTGTATTGTGAAACGACCGATTCTGTCTATTAAGGCCACCGTGAACCAGAACCCCGGCACGGTGCAGCACATCGCGATCAGGGTTTGCGCGCGTGCAATATTGTACACCTCCTCGATCTCGTTCATGGTCTCGGGCTTGGGTATCCAGTTAATCGCGGTTAATATGTCCTTTTGGAAGAGGTTCTGACTGTAGTAGGTGATGTCGAGAAGGAACCAAGTGGAGGTGGTGCCAAGGAGGTGGAGCCCGTGGCGTCTGGCGAATTCTTTAGAGAAGAGTCCGAAGCTGTTGGATTCGGTGCCGGTGTACTGGTCGACCTTCTCCTGCTCCGCCTCAATGTCGATTTGGAGGACCCGGGACATGTCGGCGGCGGCTTGTTTGGCGTTTTTGGCAATGAGAGCGGTGTAGCGGGCGGTTTCGGGCATCTTCATGCGCCAGTAGTAGGTAACAGCGGCTGGAACGGCGCCGAACATGAGGATGATGCGCCAGACATAGTCGGTGGCCGGGACGGTGGAGGCGAGCTCCTCCTGCTTATAGGGGTAGTGGTTTTTGAAGCCGGCAGACACGATCAGGGCGACCGCTCCGCCTGCGAGGATCCCGAAGCCTTGCATGGCGAAGACGGCGGCTATGAAGGCACTGAAAGATTTTACACTAGAAAAGAGAGCTAGGGTTTCATTGAAGAAATTGATATTGATCATAATATATTACAATCGGTTGTAAACAGTGATATATAAAGGGAAAGAATAAAGGGAAAGAAAGAAAGAAATAAACTGATGGGCTGGACAGGCCCAATACCCAAACGAATACAACCGTGTAAAGCAGCATTATCTCTAACTCTCCCCCTCAAACCAAACGTTAGGGTTACGAGCTCAAAAGAAATGGCGGCGCAATCCAGCTCTACGGTGCGAAAAGATGCTCCTATTTTCGGCAGAACTCTTATCTTTGGTTTGACCTGAGAATGCGACAAGAGAAGTAGGGAAGATTAGTGTCCAGCAGTACTCTTTTCTTTGGTTTGAGCTGAAATCCCGTCAGTATGAACCGCAACGTTGTCTTGTCCATTTTCGGCATAGATTCTTGCTATCTTCAGGTCAGCTCGAAATCGTTCGAAATTGTATGCTGATAATGCTTTTGTGAAAATATCTGCTTTCTGGTAAGCTCCAGGTATGTGATTCACCTCAAGTTTTCCCTTTTCGACTTGCTCTCGAACAAAGTGAACATCAATTTCGATATGCTTGGTTCGACTGTGAAACATAGGGTTAACTGACATGTAGACCGTGCTTTGATTGTCGCACCATAACTTTGGTTTGCTAGTAGTTATAATCTTTAATTCTGATAATATAGATTGTATCCATAGTAATTCTGCTGTGGCACTAGCAACACTTCGGTATTCAGCTTCAGTGCTTGATCTGGATATAGTATTTTGTTTCTTCGAACACCATGAAATTAAGTTGTTACCCATGTACACACAATAGCCAGTTGTTGATTTCCTGTCGTCATGATTTGATGCCCAGTCAGCGTCTGCATAGCAAGTTAAGTTGAGATTGTTTCCTTTAGTCAGTTGTAAGCCAAAGTCTTTGGTTCCATTGAGATATCTGAGAATTCTTTTTACACCTTTCCAATGATCATCTCTGGGTTCCTGCATGAATTGAGACAGTTTGTTAACACTAAAAGAAATTTCAGGTCGTGTTATTGTTGCATATTGTAATGCACCAATAACACTCCTGTATTGTTTAGCATTAGTGATGATTTCTCCCCTGTTTTTAGAATACTGTTGATTGCTGATCATTGGGGTTGAGATAGGTTTGGCCTGGTCCATCCTTGTTTTGGTAAGCAGTTCTGATATATACTTCTTCTGACTCAATATTACTTCATTGTGAGATTTTCTTACAACTTCGATTCCCAGAAAATAATTCAATTCACCTAAATCCTTTAAGGAGAACTGTTTGTTGAGATAATGAATTAAACGGTTAACTTCTCCTTCATCACTTCCTGTAATGAGAATATCATCCACATATATTAAAGCATAGGTGCACTGCTTATTTGTTATTTTGATGAATAATGAATTGTCTGACTTGGCAGGATGATATCCTAGATTGCTTAAAGTAGATTTTAATTTATTGAACCACACTCTGGAAGCTTGTTTGAGCCCATAAATGGCCTTTTTCAGTTTGCACACATAGTTTCTGTTTTGAATATAACCAGGTGGCTGCTCCATAAAAATTTCCTCCTGTAGTGTACCATTAAGAAAAGCATTGTTCACATCCAATTGTCGTACACACCAGTTGTTGTGTAAGGCAATTGTAAGCACAATTCGTATAGTTGTTGGTTTTACTACAGGAGAGAATGTCTCATTAAAATCGAATCCATATTGCTGAGTATATCCTTTAGCTACCAGTCTGGCTTTATATTTGTTGATAGACCCATCAGCATTCTTTTTCAATTTGTAGGTCCACCTACAACCTACAACATTAGCATGACTAGGAGGATGAATAAGTTCCCATGTTTGATTCTTGATTAATGCATTATATTCTTCGGTCATTGCTTGTTTCCAATTGTGATCCTTGATAGCTTCTTCATAACTGGCTGGTTCTTCTGTTTTTGCTGTAGTAGTGAATGCTTTTGGTTTGAAAATTCCACTTTTTGACCTTGTGGTCATGGGGTGACCAATATTTCTTGATTGTTCAACTTGGGAACTGACTTCTCCTCTTATTTGACTAGAATTTCCTTCTGATTCTTCTTGTTGACTGTCTTCTCTAACTTGCTCACTTAATTGTTGTGATTGGCTTGCAGTTTGCATTGGGGAATGAGAGATAGGTTCTGGAGTATGATCCAAGCCTTCAGTGTTTTCAGCTTCAACGGTTGAAGAACTGCTGTGACCTGCTAAGTTACCTGTTTCTTTTCTGTCCCATATATTTTTATATATGGGCAGTTCTGGTATGGACTTCTTAGGATTATATACTTTGGTAGTGACTTTTATGTTTTGTTGTTTGAAGGGAAACACAAATTCGTTAAAAACAACATGTCTACTAATGATTATTTTGCCTGTATCATCTAAACATTTGTATCCCTTCTGATTATCACAGTATCCAAGAAAAGTGCATGGTTTAGACCTAAAGTTTAGTTTATTAGTATTATAAGGTCTTAAGTGGGGGAAACACAAGCACCCAAATGTTTTTAGCTCATTATATTGTGGTCTGATTCCATTCAGTTTTTCAAATGGACTTAACCCTTGAATTACCTTAGAGGGTAATCTGTTGATTAAGTGTACAGCAGTATTAAAGGAATCAGGCCAGAATTTTAAGTTCATTGATGCTTGAGCTAATAATGTGAGACCAGTTTCAACAATGTGCCTGTGTTTCCTCTCAACCAAACCATTTTGTTCAGAAGTGTATGGACATGTGACTCTGTGAACTATTCCTTTTTTACCAAAATACCCACTAAGAACTTTAAATTCACTTCCACCATCAGTTTGAATTATTTTCACATTAGTGCCTAGTTGTTTTTCTATCATGGTTATAAAGTGAACAACTGTGTTGGAAGCTTCAGACTTGTTCTTTAAGAAGTATATCCAAGTGTGTCTTGTATTAGCATCAACAAAAGATATATAATACTTATATCCATAATCTGAATTTATGGGTGCTGGTCCCCATAAGTCAGTGGCAATTAAATCTAGAGGTTTACTATAAGTGGTTTGAGATAATGCAAAGGGCAGTTTATGACTTTTGCCCATTTGACAGTAAGTACACACATATGGTTCAACACACATACTAAAAGGAATTTTATTCTCTACTAATACTTGTTTGACAACCTTTGCATTAGCATGCCCTAGTTTTCTATGCCACAAATCAAAAACATTCTTATTCTCAATACTATTTGATACATTCAACAAATTACAGTGCCTTCTATTGATCTCATTATTGTCAGCATTATTTGGGATACTAAACTTATATAGACCGTTTTCAGCTTCTCCCTGCAATAAAACTTCTTTGGTTAGAATGTCTTTCACCAAGCAATATTGTGGAAAAAATTCGAAAAAGACCTTGTTGTCAGTGGCAAATTGAGACACGCTAATGAGGTTTTTTTTAATGTTTGGTACTCTTAATAGGTTATTAAGGTACAGTTGTTTCTTACCTTTGATGTGTGTTTTACCTATATGTGTGATATTAATACACTTACCATCTCCTAAGCAAATAGATTGGTTACCTGAGTACTCCCTTTGTCCCAGGTTCAGATTCTCTAGGTTATGAGTGATGTGATTTGTTGCACCTGAGTCTGGATACCAGCTTTCATCTTGTATGCTTCCTGTCCCGGCCACTTCATTTATGTAAGCACTTGGGTGTTGATTTTCTTGACTGACCTGAGACTGAGCTAAATTTGCATTGGCATTTTGATTTCTTTGATTGTAGTTGTTGCCATTCTGGTTTCTTTGATTGTAGTTGCTTCCTTGGTTGCTACTTTGTCCTGGTACAAAGTTTTGATTATATCTAAAGTAGCATTTAGAGGCAATGTGACCAAGTTTTCCACAAATTTGGCATTTTGGCCTTGAATTGTTATTCCACCTTCCTCTCCCCCTAGATCTGTTAGAGAAGCCTCCTCTTTGATTGATTTGTTCTGGTTTGTTGTCTTGACCTTTGTTTCTTGAGTTAACAGCAATGTTAGCAGATAGGTCAGCGTTTAGGGCTCTTCTATTATCAATTCTGGCTTCGTGAGACAACAGTATAGCGTGAACTTCTGTGACAGATGGTAAAGTTTCTTTAGAGGATATAACAGCAATTACTGCCTCGTACTCTTCTGGCAGACCATTAAGAATAGTGAGAACTTGTTCAGTTTCAGTGACCTTGTGTCCTGCTGCACTCAGGGCATCACAAATACTTTTAATTTTTGCAAGATAATCTCTCATGTTTGCTTCACCTTTTCTTGAATTCTGCAGTTCTCTCTTATGGTGCATAATTTTGGCAGCAGACTGTGTGTTAAACACTCTCTCAATTGTACTCCAGATTTCATTGGAGGAGTTACATCCAATCACTTGAGGCAATAGTTTCGTACTTATAGATGACAACAACCACGAACTAATCAGTTTGTCTTGTCGTTGATATGTAATGAATTCTTGATTAGTAATCATCTTGTTGTCTTTGTCAGCAACATACTTTGGGGGAATAGGAGACGCACCAAGAACAAAGCCTTCGAGACCATACCCATAGATGGCTGTCTCGATTTGCAGCCTCCATAGCAGGTAATTGTCTTCTTCGAGATGAGCGGTGATCAGTTGAGTTTGAGGACTAATGATTGTTTTAATGAGTTTTTCTGTGACTTCTGAACTTTGTTGATTAACAGTAGTTGTATTTTCAGATGTTGCTGAGTCTTCCACCATGATGACTGGCTTCAAAGCTTGAACAGCAGATATGATAAGATGAGCAATCCACTTGAGGCCACAAGATATTCAAGAAACACCGATGAATGGGTTTTCTTGAACAGACAAGATATGGGTATTGGTCAGAGGGTGAGATCAATACGTGGGACTTGATCACTTTTTTTTTCTGAGAGGAAGTCAAGTTCTTACAGCCAGATGATTGAGTTATGGACGGCAAGATGATGGGTTTCCTTGCAACCAGATTCGAAGTCTTGGATGGCAAGATGAAATAGTCTCTTGCAACCGAACTCGATTAGTCTTGGAGGACAGAATTTGAATTGCTTTCTTTTTTTTTTTTTGATCACGTTCCCTGAACCCAGATGATGAAACTTTTCTGATGGGATGAAATCAAAAATAAAGAGGGATGAATTAATGAGAGGATTTGCCTATGATGCCGTTTGGCTGAGGCTCTGATACCATGAAAGATTTTACACTAGAAAAGAGAGCTAGGGTTTCATTGAAGAAATTGATATTGATCATAATATATTACAATCGGTTGTAAACAGTGATATATAAAGGGAAAGAATAAAGGGAAAGAAAGAAAGAAATAAACTGATGGGCTGGACAGGCCCAATACCCAAACGAATACAACCGTGTAAAGCAGCATTATCTCTAACTGGCACCACGCGTCTTTTTGTTCGCGTATTCGGACATGATCGTGGCAGAGAGCGGGTAGTCGCCTCCGATCCCGAAGCCTAGCCAGAATCGAAAGAAGCACAGCGTCGCCATTACACCTGTCGTATATTACACACGTGTACAATATTAGCGAAAAGGGTTAATACACAGTGAGCACATGGTACAGTTAAAAAGTTTACAGTACAATATCGCACCGTTGCGGTTGTGGCCGAAGGAGAGGCCAGAGGCGATGGAGCAGATGACCATGATCACGAGGGTCATGCCATAAATGCGTTTTCGACCCATTTTGTCACCGAGCCAACCAAAGAACAGGTGGCCGGAGAGAGTTCCGCAGAAGGCGACACTGTTGACTGCAGTGGCGACTTTAGGAGGAAGTGTTCCGGGTGTTGCAGAACCTTCTTCATAGTAGTAGATTCTTCCCAGAAGTTTGGTGACTAGGGAAATACAAAAGAGATCATAGGCGATCGCTATTGCGGTGAAGTGGTACAGTTGCGTTTTCGCTAAGTCCAGGGATTTTAGGACTTGGAGTTGAACTCCTGCCATTGTTTACTTCTTTTTGGTTTACCTGCAAAAGATTAGTAGGTACACTGTGATTCATTCATCACTGACTATGCTGGTAAAGAAGACTTGTTGTCTCCATGACTCATTAATGCTGCTGAGCTATACCGAAAGGTAGGATTAACGAAAGGAGAATTTAATATGATGTCTTTGTTACGATGAAATTACAAGGAAAAGAACGAAAATACAAGCCAAATCTGCTGGATGGGGGAATTGACAAAAATAAATATTTTGATTTTTCCCACTAAATTACTCATATGTCAATTTCTAGTTGAATAAGACTGCATTAAATTGATTTTTTTGACCAAAGCAAAATCAGCATAGGTTCAAAACTCGAAAGAGAGATATATTTATTATCAATATGAAAATATCATTATGGCAAAAATGGTCAAATTCATGATATGAAAATTAAACGCAGATTCAATTGGGTATGGAGCCTATTTCTATGTTCTAATGTGCCCCTTTACTGAACAATTGCCACATAAACCAATATCTTGTTGTATTTTGTTGGAAATGAATGAGTAATATATTGGAAAATGTGAGACGTTAAATGCCTTGAAAAATGAATAGTCCCAAATCTTAGAATAAAATATATTTTGTTTTGTGTTTATATACTAAGATGTGGACATTATTATAGTTACCATTAAACAAAGAGATACATGAAAGCATAGCCATCTTAATGGGTGGTGCATTGTCTCACCTCGCACGCATGCGCACGCCCGTGCCGGGCGAATTAAATGCACTTTGCAGTTGGCAGTTGGTTTGGCTGTTCAGACCGGACAAATTTTTAAGTTTGTACATTCCAACTCAAAATAAAACGGTCGCACCGTTTGGTAAATGGTTGCAACTTATATATAGGACGCGACAGAACATAATTAAGATATAACTTTTGATTATGTTCTTCTCCTTCTCCCTCGAAATTCTGTTCTTAAATATTTCTCTTGAGTTCGTCGATTCTCTGCAATTTGCAGCGCTGCATTGCAGAGTTTGGTCCGTTTTATCTTGGGGAACAACTGCTCTTCATCCTTCTGCGCCATAGAGGGAGCAAAACTGTTTCAAGAAAACAGTTTTCGTTGGACTCAAAAAACCTAATCGGTATTATATCTATTGCATAATCTGTTTGCTGCACGGTTCAATTTGTAACAGTTTAGCAACATAGTTGTAACAGTACTGTATTCGTAACAGTTCTGTAGCTGTAACAGTTTTGCAACATAGTTATAATGGTTCTGTAGTTGCAACACTTCTGCAACGTAATCGTAACTGTTTTGTAACACTTTTGTAACATTCTGTTAACAATCTTGAAAAAATATTGATTTATTGTTGATTGTTTCTATAGATGACAATGTCTCATGAAAGCACCACTTCTGCACCAACACAGACTGTGATTACTACTCAGTCCGCAACTGTGGTTCCAACGATGGCGCTGTCTCATGGAGAAAGGTCGGCAAAGTTCACAGGGATGTACTTCAAACGCTGGCAATAAAAGACGCTGTTTTATTTGACAACTTTGGACCTTGCAAAGTTTCTTACAGAAGATGCTCTCATAGTCGAAGAACTGGAACCCGATGCAACAAAGTTGAAGCCTTGAATGTCTGGAAGAGTTCTGATTTCATGTGCAAGAACTACATATTAAATGGACTCGACAACAGCCTATACAATGTATACTTTACTGCTCGAACTTCCAAAGAACTCTGGACAGCATTGGAAAAAAATTACAAAACCGAAGACGCGGGCATGAAGAAATTCATAGTAGGAAAATTTCTTGACTTCAAAATGATTGATACAAAGACTGTTATCAACCAGATTCAAGAGTTACAATTCATTATCCACGAACTGCACAATGAAGGAATGACTCTAAGCGAATCATTTCAGGTTGCCGCTGCAATTGAAAAACTTCCTCCATCATGGAAAGATTTCAAAAACTACCTTAAACACAAGTGCAAGGAGATGACGATTGAAGAACTTGTAGTTCGATTGAGGATTGAGGAAGATTATAGGAAATTTGAGAAGAAGACTTCGCATACCATGATTGCCAATAAAAATGTATGTTAGTCCTTGAGATGATGGTTTTGATGACAACAATCTTAGAATAAGATTATAAAATATAAATACTAACATTATAGTTTAGATATATATGTATATGCAGGATTTAACCATGCAGGTATCAAGAATGAAGACTGTACAGTATAGAGATTCAAAGATATCAAGATTGAAGACTCATGAGTATCAAGAAATCAAGTTTTCAAGAGTTTAAGATTTTAATAATACAAGATAAGTATTGAGTCTAGAATTATGTTAAAACTTCATAATAGCACTGAAATCTTCACTCCATATTTCATTTGGGATGCAACCCATTTCTACCTTTTTAGTGGCTTACAAACCCACGACAAGTAGCTTACAAATCTACGACAAGTGGCTTACAAACCCACGAACATCCTGGTTTTGTACAAGTTCTCGAGTCCTGATGTGATGAGATATTCTGCAGGAAGAAGCTTGCAAAACTACTTCAAAATGATTTTCAAAACTGCTTTTCAAAATGTTTTAGCCTTAAAATATTCTTTGATTTTGTTTTTAAATAAACTCTTGTTTTAAACTACGTTTGTTTTAAACTATCTTTTAATTATAATATATTTATACTTAGATTTAAATGTAAAATTATAGTAAAATTTTATATTATTCACTATATTTACTTATGTATTTTAACTATAGTTAAGTATATTTATAAAGTTTAAAATAGTTTTAATATAAGATAGAAGTAATTTTCAAAGAAAAACAAATTACCAAAATTTCCTTTGGGATGTCGACATACCCAAGATACCCATGTCGACATAGTGGCGGTTGGTTTCAAAAATTTGAATTTCAAAAGAAGTGTCTATTCGCCATAACCTTTCACGAATAGACATGGTTGTTGTTCTTCTATAAATAGGGGATGTTTTCAATGAAATTTTAACAATATTTTTCTGGTTTTCACTCCTCTTCTTCTTCCACATTTCTTTATATATATTTTTACCATTACTTTGCTGAAATCACCATTGAATTTAACTAGATCATTTCTGGTTTGATTCTCTATCACTATCTCAACAAGATCATAGTGCTATTCAGAGTTATAGGCTTCTTTGTAATCAATCAAGTAAGAAAAGGTGTGATTGTAGCCTTGGAAATCAATCAAGTGAGAAAAGGTGTGATTGTAGCCTAGGAAATCAATTGGGTGAACTTGTTGCCCGTAAAATCAAGTATCTCTACCCAGAGGATTGTGAATCTGGAGTGGTGTACCTTGTGGCCTTGAAATCGAGGGTTGTAATTGTAAAGATTGTTTTTGAAAGGAAATCCGTACTTGTGTGCGGGACTGGATGTAGGGTAACTTCGAACCAATATAAAATCCAGTGTGTTCTTTCCTTTACTGCTTTTACTTTATATTTGCATCTGTGTTTGAATCTGTGTTTGAATCTGTGTCTGAATATTGCATACATTTGTGTTCAAATTAATATAAACTCAAAAAGAATTAGTAATTCCTTAAAACACTATTCACCCCCCCCACTCTAGTGTTTATACTAGCCTTAAGATCCGTAATCCGCATTTCTCACATTTGGTATCGAAGCAAGGTTTTCAAAGTTTCATAATCTGAATTTTGAAATTTTTTTAATGGCTATATTTGAAAATTTTGTTAATACTTGTTTAAAAATATTCAAATCATCATTGTATCATAAGTCTACATATAATATATATTCAAAGTCAAATCGTTCACAAGGTTTTTATGATGTGCAGGAAACATGTTTTATGGGTGTTGAGGAATCAATCCACAATGGACAAATTGTGCAGATCAAAAAGAATAAATGGATACTCGATAGTGGATGTTCTAGACACATAACTGGTAATCCGGATATGCTGAATGATATAATATACAAAGACGGAGGATTGGTTAACTTTGGAGACAACTCAAAAGGATATGTGATTGGCATCGGAAATGTCGGTAACTCTAAAAAACCTATTATTACTAACGTTTTGCTAGTTAAGAATCTGAAACATAATTTGCTAAGTATTAGTCAACTTTGCGATAAAGGATATAAAATTAAATTTGAAAAAGATAAGTGTCACATTGAAGATAATAATTCAACCATAATATTTGAGGGAATTAGGAAAAAGAATATTTATATTCTTAGTATGAAAGTTTCAAATGATAACTTGTGTCTTTTGGAAAATACAAGTGACTCTTGGATTTGGCATAAGAGATTTGGGCATTTGAATTTCAAACTCTTATCTAGACTGTCAAAACATGATCTAGTAAGAGGTCTCCCTAAAATAAATTTTAAAGTAGATAGTTTATGTGATGCATGTCAATTAGGAAAACTTAGAAAAAGTTCCTTTAAATTAAAAGATATGATTTCAACTTCAAAACCTCTTGAATTACTTCATCTTGATTTATTTGGTCCATCTCAAATTCAGTCAATAAATCACAGTAAATATGTTTTTGTAATTGTAGATGATTATTCTAGATTTACATGGATAGTATTTTTGAAACATAAAAGTGATACTTTTGAATGTTTTAAGAACTTTACAAAAAGGATTCAAAATCAACTTTCTGTAAAAATTATAACCATCCGTAGTGATCACGGTGGTGAATTTGAAAATGAAAAGTTTGAGGAATTCTGCAATAAAAAGGGGATAACTAACAATTTTTCATTTCCAAGAACTCCACAACAAAATGGAGTAGTAGAACGTAAAAATAGGACGATTCAAGAGTGTGCGAAAACTATACTTTCAGATAGTAATTTACCAAAATATTTTTGGGCAGAAGCAGTTGCTACCGCCTGTTATATTTTAAATAGAATCTTAATAAGACCTTTAACTGATAAGACATCTTATGAACTTCTTCACGGAAAGAAACCTAAGGTATCTTATTTTAGAATTTTTGGAAGTAAATGTTTTATTTTAAGTACAAAAGACGACTTAGATAAATTTGATCCTAAATCCGACAAAGGTATCTTTATCGGATATTCTAATAGAAGCAAAGCATACAGAGTGTTTAATTTAAGAACTAACACCATTGAAGAAATAATGCATGTTTCATTCGATGAAAATCCCAAAAAATTTGTAGAGACAAATGATGAAGAGGATTTAATTACTCAAAATCAAGAGTCAATTGAAACTAATAATGAATTTAATCATCCTAATAAAAGGATTAAACTTTTAAAATATCATCCCATAGAAAATATTCTAGGAGATATGCAATCTACTGTTACAACTAGAAATCAACTAAGTAAAATGAGCAATGTAGCTTTTATATCAACTATTGAACCAAAAAATCCAAAAGAAGCATCAACTGATGATTCATGGATTTTGGCTATGCAAGAAGAATTAAATCAATTCACTAGAAATGATGTTTGGGAACTTGTTCCTAGACCTGAAAATAAAACTATAATTGGAACAAAATGGGTTTATAAAAACCAGTACGTTAGGCACGTCCGTTGGACATGTGCAAAGAAAATTGAGAGAAATTAACTTTATTTTTAAATAATGGTCATATGTATAGATAGTAATAACATAAATAAATATGTAAGCTAACTTTGTATTGTTTTTTTATTTCCTTTAGGCTTAAGTATGCATTTATTATGCATCATGTAACTTTGTACACCAACGCATTGTAAGCAATAGAAAATCATAGGAAAAAAATATTAAAATTAAAGTACATGATGAAAAAATTATAATCAAATAGAATTTCAACATTTACACATATGTATAAAATTTCCCAAATCGGAAAATGGATTAATAGCAAATCATTATTTTAATTTTGACTTTTGTAAGGTAAAAAAATACTTAGAAAAAATCATTTTTTTTTGGTAATATATGCATGTTAAATGAATGTAAATTGGACTTTTGCTCATTTTGTTAAAAAAGAGTTATGAACATATTTTTTGGCATAATTATCAAAGATATTTCCAGAATATGAAAACCAAAAAATGTTGATTGATTCAACTGAACTATACACCCAGATAAATAGTTGTGACTACTAACTTTCCAAAATTGTTAAATCCATATAAGATATCTAGAAATGTTACAATAACTGCAATGACTGGTATAGCATTATTTTCCCACGATGAAGAGATATGGTTAAATAAAAACTCAAGCGAATGTCTTTTGATATGACTATTGGTAATATTTGTTCTAGTGAAAGGTAAAATATGCGACCACTTTTTCCAAAGAGAAGAAAGCTCATTTGGATTATGATCGTCACAAATTGACGTTATGTAAGCTTAAACACTTTAGGCAAATTCTTGAAGATACACTTTTCATGTTAAATAAGAATATCAAAATAGTTAATACTAACAATATGCAAGTAATTTAGCTTTGTGATTCAATCACTGAATATACCATAATACGTGTTCTATATTTCAAGATATGAAAATACTTGAAACATAAACTTATATATCTTAAGCTACCGAGATCTCCAATTTGTTATATGCGCAAACAAAATGTTAAGTTGAAAATAAAATATATTGTATGAAATCCAAAATACTTGAAAGGGTAATAATTCTTTCAAAAGAAATAACAGTGAAAGGAAAGAATTTTAAATTGAAACCACTCCTTGGTAAATGTATAGCCAGTCTAACTTGAGAATCAAAATCTAAAGGTATTTAAAGTATAGTTGGTGTTATTTTTCCTACCATGTGCATCTCATTTTTAAGTCAAAATTTTATTACTTGTTTACTAAGTTCTAACTCAAGCAAAAGGGATAAACCTATGTGTGTAAAGGATAAAAATTACAATCCAGTATGAATTCATAAATGCTCTGATCATGTTAAAACAATCGGGTTTGTGTAAAAACTATATAATTTTCTGCTTCAAGGGCCTTAGCAAATGAATTTATATAAATAGTTGCGACTTTCCCGCTATTGTTTGTGCATGCTACCATAGGCATTTACTAATCTCCATGATTAACCAAATTTAGCTCACGAGTTTGAAATATGCAAAAAAATGTTTATTGTTATTTGCTAAACACGTTATAAATGTCAAAATCTTAAAAGAACTTGAATACACATTATGAACTAAAGACACTTGTAAAATATGGTAACAAAATCCTGAATAATGTAACTCCTCATCCTGGATTAAAGAGGTATACTTCTAGTGGAAAACATTTGCAAGGGAATGTATTAATTTTTCATACAACATTATATACCAAAGTCTACTTAAGATTTATTATACTTGATATTCCAGCATAGAAATAAATAGAAAGAAAGAGTTTAAAACGAAAGGAAGAGTTTAAGTTAAAAAAACAAAAGGAACTCATCAATGATATTGTTAGCAGAAGCGTGCACAGTAACACCTGTAGTAACGACAATATATTTGATGTATTATCAAGTCTAAGGTTTATGTATAAAATGCCAATAAATAAAATAGAAAACAGATTCGTGTCTTTACTATTTGAGTAGGGTTTGCTCACCAATTTTTGTAATGTCATTTGCTTGATTATGCGGCCAGCTGTCATATGTTAGTAGTGCAAATAAAACACAGTCAAATATGATTATTTGCATATCACTAATTAGGTTTCACTTCAATAACCAAAGTAATCCAAATTTCAACAAAATCATTAATCCAATCTTTGATTCCTTCTCAATAAAAGTTACTAACAATTGGAGTAACCACGATTGGAAAACCATGCTTTTATTCAAAATATCAGTCATTAAACAAAATTATGAAACAACAGCCAAAATGATGAAAAATACAAACTTTAAACACCACTTGTGCTGCTTGAAACCAAAGATCTGCATCGTCCACCCATTTTTGCACACCCGTGCCCCTTCAGCAATGTCCACAATTGCTGCTAATTCACTATCTGTTTACGTTGCAATTGGCGATGTTGTAGAATCTCTATAGCACAATAAGGCGGTATAGGGATAGTCCACCATTAGCATCAGCTTATGCATAAGAAACCCAAAATTCTATCAAATATAAAGTAAAATTTGGGTAATACACAAACATTACGTTATTTTCTAATTTTCCACATCTAGATAAATTAGGAATTAAGTAACGATTCTAAATCCAAACAAATTAATTTTATTTCTATTTCAAACTTGTATATACAATTTAAGAAAACAAAATCAAACATTAATTCAGAAGTAATAAAGCTTACTCTTTAATCAAGCAAAAAGGGGAACCCCAAATTGAAGAATAATCGGCTTCGATCTTTTTGAGTTTTGTTGTTCCACGGTGATGAACTGGTTGATGTTAGTCGATTGGAATGGACTTACAACTTGATTTCATCAACTGATGCGATTCACCATAGTTGATCGTCTAAGATGATTGACTCCACTGCGTCGTTGGTGAATAGATCTGCATGCTATGAGGTTCAAGTTTGATTATAACTTGTGGCGGAGGAATTCAATTCAAATTAATAAAATAGTCAGTTAGTTTTTGACAATCATTTAATTTGTGATGGAGTTTAGAAATGAAAAAATGTGGTGGAAATGCGATCGTAGCAGTTTGATGATCAAGTAGCGCATAAAAGCATAAGAACGTGGAAACATAAACGATTGACCAAAATATCCTTTAATAGAGTAGAAATTTAGAAGGTTACTTTAGTAATTTCAAAAGCTTCATTTAAGGGTATCCTCATTATATATAGATAAAATGAATGAACAAAGTGAGGTCGTTAGAAATAAAGCCCGGTTAGTCGCTCAAGGTTATTGTCAAGAAGAAGGAATAGATTTTGATGAAACCTTTGCCCCCGTAGCAAGATTAGAAGCCATTAGGATTCTACTTGCTTTCGAAAATTATAATAATTTCAAATTATTTCAAATGGATGTTAAAAGTGCCTTTTTAAATGGATTTGTAAAAGAAGTATATGTTGAACAACCACCACTTTTTGAAAATGAAAAATTTCCAAATCATGTTTACAAACTTAAGAAAGCTCTATATGGTCTAAAACAAGCTCCTAGAGCCTGGTATGATAGACTAAGATCTTACTTATTACAATCAAACTTTGAAATTGGTAAAGTAGATAATACTCTTTTTATTAAAAGAAATAAAAATGATATTCAACTAGTACAAGTTTACGTAGATGATATCATTTTCGGATCAACTAATTTTGAAATGAATAAAGAATTTTCTGAAATAATGACAAAAGAGTTTGAGATGAGTCATATGGGTGAATTAAACTTCTTTCTAGGATTACAAATAAAACAATTAGACAATGGTATCTTTATTAGTCAAGAAAATTATGCTAAAGACCTAGTTAGTAAATTTGGTTTTACTACTGCAAGTGGAAAACCCACTCTCATGGCAACCAATGAGTACCTAAGTAAAGAAGATCTATCGAAAGATGTAGATCAAAAATTATATAGAGGAATGATTGGATCACTACTCTATATCACTGCTAGTAGACCTGATATCATGCATAGTGTTTGCCTCTGTGCAAGATATCAATCCCAACCTAAAGAGACCCACTTAAAAGCTGTAAAACGTATCATAATATATATTAAACACACCATTGACTATGGCTTATTTTATCCTTAAAATGATTATTTTGAATTAATATCTTACTGTGATGTTGACTATGCTGGTTGTAAGTCAGACCGAAAAAGTACAATTGGAACTTGTCACTTTTTGGGGCATTCTATGATTTCCTGGTTTAGTAAAAAGCAAAACACAGTTTCTTTATCAAAAACTGTAGCAGAGTATATTTCTGCTGCTTTAGCTTGTTCTCAAGTAATGTATATGCAACAAAATTTAAAATATTTTGGTTTAAATATCTCAAGATCACCAATTTATTGTGATAATATTAGTGCAATAAATTTATCAAAAAATACTACTCATCATGCTCGAACAAAACATATTGATTTCAGACATCATTTTCTCAGAGATAATATAAGTAAGGAAGTAATTACTCTCGATTATATCAATTCTGAGAATCAAATTGCTGATATATTAACAAAACCCTTAAATGAATCTATATTTACTAAATTAAGAAGAGAATTAGGTATTTGTTCAATAACTGAAATATAAAATATAAATAACAAAGTATAATTAAAAATTAAATTAAAAATAAATCAAATAGTAAAAATATCAAGCACCATGTCGACATCCCCCTCCTAACCATGTCGACATATAACGATTTTTTTATTTTTGAATTTTTCCCACCAAAATTCAAATAAGTGGTTATATATTCTTCTTATTTCGAAAATTGGATCATTCTTTCTGTTCTTTCTCTGTTCTATCTTCTGAAAACATTTAAACAATGGCCTCCTCTTCCAAATCAAACAAAAATTCAATCTTTTCGTTCCCTTCTCCTACTTCTGGACCGTTTCAACGAACTACACTTGCACGAGTGACGAAAATGGAGGATTCTTTGAAGGATGCACTGCAACTAATGACTGAAATTCAAGTGGTGCAACTTAGACTGGCCAAAGAACAAGAATGGCAAGGCAAAATTCTTATAAATTTGCAAAAATTTCTAATGGACAATCATGCTAATCCGATCTTGATTGATGAAGAGTCTTCAGGAGATCAAGTGCAAGAGGACAGCGAGGAAGAAGAAGAAGCCCCCATGGAAGAAGAGCACGCTGAAGATAACGACAAAGTCGTTTGCATTGGCGAAGTGTGCTTTGACAAAGATGGAAATCTTGTCGAACAACGTGGAAATTTCTGTTTCCACTATCCAAATTGTTCGGTTCATAGATCTCCCATTTTTAAGGACACACATTAGTTTCTCTTTCCTCTTTCCTATTGTTGTATGTTTTTACTTACGTTCTCTACGCTCATGTAAATATAACAAATGATTTGTGTTCTTATATTACAAATATTATCATATATAGATTCTTAGTTAGGAGAGTTTGTAATTTAGGACTAAAGTTTTAGTTTTAGATTTTAGTGTTGATTATTTATGATAACACTGTCATTATAATCATTTAATATTAGACTAAGGGGGAGTTATATAGTTTGGAGTTAGTTTTTGTTGATGACAAAGGGGGAGAAGTATAAAATATAGGATAGTTAGGCATAGATTAAGGGGGAGTTATTAGTTTTAGGGGGAGTCATTAGGATAGAAATAATATTTTATAAACAAAGGTTGTCATCATAAAAAGGGGGAGATTGTTAGTCCTTGAGATGATGGTTTTGATGACAACAACCTTTGAATAAGATTATAAAATATAAATACTAACATTATAGTTTAGATATATATGTATATGCAAGATTTAACCATGCAGGTATCAAGAATGAAGACTGTACAGTATAGAAATTCAAAGATATCAAGATTGAAGACTCATGAGTATCAAGAAATCAAGTTATCAAGAGTTCAAGATTTTAATAATACAAGATAAGTATTGAGTCTAGAATTATGTTAAAACTTCATAATAGCACTGAAATCTTCACTCCATATTTCATTTGGGATGCAACCCATTTCTACATTTTTAGTGGCTTACAAACCCACGACAAGTAGCTTACAAACCTACGACAAGTGGCTTACAAACCCACGAACATCCTGGTTTTGTACAAGTTCTCGAGTCCTGATGTGATGAGATATTCTGCAGGAAGAAGCTTGCAAAACTACTTCAAAATGATTTTCAAAACTGCTTTTCAAAATGTTTTAGCCTTAAAATATTCTTTGATTTTGTTTTTAAATAAACTCTTGTTTTAAACTACGTTTGTTTTAAACTATCTTTTAATTATAATATATTTATACTTAGATTTAAATATAAAATTATAGTAAAATTTTATATTATTCTCTATATTTACTTATGTATTTTAACTATAGTTAAGTATATTTATAAAGTTTAAAATAGTTTTAATATAAGATAGAAGTAATTTTCAAAGAAAAACAAATCACCAAAATTTCCTTTGGGATGTCGACATACCCAAGATACCCATGTCGACATAGTGGTAGTTGGTTTCAAAAATTTGAATTTCAAAAGAAGTGTCTATTCGCCATAACCTTTCACGAATGGACATGGCTGTTGTTCTTATATAAATAGGGGATGTTTTAAACGAATTTTTAACAATATTTTTCTGGTTTTCACTCCTCTTCTTCTTCCATATTTCTTTATATATATTCTTACCATTACTCTGCCGAAATCACCATTGAATTTAACTAGATCATTTCTGGTTTGATTCTCTATCACTATCTCAACAAGATCCCAGTGTTATTCAGAGTTATAGGCTTCTTTGTAATCAATCAAGTAAGAAAAGGTGTGATTGTAGCCTTGGAAATCAATCAAGTGAGAAAAGGTGTGATTGTAGCCTTGGAAATCAATCAAGTGAGAAAAGGTGTGATTGTAGCCTAGGAAATCAATTGGGTGAACTTGTTGCCCGGGAAATCAAGTATCTCCACCCAGAGGATTGTGAATCTGGAGTGGTGTACCTCGTGGCCTTGAAATCGAGGGTTGTAATTGTAAAGATTGTTTTTGAAAGGAAATCCGTACTTGTGTGCGGGACTGGATGTAGGGTAACTCCGAACCAGTATAAAATCTGGTGTGTTCTTTCCTTTACTGCTTTTACTTTATATTTGCATCTGTGTTTGAATCTGTGATCATATCTGTGTCTGAATATTGCATACATTTGTGTTCAAATTAATATAAACTCAAAAAGAATTAGTAATTCCTTAAAACACTATTCAACCCCCCTCTAGTGTTTATACTAGCCTTAAGATCCGTAATCCGCATTTCTCACAATGTAGTCGAGTCAGAGAAACCCAACAAAAGGAAACGTGAGCATGATCCTAAGAAATTTCAGGGTTCATGCCATAATTGTGGAACGAAAGGGCACAAAGCCGCCGAATGTCGCGCACCTAAGAAAATGAAATCAGAAGCAAACATGGCTGACCTTTCAGAAGGCGTGTCTAATATTGACTTATGTGCAGTAGTGTCCGAATGCAACCTTGTTGGTAACTCGAAGAAATGGTTTGTAGACACAGGAGCCACGCGACACTTATGTGCTACTGAGGACGAACATCTTTTTATGAATAATTCATCCGCATCAAAGGTCGAAGGCAAGGGAAAGATTGTACTGAAAATGACTTCTGGAAAAGAACTAACTTTGGCAGATGTTCTTCATGTTCCAGAGATCCACAAGAACCTGATTTCCGAATCGCTGCTTAGCAAGCAAGGCTTCAAACTCACTTTTATGTCTGATAAGTTTGTGTTGTCAAAGAATGGAGTGTATGAAGGAAGAGGATGTGTGTGTGATGGTTTATTTAAAGCAAATGTAACCACTATTGTACCAAACAATGATATGAATAAAACTGAATCTTCTACTTATATTGTTGACTCTTCTAACATATGCCACTCTAGATCAGGCGATGTAATTTTTGATACCTTGCGAAAATTTATTAATCTAGACTTTATACCAAAATGCAAAATAGATTCGAACTTTAAATTTCAAGTTTGTACAGAAGCAAAATTGACAAGAACCTCGTTTCACCATGTTGAATGAGAAGCTGAACCTATAGACCTAATATACACATATGTATGTAAGTTAAAAATGTGTCAAACTAAAGGTGGTATTTCATTACCTTCATTGATGATTGTACAAGGTACTGTTATGTGTATCTCCTTAGAAGCAAGGATGAGGCATTCGACATGTTTAAACAGTATAGAGCATAAGTTGAGAATCAACTCAACAAGAAAATAAAAGCTTTAAGAAGTGATAGAGGAGGAGAATATGAATTTCCCTTTGAGGAATTCTACGCCGAGCATGGTATTATACACCAAACTACAACCCGTATTCACTTCAATCCAACAGTATAGCCGAACGGAAAAATAGAACTCTTAAAGAAATAATGAACGTCTTATTAATTAGTTCTGGCTTGCCAGATAACTTCTAGGGAGAAACTATTCTTTTTGCAAATCATATTTTGAATAAGCACAAAAGAAAACATTTAAATCTCCCTACGAACTTTGGAAAAATATACCACCATCCTACAAATACTTAAAACTGTGGGGGTGTCTTGCAAAAGTGGAGGTACCAAAGCCAAAGAAAGTCAAAATTGGACCAAAAACAATTGATTGCGTATTCATTGGATATGCACAAAACAGTGTCGCTTATCGGTTTTTGGTACACAAATCCGAAAATTGATGATATTCACGTAAATACCACCATTGAGTCGAGAAATGCTAGATTTTTTGAACACGTACACCCTTTAAAAAAGGGTATTGATACTCAAAAGAGACCAAGGGAAACTGAAATCTCAAATTCTCTTGAGGGTACTGAACAAAATATTGATAATGTTCAGCAAAACAGTGTTGATCAACAAGTGGAGGAGCCAAGGAGAAGCAAAAGATCAAGGACCACAAAAACCGTTGGACCAAACTTCTACACATTTATGTTATAAGATGATCCATTAACATACAAACAAGCTATGTCCTCCGCCGATGCCCCTTACTGGAAGGAGGCCATTAACAATGAGATCGAATCCATTATCGCAAACCATACATGGGAGTTAGTTGATTTGCCTCAAGGATGCAATACTTAGGTAATAAATGGATATTTAAGAAGAAATTGAAACCCGATGGTTCAATAGACATGTATAAAGCTTGACTTGTGGTTCAAGTATTCAGACAAAAAGAAGACCTGGACTATTTTGACACATGCTCTCCAGTAACTAGAATAACATCAATAAGAATGCTGATAGCAATTGCATCCACACTTGATTTAGAAATACATCAAATGAATGTAAAGACAACATTTTTAAATGGTGAATTAGAAGAAGAAATAAACATGAAACAACCTGAAGGTTTCCTAAAAGCTGGAAATGAAAGTAAGGGTTGTAGATTAAGAAAATCACCATATGAGCTTAAACAAGCCCCTAAACAATGACATGAAAAATTTGATGAAAATGTGACACTAAATGGATTCATATAAATGATGTGACAAATGTGTCTATTATGAACATAAAAATATGAGATATATGTTAATGATTTACTAATATTTGGAAGCAACAAGGAGATAATAAAATCTATAAAAGATATGCTCTCCGCCAAATTTGACATGAAAAATCTGGAAATCGCTGACGTGATACTTGGTGTAAAAATACATAAGACCAACCAAGGATATGTGTTGTACCAATCACACTATATTACGAAAATACTTGAAAAGTTTAAACAACACAATATAATATCAGCAAAATCACCGGTAGATTTGAACCAAAACTGGGTTAAAAATAACGGTGATAGTATTTACCATCTAGAGTACTCTCGTATACTAAGCAGTATTATGTACATTGTTAGCACCAAAAATGGTCACTAACCTCGTTGAGAAAGATTGTGTAGAGATGTAAGTGATGAATATCAATTAAACAAGGAAGATAATGCTAATTTAAATGCAGAAAGTAAGAACACCAGATTTATAGTGGTACAGCGTAATTGCCTATGTCCACTTTGAGGTTAAACTTTATTGATCTTCTTTATGATTGATTACAAATACAATTCGTAGATCAAATGCTTGAATGAAGTTGTTAAGTGAAGAAGATGAGTCTGAAAAATGGCAGAGTCTCCCTAGTGTTCTCCCAAAAAGGTCCCTTTTCACTGTGACCCTGCCCCTCTATTTATAGACAAAGATGGGCTGGACTTCCCAGGTGGGCTCGGTAGCCGATCACTCTAGCCCAAGTATAGTGGTCGTTGTATGCCGAACCAAGTAGGCCGAACACAATGATGCCGAACCATCCTTTCTATGCCGAACGGTATGTTTGTTGTGTGGGAAGTGTGGAATGGTCGTTAGTCGAAGCCGAACGTGCCTCTGTCCGAACGAAGCGCTTGACCGAACAATGCTCTCTGGCCGAACGATGCATTTTGGCCGAACGATCCCTCTGGCCGAACGATCCTCCTTGGCCTAACGTGCCTTCTGGCCGAACGATGCATTCTGGCCGAACGATCCCTTTGGACGAACGATACTGCCATGTCGAGTAGTCATATACGCCGAACGCCTTCTAATGCCGAGTACTCCTGGATGCCGAGTGCTACGCCGAGTACTCCTAGATGCCGAGTGCTTCTGGATGCTGAGTGCTACAGGATGCCGAGTACTCCTGGATGCCGAATGCTACTAGATGCTGAGTACTCCTGTTGCCGAGTTCCACTGGATACCGAGTACTACTTGATGCCGAGTACTCCTGTTACCGAGTTCCACTGGATGCTGAGTACTACTTGTGCCGAGTTCTCGTAGTATGCCGAGCACTAGTTGCCTGGTCAAATCTCCAGGAAACACTTGCCCCCCAAAGTGTATCACGTGACCGAACGTGGTATGCTTTGTGTCATGTAACCTTTTCATCTAACCTCGAGCGGAGATGCCTTTTTGAGAATTCCAGTGGTTTAGGTGTGTGCCGAACGTGTTCTAAATGCCGAATGAGACATTCGTAACCGAACGGTGCTTTCTGGCCGAACAAAACTTTAGTGCCGGACATCATTATACGCCGATGCCGAACGTTATGACTTTGACCGGTTCCACCGGATGTAGCCTTTTCGACTTCTTCTGTTTTCCCTATAAAAGCCAGCACCTCTACCTTTCTTTCTCTTTTCACACTTCTAACCTCTGCCTTGCACCTGCCGAAGCTACCAGCCAGCATACAACTAGCCGATTCTTCCCAAGTCTTTACCTTACCCACTAGGTATTGATCCTCTCACCTAACTGCAGCCTTTACGCTCGAACTCCCTTAATTGATGGGATAAATCGAGCCTTGACTAAAGTGTCGAGTCACGCGACGAGGGTGGTAGGGAATCATTGGTAGTCACACCATGGTTCGGCATAAGTATTTTATGCTGGACCAGATTGGTGGAAGGAGAAACATGGAGGAAATGGGAGATGATCAGGGGCATCGAGCGGTATGGTCTGGCGCAACTTGCCGAACAATGTGCCCTCGTGGTTCGGTGTGGATGGAGGAAGAGATGAGGCCAATGTTAAGGACAGCGTGCCGATTGTCATCTCAACCGAACAGTCATAAACGCCGTACCATACTCAGGCTAAAAAATACCGAACACAACAAGGCCGAACACGACTTACACACCGAATAATGACTTGGTCGAACCAAAACTTAGCCGAACACAGGTTTAGCCGAACAGTGACTTAGCCGAACAAAGACTTAGCCGAACACTGACTTAGCCGAACAATGACATAGCCGAACAATGTCTTAGCCGAACCATGACTTAGCCGAACAATGACATAGCTGAACAATGACATAGCCGAACAATGACTTAGCCGAACAATAGACTCAGCCGAACAATGACTTAGCCGAACAATAGACCCAGCCGATCAATGACTTAGCCGAACAATAGACCTAGCCGATCAATGACTTAGCCGAACAATGACTTAGCCGAACAATGACTTAGCCGAATAACAGACTTAGCCGAATAGTCGCAAACGCTGAACATTTATTAACTATATCTACCCGTATAGCAAAACAAGAAACAGGGCCCAAGCACTCTAGCATATGTGAAGCTGACCTGGATCACCAACTTCTTAGCTTCCGTAAACGTAAATCTGAATCTTAGATTACCATACGTTTTCTGGATCTGGAATTGTAATCGCCAAAAGGCAGGTTTCTGGGGACGGTCAGCGATGACGGTCTCCGAAGGCGATGACTTGATGCTCAGTTTTATAGCAACAACTTTGCGACCTTCAAACTTTCAATGCTTTTACACGATTGCTTGCACTAGATCACACACCACACGGGGGGATATTCGTGTTGTTAACCCTAACGTTCAATGTTTTTCAAGTATAGCTTTCGCAGGCACTTAAACAGATTCATTATTTATTGGGGATGTCTATGAAGTCTAGCTCCGCCACCATATCTGACAGGCCTGGGCCGTCATCAAGGCAAGAATCCGCTGATACTTCAAATCCGTCGGCTTCCCCAGCCCATAACTTAGCACCCGATGCCCTGGAGGCAACAACTCTTTTAGACAACCTGATCGATTCACAAGCTTTGAAGATCAACGAAGCCGCACTTCGACGGATATGCTCCATTCACGGGATTCCTTTCGCCGATGTGTTAGTCCCTTCGCGACACGATCGTCCTCACCTGCCCCCAGTCGGATATACTACCTGCAACAAGTTCATGTGTTGGATGGGCAGTGTGCCTCCGTTTAATTTATTCCTCCGGGACGTGTTGCAGTACATCGACATTGCTCTGTCGCAGCTGCATCCGAACGGTCACGCGTTTCTATATGGGATCTATCTACTCTTCATGGTCGTCTTCTCTAGACCTCCAACCTCTGGCGACATCAGATACATCTATATGATCAAGAAACAGAAAGACAGCCCTTCCTTCATGTTCCTCGAGCCGTACCACAAATGCCAAATCTTGACAGGAGCATGCAGTAAATTCGCCCTGTACAAACATGAATGGTTCTACGTGCGTTGCCCTCCTGGTTTTGCGAGGAGATGGGTTGAAGGCAGTAAGTCTCTTCGCTGAGTCATCATTCGCGTTTAATTGGAGTCATGCTTTTTCTAACTCCTCGTTTCATTTTTTCAGGTATCAACCCGCGTCCGGAGTGCCGAGGATATTCTGAGGCCGTTGAGGCCATTAGAGCTCTTCATGTCGAGGAACGAGACATCCGAACCATCATTTCGAATGAATCATTGTCAAGGTTCGGCTTGCTAGCCCCAGGTCGTTGGAATAGCCTCCCGGAGGGCGTCTCCATTCCCAAGCCAACATCCGGTAAAGAGAAAAAACAGGCCGGATCGTCATCACGCCGCACTCCCGATACGCACGAAGAAGGTGAGCACAAAGAGGATGAAGCTCCTGAGACTCAAGGCGAGAATGTGGGTCTCGCTTGGAATCCGGCGGTCGAAGTTCATGACATTGAAACATCATCCTCCCCTTCGATGGGAAAGAAGAGGTTAAAATACAAGATTCGGGAGGAGAAAGTTGGCGGCACTTCAAAAGTTATGCCTATCCCGCCAGAGAAAGAGGCTTCCTCACAGCACCTGGAGAGTTCTCTAAGGGGTTTGTCGAATCTCTCTATCCCCGACGATATACTTAATTACGGGTTTGACGATCCTGAAGCCCTCAAGTTTTCTTCGCCCGCTAGAGGCAATGCGGGAGTTCAATTCCCAGTCCAAGGAGACAATACCCCGATTAGTAAAGACAAAAGAACTGGTCCGTCGGGGGGAACACTAGGACACACACGCACATACGCATTCCACCATACACTTCAAGTTTTTTCTTGTTTCCCGGATCTTTCTTAACTCGTTGTTATCTCTATTCTTTGTAGGTGACATGGGGCGCTCTCACGGATTCGATCGCCTTCACGGCTCTTCCATATTTCATCATTCCGGACGGGATTCAGGTTCGGGCAGACGCAGGGATAGAGATGATTATGAAGATAGAGACAACTGTCCCCGCGATTCGTCTCATCGTAAGAAGGCATATTCCCAATCTTCACAGTCCCGTGATCCTCTTCCTCCAACTAAGCCGGATATAGAGAAGTCTTTACAAAAGGGGTCCCAACCCGATGCTCCTCGAGAACAACACTCCGGTTCGTCGAGTACGAGGCAAATTCGGGAGCAACGAAAAAGAGCAGGACTTCCAAGGCCTCCTCCCCCTACTCCCGCGGTTGACCCAACTGTTGCAGAAAAGATGGTCGATCTTAAGGCCAAATTCCCAAAAATTTGCTTTGATGGTCTGAAATTCCTCCCAGCTATCCATCATATTCCTGGGCACGTGAAGCAGAGTGCTATTGCCTGTAACAACGACGTCTATGTTCAACATGATGCGTTTGTTCACTTGGTTGAAAAGATCTCGGAGGTGTCTGTTGAGCGACAATATGATATTGATCGTCTGAAATTGGAGGCTGGCTGTGACAAGAACATCATCAAGCACCAAGACGAGGAGCTCGCTTCGTACAAGTCGAAGTTGGAAGCTGCTGAGCAAAGCGCAAAAGATACTGCTGAGGCAGTTGCTCGTTTAGAGGTGGCTCACAAAAAGGAACTTGATGAAGCAGTCCAGCGTAGCGGTGCCCTTGCCCTAGAAAAAGATTCCATCCAAAAAGAAAGGGACGCGCTCGCCATACAAGTCAAAGAGTTGAAGGAATTACTTTCCAAGGAGAAAGAGGACAAAGTAGCTGCTCAAGAAGAGTCACAACGATACTGTGATGAAATCGTTGCTACTCGGCTCCTGAAAACGAAGCTCGATGACGAACTTGCTGGGGTTGAAAAAATGAAGGACGAAGCCCGTGAGGAGGGCAAAAGAAAAGCTGCAGAGGAGATTGATTCTCGCCTCGAGGCGGCCGCAGAAGCCGGCAGGGAAGAGGTCAAGTGCATGTTTGACCCGTTGATTGCTGAGTATGGAGCCCGCGTCCTTATGCACCGCGAATTGACATTCTTGGGTGATGGCTATCTCGAATCCCTAGCGGAGGCCTGGGAAACTTTAGTGAAGATTAGGAAAATCGAGTCGGGCTCTGAAGAGGTCGATGAGGATGCCTTGGTGAAGGAGTTTCTTAGGGGGAATGAGCCATCGGATTTATCCGAAGCTTTGGTGCTTTATAACAAAGGCTCTCCCCTTCCAAAAGAGAAAAGTGATGAAGCTGGCCCGTCTGGGGCTGAGACTACGGCTCCTCATATTGCTGCTCCTACTGCTGCTCAGCCGGCCGGTCGGCCGACACTTGACCCGTTCGAGCAGCACGCCGGCTATGATCCCGAAGATCCCGGGCTTGGCGTTCACGTGCTATCTCCTATTCTGGAGGGTGAAACCCCACGCGCAACCGATAGCCAACCAGAACCCGGTAGGAACTCTTCTTTCCTAGAAGTCGAAAGATCTTGTTATTTCCCAGCATTGGTTATTCGTTCTAATGTTCATTTTTTATGTTTTCATGCAGGCTGCTCTGATCCCGAGCCAACTCCGAGGAGCGATGACGCCAAGGAGGAGGCAGAGAAAACAAGCGATGTTGCTCACGCGGGAGTAACTCCTGGCCCTGACGCTCAAGTGATCGGGGCGCTAGATGATGACAAGCTCGACACTTCATCTCCTGCCGAAGGGAGTGATGAAATCGAAATCACTGGCGCCTCTGAGCATACCTCAAAGATGAGCATGAAGGAACGCCTTGCCGAAGAGGAGAAGAAAAAGGTCGAGGTCAAAGTCGAACCTGAAATTCTGGAACTTACCGACCCGCGGAACAGACCTTTGAAAATCATTCTCCCGGGTAGGTTTAAACCACTGGATGTTCCGTCTCCTACTCCTGACTCCGCTTCTTTAGTGAGCAAGAAATCCAAGAAAAAGCGTGAGGGAGAGGAGTCGTCGGAAAAAACAAAAGAAGACAAGAAGAAGAAACCGAAGAAATAACCGCTACACTCGTTCAACGAGTTCCTTGCTTAAGTCTTGTAATTACTTTTATCTTTTGTCTCTATAGTTTGTATAGATAGGTTCTTGACTCCAAGCTTTGGAGGGATAACTGTGTAACCCCATTTTGAACTATTGAATGAAGTTTTAGTTTCTTTTTCGCTTGAATAATTCTCTTACTTTTCTTTGGTTTGCTGAATGACCGTGGTCATAACTTAAGTTTTTAGGAGTTGCATTATTTCCCAGTCCATTCTCGTGTTGTTCGAACATTTCCAGATGTGGCATACTTCTTGTCCCACATTTCTTGAGTACTTGGACTTTTTTCTAAATCCGTGCTCTAGGGATTTAGAGTAAGTTGATCCGCGTTCAAGGGATTTAGAGGTTCGTAACGTTTATACTCTAGTCCTTGCTCCGGGGACTTAGAGTACTCCGGTCCGCGCTCTGGGGACTCGGAGGTTGAAGTCGTTTATATCCTAATCTGCGCTCTGGGGACTTAGAATACTCTGATCCGTGCTCTGGGGATTCAGAGATTTGACATCGTTTATACTCTAGTCCGCGCTCTGGGGACTTAGAGTACTCCGATCCGCGCTTTGGGGATTCAGAGATTTGGAATCGTTTATACTCTAGTCCGCGCTCTGGGGACTTAGAGTACTCCGATCCGCGCTCTGGGGATTCAGAGATTTGAAATCGTTTATACTCTAGTCCGTGCTCTGGGGACTTAGAGTACTCTGATCCGCGCTCTGGGGATTCAGAGATTTGGAATCGTTTATACTCTAGTCCGCGCTCTGGGGACTTAGAGTACTCCGATCCGCGCTCTGGGGATTCAGAGATTTGAAATCATTTATACTCTAGTCCGCGCTCTGGGGACTTAGAGTACTCCGATCCGCGCTCTGGGGATTCAGAGATTTGAAATCGTTTATACTCTAGTCCGCGCTCTGGGGACTTAGAGTACTCCGATCCGCGCTCTGGGGATTCAGAGATTTGAAATCGTTTATACTCTAGTTCGCGCTCTGGGGACTTAGAGTACTCCAATCCACGCTCTGGGGATTCAGAGATTTGAAATCGTTTATACTCTAGTTCGCGCTCTGGGGACTTAGAGTACTCCGATCCGCGCTCTGGGGATTCAGAGATTTGACATCGTTTATACTCTAGTCCGCGCTCTGGGGACTTAGAGTACTCCGATCCACGCTCTGGGGATTCAGAGATTTGACATCGTTTATACTCTAGTCCGCGCTTTGGGGACTTAGAGTACTCCGATCCGCGCTCTGGGGATTCAGAGGTTTGGAATCATTTATACTCTAGTCTGTGCTCTGGGGACTTAGAGTACTCCGATCCGTGCTCTGGGGATTCAGAGATTTGAAATCGTTTATACTCTAGTCCACGCTCTGGGGACTTAGAGTACTCCGATCCGCGCTCTGGGGATTCAGAGATTTGAAATCGTTTATACTCTAGTCCGTGCTCTGGGGAGTTAGAGTACTCCGATCCGCGCTCTGGGGATTCAGAGATTTGAAATCGTTTATACTCTAGTCCGCGCTCTGGGGACTTAGAGTACTCCGATCCGCGCTTTGGGGATTCATAGATTTGAAATCGTTTATACTCTAGTCCGCGCTCTAGGGACTTAGAGTACTCCGATCCGCGCTCTGGGGATTCAGAGATTTGAAATCGTTTATACTCTAGTCCGCGCTCTGGGCACTTAGAGTACTCCGATCCGCGCTCTGGGGATTCAGAGATTTGAAATCGTTTATACTCTAGTCCGCGCTTTGGGGACTTAGAGTACTCCGATCCGCGCTCTGGGGATTCAGAGATTTGAAATCGTTTATACTCTAGTCCGTGCTCTGGGGACTTAGAGTACTCCAATCCGCGCTCTGGGGATTCAGAGATTTGAAATCGTTTATACTCTTGTCCGCGCTCTGGGGACTTAGAGTACTCTGATCCGTGCTCTGGGGATTCAGAGATTTGACATCGTTTATACTCTAGTCCGCGCTCTGAGGACTTAGAGTACTCCGATCCGCGCTTTGGGGATTCAGAGATTTGAAATCGTTTATACTCTAGTCCGCGCTCTGGGGACTTAGAGTACTCCGATCCGCGCTCTGGGGATTCAGAGATTTGAAATCGTTTATACTCTAGTCCGCGCTCTGGGGACTTAGAGTACTCCGATCCGCGCTCTGGGGATTCAGAGATTTGAAATCGTTTATACTCTAGTCCGCGCTCTAGGGACTTAGAGTACTCCGATCCGCGCTCTGGGATTCGGAGATTTGAAACCGTTTATATGAGTTCGTGCATCGTACATGATAATGTAGTTCTAGTAATTCATCACCCGACTATGAGATATAGAAACATTAGTAATTCGTGGAAAATGCGGCTTCAAGCCTTTATTAATGAGAAACAACTAAACTGCTTGATTACATAGTTAAAAGGAAACTAAGTTACGACTGAACGGAAAACATACAGGAAATAACAGTGCCTAAAACAAGAAAGAAAGCATGCTAAATGTAATAATGCCGCAAATGTTCACTGTTCCACGCCCGGGGGAGTGTCGTGCCATCAACGGTCGCTAGCTTGAATGTTCCCTCTCCAAGCTTCCATTCAATGACGTACGGACCTTTCCAGCTGGGATTCATACGTGATGGTACCGGGAAAACTCGTTTCAGAACGAGATCACCCACATCAAAAGTCCTTGGGCGGACTCTGCCGTCGTAGTAACGCTTGACTCGGTGTCTATGCGCTGCCGTCCTTAATTCGGCCTCTTCACGCTTTTCATCGATGCAGTCCAGCGATTCCAACAAGAGGTCCTGGTTCGTCTTGGGATCATAATATGTCACTCGGTGTGATGGAACTTCAAGTTCCACGGGTATAACGGCTTCAAAGCCGTATGCCAAGGTGAACGGAGTGTGGCCGGTCGCGGACTTGTGGGTAGTTCTATAAGCCCATAGTGCTGTCGGGAGTTCATCTACCCACTTGCCTCCAACCTTCTCCAAACGCTTCTTCAGTATGGACTTGATTATTTTGTTAACGGCCTCGACTTGTCCGTTAGCTTTTGGGTGTGCAACGGCGGCGAACTTCTTCTCAATGCCATACTTTATACAGAACTCTTTGAACTCTCTGCTTTCAAACTGCGTCCCGTTGTCCGTAATGATGGTGCGAGGGAGGCCAAAGCGGCATATAATGTTTCGTACAACGAAATTAATGACCTTCTTAGAGGTGATCGTGGCTAAAGGTTCTGCCTCAGCCCATTTTGTGAAATAGTCGACTGCAACTATTGCGTATTTCGCACCCCCTTTGGATATGGGCAAAGAGCCGATTATATCGATTCCCCAGATTGCAAATGGCCAGGAACTAACCATTTGTGTGAGTTCCGTTGATGGAGTCCTCGGGATTTTTGCATATCTTTGACACTTGTCACATTTCCTTGCATAGTCTGCAGCGTCCCGATTTACGGTCGGCCAGTAATATCCATAGCGGAGGATCTTTTTTGCTAGCGTTTGCCCCCCAGTATGGTCGCCGCATTCCCCTTCATGGACCTCTCTTAAGACCCGCTTTGTCTCGTCATGAGCGATGCACCGTAATAAGGGGACTGAGAACCCTTTCCGATACATTAATCCATCCTGCATCACGTATCGCGCGGCCTTTCGAAGGACCTGTCGTCTTTCACTCCTTTTTCTTGTAAAGCCCCGGTTGTCAGGTACAGTTTGAATGGGGTTATCCACGATTCCTTCTCGATTTCCGTTTCCAATACACAATCAACTTTCACCTCGCCTATGCTCGGGGCATGCAAGGCCTCAACGGGATACAATCCCATTTGTTGCGCATCGCCTGTGCTTGCAAACTTAGCCAGCAAGTCGGCTTCTTTATTATGTTCGCGCGGGACATGTGAAATGTCATAACGCTCAAGATTTGACAGTAGTTCTTGGACCTGAACAAGGTACGGAGCAAGCTTCTGTCCCTTTGCTTGGTAATCTCCCCGCACTTGGTAAACCACCAACTGTGAGTCACAAAAGATTTCAACTGATTTGATCCCGAGTTCTCCGATGAGCTTCAAGCCAGCAATCAGTGCTTTATATTCTGCTTCGTTATTTGTAGCTGGGAAATCAAGCTTCAAAGCATAACAGATTGATCGATTTTCCGGAGTTATAAGAGCTACACCCGCGCTGGAGCAACGGTCGTTTGATGCCCCATCAGTGTATAATTTCCATCGAACGGGGGGAACGACGTCATGACTATCTGGTTCTATGGGTATGGTAAACTCAGCGATGAAATCTGCTAATGCTTGCCCTTGTATGGCTTTCCATGGCAAGTAGGCAATATCGAACTGGCTCAACTCGATGTTCCATTTTAGCAATCTTCCAGAAGTTTCTGGTCGTTGGAGCACCTGCCGCAAGGGTTAATCGGTATAAACACCGATTGAGTGTGCTTGAAAATATGGGCGTAGCTTACGTGATGCAATCACCAAGCAATAGGCCAATTTCTCGATTTTAGGGTAATTTCTTTCTGCCCCCGTTAGACGCTTGCTAACGTAATACACCGGCTTTTGGATCCGGTCCTCCTCGCGAACCAGAGCCGCACTTATCGCATGTGGAGATACAACCAAGTATACGTACAGCATCTCATGGTCTACTGGTTTTGACAGCACTAGTGGACTTTCCAGATGCCTCACTAGATCCCGGAATGCTTCCTCACAACTAGACGTCCATTTGAAATTCCTCTTCCCTTTCTTTATTATATCAAAGAAAGGGATGCACTTGTCGGTTGCCCTGGATATGAATCGACTTAGCGCAACTACTTTTCCATTCAGGCTCTGTACCTGCTTTATAGTCTTGGGCACTTGCACATCTCGAATAGCTTGGATCTTTTCTGGGTTAGCTTCAATTCCCCTTGCGTTGACGATGAATCCCAAAAACTTCCCCGACGCAATGCCGAAGGAACACTTCAAAGGGTTGATCTTCATCCCGTAATACCTGAGTATGTGGAACATTTCAGCCAAGTCTCGAATGTGGTCGTTTGACTGTCGTGACTTCACGAGCATGTCATCCACATAGACTTCCATCGTCCTACCAAGCTGGTTCTTGAACATTCGATTCACCAAACGATGATAAGTCGCTCCTGCGTTCTTCAGTCCGAAGGGCATTACTACATAGCAATATAGCCCAACATCTGTAACGAAGCTGGTGTGTTCTTGGTCCGAAACATGCATCGGGATTTGGTTGTATCCCGAGTATGCATCCATGAATGATAACAGCTCATGTCCTGCGGTGGAGTCGACTAACTGATCGATCCTAGGTAGCGGGAAACTGTCCTTGGGGCATGCTTTGTTCAAGTCGGAATAATCTACGCAAGTTCTCCATTTCCCATTCGCCTTTTTTACCAGCATGGGGTTGGATACCCACTCAGGATAGAGGGCGTCGCGGACGAACCCATTGGCTTTGAGTTTGTCCACCTCCTCTCTGAGAGCAGCAGACCTCTCCGGGTCCATTCCTCTCCTCTTTTGTTTAACCGGGACGTATTTCGGGTCTATGTTCAACATATGACTCGTGATGGCGGGAGAAATCCCACACATATCAGAATGCGTCCAGGCGAAAACATCAAGATTCGCCCGGAGGAAGTCACTAAGGTCTTCAGTCATTGCGGGACCAAGCTGTGATCCAATCTTCAATATTCACGAAGGGTCGTTTCGGCTGACTGAAATGTCAACCGTTAATTCAACCGGCGCTGCCATTTCTTCCCTAGGTTTCTCATCGTCGTCTCTCGGATCTATGTCTCTGAAGATCCGAGAATTATGCCTGAGCCAGGGCTCGGGCACTACTTGTCAATTATCCGTGTTAAGGATGCGGACGGGATTGTCCGCAACCTTTCCTTTCTCCCTCCGATGGGCCTCCCGGAGCTCAGCCACATAATAGGAACGACCAACTGCTTGGTCGCCATGAACAATACCTACCCCTTTGTCAGTTGGGAACTTCAAAGTTAAACACCACAGGGCTAATGCTGCCCTAAACTCAGCCAGGGCCGGTCGGCCCAAGAAAACATTATACGGAGAATCCACATCCAAAACTACGAAGGATAGGATCCGCACCCTCCGACGCTCGCCTTGTCCCAGTTCAAAGCCGTGTATACGAGCTTTGGATGGTTTCAAGTCCTTGGTTTCCATCTTCATTTGGTCATAAGCCTTCTTGAAGATGATGTTGACAGAACTTCCACAATCAATCAGAATTCTTTTGACATAAGCCGGTCCGATCGTCGCAGATATGACCATCGGGTCGATGGTTGGAGCCTCTACTTGGTCAGCATCTCTGTTCCTGAACACTATATCGTCTGTCATTACGCGCTGCTGCTTAGCAGGGGTCCCATCCTCCACGTTCGAACAACACTCAAAATCTGCATGCTTCAGGGAACTTGCATACCGCTCCATCTCTTGCCAATTCTTATCCGCGGGGTGAGGTCCACCGATGATTGTATTTATGACTAGTCTACCCACAGTTCGGGCAGGCTCCTCGGGATGACGCGGAGCCGGTGCACGACCTGGGTTGGACGTTCCCTGTCCTCCTTCCTGTGGATCCTTCACAAATTCTTGCAACTTCTTTTGCCTAATCAACTTCTCGATAGCGTCGTGCAGGTGTTTGCACTCTTCCGTATTGTGCCCATAAGTCTCGTGGAAGCGGCAATATTTCCCGGTCCGTTTCTGTTCCTCGGTTGATTCTTTTGGACGTGGCTTTCTGTATTGAAAGGCATTGCAGGTTGATAGGTAAATGTTCTGAAGAGACGCATTCAGCGGGGTATACTCGTTGTAGCTTGGAATTCTCGATTTCCACTTCCCCGCTTCTCTCTTCTTCCCTTGATTTCTTCCTCCGGACTCCTTAGGCTGCCCGGACTTATTCTGGACATTGACTTGGACCTTTCCCGAGTTGTCCCTGGATTGTTTCACAGCAACGTTGCTTTTCATGGACTCTTGGACAGGTCCTGGTGTCTTATCTCGTCTTACCCACCTAGCTTCCTCTCTCCTTATGAACTAGTGTGCCTTTGATTAGAAACGCTCTAGCGTAGTCGGAGGTTTTCCTGCCAACCAATCTCCAAACTCAGAATCCAGATCCACACCTCACATCACAGCCATTAGGATTGCATGATCGTTGGGATTACTGACTTCAGTTGCCGCAACGTGGAACCTTTGTAAATATTCCTTCAATGACTCCCCAGGACTTTGGATTACACTTGACAGAGACAGTACATCCTTTGGACGAGTAGTGTGTATCCTGAACTGCTCAATAAACTTCTTTGCCAACTCCTCGAAATTGGATACAGACCGCGGAGGAAGTCGGGTAAACCACATAGTAGCGATCCCAGATAGAGTAATTGGGAAGCATCTACACTTGGTGGCATCATTTTCTCTAGCTGAATCCATCATCTATTCGTACCTCATGACATGCTGTCTGGGGTCAGTCTTTCCCTCATACGTAGGGATAGTTGGCATACTAAACTTTTTGGGGTACGTCGCCTGTAACACAATATCTGTGAACGGAGTGTGACTCCTTGATACTCCCCAATCGTCATTCGACAAGGCATGATTTTCTTTCATCAATTGCCTGACCATGGCTGTCAGGTCTGGTGTCTGTATGGAAGGTGGAAGGTTAGAGTCCGTTCTACGTGACTGTCCATGTTGATGCCTCCTCTCCTGGCGATCTGCTAATCGTGCGTCTTGAGGTTCGACATCATTAGCGTTTTGATGGTCTGGGCCTCCAGCCTCCATCTGTACTCCAGTTCCTAAGTTTCCAGCTCTGACTTGGTCACGGTTTCCAGCTGTTTGAACAACAGCACCCGTCCGTGCAGCTTCAGTCTTATGGCGCCTGCGCCTGGGAGGTTCATCAGAGGAAGTTGAGCTGTCGGATGAAGAATGGGGGGCAGGATTGCCCCCAGCATTCTGTTGCTGCTGTTGAGTGAGTTGTGCCATCAGGTTGGCGTTAGCTTGCATCTGCTCTCCTAGTTGTCTCCTGCTTTCCCTGAGTTCTCTCATCAAGTCGTTGAACTCTATTTTGGTGACAACTGGAGTTTGGTCCTGGGTGGAAATTCCTACACCCGGAACCTCTGGTTGATTGCTAGGTCCTGCTTGTTGTACGCTAGCGGTTTCATGGGCATCCGCATTATGAGAAGCTGACTTGGTACGTGGTCTCGCCATTGTAGAGTTATTGGTTGGAACTCTGAGTAGAATCAACGGATGTCCTATCAATGAGTTGGATCTTCTTTGGGGGATTTGTTCAATCCAGTAGCTTCAAAGCAGATCCTTAAGGTCTGAGAATTCAATTCTCAGTGAAAGCACCAAAGTGTTAGCACCAAAAATGGTCACTAACCTCGTAGAGAAAGATTATGTAGAGATGTAAGTGATGAATATTAATTAAACAAGGAAGACAATGCTAATTTAAATGCAGAAAGTAAGAACACCAGATTTATAATGGTTCAGCGTAATTACCTACATGCACTTTGAGATTAAACTTTATTGATCTTCTTTATGATTGATTACAAATACAATTCGTAGATCAAATGCTTGAATGAAGTTGTTAAGTAAAGAAGATGAGTCTGAAAAATGGCAGAGTCTCCCCAGTGTTCTCCCAAAAAGGTCCCTTTTCACTGTGACCCTGCCCCTCTATTTATAGACAAAGATGGGCTGGACTTCCCAGGTGGGCTCGGTAGCCGATCACTCTAGCCCAAGTATAGTGGTCGCTGTATGCCGAACCAAGTAGGCCGAACACAATGATGCCGAACCATCCTTTCTATGCCGAACGGTATGTTTGTTGTGTGGGAAGTGTGGAATGGTCGTTAGTCGAAGCCGAACGTGCCTCTATCCGAACGAAGCGCTTGACCAAACAATGCTCTCTGGCCGAACGATGCATTCTGGCCGAATGATCCCTCTGGCCGAACGATCCTCCTTGGCCTAACGTGCCTTCTGGCCGAACGATGCATTTTGGCCGAACGATCCCTCTGGCCGAACGATCCTCCTTGGCCTAACGTGCCTTCTGGCCGAACGATGCTTTCTGGCCGAATGATCCCTTTGGTCGAACGATACTGCCATGTCGAGTAGTCATATACGCCGAACGCCTTCTAATGCCGAGTACTCCTGGATGTCGAGTGCTACGCTGAGTACTCCTAGATGCCGAGTGCTTCTGGATGCCGAGTGCTACAGGATGCCGAGTACTCCTGGATGCCGAATGCTACTAGATGCCAAGTACTCATGTTGCCGAGTTCCACTGGATACCGAGTACTACTTGATGCCGAGTACTCCTGTTGCCGAGTTCCACTGGATGCTGAGTACTACTTGTGCCGAGTTCTCGTAGTATGCCGAGCACTAGTTGCCTGGTTAAATCTCCAGGAAACATACATAATGAACTGCACTAGACCTGATATAGCATATGCTGTAAGTAAACTCAGCAGATATACTAGCAATCCAGGAAAGAATCACTGGAAAGCTATAATTCGAGTACTAGGACATCTAAGGTAAACACAAAGTCATGGACTATATTATGAAAGGTACCCATCTGTAATAAAAGGGTATTGTGATGCAAACTAGATAACTGGTTCATCAGATATAAAATCCACTAGTGGATATGTGTTTACCTTGGCTAGTGGGGGCAATATCTTGGAGATTCTCTAAACAAACTTGTATAGCAAGATCAACCATAGAATCAGAATTTATTGCCTTAGACAAAGCCATAGAAGAAGCGGATTGGCTTCGAGATTTTTTAGAAGGTATTTCGAATTGAGAATAACATGTACCTCCAATAAGCATACATTGCAACAGCCAATCAGCTATTGGAAGGGCCAATAGTAAGCTTTACAATGGCAAGCATAGACATATTTGTCGTAGACATGAAACTATTAGACAACTTCTATCCAATGGGGTTATAACAATTGACTATGTAAGATCAGATGATAACATTGCGGATCCACTAACAAAAGGTTTACCTAGAGAGAAGGTTAATATCTTATCGATGGGAATGGGGTCAAGGACCATAAACTAAAAGGTTTCTTTAAACAGAAACCCCACCTAGCTGACTGGAGATCCCAAGATCTCAGTTCAAAGGGACAACTAAGTTTAGATAAACTTGATAGCACTGTAATATTCAAATCATTCCTATGATTAGTTAGTGCATTACTTGTCAGAGAATAGGATAAGTTTTGAAACTTATAGTGATGTCTATACTTGGTAAGGTAAAAAACCAAGTGTTAAGAATCACCTAGTGAGTGCGAAGGTGCCGCTTCAAGGAGAATTGAAAGGCCAAATTCTCCAAGCACTCATGTGACCAAGTTGGTGTTCATGGAAAAAATGAACACAAACAGAGAACCAAGGAAGATAAGAAACATTTATCGTGTGTTATCTTTTTTGACTTACACAAAAAGGCTTACAGTTCAAAGACGATCTAAGTCCACTAATTCGCCAGTAAATCAAAAAGATAAAACACTTAGAAAGTTCAAAGCCTGTGTGCTACTTTAACCGATACGGTAAAAGGTTTCGTAGAGCAACTACTCATTCATGTGGGGGATTGTTGGAAATGAATGAGTAATATATTTGGAAATGTGAGGCATTGAATGCCTTGGGAAATGAATGGTCCCACATCTTGAAATAAAATATACATTTTGTGTTTATATACTAAGATGTGGACACTATTATAGTTACTAAGAGATAAAGAGAGACATGAAAGCATAGCCATGTTGGCGAATGGTGCAACGCACCACCCCGCACGCGCACGCCCACGCCTGCACCCACGCCCGTGCCCGAGCCCGAACCCGCTCCCGCGGAGTGGGAGAATGGGCGTTTGTGGCGTATTAGAGGCACTTAGCACTTTGTAGATGGCACTTGGCTTATCTTGGCTATTCAGATCGAATAGTTTTTTTATTTTTGTCCATTCAAACTCAAACGGTAATAAAACGGTCGCACCGCTTGGTAAAGGGTCGCAACATTTCCAAATATCACAACCATTCTAAATGAATAGGCACCTTCCCATGCCTATATATAGGACGTGGCAAAACAGAATTAAACTTAACTTTTGATTATGTTATTCTCCTTCTCCCTCGAAGCTCTGTTCTTAAATATTTCTCTTGAGTTCATCGATTCTCTGCAATTTGCAGCGTAGCATTGCAGAGTTTTGTCCGTTTTATCTTAGGAAACAGTTGCTCTTCATCCTTCTGCGCCATAGAGAAAGCAATATTGTTTCAAGGAAATAGTTTTCGCTGGACTCGGACAATCTAATCAGTATTATATCTATTGCATAATATGTTTGCTGCACGGTTCAATTTGTAACAGTACTGTATTCGTAAAAGTTCTGTAGCTGTAACAGCTTTGCAACACAATCATAACAGTTTTGCAACATAACTGTAACAAATCTGTACTTGTAACAGTTTTGTAGTTATAGCAAGTTTGCAACGTAATCGTAACAGTTTCGTAACACTTTTGTAATGTTCTGTTAACATATTTTGCAATAAAGTCCCTGGTATAAAGTAAAATGAAATTTTGTGCAGAAAATCATGTCTTTTAGTTGGAGAGCAGAGGGGAAGATTAGGTCCAGGTGATTTGCGGTTACATTTGTCTAGGCATATATAACATAGTTACAAAAAGTAGTGGGTCATGAGATGAGTAAAGTTAGCCCATCAAAATACTTCCTTAAGTATTCGAAAAAGGAAGATCAAATCAGCTTTTACATTTGTAACACTTATAATATACATAAATAAACTTTTATTATATATACTTGAGCGAAAACTTCGGCTAAAGGAAATTCATAACTTGTTGATGATACTATACACAATTAACTAAAACTTATTTCTACTCTGACCTTGTGTTTAAGTTAGGGGTGGTTTATTTTCCATTTTCCCATCTTCCACGGTATTCCTTCCAATTAGTTTCTAAAGTTTCGTCTTCCGTTGTTTTCAAAAAAATTACGTACAAAAGGAATTCCTTCCGACAATAAACGGAAAAAACCGGAAATTTTCAGCAATTCCACTGGAAATATTTTCCTTCCATCATTTCGATTCAGCCAGGCTTTTTAGGCCAAAGCCCATAAATGTTCCTCTAAATATTGCAAGCCGATTCTTTTCATTTGAAGATTCTTTCCAACGGTGAAAAAACCTAATCCTATTCCTCTTTTCCCCTTATTAAATGTCCATGATCGAGTCTCCAAACACAATGACTGCTGACACTATTGGCTTTCCGCCATGGCTGAATTGAGCAGGTGATTGCTTGAGTTGTTATGAACAAGAAGAGGGGTTAGTGGTGTAAACTTATTATTTTCATTCTTGCTTCTTCTTGAGTGGTGTACGTGACTTTGGGTTCTTTACAAGTGGAAGGTGTATTTTTTATTTATTTATATTTTCTTATCATATATATATATAGCACTTGTTGCTACTATAGTTTAAGTTTATTTAAACATGGAAAACATGAAGATTTTTTTTATTTTCCTTTTTTTCTGGAGAAAAAGAGTAAAGAATTACGTTAAGTTAATCTTATAGGATATTGGTATTTTATGTATTTTGTTAGCATTTATAATCTCGATACTGAGTTTGGTTCATGTACTCTGTGCATTTCAAATTTTGAGATATTCTCTGTATTTATCAACATTACTGTAAGCATTGTTTTTAAGTTTTTAACATTCACTTAGGCCATCTGTGTATTCAGTTAAACTAGTTCAAAATTCAAATCCACATTTTGTGCGTATGCTCCTTCCATGTCCAAATTTGTACATTTAGCATCATTGTTGAACTTATGAGTCAGTGAGTTTAGTCCAGGTCCAACCTTATTATATGTTCAACATCAAGATTTTCTCCAAATCTTGTGATGGATTTATGATTTATTTGCTTGCATTGCTTGTTATGTGATTCACGTCTAGATTTATGAATTTACGAGTTTAGTCAAGTTTTCATAGTTATGCAATGTAACCTTGTGAGTCAGTAAATCAAGCTATGAATTGCTCGCGTTGCTTGTTAGTAAGAGTCATAAAATGTATAATAGGTATACACTTTCATAGATAGGAGAGTTATTTGCTTCGTACATGTCATTTAAAGTTTAAAATAGACATGGTCAGTATTAGAAATGTATTAACACAATAACATAACAAACACGCATAGAATTTTTTTAAAAACAAGATTAATTGCTAAAGATTTTAGAGCAGAACCAGAACAACTTCCAACCTGTAAGAAACTAAACTTGTGCATGGCCTTGAGGATCCTCTGCATCTACTTTCCATCAGGCTTTTTGGACATACAAATACATACTCCAAGAATTTCCAAAACCTCCTCATCTTCCATAACCAGCATGTTTTTCATTGCCAGTTTTATTTATGGGAAAACCTGGAATTTCCATCTTCCTTCATACATTTTCCAATTCCTATGATTATCGAATACAGGAATTCTAGAGTTCATGGAATGGAAATTGAAACAAATTTCATTTTTCCATCAATGTTTGAAGGAACCAAAAAAGCTCTAGTTGGTACGGAAATTCTCCATACCCACCCCTAGTTTCAGTGTATATCTATTAAATAATAGTAAAGCAGAATAATTTTTCTCTATATTATTAATTCTAAAATCTCTCCTTAATTCTCTCAAGATATTTATTTTCAAATCCCTATAATTTATCATTGTTATAATTATTACAGGGTTCTACTGGTTATCTTCATTATCATTTTACATTTAAATGTCAACATTTAATATTTTCAACATTTTTTAATAAAATTCTACTAAGTTTTATCATATTATTTTACATTCAAATTCATATATTTAAACTAATTAAGCGATCAAAAATAAATCCAATCAACTAATAATTATTATTAAGTCTAACAAGTCCTAAAAATGAAAATAAATTTATTGTGTACCACGTTTATATCAATAAAAATTATAAAAACTAATGTTTCATTCAATTTTATATAATTTTAATTTCTATGGTTATTTATAAACAAATTTTAGTTCCCTTAAAATATCCTACATTCAAGTTTATATTACAAGAAAAATATACTTAAATTTTCTTTCCAAAGTTAGTATATCATTAGAACAAATATATACACATTTTTTCTTACTAAAATAAGTATTGTTACGAACATATACAATGTTTTTATTATTTATATTGGTCCACCCAGTGAATTATTTTTCATTAATTAAATTTATTTTTGTTAAGAATAATATTAAATTAATGATAAGTGATGAAAACTTTATGTAATTTGTAATTTTGGGAAACAGTGCTATTTTCAGTTAGTACATTTTGTGAAAATGCTAAATTTTTAGTATGTATATTCGTAATTTACGTTAATTAATGGATAAAAATATATAGTATTTTGATATGAAATATTTTTCTTTTGTACTTAATCTTTTAGAAGCAGATGTTAATTATTTTTTGAAATTTTTTATTATAAGTTAATATTATTGAGATATGAAATAATGACTCAAAATCCAAGTTATAATTTTTACATAATTAAAATTACAATATGATTTGAAAAGTTTCTTTTAATCAACATTTCTTTTAGTCACTAAATAAATATTTTATTATAATATACTTATTTTCAATTTGGATATTAACCACAAGAGCTTTAACTTCATAAAAATATACTAATTTATTCCTATTACATTTTCGTATTTAGGTTTTTTTACCATTCTCTCAAGTAATATTTGAAATTCAATCTATATATCATTTATCATTTAAAAAAATATACTAAAAGCTATGTTAATTACGTTTTGAAATTTTTATATGATAAATTAAAATTGTTGAGATATGAAATGATGGTTCAAAAACCAAGTTACAATTTCTACATAATTAAATAACAATATGATTTGTAACGGTTTTTTAATCAACCGCTATTTTAGTCGTTAAATAAATATTTTTTATCACTTTGACAAATAAACTTAATCGTGATGTTAATATTAACTGTAAGAGCTTTGAATACCTAAAAATATACTGATTTATTGCTTTAACACTTTCATTTTAAGTATTGTTATCATTCTCTCAAGTAATATCTAAAATTCAATATATATGTGTGTGTACGTATGCACGTACGTAGCACTTATCTTTTAAACAAATGTACACAAAGCTTTGTTAAGATTTTGAAAAGTTTTTGTTATAAATTAAATTTTTTGAGGTATGAAATAATGGTACAAAAACAATTTATAATTTTTACATAATTAAAACAATAATATGATTTGTTACGTTTCATTTTATCAGCATTTCTTTCAGTCCTTGTATAAATATTTTGAATCACTTTAATAATATGATATACTTATACAGCAAAACAAATATAATGTAGCAGACAACATGATGCAGGAATAATAATAGTAATAATATACCAAGTCTTCGTCTTTGTCCTCCAGAATAAATCTTCAATAAGCTGAAAACTCAGGGCTGACACGAGCATAATGAAAAGACAAACACTCGAGTCAGGACTAAAATATTCTTATGTGAGTCAAATCAATATCACATATAACATGAGTGCCATGGCGTCAGAGATGTTTACGGGGTTTCACATCTCCTTTCCAGTGTATAGAGTGCGTGCAATAACTCAAGAGATGTTACGGGATTTTCCATCTCTTAAGGATCCGTCAAAATATTTATATGTAGTAGAATACGCAACATATATAATGTCTAATCAATAAAATAAATAATTTTCTTAGCATTAAGGCTTTACATTGATCCCCCATAACGCGTTTTTAAGCATTGTCGTACAGTTTGCATATAAAACACCAGTTAACCGTCGGTGGATAGGGATGCGCCGTGATACGACAACACTAAACCAAAATCGTAATGGTCTCATATAAGGATAAAAGTATGACAAGACACGTGAGGCAATGCCCAAGGTAGGATACTACCAGTGTACTCTTCCCGGCTGGTGGTAACGCATCATAGCCATGATCGGCCACCACATCCAACACTCCCAAAATCCGAGGGTGCGCACCAATCAATCACAATGTAAATGATGGTAATACAAAGAAGTGTGTCCGCTCAGGGTAGCTAGCCCGCTTGACCGGTACGGCTCATGTTTTAGTCATTTCAAATTGACACAAGTGTTAGGCCAATCCATCATCATTCTGTTTCTTCAAATCCAACAAACGTACGCCAAATCCAACCACTTCGTTCTGGACCATCACTCCACGTACACAGTTGTTAAAGTGGTTCCAGTATCGACTTAGGTCTCTTTAACAACCAAACGTCGTTTTACACACCGGTTGCTACTTTTACATTTCGAAAACAGTTCATACTTGATATCAAAATATCATATTTGCTTCAAAATCAAATCCATTTCAAAATCATCATATTTACTCAAAATGTACCATTTCATTTCAAAATCATTTCTGCCTTAATATCCCGATTTCGCTTCCAAAGTTGTTTCGAATTTCAATTTAGGTTATGTCTTCATTTTAACCCAGTTCGTATTTAAATCCGAGATCTAAATATAAACACTCCACCCTTTTTAATCAGTTTGAATTTCAGAAAAATAGTTTGAAAATTTAGATTGTTTAAAAATAGTTTTAAATAATTAAAATAGTTTGATATAAAATAATTCAAGTATTTAAAATGTTTTATAAGGTAAAATTGTTTGGAAATCAAAATAATTTGAATATTTTAAAAGATAGATTTTTAAGTAGCTTATATTAAAATAATTTATTTGAAATAGTTTCAAAGTCAAACTGATTCAATTTCAATTCAAATAAATCCGATTTCGATTTCGAACTAATTCAATTTCACTTTCAATTCCAATTGATTTCAATTTCAATTCCAACTTGAATAAATTTCAATTTTGAAATTTAAACCATTTCAATTTATATGAATTCGAGTTCGATTTTTAAAATACCGATTTAAATCGCTTAAATTAAATTTAACTTCAATAATCAATTTAAGATTCAAATCTTTAAAATAATTCAATTCCGAGCTCAATCATTGAAATATCGATTTAAATTACTTTTACTTAGCAATATTTCGAAGTTCGAATAAAATCCAAGTCCTTTAAAACAATAAATTTCCAAAACTCAAATCATATTCCAATTATACTTTAAAATCTCAAATGTCATTTTTAAACGATTTCGTGTAACACAATTTAATTCTGCAATTTGAGCTCAAGTTCGAAAAAGAATTCGACTTCCATAAATCCGATTTTATTTCTTTAAATCCAAATCATTTTGATAATTTCAAATCAAAAATTTAAAATCATTTAATTTAACCAATCCGATATCCGTATATAATTTACTATCCTATGGCCAAGTGAATCAGTTATTTAAATTTAATTCAGGGATGGATATATATCATTTCAATCCAAAATAAATGTCATAGGTATATATCATTTCAACCTGTTTCTTAATTTATTCGAAATAATTCGATTTGTAGTTTTATATACTATAAATAAATTATAGGGTGATAATAGGACATATCTAAATTAAATAAACATCCAATCATCCAAATATCAACCAATTTGCATTCATCACAAACAACCATCCAAACAATCAATAAGTCGCAACAATTTCATAGCTATTAATATCGGGTATTTTACTAGCAATTAAATTCCAAATTCAAATTTAACTGTCAATTTTAATTTCGACAGTTAATTCAAATATCAATTTATACGTCAATTTAACCACCAAATGACAGTCAATAAAATAAATAACTTCATGATATCAATTTAACGAACATCCGAAAATTTTAGTACGTTGTGAGCATTATAAAACACTCACCTTGAGTTTTCAATTTTAAATCAAATCGAACAACGTTCGATTTAACCTAAAATTTTAGCCATTCCCAATCGTCTCCAAACCAATTCTAGAATGTAGTGCTAGTCGCCACGATTCCATCGCCGCTTGTTTCGTTCAATTTCGACCTCGTATGACCAAGATATACATTTTTAAAAAAATACACGATATATATAAAAAAAATTACAAATTTCCTTTTATTTTATTTTAACCTTCATCAAAGCCGTTCGTTTAGCATCCAAAATCTTGGCCGTTGCTTCATCATCTCCGTTCCCAGATAACTCATGCACAAAAAAACCATCACGTCGTCTCCTTCATCCAATTATCGTGACCATATCGATTGCCTATACTCGATCAGGGACCACCACACGCAAGTTCGTCGCGAGCTCCACCTGCACCATGAACATGATCAAACTTAGCGTCCCCTCCTCCTCGCAAAATGCGGACGAATGCAACCCTTCATCGCCAATTTCTAGCCATCACGTCACGTCAATTACGATCTCGACCGTTGATATTGTAGAGCTCCCCGAGCTCTACAAGTTTCGTGTAGAAGTCTTCGGCTAGTTGTTGATGGTTGGAGAGTCAGAGGGAAAAAGTATGGAATGTTTTCGACTATTAAAATGGTGGAGGCGGCTGCGTGAATTCCTTAGGTTAGGCTTAGTTGCACGCGTATATATATGTGAAGATATATTATTAAAATATTATTTCGACTATTCGTGCGAAATTTTGGAAGAACTCCAATCGAGGCATGCCGCCTGGCGTTTATAATGTTTTATCCTTATTCCAAACATAATGGAACATGTTTCGAGGCCTAATTCGATTGTATGTGGAAGATAGCTTTTCGAATCGAATAAAATATTAAATTTTCGATATTAAATTCAACGCGTTTCTATCCCGTACGACCAAACGGTAACTCCAAACGCTACGAAATTTGAAATCTGATAATAATACACTATTACGGATCCAATGGAACTGGTTTTGTTGAAATCCGAGACCGTGCCTCAGAAGGCTATTTTAACGCGTCAATTAAATCGAGCGATTTTCAAAATTGATGAAATTGCTTAAAATTCCATTTCTAAAAACTTACTAACTCAATTATAATTCAAATAGAATTTATACCCGTATAAGACACCATTTTGATTCATATTAAATCACAAATTTAATTATTTACACTATCCCAAATATTAAATTTCACTATTAAATTAATATATAAAATTTTCAAATTTTAATTTATCGACTTTTAATTCCATTCAAAAGTCCACTATCATCACTCAAATTCGAATAGAGTTTAAATCAACTTAAGAAACCATTTCCTTTCACATTTAACCCCTGATTCACACATTTACCCAATTTCAAATATTAAATTTACTATTCACCAAAATAATTTAATCGCTATATTTGAAATTTTAAACCATTTCGCTAATTCAACCAAAATCCATATTCAAAATAAATTTATATTTCAATTTCAACATTAAAATTAAATTAAACATTCAAAATCAAGTGACCAAAATTCTGGGTCGTTACAATTATGAGGATTAGATAGAATGAAGAAGAAAGATTTTGATGTCTATTTAAACTGAAATTTTAAAGGGTATATTCCATGGGTATACCGATCTGCATTATAAAGTCCAGGTCAACTCCCCATCTCATTCTAACTCAATCAATTTAAACTGATCCTGGTGAAGTTGTAATATGAACAACAAACATATAAATATATGGTTCATCACCACTTTCGTTGATTGTTGTAAGAATGACAAATGTGATCCTAATTACGTTAGTTTTTAACATGAATTCCCCACTTGTTGGGTGAAACTTTCTATCTAATTTCTTAGGATGATAACATATAAGCATGCATTTGATAATATCTTTTGAGAATTTTGCCACACTCATATTTTACTTAGATATATCATGCATTATAAGTTACATCATAATATTATACTAGCAAGAACATGTGATACGCACACGGATATTTAAAATGTTTTTCTAGAAAATATATAAAAATTAATTATTTTAATGATGTAAGTGCTCCATTATCGGTAAGAAAACAATGCATGATCGACTTCTTTAGCTTTGCAATGAACCAACATTTTGTAGTCAAAATTGGCGATTATGAATTTCATTTATAGCATGTTATGTACTTTGAGTATATCAATCATATGCAAGAAATTTTATCATCTCTTTGCACTCCATAATTTTTTTCCATAGTGTATAAATTTCTGAATCACTTGAATTTCAATCCGTAATTTACATATAGAAAATACAGAAAAAAGACGATGATGATGAATATAATTCTGGTGGACAATTAAAACATTGTTAAGGGCTTCATTTATTTTTCCAGTGTCATGTTACATACTATTTACTCTAAATTATCTTATTTTTTATTTTGTAATATGATTAGAATTTGTTAAAATAAAGAGTTCTTTTGGATCATAGCGGAATTGGGTCATTGTGCTATATGGATCTCTAGAAGCACTTATGAACTGGTATAACCTTATAACTACTTATTTTTTATTATATGTATATATACACTAAATTTTTGGTCTACCAAGTCTAGGAAGATTAGTCAGCAACTTAAAATAGTTTTTATAGAAAAGTTTGTATACAGGAATTATGCTTCTTCAATCTAAAATATAAACATATCATTGTGCATAACCTATCCATTAATGCACAATAGAAGTTTGATAGTAACTTTGTAAAAACGGTAGAATAATGCACATATTTATGAAAAGGTTTACGAAGAGTAAGAGTTCAAATTGTCCTCTTAGGAATTTGGCTCTTCGAATTATTAGTTGTTTTCTTATTTGAAAAGGAGTAGCTGCGTACATTAGATATTAATTACATATGTGGATTCTGAATATACAACATTGATGGGTGAAAAGAAAACATGTGATTCCTACATAATTATGAATTTTTTTATGAAATAATTTAGACATATAATGTAAATGCAGAACCATATTATTTGATATTACCATGGACATTACATCTTCTTTCTAATAAGTAAAACAATAGAAACCCGTGAAATAGTCTCCTAATGGAGCAGTTAGTTAAAAACAGATTTTCAAACAAAGGTGCTTATCTCCATAGTAATAAAAGGAATTTTTGAAAATGGCAATTAGCCCTTCATTCTGTTTATAGGCACATGAAAACTCATCATAGATTAAAATAAATCATGTTAGATTATTGCAATTTTCATGTTAAAAAGCAATCTTTCTAATTTACACATAAAATGTCATCAGCATTGTAGGTAGCTCAACATGACAATCAATTAATAACAAATATCACTAAATGTATGCATTATTTAATCTACCAAAAGGAATCTCTGATTTCTTCAAATAGTATATATCATAGGTATGCAAATATTCACATCTTATCATATATACAAAATATGAATATGCATTTGCTTCTACTATCTATCACAATCCTTAAAAAGTTGTACCTATGTTATTCAAAGAAAAAACCCATCAACATATGTTATACATGGATTAGAGAAATTCTTAAAATAATATCAGTTGCTAATGATGTTAATTTCAAAATAATTTCTTTATTGAATTTGAAGTTATTTAAGAATAACTACAGAGAAAAGTCGTTACCATGAAATTTTTTACTAACTCGATCAACTTCAAAAATATTAACAAAAAAAGAATTCATTTGCACCATCCAGTTTAACCAATTAGCCACCCGAGATCCACCACCAATAAAATTTTCCTTATGTAAAAAACAAATTAACAAAAGGTAATGATAAAATTGAACTATTAACCAAGAAAAGAATTCATTTGCGCCATCAAGTTCAACAAACTAGCAACTGGAGATCCACCACCAAAAATAATTTCCTTTTGTAAAAAACAAAAAAAATAACAATAATAATAAACTTGAACTTTTTTTTTGAAAATGGTACTTTATATACAAAAATCACCGTGACAACATATCACATGTCAATAAACATTCGAATCACGCTACGTAAGTTTCGAATGTGAACTCTCGCACCAAAGCCAAATCACTTAACCACTGGGACAATGGTTCTTGTCATAAACTTGAACTTGCCTACACTTGAAATATTAATATACAAAAATTAAAATGAAACTAAGATATTATTAAAAACAAATATAAAATATAACCATGTCCATTATATTGCATGTTGTCTTTCAGTTGCGTTTGGTGTACTATTTACATTAATACATGAAAGTATCTATACTGACTTAAAACAGAAGAAAACGTCCCAAGTTTGTGTTTTCTCCTGCGGATTTGACAATTACATAAAAGAATATTTGAAAGCGAAGCTAATAAGCATTAGAAAAACCATGCCACATACAAAAAATGTGAGTGATCTTCATCCAGGCCCGGCCCTTCCCCAAAGCGGGGGAAGCGACCGCTTAGGGAACCAGTTCTTTTGGGGCACCAAAATTTTTCGATGAGTATAACATACGCAAAAAAAAAAAAGCGGATCTCAAATTCTCAATCGCGATTCGTCCAAGGCTCCAAGCAATAGCATTCTCGTTCCGTTCATCTCGTCTACGATTTCGAGTTTTCGTCATCGATTTGACAAGTTGTCATCGTCGATCTTGAGTTGGGAAAGGGGCGGTTCCAGCCTCCAGCGGCACGACGCCGATAGGCTGTCGTTGACAGCTCCAACGGCACGGCAGTGGCAGCGGGCCAGCGGCACGACACGGTGGGCGGCGGCTCCAACCTCCAGTCCAATGACCAGTCTCTAACTCTCTCTTTCAGCCTTTCACTGCTTACACATTACAATTTTGAAGCTTCAAAAGAAAAGGTGCCATTTTGATTTTACAATTTTGAAGTTCACAGTATTACACTTTACATACTTACAGTTACAGTATATATATAAATTCAATTAGTAATGTTAATTAACTTAATTTGATAATTATTTTTGTTATGCAGTAATCAGTAGACAATAATAGTATGATAGACTATAGTACCACAATAGGTTTTGATTATTTGATAATTCAATTTAATAATTTACAGTACAAATTCAATTCAATTTACAATACCATAATTCAATTTGATAATTAAATTCGATTTGATAATTATTTGATAATTTGATAATTCAGTTTAATAATTTACGATACAAATTCAATTTAATTTACAGTACCATAATTCAATTTGATAATTTGTATTGTCATGTTCAATTACAATGAAATGTAAAATCAAAATTCAATTACTGAAATCAATTGTATAACAACTATTTATTTGAACTTTTATAGTGTTTAGAAATGCGTAAACAAGAATCTGGACACGCTAAAAGGGCTAGAAAAAGAAGGCTAGAGGAACTCACTAATTCGCAGAAAGGCGCTCTTAATAAATTTTTCATCTAAAGTAGTCCAGTAGAAAGTTCGAGTTTGAATGTGGATAATGCTCCCGTTATTGATGAGAATGATGATAATGTTGATGATGATATTCTAATGAACGAACATGACAATGAAAATATGAGCGAGGAGGAAGCAAATATTGATTCATCATCACACGTGGAGAATGTTAGTTTAGTATCAAATGATCCCGGTACATGGAAAAAAATTGATCAAAAATTGAGAGACTTGCTAGTTGAAAGAGGTCCTTCTAGATTACTAAAAGATAATGACTCTGATTTTCCAAAAGATGCTATTAATAGACATTTTTCTTCCACATTATATGTCAGACATTTGCCTAACGGGGATAAACAAGATAGAAAATGGTTGATATATTCAAATTCACTTGATAAAGTATTTTGTTTCTATTGCAAATTATTCACAAATCAAACAACGACTAGTCATCTTGCTAATGAAGGAATTAATGATTGGCGCAACCTTAGTACTAAGCTGAAATAACATGAAAGTAGTAAAGATCATCTTCTGAATATGAGCAGTTGGATTGAGTTGGAAACAAGATTGAAAGCCAAAGCAATTATAGATCAAAGTGTAATAAATCAAATACAGAAGGAAAAAGAACGTTGGAAGAAAGTGTTAATAAGAATAATTGATGTTGTGAAAACACTTGCTTCCAATAATTTAGCATTTCGTGGAACGAACGAAAGGCTTTATGAACAAAATAATGGTCTTTTTTGTAAATTAATTGAAATGATAACAGAATTTGATCCAGTAATGTAGGAACATGTTCGACGGGTTGAACAAAAATAAATTCATATACATTACCTTGGACACAAAATTCAAAATGAGTTAATACTCACATTGGCGAATGAAATTAAAAATAAAATCCTTATAAAAATAAAAAAGGCCAAGTATTTTTCAGTTATATTAGACTGCACTCCAGATATTAGTCGTGTTGAACAGATGTCTCTTGTAATAAGATGTGTTAATGTTTCAACTAATCCCGTAAAGGTGGAAGAGTTTTTTTATTGAATTTCTAAAAGTGGATGATACTACTGGACTTGGAATTTTTAACAAGCTTAAAGAAGCATTAGAGGATATTAAGCTTGATATTTATGATATTAGAGGACAAGGTTATGATAATGGATCAAATATGAAAGGAAAACACCAAGGGGGTGCAACAAAGACTGTTAGAAATTAATCCAAGAGCTTTCTACACACCTTGTGGTTGTCATAGTCTTAATCTTGTGCTGTGTGATATGGCTAAATCGTGTCCTAAAGCATCAAACTTTTTTGGGGTGATCCAACGGATATTTAATGTATTTTCTTCATCCACACAGAGATGGCAAGTTTTTAAAAATCATGTATCAGGTTGTACTGTTAAACCATTATCAAACACACGTTGGGAAAGTCACATTGAAGCAGTAAAATCTATAAGATATCAAAGCGTGGAGATAAGAGACGCTCTAATTTCCTTGTCAAATAGCACCAAGGATTCTATGGCGAAGAGTGAAGCTAGAAGTCTTGTAACAAATGAGATTGAAAATTTTGAATTCTTATTCGAATTGTGCATTTGGTATGAAATGTTGAAAAATGTAAACACTGTTAGCAAGATTCTTCAAACTGAAGATATGCAAATTGATGTTGCTATCGCTAGATTGCAAGAGCTTATTGGTTTTTTTGAAGATTTCAGAAACAAAGGATTTAATTCTACGATGCTTGATGCTAAAGAGATAGCTCATATGTTGGATATTGAACCCATTTTTCATCAAAAAAGAATTATTCGTAGAAAGAAACAGTTTGATGAAGATGCGAATGTTGAAGAACCGATGCAAACATCAAAAGAATCATTTCGAATCAATTACTTTCTGCAGATTGTGGATAAAGCACGTGTTTCGTTAGTGACTCGATTTGAGCAATTCAAAGAATATGATGATAAGTTTGGCTTCTTATTTGATTTAAAAAAATTCACTTCTATAGATGATGAGAAACTGAAAAGTCATTGTTTAAAACTTGAGGAATATTTTACACATGATTTCCACTCTGATATTGATGGAAGAGAGTTATTTTCAGGGTTAAAAGTATTGAAAGTTATCTTGCCAAAGGAAAAAACAAAAGCAATTGAACTGCTGAATTTCATAAATTCTTGTTCGAGAGAGTTAAATTTTCCTAATGCTTGGATAGCATATAGAATAATTTTGACCATACCAGTTACAGTTGCCTCAGCCGAAAGAAGTTTTTCAAAGCTAAAGTTGATAAAGTCTTTTCTTCGCTCCACTATGTCACAAGAAAGATTAAACGGTTTGGCACTTTTGTCGATTGAACAAGATATGGTCAATGAACTTGAATATGATAATATTATAAGTAATTTTGCAAGTTAGAAGGCTAGAAAAATGTTCATCGATAGTTGATATTAATTTTGGTGTACAACTTGAATTATTATCATGGATAAAGTTATTTTCTTTTTTTCTCTGCTCATTATTTATGAACAATATAAATTTTAATGATTTAATTAATGGTCATAATATCAGTTTCTGTATAGGGGCCTTGTTTTCACTTTTGGCTTTAGGTACCAAAACTCATAGGACCGGTTCTGTCTTCATCCATAATAATGACTTATAACCCCAACTATACATCAATTTTCTTTTCATTTTTCAAGTAGTGATGTAATGAGTTAATGCAAAGATCGAATAAAATAAAGATTTGCTGAATGAAGATGAAATAAAGTAACAAAAAATGGTATGCATGGCATTCCAATTGTTTGGTTAACTCAATATGCACAATTAATATATATATATATATATATCAAATCTTGGTAGTAAATTATATTGATAAATAGAAATTAATCAATACCAAAAGCTTGCAAATTCGATGTAAAATCCATTAATTTGTTTAAATTCTAAAACTCTAATAAATATTGTATGTATAAATAAAAACCTAAGTTCTCTCATTCTTATAACAATCTTGTTCTAAACAATAATCCCTAAAAAATCCAAAAGTACATATTAAATAGTTAAAGATAGACTCCTATAGTAATATTTGTCCATTGAGTAACCTAAGTAACATTGTTTCTCAACTCTCAACTATAAAAGCATGGTGTAAGAAGTTTACTTTCAAAAACCTGATAGGATGCAAGAGCCAAACCAATAGGAGATGGATTACTTTGCTCAATTTTAGGGAAATTACCTAAATTATATAAGACCGGCTTAAAATCCATAAACCCAAATTATCAGTCGTTAGGGAGAGAGATAAATAGTTTGAAAACCCCAGCAATTGCAGAATGGAGGAAGATGGAGATTACATGAACTCGGGGAGGATGAAAGACTTTGATTTGGAGAAACCTGGAAGCATGGAATTGGAGGCATCTTTGATCTGAAATAATGATTTTTTTTATTTCGACAATTCTACCATTCTGATGTGAAGAAACGATGGAACCTTCTGTATGGATCAATGTCAGTTAATAGAATATATATATTAATAGTGTTATTGTTATTTATGATCCGTGAATTTTAAGACATTTAGAGGGTTAAAAGGTAAAATAAACCACAAATTAAGGATTTATCAGCAGTTAAACTGAGATGAAATGAGAGGCAAGGATACAAATGGTTAATTATTCATTTTTATATATAACTAGTGCGAACTAGTGTTACACATATGAATTGCAACTATATTTTTGTAAATCTAGTTGAGTTTATTTATTGTGATTGACTTAAGTAAAACCATTATTTCCAAGATATACTTTACATTTGAATATTTTTTATATTTTGAACATTCAAACTTAATTATCCAAAAAAGACATTAGTATGTCATTGTGTACGTCTGTACAACTATATTTATACACCATACAAAAGAAGATTAAAATAATTACATAACACAACTATAAATAATTATGCAAACTCATACATTAAATTTTAAGCTATAAGGATAAAACATCGATTTAAGAGATCACTATGAATAAAATAACACATACACAATGGCTCAATTTAAGTAACTATGCCCACATATAAAAAATAAAAAAATAATTGCATCACACATACGCTACCACTGGACAATAATGGAAAAAAGTTATAAACTGGTCTACATGTGATTAGTAGACGTAAGAGGAATAATGTCCAACACTCAAAAAAATTCAAACTGTAAAACATAATAGAACAAAATTAAAAATCTTAGGAATATCTACTGATAGTACTTTATTATCTAGTTTACTCTTCCAAGCATTGTTTCATATCCTACAATTTCAGTTACTAAGGAAACTAATATTGCTAGTCATCAAAATGAAACTACGGTAAAATGATTGATGCTACAATATAAAGAGTTAGAAACAATGAAATACGAAGAATAAATTTAATAGGAAATAACGACTCTGGAACTTTCCAAATTCTTACATTGGATCCATCTTTCATTTCTCCTTTACTACTTCCTTGTCTTTATAAGTATCACGTAAACAATAAAAGAATTGGAAAAAAAATATTTTATCAAGCGTAACTGGTAGAAAGTTATTCAATATTTAGAATTTATAAAATTCATCACAATCTTATAGGAAGGCCTACAAAAAAGTATGTAAGTAATAATATATTTGGTGTATATGTGTTTTTGAAGAATATCCATTTCTAGCTAAGGTTTAACATGCCTGATTGTGGGTTATAATTTGTAATTTATGCATCTATTTAGAGGATTAATCTTTGCTAAGATTGTATACATGAAATAAATTCCATTAGGTAAGTAAGGTATTATTTGAAATTTTTATTCTTTTTAAAAGCTTTTATTCATTATGTGAACATTATCATGTTTTGTTCAATTTGAATCTATTTTTTTTTTTTTGTTGAAGTAAATAATTATTTTGTTAAATTTTAGATTTCTCAGGTATACATAACAAATTTGTTTGGACAAATGAATGACACATTTCTAGTGAAATTATTAACATTATTCAAGTTCCTAAAGTTTTAAATTTGAAAAATCTTAAGTGAAAATATCTGCAATGATTTTGAAGTGATTAGATAAGAATTCAGAATATGAAGAATTTAGTTTAAAAAAATTAGTGAGTATACCAAGAAAACATGCAAATTTTTTGGAAACATGGATGATATAAATGAAAACATTATAAGGAAATTAAAAGGAGAAGGGTAAGTTATTTTATTTTACAAATATATAATAGATTTAAGTTTAAAATTCACCATGAACATGTGCAGTCAAAGCCCCGCTAAAGCCCTCGAAAATCCCTAATATAGCTCATAACGCTCCTCGACCGCTATGCCTTTTCAATTTAGTGCTATACAACAGTAGATCCTCTTTAAGCCCCACTATTTTTCACCACACATGCTAAATCAAGGATTTTTAGCACCCGCTTGAGCAACATTAATATAAAAAGGTTGATTTGACTAGTTATTTGTCAAGCAAAATCAACAAAGTTTGGTTAAAGACCTAATTCTAAGGCATAACTACTCAACATAAGTTAGAAATCTATCGTTGTCACCAAACCTAGACTACATAAGTCATGATAATCTTCAGTTTTGTTATGTAAGACTAAATGATATATTTTTTCCAACATAAATGATCTGAGAAGAAGAATAAATTAATTTTAAATATTTAGTTTATATCTAATGAATCTTTCTACATCTCCGTTATTTTCAGCTATATCTTCTCTTTATCCCCGTTGTAAAAAATTTAACCTTTTGCATCTCCAATGCTATATAACCGCTAAGCGCTTTAACTACACACCTATGAACAAATGTTTACATGTTCCAAAGCATAAAAACAAAATCAAGTAATATTTCGAGCTACACACACAGTTATATATATATATATATATATAAGGAACATTCAATAGCACCCCAAATGCCCTCTTGGTTTTCACCACAAGCTCCGAATTAAAAAATAACACTAGTGGAAAGAGAGAGAAAGTGTCATTATCTAATTCGGAACTTGTGGTGGACATAAGGGGCCATTTAGGGTGATGGACTGTTTTGGGTGTTGTTAAACGCTCATATATAAATTCTCAAGCATTATTCATTATTTTCCACATACAAAGCTTATGTCCTTTACTTCTTTTATTCTGTTTATTCAAAAGACTTTGTAAAAGATAAGTTAAATCAAAATAAATGGAGAAGTAACTCATTTTTGACATTAATTACCTCATTACTTACCATATTAATTGCATTTATTCCCCAAATTTAGTTTGATTAAATTAAATAGTGATAACTCACATTAAGTCAATTTTAGCTCAAATATTAAACATTATGCCTAATTTTCAATAATAATAATAATAATATTTTTGAATAGTTCATATTAGGTAGTTCCTATCTAATCATTGGCTAAAAAGGTAATATTATCAACAAGCAATAAGAATAAAATACAGATCCTTCCCTTTTTTAATAGAAAAATTAGGTATCCATTATTTTGATTCATTTACTGAATTTAGCTATTTTACAAAATCATTTTTTGACATATTATCTCAAAATAAAAAGATGATATAAAAAAGTAATTGCCAAATGGAGAATCTCCAACCTATAGTCATATTTAGTATAAAGTTATAACTCTTTATATCAATAATATTGGTTTACCATTTCAAAATTTCATACCTTAATTCAATATAAAATTTCATACCTTTATTTGATATTCAATCAAAGCGAAGCACACTAAAATTCCTCTAAAAACAGAATTATAATCTTGAATAGAAGGAAATAAATTAATACCCATGTTATTTTGTCTATTTCGGTGAAGATTGAGAAAATCAAGATTAAGATTGAGACAAGTTTTTCTCCATAGTTATAAAATTAAATATTTAGGGTTTATGGTCTGGAGATGGAATGACAAATTTTATGGCGCAATATCCTACATGAAATGGAAACTAAGAAGAAAGAGAAAGATAGATTATATAAACGCAATTTAGTAATTTTAATAAGATTATGTAAATGGGAACCTTTTTAATTTAAAAATTGACTCTTTTCATCCACCTTGGTCAAAATGATTCACCATTTAACAATTCACTATAAATAGTTGTTGCTCATTCCACCAATATAAGGTATTGTTACTTTTATTAATCTTGTTTAGTAAAATTAAAATTCACTTAACTCATAAATAAAAAGTGGGGATGTGAATTATATACTACTAACAATGTATGCAATTTTTTACCTTCATTCAAGCACCATGGATAATTTTGAAATCCAACACCCTAAAAGATAGAGAGTGAAAGGAAAAAAGATCTTAAACAACGATTAAAATGTTTTAGTATAATTAGAATAAGTTATGTCAATCACTAAACCATGCCCATAAGCACTATAATTTTGTGTAACATTGAACCAACATGAATAATCTTGAAATTAAATAACATGAAAGAAAGAGAAAAAACATCAAACCACGATAGGCAATGAATATATAGTTACGATAAAAAGTTTAGAAGAAAAAAATATAAAATTCAAACTTATGAAAAATAAAAATAATTTTTTATCATAATTCAAAAACATATTCATAAATAATAATTTTGCAAGATAGTAGGATCAATAAAGAAATTATTAGAGTATCTGTAGATGTTAAGCAATCAACAGCATAAGTGGAATCAATCCTTTCCTCTTGATTTTTTATTGGATAAATAAATTAGAAGATAATAAAGTTAGTTAAATAAGGTATAAATCAAAGTTTGGATTAGCATAAAGAAGGATATTATAGTAACGAAAAATGAAGATGAGTGGGGAAGATATGAAATTAAAATAATGGAGAAATGGATTTAAATGGGTGTAAAAGGAATACTTAGAGTAATAAAATAAACACTAATTCAAAAAATTTAAGAAATAAAAAGAAGGATGAATATGAAAAGGTTAAATGTATTATTGTTAATATGTAATAAAAATATATTAGGAAAGAGACTGGATGATAAAATGAATTAAGTAGGTTACAAAGTAACTATAAATGTGGTAATTAATGTATGGATGTGAAATATGTAAAACAAAGAGTTTAATTTCCAAAAATAGGATTTAACTCTCTAATTTTTGAGAAAACGAAGAAGAGTGGTTAAACATTAAAGTATTTATATTATAGAATGGATGGTTAGTATTATAACAAAAAAAATTATATTTGATGGGTATATATACATACTTTCATTTATTCATGCATACATATATAGGAGTGTTCAATAGCACCTCAAATAGTGTAGCACCTCAAATGCTCCTTGATTTCCATCATAGACTCCGATTTAAATAATAGTTCATTCTCTCTTCCTATTACCACTATTATTTAAATCGAAACCTGTGTTAGAAATCAGGGGACATTTGGGATGCTGCACTATTTAAGGTGTTATTGAATGTTCCTTATATATATATATATTGTTTGCACCAAAAATTGGCACAAACACCTAATAGAAGTGTGAAAGAGAAATAAATGAAAAATATAAAACGAAAACAGAGGATAATAACGAATAATCAACAGTAAATTGAAAGAATAATGGGCACACAACGATTTATAGTGGTTCGGCGTTGTTTGCATACGTCCAATTTGAACAGATTGCTTTATTAATTACTTTGTAATATGAGTATAATAGGGATATGATGAAAATTCTTAGTTATAAAAGACTATAAATGTAACGACCCGCCAATTTATCACTTTGATAAATTAGATTTATTTTTAAATTTATTCAAACAAATGGTTAATAATACAAATAATATTGTTTTGAGTGATAATAAGTAATAGTAATCTTATTTTGAATAAATATTTGCAAAAATATTTTCCTTGAAATTTATATCGATAAGATAACATTGAATTTAAATAATTGATTTATTTAATTTTAAATTGAGATTAAATGATTTAATATTTATTTTATTAACTAAATAATTATTTTAAATAATGATAATTCATTTTGAATAGTTATAAAGTGATAATGAATCATTTATAATAGTTTTATAAAGATATATATTTGATTAAAAAATATAAGGAAAAATCGATAACGCTTTATCGGTATAATGGCAATTTTTGTAAATAATTGTTAATATTAAATTATATGGTTTTATAAATGAAATTTGATCATTTTAATTTATTAATAATGATTAGAAATTTATTTTAAAATTTGGTTTACAAATATATGTACGTTAAAGTAAAAGTGAAAATGTGACCGATAATCGGTTCTCCAAATTTCGATGATTTAACGAACAAAAGTTGTTTGAAGACGTTCGAAGTGTTTTGCACCTACATGTACATACATATATATGTTACATGCACATGACAACATGCATATATATATATATATATATCACAAAAATGATTAAATAATTCAAAAGCTTAACCTTTAAGTAACCATAAAGCAACCATCACTTCACAACACCACACCATCACCTCACATCAACCATCACAAGGCTTTGGGGGGAGGGGAGCCGTGTGCTAGGGGCTAGGAGGGGATGTGGGCTAGGGGCATTTAGGTAATTATGCAAAGTAATATTTTATTCTAAGGATTTTCCTATAAATATCACCCCTTTTTCTCACAATTACTAATACCATTCCACTTCTTCTTCCTTTTCTTTTTCAAGCTTAATAAGAGCTCTTTAATGGCTTCTTATTCATAAAAATAAAATAAATAAAAGTTAGGGAAAAAATACCACAAATAAAAGAGGAAGAGATATATACTACTTTATAATATCAATACACTTCAAAACTAGTCCGAAACTCCTCCACTTCCCTTCCAAAATCAACAACCACTACCCCACACCACCTTGGCCGTAAGCACCATCTTCACCAAGGCTAGGCCAAGCTCCTCCTTGGGTCGTAGGCTTGGTTTCGTTCGCTTTGGTTCGATCGTAGCGGAGCTATAACCGATTTTCTATTAGCTCGAAGGGAAAATGAAGGTGAGAACTCCTAAATTATTATACTATATTTTGATGATGATATGATGTTTGAAATGGATGTTTATTATGCTTTGGTCATCAAGTTTGGATGTTTTCATATGAATGTTGAAATTATATCCAAGTCACGGAAATACACGTCGATAAGCACAAAGGAAATCACTTTCCTCTATATTAATGAATTGGTGTGCATGGAAGGTTAAATCTCTCTTAAAATGATTTAAAATGAGTTTGAAATGTTTTATAAACATTTAAAAGTGTTTTGGTGAAGTTTGAATGATAATGGGAAATTTAGTCAAAAATAGGCGCATCGCGTAACGACAGTTCGCGATTTCGCATCATAAAAGTCAAACAAGTGTAAAAGATGGAATATAGCTCGAAATTCTTCAAGATAAGAATTTTCCGAACTATTATATCCACAGTTTTCCAATGAAGAAATAAAATTGAGATCTCGATAAGTAGATTTTGAGATATGAGTAAAACAAGTTTTTTGAAAAATCGCGGTTTTGTAGTTCGGGATCCAAAACTGGATTTTTTTGAAAATGATATCTAAAATTGTTTATAAATGTGCAATAAATCTTTTAAAATATTTTAAAAGTGATTTGAGTAATAAAAATGAATTTTCAAGTGATAAATAGTCATTTTGACCAATATAGCTTAAAAAGCATTTTCTGCAGCACTTTTCCGCGACACTTTTCTATAACATTTGAAATATAGCTTTAAACCTAACAATTCTTTTCTAAATCTTTTATAAATATTTTCAAATGAATAATTAAGTTTTTTAATAATGATTTCGAAGTTTTATAGTTTATTTGAAAGGAATTTAAATAAACGATTTAAAGAAAAGCTATTACAAATTTAGTGATTTAATCTTGGCTCTAAAAGCTGACGAGTAGACTGGAACTTTCTGCTTGTGAGATCCGGATGTGAGGTTCTTAAACTAAGGAGATGTTTAGGAGCAACCAGTGCCCTGGCTCACCTTGCCTCTTTCCTGGGCGAGGAATGGATAAGGTCGAAATGTCGGAAACAAGTTAAGTATGAAAAGATCAAATTTTCTAAATTTAAATTAAATATAACTTTGATTTTATGGAGATGATCTTCTTATACTTTGTGTTAAAGCCCGAAGAGGAAACTCGTACTATTCGTGGAATTGAAAAGGTGATTTCACCGTTATTCCGCCCATAGTATTTGTTGAATACGGGAATTGATATTGAGTAGAATTAGACAATTTCTATAGATTATGCTCATTTAATATTTACTGGTTTTGGATCAACATCCTAGATAACATGGTTTCAACCAAATCAAAATTATGAGTTTGAATTTAGAAATATTTTTCAAGATTTAAATGAAATAATTTAGAGTTAGTTTAATTCCTATACTTAAAATTTATTTGTTTGGATTTATAGTAAACGACGTCTTGAATAACATTGTTTTTGATCCGTTTTAAAAGTTATGATTTGGAAATCTTTGTTAAGATTTAAATAAATGATTTGGAATATTTTCCTAAGAAAAGATGAAATGATTTGGAATTTAAAAAGGGTTTTAAGTAATCGAAGGATTTGATATGAGAGGTTTAATGATTCCGTATATACCAGAAAGAATGCTTTAGAAATATTTATCTCCAAAAGAGATTTTGATAAAAAGAACATAATCAATTAAAGAATAATTCCCTATTCATAGAACCTCTTTTTATCAATGATTGGTTCAAAGGAATCGGGGTCGGATCTGGTGTAAATCCCTATCCGAAAACCACTTCGAACCGATGTATGCGTTCGAAAAATGAAGACGTGATAAAGAAAGTGAAGGATGAAGACCAAAGATCTTCAAAATGAAAGGACTGCTTGTTGATAATTCTGGTTAGCTCCCAAATACTAAAGTAGCAGTGGTCCCTTCATTTATGAAACTCTTTGGGCTACAAGGACTTTTCGCTAATAATCCTAGGGTTAAATCCCGATAGGATGTGGTAGGAGGGTACCTTCGGTTTCGTTCAGTCCTAGAACAAACTTTTATGGATGGATGTCTGACATTGCATTCTTGAGATTTCATCTGTGACTTTTATAAATATACATCTGTTTGGTGGAGGAAAAGGCAATTTCTCTTAGCTTAACACCCTTCTCTAAGACTTATGAGCTCGGAGGTTGTATGTTTGTGGAAGTCAATAGTGATCGATGGAATGGCAGTGTGGCATTCAAAGGAATGTGAGATGTGCAAAGTAAAAGGTAACCGTTACCTCAAGCCTCACACCTGGAAATGGCCAAAACAGGATAGATGCGGCAAGGCTATGTGGTTCGCAACCATTAGGGTATGATCATTCTCTTCTAGATATATTTATTCCCACTATGATGTTCAGTACTTAAACTATTGTGGATGTATACTGTGAGGGCCCTCGAATAGGTCGGTAATGACTAGGGTGATGACATATTTGGTACTATCTAGGAAGATGTGGGCCGGTCTTGTGTTGCTAGAGGACCATCTGTTGGGCCTTAATACATTCCTCTAGAGATGTATTGCTGAAAGGTAGTCCCTTTACCTGATCATTTGTATGGAAATCCATTCTCCAATAAGTGCCTGCCATTTTGTTTGTAGAGCCAAGTTTGCTGGAATTTAATAATGGTAATAATTTCGGCTAAGATTAATAAGTTTACCTGCAAATGTTTTCAAAGATATGTCATGCATTAAAAATAATATCAAGTATTTTTATGTAAGAATGTTTTGGTTATCATAAGGTAAGAACCCATTCTGCGTGTATGTGCGGCGTGGTCTTATGAGATACCTTTTGTTTTCAAAACGCGTATTTTGAGTTCTCACACCAGTCCCATGACTATTTATTTGTCCCTTTCCTTAAAATCTAGGTGCCCTAATTTTCCCGAGCAGCCTAGTAGTCAGATTTGGTTTAGAATAAAGCTGGAGGGAGCTCGAAGCATGGAGTCGGAAGATTTTACTGAAGATTTGTTGTCTATTTCCACCACACTCTTGTACTATAGTATTCCACAAATTGTAAGGACAGAAATTTATAACTGTGCATGTTTTTAACTCTGATAAATATATTTTAATTTCCTCTGTAAAGTTTATATTGAAATAAAATATGTGAGATTTTGTTCTGTCTTTATTTTTCTTTCTTACCCTTGAGAATCCGCTTCTCCGGCACTTGGATTTATGGCACGTGAATACCGAAGATGTATTGGTGTAAATTTTTGAGAGTCGAAGAAACGGGTCCTCACAATAAAGCAATCAACGGTGTAAAGGTCCTCAAAATGAACAGCCAAGTCTGTATTCATAGACGGAGATGGCCAAATATCTCCTTGAAAATTCAGCAGAAGGACCTCTAGAACCATATGGACCCATAAGAGGGATCGCATGGCCTAGTTCCCAATGAAGAAGGATCGGTACCGATCCCTACTTTGGTGGATTTTGCGGTCCCAAAGGTAGCTTCCTCATGCAAAAATTTGCTTAGCCTCCAAATTTCATGCCAATTGGATCGGTAGAACTTGGGTTATTGGTTGATCTTTGCTTCAACATGGTTTGCTTGCTGATTTCTGCCGATCCCTTCCAAGGGAAGTATACCAATCCCTTCTACTTCATCTCCTTGAGGTGTGATTCCTAGGGTATGCTTCTTAGGGTCCACATGTCTTGCTCACAAAATTTCATATGCATTGGACTTGTGGATCTTGAGATATTAATTATTTTCTATAGAAATGCACTCACACCTTGAAACATGCCGATCCCTATTATTGGAGCTAATTTATGCTAATCCATCTTATGTGTTGAACCATATTTCTTGCTTCGAACATTCTGAATTGCATACCTGTCAAGTCCATTCAACCTTGACTCCATGTTACTATCTGTACTTGACTTCTAGGCCCCACAATCATCACTTTGGAGTCATCAGCCTTGATGGCAGTCGAATCTAACTCATGCAATTAGTTCAATATAGTCGGGTTTAAATGACGGATAACACTTGCCCCTCAAAGTACGTCTTGTGACGAACATGACATGCTTTAAATCAAAGCAAGTTAGAATCGTCGAAAATAAATCCATCCAATTTACTGAATAATGGCTATCCCTCTACTTGACTATTTTTCCCAAAGTGTTGCATCTCTTTTTGATTGTCACGACGCTTGGTCGATTTCTGATAGTATAAATTCAAGGTTGTATTTTGTCAATTGATATATGAGTCTGGTTTCGTGAGACCAATAAGCTTTGGTTATCTGGTCCAGCCTCGAACCTGAAAGCTTCAAGTTTGATTTCAATTTTTGTCAATGTCATAAATTAAACCTTTAAGTCACATACGTGCGCATTTATATGTGCATTCTTGTTGTTGGCCCCCAGACATGTTCCTATGTTCACAGGTCGTTGCCAACTTTCATTGAGTAAGATGCAATTTCATTGCATTTTGAACATACGTGCTTTGAATTATCTCCTTGCCTAAGTTTATTTGCGTGGATGTTCACAGCCGATCCCCTTTTTTTTAAAGTGTTTATAAGGATTGGCATATGTTGAGCCGACCCCTCTCATTTATTTTAACGTTTACAGGGATTGGCATAGTTCTTGCCGATCCCTCTCTCTTCTTCTTTTTATAAGCATGCTCATAGGGATCGGTATCTTTTTAACCGATCCCTCTTCCCCTGCTTTGAGTTGAAATTATGGGTCGATCCCCTCTCCTCCATATGTAAACCAACCCTCTTTCTTTCCAACCTTCACATTTCCAAATTTCCTACCTTCTTTCCATTTTCATCCTTGGGATCGAACCCTTCCCTGCCTCTAAAATCCGAACCCTTCCTTTCCATTAAAACATTGCCTTCATCTCTAAATCGAACTTCCAATTTGGCTTTAGATTGTCATTCGCCTTCCATTCGAACCATACTTCATTCTTTCTCCTCGAACCGCTCGCCTCTAACATATTTAGGTAGGTTACTTGCCATTATATTTTGATTTTATAATGAGATGATGAATTCTATTCCATTGGCGACAATTTGGAGTTTGATGTGATGGAGAATTGAAGGCCGAAGCTACTTGGAGGAGATGGGAAGTGGGAAGTGGTAGGGTTCGGTTTAAAAGTTTAGAGGGAAGAACGAGAAGGTGGAAGTGGAGAGGGATCGGTCGTCTTTGATTCGCATGGTGGGTTCGGTTGTTTCGATGGATAGAGGGGGGATAGGTTGAAATGACGAAGGAAAAGGATCGATGGTGTTGAAAAAGGTAAAGTAGAGTAGGGATCGGTAAGATAGACCAGCGTGGAGGGATCGGTTGGAATTAGGTGAGGATGGATCAGTAACTCTGGCCAAGTAAAGGGATCGGCAAGGATCATGTGGAGAAAGAGGGATCAATTATGTTTTGCTCTGGGATAGGGATCGACAAATAAGGATCAACATATAAAGATCGGCTAATTCTAGTCTTCGAATTAAACTTAATAACCGACCAATAATCACTTGTTTAAACAATCAAAACTAATCCCAATCCAATGAATTTGAATATATGACAATGATGAAGAACATGACTTGCATATCCACTAATGAACATGACCAAATCCATGGGACTTAGAACATGAACTAAAACGTAACATATGGATTGAATAATGGATTTCACACTTTCGTATGCCGATAGTCGATCCCAAAGCTTACACGACCGATCAATTCTCCTTACCAGTTAAGATGGTCAGCGATGATGGTCACTCTGGTCTGAATCCAAAGTCTCTTCATTTAACTTTGTTTTCTTACCTTAAGCTGTTTATCTTTGCACTACACGACACCGCACAATACTTGATTACACTTAGCACGGGGGACAGGTAAAGTTTTCTAATCTCGATTATCTACTGAGTATAGTTGACATGGACTTCAGAGTTTCAGAGCGTCTAGCTGCAATTTCTTCCAGACTAGCCTCGTAATATAGTTATCCCGAAGCTGAGTCGAGTTCCGCAACCATATCCGGTAGGCTTTCCCCTGCTCATCAAACTGAACAAACGGAAGTTTTCGGCCCATTAGTTAACTTTTTTTTCCAATGTTCCCGTCCTCCCGGCGGAAGACAAAAGTCTTGCCCTCGACGCTGTGGAATGCACCATACTCTTAGATAACCCAATAGACTCTCAAGCCTCTAGAATTGGTGAGGCCACCCTTCGTGGACTATTTTCCCGACAAGGAATTCCATTCAAAGACGTCCTGGCTCCTTTGATAAATGACAGGGCTCACTTGCCCCCGAAGGGGTACACATCATGCAACAAATTCATGTGCTGGGTCGGATACGTGCCGCCCTTTAATTCTTTCATCCGGGAGATGCTAAAATATCCTAGAATAGCCCCCACTCAGCTTCACCCAAACAGTTATGCCTTTCTCCATGGCACTTTCACATTAATCACGAGTATTCTATTCCGCCCACCAACTCTTGAGGACATAAGGTTTATTTACAACTTTAAACGACGGTCAAGAAGTCCTTCTTGTGTTTTCCTCAAGCCTTCACCCAATTGTTAAGTCTTAACGGGTGCTTGGAACAAACTAACCCTTTTTAAACACGAATGGTTCTACGTTCGATGTCCATCTGGCTTTGCAAGGCGATGGTTGGAAGGATGTAAGTATCGTCTTCACTTTATTCTCAAATTCATTAATTCAAGTCATATTCTGAATCAACTAACATTATGAATATCTACAGGTGTCCGTCCACGTCCATAGGGCGATAGTTCTTCAACATCAATTTTTGCAATTTGTGCCACTCCGGTCGAAAACAGGGACATTAGACTCCTCATAACCGATGAGTGGTTATCTCTATTTGAGCTACTGGAAGAAGGCCGCAACATCGGGCTATCTAGAAGCACTACACTACCAAGAAACATTATAGAACAAGAAGGGGATATCAATAACCCTGTCGTGCCCTCAGTTGAGTGGACTCGGGATGATGTCGAAGAAGGCAAAATTAGGGGTGCCCAAATCAACGAGCCTGGCGACGCTGATGCAGGCCTGGGTAAGGGGCCTGTGGTCGGACCATTATAAGGCACGCAACCTCACATGCCAGCTAAGAGAAGAAAGATGCTTGCATATAAGCTCCGTCGGAGAAAAACTGCTAAAGATCTGGAGTTTTTTATCACTTCTGTCGACGAAGGGTCATCTTCCCAACAATTAGAAAGCTCGATGAAAGGGTTTTCAAACCTCTAAATCTCTGATGACATCATGACTTATGACTTCCCTAACATCAATATTGATGGGCTCAATTCTCCCACCAGAAGTGATGAGGCATTCTTCCTACCAGCAAAGGAGAAAAAACACCCATGAGCAAGGTTGCAGCAACCGGTCGGTTGGAAGGGGGACACTCACAATCACATGCACTTCACCACACAATTTCTATCTATCTTTTGTGCAATGGTCACTTATATTCTAATTGTAGGTTCGATGTCTCAATCCTGAACTTTTTATCATTTAAGGGGCTTGTAACAACCCGAATATTTTGCGATTGAATATATTTAAATAATTTATTTAAATATTTCATCGTTAGTCGGATTATAGTCCGAAAGGCTACTTTTTGCAAACAGTCGAATTGGGACTCGAGACCCCTTCCATTGAGTTCAAAATGACGTTTGCGATCTTTTTGAGTATAAACTTTGATATGTTTGGAGTTAGTGGCATTTTGCTACTTTTTCACTTAGGGCTTTGGTTTTGTTTCAGCCTATTAGACCCAAGCTTGACCCCTCCTCTCTTCATTACCTTACTTCTATTTCCTAATACTCAAGCTTTTGCAACAATGGAGAGAGGAATGGGAAATTAAAACTCCAAGCCCTAGTTTTCTTTTGCAAATCAAGTTCTAGCTCCAAAACTAGTAGAAGAAGCTTTGGTAAGTCTCCTCTTCTTCTTCTCCAACTCATTCTCTTATCAATTTCAGAAATTCCTAAACCTAATTTAGGAAATGTTTCTCTTTTTAGCTTAGATTCAAGCTTGTTGAGTTGGAATTGAAGAGTGATTGTCATTGCCATTGTTCTATAGCTTCTTCATCCTTGTTTTTGTGCATAAAGGTGAGATTTTTATCTCACATCTATGTCTATATCTATCTTCGTTGTTAGGTATGAATTCCTAACACTTGTCCATGTGCATTTGATTTTGGATTGGATTGATTTTGTGTATATTCCAATTTTTGGTGTTTGGGTTTAATTTTTGTGAAAAATCCTATTATGGATATTTGGACATTGATATTTGAGGCGTATCGAAGAGCCGTTAAGGCTGGGTTGTCGCGTGGCCTAAATCCTTAGTCGTCATTTGCTCGCCCGATCGCTCCCGGTATTCATTTGGCCGTTTTTGGTCGAGGTTCAGGAAATGCTCTGAAATACAGTTTCAGACGTCTGAATCAGAGGCTTCAGACGTCTGAATTGGTTCGTTTGCAACCAGTCCAGATTCAGACGTCTAAATCTAGCCACCAGACGTCTGAGTGCAACCAGAAAGAAAATAGGCTTAAATTGCCTATTTCAGACGTCTGAAATATTTCGTTCAGACGTCTAAATCTGTGTTCTGGAAACTTTTAATTTTCCAGATTCAGACGTCTGAACCATTTATTTCAGACGTCTGAATCTGCTATCTTTTGGCCAATTTGCCTGTTTTTCTGGATTTTCCAAATGTAATCGATTCGTGTTGATTCCCCTTTATTGTTATCATATTTATCGACTTTGATGACCGTTTCTTTGGGATTTTTGGAATATCCATTTTTGATGGATTCGGTATCGATTTCTTTGGATTTGATTCACGTCTTCGAATGTGGATTTTTGTGATTGATTGTTTCTACAATCATTTTGTGATTTGTCACTTTTAAATACAAAGGTTTCTATACTGGTAGTAAATATTTAAATCCTTTTACAAAGATGATTTCAACTCTATTTTTAATACAAAGCTCTTTTACAAAACCGTTTTCTAATCTATTAGTATATACAAACCTTTACCTCATTCGAATGAGAAAATATAATTAAACGGCTTAGCAATACAGTGGTATGAAACGCTTGCGTTTACTTCGTCGGTTAATTTTTGGACTTGTTCGATTGAAAATCTTGTGACAATTTTCGAGTGGAAATCTACAATTTGTTCGTAAATATTTGAGTTAAGCTAGTGGTTATGGGACTAGAAGCTAAACTCTTATATTTACTGGCTTAGTGTAATCAACACTTTTATTGATCGATGATGATCATTTTGTGATTTAGACTAGCGATGTGCGATGTCTATTTGTCTGCGAGGGAGACTAAACCCCGTTTCTGTGGAACTTCGGTTCAATTTGGCGGGGTAGCGACCCGTGGTCTTCGGACCGTTTATGGAGCTTCTGCTCAATTTTTAATGGTTAGCGACAATGGAATAGTGTTCCATTTGTGATACACGTGTTGGTGAGCTTTCATGCTCCCGTTTATGATAGGCCTCCCCCTTTTGTGATTTCTGGATTTCTTGTTGTGATTCCTGGAATTTGTGTTTCACCTCTTTTTGTGATTGGCAATGATATGTTTGTCAATATTTGATGTTTGGTGAATAAAATAAAGAATGTGAAGTTCTTTTTGATGCTTTGAGATTTCTTGAGATATTGTATGATTTTGTTGTTGTTTAAAACATACTTGTCACAGCTTGACACAATGGTTATCATACATTATTATTGTATCTCTGCTTATTTCTCATTCCTTTATCTGATATTTATAGCTAGACTGATCCGTTTATTATTTTCTTATTAAATAATACTCGGGTCAGACCGAGATGTTACAGGTGCTTCTGCTTGACTCCTCGTTTGGGATTATTATTCTGACTTTTGCCTAACTACATTACATTTGTAGTTTTTGTTGTTATACCTTTGAGATGTAGACTCCATGATGTATACTTATTCTTTTGTCTAGCACTTGTAACTATTCTTTTGTGATATTGTGGATCTTATTTGACCACTACTCTGATAAACACTTTTAAGTGTTATATATTCATATCTATTTCCGCCTTTGTGATATGAATTGTCTGTGACTGATTTGTGTTATGTTTATTTCTATATTTGTTTCCGAAGGCCTCATAGCCACTGTGTGGTAGCTTTGAGTTTGTATTTGAAATGTCGGATTTCCTCTTGAAATGAAATGCATGTTATACTATCTGACATATCGGTACTCGCACAAAGCAATTACACGGATGGTCGCTCCTCAACCGCCTTATTCTCTCTGCTAGTTGACGGCATTACTCAGTAGTGTTCTTGGCTAGCGTGGGTATAGAGGTGGGGCGTCAAAGCTTGGTATCAGAGCCAAACTTCGGAACTATATAGAATAATCTAACAAGGATCATTGTCCTAAGTCCTTCTTAGGAGTCGTGCCATAGGATTTAATTCGGGTCTTCGTACCGTTCTTTCCTATTACTTTTTATGATCCCTTGTTTTATCAATCAAATTTGTTTGATATTCATTCTGAGATTAACCTTTTTCTCTTTTCTTTCTTTCTTAAAGAAAAGAAATGGTTAGACCTGGCCGTCCCAGCGCCGGTCAATCTAATGCTACTCCCCAGGATGGAGTTTTTATGTCTGCCCAGCAGCTTCTTGATCTTGTAAAGAATGCTCAAGCAGCAGGTTCTATTCCAGAGCCTACTCACCTAAGTCTGGATTTGCACGCTTGTGCAGCGACTACACCAACTTGGGTGGGAAGCCATTCAAAGGTTCTGAAACCATTATTGAAGTTCAAGCTTGGCTCAGAACATGCGATCGAATCTTTTCTCGCATGAATCTTATTGATCTTCACCGTGTTCAAGTGGCCTCTAGTATGCTCCAAGAAAGAGCATTAGACTTGTACGAGCTTCTGAATTTTGAAGTAAATGAATCGGATCTTACTTGGGAGCAATTCCGGGAACGATTCGAATTAAAGTTTGTGCCAGAAGCTGTGAAGGTGACTTTGGCTCGTCGTTTCATAGACCTTGTTCAAGGTGAATCCTCCGTGGCAGATTATGTCGCATCTTTCGAGTCACTTTCTAAATATGGGGTTGAGTACATCAACACCCCATTGAAGAAGAACGAAAGGTTTGTCTATGGCTTAAACAGAAATCTCAAGAAGCCATTACTTCTAAAATTGGAAGTTTCTTTTGATCAACTCATTGATATCGCTCTTCGTCTTGAAGAGGCGGATAGGGAGAGTGATGTTGAAGTGGTGGGTGCCAAACCAAACTTCAACAACAACAAGAAAAGGCCTATAAAGTCCAAAGGCCCATATCCTAATAAGAAGGGAAAGCAAGCAACACCAGTAGCAAATGCTCCTACCTCCCGCCGTGGAGAATGTTACCATTGTGGTTCTAAGGACCATTATGCAAACAAGTGCCCGAAGCCTCTTTTCTACCGATATTGCAAGAGTTCGGGCCATACTTTATCTTTGTGTCCCAAACTCCAAAACAAGAAAGAGGTAAAGTTAAATGTTGCTCAAGCCCCTGGCAACACATCTCGTGGTCAAGGTATATCTCATTCTATCCTTGATGGCATCATTATATTTTGTGATCATCCTATTCGAGTTCTTTTTGATACGGGTGCGTCCCACTCTTTTATTTCAAAAGAACTTGTTGATACTTTTTCTTTGGATGTTATGTGTTTGATGACTTCTTTGAGAATTGCGAATCCGGTTGGTGGATCCGCAACACTCAGTTTATTGTGTAAAGATGTTGAAATTATTTTATGTGATTTTTCTTTCCTAGCCGATTTGCATGTCATGCGTTACTTAGGCTTTGGGATAAATTTGGGAATGGATTGGCTTAACCATTATGAAGCCCATATCCTTTGTCCTGAGCGGACTATTTATCTTCGACATCCTCAATTTGTTAAGCAGATTTCTGTAGTTCTTAAAGATTCGGATTCCACTTTGGCAGCATCCTTATATTCTCTAAACCCTCGTGATGACGATAATGATGATGAGGAAGATGTCATTTCTCTTATTCACATTGTTCGTGAATTTTCCGACATATTCGAGCCCGTTCTAGGATTGCCACCTAAGCGAGCGATTGAGTTCAGGATTAATCTTATCCCTGGAGCTCAACCTATCACTCGTCCTCCTTATCGCATGTCCAATAAGGAAAATGAGGAGATGCGCAAACAATTATCCGAATTGGAGACGAAGCAATTTATTCGCTCTAGTTCCTCGCCTTGGGGAGCTTCAGCTATTTTTGTGAAGAAATCCGATGGTACACTTAGGCTCTGCGTTGACTACCGCAAGCTTAATGATCTCACTATCAAGAATAAATATCCATTGCCTCGGATTGATGATCTATTCGATCAACTTAGTGGTGCTAGAGTCTTTTCACAATTAGACCTAGCAACTGGTTTTCATCAGCTTCGTATTGCAGAGGATAGCATTCCTTTGACATCGTTCCGTACTCGTTATGGATCTTATGAATGGCTTGTTATGCCATTTGGTTTGACGAACGCTCCAGCTTATTTCTTCGACCTTATGAATCGAGTTTTCAAAGACTTCCTCGATCGATTTGTCCTCATCTTTATAGATGATATTCTTATTTATTCTAAAACCGAGGAAGAACATGAAGAGCATCTTCGGATTGTGTTGGAAACTCTTAGGAGTAATTAATTAAAAGCAAAATTTTCTAAATGTCACTTTTGGCAATCTCGTGTGAAGTTTCTTGGTCACATTATTTCCGAATCCGGAATTTCCGTGGATCCCTCAAAGATTGAAGCGATTCAAAATTGGAAGAGACCGGAGAGTGTGACGGAAATTAATAGCTTTCTCGGATTGGCGGGTATTACTGTCGTTTTATTAAAGACTTTTCTAAAATTGTCGTGTCTCTTACTAGCTTAACAAAGAAAGGCGTTAAATACATTTGGTCGGACAAATGTGAAACTTCTTTTCAGAAATTAAAAGAACTCCTTTCCGATGCTCCTATTCTTGTGATTCCTGAAGGAAACCAAGATTTTGTTATTTATACCGATGCTAGTCGTGTTGGTTTGGGAGCCGTCCTCATGCAAAAGGAACGTGTTATTGCTTATGCTTCTAGGCAATTAAAGCCAACCGAGACTAGATATGCCACTCATGATTTAGAGCTCGCGGCTATTTTATTTGCTCTTCGAATTTGACGCCATTATCTTTTGGGGGAGAAATTTGTTCTCTACACCGATCATAAATCTTTAAAGTATTTATTTTCCCAAAAGGAACTTAATCTGCATCAACAACGTTGGCTCGAGCTCCTTGCATCGTATGACCTTGATATTCTTTATACTCTCGGAAAGGGAAATCGTGTTGCCGACGCACTTAGCCGAAAGCAACAAGCGGTTGTTTCTATAATGATATCTGAATGGAATGATCTCGAGACTTTGTCTACTTGTGAGATTCGAGATCGTGTATCCGATTTATGTTCATCTCTTGTTTTATGTAGCCTTGAGGCTCATCCATCTCTTTTGGACCGCATTCTTGAAGTTCAAAAACTAGATCCCGAATTGGTTCTTCTTGACCAAAATTTGAGGGATAAAATTGATATTGAAGGTTTGAAAGACTTCGATATTGATTCTCGTGGCAGTATTCGAAAATTTGGTAGACTTGTCGTGCCAAATATTAGTGATCTTCGCAAAGACATATTAGAAGATTCCCATTGTTCTAAATTCACCATTCATCCCGGTAGTAGTAAAATGTATGCGGATATGAAGCGACTTTATTATTGGGAGGGAATGAAATTTGATATCGCTAACTTCGTTAAGCGTTGCATGACTTGTCAACTCATTAAGACCGAGCATCAAAGACCCGGTGGGTTATTGCAACCTTTAGACATCCCAATGTGGAAGTGGGATCATATTTCCATGGTTTTTATTGATGGCCTTCCCTGTTCTCGTTCGGGTCATGATAGCTTATGGGTGATTGTTGATAGACTTACTAAATCCGCCCATTTTATTCCCGTTCGGTCTAATCGGACCGTTCCTCTCTTGGCCAAACTCTTTATTAAAGAAATTGTTAAATTGCATGGAGTTCCTACTTCTATTGTTAGTGATCGTGATCCATTGTTTACTAGTGGATTTTGGAAGAGTCTTCAAAAAGCTTTGAGAACGAAGCTTAATTTTAGCACCGCTTATCATCCTCAGTCCGACGGACAAACCGAGCGTGTGAATCGAACTCTTGAAGATCTTCTTCATGCTTGTGTTCTAGACTTTGGTGGAAGTTGGGAAGATCATATTTCACTAGTTGAATTTTCCTATAATAATAGCTTCCAATCTAGTATTGGTATGGCACCTTTCGAGGCACTATACGGAAGGCCATGCCGATCTCCTTCATGTTGGCTTGAGGCCGGTGAGAAGCTGGTTTTAGGACCAGATTTTATTCGTGATGCCACAGAAAAGATTGACCTTATTCATCATAGGATGAAAGAAGCTCAAAGTAAACAAAAATCCTATGTCGATAATCGAAGAAGGAGATTAGAATTTTCTGTGGGAGATTTTGTGTTTATTCGTGTATCACCTATGAAGGGTGTTGTGCGTTTCAGTCGATCGGGAAAATTAGCACCTAGATATGTTGGCCCATTTCCCATCACCGAACGCATTGGTTCCGTGGCTTATCGCCTTTCGTTACCGGCTCAGTTTTCTGCTATTCATGACGTGTTTCACGTCTCTCAACTTCGGAAATGCCTTCGAGATTCCGATTATATGCTTGAGCCCGGTGTTGTGGAAGAAATTGAAGTCTCGCCAAATTTGACTTATGAGCAGCATCCTATTCGTATTATTGCTTCGGAGGTCAAACGCCTTCGAAATAAAAATGTTCCGCTTGTGAAAGTTCAATGGTCCTCAAATCCTAAGGATTGCTCTTGGGAGTCTAGAGAATTCATCGAGCGAACACATCCAGACTTACTCTCTTGAGCTCTTTGAGGTGAACTTCTTATTTCAAATTTCTTCTCTTGTGTTGATATGCTTTTATGGTTGTTACTTTTTGTTCAAATATTTCTTATGAACGCAATTTCTTTAAGGAGGGGAGTCTGTAACAACCCGCATCTTTTGCGATTGAATATATTTAAATAATTTATTTAAATATTTCATCGTTAGTCGGATTATAGTCCGAAAGGCTACTTTTTGCAAACAGTCGAATTGGGACTCGAGACTCCTTCCATTGAGTTCAAAATGACGTTTGCGATCTTTTTGAGTATGAACTTTGATATGTTTGGAGTTAGTGGCATTTTGCTACTTTTTCACTTAGGGCTTTGGTTTTGTTTCAGCCTATTAGACCCAAGCTTGACCCCTCCTCTCTTCATTACCTTACTTATATTTCCTAATACTCAAGCTTTTGCAACAATGGAGAGAGGAATGGGAAATTAAAACTACAAGCCCTAGTTTTCTTTTGCAAATCAAGTTCTAGCTCCAAAACTAGTAGAAGAAGCTTTGGTAAGTCTCCTCCTCTTCTTCTCCAACTCATTCTCTTATCAATTTCAGAAATTCTTAAACCCAATTTAGGAAATGTTTCACTTTTTAGCTTAGATTCAAGCTTGTTGAGTTGGGATTGAAGAGTGATTGTCATTGCCATTGTTCTATAGCTTCTTCATCCTTGTTTTTGGGCATAAAGGTGAGATTTTTATCTCACATCTATGTCTATATCTATCTTCGTTGTTAGGTATGAATTCCTAACACTTGTCCATGTGCATTTGATTTTGGTTTGGATTGATTTTGTGTATATTCCAATTTTTGGTGTTTGGGTTTAATTTTTGTGAAAAATCCTATTATGGATATTTGGACATTGATATTTGAGGCGTATCGAAGAGCGGTTAAGGCTGGGTTGTCGCGTGGTGTAAATCCTTAGTCGTCATTTGCTCGCCCGATCGCTCCCGGTATTCATTTGGCCGTTTTTGGTCGAGGTTCAGGAAATGCTCTGAAATACAGTTTTAGACGTCTGAATATGTATTTCAGACGTTTGAATATTATTCTGGGAAAATTTCTATTCCCAGATTCAGACGTCTGAATCAGAGGCTTCAGACGTCTGAATTGGTTCGTTTGCAACCAGTCCAGATTCAGACGTCTAAATCTAGCCACCAAACGTCTGAGTGCAACCAGAAAGAAAATAGGCTTAAATTGCCTATTTCAGATGTCTGAAATATTTCGTTCAGACGTCTGAATCTGTGTTCTAGAAACTTTTAATTTTCCAGATTCAGACGTCTGAACCATTTATTTCAGATGTCTGAATCTGCTATCTTTTGGCCAATTTGCCTGTTTTTCTGGATTTTCCAAATGTAATCGATTCGTGTTGATTCCCCTTTATTGTTATCATATTTATCGATTTCGATGACCGTTTCTTTGGGATTTTTGGAATATCCATTTTTGATGGATTCGGTATCGATTTCTTTGGATTTGATTCACGTCTTCGAATGTGGATTTTTGTAATTGATTGTTTCTACAATCATTTTGTGATTTGTCACTTTTAAATACAAAGGTTTCTATACTGGTAGTAAATATTTAAATCCTTTTACAAAGATGATTTCAACTCTATTTTTAATACAAAGCTCTTTTACAAAACTGTTTTCTAATCTATTAGTATATACAAACCTTTACCTCATTCGAATGAGAAAATATAATTAAACGGCTTAGCAAAACAAGTGGTATGAAACGCTTGCGTTTACTTCGTCGGTTAATTTTTGGACTTCTTCGATTGAAAATCTTGTGACAATTTTCGAGTGGAAATCTACAATTTGTTCATAAATATTTGAGTTAAGCTAGTGGTTATGGGACATGAAGCTAAACTCTTATATTTACTGGCTTAGTGTAATCAACACTTTTATTGATTGATGATGATCATTTTGTGATTTAGACTAGCGATGTGCGATGTCTATTTGTCTGCGAGGGAGACTAAACCCCGTTTCTGTGGAACTTCGGTTCAATTTGGTGGGGTAGCGACCCGTGATCTTCGGACCGTTTATGGAGCTTCGGCTCAATTTTTAATGGTTAGCGACCATGGAATAGCGTTCCATTTGTGATACACGTGTTGGTGAGCTTTCATGCTCCCGTTTATGATAGGCCTCCCCCTTTTGTGATTTCTGGATTTCTTGCTGTGATTCCTGGAATTTGTGTTTCACCTCTTTTTGTGATTGGCAATGATATGTTTGTCAATATTTGATGTTTGGTGAATAAAATAAAGAATGTGAAGTTCTTTTTGATGCTTTGAGATTTCTTGAGATATTGTATGATTTTATTGTTGTTTAAAACATACTTGTCACAGCTTGACACAATGGTTATCATACGTTATTATTGTATCTCTGCTTATATCTCATTCCTTTATCTGATATTTATAGCTAGACTGATCCGTTTATTATTTTCTTATTAAATAATACTCGGGTCAGACCGAGATGTTACAGGTGCTTCTGCTTGACTCCTCGTCTGGGATTATTATTCTGACTTTTGCCTAACTACATTACATTTGTAGTTTTTGTTGTTAAACCTTTGAGATGTAGACTCCATGATGTATACTTATTCTTTTGTCTAGCACTTGTAACTATTCTTTTGTGATATTGTGGATCTTATTTGACCACTACTCTGATAAACACTTTTAAGTGTTATATATTCATATCTATTTCCGCCTTTGTGATATGAATTGTCTGTGACTGATTTGTGTTATGTTTATTTCTATATTTGTTTCCGAAGGCCTCATAGCCACTGTGTGGTAGCTTTGAGTTTGTATTTGAAATGTCGGATTTCCTCTTGAAATGAAATGCATGTTATACTATCTGACATATCGGTACTCGCACAAAGCAATTACACGGATGGTCGCTCCTCAACTGCCTTATTCTCCGTGCTAGTTGACGGCATTACTCAGTAGTGTTCTTGGCTAGCGTGGGTATAGAGGTGGGGCGTCAAAGCTTGGTATCAGAGCCAAACTTCGGAACTATATAGAATAATCTAACAAGGATCATTGTCCTAAGTCCTTCTTAGGAGTCGTGCCATAGGATTTAATTCGGGTCTTCGTACCGTTCTTTCCTATTACTTTTTATGATCCCTTGTTTTATCAATCAAATTTGTTTGATATTCATTCTGAGATTAACCTTTTTCTCTTTTCTTTCTTTCTTAAAGAAAAGAAATGGTTAGACCTGGCCGTCCCAGCGCCGGTCAATCTAATGCTACTCCCCAGGATGGAGTTTTTATGTCTGCCCAGCAGCTTCTTGATCTTGTAAAGAATGCAAATAGATATGAAGGAAATTCAAAACTTTATTTGCAAAATGGAAAGAAATGACATAATTTGTCTTATTACATATTTGGAAAACAAAATGCTAAAGAAAAATCTTGAAATTAAATACAACTAAATGGAAAAGAAAAAAATTAAGTGAAATAGCGTCATAAATGCTCACTATTCCATGCCATTGGGAGTGTGATGCCATCAACAGTCGCTAGCTTGAAAGCTTCATCTCCAAGCCTCTGCTCAATGACGTATGGTCCTTCCCAAGTAGGATGCATATGCGACGGGGTAGGAAAAACCCATTTCAAGACAAGATCGCCGGTTTCAAAGGTTATAGACCGGACTTTGGTGTTATAGTATCGGGCGACTCGGTATCGGCGCATAGCTTCCCTCAAATCAGTTTATTCGCATTTCTCATCTACAAATCTAGAGATTCCAAGAGGAGATCTTTTCTGGGATCATATTAGGTCACTTAATGAGAAGAATCTTTGAGCTCAACATGAATAATGACTTCGGAACCGCAAGCAAGGGTGTAACATCCCCCACTTGGAGGCCCAAAACTAACGGCTACGTATGCTGAAGTCATCCATAGTTATTAATTCTCGGTGACCAAATGCGGTAATGTTAGATACATTGATATAACAGAAACACATGGATATTAGAAAAATTTAAAACCATTAAACAAATTCTCATTCCATTACAACCATATTTCAAATTCATTACATAATCCCAAATTCGAGAACCACGTTCAGAGAAAATATAATTATTACAAACTACGCCAAGAGACACATATGAAGATGCCCCTTGGATGATCAGAGTCTAAACATAGGCAATTAAACTACTTTGCCTTTGCATCAAAACACAGTGGAATCAAATAAAATAGAACTCCTTATTAGCTAGCTTGCCTCCTGCATGTCTCCGGAAGCTAATTCATATTAAGGAGAACCTGAAAATCTCAACTCTCAAACTACTCAAAATTAATTGAGCACCCGAGAGTTTAAGGGGAAAAATAAACTTCGAGTCGGACATAAAGCCTGGTATGAATAATAGCATACCATCTCGAACCATTTAGATATCTAGTTATCCAAAAATTTATAATAACCATATACTATGCTTCTACATCCACAATGGTTAGAAACATTGCAATTTAAAATATCATGGTGATATGCAAACGAGAAAAATATCCTGGATTTCCCATCCTCATTCATTTGACTATCTGTCTCAGTTATAGTTTCTAGGGTCACTATTAACTTATTAGTTTTCATGGGCTGACTAATGACCTGTTTAAAGCTTATGGACTATCTGTCCGGTCTCATAGTTTTCATGTGATCACTAAGAACCTATTAGCCCCTGCCAATAACTTTATTCAATTATTTCTTGGGTTCTCCTCGAACCTATTGGTATCTCCAGTAACTTTTCTTATATCATAGTTTTAATGTGTTGACTATGAACCTGTTGACTTCTGTCAATAACTATATCCGGATATAGTTTTCATGGGATCACTACGAACCTGTTGGCCCCTGCCAACAACTCTCTCTAAACATAGTTTTCATGGGTTTACTATGAACCTATCTAAAATGACAACTTCTCGATTAGTCCTTGGGCATCCTATATTTTGGTCTACCTGACCTTCTGGATGCAGCTCTATTCATTCAGGAGCTAACTTAATTTATATTCACTATCAGCTGGTTATTCTGCCCATTCACCCCAAAATACAATTATGGGTCCATTATATAGTGAATATATTTATAGAAGAAGCATATATAATAACATAAAAAACCAACATTTATGGTTTAATATCCTTGAAATCCTTTCCACATGAAATTTGGTTAATCCCTTTAACACATTATTTTTATCAAGGAAAGCTTCTTCAAAAACTCCAAAATTTAAAACCATTTCAACGCTCTTTTATATTGGCGTTGGTTTTCCTCAAAAATGAGAGTGGGTTCTTTGTTTTGAAAACTAAGACTTTCAAAACCTTAGACTTTTACTTTCAAAACCATTTAAATATTTATTTTGAAAGCATTCAAACCTTCTTTTCAAAACACTAAGCATATGCCTTTCGAAACACTTTAAAACAACTTTTTCGAAACCATCAAAACGTTACTTTCGAAAGCATTAAAGCATCACTTTCAAACTTATAAAAGCATAGCTTCGAAACCATTTGAAAGCACCTCTTTTGAAACCATTGGGTTTAATCTTAAATATAACTTTTTGGTCAAAGTGAACATAAGTGAAAGTACCCCTTTCAAAAACATTAATCTTCAAATAAAAGAGTTTGAGGAAAAACAGATGGCTTCAGAACCATCCTTTTGAAAGCTTTAATCCTTTAAGTAAAACAATTGGAAAGATAGCTTCGAAACACCTTTCGAAGCCATTGCCTTCGAAACCTTTAGTTTAAATGGTTACTGGAGCCCTTTCGAAAGCATTGGGAAGCGGCTTTTATATTTATAAAAACAAAAGTTTGCCTTTCGAACTCATTGAAGACTTTTAACCTATTCGATAGGCATAAAGACGGCAGCATGGTTTCGACTAGTTTTAAACTACCCTTTCGAAAGCTTCTCTTTAAAGCATATTATATGGCAACTCATTCGAAAGCTACATTTTAAACAAAAAGGCGGCAACCCCTTCGAAAGCTATATAAAAGTAATTCAACTCTTTCGAAAGCATCCATTAAAAACTAGGCAAGTGGCATCTCTCTCGAAAGCAAACAAAGATCTTCAAAAGCTATTTAAAATGACCTCGACCCCTTCGAAAGCATGGTTTCGACTCTATACCTTCCGCCTTTCTCCAATCCACTACGTACCAAAGCATTGATACCATGTGTATTGGTTTCGACTTGGTTGGGGGCGGAAGTATGAGGTCGAAAGGATGCTACTGGAAGTGGCGAAACAATAAATCTGTACAAAACTGTTTTGTTGCCTTTTTAAGTAAATACTTTTCAGCTAACTTGCCTATTTGTAAAAATATGATTGGTTGCCATAATATTTACCAAAATATTTTCTAAAGACCGTCGAATTTATCCAAATTTAACTAAAAATAATTTACAAAGCAGCCCTTCCCTTTAACAAAACAATTAAGACATTTAAGTCCTCCAACTTAAATATTTAATTTACATAGTAAATTATTTAGGAAAAATCCCCAAAAATCATCATAATTCACTTTTACTATGTTATCTAACATATACAAATTTCAGACCCAAAATCCTTTATATAATAGTCGAAATAAAATTTGAAACCCAATTATCTATTTCTTCCTTCAAAAGTTCATAGTAAATTATCCTTAGCTTGGATAATTATGAAAATTTAAACTCATTTCCAAAATAATGTTTTACATAACATATTAAATCCTCATGGCATTCAAAACCCAATATATACAATTTTTAGCCTTTAAATCGAATAAAACATTTCTCAAACATACTTGTTTGAATCTAACATATCATGTAATACAAGCATATCATCATTAAAATCATCATAAAGGTTTTAAACTTAAAACCAAAAATCAAATGCTCTTTAAAAATGAAATTGAGATGGTTTTTATTATTATTCACCTTGTTTTGGATAAGGAACTTGAGATTTGATCTCGCTTAATTCTCTTTGCTTGATTCCTTAGCTTTTAATTGATTTTTCTCCTCTTTTCCCCTAGGTTATGGTCGGCTTGAGCTCTTTGGTTTATGTTTCAGAATTATGAACTTGTGAAATGAAAGTGGGAATAAGGGTTATGGTGGATGGCTATTCCCCATAATACCCTTGCCTTGTTCTCCTATTAGTTAACTTATAAAACCATTTCCATAAACTCATTCTTTTAATCTTATTTGGTTAAGCACGACCTCTATTTTAAAATTTCAAATCTCGATCTCCTTATCTCTCTAATCTTTACGTTATTCTATTTAATTTATCTAATTAAATCTCCTGAATAACATTATTTAAAATTAAGGGTGTTACAAAGGGCGAATGGAGTATGCCCAGTCGCGGACTTGTGGGTGGTCTTATAAGCCCATAGTGCTGTCAGGAGTTCATCCACCTACTTGCCTCTAGCGTTTTCCAAACGCTTCTTCAGAATGGATTTTATGATTTTGTTCACAGCTTCAACTTGCCCATTCACTTGAGGGTGAGCGACTGCTACAAATCTCTTTTTAATACGATGCTGATGGCAGAAGTCTTTGAATTCAGCATTGTCGAATTGAGTTCCATTATCTATTACAATAGTTCGTGGAAGACCAAAACAACAGATGATGTTTCGAACAATGAATTTGATTACTTTCTTCATTGCGATCATAGCTAATGGTTCTGCTTTGGCCCATTTGCTGAAGTAATCAACTACGACGATGGCATACTTTGCACCACCTTTAGAAATCGATAAGAAACCGTTTAATATCTATGCCCCATATGGAAAACGACCATGGACTGACCATTTGTTTAATTTTCATCGTCGAAGCTCTTGGAACTTTTGCATATATCTAGCACTTGTCGCATTGCCTTACATAATCAGTAGCATCTCGATTGACGGTTGGCCAATAATACCCATAACAGAGTATTTTCTTTGGTAGATTTTGCGCCCCTGTGTGACGGCCACATTCTCCTTCATGAACTTCCTTTAGGACTCGTTTTATTTCATCTTGAGCGATATACCAGAGTAGGGAAATGGAAAAACCCTTTCTGTACATAACTTCTTCCTATATGATATATCATAAAGTTTTACGAAGGACTTGTCGCTTTTCATTCCTTTGTTTAGGAAGAACTCCCCATAGCAAATAGTCTTTAATCGGAGTCATCCTAGACTCCTTTTCAGGTTTCGTCCCTAGTACTTGGTCGATTTCCATCATTTTTATGCTCGGAACATTTAATACTTCGACTAGAACCAAGCCCATCTGTTGTGCAACCCCGGTGCTAGCAAACTTCACCAATGAATCAGCCTCTCTGTTTTGATCCCGAGGAATGTGCGTAATATCATAATACTCAAAGTCAGTCAACAACTCGTGGACTTGGGTAAGGTATGGAGCAAGTTGTTGTCCTTTAGCTTGGTAATCTCCCCCGACTTGACATACTACCAATTGTGAGTCATAAAAGATTTCAAGAGACTTTATCCCCAGTTCTTTGGCGAGTTTAAATCCAGCAATCAGAGCTTCATACTCAGCTTCGTTGTTTGTTGCAAGCAAATCAAGCTTTAAAGCATAGCAAATTGACTGATATTTAGGAGTTACAAGCACAATTCCAACTCTAGAACAACGATCATTGGACGCTCCATCCGTATATAACTTCCACCGTACGGTAGGATTTTCACTGATCTTTGAGAAATCATCTCGTGCAGTAAATTCTACAATAAAATCCGCTAGTGCCTGACCCCTGGATAGCCCTCCGAGGAAGATAAGTAATGTCGAATTGGCTAAGCTCGATATTCCACTTGAGTAACCTTTCAGATATCTCAGGTTGTTGCAGGACCCGTCGTAGCGGCTGGTCGGTGTAAACATTGATAGGGTGTGCTTGGTAGTAAGGGCAGAGTTTCCGTGATGCAATCAGCAAGCAGTACGCCAGTTTCTCTATTTTTGAATAGTTTCTTTCAGCCCCTGTCAATCGCTTGCTAACGTAGTAAACCGGTCTTTAGATTCGATTCTCTTCACAAAGCAATGCGGCACTTTAGCGTGTACCGACAAGGCTAAGTAGATATATAAATCTTCATGATCCACTAGTTTTGATAAGATGGGAGGTCTCTCTAAATGGTTCACCAAAGCTTGAAATGCGTCTCTACAATCCTATGTCTACTCAAAATTCCTTTTTCCTCTCCTAATCAAGTCAAAGAAAGGAATGCATTTGTCGATAGCTCTGGAAATAAATCAACTTAGGACAGCAACCTTCCCATTCATGCCCTGTACTTGTTTGATAGTTTTCGACGCTTAGATATTGCGAATAGCTTTGATCTTCTCAGGATTAGCTTCGATTCCATGGGCATTAACGATGAAACCTAAGAACTTTCCTGATGCAACGCTAAAAGAACACTTTAGAGGATTAATCTTCATCTTGTAATATCGGAGGATGTCGAACATTTCTACCAGGTCTCTAATGTGGTCGCTTGACTGTCGTGACTTCACTAGCATATCATCCACATATACCTCCATCATTTTTCCGATCTAATCTTTAAACAATCTGTTGACTAGGCACTGGTAGGACGTTCCTGCATTCTTTAGTCCAAACGGCATCACCACATAGCAATATAATCCAACATCGGTAATGGAACTGGTGTGCTCTTGATCGAGAATATGCATCGGAATTTGGTTATATTCTGAGCGCGCGTCCATGAAATATAGCAATTCATGTCCTGCGGTTGAGTCTACCAACTAGTAGATCCTTAGAAGGGAAAAGCTGTCATTTTGGCATGCCTTGTTTAAGTCCGAGTAATCAACACATGTCCGCCATTTCTCATTCACCTTTCTTACAAGTACAGGATTAGATACCCACTTAGGGTAGAGGGTATCGCGAATAAACCCATTGTCTTTGAGTCTATCCACCTCCTAGAGCGGCAGATCTCTCCGGATCCATGCCATGTCTTTTTTGTTTCACCGGGACATGCCTCGAGTCGATATTCAATGCATGGCTCGCAATGGAAGGCGAGATCGCACATATGTCAGAGTGAGTCCAAGAGAACACGTCGAGATTCACTCAGAGAAATACAGCAAGTTCTTTCATCATCGAGGGGCTGAGCTGCGATCTGATCTTTAGAACCCGTGATGGGTCGTCGTGGCTGACTATGATGTCAATCATCAGCTCAGCCTGTGCAGCCTTGGTCTCTTTAGGCTCCTCATCATCATCTCTCGGATCTATATCTCTATAGAACTGATTGTGGCGCCCAAGCCAAGGCTTAGGCGCTAGTTGTCAATCTTCAGTGGCTTGGATGCAGACTGACTTGTCCACACCCTTACATTTCTTCTTCCGTTAAACATCCCTTAACTCAGCTACATAACAGGCACGCCTGGTCGTCTGATCAACATGAACAACTCCAACACCATTATCTGTTGGGAACTTCAAAGTCAAACACCATAGGGCAAGAGCTGCCCGAAAATCAGCTAGGGTCGGTCGGTCCTGAAAAGCGTTGTATTGAGAGTTAACATCCAAAACAACAAAAGGCAGAATCCGCAATCTCCTACAGTCACCTTCTCCCAACTATGAAGGTAATTCAACATAACCAACAGCTTTAGTTGCAACACCATTAAAGCCATGAATGCGAGCTTTAGACGGTATCAAGTCCTTAGCTTCCATCCCATCTGATTGTAAGCCTTTTTGAAAATTATATTTACAAAACTTCCACGATCAACCAATATCCTTCTTACTAAAGCGGGGTCGATCATGGCCAAAATGACCATTGGGTCGATCATTGGAGCCTCCACCTTGTCTGCATCTCTGTTTCTAAACACAATATCATATGCCATTGTATGTTGCTATTTTGCCGGGCTCCATCTTCCGTACTCGAACAACATTCAAAATTCACATACTTAATCGCGCTAGTGTAGCGCTCCATCTCATGCCAACTCTTATTAGCTGAATGTGGTCCTCCGACTATTGTATTGATTACCAATCTTCCACTAGTCCACACAGGCTCCTCTACCCTATGCGGTGCTTGTCCTTGGTTGGGGTCGGATGTCCCCCGCCCGCCATCCTGTGGGGTTTTTACAAACTGTTGTACCTTTCTTTCTTGAATCAGCTTTTCGATAATAACCTGGAGATGCCTACATTCATTTGTGTTATGCCCATAGCATTTGTGACACTAACAATATTTTTCGGTTTGTTTCTGCTTTTCCGTTGATTCTTTTGGAGGCAGCTTCCTATACTGCATGGTATTGCAAGTAGACGAATAGATATTCTCCAGGGTTGTATTCAGTGGCATGTAAGTACCATACATCGAAATCCTAGGCTTCCCTCTTTCAGAATCCCCATTTCGTTCTCAGCTCCTATCACCACTTTTCCTTTGTTGATTCAATTTGTTCTGGACATTCACTTGAACTTTTCCAGAGCTATCATCAGACTGCTTTACTGCAATACTTCTCTGTACTCCCTCTCCACTTGGTCCCGTAACATTCTTCTTCCTATAGCATCTGGCTTCCTCCTTCCTCAAATACTGAGCCGCCTTTGCATAAAAGCGCTCCAACGTTGCAGGACATTACTTCTTTGGGGCAAGTTGTGTGCATACGGAACCGCTTCACAAACCTTGTTGCCAAATCATCAAATCTAAAGATTGACCGCGGGTGTAACCTTGTAAACCACATTGTTGCTATTCCAGAGAGAATTATGGGAAAACATCTACACTTTGTTGCATCATCTACTCGTGTGGAATCCATTAACTATTCATATATCATGATGTGCTGCCTGGGATCGGTTTTTTCCACATAGGCATACATCGATGGCATGTTAGACCTCCTTGGATATTATACATGTAGGACATTATCTGTGAACGGAGTATGGCTTCTCAAAACTCTACAGTCATCATTGGTCAAGCCTTAGCTCTCTCTCACTAACTGTCTAACCATAGCCGACAAGTCCGGTGTTTGGATAGTTGGTGCCAAGCGGTGGTCGTGTTCCACCTCACGTGAATGGTCTGGTCGACGTCTATGGGCTGTTCCATGCCTTCTTGGTTCAATATCTTCCCAATGTATATCTCATAAATTCACTTCATCATCATTTCGGGGAAGCATTTCGTCGACATTTAACTGAACCCCATCATCCAAATCAGCCGCAGCAGCTGCAGCTTGAATCCCAATGTGCTTAGGTAAGTTCTCTCCTCTAGAGGAGGGATCGGTACTGATCCCTATGGAGGGATCGGCACCAATCGGTCCTGGAAAACCATGATGGTCTGCCTATTGACGCCCCAAAGTTTATGCACGATATCTGTCTATTCTGCAACGGCTATGCCTGTGATACTCATCCAATGAACTATAACTCTTTGATGCCGAGTAAGGGGTAGGGTCCCTTCTAGCTTTTCCTTACTGTTGCTGATTGAGTTGGTTCATTAGGTTAGTATTGGTTTGAATCTACTAATTTAATTGTTGATGGCTATCTATTAGCTCTCTCATATGATTTTGGAATTCAGCTCTTGTAATGGAATCGGTAGGATTTCGAACTTCAACTGGATCAGCATTCACATCCATTGGTTGAATGCTCGGGCCTCCCTACTGGATGATAGTATTCTCATTTCCTTCTACATTATGAGAAGTAGATCTACTATCCCTTACCATTGTTGATAGCTTTGCTTAGATTTTTCTCAAATCTAAATAGAATGAGCAAAACTTCCTAAAAATAACTATAGATCTCCTTTGTGGGATTTATGCATTCCAGTAGCAACAAAAGGATACTGATACGCTGAGAATCAAGGTTCTTAGTGAAAGCACCAAAATGTTTGCGCCAAAAATTGGCACAAACACCCAATAGAAGTTTTGAAGAGAAATAAATGAAGAATATAAAATGAAAACAGAGGATAATAGCGAATAAACAACAGTAACTTGAAAGAATAACACGCACATAATGATTTATAGTGGTTCGGGGTTGTTTGCCTACGTCAACTTTGAATAGCTTGCTTTATTAATCACTTTATAATCTGAGTACAATAGGGATCAGATGAAAATTCTTAGTTACAAAAGAATATAAAGTAATCAGCAGCGTAAAGGTCCCCAAAATGAACAACCAAGCCTGTATTCATAAATGAAGATAGCCAAATATCACCCTGAAAATTCGGCAGAAGGACCTTCAGAACCATATGGACCCACAAGAGGGAGCGCATGGCCCAATTACCAAAGAAGAGGGATCGGTACAGATCCCTACTTTTGTGGAATTTCAGTGTGCGATCCCTATGGTAGCTTCCTCATGCTAAAATATGCTTAGCCTCCAAATTTCATGCCAATTGAATCAGTAGAACTTGAGTTATTGCTTGATTTTTGCTTCAACATGGTTTGCTTGCTGATTTCTGTTGATCCCTACCAAAGAAAGTATACCGATCCCTCCCACTTCATCTCCTTGAGGTGAGATCCCTACGGTCCCCATGTCTTTCTCACAAAATTTTCATATGCATTGGACTTGTGGATCTTGACATATTAATTATTTTCTGTAGGAATGCTCTCACACCTTGAAACATGTCGATCCCTATTATTGGAGCTAATTTATGTCGATCCCTCCTATGTGTTGAACCATATTTCATACTTCAAACATTCTGCCTTGCATACCTATCAAGTCCATTCAACCTTGACTCCATGTTACCATCTGTACTTGACTTCTGGGCCCCACAATCATCACTTTGCAGTCATCGGCCTTGATGGCAGTCGAATCTAACCTATGCAATTAGTTCAATATAGCCGGGTTAAAATGCCTGATAACGTATATGTGTGTGTGTATGTGTGTGTATATAATATTTTGCATATTATATTTGATCAATACAAACAATTATAACAACCAAAACTTCTATAATTTCTTCCAAAACAGGTAGTGTGCTTATGTGATTTTCCATTGAAAATGGATATTCTTGTTACCAATTCAACGAAATTTTCGAAAAAAATGTGAAATTATGGTTAAAATGAAAAGAATATATCATCAAACAACAAACCAACAAAATAACTTCTGCTTAGAAATTTACCTTTGTGCACAACCACTAAAAATCATACCGTCAATTGACTTTTGCTCTATCCTTCTATCTCTTGTTATATATCAAATGTCTTACCAACAAAATCTCCTAGAGTTATGGGAACTCAAATATCAACTACACATTATACAATTTTAATGATTCCAACTGCTTATTAGAAAATGTGCAAATAATACGAGTATCGATTACACAACATGACATAATAAAAGTGCATAAAATATGTAATTAAGTAAAATTATAAAGCAGTCCTAAAGTATCACAAAATAAAACGTTATTTGAACTTGCGTAGTTATTGTAACGACCTGAAATTTTCAACCATTCACATCCATGCATGTCGGATTTGAATTGCTCAAAATATCAGATTGTTAATTTAAATTTGGCAAAACTCAACATATACAGTAAATAAATAATCACAGAATCACAGACACAGAGTAATATAAATTAATGCAGCGGAAACAAAAGAATAGTAGTTCATGAAGCTACTATATATATATAACAGAGTTAAACAAGATACAACAGAGGTCTCGAATACATAGATATCTCAATACAATGGTCAAATACAAGATCTGAATACATCACTGGAATCAACTGAATAACTGAAAGCTGGATAGATAACTAGATCTCCAAGCGAAGCTCCAACTCCAAAGGTGAGTCCCGAATACTGTATCACTCAGTCTGACCCGAGCGTAAAGCAAAACACAAACACTCGAGTCAGGATTAACATTCTTATATCAATAAATCTAACTCAAGTGAAATATCAACTGAAATACAAGTAACTCAAAGGATGTTTGGGATAACCATCCTCTAAGGATCCGTTAAACTATTTATATATAGTAGTGTACACTAAGTAGATAATGCCTATCAGTAATATAAAGTATTAAAATAGCGTTAAGGCGTTACCATTATCCCCCTTAACACATTTTATATAAGCGTCATAGTCTATACAACATTGTAAACTCCACCGTAAACTAGTGGGCTATCAGGGAGTACTCCATAGGTATAACACGAAACAAATCGTAGTGGTCGCGCATAGGGATACGAGTATGACAAGGCACATGAGGCAATACCCAAGGTAGTGAAACTACCGTTTGCCTGATCCAAACTGGTGAGAACGCATCGCCGCAACGATCGCAACACCACGAAACAACACTCCCAATTCAAGGGTGCGCACCAATCAAAAACAAGTAATGAGTAGTTTACGAAGAAGTGTGTCCGCTAGAGGTAGCTAACCTCACTGGCCCGGCACAGCTCCTGTTTAAGTCATTTCCAATTTGACACAAGTGTCAAGGTCATCCATCATCGTTCTCTTTCTTCAAATCCAGCAACGTCATCATTCCAACCACTTCATTCTGGATCACACTGCGCGTATAATAGTTATTAAAGTGGTTTTCGGTTTAGACAGAGAGTATGTCCCAAACCGATCCCGGACTCTTTAATAACTACGTAATTATTACACCGATTGGTCATTTAATAAACTTTCAAAATAGTTTATATTTCAAAACCAAAATATCATTGCCATTTCAAAACTATATCAATATGATATCACTTCCATTTCAAAACCAAATACGATATCATTTCCATTTCAAATATATCCATCTCAAATATATCCATTTACAAAATCTTAGCACTTCAAAGTTATAACACTTACTAAATCAAACACTTTGGAAATCACAATACTTTGGAAATCAAAATTTAGAAATCATAATGCTTTGGAATCATAACACTTCCCACTTAACCGTTTAAATATAAATAATAGTATATAAAATAAAATAGTTTATAATTTAAAATAAGTTATATAAAAATAGTTATAATATAAAATAGTTTATATTAAAAATAATTTATATTAAAATAGTTTATATGAAATAAATTTATAAAGTAACATATATAAATAGTTTTAAATATAATTTAAAAATACTTTATATAATAAAATAGCTTCCTCAAATTTCACAAATCAATTCCAAATCAACACCAATCCCAAAATTTCAAATTTAGTCAAATCTCAAATCATCATTTTCAATTCAATTCATTTCTCAATAAATTATTATATCGATTTCAAATACAGATTTGAACTACAAATAAACCATTTAAATTTCGATATATTCCAAAGCTTTAAATATTTCACAATCTCAAAACTAAATTTGATAATTTCATATATATCTTAATTTAACTTTATTATTATTTAGTTTTGAAATATTCACTTAATAAATCCAATATTATTTAAATAAAACCCTAAATTACAAATAAACTAAATATTTCCTTCAACTTATTTAAACTAGAAATATTTATTTAAATCACCATAACCAAAATCAAGTTATAAAATTATATCTTTTAAAATCTCAAATTCAATAAGTTCCAAATCGATTTCTAATTAAATATATTTCTTAATTAAATACAATTTCAAACCAATTTCAAATCTATCTTCCAACCTGAAACATTATAAACTCTATATTTGAAAATATAAATTTTACTTAAATACTTAAACATATTTTATATTGATTCAAATCAACTTTATTAAATCAACTTTAATAAATCTTTAAAATCAATATTTATTAAAACCATGTATTTCTTTTCAAAACCATAGAGATCATTTTTCAAAATATTTATATATATAGACCAACGGTGTCTGTATAAAATTCTCTACCCTATGGTCAAGTGATACGGATATTTATCATTTCAATCCGTAATTTTTATATATACGAGTATATATCTTTCAACCCACAATCCCAAATTCAATTCAATGAAAATCGCTTGGGTTTATCATTTCAACCCATAACGATTTTCTCCTATTCTACAGATCGTTCGGGTATGTATCATTTCAACCCATAGTGAATTCTATACTAATAGGGAACTTGCAGAGTGATAACAGATATGATAATAATATAAGAGACATATATCATCAATATAAATAACAGATAATGGTGTTAGATGTCACAGGTGAACAAATACAGATAACAGCATATATATAGCAATGTAAATAACTAACAGCGGCATATTTCAATTGACGTTTCAATTGCAATTAAATTTAATAAATAAAAGAACATTAATCGTGAGTGATTGCTCACCTTTCGAGGCTAGAGGAATTTGACAAAGAAATGAGCTACGAATTCCAAAGCATCGCTAGATGGACACGAATTTGACGGCAAAGCTGATAGATAGGAGTTGACGAAATCAAATCAGAACTAGATCGATAACGGTAAATTGGTATAACTGTACTGATGTACAACTATATATATATAAAGTCATATTTTAACTTTCAAACATATATTAAGTTAAATATACATACATTTCAAAATCCATTGTTTTAAATTAACACTCAAATATTAAAGTCAAACATATATCTATAATGATAAATTTTGAATCAATACATTTAAACTTAACAGTTTAACATATATGTTTATATAACTTATGAAATCAACCAACAAACAAAAATTTAAGACTGATATATATAGATATATAAACACTGTAAGTTATATTTAAAACAACATATATATATATATATATAATAATAATCTTGACCCAATGCAGTACACTAAATTACTGTAAAATAATATATATGTGGTGCCTGAAGTTATATTTTAACTTAAACTATTATAAACACACTTAATTCCATATAAACTTATATAAAACCCATAGGTACCGTAACTTTTTATGAAATGTATACAAATACTAATATACAACAACAATATATAAAGCCTTCAGAGAAAAATAAAATTTTCAATACAACCGATCTTATATCCATTATATAAAAACATATATACTAACTATAATATAATAATACATAAGCTAACTCCCACACAGGTCAAGCGAGCCCAGGTAAAACAAAATTAAAGTAACAGGCTCTACTATAATATACATTATACTATATGTATTTTTTTATAAATAAATTGAAATTTGAAATAATCATGTCAATACATTAACAAATACATTGAAATGGGTTAACCAGATAATAGAAATACACATAACACCTTATAAACTAAATTAAACTCTTCCAAAACCTTGTATAAATATAACTTGAATTGAAAAAATAGATTTTTAGGTAGATGTGGACATAAATATATAAACTTAAAAATAACTGGTATGGTTGCTACTTCTAAACATATATGCAAATAACTAATATAACTAATATAATAAAGCAAAATACTTGTATAAAACTTTACATATAATATATAATGTAATATATACCTTAAAGAGACTATACAGCTAAGCTACTGTAAAGCAAACAAACTCATTATACACATACGTATATATAATATATATATATATATATGTATATTTATATATATATATAAGCACTGATATGTATTAGTTTGAAGTAAATAAATATATATATATATACAACACCAGACAATATATATACCAGTAACATATACACAGTTTATATAACAGATTTATATATCTGTGTACCTTTATACAATGAGAGAAGCAAGGCCGAGAGGCAGGGTGCAAGGGCAGGCCGAGGCTGGAGGAAAGGCGGTGACAGATCTCGGGTGGCGATGAGGCTTACATGCCTGGGGAGGTCGGGGATTGGATGACATGCTGAAGGCTATGGTGGTTGCTGCCAGAGCTCCCGTGTGCTGCTGCCATGGGGTCACAGGACGCAGGTAGATGATGCTCGGTTTGTTCGACTTATCTCGAGCAAGCCTGGTCAAGAAAAAGGGAGGTCGAAGGGGAAGTGGAGGCATGGTGAGGAGAGTGTGCGGCGGAGGAATTGATGGTGTACGAAGGAGGAATGGCCGAAGTTGAAGGCCGAGGTTGGTGGAAGCTTGCGCTGCTTAGTGGAAGACATGTTTTTTTTTCTCTTTTTCATGTACGGCAGGCAAAAAGAAAAATGGAAGGAGGAAAGGATGAGTGATGTGCTGTAGTGGGAAAGAGGAATAAGATCTGAAGCCAAAGAATGGAGGAAAGAAACTGATGACGGAGAATGAAACGAAGGGACATAACAAATATATTGGAACCAATAATAATAAATTGTTGTGGGGAATAGAAAAGGCCAGCAACTGAGATAATTATTGTTGATGTCTGTTGGGTTTATACGGAGGAAAGGTGAATGGTCACAGAATAAAATTCAAATTGCCGAACCGATACAAAAATCATTCTGTAGATTTCACCATATTCCAAACTTCAAAACACAGAATTGAATATACCGTATAGATCAGCGCGACGAGACGATCAAAATGGTATAAAAATATCAGTGGTACGATTACCCGATCAAAAGTCGATACGGACACTGATATACGTTGCTATTCCGTACGGAAAAATCCAAACGGAGCTAAAAACGTCCGAAATTTGTGAAACGAATTATGCAGTCTTATTCAGAGTGTTCGAAATAAATTTTTCATGTTGACATATTTAGGTTTCGGAACACTTTTAAATTCAACTGTTATTGACTGATTTAAATTAAAATAGAATTCCACAACAAAATAAACTTTCATATAATCTGATGAAAATTTACCAGTAGCTATGTTTAATTAGACGCATTCCAAATATTATATTTTTATTTCAAAATGTTATTATTTAAAATTTCACAAATTTTCAATTAATTAAATAAATAAAACCACTAAAATTTATAGGTCGTTACACTCTCCCCCACTCAAAACTTTTCATCCCTGAAAAGGAAGGAGGTAGGAGAATAGAAACAACCAGAGAGAAAATAGATTGAAAAACAAGATAAAACAATTAATTTAAAACCATATAAATTACATTTTAAATTAATTAATATTTAACAATTTGGTTAAATCCATTTATATTAAATCAATAAATAGTCATTCTATTTAAATTTGTTAGTTCAAATTGTTAATTCTAATCATATAAATTTCAATTTAAATCAATTAATATTCAGTAATTGATTTTTTTTCTTTTTTCAAGGTATTTCATTAAGTTGGGTCAATTGTTAATTTATTAATTTCTTCAAAGCAAAATTTTTATTTAATTTATCTCATTTATTCATTATCTTATCGTCCAATTATCCTCTATTGATAATTTTCTAAAATCATAAACTTGAATAGTCATTTATTACAATCATATTTTATTCAACAAATTTAATTCTTCTTTATTCCAAATTATTATTAAATTTATTCCACTTAATATATCTTATCACATATATTAAGTATATTTACACTTATTATAACCACTCAAATTTATTTATAAATCATTTTATATTGTATATTATCCAATTACATATTCAACTTTTGAATAATTTAGGTAAGTTGTATTAGAATGAAATTGAGTATTATACAATGTAAAATTTTCTAATTCAATTATTTCAAATTTTAAATATTTTTTCAAGAATTTTAGCTTTATTTTTAATTGAAATCATCCTTTAACAAAAATTTAAGAATTTAAATTTCTGATTAACTTCAAACCACTTTATAAATAAATATATATATAATATGCATATCAAATCAAATTTTAAAATCTTCAATATATATTATAAATCAAGTCATATTTAGAAATTCAAATCAATTTATCTTTTTCCAACATAATAGTGTAGCAAGACTATAGAATGGTCTCTCCACTTCGAAACTCGAAAATGAATGTCGATGATGCGGCCGTCATCACCGGAATTATTTTCCAGCGACAATGGAGGAGAGCACTGATTTAAACATTTCTATTTGAAAATATTTTAAGTACTATACACTTTAAAACTCTCAAATCAAAGTTTGAAATCACCGGAAATTAAATTCTCAAATTCTAATTTAAATCCATTTTAATTCCTAATTAAAAATTTAAACATGTTTTATAATTTCATTTATTTATCATATTGGAATAGTCAATGGTTTACAAAACAATAAATAAAATCAATTATTACCATTTTGTTGACCCATTCATTTAAAAATTTAGAAAATTTACTTATATATAATATAATCACACAAAATTTATTTTATTTTCCAAATTTGAAAACAATATTGTGTCAGTTTGCTCTGCTCAAGTGTTTTGGAAATCCTATCGATAGCGTAGATCAGACGAATCGATCGAAAACCCAAATCAACATCAACAACTCAAACAACACAATATATATAAAACATTTTATATAATTTACAAATACACTCCCTCACTCGATTATTCAAGAATGGATTTTAAAGCAAAGATGGGGTTCAAAGTAGAGGAACTCTAATCAAATAGAATTCATCTAAAAGATAGACTCGATAGGGAGATGAGATGATTGAATTTCATATTGGAAGATGGATAAATTTATAAAAATCGCGGGTAACCTTAACCGAGTCAACCGGGATTTCAAGAATAAGTTTGATGTAGAATTCCGAGGCAAATCGACATTCGAACTCAAGAGATAGAATTCGGGATAGAATGGATACTAGCATCTAAACCGAGGATACATAAATCTCCGGTGAATCAATGCTTATTGTAAAGGAGTTTCACCCCTTTACAAATCATTCAAAGATTGGCGAGACCGCCGATTTATTATAGAGATTATTCGAAGTAGAGTTATGGGATACTCCAGAATCAAGAAGCACGAATATGGGAGACAAAGATGGATTTTGGGACCGAGAGGAACGTTGCAAAATTCAAAGGAAACCGAACCGAAGAAGAAGGAATTCAAGCTCGAATGAAAGTGATTCTGTAATCAAATTTGCTTTATATGCTGAGTTTTGCCTAAAACCAGAGCTCTGATACCAACTGTAACGACCTGAAATTTTCAACCATTCGCATCCATACATGTCGGATTTGAATTGCTCAAAATATCAGATTGTAAATTTAAATTTGGCAAAACTCAGCATATACAGTAAATAAATAATCACAGAATCACAAACACAGAGTAATATAAATTAATGCAGCGGAAACAAAAGAATAGTAGTTCATGAAGCTACTATATATACGAGTATATACGCACGTCCAGGTGGACCTACATTTAATCGCCGAGCCATATTTCTATAGCATAACCATTAAAAAACAACGAAAATAAAATCACTGCAATGATCACTTGGCACATCGATACATTCAAATATAAACAATTGCCTCACGAATTGGTTCAGTGTACATGAACTGTAAGATCTGACCTATAACAAAAAAGATAATGTTATATCCATCCCGTTTATATTTTGTCAAACTATTTTATACGTGAGCATATATCATACTATTATATCAATGCTTTCTCTATGTATATTGATTTTATCTTAGTTCTCTATGTATATAATTTGAGCATTTTTAATAACTAATTTGAGCCTTGCCGTAGCTTACTTCTACTTATGCTCCCACATGAAATGTGGTCTTATACACCTCTTCCTAGCATAAAATTAATTATCCATCATAAGCCAAAAAGGAAGAGTTCTACTGTAGCGGTACTATATATCCATAGTAAGCAATAAAAAGTATATCTTATGACTTCATAAGACCATTAGCATATAAACAATATGAACAGGAGAGAGATGAAGGCATGGAGTACATGAACAAAATTTCATGAACTAATAACAAAATCATGTTATAAGATGTTTTGACATGTGATCGACAAAAAATTCAACATGAGTAATACAATCTGAGGGCATGCAACAACATAATACAACCCAATATACAAAAAGCATTATCAAACAATAGCTGGACAGGCTCAAACTATTGTTCGACAAACATGTAATTCAGTGATTGCTGGAAACCATGGTACTTTCATTGTCACATAGCAGGAAGATCAAACAAATATTTTGCTGACAGTTGAATTCATACAATGAATGAGCTAGTTATTCTAGCTAACTTGGTAGACTTTCTTTCTGGTCACACCTACAGCAACCTGCATCTGTTGAAACAAAATTTTAAAAATTAAACGTATAAGATAACACACATTAACTATGACATAAGAAAAAGTTTTACGACAGCACATCCAATATTAAGCACAAACTTAATTATCCACAAATCTGACTAAACCATAATCTGAAAAAGCAAATACAATTACAATCCCGGTACATCAATATTAAATGATTAAACACTACTGAGCAAAAAACAGTGATAAGCAATGGGCAAACGACTTTTCTTATAGTCGAAATAAAACATGTAAACAAATAAAATAAAAATAGTACATTAGTTAAGATAAATACAAATCGCCAATGTAATTTTTTTTTTAAATCTCAGGTCAAATACCATTTTTGTTTCTGTTATTTATTTCGTACTTCAAGACAATTATAACTCTTCTAGTATAGAAGTAAATGTTTACTTTACATGGAATTCGTTATCTTACCCATAAAATAACAAATATTAAAATTAATTGAATACTTAATGCATAAACCATTTCTGAGATAAAACAAATAATCACCTGTAACCATCCAACGTTCACACAACCAAACATGGAATTCGTTATCTTATCCATAAAATAATTTATAAAATTAATTTCATACAGTGCATAAAGCATTGAGAAAAAATGAATGAATAAATGAATGAAAAATTGAATATTTCACATATAGTTCCAACCTAAAACAACACTTGATCAAATGAAGGTGCGTTTAACATTGAAAGCATGAAGTTTTCTCAATAAAATTCAACAGATTCAATTCTAGATACACGAACCACATCCACATATGCTAGCCAAACCGATATCCTCACATTTACTGATAGGGAATGTGAAATATTTAGGCAAATTTAACAATCTATCCAAACCAGAGCAGTTAATTAAAAAGCAAATTACTGAGATTATACCTATCAGGAATTCTAAATCCAAATTTAAACACTGCTAATCAACCACAAATGAGGATATCTACAGAAAATGGGGATGTTTAGAAATCACCTGAGCCTCTATCTATTGAAAATGTTTACCAAATTTGTTTACCAATGTACAGTTGGATAACTATAAACATGCATAATAATTCAGCCACTATCTATTGAAAATGTTGCAAACGAAAGGCTAAACAAACATATAGGAACTATGAAATATAAAATGAGTAATAAAAGCTTAAAGAATTCATTGAAGAAAATGGAAAGCAGTCGAAAAAACATCAAAACCATTCAAGTTTGAAAATTTTGAATCACGTAATTACACATGAAATTTCAAAAAAAAACCCTCTAGTTTCTCTCCCCTTAAAAAATTTGCATACAACTTATTAGTGTACCGGTAACAAACCAAATTATGGAAATTAAATGGTGATACGGAAATAAAATTGAATGAACCATAACTAACCTTGAATGCAACAAACAAATTTATTTTATCAACAATAGAAGCACAATGTATTCAAAGTTACATCTACACCATCAACCTTCTACAAAGTTGTATATATGATATAACTTTTTTCATAAGAACAGGTAGTTACATGTATGAACCATGATGTAAAAATTTTACTTAGTATTTAGAAATGAACATGCACATACTTGAAGCTTGATTCAAGGCGAGAATAGTTTCAAGAACAATGCCCCCATACACCTCCTTTATAAGTAACCGCCAAAAAAGAGTTGTCATTGAAACAAATACACTAATGGAAAATGAAGGTAACATAACAGAATAGGCCAAAAGAGTCGATAAGGTTTTCTAGTTACAACTTAAAGTTGGTTGAAGCATTTGACAATGGATTTTACATACACTATAATCCTAGATACATTAATAAAATTAAATATAAGAAAATCATAATATACTTCAAAGCAGCGGACAATTGCTTTATAATTGCAGCAATTTAGCACATTATTATTAGCAAAAATGCAAGGGGGCAACCTTTGTACTTCACTTTATTCTCAACTAAAGCATAATATTTTATTTATAAGTCATAACTAAGTAGACAACAACGTTGGGAGAAAAGAACCAAAATCGGCTTTCTAAAATTACAAATATACATTAAAGAGGTGGGTAGATCACTATACGGTAGTAAAGAGAATATGAGTCAAATGAATAAAAAGAAACAAAAGTTGAAAACATCAAACTATTTAAACTTGCATCAAGTGTTCAAGACTATTCCAAGTAGTGTTAACATTCTAACATGTTAACCAAAAGAATTTTAACCTACATATATTTAACAGATTACATTATACTGTATCAAATAATTGTATATAACCAATGATGCCGCAAGTTCATTATCTAAACCATCCAGGACACAGATTGACGAAGGTTAATTTTGGTTTTCATATCTTGGTTTTCCCATCCATAGTCAACTTTGGTGCAAGTTGTGGAGCAATCACTTTCACTTCTACAAACTTTTCCACATCATTCATTCCGGTATCCAACAATGTAATTTTCGATTTGCTACATTGTATCTCATCTACTTCGACATTTAAGTACAATTTAGGACCCAATGTTTTTGCTCAATATTTGTCTCTTATTGGCTAATTTTAGTTCTGCAATTTGGTAAATATTAACAGGTGAGAGGATGGTAAATAAGCATGTGTGAGGAACATGAACGAACAATACATACCCACTTCAAGTTGCTCTCGTGAAAACAGTGCGAGGAAAAAAATCAAAAGAATTTTTTGTTACTAAGGTAGTATGATGCTTCCGCGCATTCCATCAAAAAGTTTATGTGAAAAAAGATTGAAGGGAGTAAAATAGAAGGCATCAAATCGCAGTTGAAAATCAACAGCATGGGTAACACTGATAATAAGTTTTTAACCCACGATTAACAACCCCAAGATGGACAAACAATTAGAAGGTAAACAACTATAGAAAAAATTAGTGAAGAGAAGGGGTTACCCGAGAAGTCAAATCATTTTTTGGTGCAAGGAGAGGAAGAGAAGTCGACCATAAGTAGTCCTTGCGGTCTGATGAAGATATGGATATAGAGCAGTTGGGAAGTTCTGGTGCAAGGAGAGGAAGAGAAGTTGACAAATAGTTTTTGCGGTTTGACGGAGGAATGGTTATGGAGCAGTTTATGAAGAAGTGGATAAAGAAGTGGAGGTACGTGTGCCATAAAATGGAAAAATAGATGCTTGTGTTGCTCAACTTAACGGAGTTAGGCTTATAAACACCTTTCCTATGAGAGCTGCAGCAACATTAAATCAAATTGTTTTAATTAGTCCCACATCATCCAAAATATATTGATTGTTATTGTATATAAACTAAGGAATGAAGAAGGAAGTAGTTCCAATATCATCTGATTGAGATGAGATGTTGCTGTGAAATCTAATAATGGCTTATGAATAGATGGCATGCAAATTGAAAGACATTTCAAATAATTTTAGCTAATACAGTTGTACTACAATTTGCAACCCAACCAACAACCAATTATCATCAATATTTCTTTATGGAGATGTAAAGGGTATATTGGGGAATTGAAAAAGAAACGGTTGAACTCTATTCATGGAATTCTCATTATTAATAGTAGAGAACTCTATTCATGAATACATCATTGGAATCAACTGAATAACTGAAAGCGGGATAGATAACTGGATCTCCAAGCGAAGCTCCAACTCCAAAGGTGAGTCTCGAATACTGTATCACTCAGTCTGACCCGAGCGTAAAGAAAAACACAAACACTTGAGTCAGGATTAACATTCTTATATCAATAAATCCAACTCAAGTGAAATATCAACTGAAATACAAGTAACTCAAAGGATGTTTGGGATAACCATCCTTTAAGGATCCATTAAACTATTTATATATAGTAGTGTACGCTAAGTAGATAATGCCTATCAGTAATATAAAGTATCAAAATAGCGTTAAGGCGTTATCATTATCCCCCTTAACACATTTTATATAAGCGTCATAGTCTATACAGCACTGTAAACTCCACCGTAAACTAGTGGGCTATCAGGGAGTACTCCATAGGTATAACACGAAACAAATCATAGTGGTCGCGCATAGGGATACGAGTATGACAAGGCACATGAGGCAATACCCAAGGTAGTGAAACTACCGTTTGCCTGATCCAGACTGGTGAGAACGCATCGCCGCAACGATCGCAACACCGCGAAACAACACTCCCAATTCAAGGGTGCGCACCAATCAAAAACAAGTAATGAGTAGTTTACGAAGAAGTGTGTCCGCTAGAGGTAGCTAACCTCACTGGCCCGACACGGCTCCTGTTTAAGTCATTTCCAATTTGACACAAGTGTCAAGGTCATCCATCATCGTTCTCTTTCTTCAAATCCAGCAACGTCATCATTCCAACCACTTCATTCTGGATCACACTCCGCGTATAATAGTTATTAAAGTGGTTTTCAGTTTAGACAGAGAGTATGTCCCAAACCGATCCCGGACTCTTTAATAACTACGTAATTATTACACTGATTGGTCATTTAATAAACTTTCAAAATAGTTTATATTTCAAAACCAAAATATCATTGCCATTTCAAAACCATATCAATATGATATCATTTCCATTTCAAAACCAAATACGATATCATTTCCATTTCAAATATATCCATCTCAAATATATCCATTTACAAAATCTTAGTACTTCAAAGTTATAACACTTTCTAAATCAAACACTTTGGAAATCATAATACTTTGAAAATCAAAATTTAGAAATCATAATGCTTTGGAATCATAACACTTCCCACTTAACCGTTTAATTATAAATAATAGTATATAAAATAAAATAGTTTATAATTTAAAATAAGTTATATAAAAACAATTATAATTTAAAATAGTTTATATTAAAAATAATTTATATTAAAATAGTTTATATGAAATAAATTTATAAAATAACATATATAAATAGTTTTAAATATAATTTAAAAATACTTTATATAATAAAATAGCTTCCTCAAATTTCACAAATCAATTACAAATCAACACCAATCCCAAAATTTCAAATTTAGTCAAATCTCAAATCATCATTTTCAATTCAATTCAGTTCTCAATAAATTATTATATCGATTTCAAATACAGATTTGAACCACAAATAAACCATTTAAATTTCGATATATTCCAAAGCTTTAAATATTTCACAATCTCAAAACTAAATTTGATAATTTCATATATATCTTAATTTAACTTTATTATTATTTAGTTTTGAAATATTCACTTAATAAATCCAATATTATTTAAATAAAACTCCAAATTACAAATAAACTAAATATTTCCTTCAACTTATTTAAACTTGAAATATTCATTTAAATCACCTTAACCAAAATCAAGTTATAAAATTATATCTTTTAAAATCTCAAATTCAATAAGTTCCAAATCGATTTCTAATTAAATATATTTCTTAATTAAATACAATTTCAAATCAATTTCAAATCTATCTTCCAACCTGACACATTATAAACTCTATATTTGAAAATATAAATTTTACATAAATACTTAAACATATTTTATATTGATTTAAATCAACTTTATTAAATCAACTTTAATAAATCTTTAAAATCAATATTTATTAAAACCATATATTTCTTTTCAAAACCATATAGATCATTTTTCAAAATATTTTTATATATAGACCAACGGTGTCTGTATAAAATTCTCTACCCTATGGTCAAGTGATACAGATATTTATCATTTCAATCCGTAATTTTTATATATACGAGTATATATCTTTTCAACCCACAATCCCAAATTCAATTCAATGAAAATCGCTTGGGTTTATCATTTCAACCCATAACGATTTTTTCCTATTCTACTGATCGTTCGGGTATGTATCATTTCAACCCATAGTGAATTCTATACTAACAGGGAACTTGCAGAGTGATAATAGATATGATAATAATATAATAGACATATATCATCAATATAAATAACAGATAATCGTGTCAGATGTCACAGGTGAACAAATACAGATAACAACATATATATAGCAATTTAAATAACTAACAGCAGCATATTTCAATTGACGTTTCAATTGCAATTAAATTTAATAAATAAAAGAACATTAATCGTGAGTGATTGCTCACCTTTCGAGGCTAGAGGAATTTGACAAAGAAATGAGCTACGAATTCCAAAGCATCGCTAGATGGACACGAATTTGACGGCAAAGCTGATAGATAGGAGTTGACGAAATCAAATCAGAACTAGATCGATAACGGTAAATTGGTTTAACTGTACTGATGTACTACTATATATATAAAATCATATTTTAACTTTCAAACATATATTAAGTTAAATATACATACATTTCAAAATCCATTGTTTTAAATTAACACTCAAATATTAAAGTCAAACATATATCAATAATGATAAATTTTGAATCAATACATTTAAACTTAACAGTTTAACATATATGTTTATATAACTTATGAAATCAACCAACAAACAAAAATTTAAGACTGATATATATAGATATATAAACACTGTAAGTTATATTTAAAACAACATATATATATAATTCTCTTGACCCAATGCAGTACACTAAATTACTATAAAATAATATATATGTGGTGCCTAAAGTTATATTTTAACTTAAACTATTATAAACACACTTAATTCCATATAAACTTATATAAAACCCATAGGTACCGTAAATTTTTATGAAATGTATATATATACTAATATACAACAGCAATATATAAAGCCTTCAGAGAAAAATAAAATTTTCAATACAACCGATCTTATATCCATTATATAAAAACATATATACTAACTATAATATAATAATACATCGGCTAACTCCCACACAGGTCAAGCGAGCCCAGGTAAAACAAAATTAAAGTAACATGCTCCACTATAATATACATTATACTATATGTATTTTTTTTATAAATAAATTGAAATTTGAAATAATCATGTCAATACATTAACAAATACATTGAAATGGGTTAACCAGATAATAGAAATACACATAACACCTTATAAACTAAATTAAACTCTTCCAAAACCTTGTATAAATATAACTTGAATTGAAAAAATAGATTTTTTGGTAGATGTGGACATAAATATATAAACTTAAAAATAACTGGTATGGCTGCTACTTCTAAACATATATGCAAATAACTAATATAATAAAGCAAAATACTTGTATAAAACTTTACATATAATATATAATGTAATGTATACCTTAAAGAGACTATACAGCTAAGCTACTATAAAGCAAACAAACTCATTATACACATACGTATATAATATATATATATATATATATGTATATATATATAAGAACTGATATGTATTAGTTTGAAGTAAATAAATATATATATACAACACCAGACAATATATATACCAGTAACATATACACAGTTTATAAAACAGATTTATATATTTGTGTACCTTTATACAATGAGAGAAGCAAGGCCGAGAGGCAGGGTGCAAGGGCAGGCCGAGGTTGGAGGAAAGGCGGTGATAGATCTCGGGTGGCGATGAGGTTTACATGCCTGGGGAGGTCGGGGAGAGGATGACATGCCGAAGGCTATGGTGGTTGCTGCCAGAGCTCGCGTGTTCTGCTGCCATGGGGTCACAAGACGCAGGTAGATGATGCTCGGTTTGTTCGACTTATCTCCAGCAAGCCTGGTCAGGAAAAAGGGAGGTCGAAGGGGAAGTGGAGGCATGGTGAGGAGAGTGTGCGGCGGAGGAATTGATGGTGTACGAAGGAGGAATGGCCGAAGTTGAAGGCCGAGGTTGGTGGAGGCTTGTGCTGCTTAGTGGAAGACATGTTTTTTTCTTCTCTTTTTCATGTACGGCAGGCAAAAAGTAAAATGGAAGGAGGAAAGGATGAGTGATGTGATGTAGTGGGAAAGAGGAATAAGATCTGAAGCCAAAGAATGGAGGAAAGAAAGTGATGACGGAGAATGAAACGAAGGGACATAACAAATATATTGGAACTAGTAATAATAAATTGTTATGGGGAATAGAAAAGGCCAGCAAATAAGATAATTATTGTTGATGTCTGCTGGGTTTATACGGAGGAAAGGTGAATGGTCATAGAATAAAATTCAAATTGCCGAACCGATACAAAAATCGTTCTGTTGATTTCACCACATTCCGAACTTCAAAACATAGAATTGAATATACCATATAGATCAGCGCGACGAGACGATCAAAACGGTATAAAGATATCAGTGGTACGATTATCCGATCAAAAGTCGATACAGACACTGATATACGTTGCTATTCCATACGGAAAAATCCAAACGGAGCTAGAAACGTCCGAAATTTGTGAAACGAATTATGCAGTCTTATTCAGAGTGTTCTAAATAAATTTTTCATGTTGACATATATAGGTTTCGGAACACTTTTAAATTCAACTGTTATTGACTGATTTAAATTAAAATAGAATTCCACAACAAAATAAACTTTCATATAATCTGATGAAAATTTACCAGTAGCTATGTTTAATTAGACGCATTTCAAATATTATATTTTTATTTCAAAATGTTATTATTTAAAATCTCACAAAATTTTAATTAATTAAATAAATAAAACCACTAAAATTTACGGGTCGTTACAGTTGGTTTTCCCACTAAATTGAATTTCTACTAAAGGAATTTAATTATAATTAGTTCTCTAATTAGCTTAAATTCTAATTTAATAAAATTGATAACTATTATTCTTTTTGTCAGTTGCATGGTAATATCACTTGATATGAACCTTTATATTTGAAGTTAATTTACTTACAAACATTGTTCCTATCCATATCTTCAATCTAATATTATCTAATAAACTGGAATAAAATTTAAAGTAGCATAACTTCTTACTAACTTTGTAGAAAATAACAAGTAATTACCTCATTTGTAAGATCATTAAGAATTGAATAAAGGTCAACCATACATCCAATAGATTATACAAAACTAAAGATTATTTGATGTCTACGTAGCAATAAATCACTTATAACATACGAAAAAAATATAGGAAATAACGTTCATATTCTTACTCAAGGAACCAAAATAAAATGAATTTGATTTATGTATAAATTTTGAGAGTATAAAATAGTTCAACTTTTGAAAACGGCAACAAATTTTATGGTGTCCACTTATATATAAATCAAGTAATCACTTATAAAATAAATGAAGGAAACAAATTCATAATCTAACAAACTAAAAAACATCAAAAGAAAACACAATTTCGAGCCAAAAAACCCTAAGCAAAGATATGTAATCAATAATTTAGAACAAAAGCAACAAATTCAATATCAAGTTAAATAAAAATAAATATAAAAAAATAGAAGTTAATTTTTTTAATCGATCTTAACGGAATCAAACAAAATAACAAATTAAACACTAAATTAAATGAAAATACAAATAAAAAGTTAAACCTACTTATCATCTCAATCAAATTAGAAGATTTTTATTGGGCTTTAGATAATGTTTCCATAAAAATAGTAACATTGAAAGTAATGTAGAAAACACAATCCCTATAATATATATATATATATATATATATATATATAAACAAATAATTTAAGATAAATGTAAAGGGAAGAACTATTAATGAAATAAGTTGAATTCTAAACAAAATAAATAAAATAAAAATTGATTAAAGATTTTTTCAAAGAATCTATAATTTGATTTAGATAGAGAATATTGTATGTGGAAATAAGAATGTTACGAACGTAAACATATGTAATGAAGAGCTATATGTTGTAAAAATAAGATTTTATTATCAAAATAGCATTTATAAATCCAATAACCTACTACAGATAACTAAGCTCATAATCTTACAAATCGAAATAAAAATCATAAGAGGACATAACTTTAGGCATAAAACTCAAAGAAAAGATCAGCAGTTTTGAATTAAAATAATAAATTCAACATTGAATTAAATGAAAAGACAAATAATAAAATACAATTCAAACCTTTAAATCCAGTCAACCAAGATTTTTTATGGGCTCTTTAATTAGTAACATTGAAAGCAAGATAGAAATACAATACAACACATCAATAAAATCATAAATAATGTAAGATTATTGCAAAGTTAAGAACTATAAGTGAGTTGAATCGAGTCCTACTTAGAATAAAAAAGTTCAAAAGACCGATTAAAACTTGTGTACCGTAGTTACCATAAAAATAAAACCAAAATCTCTTACCTACAACCGGAAGAAAACAACTAGAGTAACTTTTTGAAAGAATAATATCTCTTAACCTGATCGTTCCAACCATGATCCATAAAAAATGCCATTTCGTGGAGATTAAGTGATATTTTATTTTACATATTAATTTCTTTTAGTACCAACACCAAATCAACTATACTTTAAATTAACCAACATAAAATCAAATAAAAAATATATTACATACCTAAAAGAATGAAGCATACCATAAAACATGAAAGGGGGAATTCTATTATTATAACGAAAGAAGAAAATTTTCCTCTTGTAGTCAAATTGAAAAAACAAAGGATATGATAGTATTTATGGATCTATAAATTTATTTAGATAAGAAGTTGAGAAATTGAAAGTAAGAAGGAAAAATGAGTGTGGAACATTTATGACTAACTGAATAGAGTAATTTAATTTAGATAAGAAGTTGAGAAAATGAAAGTAAGAAGAAAAAACTGAGCGTGGGACATTTCTGAATAACTAAAATACAAAAATGAAAGGACATATTGTTATTAACATATTTAACATCGAATTAAATGAGAAGAATAATAACAAAATAGAAGTCAAAATTTTTAGTCGATCTCAATGGAATCAAACAAAACAATAAAATGAATACTGAATTAAATTAAAAGACAAATAAAAAGTTAAACTTGTTAATCGATCTCAATCGAATTAGAAGTTTTTTTTAGAGAACTTTAAATAATGTTTTCATAAAAATAGTAACAATAATGTAGAAAAAACAATCACTATAAAATATGTATATATTCACAAATAATTTAAGATAAAGGCAAAGTGAAGAGCTATTAGTGAATTAAATTGAATTCTAAACAAAATAAAAGAAATAAAAATCGATCAATGCTTTTAGCAAAGAATCCTTAATTTGGTTTAGATGGAGAATATTGAACATGGAAGTGAAACTATCGAATATGGGAAATAACCGAGGAAATACTAAAATTCTTGTATTGAAATGAAGAGAAGAGGAAAAGAATTATTGCTAGAATATAAAGAAAAAATAAATGCAGGATTATTGTACATGGAAATAAGAATGTTACAAAGGGGAACATATGAAATAAAGAGCTATATGTTATAAAAATAAGATTTTATTTTCAAAATAGCATTTATAAATCCAATAACCTTCCACGAATAAATTACCAAACTCATAATCTTACAAATCGAAAAAAAATCATAAAAAGACATAACTTAGGCATAATACTCAAAGAAAAGATCAGCAATTTTGAATTAAAATAATAAATTCAACATCGAATTAAGTGAAAATACAAATAATAAAATACAATTCAAACCTTTAAATCAAGCTTGATCAATCCCGTTAGCCATGATCTTTTATGGGCTCTTTAGTCAGTAACATTGAAAGCAAGGTAGAAATACAATGCAATACATCAATAAAATCATAAATAATTTAAGATTATTGCAAAGTTAAGAACTGTGGGTGAATTGAATCGAATTCTAGTTAGAATAAAAAAGTTCAAAATATCGATCAAAACTTATGTACCGGAGTTACCATAAAAATAAAACCAAAATCTCTTACCTGCAACCAAAGGAAGATAACTGGAGTAACTTTTTAAAACAATGATATCTCTTTACTTGCTTTTTCCAACCATGATCTATAAAAAAGATCGTTTTTTGAAAATTAAGCAATATTTTATTTTACATTTAATTTCTTTTAGTGCCAACACCAAGACAACTTTAATTCATATTAACCCACATAAAATCAAAAAAAAAATATTTCATACCCAAAAGCATGAATCATACCATAAAACATGGAAAGGGAAATTCTATGATTATAACCAAAGAAGCAAATTTTCCACTTGGATTCAAATTGAAAAAACATAGTTTATGATAGTATTTATAGATTTAAAATTTTATTTTATATAAGAAGTTAAGAAATGAAACTAAAAAGAGAAAATAAACATGAAACATTTCTGAATAGCCGAAATAGAGAATGATTTATTTAAAATAAGAAGTTGAGAAGATGAGAGTAAGAAGGAAATAAGCATGGAACATTTCTGAATAGCTGAAATAGAAAATAAAAGTGCATATTGTTGACAAGCACCATTGTTCCAGCGGTTATTTGGTGCGAGAGGTCACAATTTCGAAACTTACGTAGCGTAATGCGAACATTTATTGACACATGATTTGTGGTTTGTTGTCCCAGTGACATGTTATATCTAAGTACCATTTCAAGAAAAAAAAGTGCATATTGTTATTAGCGTACACTACTAGAAAAAGGGCTATTTGCGGTGAAGCCTTTCGATGGCCGTCGACAGCTCTGTTATTTAATTTTCGACGGCTATCGACGGATAGTAATTTTAATTATTAAATTTATTAATTATTATAACTTGTTAGTTACATAAGTTTGAAATTTGTTTAAAAATGCTAATTTAATTCCTAAAAATTAAAAAGGATATTTTTATTCAATTATTCAATTTTATGATGGTTCGTGATTAATTAAATTAGCATTGTCGATAAATTTTTTTGTATAATTCGATATTTAACTTTATTGAAAATCGAACACAAACAATGATTATATGCAACTTTTAGTCCGTCAATTATACAACTACGGTGAAATTTATGATGCGTAACAGTTTTATGAATTTAAATTTTGTTTAACCATTGTTTAACTAGTTAAGAATTTTTAAATTGATTTGAAAACGCAAGTAAGAGTTTGAAATCTTTAATATTGATTTTCATATTCATCGAGAACTAATATAAGTTTTCCAATTTTTACAACAAATGAAATTTTTTTAACAAACTAAATTACATTAAATTTATTATAAAAAGAGTGAAAATTTAATTTTATATCTAAAGTAACCGTCGAAATTCGTTGAAAACCGCCGTTAATTAAAGCCGTCGACGGTCGTTGAAAACCGTTTGTATATCTTGATTATACATGTAGCCAGTTGGAACTGGACCAGCCAACATTGGAAGTTATGGGTAAATTTCAAAAAAAATTACTATATAAGATCTTTAGGGCCTATGAAGTCTAATTTATTGAAAATATTTCTAAATTTAATTTAAATAAATTCATATATTTCATTTAAATTTATAATTATTGATTGAAATTTAATTAATTAATTTATAAATATACATATGTATCATATTGTGACGCCCCACCTCTATACCCACGCTAGCCAAGAACAATACGGTGTAATGCTGTCAACTAGCATGGAGAATAAGGCTGTTGAGGAGCGACCATCCATGTAACTTCTTTAAGCGAGCATTGATATGTCAGATAGTATAGCATGAACTTCATTAAAGGAGGAAATCCGACATACCGATCACTACACCACAAAAGGCATTTAACAGCGTTTGATAAACGCTGTAATATGATACAACAACGTTATTACAAACGCTGTATAACGACATGCTGTCGTATATACATAACTTACAACAGCTTTTCTATAAACGTTGTTGAAACATCTCTGTGACAGCGTTTATTACGAGCTGTCAATAATCTTTTTACAGCGTTTTCAGACATGCTGTATTATGTTTCAACAGCGTTTATAATTTAGTTGTCGAAGATGTTCAAATTCTACTTTAACTGTTTACAACAGCTTTTTCTAAACGCTGTTACTGAATCATCAACAATTTCGACAGCATGTTAAAAACGCTGTGATTGAATCATCAACTATTTCGACAGCATGTAATAAACGCTGTTATTGACAGTTTCAAGATAATTACAGCACGAATTAAACGCTGTTGTTTCTTCATTGACAGCATTAATCAAACGCTATCTTCTATTTATATAACAGCTTTAATATTCCACTCTATTTTTGAATATTCCAAAACTATATTTTAAGCATATTCAAGCAACTAGTATATATAACAGGTTCTAATAACTATTAATTGGTTACATAAACTAGTTAAGAGAATATTAATAAACAAAAGACATCCATAAACCAAGTTTCAATAATATCCATAAACAAAAATAACAAAGTAAACCAAGTTGCCACAAATTCTGTTAAACAAAGACACGTTTACTTCCAATCACCAGAGTACACTGTCTTTCAACCTCACTCTTCACCAGTGCACATCGGTGCTACAACCTGCTTCATACGACAACTAACCCATTTCAACCACCGCAACCAAACCTCCTCAAACCACTTCTGTCACCATCTTACTGCAATAGTTCCACCTCCACAGCATCAACAACATACAACCCATATCTTCATCATCAACAACTATACTTCACTACCCTACTTTACAGCAGCCACAACCAAATCCCCAATATTTAACCTCCAACTGACATACCCATATCCATTTCTGTGCACACAACAATGCAAACTCTCAACCCACCTGAATACTCTCACAACCATCAGAACCACAACAATTCGTGCAGTATATTGCCACTCCTCTTCATTATCCATACTTCACATCATAAAATCCAACCTATCCGTATCAAACTGTAACAGTATCAAACTGTAACACTGTCAAACTCATCCTCTGTCCAAAATAGTCACTTACAAAATATCACATACATCTCCTTCAAACTACCTCTTTCTATCTACAGATCCTCCTCTACCCAAACTCATTGCTGTCCACCACCAATTCCTATTGCACAATCATAAGCAACTCCATTTCATCCATTCACTTCCCATACCACCAATTCCATCATCTCCCTCCCTGCTACAAAGCCACAGAACTGCCAGCCAATACCTGCACATTCCACTTTCTACTTCAAACAACACTGCATTTCTTTGAAAAATCTACTCCGTGCATAAATCCATCTCCTCAACACCACCATAAAACCATTCAATCACGCACTTCAACCACCGGTGCATTGCAAATGCACTGACATTCCAAACCACCCTCTCCTCTGCATACTGCTACACCTAAACACCACTTTGTTACCTCTCTTCTTTTGCTACTGCCAAACAGTCACCAACATCCCTACCATACTTCACTAAATGTCCACCATAATCAACATTCCTCTATATATAATTCTCTCATCTTCCTGCATCGACCCCTCTAATCACTAAAAAAACCACCACAACACCCACTACTTACAAAATACCCTCTGACCACACCATACTTCCCCTACCACCAGCATACAACACATCAACCTTTAGCACTGGCACCTTACAAACATTGAAACTCACATGTACAAGAAGCATGGAAACAACATGAATCTCAACTGTGTATTATAGTTATATACAGTAAATATATATTAACAAGCTTATGCAATATGTATCTTATGAAGTGTGTTACTGCTCCACAATACATTTAAGTAACAACTGATGTTATTTCTTCACCACGGCTACAGTTATACGAAGCAAGTTGATTTCCAATACAAAGCCAGCCACATCAACTCTAACTGCGATTTTTTTCGAGATTTTGAAATGATTTGAACTTTTTAATATTTTGAGAAGTTCAATTGAAAAGGGGAAAAAGAATAGGAAGAAATACTTTTATTTATAGGTTGTCACAAATTGACAAATACACACAGGGGTATGAAGTACACATTATAATAGGGGAGAACCTAAGGGCTTACTCGAAGAGAAACAACTGCAAGGGCTAGGATAGGATGGTTGTGACCCACAAGAAACTGTTCTACATTTTGCAAATTATAATAGAAAAACATACATTGGACAAACTTACTTTCAGCTGGAAAAAACTGGACAAATTTACAGTGAAGTTTTCTATAAACAACCTATTAGCTTCTTTTAATGTTTTCACACAATGTCAGTCACCACTATCCCCATCCTCTACCTATACCTGATAGCACAAATAAAGGGTATTTCAAAACCATTAGACACGATTAAATAAGCCTGAATACACTTCTGTACTTCAACCACATAAAAACAGCAAAAATTATTGCACTTTAATAGAATTGTCGTAACTAACAGAAACAAGAACATCATAAAATGGATGCCATTGAACCATCTTTACATCTTGTGTGTGACCCTATAGTACTGAAACGCATTCAAAATCATTACCAGGCTGTATGTCCCAGATCCAAACAGACTTATCGCGGCCACATGTTGCAAGCAGAGACCCAAAAGCACTCCAAGATACACTTTTAACTTCATTTTCATGACCCTGATAACAAAGACAGTGAAGGATTTATAAGCTTTGTACGTATGCCTAGTCACGTAAGCTATGGCCAGCGCTATAGTTAAAAAGCCAAGGCCTAAGGTCGGTAGCTGACCATTTCCTCTAGGGAACCCTACATCTGATTCTTCTTGCTGCATTGAAAATAACATAAATATCTAATTTTATATATAGATTTATGTTATTAATTATATTTCAAATTCGACGGTTAGCCATAACACTAGCACTTTTGCATTGTAAGTTTAGTAAAATTATACAGCAAAAATTATACAATAAGAAAAGGTACAACATAAAAGAACATAACAATGAAAATAACACATGATTAGGCTTACTGATCCTAGAGAACTAGATGGACTGCTACCATTTTCATGCCCGTCTTAGCTTCAGCTTAGGTTAGCTCCCTGTCGAAGTGCTCCAATATGCTTTAGCTTAGGTTCTACTGTAGCGAGCTCCTGCTGTTCATTCAAGATGGTACACCTTTCCCTTCGATGATACTAGCTTTCAACACTTGTGGCAGCATCTTTGCCTGTAAACTCAGCTACTGTATTACACCATCATTGTGTAGTATTTCTTATATCATATACTATGTGGATTAAAATATGTATACTCGGCTAGTGTATTACACCATTATCACAAACAAGACAATGTGCATGTAAACTTAGCTAGTATGAATGGCACAGTGATGATGTAGACCAACATATATTATGCATTATAACTATATATATACACTTGAGATTCATGTCCAGTAGGTACTATAGTGTCACATCATACACAGACTCAGATTTTATACTCATATTATACATTATATTTACATACTCACATGTACATAGGTATTTGTTATCGTCTCTTTAGCTGGTCACTTCAGAGACCTACATTTCTGTATATTCTTCTATTTAGTATGGCCTATTGTATTTTATGCTTAATTTTTGGTGTACGCATGTTAGTATATATTTTAGCTTTTATATTTCATAAGCCATCAAAGATACATGTATCTTCAGTTTGTTCTACAGTATATGTCTAAGTTTTACTAGTGCGTTTTGATATGAAGGCAGATTTTGTGGACAAAATACTTGAAAATAGGTTATCAATGAAATAATTAGACATAAATCAAAGGGTTAAAGCACATGTGAATGCTATCATGTCATCATATGGCCATCTGATTTCTATGCTTTCCTGATTGCAACATAATGTAGGCTAGGGTTGCAAATGTAATGAGATTTTATTTCATGATAGTCTGATAAAGCATGCCTTATGATATCAGCATATGTAACAAGATTTTACTCCATCCCATCATGTCATTTGGTAATCTGATTTCTATTCTTCTCTGATCACATATTTGCAAGCACATTGGCAAATTTTGGTGATATCAGCACCACTGAAGCCTTGAGTATACTTGGTTGGAGTCACTAAGTCAACCTCCTTTATAATAGGAGATTTTTTAAGGCAGGCCTTAAAAATATGCAGACATGTAGCCTCCTAAGTACACTCACTGGTCCTAAAATTACCTGAACATAATATTAAATTAGTCAACAAGGCATCATACTGTGATAAATTAACAAAGCAATAATAAAAATAAAAATACACTTGATTTATGTGAGGAGTAGTGTATGACCAATTCGTTGATATATAGCGTAGAACTATCAAGAGGCCACATCGAGCATGCATTAACTCAACCTAGGATTCCAATTCCATTAGGGTTGATTCATTAGCTCACATTTTGATTGTTTCTACATACATAGAACCCTGCCAGAACATAAAATGAGTCACTAGTGCAAAAGATATAATACACACAAAAAAGGATGAAAAAAAGAATTTTTTTAGTATAAGTAAACTAGAATGTGCAAATATTTTCAGTATGTGTGTGTATGTGTGATCTAAAAAACTGCATGGTAAGTAACTAACAAAAAATGCTAATGCTAAGCCCTCTCACCATGGATCCTCCTTGTAAGATGACTATCTTTGGGCATTATGGTAACGTGCTTGGTATAGATGGCATACAGTTTGCTAGCTTCAAATAGTCCTATATGATATGCCTTTGCTGTTTCTTAAAGAGCAAGCACAACATGGATTAGGAAACATAGACCAATCTGCATCATAATAAGAATATACAAAAATAAATCATCATCAACTAACTAGCACCCAATATACTATAATTGTATATGAAAAGCGAGGATGCTGATGATAACCTTGAAGTCCTGAGCAATTTCCCTTACAAGTGTTTAGAAGGGAAGCGTCCTGTTCAAAAACTTTGTGCTCTTCTAATACTTAATGAATTTCACTGCATTACAAAAACGATAGTATCAGAAACTTATACTCAAACATGGCATCAAATAATACTCATATGTAGAGAAGGGGATTCTTCACTCCTCCAGTGTTTGGTGCTGGTTTTCTAGCAGCATTGGTTGCAAGCTGCTTCTATGGTGCTTTTGCACCAAAACGTGTCCTTGTTCCTCTGCTATATTGATTTTATCTAAATGCAAATATGCATGAATGCTACGACTCAAGTATGAATAGCAAGTTTACTTTGGAAAAAAAACCCGCATCCAGTGTGTGTCAATGTAATTAAACACGATTTTAAGAAAACACCAATTCCAATAGTTTCACTTGGACAAATAAGGACGGTGTACATTATCAAAAGAGTGTTCCGATGTTGATAAAATATGGTAAATATGGTTAAATGGGGGAAGAAACTTTGGTAAATCAGGGCTTTTAGGCCCCACTCCTTATAATTTATATTGTTTTTATTCTACCGTCTTCCACAACTATAGCCAATAAGCAACATTAAAAATAAAATATATGCAGCCTGTTTTTTTTAAGTAAACACGGATTTGTACCTCTTAAGTGAATATATAGCAGTCTTCAAATACCATAGTATTCCACGCTCAAATCTATATAACATTGTACAGTAAAATAATAGAAAACTAAATGATAAGATTAGAGTACATTATAAGACTTCTAATCTTTTATACACCCTTCATACTTGTTGAAAATAATAGGTTAAAGACCATAGTAAATTTACAAGCTGCCAATTTAACTCTTACCACAACTTAAAATCCAAAGGAAGGATTCAACCGAATCGATTGCCATTATAAAATTTACAATATAAATACTACTCCCATTACAGTTTGCACCAGTCCTCATCCAAAAGTTTGCATGATACAAACAATTCCTCACAAATAATGTACCTATATTAGCCGCCAGATAATAAAAATATAGACTAAAGCATGGTTTAAAGCATAAGATGTTTAACTGAAGAAGTCAGGACATTCTGATTAGTTGTGCATTTTACCAAAAATAAGCATCAAGTACAAGAGAAAAAATACACAAGGTGAAACTAATATACAACAGGGATGAAAGATGATGAATTATGCACTCCCACACATCAAACACTTTCTGAACAAGGTCAATTCATATTACATGAGATAACAATCAAAATTTTGGCTGATTCTTTTTGTTCATTTTAAATAGGATCATATGTAAAGTATGTGTTTCACGCAAAGTTGAAAGCAAGAATCCTTGTGCAAATAACAACCAAAAAATTACCAAATTCCCAAATAAGAACCGATAAAAATCAGTGAATTCTTACCCGATATAGCAATCTAATCGACATCAGAGGAGTAATCAATCGAATTAGGTGGCGACGTTGTTTGTCCCGATAGAGTTGGGCGACAGAGTAGTAGAGGAAGGCTAAGTGAGGTACGGTTAGGGGACCTTTGGTGAACTGCGATTGGGTGAAGATGAGATTGGAGTTGATTTTTAGTGAAAACAATGAGAAATGGAGGCAGGCTGCAGTTAGAAGGGGAAATAAAATGAAATAGCTTAGGGCAAAGGAGATGAAATTTTAGGATTTCACTCATTTTTTTGCTTCCCGCCTTAATGTTTTTATCTTTTCTCAGCGTTTTATTTTTGTTTTTTTGTTTTGTATCAAAACTATAACAGCAATTAGACTTTGAACGCTGACATGTATTGCTGTCAATAGTATATTTTCTTGTAGTGGATACAAACTCAAAGCTATCACACGGTGGCTATGTATAATCTTCGGAAACAAACATAGAAATGAACATAACATAAATCAGTCACAGACATCCATATCACAAAGGCGGAAAAAGATATGAATATATATATATATATAACACATGAAGGTGTGCATCAGAGTAGTGGTCAGAAAGATCCACGATAATACAAAAGAATAGCAACACGTGCTATACAAAAGAATAAGTACACAACATAGAGTCTATATCTCAAATGTGTACAACCAAAAACTACTAATCTAAGTAGTTAGCCAAAAGTCAGAATAATCCAGAAGAGAAGTCAAGCAGAAGCACCTGTAACATCTCGGTCTGACCCGAGTATTATTTATAAGAAAATAATAAACGGATCAGTCTAACTATAAATATCAGATGACATGATATAGAATAAGGGGTATGGCATAAACATATAATAACCATAATGGCATACTACTATAAGTATGCAAATGATAATCAACAAGAGATTAATCAATATCACAAGAATCTTCTCAAAGATCCAAACCCATAAAAAGGTAATGACACACGAATTCACCAATACACAAAAATTGATAAAGCATATCAATGAAAACCACAATAATTGGTGAAGCACTAAATCCAGAAATCAACACACGAAATCCAGAACAAATCCCATAAATCAACACACGAAATCCAGAAATCACTAAAAGGGGGAAGTCCGAGCACACGGACGAGAAGCTATCTCATGGAAGCTATCCATTTAATTTTCCGAACACACGGATGGCCCGAAGGCCTTTGACACACGAACGGCCCGAAGACCATGGGGTGCTACCCCATACATGTGATGGTGAAACATCACAAAAGCGGGGTCTAGTCTCCCTCGCAGACAAAGAGACATCACTCAATCGCTAGTCTAAATCACAAAAATGATCGTCATGATCATAAGGAAGTGTCGATCACACCAAGCTAGTAAATATATGTGTTTAGTTTCATGTCCCATAACCACTTGCTTAACTTAAATATTTACGAACAAACTGTAGATCTTCACTAGAAAATTGTCACAAAAAGGTTCAATCGAACAAGTCCAAGAATTAACCGACGAAGTGAACGCAAGCGTTTCATACCACTCGTTTTACTAAGCGGAGTCCGGATGTGTTCGCTCGATGAATTCTCTAGTTTCCCAAGAGCAGTCCTTAGGATTAGAGGACCATTGAACTTTAACAAGCGGAACATCTTTATTTCGAAGTTGTTTGACCTCCGAAGCAATAATTTGAATAGGATGCTGCTCATAAGTTAAATCAGGTGAAACTTTAATCTCCTACACAACACCGGGCTCAAGAATAGAATCGGAATCCCGAAGGCACTTCCGTAATTGAGAAACGTGAAACATGCCATGCATGGCATAAAACTGAGCCGGTAATGAAAGGCGATAAGCCATGGAACCAATATGTTCAGTGATAGGAAATGGCCTAATGTATCGAGGCGCTAACTTTCCCGATCGACTGAAACGTACAACACCCTTCATAGGTGAAACACAGATAAATACAAGATCTCCCACAAAAAATTCTAATTTTCTTCTTCGGTTAGCGGCATAGGATTTTTGTCTACTCTGGGCTTCTTTCATCCTATGTCGAATAAGTTCAATCTTTTCTGTGGAATCACAAATAAAATCTGGTCCTAAAACCAGCTTCTCACCGGCCTCAAGCCAACAAGAAGGAGATCGGCATGGTCTTCCGTAGAGTGCCTCGAAAGGAGCCATACCAATACTAGATTGGAAGCTGTTATTATAGGAAAAATCAACAAGTGAAATATGATCTTCCCAACTTCCACCGAAATCAAGAACACAAGCACGAAGAAGATCTTCAAGAGTTTGATTCACACGCTCAGTTTGTCCATCGGACTGGGGGTGATAAGCGGTGCTAAAATTAAGCTTCGTTCCCAAAGCTTTTTGAAGACTCTTCCAGAATCCACTAGTAAACAATGGATCTCGATCACTAACAATGGAAGAAGGAACTCCATGCAGTTTAACAATTTCTTTGATAAAAAGTTTGGCCAGAAGAGGAACGGTTCGGTTCAACCGAACAGGAATAAAATGGGCAGATTTAGTAAGTCTGTCAACGATCACCCATAAACTATTATGACCCGAACGAGAACGGGGAAGGCCATCAATAAAATCCATGGAAATTTGATCCCACTTCCAAACTGGAATTTCCAATGGTTGTAATAACCCACTGGGCCTTTGATGTTCGGCCTTGACAAGTTGGCAAGTCATGCAACACTTAACAAAGTTAGCGATATCAGATTTCATTCCCTCCCAGTAATAAAGTCGCTTCATATCCGCGTACATTTTACTGCTACCGGGATGAATGGAAAATTTGGAACGATGAGAATCTTCTAAAATATCTTTACGAAGATCACTAATATTTGGTATGATAAGTCTACCAAATTTTCGAATGCCGCCTTGAGAATCGATATCAAAGTCTTTCAAACCTTCAATATCGGTTTTATTCTTAATATTTTGGCTAAGTAAAGCCAATTCAGGATTTAGCATTTGAGCTTCAAGAATGCGGTCCAAAAGAGAAGGACGAGCCTCAAGGCTACACAAGACAAAAGATGAACATAAATCGGAGACACGATCTCGAATTTCACAAGTGGATAAAACCTTGAGATCCCTCCATTCGGATATCATCATCGAAACAACCGCTTGTTGCTTGCGACTAAGTGCATCGGCAACTCGATTTCCCTTTCTGGGAGTATAAAGGATATCAAGATCATAAGAGGCAAGGAACTCGAGCCAACGCTGTTAACGCAAATTAAGTTCCTTTTGAGAGAATAAATATTTCAAAGACTTATGATCAGTATAAAGTACAAATTTTTCTCCCAAAAGATAATGTCGCCAAATTCGAAGGGCGAAAACGATAACCGCGAGTTCTAAATCATGTGTGGCATATCTAGTCTCAACCGGCTTCAATTGCCTAGATGCATAAGCAATAACACGTTCTTTTTGCATAAGAATGGCACCCAAACCAACGCGACTAGCATCGGTATAAACGACAAAATCTTGATTCCCTTCGGGAATAACAAGAACAGGAGCATCGAAAAGGAGTTCTTTTAATTTATGAAAAGAAGTTTCACATTCGTAGTACCCCCGATCTCCTTCGTCCCCAGCAAATACAATTCCGTCTTGAAAGATCCATCCCCCAGTCGCACCTCCTCGGCTGTCCCCGATCCTCCTCTGTTCCCAGCCCCAGTCCCATTGCCTCCGCCCGTCCCCAACCAGCCTCTCTGTATCGAGATCCCCATCGCCAAAACTTACGCCCAGGTGGCGGGTTCAGCTCCCCGCTCCCCTCTCCTACCCAACCCTCCAATCAAGCGACGCCACCCCTTGCCACTTTTCAAAAACGTTCGCCAAACGGTTGAGTTCCTGAAACAGTAAAGCCGCTGCCTTCGATGTGTAGGTCGAAGACACGTGACGCAGGTTTGTCGGGACGTGAAGATATGCTATAAGTGCGGATTTTTTGGGCATCCGCAAACACACTGTCCCGAAAAAGTTCCCAATCAGACTCAGGCTCGAAAAACCAGAAGGGTCCATTCCTCTCCCACTAAAGACAAACCCAACTCTGCCCGATGGGTCCCAAAGTCACATCCCCTCTCTGCTCAAACGAAACCTTTCGGCTCCCCGATGCACTCTCTCTCCCCTACAGCTACACAAAGTCTGCCCCAATCCCCGAAGCAACATCACAACACAATCTTGAAATCCAAAACATTCTCAATGGCGGACCCAGCATTGCTCCTCATCGCTAACATCATCACTGGCACCTGGTCTATAGACTCTCTACACCAAACACTCTCCTCCACCTTTCAGCACAGCGACTGGCCACTCTGGCTTCAGACTGACACCAGCTTCATCTTCTTCTGCCCCACATACACAATCAGAGACCAAATCCTCCAGCGATCGACCATTTCTAGGGCCAGAGGAACAGTACAATTTCAGCCTTGGTCTGATCTCGACCGCCTTGCTCCGTCCTTAGACCCACCATCGTGGGCACGAATTTCGGGTTTTTCGGAACTACTACGTTTCAACCCAGAAGCCATCTCTGAAGCAGTCAAGCCAGTGGGTCGATTCCTGGCCCAGGATGACTGCGAATGGGCAGAACTTGACCATCGATTTCTATACATTCAATTACAATTCTTCAGTGGTATCAACACACCATCATCCTTCGTCATAGTTCTTAACAACACAGAATACCTCTTAAGCATCGAAAGATGGGAGCACGAGCACCCAAACAGACGCCCCGAGAACCATCTGCTGGGTTTAGACTATGAGAGAAACTTTCCCCTATTCGAACGTCACATCCCGAACGAAGACTTAGATTCGGATGACAGATTCGACGTCATGAACTACATACCCATCTTCTCTGGTTCCCCACCGGTACTCGGTCATAACCTAGACCAGTCGTTTGAAGTGGTGGGCCCAAGGGGCTGGGACCCATGGCCAGTCCAAGAGCATAGGTGGGACCCATTCTCTGATTTAGACCTCTCAACCCCGCTCTTCCAGCAGATCCCGACCTCCCCGGCTGCCGCACCCCCGTCTCACCCGCCTCAAAATGCTACCCCTCCATTAGATACCCATTCTCCACCGGAGCAGTTCCAAAATGTTGCCCCCCAAGCCGATATCCATTCTCCCCTCCATCAGTTCCCCGTACCTAGCCCAGATGAGCATAACCAAGCAGCCCGTCCGAAGTCTGTTCAGGGGTCTCAGCCAACCACTCCAACGGCTGCTCAGTGGTCTCAGCCAATCACTCCAACGACTGTGCGCCGTAGCTCCAGACTGGACAGAGCAGCATCCCACCCTGGTAGTTTCTTTAAACATGTAGTTTTTTCCTCTCTTAATAAAAGCTTAAATAAGAAAATGGCACTATGCATGGGAGTGAACTTGCATGGAGAACACTACACCTCCATGCAGGCACTAGAATCGGAGCGCCTATCGTTCTCCCAATGAAGCTAATTTCCTGGAAAACTCGAGGGTTGGGGGACCCCAGTAAAAGACATTCTGTTAGTCTTATAATAACCCCACAAAAAGTAGACATTCTTTTCCTGCAAGAATCCAAACTGTCAGACCCAACCCCTAACACACTCAGACAGATTGGTGGGCCTTTCCTAACTGGGTGGGCCCACCTAAATGCTGTCGGTTCTAGCGGAGGCATTATGACAGCCTGGAATGAATCCGTGTGGTCCCACTACCAAACCTTTTACCACACAGCAGCCCTACATGTAGCCCTTCGTCACTTAGAAACTGGAATAATCTTCTTCTTCTCCAATATTTATGGCCCACAAAATACTCGAGATCGAAATGAACTATGGTCGAACTGTCTCACCTTCGCCTCACACATTAATGGCCCTTGGGTGGTCGGAGGTGATTTCAATACCACCAGATCCCCAACCGAAAGGAACTCGGGCAATCTCTCCCAAGACTCTGAAGCCTTCAATCATTTCATCAATCTCTGCTCCCTGATAGATCCACCCATCTGTAACCGCCTTTTACTTGGTCTAACCGCAAATCAGAACCTTCATTAGCTAAATTGGACCGCTTCCTATTCAACTCGGCCTGGGAGGATCTATACCCTCTCTCCCTGGTCTCGGGCCTAGCCACAATTATCTCAGACCATTGCCCTCTCCTTCTCGACACTGGCTCCCCCACTTGTCCTATCAAACCCTTCAGATTCGAGCGCCTCTGGCTCCTAGAGCCATCTTTTGATAACTTCATCAAAGAAATCTGGTCTCAGCCCTCCCCCATCCAATCAGCCACGGCCAGAGTTGTCTCCAAACTCCGTTCTCTCCGTAAAATCATCAAACCCTGGGCTAAGTCAGTTTGGGGCTCCATTCGCTCGCGAATCTCCGCTATACAAGATGAGATTTTGGACCTAAACATACTCGAAGAATCCTCCCCCTTTACCGAATCGGATCGAACTCGCCTACGGGAGCTGGAAGCTGACCTGGTCAGATTGTCACTACAGGAGGAAATAGGTTGGAAACAACGCTCCAAGCGAAATGGATTGAGGATGGCGATAAGAACACTGCCTATTTCCACCGCCTCGCTAACGGCAGGCGTAGATCCACTTTCATCCCCGAAATCACCCACAACAACATCATTATCTCTGACCAATCCGACATCCTTAAACTGTTCTCTGACTATTTTCGAAACATCCTAGGAAAACAACACCCCCCTCTGCCTCAAATTGACTGGAACCTCCTCTACCCCGAGAACTCTCCAATTCCTCTAGACCACCCTTTCTCGGAAGCGGAAATTTGGGCCGCGTTAAAGAGCATGTCCGACGACAAGGCTCCTGGCCCAGATGGCTTCGGCCCTCTATTCTACAAACACTATTGGGAAACAATCAAATACGACATTATCGAGATGTGTTCCGAATTTCATGCTGATCCATCATCTGTGGCTCGCCTCAATTATGCGAATATCATCCTCCTCCCCAAATCCCCAGGTGTCACTTCCCTTTCGTCCTATTAGTCTCCTGAACACCACCTTCAAGGTCATAACCAAAGTTCTAGCCAACCGCCTTCAAGCCATCTTCGCCCCCCTCATTGGAATTGAGCAATCCGCATTCATCTTCGGCTGTAACATCATGGACTGCGTAGCGTCGACTCAAGAGGTCATTTCCTTCTACCACCACACTTCAACACCAGGTATGCTCCTCAAACTGGACTTCTCAAAAGCTTTCGACACGGTTAACTGGCGATTCATCTTGGAGCTTATGAAACATAGAGGCTTCCCCGCAAAATGGTGCAACTGGATACATTGTATTCTTAATTCTAGCTTGTCCTCTATAGTTATTAACGGGTCCTCGGGGGGGCTAATCAAATCCGCCCGTGGACTGCGACAAGGAGACCCACTTTCACCTCTGCTCTTCGTCCTGGTTGCCGACGTGTTCAACCGTATGATCAAGTTAGCAATCTCGAACAACATCTTTGAAGGCATCAAGCTCCCCAATTCAAATCTGGCCATATCCAACCTTCAATTCGCCGACGACACCATTCTTTTTGCCTCACCCTTGATCAACCACATACACTGCCTCAAAGTTGCTCTGTACTCTTTTGAGCTCATTTTCGGCCTATCCATCAACTTTAGTAAGAGCTCCATCATCATGCTTGGAAACTCTGACCACCTCGGCCAAACTTGTTCCAGCCTGCTTAACTGCAAAATCGCGCATTTCCCAATCTCATACCTCGGTGTCCCCCTCCGTCCAACTAAATTACTCAGATCGGATTGGTTCCCCCTTATCACCAAAATCGAAAACAGACTTCACTCCTGGAAAGCCCACTCCCTTTCCTCAGCTGGGCGCCTCGTCCTTGTCAAATCTGTCCTATCAGCAATTCCTACATACTGGATGTCACTCTACAAGCTCCCAACCTGGGTAATCAAAAGAATCGACTCGATCAGAAGCTCCTTTCTTTGGAATGGTAGTAAAATAAAGAGACTCGTAAACTGGCGGACAGCTTGTCTGCACACCAACAACGGAGGCCTTGGAATAGTTAACCTGCACGACTTCAACATCGCCCTTCTCACCAAATGGCTCTGGAGGTTCCTAACACCCGGCAACTTCCTCTGGAAATCATGGATTACCTCACTCCACTACCGCTCCAATCCTCATCTTGTCCTCTACTCCCCTACCAGAATTAAACCATCCCCCTTCTGGTCTGGTGTCCTAGCAACCCTCCCCCGTGTCAAACCGCTCTTCCATGTCAACCTGGGTAATGGGGCAAATTGCCTCTTCTGGTTGGATACCTGGCATGGCCAGTTACCCCTCTCCTCCACCCTCCCCAACCTCTTCCCTCACTCAGCAAATGCCCTCGCTACCACTTTGGACTCTTCAATCTCAGGCCCAGACCATCTTCTCCCGACTTCCTACTTCGACCTTGCCACCCTAGCCGAAATTCACCATGCTGCCTCCATCCTCCGTAGCACTCATTTCAACCCCCGGCCAGATTTGTTCATCTGGGCCCCTAACCCCTCGGCCGGCTTCTCCGTTGCCTCCTGCTATGCTCACCTGAACAACCCCGGACGCCTCTTCAACTTCCCCAGACTCTGGAAGTGCCAGCTCCAGCCCCGCTTTGCTTTCCTTCAATGGTGCCTCATCCATGGGCGCATCAACACCAGAGACAGGCTCCTTCGTCACAATATCGTAGTTGACCCAAGTTGTGCCTTATGCTCTACCACAACAGAAAGTTTGCAGCATCTATTCTTTGAATGTGATTTTGCTGTCAGGGTTTGGGCTGCAACGACTGTTCACATACTCGGATACATCCCCACAATCACCTCTTTTTTCGACCACTGGCAGAACAACCCCCCTAACCACCACTGATCTCTTTGTAGCTATATTCAGTTGGTGCATTTGGGCCGAGCGAAATGCACACGTGTTCTGCAAGCCCAAATCCAACTTCGTCGGAACTTGTAGACGTATTATTTACTATTTCTCATCTATATCAGGGCACAGCTTCTCGGCGCCGTTCAGGCTGAGATTGCCACTCCCCAGTTCTCCACCAGCTGAATCAACAGGCAGCACTACGACAGCTCCTACTGGTTGGCAACATGGGCACCAGTAACCGCTATGCAGATCTTGCCTTTTTAATATTCTGATGTATGTACCATGCTCTTTTTGTATATATAACTCAGCCTTGTAGCGACTGTTTTGCAGTATCCTTCTATTTTTGGCCAGCGATCAGGCTTGTTGATCGCGCTATTTACCTAATATTATGATATTTAATCGGCTGTGTAGTGTAACGCTACACAACCGTCTTGCTCAAAAAGTTTCACATTTGTCCGACCAAATGTATTTAACACCTTTCTTTGTTAAGCCAGTAAGAGGTACGGCAATTTTAGAAAAGTCTTTGATAAAACGACGGTAATAACCAACCAATCCGAGAAAGCTACGGATTTCAGTCACACTCTCCGGTCTTTTCCAATTTTGAATCGCTTCGATCTTTGAAGGATCCACTGATATTCCGGATTCGGAAATAATATGACCGAGAAACTTCACACTAGATTGCCAAAAGTGCCATTTAGAAAATTTTGCTTTCAATTGATTGCTCCTAAGAGTTTCCAATACAATCCGAAGATGCTTTTCATGTTCCTCTTCGGTTTTAGAATACATAAGAATATCATCAATAAAGATGAGAACAAACCGATCGAGAAAATCTTTGAAAACTCGATTCATGAGGTCAACGAAATAAGTCGGAGCATTCGTTAACCCAAATGGCATAACTAGCCACTCATAAGATCCATATCGAGTATGGAAAGAAGTTAAAGGAATACTATCCTCAGCAATACGAAGCTGATGAAAACTGGTAGCCAAGTCCAATTGTGAAAAGACTCTAGCACCACTAAGTTGATCTAACAGATCATCAATCCGAGGTAAAGGATATTTATTCTTAATAGTAAGATCATTAAGCTTGCGGTAGTCGACGCAAAGCCTAAGTGTACCATCAGACTTATTTACGAAAATAGCTGAAGCTCCCCAAGGCGAGGAACTAGAGCGAATAAGTTGCTTCGTCTCCAACTCAGATAGTTGTTTGCGCATCTCTTCATTCTCCTTATTGGACATGCGATAAGGAGGACGGGTAATAGGTTGAGCTCCAGGTATAAGATTAATTTTGAACTTAATTGCTCGCTTAGGTGGTAGTCCTAAAACGGGCTCAAAGATGTCGGAAAATTCACGAACGACGCGAATAAGAGAAATGACATCCTCCTCATCATCATTATCATCATCACGAGGATTTAAAGAATATAAAGATGCAACCAAAGCGGAATCCGAATCTTTAAGAACAATAGAAATCTGCTTAACAGATAGTGGATGTCGAAGACAAATAGTCCGCTCAGGACATAGGATATGAGCTTCATAACGATTAAGCCAATCCATACCCAAAATCATTCCAAAGCCTAAGTAACGCATGACATGCAAATCGGATAGGAAAGAAAAATCACACAAAATAATCTCGACATCTTTACAAAGCAGACTAAGAGTTGCGGATCCACCAACCGGATTCGCAATTCTTAAAGAAGTCATTAAAGCAACAACACTTAAAGAAAAAGTATTGACAAGTTCCTTTGATATAAAAGAATGGGATGCACCCGTATCAAAGAGAACTCTAATAGGTTGATCATGAAATATAATAATTCCATCAAGGACAGAATGAGACATACCTTGACCGCGAGATGTGTTGCCAGGGGCTTGAGCAACGTTTAACTTTCCCTCCTTGCTTGGAAGCTTAGGGCATAGATGCATATAATGATCCGGACTTTTACAGTAGCTACAAGAACGGGGCTTTGAACACTTTTTCACAAAATGACCCCTAGCACCACAGTTGAAGCATTTCCCATCACCAGAGGAAAAAGTCTTTGCAGCAGGAGTTGCTTGTTTACCCTTTTTGTTGGGATAAGGACCTTTGAAATTATTAGACCTTTTCTTGTTGTTTAAGTTTGGTTTAGCAGCCACCACTTCAACATCACTGTCCTTATCAGCCTCTTCAAGTCGAAGAGCAATATCAATGAGTTGATCGAAAGAAACTTCTAATTTTAGAAGTAATGGCTTCTTCAGATTCTTGTTTAAGCCATAGACGAATCTTTGGTTCTTCTTCAATGGGGTGTTGATGTATTCAACCCCATATTTAGACAGTGACTCGAAGGATGCGACATAATCTATCACAGAAGATTCACCTTGAACAAGGTCTATGAAACGACGAGCCAATGTCACTTTCTCTGCTTCTGGTACGAATTTTAATTCGAAGCGTTCCCGGAATTGCTACCAGGTGAAATGAGCTTCATTAATTTCAGAAATAAGAAGTTCGTACCAATCCAGTGCTCTTTCTTGGAGCATACTGGAGGCCACCTGAACATGGTGAAGATCGATAAGATTCATGCGAGAAAAGATTCTATCACATGTTCTTAACCAAGCCTGGACTTCAATAATAGTTTCGGAACCTTTGAACGGCTTCCCACCTAAGTTGGTATAATCATTGCACAAACGTGCAAATCCAGACTTAGGATGAGTAGGTTCCTGATTAGGACCAGCTGCTTGAGCATTCTTTACTAAATCAAGAAGCTGTTGAGCGGTCATAAAAACTCCATCCTGGGGAGTAACAGTAGATGGTCCAGCTCTGGGACGACCTAGTCTAGACATTCTCTTCTTTAAGGAAGAGAAAAGAAGAAAAGTTATTCTCCAAATAAATATCAATCAAGTCTTGATAGATAAAACAAGGATTCATAAGAGAGAATAGGATAAATCGGTACGAAGACCCGGATTAAATCCTAAGGCACGACTCCTAAGTTGGACTTAGGACGATGATCCTTGTTAAGTTATTCTACATTGTTCCGAAGTTTGGCTATGATACCAAGCTGTGACGCCCCACCTCTATACCCACGCTAGCCAAGAACAATACGATGTAATGCTGTCAACTAGCATGGAGAATAAGGCTGTTGAGGAGCGACCATCCATGTAACTTCTTTAAGCGAGCACCGATATGTCAGATAGTATAGCATGAACTTCATTAAAGGAGGAAATCCGACATACCGATACAAACTCAAAGCTATCACACAGTGGCTATGTATAATCTTCGGAAACAAACATAGAAATGAACATAACATAAATCAGTCACAGACATCCATATCACAAAAGCGGAAAAAGATATGAATATATATATATATAACACATGAAGGTGTGCATCAGAGTAGTGGTCAGAAAGATCCACGATAATACAAAAGAATAGCAACACGTGCTATACAAAAGAATAAGTACACAACATAGAGTCTATATCTCAAATGTGTACAACCAAAAACTACTAATCTAAGTAGTTAGCCAAAAGTCAGAATAATCCAGAAGAGAAGTCAAGCAGAAGCACCTGTAACATCTCGGTCTGACCCGAGTATTATTTATAAGAAAATAATAAACGGATCAGTCTAACTATAAATATCAGATGACATGATATAGAATAAGGGGTATGGCATAAACATATAATAACCATAATGGCATACTACTATAAGTATGCAAATGATAATCAACAAGAGATTAATCAATATCACAAGAATCTTCTCAAAGATCCAAACCCATAAAAAGGTAATGACACACGAATTCACCAATACACAAAAATTGATAAAGCATATCAATGAAAACCACAAAAATTGGTGAAGCACTAAATCCAGAAATCAACACACGAAATCCAGAAATCACTAAAAGGGGGAAGTCCGAGCACACGGACGAGAAGCTATCTCATGGAAGCTATCCATTTAATTTTCCGAACACACGGATGGCCCGAAGGCCTTTGACACACGAACGGCCCGAAGACCATGGGGTGCTACCCCATATATGTGATGGTGAAACATCACAAAAGCGGGGTCTAGTCTCCCTCGCAGACAAAGAGACATCGCTCAATCGCTAGTCTAAATCACAAAAATGATCGTCATGATCATAAGGAAGTGTCGATCACACCAAGCTAGTAAATATATGAGTTTAGCTTCATGTCCCATAACCACTTGCTTAACTTAAATATTTACGAACAAACTGTAGATCTTCACTAGAAAATTGTCACAAAAAGGTTCAATCGAACAAGTCCAAGAATTAACCGACGAAGTGAACGCAAGCGTTTCATACCACTCGTTTTACTAAGCCGTTTAATTAGATTTCTCATTCGAGTGAAGTAAAGGCTTGTATATACTAGTAGATTGGAAAACGGTTTGAGAGAAAGAGCTTTGTAGTAAAATAGTGTTGAAATCGCTTTGATGAAAGAGTTTTGGTATTCTCTACTAGTATTGAAGCATTCACATTTTTAAAGTGACAAGTCACAAAACGATTGTTGAAACAATCGAATCACAAAATTCACATTCGAAGTCGTGAATAAAATCCAAAGAAATCAATTCCAAAGCATCCAAGTATAAATATCCATACGACCTAACAAGGCCGAGCTAAAGAGCAATGGAACGACCTAAAGGGGACAGGTCGAATGACCTAGCAGTTCACTAGATGCTTCAATGGTCAAGCGACCTAACAGAGAGCAACACAACCTAATGAGGCGACCTAGCTAAGTGAGCGACTTAGGGCCAGCGACCTAAAACATAACAGGTTGAGCGACCTAAGGGAAGAGCTAGGCATGCGACCTAACTGTAATAAGGTCCAACGACCTAAAGATACTGGGGTCTTGCGACCTAACAGGAAGACAGGTCGAGCGACCTAACGTTGCCACGACCTAAGGTCTAAAACGAGGTCATGCGACCTAAAGGGGTGCGCGACCTAAGAAGGTACGCGAGCTAAGGGTGAGTGACCTAACAAGGTCGTGCGACCTAAGTGGGGTGGCCACGCGACCTAACGACCTAACGACCTAGGCAAGGTCATGCGACCTAAAGGTATAAGGACCTAACGGCCTAAAGGAGATGGGGATCACGCGACCTAAAATGTTAAAGGTCTAACGACCTAGTGGCCTTGCGACCTATAGTGTTAACATGCAAGCGACCTAACGTTATAAAGGCCAAACGGCCTAAGGCTTAACTCGCGAGCGACCTAGGTGGCGAACGACCTAAGCTACAGAGAGGATTTAAGGCCGGACGAGTTAATTCCCAACGACCTAGCATACGAGTGACCTAGCGACCTAACTCCAGGCGAGCGAGCTAAGGCCAGAACGAAAATCTGCAGACAGAGACTTTAAGACAGCGCGACCTAAGGCCCAGGCTTTGCCAAAAACGCTGAAAAATTGGGTTTCTCACCAATTCAATCCAAACCATAAGCAAATGTACATGCAATGCGATATGGAAACATTCCCAACAGTCCAATGACAGTTATAGGAAAGATGTGAGATAAAAAATCTCACCTTTTCACTAAAATGGATGAAGATGAAGCTTGAAAGCAAGGAGAAGCAATCCAAAGCTTGAATCCAATATCTTCTACTTGAATTTGGAGTTGAATGTAGGATTTGCAATTGAATTTGAGTTTGGAGTTTTAATTTCCCATTCCCTCCACCATTTTTGATAAAGCTTCAAAGTTTAAGAAATTAGAAATGAAGTATGAAGAGAAGGAAGGGGTTGGGCTGAGTTAACAAGTGGTTCAGCCCAAATTAAAGATCCAAAGCAAAAAGTGACGAAATTTCCACTTTCTCCAAACATATCGAAGCTTACACTCAAAAAGATTACAAACGTCATTTTGAACTCAATGGGAGTGGTCTCGAGTCCTAATTTGACCGTATGCAAAAAGTAGCTTTTCGGACCAAAATCCGATTAACGATAAAATATTTAAATAAAATATTTAAATATGAAATCGATAAATATGCGGGTTGTTACACATATACATATGTGTATGTGTGTGCATGCATAACATGATATTCCGTGAAGGGTATAACATGTCCATATATAGATGTTGGGATTTACATCGCAAAAGGCATGTTACCTCATCCTATATGTATTGTATATTGTCCAAATATGTGTATACATTTATATATATTATATATAAAATCAAGAGTGTGTGTATGCATGTGTGTTTTACGTATACAAGTATATTATGAGAAAATAATATAGATATATTTATATGTAAATTTTATAATTAATATTTCATAAATATCAATTAATTTAATTAATTTATAACAATTATGAACTAATTTAATCGTGTGATCTAAAGAGAATTCATCATTTCGATTGTGTGACTTGCGGGTGTAAATTCGATCAGCAATTAACGTCTAATTATTCGAATGTTAACGTTAACGTTCATACATCACTTAGTAGGTGGTGTGGCATTTCGGCAAAATTTATCGCTTACTAGGTAAAATCCAATTTCACTTTATTAAGTGTTACCTGGTTGTGACATTTATTTTACTTTCTTCGTCAAAACTATATCGCTTTGGACTTATGGAATTTGGTAATGGTAAAAATTCCAATATCATCTATATTCAACTTTATAGCCCAAACACAAAGTCCTTGGTTCAATAATAATTATTATTATTAACCAAAATGCTCTGACCAGAGACTTTGAGTTTGAGTTGACTTGAATTGACCGTGATACTCATCCTGTATAACTAAGAAGACGAATCCTCTCTTGAATACTACTTAACTTCCAATACTTCCACTCGACCCAACTATAGTCACTCGATGGAACGTCATGCCATGATTTGACTAAATCAAAGCAGAGCTTTCATATTGAAGATCCACAGTATTCTCAAGTCGAGAGAACTATGTAAATCAGTCACATCGATATTTTCTATTTGACCTTAGTTATATTAACCTACAAAAACTATTGAGTGATGAATTCCATAGTTATCTAATAACTGATTAGTACGTAACCTCTTGGTGCCTCCAACAGCCATGAGTAACACACTGTATAATATTTGGAGAGCGTTATGTACTCTAGTCTCGATGGATACATCGATATCCAGTTTTGATGCATCTTTACTAGAAATATTTAAAATAGTATATTAGTTTTCATTGTGATAAATTACAAATGGTTACAACACTCTGTAACTACTATTACAAAACATACCATTTATGGATTTTCTATTAAACATACTTTCAATTAAATTAATTAATATAACCATATTATATCAAATATATAATAGAAAGAAAATACCTTTGATTTCGAACAGGATAGGTTATAGAGTTAGATATATGTAACAAATTACTTTTTCTGCCATTATTATAATAGCATAATAAATTCGGAGGTCCATTATTCACTTACTATAGGTTATTTATTTCATATACTGTAACTTATTACAAAGGAGAGTTGGTTGAACAAATATCATGAACTCAAAGGAATAAATCTCATAGAAAAAAATTTCTATATGAAATACATTACGGAATATAAATCATATTTTTCGTGTTCCAATATTAAGTATGAACTATTATTACAATTCTCGTTTCTAATGTTTCTTTATAAAGCAGAAGTGACATTCACTCTCTTCATCCCAAGTGTATATTAAATCACATTAACTCTTGTACATTTGTTTTTCTTTCTAAATGGTCGAACTATTCAAAAGAAAATCCTTACTACATTATCATAATGAACTCTTTACAAATATGCATTTGATTATCCTTAACATTTAAGGACATCAAATATGATGCACCTTACATAAACGGATCAAACTAACATTTAAGTGATCTAATTCTTAAATTTATATTGTAGTTTTGGTTTTGTGTTACATTTAACACAATATGATCTTCTATTGTAATCTATCAAATTGAATACTCGATCTTACAATATTGTTTATTTGGTTGTTTTGAATGAACTAATTTCATTGAAGTATCGTACTTTAAAAACTATGACCATTCCCCATATAACACTTATATGCGATAGTATATGGATCAAATATCCATAGTCTAGCATTGCTTTTAGAGCTCGAAACTCAAAGAATGCAATACGCGGTCTCGATCGAATAAACACCTAAGCGATCAAATTATAAACATATTAAGTAGTTGTAAAATTAGGCGCTTGCACGGGTGTTGAAAGTTTGAAACATTAACATGCAATAAACATTTATTAATAAGTATATATTATATTTCTATTGTCAATCATCAATTCGTTTTATTTTTATATCTTAATTGATAAAAGTTTTATTAATAGTATTGAATGCACAAATTTATTAGTGTAGATTATTATAACATTATATAGCATATGTTTTACAATATTAGAAATGTTAAATTTTATCATTTCATTTTTCTAATAAGGCTCCCACTAGTCTTTTATGTTTCTCCAAACTCTAAGATGAAATATAGACATCTTTTGACTTCGCTAGTGGGTGTTAAAACTCGTTTGTCTTGGGATTCTGACCTTGAGTTTGCTCAACAAGTCATAGCCCTATAAACGATGGATAACTCCTTATCGGTTGTATCACATACAACTCCTAACCCATGGTTCATTGTCCTATTGTCATTTTGATCTTGAGTTTGCTCAACAAATCGAAAGAGATTATTCACTTGTACCTACCATATCGCAACGACCTAAGTATAGTATATGTACTTTGAGTTTACTCAACAAATACATATAGTTATCTTACATTGTCTATTCAATATATTATTAATGCTACACATAACATCCCCAACTTGAGTTTGCTCAACAACTAAGGAGTATGCAAGTAATTTATTAATATATATAGTAGAGGACAACATTATATTAAAGATTCATTATCTTTAATATATATATAATATTGAGTGATATCGACTTATGAAATAATATAATTCTTATGAATTACTCTTGTAATTCAAGTGCTGGACACAGCGAAAATCATGGTATATGTACATTTATGTATGTATTTATTACTTAAGTCTAGTTAGGGTTTATTTGATGCTCCACCTTTAATTTATACATTCATATTATATAAGTTTATTAATATATAATTCTTATATTTTATATTACTTATATAATAGTCTTATGTATAACATTATATTAATTAAATCTTTATTTAATTAATTTTCAATTAATTTCATATTAATATAACATTTATATTCATTATTTATTATATATTATAACTTTATAATATAACACATATTTCATATACCTGTGTATATTATTTAATTAATTAACTTTTTAGTTATTAATTAACTAAACTATTTTAATAAAATTATATTAATTTCAAATTTATTTGATAAATATACAAGTATACCTATGTTATTTCAAACATTTTAAAATAACATAACATATATCATAATATATAATATATGTATTCATTTATTAATTAACTTATTTAATTAATTAATTTTATTAACCTTATTAATAAAATTTTAAATTTTGGAATCAATTTTTATTATTTTACAAACATTTTTAAAACTTTATTATATTATAACTTTTATAATATTTGTATATCTTATATTAAATTTAAATTTTGAATTTAAAATCTTATATTTTAAATTTACAAACAATTTTGAAAATTAGTCCAAGGCCCCATTCAAATTAGGTCTTTTCTATTAGGGATAATCTTCTGGGCTTACGTAATCATTTTGGGCCAGGCTAGTAGCCAGATTGGACAGAGTACTTGATTACCCAAATCCAACCTTAGACGTTACTTTTTCTAGACACCTTACTATGTGGGTAGGCTTTAGTTAGTTAACCCTAACATGACTAATTAAACCGCATTGGCTATTAGCCTATGATACCATTGTTAGAACTGGGCTAATACACATTGGAAGTTATGGGTAAATTTCAAAAAATTTACCCTATAGAATCTTTATTAGGCCCGAGTTCTGATTTATTCAGAACATTTGTCAATTTAAATAAAATCATATATTTCATTTAAATTTATAAATTGTTGATAGAAATTTATTTAATTTATTTATAAATATACATATATATCATATACATAAGTGTATGCATGTGCATATGTAACATGATATTCTGTGAAGGGTATAACATGCCCGTATATAGATGTTGGGATTTACATCGAAATGAACATGTTAGCTCATTCTATATGTATGGTATGTTGTCCTAATATGTGTATATATTTATGCGTGTTATATATAGAACCAAGAGAGAGAGAGAGAGAGTGTGTAAGTATATTATGAGAAAATATTACATATATATTTATATGTAAATTTTATAGTGTTAAATAATATATAAATATAAATACACACACAAAAGATATGAGTTCAACTTGTTTTTATATATTAAGATATATATATATATATATCTGTGTGTGTATGTACTAAAGTGATATATATATATATATATCTGTGTGTGTGTGTATATATATGCGTATGTACTAGATGATTTAGGATGGTTAATATATATTACAAAATTTAAAAAAATCTCATTTTTAATGTTCTAGATCGAATACATAGCAGGTGTAGTTTTAATTATAATTTTATTATATTAATATATAAATATTATGAATTAATTAATTAAAAAACAAATAATAAATGATAGAAAATACATAATACGTATATATTTTGAATTTTAAATATTCTTAAAATCTATAATCATATTTTATAATATATGGGAAGATTTGAGATTTTCTAAGTCAAAATATTATTTTTATTAATTAATTTATTTTGGCCCAATTAAAAAATAATTTTTTAATATTAAAAATGATTGAAAAAAAATGTAATTTTTTGATTGAAAGCTTCTGTAACCATAAATTAGTTTTATAAAATTTAAGATCTAATTTTACAAATATAATATATTTTATAGAAATTTTTTAATTCATATATTGATTAAATAATACTAAAAGTATTAAATAATTACTAAAAAATTATTTACAATTATGAAAAATTATAATTGATATAAATATACATTTAAAAAATATTATTTCAATCTTTATATGATATAGTTATATATAGATTAGTATTAGTCATATAAATAAACTAATTAATATATTAATATATGTATAAACAAATTAATAAAATAATAATAAATGAAATAAGACAATTTCGACTATGCGTATTAAATCTAGGATTTTTTTTCCATTTGGCCTTGTTTTTAAACTATTATCGCAAATTGCCTCGTTTTAAAACTAATATCTAATATAGCCCTGTTTTGGCCAACTCAGCGCTTAACTAGCCAAAATGCATTGGCGACCTTTCAAAAGTCGCCAGTGTAATTTTTTTCCTGGCGACTTTTGAAAAGTCGCCGGTGTTTTTTTCTAAATTTTTTTTTACACTGGCGACTTTTGAAAAGTCGCCAATGTATTTTTCAAAACAGGGCTATATTTGATATTAGTTTTAAAACGGGGCTATATTTGATATTAGTTTTAAAACGGGGCTATTTGTGATAATAAGTTTAAAAACGAGGCCAAAATGAAAAAAAAATCCTTAAATCTATTTTAAAAGAATGTTTTTTATACACATAACCAATCAATATATGTGACAACAATAATGCCTATAGGAATCTCACCTAACTAACAACTCAACAATAACAATATATCTACACACACATAAACAATATTGAGTTATACAGAGATTATGCATCATATATAAAACTGAATAATAACTTAAACTAATGCCCTTACGTACACCATGTGATGATGAGTTCCCTTCCTCTTGAAACCTTCCCGATTCATTATATTACAGGTCTTTTAATCACAGACCATTTGCTATCGAATAACTATTGATTTTAATTAATTTTATTTGAATTGTGTTAAAGCACTAGGAGGCAATTCGATCGGCAAAAAATGGAGAGAGGAGGCAGCCAAAAAGTCCTTCTAAAGTTATGGTTAGAGTCTCTTATATAATGGTTGAATCAAAGAGAACAGTGGATCACATCGCTTACCTTTTCTCACCTAATCTTAACCATCCATTTCAAACCCTTTTTACCTCTTTTGGTCGACCCTTATAATATATACTTGCTGCTGAATTTTGCCTCTAATATCTTGGGCTAATAACCCATATAAATATATCTAACTAAATCTAATTTAATTCCTTATCGATATCTCATATCGACCGATATATTTATAACTATTATAAATATATACAACAATATTTATTCCTCAAATCATATTCAAATTTTATAATTAATATTTCATAAATATTAATTAATTTAATAAATTTATAACAATTATAAACTAGTTAAATCATTTGCTCTAAAGAGAATTCATTATTTTGGTTGTGGACTCGTGGGTGCAAATTTGGTCAGCGATTAATATCGAACTATTCAAATGTTAATGTTCATACGTCACTTAACAAGCGGTGTGACATTTTGGCTAAATTCATCGCTTACTTAGTTTCAGTAAAATCCAATTTCACTTTATTAAGCGTTACCCGGTTATGACCTTTATTTTACACTAATTCTCTTTGTTAAAACTATATCACTTTGGTCTTAGGGAATTTGATAATGGTCAAAGTTCTAATACCATCCATATTCAAATCTATAGTCCAAATACAAGGCCCTTGGTTCAATAATAACAATTATTAACCGAAAAGCTCCAGACAGAGACATTGAGTTGACTGTGATACTAACCCCGTATAACTGAGAAGACGAACCCTCTTTTGAATAGCGCTTCACTTTCAATACTTCCACTCGACCCAACTATAGTCATTCGATGGAACGCCATGCCATGATTTGACTATAATCAAAGCGGAGATTTCATATTGAAGATCCACGGTATTCTCAAGTCGAGAGAACTGTGTACATCAGTCACATTGATATTTTCTGTTTGACCTTAGTTATATTAAACAACATAAAACTATCGAGTGAGTCATTCCATAGTTATCCGATAACTATCAGTATGTAACCCCTTACTACCCCCGACAACTATGAGTAATACATTGTCCAACAATTGGAGTGTGTTACATACTCTAGTCTCAACGGATACATAGATATCCAGTCTCGATGCATCTTAACTAAGAACATTTAAAATTGTATACTTGTTTTCATTGTTATAAATTACTCAGGGTTACAACACTTTGTTACTACAATCACAAAACATAACATTTGTGGATTTTCTATTAAATATTCTTTTAATTAAATTAATTAATTAGTACACCACATTATATCAAGCATATAATAGAAAGAAAATACCTTTGATTTCGAACAACATTGGTTATTGAGTTAGGTATGTGTGACAAATTACATAATTGCCCCTAGGGCATACCCCTAACTCTATCACAGCCGAGCCCGACCCAATTCATTATCTTCCTCCCAAAATCCTAAAATTCTCCCCAAAATTCAACCAAGCTCCATCACCTGTCACCGACCCCCCGTCAACAACCATCGGAATCTTCATCAATTTGCAATATCCAACCATCTACGCCTTCAATTCACAAAAATCAGGTATATTCTTCCACTAAACTAATTAATCTGAATTATGGTAAAATTAGTATTAATTTGTGGTTATATTTGTTGATAGTAGCCCATTGATTGTTTATAATTGAATATTGGTTGATTGGGATATGTCAATTATAGTTATTAGTGTTTAAATCCAATATTCAATGTATAACTAGAGCTAATTTGAGTTGATTAGCATATATGCTTATTAGTGTAACATAGTTTAGTGTTAATGAGTGTATCTGTTAGCTAAAATATCGATGAAAATAATTTATTTACATAATCCTTTATTAGTTTATACCTTTAATTATATATAAATCTAGTTAGCGTGTATGTATTATGTGGTAATATAAACAAATTAGTGTATAGTGTTAATTTTTTATTACTGTGTAATAAATTCAAATTAGCATTTTCCAAATGTTAAAAAAAAAATTAATTACTTTTTAATTGTTGCGAATTCAAACAATGAAATAGATTTAAGGATAATATAAACAAATTAGTGTACAATTTAGTTTATTTTCTTAAATTCTTAGAGAGATTTTGATCCCGTATGATAAGTATTGTATATGATCATTATATAAATATTCGTTTTTATTACAAAATGGACATCAATGTTCATTTGATACACTATTTGTCGGATTTGACCCTGTATTGGACAAATTACAAACGCAATAAAGTAATTACATTTTGTAAATTTATTTCATCTTAAACGGTCCATAAAATTTCAACAATACTTTCTTTTTGCTCCCTGTGTACACGCATTTGTGTTCTATACATGGAACATAAGGGAACTGCTATCGAAATTTTGTTGAATCGCTTAAAATGAAATTATTTACAAAATGTAGTAATTATTGTGTTTGTAATAAGAAGTAGGATGATTGACTATCAAAAATAAAAAGTAATAAAGTGAAAATACAATATTATATTCTTAATTTGTTAAATTGAAAATATATAAGATTTTATAAAAAAAGTTAAAAGAATAATATATTATATAATTAATAAAACATTAAAATATAAACAAAATTAATGTATAATGATAACATATTATATAATTAATAAAATATTAAAATGTATAAATGAATTGAATAATAAAATGTCAATCCCAAAAATGTTTAATAATTTTCTGAATTTATATCAAATTTTTTGAAATATGAAAAAATGATCAATTATTTTGTCGATCGGAGGAGTTGGATGTATCAATGAAAGAAAATGAGAGGCTTGATAAATGAACATTTTTATAATGGTCTACACGTATTTGTTAAATTCGCTTTAAGTAATAATGGAAAAAACGAAGAAATTAGTTGCCCATATAGTAACTACAAACATTTGAAGTATTTGAAACCGGATATGATTATTGTAAATTTACGTCAAAACGGTTTTGTGCCAGAATATTTTGTGTGGGAACGTCATGAAGAACTTGTTGCACCTAATCTTGTAGTGTTAGAGGAGGAGGTGAGTAACGACAATGTTACGGCGAATCCTATACAATATATGATTGAAGATGCAGTACGAAAAATGTTCCCTATGGTTAAAGTTGATGATGACGATGTAAAGTCGAAGAAGAACCAAATACTGGAGCAAAAAAAAATCTATGATTTATTGGATATTGCTAAGAAATCCCTTTGGGATGACTGTAAAAGCGACACCCAATTATCAGTAATTGTCGAATACATTGTTATGAAATATAAATTCAACTTCACAGAATCCGAATTTACGGCATGTTAACCCAGTTTTTGAAATTAACATATTTTATACGAGCCATGCAGAAAGTTTTTTATTTAGATACAATTGGTTCAGTAATGTTCCAGGTTTTGAAATCAACGTGCATAAAGATTATAATCTTATTGAAATAAAACATAACTTGCATTACCATAAGTATGATTCTTTTGTATTATCCAAACAAGCTTTACAAGTTTATTATGCTCTGTGTCCATCCCTAAAAGGAGATAAAGCAGATTGGTCGATATTTTTTAAAACAAATGCAATATTTACGTTTGATGGAAAAAATATTCCAAATGAACAAGCTTGTCAGGCAGATCTTGAGAAAAATAATGAAATAATAACAACTGGCGATCATACTGATTTTGGGCCTCCAAACGATGAATCGAATGTTTTAGGAGAAGCATTTGAGACTACAGAGGAAAACGATATAGAGTACGAGACCGAGTTTGAATCAGAAAATAGAAAACGATGACGACTGATTATGAACGTACATTTTGATAGAAGGTAATTTATGTGATTATTAGTGTTACATTTTTCTCATGAAAAATGATATGTTTTCCCATAATTAAATGATATGTTCTCCCATAATAAAATGATAAGTCTGTGATGGGTATTATGCTTCGAGGTTGGAGATCTTCCCATTTATCAAGTTCCCCCTCTTCTATTCAAAGAAGGACCCGTGCGGGAGGCGATAGCGGCGGCTCGTCATAGGTAAAGCGTCCCATATTAGCATTAGTGAGTAAAGCAAGTGAGTAAGTATCAAATTTATTTCAACATCATAAATATTTTGTGTATGATATATTATTCGTGATTTATTAAAGGTCTATATCATAATTTGTACAAGGGCTATGAACTGGAGCCCTTAGATGTTGTTCTCAATGTTTCCAAGGCTGCTTATAGGTGCATAATGACCGCATGCTAGCCTAGGTGGGATAATATCCCACTCCACATTTTAGAGTGTATCTGGAAGGATTTCATCGTAAATGTAAATATGTATTTCATTTTATATATAACCATTGTATAATTTGTTAATAAAGTATAAATGTATAACTTATTTTTTTCAATGTGCAAGAGGCGGTAGACTTGCAGGAATCCGACCTTACTCTTTGTAAAAATTACTAGATGAAAAAAATATGAAAAAACTACCGTGATATGATGTCGAGCATAAAAAAGGGAGAAAAGCTCAACTAGATGAGTGGAAGCATATGGCAAGCCTGGGTTAACTACTAGAAAACTCCGAAAGCGAAGGTAAGTTTGGTAGACTCGTATATTTATTAAAAATTTAGTAAAATTTGTATAATGATTGCATCAATTTATAAATGTGAAATATAGCATTCATTTTAAATTTACGGGCAAAGTCGGAGATGAATTCTGTAAATAGAAATAAAAATCCTATCACATACCATGGGGGTTCGAAGTCATTCTAACATTACCCTCAAGAGTTGGTGAATTTATTATTTGCAATTATAAATACTTATTACATTGTATAATTATGTATGTATATATGTATATATAATACATAATAATTAGGTTAAATTTAAGGAATTTAATTTACCCAATGCATCAATAACAGCATCATATATCTTAGTACTAGGCCTCAAACCCAACTCAGAACTTTAAACAAACATTTCATTTCCATACTTAGCAAGTCCTAGACTACCCAACTTGCAATCAATCAAGTAGCATAAAGCTTCTTCATTTATCTCATTCTACTACTCCTAACCTCGTTTAACAACTGAACAAAAAGCAAAACAGGTCCTTTGTTATGCAAAAAAAAATAGATGAAATTTCCTCTATATACTTATCCTTGGCTGATTTTTCGCCAAAATTTGAAACCCATATGTAAAAATTGATATAGAAAAGTTGGTTTACCTGGTTTTTGATGATAGTGGCTATGGAATTCGGATTTGAATTCTTCAACTTTCTTTTGATTGTGCATGATCTATCAATAATCGAGAATTGAAAAGGGAATTTGCTATCGATAATTCAACTGACCAGGCAGGAACAGGATTCGAAGTCATCGGGTAGTTCAGGGAGGTCGGGCAGGCGGTTGGGCAGGTCGAGAGGAGGGAGGGAGAGGGCGAAGGAGGAGTAGGCGGAGAATAGGGATGCGGATAGAGTAAGGCAGTATCGAGCTGGGTGGGCGGAGAGCAAGAAGAGGAAATGTGGTGGATAATGTTGGTGGGGAGGGCAAGCTGGTAGGAGAGTAGGTGGAGGAGGAGGAGACATTGGATTGGGAAGGGAAGGTCGGGATGATGGATAGGTTGGAGGGGAGAGCGAAGGGCTGAATGGGAAGAATAATATGTAGAAGGAACAAAGAGTGGTTATGGCTAAAATCTGGGATAGAGCCAAAAGTCAAAAATTGAAGTCAAAAATTGAAGTTAAAAACTTGTTTTGGAGTCAAAAAATAAAAAATTGTACAAGTAAAAGAAGAGAGTTGCAAAAGAAATTTATAAAAAACTATTAAATATTGATTATTAAAGTTAATATTTAACAGTAATTATTAAATATATTTATTGCGACCTTTTAGAAAAAATTGTTATTAAATATTTATTAGCAAGACCACTTAATAAAAAAGTTGTTGTAAATCAAAATTTACGACTTTTATAAAATATTTCAGAGCGTAGCAAAAATTGTCATTACGTAGAGCTAAATAAACTTGTATATGACAAAGAAAATAGTTACAAAAAAATTATATGTAGAAATTTTTTTAACATTTCCGAATTTTACGAAAATCTGAATATTACATGAAATTTAGAATTTTTTATATTTTATATTTTTGGATATCAAGAAAATTACAAAATTTTAATTTTAAATTTTACGAGTGTTTTAAAGTTTATAAATATTTTTAAATTACTTCAGCAAATTTTAGAACTTTAAATTTTTATTTTTGAATTTTATGAAAATTTTAAAATTTTGTTTTAAAATTTTATAAATGTTTTAAAATTTTATAAATGTTTTAAAATTTTATGAAATATTAAATATACTTATAAATTAAATTATTAAATATTAAAAAGTAAATAATAAATATTACTTCTTAATAATCAAGGATTACTTATTAATCATTAGTTATTAAATAGTAAATGTTAAATATTAATTTGAATTATTAATTATTAACAATAATTACTAATTATTAAAAATTCATTGATAAATACTACTTCTTATTTGTTAATTATTAATTATCAATTGTTGCATATTACTTCTTTATTATAATTGAACATTAATTATAATCTATTTAATATATATTATTAAATATTAATCATTAATTATTACCCATCAAATTTTAAATATACTATTAAACAGTAAATTAACTATTACTTAATTATTAAATATAAGTAGGACAAGGGTTATAAATAAATATTTACAACGGTCAAAATTAATTAGTTGTTATAAATCTCTATTACAACGGGCTAGAACAAAAAGTTGTTAAAAATATGTTTATTGCAACTGGCAAAACAATACAGTTGTTAAAAATATGTTTATTGCAAGTGGTAAAAAAACGCAGTTGTCAAAAATATGTCTATTGCAACAGGTAGGAAAAGCAGTTGTTAAAAATATGTTTATTGCAACTGGTAGGAAAACACAGTTGTCAAAAATATACTTATCGCAAATAGCAAGAAAATGCAGTTGTTAAAAACTCTTTATTGCAACTGACAAAACATGTCATTTGTTAAAGACCATTTATTACAACTGTCATTTAACGCCAGTTGTAAATAACAAGTTGTAAAAGGGCCATTTTATTGTAGTGGAGGTTGATGTGGTTTGATATGTATGATACATTTTGAGATGTTGTTGGATGTGTGAGATTAATTTGAGGTGGTGTTCGATGTATTTTGACCTGTTAACTGATTTGAGATTGGTTGCAGTTGGTTTATTGTATACGAGTGTTATGGCACGCGCTTCGCGTGTGAATTATTTTTCTTATAAATTGCATATGTTTAAATCAATCAAAAAAATGATTTTTTATTATTATTAAATGATATTAAGATTTGTATATTTGTAAAGAAGTATTTTGAATTTGTAAAGGAAGTTGAATCTTAGATCCTATTTTTAGAAGCGTTTTTAATTTCTAAAGCATGTTTAATTGTTAGATCCTACTTTTAGGGGCGTTTGAATTTGTAAAAGAAATTTAATATTAGATCCTATTTTTAAGTGATTAAGATTTAATAATATATAGAGGGGCGTTTTTGGTAGTTCACATTGATACCAAAAAAGTGTGACACCAAAGCTATTACAACTATTATTAAAGATTGTTGGATGTTTGAGTATATTGTTAGATGTTTGAGGTTGATTTATTGTATATATTGATATTTTTATTATTGATGTGATATATGTGATTTTGGCTTTGATATGTATGATTTATTTATGTAAAATTGAGCCGCGATATATATTGTTATATATGTGTTGTTTGGGGTTGAATGACTGCAATAATAAAAATAACACTCCAGAATTCTGACGGTTACCGACGGCTTACGAGTAGCAACATGTCGATGACTACCGACGGCTAGCGACACCAAATTGGTATAGCCGTGATCTTTCACGTGTACATGACGGGTCGCCGAAAACCATTGGAAAGTCGTCAAAAGCCGTTGGAAATAGGGCGATGGAATCGTCAGAAATGTCGTCGAAGAACAGTTCTTCGACGACCAATATTTCGACGGCTATTTCTGACGGCTTCCAACAGTTTTTGACGGTCGTCGATAGTTCCCAACCATCGGAATTCCTATTGTTTCTTGTAGTGATATGATTGACATTTAATTTGGAGCTTGGAATGGTAAGTACTTATTAGAGGGGTAAGTGAAACTTTTCTCTCAAATCAACCAGAGAAGAGGATTGAGAGTAAGAATGAATAAGAAGTAAGAATATATATGGTCTCATATTCTTTTTTATATATAATGGAATATAACTTTAGGCATAACACTCAAAGAAAAGATCAGCAATTTTGAATAAAAATAATAAATTCAGCATCGAATTAAATGAAAAGACAAATAACAGAATATAGTTCAAACCTTTAAATCGAGCTCGATCGATCCAGTCAGCCAAGATTTTTTTAGGGCTCTTTAGATCTGTAACATTGAAAGCAAGGTAAATATATAATGCAATACATCAATAATATCATAAATACTTTAAGATGATTGCAAAGTGAAGAACTGTAGGTAAATTGAATCAAATTCTAGTTATAATAAAAAAGTTCAAAAGACCAATCAAAACTTGTGTACCGGAGTTACCATAAAAATAAAATCAAAATCTCTTACCTGCAACCAAAGAAAAACGATTGGAGTAACTTTTTGAAGAATGATATCACTTAAATAAAGTTTTTCCAATCATGATCTAAAAAAAGGACCATTTTTTCGAGATTAAGCAATATTTTATTTTTACATTTAATTTCTTTTAGTGCCAACACCAAGTCAACTTTAATTCATATTAATCAACATAAAATCAAAAAAAAAAATATTACATATCAAAAAGCATGGATCATACCATAAAACATGGAAGAGAAAATTCTATGATTACAGCCAAATGAGCAAATTTTCCACTTGGATTCAAATTGAAAAAAACGTAGGGTATGATAGTTTTGTGGATTTAAAAATTAATTTTAGTTAAGAAGTTAAGAAAATAAAAGTAAATAGAGAAAATCAGCGTGGAATATTTCTGAATAGCTGAAATAGGGAATGATTTATTTTAGTTTAGAAGTTGAGAAGATGAGAGTAATAAGAGGAAATGAGCGTGGAATATTTCTAAATAGCTGAAATAGAAAATAAAAGGGCATATTGCTATTAACATATAGTAGATATTTAATTTGAAGCTTGGAATGGTAAGTACTTATTAGAGGGGAAACAAAAATTTTCTCTCTCAAACCAACCAAAGAAGAGGAATAAGAGTAAGAATGAATGAGAAGCAAGAATATATATGGTCTCATTTCTCATTTTTGTAAATAGAATAGATATAATATATTTTACATAGACGGTGATCAAATTGTATCCATCATAATATTATATATTTAAGGTTTTTAGGGTGACAACAACTAAACCCGACGAATCGAATCCAGACCCACACAACGGATTTCAGTTCTAGACGTGTCGGATTTTGCTAGTTTCAGGGTATATATTTTAAAATTTAGATCTGATCCAACGGGAGTTTGGTTCGGATCAAGTTGGTCTGAATCGTGTCCATTTGGTTAATAATATAAAAATACAAGTATTTTGACGATTATTTGATTGGATATTTCGAGTTAGATCGGGTCGAGTATGATCTGGCTTTTAAGGTGTTTTCATCATTTAGATCCAACCTAAGACTCATTGGATAAAGGTTGATTCGGAACTTCTCAAATCACTTTGGTCCGGATTTGCTAGTCTCGATTCTAATTTTCAGTTATGTTTTCATGATAAAATTAGTAAAATTGTATAGTTGGATTTTAAAGGTTTTACATGTAGACATTCAAAATGATCGTCTACCATGCAATTCCATAAGGGGAAAATATTATAAAGGATAAATTATGCTAATAATTCAAGCACAGGGACAGTCGTCTAATTTTTTTGCTACAAGGATAGGCCCAAAGCCAATCTTTTGAGTGCTCAACTTCTCAAATCCATCTATCGATTGATTTCCGCTCCTCAACTTCTATTATGCTTTCCTCCTTCAGATCGCCGCTACGCTTTCTTCTTCTCCATCTCCAGATCTCCGCTATGCTTTCCTCCTCTTCTCCCGCTCACCTCTATGCTTAAGTTTTGCCCCATCGTGTTTTTCCTATACGCGTCGATTTGGAAAGTCACGTCGCTATTGCCTAAAACTAAGAGCCGCTGCTAACACCGTTGAAGTATTGCCGCCTCGATATAGAGTCTCGTCGTCCTTGGTGCTAGAGTTTTGATGATGCCTGAAGCTTTGAGTTGCTCAACTCTAAAACCTGAACAAATTTGAATATCGCTTCTTGCTTTTGTGGAGGTAGTCGCGTTGTGAAGTTGAAGTTCATCTGAATCTAATTGAATGTCATTGCCTGAGGATGCTCGAGTTCTAAAATTTTCAAGGCATAAGACGATAGTTAAACCTAGTAAACTAACACTAAAAAAAGAACAGTTGAACAAGAAAAACAGTAGAGGTGAGAGAAAAGAACTAAGAGAAGACATGAAAAACAAATAGAAGATGAAAATCAATCAAAAAAGGAAAAGAAACATAGAAGAGAAGGTATTGATACTAGGATTTATATCAAAATTCAATGAACTATTAACTTAAAAACTGATACCTAAAAACTACAACCTTAAAAACCGATAACTAAAAACTGATACCGATAACTAAAAACTGATACCTAAAAACTACTACCAATAACTTAAAACTGATACCTTAAAAACCGATAACTAAATTCTGATACTATACATTAAAACATTTTAAAACTATGATACCAAAATTGATAATAAGCACTAATCTAATACATACCAAAGCCAAAACTACAACATTACAGTATATCAGTTAGTGAAACAAAAAATAACAAAAACTCAACTAAAAATGATACTAACAAAAGGATACTACAAAATAATGATATTCATCATATCATTGAAAAGAAACCAAATACCGGTCAAAATAAAACATGAACAAATGTCGCAAACAAGAGCAAGAATTGTGTATGACATATTGATGGACAATGATCACTGCTGAAATTTAGCCAAGTTCATGTCAACATTGGAATAAGAAGAAAACATAAGAAAAAAATGTTTTGTTCAGATTGTCATTTTATTCTAGTACAGTAATTACCTTTATAAAACAAAAAATCAAAAATAAAACAGTTTTTACAAAAATGATATATACTGTCACTAAAACTGATACCTAAAAACTAATCCTCAAATTAATAGTAAAACTGATACAGGTATTACTGCAAATTAAACCGATACTTAAAATGAAACTTGAAATGTTACTATATACCTAAAACAAATAAATAATAAAACTAATACTGCTTATACTACAAAACCGATACCGTAAATGAAACTATAAATGATACTATATAACCAAGTTTAATTACAAAGAGCAAACCAATGACAAATTAAAAATGTGCTAAACTAATATACAAAGAGCAAATCAATGTACATATTAACATATTCTAAACCAATATACTTATATGACCAAGTTCAATTACATAAAATTGCCAATAAAGACATACAACCAAGTATAATTCTCAACAAATTCATAAAAACATAAAAATCAAATCATATCTTCTTAGAAGTTTAACAACTACGTTTATTGCGACCATATTGCTTGCATACACCACATCTATTCTGCTTATTTTGAAAGTATGCAAATCCTCCTTTCCATTTAATAGCAGGCCTACCGGCATCACATTTCACTTTAGGTGGCTTAAAAAACATCTTCAACACTTGCATCAACAATAAGCTTAGCGAAATTAGGAATAGGTTTTATAGCATTAGTAAATTAGAAGCTGTGGAACACATGCTGAACAAATCAACGATAAACATATTCGCATTCTTCGCCTTACAGCTAAAGTAGATTCTGTTCCATATGAAGATAGCGGTGACTATGAAAGGCTGGAGGAAAAACTTAACTAACACCTAAAACCAAATATTGATGGCGAACCAACGTAAAAACTAAATCACGATCTTCTTGAAACATTTGTTTTAATTTATTCAAAAACCATTTCCAGTTATCCACATTTTCAGGAGAAACTATACCCATAGTTGAAGGGAAAAAACCTGGAAAAAAAAATTAGTCAGCTGTTAACTCAAAAACTGATACCTAAAAACTGCTACCGATACCTAAAAACTGATAACTAAATTTTGATACTATGTAGTAAAACATTTTAAAAATCTTATACCTAAAAACTGATAATAAGCACTAATCTAATACACACCAATGGAAAAATCTACAACACTATGAAATATCACTTTTTTAAAAATCTTAATATCAAATTCTAATACTTTCACTACACCAAAACAGAGGATTCCCAACGAGTATAAGCGTTGCCAAGAATTTCAGTAACACTTATATGTGTCTCTATAGAGGCGTGGGCATTTATTTGTAACACTTATAAGCGTTGGGGAAAAGCATCTTCCAACGACACAAAGAGATCATACGACGAGAATACTATATGAAAGCGACAAAAAGAGAATAAGCGTATATTGTGCACTACAAAGGAGACAAGACTACAATCCAGAGATTAGTATGAATATTTTATTGTATTGAGTCTTAGAATATTGTTAAAATCATTCCTCAAGTGGTCACACACACACAAATTATTATACATTAATTTATACATGAAAAAGTGTGCATTGTGCAATTGACAGCAGGTCGGCCGACCGACCAGGAACTTCGGTTGACCGACTCTGTGTCAATGCACAGATATGCACTGTTCTGTGTACGTTTTTGAAACTCAGTTGACCGGCCAGTTTTCTCGGCCAACCGACCTGAGAATAACGGCTAGTTTTCTGAAGAGTTGCGATCGTTCGTGAAGAGGAATCTCCTTCAATCCAAGAGATACAGACACAACTTTTGATTGAAACTCTTCATGAAAGATTGTAACTATTCTACAACTATATAAACATGTTCAATTCACTTCTTCAACAACCAATTCTTGTTTATAATTCTGAAATCTGTTCTCTATTATTCTCTGCAAATAAAAAGCATTCATTCACATTCAATATCGCTAGAATCACTGAATTAATTCATATACTTCGATTCTACGCGATTATCCTCCTTCTAATCTTCACACACACTATATACTCTTGAGGATTTGATTATAGGAGAATTGTACTATCAAAAGACAATCTGTGTTATTCAGAACACATTTGTCAACAAATTATTTGTATTAAGTTGAAGTCCTCTTCGGCTGTTGAGGCGGAAAAATTCCTGTTCGGCTGCTCAGGTGTCGTATACCTATTCCTCCGGGTTAAGTGAGGGGTTTAGTTTAAATCCATAGGGTATTCTAGGACTGGACGTAGAACAGGAAGTTTGAACCAGTATAAAAATTCCTGGTGTGCTTACTTTAATTTTTATTTTACTGCTATTATCAATTTCCGCATTTATATATCATATTACACGATCCTTAGTATTGCACGTACACTTTCATTTGGTATGAGAGAAAGGTTATCCAATAACCGTCACAAAGTTATTTGATATCTATTTCTAGTAATATGGCAACAACACATACTAACGATTTTGACACTAACACTAATACTAGTTTCACAGAGGGTCAATCAACTTCACGACCTCCGCTTTTTAATAGTATAAATTATAATTATTGGTCAACTAGAATGAGAATCTATATGCAATCTAGTGGATTTGATATCTGGAATGTTATACAAAGTGAGTACACAACTCCTACTAGAGAATACTCAACTTGGAGTAACACACAAAAACTAGATGCTACATCAAATGCAAAGGCTATGAATATTTTATTTTGTGCATTAGATAGAAATGAATTCAATAGAGTTAGCATGTGCACTTCTGGTTATGAAATTTGGAGAACACTTAAGATAACACATGAAGGAACGAACAAAGTTAAATTAAGCAAAATCTCTATGTTGAAAAATCAATTTGAAAATTTCAAAATGAGGCCAAATGAATCTATAAATGATATGTACTCTAGATTTCAGGATATTTATCATGCTCTGCTATCATTAGAACAAAAATTTACTGATTTTGATATTGTCACAAAAATCTTAAATTCTTTAACGGACGAATGGGAAAGAAAAGTCCTAGCCATTGAAGAAGCAAATGATTTGTCAACATTAAAACCAGAAGAATTGATAGGTAATTTAATGTCCTACAAAGTAAATTTGCAGGCAAAGAGAAATGGAGCACAAGAAAAGAAGAATGTGGCATTTCAAGCAGAAAAAGATGACTCCGACTCAGAGAATGAAGATATGGCAATGATTGCTAAAAATTTCAAGAAGTTTCTGAAATTCAAAAGAAATAAATTCAGGGGAAACAAAAATAATTCCAACAATAGCAAACCATCATCTTCAGCGTCACATGAAGAAGGATTGTCCAGAACGTAAAAAGAGCAATTTTAAGAAGGACAGAACCAAACGAAGAGCTTTTTCAGTCACTTGGGACGACACTGACTCATCATCCTCATCAGAGAGCGAAAGTGATAATGAAAATGAACAAGCAAATGTATGCTTCATGGCTTCGTCAGACGATGTAAGTGATCTTACTTTTGAAGATTTAATTGAAATTAATTCTGAATTAGTAGACTTAGAAAAGCAACTTAAAAAGAAAAATAAGGAGTCGCAAAGAAAGTTAGATAGGACTATCTTAGAAGTAGATATGCTGAAAGATGAGAAGAAAATATTAAAAGAAGAACTTGAAATTTCTCAACAATTGAATTCTAACTTATCTTCTCAAATTTCTTCAATATCTGAAGAACTAGAAATTTAGAAAAATAAAAATGATGTTTTATTTTTTGAAAATAATAGTTTAAACTCTAAAATTAAGGATTTAGAATTAGAAAAATCTTGTCTTAAAGTAAAATTTGATGATATCTCTAAAAATATATCTAATTTCAATAAAGGAAGAGAGAATCTTTCTAGAATACTTGAAAATTCTCAAGCCACTAACAATAAATCTGGACTAGGATTTAAGAAACAGAATAATTTTGTTAAAAGTAGGATTAATAATAATATTAAAAAGGATATTAAGAAAACAGTTTATCCAAACACTAATACCATCAAGATATGGATTCCAAAATCAAATAATATTCTGATAAGGAATAAACATATCAAAATGTTTATGGAAACTGTTCATAATAACAAAAATTATGTTTATAAAGGGAATTCTGAATCCGTATGGGTTTGGCTTCCTAAGATCTAAACTCTTAGAACCCTAAAAAGAATGGGTACCAACTTTTTATAAATTTTTTACAGGTACCTCATAAGAAGAGAGGAAAATGGATTTTAGATAGCGGTTGCTCAAAACACATGACTGGAAACATAGAAATGTTGTCAAACATTATATACTCAAATGGAGGAGCAGTCACCTTTGGAGATAACTCAAAAGGATATATCATCGGCAAAGGCGATGTCAGTAGCAACGGTACCTCTAATTTACCTCTCATTACTGATGTTTTATTAGTTAAAAATTTAAAACACAATTTATTAAGTATTAGTCAGCTATGCGATAAAGGTTTTAATATAACTTTTTCAGAAAATAAATGTAATATTTTCGATAAAAATCATAACACTATTTTCGAAGGAATAAGAGATAAAAACATTTATATCTTAAATATGAATGTTAATAATGATTCAAATTTGTGTTTAGTAGCTAAAGAAAACGATTCTTGTCTTTGGCACAAAAGATTTTGTCATGTTAATTTTAATACCATCAACAAATTAGCTAAAAATAAATTAGTTAAAGGATTACCCAATATAAAATTCAAAACTAATATATTTTGTGATGCATGTAAATTAGGAAAATTAACAAAATCTTCTTATAAATCTAAAAAGGTAATATCTACAGAACAACCACTTGAACTTTTACACATGGATCTTTTTGGTCCAACTCAAGTTCAGTCTATTAATCATAATAGATATGTGTTTGTTATCGTAGATGATTTTTCTAGATACACTTGGATTTTCTTTTTGAAAAATAAAAATGATACTTTCGATAATTTTAAAGTTTTTGTTAAAAGAATTCAAAATATTAAAAGTTTGAAAATTAAAAATATCAGAAGTGATCATGGAGGAGAATTTGAAAATGAAGCTTTTTAACAATTTTGTAACAAGAAAGGTATTAACCATAATTTTTTGTTTCCTAGAACACCACAACAAAATGGAGTTGTAGAAAGGAAAAATAGAACGTTACAAGAATGTGCGAGAACTATATTAAATGGAACCACTTTATCGAAACACTTTTGGGTAGAAGCTGTAGCTACTGCTTGTTATGTGTTGAATCGTGTTTCTATTCGACCGTTAACTAAGAATACTCCATATGAACTTCTAAATGGAAGAAAACCAAATATTTCATATCTTAAAGTTTTTGGTTCTAAATGTTTTATTTTGAATACTAAAGATCAGCTAGGCAAATTCGATCCAAAATCCGATGAAGGAATATTCGTTGGATATTCGGAACGAAGCAAGGCTTATCGAATTTATAATAAAAGAACTCAAATTATTGAAGAAAGTTTACATGTTTCATTTGACGAAAATTTTAAAAATATAAATCCAAATATTACTATTGATTCTAACGATGAAACTACTCAGAATGAAAATAGTAATACTAATGAAAATTTCGATAATGATCATGATATTACTGAAAATAAGAATATTACTCCTAATATAATAAAATCTCCACCTAGAATTTTACGAGATCATCCTGTGCAAAATATAATCGAAGAAGTTAATACGAATGTTAAAACCAGACATCAATTAAATCAAGTTGGACATGTAGCTTTTCTCTCTAATATAGAACCTAAAAATATAAAAGAAGCATCAACTGATGACTACTGGATTCTTGCCATGCAAGAAGAACTAAATCAATTCGAACGAAATGAAGTTTGGGAACTCGTTCCTAGACCTAGTGATCAATCAATCATTGGTAATAAATGGCTTTTCAAAAATAAAGCAGATGAACTAGGAAATATAACTAGGAATAAAGCTAGATTAGTTGCACAAGGATATAATCAAGAAGAGGGAATTGATTACGAAGAAACGTTTGCTCCAGTTGCCCGACTTGAAGCAATACGAATCTTATTAGCTTTCGCATGTTTTCATAATTTTAAACTTTATCAAATGGATGTTAAAAGTGCTTTTTTAAATGGTTATATAAAAGAAAATGTTTTTGTTGAACAACCGCCACTTTTCAATCATGAAAAATATCCAGATCATGTTTATAAACTCAAAATGGCCCTATACGGTTTAAAACAAGCACCACGTGCTTGGTATGATCGTCTTAATTTTTTTTTATTAGAATCTGGTTTTGAAATAGGTAAAGTAGATCAAACACTTTATATTAAGAAAACTAAGAAAGATATTTTAATAATTCAAATATATGTTGATGATATTATTTTTGGCTCCACAAATGAAAAGTTATGTCAGGAATTTTTGACTATAATGACAAATGAATTTGAAATGTCTCATATGGGAGAATTGTCATATTTTCTTGGATTACAAATTAAACAAGTTGAAAATGGAATTTTTATTAATCAAGAAAAATACTGTTATAATTTAATTAAACGATTTGGTCTGGAAAACACTTCTGCCAAACCAACTCCAATGAGCACAACTACTCATCTCGATAGAGACGAGGAGGGCAAAAGTGTTGATCAGAAACTGTATCGTAGTATGATTGGATCTTTGTTATATTTAACAGCGAGTCGACCCGATATAATGATGAGTGTTTGTTTATGTGCTCGATTTCAAGCAAATCCTAAAGAGTTACATATGCGAGCAGTTAAACGCATTATTCGTTATCTAACTAAAACCAAAGATTTCAGACTAATTTATCCAAAAGAATGTCCTTTCGAATTAGTCTCCTATAGCGACGCTGATTTTGGAGGAAGTCGGACGGATCGAAAAAGTACGAGTGGAACGTGTCATTTCATTGGACGTTCCTTAGTCTCTTGGTTCAGTAAGAAACAAAACTGCGTTTCTTTATCGACATGTGAAGCAGAATATATATCTGCTGCTTTGGCATGTGCACAAGTCATTTACATGCAACAAACACTTCAGGATTTTAATTATCACCTTGAAAAAATCTATAATTTATTGTGATAATACTAGTGCAATAAATCTTTCTAAAAATCCGGTCAACCACTCACGAACAAAACACATCGATATTCGTCATCACTTTCTTCGTGATTGTTTGTAAAAAGGATTGCTAAATTTAGAATTTATTAATACTGAAAATCAAATTGCTAACATTTTTACTAAACCATTAAATGAAAATATTTTTATAAAACTTAGACGAGACTTAGGAATAATGTCTATAAAAGATTTATAAATAAAAATATATTGAAAAACAAAAATTGTTTTATTTCTGACCAAGGTGTGACTCAAACTCATGACCTCTGACTTGCTTGCTAAATGTTGTGTTATAGCCACTTGAGCTATGGGTGTTTCTTGTTTCAGTCTAAAGCTATTTTTAGTTCTATATTTATATAATTACCCATTTACAAACGGCTTTGTTGTTAAACTTCTGTGATTATAATTAAAACTAGCTCCTATCCACTCATCTTTTAGCAAACAAATGCTTATATATTCTATGTTTTGTTTTAAAAACATATTCTAAGAAAAGTTTAAAATCAAAACTTGAAAATGTCTTCAAACGATGATATTTACAATTCCGAAAACTCTCGTCTATCGTATACATCTCCGGACGATGATTCCGATCATATTCCTGAAAACGGACCCTATCCTATTTTTCCCTTACCTAATCATGTCCTTAAATTCTCTCCTTCTCCGGATAAAGACCCCTGACATGGCTGGAAACCATGGGAGAACACTCATACCGGTTATACACCGGAAAAGAAGAAAGGCAAGAATGCTATGGTCATATCTCCTTTAACTAAACAGAAAATAGATGAGATACACCACTATCAACAGCAACAATTGGATCTACAAAAGGAGTTATACTATGAGCAGAAGATTACGTCACGACGTTTGAGCTTTCTAGAACGGATGGCTATGAAAGTTTGTTCATCAAAGAAGGATGACATTACTGAACCCGCTTATAAACCTTCATCCTCTTCAAATCTGGCTCAATCTCCAATAGCTCCAAAATGGTCACCTATAGAAGATGTTCCGTCTCCAAACTCTTGGGAACGTTGATTTTAAGAACGGTGGCTAAACACTTTTTATATATATATGTTGCTTGTTTTCAATAAGTTGTATTAATATAGTGCAACAATAATAAAATTTTTATATATATTTATATGTTGCTTGTTTTCAATAAGTTGTATTAATATAGTGCAACAATATTAAAATTTATATTTATATAATTTTTTTAAGAAAAACAGCAAAACTGTGCATTTTTGACAGGATCGGTCTACCGAAGCCCTGAGTCGGTCAGCCGAACCCATCCCGAAAGTTTGATATTACTCAGGAAACCCAGTCGGTCAGCCGACCCAGTATATTCGGTCGACCGAACGATATTTCCTGCTGCTTTTCACTTCAAATTTATAACCCATCTCTTCAATTTTTTCACCTACCTCTTCACTTTTACTTTCCCAATTTCGGTTTTTACCCTAGCCCCCATTAAAATTTTCTCAAATTTTTATCTTTTCCTCAAAAACAATGGCTCCTAAGAAGAGAACAAAGACTACCGGTGCTTCATCTTCATCAACTCCAGTAGATACTCAAATCGCCTCATGGCTTGTCAATGATGTAGCACTTCAAAGATGGATACAACTTCAAGATGCCAAGATCTTTGAAGAATCATTTGTAAGTTACCCTGATTTCGCTCCCTACGGTATTGAAAATGCCGCTATTGAGAGTGGACTTGATACATTCCTTGACCATAGGAAAAATAATTTGAAAATCAATCATATTATGGTCAAGTTATTTCTAGCAAACCTTAACCTTGTCAATCCGCCGAGAAACATTGACAATTGTGTTTGGACATCGGTTTGTGGCACTTCAATTTTCATTTCCATTGTTCGAATTAACCACATTTTGAATGCTCGACCGGGTGAAATTTCATTACACGATGTAGATTGTAATATATCAAGTCATGACCGGATAAGCCATTTATTTTTTGAAGATGATGCTACAGATTTTAGACAAACATCATCACTTCGACCTAAAGCTCGACTTTTTCATCGTTTCATGATGAAATCTATTGTTCCTAGAGGCGGTTCATATCATCTAGTATATCCCGAAAATTTTAAGGCATTGTATGCTATATGTGGGAATGTACGAGTTAATTGGGCACAACTTTTATGGACGAATTTCTCTCATTTAATCAAGGAAGGATGCTTCATATTTATTATGGAGAATACATAATGAGATTAATCAATAGCTTCGTCATACATGCTCCGGAATATGAAACCTCCAAAGTCCGTTCTTTTGATTCAAGGACCATAAAACTAATGAAATTGCCCGATGCTCCACCTAGATTTATAAGATTTGACCAATGGCGTGCTACTCCGAGAGAACAACTACGCCGCAGCTATTCGACACCTCAACCATCTACTCATGCTACGCAACGTCTAACTCGCCAATCCTCAATTCAAAGACCAACTCCCGGAATTAGTACGGAAGCGGCCATTGATATTTTGGCTCAAAATCAACTTGCCTTAGATGCCCGGTTATGAAAAATTGACGGTCGGTTCAAGAAAATTAAGGGCTTCTTCGTCAATCTATGGGATGCCTTATCATGCACTTCCGAAGCCGGTGCCTCTCACCTTGCTCCTAGAAAAAGGCCGGCGCCAAACTTCTCTTGGTCCACTTCGGAGAATACAAGTTCCGGTACATCGGGAACTCACACTTCTAACGCTCAAAGACGTGGTAAGGAACATGCTCCTCCGGAAGAAAATATTCGTCCAGAATTTTGGGATTCCGATGATGGTGAGGAGTGATCATATTGTTTTACAACTTGCTATTTCATAATTTTAAGTACTCTGTTTTTTTCTTTATGAACAATATGTCTATTTTTAGATGTTCTGTAGTAAGTAAACATCATTAATATTCCTATTTGGTTTGAGTATGTAATATTTAAACTCGATGTTTTCTTACTTATGTTACATGTTCCATATTTTTTCATATTACATCTAATAAGTATTCCTTTTTGTCGATGACAAAGGGGGAGAAATATATGAAAGCTAACAATTTTTTTGCAGAAAAATCGCCATATATTCAGGGGGAGAGTTATAATATATATGTATATACTACTTCGTCACATAAGTATTGTCATCAATCAAAAAGGGGGAGAATGTTGATTCATGAGTTTTGATTCATGACACAAGCTTCAGAGAACATACGACGAGAATACTATACGAAAGCGACAAAAAGAGAATAAGCGTATATTGTGCACTACAAAGGAGACAAGACTACAATCCAGAGATTAGTATGAATATTTTATTGTATTGAGTCTTAGAATATTGTTAAAATCATTCCTCAAGTAGTCACACACACACACAAATTATTATACATTAATTTATACATGAAAAAGTGTGCACTGTGCAATTGACAGCAGGTCGGCCGACCGACCAGGAACTTCGGGTGACCGACTCTGTGTCAATGCACAGATATGCACTGTTCTGTGTACGTTTTTGAAACTCAGCGGACCGGCCAGTTTTCTCAGCCAACCGACCTGAGAATAACGGCTAGTTTTCTGAAGAGTTGTGATCGTTCGTGAAGAGGAATCTCCTTCAATCCAAGAGATACAGACACAACTTTTGATTGAAACTCTTCATGAATGATTGTAACTATTCTACAACTATATAAACATGTTCAATTCACTTCTACAACAACCAATTCTTGTTTATAATTCTGAAATCTATTCTCTATTATTCTCTGCAAATAAAAAGCATTCATTCTCATTCAATATCGCTAGAATCACTGAATTAATTCATATACTTCGATTCTACGTGATTATCCTCCTTCTAATCTTCACACACACTATATACTCTTGAGGATTTGATTATAGGAGAATTGTACTATCAAAAGACAATCCGTGTTATTCAAAACACATTTGTCAACAAATTATTTGTATTAAGTTGAAGTCCTCTTCGGCTGTTGAGGCAGAAAAATTCCTGTTCGGCTGCTTACGTGTCGTATACCTATTCCTCCGGGTTAAGTGAGGGGTTTAGTTTAAATCCAGAGGGTATTATGGGACTGGACGTAGAACAGGAAGTTCGAACCAGTATAAAAATTCCTGGTGTGCTTACTTTAATTTTTACTTTACTGCTATTATCAATTTCCGCATTTATATATCATATTACACGATCCTTAGTACTGCACATACACTTTCACTTATAAGCTTGGGGAAAACATCTCCCAACGCTTATAAACATTACAAATAAACAAACACTTACCGGTAATGTGAATGTTGAAAGATATAATGTAGACTATATTTAATATGAAATATTATCTTAATTTAGCAAATTATAACCCAATCAGTATCAATCAAAAATATTCATAATCATGGTAATAAAATAGAGTATCAATTAACAAAAGAGAAGTTCAATACATAATTAAGTTACCAATACATAGTTTGCCAATTCCATACTAATATCAAATTGCAATAACAAAAGATAAGACATAGCTCATAGTTAAAGTATACAAATACTAGATCATTTTCAAAATCTTCTACTTCACTATACCACTAGAACCACCATCCAATTTCCTTTTTTCTTCTAATTCTTCTATAAGTGCCTACATGCATTCAATATAATATTAAATTGAAATTTATACTAAAAAGAATGACAAATAATAATCAAGGTGATAGCACATGATTTAACAATAAAGGACATTAAATAAAACAAGCAAATATGCAATGATGCTAATTTGAAATTAAGTACTTCATAAATGCATACTGGCCTCATTTTAAAGCTAAGGCAACCGAGCCTCGGTTTTAAACCGAGGCTCAACAACTACGCCTCGGTTTAAAACTGAAGTGAACCAGGCCTCAGTTTGAAACTGAGGTGGGCATGCCTCGATTTGAAACTGAGGCAGGCATTGTGGCATGGCCTCAGTTTAAAACTGAGGTGAACCAGACCTCAGTTTGAAACTGAGGCAGGCATAGCCTCAATTTGAAACTGAGGTTTGCCAGGTCTCAGTTTCAAACTGAGGCGTGCCTGGCCTCAATTTGAAACTGAGGCGCGCATGGCCTGCCTCAGTTTGAAACCGAGGCACACATATCCAATATCTTGAATGTTAAACCAAAACAAGAAGTAATAACTTATTCAAAGAAATAAGTGACATATACACAATTTTGAGGGCAATAATTTTGGAAACAGTTCGATAATAACATAATTGATCATCACTGGATATTTACATGCATTGGAAGCTTAGAGAGAAACAATCTAAGCTACATAATCTTCATCTATTTTTAGTATTTTACTTAAAATAATCTTTCTTTGTTAAAAGGAAGCAACTGATTCACTAATTGCACATATTTGATACTATTACTTATGAGACTACCCAATCAAACTTCAAGACAACTAAACCAGAATTACTTTATTTTTATTTAAAGTAACAGAAATACTTACGTATGTTTCCGCAACACATGGTAGTACTTCTCCAGATTTTCTTTTATGCCCCACCTTCCAAACCAACGGTCGCGAAATATATTTTTTCCGGGTTAACTAAGGCCTACAAGAAATAACAAAAAGATCAAAGGCCTATAAGAATTTTTTTCGGATTTTCTTTTATGGAGTATATTTTAGACACCGAATTTGCATAGCAAATAAAAAATATAAGTCATCTTAAGGACAATTCTTATATCTTCAACGAAGTGAAGCTAGTACCACCACCTATATTTTTACAATCACATGATACTAATATTGGATTACCGATGACTTCAAACAAGTAATTGTAGTATCAGTATAAAAAAAGCAATTTATAATTAGACAGTAAACTATCATTTTCACATAAAATAGAGTTTTACCATTACTATAATCACTTCTCACTTCTTGTTAGTCTTTACTTATGCCTAAGAACGACCAATCAATTTGAGACTGGCTAATACAGATTACCATATAACATGTTTGCCAATGCACAAGGCAGAGTGCGATTGTTAAAGTAATATCATATTAGGCATTACAAATATTACAGTCGTTGTTGTTATATAATATACTGTGCAGCTTAACAAAAATGCTAAGCAAAAAAGTTATTAACCAATTAAATATAGGAAACTAACTATGGTTATTAACCAATTAAACACACAAAACAAACTATGTGAAGGAAAATCATTTACAATGATAAATGTTAAACTTGAACACGTAAGGCAATATTGTCAAAGGGGCAATCTTGTATATATTTAGTAATTACGATCAATAATAGTACTGACTATAAGACTATAAATCGTAAATTTGTAAACTACAATTAAATAAAAAGGCTTGGATTAGTAATCAAACTATTACTAAAAATTATTGCTTCATTATAATGAAAGCTTCATTGCACATTATTCATTACATCCAACGTCACCTACTGCTTATGGCAAACTCAGTTAGAAACTTAGTTTTTAACTCAGTTAGAAACTGAGTTTTTAACTTAGTTTTTAACTTAATCGGTTTAAAAGCTGAGTATGAAAACTCAGTTTTTAGTTGAGTTTAAAAAATCATCTTTTAACAGTTAAAAACTAAGTTTAACTCGGTTTAAAAACTAAGTTTAACTCGATTTAAAAGCCTTTTTAACTGAGTTTAACTCAGTTTTTAACTGAACTAATTTGAATATAGCACCCGATGGAATTTCGGCTCCTTGGGGTGAAAATTACCGCCCAAAGTCTCTGGCCGACGTTGCGGCTCTTCGCCACATTGTCGACACAAGTAATACTTCTCATTTTATTCCTCAGTTAACTGTTTTAATTTTTTATTTGAATTTTATATTGTAATTTGTATTATTGTTCCCCGACAGTCACTTAAGGGCCATTTTTTCATTTTTTTTATGTTCAAAATTTTTTTATTTGAAAGAAAGAGTATGACGATATTGTAGAAACATAATTCTTTTGGTCTGATTCGACGAACTGTAGATTTGGTTAGTTGTATGAAAATTGATTATCTTTCAAGCCAATGAATGGGTATTTTTGTATTATATTTTTTAGAAGAGAAGCTGGGACAGGAATTAACCCTGTTTTTGTGTTGAGATAAGCATTAGACTTCTTTTGTTTTAAATGCTAAATTCTGATTCTTGATTGTGGAGTACTGAATCATGGATTGATTGTACGTTCTAGTTTTCAAATTTTATTTAAATGATCCTTGATTCATCTCAACCATTCATTCATTTTATATAAGTTTGTTCTCATTCCCAAAGCTTCTTTAACAGAAAACTAACCTTAATACAAGATCAGATCCCCCTCTCTTTCTAAATTTTGCTTGGATCATGTCTATGAAGATGAGTACATACCATACTCCAATTCCGTATCTATCTTTTGGTTTTTCTGTTTACCTTCTGATATTATATAAAAGAAACCATGAAATAACTAAAGTTTATTATTCTGTTTAGAAAGTTGTAGTGAAAATTGATCTTCATGACGACAGAGATCAACCAAAAGTCTTAAATGTTGTAGCCAAGATTCTACGTACTGAATCTTTATCATTTTTTCTTTTCGATTTTTCCTTCACATTATAAGAAAGTCATTAATGTTTATAAACTCTATTATTAATGGAAGATATTGATTCAATTGCAATGGACACAATGGCAGAAACTCCTTCTCATATATAAGAAATGGTGACTCTGTGATTTACCACTATAATGTTACAAAAATAATTAGATAATTAGATATCAGAAGTCTTTAGAAAATAGTTTCCAACAACTAAGACTTCAATTAAATGTTAAATCCGGAAGGTTGATGGGTGATAAAATATTTATTCAAGATGCTCTTATATTGGTGATCTCCAAAATATTTTTATTCATTCATTGGATTTGATGATGAATGATGATAACAATGGTAAATTATGTGATGCATTATATATTTCTTCTGTAAGCAGGGCAATCACGATTCTTTTAAGAAGTTGTTCACATGAAAATTAAAATAACTTCAATATGTTTGGTGTTAAAGATAATCTATGTACATTGTATGCTCAATTATGTTATGAGTAGGGTCTAATTAAGTTTTACTAAGATTATTAATTATAAATTGTAAGTCATAATCAAAGAGTCCAGCAATATAATTAAATGCGATAAAATTAAAGTCTAACTTGTATTATTGAGTTATTTAGTGCATATTGCTGATATCGTTACATGAAATATAGGTATACTTTAACACAATTGTAAGGCTTATAGATTGAAGCAGACAAAGAAAAATACATAATCCTAAAAGTAGTAATATAATACCGATTTGATATTCTTCCCATGCTTCTTGGTCTACAAATGGGTTCATCTTCTCCAGCAGTAGATTCACTAGATGAATTGAAATCAATATAGCACAGTTAGTATAATTAGAATATCATGCTATTTGAAGAAAATTTCATTTGGTTCAACAAAATATTGCAAGCTCACTACTAAAATGGTGTACCTGTATCATTATGCAGCAGTAGAAAAACTCTTCACTTGATTTACGCCTCCATCTTGATTATAAGCCTCGGGAACCTTATACTACGTACAAAAATTAAAATGGTTGTAAGTAATCATAGGTAACATGGGTGTGGGTAGGTTCCAATGTAAATTAGCAGGAAAGATAGTGCAACGGCTAGCAATAGAATATCAATGATCGTTATGGAATTGTACTTCGGACGTTTAAGTTTACCATATCCATGCATACAAATAACATACCCTATAGCAATCCAAAAGCTAGGTCATGGCAGTAAATAATGGAAAACATAAAACTTAGTGAGATAGGCCCGTTTTCGAGAAGCTAGCTCGAAGCTTGTCATCACTAAGGGAAAAAATATAAGACTATAGTGAAGCAAAACTGGGAAATTTTGAATCCCTCTACTAATAACTAATTCAGTTAGTAAGACTTGAAGGAATTTCATCTCCTCAACTAACTTAATACTAGCAGTGGAGATGCAAACAATATCAATACAATTTATGGAAATATTTTTGCATCAAAGGTTAAGGATATAAGTTAAATTAACTCGTTGTTTTCAACTTTCTCCTGATGTTTGTATGCAAGCTCATAGATCTTTTTTTTCAACTTGCAAAAGAAGATCATGGAGTTTCAACAACAACTCTTACATTTAGACAAAGAGTAGAAAAACCCACATATTTAGATGAATGAGAGAAAAGTATTCATGGGTATAGCAGTGCTTCCTAGTCTACAAACATAAGAGCATAAAAGAAAACACTGAAACGGTAGCATCGTTGGGTTTAGGAAATCCGTAGAACAAGAGGAAAGGATTCATGGGCCGATAGTTTGTTTATCTTCGGATCTTATAACAAAAACAGAATTATCATCTTAAACTAATTTTGTTTACAAATAATAAGACCTGCACTTATTCGAAAATAAAAATCATGAATTATATTTTTTTATTCAGAGAATAAAAACTTCGATTAGTCGGTAATTAAATGAAATCCATAGAAAAAATAATAAATATGTGTAACATCCCGAAAATTTTCGACTTTCGAAAATTCAACATCGATACTCACTTTATCGACTGCTGAGCCATCAAATGCCGGAAACCCGGAAAGTTATGGTTTTAAGAAAAAGAAAAGGTAGAAGAAGAAGAAGATAGAAGAAAAAGAGAAGAAAGAAACAACAACAGATACAGAACAGAGACAATATCAGAATCTTACACATCGCAGCGGAACAATATATAATAGATAAATGAATAATCTTTAAACAAAGAACTATATCATTTTATAACATACATCAATCATCAGAGTCACTATACAACTCAGTACAACAATGGACAGTTATATAAACTTGTCCTCATACAGAATACACAGCGGAATAAATACTATCAGATACAAATACTACGTCTCGTCATCCAGAATATCTCCAAACTCCAGAATATCCAGAATAACCTGGTAATATAACTCTAGGCTGCCCGTGTGGAAATTGGTGGGCACCCAGAGTTTAGAAGGGAACAATAAACTCCGAGTCAGTCATGGTGACTGGTGTGAGATCGTAAAACAGTTATTCTTTAAAAATAAACAACAGGAAAACTTTTAAAGTCAATTCGCAATGCTTTTGGAAAATGAAACTACCATAAGACCTCCCACCACACACACAATGCAAACGCAGAATTGGAGGAGATTTCTTCTTATGATAGTCAAAGATGCTTAATACGCAAAATCAAATCATTTTGATATTATTATTAGTGCATAGTGTAGAAAACATTTCGAAAGTATAATATTAATCTTAGCCAGCATAGGCATTCCACACTTATGCCTACTATAGCTACCATCCAAACAGTGGTGACCACCATAAGTGAATGATAGGTTCTACAACTAAAACCGTACAAGATCGTATTGTTTCTTTGGATTTCCAACAAATGGTCAGGCTAAGGAACTTCCTATCCACGATGGGTACGTCCCTGGAATAGACGACCCGAGAATCTAACGTTACGGTTAGATCTCTGCCAACACAAGGCCGGGTTACCTCTGCAAAAATAGGTAACTACTGACACGCGTATGCCATCCCCCGATCGTCACCGATCTTCCCGAGGATCCCCGATTTCCAACAAACCACATAGATAATAATAATGCAGTAACCACAGAGGTTAAGTATCTGGGCTCCATACCATGATACCACCTTTATCCAGAAGGAATGACATACACTAAGGGGCGCTACTCCCTAGAACCTTGCTGCATTCGTCCTGTTTCGACCATTTCCGGGGTGTGAGGCTCGACGAAGTCTCGTCCACAAAGCTACGCTTTCTCCAAAAAGCCCTGCTTCGGGTCCAACAAAATGACCAACCTATGATCACAAAGATATAAGATCAAACAATTGATCATATCACAAATGATCAAACACTGATCATTTCACAGCAACACTCAGTATGCCACGTTACCAAATTGGGATATATCGCTGATAAATTTCAACTACATAACCTCTGAGCTCGTACGTCTCAGAGAAGGGTGTTAAGCTAAGAGAATAAATTCTCCGCCACCAACAGATATGTATTTGAAAGAAATCAGCTTTATATCTCAAATTGTAACGTCAGACGCACAATCCATACAAGTCTGTTCCGGGATCGAACAGAACCGAAGGCACTTCTCACGAAGCCCTTGCATTTCCGGATAATTTTCTAATCACGTCAGGACTTCTCGTCACTAAGGGTGATAAAACCTCTAAACCGAAGATCAGTCGGTGTAGAGTAACTCGACGGTAATCCTTCCGTTTTCAAAAATATCCGGTCTTCAACACCGGTCTTCAAATGCGATTCATAACGACGTATCACATATTCGGAATGGGTTATACGACCCCATGGTCCTTTCCCGGTTAACCCGAATAGTGAGCGATTATTCAAAAATAAGTGTGGCATTCAAATTCATCCAATTCACAACAAATACCTATCTAAAGGTAATTATTGATAGTCGGTTATTTAACTATCAATAAAGATGCGCAACATCATCAGATTCCAAATAATTTTCCCAAATTATTTCATCTTCCAAAAATATCTTTTACTAGATATAAAATTTCCACACTTCAAAAATAAAACAACGTTTATTTTTCTAAACAGTTTCCCTTTTCTTTTTATAAATTCCATAGTGAATTTTTGTTTCAAAAATGTCTATTGATATACGATTTTCAAATCGTTTTCAATATTCGATTTCGATTTATCTTTAAGAAGATAAATCTCAAAAACGTTCATTTCATATTGGAAAACATTCCATACTTATTTAATAATAAGTATTTCACAAATCATTTATTTTCAACACTTGGAAAATATTCAATATACTTAAATCAATATTAAGTATATATTCATTCTTTAAGGAAAACATTTACTATAACAACATTTATTTGAGTCAAAACGAATGTTACGTAAAACATCGTTACGACGACTCAAAATCACTAGTATAGGGATTCGGAATTAAGATAGATATATAAATCCCAATACTACATCAAAACATTTTCTTCCGAAAATCATTTACTATAACAACAGTGTTATAGTCCATCATTTCCTTATATTTTCGAAAACGCCTATTTCAACAATAAATGTGGAAATCTATGCTTTCGATTCATAACACATTTTAAAACATCTTTAAAATGTTTAACTTCATTTTTAATATCACTTCTTTAAAAACGTACCCATTTTACTTAACAATATATTCACTGTCCAAATCGTGAATATACTTCACTTAACCCTATTTAAATCTTTTCTACACATTTATTTCGAGAATTTTCCACTATCCAAAATCGTGGATAAAATCCCCTTTAACCTTTTAATTTACCAAATCCAATTGATTTCGAATTTATAAAACAACGTCTATAAATTCTATTTCTATTTTCTAACGACTTCAATTTAATAAATCTTCTTTATTAATAATTCGATCAATATCCCATTTAAAGGCAACAATCCAAGTTACACGTAAATTTCTTATCAGTCTTTATTCTACAACTTCATTCATTTTATAACTTCATACTTTATAATCTATGAACTTTAATCTTTATAAATCTATAAACTTCAAATCTTCACAATCTATAATTCTATAAATCTCATGTCTTCACAATTTATAATTCTATAAATTTCTAACACTTATAGAAACTCGTTTTAAAATTCCAATACTATTAATTGATAAATATCAATTCTGTACATCTTTTATATATATCATTCTTAAATAATTCAAAAGTAATCCAACTTAAACTATTTTATTTATCACTTGACTATTTATTTCAAAATCACCTTTCAGGTATATTTCACAATTTAAAATTTTCATAACTTTAAATTTATAACATTTATTTATTTATTTAAGATAAATAAATTCCAAAATTTAATAAATCGTATACTTTCCAAAAATCACTTCAAAATTCCTTTTAAAGTAAAAATCGTTTATTTTTAAACTTTAAAATTGAACCCGATGATGCAACGCATCAATTAGTTCATCACAACATCAAACATCATATATCATCATATGATGACAGAATATATATCAACATCTGTAAATAAATAAATACAGTTGAGGAATCCAGTTGGATCCCTCCAACCTGTTTCCCTGCATCCAAAGACGTCAGCACAATACCAATTCCGCTCCAGTACGGAATTATCGCGGTATATAGGTTTTTATAAATCCGCTTACTAACGGCGCAATAGGGTCTCATCCGCTATACGAGGCGGGAAATCAATCAATCCAATATATACATATGCCAATATGTATATACTGCTATATATATATAGATATATCCTACTATATCTAATATCAACAATCCAAACAGTCAAATAATCAATCAATAACTGCAAATCAAAATTTTCCTTCGAGTGAGAAAATCTCACCTTAGCTTTTATTAGCAATCCAATTTCCATCTTGACTCGATTTTCTTGATTTATAACCTTGTATAAATAATTTACACAATCTATTAATATTCGAATTAAATCGAATAATAAATTTTCGTTTAATCCTGATAGTTCTGTTCCAAACCAATTTCTCAATTAATAATCTTATTTAACCAACATTTAAATTTCTTTAAACCCATTTTCTTTTTATAAATTCATCTAACTAAAATTCAACTTCGTTTTTAGTAATCCCAATCATCCAATGATTTACTTTCAAACTAATTCTTTCTAACAAATTTTCTTATTTTTAAAATAACACCTTAAATTCTAAACAACTTCTATTAAATAATCTATACAAACCAATGATTTTATCTTAACAAATTCTTATTTTAAAATAAATCTTTTTATCCAATAAATTTGATTCCTAACGAATCTTCTTTTACAGAATACTTTAAACCAATTTTTCTTTACTGAAATATATTTAAACTGAAAATGAAGAAAAGAATAAATTACTGCAGATATACCTCACTGCCCGAACCAAACTTCGACCACGCTACTGAACTCGGCCTCGAAGCTATCGACTACGCCCAGCACTTCGACTTCGACTGTGCCGCCTGCCATCATCCACTCGAACGATCGACATCTCCAGCCCACATCTTCGAGCACGCGATCGAGCTCATACCAAAATCGCGATGCTTCCCCATCGAGTCGCCAACGCGACCACTGAAACACCCACCTCGACCTCGACATCTCACGCGTGCACGAGCTTTGACCGACCCTGGCCACGCGATTTCGATCCCTCCTCCCACGCGAACGCAAATCGCCGCGAACTCATCGCGACCTCCAGAGCTTGCTCGAGCCACCGCGACTAGCTCGACGAACCCAGCTACACGCCTCGCGACCAAAGTCGCTCGCGAGTTCCTGCCCTCGTGCCTTCCAGCCTGACAGTGCGACGAAGTCGCCCCTCCTTCCCCTCTTAATCGGTTGAAGCAATTTAATCTCGAAATCCCCTTTTTTTCTTTTCGTTTATTTTGATCTGAGGAATGAAGATAAAACTGAGGGAGGTATGGGTTTTCACGTTTTCCTTGCGTGATATCAGGCGTAATTGAAGGGAAAAGAACGTGTTTTTTTTTTTTGATTTTGACCATAATTTAAATTTAAATCTCGATAAAAACTTCAATGCGTTTTCGTGTCGTATTTTCACATACGAACTCCGAAAAATACGAAATTTGGAATCCGATAATAATTCGATATTACGGACCCAACGGCACTGTTTTCGTTGAATTCCGAGACAGTCTGAAAAATGACTATTTTTAATTATCGGTTCAAACCGTTAATTCCAAAACTGAACGAATCACTTCTAAATTCGATTCTGAGAGTTCCATTATCTTCAGTTTTATAATTATGAATTTTAAAAGTTTTTGGAATATTTTTCTTCAGCTTATAATTGAAGATTCAAATTTTTTATTCAACTTCAATAGATTAAATTTTTATAACTTAATCACCAATTTCAAACTTAGATCGGGGATTCAAATTAAATCATCGTTCAAATATTTAAAATTAATTAAATATCCTCAATTTAATTCGTTCAAAATTCTGGGTCGTTACAGACTTCCCCCCTTAAAAGAATTTCGTCCTCGAAATTACAAGTTAGGAAAAAGGACCTTAACTCGTCTACTATCTTTCACAATTCAATAGTTTTATCAATTCATCGAAACGAATCATTCTACTAAAGTGTCGTTATCAATTCAACCAACTTTCTAAACATTTTCAAACTCTTCAAACAACATTGTTTTCTTAACAATTCAAATTTGAGTTTAAATTCAAATTTAAACTTTCAAAAATTTCTCAAAAATTTTCTAACACTCGGAATTTTCGAAAAATTTCGCCAGCGTCTCCTTTGCGCGGCTAATACGGTACGACTACAAAATGTCCCTACGGACCCTCAGATTTCAAAAAGAAAAAGAAAAAGCCAAGCGGCTAGAGAGAAATCATCAAAAACTCATATAGAATTTAAAATACGTACCTTTTTCGAGCAATTCAAATTTATCTGTGAAATAAATTCAATTCCCTTTATACCTGTATATCTACTAGCCATAATATCTAGTTATAACATCCAACTATTTTGCAAATTTTATTACAACTTCTAATATCAACTTCTTATACCATTTTTAGTTTACTGTAGAAGTTATATCCATTATCATTCAATTTCACATTTCACATTCATTTGAATTTAATCTACACTTTCAATCTAATTTAGATTCAGTTTACTTCTGAATATTGAATTTCATCAATTATCTTTAGTTCACTTCAAACTAATCTTAAAGCTTCATTTTATTTCACACAATTCAAATTTGTTTCAACATTCAGTTTTCAATTTTTATTCACTTACAATTGTAAATTCCATTCATTTGAAATTTATTTCTTCTTACTTGAATTTATTTGCAATTCCGAACCATTCTTTTATTTTCAATTTTGAACTTTCATTTCAATCAGATTCCCAATATTCTATAAGTTATCAACTTATTAATATTTCGTAAGTATTTTTAAATAGGATTCCAGAGTCGTTTCCACTTTTTCAAAACCATTTGAAAACAATTCAAATTCCATTTGAATTTCCAAACAAAACCCCAAATTTTCAAACAACTCCTATTTAAAACAATTTGACAGCAATTTCTCTTTTGGAAACCCGAAAATGAACACCAACGATGCCGCGGTCATCATCGGAATTATTTTCCAGCGACCTAAAAGAGTTTAGAGCTTCCATCTCTCTAAAATACTTTTCAAAATCTTTGAAATTCATTTTCAAATCAAAAAAAAGAAATTAAACTTTCCAAATCTCCAAAATTTTCAAACTCCTTTCAAAACTTTTCCAAAACTTCTCTGGAATCCCGTTTTAAATTACAATTCACATTTATAATTTACCTTCTTAAATTTCATTCGTGTGTGAATTAATTTCTTAACTTTGGAGTTACGATTTGAATTTCTTATTCAATTTCAGTGATGATAATTCACTATTATTACTTCCTAACATCCATGCAACCATATACTATAGTACTTTATAGAAAAACATTTCTTTTCTATACAAAAATAGTTTTGGGTAAAATTATTTCATTTACCCTATTTAAAACAATACTGTGCCGAATTGTTCTATTCGAGTGTTTAGAAACCCCTTCGATACAGTTTTGCAAGACTGTGCCGACGAAGGTTCATATACCACTCAATAAACCAATCATCACAATACAAAACAATTTTATATTCAATAACAAATACGCGCTCATATCTATTATTACACTCAAACTCATTCTAGAGTACTGCTGACTCTATCTCTAATGAGTAACACCCAACAGAGCAGGGTTGTCGCTTAACCATATGCTCTGATACCAAATGTAACATCCCGAAAATTTTCGACTTTCGAAAATTCAACATCGATACTCACTTTATCGACTGCTGAGCCATCAAATGCCGGAAACCCGGAAAGTTATGGTTTTAAGAAAAAGAAAAGGTAGAAGAAGAAGAAGATAGAAGAAAAAGAGAAGAAAGAAACAACAACAGATACAGAACAGAGACAATATCAGAATCTTACACATCGCAGCGGAACAATATATAATAGATAAATGAATAATCTTTAAACAAAGAACTATATCATTTTATAACATACATCAATCATCAGAGTCACTATACAACTCAGTACAACAATGGACAGTTATATAAACTTGTCCTCATACAGAATACACAGCGGAATAAATACTATCAGATACAAATACTACGTCTCGTCATCCAGAATATCTCCAAACTCCAGAATATCCAGAATAACCTGGTAATATAACTCTAGGCTGCCCGTGTGGAAATTGGTGGGCACCCAGAGTTTAGAAGGGAACAATAAACTCCGAGTCAGTCATGGTGACTGGTGTGAGATCGTAAAACAGTTATTCTTTAAAAATAAACAACAGGAAAACTTTTAAAGTCAATTCGCAATGCTTTTGGAAAATGAAACTACCATAAAACCTCCCACCACACACACAATGCAAACGCAGAATTGGAGGAGATTTCTTCTTATGATAGTCAAAGATGCTTAATACGCAAAATCAAATCATTTTGATATTATTATTAGTGCATAGTGTAGAAAACATTTCGAAAGTATAATATTAATCTTAGCCAGCATAGGCATTCCGCACTTATGCCTACTATAGCTACCATCCAAACAGTGGTGACCACCATAAGTGAATGATAGGTTCTACAACTAAAACCGTACAAGATCGTATTGTTTCTTTGGATTTCCAACAAATGGTCAGGCTAAGGAACTTCCTATCCACGATGGGTACGTCCCTGGAATAGACGACCCGAGAATCTAACGTTACGGTTAGATCTCTGCCAACACAAGGCCGGGTTACCTCTGCAAAAATAGGTAACTACTGACACGCGTATGCCATCCCCCGATCGTCACCGATCTTCCCGAGGATCCCCGATTTCCAACAAACCACATAGATAATAATAATGCAGTAACCACAGAGGTTAAGTATCTGGGCTCCATACCATGATACCACCTTTATCCAGAAGGAATGACATACACTAAGGGGCGCTACTCCCTAGAACCTTGCTGCATTCGTCCTGTTTCGACCATTTCCGGGGTGTGAGGCTCGACGAAGTCTCGTCCACAAAGCTACGCTTTCTCCAAAAAGCCCTGCTTCGGGTCCAACAAAATGATCAACCTATGATCACAAAGATATAAGATCAAACAATTGATCATATCACAAATGATCAAACACTGATCATTTCACAGCAACACTCAGTATGCCACGTTACCAAATTGGGATATATCGCTGATAAATTTCAACTACATAACCTCTGAGCTCGTACGTCTCAGAGAAGGGTGTTAAGCTAAGAGAATAAATTCTCCGCCACCAACAGATATGTATTTGAAAGAAATCAGCTTTATATCTCAAATTGTAACGTCAGACACATAATCCATACAAGTCTGTTCCGGGATCGAACAGAACCGAAGGCACTTCTCACGAAGCCCTTGCATTTCCGGATAATTTTCTAATCACGTCAGGACTTCCCGTCACTAAGGGTGATAAAACCTCTAAACCGAAGATCAGTCGGTGTAGAGTAACTCGACGGTAATCCTTCCGTTTTCAAAAATATCCGGTCTTCAACACCGGTCTTCAAATGCGATTCATAACGACGTATCACATATTCGGAATGGGTTATACGACCCCATGGTCCTTTCCCGGTTAACCCGAATAGTGAGCGATTATTCAAAAATAAGTGTGGCATTCAAATTCATCCAATTCACAACAAATACCTATCTAAAGGTAATTATTGATAGTCGGTTATTTAACTATCAATAAAGATGCGCAACATCATCAGATTCCAAATAATTTTCCCAAATTATTTCATCTTCCAAAAATATCTTTTACTAGATATAAAATTTCCACACTTCAAAAATAAAACAACGTTTATTTTTCTAAACAGTTTCCCTTTTCTTTTTATAAATTCCATAGTGAATTTTTGTTTCAAAAATGTCTATTGATATACGATTTTCAAATCGTTTTCAATATTCGATTTCGATTTATCTTTAAGAAGATAAATCTCAAAAACGTTCATTTCATATTGGAAAACATTCCATACTTATTTAATAATAAGTATTTCACAAATCATTTATTTTCAACACTTGGAAAATATTCAATATACTTAAATCAATATTAAGTATATATTCATTCTTTAAGGAAAACATTTACTATAACAACATTTATTTGAGTCAAAACGAATGTTACGTAAAACATCGTTACGACGACTCAAAATCACTAGTATAGGGATTCAGAATTAAGATAGATATATAAATCCCAATACTACATCAAAACATTTTCTTCCGAAAATCATTTACTATAACAACAGTGTTATAGTCCATCATTTCCTTATATTTTCGAAAACGCCTATTTCAACAATAAATGTGGAAATCTATGCTTTCGATTCATAACACATTTTAAAACATCTTTAAAATGTTTAACTTCATTTTTAATATCACTTCTTCAAAAACGTACCCATTTTACTTAACAATATATTCACTGTCCAAATCGTGAATATACTTCACTTAACCCTATTTAAATCTTTTCTACACATTTATTTCGAGAATTTTCCACTATCCAAAATCGTGGATAAAATCCCCTTTAACCTTTTAATTTACCAAATCCAATTGATTTCGAATTTATAAAACAACGTCTATAAATTCTATTTCTATTTTCTAACGACTTCAATTTAATAAATCTTCTTTATTAATAATTCGATCAATATCCCATTTAAAGGCAACAATCCAAGTTACACGTAAATTTCTTATCAGTCTTTATTCTACAACTTCATTCATTTTATAACTTCATACTTTATAATCTATGAACTTTAATCTTTATAAATCTATAAACTTCAAATCTTCACAATCTATAATTCTATAAATCTCATGTCTTCACAATTTATAATTCTATAAATTTCTAACACTTATAGAAACTCGTTTTAAAATTCCAATACTATTAATTGATAAATATCAATTCTGTACATCTTTTATATATATCATTCTTAAATAATTCAAAAGTAATCCAACTTAAACTATTTTATTTATCACTTGACTATTTATTTCAAAATCACCTTTCAGGTATATTTCACAATTTAAAATTTTCATAACTTTAAATTTATAACATTTATTTATTTATTTAAGATAAATAAATTCCAAAATTTAATAAATCGTATACTTTCCAAAAATCACTTCAAAATTCCTTTTAAAGTAAAAATCGTTTATTTTTAAACTTTAAAATTGAACCCGATGATGCAACGCATCAATTAGTTCATCACAACATCAAACATCATATATCATCATATGATGACAGAATATATATCAACATCTGTAAATAAATAAATACAGTTGAGGAATCCAGTTGGATCCCTCCAACCTGTTTCCCTGCATCCAATGACGTCAGCACAATACAAATTCCGCTCCAGTACGGAATTATCGCGGTATATAGGTTTTTATAAATCCGCTTACTAACGGCGCAATAGGGTCTCATCCGCTATACGAGGCGGGAAATCAATCAATCCAATATATACATATGCCAATATGTATATACTGCTATATATATATAGATATATCCTACTATATCTAATATCAACAATCCAAACAGTCAAATAATCAATCAATAACTGCAAATCAAAATTTTCCTTCGAGTGAGAAAATCTCACCTTAGCTTTTATTAGCAATCCAATTTCCATCTTGACTCGATTTTCTTGATTTATAACCTTGTATAAATAATTTACACAATCTATTAATATTCGAATTAAATCGAATAATAAATTTTCGTTTAATCCTGATAGTTCTGTTCCAAACCAATTTCTCAATTAATAATCTTATTTAACCAACATTTAAATTTCTTTAAACCCATTTTCTTTTTATAAATTCATCTAACTAAAATTCAACTTCGTTTTTAGTAATCCCAATCATCCAATGATTTACTTTCAAACTAATTCTTTCTAACAAATTTTCTTATTTTTAAAATAACACCTTAAATTCTAAACAACTTCTATTAAATAATCTATACAAACCAAAGATTTTATCTTAACAAATTCTTATTTTAAAATAAATCTTTTTATCCAATAAATTTGATTCCTAACGAATCTTCTTTTACAGAATACTTTAAACCAATTTTTCTTTACTGAAATATATTTAAACTGAAAATGAAGAAAAGAATAAATTACTGCAGATATACCTCACTGCAAATCGAAGAACTCAGGCCCGAACCAAACTTCGACCACGCTACTGAACTCGGCCTCGAAGCTATCGACTACGCCCAGCACTTCGACTTCGACTGTGCCGCCTGCCATCATCCACTCGAACGATCGACATCTCCAGCCCACATCTTCGAGCACGCGATCGAGCTCATACCAAAATCGCGATGCTTCCCCATCGAGTCGCCAACGCGACCACTGAAACACCCACCTCGACCTCGACATCTCACGCGTGCACGAGCTTTGACCGACCCTGGCCACGCGATTTCGATCCCTCCTCCCACGCGAACGCAAATCGCCGCGAACTCATCGCGACCTCCAGAGCTTGCTCGAGCCACCGCGACTAGCTCGACGAACCCAGCTACACGCCTCGCGACCAAAGTCGCTCACGAGTTCCTGCCCTCGTGCCTTCCAGCCTGACAGTGCGACGAAGTCGCCCCTCCTTCCCCTCTTAATCGGTTGAAGCAATTTAATCTCGAAATCCCCTTTTTTTCTTTTCGTTTATTTTGATCTGAGGAATGAAGATAAAACTGAGGGAGGTATGGGTTTTCACGTTTTCCTTGCGTGATATCAGGCGTAATTGAAGGGAAAAGAACGTGTTTTTTTTTTTTGATTTTGACCATAATTTAAATTTAAATCTCGATAAAAACTTCAATGCGTTTTCGTGTCGTATTTTCACATACGAACTCCGAAAAATACGAAATTTGGAATCCGATAATAATTCGATATTACGGACCCAACGGCACTGTTTTCGTTGAATTCCGAGACAGTCTGAAAAATGACTATTTTTAATTATCGGTTCAAACCGTTAATTCCAAAACTGAACGAATCACTTCTAAATTCGATTCTGAGAGTTCCATTATCTTCAGTTTTATAATTATGAATTTTAAAAGTTTTTGGAATATTTTTCTTCAGCTTATAATTGAAGATTCAAATTTTTTATTCAACTTCAATAGATTAAATTTTTATAACTTAATCACCAATTTCAAACTTAGATCGGGGATTCAAATTAAATCATCGTTCAAATATTTAAAATTAATTAAATATCCTCAATTTAATTCGTTCAAAATTCTGGGTCATTACAGACTTCCCCCCTTAAAAGAATTTCGTCCTCGAAATTACAAGTTAGGAAAAAGGACCTTAACTCGTCTACTATCTTTCACAATTCAATAGTTTTATCAATTCATCGAAACGAATCATTCTACTAAAGTGTCGTTATCAATTCAACCAACTTTCTAAACATTTTCAAACTCTTCAAACAACATTGTTTTCTTAACAATTCAAATTTGAGTTTAAATTCAAATTTAAACTTTCAAAAATTTCTCAAAAATTTTCTAACACTCGGAATTTTCGAAAAATTTCGCCAGCGTCTCCTTTGCGCGGCTAATACGGTACGACTACAAAATGTCCCTACGGACCCTCAGATTTCAAAAAGAAAAAGAAAAAGCCAAGCGGCTAGAGAGAAATCATCAAAAAATCATATAGAATTTAAAATACGTACCTTTTTCGAGCAATTCAAATTTATCTGTGAAATAAATTCAATTCCCTTTATACCTGTATATCTACTAGCCATAATATCTAGTTATAACATCCAACTATTTTGCAAATTTTATTACAACTTCTAATATCAACTTCTTATACCATTTTTAGTTTACTGTAGAAGTTATATCCATTATCATTCAATTTCACATTTCACATTCATTTGAATTTAATCTACACTTTCAATCTAATTTAGATTCAGTTTACTTCTGAATATTGAATTTCATCAATTATCTTTAGTTCACTTCAAACTAATCTTAAAGCTTCATTTTATTTCACACAATTCAAATTTGTTTCAACATTCAGTTTTCAATTTTTATTCACTTACAATTGTAAATTCCATTCATTTGAAATTTATTTCTTCTTACTTGAATTTATTTGCAATTCCGAACCATTCTTTTATTTTCAATTTTGAACTTTCATTTCAATCAGATTCCCAATATTCTATAAGTTATCAACTTATTAATATTTCGTAAGTATTTTTAAATAGGATTCCAGAGTCGTTTCCACTTTTTCAAAACCATTTGAAAACAATTCAAATTCCATTTGAATTTCCAAACAAAACCCCAAATTTTCAAACAACTCCTATTTAAAACAATTTGACAGCAATTTCTCTTTTGGAAACCCGAAAATGAACACCAACGATGCCGCGGTCATCATCGGAATTATTTTCCAGCGACCTAAAAGAGTTTAGAGCTTCCATCTCTCTAAAATACTTTTCAAAATCTTTGAAATTCATTTTCAAATCAAAAAAAAGAAATTAAACTTTCCAAATCTCCAAAATTTTCAAACTCCTTTCAAAACTTTTCCAAAACTTCTCTGGAATCCCGTTTTAAATTACAATTCACATTTATAATTTACCTTCTTAAATTTCATTCGTGTGTGAATTAATTTCTTAACTTTGGAGTTACGATTTGAATTTCTTATTCAATTTCAGTGATGATAATTCACTATTATTACTTCCTAACATCCATGCAACCATATACTATAGTACTTTATAGAAAAACATTTCTTTTCTATACAAAAATAGTTTTGGGTAAAATTATTTCATTTACCCTATTTAAAACAATACTGTGCCGAATTGTTCTATTCGAGTGTTTAGAAACCCCTTCGATACAGTTTTGCAAGACTGTGCCGACGAAGGTTCATATACCACTCAATAAACCAATCATCACAATACAAAACAATTTTATATTCAATAACAAATACGCGCTCATATCTATTATTACACTCAAACTCATTCTAGAGTACTGCTGACTCTATCTCTAATGAGTAACACCCAACAGAGCAGGGTTGTCGCTTAACCATATGCTCTGATACCAAATGTAACATCCCGAAAATTTTCGACTTTCGAAAATTCAACATCGATACTCACTTTATCGACTGCTGAGCCATCAAATGCCGGAAACCCGGAAAGTTATGGTTTTAAGAAAAAGAAAAGGTAGAAGAAGAAGAAGATAGAAGAAAAAGAGAAGAAAGAAACAACAACAGATACAGAACAGAGACAATATCAGAATCTTACACATCGCAGCGGAACAATATATAACAGATAAATGAATAATCTTTAAACAAAGAACTATATCATTTTATAACATACATCAATCATCAGAGTCACTATACAACTCAGTACAACAATGGACAGTTATATAAACTTGTCCTCATACAGAATACACAGCGGAATAAATACTATCAGATACAAATACTACGTCTCGTCATCCAGAATATCTCCAAACTCCAGAATATCCAGAATAACCTGGTAATATAACTCTAGGCTGCCCGTGTGGAAATTGGTGGGCACCCAGAGTTTAGAAGGGAACAATAAACTCCGAGTCAGTCATGGTGACTGGTGTGAGATCGTAAAACAGTTATTCTTTAAAAATAAACAACAGGAAAACTTTTAAAGTCAATTCGCAATGCTTTTGGAAAATGAAACTACCATAAGACCTCCCACCACACACACAATGCAAACGCAGAATTGGAGGAGATTTCTTCTTATGATAGTCAAAGATGCTTAATACGCAAAATCAAATCATTTTGATATTATTATTAGTGCATAGTGTAGAAAACATTTCGAAAGTATAATATTAATCTTAGCCAGCATAGGCATTCCGCACTTATGCCTACTATAGCTACCATCCAAACAGTGGTGACCACCATAAGTGAATGATAGGTTCTACAACTAAAACCGTACAAGATCGTATTGTTTCTTTGGATTTCCAACAAATGGTCAGGCTAAGGAACTTCCTATCCACGATGGGTACGTCCCTGGAATAGACGACCCGAGAATCTAACGTTACGGTTAGATCTCTGCCAACACAAGGCCGGGTTACCTCTGCAAAAATAGGTAACTACTGACACGCGTATGCCATCCCCCGATCGTCACCGATCTTCCCGAGGATCCCCGATTTCCAACAAACCACATAGATAATAATAATGCAGTAACCACAGAGGTTAAGTATCTGGGCTCCATACCATGATACCACCTTTATCCAGAAGGAATGACATACACTAAGGGGCGCTACTCCCTAGAACCTTGCTGCATTCGTCCTGTTTCGACCATTTCCGGGGTGTGAGGCTCGACGAAGTCTCGTCCACAAAGCTACGCTTTCTCCAAAAAGCCCTGCTTCGGGTCCAACAAAATGATCAACCTATGATCACAAAGATATAAGATCAAACAATTGATCATATCACAAATGATCAAACACTGATCATTTCACAGCAACACTCAGTATGCCACGTTACCAAATTGGGATATATCGCTGATAAATTTCAACTACATAACCTCTGAGCTCGTACGTCTCAGAGAAGGGTGTTAAGCTAAGAGAATAAATTCTCCGCCACCAACAGATATGTATTTGAAAGAAATCAGCTTTATATCTCAAATTGTAACGTCAGACACATAATCCATACAAGTCTGTTCCGGGATCGAACAGAACCGAAGGCACTTCTCACGAAGCCCTTGCATTTCCGGATAATTTTCTAATCACGTCAGGACTTCCCGTCACTAAGGCTGATAAAACCTCTAAACCGAAGATCAGTCGGTGTAGAGTAACTCGACGGTAATCCTTCCGTTTTCAAAAATATCCGGTCTTCAACACCGGTCTTCAAATGCGATTCATAACGACGTATCACATATTCGGAATGGGTTATACGACCCCATGGTCCTTTCCCGGTTAACCCGAATAGTGAGCGATTATTCAAAAATAAGTGTGGCATTCAAATTCATCCAATTCACAACAAATACCTATCTAAAGGTAATTATTGATAGTCGGTTATTTAACTATCAATAAAGATGCGCAACATCATCAGATTCCAAATAATTTTCCCAAATTATTTCATCTTCCAAAAATATCTTTTACTAGATATAAAATTTCCACACTTCAAAAATAAAACAACGTTTATTTTTCTAAACAGTTTCCCTTTTCTTTTTATAAATTCCATAGTGAATTTTTGTTTCAAAAATGTCTATTGATATACGATTTTCAAATCGTTTTCAATATTCGATTTCGATTTATCTTTAAGAAGATAAATCTCAAAAACGTTCATTTCATATTGGAAAACATTCCATACTTATTTAATAATAAGTATTTCACAAATCATTTATTTTCAACACTTGGAAAATATTCAATATACTTAAATCAATATTAAGTATATATTCATTCTTTAAGGAAAACATTTACTATAACAACATTTATTTGAGTCAAAACGAATGTTACGTAAAACATCGTTACGACGACTCAAAATCACTAGTATAGGGATTCAGAATTAAGATAGATATATAAATCCCAATACTACATCAAAACATTTTCTTCCGAAAATCATTTACTATAACAACAGTGTTATAGTCCATCATTTCCTTATATTTTCGAAAACGCCTATTTCAACAATAAATGTGGAAATCTATGCTTTCGATTCATAACACATTTTAAAACATCTTTAAAATGTTTAACTTCATTTTTAATATCACTTCTTCAAAAACGTACCCATTTTACTTAACAATATATTCACTGTCCAAATCGTGAATATACTTCACTTAACCCTATTTAAATCTTTTCTACACATTTATTTCGAGAATTTTCCACTATCCAAAATCGTGGATAAAATCCCCTTTAACCTTTTAATTTACCAAATCCAATTGATTTCGAATTTATAAAACAACGTCTATAAATTCTATTTCTATTTTCTAACGACTTCAATTTAATAAATCTTCTTTATTAATAATTCGATCAATATCCCATTTAAAGGCAACAATCCAAGTTACACGTAAATTTCTTATCAGTCTTTATTCTACAACTTCATTCATTTTATAACTTCATACTTTATAATCTATGAACTTTAATCTTTATAAATCTATAAACTTCAAATCTTCACAATCTATAATTCTATAAATCTCATGTCTTCACAATTTATAATTCTATAAATTTCTAACACTTATAGAAACTCGTTTTAAAATTCCAATACTATTAATTGATAAATATCAATTCTGTACATCTTTTATATATATCATTCTTAAATAATTCAAAAGTAATCCAACTTAAACTATTTTATTTATCACTTGACTATTTATTTCAAAATCACCTTTCAGGTATATTTCACAATTTAAAATTTTCATAACTTTAAATTTATAACATTTATTTATTTATTTAAGATAAATAAATTCCAAAATTTAATAAATCGTATACTTTCCAAAAATCACTTCAAAATTCCTTTTAAAGTAAAAATCGTTTATTTTTAAACTTTAAAATTGAACCCGATGATGCAACGCATCAATTAGTTCATCACAACATCAAACATCATATATCATCATATGATGACAGAATATATATCAACATCTGTAAATAAATAAATACAGTTGAGGAATCCAGTTGGATCCCTCCAACCTGTTTCCCTGCATCCAAAGACGTCAGCACAATACAAATTCCGCTCCAGTACGGAATTATCGCGGTATATAGGTTTTTATAAATCCGCTTACTAACGGCGCAATAGGGTCTCATCCGCTATACGAGGCGGGAAATCAATCAATCCAATATATACATATGCCAATATGTATATACTGCTATATATATATAGATATATCCTACTATATCTAATATCAACAATCCAAACAGTCAAATAATCAATCAATAACTGCAAATCAAAATTTTCCTTCGAGTGAGAAAATCTCACCTTAGCTTTTATTAGCAATCCAATTTCCATCTTGACTCGATTTTCTTGATTTATAACCTTGTATAAATAATTTACACAATCTATTAATATTCGAATTAAATCGAATAATAAATTTTCGTTTAATCCTGATAGTTCTGTTCCAAACCAATTTCTCAATTAATAATCTTATTTAACCAACATTTAAATTTCTTTAAACCCATTTTCTTTTTATAAATTCATCTAACTAAAATTCAACTTCGTTTTTAGTAATCCCAATCATCCAATGATTTACTTTCAAACTAATTCTTTCTAACAAATTTTCTTATTTTTAAAATAACACCTTAAATTCTAAACAACTTCTATTAAATAATCTATACAAACCAATGATTTTATCTTAACAAATTCTTATTTTAAAATAAATCTTTTTATCCAATAAATTTGATTCCTAACGAATCTTCTTTTACAGAATACTTTAAACCAATTTTTCTTTACTGAAATATATTTAAACTGAAAATGAAGAAAAGAATAAATTACTGCAGATATACCTCACTGCAAATCGAAGAACTCAGGCCCGAACCAAACTTCGACCACGCTACTGAACTCGGCCTCGAAGCTATCGACTACGCCCAGCACTTCGACTTCGACTGTGCCGCCTGCCATCATCCACTCGAACGATCGACATCTCCAGCCCACATCTTCGAGCACGCGATCGAGCTCATACCAAAATCGCGATGCTTCCCCATCGAGTCGCCAACGCGACCACTGAAACACCCACCTCGACCTCGACATCTCACGCGTGCACGAGCTTTGACCGACCCTGGCCACGCGATTTCGATCCCTCCTCCCACGCGAACGCAAATCGCCGCGAACTAATCGCGACCTCCAGAGCTTGCTCGAGCCACCGCGACTAGCTCGACGAACCCAGCTACACGCCTCGCGACCAAAGTCGCTCGCGAGTTCCTGCCCTCGTGCCTTCCAGCCTGACAGTGCGACGAAGTCGCCCCTCCTTCCCCTCTTAATCGGTTGAAGCAATTTAATCTCGAAATCCCCTTTTTTTCTTTTCGTTTATTTTGATCTGAGGAATGAAGATAAAACTGAGGGAGGTATGGGTTTTCACGTTTTCCTTGCGTGATATCAGGCGTAATTGAAGGGAAAAGAACGTGTTTTTTTTTTTTTGATTTTGACCATAATTTAAATTTAAATCTCGATAAAAACTTCAATGCGTTTTCGTGTCGTATTTTCACATACGAACTCCGAAAAATACGAAATTTGGAATCCGATAATAATTCGATATTACGGACCCAACGGCACTGTTTTCGTTGAATTCTGAGACAGTCTGAAAAATGACTATTTTTAATTATCGGTTCAAACCGTTAATTCCAAAACTGAACGAATCACTTCTAAATTCGATTCTGAGAGTTCCATTATCTTCAGTTTTATAATTATGAATTTTAAAAGTTTTTGGAATATTTTTCTTCAGCTTATAATTGAAGATTCAAATTTTTTATTCAACTTCAATAGATTAAATTTTTATAACTTAATCACCAATTTCAAACTTAGATCGGGGATTCAAATTAAATCATCATTCAAATATTTAAAATTAATTAAATATCCTCAATTTAATTCGTTCAAAATTCTGGGTCGTTACAATATGCTTATGAGATTGGAGGATTTTGTGTTTGGTTAATTTTTAGTCGCTTTAAAAAAGCAAAATTAGTACTCTTACTGAGGTTTAATATAATAGTATGCCCAAAGTAAAATTGATAGTTTTAAAAATCCATAGTAAATCCTCCTATTGTTCCCTAATTGAAACCATTTCCTAAAGCAAGAATTGTTTGCGTTATTTGCTATTTCAAGAAATTCTTTACCTCTTGAGATATACCATTAATCCTCTGTAATTAGCATGTAGGATTTCCATCTAAATTGAAATTTTGTGTTATATGTGACATGGTAAAGAAAAATAAATGGACAGTATAAAGGCATGTTGAATTGTAAGCATTGATTATCAAGGCTTGCTAGCAAAAGGAGCTTTGTATTTCCAAATGTAATTCTGATTTCAATTGCTCAATCATGTAAACCAATTAATAATCACAACAAACAAAATATTTCCACTCAATTGCCTTATTTACTTATTCTTAAACAATTATTTATGGTTAACCAATCAAATAACAACCTAAATCAGTAACTTTGTATGCAATTACACAAAAATTTGAGAGCTTAATGTTTTTGGTACAGACCTTCTAAGAGGATGGATTCGCGGTTGCGTCTGAAGCAATGGCATCGGAAATCATCACGGTTGCGGATGCATTCATGGTTGCTTCGGATCTAAGAGGGTCGAGGTAGTTGCGAGAGAGGAGTTGCATGGTTGCAAGTAGAGTCGGCTGGTCTGAGATGCTCGAGGTGGAGTCGGTGGAGTTTCCGCTGAAGATGGAGTCGCGAGTGGAGGCGTAGAGGGGAAAAAAAATCGTCGCGATATCCAATTTTTTTTTCTAGTAGCCGTAGGAAAAAGGGTAAGTGTGGAGAAGTTGGGTACTACTGTACTAAGGCTAGGATGAAAAGAATACTCATTACTTTTTTGCCCCTAGCACATTTCACTTAATTTCAATTTAACCACATTTTCCGACGCATATATGTGTGGCAATAAAAAAATATAAATGTGTAATTTCAGTCACACATTTTTAGTTTACCAACGGTTATTTTTGTCATTAATCTACAACACAAATAAGTGTTGACAATTGAAAAAAATAAGTGTTACAAAATAACTGTTATGGTGTAGTGTTTCTAATACCACACAACCGCATATGTTACTCCAAAACTGATACTAAACTAAAAATCTTAATATCAAATTCTAATACTTTCTGATACCACGCAACACATATGTTACTCCAAAATTGATACTAAGCTAAAAATCTTAACATCAAATTCTAATACTTTCTGATACCACGCAACGCATATGTTACTCCAAAACTAATACTAAGCTAAAAATCTTAATATCAACCTTATTTTCAGTATCTGCACCGTTGTACAATATGAGAGTAATAGAAAACAATACTAAGAAAAATTGATACTAACACAAATTCAAAATAATGGTTACTGAAATTAAAAAAATGATACTAACACAAACTGATAATTTTCAAAAAATGATACTAAGAAAAATGATACATAAAAACCGATCCTCACTGAACTCAACACAACAATACAATTTCAATTAAATCTATATGAATGCAAGAAAAAAATCATCAATCAAAAATGTTTGCTTCACGTTGTCATTTTATTATAGTATGATAATTTTCTTTATACAACAAAAATCAGAAACAAAAATTTAACAATTTTATTCAAAAATGATACTTACAGACTGTAAAACTGATACCTAAAATCTAATACTGAAATTAATAAGAAAAATGATACTCAAACAAAGTTAATTGAATGTTTGATGCTAACAAACTTCATTAAATGTTTAATAGTAACAAAACACTAATTTAACTCATTTATCATTTTATTTAATCCATAACAACTTCATTTTTTATAGACATAAGAATCGGAAATAAAAATTTAACTATTTTTTTCAAAAATTATACCTACAGACTGTAAAACTGATACCTAAAATTTGATACTGAAATTAATAAGCCAACAATAAACCACAAAATGAGAAAGATAGCAGATACACCACCAACCTACATCCTATAGTGCGCTTTCAGCACCTTAATCCTTGCACCAACAATAGCGATTTCATCTTCCTCATCACTAAGCAACCAGAAACCACAACCTTCTTCAACACGCAACTAACTCCATCTCCTCAAACTTCAACAACCTGAATCGCAACCCAAATTCGCCCAAAATTGCACACATTCAACTATTGCACCAAACCTCCATCATCCAAATGGGCTAAGCAACCTTCCGCTGCCTATCACAAACAGCACCCCAAACCCGCGACGTGAACTGCAACTCCAGCAAATCCGACTCGATAGAACTCCATTCAAGCCGCCTTATTTTTTTTTGTTTTTGTTTTTGTTTTTTGATTTGAATTCTAATTCAATTTGCATCTACCCTTATTTCATTGTTCGTTGTTTTTTTACGATTTGAATTCGAAATCGGAGAAGAAACGAAAAAGCACGGTGATTAGGATGTTTTAAACTACTTTAACGTTTGGTCCTTAAGAGCATCTCCAACCCAAATGGCTTGTAACGTGAACTAAATCCTATGTGTCAAGTATTGTTCACAATTGTGTAACTAAAATAATTAGTCATGACATTGAAAATAGAACATCCACTCCAATGTTAACTACTTTGTAGAAACAACTTTGCCTACATGTCCCAATTATATTATAGATAAATAATATTTATTTGTAAAATAATATTTTTTATTTATATTTTATTGCTCACAATGTGAAGTGGAATGTCTAAAACTAGACATTTCACTTGACAATGTCTATTTAATTTTATGTCAAGTCAGCATGACATTTTAATTAACATTGGCATTGGAGAACACAATTTAAATAATTTGATGTTTTGATGACGTGTAATTGACATTACATTGTATTTAGACAAGAATTGGAGATGCTCTAAAAATAAAATATTGGTGGACCATCCTAATAATAAAAAAGCCTATAAACTTTTTCAAGGATCCATAATTTTCCAGGTTTTCCAAGTACGATGAAAATATAGTTTAAAAGTGACTTGTGAACGAAAGGAAAAAAAACGTAACGATCATTTCATTCCAAAATCGTTTGGTTGTATTACAGATAACATTTTTGCATCCTATACTCAGAAATCCTGACGGTGTAAATGGATCCTACTCAAGTCACGTGTTTTCGCGATAAACTTCTATCATTAACAAGTGAATCATACAATACAAAATCAACAAAATCACAATAATGTTTCTTTTTTGTCGTTTTAGCATTAAAGAACTTTATTGGATCATCATCATAATTGAAGCAAGTACATTTAGACTATATTAGATCATTGATAAACATTTGTTGCTATTTTATGTTGAAGTGTTTGCAGCTTTGCATGTGCCTCATGGTGACTACTGGTGAGCATGTTTTAAAATTGTTCTTAAGATATGTGTTTCCTGAACCCACATGGAAAATGCACCATCGTAGTATTCTCAACATGCAAACAAAAGGAACACAGAGCATAGAATATTCTCAGAATCCGTTCTATACAACATAACTAATATCTTTTCAAACATGCAAAAACCAACAAGGGCACACACAACACACAGTAAAACTCATACCGGATTAACAGTTCTGCTAGCGCCACCTCCATGCACCTCCTACTCATTCTCCCCAGATGCCTCCTCCAGCGACTTCCCCATCGACTCAGGCACCAGAAAAGTAAAGCAAAAACCTAACAAATTACAAGCAGCCAGTACAAAAAGTGAGTTCCTAACCCCAATACCTGTCCCATACCCCTTATCCACCTCCGACTTATGCTTGCTCTGCGACAGGTACAGAAACCCAAACGATCCAACAATCGCCCCGGCCTTCCCAGCTGCAGCCGATATCCCATGGCACGTCGACCTCAGCCTGGCTGGATATATCTCAGCCGGCACTATGAAAGTAGTACTATTCGGCCCGAAATTCGCGAAGAAAAAAGTGAGTGCGTACATCACCACGAATCCCACTTGGTTGCCATGCAGGGTCCAGTGGTGGTACGGCACGGCTAACCCTAACATGAATACAGTCATCATTGCGAACCCCAGCAACTGTATTGTGAAACGACCGATTCTGTCTATTAAGGCCACCGTGAACCAGAACCCCGGCACGGTGCAGCACATCGCGATCAGGGTTTGCGCGCGTGCAATATTGTACACCTCCTCGATCTCGTTCATGGTCTCGGGCTTGGGTATCCAGTTAATCGCGGTTAATATGTCCTTTTGGAAGAGGTTCTGACTGTAGTAGGTGATGTCGAGAAGGAACCAAGTGGAGGTGGTGCCAAGGAGGTGGAGCCCGTGGCGTCTGGCGAATTCTTTAGAGAAGAGTCCGAAGCTGTTGGATTCGGTGCCGGTGTACTGGTCGACCTTCTCCTGCTCCGCCTCAATGTCGATTTGGAGGACCCGGGACATGTCGGCGGCGGCTTGTTTGGCGTTTTTGGCAATGAGAGCGGTGTAGCGGGCGGTTTCGGGCATCTTCATGCGCCAGTAGTAGGTAACAGCGGCTGGAACGGCGCCGAACATGAGGATGATGCGCCAGACATAGTCGGCGGCCGGGACGGTGGAGGCGAGCTCCTCCTGCTTATAGGGGTAGTGGTTTTTGAAGCCGGCAGACACGATCAGGGCGACCGCTCCGCCTGCGAGGATCCCGAAGCCTTGCATGGCGAAGACGGCGGCTATGAAGGCACCACGCGTCTTTTTGTTCGCGTATTCGGACATGATCGTGGCAGAGAGCGGGTAGTCGCCTCCGATCCCGAAGCCTAGCCAGAATCGAAAGAAGCACAGCGTCGCCATTACACCTGTCGTATATTACACACGTGTACAATATTAGCGAAAAGGGTTAATACACAGTGAGCACATGGTACAGTTAAAAAGTTTACAGTACAATATCGCACCGTTGCGGTTGTGGCCGAAGGAGAGGCCAGAGGCGATGGAGCAGATGACCATGATCACGAGGGTCATGCCATAAATGCGTTTTCGACCCATTTTATCGCCGAGCCAACCAAAGAACAGGTGACCGGAGAGAGTTCCGCAGAAGGCGACACTGTTGACTGCAGAGGAGACGTTAGGAGGAAGTGTTCCGGGTGTTGCGGAACCTTCTTCATGGTAGTAGATTCTTCCCAGAAGTTTGGTGACTAGGGAAATACAAAAGAGATCGTAGGCGTCGGTGAAGAAACCCATGCCGGCGATCACTATTGCGGTGAAGTGGTACAGTTGCGTTTTCGCTAAGTCCAGGGATTTTAAGACTTGGAGCTGAACTCTTGCCATTGTTTACTTCCTTTTGGTTTACCTGCAAAAGATTAGTAGGTATATTGTGATTCATTCATCATTGACTATGCTGGGGTGAAGAAGACTTGTTGTCTCCAAGACTCATTAATGCTGCTGAGCTATACTGAAAGGTAGGTTTAACGAAATGAGAATTTAACATGATGTCTTTGTTACGATGAAATTACCAGGAAAAGAACGAAAATACAAGCCGGAGCTGCTGGATGGAGGAATTGACAAAAATAAATATTCTGATTTTTCCCACTAAATTACTCATATGTCAATTTCTAGTTGAATAAGACTACATTAAATTGATTTTTTTTGACCAAAGAAAAATCAGCATAGGTTCAAAACTTGAAAGAGATATATACTTATTATCAATATGAAAATATCATTATGGCAAAAATGGTCAAATTCATGATATGAAAATTAAACGCAGATTCAATTGAGGATGGAGTCTATTTCTATGTTCTGATATGCCCGTTTACCGAACGATTGCCACATAAATCAATATTTTGTTGGAAATGAATGACTAATGTATTGGAACATATGAGACATTACAAGCTTTGGAAAATGAATAGTCATACCTTTTAAAATATACATTTTGTGTTTATATATTAAGATGTGAACACCTTTATAGTTACGATGAGATAAAGAGAGACATAAAAGCATAGTTATCCATGTCTGTAGTAGGCGTATTAAAGACACTTTGCAGTTAGCAGTTGGCTTGGCTGTTTAGATCAGATAGTTTTTTTATTTTTGTCTATTCAAACTCAAAATAAAATGGTCGCACCGCTTGGTAAAGGGTCACAACCTATATATAGAACGCAGCAGAACATAATTAAGATATAACTTTTGATTCTGTTCTTCTCCTTCTCCCTCGAAATTCTGTTCTTACATATTTCACTTGAGCGCATCGATTTTCTGCAATTTGCAGCACAGCATTGCAATGTTTGGTCTGTTTTATCTTAGGGAACAGTTGCTCTTCATTCTTCTGCGCCACAGAGGGAGCAATATTGTTTCAACGGAATAGTTTTCGTTGGACTCGGACAATCTAATCGGTATTATATCTATTGCACAATTTTTTTCCTACACAGTTCAATTTGTAACAGTTTTGCAACATAGTTGTAACAGTTCTGTAGTTGTAACAGTTATGTAGCTGTAACAGTTTGGCGACATAATCGTAACAGTTTTGCGACATAATTGTAATAGTTTTGTAGTTGTAACAATTTTAATGGTAACTGTTTTGCAACACTTTTGTAACATTATGTTAATAATCTTGAAACAATATTGATTTATTGTTGGTTGTTTCTGTAGACGACAATGTCTCATGAAAACAATACTTCTGCACCAACACAGGCTGTAATTACTACTCGGTCTGCAACTGTGGTTCTAACGATGACGCTGTCTCATGGAGAAAGGTCGACAAAGTTCACAGGGATGGACTTCAAACGCTGGAAGCAAAAGATACTGTTCTATTTGATGACTTCGGCCTTGCAAAGTTTCTTACAGAAGACGCTCTCATAGTTGAAGAACTGAAACCCGATGCAACAAAAGTTGAAGCTTTGAATGTCTGGAAGATTTCATGTGCAAGAACTACATATTAAATGGACTCGACAATAGCCTATACAATGTATACTATATTGCTCGAACTTTCAAATAACTCTGGACGGCATTGGAGAAAAAGTACAAAACCGAAGATGCAAACATGAAGAAATTGAAGAAATTCATAGTAAGAAAATTTCTTGACTTCAAAATGATTGATACGAAGACTGTTATCAATCGGATTCAAGAGTTACAAGTCATTATCCACGAACTGCACGATAAAGGAATGACTCTAAGCGAATCATTTCAGGTTGCCGCTGCAATTGAAAATTTTCCTCCATCATGGAAAGATTTCAAAAAATACCTTAAACACAAGCGCAAGAAAATGACAACAGAAGAACTTGTAGTTCGATTGGGGATTGAGGAAGTTAACAGAAAATCTGAGAAGAAGACTTCGCAGACTATGATTGCCAAGGCAAATGTAGTCGAGTCAAAGAAACCCAACAAAAGAAAACGTGAGCATGTTCCTAAGAAATCAAAGAAATTTCAGGATTCATGCCATAATTCTGGAACGAAATGACACAAAACCGCCGAATGTCGTGCACCCAAGAAAAAGAAATCAGAAGCAAACATGATTGACATTTCAGAAGGCGTGTCTGATATGGACTTATGTGCAGTAGTCTCCGAATGCAATCTTGTTGGTAACTCGAAGGAATGTTTTGTAGACACAGGAGCCACACGACACATATGTGCAAATAAGTGGATGTTTACAACCTACAAAACTGCCTTGAGGACGAATGACTTTTTATTGGTAATTCATCTGCATCAAAGGTCGAAGGCAAGAGAAAGATTGTACTGAAAATGACTACTAGAAAAAAAACTAACTTTGCAAATGTCCTTCATGTTCCAAAGATCTACAAGAATCTGATTTCCGCATCGCTGCTTAGCAAGCATGGCTTCAAACTCATCTTTATGTCTGATAAGTTTGTGTTGTCAAAGAATGGAGTGTATGTAGGAAGATGATATGTGTGTGATGGTTTATTTAAAGCAAATATAACCACTATTGTACCAAACAATGATATGAAAAAACTGAATCTTCTACTTATATTGTTGACTCTTCTAACATATGCCAGTCTAGATCAGGCCATGTAAATTCTGATACCTTGCAAAAATTGATTAATCTAGACTTTATACGAAAATGCAAAATAGATTCGAACTATAAATGTCAAGATTTGTACAGAAGAAAAATTGACAAGAACCTCGTTTCACCATGTTGAACAAGAAACTGAACCTCTAGACGTAATACACACGGATATATGTGACTTAAAAATGTGTCAAACTAGAAGTGAAAAAAGGTATTTCATTACCTTCATTGATGATTGTACAAAGTACTGTTATGTGTATCTCCTTAGAAGCAAGGACGAGGCGTTCGACATGTTTAAATAGTAAAAAGCAAAAGTTGAGAATCAACTCAACAAGAAAATAAAAGCTTTAAGAAGTGATAGACGAGGAGAATATGAATTTCCCTTTGAGGAATTTTGCGCCTAACATGGTATTATACACCAAACTACAGCCCCGTATTCACCTCAATCCAACGGTGTAGCCGAACGGAAAAACATAACTCTTAAAGAAATGATGAACGTCTTACTAATTAGTTCTAGCATGCCAGATAACCACTAGGGGAAGCTATTCTTTCTGCAAATCATATTTTGAATAAGATACCACGAAAGAAAATATTTAAATCACCCCACGAACTTTGGAAAAATAGACTACCATCCTACAAATACTTAAAAGTGTGGGGGTGTCTTGCGAAAGTGGAGGTACCAAAAGCAAATAAAGTCAAAATTGGACCAAAAACAATTGATTTGGTATTCATTTAATATGCAAAAAACAGTGTCGCTTATCATTTTTTGGTAAACAAATCGAAATTGATGATATTTATGTAAATACCATCATTGAGTCGAGAAATGCTAGATTTTTCGAACACGTATACCCTTTAAAATAGGGTATTGAAAATTGTACTCAAAAGAGACCAAGGGAAACTGAAAGCTTCAATTCTCTTAAGGGTACTGAACAAAATATTGATAATGTTCAGTAAAACAGTGCTGATCAACAAGTGGAGGAACCAAGGAAAAGTAAAAGATCAAGGACCTCAAAAACCTTTGGACCAGACTTCTACACATTTATGTTAGAAGACAATCCATTAACATACAAACAAGCTACGTGCTCCGCCGATGCCCCTTACTGTAAGGAGGCCATTAACAATGAGATCAAATCCATTATCGCAAACCATACATGGGAGTTAGTTGATTTGCCTCAAGGATGCAAGACCTTAGGTAATAATGGATATTTAAGGAAATTGAAACCTGATGGTTCAATAGACAAGTATAAAGCTCGACTTATGGTTCAAGGATTCAGACAAAAAGAGGACCTGGACTATTTTGACACATGCTCTCCAGTAACTAGAATAACATCAATAAGAATGCTGATAGCAATTGCATCCACACTTGATTCAGAAATACATTAAATTGATGTAAAGACAGCATTTTTAAATGGTGAACTAGAAAATGAAATATACATGAAACAGCATGAAGGTTTCCTAAAAACTGGAAATGAAAGTAAGGTTTGTAGATTACGAAAATCACCGTATGAGCTTAAACAAGCGCCTAAATAATGGCATGAAGATTTGATGAAAATTTGACCCTAATTGGATTCCATATAAATGAATGTGACAAATGTGTCTATTCTGAACATACAAATATGGGATATATCTAGATGATTTACTAATATTTGGAAGCAACAAGAAGATAATGAAATCTACAAAAGATATGCTCTCCACCATATTTGACATGAAAGATCTGGGAATCGCTGACGTGATACTTGGTATAAAAATACATAAGACCAACCAAGGATATATGTTTTCCCAATCACATTATATTGCGAAAATACTTGAAAAGTTTAAACAACACAATATAATATTAGCAAAATCACCCGTAGATTTGAACCAAAACTAGGTTAAAAATAGCGGTGATAGTATTTACCATCTAGAGCACTCTCGTATACTAAGTAGCATTATGTACATAATGAATTGCACCAGACCTGGTATAGCATACGTTGTAAGTAAACTCAGCAGATATACTAGCAATCCAGAAAAGAATCACTGGAAAGCTAAAATTCAAGTACTAGGATACCTAAGGTATATACAAAGTCATGGACTACATTATGAAAGTTACTCATCTATAATAGAAGGATATTGTGATGCAAACTGGATAACTGGTTCATCGGATACAAAATCCACTAGTGGATATGTGTTTACCTTAGCTAGTGGGGAAATAACTTGGAGATCCTCTAAACAAACTTCTATAGCAAGATTAACCATAGAATCAGAATTTATTGCTTTAGACAAAGCCACAGAAGAAGCAGATTGGCTTCGAGGTTTTTTAGAATGTATTCCAAATTGGAAAAAACCTGTACCTCCAATAAACATACATTGCAACAACCAATCAGCTATTGGAAGGGCCAATAGTAAGCTTTACAATGGCAAGTCTAGACATATTCGTCATAGACATAAAACTGTTAGACAACTTCTATCCAATGGGGCTATCATAATTGACTATGTAAGATCAAATGATAACATTGCGGATACACTGACAAAAGGTTTACCTAGAGAGAAGGTTAATATCTTATCGATGGTAATGAAGTTAAGACCCATAAACTAAAAGGTTTCTTTAAACGGAAACCCCACCTAGCTGAGTGGAGATCCCAAAATCTAGGTTCAAAGGGACAACTAAATTTAGATAAACACAATAGCACTGTAAATATTCAAATCATTCCTATGATAAGTCAGTGCACTACTTGTCGAAGAATAGGATAAGTTTTGAAACTTTTAGTGATGTCTATTCTTGGTAAGATAAAAAAACCAAGTGCTAAGAATCACCTACGTTAGTGCGAATGCGCCGCTTCAAGGAGAATTGAAAGGCCAAATTCTCCAAGCACTCTTGAGACCAAGCCGGTGTTCATGGGAAAAATTAACACAAACAGAGAACCAAGGAAGGTAAGAAACATTTGTCGTGTGTTATCTTTTTAGACTTACACAAAAAGACTTACAGTTCAAAGACAATCTAAGTCCACTAATTCGCCAGTAAATCAAAAAGATAAAACACTTAGAAAGTTCAAATCTCATGTGCTACTTTAACTGATATGATAAAAGATTTCATAAAAATAAGAACAATTGAGCAACTACTCATTCATGTGGGGGATTGTTGGAAATGAATGAGTAATATATTGGGAAATGTGAGGCATTGAATGCCTTGGGAAATGAGTAGTCCCACATCTTAGAATAAAATATACATTTTGTGTTTATATACTAAGATGTAAACACTATTATAGTTACTATGAGACAAAGAGAGGCATGAAAGCATAACCATGTTGATGGGTGGTGCAATGCATACCCTCGCACGCGCACGCCCACGCCCGTGCCCGAACCCAAACTCGAATCCTCATCCACATCCGCGAAGCGGGCGAATGTGCGTTTGAGGCATATTAGAGGCACTTAGCACTTTGCAGATAGCAGTTGGCTTGGCTTGGCTGTTCAGACCGAATAATTTTTTATTTTTGTCCATTCAAACTCAAACGGTAATAAAATGGCCGCACCGCTTGGTAATGGGTCGCACCACTTGGTAAAGGGTCGCAACCTTTCCAAATGTCACAACCATTCTAAATGAATAGCCATCTTCCCATACCTATATACAGGACACGAAAAAATAGAATTAAACTTAACTTTTGATTCTGTTCTTCTCTTTCTCCCTCGAAGCTCTGTTCTTAAATATTTCTCTTGAGTTCGTCGATTTTCTGCAATTTGCAGCGCATAATTGCAGAGTTTGGTCCATTTTATCTTGGGGAACATTTGCTCTTCATCCTTCTGTGCCATAGAGAAAGCAATATTGTTTCAAGAAAACAGTTTTCCTTGGACTCGGATAATCTAATCAGTATTATATCTATTGCATAATCTGTTTGCTGCACAGTTCAATTTATAACAATTTAGCAACATAGTTGTAACAGTTCTGTAGTTATAACAAATCTATAGCTGTAACAGTTTTGCAACATAACTGTAACGGTTTTGTACTTGTAACAGTTCTGTAGTTATAACAGTTTTACAACGTAATCGTAACAATTTCGTAACACCCTTGTAACATTCTGTTAACATATTTTGCAATAAAGTCCCTGCAATAAAGTATAATGAAGTTTTGTGCAAAAAAATCATGTCTATTAGTTGGAGAGCAGCGAGGAAGATTGGGTCCAGGTGATTTGCTGTTACATTTGTCTAGACATATATAACATAGTTACAAAAAGTAAGTGGGTCATGAGATGATTAAAGTTAGCCCATCAAAATACTTCCTTAAGTATTGGAAAAAGGAAGGTCAAATCATCTTTTACATTTATAACACTTATAATATACATAAATAAATTTTTATTATATATACTTGAGTGAAAACTTCGGCTAAAGGAAATTCATAACTTGTTGATGATACTGTACACAATTAACTAAAAACTTATTTCTACTCTGACCTTGTGTTTCAGTTAGGGGTGGTTTATTTTCTGTTTTCCCATCTTCCACAGTATTCCTTCCAGTTAGTTTCTAAAGTTTCGTCTTCCATTGTTTTCAAAAAAATTACATACAAAAGGAATTCCTTCCAACAATAAACAGAACAAACCAGAAAATTTTAGCAATTCCACTGGAAATATTTTCCTTCCATCATTTCGATTTAGCCAGGCTTTTTGGGCCAAAGCCCATAAAATGTTCCTCTGAATATTGCAAGCCGAATCTTTTCAATCGAATATTCTTTCCAACGGTGAAAAAAACCTAATCCTAATCCTCTTTTCCCCTTATTAAATGTACATGATCGAGTCTCCAAACACAATGACTGCTGGCACTATTGGCTTTCCGCCATCACTGAATTGAGCAGGTGATAGCTTGAGTTGTTACGAACAAGAAGAGGGGTTAGTGGTGTAAGCTTATGGTTTTCATTCTTGCTTCTTCTTGAGTGGTGTGCGTGACTTTGGGTTCTTTACAAGTGGAAGGTGTATATTTTTTATTTATATTTTCTTATCATATATATGTAGCACTTGTTGCTACTATAGTTTAAGTTTATTTAAACATGCAAAGCATGAAGATTTTTTTTATTCTCCTTTTTTTTGGAGAAAAAGAGTAAAGAATTATGTTAAGTTGATCTTATAGGATATTGGTATTTTATGTATTTTGTTAGCATTTATAATCTTGATACTTAGTTTGGTTCATGTACTCTGTGCATTTCAAAATTTGAGATATTCTCTGTATTTATCAACATTACTGTAAGCATTGTTTTTAAGTTTTTAACATTCACTTAGGCCATCTATGTATTCGGTTAAACTAGTTCAAAATTCAAATCCAAATTTTGTTCGTATGCTCCTTCCATGTCCAAATTTGTACATTTAGCATCATTGTTGAACTTATGAGTCAGTGAGTTTAGTCCAGGTCCAACCTTATTAAATGTTCAACATCAAAACTTTCTCCAGATCTTTTGATGGATTTATGATTTGTTTACTTGCATTGCTTGTTATGTGATTCACATCTAGATTTATGAATTTACGAGTTTAGTCATGTTCAGTAAATCAAACTATGAATTGCTTGCGTTGCTTGTTAGTAAGAGTCATAAAATGCATAACAGGCATACATTTTCATAGATAGGAGAGTTATTTGCTTCGTACATGTCATTTAAAATTTAAAACAGACATGGTTAGTAATTAGAAATGTATTAACACAGTAACATAACAAATACACACGGAAATTTTCTAAAAACAAGATTAATTGATTTAGATTTCGGAGCAGAACCAGAACAACTTCCAACCTGAAAGAAACCAAACTTGTGCAGTGCCTTGAGGATCCACTGCATCTACTTTCCATCGGACTTTTTGGACCTACAAATACATACTCCAAGAATTTCCAAAACCTCCTCATCTTCCACAACCAGCATGTTTTTCATTGTTAGTTTTATTTACGGGAAAACCTGGAATTTCCATCTTCCTTCCTACATTTTATAATTCCCATGATTACCAAATACAGGAATTCTACAGTTCATGGAATGTAAATTGGAAAAAATTTCATTTCTCCATCAATGTTTGGAAGGAACAAAAACGCTCTAGTTGGTACAGAAGTTCTCCATACCCATCCCTAGTTTCAGTGTATATCTATTAAATAATAGTAAAGCAGAATAATTTTTCTCTATATTATTAATTCAAACATCTCTCCATAATTCTCTTAAGGTATTTATTTTCAAATCCCTATAATTTATCATTGTTATAATTATTACATGGTTCTATTGATTATATTCATTATCATTTTACATTTAAATGTCAACATTTAATAATTTCTATATTTTTTTACAAAATTATTCTAAATTTTATCATATTATTTTACATTCAGATTCATATATTTAAATTAATTATGTGATCAAGAATAAATCCAATTAACTAATAATTATTATTAAGTCTAATAAGTCCTAAAAATAAAAATAAATTTATTGTATACCACGTTTATATCGATAAAAATTATAAAAACTAATGTTTCATACAATTCCTTATAATTTTAATTTCCATGGTTATTTATAAACAAAATTTAGTTCCCTTACAATATTCTTCATTCAATTTTATATTACAAGAAAAATATACATTAATTTTCTTTCCAAAGTTGGTATATCATTAGAACAAATATATACACATTTTTTCATACTAAAATAAGTATTATTACGAACATATACAACGTTTTTATTATTTACATTGGTCCACTGAGTGAATTATTTATCATTAATTAAATTTATTTTTATTAAGAATAACATTAAATTAATGATAAGTGATGAGAACCACACGTAGTTTGTAATTTTGAAAAACATTGACTATTTTCAGTTAGTACATTTTGTGAAAATGCTAAATTTTTAGTATGTATATTCATAATTCACATTAATTAATGGATAAAAAATATATAGTATTTTGATTAGTAATTTTCTTTTGTACTTTATTATCTTTTAGAAGCAAATTTTAATTATTTTTTGCCAAGTTATAATTTTTACATAATTAAAATTATAATATGATTTGAAACGTTCTTTTAATCAACATTTCCTTTAATCACTAAATAAATATTTTATTACAATATACTAAATTTAATTTGGATATTAACGACAAGAGCTTTAAATGCATAAAAATATACTAATTTATTCCTATTACACTTTCATATTTAGGTTTTTTTACCATTCTCTCAAGTAATATTTGAAATTCAATCTTTATATCATTTATATTTTAAACAAATGTACTAAAAGCCATGTTAATTATTTTTTGAAATTTTTTATGATAAATTAAAATTGTTGAGATATGAAATGATGGTTAAAAAATCAAGTTACAATTTCTACATAATTAAAATAACAGTATAATTTGTAATGGTTTTTTAATCAACGGTTATTTTAGTCGTTAAATAAATATTTTTTATCATTTTGACAAATAAACTAAGTCGTGATGTTAATATTAACCGCGAGAGCATTGAATACCTAAAAATGTACTGATTTATTACTATAACACTTTCATTTTTAAGTATTTTTATCATTCTCTCAAGTAATATCTAAAATCCAATATATATGTGTGTACGTATGTACGTACGTATCATTTATCTTTTAAACAAATGTACGCAAAGCTTTGTTAATTTTTTTGAAAAGTTTTTGCTATAAATTAAAAATTTTGAGGTATGAAATAATGGTTCAAAAACAATTTATAATTTTTACATAATTAAAACAATAATATGATTTGCAACGTTTTATTTTATCAGCATTTCTTTTAGTCCTTGTATAAATATTTTGAGTCACTTTGATAATATGATATACTTATTTGTGTTGTTGATATTAACCGCAAGAGGTTCAAATGCACAAAAATATATTGATTTATTACTGTTACACTTTCATTTTTTTAGTATTTTTATCATTTTCTCATGTAATATTTGAAATTCAATATGTGTGTGTAATTTATTTATTAAACAAATGTACCAAAAGCTAAATGTTAAACTCAAAATTTATGTATATAATAATTTATCTGTTGAAATTCCTAAAAATATTGACTTTAAAATTAATTAAGAATCTAACTTTCATTTATTTTTCTTAACAAATATTAAATACTAAAAATTAATAAATCGGAAGCTAACTCATTGTTTTCTACAGATAAAATCTAATTTTTTATATAAATATAAGAATACATAAATCCGTAACAAAATTACATGCTTAAAAATAATAAGTTCAGTAAATAACTTAATTATCTTAACAAATTCACCATATATTGCATAATAAATTCAATTCTTTCATGATATTTATAAAATTATTTTTTTAAAACATACCGCATGCAATGCATGGATTACACATTAGTACTAAGTATAACAATTTGAGTTTTAAGAAGAAAAAGGGATAATGATTCTAGAAACATAGGTACATGAATTTGGAGACAAATGCATGTTTGTATTGTTAAAAAAGATTGCGTCTGTAGGTGATATAACAAGCTATTGACGTATAAAACCAACTGAAAATTTAATAAGACCTAAGCAAAATGATTCCTAGAGTGCAAGTATGTATATATGTATAAATTTAGATTTGATGAGTTTCAACTAATTGATAATAAAGCAGTTTACAAACTCACCAACAAATAAGAAGATGTACTATGAGCCTGAGAGATAGATGGCGATTAATGTCGGGAGAGAGAATTACGGGGATCAGATAGAATGAAGAAGAAAGATTTTGATGTATATTTAAACTGAAATTTTTAAGGTTATATTCCATGGGTATACAGATCTGCGTTATAAAGTTCAGGTCAACTCCCCATCTCATTCTAATTCAATCAATTTAAACTGATCCTAGTGAATTTGTAATATGAAAAGCAAACATATAAATATATGGTTCATCACCATTTTCTTTGATTGTTGTAAGAATGAAAAATGTGATCCTGATTACATTACCACTTGTTGGGTGAAACTTTCTATCTAATTTCTTAGGATGATAACATATAAGCATGCATTTGATAATATCTTTTGAGAATTTGGCCACATATTTTACTTAGATATTTCATGTATTATAAGTTACATCATAATATTATACTAGCAAGAACATGTGATATGCACACGGATATTTAAAATGTTTTTCTAGCAAATATATAAAAATTAATTATTTTAATGATATAAGTGCTCCATTATCGGTAAGAAAACAATGCATGATCAACTTTTTAGCTTTGAAACAAACCAACATTTTGTAGTCAAAATTGTCGGTTATGAATTTCATTTATAGCATGTTAAGTACTTTGAGTATATCAATCATATGCAAGAAATTTTGTCATCTCTTTGCACTCCATAATTTTTTTCCATGGTGTATAAATTTTCGAATCACTTGAGTATCAATCCGTAATTTACGTATAGAAAATACAGAAAAAAGAAGATGATGATGAATAAAATTTTGGTGGACCAATAAAAAATTGTTAAGGGCTTCATTTATTTTTCCAGTGTCATGTTACATACTATTTACTCAAAATTATCTTATTTTTTGTTTTGTAATATGATTAGAATTTGTTAAAATAAACAGTTTTTTTGGATTATAGCGAAATTGGGTCATTGTGCTATATGGATCTCTAGAAGCACTTATGAACTGGTATAACTACTTTTTTTTATACGTATATATACACTAAATTTTCAATCTACTAAGCCTAGGAAGATTAGTCCAGAACTTAAAATTGTTTTATAGAAAAGTTTGTATATAGGAATTATGCTTCTCCAATCTAAAATATAAACATATCATTATGCATAACCTATCCATTAATGCACAATAGAAGTTTGATAGTAATTTTTAGAAACAGTATAATAATGCACATATTTATGAAAAGGTTTACAAAGAGTAAGAGTTCAAATTGTCCTCTTAGAACTTTGGCTCTTCGAATTGTTAGTTGTTTTCTTACTTGAAAACGGAGTAGTTGCATACATTAGATATTAATTACATATGTGTAATTGTGAAAATACAGCATTGATGGGTGGAAAGCAAAACATGTGATTCCTAAATAATGCATTTTGTTTATGAAATAATTTAGACATATGATGTAAATGCAGAACCATATTATTTGATATTACCATGGACAGTACATCTTCTTTCTAATAAGTAAAACAATAGAAACCCATGAAACAGTCTCCTAATGGAGCAGTTAGTTAAAAACAGATTTTCAACCAAAGATGCTTATCTCCATAGTAATAAAAGGATTTCGAAAATGGCAATTAGCCCTTCATTCTGTTTATAGGCACGTGATAACTCATCATAGATTAAAATAAATCTTGTTAGATTATAGCAATTTTCATGTTAAAAAGCAATCTTTCTAATTTACACATAAGACGTCATCAGCATTGCAGGTAGCTCAACATGATAATCAATTAATAACTAATATTACTAAATGTATGCATTATTTAGTCTACCAAAAGGACTCTCTGATCACTTCCAATAGTATATATCGTAGGTATGCAAATATTCACATCTTATCATATGAACAGAATATGGTCATGCATTTGCTTCTACTGTCTATCAAAATCCTTAAAAAGTTGTACCTATGTTATTCAAAGAAAAAACCCATCAACATATGTTGTACATAGGTTAGAGCAATTCTTGAAATAATATCAGTTGCTAATGATGTTAATTTCAAAATAATTTCTTTATTGAATTTGAAGTTAATTAAGAATAACTTTAGAGAAAAGTTATTACCACGAATTTTTTTATTAAATCGATAAACTTCAAAAATATTAACAAAAATAGAATTCATTTGCACCATCAAGTTCAACCAATTAGCCACCCAAGATCCACCACCAATAAAATTTGCCTTATGTAAAATACAAATTAACAAAAGGTAATAATAAAATTGAACTATTAACCAAGAAAAGAATTCATTCTCACCATCAAGTTCAACAAACTAGCTACTAGAGATCCACCACCAAAAATATTTGCCTTTTGTAAAAATTAAAAATTAATAATAAACTTGAACTTGCCTACACTTGAAATATTAATACAAAAAAATTGAAATGAAACTAAGATATTATTAAAAAAATAAATAAAATATAACCATGTCCACGATATTGTATATTGTCTTTCGGTTGCGTTTGGTGTAATATTTACATTAATACATGAAAGTATCTATACTGACTTAAAACAGAAGAAAAAGTCCCAAGTTTGTGTTTGTTCGTGCGGATTTGACAATTACATCAAAGAATATTTAAAAGCGAAGCTAATAAGCATTAGAAAAACCATGCCACGTACAAAAAATGTGAAGTGATCTTCATCCATAATAATAACCTATAATCCCAACTATACATCAATTTTCTTTTTAATTTTCAAGCAGTGACGTAATGGGTTAATGCAAAGATCGAATAAAATAAAGATTTGCTGAATGAAGATGAAATAAAGTAATAAAAATGGTATGCATGGCATTCCAATTGTTTGGTTAACTCAATATGCACAATTAATACACACACACATACATACACTACATACATACATACATCAAATCTTAGTAATAAATTATATTAATAAATAGAAATCAATCGATACCAAAAGCTAGCAAATTCGATGTAAAATTCGTTAATTTGTTTAAATTCTAAAACTCCAATAAGTATGGTATGTATAAATAAAAACCCAAGTTCTCTCATTCTCATAACAATCTTGTTCTAAACAGTAATCCCTAAAAATTCTAAAAGTACATATTAAATAGTTAAAAATAGACTCCTATTGTAATGACCTAGAATTTCAGTCATTCAAAATTGGATATTTAATTGATTTTAAATATTCACAAGTTGATTTTATAAGCTGAATAACTTATATCTCGAATATAATGATTTATTTGGATAATTAAATCGTTAATTTAATATTTGAAATTGTGGAAATAATTAAGATTTGAATTTAACGTGAATGAAAATGATTTATAAAGTTGATTTTAAATTCTATTTGAATTAGAATGGAGTTAGAGAACTTTTAAAATTGATTTAAAAGTGAATAAATAGAAATCGAGAATTTATTGATTTAATTAACATGTAAAAATAGTCATTTTTGACACTGTCTCGAATTTTGATGAAACTAGTTTTATTGGATCCATAATAGTGAGTTATTATAGGATTTCAAATGGGGCATTTCACCAGAAGGACAAACTTTGCAGTCCAATTAATTTCTAAGACACGCATATGAAATAATTACTTTCAAGGCCAAAGTCAGCAGAATAATTACTTTCTAGGACAAAGTCAGCTGTCCAATTACTTTCAAGGACATAATTTCATAGGTTTTTAGGCCTTAGAAACTAATTATTTTGCGTATTGTCCTTAAAAGTAATTATTTTAGTTGTGTGTCCTAGAAATTAATTTCACTTGCTAAAGAGGCCCTTGTGGCTAATTCCCACATTTTTCAAATTTCATGTTGATTGGACTTACAGTTTGGTCGTGCGAAGCTGAAACGCATAGAAATTTATTTAAGTAATTTTAATTAAAATAATTCGATTCGAAAACCTATTTTCCAAATGTGATGGAATTGGCTCCCAATATATATTCCATTTTGTTCGGAATAGGGTTAAACATTATAAATGCCAAGCGGCATGCTTCGTTTGGAGTTCGGATATTTTTCAGGTGAATAGTGATTTATATTGCCTATAAATAGATGTTCAACATTCACAATTGCCAAACCCTAACCCTAAAAAGAAATAGCCAGCCGCTACCCCCCTCTTCCACGATCCTGTGGCCATCAATCAAACATACCACCATAGGTGATATCATGCCTTGAATTCAACTGGCAAAACGTAGAGCACAATAACCCAAGGCTATTCAACAGTGGATATGATGTTTCGTGCAACAGATCGTCGGCAAATGAGCTCCGTTAATCAGTAGCTCTATTGGGTTTAGGCGAACGATTTGCACACGTGTGGGCCAGGCATTGGCTGGACCAAGTTGGCACGGCTATGGGGCGTGGGTCAGGCGTTCGGCGGCGGCGTTCTTTGGGTGGTGGCAGGCATGTGGTTTTGAAACGAATGCGAAATAAATAGAAAAAGAAGAAGAAGGTACATGCGTGAAGAAGCCTGGGTGGAAAGAGAAGATAGGCGGCTGAGATTTTTTGCAAAGGTAAATTAAAAAAAAGATTTTGAAAATTATATGTTTATAATCGTGTAAACTTATAAAATTCATAACTTTGTCATATGAGGTCTGTTTTGCACGAAACAAATTGTGTTGGGTTCGTATTCGCGAACACTACGCGATGGAGATAGATTGGATAGATTTGGAGCTGATAGGAATTTGGGTAAAATTAAACGTCGGCTTAATTTTATTCCAAATAAAACGCTGCAACGTCTATTGGAAGCAAAATGAGTAAAACTCACTCTCTCTGTCTCGCTTATATTTTTAAATAAGTGAGAATAAATTTATTTATGATGATTGATGCTTGTTTGGATAATATATGGTATATATATATATATATATATATATATATATATATTGGTTGGCTGGATATATTCTCGCATATTTTAGCGGATGATACCCTATACGTTCCCATGTATGAGCGGATGACCCTTTGTACGTGCGTCTGCCTCGAAGCGGACATTGTACATATTTTCTCATATGTATATTTTTTGTCGGAGACAGGTTGGGGGGATCCAACAAGATTCCTCACTATTGTTGATTTTGTTTACAGATATTGAAATATATGATGTATCATGTGATTTTTGTTGTGTTGGATGCCGTGATTGTTGTTATCCATGTGAATCGCCTTATTTAGTGTTATTGCATTGGGCCATATTTTGGAATTTCAAAAATAATAAAATGATGTTTTTGTTTAATAATGGATTTCAAATTGATTTTGGAATTATATACCTTTTAATAATTGGAATGGATCTAAAAGAGATAGGATTTTATTTAATAAATAAAGGTATGATTTTCGATGTTATTAAATTTTAGTTTTGTGAAATACTTTAAATAGGGATTTCAAATGGTTTTATAAAAGTATATTTTATAAATAGAATAATAGACTTTAAACGATGATTTATAAATATATATATATATATATATAAATGGATTTGAAATTGAAATATGATGAATAGTTTTATAATTGGATTTGAAACCAATATTTTATATTGGATTCGAAGTCAATGTTTTATAAATGAATTTTTATAAATAAATTAGACTTTGGTGAAAAGAGTTTATAATGGGATTTTTATAACAAATGAGATTTAGAAAAGAATGGATTTATAAAATAGAATTTTATAAATATAAGTGAGTACAAAACGGGAAGTTTTATAAAAATAGAAACAAGATATATAACATTGTTTTATAAAGGTGAAATCAACTTATTTAGATAAGTTAAATATGGAAGTTTATAAAGGAATTATATTCACGATTTTAGACAGTGAATAGTCCTTTAAATTAAATGTGTAGAAGTAATGAGTTTGGTAAGAGAATTATATTCACGATTTTGGACGGTGAATAATTCTTTAAATAAAATGAATATTTTGGGAAGTGATATTATAAAAGGGAGTTTAAATGGTTTGAAAATTAAATGATTTGTAAATTTACTTATTATTAAAATAAGTATATGAATTTTTTTCCAAATATCCAATAAGTGAAATGGTTTTGAATATTATCCTTTTAAAAATATTTTGAAGTGAATAATTGGAAAGTGATTTGATTTGTAAACGATTAATAAAATCAGGCCCAGTGACTACTTATGTGCTAGATTTTGTTTGTTGCTTTGATACTTAAATAACTGACTATCAAATTTGGCCATTTTAGTTTCTCGACTTGATGTAGAAACTAATTAGTCATACACTTAGTACGTAACCGACTGTGTAGGCTTGATTATCATTTTTGTTGAGAATGTTGATTCGTGTAGTGCGGAGTGATTATTCCAATCTATCGAGCTTCCTTCTTGGTCGAAGGATAGCAAGTTGAAAGTTGGAGACATGATAAGTCTATGAAACTTAGTTTCTGTGTGAGGTTGAGAAACGATTTTGCTTTGTTGGTGCGAACAGACCGGGATCATATTTATCTGAAAACCACTTCGGACCAACATTTATGCGATGATTTTGCAGGTTGGTCGATGATATTGATATTTAGGATTTTCACAGTGAAGGACTGCTTGTTGATCATTTGGGGTTAAAATCCCAATATACATATCGTAGCAGTAGTCTCTTCATTATGAAATATCCATTGCAAGGGTTATCGCTACTAATCCGATAGGATATGGTAGGAGAGTACCTTCGATTTGTCTCATTCCTGAACAACTTGTATGGACGAGTGTTTGACATTGCATTTCTAAGATTACGTACATTGGTTTTTACAAACATACATCAGTGGTGGCGGAGAAGGAAACTTCTCTTAGCTTAACACCCTCCTTGAGACATACGAGCTCAAGGGTTGTATTTTTGTTGAAGGCAATTAGTAGTCAACGGAAATGGCAATGTGGGATTCAAAGATGATTTGATATGTGATATGTGAAGGGTAATCGTTACCTCAGGCCTCATCAACCGAAAATGACCGAAACAGGGTTAGATGCAGTAGGGCTAAGTGGGTCATTCCCAATTAGGATATGATCATCCCCTTCTAGATATGTTTCTTCCCCCTATGATGTTTGAGATGTAAATTATTGTTTATGTATGCTATGAGGGCCCTCGGAAAGGTCGGTAATGACCGGGGGATGACATATTGGTACCATCTAGTTATAGAGATAGGCAGGTCTTGTGTTGGTAGAGGGTAGATGTTCTATACCTTGGGACATCCATCTAGAGGTGTACCCATCGGAAGGTAGTCCCTTCACCTTGTCATTTGTATGGAAATCCAAACTCCGCTACGTGCCTGCCATTTTGTTTGTAGTACCCACTTTGGGCTACATGCCGGAATTTAATCAATGTAACAATTTTGACTATGGTTAATATTATTTTTATAATAGACACTATTATAATATAATAGGATTTGATATGAAATGTTTTGGTTATCGTAAGGTAAAAACCCATCCGTGTTTATGTGTGAGGGTGTCTTACGAGATACCTTTCTTTTGATAAAAGAACGTTTGATAAATTTAAAAATAAAATTTAGTTGAGTGTGTTTTCTCACGCTGGTTTACCAGACTGATCCGGGCGTTCTTCCCTTTCAACGCTCGCGTCAGACCGAGTACATTTACAGGTCTAGATTTGGTGCTTTTGAAGCTTCAGTGGGAGAGCTGGAAGTCTTCATATCATATTCCCGTATATATTTATTTTCCACTGCTTTGTTATTTAAATTATCAGTAATTGTAAGGACAGGTTATTATAACTGTCCAAGCTGATGATTAGTGATTGATTGTTGAACTCTGATACATACATACATACATACATACATATATATATATATATAATGATGTTATAGTTTCTGTTTTGTGAAGATTATTGATAAGATATTATATGTTTTCCGCTGCAACGTGAGATTTGGTATTGTTCTGTTTGGTTTTCTTCTTCTCTCTTTCTTCTCTTCTCTTCTTCTCTCTTCTTTATTTCTCTTGACTTTCCATCATTCTGTGCTTTTTGGGTCGGACATGTGTGGTTTATTGTCGATTCAAAGGGTACAGATTTGTGGGTCGTCACACCTATAGTAATATTTGTCCATTGAGTAACCAAGTAACATTGTTTCTCAACTCTCAACTATAAAAGCATAGTGCAAGAAGTTTACTTTCAAAAACCTGATAGGATGCAAGATCGCAAACCAATAGGAGATGGATTGCTTTGCTCAATTTTAGGAAAATTACCTAAGTTATATAAGACCAGCTTAAAATCCATAAACCCAACTTATCAGTCGTTAGGGAGAGAGATAGATAGTTTGAAAACCCTAGAAATTGCAGAATGAAGGAAGATGGAGATTACTTGATCTCGGGGAGGATGAAAGACTTTGATTTGAAGAAACCTGGAAGCATGGAATTAGAGGCGTCTTTGATCTTAAATAATGACTTTTTTTATTTCGACAATTCTATTATTCTGTTGTGAAGAAACGATGGAACCTTCTGTATGGCTCAATGTGAGTTAATAGAATAGATTAATAGTGTTATTGTTATTTATGATTCGTGAATTTTAAGACATTTAGAGGGTTAGAAGGTAAAACTAACCACAAATTAATGATTTATCAACAGATAGACTGAGAGGCAAGGATACAAATAGTTAGTTATTCAGTTTTATATATAACTAGTGCGAACTAATGCTACATATATGAATCGCAACTATATTTTTTGTAAATCTAGTTGAGTTTATTTTTTGTGATTAACTCAATAAAAACCATTATTTCCAAGATATACTTTATATTTGAATATTCTTTATATTTTGAATATTCAAACATAATTATCCAGAAAAGACATTAGTATGTCATTGTGTACGTCTGTACAACTATATTTATGCACCACACAAAAGATGATTAAAATAATTACATAATACACCTATAAATAATTATGCAAATGCATATATCAAATTTTAAGCTACAAGGCTAAAACATCGATTTAAGAAATCACTATGAATAAAATAACACATAAATAATGGCTCAAATCAAGTAACTATGCCCATATATAAAAAATAAAAAAAGAATTGCATCACGTATACGCTACCATTGGACAATAATGGAAAAAAATTATAAATTGGTCTACATGTGAGTAGTTGACGTAAGAGGAATAATGTTAAACACTCAAAAAAATTCAAACCGTAAAACATATTAGAAAAAAAAATAAAAATCTTAGGAATATCTACTGATAATGCTTAATTATCTGGTTTACTGTTCCAAGCATTGTTTCATATTCTACAATTTCAGTTACTAAGAAAACTAATTTTGCTAGTCATCAAAATGAAACTACGGTAAAAAGATTGATGCTACAATATAAAGAGTTAGAAACAATAAAATATGAAGAATAAATTAAATAGGAAATAATGACTCTGGAACTTTCCAAATCCTTAAATTGGATCCTTCTTACGTTTCTCCTTTACTGCTTCCTTGTCTTTATAAGTGTCACATAAACAATAACAAAATTAGAAAAAACAACTATTTGATCAAGTGTAACTGGTAGAAAGTTATTCAATATTCAGAATTTATAAAATTCATCACAATTTTATAGGAAAGTCTACAAAAAAGTATGCAAGTAACAGATTTGGTGTATATGTGTTTTTGAAGAATGTCCATTTCTAGCTAAGGTTTAACATGCCAGATTGTAGATTATAATTTGGAATTTATGTATCTGTTTAGAGGATTAATCTTTGCTAAGATTGTATACATGAAATAAATTCCATTAGGTAAGTAAAGTATTATTTGAAATTTTTATTCTTTTTATAAATCTTTTATTCATTATGTGAACATTATCATGTTTTGTTCAATTTGAATCTAATTTTTTTTAATTTCTATCGAAGTAAATAATTATTTTGATAAATTTTAGATTTCTTAGTTATAATAACAAATTTGTTTGGACAAATGAATGACACATTTCTAGTTAAAATTTTAACATTGTTCAAGTTCCTAAAGTTTTAAATTTGAAAAAGCTTAAGTGATAATATCTATAATGATTTTGAAGTGATTGGATAAAAATTTAGTTTAAAAAAATTAATGAGTATACCAAGAAAACATGCAAAATTTTTGGAAACGTGGATGATATAAATGAAAATATTATAAGGAAATTAGAAGGAAAAGGTAAGTTATTTTATTTTACAAATATATAATAGATTTGAGTTTAAAATTCACTATGAACTTGTGCAGTCAAAGCCCCGCTAATGCTTGCAAAAAACCCTATTATAGCTCATAACGCTCATCGACCGCTACACCTTTTCAATTTAGCGCTATACAATAGTAGATCCTCTTTAAGCCCTACTATTTTTCACCACACATGCTAAATCAAAGCTTTTTAGCACCTGCTTTAGCAACATTAATATAAAAAGATTAATTTGACTAGTTATTTGTCAAGCTAAATCAACAAAGTTTGGTTAAAGACCTAATTCTAAGGCATAACTGCTCAATATAAGTTAAAAATCTATCGTTGTCACCAAACCTAAACTACATAAGTCATGATATTCTTCGGTTTTTTTATGTAAGATTAAATGATATATTTTTTCCAACATAAATGATTTGAGAATGAGAATAAATTAATTTAAAATATTTAGTTTTGTACTTAATGAAGCTTTCTACATCTCCATTATTTTCAGTTATATCTTCTCTTTATCCCTGTTGTAATTTTTTTAAATTTTTTACATCTCTAATGCTATATAACTGCTACATGCTTTAACTACACACCTATGAATACATGTTTACAGGTTCCAAAGCATAAAAACAAAATCAAGTAATATTTCGAGCTACACACACAGATATATATATATATATATATATGAGGAGCATTCAATAGCACCCCAAATGCCCCCTTGATTTCACCACAAGCTCCGAATTAAATAATAACACTAGTGGAAAGGAAGAGAAAGTATTATTATCTAATTCAGAGCTTGTAGTGGAAATAAGAAGGCATTTGGGGTGATGCAATGTTTTGGGTGTTGTTAAATGCTCACATATATACGTGTGTGTGTGTGTGTCTATATATATATATATATGTATATATTTCAAGCATTATTCATTATTTTCCACATACAAAGTTTATGTCCTTTACTTCTTTTATTCTGTTTATTCAAAGGACTTTGTAAAAGATAAGTTAAATCAAAATAAATGGAGAAGTAACTCATTTTTGATATTAATTACCTCACTAGTTACCATATTAATTGCATTTATGCTTTAAATTTAGTTTTATTAAATTTAAATTAGTGATAACTCACAATAAGTCAATTTTAGCTCAAATATTAAACATTATGCCTAATTTTCTCTAGTAATAATCCTACTTTTTAATAGTTCATATTAGATAGTTCCTATCTAATCATTTGCTAAAAAAGTAATATTATCAACAAGCAATAAGAATAAAATACAGATCCTACCCTTTTTTTATTGAAAAAATAGATATCCATTATTTTAATTCATCCATTGAATTTAGCTATTTTACAAAATCATTTTTTTGACATATTATCTCATAAAAAATAAGATGATATAAAAAAAGGAATTGCCAAATGGAGGATCTCCAAACCTATAGTCATATTTAGTATAAATGTATAACTCTTTATATCAATAATATTGGTTTACCATTTCAAAATTTCATACCTTAATTCAATATAAAATTTCACACCTTAATTTGATATTCAATCAAAGCGAAACATACTAAAATTCCTCTAAAAACATAATTATAATCTTGAATAGAAGGAAATAAATTACTACCCATGTTATTTTGTCTATTTTAGTGAAGATTGAGAAAATCAAGATTAAGATTGAGATAAGTTTTTCTCTATAGTCCATATAATCATATCATGTATTCACAATTGTTGTGCACAATATGGTTAGATCGGCATGGCGACCTTCTTGGCGATTCACCTGGTGACTTGCCTTCTTTCTATCGCCTTATTTTGTTCCCCTTTAATTTCGTCTTCTTCCACCTCTAACCCTATGCTTTCACCTCGTCTCTCTCCATGCCTCTAAAGAAAAAGGCTAAGCCCGCTTCTTCCTTGCCAGATCTGGTTTCCATCACTTGGTCAGGCGTTGTGTTTAGTTCGCCTTCAGTCTGTGCATTTGGGACGCCATTGACATTATCAGAGCCGCTTGTGTCTTCACCATATGCGCTTGAAAAAAGCGACATTTGCAACAACGCTCACCGGGTCGTGTACGATCCTGCCTTGAAAATTTAGACTGAAGATAATCCTTTCGCCTCTTTGCTAAAGGATATGAACTCTCCTATTATTGCCGCCACGCATTTATCTGCCCGTCTATTTATTTTTGGAGAGCACACTCTATTGTCGCTGTTAGCAAATTCAGGTAATTCCTCTTGGCACAATCAGAAGTTGTTCTGCTTGATGGTTCTAATAATGGTTATGATGAAAGTGAGCACATCGAAGTTGTAAATGGTTCATTAGCTATTGCCGATGTTGGCAGAAATGAACGTGCAAATGGGAAGGAAGCTGTAGGGTCCAAGTCTTTTTACAGTGGTGTGTTGCATGGTTGCACACTAAGTGTTTGTGGAAATGCTAAACCAGATATCGCCACAGCTAATTCGCCGTCTTGTCGACAATTGCCTTCTGATAGTCTCGTTGCCCCTTTGGAACCATCTCCACCTAGGTCAGCTCCTATGTGGTTATCTCTTTTCACCTAAATGCCAAATAATTTTGGTATGCATTCTCCAATTTACTTTAACAATTTTGAGATTGACGGTGTTATGATTCCTCCTAAGGGAGTGATTGAGGCTGGTGTTGTTTACTGGAATAATATAAGATTCAAACTTATGAAACACAAAAATAATTTTTTATCATAATTCAGAAACATATTCATAAGTAATAATTTTGTAATATCAGTAGGATCAATAAAGAAATTATTAGAGTATCTGTAGATGTTAAGCAATCAACAGCATAAGTGGAATCAATCCTTTCGTCTTGATTATATATTGGATAAATAAATTAGAAGATAATAAAATTAGTTAAATAAGGTATAAATTAAAGTTTGGATTAGCATAAAGATGGATATTATAGTAATGGAAAATTAAGATGAGCGGGGAAGGTATGAAATTAAAATAATGGAAAAATGGATTTGAATGGGTGTAAAGGGAATACCTAGAGTAATAAAATAAGCACTAATTCAAAAAATTTAGGAAAATAGAAAGAAGGATGAATATGAAAAGGTTAAATGTATTGTTGATAATATGTAAAAAAACATATTAGGAAGGAGACTGTATGATAAAATGAATTAAGTATGTTACAAAGTAACTATGAATGTGGTAATTAATGTATGGATGTGAAATATGTAAAACAAAGAGTTTAATTGCCAAAAATAGGATTTAACTCTCTAATTTATGAGAAAACAAAGAAGAGTGGTTAAACATTAAAGTATTTATATTATAGAATGGATGGTTAGTATTATAACAAAAAAATATATTTGATGGGTATATATACATACTTACATATGTTCATACATACATATATATAGGAGTGTTCTATAGCACCTCAAACAGTGCAACACCTCAAATGCTCCTTGATTTCTACCACATGTTCTGATTTAAATAATAGTTCATTCGCTCTTCCTATTACCACTATTATTTAAATTGGAACTTGTGTTAGAAATCAGGGGACATTTGGGATGCTTCACTATTTAGGGTGTTATTGAATGCTCCTTATATATATATATATATATATATATAATTTGCACCAAAATTTGGCACAAACACCCAATAGAAGTTTGGAAGAGAAATAAATGAAGAATATAAAATGAAAATGGAGGATAATTAATGAATAAATAACAATAAATTGAAGAATAACAAGCACATAACGATTTATAGTGGTTCGGCGTTGTTTGCCTACGTCCACTTTGAATAGATTGCTTTATTAATCACTTTACAATCTTAGTACAATAGGGATATGATGAAAATCCTTAGTTACAAAAGACTATAAATGTAACGAACTGCCAATTTATCACTCTGATAAATTGGATTTATTTTTAAATTTATTCAAATAAAAGGTTGATAATATAAATAATATTGTTTTAAGTGATAATAAGTAATAGTAATCTTATTTTGAATAAATATTTGCAAAAATATTTTCCTCGAAATTTATATCGATATCGCTTAGTTACAAAAGGATGATAATTCATTTTGAATAGTTATAAAGTGACAATGAATCATTTATAATAGTTTTATAAAGATATATATTTGATTTAAAAATATAAGGAAAAATCGATATCGCTTTATCGGTATAATGGCAATTTTTATAAATAATTTTTAATATTAATTTATATGGTTTTATAAATGAAATGTGATCGTTTTAATTTACTAATAATGAATAGAATTTTTTTTAAATTTTGTTTACAAATGTATGTACGTTAAAGTATAAGTGAAAATGTGACTGATAATCGGTTCTTCGGATTTCAACGATTTAACGAATAAAAGTTGTTTGAAGACATTTGAAGTGTTTTGCACCTACATGTACGTACATATATATGTTAAATGCATATGACAACATGCACATATATACATGAATACATATATAAATATAAATATATATATATATCACAAAAATGATTAAATAATTCAAAAGCTTAACCTTTAAGTAACCATAAAGCAACCATCACTTCACAACACCACACCGTCACCTCACATCAACCATCACATGGCTTTGGGGGGAGGGAGCTATGCGTTAGGGGCTAGGAGGGGGTGTGGGCTAGGGGCATTTAGGTAATTATGTAAAGTAATATTTTATTCTTTCCTATAAATGCCACCCCTTTTTCCCACAAATTCCTAATACCATTTCACTTTTTCTTTCTCTTCTTTTTCAAGCTTCCTAAGAGCTCTCTAGTGGCTTCTTATTCATAAAAATAAAATAAATAAAAGTTAGGAAAAAAAATACCACAAATAAAAGAGGATATACTAGTTTATAATATTAATCCACTTCAAAAATAGTTTGAAACTCCTCCACTTCTCTTCCAAAATCAACAACCACTACCCCATACCACCTTGGCCATGAGTACCATATCCACCAAGGCTAGGCCAAGCTCCTCCTTGGGTCATGGTTTCATTTGCTTAGGTTCGATCGTAGCACTGCTATAGCCGATTTTCTATTAACTCGAAGGGAAAATGAAGGTGAGAACTCCTAAACTATTATACTGTATTTTGGTGATGATATGATGTTTAAAATGGATGTTTATTATGCTTTCATCATCAAGTTTGAATGTTTTCATATGAATGTTCAAAATATATGCAAGTCACGGAAATACACGTCGATAAGCACAAATGAAATCACTTTCATCTATATTAATGAATTGGTGTGTATGGAAGGTTAAATCTCTCTAAAAATGATTTAAAATGAGTTTTAAATGTTTTATAAACATTTAAAGTGTTTTGGTGAAGTTTGAATGATAACAGGAAATTTAGTCAAAAATAGGCGCGTCGCGTAATGGGAATTCGCGATTTCGCGCCATAAAAGTCAAACAAGTGTAAAAGATGGAATATAGCTCGGAATTATTCGAGATAAGAATTTTCCAAATTATTATATTCATAGAAGAAAATCGAGATTTCAATAAGTAGATTTTGAGATATGAGTAAAACAAGCTTTTTGGAAAATCGCAGTTTTGAAGTTCGGGATCCAAAACTGGATTTTTTTGAAAATGATATTTAAAATTGTTTTAAAAAGTGAAATAAATCTTATAAATCATTTAAAATATTTTAAAAGTGATTTGAGCAATAAAAATGAAATTTCAAGTGATAAAAAGTCATTTTGATCAATATAGCTTATAAAGCACTTTCCGCAGCACTTGTCTATAACATTTGAAATATAGCTTTAAACCTAACAATTCTTTTCCAAATCTTTTATAAGTGTTGTCAAATGAATAATTACGTGTTTTAATAATGATTTGGAAGTTTTATAGTTTATTTGAAAGGAATTTAAATAAACGATTTAAAGATAAGCTATTACAAATTTAGTGATTTAATCTTGGCTCTAAAAGCCAACGAGTAAACTGGATTTTTCTATTCGTGAGATCTAGATGTGAGGAGCTTAAACTAAGGAGATGTTCAAGAGCAGCCAATGCCCTGGCTCATCTGGCCTCTTCCCTGGGCAAGGGATAGATAAGGTCAAAATGTCGAAAACGAGTTAAGTATAAAAAGATTAAATTTTCCAAATTTAAATTAAATATAACTTTGATTTTATAGAGACAATCTTCTTATACTTGATGTTAAAGCCTAAAGAGGGAACTCATACTATTCGTGGAATTTTAAAGGTGACTTCACCGTTATTCCGCCCAAAGTATTTGTTGAATACGGGAATCGATATTGAGTAGAATTAGATGATTTCTATAGATTTTGCTCATTTAATATGTACTAGCATTAATATCCTAGATAACATGGTTTCAACCAAATCAAAATTTTGAGTTTTAATTTAGAAATCTTTGTCGCGATTTAAATGAAATAATTTGGAGTTAGTTTAATTCCTATACTTAAAATTTACTGGTTTGGATTTATAGTAAACGATGTCTTGAATAACATTATTTTTGATCCGTTTTAAAATTTATGATTTGGAAACCTTTGTTAAGATTTAAATAAATGATTTGAATATTTTCCAAAGAAAAGATGAAATGATTTTGAATTTAAAAAGGGTTTTAAGTAATCAAAGAATTTGATATGAGAGGTTTAATGATTCCATATATACCGAAAAGAATGTTTTATAAATAAATATCTCAAAAAGAGATTTTAATAAAAAGAACAAAATCAATTAAAGAATGATTCCCTATTCATAGAACCTCTTTTTATCGATGATTGGTTCGAAGGAACCAGGGTTAGATCTAGGGTAAATTCCTATCCAAAAACCACTTCGAACTGATGTATGCGTTCGAAAAATGAAGACACGATAAAAAAAATGAAGGATGAAGACCAAAGATCTTCGGGATGAAAGGACTGCTTGTTGATAATTCTAGTTAGCTCCTAAATACTGAAGTAGCAGTGGTCCCTTCATTTCAAAAACACTTTGGGTTACAAGGACTTTTCTCTACTAATCCTAGGGTTAAATCCTGATAGGATGTGGTAGGATGGTGCCTTCGATTTCGTTTAGTCCTAGAACGAACCTGTATGGACGGATGTCTGATATCGCATTTTTAAGATTTCATCGTCGGCTTTTATAAATATACATCTGTTTGGTGGCAGAGAAGGCAGCCTCTTTTAGCTTAACATGCTTCTATGAGACATATGAGCTCGGAGGTTGTATGTTTGTGGAAGTCAATAGTGACCGATGGAATGGTAGTGTGGCATTCAAAGGAATGTGAGATGTGCAAAGTAAAAGGTAATCGTTACCTCAGGCCTCACACCCGAAAATGGACAAAACATAGTAGATGTAGCAAGGCTATGTGGTTCGCAACCATTAGGTTATGATCATCCCTTTCTAGATATATTTATTCCCGCTATGACGATCATGTCTTAAATTATTGTGGTTGTATGATGTGAGGGCCTTCGGATAGGTCGGTAATGACCGGGGTGATGATATATTCGGTACTATCTAGGAAAAGGTAGGCCAGTCATGTGTTGGTAGAGGACCATCTGTTAGGCCTCGGTACATTCCTTTAGAGATGCACTGCCAGAAGGTAGTCCCTTCACCTGGTCATTTGTATGGAAATCCATTCTCCAATAAGTGCCTGCCATTTTGTTTGTAGAGCATAGTATGCTGGAATTTAATAATGGTAACAATTTCGACTATGATTGATAAGTTTACTTGCAAATGTTTTCAAAGATATGTCATTAAAAATAATATCAAGTATTTTACGTAAGAATGTATTGGTTATTATAAGGTAAAAAAACATAACGTGTTTATGTGCGGTGTAGTCTTATGAGATACCTTTCGTTTTCAAAACGCGTATTTTGAGTTCTCACACTAGTGTCATTACTGACCCGGAGTTTATTTTTCCCTTTCTTTAAACTCTGGGTGCCCTAATTTTCCCTAGCAGCATAGTAGTCAGATTTACTTTAGAAGAAAGCTGGAGGGAACTCGAAGCATGGATTCAGGAGATTTTACTGAAGATTTGTTGTCTATTTCTACCACACACTTGTACTATAGTATTCCGCAAATTGTAAGGACAAGAATTTATAATTGTCCATGTTTTTAACTCTGATAAATGTATTTTAATTTCTATAAACTTTATATTGAAATAAAATATGTGAGATTCTATTCTGTCTTTATTTTTCTTTCTTACCCTTGAGAATCCGCTTCTCCGACATTTGGATTTACGGCATGTGAATACCGAGGATGTATTAGTGTCGATTTTCGAAAGTCGAAGAAATTGGTCCTCACATCGTGGTATCAGAGCTTAGGTTGAGCGAATACCTGATCCTGATAGGGGTAGAAGACTCATCAGAGATAGGGTTAGTATTGCCTTAGGATGAGTAACTCATTAGAGATAGGGTTAGTAATGCCCTAGAATGAGTTTGAGAGTGTTATATATGAGCGCACATTTGTTAATAAAATATACAAATGAATTTGGTTTTATATGAAATCATCTTTACCTAATATATATATATATATATTTGAAAAGAAAAAGAATATTTTGTTAAAATTTTCAAAGAATTTTCGAAATGATAAACATTTTGTACAAATAATCTTAAAAGCCATCTTTAGACATAAATCTCAAAACATCTTCTGAGCATTGACCAAACCTCTCAACCTAAGGATACGCTGGTAATTACCCACTACTTATGTCTAAATGAATAATTGTTTGTCTTGTAGAAACCATATGGGGGGAGTTACACGAAAGGGGAGTCTTCTAGAGTGAGTCAGGGAAAGAAGGACAGCCTCATTGTTCTCTCTAGCGATGAAGAGGAGCAACCAGAATATCCGCCTAGCAATGGTGGGTTTTCGATCGAAGGAGAATATGACTCATACACTCAGAGGGGTGAAGATGGATATCCTATGGCCGGAATGCTTATACCGCCCCCAGCTCCAGAGGTAATTATGATTTCTAGCGACGATGAACCAAGGCAGGCCTCGGAGGAAAATTGAATAGTGGATCCGCTAGCTCCATTTTTGAACCAATAGAAGAGATTGAGCCAATAGAAGAAGAATCAAAACCCATGGAAGAGGAAATAGAGCCCATGGAGGAAGAATCAGAGCCGATGGATGACCCTGATGCTATCATATCAAGCCAATGTAGCAATGCAATATGGGATATGGATGGGGAGCATGTCGTATGGCAGGAGGGATCATTCAGTTCATACATAAAATGGAACAAGATAGGAAGTAATAATGAAGAAGCAACATAAGAAGGAGAAGAGGAGGGGTCGAAGAATTTGAGAACCTTTAGGAGGAAAACGTGCAAGGCTTGGAGGAGTTAGATGAAGGAGGAGTCATTCCTGGAATACCAGTCGGCATGGAACATATCCCATAGAACCAACCATGGTTACCCCAGGAAATGGGAGAGATACCAGAAGCAGACGACAATAAGGCTGATGACGAAATGGATAGCGACGAAGAAGGAGAAGATGAAGTGATGATTGATCTGGGATGTTGGAGTCCACCATTATCTTCGGACTCGGAAGAATAGTAGTAACATTTGGGGAATTGAGGATCACTCTAGTATGTATGAGTATGGAAGGGATGTTTATTTTTGATTTAGTGTTTTGAATTGTATTAGTGTAATGAAGGGAGGGGAATTTTTCTACTTGGACCCAAGCTTTGAAAAATTTAAAATGATGTAAGCATGTGAGAATTTATAATATGATGTTGTCCTAATTTCTCATTAGTACCGATCTTTAAAAGAAATATTTAAAGTTATTAATGAATGGTTTTGGGTTCGTAGCAAACGATGTTTCAGCAACATTTGTTTTTAAACCCTTGAATTACACTTTGGAAGAAATTTTATGGGTATATTTAGATCTTTAATAATGTGATTTTAAAGATAATAACAAATTTTGGAATCTTTTATATAAAGATAGAAATGTTACGAGTTCAAATTATAAAAGAAAAGAGAATTTCATTATAATAATGTTTCGGTAATAATTGATTTAATCACTTTGATTGTATTTTGAAGTAAAAAAAACTTGTTAAATATACCTATAACGTTTGAGTATGTATATAAATACTTTTTAAGTATTAAAACTGGTATAAGTAAAGAGAAGATATATAAAGGAAGTTTTTATTAATAAAGAAGTGTTAGTTGATAAAGAAAGTTTTAACTAAATACAGAATGTTTTCACATTTGATATTAGCTAAAAGAAGTTTATGGTGATTTATCAATTTAATGAATTATTTTTAAAATGAGTTTTTCAGAAACCATTAAGATGTGTTTAGAGATGTGTTATATTTATCTTTTTGGAAAGAAATGTTTCTTTAAGTAGAAATATTTGGAAATGAAAATGTAAAATGGTTATGTATAAAGAAGTATCTTTATAAAAGTATGAATAAAAGATGGAAGTTTTATGAAATGTTTTCATTAAAATTTTGGAAAGATTATTAAATTCATATGAAGTATGTGATCATTTCGTCGTACGATTTAATCTAAGATTTGAGTACAGGACTTTGACATGTTTGACACTTATCCGAAAAAGATTTATCACTCGATTCTTGACGACGAATATTGAAGAGGGTTTGTGATTAAATGCTTGAGTTTTCTATCGTAGTTGAGAGCTATGCAAGGAAAAGTAAAGTTCTGATCAGAAAACCTAGTTAGAGTCTGCAATAGAGGATCGCGAGATCAATACTAGTTCAGAAGTAAAGTTGTGGATTCGAATAGAAGATCAAATCAGATATTGCGTATAAGTGATCCATATACATCGTACATATATAAATTTAAATATGAATATTTTGGGGCAAACCTTTGGGTTTTGTTTTGGTAATTTCGGGGACGAACTTCTTTTAAGGGGGGAAGTCTATAATGACCCGCCAATTTATCACTTTGATAAATTGGATTTATTTATAATTTTATTCAAATAAAAGGTTGATAATGCAGATAATATTGTTTTGAGTGATAATAAGTAATAGTAATCTTATTTTGAATATTTATTCGAAATTTATATCGATAAGATAACATTCAATTTAAATAATTGATTTATTTAATTTGAATTGAGATTTAATGACTTAATAATTATTTTAATTATCCATAAAATTATTTTAACTTATGATAATTCATTTTGAATAGTTATAAAGTGAGAACGAATCATTTATAATATTTTTATAAAGATATATATATTTGATTTAAAAATATAAGGAAAAATCGATATCGCTTTATCGGTGTAATGGCAATTTTTGTAAATAATTGTTAATATTAATTTATATGGTTTTATAAATGAAATGTGATTATTTTAGTTTATTAATAATGATTAGAAATTTATTTCAAAATTTTATTTACAAATATATGTACGTTAAAGTATAAGTGAAAATGTGACCGAAATCGGCTCTTCGGATTTCAACGATTTAACGAACAAAAGTTGTTCGAAGACGTTCGAATTGTTTTGCACCTACGTGTACATACATATATATGTTACATGCACATGACAACATGCACATATATACATGAATATATATATATATATATATATATATATCACAAAAATGATTAAATAATTCAAAAGCTTAATCTTTAAGTAACCATAAACCAACCATCGCTTCACAACACCACACCATCACCTTACATCAACCATCACATGGCTTTGGGGGGAGGGAAGCCATGCGCTAGGGGCTAGGAGGGGGTGTGGTCTAGGGGAATTTAGGTAATTTTGCAAAGTAATATTTTATTCTAAGGATTTTCCTATAAATACCACCCCTTTTTCTCACAAATTCCTAATACCATTTAACTTCAAAACCAGTCTGAAACTTGTCCACTTCTCTTCCAAAATCAACAACCACTACCCCACACCACCTTGGCCGTGAGCAACATCTCCACCAAGGCTAGGTCGAGCTCCTCCATGGGTCATAGGCTTGGTTTCGTTTGCTTTGGTTTGATCGTAGCGCTGTTATAGCCAATTTTCTATTAGCTCGAAGGGAAAATGAAGGTGAGAACTCCTATACTATTATACTATATTTTGATGATGATATGACATTTGAACTGGATGTTATTATGCTTTGATAATAAAGTTTGGATGTTTTCATATGAATGTTGAAAATATATGCAAGTCACGGAAATACAAGTCGAGAAGCACAAAGGAAATCACTTTCCTCTATATTAATGAATTGGTGTGTATGAAAGGTTAAATCTCTCTAAAAATGATTTAAAATGAGTTTGAAATGTTATAAAAACATTTAAAAGTGTTTTGGTGAAGTTTGAATGATACTGGGAAATTTAGTCAAAAATAGGCGCGTCGCGTAACAGTAATTTGCGATTTCACGGCATAAAGTCAAACAAGTGTAAAAGATGGAATATAGCTTGGAATTCTTCCAGATAAGAATTTTTTGAACTATTATATCCATAGTTTTCCAACGAAGATAGAAAATCGAGATTTCAATAAGTAGATTTTGAGATATGGGTAAAACAAGCTTTTTGAAAAATCGCGGTTTTGCGGTTTAGGATCCAAAACTGTATTTTTTTGAAAAAGATATTTAAAATTGTTTAAAAATGTGGAATAAATTTTATAAATCTTTTAAAATGTTTTAAAAATGATTTGAGCAATAAAAATGAATTTTCCAGTGATAAAAAGTCGTTTTGATCAATAAAGCTTAAAAAGCACTTTCCGTAGCACTTGTCTATAACATTTGAAATATAGCTTTAAACCTAAAAATTATTTTCCAAATCTTTTATAAATACTTTCAAATGAATAATTAAGTGTTTTAATAATGCTTTGGAAGTTTTATAGTTTATTTGAAGGGAATTTAAATAAACGATTTAAAGATAAGCTATTACAAATTTAGTGATTTAATCTTGGCTCTAAAAGCCGATGAGTAAACTGGATTTTCTATTCGTGAGATCTGGATGTGAGATGCTCAAACTAAGGAGACGTTTAGGAGCTACCAATACCCTGGCTCAACTGGCCTCTTCCCTGTGCGAGGGATAGATAAGGTCGAAATGTCGTAAACAAGTTAAGTACAAAAAGATTAAATTTTCCAAATTTAAATTAAATATAACTTTGATTTTGATAGAGATGATCATCTTATACTTGGTGTTAAAGCCCGAAGAGGGAACTCGTACTAATCATGGAATTTAAAAGGTGATTTCACCGTTATTCCGCCCATAGTATTTGTTGAATAAGGGAATTGATATTGAGTAGAATTAGATGATTTCTATAGATTCTGCTCATTTAATATTTCCTGGTTTTGGATTTACATCCTAGATAACATGGTTTCAAACAAATCAAAATTATGAGTTTGAATTTAAAAATCTTTGTCAAGATTTAAATGAAATAATTTAGAGTTAGTTTAATTCCTATACTTAAAATTTATTGGTTTGGATTTATAGTAAACGATGTCTTGAATAACATTGTTTTTGATCCATTTTAAAAGTTATGATTTGGGAATCTTTGTTAACATTTAAATAAATGATTTGGAATATTTTCCTAAGAAAAGATGAAATGATTCGGAATTTAAAAATTGTTTTAAGCAATCAAAGGATTTGATATGAGAGGTTTAATGGTTCCGTATATAGTGGAAAGAATGTTTTAGAAATAAATATCTCCAAAAGAGATTTTTATAAAATGAACATAGTCAATTAAAGAATGATTCCCTATTCACAGAACCACTTTTTATCGATGATTGGTTCGAAGGAACCGGGGTCAGATCTGGGGTAAATCCCTATCTGAAAACCACTTTGAACCGATGTATGCGTTCGAAAAATGAAAACATGATAAATAAAATGAGGGATGAAGACCAAAGATCTTTTGGATGAAATGATCGCTTGTTGATAATTCTGGTTAGCTCCTAAATACTAAAGTAGCAGTGGTCCCTTCATTTCTGAAACTCTTTGGGTTACAAGGACTTTTTGCTACTAATCCTAGGATTAAATCCTGAAAGGATGCGGTAGGAGGGTGCCTTTGATTTCATTCAGTCCTAGAACGAACTTGTATGGACGGATGTTTGACATTGCATTCTTGAGATTTCATTGCTGACTTTTATAAATATACATATGTTTGGTGGTGGAGAAGGCAACTTCTCTTAGCTTAACACCCTTCTCTAAGACGTATGATCTCGGAGGTTGTATGTTTGTGGAAGTCAACAGTGATCGATGGAATGTTAGTGTGGCATTCAAAGGAATGTGAGATGTGCAAAGTAAAAGGTAATCGTTACCCCAGGCCTCACACCTGGAAATGGCCAAAACAGGGTAGATGCGGCAAGGCTATATAGTTCGCAACCATTAGGGTATGATCATCCCTTTCTAGATATATTTGTTCCTGCTATGACGTTTAGGACTTAAATTATTGTGGATGTATGCTGTGAGGGCCCTCGAATAAGCCGGTAACGACTGGGGTGATGACAAATTCGTTACTATCTAGCTAGAGGTAGGTCGGTCTTGTGTTGGTAGAGGACCATCTATTGGGCCTCGGTACACTCCTCTTGAGATGTACTGCCGGAAGGTAGTCCCTTCACCTGGTCATTTGTATGGAAATCCATTCTCCAATAAGTGCCTTCCATTTTGTTTGTAGAGCCTAGTATGCTGGAATTTAATAATGGTAACAATTTCGGCTAAGATTGATAACTTTACTTGCAAATGTTTTCAAAGATATGTCATTAAAAATAATATCAAATATTTTTATGTAAGAATGTTTTGGTTATCATAAGGGAAAAACCTGTTCCGTGTTTATATGCGGCGTGGTCTTATGAGATACCTTTTGTTTTCAAAATGCGTATTTTTGGTCCTTACACCAGTCCTATGACTGACCCGGAGTTTATTTTTCCCTTTCCTTAAACTCTGGGTGCCCTAATTTTCTCGGGCAACCTAGTAGTCAGATTTAGTTTAGAAGAAAGCTAGAGGGAGCTCAAAACATGGAGTTTGAAGATTTTACTGAGGATTTGTTGTCTATTTCTACCATACTCTTATACTATAGTATTTCGCAAATTGTAAGGACAAAAATTTATAATTGTCCATGATTTTAACTCTGATAAATGTATTTTAATTTTTGCTGTAAATTTTATATTGAAATAAAATATGTGAGATTCTGTTCTGTCTTTATTTTTCTTTCTTACCCTGTAGAATCCGCTTCTCCAGCACTTAGATTTACGGTATGTGAACACCGAGGATGTATTAGTGTCGATTTTCGAGAGTCGAAGTAACGGGTCCTCACAATAAAGTTATCAGCAGTGTAAGGTCCACAAAATGAACAACTAAGTCTGTATTCATAGACGAAGATGGTCAAATATCTCCTTGAAAATTTGGCAGAAGGACTCAAAAATCATATGGACCCATAATAGGGATCGCATGGCCTAATTCCCAAAGAAGAAGGATCGGTGCCGATCCCTACTTTGGTCGATTTTGCGGTCCCAAAGGTAGCTTCCTTATGCTAAAAATGCTTAGCCTCCAAATTTCATGCCAATTGGATCAGTAGAACTTAAGTTATTGCTCGATCTTTGCTTCAACATGGTTTGCTTGCTGATTTCTACCAATCCCTTCCAAGGGGAGTATACCAATCCCTTCTACTTCATCTCCTTGAGGTGCGATCCCTAGGGTATGCTCCTTAGGGTCCCCATGTCTTGCTCACAAAATTTCATATGCATTGGACTTGTAGATCTTGAGATATTAATTGTTTTCTATAAAAATGCTCTCACACCTTGAAACATGTCGATCCCTATTATTGGAGCTAATTTATGATGATCGCTCCGATGTGTTGAACCATATTTCTTGCTTCAAACATTCTGCCTTGCATACCTATCAAGTCCATTCAACCTTGACTCCATGTTACTATCTGTACATGACTTCTAGGCCCCACAATCATCACTTTGGAGTTATCGAACTTGTGCTAGTCGAATCTAACTTATGAAATTACTTCAATATAGCCAGGTTAAAATGTCGGATAACACTTTCCCTCAAAGTACGTCTTGTGATGAACATGACGTACTTTGAATCAAAGCAAGTTAAAATCGTAGAAAAGAAATCCATCCAATTTTCTGAATAATGGCTATCATTATGCCGGACTATTTTTCCCAAAGTGTTGCATCTCTTTTTGATCGTCACGATGCTTGGTCGATTTCCGATAGTATAAATTAAAGAATGTATTCTGTTAGTTGATATATGAGTCCGGTTTCATAAGACCAGTAAGCTTTGGTTATGTGGTCTAGCCTCAAACCTGAAAGCTTCAAGTTTGATTTCAATTTCTCTCAATGTCATAAAATAAACCTTTAAGTAACATACATGCACATTTATATGCACGTTCTTGTTATTGGCCCCCAGACGCATTCGTATGCTCATAGGTCATTGCCAACTTTCATTGAGTAAGATGCAATTTCACTGCATTTTGAATGTACGTGCTTTGAATTATCTCCATGCTTAAGTTTATTTGCGTGCATGTTCACAGCCGATTCCCTTTTTTTAAAAGTGTTTATAGGGACCGGCATATGTTGAGCCGACCCCTCTCCTTTCTTTTAACGTTTACAAGGACTGGCATAATTCTTGCCGATCCCTCTCTCTTCTTCTTTTTATACGCATGCTCATAGGGATCGGTATCTTTTTAACTGATCCCTCTTCCCTGGCTTTGAGTTGAAATTGTGGGTCGATCCCCTCTCCTCCATATATAAACCAACCTTCTTTCTTTCTAACCTTCACATTTCCAACTTTCCTACCTTCTTTCCATTTTCATCCTTAGGATCGAAACCTTCCCTGCTCTAAAATCCGAACCCTTCCTTTCCATTGAAACATTGCCTTTATCTCTAAATCGAATTTCCAATTTAGCTTTAGATTGTCATTTCGCCTTCAATTCGAACCATACTTCATTCTTTCTCCTCGAACCGCTGGCCTCTAATATATTTAGATAGGTTACTTGCCACTAAATCTTTATTTTATGATGAGATGATGGATTCTATTCCATTGGCGACAATTTGGAGTTTGACGTGTTGGAGAATTGAAGGCCGAAGCTACTTGGAGGAGATGGGAAGTGGGATGTGGTAGGGTTATGTTTAAAAGGTTAAAGCGAAGTACGAGAAGGTGGAAGTGGAGAGGGATCGGTCGTCTTTGATTCACATGGTGGGTTCGGTGGTTTCAACGGATATAGGGGGATAAGTTGAAACAGCGAAGGAAAAGGATCGACTATGTTGAAAATGGTGAAGTAGAGCAGGGATCGGTAAGATAGACTAGTGTGGGGGGAACGGTTGGAACTAGGCTAGGATGGATCAGTAATTCTTGCCAAGCAAAGGGATCGGCAAGGATTATGTGGCGAAAGAGGGATCGGTTGTGTTTTGCTCTGGGATAGGGATCGGAAAATAGGGATTGACATATAGAGATCGGCTTATTCTAGTCTTCGAATTAAACTTAATAACCAATCAATAATCACTTGTTTAAACAATCAAAACTAATCCCATTCCAATGAATTTGAATATATGACAATGATGAGGAACAAGACTTTCATATCAACTAATGAACATGACCAAATCCATGGGACTTAGAACATGAACTAAAACGTAACATATGGACTTGAATAATGGATTTTAGACTTTGATATGCCGATAGTCGATCCCAAAGCTTACACGACCGATCAATTCTCCTCGTCGGTTGAGATGGTCAACGATGACGATCACTCTGGTCGGAATCCAAAGTCTCATCATTTAACTTTGTTTTCTTATCTTAAGCTATTTATCTTTACACTACACGACACTGCACCATACTAGATTACACTTAGCACGAGGGAACAGGTAAACTTTTTTAATCTCAATTATCTACTGAGTATAGTTGACATTGACTTCAGAGTTTCAGAGCATCTTGCGGTAATGTTTTTCGGACTAGGCTCGCAACATAGTAGTCCCGAAGCTGATTTGAGTTTTGCAACCATATCTAGTAGGCTTTCCCCTGGTCATAAAACTGAACAAACAGAAGTTTTCGGCCCAAAGTTTGCTTAATTATCCTTGCTGGATTCCTTAGCTTTTAATTGATTTTTCTCCCCTTTTCCCATAGGTTATGGCCGGCTTGAGCTCTTTGGTTTATGTTTTAGAATTATGAATTTGTGAAATGAAAGTGGGAATAATTGTTAGGGTGGACGGCTATTCCCCATAATATCCTTTCGTTATTCTCATATTAGTTAACTTATAAAACCATTTACATAAACTCACTCTTTTAATCTTATTTGGTTAAGCACGACCTCTATTTTAAAATTTCAAATCTCGATCTCCTTATCTCTCTAATCTTTATATTATTCTATTTAATTTATCTAATTAAATCTCCTGAATAATGTTATTTAGAATTAGAGGTGTTACAAAGAGCGAATGGAGTATGGACAGTCACGGACTTGCGGGTGGTCCTATAAGGCCATAGTGCTGTCAGAAGTTCATCCACATACTTGCCTCTAGCCTTTTCCCAACGCTTCTTCAGAATGGATTTTATGATTTTGTTTATAGCTTCAACTTGCACATTCGCTTGAGGGTGAGTGATTGCTGCAAATCTCTTTTCAATACAATGCTGACGGCAGAAGTCTTTGAACTCAACACTATCAAATTAAGTCCCATTATCTGTTACAATAGTTCGTAGAAAACCAAAACGACATATGATTTTTCGGATAATGAATTTGATTACTTTCTTCATTGCGATTGTAGATAATGATTCCACTTTGGCCCATTTGGTGAAGTAATCAATTGACGATGGCGTACTTTGCACTACCTTTAGAAATCGGTAAGGAACCGTTAATATCTATGCCCCATATGGCAAACGGACATGGACTGACCATTTGTGTAATTTTCATCGTCGAAGCTCTTGGAACTTTTGCATAAATCTAGCACTTGTCGCGTTGCCTTACATAATCAGTAGCATCTTGATTGACGGTTGGCCAATAATACCCATAACAGAGTATGTTCTTTGGTAGAGTTTGCACCCTAGTGTGACGGCCACATTCTCCTTCATGAACTTCCTTTAGGACTCGTTTTATTTCATCATGAGCGATACACCGGAGTAAGGAAACAGAAAAACCCTTTCTGTACATAACTTCTTCCTATATGATATATCATGAAGCTTTACGAAGGACTTGTCGCTTTTCAATCCTTTTTTTAGGAAGAACTCCCCATAGAAAATTGTCTTTGATCGAAGTCATGTAGGACTCCTTCTCAGGCTCCGTCCCTAGTACCCGGTCGATTTCCATCAGGTTTATGCTCGAAGCATTTAATACTTCGACTGGAACCAAGCTCATTTGCTATGCATCCCCGGTGCTAGCAAACTTCACCAATGAATCAGCCTCTCTATTTTAATCCCGTAGAATGTGTGTAATATCAAAGTACTGAAAGTCAGTCAACAACTCTTGGACTTGGATAAGGTATGGAGCAATTCGTTGTCCTTTAGCTTGATAATCTCCCTCGACTTGGCATACTACCAATTGTAAGTCACAAAGGATTTCAAGAGACTTTATCCCCAGTTCTCTGGAGAGTTTAAATCCAGCAATCAGAGCTTCATACTCAGCTTTGTTGTTCATTGCAAGGAAATCAAGCTTTAAAGCATAGCGAATTGAACGATCTTTAGGAGTTACAAGCACGATTCCAGCTCTGGAACAACGATCATTGGATGCTCCATTTGTATATAACTTACACCATACGGTAGGGGTTTTAGTGATCTCTAAGGAATCGTATCATGTAGTAAATTCTATTATAAAATCCACCAGTGCTTGACCCCTGGATAGCCCTCCGAGGAAGATAAGTAATGTCGAATTGGCTAAGCTCGATATTAAACTTGAGTAACCTTCTAGACGTCTCAGGTGGTTGCAAGACCCGTCGCCACGGCTGATCGGTGTAAATATTGATAGGGTGTGCTTGGAGGTAAGGGCAGAGCTTTCGTGATGCAATCAGCAAGTAGTACGCCAATTTCTCTATCTTTGAATAGTTTCTTTCAGCTCCTGTCAATCACTTGCTAATGTAATAGACCAGTCTCTGGATTCGATTCTCTTTATAAAGCAACACGGCACTTATAGCATGTACTGACATGGCTAAGTAGATATATAAATCTTCATGATTCACTCATTTTACCTCTAAATGATTCACTAAAGCTTGAAATGCGTCTCTACAATCCTGTGTCCATTCGAAATTCCATTTTCCTCTCCTAATCTAGTCAAAGAATGGAATGCATTTGTCAGTAGCTCTGGAAATAAATCTACTTAGGGGAGCAATCTTCCCATTTAGGCTCTGTACTTATTTGATAGTCTTTGGCGCTTTGATATTGCGAATAGCTTGGATCTTCTCAGGATTAGCTTCGATTCCGCAGGCATTAATGATGAAACCCAATAACTTTCCTAATGCAACGCCAAAAGAACACTTTATATGTTTAATCTTCATATTGTAATATTGGAGGATGCCAAACATTTCTGCTAGGTCTCTAATGTGGTCGCTTGACTGTCGTGACTTCACTGCGTATTATCCACATATACCTCCATCATTTTTCTAATCTAATCTTTAAACATTTTGTTGACTAGGCGTTGGTAGGACGTTCCTGCATTCTTTAGTCCAAATGGCATCACCACATAGCAATATAATCCAACTTCGGTAATGGAACCGGCGTGTCTTGAATGGGAATATGCATCGAGATTTGGTTATATCCTGAGTACGCGTCCATCAAAGATAGCAATTCGTGTTATGCGGTTGAGTCTACCGGCTAGTCGATCCTTGGAAAAGGAAAGCTATCTTTTAGGCATGCCTTGTTCAAGTCCGAGTAATCAACACATGTCCGCCGTTTCTCATTCACCTTTCTTACAAGTACAGAATTAGATACCCACTTAGGGTAGATGGCATCGATAATAAACCCATTGTCTTTGAGTCTATCCACCTCCTAGAGCAGTAGATCTCTCTAGATACATGCCATGTCTTTTTTATTTCACCGGGACATGCCTCGAGTCAACATTCAATGCATGGTCCACAATGGCAGGCGAGATTGCACACATGTCGAAGTGATTCCAAGCGAACGCATCGAGATTCACTCGGATAAATTCAGCAAGTTCTTTCATCATCGAGGGGCTGAGCTACGATCCGATCTTTAGGATCCGTAATGGGTTATCATGGCTGACTGTGATGTCAATCATCAACTTAGTCAGTGCAGCCTTGGTCTCTTTTGGCTCTTCCTCATCATCTCTTGGATCTATATCTCTATAGAACCGACTGTGGCGCCTGAGCCAAGGTTCAGGCGCTAGTTTTCAATCTTCAGTGGCTTGGATGCGAACCGACTTGTCCACACCTGTACCTTTCTTCTTACGTTAAGCATCCCTCAACTCAGCTACGTAACAGGCATTTCCGCTCGCCTGATCACCATGAACAACTCCAACACCATTATCTGTTGGGAACTTCAAAGTCAAACACCATGGGACAAGAGCTGCTCGAAACTCAGCTAGAGTCGGTCGGCCCTGAAAAGCGTTGTATGGAGAGTCAAATCCAAAACAACAAAAGGCAGAATCCGTACTCTCCTACAGTCACTTTCTCCCAACTATGCAAGTAATTCAACATAACCAACAGCTTTAGTTGCAGCACCATTAAAGCCATGAATGTGAGCTTTAGACGGTTTCAAGTTCTTGGCTTCCATCCCATCCGATTGTAAGCCTTTTTGAAAATTATATTCACAGAACCTTCATGATCAACCAATATCCTTTTTACTAAAGTGGGGCTGATCATGGCCAAAATGACCATTGGGTCGATCGTTGGAGCCTCTACCTTGTCTGCATCTCTGTTTCTAAACACAATATCATATGCCATTGTACGTTGCTATTTTGTCGGGCTCCATCTTCTGTACTTGAAAAACATTCAAAATTCACATGCTTAATCGCACTAGCATAGCGCTCCATCTCATGCCAATTCTTATTAGCCGGATGTGGTCCAACAACTATTGTATTAATTACCAACCATCCGCCAGTCCACGCAGGCTCCTCTGCCTTGTGTGGTGCTTGTCCTTGGTTGGGGTCGGATGTTCCTTGCCCACCATCCTGTGGGGTTTTTACAAACTGCTGTAACTTTCTTTCTCGAATCAGCTTTTTGATAATAACCTAAAGATGACTACGTTCATTTGTGTTATGCCCATAACATTCGTGGCACCGACAATATTTTTCGGTTTGTTTCTGCTTCTCCGTTGATTCTTTTGGAGGTGGCTTCCTGTACTGCATAGTATTGCAGGTAGACAAATAGATATTCTCTAGGGTCGTATTTAGTGACATGTAAGTACCGTACATCGAAATCCTAGGCTTCCCTCTTCCAGAATCCCTCTTTCGTTCTCGGCTCCTATCTCCGCCTTTCTTTTGTTGATTCAGTTTGTTCTGGACATTCACTTGAACTTTTCCAGAGATATTATCAGACTAATTTACTGCAATATTACTTTGTACTCCCTCTTCAATTGGTCCTGCAACATTCTTCTTCCTAGAGCATCTGGCTTCCTCCTTCCTTAAATACTGAGCCGCATTTGTGTAAAAGCACTCCAAAACTGTGGGTGGCTAGCCAGCTAACTAATTGCCAAAATTAGACTCTGGATCAATCCCTCTTATTATGGCCATCAATAGTGCATGGTCATTCGGATAACTGATTTCTGTAATAGCTGTATAAAATCTCTCTAAATAATCTTTCAACGATTCTCCCGAACGTTGGATCACGCTGTACAAGGACATTACATCGTTGGAGTGAGTTGTGTACATACGGAACTTCTTCACAAACCTTGTTGCCAAATCATCAAATCTAAAGATTGACCGTGGGTGTAACCTTGTAAACCACATGGTTGTTATTGCAGAGAGAATTATAAGAAAACATCTACACTTGGTTGTATCATTTGATCATGTGGAATCCATTAGCTATTCATATTTCATGATGTGCTACCTGAGATCGGTTTTTTCCTTGTAGGCAGGCATCGACAGCATGTTGAACCTCCTTGGATACTCTGCATGTAGGACATTATCCGTGAACAGGGTATGGCTTCTCGAGACTTTCCAGTCATCATTGGTTAAGCCTTGGCTCTCTCTCACTAACTGTCTAACCATTGCCGACAAGTCCGATGTTTGGATAGTTTGTGCCATGTGGTGGTCGTGTTCCACCTCACGTGAATGGTCTGGTCGACGTCTACGGGCTGTTCCATGTCTTCTTGGTTCAACATCTTCCTGATGTATATCTCATAATTTAACTTCATCATCATTTCGGGGAAGCATTTGGTCAATATTTAAATAAACCCCATCATCCAAATCAGCTGCAGCAGCTCCGACTTGAATCCCAATGTGCATAGGTAAGTTCTCTCCTCTAGGGGTGGGATCAGTACCGATCCCTATGGAGGGATCAGCACCGATTGGTCCTAGCAAACCATGATGGTCTGCCTAATGACGCCTAAAGTATCTGCACGATATCTGTCTATTCTTCAACAACTATGCCTGTGATACTCGTCCAGTGAACTATAACTCTCTGATGCCGAGTAAGGGGTAGGGTCCCTCCTAGCATTTCCTTACTGTTGCTGATTGAGTTGGTTCATTAGGTTAATATTGGTTTGAATATACTAATTTAATTGTCTATGGCTATCTACTAGCTCTCTCATCAGATTTTGGAATTCAGCTCTTGTAATGGAATCAGTAGCATTTCAAACTTCAATTGGATCAGCATTCACATCCATTGGTTGAATGCTTGAGCCTCCTTGCTGGATGATAGTATTCTCATTTCCTTCTGCATTATGAGAAGTAGATCTACTGTCCCTTACCATTATTGATAGGTTTGGTTTGACTTTCTCAAATCTGAATAGAACGAGCAAAACTTCCTAAAAATAACTATGGATCTCCTTCGTAGGATTTATGCAATCCAGTAGCAACCAAAGAATCCTGATAAGCTGAGAATCAAGATTCTCGGTGAAAGCACCAAAATGTTTGCGCCAAAAATTGGCACAAACACCTAATGCAAGATTTGAAGAGAAATAAATAAAGAATATAAAATGAAAATAGAGGATAAAAATGAATAAACAATAGTAATTTGAAAGAATAACACGCAGACAATGATTTATAGTGGTTCGACGTTGTTTACCTATGTCAACTTTGAATAGATTGCTTTATTAATCACTTTATAATTTGGGTACAAAATGGATCAGATGAAAATTCTTAGTTACAGAAGAATATAATGAAATCAATAGGGTAAAGGTCTCCAAAATGAAGAACCAAGCATGTATTTATAAATAAAGATGGCCAAATATCAACCTGAAAATTCAGCAGAAGGACCTCCGGAACCATATGGACCCACGAGAGGGATCGCATGGCCCAATTCCCAAAGAAGAGAGATCGATACCGATACCTACTTTGGTGGAATTTCAAGCTGCGGTCCCTATGGTTGCTTCGTCATACTAAAATATGCTTAGCCTTCAAATTTCATGCCAATTGGATCAGTAGAACTTGAGTTATTGCTTGATCTTTGCTTCAACATGGTTTGCTTGCTGATTTCTATTGATCCCTTCCAAGGAAAGTATACCGACCCTCCCACTTCATCTCCTTGAGGTGAGATTCCTAGGGTCCCCATGTCTTGCTCACAAAATTTTCATATACGTTAGACTTATGGATCTTGAGATATTAATTGTTTTCTGTAGGAATGCTCTCACACCTTGAAACATGCTGATCCCTATTATTGGAGCTAATTTATGTCGATCCCTCCTATATGTTGAACCATATTTCATACTTCGAACATTCTGCCTTGCATACCTATCAAGTCCATTCAACCTTGACTCCATGTTACCATCTATACTTGACTTCTGGGCCCCACAATCATCACTTTGGAGTAATCGCCCTTGATGGCAGTCGAATCTAACCTATGCAATTAGTTCAATATAGCCGGGTTAAAATGCCTTATAACATATATGTGTGTGTATGTGTGTATATATAATATTTTGCATATTATATTTGATCAATACAAACAATTATAACAACCAAAACTTCTATAATTTCTTCCAAAATAGGTAGTGTGCTTATGTGATTTTCCATTGAAAATGGATATTCTTTTTACCAATTCAACGAATTTTTCAAAAAAATGTGAAATTATGGTTAAAATGAAAAGAATATATCTTCAAACAACAAACCAACAAAATAACTTCTGCTTAGAAATTTACCTTTGTGCACAACCACCAAAAATCATACTGTCAATTGACTTCTGCTCTATCCTTCTATCTCTTGATATATATCAAATGTCTTACCAACAAAATCTTCTAGAGTTATGGGAACTCAAATATCAACTACACATTATACAATTTTAATGATTCCAACCGCTTATTAGAAAATGTCCAAATAATACGAGTATCGATTACACAACATGACATAATAAAATTGCATAAAATATGTAATTAAGTAAAATTATAAAGCAGTCCTAATGTATCACAAAATAAAATGTTATTTGAACTTACGTAGTTGGTTTTCCCACTAAATTGAATTTAAACTAAAGGAATTTAATTGTAATTAGTTCTCTAAATAGCTAAAATTCTAATTTAATAAAATTGATAACTATTTATTCTTTTTGTCAGTTGCATGGTAATATATCTTGATATGAACCTTTATATTTGAAGTTAATTTACTTACAAACGTTGTTCCTATCCATATCTTCAATCCAATATTATCCAACAAACCGGAGTAAAATTTAAAATAGCATAACTTCTTACTTTGTAGAAAATAACAAATAATTACCACATCTGTAAGATCATTAAGAGTTGAGTAAAGATCAACCATACATTCAATAGATTATACAAAACTAAAGATTATTTGATGTCTATGTAGCAATAAATCACTTATAACATACAAAAAAATATAGGAAATAACATTCATATTCTTACACAATGAACAAAAATAAAATGAAGTTGATTTATGTATAAATTTTGAGAGTATAAAATAGTTCAAATTTTGGAAATAGCAACAAATTTTATGGTGTCCACTTATATATAAATCAAGTAACCACTTATAAAATAAATGAAGCAAACAAATTCATAATCTAACAAACTAAAAAACATCAAAAGAAAATACAATTTAGGGCAATAAAACCCCAAGCAAAGATATGTAATCGATAATTTAGAACAAAAGCAACAAATTCAACATCAAATTAAATAAAAAGAAATATAAAAATAGAAGTTAAATTTTTTAATCGATCTAAATGGAATCAAACAAAATAACAAATCGAACACTGAATTAAATGAAAATCCAAATAAAAAGTTAATCCTACTTATCAACTCAATCAAATTAGAAGATTTTTAAAGGACTTTAGATAATGTTTCCATAAAAATAGTAATAATGAAAGTTATGTAGAAAACACAATCCCTAATATACATACATACATATATATATATATATATGTATATATATATGTATATATATATGTATATATATATGTATATATATATGTATATATATATATTCATAAATAATTTAAGATAAATGTAAAGTGAATAACTATTAATGAATTAAATTGAATTCTAAACAAAATAAAAGAAATAAAAATTGATTAAAGTTTTTTCCAAAGAATCCTTAATTTAGTTTAGATAGAGAATATTATATGTAGAAATAAGAATGTTACGAATGTAGACATATGAAATGAAGAGCTATATGTTGTAAAAATAAGATTTTATTATTAAAATAGAATTTATAAATCCAATAACCTACTACAGATAAATAACAAAATTCATAATTTTACAAATCGAAACAAAAATCATAAGAGGACATAACTTTAGGCATAAAACTCAAAGAAAAGATCAGCAATTTTGAATTAAAATAATAAATTCAACATTGAATTAAATGAAAAGAGAAATGATAGAATACAATTCAAACCTTTAAATCCAATCAGCCAAGATTTTTTATGGGCTCTTTAACATTGAAAGTAAGGTAGAAATACAATACAATACATCAAAAATATCATAAATAATTTAAGATTGTTGCAAAGTTAAGAACTATAGGTGAGTTGAATCAAGTCCTACTTAGAATAAAAAAGTTCAAAAGACCGATTAAAACTTGTGTACCGAAGTTACTATAAAAATAAAACCAAAATCTCTTACATACAACCGAAGAAGACAACTAGAGTAACTTTTTGAAAGAATGATATCTCTTAACCTTATTGTTCCAACCATGATCCATAAAAAAGACCATTTCATGGAGATTAAGCGATATTTTATTTTACATATTAATTTCTTTTAGTACCAACACCAAATCAACTCTAGTTTAAAATAACTAACATAAAATCAAATAAAAAATATATTACATACCTAAAAGAATGAAGCATACCATAAAACATGAAAGGGGGAATTCTATTATTATAGCTAAAGAAGCAAATTTTCCTGTAGTCAAATTTAAAAAACACAGGATATGATAGTATTTATGGATCTATAAATTTATTTAGATAAGAAGTTGAGAAATTGGAAGTAAGAAGGCAAAATGTGCATGGAACATTTATGACTTACTGGATAGAATGATTTAATTTAGATAAGAAGTTAAGAAAATGGAAGTAAGAAAAAAAAGTTGAGCGTGGGACATTTCTGAATAACTGAAATAAAAAATGAAAGGACATATTGCTATTAACATATTTAACATCGAATTAAATGAAAAGAATAATAACAAAATAAAAGTCAAAAATTTTAGTCGATCTCAATGGAATCAAATAAAACAACAAATTGAATACTGAATTAAATTAAATGACAAATAAAAGTTAAACTTGTTAATCGATCTTAAACGAATTAGAAGATTTTTTAGAGGACTTAAATAATGTTTTCATAAAAATAGCAAGAATAATGTAGAAAATACAATCACTATAAAATATGTATATATTCACAATAATTTAAGATAAAGGCAGAGTAAAGAACTATTAGTGAATTAAATTGAATTATAAACAAAATAAAAGAAATAAAAATCAAACAAAGTTTTTAGCAAAGAATCCTTAATTTGGTTTAGATAGAGAATATTGAACATGGAAGTGAAACTATCGAATATGGGAAATAACCGAAGAAATACTAAAATTATTGTATTGAAAATGAAGATAAGAGGAAAAAATTTGTTGTTAGAATATAAAGAAAAAATAAATGTAGGATTATTAAACATGGAAATAAGAATGTTACAATGGGAAACAAATGAAATAAAAAGCTATATGTTGTAAAAGTAAGATTTTATTTTCAAAATAGCATTCATAAATCCAATAACCTTCCACAAATAAATTACCAAACTCATAATCTTATAAATCGAAAAAGAATCATAAAAAGATATAACTTGGGCATAATACTCAAAGAAAAGACAGCAATTTTGAATTAAAATAATAAATTCAACATCGAATTAAATGAAAAGACAAACAATAGAATACAATTCAAACCTTTAAATCGAGCTTGATCAATCCAGTTAGTCATGATCTTTTATGGGCTCTCTGATCAGTAACATTGAAAGCAAGGTAGAAATACAATGCAATACATCAATAAAATCATAAATAATTTAAGATTATTGTAAAGATAAGAACTGTAGGTGAATTGAATCAAATTCTGGTTAGAATAAAAAAGTTCAAAATATCAATCAAAACTTATGTACCGGAGTTACCATAAAAATAAAATCAAGACCTCTTACCTACAACCAAAGGAAGATAACTGGAGTAACTTTTTAGAACAATAATATCACTTAACCTGCTTTTTCCAACCATGATCTATAAAAAAGACCGTTTCTTGGAGATTAAGAAATATTTTATTTTACATTTAATTTCTTCTAGTGCCAATTCCAAGACAACTTTGATTCATATTAACCAACATAAAATCAAAAAAAAATTCATACCTCAAAAGCTGGAATCATACCATAAAACATGGAAAAGGGAATTCTATGATTGTAGTCAAAGAAGCAAATTTTCCACTTGTATTCAAATTTAAAAACATAGGATATGATAGTATTTATAGAATTAAAATTTTATTTTAGATAAGAAGTTAAGAAAATGAAAGTAAAAAGAGAAAATAAACATGAAACATTTCTGAATAGCCGAAATAGAGAATGATTTATTTTAGATAAGAAGTTGAGAAGATGAGAGTAAGAAGGAAATAAGCATGGAACATTTCTGAATAGCTGAAATAGAAAATAAAAGTGCATATTGTTATTAACATACACCACTAGAAAAGGGGCTATTTGTGGTGGAGCCTTCTGATGGCCGTCGATAGCTCTATCATTTAATTTTCGACGGCAATCGATGGTTAGTAATTTTAATTAATTAAGTTTATTAATTATTATAACTTATTAATTAGTTACATAAGTTTGAAATTTGTTTAAAAATGCTAATTTAATTCCTAAAAATTAAAAAAGATATTTTTATTCAATCATTCAATTTTATGATGGTTTGTGATTAATTAAATTAACATTGTTAATATTTTTTCTATAATTTGGTATTTAACTTTATTGAAAATCGAACACAAACAATTATTCTGTGCAACTTTTATTCCGTCAATTATACAACTTCCGCGAAATTTATGATGCATAACAGTTTTATGAATTTAATTTTTTTAAAACCATTTTTTAACTAGTTAAGAATTTTTAAGTTGATTTGAAAATGCAAGTAAGAGTTTGTAATCATTAATATTGATTTTCGTATTCATTGAGAACTAATATAAGTTCTTCAATTTTTACAACAAATTAAATTTTTTTAACAAACTAAATTACATTAAATTTATTTTAAAAAGAGTGAAATTTTAATTGTATATCTAAAGTAACCGTCGAAAGTTGTTGAAAACCATCGTTAATTAAAGTCGTCGTCAACCGTTGAAAACCATTGGTATATCTTAATTATACATGTAGCTAGTTGGAACTGGACCAGCCAACAGTGAAAGTTATGGGTAATTTCAAAAAAAAATTACTATATAAGATCTTTATTGGGCCTATGAAGTCTGATTTATTGAGAATATTTCTAAATTTAATTTAAATAAATTCTTATATTTCATTTAAATTTATAAATTTTTGATAGAAATTTAATTAATTTATTTTCAATTTATTTATAAATATACATATGTATCATATACATATGTGTATGTGTGTGCATGCGTAACATAATATTTCGTGAAGGGTATAACATGCCCGTATATAGATGTTGGGATTTACATTGCAACGGACATGTTACCTCATCTTATATATATTGTAAGTTGCCCAAATATGTGTATATATTTATGCTTATTATATATAAAATCAAGAGTGTGTGTGTGCATGTGTTTTTTATGTATACAAGTATATTATGAGAAAATAATATAGAAATATTTATAAGTAAATTTTATAGTGCTAATTAATATATATATATATATATCTGTGTGTGTATGTACGTATGTATATACACACATTCCAAATTTATATGTATATTAATATATATATATAAGCATGTATGTACTAAAGTAACATAATTGTATGTATATAATATATATATATATATACATGATTTAAATGTAAATATGATTTAGAATGGTTATATATATATATATATAAATTACAAAACTAAAATAAAATTTCCACTTTTAATGTTCTAGATCGAATACACACAGCAGGTACAGTTTTAACTATAATTTTATCATATTAATATATAAATATTATGAATTAATTAGTTAAACAACAACAAATAAATGATAGAATATATATATATACTAGTAAGAAGCCCGTGCGTTGCACGGGTGAAAAGTTGGTTCAATGTAATATTCCTTGAATATTTAAAATATTAAAAGAACAATTTCGCTTATATAATATATAATATATTTTTATGTATTGATATTATATTCACGGTTTATATATCTATTTTGTTTTATTTTCTCATGTCATATATTAGTTATTGGTTCTCTATTTACTCAAAATAATAAAAGGGTGAACAAAAGAAAGAACAAAAAATGAGTAATAAAAGGGATAAATGAATTAGGTTAGAAGGTCGTGTTCTTGGACATAAAAAACAAAGTTTCGATAGTGATATTGGATGTAAAAAAATTATGCCATTATACATAAAATATATTTAGTTAACTAACAGAACATGAAGAAAGCAAATTTTTTATATAATGAGGATAAACTTTGTTCTGTTCATAATCCGATGAAGCATATGGCATGGAGCTACATCTATGTTAAGCATATGGCATGGAGCTGCATCTATGTTAATACACCACATATAAAGCATATGTATATTTCAGCAGAATGCTTAAAATTGAAGCATATAATATTCGCGTGTTCGATATAGTTGCAATGTGAAAATATAATTGGCCATCTTATAATTTCAACATTACACAACTATTAGAAATATAGTAATGTACATGTTAAAAATATGATGCACAAAAATGAATAATATTAGAACTTAATTCAAACCATCATTTCAAAATAATAAGCTTAACATGATACATCAATGACTTTGTCCAAAATAATATTGTCTCAAGCTTTAACGCAACCGAAGATTAAAAACCATTGTGGTAAAAAATAAAAGTAAAAAAGGAAAATCAAATATCACTATGGCTCCACTTACTATTATTGTTGTAACTCCTGGAGCTATTGCTCTTTCCAGTTCAACCGCAAACTGTAAACAAAAGGATTCAAGTAAATAATCAAAATGTAAAAGCAAACAAACTGTCCATTTAATTAGTCAACCACATTAAGTCTCATCAAGTAAAGAATTAAAATGTTTGTACTTTATCTCCTTGTTTGTCTCGTAACTCAAAGATTAAAAAACCATTAGAATTAGTTAAGCACAAAAGCCTTGTACAAAGCAAAACAGGAAAAAGCAAAATAAGGAAAGAAATGAAAGAAACAAACTGTCCATTTAATCGAGGAAAACAATCTTTCGGGTGGACCATGCATTCAATATGGAAAAATATTGTTTGACAACTCAATTAATCAGTAGACTGTAGTTTAAAAAAATGAAATGGTACAAATACATTTAGTGTACAGTGTGACTTAGATTTACCATACACTGATATAAGTTAGTAAAATTTTGATATTTTATCAATAATAGTATAAAGCATCAACAACAACCTCCTAACTAATATCCGAAGTACCAACGCGTTACTAAATAGAATGCAAGTTGCTAACTGATTACAGCCTATAGCTAGTAGATGTACAGACTCATTTGATAGATTTTTATTTGTTTATGCTCAACAATTGGTTTTATCCTTTTATTATGTATTAATGATGCGTATTAAAATGAATAACTATTGTTTCTACTCTCAAGACAAACACCCATTGTATATTAATTGCAAGTTTCCAATGAATTGCTGAAGGTACTTCAAGGATCTTAATCTTCAAAGTTCAACAAGCATGGGCAATCAAGCACTAAATCACACGCATTCAAACTTGGATGTACCAAATTCTAGCAACAAAAGCACTTAATAGCATTGGCAGCATTTTCAGTTCAGCTTCATGCTTTGTTGGCCCATTTCAGTCTCATACTTAAGAACTTACATGTACCATTTTATATCCTGTGTATACTCTTGACCAGATTTGGAGCATGCTTCATAATTCAATTTCTGTTCTAGCAGTTCAGAACAGTTTTCAGCTCAAATGGCCTTATTCAGCGAACGTTTATGCTTTGGATTTGCTTCGGCAGTTTCTCATTCGAGTTAATTCAGGATCTTCAGCGCGTTCATGTCACATTTCAAGCACAGTCATGATAACGGTCCAGTATAAATGAAAAGTTATTTATTTGATTTAGTATCTTTTGTACGCCTAAAGTAACTATATTGCACTATTGATATGTAGGTAGTTTATATATTATTTATAGCACCATTGAGTACGTATCCTGAGAACTATAGCACATAAAAAAATGCCGAGAACTATTGATATGTAGGTATCTTATATATTATTGAAGCATCATGGCACACACATCCATAACCCAGAACTATTGATATGTAGGTATCTTATATATTATTGAAGCATCATGGCACACACATCCATAACCCATGTACATGATTCTATAGGTGCTGATATATGCTTCTACAATGTTATCTTTGCTAAAATATACCAACTGCGAAAGGAGAGTGAAAACAATTGTATATAATTTCCACAAACACATTAATTGCATTAGTAAAAAGGATAAATTAGGGTATTTTGCATAAAAAAGGAAGTCTATCGAAAGATCCATAACCAAGTCATATGTACAGTAATATTAAACAAAAATCAAAAATTCATCTCACGTACGCTATTGCAAACATACATCGGTTAAAAGATTGAAAATACAAAATCAACTTCGAAAAAAAAATATAAAACTTAATTAGATCTAACCTTCACAACATGCATCTTGCCACCGAACGAAGGACAATAAACCATTTGAAGCTAAATTCTGAAAGAGATCATAATGATAAAGTAGTGCTTCGATGTTGATTCAAAAAGGAGGATCAAGTTAGGAAGGAATGGATGGATGCAGATTCAAAATCTTCTTTAGGATTTTGCTCGCTTTATGTCAACTGCAATAGCATTTCATCACCACTTGATTCCATATATTGTTTCTATTATTGAAAAATCACAACCTATGAAATTTAAACTAAGGAAGCTTGAATAAATAGATGTGGGTTTACTGCGTTTGCAACTGCCTGTAACTGTGGTTTTTGCTAAAAAATAATGTGTGAGTGGAGGAAATGGGTGAGTGGAGGAAATGGGTGAGGGAGGAAGCACAGTGGGAGAAACGAATTTTAATTTTTAACGGAGAGGTTAACGGAGTTAACAACGTTACTTAGTTTGATGATGTAGCCAACTTTCAGCCGCTTGATATCTTTATCAACAATAAATCTTAGCCCTTCTTTGTCTTTTCCGTTAAACCAAAGAAAATTTGTTATATAGATATATATATATATATTGAATTTTAAATTTTTAGAAAATCAGAAATCATATTTTATAGTGTATAGAAAAATTTGAATTTTTCTAAGTCAAAATATTATTTATTATTAATTAATTACTTTCGACCTAATTAAAAGATGACTCTAAAAAAATATTAAATACGGTTGAAAAATCTAATTTTCTGACCAAAAGCTTTTATAAGGATAAATTAATTTTAGGAAATTTAAGATTTAATTTTCGAAACATGGTTTATTTTATATAAATTTTTTAATTCGTATAATGATTTAATAATATAAAAATTATAATTGATATAAATATGCATTTTAAAAATATTAGTTCAATTTTTATATGATATAGTTATATATAGATTAGTATTGGTCATATAAATTAATTAATTAATATACTAATATATGTATGAATAAATTAATAAATTAATGATAAATGAAATAAAATTATTTCGGCTGTTTGTATCAAATGTATTATTAAAAAAATGTTTTTTTGCACATAACCAATCAATATATGTGATGACAACAATACCTATAAGAGTCACACCTAACTAACAATTCAATAATAATGGGGTGTGTGTGTGTTTACATGTATGTATGTATGTGTATACGAACAATATTGAGATATACAGAAATTATGCACCATGTATAAAATCAAATACTTACCTAAACTAATGTCCTTGAGTACACCTTGTAATGATGAGTTCCCTTCCTCTTCAAACCTTCATGATTTGTCAGATTGCAAGTCGTTGAATCGCAGACCCTTTGCTATCGAATAGCTATTGATTTAAATTGATTTTATTTGAGTTGTGTTGAAGCACTAGGAGGCATAATCCGGCCAGCAAAAAATGGAGAGAGGAGGCAACTAAAAATTCCTCCTAAAGTTAGGGTTAGAGTCTCTTATATAATGGTTAAATCAGAGAGAAAAGTAAATCACATCAGTTATCTTTTTCATGTAATCTCAACCGCCTATTTAAAACCCTTTTTCCCTCTTTTGGCCCCTCTATAACATGTCCTTGCTGCCGAATTTTGCCTCTAGCATCATGGGATAATAGCCCATTTAAGCCCATATAAATATATTTAATTAAATCAAATTTAATTCCTTATCGATATCTCATATCAATCGATATATTTATAACTATTATAAATATATACGACAATATTTATTCCTTAAATCATATTCAATTTTTATAATTAATATATCGTAAACATTAATTAATTTATAAAAATTATGAACTAATTAAATCGTGTTATCTAAAGAGAATTCATCATTTCGGCTGTGTGACTTGCGGATGTAAATTCGGTCAGCGATTAACATCAAATTATTCGGTGTTAACGTTAACGTTATCGTTCATACATCGTAGGTGGTGTGGTATTTTAGCCAAATTTATCACTTATTTAGTTTCGGTAAAATCCTATTTCACTTTATTAAGCGTTACCTGGTTGTGACATTTATTGTACATTAATTCTCTTCGTCAAAACTATATCACTTTGGACGTATGGAATTTGGTAATGGTCAAAATTCTAATATCATCCATATTCAACTTTATAGCCCAAACACAAGGTCCTTGGTTCAATAATAATAATTATTATTCACCAAAATGCTCTGACCAGAGACTTTGAGTATGTAAATCAGTTACATCGATATTTTCTATTTGACATTAGTTATATTAACCTAAAAAACATTGAGTGAGTCATTCAATAATTATCCAATAAGTGATTAGTATGTAACCTCTTGGTGCCTCCAACAGCCATGAGTAACACACTGTCCAACATTTGGCGAGCGTTGTGTACTCTAGTCTCAACGGATACATCGATATCCAGTTTTTATGCATCTTTACTAGAAACATTTAAAATAGTATATTAGTTTTCATTATGATAAATTACGCATGGTTACAAGACTTTGTAACTACTATCACAAAACAAACCATTTATGGATTTTCTATTGAACATTCTTTTAATTAATTTTAATTAATTAATTAATATAACCACATTATATCAAGTATATAATAGAAAGAAAATACCTTTGATTTTGAATAAGATAGGTTATTGAGTTAAATATATGTAAAAAAATACATAATTGCCCTTAGGGCATACCCTTAACTCTATCAATCTCTCACTTGCACTTGCGGTCAATTATGGAATCTTATTCCAACTTCTCCAATCGATTTCCTCAAAACCGATCTGGTTAGTCCTCGGTGAATGTGTATGCTATTATGTTTCAATTATCTACTTTGTCAATCAACTCTCTTTGAGCTGATAAAATACCTTTATCATGTGAAATGATTTGGAGTATGTCTCTCGACTTCCTGTAAGCTCTAAGATATGTTATAAACTATATAGTATTATTGTTATCATATAGCAATTTTGTGAGATTCTCAACATTTGAAATCATCTCATCTCGGTTATAAATTTGTGCATTTATATTTATATACATTTCTTTATTGATGCGCTATTCAAGGCGATGTACTTAGCCTTTTCCATTGAATCGGCTATAGTCTTTCATGTGGAACATTTCCAACTAGAAGATTCTTAACTTGAATTTATTATTGGCATATCATACTTAATGTCACTTATGGAACTTTTGAGTCCGGACACTTCTTCACAAAGAGTTTGTTGTTTCTGTAAACAACTCTAGTATTTCATAAATACACGAGAACACTCTAGACTACCATTTAGTGATACCAATTTGGATTTGATATTCGCTTCATGTGTTAAATACAAAAACAAATCACAATATCGTAGACAACATAACATGTATGATAATTCCTATTGCCAATGCATAAGAAATTCATTTCACATGTTCTGCATTAAACAATTTAATAAGGCATCTTTGCATATCAATTTGGGACATTCCCAATATTTTTTATACTCACTATAAAAGACACCATTTACACATCCAACACCGAGTATTAAAACAACTAAGGATGATTTTAATACTAGTACCTTGTTAAAATCAGCAACGTGATGTTTACTTACAATTTAGAAATATCAATGTACCATTTAACGTTCTTTCTTATGAACACACGCTTCCTCTACATTTTAATGGATAATCAAACTATTTAATATTTCTATCAAAATAATTTTTCAATTTCAACACTTATAAAATGATACTTTCTATAATTTCTTGGATCATATCTGAAGACTCACAAACTTAATATTGCTTTCACTGACTTGAGACATTTTGGTTTTTATGTGTGAACAACTTACTATAAATCATTATTTATAATTATATGTTTTAATACATATGCACAATATAAATTCATACTAGGTGATAATTTTATGAGTAAATCTGAATTAGCTTGAGTGCGTTGAATACCGAATCTATTATGCTAATTTTAACAATTGAAATTTGCAATGTTATTCTTATCAATGTTGCTCGTTATTCCAACTACATTAGTCTTGCTCTTGAAGACACATTCGCGGTTAATGGATTATATCCCTTTCATGTACATGGAATATATTTCAAATTTGGACATCTGACTATATCATAGAGTCAACATTTAAATGGTTTATTAAAGAATCTAAGGATTATATATTTTTGATATTGATAAGAAACTTATAGTTTCTCTTCAATGTGTGAGAGTACTTATTAGACACTCTAATGCAATGTGTCCTTCTAGGTTAGTTAATTTTATTTCATCTCATGTAATCAGTTTTATCTTTGGATCGTATCCAATTCCAATTTACCACCAATAATTTTTCAAAGAAATTCCTTCACTATGAAGTTGGTATTTCTTCGAATAACACTTGTTTCTCAGTGCAACGGAATAGGTATTCATAAACACTTTATGAATTGCATTTTATATAAACCAAATTTAGTTTTTAGTTCACAAAACTTATGTTCAAAACATAAATATGCCATCTAATGACAAACATTCCCACACTCTTTTTGGAGAGATTCATACAAGATTTCTTACGAATAATTATTATGTGCAATCTTTCGACTCGTGCAGCCTGTCAACTCCTTGGTCTAGGATATATTGGGGTTTCTTATAAACCCTTATCTTGTATGATTTTGTAAACTATTATTTAGATGAATACTATTAACCTTGTGTACTAATCTTAAGAACATTCCTTAAAGAAAGAAATTTACTCAATTTCACTCACAATTAATTGTACTCTGTTCAACAAAGTTTGATTACTTCTTATCGATACATCATTATGTAACACATTAAGGAGTGACTTTTGAGATTGAATCTTTATTCATTTTTAGGTATGTTCAGAACTCCTTCCAATATACTCACTCATTCAATCAAATTGAATCATTTTTATTGTATGTTATTTTTTCACTTCCATTTTATATGCTATGAGCTCACCATAGACTTATATATGCATATCAAATATACATGCCCACGTCTGTGATAACTCATCGGTGAATTTAATAAAGTACATGGAATCGTTTCGATATTAATATACTTAAGATTGTATATATATACGTCTCAATCCAAAGAGTTCATTAACTCTTGTGATGCTCCCACTAAATGGGTACATAGCCCTTAATTATTTGCGATATGATTAACCAGTATCATACGATTCATAATCACATAATTAAAAAAATTATTTATCAAAACAGCGGCTTTGTTTATAATTTTAAATAATTGTAAATAATTTTAGATACTTCTGTATTTACTAATACATCACTTTTGTTATGAAAACAAATACTACATTAAGTTTTATTTCATAATGAATGGTCATAATATTCACATGGAAATATAATTACTTCTATTTTTTCAGTCGATACCAAAAAATATCCATTATATCATAAATAATGTTCAGTATGTTTTAGGAAAACAATTTTCCTAATTTGATGCAATCAGTCAGTGCTATTTGGCATGCTCCTACTTTTTCCGCCATTATTATAATAGCATAATAAATTCAGAGATCCTTTATTCACTTAATATAGGTTATTTATTTCATATATTGTAACTATGTTACAGAGGAGAGTTCTTTGATCAAATATCATGAACTCAAAGAAATAAATCTCATAGAAAAAAAATTCTATATGAAATACATTACGGAAGAGAAATCATATTTCTTGTTCCAATATTAAGTATTAACTATTATTAGAATTCTTGTTTCTGATGTTTCTTTATAAAGCAGAAGTGATCATTCACTCTCTTCATCCTAAATGGTCGAACAATTCAAAAGAAAACCCTTACTACAACATCATAACGAACTCTTTACAAAGATGCATTTGATCATCCTTAACATTTAAGGACATCAAATATGATGCACCTTACGTAAACTGATCAAATTGACATTTAAGTAATCAAATTCTTAAATTTATATAGTAGTTTTGGTTTTGTGTTACGTTTAACACAATATGATCTTTTATTGTAATTAATCAAATTGAATACTCGGTCTTGTAGTACTGTTTATTTGGTTGTTTTGAATGAACTAATTTCATTGAAGTATTGTACATTACGAACTATGACTGTTCCCTATATAACACTTATATACGATAGTATATGGATTAAATTTCCACAGTCTAGCATTGCTTTTAGAGCTCGAAACTCAAAGAATGAAATACACGGTCTCGATCAAATAAACACCTAAGCGATCAAATTACAAACATATTAAGTAATTGTAAAATTAGGCGCTTACATGGGTGTTGAAATTTTGAAACATTAACATGCAATAAACATTAATTAATTAGTATATATTATATTTCTACAGTCAATCATCAATTTAGTTTATTTTTACATCTTAATTGATAAAAGTTTTATCAATCGTATTGAATGCACAAATTTATCAGTGTAGATTATTATAACATTATATAGCATATGTTTTTACAATAATAGAAATGTTAAATTTTATCATTTCATTTTTTTAATAAGGCTCCCACTAGTCTTTTATGTTTCTCCAAAACCTAAGATGAAATATAGAAATCTTTTGACTTCATTAGTGGATTTTAAAACTCGTTTGTCTTGGGATTATGACTTTGAGTTTGCTCAACAAGTCATTACCCCACAAACGATGGATAACTCCTTATCGGTTGTATCACATACAGCTCCTAACCCATGGTTCCTTGTCCTAATGTCATTTCGATTTTGAGTTTGCTCAACAAATCGAAAGAGATTATTCACTTATACCTACCATATCACAACGACCTAAGTATAGTATATGTACTTTGAGTTTACTTAACAAATACATATAGTTATCTTACCTCGTTTATTCAATATATTATTAATTCTACACATAACATCCCTAGCTTAAGTTTGCTCAACAACTAAGGAGTATGCAAGTAATTTATTAATATATATATATATGTTAGATGACAACATTATATTAAAGATTCATTATCTTCAATATATATAATATTGAGTGATATCAATTTATGGAATAATATAATTCTTATGAATTACTCTTGTAATTCAAGTGTCGAACGCATCAGAAATCATGGTATACGTATATTTACGTATGTATTTATTCCTTAAGTCTAGTTAGGGTTTCTTTGCTACTCTACCTTTAATTTATACACTCATATTATATAAGTTTTATTATTATATAATTCTTATATTTTATATTACTTATATAATAGTCTTATGTTTAACATTATATTAATTAAATTTTTATTTAATTAATATTCAATTAATTTCATATTAACATAACATTTATAATTATTTATTATATACTATAACTTTTATAGTATAACACACATATCATATACTTGTGTATATTATTTAATTAATTAACCTTTTAATTAATTAATTTAATTAAACTATTTTAGTTAAATTATATTAATTTCAAAATTTATTTGATACACATACATATTTACCTATGTTATTTTAAGCATTTTAAAATAACATAACATATACCATAATATATAATATATGTATTCATTTATTAATTAACTTACTTTATTAATCTTATTATTAAATTTTTAAATTTTGGAATCAAGTTCTATTTTTTTTGAAACATTTTGAAAAACATTGTTATATTATAACTTTTATAATATTTGTATATCTTATTTTAAATTTAACTTTTGGATTTAAAATCTTATATTTCAAATTTTCAAACAATTTTGAAAATTAGTCCAAGGCCCGATTCAAATTAGGCCTTTTCTATTAGGGATAACCTTTTGGGCTTACGTCATCATTTTGGGCCAGGCTAGTAGCCAGATATGGCAGAGTACTTGATTACCCAAATCCAACCTTAGACGCTACTTTTCTAGACACCATACTATGTGGGTAGGCTTTAGTTAGTTAACCCTAACATGACTAATTAAACCGCATAGGTTATTAGTCTCTGATACCATTGTTGGAACTGGGCTAATCAACAGTGGAAGATATGGGTAAATTTCAAAAAAAATTACCCTATAGAATCTTTATTGGGCCTGTGACGTTCTGCTTTATTCAGAACATTTGGTAATTTAATTTAAATTTATAAATTGTTGATAGAAATTTATTTAATTTATTTTCAATTTATTTATAAATATACATATATATCATATACATAAGTGTATGTATGTGCATATTTAACATAATATTCCATGAAGGGTATAACATGCTCGTATATAGATGTTGAGATTTATATCGAAACGAACATGTTAGCTCATTCAATACGTATTGTATGTTGTCCAAATATGTGTACATATTTATACGTATTATATATAGAACCAAGAGAGAGAGCGTGTGTGTAAGTATATTATGAGAAAATATTACAGATATATTTATACATAAATTTATAGTGTTAAATAATATATAAATATAAATACACACACACAAAAGATACGAGTTCAACTTGTTTTTATATATTAAGATATATATATATATATATATTACAAAATTAAGAAATATCTTTTTTAATGTTCTAGATCGAATACATAGCAGGTTTAGTTTTAACTATAATTTTTTATATTAATATATAAATATTATGAATTAATTAGTTAAGCAACAATAAATAAATGATAAAAAAAAATATAATACGTATATATTTCAAATTTAAAATTTTCTTAAAATCTAAAACCATTTTTTATAATCTACGGAAAAATTTGAGATTTTCTATGTCAAAATATTATTTTTTATTAATTAATTTCTTTTGGCCTAATTAAAAAATAATTTTTAAAAATGGTTGAAAAAATATAATTTTTTGATCGAAAGCTTCTATAACCATAAATTAGTTTTATAAAATTAAGATCTAATTTTACAAATATAATTTTTTTATTCATATAATGATTAAATAATACTAAATTATTAAATAATCACTAAAAAATTATTTACAGTTGCAAAAAATTATAATTGATATAAATATACATTTTTAAATATTATTTCAATCTTTATATGATATAGTTGTATATAGATTAGTATTAGTCATATAAATAAACTATTAATATATTAATATATGTATAAACAAATTAATAAAATAATAATAAATGAAAGAAAACAATTTCGACTATGTGTATCAAATCTATTATAAAAGAATGTTTTTTACATAACCAATCAATATATGTGACAACAATAATGCCTATAGGAATCTCACTTAACTAACAAATTCAATAATAACAGTATATACACACGCACGCACACACAAACAATATTGAGTTATAAAGAGATTATGCATCATTTATAAAACTGAATACTGACTTAAACTAATGCCCTTCAGTACACCATGTGACGATGAGTTCCCTTCGTCTTGAAACCTTCCTGATTCGTCATATTGCAAGTCTTTTAATCATAGACCCTTGCTATCGAATAACTATTAATTTGAATTGATTTCATTTGAATAGTGTTAGAGCACTAGTTAGCAATTCGACCAGCAAAAAATGGAGAGAGGAGGCAGCCAAAAAGTCCTTCTAAAGTTAGAGTTAGAGTATCTTATATAATGGTTGAATCAGAGAGAAAAGTGGATCACATCGCTTACCTTTTCTCACCTAATCTTAACCATCCATTTTAAACCCTTTTTACCTCTTTTGGTCGACCCTTATAATATATACTTGCTACTGAATTTTTCCTCTAATATCGTGGGCTAATAGCCCATATAGATATATCTAATTAAATCCAATTTAATTCCTTATTGATTTCTTATATCGATCGATATATTTATAACTATTATAAATATATACAACAATATTTATTCCTTAAATCATATTCAAAGTTTATAATTAATATTTCATAAATATTAATTAATTTAATTAATTATAACAATTATAAACTAGTTAAATCGTTTGCTCTAAAGAGAATTCGTTATTTTGGTTGTGGACTCGCGGGTGCAAATTCGGCCAGCGATCAACATCGAACTATTCAAATGTTAATGTTCGCAGGTCACTTAACAAGCGGTGTGACATTTTGGCTAAATTTATCGCTTACTTAGTTTTGGTAAAATCCAATTTTACTTTATTAAGCATTACCTTGTTATGGCATTTATTTTACACTAATTCTCTTCATTAAAACTATATAACTTTTGAGTTATGGAATTTGGTAAAGGTCAAATTTCCTATATCATCCATATTCAAATCTATAGTCCAAATACAAAGCTCTTGGTTCAGTAATAAAAATTATTTATCGAAAAGCTCCAAATAGAGAATTTGAGTTGACTTGAGTTGGTTGTGATACTAACCCCGTATAACTGAGAAGATGAATCCTCTTTTGAATAGCGCTTCACTTTCAATACTTTCACTTGACCCAACTATAGTCATTCGATGGAATGCCATGCCATGATTTGACTATAATCAAAGCGAAGATTTCATATTGAAGATCCACAATATTCTCAAATCAAGAGAACCATGTAAATCAGTCACATCGATATTTTCTATTTGACCTTAGTTATATTAACCAACATAAAACTATTGAGTGAGTCATTCCATAGTTATCCAATAATTATCAGTACATAACCCCTTACTACCCCCAACAGCCATGAGTAATACACTGTCCAATAGTTGTAGTGCATTACGTACTCTAGTCTCAATGGATACATAGATATCCAGTCTTGATGCATCTTGACTAAGAACATTTAAAATGGTATACTTGTTTTCATTGTCATAAATTACTCAAGATTACAACACTTTGTTACTACTATCACAAAACGTAATATTTATGGATTTTCTATTAAATATACTTTTAATTAAATTAATTGATTAGTAAAACCACATTATATCAAACATATAATAGAGAGAAAATACCGTTGATTTCGAACAACATTGATTATTAAGTGAGATATGTGTAACAAATTACATAATTATCCATAGGGCATACCTCTAACTCTATCACAGTTGAGCCCGACCCGATTCATTATCTTCCTCCCAAAGTCCTAAAATTCTCCCCAAAATTCAACCAAGCTCCATCACCTGTCACCGGGCCCCCATCAACATCCATCAGAGTCTTCGTTAATTTGCAATCTCCAACCATCTACGCCTTCAATTCATAAAAAATCAGACATATTCTTCCACTAAACTAATTAATCTTAATTATGGTAAAATTAGTATTAATTTGTGGTTATATTTGTTGATAATAGCCCATTTATTGTTTATAATTGAATATTGGTTAATTGGGATATGTTAATTAGAGTTATTAGTGTTTAAATCCAATAATTAATGTATAATTAATGCTAATTTGAGTTGATTAGCATATATGCTTATTAGTGTAACATAATTTAGTGTTAATGAGTGTATGTGTTAGCTAAAGTATCTATGAAAATAATTTATTTACATAATCCTTTATTACTTTATACCTTTAATAATATATAAATCTAGTATGCTTGTATATGTTATGTGGTAGTATAAACAAATTAGTGTATAGTGTTAATTTTTTATTACTGTGTAATAAATTCAAATTAGTGTTTGCCAAATGTTAAAAAAAATTACTTTTTAATTGTTGCGAACTCAAATAATGAATTAGCGTTAATGCTAATATAAACAAATTAGTGTACAATGTAGCTTATTTTTTTAAATCCCTTAGAGAGTTTTCGATCCCGTATGACAAGTATTGTATACGATCATTATATAGATATTCATTTTTATTAATAAATGGACATCGATGTTCATCTGATACAGTATTTGTTAGATTTGTCCCTGTATTGGACAAATTACAAATATAACAAAGTAATTACATTTTGTAAATCATTTCATCTTAAACGGTCCATAAAATTTCAACAGCACTTCCTTTTTGCTACCTGTGTACATTTGTGTACGATACAGGGAAAGGAAGGGAACTGCTATCGAAATTTTGTTGAATCAATTAAAATGAAATTATTTACAAAATGTAGTTATTATTGTGTTTGTAATGGAAAGTAGGATGACCGATTTTCAAAACTAAAAAGTAATAAAGTGAAAATATAATATTATATTCTTAATTTGTTAAAATTGAAAATATATAAGATTTTATAAAAAAGTTAAAAGAATAATATATTATATAATTAATAAAACATTAAAATATAAACAAAATTGATGTATAATGATAATATATTATATAATTAATAAAACATTAAAATGTACAAATGAATTGAATAATAAAATGTCAATCCCAAAAACGATCAATAATTTTTTGAATTTCTATCATATTTTTTGAAATATGAAAAAATGATCAATTATTTTATCGATCAGAGGAGCTGGATGTATCAATGAAAGGAAATAAGAGGCTCAATAAATGAACATTTTTATAATGGTGTACATGTATTTGTTAAATTCGCTTTAAGTAATAATGGAAACAACGAAGAAATTAGTTACCCATATAGTAACTCTAAACATTTGAAGTATTTGAAACCTGATGTGGTTATAGTAAATTTACATCAAACTGGATTTGTGCCAGAATATTTTGTGTGGGAACGTCATGAAGAACTTGTTGCACCTAATCTTGTAGTGTCGGAGGAGGAGGTGGGTAATAACAATGTTACGGTGAATCCTATTCAATATGTGATTGAAGATGCAGCACGATAAATGTTCCCTACGGTTGAAGTTGATGGCAACGATGTAATTGTCGAAGAAGAACCAAATACTGAAGCAAAGAAAATCTATGATTTATTGAAAACTGCTAAGAAACCCCTTTGGGATGACTGTAAAAGCGACACCCAATTATAAGTAACTGTTGAATACATTGTTATGAAATATAAATTCAACTTCACAGAAGCCAGATTTATGGCATGTTAACCCCAATTTTGGAAATTGATATATTTTATACGATCCATAGAGAAAGTTTTTTATTTAGATGCAATTGGTCCAGTAATGTTCCAGGTTCTGAAATCAAAATGCATAAAGATTATAATCTTATTAAAATAAAACATAACTCGCATTACCATAAGTATGATTCTGTTGTACTAGCCAAATAAGCATTACAAGTTTATTATGCTCCATGTCCATCCCTAAAAAGAGATAAAGCAGATTGATCGGTAATTTTTAAAACAAAGGCAAGATTTACGTTTGATGAAAAAAATATTCCAAACGAACAAGCTTATCAGGCAGATCTTGAGCAAAATAACGAAATAATAACAACCGGCGATCATACTGATTTTGGGCCTCTAAACGATGAATCAAATTTTTAGGAGAAGCATTTGAGACTACAACAATATAGAGTACGAGATCGAATTTGAAACAGAAAATAGAAAACGACGAAGATTGATTATTAACGTACATTTTGATAGAGGGTAATTTATGTGATTATTAATGTTACATTTTTCTCATAAAAAATGATACGTTTTTCCATAATTAAATGATATGTTCTCCCATAACAAAATAATAAGTCTGTGACGGGTATTATGCTTCGAGGTTGGAGATCTTCCCATTTATGAGATTCCCATTTTCTATTCACAGAAGGACCAGTGCGGGAGGCGATGGCGGTGGCCCATCATAGGTAAAGCGTCCCATATTAGCATTAGTGAGTAAAGCAAGTGGGTAAGCGTCAAATTTATTGCAACATCATAAATATTTTGTGTATGATATATTATTCATGATTTATTAAAGGTCTATATCATAATTAGTACAAGGGCTATGAGCTGGAGCCCTTAGATGTTGTTCTCAATGTTTCTAAGGCTGCTTATAGGTGCATAATGACCGCATGCTGGCCTATGTGGGATAATATCACACTCCATATTTTAGAGTGTATCTGGAAGGATTTCATCGTAAATGTAAATATGCATTTCATTTTATATATAACCATTGTACAATTTGTTGATAAAGTATAAATGTATAACTTATTTTTTTTCAATGTGTAAGGGGCGGTAGACTTACAGGAATCTGACCTTACTCTTTGTAAAAATTACTAGATGAAAAAAATAAGGAAAAACTACCCTGATATGACGCCGAGCATAAAAAGGGGAGAAAAGCTCAATAGATGAATGGATGCATATGGCAAGCCTGGGTTGACTACTAGAAAACTCCAGTAGCGAAGGTAAGTTTACTAAACTCGTATATTTTTTTAAAAATTTAGTAAAATTAGTATAATAATTGCATCAATTTATAAATGTGAAATATAACGTTCATTTTGAATTTACGGGCAAAGTCGGAGATGAATTCTATAACTAGAAACAAAAATCCTATCACATACCATGGGGGTTCGAAGTCATTCTAACATTTCCGTCAAGAGTTGGTAAATTTATTATTTGCGATTTTAAATACTTATTACATTGTATAATTATATATACATATATATGTATATATATATGTATATATAATACATAATAATTATTTCAGGAAAGAGAGCATGGTCATCCCGTCTCGTACGTGGACGTGTTTACACGTACTTATATCATTGAGCATGTCAATGAAGATGGTACAATAACATACACATGGCATGGCACGAAATCATAAGAGGGCATAGTAAGCATACTTTAAATTATAAGTTATTAATAAACACTTTAAATAATCAGTTATAAATAATTAAAATAATGTAGTATGAATTTTAATTGTAATTCTATTTAGAATCGCTGGATAAGTTCATGCAAGAACAAGAAAAACTGCCCGAGGGAACATGGTGGGAAGAGCTGACTTACGAGGAGGAGTAGATCTTTAACGCTGTCATGGAGCCACCAACGCAGAATAGGCGTTATGGTTTTGGGAACCGAGAGGTAATGTTATGAATAATATATTTATGAATAACGTATAACACATTGATTTTATTAATCGTACTAGATGAAACTCATACACTTTGTTAAACAATGTTACAGGCCAAGCGGCTATATAAAAACTCAGTTAAATGCGGAAATTGAAGAGTCGAGATTTAGGACTGCCGATCTGGAGGAATAAGACAGGCGTCGGTCTGTGGAGATGACCCAACTACTGGACGAGCGCATTGTTGTATATATACAGCAACATAGCAAATTTCCTTCATCGACAAGATCCAAAGGCGATGATCAGGATTGATAAGTATGATTTTTTTTATGTTGAGACATTGTACATATATGCACTTTGAGATGGGTGAGATAGTTTGACTTTGTTGCTAGGTAGTTTTAGAGTTACATATACTATGAGATAGGTGAACACTACAACAAAATACATATTTCGCAACTGGCAATGCCAGTTGTAATAGGACTATTGCAACGAGCTGCCACTAGTCTTAATATAAAAAGTTGTAATAGTGTGATTACATTTTACAACTATTTATGACATTTGCAATAATGATTTTTTACAACGGTTAAGAGCAGTTGACATAGGTTCTTTTACAACTGTAAATGTCATTTGCAAAATAAATACAAAAATGTAATAAAACAATCAGCCGCAGTCTATATATTATAATACACATGTAACAACCACTATAACAAATATATCATGTTACAACATCAATATTTTTTATTACATAATGCAATTTTTTATATTCATTTTTTTAATACATTTGATTCATTTTTACTTTTTATACAGCTTTTTCATCAACTTAAAAAGTAGGGATTTTCAAAAAAAAGTAAAATACTTATAGTTTTCAAACTACAGAAACAAATATCATTCATTACAATACTACAATCATCTCAATAGGGAACAAAAAGCATTCCATAAACGGTAGACTATTCAGCAAGCTTGATTCCACTCATTCGTGTACACCATAACCATCATATTAAGAATCAAACTTAGAGCATAATCTAGATTCATTTATACATAGATCAACAAAACCAAATATCATCGTCAACCTTCATCAACCTCCAACCCAAACACTCCTCATTTGGAAAAATGTCTTGACTTCTATTTGCACGTACATTAAGAACTATAGTTATATCTTGGAAAGCTGATGTACTTTTGAGCAGGCAAACACCATCTCCAACAGTTGATGTTTGTCCGAAGGAATTACAAATACATCGGGTGTGATTACGTTGAATGCTATTTCACCCACATGAGCTTTGCTAAAAAACTGAGCCTTATTTAACCAACTTTGTGTTGAATATTTTTTATGAGAAAGAGGGAGAGAATATAAGAAAGTGGCATTTTTGTTGTTGAAGTTTTTTTCTTTTATTGATGGTAGATTTCTTGCTTGATTGCTTGATACAAAATGATGAAAGAGCTCTTCTATTTATAGGACTCCATAGACTATTCTAGAAACATGACTCTCTAGACTATTATAGAAACATGACTCTCTAAACAATTCTAGAAACATGACTCCATACATAATTCTTATTTCTACTAGAAAATTCAGGAGCTCTCAACAAACTATGGTAAATGCAAGAAGACTCTAGAAACTATAATAACAAGAAGCTTCTAGAAATTAACCATAAAAAATTAAGTTTATTTCTAACACCCCCCTGTAAACTTTATTTTATAGTACTAAGTAATGTTTGAAATCTTTGTATTTCACATGCTTCGGTAGGCATAGAGATATTATCCAAACTTTCTTTATTGCTTTGACCTTCTTACCAAATGTCGAGATCTTCAATGAAAGTTCACGTATTCTTCTTTTACTTCTTTCATTTCGTCCTTCTTCATCATAGTAGAAATTTCCATAAAGTAAGTGTAACGACTCCATCGCGATGCCCAGATTAGCAAAGAACATTACAAGTAATGTCGTCTTCAAATCCAGAGAATACGGCTTGTTAAGGGCGATCGAATATGAATATATCTTTATACTAATGCTGACACGTCATTTATACCTTTTCACTTAATATCTGAACTGAATTTGACGTGCACAATATTAATACAAAGTAATAGACACATAGATTTCTCAGAATCAGAACAATATACCATATAAGTAACAATCACAGATCAAGGTTAAATAAATCTCAACTTATACAATACAAATTTAACAATTCTCTAATCTCAATTATACATTTTATATACAAGGTCCAAATTCCCAAATGGGAAAAACTAAAAGTCCAAATGTTTATCTCCTTGCTAGCACAACCATTCAAAGGTCAACCTGTCCTGTAACCTGAAAAGTCTCGGCCTAACCCGAGCAAAATAACACCCGGGTCAGACTATCTCTAAATATCCAATAGGGTGAGAACAAGATATAACACAAGAACAAACAACATATAAGTAAATACAGATGTTAAGGATTGAATTCATAGAACAGAACACAATATCTCTAAGCACGCAAATATCAGTGATTAACTAAGTACAAGGTTATAAGATTGCGTCACAAACACGAACTAGTCACTAAACACAAAATAACAGAATTAACTTAACATCCATCACAAGACATAAAAACATATATTTATTTCACGAACACACGACACAAGAATATATGTTTATTTCACAAACACAAGACACAAGTATATATACATATTTCAAGAACACAGAACATTCCCAGAATCCAAATATCCAGAATCCAAGAGATCTTAATCCAAACCGATCGTAATGATCATCCAAAACAATCGCAATGATTGTACTCAAAACCCGTGGCAAACAAACAAACAAATTGGTATCACTCGAACTGATCCGATACCAAGGTTCGTACTCTGACCGAGAACACAGAATCACAAATTGATCTCAAGGATAGTCCATACCGATCAAGGTGATCGTAGAAACCATGACTCCATAATTCCACATTTATTTAATATTATTAAATTATTATGTTTGAAAAGAAATCCAGGAATAAACTTCTTAAGGATCTAGCAGCCACTTGCCACACACCAAAAGAGAGTAAACTCTAAAGTGCCAAATACTATCACCTTCAATATTCACTAGAATTTAACCAATACGTCCCATACCGTATGGTGAATGTTATCCCGCCATTTGGCAAAGCCGTGACACCAAAAGAATAATTGGAAACCAAAGACAGTTCTCCTCAACTACAAGTTATACATAGGTTCACCATGGATGTCGATAAATTTTGACCGAGTCCGAATCAAGCTACAATTGACATGGCACGACGTGCAAAGCTATGGAAGACAATATTTCAAATTTCGAGTCAATCAGAGTCTGTATGCTCAAGTTATGATCGATGCAAATCATGCAAAAAATCTCCTTCGTATCCATTGAATATGTTGCTTCGTATCCATCGACTCGCGGGCCTTGTTCGTATCCACTAGGCATACATTGTTCGTATCCACCAGGCATACACTGTTCGTATCCACCAAACATACACTGTTCGTATCCATCAAGCATGCCCCACTTTGTATCTATCCGAGCTTATCCCACTTCGCATCCATCATCACCGGCTAGTTCGTATCCATGGGAAATTGTCGCTTCGTGTCGATCATTCCATGTACTTCGTATCGATCCACCCATCCATGTACATTGTATCGATCAGCCATTGATCGATACAAAGGGCACGTAATGGATCAATAAAAATGTCATCCCTTTTCGATCGATACGAGAAGGCTATTGAATCATCGGTACGAAATAAGCATCCTAGGATCGATACAAAGAATGGAGTCCATTAGGTCGATACAAACGAGGCATAAACATTGGAAGGACTCGGTCGATTCGGCATCAAGAGTGGATCGATCCTAAAAACAAGTGCCACGTCAACTCATAGACACATGCCCTGGTCGATACGAACAGAGCGATGCGAAGGGGATCGATACGAATTGCACATCCTACCGAAAACCTTAAATTGCATCGATCATAACTCGTAATCTATAAGTCCAAATGCTACAAAATTTTCACAGGAGCTTACGTACAACCTAAAGAATGTTCCTGCTCAATTTCGACTCGATTGGGCAAGATTTGGATCGATACGAATCTCTTTCGTATCGATCACTGATCGAGTCGAAATCGTTCGGGATCGGTCGCGTGGGCCCACACACGTGCCAGAAGAGGTCTCTCGAGATCTGAGCGAGATATTTGCAATCTACGCCTATAAATAGCAGCCCAGGACCTACAGAAAAAGGATCTTTTGGTTCTTTGACGTCCAGACTCTGCCGAATTCCCCATTGTACTCGAATTTCACTATTGTACTCGAGATTTACTATTGTAATCCACTGTAACTAGCAAGAAAAAGTTAATAAAGTCAAACTCTTCAAAGTGGACGTAGGCAGGAATGCCGAACCACTATAAATCTGTGTATTTTTCATCGTTATCCTTTCAATTTTCTGAGTGCTTTTCATATTTTATTCTCTACATATCTGATATATGTGATCTGTGACTGTGATTTGGTGCTTTCATCGACAATTGGGTGTTTGTGACCAATTTTGGCGCAACCATTTTGGTGCTTTCACTGAGAGCCAAAGTATTCGGGGATTCAAAAGCTTGAAATTCAGATTTGGAGAGCTAGAGAATCAGATCTAGAAGGAACGATGGCAACGCAATCAACAAGGAGACAAAGAACTGAAAGGAGTCAGCATAAAGGGAGTCAGGAAGTTTCCTCAGGAGCGAATCAGGCCTCGGTCTTCATCACCCGAGACGAGATGATGATGGGAGCCATGCAGGAGGGAATGCTGAAAAGGCAAGAAGAGGTGATGCAGAATCTACTTCGACAAGTTGGTCAAGTTGGAGTGCAAAATCAAAGGAACGCAACTACAAGAGATGCTATAGATAGGGATCGGGAGCATGGAACAACCAGAATTCAGAATAGAGCAGGACCATTAGGAGCAGCACCAGAGCTAGGGGGAACTCACCTAGAGCATATCGATCCAACCGCAGGCAAGACACCAGGTGGAGCTGTACAACACGACGTTGATAGAGAGATGGATGCTCGTCCAGGAGAGCAGATTCCAGGAATCCCTTATGAACTCAGGGGGCAGATCAGAGGCAACAGACATGGGCCGCAGCTTGGCGACAGTGACAGATTGGCGGAGATGATCAGACGAGTCATGAAGGGTGGACTGGTTAATAGAGATCTGGAAGACGTGAACATGAGCCCTTTCGCTCCCGCAATTAGACAGGCTAGGAATCCACCAGAATTGAAGCTACCAACACTGGAGACGTACGATGGGAGGACGGATCCTGCAGTTCATCTGACACGGTATATGAGGCATATGGAGGTACTAGGGGCATCGAAAGAGGTCATGGCCCGGTGTTCACTACAAGAAAACTACGGTTTACCTACGCCAAATTGGCGTAGGCGGGGCGTAGGTAAATGCATTAACTACGTAACACCTACGGCAATTTTGGCATGGGTAAAACTTTCGTAGCTAATAAAATACCTACGCTTTACCTATGTCATCCATCGGGTTGTTTCATACGCCTTTCCTACGCCATAATTTTCTTACGTCTTCCCCACGCCATGTTGTACCTACGGTTTTGTTACGACATTTTTACTTTTTTAAGTGCTCACGTCTTTCCTACGTCATTTGTTTACCTACGTCTTCCCTACGCCCAGTTTTCCTACGTCATTTGTTTTTCCTACGCCATGCATACGACTTTTTGCTACATTAATATTTCATTTACCTACGCCTTCCCTACACCTTCCCTGCGTATTTTCTGAAGCAATTTTGATATATTACTATTCTATTTCATTTCACCACATTAAATAGAAACTAAAATCAACTTATTTTATATATATACACATTCCAACAAAAAGATTAATGTCAAACCATTCATCTTTAATTCAAAAAACAAATATCTCATTCATATTACAAAGTCAAACAATATTAATCAAGTTCCTATATGTTAAAATAATATGATAATATGTTCATGATACATGGCATCATACAAATACCATTAAAAAGTTTTCAATACCCTCATTCCTCATGACGATCGTTCGGCTCTTCATCAAATCGCTGTCGAAGCATCTCGGTGAGTTGTTCATACTGCATCTTCAGCATTTGAATCTCCCCTTCTTGACGCTCCACCTTTTCCTCTAGTTTGGCTCTAGTCTGTGCTTCTCCCTTATTGATGCTATTAGTAGCGTCTTTGTATTTCTACATTTTATCAAATATTGCATCAATTTCTGCATTTTAAACTAATTAAAATAATGTTTTGTTGAAAGTTTAAATACTTACTCCAGGGATATTTCCATAATATGGCCTACGGTCCTTTCTTTTAGCTACAGCACTGTTAAGCTTGTCAAATACTTCTTCCTCGACATCATACGAAATTACTATGCCACTGCAACAAATTTCCCCATAAAATTGATTATATCATGAGACCAAACTTTTGACTGCTTTTCAACTTTTTCAAATAACCCATTATTTGCAACAAAAGCATTAACTATCAAACCAACAAACTTATTCATGCAAAAGAACCAAGATTTATGCAATGCAAGAAAACACTATGCATGTTTAAAGGAAAAACATGCACATTCACCAAACCATTCCAAAAAGAAACTAACCCTATACATCATTGCCGAAACAAAACCTACCCTTCCCATTCATATAAACAATAGCAATTGTTTCCTTGTGGTCAACTATATCGTACAATCTCCCATGTTTATAAAAATGAATTAATATACAAACCCTTCTCACTATCAAAAGATAAGTCAAAAATGGTGGCATTCCAATAACATCACCAGAGTTTTGAATAAGCACCAAACCAACATCATCAGTATGCCGACTATCATACCCCAATCCAACACCAACATCAGCAATAATGCAAGATTCAGATCTCAACACCTCCTCATCAACTCTAAAACCCGAATGACCATCTCCTAAGTCACCAACAGTATCTAAAACCAACCCACTGAAATTTGAGATAACTAAAATTGATGACCCAACAAAATCCGTACCATAATTCTAAACCGACTCTATGCCAATATCATAAGTATATCGACTAACAGACCCTAATACAAAAACATCATTAACTGTCTTATAGAAATCAGAATCCACAACCCCTCCTTCAACTCTAAAACCCGAATGGACAACTCCTATCTCATCAAAAATCTCAGAACCTATTAAAGCCTCAAAACTGTTGGACATGAAAAGAATAAAATAAGATTTTACCCATTGCTTTATAGCCTTCAAATGACTAACTTTGGTAAGACCAATGTTCTTAGGACCCACTATTTCAGCGGCTGACAAATTACTATGTCAATTATATATAGCTTTGCCTGTTTTGGTATATCAGATGTTGCAGGTATGACTGTGGATATCATGTCATTTCATGGTAATTAAGTGCCTAATTGTAATTCAAATTTATTATAACATGATCCATAATTTGCAAAACACAAAGGCATGCAGGCGAATAATGGTGTGAAAAAAGAAGAAGAAAAAGAAGCAGGTAGAGTACATAATTAGATTTGGAAAGATGAAATGCAAAAGAGAAAGTCCATATAAGTCAAATATCCAATCCTGTGCAACATCACAAAGAATGAATGAGCTCGTGAGTGAGAACAAAGTGGATTCTATATTTTATTGCTGTCAATTCAAGTGGATATGGTGTACAAATATTAAATGAACCTGAATACATTTGCAGAACTTATATCTTACTTGTCTATGCTTCCTACTTGTTGTCTGTCCTCTTCGTAAATAAACTTAAACACCAGCTTGACTAATAACTAACGTGAAAGAACATTTTTAACAAGAGTGAGGTTAAACAGTACTGAGAATGCCTGGTAACTGAGATGATATCCTTATAGTTATCCAAGATAGCTATCCAGTTGGATTTGACAAAAGATGAGAAGGGAATAAAAATAGTATATTATTCCAAAAAAAACTTTATTACCTGAAACTTGGAAAAGAAAATCTCAATCCCGACACTATGATGTAATGATCCTTCTTCTCATACATTACACACTGAACCTTATACAACCTAATTTATGATAGTCTAATGTAATTTTAGTCATTAGATTGGAGATATGCATAAGTCTAGAGTAAAAAATTTAAAATAGTCAGAAAATAACAAATTTGTACATGAAAATTCGAATCAAAGTGCTTCAGAAAAAACCGATCCAATCGACTGAAAAAATACACATGTCGACAGGTGTCAGTCGACTGAAAGTGATTTCAAATCAAACGGAAAAGATAATATGCTCTCGGGTTCAAAATAAACAAAAATCCAATTGGCTAGAAAATAATAGTAGACCAAAAATAGTTCCAGTCGATGGATGAAGGAGAAAAACTATGCAGCCTAAAGATATAGTCCAATCATTTCAATAATTCACTTTTTGTTTAAATTTATCAACCTGCCTATCAAATTTCAATGTCATATAATCCTTCTGATATGTATAAAATGTTGTACTGCATGAAAATTATTGACATTCGCAGTCATTGAAATTATGTGTGTATACTACATCATGGAGGTCACTATAAAAAGACAAGAACAAGTTGTGTAAGGTTTAGAAAAAAAACAAAAAATCTTAACCTTCCTATCTTCATCCCATCACCTCTGCTACATCCTGCTACCATACCCCCACACTTAACCTTCCTGCTCCTCTGTCCACCAACACTCCTCATTCTAACAGTAATGAACAAAATGAAAACAACAACAAATGCATGGATATGGATGAAATGAATGCTATGAAGAATGGAAGCAAGCTGCAAAATCAGGTAACAGAGGAGACATTTAATAAAACTCAAGCCACATCATCAATAGATAATAGTTCTCATAAATTGGAGACAGACATAAGTCAAGTTCAACATAATAGTCATGTTCAATTACGGGCTAAATGTTTAGATCTAACAGATGGAAATAATATAGATAATCTGCATACTTGCCACTCAAACTTACAGATTCGCGTGGTAATTATCCTACAGATTCGCGTGGTAATCATACTTGCCGCTCAAACTTACAGATAATCTGCATACTTGCCGCTTAAACTTACAGATTCGTAGGAGGCAAGGAACTGTAGCGGACTTCAAATCAGCAGTAGAATCGCGTAGGAGGCAAGGATGAGCCGACGATGGCTGATGGAATAGCCGAGTATGCAGCGATAATTATTCAGAAGGCGTTGATTTTTGAAACCCTAGTTTTTTTGGGTTCAAGCATCGCCAACAAGGAGATTACACCTGAATCGAAAACCCAAAACAAGCACCTGAATCGAAATTCAATCAAAACAAATATAAAAGGAGGAGAAGATAATTTTTGTAGAATTAGGTTTTTTTTATTCGGTAAAAACTGAGGTTAGGAGAAGGGAAGTATACGGTGATTAACGTTAAAATTAAAAACTTTTTTTTGCATGTGTAGGGACGGCGTGGGAAATTTCCTACGTCTTTCCTACGTCAATGTGGAATTGTATAAAATTAACAGAGGCGTGGAAATGGCGTAGGAGATTATTTACGCCTTTTCTACAGTATCATTTTAGTGTAGACGATTTCCTACACCTTACTTACGCCTCGATTTTTTTTCTACATGTTGAATTTGGCGTAGGAGAAGCGTAGGAAATTTCCTTACGTCTTCCCTACGCCTTTACCTCTTTCTACCAGTTTCCTACGCCTACCCAACGCCCCGCCTTTTTGCGTAGGAAAGACGTCGGAAATTTTGTGTAGGAAACTGCAGTGTTTTCTAGTAGTGGTTTCCCATTGTATTTGACGGACATTGCAGCACTTTGGTTTAGACAGCTGGGGAGCGGCTCCATTGGAACATGGACCGATTTGACTGAGAAGTTTATGAGGCAGTTCAGAGTTCACATTTCGAGACCCAAGAATGTGATGAGTTTGGCAGCACTAAAGCAAAGAACCGGGGAATCTTTGAGGAATTTTCTGACACGATTCAATGCAGCGGCAGCATCGGTGGATCGACCAGATCCATCCATGGTTTTGATGGCAGCTGTATCTGGCATAGCTGATGGCACAGAATTTAAGAATTCATTGACAAGGGATCCACCTATGGATCTAGGAGAATTTTATCATGAGGCCGAAGGATTTCTACGATTAGAGGACGCAAATGCTAAAAGGGAGGAAGGAGAGGAAGTTGGAGTTTATGCAGTCAAAGGCGGAGACCCTTCCAGAAAAGATTCAGGCAACGATAAAGGGAAACGGAAAGCCGAGGATAACGGTGATGGACCAAAGTGACCGTGAAAGGAACCGAGATTCACCTCTTATAAGGAGCTGAATGAGACTTTGGAGCGAATCTACCAGGATACCAGGGGATGGATTCCTTATCGAAAGCCAATGAGAAGGGACCCGACTAGCAATGAAAGGATATCCGACAAGTATTGCTTATTCCACGAGCTAAATGGTCATAGCACGAATGATTGCAGGCACTTGAAGGATGAGGTTGAGGGACATATCCGGAATGGTCTGCTATCGCAATATGTGAGAAGGGGAGCAACTACGGTGGGACGGGATCAACCACTGCTTGCATCAAATGAAGGTGGCTCCGGATCGAGGCATCAGCTTATCATCAACTGATCGGAATAACGACGAACAAGTAGCAAACTCCATACCAACGCGATTGAGTCATTTACACATGTACAGGATTACGAGCGATCCTTGGGTATGCTCTGATACGACTAACAATTGCGTCGATATAGGTGTTTGCACTTTGACGTCTCTATTCTACTTTTTCTTTTTATTTCGCACATTTGAACTTGATTTTGTTGAACATTTCTGTTGAAAGACTCGTTTGAATGTAAATTTGGTTTCAATAATTCCATGACGGCTAAGTCACTTACACATGTACGGGATCGCGAACGGTCCTCAGACATGCTCTGAGATGGCGATAAACCATCACCACAAACAATTCAGAAACTCACTCGAACGTGAAATCTGACATTAATGATACTAAGTCCCCCCCCCCGGCACACACAATTCGCCTCAAACGGCACCCGACCTCGAACGGTCATAATTTGCCTCGAATGGCACCCGACCTCGAACGGTCACAATTCGCCTCGAACGGCACCCGACCTCGAAAGGTCACAATTCGCCTCGAACGGCACCCGACCTCGAACGGTCACAATTCGCCTCGAACGGCACCCGACCGCGAACGGTCACATACCGCCCCGAACCACATACGATCGCGAACGATCACTATTTATTGTCATGTAAGTTATCAATCTCTTTGCAGGTCATTAACAAGATACGAGCATCCAGCTTATCGAATTACAAAACACACCTTTCTATCGCAAAGCATGTTTTGGGGGGCAAGTGTTATCCCACCTTTTGGCAAGGCCGTGACACCAGAAGATTGACTGGAAACCAAAGATAGTTCTCCTCAACTGCAAGTTATACACAGGTTCACCATGGATGTCAATAAATTTTGACCGAGTCCGAATCAAGCTACAATTGACATGGCACGACGTACAAAGCTATGGAAGACAACACTTCAAATTTTGAGTCAATCGGAGTCTGTATGCTCAAGATATGATCGATGCAAATCATGCAAAAAATCTCCTTCGTATCCATTGAATATGTTGCTTCGTATCCATCGACTCGCAGGCCTAGTTCGCATCCACCAGGCATACAATGTTCGTATCCACCAAGCATACACTATTCGTATCCACCAAACATACACTGTTCGTATCCATTAAGCATGCCCCACTTCGTATCGGTCTGAGCTCATCCCACTTCGCATCCATCATCACCGGCTAGTTTGTATCCATGGGAAATTGTCGCTTCATGTCGATCATTCCATGTACTTCGTATCGATCCACCCATCCACGTACTTCGTATCGATCAGCCATTGATCGTTACGAAGGGCACGTAATGGATCGATACAAATGTCATCCCATTTCGATCGATACGAGAAGGCTATTGAATCATCGGTACGAAATAAGCATCCTAGGATCGATACGAAGAATGGAGTCCATTAGGTCGATACGAATGAGGCGTAAACATTGGAAGGACTCGGTCGATTCGACATCAAGAGTGGATGGATCCTAAAAACAAGTGCCACGTCAACTCACAGACACATGCCCTGGTCGATACGAACAGAGGATGCGAAGGGGATCGATACGAATTGCACAGCCTACCGGAAACCTTAAATTGCATCGATCATAACTCGTAATCTATAAGTCCAAATGCTACGAAATTTTCACAGGAGCTTAAGTACATCCTAAAGAATGTTCCTGCTCAATTTCGACTCGATTGGGAAAGATTTGGATCGAGACGAAATCGTTCGGGATCGGTTGTGTGGGCCCACACACATGCCAAAAGAGGTCTCCCAAGATCTGAGCGAGATATTTGCAACCTACGCCTATAAATAGCAGCCCAGGACCTACAGAAAAAGGATCTTTTGGTTCTTTGACGTCCAAACTCTGCCGAATTCGCCATTGTACTCGAATTTTACTGTTGTACTCGAGATTTACTGTTGTAATCCACTGTAACCAGCAAGAAAAAGTTAATAAAGTCAAACTCTTCAAAGTGGACGTAGGCAGGAATGCCGAACCACTATAAATCTATGTATTTTTCATCGTTATCCTTTCAATTTTCTGAGTGCTTTTCATATTTTACTCTCTACATATCTGCTATCTGTGATCTGTGACTGTGATTTGGTGCTTTCATCGACAATTGGGTGTTTGTGACCAATTTTGGCGCAAACAGTGAAACTCAAGTATTTACTAAAAGCTAGTAAATATCACTTATTACCGATGCCACTGGAAAACCTGAACCATATTCTCTTAAGGATCTAGTAACCACTTGTCACACACCAGAAGAGAATACAACTCTAAAGTGTTAAGTACTTTCCTAAATACGATCACAAGAATTTAACCAAGGCATCCCATACTACCCGGTGAAATTCGAGTATTTGTTAATAGGCTAGTAAATTCCACTCAAATATTCTATTCAATGAGTTGTACCATATTCGACGAAGAGTTATTCGAAAGCATTTAAACCAATCGATGATACTAAGTCGATTATTAGTACTCCTTAAATTATAGAATTAAGGTTCTCAAAATATTTTTCTCTTTTGAGTTTATTGTTTATAAAGAATTATTTAATTTTCCATAAACCCCTTTATTATTTAACTTTAGTAAAATATTCACTTATTCGGTAATCTATCCCATAACTCTATTTATTCCAAAATTTCACTTGTATACTCAATTTTTGTCTCAAATTTTCGTATAAAACACTTAGTTAATAACCCATATTATAAATCCATTTTATATCTTTTTTCCAGATCCTTTTTGATATATATATTATTTAGAAATAAATTAAACATGCCATTTTAAAACCATATTTCCAAAGCCACTTGTATATGTTATCACTTATTTTATAAAACCATAATCACTCATATCTTCAAATCCATAACTCTTTATAATAGAAATAATTAATATATATAAATATAGATATAGATATAATTACTTATTAAAATAATTTACAAAAGAAAGTTAAACTAATTTAAAAACAAGTTCGAGATTTATAAATTTAAATAAACTCTCTTTCATAAAATTACTTGAATATGCAGCATATCCGTTTATATATTTTTAACTCAAATTTAGAGCTTTTAGATCGCCAGTTTTGACCACTTAAATCCCATAATTTTTCAAATCTCAAAACATGAAAGTTGTAGATAAATGTCTATGCTTTTAAACAAAAAAAAGATCATTTAATTCGGACATATGGTTCAAAAGTTACGACTGAAACAATTTCTCAGATTTAAGTTTGTTAATCATGTCTTTTAATTAACAGGCCAGCGACAAAAAAACAAGTTTTCTAACATTTAAAATTCAAAATTTTGCAAAAAATAAAATATAAAAGTTGTTCCTTATAAAAATCCCTTTTAACTGAGAAAAACCACACTCAATTTAGACTTACCAACCAAACGTTATGATGATTTTTATTTCAGATTTCAACTTAGAAAATTGACACAACAGAGCATGTATCAGTTTCAAACCCAGTTTTGATCATTTAAATCATAGAGTTTTCGAAAATATACAAGATTAAGGTTTTAGAACATAGTCCAGGCTTTTTAGAACATCAAGAATTATCAAATTCTGATGAAAAACGAAAAAGTTACGACGAAATCAATTTCAGGTTCAAACTAAGAAAATTTTGACAAAGACAGAATTGTTCTTCTTTGTTCAATTCTATTTCAGGTCAAGTAAATGAAAAAATTTAGAATAGTAACCAAAAGAGAAATTATTTCTCATCAAATCTATTTTCTAACCTAAAAAGAATGAGCCATTTCGGATCATTTTACACCAATATATCGCTGTTTTACTACAACGATTTTCATATAAAATTTTCAGCAAACAATCATTGGATTTATTTAACACATACAATCAATTCACAATCAAATTGAAAGCAATTCAATCAACAACCATCTAATTCAATCTAACTAACAACTAACAGTTACACATATGGATTAGAGATAGTAAGTGTGAGTTGTAAATAACTCACCTTTTAACTTCCTACAGCTTGCTAATCTTTGCCTTGGTTTTGCTACACCTTCAACTTCACCAAAATTGTCTAAAAACCCAAAAACAAAAACCAACCAGCAAACAATTGTAATTAAAATGAGATTAAAATCACTCATTTATGTTTCTAAAAGATACATATAAGGTTTAGAATATTTACTTTTCATTATAAAATAAAAGCCCTTTGATTTGATATTGGATTTGAGGATTTTAGCTCTAGGGTTCATGAGATAAAGAGTTTTTTTTCTTTTCCAGACTTTGGTTTACTGCTGAAATGAGAAAGAGGGAAGGAAATTAACGCATAAGTTTATTTCTCACCTATCTACATGGGGTTTAGGGTTTGCTAAGGATCCAATAGGTTAGATGTTGCCAAATTAATACCTAAGAGATGAAGTGTTGCTAATTTCTTTTTGATTTAATCACTTATTTAAACCTCCAATTTACACTAAAAAATTATTTACAAAATCACAATTTAATTTCTCAAATGCTCCAAAACAAAACAAAAAGTTAGAATTCCATTTCCATTATTATAGATATATTTTGTATAATTAATTATAACTTTTGAAATACAAGCTATTCTTATTATTTTTAATTAAAACAAAATAAACTATTAATTACAAATTCTCATTTTAAAACAATAAATCTCAGTACTAACTTAACTAAATTTACAGCATTTTCCAAGTTATCTTAAAATTAATTAAGATAAACAATTCAATTATTCACAAAACTAGATTTAATTTCACAGTAAAATTTCACAAATCACAATTTGGAATTAATTATCCCTAACTAGATTTAATTAATCAGGTAACTAACAACAGGGCTGTTACAGTAAGTGTTCCAACATCCGTCTTGTTTCAGTACCATAAATTTTGAATGAGTCGTATATTTTATCTTTGCATTCTTTCATAACTCCACTCTTGCGGTTTTTGAGCAATCCAATTTCTATGTATGTTTTCCAAATTTCACTTTTGCATGTCATTTAAGAAAACATTACTTGAAAAATAGGTTTGTTCAAAATTATATAAGCATTGCTCATCTCTTTGTTTTCATGATCATGAAATTCATCGCTTGCCACTTTCGCTTCCTCTTTGACCATTTCTATTTCTATTTCTTTAACATTCTGCATTTTCATTTCTTCAGATTTTTGCTCATATTTCAAGTTTCTTCCAAGCTCTTGAATTTCATCTGTTTGATTTATGTCATCTTGTTTGCTTTCGTACTCTTCATCATCGGCGCCATCTTCGCTTACTTTATTTTCTTCATCTTCTTCATTTTCATCCCCTACACATTTTTCTTCTTCTTCCAATTTATCCTTCTTTAACTCCTCAAATTTCAACAATTTTTCAGCATCTTTCTCCTCCTCGCTATCCTTTCTTTTCTCATTCTCATCAATCAGATTGTCATCTTCTATTGTGTCATTCTTTCCATATACTTCTTTTAACAAATTCCACGAATCTTTTACAGAACTTTCTCCAAGAATATGATTGTACGCTATGTCATCGACATTCTCACTCATCACAACATGAGCACGATGGTCATTGCATCATAATTTCGCAAATGCTTTCTTGTCAATTTGCGACATTCTCTTCAAATCATTTGGCCATTCATAACCATTTTCGACAATCTCGCATAATCCTTAGGAGATTAACTCCTCTTTCTTTTCCTTGTAAGCCAACAGTAAAGCACCATCTTCTCGACTTCTTTCTTTAATATAATTGGTCTTCTCTTCAATTTTATTATTGCTAGGAACTCTACATTTAGAAGCATAATGTCCAAAATTTTCACAATTGTAGCATTTGACGCGTGATTTTTCACACCTTAATTTTGAATTTCCTCACTGTAACATCCCGCCTTTTTGTACGCTTCAAGTAGACACACATGCTGACTCAAACCATATAGAAGGGCGAATTATTATTTGGGGTGAATAAGAAAAGGAGAAAGAAATAAAAACAAAACAGAATCTCGCAGCGGAATGACAAAATATAATAATCAAATACAGTTCATGAAGTTGTATACAAAACATTTGATTATACTTATTCAATACAAAAACCAGAGTTACATATATCATAGATAAATACATAACATTGCAGCGGAACAGTATGATGCAGTGGAATAATATGGTAAATAATAATACAATCTTCGTCTTCGTCCTCCGGAAATAAGGTCTTCAAATCCTGAAATGCTCAGGCTGACCCGAGCGAATTGAAAAGACAAAACACTCGAGTCAGAACTAAAAGATCTTATGTGAGTTAAATCAACGTAAATAAATATGAGTGTAAACGGCGTCGGAGATGTTTACGGGTTTTGACATCTCCTATCCAGTGTCTAACGTGAGTGCAGTAACTCAAGAGATGTTCGGGATTCGCATCTCCTAAGGATCTGTTAAACTATCTACTATGTAATACAATACGCTATTATAATATGTCTAAAGTAAAGTATACTATTTAAAAATAGCGTTAAGGCTTTACATTTTCCATCTTAACACATTTTTATTTCCCATAGTCTATACAATACCGTAATCCCACCCATAAACTAGGTGTCGTCAGAGGGCACTCCATAGGTATGGTACAAACCAAACTCGTAGAAGGGGCGCTAGGGTAGGTGACACGGCATAACTAGGCAATGCCAGGGTAGATATACCAATTACGCATCCGGACTGGTGGTAACGCATAGCAGCTACTACCGCCCACCTCGAAACACACTCTCGAGTAAAAATCGAAGGGTGGCCACCAAATAAATCATAAGTCAGAATATAGTATCGATGGAATGTGTCCGCTTAGAGGAGCTACCTCATTGGCCCGGAATCGCTCTTGTTTTAGCTACCTTATGCTAACTCACGGGAGTTGGTCCACGTAAATATACCTTTAGGATCGACGCCACCATCCTACTTCATTCTGGAATCTCCACCGCATACATAGTTGTCAAAGTGGTTTTCGGTATTGGCAGAGAGTATGACAATATCTGATCCCGATCTCTTTAACAACCAATCGCTTATTACACACCGGAGGATTCTTTTACATTTCCAAAATCATTTCATAATTTGATAAATATCATATTCAATTCAAACCATATCACTTTCGAAATCATTACTTACTTTCGAAATCATATTCACCTTTGAAATCATATCGCATTTGAAATCATAGTTCGATAATTATATTTCCTTTCAAAGTCAAATTCACAATTTATATCAAAATATCGTATTCTCAAAACTATACTACTTTTAAATCATATCGTTTCCAAAATCATAATTTCTTTCAAAATCATAGTTCCAAAACAAGTTAAATTCTTGCTTCAAAATCATCATTCAATTCATTATACATTTAAATTCCAACTTAGGTTATAACATCATTTGGCCTTATTTTCTTTTTAAAACAATGAATTGAATTTAAACACTTTCACTTTACTTGGTTTGGAAATTTAGAAATGGTTTAAATAATTACAAATAGTTAAAATGCTCCAAAATAGTTTAATTATAGGTAAAGTACTTTTAGATTGATTTAAGATAGTTACATAGATTTAATTTAGATTAAATATAATTAAAATAGGTTAAATAGCGTAAAAATAGACTAATTAGATTTAAAATAAATTAAAATGGTTTAATTAGTTTAAAATAAATCAAATTGGTTTAAACAGATCAAAATAATTTATATGGTTAATATTAGTTAAATAGTTTAATAAATTTGAAAACCTTAATAATTATAAATATATTTTCAAAACAGTTTATATTAAAATATGAGTTTGGAATTTATATCAGTTTAAACTATTTATTTCATTTCAACATATTTGGACAATTTCAAATTTCCAAATCGACAAACCAGATTTCAATAAACTATCGAATTTCATATCGTTTAAATCCATGTTCAAAATATCAATACGGATTACTCCAACTTCAAAATATTTCAAAGTTATTTTCAAACAAATTCAATAACCCAATTTCAATAGATATTCATTTATACATAAAAGTTTAACTTTCAACTTCCAATTTAATTTCTTAAAGAAATTCCCCTTTAAACCAATTCGCATTTCATCACAAACTTGATTTTTTTCAATAATACTTCAATTTACATAAATCAAATTTTTATTTCAAAACATCAATTGATTAAATTCAAAAATTTAAGGATTTTAAAATCATTTAATTTAACCAATCCGATGTTCGTATATAATTTTCTATCTAAGACCAAGTGATACAGAAATTTATCATTTCAATCCGCAATTTAAACATTTTACGATTGTATATCATTTCAAACCGTAATCCCGAATTAAATGAAAATCCATAATGAACTTGCAGTTTATAACGATATAAAATACAACATCCACTCAACCAATATCAACAATCAACATCCATCACAATCATCATCCAAACCAGTCAGTAAATATCAATATAGAACTGATAATCAATAATGGGTATTAAACTGGCAATTTATATTCAATAACAAATTAAATAACGATTTTATTCAAATTAACTGGGATGATAATTCAAAATATACCGAACAGCCATAGATGAATTTTTAATCACATCATAAATTTAATTTAACAAACATAAGAAATTTTAGAAGTTGTGAGTGGGTTAAAACACTCACCTTTGAATTTAAATTGAATTTAAATCCAATTTTAGCCCAAAATATGAACGGTCTCAGAATTCATCCAAACCAGCGTCAAAATGTTCGGAATTTTATTACGATCCCAGCGAATCCAACCGCGTGTCAATCCGATTTCGTATGGAAAAGATATGGCAGTTAGAACAAAAATAATAATAATAAATAAAATAGAAAAATCAAAATGAACTGGACACGTCACCTCCATCGAAACCCTAGCCAAACAATAGTAACTCTCGATCACATATACCCTGCAGAAGCAAATCACGCGTATGAGAAAACATGGCTGCCACCCCCTACAGCCTAACGCGGCCACGCCCCCGCCACCTACTGCCATGCCGATGCCACCTAGGCTCCAAGATCCTCCTCCGGTTGCCCATAGGACGACCAAAACCCCCCAGCCGCCTCTCCATTTCCTAAACCTAATCGAATTTTTGCCGCAAATCCATCCATCGGTTCGCCATACGAACCACTCAGATCGACTCCCCTCGGTCCCCTCTACAATACCCACAAATTGATTCGACGATCGGAAAAGTTTGATCGAGGCGCGATGAACGGCCGTGAATAGTTCGAAGTTTTCTGGACAAACGATGAACCAAAACAAAAACGAATTGCGGATCTGAGATGCGCTCGTCGAGAGCTTCAAATCGATATATAATTCGATATATATTGAGGAGTTTGAAATTTTTGATTTTTGTTTTGATTTGCAATTGAATTGGAAACTTGGTTCTGATTTGTCTGCCACTGAGAAGGAGGAAAAAAATGAAATGTACGTACAGACAAATTAAAATGGGGAGCTAGGGTTTATAACAGGATATTTATAGACAAAAGCTGAAATTAGAATGAACATGATTGATTTGGATTGAAAGTTGAACGATAAATGGCCCGGAAAGCCCATTCTGTCTCCAGAACGAAATTGGGTCAATCCATATATCAAAATAGATGCTTTCAAATATTTTAAAATCAATGGAACAAGTTTCAAGTCCTAATTCCATCGTATGAAGAAGTTATGCCAAAATCAGCTTATTTCAAATTGATTTCAATTAATTTCAATTAAATTGATTTCTAGGCGTTTTGAGCCCGTACGATCAAACGACAAGTCCGATCGTTATGAAACTTGAAGTCCTATAATAATTCACCGGTACGGATCCGATGAAACTGGTTTCGTTGAAATCCGAGTCAGTAGCCAAAATGACTATATTTCGGTTAATTAAATAAATTAATATTAAATTAATTAAATCACTTTTTCTATTCAAATTTAATAAATCACAATTTCTATCATTTTTAATTTCTTAATCACTTACAAACTTTAAACAAATTTAGATTTCAATTTAAAGTTGATTAATCCATCAATTCCAGTGTTAAATTTCAATTTCAGTAAATTCAGAAATTATAAATAAATTGTGATGACCCGGGATTTTAGATATTTGAGATGGGAATATTTAATTGATTTTAAATATTCAAAAGAGTAAATTTTAACTTGAATTTAAAATATCACCATTTATTGGGTAATTTAATTATTAAATGAAATAATTGGAAATTGAGTGAATTGCTGAATCTGAAAATCTAGGCTTGTTAAAAGTAATTTGAAGGCTTATAAAATTCATATTAATAATACTAAAGGTGATAGAACTTTTAAAATTGAATCTAAAAGTGTTTTATTCAGTTTTGAAATTATATTGGTTGAATCGATATTTAAAAATAGCCTTCCGAGGCACAGTCTCGGAATTCGACAAAACCAGTTCCATTGGATCCGTAATAGTGTATTATTATCAGATTTCAATTTTCGTAGTGATTGGAGTTGTTGTGTGAGCGTACGATATATAAACGCGCTGAAATTTATATCGAAAATTTAATATAATAACAGGGTTCAAAAAAGCTATCTTCTCCATACGATCGAATTAGGACTCGAAACCTTTTCCATTGCGCTCGGAATAGGGGTATAACATTAAAAATGCCTAGCGGCACGCCTTGATAGGGGTTCGTGATTTTAGGCTACTTAAATCAGAACGATTTAAATTTAAATTCAAATATAATATAATATAATTTGACCAGTCAAATTTCCTTCAGTTGAAATTCTTTCACCATCAGCATCTTTTTTCAAAACACTATTTCCCTGTTCAAACACGCAACCATCTCTTCTTGTCTCTCTCCTGATATACGCTACCCTCAGCTTTTTAAGTGTAAAATCATGTCCTACCTCCTTCAAAATGAACAGAAAATGGAAGAAATGTCGACTACTTCTCTTTTCTTTTCGTTCTGACTGCAAACCCTCCTTTTCGAGATTCCACTCCCCAAAAAAAAATATATAACCCAATTCGAACTCAAATCCAATATGAATTCAAATCGAATTCAAAGCAACCCTTTTCCCCTCTGATACGAATTCGATTCGAGTTCTTATAAAAGAAAAATTAAACTATATTATGGAAATCGAAATCGCGAGTCTTCCCCTCCTCTTCAATTCATCTTATCAACACTTCTACCCTCTGCTTCGACAGCGCCGTTCGAACTAGGGTTCGCGATCAATCCTATTCAAGACCTCACGTTCTTGGGTGGCGAACAAAGTTTGAGATGGTGGCTCGAGCGGGTTCGCGTACGCTAGATGTCGTGGCCGCTGTCAAGATGGGTCGGCAAGATCGCGAGTTGGAGTCGCGTTGTATGCAGATACGACGAGGATGGCGAAGTCGAATGGGTTTGGTCGAGCGACAAGGAGTTTGGGAATGAGGTGATGATGTCGATGGTAGTTTCGAACTCGAGCTGAGTGAGGGTCGCGATGGTGGCCTGGGATTCGCAGTGTAGTAGTGAGGTATATTTTCTTCTCGAGTTAAATCTAATATGTATATATATAAATTAGAACATAAATTTACATGCAGTAAGGATTTGAAAATAAATATATATATATATATATGTAGAAGTATACAGAGAAAACTTTATACAGATAAATTTTTAAATTTTATATATATATATAGGGATTTTAAATACTGAAAGTTATGTAAAAATTCGATTTATATTGTATGTAGTTTTCAAAGGAAAATAAAATAGATATACATATAAATACATTTTAAATTTACTAGTTATTTAAAAAAATGTATTTGGGTGATTGACCTGATTAATTAACTTATTAAATTTATTTTAGTTACAAAAGATTTGTAAGAGAGAATAATTAATTAGTTAAAATCAAATGGCTAATTAATTTAATTTATTAAAGGAAATTAATTGTTCGATTATTTCGAATATTAATAAATCATATAATCGTTTATTCAAGGTCAAAATCGGGAAACCAAGGCAATATGAAGTGGATTGCAAATAAAAGCAAAGGTGAGTTAATCTCACTCTTCTGGATTGCTATTTAAATTTAAATGGTTAAATTTAAATTATTGATTGGATGATTGAATTGACTGGATGTGATATTATATATAGTAGTATATAGTATATATATTGGAGTGATTGATATTCCCGCATTATATAGCGGATGAGACCCTATGCGCCGCATAATAGCGGATGATATTTTATTAATCCCATATACCGCGATATTCCACCTCGAAGTGGAATTGATATTGTGCTAACGTCTGTGGATGCAGGGAAACAGGATGGAGGGATCCAACTGGATTCCTCAAATTTATTTAGATTGTTCTAATAACTCTGTGATATGATTAATTGATATTCTGTGATGAATTATATTAATCACATTGGAAATTGGAATTAATTGAGTACTCTGGCTTGGTTAAAAATATATATTGGAATTTGAGAATTAAATATATATATGAAGTGTGGATTTTAAAAGTAAATATAAGGGTAATTTTAAATAAAGTAATTATAAGGAATTTGGGTAACCAAAATGGTTTGGAAGAATGAAAGTTAATTTTTTTAAAATTGTATAAAATAAACCCAAAGTATGGGAAAAGAGATATTTTGAATAAATGAATTCAGGTGATAATATTTAAAAAGTAAGTAAAGAATTCATTTTTTAAAATTTCAAGGTTTGAATTGATTTAAAAGGATAAAGAAGGAATTTGGAAATCTGAAATTGGTATTTTCAGTCAAAAAGATTTTAATTATAATGAAGAAATAAAATTTGAATTTAATAGATTTTGAAATAAACGAGTAAGCAAAGGAATTTATTTCAAAATGGAGAAATTCAGAAATCAATTAGAAAATTTGAAATTTTAAAGGGAAATGAGATTATAAATTTATAAACTGGGTTTATAAAAGTGAAGTAATATAACAGTGGATATTTGGAAAGATAAATTCAAGGTGGGAATTTATAAAAGGAATGGGTAAATGTGATTAAAAATAAATAGTGATTTATTTTTAAAAAGATGTGAGAGAGAAGTGTATTTCCCTGAATAGCAATGAACGGTTTCAAAGAAATTTTTAAGTATAAGCTAAAAGTTTTAGAGTTGATTTAAAATATGTTTTAGAAAATTTATTATTCTTAAATGATTAAATTTTAAAGCAAGTATTTTTCAATTTATTTTAGTAGTAATTATTTAAAGATGACTTGGTATTATGTTTTAAAGATAAAAATCTAGTTTTATATTTTATTATGTAGCTTTATTTAAATATTCTTAAAGTATATATTTTTGAATAAAATATTAAAGTAGATTTTTAATTTAATGTTTTAAAGTGTATTTTATAATAAAGTGTTTTTAAATTATTTTAAAAGTCTAAAGTAATTGTACTTGGTGTTTTCAGTGGAAATAAATATTTGGGAATTTGTTCCGTGAGAGAAAGATGGTTTGAAACCGTTTTCAAAGGGTTGAAAAGTGGAAGTATATTTTGAGATAAATAAATAATTTTGAAAATTATCTATTGTTTGATGGTTGTTGTGGATGTTAATTGATAGTTAAATAACCCACTATCAATATTGGACAATGCGCTGATCGTTTCGAAGAGACCGGAATCGAGATTTATTTCTCGAAAACCACTTTGATCCGGTTTGGACGTTTACGTGGGGAAACGAGTTTGAATCGAAGAGGGTACAGTGAAGTGCAAGGGCTAGTCGCTACTAATCCTGAGGATGATTCCAAAATGGATGTAGTAGGAGTAGTGCCTTCGGTTCCGTTCGAACCCGGGACGGACTTGTATGGATGAATGCTTTTGGAACATCGTCAGGTGGACGGTGGGCATTCTAAGTGATATGTTCTAAAAAGGTAACGCTTATCCTCAAGCCTCATCAACCGGGAATGACTGAAAATCAGGGGTTATGAAGCAAGGCTATGTGGGTAGCGCCTATTAGGGTGAGGTCATCACTGTCTAGATGTCCCTTTTTATATTCGGCTTAGTGGTGCGGTTGCTGATCCCAACCGTGGGGTGATCTTACTCGAATTTACCCTTAGGTAGTTCCAGCCTTGTGTTGCAGGGGATCGGGCGTGGTCCTCGGTACGCTGATCTAGACCAGGTACTGTGACAGGTGGTACCCCAGTGCCTAGTCATTAGTTGGAAATCCATTCTCCGTACACGCCTGTACGGTTTTGATTGTGCCCAACTATTGCTGAAACGTGAGATGCAAGCATTTCAGCTAGATTCTATTTTACTTTATATAGACACTATTATAATATCAGACGGATTTGATAAAAAGTGTTTTGGCTATCGTAAGGTAAAAACCCGACATGATTATTTGTTGCGTGGTCTTACGAGATGCTTTTGATTTCAAAGGGTTTGGAAAACTTTAATAATCCGAAATGAGTGTGTTTTCTCACGCTGGTTTTCCAGACTGACTCGGGTGTTATTTATTTATAATGCTCGGGTCAGACCGAGTATTACAGATACAGGATTGGATGTTGTGGAGCTCAGGAGACGAGCTGGATGGCGAGACGTATCACTCGTATTTGAAGTATATTCCGCTGTGTAGTATGGGCTGTATAGTCAACTTTTGTGAGGACAAGTTAATATAACTGTCCAATATTTGTTTGATTGTGTTGTACTCTGATGATGTAATGTATAAAACAGATATAGTTTCTTTTTGTGTAAAGATCAGTCATTTATATATTATATATTGTTTCGCTGCGATTGTGAGATTCTGATGTTGATTTTCTATTTTCTTCTTCTACCTCTTTCCTCTTTAATCTTGATGGTTCGATTTTTCGGGTATGAAAAATCGGGATGTCTCATAAATTTTCAATAAATTCCGTTTAATTGAACTTCTCATCCTATTATTCAATCCCTTATTGTCCAATAGGTGAAATTAACATTGGTTCATGATTTGTTACATTAATATTCTCAAATTTCATCTTAATTTCCATTAACGTAATATTTAGATATTTAATTTCATTTAATTGCAATTAATCCAATTATTATAGTTTAAATTCCAATAAATTGATTAATCTTTATTTACGTTCCTTTAATTCAACTAATTGTCATAATATGAATAAAATTTACATTATTTCCAAATATTAACATAATTTACATTAACATAATATTTAATTACATTTATTGAAATTTATTTCCAATTTAAATTAACAGGTTAAATAAAGAGGTAATATACAATACCTGTTACCATTAACTTTTAATTACCCTATAAGTTTATTACTTTCAAACAAAGGTTAAAATTACTTATAGAACATTGATTTTATTCAATTACCATTTATTATATTAATTCATTAATTAATTCAATGTTTACGTCTGTTTTCTTATATTCAATCTATAGCCAAGTATAACATTTTACACTATTTCATTTATTGTAATTTCATTCAATTTATCAATAATTAGCTTTAATTACCATTGTTACATTTCATTTTTGTTATTATTTCATTATTAATTAACAAAAAAAAATTCCTTCAACATTAACTTACCAAATTTTTTGTTAAATTAACAATTTTAATTATTGAAATTTACGGGTCGTTACATCCTCCCACGATCTCTTATTGATCTTTCTCCTTTTTGGTTGTTGTTGTCATTATTGTTGTCATTATTGGGTCTCCGACCTCATAAGTATCCATATCCATGACTTTGTCCTCATTCTTGACCACATCCTTGTCTTTGTTGGCTTCGATTGCTTTCTTCCTTTTTTGAATCAATTCGTGTCTTGAGTACTTGCTCCACAAACTCTTCCTTATTTTTTTTCTTTTCTTCATAAGCTTGCAATGAACCGAGAAGTTCCTCTATTACCATGACCTCTAAGTTTTTTGTCTCTTCGATGATAGCGATAATATGTTCGAACTTTGAATCTAATGATCTAAAAATTCTCTATAATTCTTACATCATTTAACTTATCACCATTTATTTTTAGGTTATTAGCAACCGTTAAAACTCTTGAGAAGTAATCAGAAATAAACTCACCTTCTTTCATATGCAAAGTTTCAAACTCTCTTCTTAAAGTTTAAAGACGTACCTTTTTTACTTGATCAACTCCCTTATAATATGTTCGAAGCTTCTCCCATGCTTATTTTGCTGACTTCGATCCCAAAACCTTCTCAAAAGTATCATCATCCAATGCTTGATAGATTAGACGAAGAGCCTTCTTGTCTCTCGTCCTTGAGTTTCTCAAAATATCCCTTTGAGTTTGAGATAAGCTACCTTCATTTTCTTATTCAGTATAGCCTTTCTCCACTATTTCCCATACATCACGTGCTCCAAGGAGAGCCATCATCCTTAAGCTCCAATGTCATAATTGTTCTTGGTAAGCTTTGGAACTTGTAAGGGAACGTCGTTATTCATCATCTCTATTTTTTTGAAAGAATCTTAAAGCTCTGATACTCGCTTTGTTGAGAAAGAAGGAGAGAATATAAGAAAGGGGCATTTTTGTTGTTGAAATTTTTTCTTTTATTGATGGTAAATTTCTTGCTTGATTGCTTGATACAAAATGACGAGAGAGCTCTTCTATTTATAAGACTTCATAAACTATTCTAGTAACATTACTCTCTTGATCATTCTAGAAACAAGACTCTCTAAACAATTCTAGAAACATGACTCCATACATAATTCTTATTTCTACTAGAAAATTCAAGAACTCTCAACAAACTACAGTAAATGCAAGAAGACTCTAGAAATTATAATAACAAGAAGCTTCTAGAAATTAACCATAACAAATCAAGTTTATTTCCAACACTTTAATAAAGCAACAAACAGGTAGGTTTCTTTACTCTTTAAGCATTAACATCTATCAAAATGTTTTATGACCATTTAAAGCTATAATATAATCATAGACATTATGCAGTAATAGCTACATCATATGATGAAATAAAAACTAAATGTCATGTATATTTTTGAGATTGAACTTGACGCTTCAAGATGCAAAAAGAGTAAAATAATATGATCAATGTAATGGGCAAAAAATTTAGAAAAGGATGAAGTTTCTATCACTAATAGGGGTTCAAGTATATCATTCATAAGCAAGAAAGAAACAGAGTCCAAAAGAAAGAAATGGTTATTTGCAAGTCAGTGACTAAACTGTTATTGCAGTCATGCACTTTAGTTGTTGACCATAAATTGCATCTTACAATTATTTACACTTCAAATAAATACTACTAGACTTAACAAACATATCGTTTCCATACTTAGCAAGTCCTAGACTATCCAACTTCCAATCAAGAAGCATAAAGCTTCTTCATTTATCTCATTCTACTACTCCTAACCTCGTTTAACAACTCAACAAAAAGCAAAACAGGTCCTTTGTTATGCAAAAAAATAAATAGATGAAACTTCCTTTATATGCTTATCCTTGGCTAATTTTTCATCGATATTTGAAACCCATTTGTAAAATTTGATAGAGCAAAGTTGGTTTATCCGTGTTTTGATGATAGTCGCTATGGAATTCGGATTTGAATTCTTCAACTTTCTTTTGATTGTGCATGAGCTATCGATAATCAAGAATTGAAAAGGGAATTTGCTATCTATAATTCAGCTGACTAGGCTGGAACAGGATTCAGAGTCATCGGGCAGCTCAGGGAGGTCGGGTAGGTGGTTGGGCAGGTTGAGAGGAGGGAGGGAGAGGTAGAAGGAGGAATAGGTGGAGAATAGGGAGGCGGATAGAGTATGGTAGCATCGAGTAGCTTGCGCGGAGAGTATGAAGAGGAAATGCGGTGCATAACATTGGCAGGGAGGGCGAGCTGGTAGGAGAGTGAAGTGGAGGAGACATTGGATTGGGAAGGGAAGGCCGGGATGATGGACGGGGTGGAGGGAAAAGCAAAAGGCTGAATGGGATGAATGATACGTTGAAGGAACAAAGAATGGTTATGGCTAAAATCTGGGTTGCAGCCAAAATATTAGGTAGTATTTGGTTTAAAAACAAATTTTGTATTTTCGATGTTCAATATGTATTTCAAATATGAGAAGAATGAAGGGATGGCGGAAAGGACGAAAGAAAGACGGATGAGAGGACGAAGGAGATAGAGGGACGATGGAAGAATGGATTGTTTCACATGCTTGTGTTACTTCTCAAACACGAAAAATAAAAAAAAAGTTGTTTTCTATTTTGTATGTTAACTTCGTTTTCTAAATTGGTCGTTTTCAACAATATAAATGCATCGTGTGCATTTTTGTATGTACGAAAACTCAAAACTAAAAATAACAAACCAAACCCTACCTTAGAGCTAGAGCTATAAATTGATTAAAAATTTTGTTTTGGAGTCAAAAAATAAAAATTGTACGAGTAAAAGAAGAGAGTTGGAAAAGAAATTTTTTAAATGCATATGAAAGCTATATTTAAAAAAAACTATTAAATATTAGTTATTAAGGTTAATATTTAATAGTAATTATTAATTATTTAATATTAATTATTGAATATATTTATTACGACCTTTTAGAAAAAATAGTTATTAAATATTTATTAGCAAGACCACTTAATATAAAAAGTTGTTGTAAACCAAAATTTACAACTTTTAGAAAATATTTCAGAGTGTAGCCAAAATTTCCATTACTTAGAGCTAAATAAACTTGTATATGACAAAGAAGATGGTTACAAAAAACTTATATATAGAAATTTTTTTGACATTTTCGAATTTTACAAAAACCTGAATATTGCATAAAATTTAAAACTTTTTATATTTAAATTTTATATTATTGGATATCAAGAAAATTACAAAATTTTATTTTTAAATTTTACGAGTGTTCTAAATTTTATAAAAAAAATTAAATTTACTTTAGAAAATTTTATTACTTCAAATTTTTATTTTTGAATTTTGTGAAAATTTTAACATTTTATTTTCAAATTTTATAAATGTTTTAAAATTTTATGAAATATTAAATATATATATAAATTAAATTATTAAATATTAAAAACTGAATAATAAATATTACTTCTTAATTATTAAGGATTACTTATTAATTATTAAAAATTAATTATTAAATAGTAAATATTAAATATTAGTTTGAATTATTGATTATTGATTATTAACAGTAATTATTAATTACTAAAAATTAATTGTTAAAAACTACTTCTTATTTGTTAATTTTTAATTATCAATTGTTGCTTATTAATTCTTAATTATAATTGAATAGTAATTATTAAATACTACTTATATGTATATTATTAATTATTAACTATTAATAGTAATTATTAATCATTAATTATTAACCATCAATTATTGAATATACTATTAAATAATAAATTAATTATTGCTTAATTATTAAATATGAGCAGGACAAGGGTTATAAATATATATTTACAACAGTCAAAATTAATTAGTTGTTATAGATCTCTATTACAACCGGCTAAAACAAGTTGTTAAAAATATGTTTATTACAACTGGCAAGAAAACAGAGTTATTAAAAATATGTTTAGTTTCCTGGAGACCTGACCAGGCAACTAGGAACTCAGCTTTCAGTAGTACTCGGCATCCAGGAGCACTCGGCTTTCAGTAGTACTCGGCATCCAGGAGCACTCGGCATTCAGTAGCACTCGGCATCTGTGAGCGCTCGGCATCAGAAGACGTTTGGCATGTACAATTGCTCGGCATGGCTGTATTGTTCATCACAAGCTATCGTTCGGCCAGAGCCATCATTCGACCCAAGGCATTACTCGGCTAAAGGCAACGTCCGGCCAGAGCCCTCGTTCGGCCAGAAGCATCGTCCGGCCAGAGGCATTGTTCGAGTAGAGCTATCGTTCGGCCAGGAGCATTGTTCGGCTAAAGCTATCGTTCGGCCAGTGCCATTGTTCGGCTAGTGCCATCGTTCGGCCAGAGACAACGGCCAGTGCCATCATTCAGCCAGAGACAACGATCGGTTAAGAGCTTCATTCGGCCGAAGGTATCGTTCGGCCAGGCGCTTCGTTCGGCCAGAGGCACGTCTGGCTTCGACTGATATTCGTTCTACTCTTCCCATGCAGCAAGCGCCTCGTTCGGCATGGAGAGTGTGGTTTGGCATCCAACCGTTCGGCCTATTTAGTTCGGCATACGACGACCACTCCATTTGGGCCAGGGTGTTCGGCTGCCAAGCCCACCTGGGAAGTCCAACCCATCTTTGTCTATAAATAGAGGGGCAGGGGCATAGTGAAAAGGGGCCTTTTTTCGGGAACACTGGGGAGACTCTGCCATTTTCCAGACTCATCTTCTTTACTTAGCAATTTCATTCAAGCATTTGATCTACGAATTTTATTTGTAATCAATCATTAAGAAGATCAATAAAGTTTAACCTCAAAGTGGACGTAGGCAATTACGCTGAACCACTATAAATCCGGTGTTCTTACTTTCTGCATTTAAATTAGCATATTCTTCCTTGTTTAATTTATCTTCATCACTTATATCTCTACACAGTCTTTCTCAACGAGGTTAGCGACTAATTTTGGTGCTAACACTTTGGTGCTTTCACTGAGAACTGAATTCTCAGACCTCAAGGATCTGCTTGGAAGCTACTGGATTGAACAAATCCCCCAAAGAAGATCCAACTCATTGATAGGACGTCCGTTGATTCTACTCAGAGTTCATACCAATAACTCTACAATGGCGAGACCACGTACCAGGTCAGCTTCTCATAATGCGAACGCCCACGAGACTGCTAGCGTGCAACAAGCTGGACCTAGCAATCAGCAAGCGATTCCAGGAACAGGGACTACCGCCCAGAACCAAATGCCGGTTGTCACCAGAATAGAGTTCAACGACTTGATGAGAGAACTCAGGGAAAGCAGGAGACAACTAGGGGAGCAGATGCAAGCTAATGCCAACCTGATGGCACAACTCACTCAACAACAGCAACAGAATGCTGGGGGCAATCCCGCTCCTTATTCCTCATCCGACAGCTCAACTTCCTCTGATGAACCTCCCAGGCGTAGACGTCGTAAGACTGAAACTGCGCGAGCAGGCGCTGCTATTCGAACAGCTGGAGACCGTGACCAAGCCGGAGCCGGAAAATTAGGAGCCGGAGTGCAGGTGGAGGCTGGAGACCCAGACCATCAAAACGCTCACGATGTCGAACCTCAAGATGCACGTTTGGCAGATCGCCAGGAGAGGAGGCATCAGCATGGACAGTCACGTAGAACAGACTCTAACCTTCCGCCTTCCATACAAACACCAGATCTGACGGCCATGGTCAGGCAACTGATGAAAGAGAATCAAGGCTTATCAAATGACGATTGGGGAGTGTCAAGAAGTCATACCCCGTTCACAGACATTGTACTGCAGGCAGCATACCCCAGAAAGTTTAGTATGCCAACTATCCCGGCATATGAAGGAAGAACTGATCCCATACAGCATGTCATGAGGTACGAGTGGATGATGGATTCAGCTAGGGCAAATGATGCAACCAAGTGTAGATGCTTTCCAATTACCCTATCTGGAATCACTACTATGTGGTTCACCCGACTTCCTCCGCGGTCCGTATCCAGTTTTGAGGAGTTGGCGAAAAAGTTTATAGAACAGTTCAGGATACACACTACTCGTCCAAAGGACATGATGTCTCTATCAAGTGTAATCCAGACTCCTGGCGAGTCATTGAAGGAATATTTACAAAGATTCCATGTTGCGGCGACTGAAGTCAGTAATCCCAATGATCATGCAATTCTAATGGCTGTGATGCGAGGTGTGGATCCGGATTCTGAATTTGGAGACTGGTTGGCAGGAAAACCCCCGACTACGCTAGAGCGTTTTTACTCAAAGGCACACCAGTTCATAAGAAGAGAGGAAGCTAGGTGGGTAAGGCGAGATAAAGCACTGGGACCTGTCCAGGAGTCCGTAAAAAGCAACATTGTAGTGAAGCAGTCCGGGGACAACTCGGGAAAAGTACAAGTCAATGTCTAGAACAAGCCCGGGCAACCTAAAGAATCCGGAGGAAGAAGTCAAGGGAAGAAGAGAGAAGCAGGGAAGTGGAAGCCGAGAATTCCAAACTACAATGAGTATACCCCGCTGAATGCGTCCCTTGAGAACATTTACCTATCAACCTACAATACCTTTCAGTACAAAAATCCACGACCAAAGGAGTCAACCGAGAAACAGAAGCGAACTGGGAAATATTGCCGCTTCCATGAGACTTACGGGCACAATACGGGAGAGTGCAGACACCTACACGATGCTATAGAAAAGTTGATCAGGCAGAAGAAGTTACAGGAGTTTGTGAAGGATCCACAGGAAGGAGGACAGGGAACATCCAACCCAGGTCGTGCACCAGCTCCACGTCATCCCGAGGAGCTTGCCCGAACTGTGGGTAGACTAGTCATAAACACGATCATCGGCGGACCTCACCCCGTGGATAAGAATTGGCAAGAGATGGAGCGGTATGCGAGTTCCCTGAAGCATGCAGATTTTGAGTGTTGTTCGAACGTGGAGGATGGGACCCCTGCTAAGCAGCAGCGCGTAATGACAGACGATATAGTGTTCAGAAACAAAGATGCTGACCAGGTGGAGGCTCCAACCATCGACCCGATGGTCATATCTGCAACGATCGGACCGGCTTATGTGAAGAGAATTTTGATTGATTGTGGAAGTTCTGTCAACATCATCTTCAAGAAGGCTTACGACCAGATGAAGATGGAAACGAAGGATTTGAAACCCTCTAAAGCTCGTATACACGGCTTAATGGCGCAACAACCGATGTAGTGGGGTATGTTGAGTTACCAGTTGAACTGGGACAAGGCGAACGTCGGAGGGTGCGAATCCTACCCTTCGTAGTTTTGGATGTGGATTCTCCGTATAATGTATTATTGGGCCGACCGGCCGTGGCTGAGTTTAGGGCAGCATTAGCCCCGTGGTGCTTGACTTTGAAATTCCCAACTGACAAAGGAGTAGGTGTTGTTCATGGCGACCAGGCGACTGGTCATGCATGTTATGTGGCAGAGCTCAGAGAGGCCCATCGGAGGGAGAAAGGAAAGGTTGCGGACAATCTCGTCCGCATCCTTAATAATGATAATTGACAAGTAGTGCCCGAGCCCTGGCTCGGGCATAATTCTCGGATCTTTAGAGACATAGATCCGAGAGACGACAATGAGAAACCCAGGGAAGAAAAGGCTGCGCCGGCTGAATTAACAATTGACATTTCAGTCAGCCGAGACGACCCATCGCGAGTATTGAAGATCGGATCACAACTCGGCCCCGCAATGACTGAAGACCTTAGTGATTTCCTCCGGGCAAATCTTGATGTTTTCGCCTGGGTGCATTCTGATATGTGCGGGATTTCTCCCGCCATTATGAGTCATATGTTGAACATAGACCCGAAATACATCCCAGTTAAACAAAAGAGGAGAGGAATGGACCCAGAGAGGTCCGCCGCTCTCAGAGAGGAAGTGGACAAACTCAAAGCCAATGGGTTCGTCCGCGACGCCCTCTACCCTGAATGGGTATCGAACCCCGTGCTGGTGAAAAAGGCGAATGGGAAATGGAGAACTTGCGTAGATTATTCCGACTTGAACAAAGCGTGCCCCAAGGACAGTTTCCCGTTGCCTAGGATTGATCAGTTGGTTGACTCCACTGCAGGACACGAGCTGTTATCATTCATGGATGCATACTCGGGCTACAATCAAATCCCGATGCATATTCCAGACCAAGAACACACCAGTTTCGTCACAGATGTCGGGCTATATTGCTATGTAGTAATGCCCTTCGGATTGAAAAACGCAGGAGCGACTTATCAGCGTTTGGTGAATCGAATGTTCAAAGACCAGCTTGGTAGAATGATGGAAGTCTATGTGGATGACATGCTTGTGAAGTCACGACAGTCAAACGACCACATTCGAGACTTGGCTGAGATTTTCGATATACTCAGATATTATGGGATGAAGATCAACCCTCTGAAGTGTTCCTTCGGCGTTGCGTTGGGGAAGTTTTTGGGATTCATCGTCAATGCTAGGGGAATTGAAGCTAACCCAGAAAAGATTCAAGCTATTGAAGATGCGCAAGTGCCCAGAACTATAAAACAGGTACAGAGCTTGAATGGAAAAGTAGCTGCACTGAGTCGATTCATATCCAGGGCCACGGACAAGTGCATCCCTTTCTTTGATATAATAAAGAAAGGGAAGAGGAATTTCGAGTGGACGGCTAACTGTGAGGAAGCATTCTGGGATCTGGCAAGGCATCTGGAGAGTCCTCCAGTGCTGTCGAAGCCAGTAGACCATGAGATGTTGTACGTGTACTTGGCTGTATCCCCACATGCTATAAGTGCGGCTTTGGTCCGCGAGGAGGACCGAATCCAAAAGCCGGTGTATTACGTTAGCAAGCGTCTAACGGGGGCAGAAAGAAATTATCCTAAAATCGACACTACTACAAAACAGGCCATTTGCATCGGTTGTTTACCCCCCTTTTGCATTAGTTCAGCAACCGATGCATATGCAACCGATGCAACAGGCTTAACACTTTTGCATCGGTTTTGAAACCGATGCAAAAAGGTCCTTTTTGCATCGGTTGTTACTAACAACTGATGCAAAATATCATGGTTGGTTGCATAAACACAGCCCCATGTTGCATTGGTTGTAATGAAAACCGATGCAACAAAGGAACTTGTTGCATAGGTTGTTGTTGAAAACCGATGCAAACTAATCCCTCTATTGCATCAGTTTTTTATTACAACCGATGCGAACTAATCCCTCTATTGCATCAGCTATTTATACCTGATGCAAAAAAATCATTCTCAAAAACCATTATTACAGTACTCAAATAGACTATATATATATATTATTGATTATAACAAACAATTATTGCATCCATATTACAATCATTCAAAATTAAATTTGATGACAAATACAAACTAAATAACATAATACCAAAATAAACATACATCATCAATTATAGTGTTAATAATCTATACAAAATAATGATTCATACATTCATTTTAGCAGCACAATTCAGATCTTTAGTACAAACGCTGTCACTTCTACAACTCCTACCACACTACACCATTTTGACCACCATCCTCTGCCAATATTCGATCACAACTGCTCTTACCATATCCACCTACTGCTGCACTGTCCTGTACCTCATCACACACAGCCAAGCTTCTCCACAAACCAAAATTCACCACTTCTATTACCAATCAGACCATCAACTCCACTGCAGCAGTTCATCAACCAATACAACAGTTCATCACAATCACAATCCTACTGCTACTTCAGTTCAACTTCAAAACCACAACATCCACAGCAGCATCTTCCACCGCCAGAACCACCATCTTCAATTCACTGCAGAACCACAATTTCACATATAACTCTCTGCCATCCTTCTTCTGGCCACCAACAACATCAATTGGTTCACTGCTCTATCTCTACCTTGTTCTTACACTACTACATACTTCAAACTTCAATATCACTTCTGCTTGAACTGCCTCCTACCCAACCACATTATCACCATTGCAGTACACAACCATAGCTGCTCACTCAAACACATAACACTCCTCTTTCACCACAGCAGTTTGCATTTACTTGCATAGCAACTGACCCTACCCAAAATATCTTAGTGCATATCACAATGCACCACAGTCATATACCACTTGCCTGAAACCACCACAGCCATATACCACTAAAACACTTCATTACATACTCACAGTTCACCACCAGCTGCTAAAACATCATCTCATATTAACTACATTTCATATAACCACTGTCGTCTCCAATCATAACAGTTCCACTTCTGCCAGCAGCTACTTCAATAAATAAACTACATACAACAGCACTACTGTTCTCATTTATGCCTTAACAACTTGCCATTCCTCTACAAAACAAGCACTGCATTGCTTCGGCTTCATCTACCCACAGCAGCTCCACTACTGTCACTCATCACTGACCTCTACTTCCTACTACCAATATCACTGTCCACAGCACATCATTTCCTTCATACCACCCATTCATACCCAAAACAGTGCATCACTTCTGCAATTTCCCCTACCCACACAAACCATCAACCCTATAATACCACATCAGTTCACCCAGTAACAACCCTCATTACTCCCATTAAATAATTCACCCTCTTCATCACACCATTTTCAGTATATCTACATCAAAATTTTCAGTGCTTATATATAGAGTGGCACAGGGTTTTATATATTGTAACGGTGCACTAAAAGTTTCCTTTTTATATACAGTAGAGGTGGAATCAAATTTTAGCTAGCTATCATATCCTATTCCACAATGTACTCAATGATGTATATCCCTTTACAACTCCTTTACAACTTCACCTGATACCTCTCTGCAACTACACCAACCAAAAACTTCATTTCAATCACCACTGCCTGCTTCACCTTCAACACTCCACCACCTGAACAACCTGCAATTTCATCACAATAACCCATTTTCCACCGCCTCTTCACAAATAAACCCCTACAACCCTTCATCCACTGCTGCAACATCCAAGTTACTGCGTGCATCACAATGTATAAACTTCTGCAACCATCCTCCTGTGCATGTGGATACCATTAACTATTAACCTACAATACCCCACAACCATACCACTATCAACAACCATACTCACATCAATATACACATCACTTCCCATAGCACCTCCATCCGTCAACCTCAAACCACTGTCACTGTAAAACCACTCACCATAACACACTTCATCACATATCCATAGCAACATCCATCACCACAACACCGTACTTCTCACATCACCTGACTGCTTTCCCTGATCATCTCCCCAAACACTGCCCTACACAACCAGTTCACCAAAGTCATCACCACAGTACCACAAACTACAACTGCAATCCACCTAAAGTCGAACACTTCACTTAGACTTCCCTTCAATCACCTCAATCAAGCCTCGATACCCAAACTAAAACCAGAATACTCCCCCCTCAAACATTACCACGACCATCCAATCACCAGAACATCATCTCCTCTGACCTTAACACTTTTTCCTAACACCTCTGCCATGGTCGCAACCCCAAATCACATAACCATTTAAAGCCATGCTGAGATGTACCAGAACTTCCTCATTGCGTTACCTACATCACCTATAGTTGTTAACTCATTTCTTTCTCCTGCATTTGATTTCGTTAAAAATTATTTAAGCAGATAAAATTCAATTTCTATTTCAAATAAAGGTTGCATCAAGTATTTAATCAGTACCTGAAATTGTTAATATGGTTTTCCCTATATGACACTGTCGGCGTATTCATTCAAAAACCACAACTGTATCAATGAATCACCCAACTCAGCTGTAGTTATTTACATCACTTGTATTTTAATTTGAGCACATCATAATCTTTCTCAAGCTGCTTGTTTTTCCACCTCGCCCTACGATTTTGAAACCATATTGCAACCTGCCTAGGTTGCAATCCTAGTTCTTTGGCTAACTGAACTTTTCTTTCGGGTTCTAGCTTATTCTCTACCTCAAAACTTTTCTCAAGAAACTGTACTTGAGTGGCGGATAACCTTCTTTTCTTCTCTGGTTGGTGCAGCAGTCGTCTAAATCTTCTTCGATCGTCTCTTCTATCTCTCTAGGAATGTAAAACTGATACAACCATCATTCACTGCCATCCTCCAAACTGCTTCATAAGTGGACATAGTAGTTAGTATAGATTAGAATGTACAAAACATAAAACATGAAATAGTAATGAAAGAAATAATACAGTAAGTGGGTTCAGGGTAAAAAGAACATAGTTTTTTGCGTGGCTCTAATGGTCCATATAAGAAACTCTGATTAAAAAAAGGGTAGATTGCAAATAAATACATTGCTTGTATGAAACTATTTTAATAAAAATAAGATAACTTAACTACTAAAAGAATTTAACTTTCTTCATATGGAATTACTGCTGATAATAGCCTGTCATCAACATAACTCCATCCCTGTTTCATATGAAACATAATTAATTACATTATTCTCATTAACAAATATATCTCATATTAACGTGTATTTTAAATGCAAGGTACCGGATATATTCGAAGTACAATAAGAGACACGAGGAGAAGTGTTCCGATCCCTGCTGCTAGAACAAACCTCACTGGATCCTGAATCAAACAAGCAGAACAATTTGTCAGTCATTCAAATAGAAAATGGAAAAAATATTCTAAATATTTTGGATTATTTTCAATTCTGAAAGCTACCTTAGAAGGGTTGAAACTTGCAGCAGAGATAGGTGCTGGTATAGCAAATTATTACCCGGTTCTGCTTTATTAATTGCATACTGCACCTGAATCACCTGACCATCATCAAATACAACAATTTATACCAAACCGATACCTTATTCATCTTCTATAACATAACTGCCATTGACATCAACACTGCCCACCCAACCCCCTTCTATACCAAACTGCCATCAGTTCAAAATCCATAGCTTCATCACCAGATTGATACCTTCAACACATCATCTTCAAAAAAAACTATCACCACCACTTCACAGCACTTCTTCGATTTCAGCAAACCATTTCAGCAACATAGAAGCATACCCCCTAGTTTGCATCTGCTAAATTGAGAAGGTATATAAACAATCACATATACTAAAGATATATGGTACATCATAGAAGCATACCCCCTAGTTTGCAGTATTTGAACATAAAACAAACTTGGCAAAAATTTTGTAAAAATATTACCTTGACACGTCACACTTGAGTAAATACATCATGGATGGAGAGAAGAATTTAAGTGGATGACATAATTCCATAACTCATACTTGTAATACTCCATCATTCTTTATTCAACTACCTAAAATAAAGAAAGTAATGCATATTATCTCTTTAAATATGAACAGACCGTAATCGCAGGCAATGAAAATTCACTTCTCAGGTAAAGAACAAGCCATCAAAATATTTGGACATGATATATAAGCCATGCCAGTATAGAATGAGCAAAATGTATAAATAAAAAACAATATTGAAGAGAATGGAATGAAGACAAAATATAAAATTGCTTAAAATAGGGCAATAATGACATTATATTTAGATTAAAGTGTGTAAAAGTCTCAAAGGACATCTCTCATGAAACTAACATGTGATTACATCAACAGTAAACCAATCTCCGATGTATGGCTTTATTACATCAACAGTAACCTCTGAATATATATGGCTTTATTAGTTGAAGCATAAAAAATCTTGCTTCACTCTCTATGCATAAATTTTGAAATGAATCATTTTTACAAAAAAGTTCCTGCAGTGGTGATCTGTCTTTTCTAGAATCCCTTTAGGTTTCTTACATTTCATATAATCCCAATGGCTACTAACCTTAATCATTCTTTACTTCTTATGGATATGTAAAGGATTCAGGTCCAGGGTCCAAAAAAAAATACAAATACAAATACAAATTGAACTCAGGATCTGAAGACCTTATCAATTTACAACTAGTCATTGACCTTATTTTGGAGTTCACATGGATGTAGGTAATGGTCAGATGAGGAAAGAGCCCTACCTCAGTTATTTACAGTTCTTTTACAAAGGTGGTTCTCTGTTTGAGATAATTATCACTACTATTATGGAAACAAGTATACATTCTACAAGACAAATTTTAGTATTAGGCTTGAGGAAAATAAACAAAAAAAATAAAACCTATTCCAACTATCAAAGCGCGGAAGCACAAAATGCAGATTTGGTGAAAATCAGATCTATTTTTGTAATATGTTTTTAACAACACCTGGGTGTTGGAATAGGTTTCCTTCTCAAGCCAAATGCTCTTAGAAGGGATGATATTGCTTAAGTTTTATCATATACCTGACTCATTTTAGGCCGTCTCCTTGCAGAGTGACAAACTGCTGCAGCAGCACAAGCAACCATCCGTGCCATCTCCATAGGATCGTAGTTCCCTTCAAGTCTTGGATCCGCCAATTCATCGTAATTTCCATCTGATAATGCTTGCGATAAAACTGGCCTTGCCTGTTCATATATACAAAACCAAAATGGATCTTATTTACAGTACAAATTCAAGCTCTTTAATTTAACATATATACCACATAACGCTATTATATATGCCACACACCAGCAAAAACCTTTCCTTTAGCCTTGAAAACTACTATTGCCTTTGCTAACAAAAAGCTATTATCACTTCACCGAGACAAACTTCATAAGATCCGGAACTGAAAACCAATCTCCGATGCTGTAATTGTTTTTGTTGTTGGTTTTCTTTGCCTTTTTGATTTTGTGTAATGAGAAGCGGTGAAAATAATTTCTAGGGTTCTTTTTTTTGTTTTGGAGGAGGCGAAATCCTAAAAGAAACTAATGGGAAATAAGTGGCACAGAAATTTGGGATGGCGGGAATTGAAACTATTTGCATCGGATGTTGGTGATAACTGATGCAAATTTGATTTTTTATGACCTATTGCTTTCCACGTACCAATTGCATCGGTTATTAAGATAGAACTGATGCAAATAGTTCTATTTGCATCAGTTTTTACTTCAACCGATTCAATTGAGGCGATGCAAATGGTCTGTTTTGTAGTAGTGCGAGAAATTGGCCTATTGCTTGGTGATTGCATCACGGAAGCTGCGCCCATACTTTCAAGCGCACTCAGTCAGTGTCTATACCGATCAGCCCCTACGGTAGGTACTCTAACGACCAGAAACCTCTGGGAGGTTGTTAAAATGGAATATCGAGTTGAGCCAGTTCGATATCACCTGCTTACCATAGAGAGCCATACAGGGGCAAGCATTAGCAGACTTCATCGCTGAGTTTACTGCATCTGACGAACCAAATGGTCACAACGTCATGCCCCCCGTTTGGTGGAAATTATACACCGACGGGGCATCAAACGACCGTTGCTCCGGCGCGGGCGTAGTTCTTGTAACTCCGGAAAATCGATCGATTTGTTATGCTTTGAAGCTCGATTTCCCGGCCACAAATAACGAAGCAGAATATGAAGCATTAATTGCTGGCTTAAAACTCATTGGAGAACTCGGGGTCAAATCAGTTGAAATCTTTTGTGACTCGCAGTTGGTGGTCTACCAAGTGCGGGGAGATTATCAAGCAAAGGGACAGAAGCTTGCTCCGTACCTTGTCCTGGTTCAAGAACTACTGTCGAGCCTTGAGCGTTATGACATTTCGCATGTCCCGCGCGAACAGAATAAAGAAGCCGACTCGTTGGCTAAATTTGCAAGCACTGGCGATGCGCAGCAAATGGGATTATTTCCCATTGAGGCCTTGCATGCTCCAAGCATAGACAAGATGAAAGTTGATTGTGTGTTGGAAACGAGAATCGAAAAGGAGTCGTGGATAACCCCATTCAAACTGTACTTGACGACCGGGACTTTACCAGAAAAAAGGAGCGAAAGACGACAGGTCCTTCGGAAGACCGCGCGATACGTGATGCAGGATGGATTAATGTATCGAAAGGGGTTCTCAGTCCCCTTATTACGATGCATCGCTCATGATGAGACAAAGCGGGTCTTGAAGGAGGTTCACGAAGGGGAATGTGGCGACCATACTGGGGGGCAAACGCTAGCAAAAAAGATCCTCCGCTATGGATATTACTGGGCAACCGTAAACCGGGACGCTGCAGACTACGCAAGGAAATGTGACAAGTGTCAAAGATATGCGAAAATCCCGAGGACTCCATCAACAGAACTCACACAAATGGTTAGTCCCTGGCCATTTGCAATCTGGGGAATCGACATAATCAGCTCTTTGCCCATATCCAAAGGTGGCGCGAAATACGCGATAGTTGCAGTCGATTATTTCACAAAATGGGCCGAGGCAGAACCTTTAGCCACGATCACCTCTTAGAAGGTCATTAATTTCGTTGTACGAAACATTATATGCCGCTTTGGCCTCCCTCGAACCATCATTACAGACAACGGAACGTAGTTTGAAAGTAGAGAGTTCAAAGAGTTCTGTTTCAAGTATGGCATTGAGAAGAAGTTCGCCGCCGTTGCGCATCCAAAGGCTAACGGACAAGTCGAGGCTGTAAACAAAATAATCAAGTCCATACTAAAGAAGCGTTTGGAGAAAGTCGGAGGCAAGTGGGTAGATGAACTCCCGACAGCATTATGGGCTTATAGAACTACCCACAAGTCCGTGACCGGCCACACTCCGTTCGCCTTGGCATACGGCTCGGAAGCCATTATACCCGTGGAACTTGAAGTTCCATCACACCGAGTGACATATTATGATCCCAAGACGAATCAAGATCTCTTGTTGGAATCACTGGACTGCGTCGATGAAAAACGTGAAGAGGTTGATTTAAGGGCGGCAGCACATAGGCACCGAGTCAAGCGGTATTACGATGGTAGAGTCCGTCCAAGAATTTTTGATGTGGGTGATCTCATTCTAAAATGAGTTTTCCTGGTACCATCACGTATGAATCCCAACTGGGAAGGTCCATACGTCATTGAACGGAATCTTGGAGAGGGAACATTCAAGCTAGCGACCGTTGATGGCGTGACACTCCCCCGAGCGTGGAACAGTGAACATTTGCGACATTATTACATTTAGCATGTTTCTTTCCTGTTTTAGACACAGTTATTTCCTATATGTTTTCGTTCCGTCATCACTTAGTTTCTTTTTAACCATGTAATCAGGCAGTTTAGTTGTTTTTCATTAATAAAGGCTTGAAGCCGTATTTTTCATGAATTACTAATGTTTCTATATCTCATAGTCGGGCGATGAACTGCTGAAGTTAACTTACTCTGTATGATGTGCGAACTCGTGCAAACAATTTCAATCTCCGAGTCCCCAGAGTGCGGACTGGAGTACTCTAAGTCCCTGGAGCGCGGACTAGAGTCTAAACGATTTCAATCTCCGAGTCCCCAGAGTGCGGACCGGAGTACTCTAAGTCCCCGGAGCGCGGGCTAGAGTCCAAACGATTTCAATCTCCGAGTCCCCAGAGTGCGGACCGGAGTACTCTAAGTCCCCAGAGCGCGGACTAGAGTCTAAACGATTTCAATCTCCGAGTCCCCAGAGTGCGGACCGGAGTACTCTAAGTCCCCGGAGCGCGGGCTAGAGTCTAAACGATTTCAATCTCCGAGTCCCCAGAGTGCAGACCGGAGTACTCTATGTCCCCGGAGCGCGGGCTAGAGTCTAAACGATTTCAATTTCCGAGTCCCCAGAGTGCGGACCGGAGTACTCTAAGTCCCCAGAGCGTGGACTAGAATCTAAACGATTTCAATCTCCGAGTCCCCAGAGTGCGGACCGGAGTAATCTTAGTCCCCGGAGCGCGGGCTAGAGTCTAAACGATTTCAATCTCCGAGTCCCCAGAGTGCGGACCGGAGTACTCTAAGTCCCCGGAGCATGGGCTAGAGTCTAAACGATTTCAATCTCCAAGTCCCCAGATTGCGGACCGGAGTACTCTAAGTCCCCGGAGCGCAGACTATAGTCTAAACGATTTCAATCTCCGAGTCCCCAGAGTGCGGACCGGAGTACTCTAAGTCCCCGGAGCGTGGACTAGAGTCTAAACGATTTCAATCTCCGAGTCCCCAGAGTGCGTACCGGAGTACTCTAAGTCCCCAGAGCGCGGACTAGAGTCTAAACGATTTCAATCTCCGAGTCCCCAGAGTGTGGACCGGAGTACTCTAAGTCCCCGGAGCGCGGGCTAGAGTCTAAACGATTTCAATCTCCGAGTCCCCAGAGTGCGGACCGGAGTACTCTAAGTCCTCGGAGCGCGGACTAGAGTCTAAGCGATTTCAATCTCCGAGTCCCTAGAGTGCGGACCGGAGTACTCTAAGTCCCCGGAGCGCGGGCTAGAGTCTAAACGATTTCAATCTCCGAGTCCCCAGAGTGCGGACCGGAGTACTCTAAGTCCCCGGAGCGCGGACTAGAGTCTAAACGATTTCAATCTCCGAGTCCCCAGAGTGCAGACCGGAGTACTCTAAGTCCCCAGAGCGCGGACTAGAGTCTAAACGATTTCAATCTCCGAGTCCCCTGAGTGCGGACCGGAGTACTCTAAGTTCCCAGAGCGCGGACTAAAGTATAAACGATTTCGATCTCCGAGTCCCCAGAGTGCGGACCGGAATACTCCAAGTCCCCGGAGCACGGACTAGAGTATGAACCATCTCAATCTCCGAATCCCCTGAATGCGGATCAAATTTCCCTAAATCCCTGGAGCGTGGGTTTAGAAAAAATTCTAAGTACTCAAAAATGTAGAACAAGAAGTATGCCACTCCGAAGAATGTTCGAACAACGCGAGAATGGATTGGGAAATATGCAACTCATAAGTGCTTGAGTATTGACCGCAGCTATTCAGAAAGCTAAAGAAGTAAAAGAATCGTTCAAACAACTAAGGAACTAAACTTTATTTAATAGTCCAAAATGAGGTTACACGGTTATTCCTCCAAAACTTGGAGTCAAGAACCTATCTACAAACTATGGAAACAAAAGGTAGAAGTAGTTACAAGACTTAAGCAAAAAACTCGTTGAACGAGTATAGCGATTATTTCTTCGGTTTCTTCTTCTTGTCTTCTTTTGTTTCTTCCGATGACTCCTCTCCTTCACGCTTCTTCTTGGATTTTAAACTGACCAAGAAAGCAGAGTCAGGAGCGGGAGAAGGAACATCCAACGGCTTGGATTTGCCGGGGAGAATGATTTTCAAAGGTCTATTCCGCGGGTCGGTAAGTTCCAATATTTCAGGCTCGACTTTTATCTCTGCTTTCTTTTTCTCCTCTTCGGCGAGACGCTCTTTCATGCTTATCTTTGAAGTATGTTCGGAGGCGCCAGTGATCTCGATTTCATCACTCCCTTCGGCGGGAGATGAAGTGTCAAGCTTATCATCATCTAGCGCCCCGATCACTTGAGCATCAGGGCCAGGAGTTACTCCTGCATGAGCAGCATCGCTTGTTTTCTCTGCCTCCTCCTTGGCATCGTCGCTCCTCGGAGTTGGCTCAGGATCAGAGCAGCCTGCATGAAAACATAAAGAATGAACATTAGGACAAATAACCACTACTAGAAAGTGACAGATCTTTTAACTTCTAAAAAAGAATTTTGTACCAGGTTCTGGCTGGCTATCAGTTGCGCGTGGAGTTTCACCCTCTAGAATAGGGGATAGCACATGAACGCCAAGCCCGGGATCTTCTGGATCATAGCCGGCATGCTGCTCGAATGGGTCAAGTGTTGGTCGACCGACCGATTGAGCAGAGGAAGGAGCAGCAGAATGAGGAGCTGCGATCTTAGCTCCAAACGGACCAGCTTCGTCGTTCTTCCCTTTTGGCAGGGGAGAGCCTTTGCTATAAAGTGCCAAAGCTGCAGATAAGTCCGCTGGCTCATTCCCTCTAAGAAATTCCTTCACCAGAGCATCCTCATCGACTTCTTCAGAGCCCGACTCGATTTTTGTAATCTTCACTAAGGTTTCCCAGGCCTCAGCTAGGGATTCAAGATAGCCCTTGCCTAGGAATGTCAAGTCACAATGCATAAGGACGCGGGCGCCATACTCGGCAATCAGCGGGTCAAACATGCACTTGACCTCTTCCCTGCCGGCCTCTGCAGCTGCCTCGAGGCGAGAGTCAATTTCCGCCAAAGCTTTTCTGTTGCCCTCCTCGCGGGCTTCGTCTTTCATTTTTTCAACCCTAGCAAGTTCATCATCAAGCTTTGTTTTTAAGAGCCGTGTAGCAACGATTTCGTCGCAGTATCGTTGTGAATCTTCTTGAGCAGCTATTTTATCCTCTTTCTCCTTAGAGAGTAATTCTTTCAACTCTCTGACTTGTATGGAAAGTGCGTCCCTTTCTTTCTAGATAGAATCTTTTTCTAAGGCAAGGGCTCCGCTGCGCTGGACTGCTTCGTCGGGTTCCTTCTTATGGGTCATCTCTAAACGAGTGACGGCCTCGGCGGTATCTTTTGCACTTTGCTCCGCGGCTTCAAGCTTCGACTTATACGAAGCGAGCTCTTCATCTTGATGCTTGATGATATTCTTGTCACAGCCAGCTTCCAATTTCAAACGATCAATTTCATATTGTCGCTCAACAGATACCTCCGAGATCTTTTCGACCAAGTGTACAAACGCGTCATGTTGAACATAGACGTCGTTGTTACAGGCAATGGCACTCTACTTCACGTGCCCTGGGATATGATGAATAGCTGGGAGGAATTTCAGACCATCAAAGCAGATTTTTGGGAATTTGGCCTTAAGATCGACCATCTTCTCTGCTACAGTTGGGTCAACCGCGGGAGTAGGGTGAGGAGGCTTTGAAAGTTCTGCTCTTTTTCGATGCTCCCGAGTTTGCCTAGTGCTCGACGAACCGGAGTGTTGTTCTCGGGAGACATCGGGTTGGGGCCCCTTCTGTGAAAGTTTCTCTCTATCTGGCTCAGTTTGAGGAAGAGGATCACGGGACTGTGAAGATTGGGAATATGTCTTCTTTCGATAAGACGAATCACGAGGATGGTTGTCTCGATCCTCGTAATCATCTCTATACCTGCGTCTACCTGAGCCTGAATCCCGTCCGGGATGGTGAAATATAGAAGAGCCGTGGAGGCGATCGAGTCTATGGGAGCGCCCCATGTCACCTGTAAAGGATAAAAATAACAACAAGTTAAGAAAAATGGGGTAATGGAAAAACTTGAAGTGTATGATGAAGTGTGTGTGTGCGTGTGTGTCCTAGTGTTCCCCCCGATGGACCGGTTCCTTTATCTTTACTGATCAGAGTGTTGTCTCCATGGACTGGAGGTTGAACTCCCGCGTTGCCTCTAGCGGGTGAAGGAAACTTGAAGACTTCCGGATCATCAAAACCATAATTGAGTATATCGTCGGGGATGGAAAGGTTCGACAGACCCCTTAAAGAACTTTCATATGCTGTGAAGAAGCCTCTTTCTCTGACGGGATGAGTGTAACTTTTGAAGTTCTGCCGACTTTCTCCTTCCGTATCTTGTATGTCAATTTCTTCTTTCCCTTTGAAGGGGAGGACGACGTTTCAATGTCATGCACTTCGACCGCCGGGTTCCAAGCGGGACCCACATTCTCGCCTTGAGTCTCAGGAGCTTCATCCTCCTTGTGTTCACCCTCTTCATGCGCATCGGGAGTATGGCGTGACGACGATCCAGCTTGTTTTTTTCCTTTTTCGGATGTAGGCTTGGGAATGGAAACACCCTCCGGGAGACTAATCCGGCGACTACTTGCTAACAGTCCGAACCTTGATAGTGATTCATTTGAAAGGAGGGTTCAGATGTCTCGTTCCTCGGCAGGAAGAGCTCTAATGGCTTCAACGGCCTCAGAATATCCTCGGCCCTCCGGACGCGGGTTAATACCTGAAAAGACGAAACAAGGAGTTAGAAAAAGCATAACTCCGATTAAACAGAAATGATGACTTAGCAAAGAGACTTACTGCCTTCGACCCATCTCCTCGCGAAACCAGGCGGGCAACGCACATAGAACCATTCCTGTTTGTACAGGGAGAATTTACTGCATGCTCCGGTTAAGATCTGGCACCTGTGGTACGGCTCGAGGAACATGAAAGAGGGGCTATCTTTCCGCTTCTTGATCATATAAATATATCTGATGTCGCTAGAAGTAGGAGGCCTAGAGAAGACGACCATGAAAAGTAGGTAGGTCCCGTATATGAACGCGTGACCATTTGGGTGCAGCTGCGTCGGGGCGATATCTATGTACTGCAACACGTCCCGAAAGAATAAATTGAATGGAGGCACGCTGCCCATCCAGCACATGAACTTGTTACAAGCGGTTTATCCGACTGGGGGCAGGTGAGGACAATCGTGTCGCGACGGGACCAACACATCGGCAAAGGGGATACCATGGATGGAGCATATTCGCCGAAGTGTGACTTCATTAATCTTCGAAGCCTGTGAGTCGATCGGATTGTCTAAGAGAATTGTTGCCTCCAGGGCATCAGGAGCTAAGTTATGGGCAGGGGAAGTCGACGGATTTGAAGTATCATCGACTTCTTGCCTTGATGACGGCCCAGGCCTATCAGATATAGTGGCGGAGCTAGACTTTTTAGACATCCCCAATAAATAATGAATTTGTCTAAGCGCCTGTGAAAACTATACTTGAAAAACGTTCAACGTTAGAATTAACAACATGAGTATCCCCCCACGTGGTGTGTAGAACTAGTGCAAGCAATCGTGTATAAGCATTGAGAATCTAAAGGTTACAAAGATACGAAAATGAGCTTCGAATCGTCGCCTTCAAAGACCGTCATCGCTGACCATCTCAAAAAGCCCGCCTTGTGGTGATTACAGTTCCAGATTCAGAAAACGTATGTTAATCTAAGTTCAGATTTATGTTTACTAAAGCTAGGAAGTTATGGATCCGGGTCAGTTTCATGTATGCTAGTATGCTTAGGTCCTGGTTCTTGTTTTGCTGTATGAATAAGTATAGTTAATAAGTGTTCGGCCTAATTCCTGCTCGGCGAAGGGTATCATTGGGCACGTACGGCTAAGTCTTGTCCGGCCAAAGTGGTTTTCAACATTCACAATCGTTCGGTGAATTGTGGTTCGGCATTTGTATTGTTCGGCATTTGCATTGTTCGGCATTTATGTTGTTCGACATATATTGGTTCGGCAGTTAAGTAATGTTCGGCCTTGGTGTTGTTCGGCTGAAATACTGTTCGAAATTGGAATAGTTCGGCATTTAAATAGTGTTCGGCCTTGGTTTTGTTCAGCTAAGATGTTGTTCGGCATTTAAATAGTGTTCGACCTTGGTTTTGTTCGGCTAAGATGTTGTTCGGCATTTAAATAGTGTTCGGCCTTGGTTTTGTTCGGCTAAGATGTCGTTCGGTATGAAAGTAGTGTTCGGCCTTGGTTTTATTCCGCTAAGATATTGTTCGGCATTCGTAATCGTTTGGCATCCCACTAATTCATTCCTTCACCTTAGCCCTCCATTTCACTGTCCGGCGCATGATAACATACGCTGAACCAGAGCTATGCCGTTCGACACCTTTACCACCTCCAACGCTTTCATTTTTCTTTCTTCTCCTTTAGCTTCGATTCGGCACGAAGAAGCTAACCGCCCAATGAACTTATATATGAACACTCCTGGTCCTCGTTCAGCAATAAAGGCGACCTAATCAAAAGTTTTCTTCATGACCCACTCGGCTGTCTCGTGTTGAAACTACTTGAATCGTACAAGGGGAAATACCTAGTTTGCAGATTGGAGCTTAGGAAGGAGTAATTAGGCTTTAAGTCTGGTTGACTGGCGAGAATTGCAAGTCTTTATGGAGTGACAGAAGTAAAAGAGTAAAAGGAGAAAAGAGGGGAGGTGCCTGGTTTTATAGGGGAAAAAGTGGAAGTCGAAGGGGCTATATTTGGTAGAACCGGTCAAAGCTGTAGCGTTCGGCTTCAAAACGTAGAATTGCTCGATGCATGAGGAACATTCGACCTCGAACATATTGTTCGGCATTTATCCCACATCAGGCGCACACCACAACCACTGATATCCTCAAAAAGGCATCTCCATTCGAAGTTAGTCAAGGATTTGAAACGGAACGTGAAGGTTACATAACTCAAAGCGTATCACGTTCAGTCACGTAATACACTTTGGGGGGCAAGTGTTTCCTGGAGACCTGACCAGGCAACTAGGAACTCGGCTTTCAGTAGTACTCGGCATCCAGGAGCACTCGGCATTCAGTAGCACTCGGCATCTGTGAGTGCTCGGCATCTGTGAGCGCTCGGCGTCAGAAGACGTTCGGCATGTACAATTGCTCGGCATGGCTGTATTGTTCGTCACAAGCTATCGTTCGGCCAGAGCCATCATGCGGCCAATGGCATTACTTGGCTAAAGGCAACGTCCGGCCAGAGCCCTCGTTCGGCCAGAAGCATCGTCCGGCAAGAGGCATTGTTCGGCTAGAGCTATCGTTCGGCCAGGAGCATTGTTCGGCTAAAGCTATCGTTCGGCCAGTGCCATCGTTCTGCCAGAGACAACGGCCAGTGCCATCGTTCGGCCAGTGCCATCGTTCGGCCAGAGACAACGATCGGTTAAGAGCTTCATTCGGCCGAAGGTATCGTTCGGCCAGACGCTTCGTTCGGCCAGAGGCATGTCCGGCTTCGACTGATATTCGTTCTACTCTTCCCACGCAGCAAGCGCCTCATTTGGCATGGAGAGTGTGGTTCGGCATCCAACCGTTCGGCCTATTTAGTTCGGCATACAACGACCACTCCATTTGCGCCAGGGTGTTCGGCTGCCAAGCCTACCTGGGAAGTCCAACCCATCTTTGTCTATAAATAGAGGGGCAGGGGCACAGTGAAAAAGGACCTTTTTTCGAGAACACTGGGGAGACTCTGCCATTTTCCAAACTCATCTTCTTTACTTAGCAATTTCATTCAAGCATTTGATCTATGAATTGTATTTGTAATCAATCATTAAGAAGATCAATAAAGTTTAACCTCAAAGTGGACGTAGGCAATTACGCTGAACCACTATAAATCCGGTGTTCTTACTTTCTGCATTTAAATTAACATATTCTTCCTTGTTTAATTTATCTTCATCACTTATATCTCTACACAGTCTTTCTCAACGAGGTTAGTGACCAATTTTGGTGCTAACATGTTTATTGCAAGTGGCAGAAAAAAGCAGTTGTTAAAAATAGGTCTATTGCAACTGGCAGGAAAAGCAGTTGTTAAAAATATGTATATTGCAACTTGCAGGAAAACGCAGTTGTCAAAAATATATTTATTGCAACTTGCAGGAAAAGCAGTTGTTAAAAATATGTATATTGCAACTTGCAGGAAAATGCAATTATCAAAAATATATTTATTGCAACTTGCAGGAAAAGCAGTTGTTAAAAATATGTATATTGCAACTTGCAGGTAAACATAGTTGTCCAAAATATGTTTATTACAACTTGCAGGAAGACGTAGTTGTTAAAAACACTATTCCAACTAACGAGAAATGCCAGTTGTTAAAGACCATTTATTACAACTATCATATTACGGCAGTTGTAAATAACAAGTTGTAAAAGGGTCATTTTCTTATAGTGTGCGTTGATGTGATTTGATATGTATGATACATTTTGGGATGTCGTTGGTTGTATGAGATTGATTTGAGGTGGTGTTGGATGTATTTTGATATGTTAACGGATTTTAGATTGGTTGTAGTTGGTTTACTGTAAATTGTTGGATGTTTGAGTATATTATTAGATGTTTGAGGTTGATTTATTGTATATGTTGATGTTTTTTTATTATTATTGTTATATATGTGTTGTTTGAGGTTGAATGGCTGCTGCAATAACAATAACACTCTAGATTTCCGACGGCTTTCGATGGCTACCGACGGATTACTGGTAACAACATACCGACGACTAGCGAACCAAATTGGTATAACCGTGACCTTCCACGTGTACACGACGGGTCATTGAAATCCATTAAAGGGTCGTTGAAAGCTGTTCGAATAGGGCAACGGAGTCGTCAGAAATGTCATCGAAGAATAGTTCTTCGATGACCAATATTTCGACGGCTATTTCTAACAACTTCCGATGGTATTCGATGGTCGTCGATGGTTTCCAACCGTCAGAATTTTATTGTTTCTTGTAAGGATATGATTGACATTTAATCTGGAGCTTGGAATGGTAAGTACTTTTAGAGGGGTAAGTGGAACATTTTCTCTCAAATCAACCAGAGAAGAGGACCGTGAGTAAGAATGAAGAGGCAAGAATATATATGGTCTCATATTCTCTTTTTTATATAATAGAATATAACTTTAGGCATAAAACTCAAAGAAAAGATCAGCAATTTTGAATTAAAAAAAAATTCAACATCGAATTAAATGAAAAGACAAATAACATAATTCAATTCAAACCTTTAAATCGAACTTGATCGATCCAGCCAGCCAAGAATATTTTTTAGGGCTCTTTAGATCTGTAACATTGAAAGCATGGTAGAAATAAATACAATACATCAATAAAATCATAAATAAGTTAAGATGATTGCAAAGTTAAGAACTGTAGGTGAATTGAATCAAATTCCACTTAGAATAAAAAAGTTCAACGGACCGACCAAAACTTGTGCACCGTTATTACCATGAAAATATAATCTTAATCTCTTACTTGCAACTAAAGAGAGACGAATGGATTAACCTTTTGGAAGAATAATATCTTTTAACCTGATTTTTCCAACCATGATCTACAAAAAAGATCGTTTCTTCACGATTAAGCAATATTTTATGTTACATATTATTTTATTTTAGTGCCAACACCAAGTCAACTTTAATTCATATTAAAAAAGGTGGAACTCAATCCACAAGGCTCCGGCATGATAGCGGGCTCTGCGGAGATCGATAATGTACACAGTCTTTCCCTCGCATTGCGAAGAGGCTGTTTCCGAATTCGAACTTGGGCACTCAGATCACCATGCGGGTGAAATAACCGTTGGACTAAGGCTCCACCTCAACTTTAATTCATATTAACCAATATAAAATTAAAAAAAAATATTACATATCCAAAAGCATGAATCATATCAAAAAACATGTAAGGGTGAATTTTGTGATTACAGCCAAATGAGCAAATTTTCCACTTGCATTCAAATTGTAAAACATAGGATACGGTAGTATTTATGGATATAAAAATTTATTTTAGATAAGAAGTTAAGAAAATAAAAGTAAATAGAGAAAATGAGCGTGGAACATTTTTGAATAGGTGAAATAGAGAATGATTTATTTTAGATAAGAATGTGAGAAATGAGAGTAAGAAGAGGAAATGAACGTGGAATATTTCTGAATAACTGAAATAGAAAATGAAGGGACATATTTTTATTAACATTTAATAGACATTTAATTTGGAGCTTGGAATAGTATGTACATATTAGAGGGGTAACTAGAATTTTCTCTCTCAAATCAACCATGGAAGAGAATTGAGAGTAAGAATGAATGAAAAGGAAGATTATATATATATGATCTCATATATTTTTTTGTATAATAATAAAATAGATATAATATATTTTACTTGGGTTTCAGTTCTAGACGTGTTGGATTTTGCTGGTTTCAAGGTATACATTTCAAAACTTAGATCTGATCCAACAAGAGGTTTGGTTCGGATCAAGTTGGTCTGAATCGTGCCCATTTGGTGAATAATACTAAAATTACAAGTATTTTGACGATTAGTTGATCGGATATTTCGAGTTAGACCGAGTCAAGGATGGTCTGACCTTTAAGGTATTTTTATCATCTAGGTCCAACCCAAGACGTATCAGAAGAGGGTTGGTTCAGAACTTTTCAAATCAGTTTGATTAGGATTTCCAATACTCCGATCCTAATTTTCAGTTATGTTTTCAAGATAAAATTGGTAAAATTGTATAATTGGATCATAAAAGTTCTAAATGTAGACATTCAAAATGACCGTCTACCATACAATTTCATAATTTTCAAGGTTTCCAAGTAATAAGTATGGTAAAAATATAGTTTAAAAGTGCCTTGTAACGAAAGGAAAAAATCGCAACGTTAATCGATCATTAACTAATGTTGTCGATAATTATTAATCACTCTCCATCAATCATTGAGCAAGCACCGACGTACTTTTTGTCTGATGTTTTGGGCTCCCCCCCCCCCCGGTTTTACGTTGAAGTGTTTGCAGCTTTGCATGTGCCTCATGGTGACTATTGGTAAGCATGATTTATACTTGTTCTTAAGATATTTGTTACCTGTACGGCTGCACCTACATGGAAAATTCACCATTCGTGGTATTCTCGAACTTGCAGACAAAAGAAACATAAGGCATAGAATAATCCCAGAAACACATTCTATACAACTGATATCTTTTTAAACATTCAGAAACCAATAAGAGTACACATATCACACAATTAATAACATTTAAACCGGATTAACAGTTCTACTATCACCACCTCCATGCTCCTCCTCTTCATTCTCACTAGACGCCTCTTCCAGCGACTTCCCATTCGACTCCGGCACCAGACAAGTAAAGCAAAAACCCAACAAATTACAAGCAGCCAGTACAAAAAGCGAGTTCCTAACGCCAATACCCGTCCCATACCCCGTATCTACCTTCGTCTTATCCTTACTCTACGCCAGGTATAGAAACCCAAACGACCCAACAATCGCTCCGGCCTTCCCAACCGCTGCCGATATCCCATGACACGTCGACCTCAGCCTCGCAGGAAATATCTCGGCCGGCACTATGAACGTAGTACTATTTGGTCCAAAATTCGCGAAGAAAAAGGTGAACGCGTACATCACTATAAACCCCACGTGGTTGCCATGCAGGGTCCAATGGTGGTACGGCACGGCTAACCCTAACATGAACACGATCATCATAGCAAACCCCAGCAAATGTATCGTGAAATGGCTGATTCTGTCTATTAAGGCCACCGTGAACCAATACCCAGGAACGGTGCCGCACAACGCGATCAGGGTCTGCGCACGCACGATCTTGTACACCTCCTCAATCGCATTCATTGTCTTGGCCTTGGGTATCCAGTTGATCGCGCTGAATATGTCCTTTTGGAAGAGGTTCTGGCTGTAGAAGGCGATGTCGAGGAGGAACCAGGTGGAGGTGGTGCCAAGGAGGTAGAGCCCGTGGCGTCTGGCGAATTCCTTGGAGAAGAGGCCAAAGCTGTTGGAGTTGGTACCGGTGAACTGGTCGACCTTCTCCTGCTTGGCCTCAATGTCGACCTGGAGGACCCTGGACATATCAACGGCGGCTTGCTTGGCGTTTTTGGCGACGAGCGCGGTGTAGCGGGCGGTTTCAGGCATCTTCATGCGCCAGTAGTATGTCATGGCGGCGGGGACAGCGCCGAACATGAGGATGATGCGCCAGACGTAGTCGGCAGCCGGGACGGTGGACGCGAGCGCGTTCTGCTCATATGTCGGCACGCGGTAGTGGTTTTTGAAACCCGCGGACACGATCAGGGCAACCGCTCCGCCTCCGAGGATCCCGAAGCCTTGCATGGCGAAGACGGCAGCTATGAAGGCATCGCGCGTCTTTTTGTTCGCGAATTCGGACATGATCGTGGCAGAGAGCGGGTAGTCGCCTCCAATCCCGAAACCTAACCAGAATCGGAAGAAGCACAGTGTCGCCATTATACCTGTCATTTATTTCAGATGTTTACATTGTCTTGAAAGAAGAATATCATAGACAACAAAAATGAAAATAGAAGATTAAGAATCACAGGCTCAATGAAGTACCGTTGCGGTTGTGGCCGAAGGAGAGGTCGAAGGCGATGGAGCAGATGACCATGATCATGAGGGTCATGCCGTAAACGTGTTTACGACCCATTTTATCACTGAGCCAGCCGAAGAACAGTTGGCCAGAGAGAGTTCCGCAGAAGGCAACACCGTTGACTGCAGCGGCGATGTTAGGAGGAAGAGTTCCGGGTGTGTCGGAACCTTCTACTTGGTAATAGATTCTTCCGAGCAGTTTGGTGACTAAGGATATACAAAAGAGATCATAGACATCGGTGAAGAAACCCATGCCAGCGATTACTATTGCAGTGAAGTGGTACAGTTGCGTTTTCGCTAAGTCCAGCGATTTTAAGACTTGGAGTTGATCTCCTGCCATTGTTTACTTCGTTTTGGTTTACCTGCAAAATATTAGTTGGTATACTGTGATTCATTCATCATTGACTATGGTGGTAAAGAAGACCGGTCGTCTCCATGACTCATTAATGCTGAGCAATACTCAAAGGTAGGATTAAAGGAAGGAGAATTTAATACGATGTGTTACAATAAAATGAGTAAACTACGAGGAAAAGAACAAAAATACAAGGTGGAGCAGCTGGATGAAGAAATTGATAAAAATAAATATTTTTTATTTTCCCACTAAATTATTCATATGTCACTTTCTTGTTGAATAAGACTACATTAAATTGATATTTTTGCCAAAGAAAAATCAATATGTTCAAAACTTGAAAAGGATATGTGTGTGTACACACATACACACACATATATATTTGTTATCGGTATGAAAATATCATTATGGCAAAAATGGTCAAATTCATGATAGCAACAGGGAACCAACTGTATTAGACAATGTTTTAAGAACCGAACCGCAAGTCAAACCGTGACGCTCCAAGGTTTAGGGCTCCGAAGGTTGAACCGGTCGGATCATCGGAGCCGTGCATTTTTACTTTTTAATAATTTATACATTTAAAATGTAGATTATAGAACAAGTTTAATAATGTATGATGATATTCACTCATATTGTGATGCTTTTGAACCTTGAATTAAACACACAGCAATTAAACTCACTCATATGCAAATACACTACAGTTTTGTTTTAAACTTAACATACATAAAATTATCATATAATAGCTGACAGGAAGGATACATATAAACTCCAAAATAATAACCCAAAAACTGCAAAAAGGTTTCAAACTACATCTCACACTCACTACAAAGCTCGGTTATATATTCATGGTCCATAATGATGTATGCCTATTACTTGCAGCACCTTCTTTGGCTTCATGTAACATTGCCGTATATGAAATTGATGTATCAAAATTAAATGTTTCCACATCATTGTGTATTTCTTGTAAGCCTACTTCATTGCCAATAATATCATCAGTGCCAATTTCAGCATCATCATTCTCAACCACATCAATGCCTTCATCAACTAAAAGTTGCTCTAAGTCAGTATTATCTAATTCTGAATTCTCAAAGGAATTGGCATCTATCAAAATAACACAAATATAGAACAATTAGCCTCTATGTTAAAATACATAAAATAGATAATTCAAAATGAAAAAACTATTACCTTCACTGTTATACAAACATTAATCTCATCAACTGTCAATAATGGTGGTTCCTCCTCCACCACCCATGTGTTGTTTTCGTCAAATTCAAGGAAACTAATAGGATCATAATTTCGCCCCTTCAATTCACGTCTAAAAGAACGTAATAAATTAGACAAAGCATGAGTTTATGATAAAATAGCAAAGATATTGCATGGAAAATAATGCCAGCTAACACTTTGAATCAAGAATAATGAGATGGATAATTTTAAAAATATATGCTAAATGGATTGATAATAATATAAACTGCACACAAGAATCTGAATCAAACAAATGTCTTAATAATGTCAGCTAGCACTTCAACTCATAATATAAACTGCGATTTATATTATGTACAATTATTAACTGTTTTGCTTCCTAGTAATAAAGCAAACCAACACAAAAGTGGTACCAAATTTAATAAAGAGAATTGATTATATGGAGCTCAAACTATGCAACTTGGTTAAAGTCGCATGCACTGTACTGTGAACTATCAAACTGTACACTGTCATTGGCTGACAAGTAATTAATGCTTTGTATTGACATTCCTAAATACATTGTCTGGCAAAGAAAGTTATAAATGCACTGTGCACTATCAAACTATGCTGTGCACTATCAAACTGTGCTATGCACTATCAAATACATTGTCTGGCAATGTAAGTTATAAATGCCAAAGAAAATGTACAAAAGCAAACATTGTTCCACTGAAATTTGAGGATACAGTAGATCATGTACATACAAGAAAACTAAAATATAATGATTAAATGAACAACTTACTTTTGTCCAAGTCGAAGATTGTAGTGGACGAACACCAAATCATTCAGTCTTTGATGCTCTAGTCGATTCCCTTTTTTGAATGGATTTGTTCAAAAACACTCCAATTCCTTTCACATCCCGAGGAGCTACAAGTTTGGCTTAACACTCGAATAGCCAACTTTCTTAGATTTGGCGTGCTGATTCCGTAAATTGACCACCATTCATCTACATTTGAATCACATAATAATTATGGCTTATAAATTTTAATAATAATTTGCTTTGAAATTTAGATGTTCACCTGGAAGCATTAGATGACGATTATTTATAGCAGAGTTCCTTCCAAAATCACCTTCTGCATTCTTGTAAAATTTTATCTCTTTTGTAAGACTTCTAGTCAAATCTGAATCCTCGTTGGAATATTTCTCAATTACATCTAAAATAGCCGAATGACAAGAATAGTGTTTCTCCATCATCACTACATTATATTGATATTGAGGATTAAACCAGAAACCGGCAGAAGGGAAGGTGGATCGTTCCTGCACGACCGGGTGGATGTGCGGGCCCCCACCCTCCCCCTGACCAACCCACCCAGGAGGGAAAGCCGATCGTTTTTCCAGTTGGCGCGATCGCGATCCGGGACTGTCTCGGCAACCAAAAGGAGGATCGAACCAAGAATTTCTGCGCAGTTTCTGCAGCCGTCGAAGTGCCCGGAAGCCAGCGGAAGGGAAGGTGGATCGTTCCTACACGACCGGGTGGGAGTGTGGGCCCCCACCCTCTTTTGTAAGACTTCTAGTCAAATCTGAATCCTCGTTGGAATATTTCTCAATTACATCTAAAATAGCCGAATGACAAGAATAGTGTTTCTCCATCATCGCTACATTATATTGATATTGAGGATTAAACCAGAAACCAGCAGAAGGGAAGGTGGATCGTTCCTGCACGACCGGGTGGATGTGCGGGCCCCCACCCTCCCCCTGACCAACCCACCCAGGAGGGGAAGCCGATCGTTTTTCCAGTTGGCGCGATCGCGATCCGGGACTGTCTCGGCAACCAAAAGGAGGATCGAACCAAGAATTTCTGCGCAGTTTCTGCAGCCGTCGAAGTGCCCGGAAGCCAGCGGAAGGGAAGGTGGATCGTTCCTGCACGACCGGGTGGGAGTGCGGGCCCCCACCCTCCCCCTGACCCACCCACCCAGGAGGGGAAGCCGATCGTTTTTCCAGCAGGCGCGATCGCGATCCGGGACTGTCTCGGCAACCAAAAGGAGGATCGAACCAAGAATTTCTGCGCAGTTTCTGCAGCCGTCGAAGTGCCCGGAAGCCAGCGGAAGGGAAGGTGGATCGTTCCTACACGACCGGGTGGGAGTGCGGGCCCCCACCCTCTTTTGTAAGACTTCTAGTCAAATCTGAATCCTCGTTGGAATATTTCTCAATTACATCTAAAATAGCCGAATGACAAGAATAGTGTTTCTCCATCATCGCTACATTATATTGATATTGAGGATTAAACCAGAAACCAGCAGAAGGGAAGGTGGATCGTTCCTGCACGACCGGGTGGATGTGCGGGCCCCCACCCTCCCCCTGACCAACCCACCCAGGAGGGGAAGCCGATCGTTTTTCCAGTTGGCGCGATCGCGATCCGGGACTGTCTCGGCAACCAAAAGGAGGATCGAACCAAGAATTTCTGCGCAGTTTCTGCAGCCGTCGAAGTGCCCGGAAGCCGGCGGAAGGGAAGGTGGATCGTTCCTGCACGACCGGGTGGGAGTGCGGGCCCCCACCCTCCCCCTGACCCACCCACCCAGGAGGGGAAGCCGATCGTTTTTCCAGCAGGCGCGATCGCGATCCGGGATCGTCTCGGCCACCGAAAGGAGGATCGAACCAAGAATTTCTACACATTTTCTACAGCCGTCGAAGTGCCCGAAAGCCCGCGGAAGGGAAGGTGGATCGTTCCTGCACGACCGGGTGGGAGTGCGGGCCCCCACCCTCCCCCTGACCCACCCACCCAGGAGGGGAAGCCGAACGTTTTTCCAGTTGACGCGATCGCGATCTGGGACCGTCTCGGCAACCAAAAGGAGGATCGAACCAAGAATTTCTGCGCAGTTTCTACAGCCGTCGAAGTGCCTGGAAGCCCGCGGAAGGGAAGGTGGATCATTCCTGCACGACCGGGTGGGAGTGCAGGCCCCCACCCTCCCCCTGACCCACCCACCCAGGAGGGGAAGCTCGTGGAAGGGAAGGTGGATCGTTCCTGCACGACCGGGTGGGAGTGCGGGCCCCCACCCTCCCCCTGACCCACCCACCCAGGAGGGGAAGCCGATCGTTTTTCCAGCAGGCGCGATCGCGATCCAGGATCGTCTCGGCCACTGAAAGGAGGATCGAACCAAGAATTTCTGCACATTTTCTGCAGCCGTCGAAGTGCCCGGAAGCCCACGGAAGGGAAGGTGGATCGTTCCTGCACGACCGGGTGGGAGTGCGGGCCCCCACCCTCCCCCTGACCCACCCACCCAGGAGGAGAAGCTCGCGGAAGGGAAGGTGGATCGTTCCTGCACAACCGGGTGGGAGTGCGGGCCCCCACCCTCCCCCTGACCCACCCAACCAGGAGGGGAAGCCGATCGTTTTTCCAGCAGGCGCGATCGCGATCCGGGATCGTCTCGGCCACCGAAAGGAGGATCGAACCAAGAATTTCTACATAGTTTCTGCAGCCGTCGAAGTAACCGGAAGCCCGCGGAAGGGAAGGTGGATCGTTCCTGCACGACCGGGTGGGAGTGCGGGCCCCCACCCTTCCCCTGACCCACCCACCCAGGAGGGGAAGCCGAACGTTTTTCCAGTTGACGCGATCGCGATCTGGGACCGTCTCGGCAACCAAAAGGAGGATCGAACCAAGAATTTCTGCGCAGTTTCTGCAGCCGTCGAAGTGCCCGGAAGCCCGCGGAAGGGAAGGTGGATCGTTCCTGCACGACCGGGTGGGAGTGCAGGCCCCCACCCTCCCCCTGACCCACCCACCCAGGAGGGGAAGCTCGCGGAAGGGAAGGTGGATCGTTCCTGCACGACCGGGTGGGAGTGCGGGCCCCCACCCTCCCCTGACCCACCCACCCAGGAGGGGAAGCCGATCGTTTTTCCAGTTGGCGCGATCGCGATCCAGGACCGTCTCGGCAACCAAAAGGAGGATCGAACCAAGAATTTCTGCGCAGTTTCTGCAGCCGTCGAAGTGCCCGGAAGCCCGCGGAAGGGAAGGTGGATCGTTCCTGCACGACCGGGTGGGAGTGCGGGCCCCACCCTCCCCTTACCCACCCACCCAGGAGGGGAAGCCGATCGTTTTTCCAGTTGGCGCGATCGCGATCCGGGACCGTCTCGGCAACCGAAAGGAGGATCGAACCAAGAATTTCTGCGCAGTTTCTGCAGCCGTCGAAGTGCCCGGAAGCCCGCGGAAGGGAAGGTGGATCGTTCCTGCACGACCGGGTGGGAGTGCGGGCCCCCACCCTCCCCTTGACCCACCCACCCAGGAGGGGAAGCCGAACGTTTTTCCAATTGGCGCGATCGCGATCTGGGACCGTCTCGGCAACCAAAAGGAGGATCGAACCAAGAATTTCTGCGCAGTTTCTACAGCCGTCGAAGTGCCCGGAAGCCCGCGGAAGGGAATGTGGATCATTCCTGCACGACCGGGTGGGAGTGCAGGCCCCCACCCTCCCCCTGACCCACCCACCCAGGAGGGGAAGCTCGCGGAAGGGAAGGTGGATCGTTCCTGCACGACCGGGTGGGAGTGCGGGCCCCCACCCTCCCCTGACCCACCCACCCAGGAGGGGAAGCCGATCGTTTTTCCAGTTGGCGCGATCGCGATCCAGGACCGTCTCTGCAACCAAAAGGAGGATCGAACCAAGAATTTTTGCGCAGTTTCTGCAGCCGTCGAAGTGCCCGGAAGCCCACGGAAGGGAAGGTGGATCGTTCCTGCACGACCGGGTGGGAGTGCGGGCCCTCACCCTCCCCCTGACCCACCCACCCAGGAGGGGAAGCCGATCGTTTTTCCAGTTGGCGCGATCGCGATCCGGGACCGTCTCGGCAACCGAAAGGATGATCGAACCAAGAATTTCTGCGCAGTTTCTGCAGCCGTCGAAGTGCCCAGAAGCCCGCGGAAGGGAAGGTGGATCGTTCCTGCACGACCGGGTGGGGGTGCGGGCCCCCACCCTCCCCCTGACCGGAAGGGAAGAATTTTATGCATTGTGGATTGCAGCATAAAAATAACCCATTGCGGGTCTCTCATCACTATCGACGAGTCTAAGAACACGAATAAGTGGTTCGGTGATACTAACAATCAAAGAGCATTCCAATCTTGACTAGTCACCATGGCCAAAAGTTCATCTTTGTGACTTAAAATACTTTGTAAAGCAACAAAGTTTGTAGCAAATCTAGTCGGAGCCGGACGAAGTAAATTTCTCCCATTCGGGAATCTTCGCATTAATGATAAAACGGAACAATGATTATAAATAAACTTTGTTATCTTTGAAGCTTGATCTACAACATTGGAGACTCGCTCAAGTTTCCCAATATCACTTAACATTAAATTCAAGCAATGTGCGGCACATGGAGACCATGAAATAGTTGGAAATTCCTTCTCGATTATTCTTCCAGCCGCTACGTAATTTGCCGCATTGTCGGTTACTACTTGCATAATATTTTTAGCTCCTACTAACAAAATAACTTCTTTAAATAGGCCAAAAATCATTACGGCAGTTTTAGAAGCAGCTGAAGCATCAACGGATTTCAAGAATAATGTGCCTGTATCATAGTAGATAAAGTAAATAATTAAAACATGTTTTAAAGTATATGGAATTGCTACAAAAAAGTAAACTGAAACTCATTTTTTTTCTTACTTTACTAATAATCAGGTTTGTAAAACATGCAACGCTTAAAGGTGTTTGTGGTTTGACAGCATATTATAGTATTTGGTTCGCAAAAAACATGGAAGTCATAATAAAAATCAGTGTACCTTTAGGAGAATAAATCAAGAAGTTAATCAAACTTCTACCATTCTGATCCGACCATCCATCAGCCATCAACGTACAACCAGTTTCCTTCCATGAATCGCGGTGTTTTTTGACTTCATCATCCACTTGTGTAACACAGTTCTTCAATAACTTGCCACGCAATGCATAGAGGTTTGGTCCTTCGTATCCTTTTCCGTAACTAGCGATTGCATTAATCATTGATTGATACAATATAGAATTTACCGCATTGAAAGGAATTGACGCGTCATAGAACCACTTTGCAACGGCCATGTCCACCGCATCCTTGACTGCTTGGCCTTGGTATACACTTTTTATAGTTGGTTGAGAACCGACGGTGGTTCTTGGCATAAAAGTAGGACTCAAAAGATCGGTAGAACTAGTAGGTTGTAAGCTAGTAGACGCGGATCTCTTTCTATAATTATGAAGTAAACCATCTTCTGCTTCGTTTTCCAAAATACAAATTTTAGACTTTTTTATCGCAGTATTCTTTTTTAGAACTTCCCCACTTTCAATATTCAATTTCATAGCATGTTTGACTTCATCTTTTACGCGCAAACAAGTCGCACATCCACCTCCATTTAAACTAGAAAGATGATATTTGAAGCGGCGAATCCCGCCATCTTTGAATGTTTTGTTGCAAAACATACATTTTATCTCTGAATTTCCATTGATTACTGTCTCGGTGCAATATTGCCATGCTAGATCCGTCTTAGGTCTATTTGATTGACGAGCAGTGGTTTCGATACTAGGATTTGACGCTTCTCCAGAATGTGGATTTGATGTCATTCTGTTATCACTAAAAATGAAAGATCATTATTTATCATTCACAGTATCATGTAACAAGTAAAAGTTTATAAAAAAAATAGTAGTGGCTAACTGCTGTAATACATCAGTTTGTCTATATAGGATTAAATGTGAAATTATATATTTTAAATGTGGACAAGTTTCACATATGTTGAATATACGAACAATCAACTGCATTCAAGGTTATATATCCAGTTAGGATTTACTGCCTTTGAAATCCAACCTATATTAACTTGAAAGCTGAACATATTCAATTACATAAGCTTGAATTTTGGTGATATTGTTTATATTCTAAGATTTGTGTATTTGAATAAACATACCTTTTTATTCAAAGCTTGAAAACTGAAACTGAAACTATTGATTCTATTGATTTTGATGATATGTTGATTCTATTGCAAACTGAAACTGTTGATTTTATTCAATTCATATTGTTTATATTAACTTGAAAACTGAAACTGTGTATTCAAATCTCAAAGCTTAGTATCCGTCGTTCGTAGCTCGGTTGGTTTGGGAGCTGGAAGATGGGAACCAAAGGACTGTGTCCGGGCAGGTTCGAATCCCAGCGCCAAACCATCAGTGGGAGTTTCAATGTTACGCATCCGTGTGCGACGACTAAATAAAAACGGGGTAGACACATGGCGTGGGGTTTACTTAAATGAGTATCAATGAATACCATGATCTTAAGGTTCTCCATAATCTCAAAAAAAAAATCTCAAAGCTTAGTACATTTTTATTAATTCTTGCAAATTTTCTATGGTAAATAAAGCTTAGTTCACATCAGATTTAGGTATCTTGCTATCCAACCCAGGTTGCGATTGAAGCCCCTTGCTGTTTCACTAAAGGTCAGCTCTGTATATATTTTTATCCCATCAAAATTTGTCATATTTTCCTATTCGATAACCCAGGTTGCGAAAAGCCTTACATCTAAGTTTTTACAATAATCGATAATCCAATTTCAAATCATTTTCAAAAATTACTGACCTACTACAAAAATCAAAACAACTAAAAACACCCAATTACCTAATTTCGTCAGTAAAGCATGTTATGATGGAGGCCGATGCAGTGGGTTGCAATGGAATTGGAGGCAATAGATTGCGATTGAAGTGGAGGGATCAACTTGCGGCAGTGGAGGAGCTTCAGGTTTTGATCGATTTAGGGTTCTGCCATTTTTACTTTGAGCGTGAAAAAAACGCGATGAAAGAGATGAGAGAGGTCGGTTAGTTTTCTTTCACGCGGTTCGATCTCGTTTATCTGGTTCAACCGAAGGTTTAGGAATATGAACGGCTCAATTGGATTCCGGACCGGCTGGGTCTACGGCCCATGGTTTTTCGCGGTCCGACCGCGGCCGGGTCCGGTTTCCAAAACACTGGTATTAGAATTGATATGAAAACTAAAGACAGATCCAATTGATACAGTGTAACACAGTTACAAAAGGTAAGTGGGTCATGAGATGATTAAAGTTAGCCCAATAAAAAAAAAACCTTAAGTATTGGAAAAAGGAAGATCTAATCAACTTTTACATTTATTACACTTATAATATACATATATATAAACTTTTATTAGATATCCTTGAGTAAAAACTTCAGCTAAAAGAAATTCATAACTTGTCGATGATACTACACACAATTTGACTAAAACTTATTCCTATTCTGCTCTTGTGTTCCAGTATATATACTAAGTATAACAATTTGAATTCTAAGACCAAAAAAAGGTAATGATTCTGGAAACATAGTACATGAACTTGAAAACGAATGCATATTTGTACTGTTAAAAAAGAATGTGTATCTATGTGATATAGCATGCCACTGACATATAAAAACAACTAAAAAATTAATGAGAGCTAAGCGAAATGATTCCCAGAGTGCAAGCATGTATATATGTATGACTTCAGATTTGATGAGTTTCAACTAATCGATAATAATGCTATTTACAAACTCACCAACGATTAAGAAGATGTACTGTGAGCTCGAGAGATAGGTGATGATTAATGTCGGGAGGGAGAATTATGATGATCAGACAGAATGAAGATGAAAGAGTCTTGATGTCTATTTAAACTAAAAAATTTAAGGGCATATTCCGCGGATACACAGATTTGCCATCTAAAATAGGCATATATGTATATGTTGCCTAATCAATTTAACCATTTTACATTTATTTGATTCTTTGAAAAAGGGCATATTCTCTCATTTCTCTATTCTTTGAAAAAGGACTACGAAATTTGAAACGGAATTATCTTATTCATTCTCTTCTTTCTATAATTTCTTCTAAAGCTAAACATAACTTTCAAAATATTCAATGTGAAGAACGGTTGTGTTAATTTTGAAGAGCAAACGACAACTATCGATTGCACAATAGTTGTGCTGAATTTCGTTTTCAAAGCAGTGGCTTCATCCATGATACAACTCTCACTCCTTTCTTTTTCTTGTTTCTACCCATCAATTTCAACCATTTAAAAGCGAAATTCAATCTGTCTTTCATGAGTGAGTTTTTGGAGCAAAGATTGGACTATTATAATGATTAATTCCTTTGAAGAAGAAAACCAAGGATTGGGCAATGTTGAATTAAATTAGAATTTTCAAAACAATAGAAAGAAATATAGTGAATTAACGCCAAGGGATGTTCCAAAATATAATTGCTTTTGTGCAATGATACTTTTATAGGGGTGACAATTAGAACCGACAACCGCAAATCTGAACCAAACCGAACCGAGAAGACCTGAACCCGATGGGTCTCCGGTCAGGTCTGGATGATGAAAAATATCATAAAGACCCAAAAAAACTCGACTCAAAAGACCCAATCAAAACACTACAAGGTACATAGTGATGTCCGACGGCTCGTAGCCGTCGACGGCCATCACGAGCCATCGGAAATCTCGTTGGAATACAGAACACATATTTCGTTCATTTTTAACGGTATCGTCGATGACTTTGCGACGGTTTCTCCGACGGCAGTTCCGACGGTGCCGACATCCACGTGGCTTGAAAACTTGCTAGAAAACCGTCGGAAGCCATCAGAATATTCGACTGGTAAACCCTCGGGAGCCGTCGATATTCGTCAGAAATTTTGAATTATTGGCCGTCGGTATCCGTCAGAAATCTGGGTAATTTATTTTTTGCAACCAAACAGCACTTCCATATCAATATATATCACAACACATCAAAATCATTATATATATATGTATCAGATATACAAGCTGAAATCAATATCAATATCAATAATAATATAAAACTCAAACATTTCCAATCAATACAAAACAAACCTTCCATCATCAGTCTCACACATCAGACTGCAATATCTACATCCAACATCAATGTACAATATATATCCAACATCCAACATCAAACCCCACAAATCAATATCAAACACCACATATCCATAAACCAACCTCACCATCTCTCATTGTATAAGTACAGCAGTTTCAAAAACAAAAACAGCAAAATGTACCTCATAACTCATCATCGGCTCCGAAACCACCAGACAAAGGGAATGCTCCACATACTTGGTCAAACGCTGGTTCAGTTGCTCCATTTGCGCCGCTCGAAGGTGGTCCTCCTCCTGCAGCTGTGCAATGTACTGTCGAAACTCATTAATTTAAGCATTGTCCTGAGCCTTTTATTAAGACTTTTGTGAGGCCCGAGCCTACAAAACAAGTCGAAATATATTTAAGTTATTACGTAAAGTTTATAAAAATTAAGCAATTTTTACAACTTAGTTAATTTTTATAAATTACCGATTGATTGTCGTAGCCATAACGCCTATTTCTCTATGTCGGGTCCATAACGGAGTCGAAGATAGTGTCCTCCTCATCAGTGGTCAACTAATACCGTCCTGAATGCTCAAGCATCTGTGCACGTGCTTGCATAAATCTTTCCTGCAATGCAAAATTAAATACAATTAAATAGTACATGAAATTATTGTAATATTTTATAATTAATTAATTAAAATGATCATTATTAATAACTAATAACCTAAAACATACTTACATGTGCGATGTATGCTTTATCATCCTCATGCCAGACATACGACACTGATCTCTCGTTGTCGGTTAGCCTTACGACATGGGTATGCGCAAATACGTCCATATACGAGACATGAGCCTCACGCATTTTTTCTTGCAATAATTGGTGTATATTATTGTTGATCATATAATTTATACTAAAATATTAATAACTGTTCGTAATTGCAATTAATCAATGTACTAGGTCCTCACGATGATAATGAAATGATTTCGAGCCACCATGGTGTGTGATTGGAATTTTCTACCTGTTTGGCGAGTTGTTGTCCGACTCCGCCTGCAAATTAAAAATTAATATTATATTTTACAAGTATAAATTATGTATTCTCCACTGAACAAACTAAGGTGATATCCGATAGACTTACCCTGAATTCATCGCTACTCCATCATGCGACCCAAGCCTTCCATACGCTGGCGCCCATCCAGCTTAGCTTCTTCCCAGATTTTCAGATGGTAGATATCATATCCCGGTAATTCTTCGCAACTTTAGAGTTCCAGTGACGCTGGCAAAGAAAAATGTCCTCCTCGTGTAGGTCTACCGCTCCTTGTATATATGTTGAAATAATATAAGTTATACATTTATACTTAGTCAGCAAATTATAAAGTGATTATATATAATGATATATAATTTTAAACTTACCAGGAAGTCCTGTCAGATGCACTCCCATACATGCTCTGGGATCATACTCCATTTCGGCCAACACGCAGTCATATGGCTCATGTATGCCTGCTTAGATATTCTGAGAACTATATTTGAAGGCTCAAGCACAAAACCCCTGCATTAAATACGATATAGACAAATCATGAATAATATATTATACAAAATATTTATAATGCTGAAGTAAATTTAATACTTACGAGCCATCTGCTTTCGGTAGCATTCTAACCACTGTACGCGGCGCCTCCTACGACGGACCGTTGCCATCACCTCCGCTGCGAACGGTCTCCATCTGAGACGAAGATGGGGAAACAGATTGCGAAGAACTCCGATACCTAAAGAAAGACATATATAATACATGTCATATACATATTATTTTATTATGGCAGAACGTATCATTCAATTATGAGTAAACATATCAAGATTTAACATCAATAATCGCATATAACATACAAAAAAAGTAACATCAATACTCCCATAAATTACCTTTTTTCAACATATATACTGTTAAATTAGTCCTCATCATTTTCTGATTCAGACTCGGTCTCGTACTCTGTACTGTTTTCCTCTATGATCTTAAATGCTTCTACTAATACATTTGATTCATCATTTAGAGGTCCAAACTAGCCCTAATGCGCGTATGCACTAATAAATCAACACATATACACCAATTAACGCACATATATACTAAAAAACTTATTTTTCTCAACATTTAAATGATAAACAGTTATAATAACAACATAATTAGCATTCAATAGGGTATAACAACAATCAATGCGGAATTATAAACAACTAGAACAACAAATTAACTGTAATTTACAAAATCAAAATTAAATACGGTTTATAAATTAAACATTCTTATCGAGAAATAGCTAATGGCGAGAGTTGACAACTGAAGATGGAGACTTGCTGACGCCGTGGAAGCTTGCTGACAGCGTGGAGGAGGGGTTGGAGGAGTTGAAACTGATTTGGGGAAGGAGATGATAATGAACGAAATTTTGGCCTAGGGTTAAGATATTCGCGACTTTGCAATGATTTTCGACGACCGCTGACGGCTTCATTTACGACGGCTTCCAACTGCTGTCGTTGGCTAGTTTGTTTTATTTTCATTTATGCCATGGGAACTGATTGCCGTCGGCAGCCGTCGCAAAAAAATCGACGAGCCGTCTGCGGCCGTTGGAAAATGGCGTCACAATTAACAGTGTTTGGTAGTGAAAATAATTGAACTATACGCATATTTAGTGTTATTATCCAACCGGACCTGAACCGACCCGAGCATGACCCGATCCGAATCAAACCGAAGCTCGGATCAGGTCGGGTCTAGGTTTGAAAATGTATAGTTTGGAGCCGACAAAACCCGACCCGTATAGAACAGAGACCCGTCGGGTCGAGTCCGGGTCCATCGGGTCAGTTCTAATTGCCACCCTTAGATACTTTGGTTTCTACAATACTATATATTTAAAAAAAGGTTTTTATTATATAATTTGAATAGAGACTGATAAAGAATTATATGTCCTACAAACTTTTATTTGTTTAATTGTAGAAATGAATAAATGCTTTCTAAAAAAGTGTATAAGTTACAAAGTATTAATTGTTGCATTAATATGTTGAGAAGTTTAACAATTAGCACTTATTATCACGCATACAAATACTTTTGTTTAGAATGAAGTGTATTATTTATTTCCAAAACATTAGGTAATATGAATAAATGATTTATTCACTGATTATATTTATATAATATAATCAAACACTGAAAAATGTAACTTTTATAATGAATAACACCCTTATTCTTTTGATATGTTATATAAGAAGTGGAAAATATAAGACCGTTGTTTTCCTTCTTAAATTTCAATCGAAAATCATTATATTATGTAGTTTTGAGATTATGATAATTAATGCTACTTAAATTTGGTAATTTCATTTTTTTTAGCAAAGCCAGCGGGGTTAAATGGGCCCCTGCCATATATTAGCAAAATTGAATTACAAATACCGACGGCATACCATCAGAGAATACAACCAAATGAAAAACCCAAAAATACTAATACAAACAATCACATGCTAAAAAAATGGAAGATAGAATGGACCACTACATGTTTAGAAGTCACGACACTTCCAAACACTCTATTGTTCCTTTCCCTCCAAATTGCTGAAAGAGTCCTTTTCAGGACACGAAGTAACAATGAGCTCAAAGACGATTTCCATCTTGTCGCTTTGAAAATTGTAAACCATTCAACTGCAGAGTTACGAGTGGGGCTATGCAATCTTAACAACTTTAATACATTCTCCCAAATAAAAAAGGAAAATTCACAATCAAAAAATAGATGAGACGTAGACTCCCCATACTTATGACAGAAAATGCATGTGTCAGTATGAATAATACCTTTATTCTTCAACTTATCAAGGGTATGCAGACCATTTTTAACAATCTTCCAAAGTAGCAAATTTTCTTTTGGAGCAGAACCCGAGTTCCAAATCCTTTTATGCCAAGGACACATAGTGCTATGAGATAAATCAAGCATACACTTATTATATACAGAAGCAATCTGGTGAGGCCTATCACTCCAAAAGGCATGAATGTTAAAATCGGTAAAAGTTTGCTCTGATTTTACTCCAGCACGCACGAACAGTTGAAGAACTTTAAACCGAAAGTATAAAATTTCCTTTATACCAAATTGCATTAACAGTGGCATGTTCGCTGATACCAGTCATCATTCTAAGGTTGTAACCAATAACATCAGCTAAAATAAGACCCTTGTCAAATGATGGATCGAACCAAAAAGAAATATGGTTCATAAATTGAAGGCCAGTCTAGAAAATATGAATAATGTCTTTTCTGAAATGAAGCAAGTTTCTCCTAGACCATCTGAAATCTGCAGGAATATCCATAGTCCAGAAGTGTTTGTCTTTAATTAAAATTTTCCTAATCCATGAAGCCCACAAATTATTATCAAATTTAAAAAGTTTATCTATACGAGTTGAAATAGCAGCTTTATTCCATTTGCTAATATCCATAATCCCTAGACCTCCAAATTTGTAAGGGCAGTAAAGCTTTTTAAAAGCAATAGGAATGAGTTTCCTTGAAAATGAATTACCATGCCAAAGAAAGTGGTTAAGTGCCGAGTTGATCATGGAAACAAGCTTGCAAGGTAATATAAATATTCTAGCATAATATAAGCACATGGCAGTAGCAATGGATTTGACTATGATAAGCCTACCTGCCATAGAACATTTAGAAACTGGCCAGAGAGATATTTTTGCAATAATTTTTTCATACAACTTGAGACACTGACTGGTCTTGAATTTAGAAGAAAACATTGGGGCACCAAGATAGTCTTCATTATGTTCAATAAGATTAAGGCCAGACAAAGGTTGGATCATAGATTTTTGAGAGTCAGGAATACCAACAATCCTAATCTTGGATTTACATTTGTTAATAGAAAGCCCAGTCAACCCCTTGAATTGATCAAGAATATCCAACACTGCATTTATAGATTTATGAGTAGGCTTAGTAAAGAGGAGTAGATCATCAACACATAGTAGTGTTGAGATTTGAGAGGTTTTGCACATAGGATGGTATTCCAGAAGGTTCATTGATAAATATTTTGAAGTGAGAGAGGTGAATAACTCCATAATGCATACAAAAAGGTAAGGTGACATGGGGTCACTTTGCCTTATACCCCTAGTTTCATGGAAATAGCCAAATGAATTGCCATAGAAATTTAATGAATATTTGACTGTAGATATACAAGTATATACCCATGATAAGAAGGGTTGAGAAAATTCATCTTATGAAGAACATATATCACCGATTTCCATTGCACTGTATCGTAAGCTTTTTGAATATCAAGCTTCAAAACACACCTCTGTGGCACATTTTGCCTATTATAACCTTTCAACAATTCAGAAGTTAAAAAAATATTATCAGTAATATCATGGGACTGCAGGAAAGCACTTTGATTAGGGGAAATTATATTAGCAAGCACTGACTTCATTCTAGCTGCCATAATTTTGGAAATACACTTATAAATAACATTACAGCAAGAAATGGGTCGGAAATGAGTGATTGAAGAAGGCTAATCACACTTAGGAATAAGGGAAATTTCAGTGGCATTTATACCAGATAATAACTTGCTATGTTTGAAGAAGTTCTTAATGGCCTTAACCACATCAGTTTCTATCACACTCCAAGCAGTTTTAAAGAAATGCGCATTAAAGCCATCAGGTCCTGGGGAACTAGAAGTGTTCATTGCAAAAATGCTGTCTTTAATCTCATCATCAGTAATTTCCTGAATGAGATAATTAGAAGAATAATCAGAGATGGTAGGAAGGTGAATGCTATCAAAATACTGTCTATGAAAATCTAGTTTGTTGGAATTAGCTAGAAGTTCTTGAAAAAGTCCAAGAACCTAGTTTGAATAGCTTCAGGAGTTGTACAGAGACTACCATTCTTATCATGAATGTTAATAATATTAATAGAAGACTGTCTGATCTTAAGAGAATTATGGAAAACAGCATAGTTTTTGTCCCCATGAATAGACCACTGAACCTTAGCCTTTTGTTCTTCCATCTTATTTTCTTCCATCAATGCCTTAGTCAATTGATTGTTTAAAGAAAGTTCTTGAGACACCAGATTGGCAAGAACAGTGTTATCACTACATACTTGAATATCCTTTTGAACCTGAAACAAGCTATCACGAATACAATAAGAGAGACTACTACCATTCCCAAAAGTGTCAATTGCCCAAGTTTTAAGTGTTTCTTTAAGATGCCTTAGCTTAGCTTACAAATTATACATGGGATTCCCATAAACAGTTAGATTCCAACAATTAGAAACAATTTTCAAAAAATCATTGTGATTAGCCCAGTTATTAAAAAGAAAAAAGAGGATTGTCTTCTTACATATGCCTTTCACCGGTCTAATACTAAGGGAGAGTGGTCAACATTTATAGATCATAAATGTTTGTAAATATAATGTTTTCAATTTAACAATTGACCTTTCTTTTGCTTGGGCGTTCGTTGCTTTTCTGGAAATAATATCTAACTTTCAAAATGAAAGATTTGAAAAGTAATACATATAAAGTATTAATTAATACATTCACAATAAAAGGTATTGCCATTAGCGACGGCTATAATGCAACGCCGGCCGTCGCAAGCCATCACTAAAAGACGATGCAAAAACAATCGAACCAATAGGTTTAGCGATGGCGTCATCGCAAGTTTAGCGACGACTAGCATCGCTACGTTAAATACGTAGCAAATCCAGAGTGGTCGTTAGACTGTCGTTGACTGACGCTAGCTGACGCAAAACTGGGTAAATGGACCGTATCAAGCCGTCGTTAGCCGGCGGAAGCCTGGACAAATGGGTCGTCGCTAGCCATCACAATACTGGGTATTTTTTAAATCTACAACTTCTATTTGAGCCATCCAACTGCGAAAATATCATCATATCTCTTTACATCTCATCTACAACACATATAAATCTAATTTCGCAACTACAACCATCGCATACAAACATAAGCATGTATATAACGCAAAAATTAATATCTACATCAACATTCCATCAAACAATGCCTATACTCCATCAAACAACACAATCATACTTAAAAATACAAATGTCCATCAAACAAAACATCCACAAATCCTTCAAACAACACAACCGTACTGACAAATACTCATGTCCATCAAACAAAACATCCACAAAACCATCAAGCAACACAATTGTTAAACAAGTATCAAATCCATCAACACATGTCAAATAAATACAAGACAAAACAAACAAAATCCATCAAACACCATAGTCATGCCTACCAATCGTCATCTCCCGGCCCACCCCTCCCAGGCATTCTCCCATCCTCTGCTAAATATGCCGCAATCCGCTCATCTAGCAGCTACGCCAATCCTCTGCACTTCCGCCGATCATTGAACTCTGTCAATTACTATTTTAGCTAAGCTATCGCCTCATTTGTCTAGGATCTCCTATAAGCCGTCTGGGTCATTATCGCCTGTAAAATAGTTAATGGAGAGTTATAATTTATGCTCAATATTAAATAAAATTTATATATTAGTTAATGAAGCAGGTTACCTTTTGATTTCCATAACTGTAATGCCTATTTCGCGAAAGAGGGTCAATCAGAGCATCCCATATACGGTTCGACTCATCCAAGGTCAATTCACGGCTAGTGGAATGCGCCACTCGAGCTTGCATTGCTTCATATTTTTTCTAAGATGATGAATAGAAGTTTGCTATAATAAATATTCAATTTAAAACTTATGAAATGTGAAGTAAAAAAAATTAAGTAGGTTTACCTTTACGGATTGAGATTTATTGTCCGTCCAAACATATGAAACTTTGCTATCCTCATTTATCTGCTCAACGGCATGCGTATGTGTGAAAATCTCTACCATTGTAGGCTCAAGATTATACTTCTTATACTGAAATTATATATATGAATAAACAATGTTACCAATATGATTAAATATCAATAATCTATCTATAATCGTACTTTATAAATTTACCAATTCCATCCGATGTTGTTGGAAGGATTTAGTGCCACCGCGGTATATAGCAAGATTTTTATTCCTATTTGCATGGTTCCACGATGATATTTCCTGTAAATTTAAATATATTATTAACAAAAGTAACGCAACTAATATACGAAATTTAAACAAATTATAATAACAATATAAAATTAAATAACATACTTTAAATTCAGGAGTATCCTAGAACTGGAGAAATTCACCCAAACATCAGCGCTCATCTAAGCGGGTTTTTTATTCGCATTCTTTGCATTTGAGAAAATGTCCCTATAATTTTTCCCATCTTTTGGTTTCAATGATTTCTAAAAATATCCATATCTTCTGGATCAACATGTACCGCAGCCTGCATATTGAAATTAATTTGAATTAAATACATTATATTAACTTTCAAATGAATTGTAAATTTATACTTACCATCAAGTCGACCCATATAGTGTTCATAACATGGTCTGGGATGTCGTCCCAATGAGCCCAACATCCTGACATCCGACTCTTGAATGCCTTCTTGGAGACTTGAAGAATGTAGTCCGAGGACCTTGAAACCCCTACATAAAGTTTAATGTAGCCATTTAATAAATTTAAAATAATATACATGCAATAAATTTGAGACTTACCCTGCACTCTTTGGAACGATCTCCGCTACTGGACATAAATCCGGCACCGTGCCGTTAGCACCCGCACTAGGAGAAGGCCGAGATCTGCTGGAATGCCTCCTGTAAACCATATATATATCTACGACAAACATATCATTTCATAATGAAAAAACGTATCAATTTATTATTAGAAAACATGTTTGATCAATCATCACATAAAACTTCCACTAAAACATCATAAATGAAACAAGATCTCCTGAATACATATATAGAATTAACAAAACAAAATATACATAGCTCATAACATAGTCATCATTATTAATAACAGTGGAAACTCAGAATATACATTTTACAACAAGCGATATAGATATTCAGAATTATCAGTCTTTGTCCGTTTTCTGATTCTGATTCGACTCGTACTCTTTATCGTTTTCTTTTGTACTCTCAAATGCTTTATTAAAACATTTGATTCATCATTCAATGACCCTAAATAAATATCATTATTTATTACGAGTACATATGCATGCCCAGGTGGGCCTGCATTTAACCATAATGTGAATGCATTTTTATTTGTACCTATGGAAGTAGATTTGATAGTAGCATCCCCACATTTGAACGCCGCCTAGGCAGAAACCGCTATTTTTTTGTTCTGACTGCAATAACTTCTTCATAATAACTTAGAATCAGGAAAAACTTCGACCGATGAACTCCTACCTAAATTACAGACAATATGGTACACTCGGATACTTCATCTTGTGAACGCACACTATAGTTCTCCAAGGGGACTGACAGTTAGAAAATAACATGGCAGAACATCCTCATATTTGAACTCCGTCTAGTGCAGAAGCCGCTATTTTTTTTATTTAGACTGCTATTTTTTCTTCATACTAACTCGGAATCCGACGAGACTTCGACAGATTAACTCCCACCTAAATTACGGACAATATGGAACACTCGGATACTTCATCTTATGAACGCACACTATAGTTCTCCATGGGGACTGACAGATGTACTTTGAAAATAACAGGCTAACACATCCCCATATTTCAACTCCGCCTAGTGCAGAAGCCGCTATTTTTTTTGTTCAGACTGCAATAACTTCTTCATACTAACTCGGAATTAGGCGATACTTCGACCGATGAACTCCCACCTAAATTACGGACAATACGGTATAATTGGATACTTCATCTTGTGAACGCACACTGTAGTCTCCATGGTGACTGACAGTTGTACTTAGAAAATAACATGTTATATCCCCACTTTAACGCTCACTGTAGTTCTCCATGGTGACTAATAGTTGTACTTAGAAAATAACAGACTACATCCTCATATTTGAACCTTGCCTAGGAAAAAGCCGCTATTTTTTTGTTCAGACTGCAATAACTTCTTCATACTAAATCGGAATCAGACAAAACTTCGACCGATGAACTCCCACCTAAATTATGAACAATATAGTACCCTCGGATACTTCATCTTGTGAACGCACACTGTAGTTCTTCATGGGGACTGACAGTTTACTTAGAAAATAACATGCTACCACATCCCCATATTTGAACTCTGCCTAGTGCAGAAGCCGCTATTTTTTTTGTTCAGTCTGCAATAACTTCTTCATACTAATTCGAAACCCGGCGAGACTTCGACCGATTAACTCCCACCTAAATTACGGACAATATGGAACACTCGTATACTTCATATTGTGAACGCACATTGTAGTTCTCCATGGGGACTGACAGTTGTACTTAGAAAATAAGAGGCTACCACATCCCCATATTTGAACTCTGCCTAGTGCAGAAGCCGCTATTTTTTTTGTTCAGACTGCAATAACTTCTTCATACTAATTTGGAATCCGACGAGACTTCGACCGATTAACTCCCACCTAAATAACGGACAATATGGAACACTTGGATACTTCATCCTGTGAATGCACATTGTAGTTCTCTATGTGGACTGACAGTTGTACTTAGAAAATAACAGGCTACCACATCCCCGTATTTGAACTCCGCCTAGTGCAGAAGCCGCTATTTTTTTTGTTCAGACTGCTATATTTTCTTCATACTAACTCAGAATCCGGCGAGACTTCGACAGATTAACTTCTACCTAAATTACGGACAATATGGAACACTCGGATACTTCATCTTCTGAACGCACACTGTAGTTCTCCATGGGAACTGACAGTTGTACTTAGAAAATAACAGGCTACCACATCCCCATATTTGAACTCCGCCTAGTGCAGAAGCCGCTATTTTTTTGTTCAAACTGCAATAACTTCTTCATACTAATTCAGAATCCGGTGAGACTTCGACTAATTAACTCCCACCTAAATTACCACTACGCCATAGATGGCCTACTGCAACGAAATTACATGGTGTTGCTAGCTATAATGTAACGATAGGTATGCTGATTTTTGTCTATTACAACACTCGCTTCAAGGTGTTAGCATAGGTATCAACAAGATGTTGCAGTAGCTGTAGATGTATTCAAATTAAAAAATTAATAAAATTAGCAATCCGCGTGAATACGATCCAACGGTCTACATTTAATCCGATTGTTAAACTGGATCACCGCTACAATTTGCTCCAAATTTTCGTTTTTCCGCTTTACTTTTCATATCATTTTCGTTCTCACCCCAATTTCCAAATCCCTAATTTCCAAATCATATTTTCGTTTCTTTTTTTTTCTTCCAAAAACAAAATTAACCGTGAAAAAGGCACAAGGCTAGGTTTCATACTTGCTACTTCCATGGCAAATCTCAGATCCAAATCCCGTGCGTATCATCTAAGCGCGTGGTCAAATCATCGCCTCCCTTCGAGTATTCAAGCAATGCGGACGAATCTTCTAGAGGAATCCTAGACGGTTCCCTTTTTAACAAAGTTAATGTGGAGAGAACCGAGTCTATAGAATCAGCCAAAGCCAGCTCGAACCGCACAAGCGCTCGGTTAGGCAATCTCTATAAGTACATCGAAGGAGAACAAACTGCTGCTGGATGGCCCACGTGGCTTAGTTCTGTTGCAAGAGAGGCCGTTCATGGCATGGTTCCTCTTAAATCTGAATCTTTCGAGAGACTTGAAAAGGTAATTTGCTTATTTTTTTACGAATCATCTGAAAAATGTATTTTGTTCGAAACAAAAAAGTTCAATGATTGTAAGAGCTATAGGAATTTGTAGGTACAAACGTAGCCTTTATGACAATTTAAATATTCTTTGTATACATAATTGTTTAAAAAGTTTCTAATCTGTACTTGAACAGTTAAAAATCCATAACACTATAATTGGAAAGTCTAATTTTTAACTGGAATACTTTATGTTAACTGTGTATGAAGGTTGGTCAAGGCACATATAGTACAGTGTTCAAAGCTCAAGAATTGGAGACAGGGAAACTATTTGCACTGAAGAAGGTGCGATTCGACAATTTTGATCCAGAAAGCGTTAGATTTATGGCACGAGAAATAATGATTCTTCGCAGACTTAATCACCCGAACGTGATTAAACTTGAAGGGATTATAACTGCTCGCCTTTCTTGTAGTTTGTACCTTGTGTTTGAATATATGGAGCATGATCTTGCTGGACTTTCGTCTGCACCCGATATCAAATTCAGTGAATCTCAGGTATATGGTCAGAAGTAAATAAATTTTCTGAAGGCTTTTATATGTTGATCTCTCTGTGTTCTGTGTAATGCAGGTGAAATGTTACATGCGTCAGTTGCTATCAGGGCTAGAGCATTGCCATTCTCATGGTATAATGCATCGCGATATCAAGTGTGCAAATCTTCTAGTAAACAATGAAGGGATACTGAAGATGGCCGATTTTGGGTTAGCAAATTTCAGTAACAGGCCTCCTCATAATCAGCCTTTGACTAGTCGTGTGGTGACTTTATGGTATCGACCACCTGAGCTTCTTTTAGGTTCAACTGACTATGAAGCTTCCATAGATCTGTGGAGTATAGGGTGTGTGTTTGCTGAACTTTTTATCGGGAAGCCTATTTTACAGGGGAGGACTGAGGTAAACTTCAAGAATTTCTACGAATTTGAACCATTTCTTTTACATTTTTGCTAATTGTGTTCATGCCAACTAGGTGGAGCAAATACATAAAATATTCAAACTTTGTGGTTCTCCACCAGATGAATACTGGAAGAAGTCAAAATTACCTCATGCTGCAGTGTTTAAACCCCATCAGCCATATGTAAATTGCCTTCGCAAAACATTTAACTACTTACCAGAAAGTACCTTCAGATTGCTACAGACATTTCAATGGAGTTGCAAAAGTCAATCATTGGGGATTGGGGATGAACAGTTAGTTGTGATGGGGATTGGGGATTTAAATGGAGATGGAGATGGTGAACGTGGTGGGTGTAGGGGTAGTTCGGGTTGTCGGAGAAGCCATCAAAGAGTTGCAAAAGTCAATCATCGAGGAGGTGTTCAAATTCGCAGGAGGTGTTCATTTGTGCACCATTTTACGTCGTTTCAAAGAAAGCCCGATCTTCCGAAATCGGATGAATCGGGCGGTGCCCACTAGTTCGACCTAACCGGGTAGGTCGATCCCCGCCGGGACTGCGGTGCCCCGGACCCCCGCCGGCGCTGCGCCCGGACCCGCTTCTCGGCTCACCTTCGGCTCGGCACTCGGCTCGTCATATATTTGTCAGTGTCGGTGTCTATATAAATTGAAACTGCATATGTAATGAGTGAACTGAGTGATGTAGTGAGGAATATCTGTATATGTGAATATCGGTGTTATTTATCATTGAATTGTAAAATAGCGGAGTCAGGAATTTGTACTATTTTAAATGTTGAAATAAAATATTTATTTAAATAAATTACTGTTTGAATATCAAATTCTGTGCAATAGCATTTTATTAAATAAATTTTTATTTCTATTAAAAAATCAAATATGCTCTACATTGTGGGCCCCACAATTTCAGAAAGTTAATATCTATAGCAATATTTTGGAATGTTGGTACAGACACCTATGGATGTTGCCATAGACCCAAATAGGGTTCTATTGCAACAATATTTATTATGTTGCCTTAGATAGTCAAAATGTTGCCTTTGAGGTCTGCGGCAACGCGGCAAAATGCATCACCGAGAAAGTGTTGCCTTTGCCCTTTTTTAGCCTACAGCAACATTTTTTGGCACTTCCTGCATCACTTCTTTGGTGTTGCAGTATGCAATCTATGGCGTAGTGTTACGGACAATATGAAACATTTGGATACTTCATCTTATGAATGCACACTATAGTTCTCCATGGGCACTGACAGTTGTACTTAGATAATAACAGGATACCACATCCCCATATTTGAACTCCGCCTAGTGCAGAAGCCGCTATTTTTTTTGTTCGGACTGCAATATTTTCTTCATACTAACTCGGAATCCGGCGAGACTTCGACCGATTAACTCCCACCTAAATTACAGAAAATATGAAACACTCGGATACTTCATCTTGTGAACGTACACTGTAGTTCTCCATGGGGACTGACAGTTGTACTTAAAAAATAACAGGCTGTCACATCCCAATATTTGAACACCGCCTAGTGCAAAAGCCGCTATTTTTTTGTTCAGACTGTAATAACTTCTTCATACTAACTTGGAATCTCACAAAACTTCACCGATGAACTCCCACCTAAATTAAGGACAATATGGTACACTCGGATACTTCATCTTGTGAACGCACACGGTAGTTCTCCATGGTGACTAATAGTTGTACTTAGAAATTAACATGCTATATTTTCATATTTGAATACTATTTCTCTATGAGATGTAAAAGGGTATATTTGGAATTTCAAAAAGACACTGAGTAAATCTATTCAATGAATTCTCTTTATTAGTAGTAAAGAAGTAAAGATAGAGTGAACGATTTCCATTATTATAATGAGGGGTATTTCTGGTATTTCAAAAAAGACACGGTTGAATTCCAATTCAAGGAATTCTCATTATTAGTAGTAAATATTATTTCATTATTTGGCTCAAGATCCGCTTGATATGCTGCTTCGTCTAGTATATTATTTCCGACAAACGTAAATCTTGCCTTTGTTTTAAAAACAGTTGATCAATCCACTTTATCTTTTTTAAGGATGGATAAGGAGCAGAATAAACTTGTAATGCTTGCTTGGCTAATACAAAAGGATCATACTCATAGTAATGTAAGGTATGCTTTATTTCAATAAGCTTATAATCTTTGTGCACGTTGATTCCAAAACCAGAAACATTGTTGAACCAATTGAATTTGAATAAAAAACTTTTTCTTCGGGTTGTATATAATATATCAATTTCAAAACCTGTGTTAAGACGCCGTAAAAATCTTTTATATGGTCATCTGGATCATCACTACTTTTGACAAATATACCGTTGTTATATGTTAATTTTTCAGCACCATAATCATTGGTGTTGAATTTAAATCCATTGATGAAGAATATTAGATAAATCTTAACATTTCTTTTTGCTCCGAGCGCAAGATGTTGTAATCCTTCATCAACCGCACAATTTTTTGGATCATAAACGTAGTTCGAAAACCATTTAGAAAATTATTTAATGAGATCGCCAGATGGATGTTGTGATTCGTAAATACTGCAAATATATTAATATGTTCCATTATAATTAATACGTAAGTATAATTGAAATAAATATGAATTTATTATTACCTAACAAATGATGCAACTTTCGCACAATTAAGAAGAACATAAGTGTGTGCTACATGGTAATCTCTATCGTTTAACCATATTTCCACACATTTTCTAGCAGGTCGGCATGATATCGAAAAATAGATAACATTATTTGAGAAGAATCTTGTTCAACGGCTTCATCATTACAAGGAACACTTACAAATAGTAAGTTCACATGGTCACTGAAATAATGAGAGAAAAAGTATGAAGCTTCTTCTTTTAGATATGATTTGCAAATCGAACCTTCAACTCGTGTTTTTTGTCTAACATTTTCCTTCAAATGATTCAAGTATCTGTTACAAAATTAATTCAATTTAAATTTACTTATGTAAATCTGAATTTTAAGCTAAAATAAATATTATAGATATTCAATATTACCTCTCAAATGGATACATTCATCCATATTGCACAGGACCTAGAAGAAGTGCTTTGAATGGAAGATGAACGGGTAAATGCTTTGTAGAGCAGTATAGGAATTTCTACTTCAAGTTTACGTACATGGTCAACTTTTAACATAGTCGAACAAAGCTATTTATAAAATAAACTTAATTCTGTTACAACACTTCATACTTTTATAGGCAACACTTCATAAACTTAATCGTGACTTTTCATCGCACTTAATTTATTGTTTTTAAAGCCAACACATCTACAGAGATTAGAAGAAATCCCATCAGGACATCTTAGTCCTTCCACCTACTTTAGCACGAGATTTATTTGCTTACTTTCTAGCTTATAGCACGCTTTGGGTTTTTTACTGTCATTGGGCTTCATATGAAGTTCAAGACGTTTAAAAAAGCGTGCTATATCAAGTTTTGAATTCAGATCGTTCTTAGTTTTCCCCTTAACATTCAAAATTGTATTAAACACGTTTTTTCGTTGTGCATCACATCAATATTATATCGAATTAAGAGATCTTTTTAATAAGGAAACTCCCAAAATATACTTTGTTTGCACCAATTATGAATGTCCAATTTACCTGGAATTTCAGTCTGTACTCCGATTTCATGTATCTTTGGATAGTCCTTTACAATTTCATATATTTCTTCGCTTGACCAAATATTTGGTGGTAGCATTCTTTCTTCTTTGTTAGCATTAAAGTTTTTTATCTCCTCTAAAAGTATGATTAAGATGGAGAAAACACCGATGACAATCAAACAATGAAATTTTCTTCCCATACCTTAAAGAAATAAAGAAAATGCTCTTGTTCCTTCCATGCATTAAGGACAAGCTAGATGACCGGTCGTACTCCAACCCGAAAGCATTACCTACGTAGGAAAATCACTAATAGTCTATAATAAAGAAGTGAACATATGAAAATTCTTTTTTTTTTGAAATGTCGTATGTTTCAACTCCTTTATGCCACAGTATTTTCAATTCTTCAAAAATTAGTTGTAAATAAACATCGCTTCCTTGTGTTGGATCATCAAGGCCAACGACGACAATAATGAGAAACATATATGGAGTTTTCATACACATCCACGGAGTTAAATTATATGGAATAATGATAATAGGTCAAGCTGAATATTTACTACCAAACTGAGAGAATGGTGAAAATCCATCCGTACACAAACCAAGTCTGACATTACGGCTCTCTGCAGCAAACGCGGGATACATTTTACCGAAATGTTTCCATGCTTCTCTATCAGATGGATGTGTCAAAGTTTCCTCTTTATGTGTTCTTACACTGTACCATCGCATATGACATGCCATAGCTGAAGGAGCATATAACCTTTGAAATCTGGGAGTGATGGATAAATAATGCATTCTTTGGTTTGGAACCTCCTTTCCTTTTTCTTGGTTTGTATCTTTCCTCATTACATATTTTGCAGTTTCTAAGATTAATGTCATCTTTCCAATACAACATGCAACCTTTAATACATGTACCTATCTTTTGGTACGGCAGACCGAAAGCCAACATAAGTATCTTCACTTTATAATGACTATCGCACATCAGATTATTGGGTGGCATATGTCATTTTGCAGCTCGTACAACTGCTGTAAATCCAGATCCTATAAAGTTGAATTTTGATTTCATAGTGATGCATCCATCGGTTACTGATAATTCAGTTCTGCTTTTACAACCATCCCACAATGGTCTCTTAGCAGCATCCAATAAATCATAAATTCTTTTCGCTCCCACATTCGGTTCTTCTTCGATATTTACGTTTTCTTCATCAACTTGAATGGTAGAGAACATTGATCGTGCTGGATCTTACACCAAATCTTCTATTGGATTGGTCATAACATAATCATTCTCCGACACTACAAGATTAGGTGTAGGTGCAACAAGTTCTCCATGATGATTCCACAAATAATATTTTGGCGCAAAACCAGATTTATACAAATGTACTTTAACTGTATCTGGTTTCCAATGCTTTAAATATTGGCACTTACTACAAGGGAATGAAGTTCTTCATTATTTCAACTATTAGATGTAGCGAATCTAATAAATTAGTGTACACCATTGTAGAAATGTTCCTTCACCGAATCTTTCATACTAGGTCTGACTTCGTACATCCAAGTACGGTCGAGAAAGAAATCGAATATTGTTTCTAAATTAAAAATACATGTTAGTAATTTCGACAACATCTAAATTTTGTCTAAAATAAAATTAAAGCATTTTGAGACTAAAGACTTCATACACCACACTTCTGTCTAATTTCGACGGTACTTCACTTCTCTTCTACGTATAACTTTGCATTCAAGGGGTATATTGTTGTTGTATTTTCTAAAATAAATTAAAGCCTTTTGGAACTAAAGGCTTTAATTTGTTGTTGTTGTGTTATTTAAAATAATACTTTACGCTTATTTTCAAACTAAAATTTATTATTTCACTTCACTTCATTTCTCAATTTCATAATTCATTCAACTATTTAAGTATTTTATTAACTAAATTTGAAAATTTTTTTTTGAGGTCATGGGGAACCTTATGATCATGGTATTCATTGATACACACTTAAGTAAACCCCACGCCGTGTGTCTACCCCGCTTTTATTTAGTCATCGCACACAGATGCTTAACGTTGAAACTCCCACTGATGGTTTGGCGCTGGGATTCGAATCTGCCCGGACACAGTCCTTTGGTTCCTATCTTCCAGCTCCCAAGCCATACATTTATTTTCGCTTAAGCTAAAAAAACGTTGTTCTAATCTATAACAAACATTCGCGTAAACTTTACAACATTATATTCATTTCTTAGTTTTTTAAAAATCGATTTTAGTACGATATTTGTTTCAAAAATAATTATTATTTCAAACTAAATTTATTATTTTTTAGTTTATTACTTCACTTCACTTCATTTCTTAATTTCATAATTCATTAAACTATTTAAATATTTTATTAACTAAATTTGAAATTCTAAAACCTATTTTACAATTCATTTAACTATTTAAATTTTGAACCAATTTTTTAAACTAAAATTTGAAGTTTGCATTAATTTTAATTAATAATTATACACTAATTTTTGCACTTATTTAAATCAATAATTATACACTAATTTTGAAACATATTTTACAATTCATTTAACTATCCAGCAGCATATTAATAATAATTATACATTAATTTTTGCGCAAATTATAACAAACATTGTTTTAAACTATACTAAATATTCCCGTAAACTTACCAATAAGCATATTAATCAATAATTATACACTAATTTTTGGATTTTAATTCAACCTTACTTTTTGGTGTGAAAGAATGAAAGGTTTTTTGGTTCGTGGGTTTTTGATCTGTATACACAGATCTGCGTCGACTAGCGACGGCAAGCGTCGGTCGCTTATTCTTGCCATCGCCAGCCGACGCAAAAGGCTAGCGTCAATTTTAGTATAATATTTGTTTCAAAAAAAATTATTATTTCAAACTAAAATTTATTATTTCTTAATTTATTATTTTACTTCACTTCGTTTCTTAATTTTATAATTCATTCAACTATTTAAATATTTTATTAACTAAAATTGAATTTTTAAAACAAATTTTATAATTCAGTTAACTATTTAAAATTTTAATTTATCGATTTTGTAAATTAAAATTTGAAGTTTGCACTTATAATAAATTAAAATAAATTTATTTTATACTAACCACTAACACTTATGATTAACACACAATAATTAATTAAAAAAATATTACTTTTGTTAACCGTTCCAATCTAGCAGCATATTAATCAATAATTGTACACTAATTTTCGCGTAAACTATAACAAACATTGTTCTAAACTATAACAAACATTCGATAAACTTATCAATAAGCATATTAATCAATAACTATACACTAAATGTTGGATTTTGAATCAACTTTAATATTTAATTGCAAATTAAACAACCAAACCACTAATTAATATCTCCAAATCAACTAATACACTATTATCATCAATTAATATGCAATAATCATCAATTTCAAACCTATAATCAACTAATTTTTTGAAATTAGGGTTTTAACTACATCCCTAAATAAACTAATACATTATTATCATCAACTAATATGGAATAATCATCGATTTCTAACCCATAATCAACCAATTTTCAAAATTAGGTTTTCAATCATACCTACATTAAGCTGGAATTGGAGAGGAAGCACTACAAGGAATACAGTCATTTTCGAAGGATCCAAGCCATCGGCGACCGTCAAAAGCCGTCGGCATATAGAACACGGCTTTCGTCCATTTCCAACGGAAACGACGACAGATTTGCGATGGCCTCCGATGGCTTTTTCGATGGCAGTTCCGACGTTTTTTTCCGAGGGTGCTGGTGTCCACATGGCTTAAAAACACGTCTGAAAACTATTGGAAGTAGTCGGCATATGCGACCGGTTAGTCGTCGGAAGCCATCAGAGTATTTTCACCTACAAGCCGCCGGAAACCATCAGTAGCCGTCGGAAATCTGGGTAAATTTTTTTTTTCAACAGCGCATCAATATCAACATATATATATCACAACAAATCAATATATATATATATCAGATATATAAGGTAAAATCAACATCAATATCAACATCAATAATAATATAAAACTCAAAGATTACCATCTCAAACTCAAACATTCCAATTAATACATACCAAACCATTCATAATCACCCCACAATATGTAAATCCAACATCAATGTACAATATATACTTCCAACATCAAACTCTACAAATCAATATCAAGCACCAAATTTCCAAAAATGTATATCACCATCTCTCATTGTATACATACACAAGTTTTAAAAACAAAAACTGCAAAACATACCTCATGACTCGTCATCGGCTTCGAAACCACCAAACGAAGGGAATGCTCCATGTCGCTCTATATACTCGGCTAAACGTTGGTTCAGTTGCTTCATTTACGCTGCTCGGAGGCGGTCCTGCTCCTGTAGCTATGCAATCTGCTGGTGAAGCTCATTAATCTCCACGTTGTCCAGAGCCCTTTAGTTACCCCCTTTGTGATGCCCAAGCCTACAAAATAAGCCGAAATATGTTTAAGTTATTGCGTAACTTTTATAATAATTAAGCAAATTTTACAACTTAGTTAATTTCTATAAATTATCGATTGATTGTCATAGCTGTAGCACCAATTTCTCCGGGTTGGGTCCATAACAGAGTCAAATATCGCGTCCTCCTTATCAGTGGTCAACTGCTCCCGTCTCGAATGCTGAAGCATCTGCACATGTGCTTGCATAAATTTTTCCTGCAATGCAAAATCAAATATAAGTAAATATTACATGTCATTATTATAATAATTTATACTAATTAATTAGAGGGACCATTATTAATAACTTATAGCTTAAAATATACTTACATGTGCGCTGTATGCTTTATCATTCTCATGCCACGCATACGTCATCAATCCCTCGTCATCGGTCTACCTGACGACATGAGTATGCGCAAATACGTCCATATACGAGACGGGAACCCCACGCGCTTTTTTCTACAACAATTGGTGTATATTATTGTTGTTTATAAAAATTTATACAAAAATGTAATAACTGTTCGTAATTGAAATTAATAAATTTACCAGGTCCTCACGATGATGCTGAAATGATTTCGAGCCACCACGGTGTGACTGGATTTTTCTGTGTGTTCGCCAAGTTCCTGTCTGACTCCGCCTACAAATTAAAAATTAAGATTATATTTCAATAATATAAATTATGTATTCTCTACTGAACAAATTAAGGTGATAACCGATAGACTTACCCTGAACTCATCGCTGCCCCACCATGGGACCCAAGCATCCCATACACCGGCGCCCATCCAGTTTGGCTTCTTATCGGATTTTCTGATGTTTGACATCGCATCCCGGTAATTCTTTACAAATTTGGAGTTCCAGTGGTGCTGGAAAAGAGCAACATCCTCCTCTTGCAGGTTTACCACACCTTGTATATAATTTTACACTTACCAGGAACTCCTGCCATATGCTCTTCCGGACATGCTCAGGGATCCTACTCCATTTCGGCCAGCATGCAGTCATATGGCTCATGTATGCTTGCCTAGATATGCTGAGCAATATTTTGGAAGGCTCAAGCTCTATATTGGAAGTCTCAAGCTCAAAACCACTGCATTAAAGATGATACAGACAAATCATGACTAATATATCATACAAAAAAATTATAATGCTGAAGTAAGTTTAGTACTTACGAGCCATCTACTTTCGTTAGCAATCTAACTACCGTATGCGGTGCCTCCTGGGACGGGCCGCTGCCATCACCACCGCTGCGAACAGTCCCCCTCTAAGACGAAGAGGGGGAACCGTACGGTGAAGAACTTCGCCGCCTAAAGAAAGACATTTGTAATACCTGTCATATACATATTATTTTATTATGGCAGAACATTTCATTCAATTATGAGTAAACATATCAAGATTTAACATCAATAATCGCATATAACATACAAAAAAAGTGTAACATCAATACTCCCTTAAATTACCTTTTTTTCAACATGTGTGCTATTAAACCAGTCCTCGTCATTTTCTGATTCAGACTCGGTCTCATACTCTATATTGTTTTCCTTTGTGGTCTCAGATGCTTCTACTAAAACATTTGATTCATCATTTAGAGATTCAACATCGGTTTGACCATCTGTTTTTGTAATTTTTCCATTTTCCTCGATATGCGCTTGGTACGCTTGTTTGTCTGGAATATTATTTCCATCAAACATAAATCTTGCTTTCGTTTTAAAAACTACCGACCAATCTGCTTTATCTCTTTTTAGAGATGGATAAGGAGCATAATTAACTTATAGGGCTTGTTTTGCTAATATAAACAGATCGTACTTATGATAACATGATGTATGCTTTATTTCAATAATATTATTTAGTGCACATTGATTCCAGAACCTAGAACATTACTGAACCGGTTGCATCTAAACAAATAAACTTCTTTCACGGGTCTGATGAAATATGTTAATTGCAAAACCTGAGTTAACACGTCGTAAAAATCATTTATGTGATCATTTGGATCATCACTATCTTTAACATATACACCGATATTGTCAGTTAATTTTTCAGTCGCATATTCTTTGGTGTTGAATCTGTATCCATTGACAAAGAATATTCGATATGTCTTGACTTTTTTTTGGTCCCATCGCAAGATGTTCCAACCCTTTATCGACCACACAATATACCGGATCATATATGTGATTCGGAAACCAAGTAGCAAATTTTTTACCGATATCGCCACTTGGATGCTGTGATTCGTGCATATATAGATAAATATTGCATTATAATGAATACACAAGTGTATTGTTCAAGTAAATAATTTTAGATGTGTTAATTAACAATACCTAACAAATGGCGCAACTTCTGCATAGTTAAGAAGAACATATGTGTGGGCTACATGGTAATCTCTGTCGTCCAACCATACTTCCACACATTTTCCAACAGAGCATCCCTGCTGTCTAAAAATAGATAGCACTGATTCAGAAGAATCTTGTTCAATGCCCTCATCATTTCGCATAGCACTTTTAAAAGATAAGTTCACATGGTTGCTGAAATAATGAGAGAAAAAGAACGAAGCTTCTTCTTCGATATATGATTTGCATATCGAACCTTCAACTCATGCTTTTTGTCTCACTTTTTTCCTTAGATGATTTAAGTACCTGTTAAGAATAATTATAATTAAATTTTATTACATGTAGTTAAACTAAAATTTAACATACTCAATATTAATACCTTTCAAACGGATACATCCATCCATATTGCACAGGACCTCTAAGATGTGCTTCAACCGGAAGATGAACATGTAAATGCTCCATTACATTAAAGAAACCCGAAGGAAATATTTTCTCCAGTTTGCAAAGTAGTATAAGAATTTCTTCCTCGAGTTTACGTAGACGATCAACTTTTAACGTAGTTGAACAAAGCTCCTTATAATACAAACTAAGTTCTGTTACAACCGTCCAAACTTTTGTGGGCACTAGTTCTTTGAAAGCGACGGGTAACAAATGTTCCATCCTTACATGAAAATCATGACTTTTCATCCTACTCAGTTTACGTTCTTATATTCAACGCATCTACGTAGATTAGAGGAAATCCCATCAGGAAATCTTAATCCTTCCACCCACTTTAAGAAAACTTTAACTTGATTACTATCTAGCTCATAGCATACTTTGGGTTTTATTTGTGTTATTTGGCTTCATATGAAGCTTAGGAAGATTGCATATTGCCTCTATATCATGTCTTGATTTCAAATCATCTCTAGTCTTTCCTTTAACATTCAGAATAGTGTTAAATACATTATCGAATATATTTTTCTCGTTGTGCATCACGTCGATATTATGACGATAAGGCAACTCCCAAAATATACTTTGTTTGCACCAATTATGAATCGTCGATTTACCTTGAATTTCAATTTGTTTGCCAGTTTCATGTACCTTTTGGTAATCCTTTACAAGATCATAAATATCTTCACTTGACCAAATCGTTGGTGGTCGCAAGGTCTTAAGTCTATTACTTTTAAAGATTTTTATCTTTTCTAAAAGGATGATTAATATGGAGAAAACACCGATGACAGTCAAACCAAGAAATTTTCTTCTCATGCGTTAAAGAAAATGCTTGTGTTTCTTCCATGCAATAAGGACAGTCTAGACGACCAACCGTACTCCAACCCAAAAGCATTGCATACGTAGGAAAATCGCTTATAGTCCACCACAGAGAATCGAACATACAAAAATTCTTTTTTTTTGAAATGTCGTATGTTTCAACAACTTCATACCACAAAGTTTTCAACTCTTCAATCAACGGTTGTAAATATACGTTGATTTCTTGTATTAGATCATCGGGGCCAGGGATGACAATACTGAGAAACATATATGGAGTTTTCATACACATCCACGGAGGTAAATTGTAAGATGTAACGATTATAGGCTAAGATGAATATTTTGAACCAAATTGAGAGAACGGTGAAAATCCATCCGTACATAAACCAAGTCTAACATTACGGCTCTCTGCTGCAAAAGAGGGGTACGTCTTATCAAAATGCTTCAATGCTTCTCCATCAGATGGGTGTATTAACGTACTTTCTTCCTGTGTTCTCACATAGTGCCATCTCATACGATGCGCGGTTACAGAAGATGCATACAGCTTTTGAAGCCAAGGAGTGATGGGTAAGTAATGTATACGCTTGTACGGAACTTCCTTTCCCTTCTTTTTTCTTGGTTTATATCTTTCCTGATTACATATTTTATAATTCCTAAGATTGATGTCTTCTTTCTAAAATAACATGCAACCATTTAAACATGTACCTATTTTTTGATACGGCAAACCAAAAGCAGACATAAATATTTTCACTTCATAATGATTTTCGCACATTAAATTATCGGGTGTAATATGCCGTTTTGCAACTTGTACTATAGTTGTAAACCCGGCTTCTATGAAGTTGTAATTTGATTTCATCACAATGTATTCTGCAGTTAATGATAGTTGAGTATCGTTTGTAAAACCATCCCAAAGGGGTTTCTTAGCAGCATCTAATAAATCATAAAAAAAAATTGCTTCAATACTTGGTTCTTCTTCGACATTAACATCGTCACCATCAACTTCTACAGTATGGAACATTGAACGTGCTGCATCTTCAATCATATCTTCTATGAGATTCATCAAAACAGTTTCAGTATCCACCTCCTCCTCCGAATGTACGGGATTAGGTGCTATAAGTTCTCATTGACGATTCCACACAACATAATTCGACACAAAACCATAATGGCGCAAATGAACTATTACCATATATGGTATCAAATGCTTCAATAATTGCACCTACTACATGACAATGAATTTCTTCGTCGTTTTTATTATTACTTAAAGCGAATTCAATAAAGACGTGTACACCATTTCAAAAATGTTCACTTATTGTGCCTCCAATTTCTCTTCTTTGTTGGCACATCCAGCTCCGATCGATAAAATAATTGACCATTTTTCCTACGTTAAAACATAAAAAAGTATTAATCATTTACTTGTTGACATTTTATTTTTCAACTAAATCGTACATTTAAATTTTCGCAAATATATAATATTATTCTATTTAATTTTATTTTCAAACGGATTTACACAAATTATTATATGAATATAATCTACAATTTTTAGACTATTGTTTTACACTTTGATGGTTGGTCATCCTACTTCCCATTACAAATACGGTAGTAATAATATTTTGCAAATTATTTCATTTTAAGCGATTCAACAAAATTTCGATAGCACTTCCCCTTTGTTCCTTGTATCATACATATATGCATGTACACAGGGAACAAAAAGAAAGTGTTGTCGAAATTTTGTGAATCATTTAAAATGAAATGATTTTCAAAATATAATTACTCTATTGTGTTTGTAACTTGTCCAATACGAGGACAAATCTGACAAATATTATATCGGATGAATAAAAATGTCTGTTCTGTGATAAAAACGAACATCCATAAAACGATCATACACAATACTTGTCAGATGGGGCCAAAAACTCTCTAAGAGATTTATAAAAAGTAAATCGTATTATACAACAATTTGTACAATAATTTATTTACATTCAAAGAAACGCATACACTAAAGTGTCATTTTCGTCATCTTGAAAACACATGTCCTGAACATCGACTCTAATTAATCCAAACTAGCCTTAATGCGCGTATGCGCTAATTAATCAACACATATACACCAATTAACACACATATTGTGACGCCCCACCTCTATGCTCATAATAACAAAGAGTATTAAAAGAAATACTGTCTATTATTACGAAGAATAAGGCTGGATAGGAGCGACCATCCGTAATTGGCCTTACACTAATATTGGTTATCTCGGTAGGAGTGGTATATACTTTTTATTTTTCATCTATTATTTATTTACTCCCATCGACATATCCAATTATCAGTATAAAACAAACTACGATAGTTCATAATAGTTTAGGACATTAGATATAACAATAACACAGATAATATAAATGCGGAACACAGATAAAAACAAAAGTCTCATATATATATAACTGATGTCAGTTGATACATAATTGACACAATACATATGATACAACTACAACTGTCGACTCTAGAAGTTATATATACAAGTACATTATCAACTAATATACATGAATACATATCGTTCTATATAATGACACGACTACTACAAAATGACACGGACAACTTCAGAAGATGTGAAAAGTCTTCATATCCTGAACAGCAACTCAAAGAAGAAAATCTACAACCTGAAATAACTCGGGTCTGACCCGAGTATTACATTCAAAAGAAAATAATACCCAGGTCAGTCTAATTCAAACCAGTTTATTAGTGCATATAGGCAGTAATAATTTAAATAGGCGACAGTCACAATAATTCCCGTCTATCCGATTCTTTAAACAAAGAAACCGGATAACGGTCAATATAACACTTAACAGTGTTTAACCAAAAATCAGCAGATTTAAATTATGAACAGAGATAAATAAACAATTTATCAAATCGACTAAATCAATTTAAAACTGTCAAATCTGATAGGGCTGCAGTACACGCACACGTGTACTGCTTCGCCACTATCGCGGGAGATACACAAAAGCTCAGTGAAAGTCACAAATGATCACAAGGTCAAACCCTAAAATCGGGTTCAACACAAGTGTAATGCCAACACAAATGAAAATGCAGCTACAAAGAGCCCAAATGTCCAAACAGTGGACAACAAAAATGTGGAAGTACACATGCACATGAACAAGTTGATATGCAGCAGAGAATACAAGCTACAAGATTCAAATACAGTACAAGTCTCGAACTCAAACCAGCAAGTTAGAGACCAGAATATACGGTGGACAAGCATTGTCACAACAAATATGGACACTGCACTAAAAGAATGTATCAAGACTAGGATACAAAAGCAACAAAGAGATTACTGATATGTCAATGAAACTAACATTTGAATGCAATTACTACAAGGTGAAGGCAACCTGGTATTCGAGGTAAATATAACTTTCAAATGAAGACTCAACTGGCAATGGCACTACCTCAACAGCCAGAAAACAAATGAAACAACATTGCCACCAGATCTCACTTGTGTACAGATACCCTGACAGTTCTCCTAAAGCAATAAGTGATAGCAGTTTCGAACAAAGACGGGGGTTTCAACTAGCAGTGGCAATGTCGAAGTCAACTAGAGCAAGTTCGAACAGTTTAAAGTCCACATTATCCCAAAATGCCAATCAAAGCCGTAAGTATTTGAACAGACTCGATGTCGAGTTGCTGTTCTAAAACACAGTAGCAATTTCTAGTGGGAACAGAAGTCAAGGACGAACACAACTGGCCAGAGACGAACTCAAGTAAAATAATATGCGGTTCACAATCAATATCGAAGCCGGGTTCAAATCAAGGTCAAATGACATAAGTCCCAAAAACAAGATTACTGAGAATGTAATACCAGATACCCAGTAAAAAGAAAATCAAGGCAATACCCAAAACAATGGTGATGGCTAACTCTAATATAAATTCGTGAATTCGCATTCCCAATATCAAGTGGTCGAATTCAAATATTCATGTATGCAGACTACTAAGGTGAAAAACACATGCCGTGAGCATGTAACACTGCAGCCTCAATGCAGAAGATCAATACACTACACGTTCAACAAGTAAAATGAAGCATAAATATACACATGCACATGAGCTAGTAAATATGCAGCTGAGAGAACAACTGCAAGTAATGTGGAACAACAATTGCAAACAATAGCAACATAAACAAGTTAAATGAACATGTACAAGTGAAGGGAATGGCAACTGCAAAAATATGCAATGAAGTCAAAGGAGTGCAACTGGAAAACAAGCAAATTTTGGGTTTTAGAAAAGGTTTTAAAACCTGGAAATGATGAACAAGGTTTATGTTTTCCCTATATACTGATATACACCTTCAACCCTTATATATGCAGACCAGAGAACATCAAGGCCAAGACGAAAATGATAACAACTAGTAATGCAACATCACACAATCGAAGTTTCACAACTGTATACATGCCAATATGCAATGTAGACCATACAATAAGCTAGTGAACAATTACATGAACCAGACTGGAGTCGAGACCAGCTACCAATAAACAAAGGGATGCAGACCAAATCCCAACATAAAATGCAAGTTACACAACTAACAAACTCAAAAAGCAAATGTACAGCATGAACAAGATCACGTGAACACTGCAGGTCAAAATGCGAGTGTCCAGACAACAACAAAATGCACAAAACTTAAGTGACAAAGCATGCAAGGGAGAAATGCACTAAGCAAATGTCACGATGTCACAGTGAACGAATTCGAACAAGTCGAATTCCATCTCAAAGAAAATTCAAAACTGTATTGAATCAAAATTATCAAAGCCAATAGAAAAAGGATTTCAAGTAAGAAGGCATAGAAGCAAATCAAATTCTACTGCCGATGCCAACCAAAACACTCAGAAGATAGAAATCACGTCCTCAGTCGAACTGACAACTTCAAACAAATAAATAGCCACAGGAAATTTAAATCAATGTCTTGCCAAAAACCCAAATCAAGACAGTGATAACAAAGGAGAATGAATAGTTCAAAACCAACACCAATGAAATCAACAATCGAAGTATGGAGTTGAATTAGATGTGAGGGCTGCTCACCTTATTCGCCAATCTGAAGCAAAGGAAATCGAGCATCGTTTGAAGTCGGCGACCACGAGTTAGCTCAAAACCCAAATCTTTTGGGGCGAACGAGAGGGAGGTCGAGCCGCCATTTTATTTTCTTCGTTGGTTTAGGTTTTTAATTAGGGTTCGAATGAGAAAATGGTAAAAGGGGGGAACGGGTTGAATAGATTGAAAAGGGAACGGCTATTTGCCTTTGTAAATATTCACGGCCCAATGAAAAATAGACCACTATTTAAATTTTTAAAGCACATCAACACTTAACAGGTTTTTCAAAAAAGTTTCAAACTGGTTTTAAAATTCCAAACAGCCATTAGCTAGGAAAGGTAGTCGTTCAGAGATGATAAATAATCGGTATGCAATACCGGGTTGTTACAGACTCCCCTCCTTATAAAAATTGTGTCCACGCAATCATAGGGAATAAATGGATAAAAGGTAACAACCAAAAGAGTATGGCAATGTCGAATGTATAAGCAAAGCAAGTGTCAGCGGGGATGTACTAGATAAGAAATCGAAAGGTTCGACTGATTCAAATCAAAAGAGTCAACATCGTGGGGATCAAGGAATCAAAATCAGACGACTGTCTAAAGCAAGAATCAATCGAGTTCCAGCAACTAAAAGAGAAGGAAAAACAGAGCAGAAATCCCACATAGAACACGAATTGAATGTGAGTAGATCAAATTACTCACCTGAATTGCCAAAGAAAAGACGAAACTCAAATCTCAAAAATCACAAATATTCAATCATCAAAAACGATAATTAAATCTCAAATCAGCAAATATTTAATTATCTAAAGCGATAATTAAATCTCAATCAATAAATATTTAATTATCTAAAGCGATAATTAAAATTGAAATCAGAAAATATTTAATTATCTAAAGCGATAATTAAATCTCAAATAAGCAATTATTTAATTATCAAAAGCGATAATTAAATCTCAAATCAACAAATATTTAATTATCTAAAGCGATAATTAAATCTCAAATCAACAAATATTTAATCATCTAAAGCGATAATTAAATCTCAAATCAGCAAATATTTAATTATCTAAAGCGATAATTAAATTCGAAATTAGCAAATATTTAATTATCTAAAGCGATAATTAAATCTCAAAGCAACAAATATTTAATTATCTAAAGCGATAATTAAATCTCAAATCAGCAAATATTTAATTATCTAAAGCGATAATTAAATTCGAAATTAGCAAATATTTAATTATCTAAAGCGATAATTAAATCTCAAAGCAACAAATATTTAATTATCTAAAGCGATAATTAAATCTCAAATCAACAAATATTTAATTATCTAAAGCGATAATTAAATTCGAAATTAGCAAATATTTAATTATCTAAAGCGATAATTAAATCTCAAAGCAATAAATATTTAATTATCTAAAGCGATAATTAAATCTCAAATCAGCAAATATTTAATTATCTAAAGCGATAATTAAATTCGAAATTAGCAAATATTTAATTATCTAAAGCGATAATTAAATTCGAAATTAGCAAATATTTAATTATCTAAAGCGATAATTAAATTCGAAATTAGCAAATATTTAATTATCTAAAGCGATAATTAAATCTCAAAGCAACAAATATTTAATTATCTAAAGCGATAATTAAATCTCAAATCAGCAAATATTTAATTATCTAAAGCGATAATTAAATTCGAAATTAGCAAATATTTAATTATCTAAAGCGATAATTAAATCTCAAAGAAACAAATATTTAATTATCTAAAGCGATAATTAAAATTGAAATCAGAAAATATTTAATTATCTAAAGCGATAATTAAAAACAACAATTATCCGATTATCGAAAACGATAATCAGAACTCATATCAACAAATATCTAATTATCACAAGCGATAATTAGAAACAACAAATATCTGATTATCAAAAACGATAATCAGAACTCATATCAACAAATATCTAATTATCACAAGCGATAATTAGAAACAACAAATATCTGATTATCAAAAACGATAATCAGAACTCATAGCAACACATATCCAATTACCTGCAGATAATTGGAAGCAACAAATATCTAGAAATCAATTAAGAAGACTAGAAAATCAACATAAAAGCTTGGATCGATCCCATCAGATGGCGAGTTTTTAATTCGCCGCACGTGCAACAACATATGGCCGAAGCCTACCAAGTACTCAACATAATTTTGGCGCCCATCAGATTAACCCGGAGGTCCGCAGAGTGACCCGAAGGTCTAGTACTGGTATTTGACCCGAAGGTCCGCAAAGTGGCCCGAAAGCCCAACAAATGACCCGAAGGTCCTCATAGTGGCTCGAAAGCACACGAAATCATCAAATATTTCAATTAACGAGTCCGGAATTAACCGAAATAGTAAAAGTGTGGTTCCATACTCCGCACTTTTGCTAAATCGTTTAAATCTCTTCATCGTTTCCTTGAAAGTGCAAAATTGTGTATTTTATAAAAATACATTTTACGTTCTCAAACGGACAAGTCCGGAATTAAGCGAATCAGTAAAAGAAAGGGGTCATAGTCCTCGATTTTGCTGAAACGTTTAAATCGCTTCCTCATTCTTTTGAAAGCGCAAACTGTTAAAATTTCTGAAAACAATTTTATTTATTTTGTAAAAATAACAATTCGCATTCTCAACTGAACAAGTCCGGAGTTAAGCGAAACAGTAAAAGAAAGGGGTCATAATCCTCGATTTTGCTGAATCGTTTAAGTCGCTTTCTCATTCTTTTGAAAACGCAAACTGCTAAAATTTTATAAAACAATTTTCATTTCAAAACGATTTTCCAATCACGTGATTAAAGCAGCAATATTAGTAACAATTTCGATAAGGAAATTGTACTTCTCAAAATACCGTAAAAACGGGTCACAAAATCAGCATTGCGGAATATCCGCTAGAAAATCCACTTTTAAAAATTTGACGGTTACTGAAGCCAGAACGACAGTAGTTTTAAAACGTCAAAATCACATCAAAACCATTTACATCAAAATGTAATATCAGAGAATTTTCATTCATCAAAATGCCACAAAACACCGTGCTTCAAAATATAGCATTGGTGTAGAAATTCCGTTATAAAAACAACGGCAACAAAATACGTTTCATAACCAAGCATCGGTTCAATCGTAAAATAAATGCAATAACGTGCAATTCAAATTTTTGCACGTATTACGGAATGAACAAAGAAATCATTCGAAGGTATCTTCAATGAAGATAATTCAAAACAGCAAAAGCTAATCAATAGATGATTAGTACAAAAGAAAGCCAGCGGAAATTTCAACAAAAATCACATATCTGCAATTTCTTCGAATCCTCAATTCGGATTCGAAATTCTTAAAGAAACAAAATAATTACTGTTATGTAAACAACAAATGAAATTCATATCAATTTCGTATTTCGATTTTTAAATCAAAAAGATTATCAGTTGTACTCAGCGAAGACAGTTTCACTGTTTCCGCTGCGCACTCTGATAAATAGAACACAAATCAATCAAATTATCGGAACACAATTTCATCAAAACAACAAAACACAATTCCACTTTTATTTTTAAATAAAGATATTTAAAAATTTCATCAAAATTTCAAAACTTTAGTTTTGACTCAAATCACAGATAAAACATCGACCAATAGTTGTAACATATGTTCCATCCAAGTTATGTTTTATATTATGTCCATAAACCCCAAGCTCAGATACCAACTGTGACGCCCCACCTCTATGCTCATAATAACAAAGAGTATTAAAAGAAATACTGTCTATTATTACGAAGAATAAGGCTGGATAGGAGCGACCATCCGTAATTGGCCTTACACTAATATTGGTTATCTCGGTAGGAGTGGTATATACTTTTTATTTTTCATCTATTATTTATTTACTCCCATCGACATATCCAATTATCAGTATAAAACAAACTACGATAGTTCATAATAGTTTAGGACATTAGATATAACAATAACACAGATAATATAAATGCGGAACACAGATAAAAACAAAAGTCTCATATATATATAACTGATGTCAGTTGATACATAATTGACACAATACATATGATACAACTACAACTGTCGACTCTAGAAGTTATATATACAAGTACATTATCAACTAATATACATGAATACATATCGTTCTATATAATGACACGACTACTACAAAATGACACGGACAACTTCAGAAGATGTGAAAAGTCTTCATATCCTGAACAGCAACTCAAAGAAGAAAATCTACAACCTGAAATAACTCGGGTCTGACCCGAGTATTACATTCAAAAGAAAATAATACCCAGGTCAGTCTAATTCAAACCAGTTTATTAGTGCATATAGGCAGTAATAATTTAAATAGGCGACAGTCACAATAATTCCCGTCTATCCGATTCTTTAAACAAAGAAACCGGATAACGGTCAATATAACACTTAACAGTGTTTAACCAAAAATCAGCAGATTTAAATTATGAACAGAGATAAATAAACAATTTATCAAATCGACTAAATCAATTTAAAACTGTCAAATCTGATAGGGCTGCAGTACACGCACGCGTGTACTGCTTCGCCACTATCGCAGGAGATACACAAAAGCTCAGTGAAAGTCACAAATGATCACAAGGTCAAACCCTAAAATCGGGTTCAACACAAGTGTAATGCCAACACAAATGAAAATGCAGCTACAAAGAGCCCAAATGTCCAAACAGTGGACAACAAAAATGTGGAAGTACACATGCACATGAACAAGTTGATATGCAGCAGAGAATACAAGCTACAAGATTCAAATACAGTACAAGTCTCGAACTCAAACCAGCAAGTTAGAGACCAGAATATACGGTGGACAAGCATTGTCACAACAAATATGGACACTGCACTAAAAGAATGTATCAAGACTAGGATACAAAAGCAACAAAGAGATTACTGATATGTCAATGAAACTAACATTTGAATGCAATTACTACAAGGTGAAGGCAACCTGGTATTCGAGGTAAATATAACTTTCAAATGAAGACTCAACTGGCAATGGCACTACCTCAACAGCCAGAAAACAAATGAAACAACATTGCCACCAGATCTCACTTGTGTACAGATACCCTGACAGTTCTCCTAAAGCAATAAGTGATAGCAGTTTCGAACAAAGACGGGGGTTTCAACTAGCAGTGGCAATGTCGAAGTCAACTAGAGCAAGTTCGAACAGTTTAAAGTCCACATTATCCCAAAATGTCAATCAAAGCCGTAAGTATTTGAACAGACTCGATGTCGAGTTGCTGTTCTAAAACACAGTAGCAATTTCTAGTGGGAACAGAAGTCAAGGACGAACACAACTGGCCAGAGACGAACTCAAGTAAAATAATATGCGGTTCACAATCAATATCGAAGCCGGGTTCAAATCAAGGTCAAATGACATAAGTCCCAAAAACAAGATTACTGAGAATGTAATACCAGATACCCAGTAAAAAGAAAATCAAGGCAATACCCAAAACAATGGTGATGGCTAACTCTAATATAAATTCGTGAATTCGCATTCCCAATATCAAGTGGTCGAATTCAAATATTCATGTATGCAGACTACTAAGGTGAAAAACACATGCCGTGAGCATGTAACACTGCAGCCTCAATGCAGAAGATCAATACACTACACGTTCAACAAGTAAAATGAAGCATAAATATACACATGCACATGAGCTAGTAAATATGCAGCTGAGAGAACAACTGCAAGTAATGTGGAACAACAATTGCAAACAATAGCAATATAAACAAGTTAAATGAACATGTACAAGTGAAGGGAATGGCAACTGCAAAAATATGCAATGAAGTCAAAGGAGTGCAACTGGAAAACAAGCAAATTTTGGGTTTTAGAAAAGGTTTTAAAACCTGGAAATGATGAACAAGGTTTATGTTTTCCCTATATACTGATATACACCTTCAACCCTTATATATGCAGACCAGAGAACATCAAGGCCAAGACGAAAATGATAACAACTAGTAATGCAACATCACACAATCGAAGTTTCACAACTGTATACATGCCAATATGCAATGTAGACCATACAATAAGCTAGTGAACAATTACATGAACCAGACTGGAGTCGAGACCAGCTACCAATAAACAAAGGGATGCAGACCAAATCCCAACATAAAATGCAAGTTACACAACTAACAAACTCAAAAAGCAAATGTACAGCATGAACAAGATCACGTGAACACTGCAGGTCAAAATGCGAGTGTCCAGACAACAACAAAATGCACAAAACTTAAGTGACAAAGCATGCAAGGGAGAAATGCACTAAGCAAATGTCACGATGTCACAGTGAACGAATTCGAACAAGTCGAATTCCATCTCAAAGAAAATTCAAAACTGTATTGAATCAAAATTATCAAAGCCAATAGAAAAAGGATTTCAAGTAAGAAGGCATAGAAGCAAATCAAATTCTACTGCCGATGCCAACCAAAACACTCAGAAGATAGAAATCACGTCCTCAGTCGAACTGACAACTTCAAACAAATAAATAGCCACAGGAAATTTAAATCAATGTCTTGCCAGAAACCCAAATCAAGACAGTGATAACAAAGGAGAATGAATAGTTCAAAACCAACACCAATGAAATCAACAATCGAAGTATGGAGTTGAATTAGATGTGAGGGCTGCTCACCTTATTCGCCAATCTGAAGCAAAGGAAATCGAGCATCGTTTGAAGTCGGCGACCACGAGTTAGCTCAAAACCCAAATCTTTTGGGGCGAACGAGAGGGAGGTCGAGCCGCCATTTTATTTTCTTCGTTGGTTTAGGTTTTTAATTAGGGTTCGAATGAGAAAATGGTAAAAGGGGGGAACGGGTTGAATAGATTGAAAAGGGAACGGCTATTTGCCTTTGTAAATATTCACGGCCCAATGAAAAATAGACCACTATTTAAATTTTTAAAGCACATCAACACTTAACAGGTTTTTCAAAAAAGTTTCAAACTGGTTTTAAAATTCCAAACAGCCATTAGCTAGGAAAGGTAGTCGTTCAGAGATGATAAATAATCGGTATGCAATACCGGGTTGTTACACATATACACTAAACAATTTTTTTTTCAACATTTCAATGATAAACAATTATAATAACAACCTAAATAGCATTTAATAGGGTATACCAAACAATCAATGGGGTATTATACAACTATAACAACAAATTAACCCTAATTTAACAAATCAAAATTAATTAGGGTTAGGAATAAAACCCGATTGAAGATTGATGAAGGGCCTAGGCTTGTCAAGAGAGGAGAATGATGAAGTTTGAGATGCTTGGGGAAGCACGGCGGCTGGCTGATGACGGGAAGGAGGTGTTGGAGGTAGGTTTTTTGGTGAAAAGGAGGATTGAGGAATAATAAAGCAGCTTACGTCCTGATGCCTGTATACACGGTAATTTTTTACGGCCGTCGACGACAATTTTACGTCAGTTTCTGACGGCTTGCGACGACTGTTATATTTTATTTCTGAAAACGCCATGGAGATTGACAGCCATTGGAAACAGCCGTCGAAAGGCTCTTTCACTATTTACTGTTGTTCTAGTAGTGAAGGAGATATCGATGAGCTTTAGAGGGTTTAGATAATCGATGCGGCTGGCGGCGGCTAACGTGGGTAGGCGCGGTGGCAAAAATATTTGCGTTATTTTATTTTTTGGTGGGAAATTGTAATGATTTCCAGTTCACGGGTTCGATCTTTATACTCAGAGTGTGCGTTGGCTAGCGGCGGCTAGTGTTGGCCGTTTATTTTAGCCGTCGCCAGTCGATGCAAAAGTCTGTCGCTATAGGCAGCCTTTCTTGTAGTGATTTAAAAGTTGAAAATAAAATAATAACCGTTAATTTTTTTTAAATGAAGTTACCATATCAGTTGGGCATTACCTGCAAATGATGTGGGTAAACAACTCATAAACATATAGAGCTTTGAAATTTCATTTGGAGATTTCATTGAATTTAAATATGATAAAAATACTAATTTGCTTTAATTGTTTCCATTAAGAATTTTATTAGCATTAAATATGGAAGAAAATTATGAGCATTTAATAATTTATCTAATATTTGAATGGAAAATGAATTTAAAAGGAAAATCAAGATGAAATATTGTTGGAACTGACTAATGAGACTCTATGGTTATTAATTATGGAGTTGGATTTATTCTTAGGTTATACAAAGAACATAAATCTATTCACTTTTAAATGTAAATATACTGTTGTTTTTAGAATATTGAATTAATCATAAGTCTGTTTTGGAAAATGATTATTACTAGTTTTATTGTTACGTTAACAAGAAATTTGAATATAAATTTCTATAGTAGAAAAGATATCTGAAACATATCAAGATTAATATTTGGCTAAATTTTGAGAATGGTGAAATTACAAATATTTAATACATATACTGGTTATGAAAAGGTTCATCAAAAAGAAGAAGGGACGCTATCATCTTCATTGCATGAGTATATTTTAGAATTTGATTACATTTTACTGTTAAACCTATCATTGTTTTCTTTGTGTGTGTACATGACAATACAACTCAAAATGATATAATTCAAAAGAATTTGAAACACTTTCGCTTTATTGACATGAATGAATTTATCGAAAGAGAAAAAATAATGAAATAAGTTGTATTACATTATAGTGAAGATACAATGTACACAAAACTTATATAATAGCAAATTATGAGATGAGTTTGTCTTTGAAATAAATTAAAATAATGGATTTTGAAAGTAAAGAGTGATATATTTATGAATGATGTCTATAAATCAAAAGGCCGAATGTTATAGGCAACGGAAAAAGGATGATCTCTTCCATTCTCTTATGTCTTCAACGAATTTGATTAGTAAAGGGTGTTCATCTCTTATAATGAACATTGGTAGACTTGTTTTACTTAATACAGTCTTGTGCTCGATTGGCTTTCATATATTTTCTTCCGTAACACCTATTAAATATATATTTTTGGAGTTTTTATGTACTGGGTTTTTTGTGAGGCTCGAAGGATAATCAAATAAAATTTCATTTTGTCTCTTAGATAAAATTTATAGACCTATGAGGAAGGTGACAATGCATTAAATCCTTTCAGGATATTTGTCAAGTCAACCCTTTAAAACTTTGGATTCGACTTCTTAAAAATAAAAATCCTTTATGGTTAAGATGTCTATATGCTAAATATAGGCGTCTCATTAGGTCATGGATTCAAGGATTTGCCTTCCTACTTGAGTGAGACCGGGAAAATGATGTAAAAATATGAACCGGTCTATGATTTTATTAAAGAATTCAAACATGACAAACACTACCTAAAGGATAAGTTTAAATTGAAAGATGCATGGTACCTAATCCATGAAAGTCATAATTCCTAGGTCCATTTTTCTCTAAATTGGGATAAACAATTCCCTTCCAAAATAGCGATATTGATGTGGAAACTCTTCCAGGATGCATTCCACTTGATGAAAAAATACAAAAGATATACATTCCGTGGGTGTCTAAATGTGCATGTTGTGTGTTAGGCTCCTTTGAAAATAGAAATCATCTATTTAGACACAACGATATAGCCAGGGATACTTGGGCTTACTTTGAAGGACAAATGGAGAAAAGAGGGATGGCTTTTTATTAACTCAAACTTTCTTATCTAGTGTGTTACATTATAGGAAAAGTCATTTATACACCTTCTTCTTACAATTACTCCCTACTTCATTTGTTAGCATCTTTGATGTGCAAGAAATATAATGATGTGTAAAGATACACTAATGTCCTCAAATTATATCATCTGCACATTCATAAAGGCATTATTCTCACTTTTGATGCATTCCTTTATAATGGTCCTATAGTTCCCACATTAAGTCATTTAGCTAAGTTTATAACATTTATATAAATTAATATTATTCTACCCGATTACTTCCTCATCTTCTACCCATATGATCGCAAGTGAAGCTTTTTCCCCAATGAGGAAGATGATACTCTCAAGGATGAAGCACAATACAAACCAGAGTTCATGATCTTGTTATACTTTTAAATTATACAGTGGAAGAAGAGAAGAATATTGATGATTTTATTACTCAATTAATCATAATACATACAGATACACGGTTGTATTTATAGAAATACAATTAGGCTAAAAACAGTGTGGCCCAATACCTTATACCTGAAGAAATGAATATGTGGCTGTGATCTTGTTGAGATAATTGAATGGTTGAGATTTCTTTTGTAACCCTACTTTCATATTATATACAGCCGCTTCTGTATACTACCTCTTCAATATACGATACTTCTCATTTCTAGCATCCCCCTCAAATCAACATTAGGGTTAGGATGCGATATCCCCAAATTTATGTGGCTGCTTCAATCGACTTGATTGATTCAGATAATCTTTAAATTCTTCTAGATCTAGTGAGATTTCTCAGTTTTGATGAAGTTAGACTTCTCTATGGCTGCATCAACCTTCGATCGTTTGAGTCAGAGATGGTAAAACATTGGACTAAAGTTAGTGAGTTTTTTTAAGCTTCATTTGCCTTGTTGCTGCTTTGTTCGACCTTTAACTCGTTTCTGAAGCGTGTGAAGTTCCTTACTGTAAGTGCTTTAGTCAAAATGTCGGCAACTTGTTAAGTGGCAGGTATATGATTTACTTGTAGTTTTCCTTCCAAGATCTGTTCACGAACAAATTGCACAAATCTATTCAATGTGCTTTGTCCTTGAGTGAAGAATTGGATTAGCTGATAGATTTACCACACTTAAGTTATCACACCATAATGTTGATTTGATGTCTGTATCTACTTTTAACTCATGCGTTAGTGACTGAATCCACATTATTTCAGCAGTTGCATTAGCTATACTTCTATATTCAACCTCTGTGCTGGACCTTGAAACTGTAGGTTGCTTCTTTGAACACCATGACACGACATTGTTTCCAATATAGATACAGTATCCTGATGTGGACCTTCTGTCATTAAGGTCTGATGTTCAATCTGCATATCTAGTTATGTTGAGATTTTTTCTTGCATTTATTGTAAGTCCATAGTTTGTTGTCCCTTTTAAATATTTAAGAATTCTTTTGACTGCTTTTCAGTGTTCATCCAGTGGTTGCTGCATGAATTGACAAACTTTGTTAACATTGAATAAAATATCAGGTTTAGTTATGGTTACATATTGTAATGCACCAACTAGACTTCTGTATTGTTTATCATTAAATATGGCTTCTCCTCTACTTTTAGCAAGATGTTGATTGCTGATCATTGATGTTGGTTGTGGATTTGCACCTTCCATTTTTGATCTGATTAGGAGTTCTCTAATATACTTTCGTTGACATTATGTGATCTCTGTATCTGATTTCCTTGTGACTTCTATTCCTAGAAAATAGTTTAAATGACCAAGACTTTAATAGAAAACTGATTATTCAAAAATTGAATTATGTTGCTGATCTCTATATCATTATCGCCTGTAATAATTAGATCATCGACATATATCAGTATATGGATAGCAATATTTTATGTTAATTTTGAAAAATAATGAATTATTTGATTTGGTAGACTGAAAACCCATATATTACATAAGGGGGCTTTCAGCTTATCAAACTGGACTCTTGGAGCCTATTTGAGAACATATATGGCTTTGTTCAATTTGCACACATATATAATTTCCATTTTGTACATAACCATGTGGATGTTCCATGTAAATTTCCTCTTGTAGAACACCATTCAAAAATGCATTGTTGACATCTAGCTGTCTAATGTTCCATTTTCTATAGACAGCTGTGGTCATGATAATTCTTATTGTTGTTGGCATGACTACTAGTGAAAAGGTTTCACTAAAGTCAAAGCCATGCTCTTGGGTGTATCCCTTATCAACTGGCCTGGCCTTATATCTTGCCACGGTTCTATCAGGATTTTTCTTAACTTTGTAGTTCCACTTGCATCCAATTATATTTTGTGAGTTGGTGGGTGAACCAAGTCCCATGTTTTGTTTTTCACAAGAGCATTATATTCTTCATCCATGGCTGATTTCCAGTTGTTATCTCTGATTGCTTGATCAAATGTCTCTGGTTCATCCATCATTAATGTTGTTGTGTATATAGGTTTAAATATTCCACTTTTTGATCTTGTCACCATATGATGTCCAGTTTTGAATTGTGATTCTGTATGTTATGGTGTTCCACTGCTAACTTGACTGTTGTTATCATCTGCTTGTCTCTACTGACCTTCTGAATAATCCTTATTGATACTTTGAGTTTGATCATTTGTGCATATAGGTGACTGGTTGAGTTGATTAGGTAACCTTCAAATCCATGACCTGGTTTATTGAACACCATGTGTTGTGGTTCTGATGCTTCTGTTGTCTTGTCAACTTTTGAATTCCACACATCTGGATAGACTGGTATGGGTGGTATTAATGCATTTGAATTGTACACCTTCTGTGTTGTCTTTATGCATGTACTAATGAATATAAATACTCTTTTAGTGAAAACAACATGTCCACTTATAACTATTTTCCCTTTACTGTCAAGACACTTGTACCATTTCTGCTTAGTTGCATAACCTAAGAAGGTACATGGTGATAATCTGAAGTCTAATTTATGAGAATTATATGGCCTTAGATATGGGAAACATAAACAACCAAAGGTTCTCAAGCTTTGACAATCTGGTTTAAGCCTAAACAACTTTTCTATTGGGCTTATCCCTTTCAAAGTCTTTATGGGTAATCTATTTGTTAAATATGTGGCTGTACTAAATGAGTCAGGCCAGAATTTTTAGGGTAGAGATGCTTGAGCAAGTAGTGTAAGACTTGTCTCAACTCTATGTCTATGTTTCACTACACCACACTATCTATTTTGCCATGCCCCATGCAAAAAATTAACCACGGTCTTGAGCCGTGGCGATTTTACCATGGTCTTGAGCCATGGTAAAATAAATTACAATGGTTATGGACCGTGACAATTTTGCAACGGCTTCAGACCGTTGCAAAGTTACTCTAATTTTTGTAACCCCCTTGGTGTACAGTATACAACTAAAATACACTACCGTTCTCAAAACAACGCCCCCATTCCAAAATTTTCCCACACGCCTGCCCTAAATCAATTTCCAAAATCAGTTCTGCCGCAACCTCAATATCGATTTGAGCATATAGTTGTAATCGATTTGAGCATCTCTTGAATCGATTTGATCATTGAAGATTCTCATCAGGTATTTTATTTTTATTTTTAATCAAGAATTTGGGTATTCTTTTTAATTTTCTTCTCATTGCTCATGGCCATGGAGTTTGTGGCCGTGTGAAAATCTAATTTTGAACCTTGTTCTAGCATAATCCATAAGAATATGCTATTTTCTTTTCTTTTGCCTTTTTCTGCCCATCAGTGAAACAAGAAATAATGGAATACAAAATCCCATTTATTATCCTTAACACTCAAATTCATTCTCATTTTCCACAATTTTCTCAAAATTTTCAATGACCTTCAACTTTTCCCTTAGTTTCTTCTTTGCCACAGGAAGATTGTCTTAATTTTTTAAACGAAAATTTATGTTCTAAGTTTTCCACTGTCCCTACATCCAAAAGATTTTTCGTTTAGGATTCCTGCAATAGACTTTTATTCAAGTAAATTAACTGTCAATGGTAATTACTAATTTCATAATATTTGTTAGAGAACTAATAGTATCCAAGGGCTCTGACTGTGTTGGGATAAACATAGATAAACTTGATATCAAGAAAATGTGGTATTCATGAGATAAACTTACTGATCTAAACATAGATAAGCTTGGATTTTATAAAAATCATGTTATATCAGCGAAGTGAATGGATCAAAGTCTATGCTATGGTGATTTTTATATCATTGGGAATTCTATATATGGTAAAGGCAACAGTGATTTTTGCCTTTACTATACATGTTAACATTTGTAAATATTTAACGAAATGGTTGAAATAAAATATTTGATTATACTCTTAACTCATACTCTTTGTTCATACCTATCTAAATTTTTATGTGTATTCAACGGAATAGCTGAAATAAAATATTTGATTACTTAAATACAATTCATCGATTGATGTTTCATAATTTTTCCAAGATATTAAACGGATAGCATAGACATCAATCGTCGATTTCAATATTTTGCTGTGTAAAGAAAAAAAGCATTTAGTAAGGATGATTTGATCATGTAATATAAGATTATAATTTTCTTTGGACATTTTTTTTCTTGTAGACGACTTCAATTATTATATGTTTGCCCCTTGACCAATGGATGGAAGGCAATGTTAAGAAAATGCAAACGACGGTGGAAATGAGAAGATTTTGATATTTTCTACTTACCTTAAGGTAATTTTTAACTACTCATTATAATTAGTTAAAATATGCATATAATACAATTTATAGGTTTCATCATATTTTGGTCAGTGAACTTTTAATTCAGTTCGTTGCAAATTAACATTTGATAAATAATCAAGTATTATGTACATTTGTTGTATTGATTCTGATCCTTGCTACTGTATTGATTCTGTTCCTGCCTGCTTTGTTCCACGCATAGTGTATCGTTTCAATATTTGCCCCTACATATAAATTACATCAAGCTTTTCCAAGTATTCGATGCATCGCAATATTTTTGAACATGTTGTGGACGTTGGAAAATTTTTATAAACAATACGATCAGAAATTCTAAAATGTACGTCTACCAGATTATTTTAAGTATATTTCATAGCATTTTCAACTTATTTATGACATGAAAAAACTGTAACATTCTCATTTATGCAACATTTTTCTACAATCATATGATGTTCATGTACTTACCATCTTTGCCAACATAGCCACAATTTATGTATATATCGTTTATTGATTTTTTATTCTAATGTTGCTAACCAGTGTGTTTGAATTTCTTTTAAGCTGTCTTTTGGGTTGGAATTACCAAAATAGTAAGTGTCTAACACAGTGAATATATACATTATATGAGTGATTGAATATTTTAGACTTGCAGTTAGTTTGGTTGGCATTTTAGGACCAAATCAGCAAAGGCTTGCCTTTTACACTATACTAAACTACGGTGATAGGTCAACAGTGTAAGTATATAGATATGTCTAGAAAATACTTTATTGCTCTAAGTTTCATTTGTTTTTGTCTAAATCAAAAAAATGAAACTAAAACGACAAAACCTGTACTATTTTGCATTTCAAATCAGCCTTAAACCTGAAATAAAAATATTTTTTAAACAGACGTATGTCACCCGGTCATCAAAAAATTACCTTTCTAAGACTTCTTCATTTTGTTTAGGTTCATACAAAAGTCAAGACCAGATTTTGTTGTCTCAAACTCTAGCTCTAATTGCAGCAAAAATGAAATATGCCGATGATTATACTGCATATAAAGTCTGAAACGTACACCGTTATCTTATAACTCCAAAATATCGCTACTTGAGTTAATCATGCTTTAATCATGGTTGAAGACAAATATATAATAAAACAATCAAACTCAAATTGAAAAACTTCAAAAAGACATACAATTGACTAACTCAAATTGAAATGACGATGTGCTCTTTCAAAGTAGGACTATTCAACAAAGATCGGTTATAATCTGATTAATTATTAAAGTTCTAATGTGATTCTGAAAGCAAACCACTGCCGTATATACTGGTTATTTATTTTGTATTATTTCATTGAATCTCAACAATTAACTGTCAGCTTTTGGGTTGAACTTTGAAGTCTGAATTGAGATTCATGTACAACCAAAATTTATACAAACAAAAAATTTATATAGCAAAGGTATTCTTCATCTTCTCCTTTCTTCTTGATTCTCATTATATTCAACCTTAATTCAATGTATATTGTTTTTTGTTTTGCTAGTTAGCAGTGGATATTAACATTACAGGTTTGGAACAAGATAACATAGGCCAATAAGATGAATCCTTATTTTCTAAAATAATTTGATTTCATAAATTTATATATATTTGGCATCGGCTGGTGCAGAATAGGGTTTGATAATTGATAACTGAAATTAGGTTTTGTTGGATTTGATTGGGATTTGGAGAGAAGCTGGCTAAATTTGATCAGCTGAAAGTTGGGATTAGAATAAGATAAGTCATATTTCTTTACTTAATATTCAATTTAGGATTTTGAATTTGCAACTAAGATGCATTGTGTATACCAGATTTTAGTTTGGCAGTGATAATAGAATGGGAGTGCGAGTCCTTAATTTATTATTGGCATCTGTTTAATTCTGGGGAAGTAAGATTTACAGTAGCAAGATGTAGGTGATGAGGTTTAAAAATATATTTTTATTTGTGTACAAGTCATTAGAGAGGTAGGATGTGCACAGAGAATAGCAAAATCCTAATTGTAAGAAGACCATGTATAACTTTAGATATGGCCTACTTTGAAAGAATAAGGTTGAAGGGTAGATCAAATCAAATCTTATGTTCCCTTATTCCATGTATCCCTGTGTTTCAATCATATACTTTACTTGTGCTTGAATTACACATTTTTTCATAGAGAGGTGTTAGAGAAATAACTAACGATATATCATATATGATATAGTAGGGCGGTATGTCTTCTAGCATAGATGAATAATGGATGAAAGAATCCGATTGAAAAACTACACGATATGTGGAAGGAGTGCAGAAGTTTATTGAATTTTTTGTACAAAATGGTGGTAATAAGAAAATCTATTCTTGTCCTTGAACACAATGAAAAATATGAAAATGAGTATTAAATTAGATGAAATTCATTATCATCTTCTTAGATGGGGAATTGTCTAATCATATACTGTTTGGCATTTTCATGGGGAAGAGTTGGCGGTGAAGCAAAAACAACCTGATAGTCAAACCATAAGCACCAATGAGTTCGAACATCCTAGGATGGAAGATCTAGTCAATGATGCTGATAGATTTCATCATTTTCAACTTGCAATTCCGTTGCCCGATAATATTGGGGAGTCATCTACGGTTGAGGTCGATTGGTAGGCCAATCAAAGTAAGTCGTATTAATCACTTTTTGATAGTGCAAAAGAGCCACTGTATCCTTCATGTCCAAAAGGGATAACAAATTTATATGCCATTGTGAAGTTGAATAGCTAGAAAACTCAGTACGACTTTTCCGACAATGGTGTGACTGCACTCCTCGAATTTATAAAGAAGTTACTCCCTGAAGGTAACACGCTGCCTACAAAGTACCTCGACATGAAGAAGATGATTAAACAAGTTGGGATGGATTACCAAACTTATGATGCATGCATCAATGAGTGCATTTTATACTGGAAAGATGATGCAAATAAGGTTTCTTGTACAAGTTGCAACGAACCAAGATATAAGACAACATTCAATGAAGAGAGAAGAGCTACCAAAGTACCTCAAAAGACATTAAGACATTTCTCTTTAATTTCTAGATTGAGGAGACTGTATACCATACCACGGATAGCAGATGCTATGACTTGGCATGCTCGTGCCAAGTCTGATTCAATTGTAATGCTTCATCCACGTGACACTTCTCAATGGTGAGCTGTAGATTCTTTTGGCCAAACATTTGATGTACCTCCAACACATGAGAAGTTGGTTGTGGACAATATACTGCTACCAGAAGAGAAAACAAGCAAACAAAATCATCATCTTGCCATGACCTTTGGTGAAGTTGGAATTGGTGGTTATGTCTGCCATCCAAAGAGTAATATTCGATATCTGTAGACGCATAAGTAGGTATGTATGTAGTATTATACTTTGGTAGTTTTAATGTTATGTTGCTTCTATGTAGTTTTAAACCATTTTTGGAATATTAGGCAACAATGCTTCACAAATAAAGGCAACATTTCATCCAAGAAGTAGGGTTTCATTAATAAAGGTATACATTTTGAAATGTCGAATATAATAGATTCATTAATGAATGCATATAAGTTGGATGCCTTAATTTGAAATAATTCACAAAAATTATATGCATGAAGTATAGTAAGAATTATATATATATATATATATATATATATATCATTTTATAGATTTTAATATATGATTTAAAGAGAAAGTAGTACAGAATTATTTTGAAGTGTTAAATTTTGTGAATAAGCTTAATTTCCCTCTTGGTATTAGCGTAAAATGTTTGAATATTTGTGTAAATTTATGGAAATTGGTCATAATTTGGAAAATATTATTTAGTATGTAGAGATGATTTTGTTGTAATACAATGGTTTAATCTAGATAAAATAATGTAAGATATTTTGTTAAATAGAAAATGAGTATAGTGGGAATTTAGGATTATATAGGAATCGATTTCCTATATTATCATTTGTAATTTTGACATTGAAAATTTCAAAGTTTGGTTTTGGCTTAAAATTGACAGCTGATTTTCTGGTTTGACTATATTTTGAAATCTCGGTTCCTCAATTGGTCTATTTCCTCACTTTGATTAAATATGAAATTGAAGTTCATATCTTCATTTTTAATGATGTTCTTCTTTGCTTTGCCACACAGTCTGTTTTGTTTGCTACATCTTTGTGTTCATTCTCCTGAGCATTTGCGTTTCTGATTTAGTAGTCCCAGATTTGTTAATCCATCTCCAACACTACTTGTAAACAATATCAGTTTAGAGTAAACAGTGCTAGTTGTTGCACATTGTTTACTTTGAGACATGTGCATTTAGAGTAAACAATGCCAGTTTTTGCACATATATAATGTACTTTTGCCCTATCAACCTGGGTTAGAAAACAAATCCTAACATTCGTATTGCAGTTAGCTCTTTTTTCACTTGCTTATTGATATACTAATATATTGTACGCTTTGTTCAAGCAGCTTTCACCCGAGAACAAAGGAATAGAATTCTGGGACTTCATTCTCGCTAATGTAAGTACCCAATACCATTAAGCATTAATTTCACTCATTGAGCTTGTTTTATGCTTATTGTATTTCTTAATTATTTTGTTACACCATGAAAATGTTCAATATGCATAAACTTTTGATGGTAAGCAAACATATGCGTCAAACCTGTAAATAAAAGACAATTGAAAATGTATATTATCTATATCTGAAAGGTTGTCCATCCACATGTATGATTGTATTATATTATTATATCACAAATTGCATTCATTGCTGGTTGTTACCCCTATTTTGTCACAAATTAAACATTAATTCAACACAGGTTAAATTATTAGTGAGAGAATATTTGTATTAGAGTATATTTCATCGTTCATTCTCATATTGAAATCATCGGATTAAGTTCACATTTAAAATACAAGTTAAATTGTACGGTATACGATATTAGTAAAAATCAATAATTATATGACCTCGGGTAAGGCAAAAGGACCAATTTTTTTAAACAATCAAATTTAATTTCCATGGACCATGTTTCTTGTTCCACCTAACAAGCACAGTCCCAAGTTTTGCTGTTGCTATGCTTGATTATGTTTGCCTTGACCTGGTTGCTGGTGAACTGATTGCCTAAACTTGCCCCTATACGTTACTCTAGTCTTATACATGTGTTGATATGGTTGTGCCAGTGATTCAAGCTCTTAGCTCTAGCACTGATCCTATATCGATTTTTATTAGACGTAAAACTTTGATGTGAACTAATTTAATTTATTGTTAATTAACTTGTTTGTTTTTTGATTTATGTTTGCTCTTTAAGTGAATTGCTCTTTAATTGCTTTTTAATATTGAATTTATTTCTGATGTGAATTTGAAATTCTAAATTGCATTTTGATTTCCTTATTTTGAGTGCTACCGCGTGTCTTATTGGTTCCTAGTCTTTTCTACGACTAGTATGATATTATTCTTATGTATATAACAATATGAATCTGAATGATAAAACGACGTTTAAATGTGTATTGTATCTAATCTAAGCAATGAAGCATACAGGGTTTTATATTCATTTCCTAAGAAGTTCAAAATAAGGATAATACATTAAAGTTTGGCAAAGAGTAGTACTTGTAACTTGGACTACCAAAAAGTTCCTATTTTCAACTATTTTTGCATAAGATCTTAGTATTATATTCATTTCCTATTTTCATAACTCTTGTTCAAGCTGCTTATGCTGCTTTTGAGAAGGTGCGGTTTATGTTTTATTATTATTTATTTTTCATTTAGGAAATGTTTAATCTTGGTAAATATATTTGTCAAAACTATCTTTTCACGTTTACAGTATATATTTCACGTGTTCTTGCTTCTATTAAAACTGTCTTTTGATTAAACGTCACTTAATACTATCCCAGTGTACCCTGAGCACTTACTGCACTAAGTGTTTTGTAATGTTTTATAACCCTTAAACATTGTGAGTGTTCTTAATGCTTGAAGTTCTTACATTGTATAAACACTTAATAGGGATAAGTTATGGTTGTGAATGAACACACATAAATGACCAATATTCATCTGTCGGACTTTAAAATAACCAATATTCATCTGTCGGACTTCAAAATAACCAATATTCATCTGTCGGACTTCTTATTGGGAACAAAAGCAAGTTGCCTGTGCATGGACATGAAATGAATCCAAAACTAGGATACACCATTAGTCAAGTTAATTTTATGCTTGATATGAGATGTGTGTTTGATGCAACATGGTGTAGATATACCAATGCTGGTGAAGTTCATGTGCTGCTAGATAAAAATATGCAAGCACAACTAGTTTGTTTAACTTACTGACTAATTTTCATATTAACTACTTCTTTATAACTATTTCTGTATTGTATATAATGTTTGTTATCTGACTTATACTCTACTTTATCGTCTATCAGAAAATAAACTCAGTAAGAACTATTTTGTTAGAAAGGGAATGTATTTAAAAACAAAACACAAATTTTAACACAAAATTACCAAACCAATGCATCCTTGACTATCCTTCTTTGCCCATGACCTTCATGGTAACATAGCCCTTGTTGCAAGGATAGATGTATAGATTCTGACAGTATGCTATTGTATCCTTTGAACTTTTGCCTACATCTGAATGTGTTGTTGCACTGTTGTGATAACCTGCCTAAATTAATTGGTCTAGAATACATATTGAGTCGTGCATCTGCCTCTAGAATACACATTGTGCTAACAACTTGTTGTCTTATTGATTTCTTGTCTTATTTTTTGCAAGTGAACGAACTCGCATAATACAGGATTGCAAACTCTCTAAACCCCTAGGCTGCAGCTTTCTTTCAGACTTTGATATGAATCGATTAGTTGATGGGCTTGTTTTAATCATAATGTATCTTTCAATTAAACACTATTGTTTGTGACTCTACTTTAAACAAATGTGTTTCTGAAATCTGCAGAACATGTTGTGGTAGTAAATGTGCCTATACTATTTCAGTTGTACCGTAGTAATATTTGAAATGTAGCTTAGTGTTTCAGTTGACTAAAATATTTGAAAAATATGTTATGATATAAATTTGGTATTATTGTGAAGTGATATTTCAATTTTTATCAAGAGTTTAAAAATGTGTCGAATTATATCCTAAAATCGAAATTGATATCTTTTTTATTTTATGCTAAACTTGTCATTGGAATTTTGATTATAACTGAAATTCTGGTAAAAAATAGAATATAAGCATATGTATATTTCGCCACGGTTCTGGACCGTGGCTAAACAAAAATTAGCCACGGCCTTCAGCCGTGGTTAAACATATATTTGCCACGGCTCTAAGCCATGGTTGAACTCAATATTGCTACGGCCCAAAGCCGTGGCTGTGAGAAATGCGGATTACGGATCTTAAGGCTAGAATTAACACTAGAGGGGGGTGAATAGTGTTTTAAGGAATTATTAATTCCTTTTGAGTTTATCTTAATTTGAACACAAATGTAGGCAATATTCAGGCACGGATATGATCACAGAATCAAACACATATGCAGATATAAAGTAAAAGCAATAAAGGAAAGAACATACCGAATTTTATACTGGTTCAGAGTTACCCTACATCCAGTCCCGCAACACAAGTACGGATTTCCTTTCAAAATCAATTTTTACAATTACACCCTCGATTTCAAGGCCACGAGGTACACCGCTCCAGATTCACAATCCTCTGGGTAGAGATACTTGATTTTCCAGGCAACAAGTTCACCCGATTGACTTTCCAGGCTACAATCACACCTTTTCTCGCTCGATTGAATACAAAGAAGTCTATAACTTTGAATAGCACTGGGATCTTATTGAGATAGTGGTAGAGAATCAAACCAGAGATGATCTAGTTAGATTCAATGGTGATTTCGGTAGAGTAATGGTAAAAATGTATATAAAGAAATGTGGAAGAAGAAGAGGAGTGAAATCGGAGAAAATATGATTATAAATTCGTTTAAAACAGCCCCTATTTATAGTAGAACAACAGCCATGTCCATTCGTGAAAGGATATAACGAATAGACACTTCCTTTGAAATTCAAACTTTTGAAATAAACTGTCATCTTGTCGACAAGGGGTCCTTGGGGTTGTCGACAGGCCTAAGTTACTTTTGGTAATTTGTTTTTCTTTGAAAATAACTTCTACCTTGTATTAAAACTATTTTAAACTTAAATATACTTAACTATAGTTACATAAATAAGTATAGAGAATAATGTTTTGGTATATATAAAATTTTACTATAATTTTATATTTAAATCTAAGTATAAATATTAAAAGTTTAAATATATTATAATTAAAAGATAGTTTAAAACCAAGGATACTTTGATATTGAAAATAAAGATTATTTTGAGGCTAAAAGTATTTTAAAACCAGGATAGATGTTTTTGATTTAAAAAGGAAGATTTTGAAATCATTTTTGAAAACAAGATATAATTTTGTAAAACATTTGAATAAAAGTTAGTGGATACAAAACAATGTTCCACTAGATTTTTCGTAGGTTTCATCCTACTTAGAGTTCCATCCCTTTAACGGGCTCGAAGTGGATTCCATTCCACGAATAAAATGGATTTTAAGATGTCAGTGCTTTTCTAGGAGTTTTAACAAAATTCCTAACTAAATTACTTATCTTGAAATCTTGAACTCTTGATAATCTTGATACTAATGAGTCTTGAATCTTGATATCTTCGATCTTGAGTTCATCAGTTCTTGAATCTCTATACTGTACAGTCTTCATTCTTGGTACCTGCATGTTTATATTCTGCATATATATATATATATATCTAAACCATAACGTTAGTATTTATATTTTATAACAAGTCCTAAGGTTGTTGTCATCAAAACCATCATCTCAAGGACTAACAATCTCCCCCTTTTTGATGATGACAACCTATGTTTATAAAATATACTTCACCTTCACTATAACTCCCCCTAAAACTAATAACTCCCCCTTAATCTATGCCTAACTATCTTGTTTTATAATTCTCCCCCTTTGTCATCAACAAAACCATCCTAAAACCATAAAACTATAAAACTCTCCCTTAAACTAATACTAGAACAAAGTATAGTAAATGGAATGTGAAAGACATTAACATAATTATATTAATTATTCAATAAATAAATATGTATAAGTATATTTTAGACAATCCAGTCAACACACACATCAAATCATGTCAAACAAATCAATCAAGTCAATCAAGACAATCAAGTCAATCAATTCAAACAAGTCAATCAAGTCAAACAAATCAAAAACTAATAACCCTATACTATAAGACAATAATATAAACTCCCCCTAAATAAAATACACTTGTTATGTGTACATGTATGCGGATTACCGAATGTGAGAGATGCGTATTACAGATCTTAAGGCTAGAATTAACACTAGATGCGGGGTGAATAGTGTTTTAAGGAATTACTAATTCTTTTTGAGTTTATCTTAATTTGAACACAAATGTATGCAATATATAGTTTGTAATGCAGTATGAAATGTATGGCATATGCAATGTAGCATGAGATGATATGCTAAATGAAGTGCAACTTATGATGCAAATGATTATGATATTTCATGCATTGTAATTTATGATGTAACATGCAATGAAATGTGATATGAAATAGGATGCATAATGATATGTAATATGAAATGAATTGATAACGAAGTAAAAATAATAATATGCAGAATGATATGATGATATATATACTATGGTAAGAGATATTCGGATTATAAGATAAACATGAGTGATAAGTAATATCTAATTGACAAGCATATATATATATATGTATGTATACATATATCAACTATTTATTATAAATCACTTCAACCAAACAAAGGTAATACACACTAATTACTAGACTTAGGTTAAGGAAACTAATGAATGGGACTAAAAGAGTAGTAAAGACAAGAGCTTAAAGGTAATAAATGATATTAAAACTATAACATATTCATGAAAGGTAGTAATCAAACTCAATATCAAAATCAAATTGCTAAGAAATATGGATTTAAACTATATATATGATCAATATGGTTTTTAAAAATTAATACCCTCCTTATTTAATTTCTTTAAAATAATTTTATTTGTAACTTAATTGTTTTTTTAAGAATCCAAACTTCCATGTTTATAAAATACTTAACTTACTAATTAAAACCTATATATTAAATTATTATTGATTAAAATATTTAGAAACATGTTTAAACACCATTTAAATTAAAAAATATCATAATGAAATATTAAATAAAATAACAAAGATTGAAAAACTAAAATGAACATGTGTTATATTAAGGCCTCTTACATAAAAAAATTTAGTTAATTATTAAAAAATATTTAAACATGAAATTAATTTTAAAATATTCTAATATAAGTTAGAAAATAAATCTAAAAATAATAGAGAAAAATACTTAATTTAAATATCATTTTTACATAGTTTAAAGTTTCAAATAGAAAAGACAGCATTTACAAAATGCTATAAAAAGTTTTTACAGTAAAATATAATCAAAACATTATAAAACAAAAACTGCAGCATTTAACCAATGCTGTGAAAAGTTTCTGAAACACTACAGCATTTCATAGCACAGTAATGCTATAAAAACGAATTTGCAGTGCTTAAAAAACGTTAACAGAAGCAAAGACAGCATTTCAAAAATGCTATCTAAAGTTCTGGGCCTGTTTTTAACATGATTTTGCACTAATTTTACGACTAGATTTTGATATGTAAATAATTGATTTTTGACCCAACTTTTTTATAGTAGTTAATAGAATTAAAGTAAATAAAAAAACATAAAGAAAAGTAATGAAAAATCATGTGTAAAAACACTTGGCATTATTCATGTAAAAATGCTTTTATTAAAAAACAAGTGTAATGACACATGTCATTTTGCATGTATGTCACTATCTATTTATATGACAAGTGTCATGTGATGTGGCGCAATTTTATTAAATGAAGAAATCTATAAATAAAGCCTTATTCTAACATTCTAAATTCATTCTATTAATTTCTTAAAGACATAAAATTAGTATCTTAAAAGAAATAGAGTACGAGAAGTAAAAACAACATTAGAAAAGTTGAAATCACAAATGAAGGTATGCTTTTCTACTTAGTATAGTTGTAATAAATTAGTGGTAAGATTTTATTTGAAAAGAAACACATTTTAAAAGACTTTAAAAAAAAATTAGACTGGTATATCGATATGTATACCGCGGTGTGTCGATATATGGATCAAAATATCAAAACTTATAAAAGAGATAAATTTCTATACCTAACTAAATACATAAATATATATTCCTAAATGCAACAATAAAGATGAAATAATAGTAAAGCATACCACTTTTTGCACTCCTCTATCTTTCTAACTTTGTTGTTCTTCCATTGTCGTGAACCACACATTTATATCTTTCAGAATTTGATGACGAAATATGTTCTATTGCGACGGGCTTGTTTTTCTGATCATCATAGTATATTCATTTGCTGAATTTGAAGACCGTATAAGAAAGATACAGAAGATTTAGTAGATTGACCAACTTGGCGCCAAAACTTTGAATTTGAATTTTAAATGAATGGACACTTCAACCACTATAAATAGTCCCAACAGTCACCACTTTTCATAAAACTTTCTCTTCTTCTTCTTCCCGTTTTTCTATTTACTATCAAACTTCTAGAAGGTATATCTCTTTCGTTTCTAAACGGAATTGGATGAAACCAGCGGCAAATCGAAGAGGAAGGAAAGGGGTACGATCTAGTAATAGTTTGGCGATGAATTTGGACGGTATTGTGGTGCAACAGGTCGAACAGCAAGAGAAATCCAGAAAATCCCGTACACAGTTTTCAGTTTTGGATAGCCAACTTCAAACTGTCATATCTCGCTCAATTTTGATCGGAATTTGACGATCCACCCATCAAAACGATCGTGAGAACAAGAACTACAATCTGGATAGGATTTGGGACAAAATACTCAAATTTCTGGATGCAATTTGAAGAATACCATTGACAGTTTTGCTTTCTTTTTCTCTTTGTTCACCAAAACTTCATTTGACTATAACTTGGTCATTTCTTGACGGATTCGCACGAAACCAGTGACATTGTGAAGCAGATGGAGAGAAGTATAGTATCAAATCAAGTTGTAGATAAGAATCAAAAGTTTGTATTGATCTGGTACCCATTTCGTTGTCGATTGCCATTATATATCCATTTGTTCTTCTTGATCGATGAATGATTACGTGGTATCTTTTAACTAACAGTCATTAGACATAACTCTTCTTCTGCAAAACAACATAACCTTTTAAAGAATCAAATGACTTTTCAAAATAATTAAATATAGTTTTAAACAACAATATCATGATGATTCTATGACATATTCATATGAAAATAATGTTAATAATTTTATCAAAAAAATTACCATTTTAAAAAATTTCAAAAATCTGATTATGAAAACTTTGAAAACCAATGCTCTGATACCAAATGTGAGAAATGCGGATTATGGATCTTAAGGCTAGAATTAACACTAGAGGGGTGGTGAATAGTGTTTTAAGGAATTACCAATTCTTTTTGAGTTTATCTTAATTTGAACACAAATGTATGCAATATTCAGACACAAATATGATCACAGAATCAAACACAGATGCAGATATAAAGTAAAAGCAATAAAGGAAAGAACATACCGGATTTTATACTGGTTCGGAGTTACCCTACATCCAGTCCCGCAAAACAAATATGGATTTCCTTTCAAAATCAATTCTTACAATTACACCCTCGATTTCAAGGCCACGAGGTATACCGCTCCAGGTCCATAATCCTCTGGGTAGAGATACTTGATTTTACGGGCAACAAGTTCACCCGATTTATTTTCCAGGCTACAATCACACCTTTTCTCGCTCGATTGAATACAAAAAAGTCTATAACTCTGAATAGCACTGGGATCTTGTTGAGATAGTGATAGAGAATCAAACCAGAGATGATCTAGTTAGATTCAATGGTGATTTCGGCAGAGTAATGGTAAAAATGTATATAAAGAAATGTGAAAGAAGAAGAGGAGTGAAATCAGAGAACATATGATTATAAATTCGTTTAAAACAGCCCCTATTTATAGTACAACAACAGCCATGTCCATTCGTGAAAGGATATGACGAATAGACACTTCCATTGAAATTCAAACTTCTGAAATAAACTGTCTCCTTGTCGACAAGGGGTCCTTAGGTTTGTCGATAGGCCTAATTTATTTTTGGTAATTTGTTTTTCTTTCAAAATAACTTCTACCTTGTATTAAAACTATTTTAAACTTAAATATACTTAACTATAGTTACATAAATAAGTATAAAGAATAATATTTTGGTATATATAAAATTTTACTATAATTTTATATTTAAATCTAAGTATAAATATTAAAAGTTTAAATATATTGTAATTAAAAGATAGTTTAAAACCAAGGATACTTTGATATTGAAAATAAAGATTATTTTGAGGCTAAAAGTATTTTAAAACCAGGATAGATGTTTTTGATTTAAAAAGGAAGATTTTGAAATCATTTTGAAAACAAGATATAATTTTGTAAAACATTTGAATAAAAGTTAGTGGATACAAAACAATATTCCACTAGATTTTTCGTAGGTTCCATCCTACTTAGAGTTCCATCCCTTTAACGGGCTCGAAGTGGATTCCATTCCATGAATAAAATGGATTTTAAGATGTCAGTGCTTTTCTAGGAGTTTTAACAAAATTCCTAACTAAATTACTTATCTTGAAATCTTGAACTCTTGATAATCTTGATACTCATTAGTCTTGAATCTTGATATCTTCGATCTTGAGTTCATCAGTTCTTGAATCTCTATACTGTACAGTCTTCATTCTTGGTACCTGCATGTTTATATTCTGCATATACATATATATCAAAACCATAACGTTAGTATTTATATTGTATAACAAGTCCTAAGGTTGTTGTCATCAAAACCATCATCTCAAGGACTAACAGTAGCAAATATGTACACAGCCACGGCTTAGGGCTGTGGCTAAATTTTTGCCACTCCCCATTTTGCCACGGCTTCAGACCGTGGCTAAATTACTTTGCCATGGCTCAGAGCCGTGGCGAAATGGCTTTTTTGGTGTAGTGTTTTCTCTTAACTAGATCATTCTATTCAGATATATAAGGACAAGTAGTTATATGCACTATACCTTTGTCTAGAAAGAATTTATTAAGTGATTTGAACTCAGTTCCACCATTAATTTGAATGATTTTGACTTGGTGGTTAGTCCGCTTTTCAAATTGGGTAGCAAAATAAACTACTACATTATGTGCCTCTGACTTTGATTTCAGGAAGTAAATCCATGTGTATTTAGTGTGTGCATCAACAAAAGATATGTAGTATTTATAACCATAATATGAACTGATGGGTGCTGGACACCAGAGATCAGTGGCAACTAATTCTAATGGCATATTATATTCAGTTTGGGAATTAGCAAAAGCTAGTGTATGACTTTTCCCCATTTGGTAGTAAGTACAGATGTATGGTAAGGTAAAATTAGTAGAAGAAATTTTATTTTCTACAAGAACCTGTTTACAACATTTTCATTAGGATGCCCTAATTTGTAATGCCATAGATCAAAGATGGTTCTACCTTTCTCAGTTTGTGATATTTCAGAAAAGTTACAATGCTTTGCTCTCTTTACAAGATTTTTGCAATTAATCGGTCTAAACTTATATAATCCTTTCACTGCATCACCTTACAAGAGAATTTCTTTAGTTAGTAAGTCTCTACCTAAACAATATTTAGGATGAAATTCAAAATAAATATTATTATCATTTGCAAACTGAGACACACTCATAAGATTTTTCTTTATACCAGGCACTCTTAACAAATTATTATGATATAACTATCTTTCACCTTCAATGCAGGCATTACCAGTGTGTGATCTTAATTAACTCACTCTTTCTCAGGCATATTGACTGTTTACCTCGGTACTCCTTCCTGCCTAGGTTCAAATTGTCAAGATTGCTAGTGATATGATTGGTTGCTCTAGAATCAGGGTATCATGCTTCATCTTAAATATGTTCAGGCTTGGCAATCTCATTCAGGTGATGATTTCTGTTATTATCTGATTGATTAGATAAGTCATGTTGTACTTGTGCTATGTTTGCACCAAGATTTCCACTTCTTTGATTGTTTGATCTTTGGCCTGGTAAATAGTTCATATTAAGTCTGTAGTAGCAATTTGGAGCCGTATGTCCAATTTTCTCACATATCTGACATTTTAGTTTATCACTATTGTTCCACCTTTCTCTGTCTCTTCCTCTATTAGGCTGATTTCCCCTTTGAAATGATTGATTGTTTTTGTTGTTATATTGGTTCTTGCCTCTATAGTTAACTGTATAGTTGATTGACATGTCTGAATCAGTGGGTTTCTTGAAGTCTATTCTTCCTTCATGTGCAAGAAGTACAGAATGAACATCTTCTATTGATGGTGTAATTCTTTGTGAGGTAATCACTACAACAACTGCTTCATACTCCTCACTTAACCCATTAGGATGATTAATACTTGCACAGATTCTGGGACTTTATGTCTAGCTGGCTCAAGTAAATCACATGTTGCTTTGATCATTGCAAGATAATCTCCCATAGACAGATTTTCTTTTTTGATACTGTTTAATTGTATTTTGTGATGCATGACTTTGGCTGCTGATTGTGAGTTAAAAATTCTCTCAACAGTTTTCCAAATTCCATTAGCTGTTTTGTTTCCAATTACTTGTGGCAACAATTTAACCCTTATTGACGATAGTAACCATGAGCATATCAAGCTATCTTGCCTTTGATACTTTATGAATTCTTCATTAATGACTGTTTTATTTTCTTAATCGATTATAAATCCAGGTGGGATAGGAGAGTGCCAAGAAAAAACTCTTCAAGCCCATAACCTTTGACATCGGTTTCTACTTGAACTTTCCAGAGAAGATAATTGTCTTCTTCTAAGTATGCAGTAATCAATTGACTTTGGGGACTTACGACAGTCTTAATAAGATTTTCAGTGGCTATTTGAGAGTTTGTTGAATTATCTAAAATGGCAGAGTTGTAATTTTCATCTGTCATGATGATGCTTCTTGATTCAAGAACAGGTTTGAGGATTTAGAACTTCTTTATTGGAATACAAGAAATACTTCTAACTTTAGGAAAGATAGGTATGTAGCAGTCAGATTTATAGGATCGAAATTTTATGATGAATTTCTAGCATGGCTCTTACTTTCTTGCAGATTTGATGGATTTCTTGAATTCTGGTTTTGGTTTTCTGGATTTTTTGATCGAATTTGCTTGTTCACCGGAGATTAGCTGCAGCCAGGTGATACTGGTAAGGCATTGATCTCTTTTGGACCAAACTCTTTGCAACCCAAGTGATGAACTTTCTTTGATGGGTAATCTGATCATCAGATAATGAGATTTCTCTGATGGTTGATCATATTATGCAATTTCTATGTATGTTTGAGTGTTGTTAAGCTTTTGATCTGCTTTGTTACCAAACCAGAGTCTATGATCTTGTTATACTTTTGAATTATACAGTGGAAGAAGAGAAGAATATTGGTGATTTTATTACTCAATCAATCATAATACATACAGATACACGGTTGTATTATAGAAATATAGTTGGGCTAAAAACAATGTAGCCCAATACTTTATAACTAAAGAAATGAATATGTGGCTGTGATCTTGCTGAGATAATTGAATGGCTGAGATCTCTTTTGTAACCCTACTTTCATATTATATACAGCTGCTTCTGTATACTACCTCTTCAATATACGATACTTCTCATTTCTAACAATACACAATCAACTGTGCAACAAATTCGACAATTTTTTATTGATGATTTATTCATGAATTTTTCTATCTCAAAATCCAACTCTTGTATTTTCATGCATACTTATGTCTATAAGAGCATGCAAGGTGTGTGTTTGTTTAACAAACATGTCAATATCTCATTGTACACTATACACTTTAATTCATTTTTGACATTGTGCTGTCTCAAGTTAACTTTCATATTACTACATTGTGTTGTTTTGGAAGTCAATGCGCGACCAAATACTTCACTAATAGGCCTCGATACTGCATTCGTCATCGAGCCCGAATAACATGAGTGTCACTTGACAACTCAATTGATCTCTATGCATGGGTGACATGTACCACTTAGGCTTCACGGCTTCCAAGCGACATGTCCTTTAGCGAGTTTCACTCCCCTCGACTTGAGGAAGTTTTCCCTGCCAAAACTTCACCTGGACTTTCAAGCGGGGTTCTCTTCACTCGAATCTGAGTCTCTATGATTGATACGCCAATGATGTCAGCTCAACTGTCCATGGAGTTTTAACAAATTGGATTGGATTCTTATAAAATCATGTCATATTACTTCTAATTAATCAACCTTCTCCAATCAATTTTTTTAGATACTTTTGTATTTTCGTTGGATTATTCGATATGCGAATATTCGTGTTCAATCGTCACATCTCATTTTATTCTAATGCAAGACATTTTGTAAGTTAGTCATTACATAAAGCAACCAAAATAGTCTTCATACAATACAAGTTGGAACACGTTAAGCATATTCTTTGCAGCAAGACATCCTAGTCCTAATTTATAACTATTTTCTATCGAGCAGTTTTTATTCCTTAAGAAAGTTTGTTCCATATCTTTGTTTATTTGGTTAATTATTTTGATTTGTCTATCTGGTAATTTCGAGGAATTGATCCGAGAATTAAAATATAAGAGTATTGTGATGAGTTGTGTGAAAGAGATATATCATTTGGATTATTAGTTGCTTTATAGCCAGTGATCATTAACATGGGACACGTGTAACCCCTGAATATAAAAACTTATTCAAAGGGTAAACTCAAACGCTATTACACGTGTAACGGAACTGGTGGACACCATTCTTTGAGTTAAGGAATGTGAAGGAAGCTGCAGCCATTGACTATGATTCTTTCATGTCCTCGTGCTCTGATTTAGGAAGACGAATGAGGGACATAAAGGTCTTTTTAAGAAGCTGCAAAAACGCTGATGGATTTAGCAATCCATGGTGAAGTTTACACTGTTACATGCTTGTTTATGCATACACCATTCTTTGACGTGAATGAGCTCTAATACCATTTAGAGCTCTTTTTTTTTTGCCCTTTGAAACATAGCAAACGCGCATTTAGTAATCTCATATGCATGTGTAAGTTTGGCAGGATGTTAGGCTAAAAGTCATACGATGGCCCACTTAAATTCAATCATGTAACATCACACATTCCTTAAAACCTTTTCCTTAAAACCTTTGTATCATACTTAAAGTTTGATAGACGGGATGATTTTGTTCCTATCCATGCAGGACGCGGTTTTGAATATTTGATTACCTTGCTTTCAACATTTTTAATGATAAAAATTGGACGGACCAGACCAAAATCCTCTCATTTTCACCTTGTTTTGCAACTTATATAATTTTATCTTTTCTACTTTACTACTTCATTTTATCATTTAATTCGTAAGATGTGGTTGAAACCAAAGAGTTTCGGATATAGCCAAAATTTGCAGCGGTACTTCAACTTTAAGGATCCTACTTGACTGGTCAGGCGCAAAATTAATTTCGACTACAGACAATTAAACAAAATTTAAAGTTATAAAGATTGGCCCAGAGCAATTAAACAAAATCTGAAGTTATAAGTACAGGCTCTGAACTTGAGTTTTGAGAAGAAACCTAATTACGATTTAGTTACAACATAACTCAATAAAACTAAAATATGTAGGATTGAAGCTACACCAACTAAACATTGAAATACAAGATTTATTATTGACGTACACAATACTTTGCATTTAATTCATTGAAGTAAATAAGTTAGCTATTATATTCAAAACAAAAATTAAAAGGCTTGTTTGGCTTTACTAGTGTTTTGTGTTTTTCATTCTCAATATTCAAAATAAAATATATGAGTATAATGGATTTTAAAATTTTAGACCATTACGACGATAATAGAAGTACAGTGGAGGGTATAGAAGGACGAGTGGAGCAGATGGATTGATTTTATTCTTTTATTATTTCTCAAACCATAAAAAACAAAATAAATTTGTTTTCTATTTTATATGTTAGCGTCATTTTCAAAATTGGTTGTTTTTCAAAAGTGCATGGATCATGTGTACGTTCTTTGAACACAAAACTAAAAGGCAAGCCAAATAGATCCCAAATTTTTGGAATGCCATTTTGAAGTTAGGCACAGGGCCATAGTCCGACTAGCCCAGGCCTGACACTACCTATTTGCTCCAAGACTTCTGCAAGTGAAGAAAGAAATAAACCAAACAAACAAAAATTGTGCGTGTGATATTTTGTTTTTTTCATTCTTTCCCATCTACCAAGCGGAAGTTAAGGGCAGTCTGGGGCTAAAAATATCTACAGATTGGGGTGGTGTTGATCCTTTTTTTTTAAATAGTTAAAATGGGCCCAGCCCAAACAAATAAAGTCAGGTGCATAACAAAGCAAACCCGAAACCACAAAACAAAATATCAATAAAGCTGCAGCTAGGGTTGCCGACTTATCCAAACCCTAAACTCTTCGAAACTCAGCCGAAAACTTAAAAATGGCAGAAGCGATCCATAGCATTAATGAAAGATAAGCTTCAAGGAGGCTTCCACTCCTTCATAGCTTTGCAGCGCTGAGCATCCTTGGTCTCTTAGCTTATGCGAGAGTTTTAATTGAGATAAATAACTTATTTGAATTTCCAAACAAGATCCATATTATTACTAAAACGGATGAGATTATATGGCAAGAAGTCTCCTATGAATGGAAGCCATCTAAATGTGCAAATTGTTCAAATTTTGGGTACAATGAAACGCACTGCCAATTCATCAAAGTATGAAAACCAAAAAATCCCTCAGAGAATTTGCAGAATAAATCTTATGATGACACAGATATGAATATTGACGTCAACTTCCAAAAGAAAACAATGAGGTTATGAAGATAGCAGACGCAAATAGAAAAGTACAAATGAACATATCAAACCAGGATGTTCACAATGAATCACATTGTAATGGTGAAATTATCAATTCAGACAACCAAAGTAAATACAAACATTCAAATGTCTAGTCGAAAGACCAGTCTTCGACTTATAATACAATTAATTAACAGAAGTCTCAAAATGATAACATGGACATGGAAATATACACAGCTGATAACAACGAAAAGATCACAACTTTTACATATGATGTTATCCCAGACTGCTCAACCAGCAAGGAGTGTTCCCCAAATGCAAAGAACCATGGCACTAAAGCACAAGTGTTATCCAGAGCTAAACCCTCTCGAAAAACTAGATCACAGGAGATCCCCTTCGAATTCAATGCTACATCTGCACAGAAGTCATCGATAACCCTGCATGGAATGTGTTGGTAAATCAGTTGAAGGGGAAAAACAAAAGGTCGAAAAAGCATAAGACAGCGGGTGTGGCTACTACCCAAGATGACAGTAGCATTCCTATCAATTCTAATTGATGGAGTTTCTTATTTGGAACATTAGGGGTATGAATGCCCCAGCAAAACAATTAGATATTCTTCATTTAATTAATAATAATAAAATATCTTTTTTGGGTCTGCTAGAAAATAAATTATCCGAAGACAGTATAGAGAGATTTATAAGTAAACTTAGTAGTCATTGCAAATTCTCCCATAATATTTCCAACGATCAAAAAAGTAGAATTCTCATCATTTGGGATACACTTCATTGGTCTGGCATAGTGCTACATAATGGTGATCAATATATAAGTTGTATTTTACATAATGCATTTGGAGTTAGTATCCTATGTACAACTGTCTATGCACATAACGATGAAATGAAGAGAAAAGATCTTTGGAATTATCTTGTTCAAATGTCATCAAAATTTAATCTGCCATGGTTAATTGCTAGTGACTTCAACACTATTCTTTATACTAAGGACAAAATAAACAATGGATTTTTTAACTCGATGGGGGATCAGGAATTCATTGACTGCATCTCTTTATCTAATTAAGTGGAGCCTACATTTACAGGTAATTTCTTTACATGGAGAGGCGGTCTTAATTTTTCCATTCATAGTAAAATAGACCGTGTGTTTGTTAATAAAATTTGGGTTGATAGTTTTCATCAGTTTGTAATTCACTTTGGTAATCATTCTATTAGTGACCACTCCACTATTAATATCATTTTTATGCCACACAATTCAAGGAAAAACAAATTACCTTTCCGATATAGCAACTCATGGCATCTTCAGGCTGGTTATAACTCGATTATTCATGAAGCTCTCTCGAAAGATTTCCATGGCAGTCCCCTTTATTCCCACCTGTGCAGGCTGAAAGAGGCCAAATCTGCCATGAAAAAATAGAGAAACAATAAACCCATCACTCAAAAAACTTTGACTCACTTAAAAGAGGAAGCTGACTATATTTACAATCTGCTAGTTCAAAATCCTATGAATAGCCAATTGATAAATCAGTACAGTTGTAAGACCATACAAACACATGACATACTGAGGCAAACTGCAGATGAAAGAGATCAAAAAATGAAATTAAATTGGCTAGTCAAAGGGTATATGCCAACTAATTTCTTCAATAATAAGGTCAAGGTGACAAATCCTCATCGGAAAAGCAATTTGATCCTTAATTCTAATAGTACTTGGTCTTCATCATCAGAAAAAATTACGACTGAAGCTATCACATATTTCTCTGCGCTGTTTTCTACAACTAAGGCCATACAGCAATTCCCAGACATAGTATGTAAGAGGATCCTTTCTGACAGTGCTAGAGATAACATAGGCAAGCCTTTACAAATGGAGGAAATTAATACTGCAGTCCTCCAAATAAATGACAACAGCTCCCCGGGCCCGGATGACATCAATTCGAAATTCTTTAAATTGCATTGGGAGCAAATTAAAGACGATTTATGGAAGGCCATGAATGGAATTCTCCAGTTAGGTAAAATTATCAGAGAAATAAATCATACTTTCATTTGTTTAATCCCAAAAAAGCAAGAAGCCACTGATATGATAGATTTCAGACCAATATCCCTGTGCAATGTCATTTATAAGATTTTAGCCAATCTCTTGTGTAATAACCTAAAACCTTATATGAATAACCTTATATCTTATAATCAGAATGCTTTTATCCCAGGGAGAGTTATAACTGAAAATTCGTTACTTGCCTATGAAATGATCAGAGGTTTTAATAGGAAAAACTCTTAACAACTTTTGTCAGAAAATTGATCTGCATAAGGCCTATGATAAAATTAGCAGAGAATTTATTCATCACATGCTTATTTCCAAGGGATTTCCTATGCACTTTTCTAATCTCATTTATGAATGTATTTCAACCCCGACTTTTTCGGTGCTTATTGACGTTCTCCCTATGGTTTTATTTAGAGTTCCGGAGGTTTAAGACAAGGCGATCCCCTATTGCCTTATTTATTTGCTATAGCTATGGAATTTCTCACATTAAAACTAGATATGGAACATTTGAAAGGTAATATCATTCCAATTTACAAAACTGAGCCAGTGATCACTCATTTTTTCTACGCTGATGACATATTGGTTTTAGCTAAGGCTACAACAGCAAATGCAGAATGTATAAAACATGTTTTTCAGATCTTAAGTTCCTTAGCTGGGCTTGACTTAAATGAAAACAATTCAACATTGTTTTTTAGCAAAGGGGCTAATAACAAACAATTCATTGCTGACACATTGAATATCAAAAATGGAAATTTGCCAGTGTTATACTTAGGCATTCCACTGTCCAATAATAAACTCAAAACCAGAGACTTTGGTTTCCTAATTGACATAATCAATAAAAAAATTAGTCATTGGAAAAACAAATTGCTCGATATTAGGGGAAGAGTGGAATTAATAAAAACAGTGATACATCCACTGATCCAGTTTTGGTTACAATTCACTAATTTTCCAACAGCAGTTATTCATAGATTAAACTCAATTTGTGCTAATTTTGTTTGAAAAACAAATGCCCATAATTTAAATTGGGAGGATGTGTGCAAAACAAAGAAAGAAGGGGGCCTTGGTATCAGGAAAATAGAGGATCTTGCAAAAACTGTGACTGTCAAAATGATTTGGAATTTTATACAAGGTGAAACTGTATGGGCTAAATGGATGCACAATAGATATTGCAGAAATTCTAACTTTTGGAATGCAGCATTTAATAATAATGCATCTTATTCATGGAAATCTATTTTAAAAGCAAGGCAATGGTGTAAAGGATTAATTGACAAGAAAATTGTAAATGGTGATCAAACTGAAATATGGTCAGATCCTTGGATCAATGGTTATTCATTAATAGATTTATTTGGTGGCAACTCTATGTCAGTTAGCAGTAATAATCATAAGAAAGTGTCAGCTTTAATATCAAATAATGCCTGGAAACATCATATGGATGAAATTCCCCTTCAAATTCAAAACACAGTAAAGACTATCAACATCCATAATCATATGCATAAAGACTATTGGTATTGGACGCCGGATAAAAATGGCCAATTCAATAGTAAATCAGCATGGAACCACATCAGAACTAAACACAATGAATTAAACTGGGCTCATGTTATTTGGGATTCTAAGTGTGCACCCAAAATGTCAATATTTGGCCTATTAGCGAGTTAAACAGATTGCATACAAAAGACAGAGTGAGTAAATGGAATAGTGCGATTGATAAGTACTGTGTGTTATGCAGTAATCAAATAGAAGACAGAGATAATTTATTCTTCAATTATTCATACTCTAAGCATCATCTTGAGGAAACTATGAACAAGATTGACCCTAACTACGGCAACTCTGTGGATTTCAACCAAGTTCTCGACTATATATGCTCGAATAAATATAACAATACTTTACATAATCAAAGCAGGATCATTGCCTTCACTACCGTAATCTGGAATATATGGTGCGAGAGGAATAATCATCTGTTTAAGGGTATTGAGTTACCAGTTCAAATCAGAATGACACACATAAATCAAGACTGCAGGCAATTGATGCAGGACAACTTAGATAGAAGCAAAGTGAACAGGGAATTAGAACTTATCTTCGTGAATTTTGGAATCGTTGGAGATCCTAAGCCGAATTATCATCATCCTTGATGTTGAGCTCGCGAACCTCCTCCATTTGTCAGAATGTTGACTTCCTTCCTCGTGAAGAAATTTTGTTCTCGTCCGCCATTTTTGAAGTTTTTCGTCTTCAATTTGGTAAAGTTGCTTTGACCTCTTCGTGCTTTCCAGAAGATAATGAGCTGTCGATGGCAGAGACTTCTTCTTTTATTTGTTTATATGTTTTGGACCGGCATGTGTAGTGCTTTTACTTGCCCCTATTTGTTTTTTATTTTGTATGATGTTTTGATTATAGCCGTTAGATGATTGTACAGATGGTTTTGAGTGTATTTTATTCTGAGTACTCCTCCATCTGTTTGACATCTGGTTTAATTGATAATTAATAAAAGAAGTTAGTTAAAAATTAGTTAGCATATACAACTTAGCATTTACTAATAACAATAACAAACAAGAAGTTGTTTAATTGATAATTAATAATAAAAAATTAGGTGAACTCCCAACTCAAACATTACCTGTGCGTAATAAAAAACTAACATATACAAGTTGAAGTCATTTGAGGTACTTATGCAACTGGCAAGATTTTAGGCTAGAAGTCATGTGATGGCCCACTTGAATAATAACACTCTTCATCTTCTTGGCCTTTGATTGGTAGGTCAACCATTACAACATTTGAGAAAAATAAATAAATAAATAAAAGGAAGAAGGAATTCAATGATACGTCGATACAATTAAATCTGCATATTCAAAACAAAATATGATGTTATAAATTGTAGTTTACTATATGCTTGTAAAGTTACTCATCCAACCAATAAGTATAGATCATCAACAAAATCAGATCGGCAATCGACTATTTATATTAAATACATTCTTTCAAGTTTCAAACGTTTTACCGCATGACCTCTTTAAACGAAAATAAACATAAACAACAGGTGTATGGAATCAATTTGAATTTTTAAGTAATATATAGAAGCAATCTTCACCCCCACAAAGGTCAATAATCTTTATAGTCAGTCAGTCCACGAGCGAGCAAAACTTTACAACTTTGTTAAGCCGACCGTCAAGAGAGTATTGTCAGCAACAGCATGCAAAACTAAATAGTGTGAAATCAAACAGACAAAAAACATTAAATAAATAAATTTTAACATGTTTACTTAAATATTTGCTGAGATCTCTCCAATCTCCAATGCTAATTATTTTATTCTACCTACAAGTATCTTAAATCAATTTTTTATACTTTGTCTAATATTTAAATCATAACTGGTTTCTACTCAAAATGGTTTGATTTTTTTTTTTGAAACTTTCAAATTCGCATACTTACGATTTCGAATTTAAAATTCAAAATTTAATTTTTTCTTTATATATATATATATATGAATGCGCCATTCTCATTAGAAGAGAGCAAACATAATTTTTTCTGTTTTAAATCTGTAGATTTTCAGTTTCAAAATTCAAATTTACAAATTTAAAATCAAAATTTGTTTTTTCTAATTTAAAGAAAATTTTCAAAATTTTATATTTAATACTTTTGAATTCAAAATGCAAATTTTCAAATTCAAAATTCACACTTTTAGAATTCAATTTCCAAATTCAGGAAATTTAAAGCATAAATTTTAAAAATTCAAGTTTCATAAAGTTCAATTTTCTATTTAGAATTCAAATATTCAAAATTATAAATTACAAATGAAAATTTACTTTCTTGAAGAACGTTTTCCAATTGAACATTTTTACTTGATAAAAAGTTTAAAATTTAAAGAATAAATCAAAATTTAAAATATAAATTTCAAATTCAGTTTTTTTTTAATTTCAGAAATCCAAAACCCAGTTTTTGTAGTTTTAAATTTTTGAGTTCCAGTTTAAAGTTTCCAATTTGATTTTCAAATTTTGTAATTTCAAATTCAAATCTTCAATTTAGACTGTTCCCACTAAAATTTTAATATTCGGTTTTTATATGATAAAGAGTACTATTTTATTCAAACGCAGCATTAATTTTGATGTCTCACGGGTTAGAATTTATGTTTAGAGCGTCATACTACTAAACTATTCAGTTGCGGTCCTTAACAATTTTTATACTCAGATTTAAATTCAAATCCAGAATTCAATTTTTTCAGTAAATTATAACTTGATGTTAATTAACTAAAATTCCAATATTTGATAAATATCCAATATTCGTTCTTATCCGTGGATATGGATATCCGATATCCAAAAATGATTTCGAGTATGAATACAGATATGACACTATGCATATCCAAAAGTATCCGTTTACAGACCTAAGTCAATATTCCCCAATCACTTTTTTTAGATACATTTTTTTTCATTGGACTATTCGATGTATATTCATGTTCAATCGTAACATCTCATTTATTTTAATGCAAGACAGTTTGTAAGTTAGTCATTCTACAAAGCAACGAAAATAGTCTTCATACAATACAAGTTGCACAATGAGTATGAACACGTTAAGCATATTCTTTGCAATAAGAGATCATTGTCCTAATTTATAACTATTTTCTATTGAGCAATCTTTTATTTCTTAAAGTTTGTACAATATAAAATACTCGAGTAGGACACAGAATCACAAAAAGGTTATATTAAAAGCTGTCGTTGCGATTCTAGGCATTGACGTAGTGCAATTGGTTACATGCTTTAAATACTTCGGTAGTGTTTGGTTTAAAAACGAATTTTGTGTTTTCGGTTTTCAATATGTATCTCAAATATATATGAGAAGAATGGAGGAACGACGGAAGGGATGAAAGAAAAGACGGATGGGAGGACGAAGGGTATAGAGGGACGATGGAAGAATGGATTGTTTCACGTGCTTGTGTTATTTCTTAAAACGTGAAAAATAAAAAAAATTGTTTTCTATTTTGTATGTTAACTTCGTTTTCTAAATTGATCGTTTTCGACAATATAAATGTGTCGTGTGCATTTTTGAATGGACGAAAACCCAAAACTAAAAATAACAAACCAAACACTACCTTCATCTTTGTTTGGTTAATTATATTAATTTTGACTAACTGTGTCCTGTAAAGTGCAAAAAGAATAAATAATGATGTTGATCGAAACACAACGTAGGCGAGCATACCTATGCACTTAGCTGGTAGCTTGAAGAATTAAAATATAGGAATATTGTGATAAGTTGACTGAAAGAGATCAAACGCTGATTTCTAATACCCCACGGTCTATTCTTCTTCGATGTTCAATGGACCAATTGAATCTCTAATGCACATTTATGTTATTTCAATCAACTAAAATAAAATAAAATGTAGAATGTGTGATGGAGATTGAATTGGTTTCATGGGACACCGAACATAAACCAAGATGATTTCAACCCTCAAATGCTATAACATTTAACTGCAGTTGTATTTTATTTTTATTTTTCCCTTTTTTTCATTCAACTGATATTTCAACGGTTATAACATGTTGGAAATTTTCAAATTTAGTTTTGGGTTTGGGTTTGTTTTTGAAGAGGGATGAAGAGGAAAGAAGATGGAAGAAGAGAGAAGGATGAATAGTCTCACATCTAGGAAGTTAAGAGAATAAATTGATTTATATATGGTTTTCTCTAAGAAAGGCTGGGTCCTTTGGGCACCCAAAGCTTTGCTTTGATGTGAGGAGAGAAGTTATGTTCATGGTCATATCAAAATCGTACAAGTTTTGAATCCGATTACGCTGTTTCAACGCCTCATTGAATTCCGAAGTCGGTAGTTCGATAACCCGTTTGTACCTGTTAGATTGAACTATTGTCTAAAAGAATCTACGCAGTAGATCCTTGAAGTCAGAAGTACAGCAGTTATCATCTTCATCATTCTCGAATCATCGACACCAACATAATATTTAAGTGCAACTTAGGTAGGGCATATGATTATTATTATTTGAATTTTAAAATTATTATCATTTTATTTAAAATAATGTAAATAGTTTTATTTCCAATTTACATAATATTGCCATGAAAGTCAGATGTTCTATAACTAATAGGTGGGGTATATGATTTATTTTTTCACATTAACCTTTACCAGTGTATCGAGTGTGTGTACTAGCGTAGGTGAAAAGATATGCAAACACTAAAAGAAAAGTCAATTTTCGTAGCATTGCAAGATAGTGCTTCAATGGAAAATGTTATCACTGATTATTTTATTAAAACCAATAAATTTAAGGGGGAATTAATTTAAAGGACAAAAATTTGTATATTTTTAGTGTAACAACCCGCATATCTATCGATTTTATATTTAAATATTTTATTTAAATATTTTATCGTTAGTCGGATGTTAATCCGAAAAGCTACCTTTTTGCATACGGTCAAATATGGACTAGAGACCACCTCCATTGAGTTCAAAATGACGTTTGCGATCTTTTTGAGTGTAAACTTCGATATGTTTGGAGATAGTGAAATTTTCGTCACTTTTCCCGCTTGTGACTTTGGTTTGGACTGCACCTTCCTTAGTTCAGCCCAACCCTCTTCCTCACTTCATTCACCATTTGTTTTAACATTCAAGCTTCATCAAAAATGGTGATGGGAAGTGGAAATTAAAACTCCAAACTCAAATTCTAGTGCAAATTCGAGATTCAACTCCACATTCAAGTAGAAGATAGTGGATTCAAGCTTTGGATTGCTTCTCCTTGCTTTCAATCTCCATCTTCATCAAATTCCATGAAAAGGTGAGATTTTTGATCTCACATCTTGCCTATAATTGTCATTGGACTGTTGGGAATGGTTCCCTATCACTTTAGCATGCTCATTTGCATATGGTTTGGATTGAATTGGCGAAAAACTCCAATTTTTAGCATTTTTGGTGAGTTCCAGCCCTTAGGCCGTTCTACCCAGGTTAAGTCGTCCAGGCTGCTAGCTCACGCGCGTTGAAAAGTCACCGCCTTCTTAGGTCGTTCACGAGTTAAGGCTTAGGTCGTTCACGAGTTAAGGCTTAGGTCGTTCACGAGTTAAGGCTTAGGTCGTTCACGAGTTAAGGCTTAGCTTAGGTCGTTCACGAGTTAAAGGCTTAGGTCGTTCACGAGTTAAGGCTTAGGTCGTTCACGAGTTAAAGGCTTAGGTCGTTCACGAGTTAAGGCTTAGGTCGTTCACGAGTTAAAGGCTTAGGTCGTTCATGAGTAAAAGGCTTAGGTCGTTCGTGAGTTAAAGAGTTAGGTCGTTTGGCTTAATCACTCACCGTACTGTTAGGTCGTAAGACCTTTTTCCTTAGGTCGCAAGACCTTAGGTCGCAAGACCTTAGGTCGTGCACCTTTAGGTCGCGAACTTCTTTAGGTCGCCTGACCTTGTTTCCTGTTAGGTCGCGTGATCCTGTTTTCGATCTTAGGTCGTTTCATCTTAGGTCGCTGGACCATAAGTCGCTCGCCACTTCTTTTCCATAAGTCGCTCGTGAGTCAAGTGTTAGGTCGTCTCCGACCTAACGTCCCTCGTCACTTTAGGTCGTAGCTCGTAAGTCGCTCGACCATTTTCACTAGGTCATCTCCAACCTATCCTCTAGTTAAGTCGTTCGACTCTCTAGGTCATTCGAGTTAGGTCGTTGGACCATTCACCTTAGGTCGTATCCCTTAGGTCGCGAACTCTTTAGGTCGTTAGACCTCATTTTGCTTTAGGTCGTAGGCCGCTTGTCTTCACTTAGGTCGAACCCCGTACCCCCCTTCGTAGGGGATCTTATCTGAAAAACATTCAACAGAACTTCCACTTTGATGCATTTTGAGCTGATTTCCTTGGATTTTGTTCACATCTTCGAATGTGAATTTTTGTGATAGATTGTTTCAACAATCGTTTTATGACTTGTCACTTTAAAGATATATGAAGGTTTCAATACTAGTAGTAAATATCAAAACTCTTTCATCAAAGCGATTTCAACACTATTTTAAATATCAAAAGTTCGTTTTCTCAAACCGATTTCCAATCTACTAGTATATACAAGCCTTTACTTCACTCGAATGAGAAATCGACTTAAACGACTTAGTAAAATGAGTGGTATGAAACGCTTGCGTTCACTTCGTCGGTTAGCTCTTGGACTTGTTCGATTGAACCCTTTTTGTGACAATTTCGCAGTGAAGATCTACAGTTTGTTCGTAAATATTTATGTTAAGCTAGTGGTTATGGGACATGAAGCTAAACTCATATATTTACTGGCTTAGTGTAATTGACACTTCCTTATGATCATGATGATCATTTTTGTGATTTAGACTAGCGATTGAGCGATGTCTCTTTGTCTGCGAGGGAGACTAGACCCCGCTTTTGTGATGTTTCGCCATCACATATATGGGGTAGCACCCCACGGTCTTCGGGCCATTCCTGTGTGAAAATTTAATGGATAGCTTCCAGGAGATAGCTTCTCGTCATGTGTTTTACGCGTAGGTGAGTTTTCATGCTCCCATTCATGTGTTAGGCCTCCCCCCTTTTTTATGTGTTTTCTGGATTTCTGGTGATGATTTCTGGAATTTTATGCTTCACCAATTTTCATGATTTTCATTGATATGATATCAGTTTTTGTGCTTTGGTGAATTTATGTGTTATTGACTTATTATGAATATAAGTTTAGGGTATGATACCCTATTTTATCTTTGAGAAGATTCTTGTGATATTGATTGATCTTTTGTTGATTATCATTTACATACTTATAGTAGTATGTCGTTATGGTTGTTACATGTTCATGCCATATTATTTATCCTATACCTTATCATCTGATATTTATAGCTAGACTGATCCGTTTATTATTTTCTTATAAATAATACTCGGGTCAGACCGAGATGTTACAGGTGCATCTGCTTGACTTCTCTTCAGGATTATTTTGACTTTTGGCTAACTACATAGATTTGTAGTTTTTGGATGTACACATTTGAGTTATAGACTCTATGTAGTGTACTTATTCTTTTGTATAGCACGTGATTCTTTTGTATTATCGTGGATCTTTCTGACCACTACTCTGATGTACACTTTCATGTGTTATATATTTATTCATATCTTCTTCCGCCTTTGTGATATGGATGTCTGTGACTGATTTGTGTTATGATTATTTCTATGTTTGTTTCCAAAGATTATATATAGCCACTGTGTGATAGCTTTGTGTTTTTATCGGTATGTCGGATTTCCTCTTTAAAAAGATATGCATTCTATTCTATCTGACATATCGGTGCTCGCACAAAGAAGTTACATGGATGGTCGCTCCTCCACATCCTTATTCTCCGTGCTAGTTGACAGCATTACACCGTAGTGTTCTTGGCTAGCGTGGGTATAGAGGTGGGGCGTCACATTTAGCCTCAAGGACACGACCTCAATATTTTAACCACAAGGACAAAGATTCTCCTAAAAATTATTCATAAGGACAAATATTTTTCCAAAACTGCTACCGAACTAAAAACTGATACCTAAAAACTGCTACCGATAACTACAAACTTATACCTAAAAACTATAAAAACTGATACCTAAAGAAAGTTGTCCTTCAAGCTAAAATATTGAGGGTCTGTCCTTGAGGCTAAAATGCTAAGAAATTTTGTCCTTGACAATAATTTCCTGTAAATTTAAAAACATTGTTTCATCTGCCAAAAAGTTAAAACGCATTGTTGATAATCCTTAGTTTTTGACGGACCATGGGAATCCTTAGTTTTTGACGGACCATAAGAATCATTGACTCTACCACATGACACATCGCTTTAAATACGAAACGCAGTTAGAATTGTATATAGTTTTTAGTATAACATATATTTTTAATGTATACATACATTTTATAAACTAACAATTTAATTTTATAAAATTATGTTCTAGTTTATTACATACGGATTTAAAAAATAATAATCTTTTGATCGTAAGGCATTTTAATGCGTGTATTTATAATATACTTAATTTTAGTGCAAAATTAATCTATGTGTGTGTTTATACTTACACATATACACACACACACACATATATACATATACATATACATATACATATACATATATACATACATATATACATACATACATATATACATATATATATATAAAGATACATATATATAGGACATTTAAAATATTATGATATTTTTATTTTTATTTTTACAGTGTGTGTAATTTTAAATTTATAGATCTGTATTTGGTTTTAAAACTGTTTTACTAAGTAAACAAATTAGATGTGTTGAAATGAATTTTGAATTTTAAAATTATTGACTTTGACGAAACGATTTATTTTCATTAAAAAAATTCAAAATTTTTTTATAACAATAATAATACTTTATTCAAGTAAAACACTCATTATGATGTCTAAGGGAATTAAAATATGACCACTAGAACCTTTTTCTAAAGGCTCATACCACTAACCACTTGTGCTAGAGGTCCTTTAAAAAAAATTCAAAATGTTGAGTTACACAAACACAAACACAAACGCACACATACAGATATATATATTAAAATTATTTTTGACGGTAATGTGCAAATAAATGGCAGATGTGTCTGTTGTGATGTAAATTCCAATGTCTATATAGATACATGTTAACCGTGTACACAATACATATATGTTGCACGTGTACAGTAAAGACATGACATATTTGGATATACTCAAATTAAATCCAAATTTAAATTCATTAGTTAATTAAATCATGGAATTGGATAAAATAATATTTTATTTAAATCAAATTTAGATTAGATCTAAAATTAATTTAGACTTCACACGTCCAAAATGATCTAAATTTGGAAAAATAATATGAAATTTGCTTTATTTACCCACTTTTGATTGCCATCTTCGCTACTGCTTGTTTCATGGCCATTTCCTCTAATAAACCTTATAATTGCCCTCTTTTAGTAACATATTTTTTTTTTAAATTTGGACTTTTATTGCTGGAAATGGTTTTGGACATGGTTGGGGAAATAGATATGAAGAGGTGTTGGTTTATGTGGTGGTGTTAAATATGTGTTTATGTAGCTTTCTAAATGTTGGATAAATGTGTACATTCTAGATTAGATTCAATTTGAAACATGGATTATGTTCCATTGTCACAAATTTAGGCATGTCAATGAATGCTCGAAAAATCTTAAATCCAACTGCATCTGTATCCGAAAAGCGGATAAATATCCGTTATTCGAAGAAACAGATACACGTCTGAAAATTATCTATCTGGTTTTTATCAAGATTATAGTTAATACTTTGTATATTTTAGTACAACGAAAGATATGTGTTTATTTTTCTATGAAATCAATAGTTTGTATTATACGAATTTAATGCGTATTAATTGCTCAAAACTATTTATTACTGTCATATTTGTTTTTTTTCTGCACTTTTATAATCAATGGGCTTGAAAAAAAATTATGCTAAAACAAAATTTTCTATTTATATTTCTCAATTTATTGATCGTTAGCGGATAGGATAATTTTCCGATATCTGTCCATATCCACGGATGCAAATATCCAATATCCGAAAATGATTTCGAACGCGGATGCGGATATACTACTATTTGCATCCAAAAGTATCCATTTATAGGTCTACTCAAATTGTAGAGTAACTACGAAATAGAGTGATCAAGTTTATCCAACTATCTTAAAAGTAAATAAATCTGATGATAATTTCTCAAGTTTCACCTGTTGGGTATCCTTGTGTTTTGAATTCTAACGACAAGCAATTAAATTGCCTTCAACAAAGAAAATCTAACTCACTTCTCTATTGCATTGGTAATGCTCTTATACACTCATACCCTTCCATTAAATACAGTTTTTTCTAAAAGACTATATACTAGGTTTATTACATTAGTTGTAATAAGGGTGCATTTTTGACGAAGCAGCAAAGGTATTTGAAAGGAGAACTAAAGAGATAAGTTACGAAAAGGGGAATTTGTTTGTTCGTGTTCTAAAAGGAGAATGAAAGGAATTTTTGAAAGAGATATTAATTGTTTTATCATTAATATTTGTCATTATTATGGTTTTCTATTTGTTTTAAGCATTTAAACAATAAAGTTATAAGCTAAATTTTAATTATTTTTAAAATTAGAAAATAATAGGAAATTTGAAATAAAAACCAATTGGTTTGAAAAGGAGTACTGGTACTTAGAGTAAAAACAGATTAGAAATAATCAAAATACTTAAAAAAACTTTTGTTACATCTTTGATATCTCAAGCTTCGACCAAACAACAACATCGTCATTGCACTAAACATTTCTCTCTTATCTAATATCATAAGATGTGATATTGTTTCAGCAACATCAATTTCTTCAATATGTATCACACAAATAGCAAGAGTGATATAAGTTGAAAACGTTTTAGTATAGTCCACATGTGTTGAATCATTATTGGATTTGGGGATTGAGTATGTGTTGGGCTATCTTTTCCAAACAAGGTTTCTTTAAATGCCTCTCATGTATCATATCGACAATCTTGTTTATCTTATATTGGTCCTCTCATGTATTTCAAAATAGAAGTATCATCGAACTCATCATTGAAAGAAAAATGATGAAGTGGTTAGTAGTAAAGAGAGATGGATGTGGTTAAATTTGTAAGGCTATTAGTTTTACTATTGAGGAATTAGCCATAATTAACAACTATCACTACAACAGTCTTGCTCGTTCGCTACGCAAATTTATGTCCCGAAAGATTATTCATGCATCGTAAAAGATTTCTAGCGATGTGAAATTTTGGGTCGCGTGAGGGGCATAAATGGTGAAGATGCAAAAAATAATTTTCGATAGAAAAATATGTCGCGAAAAGGTAAGGTTGTGTTTGGTTTGCAATTTTTTGTTTTGAGTTTTCGTCCATAAAAAAATTCGCAAGATGCATGTATATTGTCGAAAATGACCAATTTAGAAAACAAATTAATATACAAAATAGGAAACAAATTTATTTTATTTTCCGTGTTTTCGAAAACGATAGAAGCATGAGAATCAATCCATCCTTCCGTCGTCCCTCCATCCCTCCGTCGTCTCTGTTATCACTTCACTTTTCTCATATTTGACATACATATTTGAAAACAAAAAACTCAAAATTCGTTTTTAAACCAAACGTACCTAAACTTTTGTGACATAAAATATGTCATGAAAGGCTAAAAAATACTGCAAATTGTTTGCGTTGCGAGTTCTTCATTTTTCTTCAGCATTATTTGCAACATGGTTTAAGCGTCGCTATACAAATACAATTACGACAAATAGTTTCATCGCAAAATAATACATTATTACACGTATGTCACAAATAGTTATATTTCTAGGTGTCGCTAATACTGTTAATATTTGTGACACTTAAGGATGACGCTAAGGTTGCTTGAGATGTATTGCATTTGGTATGATGAAAGTTGGAGCTTGGTGCTTTATTCTTCACGCTTCTTTTTTCTCTATTGGCAATTTCTCATGTATCAGGTATTCAATAATGAGCATCATCCAATTATTCTTATATTAGTCATTTGTTTCTGGATGAGCAAACCTTTCTTGGATGGAGCCATTTTCATTCTCTTTCCCCTCCTCCGCACCTGTTAAAGCTTGCGATAGGGTTAATACCATGGATTCATTTCTTAGTTCGGGGGCTTTTTCTTCTATATTGGGTTTGGTTGATAGCCTACCAGCACAATCCGTGTTTTCGGTGCTCCCTGTGAGCTAGCTAACTTAGCCAAAAAATTAGCTTGAGAATTCTTCCCTCTCGACACCTGATGTATGAAAAAAAATCCTCAAATTTAGTTAGCATTTTAACACCTTAAGACCTACTTGACATCTTTCATCTGATATGTTTGGATCAACTGATTGACCATAAATTAAGAATCGCTAAAAATCTCAATTCTGGGAATTTTTAATTATAGGACCAACGTGAGTCCTACCACCATTGATTCGTATTTTGCCACATTATTAGGGGCTGGAAATCCCAGTTTAAAAATGTAATGTAAACGATGTCCATCGAGGGTAATAATCACATATATGCTCCAACGCCTTATTTATTAGAAGCTCCATCCTAAAATAGTTGTCATTTAGGCTTTAAATCTTTTTCCTTATCTGATTGCTCTTTAATGAACCTTGTACATTCATTAACAAAATCAACTAGGTCATTTCCTTTAATTGCCACTCTGTGTAGAAATTCAATATCATATTGGTTAAGTTTTATTCCCCACTTTACTAGTCATTCGGAAGTTTTGGGTTTACTAAAAACTTGCTTGAGTGGGAAGTTGGTTAAGATCTTGATCAGATGTGTCTTAAAGTAAGCCCTTAGTTTCCATGCAGTGAGCATTAGGTTGTAGGTCAATTTCTCTATAACGGGATATATAATTTTTGCATTTTTAAGACTTTTACTCATACAATACACTGGAGGTTGAGTTCCATGATCTTCTCTTACCAAAACAGAATAAATAGCATGTCCAAAAACTGCCATATAGAGATAAAGGTTTTCCCCGTCTATAGGACTGGGAAAAATTGATGGTCTTTCAATTCCTTAAAGGCTCTTTGACAATCTTCTCCTTATTCAAATTTCTTCTTCTTCTTAATTACATAGAAGAATGAAATTACATATAGACACACATAGAGGAGCGCACCTCAAAAAGTGCAACACCCCAAATGCCCCCTGATTTCCAATAAAAGCTCCAATTTAAATAAAAGTGGTGGTGGAACGAGAAAGAAGTTACTATTATTTAAATCGCAGCTTATAGCGGAAATCGAGGAGCATTTGAGGTGCTGCACTGTTTGTGGTGCTATTGAACGTCCATATATATATATACATATATATATATATATAATTCAAAATAACGTCTATTTAGCATTAAGAGTGCACTGGAGTAGGCCTATCCCATTTTGTCTTTGCATTGCTTGTTTTTTTGTACCGCTCGCCCACTACTAGATCAAAAAAGTACAACATGCAATTTCAAAACATGCCAAATTGTACATAATAACTAATGACCTTTTTTTTCATGAAATAAAGGTTACACAAGCGGGTTTCTTTGAATTTTTAATCAACTAGCCATAAGAAAATTTTTTTGTTACTTGTTGTTGGTTTCTTTGAATTCTCAATCAATTAGTTGTATGAAATTTTGGTTGTTACTTGCTGCTCATGGTGTCTTTACAACATCTTAGTATCTTTATAGATAAACCACAATCCTATCAACTAGGTTGTCCTGTGCACAAAGCGCAATTGTTTTGATTTTAGTTAAAGAAATTAATAAATACAACAAAACAATATATGTTGTGACAGATTATATAAATCAAACTGGGTTTTGAATTTTATTTAAGTACAAAATTATGACTATTAAATAATTAGTCCTCTCCATTATATCAAGAAATTTTTTGACATGCATCGTTATAATTATAAAAAATTTGTTCACTGCATATAGTTATTATATCACGTGCTTATTTTATCATTTTGTATATAGTTATTATATCACGTGCTTATTTGAAAAATGATGAATTATGACTATTTAAAGGGTATTTGGATAATTTTTGTAACCTTAACACGTGCTTATTTTATCATTTTTCATAATTCATAAACATATTCAATACACATAATCATTTTTAAATTTGAAAATGAAAGATATAGAGGAGAAAGAATTATAAAAGAGAGGGATGTATTAAATAATTTTTAAAGCAAACGGATGTAAAAGTAGGCCTGTCAATGGATACCCGAATCCGAAATCCATCCCCATATGTATCCCAAAAGCGTATAAATATCCAATATCTGGAAACATGGATATGGATGTGGATACGAAGGTATCCGCATCTAAAAATTATCCATTTGTTTTTTTATCAAGATTATAGTTAATATTTTGTGTATTTTAGTACAATGCTTAATATGTATTTTTTTATTAGGTTAGTAGTTTGTATTATATGAACTTAATGCATATTTATTGCCCAAAACTATTTATTATCATTCTATTTGTTTTTTAACAGTTTTATAATATATGGGATTGAAAAAAAGTTTATTCTGAACCAAAATTTTCTATTTGTATTTCTCGATTTATTGATTATTAGCGGATATGATAATTATCTGATATCCATCCGTACCCGTTGATGTAGATATCTGATATTCGAAAATGATTTCGGATGCAGATAGCATTATCCGTATCTGAAAGTATACATAAATAAGATTTAGACCGAGGGAATTGTACATTTCATTTGTCGCTACACATTGCTTTCTGTGGTAATTGTTATGCTGCCCAGACCATACTATGAATATTTTGTTTCCTTATTGCAATGAACTACGAGGAATGTGTTTATGTAACTTTTTGAAATGGGGTGGTTACAAATTTGATCTTCAGACTCCATGATTTAAAATTTCTCGGCAGGTTACTGCTCATATTATATTCGCTAATATTCATATTTTATTATATAGATTATTGCATACATTGTATGTAACGATTTGTCTTTTCGACCCTCGAAAGTCGGCACTTAATACATCCACAGTATTGAAATGTCACACATCAAAGTGAAGGAAAGGCAGATTGTTTGGTAAAAAGAAAAAAGAATGGAGAAAATAGAATCTCACAGCGAAATGACAATATATAATATAACAAAGATAGTAAAAGCTGTCACTCCAAGATACAAGGTATATCTGAGTTAAAAACCACATTAGCGTGGACTGTTATAGCTTTTTGACCTTATAATTGCTGATGGGTATTCATAATGATACAATGGAAAACAAAAATACTACGGTAGGTGAACATCTAGCTCTACTCCATGAGCTCCATGTTCCACCAACGATAACCTGAAAAAAACTTGGTCTGACCCGAGCATTATAATAAAATAACACCTGGATCAATCTTGAAAACCAACGTGAGAAAACTCAAGAAATGTGGCGAACATGTAATAATTTTGTGAGACTACGCCGCTAAACATGAAATGGGTTTTTCCTCACAAGAACAACATCCACACATGAAGAAATGAAAAACAAATCAGAACAACAATCCAACCAAGAAAGGATGGACACAAACAAGATCAAAATCTAAACTTAAAGAATAGATAAAAGCAATTAAACATAGAGAAGAGCTCGAAGCACTTCTGGATACAATTAAAAAGGATTAACTCCAAGGTTTGAATCAAACAAGGAGAACAAATTTATCCAATATAACTAGGAGGGTGCACCCCCTACACTGAAAGTATACCTCTAGATAAAATATAATTGAGAGCCTATATCAAACACATAACACTCCCGGGAACTTCCAAGCTGGACCCCATTAAAATTTTGCGGGTATCCGAATATACTCACATTGCCGCATGTATGCCACAAACAAATCTATAGATAAATGTGAATATATCATAATGGATGCGACCTAACTGGCTGGCTTCCACCCGCTCTTTGGTTTTAGTTATCCAAGGTGTTGGATGCCAATGCTCAAAACGAGCTACAAATCGTCTTAGATTGACAAAGCACAAAGTAGGATATCAAAATCGATAGTCGATGAATCAACCATCGAAAACAAACTAGTACTACACTGGTGAAAACAATGATACCGGACAGGTTATGGCAGTCTTGCTTCCAATCTTAACTCGACAGCATTCTTAACTTTAAGAATAGCAAGAGTTTAAATGCTCCAAACGAGCAACAATATCATCTTGAATCGATGAATACAAAGAAGCTGACCGAATCGATAGTCAATAAGTCAACTATCAGTAATAACAAAATGTTTGTACATAAAAATTAAATCTCTTACACTTATCATAATTCATCGATCCCGAACTAGCACCACTCCATGGAAAAAAAAGGAAGCCGGACAGGTAAGGGCAGTGTTGCTTTCTACCTTGTCACGACAACATTCTTAATTTTAAGAATAGCAAGAGTTCCTTCATTGTTTAGGACTAAGTGTAGGACTAAATATTTCCAATAAACAAATCAAACTTTTAAAACAATTGACTCACAGTTATGCTTGATTTTCGCATCACAAATTTCTGTAAAATACTTAAAAACACTCTTTAAATATATTTTTTAAAGAGCTAAATATATTTCTAAGTGTATTAAAAAGAATAGTAAAAAAATGTCATTAAAACATTGTTTATTGTAAACCCAAAAACAATTACATTTAGCTTTTTCTTTAAAAACTTCATTTTTAAAGATCTTTTCATTTATAAAATATCATTTATAAACCAACTTATTATCAATTTTTAACACAAACTCCTCTAAATATTTAAGAATAAAAACACTTATTAAGTCAAGTAATAAGTTTTCTTAATAAGTTAACGAAATCATTTATTATAACGAAAGTGTTATAATCTATGAAGTTTTTTCTACTTTTCGAAATCATTTACGATAACAAAACGTTATAAACCATGACTTCTTTCTTCATTTTCGGAAATATTTATTGCAGCAACGGTGTAGTAGTCCATGCTTCCTTTTCTCTTTCAATAAACTTAAAAATACTTGAAATAAAGTTTAACATTCGATTCAAATATTACTTAAAAAGAAAATCTCAAATTTAATATATATTAAAACTCAAACCATTTCCTTTTCTTTTTTTCAAAATAAAAAACTTCTTCTTTTAAATATTTAAATAAATTTCAAACCACCTTAAAAACACTTAAATATATGTTAGAAAAGTTTACTAAAAGAATTGAAGAAGAAAAATCAATTTTAAAACCATATTATGAAAGTTGGAAATAGGGCCGCATAACTATAGCTAAAAAGAGTATGGAAAATTACTTTAAATCGGTTCTTTTCAAAATGGAATTTTGTTCGCATTTTTACAAAATATGAATACTGTATTTTATTTTTAGAACAACATACCATGAGTATAGTACACATTCATAAATATTTAGAGACATTTGAAGTCAACAAAACTCAATTGAAAGTTGTTTTAAAACTGACTTTCGAACTGCAAAACAGCGATCAAAACTTTTCTAATTTTTAAACACTTCGGATTATGTGTCATAACCTTTTCCGATCCATCAAAACTTGGTTCAAAGAACATTTTAAAAATGCAAAAGCGCAACCAAATATTTTAATGAAGCAAACACAAGCATAAGATTTAAAGAGATGGATCTAAAAATGTTGGGAAATCTCGGGCTTTCTCGCTTCGTGAAGTTAAGATAGACACTTTAAGACTGAAAGTAGTAATGGGAGCACAAGAGTTTATAATTCTCCAATATGCAGATTCTTCCACTATACCAAATAATAGTAGGATTACAAGAATATGATTACAAAAGCAACTCACACTCAGTGGCTCACTCAAGCTTGAGGATAGAGACTTCCCAAGCTATCTCTCTTTTTCTCTCAAAGAGGCTCTCTTTTATAATTCTTGGATATTTCTTATTTTTTTTTATTGATTGATGATTAAGAATGAAGGCTCATACCCCTATTTATACTACTCAACCTCCACAATGAATGATGGAGATTACTTGTATTCAAGGGTGGAGATTGATTCTTTAGAATGCTCCACACTCTCTAGGAATCTCTACACTCTTTCATTCCCTTCTACATCCTTCCATACTCTTCCGTAAGGTTCCGGAAGGTTACACACATCTCCAGAATATTCCAGAGGGTTCCACACTCTTCCACAAGCTTCTAGAGAGTTCTCTGGAACATTCTAGAAAATTCTATACTTCTTTAGAAAGATCTAGAATTTTCTAGAAACTCTCCAATTAAGGAGGGATCCCAACAAATCTCCCCCTCCCGACTTAATTGGGGGGTAGTAGCAAACCAGCACCTTGACAACAATCTTCAAACTTCTTTTTTGATATTACCTTGGTCATCATGTCAGACTAGTTCTCATCTGTGTGAACCTTTTCAAGATGTATTTGCTTTTTCTCGAGGACTTCTCGGATCCAATGATATCTTGTATCAATGTGCTTTGTGCGGGAATGAAATGTTGTATTCTTTGTCAAGTAAATTGCACTTTTATTGTCACACTTCAAGACATACTTTTCTTGATCTATTCCCAACTCATGCAATACATTCTTTATCCACAACATCTCCTTGCAAGTTTCGGTAGCTGCGATATACTCTACCTCTATAGTGGATAATGCAACACACTTTTGCAGCTTTGATTGCCATGAAATAGCTCCCCCTACAAAAGTAGTTAAGTATCCCGATGTTGATTTCCTTGAATCAATGTCACCGGCCAAGTCTGCATCTGTGTATCCTTCTAATATAGGTTTTCCTTTTCCAAAGCATAAACATCTTTTGGAAGTTCCACGTAGATATCGGAGGATCCATTTGACAGCAACCCAATGTTCATTTCCTGGGTTAGCCAAGAAGCGACTGACAACACCAACTGCATAGGCGATATCTGGTCTTGTGCATATCATTGCATACATGAGACTGCCTACTATAGATGAGTATGGTATCTTCTTCAGTTCCTCCATGTCTTTTTCACTTATCGGACTCTGCTTCGAACTTAGCTTGAAGTGTCCGGCAAGTGGAATGTTAACCGGCTTTGATTTGTGCATGTTGAACCTTTCCAACACTTTCTCAATGTACCTTTCTTGGGATAGCCATAACAGTCTTTTTGATCTATCACGAGTTATTCTCATCCCAAGGATTTGTTTAGCAGGTCCCAAATCTTTCATGGCGAAGCTCTTGCTTAGATCTTTCTTTAAAGCAGCTATCTATATGCGATCTTGACCAATAATTAACATACCATCAACATAGAGCAGAAGTATGAGAAAGTCACCACTTGCATAACCTTTTTGAAGACACAATGATCACTTTCCATCTTTTTGAAATCATGTTCTTCCATGAATGCATCGAACTTCTTGTACCATTGCATTGGTGCTTGCTTAAGCCCGTATAGACTCTTCGTGAGGCGGCACACTAAATTTTCTTTGCTTGGAACTTTGAATCCCTCATGCTGCTCCATGTAGATCTCTTCCTCTAGGTCACCATGAAGAAATGCCATCTTGACATCGAGTTGTTCAATCTCTAAATCTTGCACGGCTGCTAGGCCAAGGACAACTCGGATAGATGACATCTTTACCACGGGAGAGAATATATCTTCAAAGTCGATACCATTTTCTTGTCCGAATCCTTTAACAACTAACCGAGCTTTGTAGCAAGGCTTTGAACATTTCTCTTCGGTCTTGATTCTATACACCCACTTATTCTTCAAAGCTCTTCTCCCTTTTGGCAGCTCCACTAGTTCATATGTGTTATTCTCAAGCAAGGATTGCATTTCTTCTTGCATGGCTATTCTCCATTCTTCTTTATGATAATCACTCATTGATTCTTTATAGCTTTGAGGGTCCCCCTCATCGGTGAGCATAACATACTCCTCGGTGTTGTATCGGGTGGATGGTCTTCTGTCCCTTGAGGATCGTCTCGGCTCTGGTGCGGTTGGAGTGTAATCTCCTATCTCCTCTTTCGGATAATCAAGTGCGCTCGATTCAACGATTGTAGAAGCCGATTCGCGGAATCAAGTGCGCTTGATCAACGCTCGAAGAATTGAAGATCTTTGAACCCGGTATCGTGCGCGATCAACGAGTTCGGGATAGCTATAATTCGGTATCTTCGGATCAACGAATTCAGGCATTTCAGTATTCATCAACTCACCGACCGCTACTTTCATCGATCTACATTGTTTTGTATAATCCGCTGCGTCAGTTTTTGGTATCAGAGCTTGTTTTAGCCAATCATAGCTAAATCGAGTCTTGGAGCCAATCATCTTGATGAATTTGAAGTCGAAGTATAGATTTGAACACGACCGAGAATTTGAAGAAGTGGGTCGTGCATACTTTTGTAGTTTGGAGATCGGATCTTATCTTTTGGGGAAGTTGTTGTTCATCGTGTTCATCGCGAATTGCAACAAAGTGGGAGTTTTCGATCCATTTCATTTTGGATCTAAGTTCGAATTGTGTTTGAATTTGAAGTGTTGAAGAGTTTGTAGAAGATTCAAAACATGCCGCCGAGAAGAGCTAACCGTCATCAAAATGTTGAAGATTTGTATAAGCGGGAAGATGCCGAGCAAATGGAGCAACGTATAAGCGACAAATTCAATGAGAAGTTGGATGAAGGCATTGGGAGATTAGAAAAGCTTATGACGGAGATGAATCAAAACCGAAGAAGGGTTTCACCTGAATCTAACCACGAGAGAAGTAGAGTTTCACCACATTCCAATCAAGGGAGAAGTAATGATAATGATCATAGAAGTGTGAGCCGAGACAGTTATAGAAATGTTGATGACCGAGATCGTGTTCGGAGGAATGTAGATCGAAGGGATGGTGGTAGACGTGAAGGTAGTAGAGATGTTGGTGGTCAGAATCGACATCGATATGCATCTGATTTTGAAGAGGAGTATGATGGTGGTAGTATTCAAGGACGAGGTCAAGGAAGAAATTATTCAGAGTATGATCACAAGTGGGAATCGGGAATGAAGACTGAAATTCCAGAATTCAAGGGTGGTATGCAAGCTGAAGAGTTTTTGGATTGGGTGGATAATGTTGAGGAGATTTTTGATTTCAAAGAAGTTCCAGAACATCGTAGAGTGAAGTTGGTTGCTACAAGGTTGAGGGGTAGAGCTTTGGCATGGTGGCAGCAAACCAAACTTACACGTGAACGAATGGGGAAGTCAAAAGTTGAATCTTGGGAGAAGATGAAGAAATTGATGAAAGCAACGTTCTTACCTTATAATTATCAGTCGCTGATGTATCAACGTTTGCAGAATTTGAGGCAGGGCACTAAGACTGTTAATGACTATGCAGATGAGTTTTACCAACTTATTGCAAGGAATGATATTATGGAAACGGAAGAGCAGCTGACATCTAGATTCATTGGGGGATTGAGAATGTAGATTCAGGATATGGTTAATATGTTCGATCCAAGATCTGTGGCAGAAGCACATCAAAAGGCGTTGGCTTGGGAGAAACAGGGACGACGAGGAGGTGGTGTGTTTACTAATTCCAACAATCAAGTGAAGGGTGTTAGTGAGAGTTCTAATGTTTCTAAACCTATCAGTAGACCAGTGGTGAAGGAGGCTGAGAAGGTGAAGATTAACAATGGTTTCAAATGTTACAATTGTCAGGAAGTGGGTCATAAAAGCAATGAGTGTCCAAAGCCAAAGAAGAGAACCATGATTGCGGAAGTTGAAGATGAGGATGTTGATTATTCTAGTCCAGTTGAGGAGGATGAATAGGATATTGCGTCAGGAGATGAAGGTTGTAATCTAATGCTGAGGAGATCGTGTTTGACACCGAAGCAGGAAGAAGCTAGTTGGTTGAGGAGTAATATCTTTCAGTCGACATGCACTATACTGGGGAAGGTGTGTAAATTTATGATTGACGCAGGAAGCTGTGACAATATCGTTTCAACCGAGGCTGTGACAAAGTTGAAGTTGAAGACAGAGAAACATCTGAATCCATACAAGTTAGCATGGCTGAGAAAAGGAGGAGAAGTGAAAGTGGATAGACGAGTTCGTGTTCCATTTTATATTGGGAAGAAATACAAAGACAAGATCTGGTGTGATGTAGTAGAGATGGATGTTTGTCATTTACTTTTGGGAAGACCATGGCAGTATGATCGAGCAGTACAACATGACGGTCGGACCAATAGCTACAGTTTTATGTTTGAAGGTACGAAGATTATCCTAGTTCCAAAGAAGAGACATCAAGGAGAGAGTAAGTCGGAAGAGATTGAAGAGCTGAAAAATTTATTATTTTTGAAAGAGTTTGTTAAAGAAATTGAAGAGGAGCCTGAAGTGTTTTTGTTGATTGGGCGAGAGAGCAGTGAAGAGGTTGAAATTCTCGAAGAAGCGAAGCCAGTTTTGAAAGAATTTGAGGATGTATTTCCAGATGAGTTACCGAAGGAGTTACCGCCACTAAGAGACATTCAACATCAAATTGATCTTGTTCCGGGAGCAATGTTGCCACATAGACCACATTATCGAATGAGTCCGAAGGAACATGAAGAATTGAGGAGGCAAGTGGAAGAGTTGCTTGAGCAGGGGCGTGTGCAGGAAAGCTTGAGTCCGTGTGCTGTGCCAGCTCTGTTAGTACCGAAGAAGGACGGAACGTGGAGAATGTGCACTGACAGTCGAGCATTGAATAAGATTACTGTGAGATATAGATTTCCAATGCCGAGGTTGGATGACTTGCTAGATCAAATAAGCGGAGCTACTATCTTTTTGAAGATTGATTTGAAGAGCGGGTATCATCAAATTTGTATCAGGCCAGGTGATGAGTGGAAGACTGCTTTTAAAACCAGGGAGGGTCTATACGAATGGTTGGTAATGCCATTTGGCTTATCAAATGCGCCAAGTACATTTATGTGGGTGATGAATCAGATTTTTAGACCATTCATTGGGAAGTTTGTGGTGGTGTATTTCGATGGTATTCTGATATATAGTGGAAGTCCAGAGGAACATTTGAATCATCTGAGAGAAGTGCTGATGGTACTGCGACAAGAACAATTTTATGCTGCAACAAAGAAATGCGTGTTCATGACGCATAGTGTTTTATTTCTGGGGTATGTTGTGTCAAAGGAAGGGATACAGGTGGATCGGAGTAAAGTAGAGGCGATTAGAGATTGGCCACAGCCCAAGACGATAACAGAGGTTCGGAGTTTTCATGGGTTGGCTTCCTTTTATAGAAGATTTATTCCACACTTTAGTAGTGTGATGGCGCCTGTTACTGATTGTATGAAGGGCAAACAGTTTTCATGGATGGAGGAAGCAGGAGTTGCTTTTGAACGAATAAAGGAGTTGTTGACGACAGCACCAATTCTAGCATTACCTGATTTTCAGTTATTGTTTGAATTACATACTGACGCGTCGAAGGTTGGAATTGGAGGGGTGTTGAGTCAGAAGGGGCGTCCTATTGCATACTTTAGTGAGAAGTTGTCAGGAGCGAAGATGAGATACAGTACATATGATGTGGAGTTCTATGCTGTTGTGCAAGCTATTAAACATTGGAGACATTATCTATTTCAGAAAGAGTTTGTTCTTTACACTGATCATGAAGCATTGAAGCATTTACAGGGCAACACAAGATTTCAGCGAGACATGCATCATGGATTGCATATCTACAACAGTTTACATTTGTTGTGAAACATAAATCGGGAGTGATGAATCGTGTTGCGGATGCGTTGAGTAGAAGAAATCACTTGTTAACTACATTGAAGGTTGAAGTGACGGGGTTTGAAGAACTACCAGAATTATTTGTCGATGATCCTTACTTTGCAAAGTTTGTTGACAAAGTCAAGGAGAGAAAGACGGATGAGTTTGTAATGGTGGATGGGTTACTTTTTAAAGGAAATCGATTATGCATACCGGAGGGTAGTTTGAGAATGAAAATTGTGAAGGAGTTACATGAAGAAGGCCACGTGGGTAGAGACCGTACTTTGCAATTGATTTCGCAATCTTACTTTTGGCCATCGATGAGGAAAGAAGTGGAGAGGTTTGTTGAGAGATGTCATATCTGTCAGGTTTCGAAAGGAACTGCGACTAATGCTGGATTATATATGTCGCTACCTGTACCAACTAAACCATAGGTTGATGTGAGTATGGACTTTGTGTTGGGGTTGCCGAGAACACAGCGTGGAAACGATTCCATTTATGTGGTGGTTGACCGATTTTCGAAAATGGCACATTTTATTGCTTGTAAGAAGACGGCGGATGCTGTTCATGTTGCTCAGTTGTTTTTCAAAGAGATATATCGACTTCATGGATTGCCAGAATCTATTGTGTCGGATAGAGATACTTGTTTTCTGAGTCATTTTTGGCTAAGTTTGTGGAAGATGGTGGGAACGAAGTTGAATTTTAGCAGCGCTTATCATCCGCAAACTGATGGACAAACGGAGGTGGTTAATAGATCGTTGGGAAACTTGTTGAGATGTCTTGTGCAGGACAATCTGAAAAGTTGGGACATGAAGTTATGCCAGGAAGAGTTTGCTCATAATCATGCGGTAAATCGTAGTACGGGGTTCAGTCCATTTCAGATTGTATATTCTAGTATACCCAAAGGACCGTTAGATTTAACGGAGGTGCCACAATCAAAGAAGACAGTTAAGAAAGCTGCTGATTTTGTTGATGGATTGGCGGAATGTCATAAAATCGTTCAGGAACGATTGGAGAAAGCAAATGAGAAGTATAAACGATCTGCAGACTTGAAACGAAGGAGTGTTGAATTTCATGAAGGTGATTTGGTTTATGCAGTGTTAACAAAAGATCGTTTTCCGGTGGGAACGTACAATAAATTGAAAGCACGAAAGATTGGTCCAGTGGAAATTTTAAAGAGAATCAATGAAAATGCTTATAAATTGAAGCTGCCAGATGATGTGTATACGTCTGACGTATTCAATGTTAAGCATCTCGTACCATATCATGGAAATGAGACTGTTGTGGATACAGAATTTACAAATTCGAGGTCGAATTTTTCTCAACCTGGGGAGGATGATGTAGATCAGGACAGAGGTGAAGGACTAAGTCGCACACGACTTAAGGATGTAAGTCGCACACGACTTATGGAAGGAACTATAGGTCGTCCACAACTTATAGAATCACATGAGGGGAAGCTACGACTTAATTCCAGGGGGTTACGACTTAACCAAGCTGAGGGAAAAGGGCTCCGACCTAACAAGGGTTTTAAGTCGTTGGAACGACTTAGTAAAGAACGGCGACCTAACGAAGCTTTTAAGTCGTTGGAACGACTTAGTGGATACTTACGAGTTAACAAGGCCTTTAAGTCGCCTGAACGACCTATCGAGTCACGCAGTGAAAAGGCAGAACGAATTGGTGGAGTGTTAGGTCGTGAACGACCTAACGAGTCAAGAGATAAGTCGTTGAAGATAGAGGCCGTGGATCTTTTCTGCCGACTTAATCCCTGACGTTGGTTTCTTAAGTCGTTACCTGTTTTCTTTTTAGGTCGTTACCGACCTAAGTTAAGTCGCTGAAGACTGAAGCCGTGGATTTCTATGCCGCGTTAATCTGAGTCGTTGAATCTTTAAGTCATTGAAGCTTTATCTCATAAGTCGTCCAAGCTTAAGCCGCGTGAAGATGCTGCTGTGATATGTGTCTAAGTCGTTACCGACTTAAGTTGAGTCGTGTGTTGTTTGTTGTATTGTATTTTTAGGTCGTACCAGGTTAGGTCGGCCATGTTTGCAAGTCGTTGAGTGTTATAACTCGTTGAGTCGTTTGTACATAAGTCGTGAGTCGTGTTTGTTAAGTCGGCTGTGGCGGGTTGTGTTGTAAACTGTTATGTCGTAAACGACTTATGGTAAGTCGTCTGTTTTGAGTCATTTATTTCAAGTCACGGATTATAAGTCGGAACCGACTTAGGAGTTGTGAATATTTTTGTACTGCGTGAGTTGTAGCCTATAAATAGGCAAGTTGGGTCATTTGTAATGGTTGTTGATTTTTGAATAAAATTCTTGTTTGATTGCTTTGTGCTTTCATCTAAATTGGTAGTTGAGTGTAATCTCCTATCTCCTCTTTCGGATAATCGAGTGCGCTCGATTCAACGATTGTAGAAGCCGATTCGCGGAATCAAGTGCGCTTGATCAACGCTCGAAGAATTGAAGATCTTTGAACCCGGTATCGTGCGCGATCAACGAGTTCGGGATAGCTAGAATTCGGTATCTTCGGATCAACGAATTCGGGCATTTCAGTATTCATCAACTCACCGACCGCTACTTTCATCGATCTACATTGTTTTGTATAATCCGCTGCGTCAGTCTTGGATGGAGTCTTCTCTAGCCTAATGTCTTATTTCTTGCAATAGGTTTCAAAAGGACCTCTATACTCACCTCCGTTTATCTGATCGTGCACACTTGATATTTCGTCCAGTCTCACGCTCCACTAGAGCATGGAATTCTTTGAAGGCATCAAGCACTTGATCCTTTGATTTTAACAGGTGCAACCACACTTTCCTTGAATGATCATCAATGAAGGTGACAAAATGTAAAGTACCACCAATGGATCTCTCAGACATCGAACACACGTCAGTGTGCACGAGGTCTAGAATGTTCTTTCTCCTTGTGGGCTAAGAAGATCTTTGGAAGACAACTCTGTATTGTTTTCCAGTTAAACAATGAGCACAAGGATCGAGTGGTTTACCTTTCACGTCAGGGAGGAGTTGTTTTCGAGCAAGTATGTGAAGACCCTTCTCACTGATGTACCCAAGTCGTTTATTCCATGTGTCCATATCATCAGTGGTGATGTTTACCTCTCCTTTGCAGAGCCTAGCTTGCATTATGTACAATGATCCTACCTTCTTTCCTCGAGCCATTATTAAACTTTCTTTGGTGAGCTTCCACTTTCCTTCACCAAAGTAATTCATCAAATCATCAGCATCTAGCTTTTCAGCGGAGATAAGATTGAGGTGCATGGCCGGGACATGCCACACATCTTTCAGAACAATCTTGCACCTGGTGCTTGTTGTCAGAATGATGTCTCCTATCCCAACGATCTTGCTCCTATCTTGATTTCCCATTTGCACTGTACCAAAGTCACCGCTTTGGTAGGATGAGAAGAGCTTTTATGTGGAGAAACATGGAAGGAAGCACCAGAATCAACAATCCAAGAACTCTCATCATAAGCAATGTTTAGAATGTTACCTTCACCAACGAGATATAGAAGATCTTCTTTTAATACGATGGTAGTATTACTCTTGTCTTCTTGCTTCTTCATTGGGCTTATTTGGTTTGGCTTAACATTACTGGCCTTTTGGTCTTTCTTGAAGGATCGACATTCCATTTTCTTATGACCCATCCTTCCACAGTAATAGCATGCAATCTTCGAGCATGACTTGGATCTACCTTGAGATTGATGCAGATCTCGGCTCTTACTACGTCCACGAGTTTCATTCCTACCCTGATTCTCAACAACATTTGCTTTGGGATGGATAGACTCACCTCGTTCCATTCTCCTTGCTTCTTCACCAAGAAGACTGTCACTGACGGTATCCATGATTAGCTTTCCTTCCGGAGCTGAGTTACTAAGTGTAACTACGAGTGTGTCCCAGCTTTTCGGTAAGGAACTAAGGAGTAGAAAGGCTTGTAACTCATCATCAATCTTCATATCAATTTTTGTCAGTTGATTTATGAGCCCCTTGAAATTATTCAAGTGCTCAATCATACTATAACCATCCTTATACTCCAACTTCACCAACCGTCGAACTAAATTAGCCTTGTTACGAGGCATTTTCTTCTGAATCATGGACTCAAGTTTTTTCCATAATTCATAAGCATTTTTATAAGTAGAAACATGCTCGAAGAGAGTTTTGTTAATGTACTTACGGATCATAGCAACAGCCTTCCGGTTCAATAGTTCCCACTGAGCATCACTCTTTCCTTCTACCTTGTCTTTGTAGATGATGGGCTCATGCAAATCCTTGCAATACAAGTGGTCCTCCATCATCGGCTTCCAATAGGAGTAGTTGTTGGTTGTGAGCTTGAACATGTCTCCATCATGAGCGACATTATCCTCCATCTTGAACTTGCACGAGCTTGATTACGGCTATGGATGAACCTGGCTTCGTTACCACTGTTGGGAAATCTCGGGCTTTCCCGCTTTGTGAAGTTAAGATAGGCACTTTAAGATTGAAAGTAGTAATGGGAGCACAAGAGTTTATAATTCCCCAATATGGAGATTCTTCCACTATACCAAATAATAGTAGGATTACAAGAATATGATTACAAAAGCAACTCACACTCAGTGGCTCACTCAAGCTTGAGGATAGAGACTTCCCAAGCTATCTCTCTTTTTCTCTCAAAGAGACTCTCTTTTATAATTCTTGGATATTTGCTTTTTTTTGATTGATTGATGATTAAGAATGTAGGCTCCTACCACTATTTATACTACACAACCTCCACAATGAATGGTGGAGATTACTTGTATCCAAGGGTGGAGATTGATTCTCTAGAATGCTCCACACTCTCTAGGAATCTCTACACTCTTTCATTCCCTTCTACATCCTTCCACACTCTTCCGTAAGGTTCCATAAGGTTCCACACCTCTCCAGAATATTACAATGGGTTCCACACTCTTCTAGAGAGTTCTCTGGAACGTTCTAGAAAATTCTATACTTCTCTAGAAAGATCTAGAATTTTCTAGAAACTCTCCAATTAAGGAGGATCCCAACAAAAAATGCAATAGCTCAATTTCAAAGTGCGAATGCGCGACTATTCCACTATTCAATATTTATGTTACTTTAACATTTCAAACAACAAACATGCATATAAAAGTAAATTAATAATGGTGAAAAACCCCTTAGGCCTCTCTACAAAGTCCTTTGTAAATATATATATATATATTTATGTTTATGTTTCTTCGAAGTGTTCCGTAGCTACCTATTCGCTATGAACGCACTTCGACTTCCTCTTACTTCTGTCCCTTGAAAAAATGATCACTTATGTTCCTTGGATTTTGTGCTTTAATTCTTTTTAAGTTGTAAAAGAAAAGTCAAACTTAACTTTATTAACTTAAGCAATCTTTTAAATTTTGTTTTTAACTAAATCATTCCATTAATAAAAGCATTTGTTAATGGTGTATATCTATACACTTGTACACTAGTGTGTACAACTTGTTCTAACAACTTTTGATTGATGTAACGTCGAAAATCCAAGAAACAAATTTCGGTCTCATTTTCAATTTTTCACCAAACTATTTATTTATGTAAACGAACTTACAAAATGAGTTTACCATCATTATTTGTTAATTAAAAGGAGTTTAATAATGTTACTAAATTCATTGAACTAATATCACATTCATTATTCAACTATTTAAGTAATCTCTATATTTAAATATAAGGTGTTCACATTTTTCAAAATGTTACATTCTCTCCCCTTAAAAGGAATTTCGTCTTGAAATTTATCACGGAGCAGAAAGTGTAATTTCACTACTTAAAAATCAAATTACTTGAATTTTAGTAATCCGATTAGTCATATTTTTCATTATAGAAAATCTATACTAAAAGCTGCAACAAAAGTGCAGAGAATATTTTGAAATAAAATACTATACATCCTATTTTCTTAAAAGATAAATTTATAACTAAATGCTCGGGATTTTGTATTCAAAATATATTTTCAAATTCCTCCAAAGAGAATTATATCAAAACCAAAATTAGTCATGGCAAGGAGGGGGCTCCTCTTACCGAAGCATGGTATAACCCGATTATCCAAACAATACGGAGCATCCAATGGTATTCCAGTTCCACCTAAAATAACAACCGGAGTAAACAAATATGGCGAGTCTTCCAAATCTGAAAACCCCCAATCACCTAAATTTAGTCATAACGAAAATATTTGAAAAAAATCACTTTGCAAATACTTTTTCAATTATCTTGAAATAATAATACTTCGCCAAAGTTTTCAAAATAATAATAGTATCATTATTTATTTCACAAATTCTTTCGAAATCACTTTTCAAAAGCACCAAGATTTAATTCCTAATAAACAATAACTTAAAAATTGTTTGTTTATAAATTCATACTTTATAAACCATAGTATAAAAAATTACACTAACGGTCAAATCAAATTCCATAAAGTAATAAACTAACACTTAACATATTTTAAAATGTAAAATGACTAACAAACAATTTTTAGAATTTTGCTTGGGTTCGCAACTTTCTCGATCGTTCAAGGATATAGATAATTTCCTAAATGTACCATCACGCTTATCGGCCTTTGGTTATTTCGTAGAAGATTATCTAAGCTCCCTCAAACAAAATTAAAAGTCACTCCCTCAAACTTTTTTAAGCCACATGACAAAACATACGAAAATACTTATGCTCGTATGTTGTACATAAATTATCCATATGCAATATCTGATCCAACCACTTGCTCGAGTAGATAGACTTTACTTCCATACTAGTATCGCTCACTCGACCTCCCTAGTGCGGACTCCGATTGGGTTCCTTGATTAAAAACCATTGTTCTCCTTATGTAGTCATACACTGTGATGGAAAATCTCAGTATCATATCAAGAATCTAAATTAAGTGTTTACTGTCAAGAATCAAGTGAGAAATCCTTTTTTGGAATGGTGTGAATCACCCCGAAGTTATAAACTCGGATCCTAGATCAAGAACCATGCGAATAAAATAATCTACGTACAACTTACTTACTTAATCTTAATGGTTTCTCAGCTATACCAATCTCTTTCTGAATTACTTTCATTTTCATTTATAGTATTTCATTCATTACTAAAATTATTTATAAATTACTTTTCAAATTTTCACTTAAGTTTCACAAACATTTTATAAAGACACAACTTTATAAAACATTAAATTAAAAACTTACTCCATCCTTATTTACTTATATATACTCTTTTATATCCTAAGGGTACATATGCAAAATGTCAATTTTAATTTATTTTTTGAAATTCAAATGGAGGGTCAAACAAAATATTAGTCGTAAAACTGAGCGACTACTTGGAGCTCTTTAATTATCTGGTCTGGTAAATAGTTAAGAAGAGTAGGATGCTGGTATCTCAACGAAGTCCTAGAGTTTACTTTCCTTAGACATCCCTAAGGTAAAGATGTTTATTAGTTGGCCTTATAACATCAAATAGTTGAGGAGACTTAGATGTTTAAACAAAAACTACGGTTTTAATAAAATAATACTTATTAAAACCTTCTTATTCCATTTAACCCATTTAAAAACTTATGTTAAATTATCGCTTCTCTATCCAAGAATTAAAAATTTCACATGCAAACATCCTTTTTTCAAAATACCTTTTTATTTTAAATCAATTTCCCTTAAGGAAACTTAAGAACTAAATACCCGTTTTTTTATTTCAAAACCCTTTTTAAAATCATACTACCTATATTTCTATGTATAAAATAACTTTGACAATTAATTCACTAACACTGACTTTGGGTTCATTCGGATTTAAACTCATTTCGATCACACAATGATAAAGAGAATAATTCACTAAGTGCACTACAACAATTTCCTAAGCAAACATTTGATTGGCACTTAGAAGATTATTCAGATTACCACGTAACTAATCGTGATGTTTTCTTCGAAATATCCAAAAAAATATCTCTTTCTTAAAAATTCTCTTTGAAATATTTATACTTACAATTTTTTTTTTGAAATGGTACTTTATATACAACATGTCACTGGAACAACATATCACATGTCAATAAACATTCGAATCACGCTACACAAGTTTCAAACTTGTGACCTCTCGCACCAAAGCCGGATCTGTTAACCACTTGGACAATGGTGCTTGTCTACTTACAAATATTTCCAAGTAATACTACCATTACTTTTCTAAAAATTATTTTGAAATCATTTCAAGTAATACCGAGATTTAAATTCTGAAAAACTTTTTTACTTATAAAACAGCATTTATAAATCATATAAACCATTTTATATACCATACTCACATAAAATGTTCCTTTAAAATCATCTTATATTATAATAACTTTTCCTTTATTATAATAAAATTTTCGCAAAAAGTTATTCTCTAAATGTCTTATCTTCCCGCTCAGGTTAGACTAAATAATTTTATTAAGAGATGACTTTTAACTTAACATTTTCACCGAACACCTTATAGCCAAACTATGAACCTTAATTCACAAGGGGTTCGTTTTAATGTACTTGCAATCATCAAAACAATAAATGCCTATAAACTGGTCGAGCATAAATCAACAAACATTAGTCAATGCTCCTAAACTACCCGAGCATGACTAAATAAAACAATAATGATAATAAATACATATTATCATTTTCAAAAAAAAACACAACATAAACAGCTGTATAAATTCGAAATTTATTCCTTATATATATAATATATAATCCTAGGTAAAATATTTCATTTATCAAATTTCAAAAATCAATATCATGTCTATTTGCCTTGTTCAAGTATTTTGAAATCCCTATCAACACCATGGCGTCCCACATCTCGACCAGAATTCAAAATATAAACTTAATAGACCAAGTAACATGATATGTTTTTACAGTAATAATAAATACGCTCTTGTACATATAATACTCCAACCTCATTCTAGGATGTCACTTACCCTATTCTTAATGAGCCATACCATACCAAAGTCATGGTTCCGGCTTAACCTTCGACTCTAATACCAAATTATAATGATTTGCCTTTTTGATCCTCAAAAGTCAGCACTTAATACATCCACGGTATATAAATGTCGAGCATCCAAGTGTCGAAAAGAAAGATTGTTAGGGTAAAAAGAAAAAAGAACAGGGAAAATATAATCTTACAGTGAAACGACAATATATAATACAACAAAGACAGTAAAAGTTATCACTCAAGATACAAGGTATATCATAGTTAAAAATAGAACTCATCAGCTTGGGTACTTATAACTTCTTGACCTTAGAATTACTGATGGGTATTCATAATAATACAGTGGAAAATAAAAATACTACGGCAGATGAACATCCAACTCTACTCTATGAGCTCCATGTCCCATCAACGACAACCTAAAAAAATTCAGTCTGACCCAAGCATTGTAATAAATTAACACCCGGAGCAGACTCAAAAACCAGCATGAGAAAACTCAAAAAATGTGACGAACATATAATAATTCTGTGAGACCATATCGCTAACTATGGAACATGTTTTTACCTCACAAAAACAACATCCATATATAAAGAAATGGAAAATAAATCAAAATAGTAATCCAAATAAGAAAGGATGGTAACAAACATGATTTGAATCCAAATTTAAAGAATGGACAAAAGTAATTAAACATAGAGAAGAGCTCAAGGCACTTCTCAATCCAATTCAGAAAGGATTAACTCCAAGATTTGAATCAAACAAGGAGAATGAATTTATCCAACATGACTAAGAGGCTGCCCCCATACATCGAAAGTATATCTCTAGATAAAATATACTTGAGAGCCCATGTCAAACACGCAACACTCTCAGGAACTTCCAAGCTGAACCCCGTTACACTTTTGCGGGCACCCAAATATACTCACATTACCGCATGCATGCTACAAATAAATCTCTAGATAAATGTGAATATACCGTAATGGATGCAACCTAACTGGGTTGGCTCTCACTCGCTCTTTGGTTTTAGTTATCCATGGTGTTGGATGCCAATGCTCAAAACGAGCTACAAATCATCTTAGATTGACGAAGCACAAAGAAGGATTTCAAAATCGCTAGTCGACGAATTAACTATCGGAAACAAACTAGTACTACCTCGGGGAAAACAATGAAGCCAGACAAGTTAGGGCAGTATTGCTTTCAACCTTGACTCAACAACATTCTTAACTTTAAGAATAGCAAGAGTTGAAAGCTCCAAACAAGCAACACAATTGTCCCGAATCGACGAATACAAAGAAGATAGTCGAATCGATAGTCAATAAGTCAACTATCAAAAATGATAAAATATTCGTATATAAAAATTAAATCTTTAACATTTATCATAATTCATCGATCCCGAATTAGCACTACTTCACAAAAAACAATGAAGCTAGACAAGTAAGGGCAGTGTAGCTTTCTACCTTATCACACAACATTCTTAATTTTATAAATAGCAAGAGTTCTTTCAACGTTCAGTGCAAAGTATAAGACGAAATATTTTCAATAAACGAATCAAAATTTTAAACACTTGACTCACACTTGTGCTTGATTTTCGCATAACAAATATTTGTATAACACTTTAAATACACTCTTTAAAATATATTTTTTGAAGAGCTAATTATATTTCTAAGTGTATTAAAAAGAAGAGTCAAAAACAAATGTCATTAAAACATTGTTTGCTATAAACCCAAAACCAATTACGCTTAGCTTTAAAAATTAAAACCTTTCTTTTTAAAGATCTTTTCATTTATAAAATATTATTTATAAATCAACTTATTATCAACTTTAAAACAAAAATCCTCTTAAAATTTAAGAATAATAGCACTTATTAAGTCAAGTAACAAGTTTTATTAATAAGTTAGCCAAATCATTTATTATAACATAAGTGTTATAATCCAAGAAGTCCTTTCTACTTTTCGAAATCATTTACCATAACCAAACGTTATAATCCATAAATTATTTCTCCATGTTCGGAAAACATTTATTACAATAATAGTGTTGTAATCCATGCTTCCTTTTCTCTTTCAATAAACTCAAAATACTTTGAAATATAGTTTAAACATCCATCTTAAATATTATTTAAAAAGAAAATCCCAAGTTTAAAATATATTAAAACTCAAAATCATTTTTTCCCTTATTTTCAAAATAAAAACTTCTTCTTTTAAATATTTAAATAAATTCCAAACCACCATTAAAACACTTAAATATATATTAGAAAAGTTCACTAAAAGGATTGAAGAAAAAAATCAAGTTTACAACCATTTCATATAAGTTGGAAACAGTGCCGCAAAACTGCAGCTAAAAAGAGCATGAAAAATTCCTTTAAATCGGTTCTTTTCAAAATAGAATTTTTTTCACATTTTTACATAGTATGAATAGTAAATTTTATTTTTAGAACAACATATCATGAGTATAGTATGCATTTACAAAAATTTAGGGACTTTAAAAGTCAACAAAACTCAATTAAAAGTTGTTTTTAAACTTGACTTTTGAACTGCAAAACAGCGACCAAAACTTTTCTAATATTTAAACATTTTAGATTGGTGTCATAACCTTTTCCAATCCATCAAAACTTGATTCAAATAAATTTTTAAAAATGCAAGAGCATGACTAATTATTTTAATGACGCAAACACAAGCACAAGATTTAAAGAGATGGATTTCAAAGTGAAATAGCACAATTTCAAAGTGCGAATGTGTCACTATTCCACTATTCAATATTTATGTTACTTTAACATTTCAAACAACAACCAAACATGCATATAAAAGTAAATTAATAATGGTGAGAAACCTCTTTGGTCTCTCTACAAACTCCCTCGTAAATCATATATTTGTATGTTTCTTCAAAGTGTTCCGCAGCGACCTATTCGCTACGAACGCACTTCGACTTCCTCTTGCTTTTGTTCCATGCAAAAAAATGATCACTTATGCAAACCAATGAGTTCTTTACATGTACGTACAATTACAGCTCTTGTCAGAACACTCCAACAACTCCACACCGGTTTATATTCCAGTTAAATTCACACCATCACCTACACATTATACTAGATATACTCCTCAAGGAAAAAGAACTAAACGTATTTTACGTTTTGGTTCCCCATCAACGAAGGAGAAAATTGACGATATTCATCACTATCAGAGAGAGACTCTGGAACTGCAGCGTGAACTAAATTACGAACAGAAAGCAAATGCTAAGCGTTTAAGTTTTCTTGAACAAGTTGCGTTAAAGTTCTACGGGTCTTCATCGAAACAGTGCGTACATCAACCTCCGCCTCAACGTTCTCAAGCTCCTCCGAATTCCTTGGAATGAAGCCCACAACATCCTCAGGTGTCACCAAACTCCTGGGAATGCAGTAATGTTTGGTCGCCAATCCAACCATTACAAGAGATAACGAAGATTGAACCACAATATGACGACTCTCACTCTTTAAGAAATTAGATATATATATATATATATATATATATTGTTTTTTGAACAAGTGTTGTATATTTATATGTTTTAGATGTTTTAAAATAATGTTTTTAATATATAATAATTATATAATTACCAAAGTTTTAATATTATTTAAGTTTTTATAATAAAATCTTTAGAACAATAGGTTAAAAATGCATATCAGCACAGTTTCAGTCGACTCAACCTTCAATTCCAGTTGACTGAAACTTCAAAACAAAATTTTTTATATAAGGAAACTCAGTCGACTGACCTAGGTAATTCGATAGACTGAATTTGAAGTTTTTTAGGCTATTTGATGCGGGAAAATTTTCTCTACACATTAGTCGACTGAATTTTAATTTCAGTCGACTGGACATTCTTAAGTACTTGAAAATTTCCAGATTTCAGTTGATTGATTCTATATTTTTAATCGAATGAATTACGCAGTTTTTATGCAAAAACTTTTGGGTTGATAACCTGAGTATTTTAGTCGACTGCACCCCTCCAATCAGTCGACTGAATGTGTGATTTTTGGTTTTTTAAAATAATTTTACACAACTCCCCATACACATTTTCACCAACCATATAAATACATCTCCTTCTCTCTAAAACCTACTTCATGTTCAAGAAACAAACCCTAGCCCCCATTTTCTTCAATCAAATTTTATCTACTTCAAATCTACCAAAACCAAATGGCTCCAAGAACAAAAAGACCTCGCCAATCATCCACCGGACCATCTGAAAGCCAAATTAGGTCTTGGCTCCATGACAAAACTGCCGTCACTCGTTACAATGCCATGCTGAGCTCTAGAATCTTCGATGGTTCATTTGTCAAGTATCCGGACTTCAATGCCTACACAATCCGAGAAACTGTGTAGGCAAGTGGTCTCGAGAGTTTGCTTAGTTTTAACGCCAACAATGTCAAGATCTACCCTCTCCTAATCAAACACTTTTTTGCTAATATGAACTTGGATCACCAAGATCCAAGAAACAAGGACGATTGCATCTGGACACTTGTTTGCAACGTCTGAATCTACCTTCCTCTCCAATGCCTTGGCTATATTCTTTATTGTCCCTACGAAGGCATCGACATCAATGACGTTGAAGTAGGTATGGACAACCGGGATGAGGCCTCTCATCATTTCCTCTCCGATGACATGACTGTTCTCAAATCCATCGCCTTGTGACCAAAGGCTCGGATCCTTCATCGTGCTCTCATCCGCTCAATCCAACCTCATACCGGAAGCTACGAGAAAGTCTACAAAAAAGACTTCAAGCCCTTTATGCCATCTACTCCTCTCAAAACGTCAATTGGGCTAGAGTAATTCTTGATGAATTCCTCATAGTTAATCATAAGCGGAGCTACAAAACAATCTTCTATGGAGCTAACATTATGCAGATTCTCATGAATTTCGATGTCACCATCACCGACGGTAACCCGATGCCGATTTCATTACCGTCGGTGAGCTAAACACTAAGACGTTAAGTCTTATGGGCTTGCCAAAACGCCAACCGCCTCAAGAAATAATTAGCTTCCCACAATGGGCGGCTAATAGTGCTTAAGGGATTCTGCAACCCCATGAGACTCATATCGGCTCCTTCTCCTCCCAACCTTCCCACCAAGTCGAAGAAGAAGAAGATGATGACATCATAGAGCTCCATAGTGATTTTCCTCCAAAGAAAGGTTTAATCACTCTCTCAAGGAATCAAAGCAAATTAAATCGACGATTGATCAACGTCGAGAAAACTATCGTCAAGACCAATAAGAAGCTCAACTCCATCAAGGGCTTCTTAAATAAAATTTAGGAAAAAATCTCTTGCACCAGCTCTACTTCCATAAGTGTTGCTAAAAAACCCCCAGCTCCTTTCTCTTAGACAACATCTGAAGAGGAAGAAGAATCCGATAGTGAGGAAGTTTAGTCATTTTTTATCTTATGCTTATGTATGTTTTTTAATTTTTTTGGTGTATCCGTGAACAATTATCGTTATGTATGTTGTTTGTTTTTTTAAAAAATCAATGTTGTTCTCTTGATGTTTTGTTAAGTACTATGATGTTTAATTTCTTTTGTTCTTGATTCACATTATTCATGTTTACCATGTTATCATTTTAAGTTATATTCATATTTATCTGTATTCTAATGGTTATACAACTGATACTCCTTTTTTTCGATGACAAAGGGGGAGAAATATGACGATAAACAAGTAGTTCATTAATTTAGGGGGAGATTTTAATTGCTTCTTAAAAAATTTATACACTTTCTAACTTACATAGTTGTCAACATCAAAATGGGGGAGAATTTTAGAACCTTGTATTTTGATGTTTTGATCATGACAACTATATAAGTATATATTATATGAACTAACCAAAATATGCAGGAGAAGATACTATTTTACTTGACGATAGATCGAAGACCAAAGATTTCAAAGAGAAGTTTCAACGTTTATAATTGGTTTGTCTATAGTCTAGTTAGTAGTTAATAATTGTTAAAATCTCTCCTAAATGGTATATGCATGCACACATACTTTAAATCATATTCAAAATCACACACACACACACACACTAAGATTTGATTATATTAAGTTTGTAAACAAATTGCTTTCAAAAAGAAGTCTACTAGGTAGAAAACACCTGTTTCAGTCGACTGAGCAGGGGTGTGCAATCGACTAAAACATGCACTGGTGCACAAACTATTTTGAAGGTTCGATCGACTAAATACCCCTATTCAGTCGACTGAACCAGGTGTCTTTTCAAAATAAATTTAAATTTCAAAATGTTTTGAATTTTCAGATGACTGAATTTCTTTCCTCAGTTGAATGAATATTTATAACAGCTATTTTCTGAACGGTCACCTTCTCTTAACGAACAGAAACAACTTTTAATCTAACAGTTGTTTCCGTATCTTTTGGCCGAAACTTTTCACGAATGATTACATCTTTTAAACTATATACATATATGTAGACTTGAATCCAGTTGTTTTCAATAACTTAATTCTCTGATTCTATTCTATATTCTTGCTATCTAAATTCTGCCATTTGCTTTCATAAATGCATTCAAATCACTTGCATATTCAAGCACAAATTTATTTATGATTAAAATTACTTCCAATCTTCACGTACTACACTATATACCACAGAGGAGAAGATTACAGGAAGGGTGTACTCTAAGGACATATCTGTGTTATCTACAAAGCACAATCAGTCAAGAAAACTAATTGTATTGTTGAAGTCCTGTTAGGTTGCTAAGGCGGTAGAAGTACTATTCGATTGTCTAGGTGGTAGAAGTCCTACTCGGTTGCTCAGGTGATGTAATACCTGTTCCTCCGGGTTAAGTGAGGGTTGATAGTTAAATTCTAGAAGGAGTCTGGGACTGGACGTAGAACGGGAGTTCAAACCAGTATAAAAATCCCTGGTGTCATTTACTTTACTATTTACCTTTTATATCTTATTCCGCACTAGTAGATAACTTTAGTTACTATTCCATATTACGATTCTTAGCAGCACTTTCAGTGGGTATCAATTAAATTGTTTTTATCTTACAGGTACCCAAAAGTAAATCGAATAACAAGGAGAAATGGATACTCGGTAGCGGATGCTTCAAACATATGACTGGAAATGCACAAATGTTATCAAATATAACATACAAAGATGGTGGTACTGTAACTTTCAGAGATAATTCAAAAGGATTTGTCATTGGAATTGGAGATGTCATCAATGTTGGTATGTCCACTTCACCTGTTATTACAAATGTTCTTTTAGTTAAAAATCTAAAACATAACCTATTACGCATTAGTCAACTTTGTGATAAAGGATTCAAAATTGATTTTGAAAAGAATAAATGCAACATATTTGGTCAAAATAAAAATCTGATTTTTGAAGGATTAAGAAAAAGAAACATCTATGTCTTAAATATGAAATTTAATAACTCGAGTGATTTATGTCTAGCCACAATTTTAATGATCCATGGACATAGCACAAACGATTGTGTCACATAAACTTTATGTTTTAAACAAATTAGCTAAACACAATTTAGTTAGAGGTCTTCCCAAAATAAATTATAAAGTTAAAAATTTTTGTGATGCTTGTCAATATGGAAAATTAAAAAAGATTTCTTTCAAATCTAAAAAGGAAATTTCTACCAAACAACCCTTAGAATTATTACATCTTGATTTATTTGGACCTACTCAAATGCGTTCAATAAATCATAATAAGTATGTATTTGTTATTATAGATGATTTTTCACGATATACATGGACACTGTTCTTAAAACATAAAAGTGATACTTTTGAAATTTTTAAATTTTTTGCTAAAAGGATTAAAATTTTAATGAATCTTAAAATAAAGAGTATAAGAAGTGATCACGGAGGTGAATTCGTAAATGAAATTTTTTGTAACAAAAAGGAAATTACACATAATTTCTCATTTCCACGAATAACACAACAAAATGATGTTGTAGAAAGAAAAATCATACACTCCAAGAATGTGCACGAACTATGCTTAACAGTGGTAATCTACCAAAAAACTTTTGGGCAGAAGCTGTAGCTACTGCTTGTTATGTATTGAATCATGTCATATTACGTCCTTTAACTAAGAATACTTGTAATGAAATGTTTTTTGGTAAAAAAACCAAAAGTATCATACTTTCAAATATTTGGTTCAAAATGTTTTATACTAAATATTAAAGATAATCTTGAAAATTTTGATTCAAAAGCCGACGAAGGAATCTTTATCGGATACTCAGATCATAGCAAAGCTTATAGAGTACTTAATAAACGTACTGGTACTATAGAAGAAAGTCTACACGTTTCTTTTGATGAGAATTTTTAAAATATTAAAAAGAGTGATGATGATGAGATTTGAACAAAACCATCTGAAAATAACACAACTGTACATAACAATAATGAGAATATCGTTGACAATGATAATACGTTAAGATCACCAACTCGTATTTTAAAAGACCATCCAATCAACAATATAATTAGTAATTTAAATACAAAAGTTTCTACCAAACATCAATTAAATCAAATGAGTCACGTTGCTTTTATTTCAAATCTTGAACCTAAAAATATAAAGAAGTATTGAATGACGAATCGTGGATTATGGCAATGCAAGAAGAACTCAATCAATTCGAAAGAAATAAAGTATGGGAACTTGTACCGAGACCTACGGATCAGTTCGTAATCGGGACAAAATGGGTTTACAAAAATAAAACTGATGAAAATGGAAACATTGTTTGTAACAAAGCAAGGTTATTAGCGCAAGGGTATAATTAAGAGGAAGGCATTGACTACGAAGAAAACGTTTGCTCCAGTTGCACGTCTATTAGCCATCCGAATGTTACTTGCTTTTGCATGTCATCATAACTTTAAACTTTTTTAAATGGACATAAAAAGTGCCTTTCTAAATGGTTTATAAAAGAATAGGTTTATGTTGAGCAGCCTCCGTTGTTCATACATGAAAATTTTTCTGAACATGTATATAAATTAAAGAAAGCTTTATATGGTTTAAAACAAGCACCTCGTGCTTGGTATGATAGAATAAAAACTCATTTAATAAATTCTAGATTTCAAGTCGCAACCTTGTTTATAAAAAGAAATCATAATGATATTTTAGTTGTTCAAATATATATAGATGACATAATATTTAGATCAACTAATGAAAATCTATGTAAAGAGTTTGTAGATATCATGAAAACAAAAATTCGAAATGTCTCATATGTGAGAATTAAATTTTTTCTTAAGATTACAAATTAAACAGTTAGAAAATGGTATTTTTATAAATCAATAAAAATATTGCCATAATTTGTTAAAACGTTTTGGGATGGAGAAAACATCAGGTAAACCAACACCCATGAGCACAAGTACCCATTTAGATAAAGATGAAAATGGAAAGGATTTTGATCAAAAATTATAACGAAGTATAATAGGATCACGACCCGATATCATGATGAGTGTGTGTCTGTGTGCCAGGTTTCAAGCACAACCTAAAGATTCACACTATTGGGCAGCTAAACGTATTTTGCATTACTTAACCAATGCTACAAATTATGATCTTTTCTATCCTAAAGACAGCTCTTTTTAACATGTATCCTATAGTGATGCGGATTTCGGTGGTTACAAAACCGATAGGAAAAGTACAAGTGACACCTATCACTTTATCGGTCAATCTCTAGTCTCGTGGTTTAGTAAAAAAATAGAATTGCGTATCACTTTCAACCTGTGAAGCAGAGTATATTACTGTAGCCTTAGCTTGCGCTCAGGTAATATACATGCAACAAACACTTGCAGATTTTGGAAAAATAATTAACAAATCTCCTATATATTGCGATAACACTAGTGCTATAAACCTATCTAAAAATTTAATAAATCATTCCCGCACAAAACATATAGATATTCGTCACCATTTTTTAAGAGATAATATTGAAAAAGAAATAATAACTCTAGTATTTGTAAACACCGAAAATCAAATAGCCGACATTTTTACAAAACCACTAAGCGAACAAACTTTTATTAAGTTAAGATGTGAACTAGGTATTATGTCGTTACACGATTTATAATGCAATCTTAATTTTTTTTATACATGTCTTAATTTTACTGACAACCAATTTTTTTAACAAACCATTCCTATATTTTCCTGACTGAATTTTTTTATTAATTACTAGCCTCTTAATCTTTCATTTGTGGCTGAAATTCTCTAACAGTTATCAACCTTAACTTAGTTTTCTTAACATAGCATATAAATTGAGTGTGTGTGTGTGTGTTTGTACCTAATCACAAATATTATATACAAACTTTTCATAATTAAGCAAAGAATCAGATTTCTAAACAAACATATCAAAAATGTCTTCTGATCATGATTCCACCTACTCCGCAATTGACTACGCCTCCCCATCTTCCGGCAGCACCTACGTCTCCCACAAAATTCACTCCTACATCATCTCCATCTCTCCACATCATCCCTTCATCGACTTACCATACTGGCTTCTCTCCGAAAGGTAGGAAAGCTAAGCATGGAATCGGCCTACAATCATCCTCTTTGTCCGACAAAGTCGACGACATTCATCATTATCAACCAGAAATGATAAGGGTTCAAAGAGAGATGTATTATAAACAACGCCATCAAGGAGCACATCTAAACATTCTTGAAAAATGTATCCTCGTCATATGTGGTCATTCACCAAAGAAAGACTGTTTACATCAGAGGTTTCCACATGCACAAGAAACTCCTCCAAGAGCACACAAGATCACTCCACGAAAGTTATGGGGAGAAGGGACATCGCACACAGAACACAGTCCTATTTGTCCTTACTGGTCTCCTCTTAGGCCGTCAACCGAGCACACCAAGATCGAACAGAATTCATGGGAGAAACAAAACTATCACTCTCCTGATTCTTCTGCTAACAACTGAAAAAGTATTTCGTAAACGACGGACGATTAATATATATATATAATAAACATGTTTATTTATAATCATTTGTAATTCTTTCATTTTAATAATTTTTTTTACATATAGCAAAGTACACAGAGGTAATAAGAAAATTTTTACACGATCAGATGTCTGATAAAAATACCCAGTCGTCTAAAAACATGCCCGAGAATATTACTATTTCAGCACAGTCGTCTAACATATCATTAGTCGTCTAAATTCAAGAACAAAAATTTGTTCTTCAATACAGACGTCTGGACATAATACCAAACGTCTATAAATTCCTTCTATCAAATACAAAAAAACATACGACTTCAGCACAGACGTCTGAGGAAATACCCAGACGTCTGACGAAACTCTTTGGAAAAATAAGTTTTTCACAGACAGACGTCTAGATTCCCACTCAAACGTCTGTATAACCTTTCTTTCTACAAAATCTTCCACAATCAAACGTCTGATCTCCAAAAACAAACATATGACTTCACCTGATCCCCCACCTTTTCATCTCTCCATATATTATTTTTTACCCTTACCTCATTTTTTCACCGTTCTCTTTCTCCAAAACCTCAAAAATCCTAATTCCAAAATTCAATTTCCTTTTCAAATTCCCCAAATCAATGGCTCCTAAGGCTAAAACTCCGGTTGCCAAACGTCGAAAAGCCTATGTAGGACAAAGTTCACAACCTCCTTCTCAATAATTCATCACCGACCATCACATAGAGGAGTGGATTGTGTAAAAGGAAAATGGCAAACAAAAATTACAGGAATTGGAGAAGAAGCCTTTCCACTCCGGTCCATTCTATCCCATTCCCCATTTCATTCACTACGATGCAATGGATCTACTTGAAGATGCTCAGATCTACCACCTAGTTAACTCCCACGACAATGCTGGGAAGATAGATCAACTAGCGGTATTTCTCTTTTTAATTAATCTTTATTCATTAAACCTTTGGAATCCTTCAGATGAAGATAACTGGATTTGGACCAGTGTCTATGGACACATGATAAAATTTAATGTTGAAATGCTTTGGTAAATCCTTAATTGTTCTTATACAGGAATTCGATTACAAGAATTTCCCAATACACACTATGACCCCAGAGATGCTATTACTCACCTTATTTGGAAAGACGATATGCGGAAATTAAAAATGTCTAGTTTTTGTCCACGAGCTCGACTTCTTAACCGTATGCTCATAAACACAGTCATCTCTAGGTTAGATAGTCCCGAACAAGTCTATAAAGACAATCATAAAGCTTTATATGCTATTTTTAGGCACAATATATTTTCGACCAAATTAAAAGCTTTAGGACACCAACCCATCGTAGCATTGTTTACGCTCCATACATAATAAGAATTCTATGGTCATTAGGAATTCCTTCATATCTCTACCAATATGAAGAAATCACCATTGAAGATAGTGGCATTAGATTTCTCTCTCTGATGCATCTCACAGAAACACTGCCAAGCATAATTCCCTTTTCCCAGTACCAACAACCTCAACAACAACAACAAGCACCTTCAACTCGACCTTTCTAATGTGCCAGAGCTTTAGCACCTATAGAGTATTAGTCTGATTCTGAAATACAAGAAGCCAGAATTGCAGCGGGACCAAGAGGGAACTATCGAGATGTTGCACTTCAAAACCAATGTCTCCTCTCCTTAAACTAACAAGTGTTAGATAAAAAGATGTCTCGCTTGGAACGATCTTTTTATACTCGCATGACCAAAGTAGAGAAGACGTTAGAAAAAGTCATTTCCACTTTGGGAAATGTCCTCAGAAAGGTTCGGGGTCGTTCCTCCTCTCGGTCTTCATCTTCTCCATTCCTAACACAACCACCACCAGTGTTTCAGTCAGGACCATCTTTAGGCGCAGGGCCTTCACAAGAACCACCACAACATTCTCGTCATGGCAAAGCGCCAATTTGTCTTGATACCGAAGAGGGTGAAGGTATATCATTTCCTTCAAAGGATCTTCAGGCTCCGCAAGACCCCAAAGACTATAGTTACTACACCTCATTCCAGCGTCTCTCTATTCAAGAGGATGAGGAGTACAATGACCAGTCTCAATGGCAACATGGTGCATATGATGAAGACTCGTCTAACTTCCAGGGTTAATACCACTATCAGTAAGCTTTTCTTTTATTTTTAATCTAGTACGATTTATGTATCCTTATTTTTGATTTCTTCCTGACAATATACCTGTATAACTATTAAAACTTATCTGTGATTGTATGTGAACTTATGTTCTTTATATTTTCCATATTTCGTTCTTTCTATATTTCTTTTTGATAATGCCAAAGAGGGAGAAATATCATACTACATATATATAGGGGGAGGAATCACATTCAGGGGGAGTTATATGTTTATTCGATAAAGTGATTGTATAATTGTCATCATAAAAAAAAGGGAGAATTTTAAAACCTCTATTCTACGATTTCGATGACAACAACTATACAATCATACACATACAATATATTCAATCTATTTGCAGGTAAAAGCTTTCAGAATTCAACTTGAAGACGACTAGTAGTGGAGAAGAATCATCGGTATTAGAAACGCTATTATAGTGTGTTATTGTCATAGATATATAGCTTGTAAAATCTCCTTTAGTAGCTTTCAACACAAACATTGCACGACAAATTTTTTAAGTCTTCATTATCTCAAAAAAAGCTAACTACCGAAATACCATATATCAGACATCTGTCAGTATTTACCAGACGTCTGACTATGGTCTCTGTTTGAAACAACTAATATGTATCAGATGTCTTTTAATCCATCTCAGACGTCTGACTCTGGTCTTTGTTTAATATATATATATATATATATATATATATATATATACACACACACACACAGATGTCTGAATATTATGGACAGGCGTCTGTGATGGGTAATGGGCAAAAACAATGAACAGTCACCTGCTTCATTCTAATGGTTGCTTCTGTATCTCTTGAACGCATCTCTTCCTCCTTAATGATTGCAACATTTAGACTGAAATAGAGAACACTAACGGATGTTACTCTTCAAGAAAAATCTTCAGCATCTATGAATATGTAAAGATTCTAAGAAACAACTTACTTGAATTTTCTGAATCTCATATCTATACTCTTTGCATACTCTGATTTCTAAAAGCAAACAATATTTCAGTTTTATCACTTTCCAAAAGCAAAGTTTCATGTATACATACTATTCAAAGGAGATTATAGGAGGATTTGTACTGTGCAGTCAAAATCATTATTTCTAAGAACACATACCTGTCTAAGAAAGATTTTTGCATCAAGCTTATTCCTTCGGGAAAAGCGAGAGTTGTTTACTAGTTAAAGTCGGAGAGGAGCTTCGGGACTGGACGTAGGACGGGAGGTCCAAACCAGCATAAAAACTCGAGTGTGATTGTTTCTTTACTTTTATTTAATTTACTCTGCTAGTTATAAGTTGGCTTTTTATTACACTTGCATATTAGATATAAATACACGATCCATACACACTTTCAGAATCATACCAAAGAACATGGAAGAATGAATTTTATGATCATAGCCAAATGAGCAAATTTTCCACTTGCATTCAAATTGAAAAAACGTAGGATACGATAGTATTTATGGATTTAAAAATTTATTTTAGATAAGAAGTTAAGAAAATAAAAGTAGATAGAGAAAATGAGCGTGGAACATTTCTGAATAGGTGAAATAGAGAATGATTTATTTTAGATAAGAATGTGAGAAGATGAGAGTAAGAAGAGGAAATGAGCGTGGAATATTTCTAAATAACTGAAATAGAAAATGAAAGGACGTATTGTTATTAACATTTAACAGACATTTAATTTGGAGCTTGGAATAGTATGTACTTATTAGAGGAGTAAGTGAAGTTTTCTCTCTCAAATCAACTAGAGAAGAGAATTGAGAGTAAGAATGAATAAAAAGCAAAGATTATATATGATATCTCATATTCTCATTTTTGTATAATAGAATAAATATAATATATTTTACTTAGCCGGTGATCAACTCGTATCCATCATAATATTATATATTTAAGTTTTATAGGGTGACAACAACTAAACCCACGGATCGAATCCAGATCCACACAACGGGTTTCAGTTCTAGATGTGTCGATTTTACTGGTTTCAAGGTATACATTTCAAAACTTAGATTGAATCCAACATAAGGTTTGGTTCAGATCAAGTTGGTCTGAATCGTGTCCATTTGGTTAATAATACTAAAATTACAAGTATATTTGACGTTTAGTTGATCGGATATTTCGAGTTAGACAGGGTCGAGGATGACCTGACCTTTAAGGTGTTTTTATACTCGATCCTAACTTTCAAAATGAGTTTGATTAGGATTTCCAATACTCGATCCTAATTTTCATTTATGTTTTCAAGATAAAATTAGTAAAATTGTATAGTTGGATTTTAAAAGTTCTAAATGTAGACATTCAAAATGATCGTCTACCATACAATTCCATAATTTTCCCGGGTTTCCAAGTAACAAGTATGATAAAAATATAGTTTAAAAGTGTCTTGTAAACGAAAGGAAAAAATCGCGACGATCATTTCATTCCAAAATCATTTGATTGTATTACAAATAATAGTGCCTCATGGTGACTATTGGTGAGCATGTTTTATACTTGTTCTTAAGATATTTATTACCTGTACGGCTGCACCTACATGAAAAATTCACCATCGTTGTATTCTCGAACTTGCAAACAAAAGAAACACAAGGCATAGAATAATCCCAGAAACACATTCTATACAACTGATATCTTTTAAAACATTCAGAAACCAATAAGAGCACACATATCACACAACTAATAACATTCAAACCGGATTAACAGTTCTGCTATCTCCACCTCCATGCTCCTCCTCCTCATTCTCACCAGACGCCTCCTCCAGTGACTTCCCATTCGACTCCGGCACCAGAAAAGTAAAGCAAAATCCCAGCAAATTACAAGCGGCCAACACAAAAAGCGAGTTCCTAACCCCAATACCAGTCCCATACCCCTTGTCCACCTTTGCCTTATCCTTACTCTGCGCCAGGTATAGAAACCCAAACGATCCAACAATTGCTCCGGCTTTCCCAGCCGCTGCCGATATCCCATGACACGTCGACCTCAGCCTTGCAGGAAATATCTCGGCCGGCACTATAAACGTAGTGCTGTTCGGTCCGAAATTTGCAAAGAAGAAGGTGAACGCGTACATCACTATAAACCCCACATGATTGCCGTGCAAGGTCCAATGGTGGTACGGCACGGCTAACCCTAACATGAACACGGTCATCATCGCGAACCCCAACAACTGTATTGTGAAACGGCCAATTCTGTCTATTAAGGCCACCGTGAACCAGTACCCGGGAACGGTGCCGCACAACGCGATCAAGGTCTGTGCGCGCGCGATCTTGTACACCTCCTCGATCGCGTTCATGGTCTTGGCCTTGGGTATCCAGTTGATCGCGCTGAATATGTCCTTTTGGAAGAGGTTCTGGCTGTAGAACGCGATGTCGAGGAGGAACCAGGTGGAGGTTGTGCCGAGAAGGTGGAGCCCGTGGCGCCTGGCAAATTCCTTGGAGAAGAGGCCAAAGCTGTTGGAGTTGGTACCGGTGAACTGGTCGACCTTCTCCTGCTCGGCCTCAATGTCGACCTGGAGGACCCTGGACATATCAGCGGCGGCTTGCTTGGCGTTTTTGGCGACGAGCGCAGTGTAACGGGCGGTTTCGGGCATCTTCATGCGCCAGTAGTATGTCATGGCGGCGGGGACAGCGCCAAACATGAGGATGATGCGCCAGACGTAGTCGGCAGCCGGGACGGTGGATGCGAGCGCATTCTGCTCATATGTCGGCGCGCGGTAGTGGTTTTTGAAACCTGCGGACACGATCAGGGCGACCGCTCCGCCTCCAAGGATCCCGAAGCCTTGCATGGCGAAGACGGCAGCTATGAAGGCACCGCGCGTCTTTTTGTTCGCGTATTCGGACATGATCGTGGCAGAGAGCGGGTAGTCGCCTCCGATCCCGAAACCCAACCAGAATCGGAAGAAGCACAGTGTCGCTATTATACCTGTCATTTATTTCAGATGTTTACATTGTCTGGGAAGAAGAATGTCATAGACAGCAAAAATGAAAATAGAAGAATAAGAATCATAGGCTCAATGAAGTACCGTTGCGGTTGTGGCCGAAGGAGAGGCCGGAGGCGATGGAGCAGATGACCATGATCATGAGGGTCATGCCATAAACGCGTTTTCGACCCATTTTATCACCGAGCCAACCGAAGAACAGTTGGCCAGAGAGAGTTCCGCAGAAGGCGACACCGTTGACTGCAGCGGCGATGTTAGGAGGAAGAGTTCCGGGTGTGTCGGAACCTTCTACATGGTAATAGATTCTTCCGAGCAGTTTGGTGACTAAGGATATACAAAAGAGATCGTAGGCATCAGTGAAGAAACCCATGCCAGCGATTACTATTGCAGTGAAGTGGTACAGTTGCGTTTTCGCTAAGTCCAGCGATTTTAAGACTTGGAGTTGATCTCCTGCCATTGTTTACTTCTTTTTGGTTTACCTGCAAAAGATTAGTTGGTATACTGTGATTCATTCATCATTGACTATGGTGGTAAAGAAGACCGGTCGTCTCCATGACTCATTAATGCTGAGCAATACTTAAAGGTAGGATTAAAGGAAGGAGAATTTAATACGATGTGTTACAATAAAATGTGTAAACTACGAGGAAAAGAACAAAAATACAAGGTGGAGCAGCTGGATGAAGGAATTGATAAAAATAAATATTTTGTATTTTCCCACTAAATTATTCATATGTCACTTTCTTGTTGAATAAGACTGCATTAAATTGATATTTTTGACCAAAGAAAAATCAGCATGTTCAAAACTTGAAAGGGATATGTGTGTGTACACTGTACACATATACACACAGGTATATGTATTTGTTATCAGTATGAAAATATCATTATGGCAAAAATGGTCAAATTCATGATAGCAACAGGGAACCAACTGTATTAGAATTGATATGAAAACTAAAGACAGATCCAATTGATGCAGTCACTTTTGACTATACACATTGTAACATAGTTGCAAAAAGTAAGTGGGTCATGAGATGATTAAAGTTAGCCCAGCAAAATACTTCCTTAAGTATTGGAAAAAGGAAGATCTAATCAACTTTTACATTTATTACACTTATAATATACATATATATAAACTTTTATTAGATATCCTTGAGTAAAAACTTCAGCTAAAATAAATTCATAACTTGTCGATGATACTACACACAATTTGACTAAAACTTATTCCTATTCTGCTCTTGTGTTCCAGTATATATACTAAGTATAACAATTTGAATTCTAAGACCAAAAAAAGGTAATGATTCTGGAAACATAGTACATGAACTTGAAAACGAATGCATATTTGTACTGTTAAAAAAGAATGTGTATCTATGTGATATAGCATGCCACTGACATATAAAAACAACTAAAAAATTAATGAGAGCTAAGCGAAATGATTCCCAGAGTGCAAGCATGTATATATGTATGACTTCAGATTTGATGAGTTTCAACTAATCGATAATAATGCTATTTACAAACTCACCAACGATTAAGAAGATGTACTGTGAGCTCGAGAGATAGGTGATGATTAATGTCGGGAGGGAGAATTATGATGATCAGACAGAATGAAGATGAAAGAGTCTTGATGTCTATTTAAACTAAAAAATTTAAGGGCATATTCCGCGGATACACAGATTTGCCATCTAAAATAGGCATATATGTATATGTTGCCTAATCAATTTAACCATTTTACATTTATTTGATTCTTTGAAAAAGGGCATATTCTCTCATTTCTCTATTCTTTGAAAAAGGACTACGAAATTTGAAACGGAATTATCTTATTCATTCTCTTCTTTCTATAATTTCTTCTAAAGCTAAACATAACTTTCAAAATATTCAATGTGAAGAACGGTTGTGTTAATTTTGAAGAGCAAACGACAACTATCGATTGCACAATAGTTGTGCTGAATTTCGTTTTCAAAGCAGTGGCTTCATCCATGATACAACTCTCACTCCTTTCTTTTTCTTGTTTCTACCCATCAATTTCAACCATTTAAAAGCGAAATTCAATCTGTCTTTCATGAGTGAGTTTTTGGAGCAAAGATTGGACTATTATAATGATTAATTCCTTTGAAGAAGAAAACCAAGGATTGGGCAATGTTGAATTAAATTAGAATTTTCAAAACAATAGAAAGAAATATAGTGAATTAACGCCAAGGGATGTTCCAAAATATAATTGCTTTTGTGCAATGATACTTTTATAGGGGTGACAATTAGAACCGACAACCGCAAATCTGAACCAAACCGAACCGAGAAGACCTGAACCCGATGGGTCTCCGGTCAGGTCTGGATGATGAAAAATATCATAAAGACCCAAAAAAACTCGACTCAAAAGACCCAATCAAAACACTACAAGGTACATAGTGATGTCCGACGGCTCGTAGCCGTCGACGGCCATCACGAGCCATCGGAAATCTCGTTGGAATACAGAACACATATTTCGTTCATTTTTAACGGTATCGTCGATGACTTTGCGACGGTTTCTCCGACGGCAGTTCCAACGGTGCCGACATCCACGTGGCTTGAAAACTTGCTAAAAAACCGTCGGAAGCCATCAGAATATTCGACTGGTAAACCCTCGGGAGCCGTCGATATTCGTCAGAAATTTTGAATTATTGGCCGTCGGTATCCGTCAGAAATCTGGGTAATTTATTTTTTGCAACCAAACAGCACTTCCATATCAATATATATCACAACACATCAAAATCATTATATATATATGTATCAGATATACAAGCTGAAATCAATATCAATATCAATAATAATATAAAACTCAAACATTATCATCTCAAACTCAAACATTTCCAATCAATACAAAACAAACCTTCCATCATCAGTCTCACACATCAGACTGCAATATCTACATCCAACATCAATGTACAATATATATCCAACATCCAACATCAAACCCCACAAATCAATATCAAACACCACATATCCATAAACCAACCTCACCATCTCTCATTGTATAAGTACAGCAGTTTCAAAAACAAAAACAGCAAAATGTACCTCATAACTCATCATCGGCTCCGAAACCACCAGACAAAGGGAATGCTCCACATACTTGGTCAAACGCTGGTTCAGTTGCTCCATTTGCGCCGCTCGAAGGTGGTCCTCCTCCTGCAGCTGTGCAATGTACTGTCGAAACTCATTAATTTAAGCATTGTCCTGAGCCTTTTATTAAGACTTTTGTGAGGCCCGAGCCTACAAAACAAGTCGAAATATATTTAAGTTATTACGTAAAGTTTATAAAAATTAAGCAATTTTTACAACTTAGTTAATTTTTATAAATTACCGATTGATTGTCGTAGCCATAACGCCTATTTCTCTATGTCGGGTCCATAACGGAGTCGAAGATAGTGTCCTCCTCATCAGTGGTCAACTAATACCGTCCTGAATGCTCAAGCATCTGTGCACGTGCTTGCATAAATCTTTCCTGCAATGCAAAATTAAATACAATTAAATAGTACATGAAATTATTGTAATATTTTATAATTAATTAATTAAAATGATCATTATTAATAACTAATAACCTAAAACATACTTACATGTGCGATGTATGCTTTATCATCCTCATGCCAGACATACGACACTGATCTCTCGTTGTCGGTTAGCCTTACGACATGGGTATGCGCAAATACGTCCATATACGAGACATGAGCCTCACGCATTTTTTCTTGCAATAATTGGTGTATATTATTGTTGATCATATAATTTATACTAAAATATTAATAACTGTTCGTAATTGCAATTAATCAATGTACTAGGTCCTCACGATGATAATGAAATGATTTCGAGCCACCATGGTGTGTGATTGGAATTTTCTACCTGTTTGGCGAGTTGTTGTCCGACTCCGCCTGCAAATTAAAAATTAATATTATATTTTACAAGTATAAATTATGTATTCTCCACTGAACAAACTAAGGTGATATCCGATAGACTTACCCTGAATTCATCGCTACTCCATCATGCGACCCAAGCCTTCCATACGCTGGCGCCCATCCAGCTTAGCTTCTTCCCAGATTTTCAGATGGTAGATATCATATCCCGGTAATTCTTCGCAACTTTAGAGTTCCAGTGACGCTGGCAAAGAAAAATGTCCTCCTCGTGTAGGTCTACCGCTCCTTGTATATATGTTGAAATAATATAAGTTATACATTTATACTTAGTCAGCAAATTATAAAGTGATTATATATAATGATATATAATTTTAAACTTACCAGGAAGTCCTGTCAGATGCACTCCCATACATGCTCTGGGATCATACTCCATTTCGGCCAACACGCAGTCATATGGCTCATGTATGCCTGCTTAGATATTCTGAGAACTATATTTGAAGGCTCAAGCACAAAACCCCTGCATTAAATACGATATAGACAAATCATGAATAATATATTATACAAATATTTATAATGCTGAAGTAAATTTAATACTTACGAGCCATCTGCTTTCGGTAGCATTCTAACCACTGTACGCGGCGCCTCCTACGACGGACCGTTGCCATCACCTCCGCTGCGAACGGTCTCCATCTGAGACGAAGATGGGGAAACAGATTGCGAAGAACTCCGATACCTAAAGAAAGACATATATAATACATGTCATATACATATTATTTTATTATGGCAGAACGTATCATTCAATTATGAGTAAACATATCAAGATTTAACATCAATAATCGCATATAACATACAAAAAAAGTAACATCAATACTCCCATAAATTACCTTTTTTCAACATATATACTGTTAAATTAGTCCTCATCATTTTCTGATTCAGACTCGGTCTCGTACTCTGTACTGTTTTCCTCTATGATCTTAAATGCTTCTACTAATACATTTGATTCATCATTTAGAGGTCCAAACTAGCCCTAATGCGCGTATGCACTAATAAATCAACACATATACACCAATTAACGCACATATATACTAAAAAACTTATTTTTCTCAACATTTAAATGATAAACAGTTATAATAACAACATAATTAGCATTCAATAGGGTATAACAACAATCAATGCGGAATTATAAACAACTAGAACAACAAATTAACTGTAATTTACAAAATCAAAATTAAATACGGTTTATAAATTAAACATTCTTATCGAGAAATAGCTAATGGCGAGAGTTGACAACTGAAGATGGAGACTTGCTGACGCCGTGGAAGCTTGCTGACAGCGTGGAGGAGGGGTTGGAGGAGTTGAAACTGATTTGGGGAAGGAGATGATAATGAACGAAATTTTGGCCTAGGGTTAAGATATTCGCGACTTTGCAATGATTTTCGACGACCGCTGACGGCTTCATTTACGACGGCTTCCAACTGCTGTCGTTGGCTAGTTTGTTTTATTTTCATTTATGCCATGGGAACTGATTGCCGTCGGCAGCCGTCGCAAAAAAATCGACGAGCCGTCTGCGGCCGTTGGAAAATGGCGTCACAATTAACAGTGTTTGGTAGTGAAAATAATTGAACTATACGCATATTTAGTGTTATTATCCAACCGGACCTGAACCGACCCGAGCATGACCCGATCCGAATCAAACCGAAGCTCGGATCAGGTCGGGTCTAGGTTTGAAAATGTATAGTTTGGAGCCGACAAAACCCGACCCGTATAGAACAGAGACCCGTCGGGTCGAGTTCGGGTCCATCGGGTCAGTTCTAATTGCCACCCTTAGATACTTTGGTTTCTACAATACTATATATTTAAAAAAAGGTTTTTATTATATAATTTGAATAGAGACTGATAAAGAATTATATGTCCTACAAACTTTTATTTATTTAATTGTAGAAATGAATAAATGCTTTCTAAAAAAGTGTATAAGTTACAAAGTATTAATTGTTGCATTAATATGTTGAGAAGTTTAACAATTAGCACTTATTATCACGCATACAAATACTTTTGTTTAGAATGAAGTGTATTATTTATTTCCAAAACATTAGGTAATATGAATAAATGATTTATTCACTGATTATATTTATATAATATAATCAAACACTGAAAAATGTAACTTTTATAATGAATAACACCCTTATTCTTTTGATATGTTATATAAGAAGTGGAAAATATAAGACCGTTGTTTTCCTTCTTAAATTTCAATCGAAAATCATTATATTATGTAGTTTTGAGATTATGATAATTAATGCTACTTAAATTTGGTAATTTCATTTTTTTTAGCAAAGCCAGCGGGGTTAAATGGGCCCCTGCCATATATTAGCAAAATTGAATTACAAATACCGACGGCATACCATCAGAGAATACAACCAAATGAAAAACCCAAAAATACTAATACAAACAATCACATGCTAAAAAAATGGAAGATAGAATGGACCACTACATGTTTAGAAGTCACGACACTTCCAAACACTCTATTGTTCCTTTCCCTCCAAATTGCTGAAAGAGTCCTTTTCAGGACACGAAGTAACAATGAGCTCAAAGACGATTTCCATCTTGTCGCTTTGAAAATTGTAAACCATTCAACTGCAGAGTTACGAGTGGGGCTATGCAATCTTAACAACTTTAATACATTCTCCCAAATAAAAAAGGAAAATTCACAATCAAAAAATAGATGAGACGTAGACTCCCCATACTTATGACAGAAAATGCATGTGTCAGTATGAATAATACCTTTATTCTTCAACTTATCAAGGGTATGCAGACCATTTTTAACAATCTTCCAAAGTAGCAAATTTTCTTTTGGAGCAGAACCCGAGTTCCAAATCCTTTTATGCCAAGGACACATAGTGCTATGAGATAAATCAAGCATACACTTATTATATACAGAAGCAATCTGGTGAGGCCTATCACTCCAAAAGGCATGAATGTTAAAATCGGTAAAAGTTTGCTCTGATTTTACTCCAGCACGCACGAACAGTTGAAGAACTTTAAACCGAAAGTATAAAATTTCCTTTATACCAAATTGCATTAACAGTGGCATGTTCGCTGATACCAGTCATCATTCTAAGGTTGTAACCAATAACATCAGCTAAAATAAGACCCTTGTCAAATGATGGATCGAACCAAAAAGAAATATGGTTCATAAATTGAAGGCCAGTCTAGAAAATATGAATAATGTCTTTTCTGAAATGAAGCAAGTTTCTCCTAGACCATCTGAAATCTGCAGGAATATCCATAGTCCAGAAGTGTTTGTCTTTAATTAAAATTTTCCTAATCCATGAAGCCCACAAATTATTATCAAATTTAAAAAGTTTATCTATACGAGTTGAAATAGCAGCTTTATTCCATTTGCTAATATCCATAATCCCTAGACCTCCAAATTTGTAAGGGCAGTAAAGCTTTTTAAAAGCAATAGGAATGAGTTTCCTTGAAAATGAATTACCATGCCAAAGAAAGTGGTTAAGTGCCGAGTTGATCATGGAAACAAGCTTGCAAGGTAATATAAATATTCTAGCATAATATAAGCACATGGCAGTAGCAATGGATTTGACTATGATAAGCCTACCTGCCATAGAACATTTAGAAACTGGCCAGAGAGATATTTTTGCAATAATTTTTTCATACAACTTGAGACACTGACTGGTCTTGAATTTAGAAGAAAACATTGGGGCACCAAGATAGTCTTCATTATGTTCAATAAGATTAAGGCCAGACAAAGGTTGGATCATAGATTTTTGAGAGTCAGGAATACCAACAATCCTAATCTTGGATTTACATTTGTTAATAGAAAGCCCAGTCAACCCCTTGAATTGATCAAGAATATCCAACACTGCATTTATAGATTTATGAGTAGGCTTAGTAAAGAGGAGTAGATCATCAACACATAGTAGTGTTGAGATTTGAGAGGTTTTGCACATAGGATGGTATTCCAGAAGGTTCATTGATAAATATTTTGAAGTGAGAGAGGTGAATAACTCCATAATGCATACAAAAAGGTAAGGTGACATGGGGTCACTTTGCCTTATACCCCTAGTTTCATGGAAATAGCCAAATGAATTGCCATAGAAATTTAATGAATATTTGACTGTAGATATACAAGTATATACCCATGATAAGAAGGGTTGAGAAAATTCATCTTATGAAGAACATATATCACCGATTTCCATTGCACTGTATCGTAAGCTTTTTGAATATCAAGCTTCAAAACACACCTCTGTGGCACATTTTGCCTATTATAACCTTTCAACAATTCAGAAGTTAAAAAAATATTATCAGTAATATCATGGGACTGCAGGAAAGCACTTTGATTAGGGGAAATTATATTAGCAAGCACTGACTTCATTCTAGCTGCCATAATTTTGGAAATACACTTATAAATAACATTACAGCAAGAAATGGGTCGGAAATGAGTGATTGAAGAAGGCTAATCACACTTAGGAATAAGGGAAATTTCAGTGGCATTTATACCAGATAATAACTTGCTATGTTTGAAGAAGTTCTTAATGGCCTTAACCACATCAGTTTCTATCACACTCCAAGCAGTTTTAAAGAAATGCGCATTAAAGCCATCAGGTCCTGGGGAACTAGAAGTGTTCATTGCAAAAATGCTGTCTTTAATCTCATCATCAGTAATTTCCTGAATGAGATAATTAGAAGAATAATCAGAGATGGTAGGAAGGTGAATGCTATCAAAATACTGTCTATGAAAATCTAGTTTGTTGGAATTAGCTAGAAGTTCTTGAAAAAGTCCAAGAACCTAGTTTGAATAGCTTCAGGAGTTGTACAGAGACTACCATTCTTATCATGAATGTTAATAATATTAATAGAAGACTGTCTGATCTTAAGAGAATTATGGAAAACAGCATAGTTTTTGTCCCCATGAATAGACCACTGAACCTTAGCCTTTTGTTCTTCCATCTTATTTTCTTCCATCAATGCCTTAGTCAATTGATTATTTAAAGAAAGTTCTTGAGACACCAGATTGGCAAGAACAGTGTTATCACTACATACTTGAATATCCTTTTGAACCTGAAACAAGCTATCACGAATACAATAAGAGAGACTACTACCATTCCCAAAAGTGTCAATTGCCCAAGTTTTAAGTGTTTCTTTAAGATGCCTTAGCTTAGCTTACAAATTATACATGGGATTCCCATAAACAGTTAGATTCCAACAATTAGAAACAATTTTCAAAAAATCATTGTGATTAGCCCAGTTATTAAAAAGAAAAAAGAGGATTGTCTTCTTACATATGCCTTTCACCGGTCTAATACTAAGGGAGAGTGGTCAACATTTATAGATCATAAATGTTTGTAAATATAATGTTTTCAATTTAACAATTGACCTTTCTTTTGCTTGGGCGTTCGTTGCTTTTCTGGAAATAATATCTAACTTTCAAAATGAAAGATTTGAAAAGTAATACATATAAAGTATTAATTAATACATTCACAATAAAAGGTATTGCCATTAGCGACGGCTATAATGCAACGCCGGCCGTCGCAAGCCATCACTAAAAGACGATGCAAAAACAATCGAACCAATAGGTTTAGCGATGGCGTCATCGCAAGTTTAGCAACGACTAGCATCGCTACGTTAAATACGTAGCAAATCCAGAGTGGTCGTTAGACTGTCGTTGACCGACGCTAGCTGACGCAAAACTGGGTAAATGGACCGTATCAAGCCGTCGTTAGCCGGCGGAAGCCTGGACAAATGGGTCGTCGCTAGCCATCACAATACTGGGTATTTTTTAAATCTACAACTTCTATTTGAGCCATCCAACTGCGAAAATATCATCATATCTCTTTACATCTCATCTACAACACATATAAATCTAATTTCGCAACTACAACCATCGCATACAAACATAAGCATGTATATAACGCAAAAATTAATATCTACATCAACATTCCATCAAACAATGCCTATACTCCATCAAACAACACAATCATACTTAAAAATACAAATGTCCATCAAACAAAACATCCACAAATCCTTCAAACAACACAACCGTACTGACAAATACTCATGTCTATCAAACAAAACATCCACAAAACCATCAAGCAACACAATTGTTAAACAAGTATCAAATCCATCAACACATGTCAAATAAATACAAGACAAAACAAACAAAATCCATCAAACACCATAGTCATGCCTACCAATCGTCATCTCCCGGCCCACCCCTCCCAGGCATTCTCCCATCCTCTGCTAAATATGTCGCAATCCGCTCATCTAGCAGCTACGCCAATCCTCTGCACTTCCGCCGATCATTGAACTCTGTCAATTACTATTTTAGCTAAGCTATCGCCTCATTTGTCTAGGATCTCCTATAAGCCGTCTGGGTCATTATCGCCTGTAAAATAGTTAATGGAGAGTTATAATTTATGCTCAATATTAAATAAAATTTATATATTAGTTAATGAAGCAGGTTACCTTTTGATTTCCATAACTGTAATGCCTATTTCACGAAAGAGGGTCAATCAGAGCATCCCATATACGGTTCGACTCATCCAAGGTCAATTCACGGCTAGTGGAATGCGCCACTCGAGCTTGCATTGCTTCATATTTTTTCTAAGATGATGAATAGAAGTTTGCTATAATAAATATTCAATTTAAAACTTATGAAATGTGAAGTAAAAAAAATTAAGTAGGTTTACCTTTACGGATTGAGATTTATTGTCCGTCCAAACATATGAAACTTTGCTATCCTCATTTATCTGCTCAACGGCATGCGTATGTGTGAAAATCTCTACCATTGTAGGCTCAAGATTATACTTCTTATACTGAAATTATATATATGAATAAACAATGTTACCAATATGATTAAATATCAATAATCTATCTATAATCGTACTTTATAAATTTACCAATTCCATCCGATGTTGTTGGAAGGATTTAGTGCCACCGCGGTATACAGCAAGATTTTTATTCCTATTTGCATGGTTCCACGATGATATTTCCTGTAAATTTAAATATATTATTAACAAAAGTAACGCAACTAATATACGAAATTTAAACAAATTATAATAACAATATAAAATTAAATAACATACTTTAAATTCAGGAGTATCCTAGAACTGGAGAAATTCACCCAAACATCAGCGCTCATCTAAGCGGGTTTTTTATTCGCATTCTTTGCATTTGAGAAAATGTCCCTATAATTTTTCCCATCTTTTGGTTTCAATGATTTCTAAAAATATCCATATCTTCTGGATCAACATGTACCGCAGCCTGCATATTGAAATTAATTTGAATTAAATACATTATATTAACTTTCAAATGAATTGTAAATTTATACTTACCATCAAGTCGACCCATATAGTGTTCATAACATGGTCTGGGATGTCGTCCCAATGAGCCCAACATCCTGACATCCGACTCTTGAATGCCTTCTTGGAGACTTGAAGAATGTAGTCCGAGGACCTTGAAACCCCTACATAAAGTTTAATGTAGCCATTTAATAAATTTAAAATAATATACATGCAATAAATTTGAGACTTACCCTGCACTCTTTGGAACGATCTCCGCTACTGGACGTAAATCCGGCACCGTGCCGTTAGCACCCGCACTAGGAGAAGGCCGAGATCTGCTGGAATGCCTCCTGTAAACCATATATATATCTACGACAAACATATCATTTCATAATGAAAAAACGTATCAATTTATTATTAGAAAACATGTTTGATCAATCATCACATAAAACTTCCACTAAAACATCATAAATGAAACAAGATCTCCTGAATACATATATAGAATTAACAAAACAAAATATACATAGCTCATAACATAGTCATCATTATTAATAACAGTGGAAACTCAGAATATACATTTTACAACAAGCGATATAGATATTCAGAATTATCAGTCTTTGTCCGTTTTCTGATTCTGATTCGACTCGTACTCTTTATCGTTTTCTTTTGTACTCTCAAATGCTTTATTAAAACATTTGATTCATCATTCAATGACCCTAAATAAATATCATTATTTATTACGAGTACATATGCATGCCCAGGTGGGCCTGCATTTAACCATAATGTGAATGCATTTTTATTTGTACCTATGGAAGTAGATTTGATAGTAGCATCCCCACATTTGAACGCCGCCTAGGCAGAAACCGCTATTTTTTTGTTCTGACTGCAATAACTTCTTCATAATAACTTGGAATCAGGAAAAACTTCGACCGATGAACTCCTACCTAAATTACAGACAATATGGTACACTCGGATACTTCATCTTGTGAACGCACACTATAGTTCTCCAAGGGGACTGACAGTTAGAAAATAACATGGCAGAACATCCTCATATTTGAACTCTGTCTAGTGCAGAAGCCGCTATTTTTTTTATTTAGACTGCTATTTTTTCTTCATACTAACTCGGAATCCGACGAGACTTCGACAGATTAACTCCCACCTAAATTACGGACAATATGGAACACTCGGATACTTCATCTTATGAACGCACACTATAGTTCTCCATGGGGACTGACAGTTGTACTTTGAAAATAACAGGCTAACACATCCCCATATTTCAACTCCGCCTAGTGCAGAAGCCGCTATTTTTTTTGTTCAGACTGCAATAACTTCTTCATACTAACTCGGAATTAGGCGATACTTCGACCGATGAACTCCCACCTAAATTACGGACAATACGGTATAATTGGATACTTCATCTTGTGAACGCACACTGTAGTCTCCATGGTGACTGACAGTTGTACTTAGAAAATAACATGTTATATCCCCACTTTAACGCTCACTGTAGTTCTCCATGGTGACTAATAGTTGTACTTAGAAAATAACAGACTACATCCTCATATTTGAACCTTGCCTAGGAAAAAGCCGCTATTTTTTTGTTCAGACTGCAATAACTTCTTCATACTAAATCGGAATCAGACAAAACTTCGACCGATGAACTCCCACCTAAATTATGAACAATATAGTACCCTCGGATACTTCATCTTGTGAACGCACACTGTAGTTCTTCATGGGGACTGACAGTTTACTTAGAAAATAACATGCTACCACATCCCCATATTTGAACTCTGCCTAGTGCAGAAGCCGCTATTTTTTTTGTTCAGTCTGCAATAACTTCTTCATACTAATTCGAAACCCGGCGAGACTTCGACCGATTAACTCCCACCTAAATTACGGACAATATGGAACACTCGTATACTTCATATTGTGAACGCACATTGTAGTTCTCCATGGGGACTGACAGTTGTACTTAGAAAATAAGAGGCTACCACATCCCCATATTTGAACTCTGCCTAGTGCAGAAGCCGCTATTTTTTTTGTTCAGACTGCAATAACTTCTTCATACTAATTTGGAATCCGACGAGACTTCGACCGATTAACTCCCACCTAAATAACGGACAATATGGAACACTTGGATACTTCATCCTGTGAATGCACATTGTAGTTCTCTATGTGGACTGACAGTTGTACTTAGAAAATAACAGGCTACCACATCCCCGTATTTGAACTCCGCCTAGTGCAGAAGCCGCTATTTTTTTTGTTCAGACTGCTATATTTTCTTCATACTAACTCAGAATCCGGCGAGACTTCGACAGATTAACTTCTACCTAAATTACGGACAATATGGAACACTCGGATACTTCATCTTCTGAACGCACACTGTAGTTCTCCATGGGAACTGACAGTTGTACTTAGAAAATAACAGGCTACCACATCCCCATATTTGAACTCCGCCTAGTGCAGAAGCCGTTATTTTTTTGTTCAAACTGCAATAACTTCTTCATACTAATTCAGAATCCGGTGAGACTTCGACTAATTAACTCCCACCTAAATTACCACTACGCCATAGATGGCCTACTGCAACGAAATTACATGGTGTTGCTAGCTATAATGTAACGATAGGTATGCTGATTTTTGTCTATTACAACACTCGCTTCAAGGTGTTAGCATAGGTATCAACAAGATGTTGCAGTAGCTGTAGATGTATTCAAATTAAAAAATTAATAAAATTAGCAATCCGCGTGAATACGATCCAACGGTCTACATTTAATCCGATTGTTAAACTGGATCACCGCTACAATTTGCTCCAAATTTTCGTTTTTCCGCTTTACTTTTCATATCATTTTCGTTCTCACCCCAATTTCCAAATCCCTAATTTCCAAATCATATTTTCGTTTCTTTTTTTTTCTTCCAAAAACAAAATTAACCGTGAAAAAGGCACAAGGCTAGGTTTCATACTTGCTACTTCCATGGCAAATCTCAGATCCAAATCCCGTGCGTATCATCTAAGCGCGTGGTCAAATCATCGCCTCCCTTCGAGTATTCAAGCAATGCGGACGAATCTTCTAGAGGAATCCTAGACGGTTCCCTTTTTAACAAAGTTAATGTGGAGAGAACCGAGTCTATAGAATCAGCCAAAGCCAGCTCGAACCGCACAAGCGCTCGGTTAGGCAATCTCTATAGGTACATCGAAGGAGAACAAACTGCTGCTGGATGGCCCACGTGGCTTAGTTCTGTTGCAAGAGAGGCCGTTCATGGCATGGTTCCTCTTAAATCTGAATCTTTCGAGAGACTTGAAAAGGTAATTTGCTTATTTTTTTACGAATCATCTGAAAAATGTATTTTGTTCGAAACAAAAAAGTTCAATGATTGTAAGAGCTATAGGAATTTGTAGGTACAAACGTAGCCTTTATGACAATTTAAATATTCTTTGTATACATAATTGTTTAAAAAGTTTCTAATCTGTACTTGAACAGTTAAAAATCCATAACACTATAATTGGAAAGTCTAATTTTTAACTGGAATACTTTATGTTAACTGTGTATGAAGGTTGGTCAAGGCACATATAGTACAGTGTTCAAAGCTCAAGAATTGGAGACAGGGAAACTATTTGCACTGAAGAAGGTGCGATTCGACAATTTTGATCCAGAAAGCGTTAGATTTATGGCACGAGAAATAATGATTCTTCGCAGACTTAATCACCCGAACGTGATTAAACTTGAAGGGATTATAACTGCTCGCCTTTCTTGTAGTTTGTACCTTGTGTTTGAATATATGGAGCATGATCTTGCTGGACTTTCGTCTGCACCCGATATCAAATTCAGTGAATCTCAGGTATATGGTCAGAAGTAAATAAATTTTCTGAAGGCTTTTATATGTTGATCTCTCTGTGTTCTGTGTAATGCAGGTGAAATGTTACATGCGTCAGTTGCTATCAGGGCTAGAGCATTGCCATTCTCATGGTATAATGCATCGCGATATCAAGTGTGCAAATCTTCTAGTAAACAATGAAGGGATACTGAAGATGGCCGATTTTGGGTTAGCAAATTTCAGTAACAGGCCTCCTCATAATCAGCCTTTGACTAGTCGTGTGGTGACTTTATGGTATCGACCACCTGAGCTTCTTTTAGGTTCAACTGACTATGAAGCTTCCATAGATCTGTGGAGTATAGGGTGTGTGTTTGCTGAACTTTTTATCGGGAAGCCTATTTTACAGGGGAGGACTGAGGTAAACTTCAAGAATTTCTACGAATTTGAACCATTTCTTTTACATTTTTGCTAATTGTGTTCATGCCAACTAGGTGGAGCAAATACATAAAATATTCAAACTTTGTGGTTCTCCACCAGATGAATACTGGAAGAAGTCAAAATTACCTCATGCTGCAGTGTTTAAACCCCATCAGCCATATGTAAATTGCCTTCGCAAAACATTTAACTACTTACCAGAAAGTACCTTCAGATTGCTACAGACATTTCAATGGAGTTGCAAAAGTCAATCATTGGGGATTGGGGATGAACAGTTAGTTGTTATGGGGATTGGGGATTTAAATGGAGATGGAGATGGTGAACGTGGTGGGTGTAGGGGTAGTTCGGGTTGTCGGAGAAGCCATCAAAGAGTTGCAAAAGTCAATCATCGAGGAGGTGTTCAAATTCGCAGGAGGTGTTCATTTGTGCACCATTTTACGTCGTTTCAAAGAAAGCCCGATCTTCCGAAATCGGATGAATCGGGCGGTGCCCACTAGTTCGACCTAACCGGGTAGGTCGATCCCCGCCGGGACTGCGGTGCCCCGGACCCCCGCCGGCGCTGCGCCCGGACCCGCTTCTCGGCTCACCTTCGGCTCGGCACTCGGCTCGTCATATATTTGTCAGTGTCGGTGTCTATATAAATTGAAACTGCATATGTAATGAGTGAACTGAGTGATGTAGTGAGGAATATCTGTATATGTGAATATCGGTGTTATTTATCATTGAATTGTAAAATAGCGGAGTCAGGAATTTGTACTATTTTAAATGTTGAAATAAAATATTTATTTAAATAAATTACTGTTTGAATATCAAATTCTGTGCAATAGCATTTTATTAAATAAATTTTTATTTCTATTAAAAAATCAAATATGCTCTACATTGTGGGCCCCACAATTTCAGAAAGTTAATATCTATAGCAATATTTTGGAATGTTGGTACAGACACCTATGGATGTTGCCATAGACCCAAATAGGGTTCTATTGCAACAATATTTATTATGTTGCCTTAGATAGTCAAAATGTTGCCTTTGAGGTCTGCGGCAATGCGGCAAAATGCATCACCGAGAAAGTGTTGCCTTTGCCCTTTTTTAGCCTACAGCAACATTTTTTGGCACTTCCTGCATCACTTCTTTGGTGTTGCAGTATGCAATCTATGGCGTAGTGTTACGGACAATATGAAACATTTGGATACTTCATCTTATGAATGCACACTATAGTTCTCCATGGGCACTGACAGTTGTACTTAGATAATAACAGGATACCACATCCCCATATTTGAACTCCGCCTAGTGCAGAAGCCGCTATTTTTTTTGTTCGGACTGCAATATTTTCTTCATACTAACTCGGAATCCGGCGAGACTTCGACCGATTAACTCCCACCTAAATTACAGAAAATATGAAACACTCGGATACTTCATCTTGTGAACGTACACTGTAGTTCTCCATGGGGACTGACAGTTGTACTTAAAAAATAACAGGCTGTCACATCCCAATATTTGAACACCGCCTAGTGCAAAAGCCGCTATTTTTTTGTTCAGACTGTAATAACTTCTTCATACTAACTTGGAATCTCACAAAACTTCACCGATGAACTCCCACCTAAATTAAGGACAATATGGTACACTCGGATACTTCATCTTGTGAACGCACACGGTAGTTCTCCATGGTGACTAATAGTTGTACTTAGAAATTAACATGCTATATTTTCATATTTGAATACTATTTCTCTATGAGATGTAAAAGGGTATATTTGGAATTTCAAAAAGACACTGAGTAAATCTATTCAATGAATTCTCTTTATTAGTAGTAAAGAAGTAAAGATAGAGTGAACGATTTCCATTATTATAATGAGGGGTATTTCTGGTATTTCAAAAAAGACACGGTTGAATTCCAATTCAAGGAATTCTCATTATTAGTAGTAAATATTATTTCATTATTTGGCTCAAGATCCGCTTGATATGCTGCTTCGTCTAGTATATTATTTCCGACAAACGTAAATCTTGCCTTTGTTTTAAAAACAGTTGATCAATCCACTTTATCTTTTTTAAGGATGGATAAGGAGCAGAATAAACTTGTAATGCTTGCTTGGCTAATACAAAAGGATCATACTCATAGTAATGTAAGGTATGCTTTATTTCAATAAGCTTATAATCTTTGTGCACGTTGATTCCAAAACCAGAAACATTGTTGAACCAATTGAATTTGAATAAAAAACTTTTTCTTCGGGTTGTATATAATATATCAATTTCAAAACCTGTGTTAAGACGCCGTAAAAATCTTTTATATGGTCATCTGGATCATCACTACTTTTGACAAATATACCGTTGTTATATGTTAATTTTTCAGCACCATAATCATTGGTGTTGAATTTAAATCCATTGATGAAGAATATTAGATAAATCTTAACATTTCTTTTTGCTCCGAGCGCAAGATGTTGTAATCCTTCATCAACCGCACAATTTTTTGGATCATAAACGTAGTTCGAAAACCATTTAGAAAATTATTTAATGAGATCGCCAGATGGATGTTGTGATTCGTAAATACTGCAAATATATTAATATGTTCCATTATAATTAATACGTAAGTATAATTGAAATAAATATGAATTTATTATTACCTAACAAATGATGCAACTTTCGCACAATTAAGAAGAACATAAGTGTGTGCTACATGGTAATCTCTATCGTTTAACCATATTTCCACACATTTTCTAGCAGGTCGGCATGATATCGAAAAATAGATAACATTATTTGAGAAGAATCTTGTTCAACGGCTTCATCATTACAAGGAACACTTACAAATAGTAAGTTCACATGGTCACTGAAATAATGAGAGAAAAAGTATGAAGCTTCTTCTTTTAGATATGATTTGCAAATCGAACCTTCAACTCGTGTTTTTTGTCTAACATTTTCCTTCAAATGATTCAAGTATCTGTTACAAAATTAATTCAATTTAAATTTACTTATGTAAATCTGAATTTTAAGCTAAAATAAATATTATAGATATTCAATATTACCTCTCAAATGGATACATTCATCCATATTGCACAGGACCTAGAAGAAGTGCTTTGAATGGAAGATGAACGGGTAAATGCTTTGTAGAGAAGTATAGGAATTTCTACTTCAAGTTTACGTACATGGTCAACTTTTAACATAGTCGAACAAAGCTATTTATAAAATAAACTTAATTCTGTTACAACACTTCATACTTTTATAGGCAACACTTCATAAACTTAATCGTGACTTTTCATCGCACTTAATTTATTGTTTTTAAAGCCAACACATCTACAGAGATTAGAAGAAATCCCATCAGGACATCTTAGTCCTTCCACCTACTTTAGCACGAGATTTATTTGCTTACTTTCTAGCTTATAGCACGCTTTGGGTTTTTTACTGTCATTGGGCTTCATATGAAGTTCAAGACGTTTAAAAAAGCGTGCTATATCAAGTTTTGAATTCAGATCGTTCTTAGTTTTCCCCTTAACATTCAAAATTGTATTAAACACGTTTTTTCGTTGTGCATCACATCAATATTATATCGAATTAAGAGATCTTTTTAATAAGGAAACTCCCAAAATATACTTTGTTTGCACCAATTATGAATGTCCAATTTACCTGGAATTTCAGTCTGTACTCCGATTTCATGTATCTTTGGATAGTCCTTTACAATTTCATATATTTCTTCGCTTGACCAAATATTTGGTGGTAGCATTCTTTCTTCTTTGTTAGCATTAAAGTTTTTTATCTCCTCTAAAAGTATGATTAAGATGGAGAAAACACCGATGACAATCAAACAATGAAATTTTCTTCCCATACCTTAAAGAAATAAAGAAAATGCTCTTGTTCCTTCCATGCATTAAGGACAAGCTAGATGACCGGTCGTACTCCAACCCGAAAGCATTACCTACGTAGGAAAATCACTAATAGTCTATAATAAAGAAGTGAACATATGAAAATTCTTTTTTTTTTGAAATGTCGTATGTTTCAACTCCTTTATGCCACAGTATTTTCAATTCTTCAAAAATTAGTTGTAAATAAACATCGCTTCCTTGTGTTGGATCATCAAGGCCAACGACGACAATAATGAGAAACATATATGGAGTTTTCATACACATCCACGGAGTTAAATTATATGGAATAATGATAATAGGTCAAGCTGAATATTTACTACCAAACTGAGAGAATGGTGAAAATCCATCCGTACACAAACCAAGTCTGACATTACGGCTCTCTGCAGCAAACGCGGGATACATTTTACCGAAATGTTTCCATGCTTCTCTATCAGATGGATGTGTCAAAGTTTCCTCTTTATGTGTTCTTACACTGTACCATCGCATATGACATGCCATAGCTGAAGGAGCATATAACCTTTGAAATCTGGGAGTGATGGATAAATAATGCATTCTTTGGTTTGGAACCTCCTTTCCTTTTTCTTGGTTTGTATCTTTCCTCATTACATATTTTGCAGTTTCTAAGATTAATGTCATCTTTCCAATACAACATGCAACCTTTAATACATGTACCTATCTTTTGGTACGGCAGACCGAAAGCCAACATAAGTATCTTCACTTTATAATGACTATCGCACATCAGATTATTGGGTGGCATATGTCATTTTGCAGCTCGTACAACTGCTGTAAATCCAGATCCTATAAAGTTGAATTTTGATTTCATAGTGATGCATCCATCGGTTACTGATAATTCAGTTCTGCTTTTACAACCATCCCACAATGGTCTCTTAGCAGCATCCAATAAATCATAAATTCTTTTCGCTCCCACATTCGGTTCTTCTTCGATATTTACGTTTTCTTCATCAACTTGAATGGTAGAGAACATTGATCGTGCTGGATCTTACACCAAATCTTCTATTGGATTGGTCATAACATAATCATTCTCTGACACTACAAGATTAGGTGTAGGTGCAACAAGTTCTCCATGATGATTCCACAAATAATATTTTGGCGCAAAACCAGATTTATACAAATGTACTTTAACTGTATCTGGTTTCCAATGCTTTAAATATTGGCACTTACTACAAGGGAATGAAGTTCTTCATTATTTCAACTATTAGATGTAGCGAATCTAATAAATTAGTGTACACCATTGTAGAAATGTTCCTTCACCGAATCTTTCATACTAGGTCTGACTTCGTACATCCAAGTACGGTCGAGAAAGAAATCGAATATTGTTTCTAAATTAAAAATACATGTTAGTAATTTCGACAACATCTAAATTTTGTCTAAAATAAAATTAAAGCATTTTGAGACTAAAGACTTCATACACCACACTTCTGTCTAATTTCGACGGTACTTCACTTCTCTTCTACGTATAACTTTGCATTCAAGGGGTATATTGTTGTTGTATTTTCTAAAATAAATTAAAGCCTTTTGGAACTAAAGGCTTTAATTTGTTGTTGTTGTGTTATTTAAAATAATACTTTACGCTTATTTTCAAACTAAAATTTATTATTTCACTTCACTTCATTTCTCAATTTCATAATTCATTCAACTATTTAAGTATTTTATTAACTAAATTTGAAAATTTTTTTTTGAGGTCATGGGGAACCTTATGATCATGGTATTCATTGATACACACTTAAGTAAACCCCACGCCGTGTGTCTACCCCGCTTTTATTTAGTCATCGCACACAGATGCTTAACGTTGAAACTCCCACTGATGGTTTGGCGCTGGGATTCGAATCTGCCCGGACACAGTCCTTTGGTTCCTATCTTCCAGCTCCCAAGCCATACACTTATTTTCGCTTAAGCTAAAAAAACGTTGTTCTAATCTATAACAAACATTCGCGTAAACTTTACAACATTATATTCATTTCTTAGTTTTTTAAAAATCGATTTTAGTACGATATTTGTTTCAAAAATAATTATTATTTCAAACTAAATTTATTATTTTTTAGTTTATTACTTCACTTCACTTCATTTCTTAATTTCATAATTCATTAAACTATTTAAATATTTTATTAACTAAATTTGAAATTCTAAAACCTATTTTACAATTCATTTAACTATTTAAATTTTGAACCAATTTTTTAAACTAAAATTTGAAGTTTGCATTAATTTTAATTAATAATTATACACTAATTTTTGCACTTATTTAAATCAATAATTATACACTAATTTTGAAACATATTTTACAATTCATTTAACTATCCAGCAGCATATTAATAATAATTATACATTAATTTTTGCGCAAATTATAACAAACATTGTTTTAAACTATACTAAATATTCCCGTAAACTTACCAATAAGCATATTAATCAATAATTATACACTAATTTTTGGATTTTAATTCAACCTTACTTTTTGGTGTGAAAGAATGAAAGGTTTTTTGGTTCGTGGGTTTTTGATCTGTATACACAGATCTGCGTCGACTAGCGACGGCAAGCGTCGGTCGCTTATTCTTGCCATCGCCAGCCGACGCAAAAGGCTAGCGTCAATTTTAGTATAATATTTGTTTCAAAAAAAATTATTATTTCAAACTAAAATTTATTATTTCTTAATTTATTATTTTACTTCACTTCGTTTCTTAATTTTATAATTCATTCAACTATTTAAATATTTTATTAACTAAAATTGAATTTTTAAAACAAATTTTATAATTCAGTTAACTATTTAAAATTTTAATTTATCGATTTTGTAAATTAAAATTTGAAGTTTGCACTTATAATAAATTAAAATAAATTTATTTTATACTAACCACTAACACTTATGATTAACACACAATAATTAATTAAAAAAATATTACTTTTGTTAACCGTTCCAATCTAGCAGCATATTAATCAATAATTGTACACTAATTTTCGCGTAAACTATAACAAACATTGTTCTAAACTATAACAAACATTCGATAAACTTATCAATAAGCATATTAATCAATAACTATACACTAAATGTTGGATTTTGAATCAACTTTAATATTTAATTGCAAATTAAACAACCAAACCACTAATTAATATCTCCAAATCAACTAATACACTATTATCATCAATTAATATGCAATAATCATCAATTTCAAACCTATAATCAACTAATTTTTTGAAATTAGGGTTTTAACTACATCCTTAAATAAACTAATACATTATTATCATCAACTAATATGGAATAATCATCGATTTCTAACCCATAATCAACCAATTTTCAAAATTAGGTTTTCAATCATACCTACATTAAGCTGGAATTGGAGAGGAAGCACTACAAGGAATACAGTCATTTTCGAAGGATCCAAGCCATCGGCGACCGTCAAAAGCCGTCGGCATATAGAACACGGCTTTCGTCCATTTCCAACGGAAACGACGACAGATTTGCGATGGCCTCCGATGGCTTTTTCGATGGCAGTTCCGACGTTTTTTTCCGAGGGTGCTGGTGTCCACGTGGCTTAAAAACACGTCTGAAAACTATTGGAAGTAGTCGGCATATGCGACCGGTTAGTCGTCGGAAGCCATCAGAGTATTTTCACCTACAAGCCGCCGGAAACCATCAGTAGCCGTCGGAAATCTGGGTAAATTTTTTTTTTCAACAGCGCATCAATATCAACATATATATATCACAACAAATCAATATATATATATATCAGATATATAAGGTAAAATCAACATCAATATCAACATCAATAATAATATAAAACTCAAAGATTACCATCTCAAACTCAAACATTCCAATTAATACATACCAAACCATTCATAATCACCCCACAATATGTAAATCCAACATCAATGTACAATATATACATCCAACATCAAACTCTACAAATCAATATCAAGCACCAAATTTCCAAAAATGTATATCACCATCTCTCATTGTATACATACACAAGTTTTAAAAACAAAAACTGCAAAACATACCTCATGACTCGTCATCGGCTTCGAAACCACCAAACGAAGGGAATGCTCCATGTCGCTCTATATACTCGGCTAAACGTTGGTTCAGTTGCTCCATTTACGCTGCTCGGAGGCGGTCCTGCTCCTGTAGCTATGCAATCTGCTGGTGAAGCTCATTAATCTCCACGTTGTCCAGAGCCCTTTAGTTACCCCCTTTGTGATGCCCAAGCCTACAAAATAAGCCGAAATATGTTTAAGTTATTGCGTAACTTTTATAATAATTAAGCAAATTTTACAACTTAGTTAATTTCTATAAATTATCGATTGATTGTCATAGCTGTAGCACCAATTTCTCCGGGTTGGGTCCATAACAGAGTCAAATATCGCGTCCTCCTTATCAGTGGTCAACTGCTCCCGTCTCGAATGCTGAAGCATCTGCACATGTGCTTGCATAAATTTTTCCTGCAATGCAAAATCAAATATAAGTAAATATTACATGTCATTATTATAATAATTTATACTAATTAATTAGAGGGACCATTATTAATAACTTATAGCTTAAAATATACTTACATGTGCGCTGTATGCTTTATCATTCTCATGCCACGCATACGTCATCAATCCCTCGTCATCGGTCTACCTGACGACATGAGTATGCGCAAATACGTCCATATACGAGACGGGAACCCCACGCGCTTTTTTCTACAACAATTGGTGTATATTATTGTTGTTTATAAAAATTTATACAAAAATGTAATAACTGTTCGTAATTGAAATTAATAAATTTACCAGGTCCTCACGATGATGCTGAAATGATTTCGAGCCACCACGGTGTGACTGGATTTTTCTGTGTGTTCGCCAAGTTCCTGTCTGACTCCGCCTACAAATTAAAAATTAAGATTATATTTCAATAATATAAATTATGTATTCTCTACTGAACAAATTAAGGTGATAACCGATAGACTTACCCTGAACTCATCGCTGCCCCACCATGGGACCCAAGCATCCCATACACCGGCGCCCATCCAGTTTGGCTTCTTATCGGATTTTCTGATGTTTGACATCGCATCCCGGTAATTCTTTACAAATTTGGAGTTCCAGTGGTGCTGGAAAAGAGCAACATCCTCCTCTTGCAGGTTTACCACACCTTGTATATAATTTTACACTTACCAGGAACTCCTGCCATATGCTCTTCCGGACATGCTCAGGGATCCTACTCCATTTCGGCCAGCATGCAGTCATATGGCTCATGTATGCTTGCCTAGATATGCTGAGCAATATTTTGGAAGGCTCAAGCTCTATATTGGAAGTCTCAAGCTCAAAACCGCTGCATTAAAGATGATACAGACAAATCATGACTAATATATCATACAAAAAAATTATAATGCTGAAGTAAGTTTAGTACTTACGAGCCATCTACTTTCGTTAGCAATCTAACTACCGTATGCGGTGCCTCCTGGGACGGGCCGCTGCCATCACCACCGCTGCGAACAGTCCCCCTCTAAGACGAAGAGGGGGAACCGTACGGTGAAGAACTTCGCCGCCTAAAGAAAGACATTTGTAATACCTGTCATATACATATTATTTTATTATGGCAGAAAATTTCATTCAATTATGAGTAAACATATCAAGATTTAACATCAATAATCGCATATAACATACAAAAAAAGTGTAACATCAATACTCCCTTAAATTACCTTTTTTCAACATGTGTGCTATTAAACCAGTCCTCGTCATTTTCTGATTCAGACTCGGTCTCATACTCTATATTGTTTTCCTTTGTGGTCTCAGATGCTTCTACTAAAACATTTGATTCATCATTTAGAGATTCAACATCGGTTTGACCATCTGTTTTTGTAATTTTTCCATTTTCCTCGATATGCGCTTGGTACGCTTGTTTGTCTGGAATATTATTTCCATCAAACATAAATCTTGCTTTCGTTTTAAAAACTACCGACCAATCTGCTTTATCTCTTTTTAGAGATGGATAAGGAGCATAATTAACTTATAGGGCTTGTTTTGCTAATATAAACAGATCGTACTTATGATAACATGATGTATGCTTTATTTCAATAATATTATTTAGTGCACATTGATTCCAGAACCTAGAACATTACTGAACCGGTTGCATCTAAATAAATAAACTTCTTTCACGGGTCTGATGAAATATGTTAATTGCAAAACCTGAGTTAACACGTCGTAAAAATCATTTATGTGATCATTTGGATCATCACTATCTTTAACATATACACCGATATTGTCAGTTAATTTTTCAGTCGCATATTCTTTGGTGTTGAATCTGTATCCATTGACAAAGAATATTCGATATGTCTTGACTTTTTTTTGGTCCCATCGCAAGATGTTCCAACCCTTTATCGACCACACAATATACCGGATCATATATGTGATTCGGAAACCAAGTAGCAAATTTTTTACCGATATCGCCACTTGGATGCTGTGATTCGTGCATATATAGATAAATATTGCATTATAATGAATACACAAGTGTATTGTTCAAGTAAATAATTTTAGATGTGTTAATTAACAATACCTAACAAATGGCGCAACTTCTGCATAGTTAAGAAGAACATATGTGTGGGCTACATGGTAATCTCTGTCGTCCAACCATACTTCCACACATTTTCCAACAGAGCATCCCTGCTGTCTAAAAATAGATAGCACTGATTCAGAAGAATCTTGTTCAATGCCCTCATCATTTCGCATAGCACTTTTAAAAGATAAGTTCACATGGTTGCTGAAATAATGAGAGAAAAAGAACGAAGCTTCTTCTTCGATATATGATTTGCATATCGAACCTTCAACTCATGCTTTTTGTCTCACTTTTTTCCTTAGATGATTTAAGTACCTGTTAAGAATAATTATAATTAAATTTTATTACATGTAGTTAAACTAAAATTTAACATACTCAATATTAATACCTTTCAAACGGATACATCCATCCATATTGCACAGGACCTCTAAGATGTGCTTCAACCGGAAGATGAACATGTAAATGCTCCATTACATTAAAGAAACCCGAAGGAAATATTTTCTCCAGTTTGCAAAGTAGTATAAGAATTTCTTCCTCGAGTTTACGTAGACGATCAACTTTTAACGTAGTTGAACAAAGCTCCTTATAATACAAACTAAGTTCTGTTACAACCGTCCAAACTTTTGTGGGCACTAGTTCTTTGAAAGCGACGGGTAACAAATGTTCCATCCTTACATGAAAATCATGACTTTTCATCCTACTCAGTTTACGTTCTTATATTCAACGCATCTACGTAGATTAGAGGAAATCCCATCAGGAAATCTTAATCCTTCCACCCACTTTAAGAAAACTTTAACTTGATTACTATCTAGCTCATAGCATACTTTGGGTTTTATTTGTGTTATTTGGCTTCATATGAAGCTTAGGAAGATTGCATATTGCCTCTATATCATGTCTTGATTTCAAATCATCTCTAGTCTTTCCTTTAACATTCAGAATAGTGTTAAATACATTATCGAATATATTTTTCTCGTTGTGCATCACGTCGATATTATGACGATAAGGCAACTCCCAAAATATACTTTGTTTGCACCAATTATGAATCGTCGATTTACCTTGAATTTCAATTTGTTTGCCAGTTTCATGTACCTTTTGGTAATCCTTTACAAGATCATAAATATCTTCACTTGACCAAATCGTTGGTGGTCGCAAGGTCTTAAGTCTATTACTTTTAAAGATTTTTATCTTTTCTAAAAGGATGATTAATATGGAGAAAACACCGATGACAGTCAAACCAAGAAATTTTCTTCTCATGCGTTAAAGAAAATGCTTATGTTTCTTCCATGCAATAAGGACAGTCTAGACGACCAACCGTACTCCAACCCAAAAGCATTGCATACGTAGGAAAATCGCTTATAGTCCACCACAGAGAATCGAACATACAAAAATTCTTTTTTTTTGAAATGTCGTATGTTTCAACAACTTCATACCACAAAGTTTTCAACTCTTCAATCAACGGTTGTAAATATACGTTGATTTCTTGTATTAGATCATCGGGGCCAGGGATGACAATACTGAGAAACATATATGGAGTTTTCATACACATCCACGGAGGTAAATTGTAAGATGTAACGATTATAGGCTAAGATGAATATTTTGAACCAAATTGAGAGAACGGTGAAAATCCATCCGTACATAAACCAAGTCTAACATTACGGCTCTCTGCTGCAAAAGAGGGGTACGTCTTATCAAAATGCTTCAATGCTTCTCCATCAGATGGGTGTATTAACGTACTTTCTTCCTGTGTTCTCACATAGTGCCATCTCATACGATGCGCGGTTACAGAAGATGCATACAGCTTTTGAAGCCAAGGAGTGATGGGTAAGTAATGTATACGCTTGTACGGAACTTCCTTTCCCTTCTTTTTTCTTGGTTTATATCTTTCCTGATTACATATTTTATAATTCCTAAGATTGATGTCTTCTTTCTAAAATAACATGCAACCATTTAAACATGTACCTATTTTTTGATACGGCAAACCAAAAGCAGACATAAATATTTTCACTTCATAATGATTTTCGCACATTAAATTATCGGGTGTAATATGCCGTTTTGCAGCTTGTACTATAGTTGTAAACCCGGCTTCTATGAAGTTGTAATTTGATTTCATCACAATGTATTCTGCAGTTAATGATAGTTGAGTATCGTTTGTAAAACCATCCCAAAGGGGTTTCTTAGCAGCATCTAATAAATCATAAAAAAAATTTGCTTCAATACTTGGTTCTTCTTCGACATTAACATCGTCACCATCAACTTCTACAGTATGGAACATTGAACGTGCTGCATCTTCAATCATATCTTCTATGAGATTCATCAAAACAGTTTCAGTATCCACCTCCTCCTCCGAATGTACGGGATTAGGTGCTATAAGTTCTCATTGACGATTCCACACAACATAATTCGACACAAAACCATAATGGCGTAAATGAACTATTACCATATATGGTATCAAATGCTTCAATAATTGCACCTACTACATGGACAATGAATTTCTTCGTCGTTTTTATTATTACTTAAAGCGAATTCAATAAAGACGTGTACACCATTTCAAAAATGTTCACTTATTGAGCCTCCAATTTCTCTTCTTTGTTGGCACATCCAGCTCCGATCGATAAAATAATTGACCATTTTTCCTACGTTAAAACATAAAAAAGTATTAATCATTTACTTGTTGACATTTTATTTTTCAACTAAATCGTACATTTAAATTTTCGCAAATATATAATATTATTCTATTTAATTTTATTTTCAAACGGATTTACACAAATTATTATATGAATATAATCTACAATTTTTAGACTATTGTTTTACACTTTGATGGTTGGTCATCCTACTTCCCATTACAAATACGGTAGTAATAATATTTTGCAAATTATTTCATTTTAAGCGATTCAACAAAATTTCGATAGCACTTCCCCTTTGTTCCTTGTATCATACATATATGCATGTACACAGGGAACAAAAAGAAAGTGTTGTCGAAATTTTGTGAATCGTTTAAAATGAAATGATTTTCAAAATATAATTACTCTATTGTGTTTGTAACTTGTCCAATACGAGGACAAATCTGACAAATATTATATCGGATGAATAAAAATGTCTGTTCTGTTATAAAAACGAACATCCATAAAACGATCATACACAATACTTGTCAGATGGGGCCAAAAACTCTCTAAGAGATTTATAAAAAGTAAATTGTATTATACAACAATTTGTACAATAATTTATTTACATTCAAAGAAACGCATACACTAAAGTGTCATTTTCGTCATCTTGAAAACACATGTCCTGAGCATCGACTCTAATTAATCCAAACTAGCCTTAATGCGCGTATGCGCTAATTAATCAACACATATACACCAATTAACACACATATTGTGACGCCCCACCTCTATGCTCATAATAACAAAGAGTATTAAAAGAAATACTGTCTATTATTACGAAGAATAAGGCTGGATAGGAGCGACCATCCGTAATTGGCCTTACACTAATATTGGTTATCTCGGTAGGAGTGGTATATACTTTTTATTTTTCATCTATTATTTATTTACTCCCATCGACATATCCAATTATCAGTATAAAACAAACTACGATAGTTCATAATAGTTTAGGACATTAGATATAACAATAACACAGATAATATAAATGCGGAACACAGATAAAAACAAAAGTCTCATATATATATAACTGATGTCAGTTGATACATAATTGACACAATACATATGATACAACTACAACTGTCGACTCTAGAAGTTATATATACAAGTACATTATCAACTAATATACATGAATACATATCGTTCTATATAATGACACGACTACTACAAAATGACACGGACAACTTCAGAAGATGTGAAAAGTCTTCATATCCTGAACAGCAACTCAAAGAAGAAAATCTACAACCTGAAATAACTCGGGTCTGACCCGAGTATTACATTCAAAAGAAAATAATACCCAGGTCAGTCTAATTCAAACCAGTTTATTAGTGCATATAGGCAGTAATAATTTAAATAGGCGACAGTCACAATAATTCCCGTCTATCCGATTCTTTAAACAAAGAAACCGGATAACGGTCAATATAACACTTAACAGTGTTTAACCAAAAATCAGCAGATTTAAATTATGAACAGAGATAAATAAACAATTTATCAAATCGACTAAATCAATTTAAAACTGTCAAATCTGATAGGGCTGCAGTACACGCACGCGTGTACTGCTTCGCCACTATCGCGGGAGATACACAAAAGCTCAGTGAAAGTCACAAATGATCACAAGGTCAAACCCTAAAATCGGGTTCAACACAAGTGTAATGCCAACACAAATGAAAATGCAGCTACAAAGAGCCCAAATGTCCAAACAGTGGACAACAAAAATGTGGAAGTACACATGCACATGAACAAGTTGATATGCAGCAGAGAATACAAGCTACAAGATTCAAATACAGTACAAGTCTCGAACTCAAACCAGCAAGTTAGAGACCAGAATATACGGTGGACAAGCATTGTCACAACAAATATGGACACTGCACTAAAAGAATGTATCAAGACTAGGATACAAAAGCAACAAAGAGATTACTGATATGTCAATGAAACTAACATTTGAATGCAATTACTACAAGGTGAAGGCAACCTGGTATTCGAGGTAAATATAACTTTCAAATGAAGACTCAACTGGCAATGGCACTACCTCAACAGCCAGAAAACAAATGAAACAACATTGCCACCAGATCTCACTTGTGTACAGATACCCTGACAGTTCTCCTAAAGCAATAAGTCATAGCAGTTTCGAACAAAGACGGGGGTTTCAACTAGCAGTGGCAATGTCGAAGTCAACTAGAGCAAGTTCGAACAGTTTAAAGTCCACATTATCCCAAAATGCCAATCAAAGCCGTAAGTATTTGAACAGACTCGATGTCGAGTTGCTGTTCTAAAACACAGTAGCAATTTCTAGTGGGAACAGAAGTCAAGGACGAACACAACTGGCCAGAGACGAACTCAAGTAAAATAATATGCGGTTCACAATCAATATCGAAGCCGGGTTCAAATCAAGGTCAAATGACATAAGTCCCAAAAACAAGATTACTGAGAATGTAATACCAGATACCCAGTAAAAAGAAAATCAAGGCAATACCCAAAACAATGGTGATGGCTAACTCTAATATAAATTCGTGAATTCACATTCCCAATATCAAGTGGTCGAATTCAAATATTCATGTATGCAGACTACTAAGGTGAAAAACACATGCCGTGAGCATGTAACACTGCAGCCTCAATGCAGAAGATCAATACACTACACGTTCAACAAGTAAAATGAAGCATAAATATACACATGCACATGAGCTAGTAAATATGCAGCTGAGAGAACAACTGCAAGTAATGTGGAACAACAATTGCAAACAATAGCAACATAAACAAGTTAAATGAACATGTACAAGTGAAGGGAATGGCAACTGCAAAAATATGCAATGAAGTCAAAGGAGTGCAACTGGAAAACAAGCAAATTTTGGGTTTTAGAAAAGGTTTTAAAACCTGGAAATGATGAACAAGGTTTATGTTTTCCCTATATACTGATATACACCTTCAACCCTTATATATGCAGACCAGAGAACATCAAGGCCAAGACGAAAATGATAACAACTAGTAATGCAACATCACACAATCGAAGTTTCACAACTGTATACATGCCAATATGCAATGTAGACCATACAATAAGCTAGTGAACAATTACATGAACCAGACTGGAGTCGAGACCAGCTACCAATAAACAAAGGGATGCAGACCAAATCCCAACATAAAATGCAAGTTACACAACTAACAAACTCAAAAAGCAAATGTACAGCATGAACAAGATCACGTGAACACTGCAGGTCAAAATGCGAGTGTCCAGACAACAACAAAATGCACAAAACTTAAGTGACAAAGCATGCAAGGGAGAAATGCACTAAGCAAATGTCACGATGTCACAGTGAACGAATTCGAACAAGTCGAATTCCATCTCAAAGAAAATTCAAAACTGTATTGAATCAAAATTATCAAAGCCAATAGAAAAAGGATTTCAAGTAAGAAGGCATAGAAGCAAATCAAATTCTACTGCCGATGCCAACCAAAACACTCAGAAGATAGAAATCACGTCCTCAGTCGAACTGACAACTTCAAACAAATAAATAGCCACAGGAAATTTAAATCAATGTCTTGCCAGAAACCCAAATCAAGACAGTGATAACAAAGGAGAATGAATAGTTCAAAACCAACACCAATGAAATCAACAATCGAAGTATGGAGTTGAATTAGATGTGAGGGCTGCTCACCTTATTCGCCAATCTGAAGCAAAGGAAATCGAGCATCGTTTGAAGTCGGCGACCACGAGTTAGCTCAAAACCCAAATCTTTTGGGGCGAACGAGAGGGAGGTCGAGCCGCCATTTTATTTTCTTCGTTGGTTTAGGTTTTTAATTAGGGTTCGAATGAGAAAATGGTAAAAGGGGGGAACGGGTTGAATAGATTGAAAAGGGAACGGCTATTTGCCTTTGTAAATATTCACGGCCCAATGAAAAATAGACCACTATTTAAATTTTTAAAGCACATCAACACTTAACAGGTTTTTCAAAAAAGTTTCAAACTGGTTTTAAAATTCCAAACAGCCATTAGCTAGGAAAGGTAGTCGTTCAGAGATGATAAATAATCGGTATGCAATACCGGGTTGTTACAGACTCCCCTCTTTATAAAAATTGTGTCCACGCAATCATAGGGAATAAATGGATAAAAGGTAACAACCAAAAGAGTATGGCAATGTCGAATGTATAAGCAAAGCAAGTGTCAGCGGGGATGTACTAGATAAGAAATCGAAAGGTTCGACTGATTCAAATCAAAAGAGTCAACATCGTGGGGATCAAGGAATCAAAATCAGACGACTGTCTAAAGCAAGAATCAATCGAGTTCCAGCAACTAAAAGAGAAGGAAAAACAGAGCAGAAATCCCACATAGAACACGAATTGAATGTGAGTAGATCAAATTACTCACCTGAATTGCCAAAGAAAAGACGAAACTCAAATCTCAAAAATCACAAATATTCAATCATCAAAAACGATAATTAAATCTCAAATCAGCAAATATTTAATTATCTAAAGCGATAATTAAATCTCAATCAATAAATATTTAATTATCTAAAGCGATAATTAAAATTGAAATCAGAAAATATTTAATTATCTAAAGCGATAATTAAATCTCAAATAAGCAATTATTTAATTATCAAAAGCGATAATTAAATCTCAAATCAACAAATATTTAATTATCTAAAGCGATAATTAAATCTCAAATCAACAAATATTTAATCATCTAAAGCGATAATTAAATCTCAAATCAGCAAATATTTAATTATCTAAAGCGATAATTAAATTCGAAATTAGCAAATATTTAATTATCTAAAGCGATAATTAAATCTCAAAGCAACAAATATTTAATTATCTAAAGCGATAATTAAATCTCAAATCAGCAAATATTTAATTATCTAAAGCGATAATTAAATTCGAAATTAGCAAATATTTAATTATCTAAAGCGATAATTAATCTCAAAGCAACAAATATTTAATTATCTAAAGCGATAATTAAATCTCAAATCAACAAATATTTAATTATCTAAAGCGATAATTAAATTCGAAATTAGCAAATATTTAATTATCTAAAGCGATAATTAAATCTCAAAGCAATAAATATTTAATTATCTAAAGCGATAATTAAATCTCAAATCAGCAAATATTTAATTATCTAAAGCGATAATTAAATTCGAAATTAGCAAATATTTAATTATCTAAAGCGATAATTAAATTCGAAATTAGCAAATATTTAATTATCTAAAGCGATAATTAAATTCGAAATTAGCAAATATTTAATTATCTAAAGCGATAATTAAATCTCAAAGCAACAAATATTTAATTATCTAAAGCGATAATTAAATCTCAAATCAGCAAATATTTAATTATCTAAAGCGATAATTAAATTCGAAATTAGCAAATATTTAATTATCTAAAGCGATAATTAAATCTCAAAGCAACAAATATTTAATTATCTAAAGCGATAATTAAAATTGAAATCAGAAAATATTTAATTATCTAAAGCGATAATTAAAAACAACAATTATCCGATTATCGAAAACGATAATCAGAACTCATATCAACAAATATCTAATTATCACAAGCGATAATTAGAAACAACAAATATCTTATTATCAAAAACGATAATCAGAACTCATATCAACAAATATCTAATTATCACAAGCGATAATTAGAAACAACAAATATCTGATTATCAAAAACGATAATCAGAACTCATAGCAACACATATCCAATTACCTGCAGATAATTGGAAGCAACAAATATCTAGAAATCAATTAAGAAGACTAGAAAATCAACATAAAAGCTTGGATCGATCCCATCAGATGGCGAGTTTTTAATTCGCCGCACGTGCAACAACATATGGCCGAAGCCTACCAAGTACTCAACATAATTTTGGCGCCCATCAGATTAACCCGGAGGTCCGCAGAGTGACCCGAAGGTCTAGTACTGGTATTTGACCCGAAGGTCCGCAGAGTGGCCCGAAAGCCCAACAAATGACCCGAAGGTCCTCATAGTGGCTCGAAAGCACACGAAATCATCAAATATTTCAATTAACGAGTCCGGAATTAACCGAAATAGTAAAAGTGTGGTTCCATACTCCGCACTTTTGCTAAATCGTTTAAATCTCTTCATCGTTTCCTTGAAAGTGCAAAATTGTGTATTTTATAAAAATACATTTTACGTTCTCAAACGGACAAGTCCGGAATTAAGCGAATCAGTAAAAGAAAGGGGTCATAGTCCTCGATTTTGCTGAAACGTTTAAATCGCTTCCTCATTCTTTTGAAAGCGCAAACTGTTAAAATTTCTGAAAACAATTTTATTTATTTTGTAAAAATAACAATTCGCATTCTCAACTGAACAAGTCCGGAGTTAAGCGAAACAGTAAAAGAAAGGGGTCATAATCCTCGATTTTGCTGAATCGTTTAAGTCGCTTTCTCATTCTTTTGAAAACGCAAACTGCTAAAATTTTATAAAACAATTTTCATTTCAAAACGATTTTCCAATCACGTGATTAAAGCAGCAATATTAGTAACAATTTCGATAAGGAAATTGTACTTCTCAAAATACCGTAAAAACGGGTCACAAAATCAGCATTGCGGAATATCCGCTAGAAAATCCACTTTTAAAAATTTGACGGTTACTGAAGCCAGAACGACAGTAGTTTTAAAACGTCAAAATCACATCAAAACCATTTACATCAAAATGTAATATCAGAGAATTTTCATTCATCAAAATGCCACAAAACACCGTGCTTCAAAATATAGCATTGGTGTAGAAATTCCGTTATAAAAACAACGGCAACAAAATACGTTTCATAACCAAGCATCGGTTCAATCGTAAAATAAATGCAATAACGTGCAATTCAAATTTTTGCACGTATTACGGAATGAACAAAGAAATCATTCGAAGGTATCTTCAATGAAGATAATTCAAAACAGCAAAAGCTAATCAATAGATGATTAGTACAAAAGAAAGCCAGCGGAAATTTCAACAAAAATCACATATCTGCAATTTCTTCGAATCCTCAATTCGGATTCGAAATTCTTAAAGAAACAAAATAATTACTGTTATGTAAACAACAAATGAAATTCATATCAATTTCGTATTTCGATTTTTAAATCAAAAAGATTATCAGTTGTACTCAGCGAAGACAGTTTCACTGTTTCCGCTGCGCACTCTGATAAATAGAACACAAATCAATCAAATTATCGGAACACAATTTCATCAAAACAACAAAACACAATTCCACTTTTATTTTTAAATAAAGATATTTAAAAATTTCATCAAAATTTCAAAACTTTAGTTTTGACTCAAATCACAGATAAAACATCGACCAATAGTTGTAACATATGTTCCATCCAAGTTATGTTTTATATTATGTCCATAAACCCCAAGCTCTGATACCAACTGTGACGCCCCACCTCTATGCTCATAATAACAAAGAGTATTAAAAGAAATACTGTCTATTATTACGAAGAATAAGGCTGGATAGGAGCGACCATCCGTAATTGGCCTTACACTAATATTGGTTATCTCGGTAGGAGTGGTATATACTTTTTATTTTTCATCTATTATTTATTTACTCCCATCGACATATCCAATTATCAGTATAAAACAAACTACGATAGTTCATAATAGTTTAGGACATTAGATATAACAATAACACAGATAATATAAATGCGGAACACAGATAAAAACAAAAGTCTCATATATATATAACTGATGTCAGTTGATACATAATTGACACAATACATATGATACAACTACAACTGTCGACTCTAGAAGTTATATATACAAGTACATTATCAACTAATATACATGAATACATATCGTTCTATATAATGACACGACTACTACAAAATGACACGGACAACTTCAGAAGATGTGAAAAGTCTTCATATCCTGAACAGCAACTCAAAGAAGAAAATCTACAACCTGAAATAACTCAGGTCTGACCCGAGTATTACATTCAAAAGAAAATAATACCCAGGTCAGTCTAATTCAAACCAGTTTATTAGTGCATATAGGCAGTAATAATTTAAATAGGCGACAGTCACAATAATTCCCGTCTATCCGATTCTTTAAACAAAGAAACCGGATAACGGTCAATATAACACTTAACAGTGTTTAACCAAAAATCAGCAGATTTAAATTATGAACAGAGATAAATAAACAATTTATCAAATCGACTAAATCAATTTAAAACTGTCAAATCTGATAGGGCTGCAGTACACGCACGCGTGTACTGCTTCGCCACTATCGCGGGAGATACACAAAAGCTCAGTGAAAGTCACAAATGATCACAAGGTCAAACCCTAAAATCGGGTTCAACACAAGTGTAATGCCAACACAAATGAAAATGCAGCTACAAAGAGCCCAAATGTCCAAACAGTGGACAACAAAAATGTGGAAGTACACATGCACATGAACAAGTTGATATGCAGCAGAGAATACAAGCTACAAGATTCAAATACAGTACAAGTCTCGAACTCAAACCAGCAAGTTAGAGACCAGAATATACGGTGGACAAGCATTGTCACAACAAATATGGACACTGCACTAAAAGAATGTATCAAGACTAGGATACAAAAGCAACAAAGAGATTACTGATATGTCAATGAAACTAACATTTGAATGCAATTACTACAAGGTGAAGGCAACCTGGTATTCGAGGTAAATATAACTTTCAAATGAAGACTCAACTGGCAATGGCACTACCTCAACAGCCAGAAAACAAATGAAACAACATTGCCACCAGATCTCACTTGTGTACAGATACCCTGACAGTTCTCCTAAAGCAATAAGTGATAGCAGTTTCGAACAAAGACGGGGGTTTCAACTAGCAGTGGCAATGTCGAAGTCAACTAGAGCAAGTTCGAACAGTTTAAAGTCCACATTATCCCAAAATGCCAATCAAAGCCGTAAGTATTTGAACAGACTCGATGTCGAGTTGCTGTTCTAAAACACAGTAGCAATTTCTAGTGGGAACAGAAGTCAAGGACGAACACAACTGGCCAGAGACGAACTCAAGTAAAATAATATGCGGTTCACAATCAATATCGAAGCCGGGTTCAAATCAAGGTCAAATGACATAAGTCCCAAAAACAAGATTACTGAGAATGTAATACCAGATACCCAGTAAAAAGAAAATCAAGGCAATACCCAAAACAATGGTGATGGCTAACTCTAATATAAATTCGTGAATTCGCATTCCCAATATCAAGTGGTCGAATTCAAATATTCATGTATGCAGACTACTAAGGTGAAAAACACATGCCGTGAGCATGTAACACTGCAGCCTCAATGCAGAAGATCAATACACTACACGTTCAACAAGTAAAATGAAGCATAAATATACACATGCACATGAGCTAGTAAATATGCAGCTGAGAGAACAACTGCAAGTAATGTGGAACAACAATTGCAAACAATAGCAACATAAACAAGTTAAATGAACATGTACAAGTGAAGGGAATGGCAACTGCAAAAATATGCAATGAAGTCAAAGGAGTGCAACTGGAAAACAAGCAAATTTTGGGTTTTAGAAAAGGTTTTAAAACCTGGAAATGATGAACAAGGTTTATGTTTTCCCTATATACTGATATACACCTTCAACCCTTATATATGCAGACCAGAGAACATCAAGGCCAAGACGAAAATGATAACAACTAGTAATGCAACATCACACAATCGAAGTTTCACAACTGTATACATGCCAATATGCAATGTAGACCATACAATAAGCTAGTGAACAATTACATGAACCAGACTGGAGTCGAGACCAGCTACCAATAAACAAAGGGATGCAGACCAAATCCCAACATAAAATGCAAGTTACACAACTAACAAACTCAAAAAGCAAATGTACAGCATGAACAAGATCACGTGAACACTGCAGGTCAAAATGCGAGTGTCCAGACAACAACAAAATGCACAAAACTTAAGTGACAAAGCATGCAAGGGAGAAATGCACTAAGCAAATGTCACGATGTCACAGTGAACGAATTCGAACAAGTCGAATTCCATCTCAAAGAAAATTCAAAACTGTATTGAATCAAAATTATCAAAGCCAATAGAAAAAGGATTTCAAGTAAGAAGGCATAGAAGCAAATCAAATTCTACTGCCGATGCCAACCAAAACACTCAGAAGATAGAAATCACGTCCTCAGTCGAACTGACAACTTCAAACAAATAAATAGCCACAGGAAATTTAAATCAATGTCTTGCCAGAAACCCAAATCAAGACAGTGATAACAAAGGAGAATGAATAGTTCAAAACCAACACCAATGAAATCAACAATCGAAGTATGGAGTTGAATTAGATGTGAGGGCTGCTCACCTTATTCGCCAATCTGAAGCAAAGGAAATCGAGCATCGTTTGAAGTCGGCGACCACGAGTTAGCTCAAAACCCAAATCTTTTGGGGCGAACGAGAGGGAGGTCGAGCCGCCATTTTATTTTCTTCGTTGGTTTAGGTTTTTAATTAGGGTTCGAATGAGAAAATGGTAAAAGGGGGGAACGGGTTGAATAGATTGAAAAGGGAACGGCTATTTGCCTTTGTAAATATTCACGGCCCAATGAAAAATAGACCACTATTTAAATTTTTAAAGCACATCAACACTTAACAGGTTTTTCAAAAAAGTTTCAAACTGGTTTTAAAATTCCAAACAGCCATTAGCTAGGAAAGGTAGTCGTTCAGAGATGATAAATAATCGGTATGCAATACCGGGTTGTTACAGACTCCCCTCCTTATAAAAATTGTGTCCACGCAATCATAGGGAATAAATGGATAAAAGGTAACAACCAAAAGAGTATGGCAATGTCGAATGTATAAGCAAAGCAAGTGTCAGCGGGGATGTACTAGATAAGAAATCGAAAGGTTCGACTGATTCAAATCAAAAGAGTCAACATCGTGGGGATCAAGGAATCAAAATCAGACGACTGTCTAAAGCAAGAATCAATCGAGTTCCAGCAACTAAAAGAGAAGGAAAAACAGAGCAGAAATCCCACATAGAACACGAATTGAATGTGAGTAGATCAAATTACTCACCTGAATTGCCAAAGAAAAGACGAAACTCAAATCTCAAAAATCACAAATATTCAATCATCAAAAACGATAATTAAATCTCAAATCAGCAAATATTTAATTATCTAAAGCGATAATTAAATCTCAATCAATAAATATTTAATTATCTAAAGCGATAATTAAAATTGAAATCAGAAAATATTTAATTATCTAAAGCGATAATTAAATCTCAAATAAGCAATTATTTAATTATCAAAAGCGATAATTAAATCTCAAATCAACAAATATTTAATTATCTAAAGCGATAATTAAATCTCAAATCAACAAATATTTAATCATCTAAAGCGATAATTAAATCTCAAATCAGCAAATATTTAATTATCTAAAGCGATAATTAAATTCGAAATTAGCAAATATTTAATTATCTAAAGCGATAATTAAATCTCAAAGCAACAAATATTTAATTATCTAAAGCGATAATTAAATCTCAAATCAGCAAATATTTAATTATCTAAAGCGATAATTAAATTCGAAATTAGCAAATATTTAATTATCTAAAGCGATAATTAAATCTCAAAGCAACAAATATTTAATTATCTAAAGCGATAATTAAATCTCAAATCAACAAATATTTAATTATCTAAAGCGATAATTAAATTCGAAATTAGCAAATATTTAATTATCTAAAGCGATAATTAAATCTCAAAGCAATAAATATTTAATTATCTAAAGCGATAATTAAATCTCAAATCAGCAAATATTTAATTATCTAAAGCGATAATTAAATTCGAAATTAGCAAATATTTAATTATCTAAAGCGATAATTAAATTCGAAATTAGCAAATATTTAATTATCTAAAGCGATAATTAAATTCGAAATTAGTAAATATTTAATTATCTAAAGCGATAATTAAATCTCAAAGCAACAAATATTTAATTATCTAAAGCGATAATTAAATCTCAAATCAGCAAATATTTAATTATCTAAAGCGATAATTAAATTCGAAATTAGCAAATATTTAATTATCTAAAGCGATAATTAAATCTCAAAGCAACAAATATTTAATTATCTAAAGCGATAATTAAAATTGAAATCAGAAAATATTTAATTATCTAAAGCGATAATTAAAAACAACAATTATCCGATTATCGAAAACGATAATCAGAACTCATATCAACAAATATCTAATTATCACAAGCGATAATTAGAAACAACAAATATCTTATTATCAAAAACGATAATCAGAACTCATATCAACAAATATCTAATTATCACAAGCGATAATTAGAAACAACAAATATCTGATTATCAAAAACGATAATCAGAACTCATAGCAACACATATCCAATTACCTGCAGATAATTGGAAGCAACAAATATCTAGAAATCAATTAAGAAGACTAGAAAATCAACATAAAAGCTTGGATCGATCCCATCAGATGGCGAGTTTTTAATTCGCCGCACGTGCAACAACATATGGCCGAAGCCTACCAAGTACTCAACATAATTTTGGCGCCCATCAGATTAACCCGGAGGTCCGCAGAGTGACCCGAAGGTCTAGTACTGGTATTTGACCCGAAGGTCCGCAGAGTGGCCCGAAAGCCCAACAAATGACCCGAAGGTCCTCATAGTGGCTCGAAAGCACACGAAATCATCAAATATTTCAATTAACGAGTCCGGAATTAACCGAAATAGTAAAAGTGTGGTTCCATACTCCGCACTTTTGCTAAATCGTTTAAATCTCTTCATCGTTTCCTTGAAAGTGCAAAATTGTGTATTTTATAAAAATACATTTTACGTTCTCAAACGGACAAGTCCGGAATTAAGCGAATCAGTAAAAGAAAGGGGTCATAGTCCTCGATTTTGCTGAAACGTTTAAATCGCTTCCTCATTCTTTTGAAAGCGCAAACTGTTAAAATTTCTGAAAACAATTTTATTTATTTTGTAAAAATAACAATTCGCATTCTCAACTGAACAAGTCCGGAGTTAAGCGAAACAGTAAAAGAAAGGGGTCATAATCCTCGATTTTGCTGAATCGTTTAAGTCGCTTTCTCATTCTTTTGAAAACGCAAACTGCTAAAATTTTATAAAACAATTTTCATTTCAAAACGATTTTCCAATCACGTGATTAAAGCAGCAATATTAGTAACAATTTCGATAAGGAAATTGTACTTCTCAAAATACCGTAAAAACAGGTCACAAAATCAGCATTGCGGAATATCCGCTAGAAAATCCACTTTTAAAAATTTGACGGTTACTGAAGCCAGAACGACAGTAGTTTTAAAACGTCAAAATCACATCAAAACCATTTACATCAAAATGTAATATCAGAGAATTTTCATTCATCAAAATGCCACAAAACACCGTGCTTCAAAATATAGCATTGGTGTAGAAATTCCGTTATAAAAACAACGGCAACAAAATACGTTTCATAACCAAGCATCGGTTCAATCGTAAAATAAATGCAATAACGTGCAATTCAAATTTTTGCACGTATTACGGAATGAACAAAGAAATCATTCGAAGGTATCTTCAATGAAGATAATTCAAAACAGCAAAAGCTAATCAATAGATGATTAGTACAAAAGAAAGCCAGCGGAAATTTCAACAAAAATCACATATCTGCAATTTCTTCGAATCCTCAATTCGGATTCGAAATTCTTAAAGAAACAAAATAATTACTGTTATGTAAACAACAAATGAAATTCATATCAATTTCGTATTTCGATTTTTAAATCAAAAAGATTATCAGTTGTACTCAGCGAAGACAGTTTCACTGTTTCCGCTGCGCACTCTGATAAATAGAACACAAATCAATCAAATTATCGGAACACAATTTCATCAAAACAACAAAACACAATTCCACTTTTATTTTTAAATAAAGATATTTAAAAATTTCATCAAAATTTCAAAACTTTAGTTTTGACTCAAATCACAGATAAAACATCGACCAATAGTTGTAACATATGTTCCATCCAAGTTATGTTTTATATTATGTCCATAAACCCCAAGCTCTGATACCAACTGTGACGCCCCACCTCTATGCTCATAATAACAAAGAGTATTAAAAGAAATACTGTCTATTATTACGAAGAATAAGGCTGGATAGGAGCGACCATCCGTAATTGGCCTTACACTAATATTGGTTATCTCGGTAGGAGTGGTATATACTTTTTATTTTTCATCTATTATTTATTTACTCCCATCGACATATCCAATTATCAGTATAAAACAAACTACGATAGTTCATAATAGTTTAGGACATTAGATATAACAATAACACAGATAATATAAATGCGGAACACAGATAAAAACAAAAGTCTCATATATATATAACTGATGTCAGTTGATACATAATTGACACAATACATATGATACAACTACAACTGTCGACTCTAGAAGTTATATATACAAGTACATTATCAACTAATATACATGAATACATATCGTTCTATATAATGACACGACTACTACAAAATGACACGGACAACTTCAGAAGATGTGAAAAGTCTTCATATCCTGAACAGCAACTCAAAGAAGAAAATCTACAACCTGAAATAACTCGGGTCTGACCCGAGTATTACATTCAAAAGAAAATAATACCCAGGTCAGTCTAATTCAAACCAGTTTATTAGTGCATATAGGCAGTAATAATTTAAATAGGCGACAGTCACAATAATTCCCGTCTATCCGATTCTTTAAACAAAGAAACCGGATAACGGTCAATATAACACTTAACAGTGTTTAACCAAAAATCAGCAGATTTAAATTATGAACAGAGATAAATAAACAATTTATCAAATCGACTAAATCAATTTAAAACTGTCAAATCTGATAGGGCTGCAGTACACGCACGCGTGTACTGCTTCGCCACTATCGCGGGAGATACACAAAAGCTCAGTGAAAGTCACAAATGATCACAAGGTCAAACCCTAAAATCGGGTTCAACACAAGTGTAATGCCAACACAAATGAAAATGCAGCTACAAAGAGCCCAAATGTCCAAACAGTGGACAACAAAAATGTGGAAGTACACATGCACATGAACAAGTTGATATGCAGCAGAGAATACAAGCTACAAGATTCAAATACAGTACAAGTCTCGAACTCAAACCAGCAAGTTAGAAACCAGAATATACGGTGGACAAGCATTGTCACAACAAATATGGACACTGCACTAAAAGAATGTATCAAGACTAGGATACAAAAGCAACAAAGAGATTACTGATATGTCAATGAAACTAACATTTGAATGCAATTACTACAAGGTGAAGGCAACCTGGTATTCGAGGTAAATATAACTTTCAAATGAAGACTCAACTGGCAATGGCACTACCTCAACAGCCAGAAAACAAATGAAACAACATTGCCACCAGATCTCACTTGTGTACAGATACCCTGACAGTTCTCCTAAAGCAATAAGTCATAGCAGTTTCGAACAAAGACGGGGGTTTCAACTAGCAGTGGCAATGTCGAAGTCAACTAGAGCAAGTTCGAACAGTTTAAAGTCCACATTATCCCAAAATTCCAATCAAAGCCGTAAGTATTTGAACAGACTCGATGTCGAGTTGCTGTTCTAAAACACAGTAGCAATTTCTAGTGGGAACAGAAGTCAAGGACGAACACAACTGGCCAGAGACGAACTCAAGTAAAATAATATGCGGTTCACAATCAATATCGAAGCCGGGTTCAAATCAAGGTCAAATGACATAAGTCCCAAAAACAAGATTACTGAGAATGTAATACCAGATACCCAGTAAAAAGAAAATCAAGGCAATACCCAAAACAATGGTGATGGCTAACTCTAATATAAATTCGTGAATTCGCATTCCCAATATCAAGTGGTCGAATTCAAATATTCATGTATGCAGACTACTAAGGTGAAAAACACATGCCGTGAGCATGTAACACTGCAGCCTCAATGCAGAAGATCAATACACTACACGTTCAACAAGTAAAATGAAGCATAAATATACACATGCACATGAGCTAGTAAATATGCAGCTGAGAGAACAACTGCAAGTAATGTGGAACAACAATTGCAAACAATAGCAACATAAACAAGTTAAATGAACATGTACAAGTGAAGGGAATGGCAACTGCAAAAATATGCAATGAAGTCAAAGGAGTGCAACTGGAAAACAAGCAAATTTTGGGTTTTAGAAAAGGTTTTAAAACCTGGAAATGATGAACAAGGTTTATGTTTTCCCTATATACTGATATACACCTTCAACCCTTATATATGCAGACCAGAGAACATCAAGGCCAAGACGAAAATGATAACAACTAGTAATGCAACATCACACAATCGAAGTTTCACAACTGTATACATGCCAATATGCAATGTAGACCATACAATAAGCTAGTGAACAATTACATGAACCAGACTGGAGTCGAGACCAGCTACCAATAAACAAAGGGATGCAGACCAAATCCCAACATAAAATGCAAGTTACACAACTAACAAACTCAACAAGCAAATGTACAGCATGAACAAGATCACGTGAACACTGCAGGTCAAAATGCGAGTGTCCAGACAACAACAAAATGCACAAAACTTAAGTGACAAAGCATGCAAGGGAGAAATGCACTAAGCAAATGTCACGATGTCACAGTGAACGAATTCGAACAAGTCGAATTCCATCTCAAAGAAAATTCAAAACTGTATTGAATCAAAATTATCAAAGCCAATAGAAAAAGGATTTCAAGTAAGAAGGCATAGAAGCAAATCAAATTCTACTGCCGATAGAAATCACGTCCTCAGTCGAACTGACAACTTCAAACAAATAAATAGCCACAGGAAATTTAAATCAATGTCTTGCCAGAAACCCAAATCAAGACAGTGATAACAAAGGAGAATGAATAGTTCAAAACCAACACCAATGAAATCAACAATCGAAGTATGGAGTTGAATTAGATGTGAGGGCTGCTCACCTTATTCGCCAATCTGAAGCAAAGGAAATCGAGCATCGTTTGAAGTCGGCGACCACGAGTTAGCTCAAAACCCAAATCTTTTGGGGCGAACGAGAGGGAGGTCGAGCCGCCATTTTATTTTCTTCGTTGGTTTAGGTTTTTAATTAGGGTTCGAATGAGAAAATGGTAAAAGGGGGGAACGGGTTGAATAGATTGAAAAGGGAACGGCTATTTGCCTTTGTAAATATTCACGGCCCAATGAAAAATAGACCACTATTTAAATTTTTAAAGCACATCAACACTTAACAGGTTTTTCAAAAAAGTTTCAAACTGGTTTTAAAATTCCAAACAGCCATTAGCTAGGAAAGGTAGTCGTTCAGAGATGATAAATAATCGGTATGCAATACCGGGTTGTTACACATATACACTAAACAATTTTTTTTTCAACATTTCAATGATAAACAATTATAATAACAACCTAAATAGCATTTAATAGGGTATACCAAACAATCAATGGGGTATTATACAATTATAACAACAAATTAACCCTAATTTAACAAATCAAAATTAATTAGGGTTAGGAATAAAACCCGATTGAAGATTGATGAAGGGCCTAGGCTTGTCAAGAGAGGAGAATGATGAAGTTTGAGATGCTTGGGGAAGCACGGCGGCTGGCTGATGACGGGAAGGAGGTGTTGGAGGTAGGTTTTTTGGTGAAAAGGAGGATTGAGGAATAATAAAGCAGCTTACGTCCTGATGCCTGTATACACGGTAATTTTTTACGGCCGTCGACGACAATTTTACGTCAGTTTCTGACGGCTTGCGACGACTGTTATATTTTATTTCTGAAAACGCCATGGAGATTGACAGCCATTGGAAACAGCCGTCGAAAGGCTCTTTCACTATTTACTGTTGTTCTAGTAGTGAAGGAGATATCGATGAGCTTTAGAGGGTTTAGATAATCGATGCGGCTGGCGGCGGCTAACGTGGGTAGGCGCGGTGGCAAAAATATTTGCGTTATTTTATTTTTTGGTGGGAAATTGTAATGATTTCCAGTTCACGGGTTCGATCTTTATACTCAGAGTGTGCGTTGGCTAGCGGCGGCTAGTGTCGGCCGTTTATTTTAGCCGTCGCCAGTCGATGCAAAAGTCTGTCGCTATAGGCAGCCTTTCTTGTAGTGATTTAAAAGTTGAAAATAAAATAATAACCGTTAATTTTTTTTAAATGAAGTTACCATATCAGTTGGGCATTACCTGCAAATGATGTGGGTAAACAACTCATAAACATATAGAGCTTTGAAATTTCATTTGGAGATTTCATTGAATTTAAATATGATAAAAATACTAATTTGCTTTAATTGTTTCCATTAAGAATTTTATTAGCATTAAATATGGAAGAAAATTATGAGCATTTAATAATTTATCTAATATTTGAATGGAAAATGAATTTAAAAGGAAAATCAAGATGAAATATTGTTGGAACTGACTAATGAGACTCTATGGTTATTAATTATGGAGTTGGATTTATTCTTAGGTTATACAAAGAACATAAATCTATTCACTTTTAAATGTAAATATACTGTTGTTTTTAGAATATTGAATTAATCATAAGTCTGTTTTGGAAAATGATTATTACTAGTTTTATTGTTACGTTAACAAGAAATTTGAATATAAATTTCTATAGTAGAAAAGATATCTGAAACATATCAAGATTAATATTTGGCTAAATTTTGAGAATGGTGAAATTACAAATATTTAATACATATACTGGTTATGAAAAGGTTCATCAAAAAGAAGAAGGGACGCTATCATCTTCATTGCATGAGTATATTTTAGAATTTGATTACATTTTACTGTTAAACCTATCATTGTTTTCTTTGTGTGTGTACATGACAATACAACTCAAAATGATATAATTCAAAAGAATTTGAAACACTTTCGCTTTATTGACATGAATGAATTTATCGAAAGAGAAAAAATAATGAAATAAGTTGTATTACATTATAGTGAAGATACAATGTACACAAAACTTATATAATAGCAAATTATGAGATGAGTTTGTCTTTGAAATAAATTAAAATAATGGATTTTGAAAGTAAAGAGTGATATATTTATGAATGATGTCTATAAATCAAAAGGCCGAATGTTATAGGCAACGGAAAAAGGATGATCTCTTCCATTCTCTTATGTCTTCAACGAATTTGATTAGTAAAGGGTGTTCATCTCTTATAATGAACATTGGTAGACTTGTTTTACTTAATACAGTCTTGTGCTCGATTGGCTTTCATATATTTTCTTCCGTAACACCTATTAAATATATATTTTTGGAGTTTTTATGTACTGGGTTTTTTGTGAGGCTCGAAGGATAATCAAATAAAATTTCATTTTGTCTCTTAGATAAAATTTATAGACCTATGAGGAAGGTGACAATGCATTAAATCCTTTCAGGATATTTGTCAAGTCAACCCTTTAAAACTTTGGATTCAACTTCTTAAAAATAAAAATCCTTTATGGTTAAGATGTCTATATGCTAAATATAGGCGTCTCATTAGGTCATGGATTCAAGGATTTGCCTTCCTACTTGAGTGAGACCGGGAAAATGATGTAAAAATATGAACCGGTCTATGATTTTATTAAAGAATTCAAACATGACAAACACTACCTAAAGGATAAGTTTAAATTGAAAGATGCATGGTACCTAATCCATGAAAGTCATAATTCCTAGGTCCATTTTTCTCTAAATTGGGATAAACAATTCCCTTCCAAAATAGCGATATTGATGTGGAAACTCTTCCAGGATGCATTCCACTTGATGAAAAAATACAAAAGATATACATTCCGTGGGTGTCTAAATGTGCATGTTGTGTGTTAGGCTCCTTTGAAAATAGAAATCATCTATTTAGACACAACGATATAGCCAGGGATACTTGGGCTTACTTTGAAGGACAAATGGAGAAAAGAGGGATGGCTTTTTATTAACTCAAACTTTCTTATCTAGTGTGTTACATTATAGGAAAAGTCATTTATACACCTTCTTCTTACAATTACTCCCTACTTCATTTGTTAGCATCTTTGATGTGCAAGAAATATAATGATGTGTAAAGATACACTAATGTCCTCAAATTATATCATCTGCACATTCATAAAGGCATTATTCTCACTTTTGATGCATTCCTTTATAATGGTCCTATAGTTCCCACATTAAGTCATTTAGCTAAGTTTATAACATTTATATAAATTAATATTATTCTACCCGATTACTTCCTCATCTTCTACCCATATGATCGCAAGTGAAGCTTTTTCCCCAATGAGGAAGATGATACTCTCAAGGATGAAGCACAATACAAACCAGAGTTCATGATCTTGTTATACTTTTAAATTATACAGTGGAAGAAGAGAAGAATATTGATGATTTTATTACTCAATTAATCATAATACATACAGATACACGGTTGTATTTATAGAAATACAATTAGGCTAAAAACAGTGTGGCCCAATACCTTATACCTGAAGAAATGAATATGTGGCTGTGATCTTGTTGAGATAATTGAATGGTTGAGATTTCTTTTGTAACCCTACTTTCATATTATATACAGCCGCTTCTGTATACTACCTCTTCAATATACGATACTTCTCATTTCTAGCATCCCCCTCAAATCAACATTAGGGTTAGGATGCGATATCCCCAAATTTATGTGGCTGCTTCAATCGACTTGATTGATTCAGATAATCTTTAAATTCTTCTAGATCTAGTGAGATTTCTCAGTTTTGATGAAGTTAGACTTCTCTATGGCTGCATCAACCTTCGATCGTTTGAGTCAGAGATGGTAAAACATTGGACTAAAGTTAGTGAGTTTTTTTAAGCTTCATTTGCCTTGTTGCTGCTTTGTTCGACCTTTAACTCGTTTCTGAAGCGTGTGAAGTTCCTTACTGTAAGTGCTTTAGTCAAAATGTCGGCAACTTGTTAAGTGGCAGGTATATGATTTACTTGTAGTTTTCCTTCCAAGATCTGTTCACGAACAAATTGCACAAATCTATTCAATGTGCTTTGTCCTTGAGTGAAGAATTGGATTAGCTGATAGATTTACCACACTTAAGTTATCACACCATAATGTTGATTTGATGTCTGTATCTACTTTTAACTCATGCGTTAGTGACTGAATCCACATTATTTCAGCAGTTGCATTAGCTATACTTCTATATTCAACCTCTGTGCTGGACCTTGAAACTGTAGGTTGCTTCTTTGAACACCATGACACGACATTGTTTCCAATATAGATACAGTATCCTGATGTGGACCTTCTGTCATTAAGGTCTGATGTTCAATCTGCATATCTAGTTATGTTGAGATTTTTTCTTGCATTTATTGTAAGTCCATAGTTTGTTGTCCCTTTTAAATATTTAAGAATTCTTTTGACTGCTTTTCAGTGTTCATCCAGTGGTTGCTGCATGAATTGACAAACTTTGTTAACATTGAATAAAATATCAAGTTTAGTTATGGTTACATATTGTAATGCACCAACTAGACTTCTGTATTGTTTATCATTAAATATGGCTTCTCCTCTACTTTTAGCAAGATGTTGATTGCTGATCATTGATGTTGGTTGTGGATTTGCACCTTCCATTTTTGATCTGATTAGGAGTTCTCTAATATACTTTCGTTGACATTATGTGATCTCTGTATCTGATTTCCTTGTGACTTCTATTCCTAGAAAATAGTTTAAATGACCAAGACTTTAATAGAAAACTGATTATTCAAAAATTGAATTATGTTGCTGATCTCTATATCATTATCGCCTGTAATAATTAGATCATCGACATATATCAGTATATGGATAGCAATATTTTATGTTAATTTTGAAAAATAATGAATTATTTGATTTGGTAGACTGAAAACCCATATATTACATAAGGGGGCTTTCAGCTTATCAAACTGGACTCTTGGAGCCTATTTGAGAACATATATGGCTTTGTTCAATTTGCACACATATATAATTTCCATTTTGTACATAACCATGTGGATGTTCCATGTAAATTTCCTCTTGTAGAACACCATTCAAAAATGCATTGTTGACATCTAGCTGTCTAATGTTCCATTTTCTATAGACAGCTGTGGTCATGATAATTCTTATTGTTGTTGGCATGACTACTAGTGAAAAGGTTTCACTAAAGTCAAAGCCATGCTCTTGGGTGTATCCCTTATCAACTGGCCTGGCCTTATATCTTGCCACGGTTCTATCAGGATTTTTCTTAACTTTGTAGTTCCACTTGCATCCAATTATATTTTGTGAGTTGGTGGGTGAACCAAGTCCCATGTTTTGTTTTTCACAAGAGCATTATATTCTTCATCCATGGCTGATTTCCAGTTGTTATCTCTGATTGCTTGATCAAATGTCTCTGGTTCATCCATCATTAATGTTGTTGTGTATATAGGTTTAAATATTCCACTTTTTGATCTTGTCACCATATGATGTCCAGTTTTGAATTGTGATTCTGTATGTTATGGTGTTCCACTGCTAACTTGACTGTTGTTATCATCTGCTTGTCTCTACTGACCTTCTGAATAATCCTTATTGATACTTTGAGTTTGATCATTTGTGCATATAGGTGACTGGTTGAGTTGATTAGGTAACCTTCAAATCCATGACCTGGTTTATTGAACACCATGTGTTGTGGTTCTGATGCTTCTGTTGTCTTGTCAACTTTTGAATTCCACACATCTGGATAGACTGGTATGGGTGGTATTAATGCATTTGAATTGTACACCTTCTGTGTTGTCTTTATGCATGTACTAATGAATATAAATACTCTTTTAGTGAAAACAACATGTCCACTTATAACTATTTTCCCTTTACTGTCAAGACACTTGTACCATTTCTGCTTAGTTGCATAACCTAAGAAGGTACATGGTGATAATCTGAAGTCTAATTTATGAGAATTATATGGCCTTAGATATGGGAAACATAAACAACCAAAGGTTCTCAAGCTTTGACAATCTGGTTTAAGCCTAAACAACTTTTCTATTGGGCTTATCCCTTTCAAAGTCTTTATGGGTAATCTATTTGTTAAATATGTGGCTGTACTAAATGAGTCAGGCCAGAATTTTTAGGGTAGAGATGCTTGAGCAAGTAGTGTAAGACTTGTCTCAACTCTATGTCTATGTTTCACTACACCACACTATCTATTTTGCCATGCCCCATGCAAAAAATTAACCACGGTCTTGAGCCGTGGCGATTTTACCATGGTCTTGAGCCATGGTAAAATAAATTACAATGGTTATGGACCGTGACAATTTTGCAACGGCTTCAGACCGTTGCAAAGTTACTCTAATTTTTGTAACCCCCTTGGTGTACAGTATACAACTAAAATACACTACCGTTCTCAAAACAACGCCCCCATTCCAAAATTTTCCCACACGCCTGCCCTAAATCAATTTCCAAAATCAGTTCTGCCGCAACCTCAATATCGATTTGAGCATATAGTTGTAATCGATTTGAGCATCTCTTGAATCGATTTGATCATTGAAGATTCTCATCAGGTATTTTATTTTTATTTTTAATCAAGAATTTGGGTATTCTTTTTAATTTTCTTCTCATTGCTCATGGCCATGGAGTTTGTGGCCGTGTGAAAATCTAATTTTGAACCTTGTTCTAGCATAATCCATAAGAATATGCTATTTTCTTTTCTTTTGCCTTTTTCTGCCCATCAGTGAAACAAGAAATAATGGAATACAAAATCCCATTTATTATCCTTAACACTCAAATTCATTCTCATTTTCCACAATTTTCTCAAAATTTTCAATGACCTTCAACTTTTCCCTTAGTTTCTTCTTTGCCACAGGAAGATTGTCTTAATTTTTTAAACGAAAATTTATGTTCTAAGTTTTCCACTGTCCCTACATCCAAAAGATTTTTCGTTTAGGATTCCTGCAATAGACTTTTATTCAAGTAAATTAACTGTCAATGGTAATTACTAATTTCATAATATTTGTTAGAGAACTAATAGTATCCAAGGGCTCTGACTGTGTTGGGATAAACATAGATAAACTTGATATCAAGAAAATGTGGTATTCATGAGATAAACTTACTGATCTAAACATAGATAAGCTTGGATTTTATAAAAATCATGTTATATCAGCGAAGTGAATGGATCAAAGTCTATGCTATGGTGATTTTTATATCATTGGGAATTCTATATATGGTAAAGGCAACAGTGATTTTTGCCTTTACTATACATGTTAACATTTGTAAATATTTAACGAAATGGTTGAAATAAAATATTTGATTATACTCTTAACTCATACTCTTTGTTCATACCTATCTAAATTTTTATGTGTATTCAACGGAATAGCTGAAATAAAATATTTGATTACTTAAATACAATTCATCGATTGATGTTTCATAATTTTTCCAAGATATTAAACGGATAGCATAGACATCAATCGTCGATTTCAATATTTTGCTGTGTAAAGAAAAAAAGCATTTAGTAAGGATGATTTGATCATGTAATATAAGATTATAATTTTCTTTGGACATTTTTTTTCTTGTAGACGACTTCAATTATTATATGTTTGCCCCTTGACCAATGGATGGAAGGCAATGTTAAGAAAATGCAAACGACGGTGGAAATGAGAAGATTTTGATATTTTCTACTTACCTTAAGGTAATTTTTAACTACTCATTATAATTAGTTAAAATATGCATATAATACAATTTATAGGTTTCATCATATTTTGGTCAGTGAACTTTTAATTCAGTTCGTTGCAAATTAACATTTGATAAATAATCAAGTATTATGTACATTTGTTGTATTGATTCTGATCCTTGCTACTGTATTGATTCTGTTCCTGCCTGCTTTGTTCCACGCATAGTGTATCGTTTCAATATTTGCCCCTACATATAAATTACATCAAGCTTTTCCAAGTATTCGATGCATCGCAATATTTTTGAACATGTTGTGGACGTTGGAAAATTTTTATAAACAATACGATCAGAAATTCTAAAATGTACGTCTACCAGATTATTTTAAGTATATTTCATAGCATTTTCAACTTATTTATGACATGAAAAAACTGTAACATTCTCATTTATGCAACATTTTTCTACAATCATATGATGTTCATGTACTTACCATCTTTGCCAACATAGCCACAATTTATGTATATATCGTTTATTGATTTTTTATTCTAATGTTGCTAACCAGTGTGTTTGAATTTCTTTTAAGTTGTCTTTTGGGTTGGAATTACCAAAATAGTAAGTGTCTAACACAGTGAATATATACATTATATGAGTGATTGAATATTTTAGACTTGCAGTTAGTTTGGTTGGCATTTTAGGACCAAATCAGCAAAGGCTTGCCTTTTACACTATACTAAACTACGGTGATAGGTCAACAGTGTAAGTATATAGATATGTCTAGAAAATACTTTATTGCTCTAAGTTTCATTTGTTTTTGTCTAAATCAAAAAAATGAAACTAAAACGACAAAACCTGTACTATTTTGCATTTCAAATCAGCCTTAAACCTGAAATAAAAATATTTTTTAAACAGACGTATGTCACCCGGTCATCAAAAAATTACCTTTCTAAGACTTCTTCATTTTGTTTAGGTTCATACAAAAGTCAAGACCAGATTTTGTTGTCTCAAACTCTAGCTCTAATTGCAGCAAAAATGAAATATGCCGATGATTATACTGCATATAAAGTCTGAAACGTACACCGTTATCTTATAACTCCAAAATATCGCTACTTGAGTTAATCATGCTTTAATCATGGTTGAAGACAAATATATAATAAAACAATCAAACTCAAATTGAAAAACTTCAAAAAGACATACAATTGACTAACTCAAATTGAAATGACGATGTGCTCTTTCAAAGTAGGACTATTCAACAAAGATCGGTTATAATCTGATTAATTATTAAAGTTCTAATGTGATTCTGAAAGCAAACCACTGCCGTATATACTGGTTATTTATTTTGTATTATTTCATTGAATCTCAACAATTAACTGTCAGCTTTTGGGTTGAACTTTGAAGTCTGAATTGAGATTCATGTACAACCAAAATTTATACAAACAAAAAATTTATATAGCAAAGGTATTCTTCATCTTCTCCTTTCTTCTTGATTCTCATTATATTCAACCTTAATTCAATGTATATTGTTTTTTGTTTTGCTAGTTAGCAGTGGATATTAACATTACAGGTTTGGAACAAGATAACATAGGCCAATAAGATGAATCCTTATTTTCTAAAATAATTTGATTTCATAAATTTATATATATTTGGCATCGGCTGGTGCAGAATAGGGTTTGATAATTGATAACTGAAATTAGGTTTTGTTGGATTTGATTGGGATTTGGAGAGAAGCTGGCTAAATTTGATCAGCTGAAAGTTGGGATTAGAATAAGATAAGTCATATTTCTTTACTTAATATTCAATTTAGGATTTTGAATTTGCAACTAAGATGCATTGTGTATACCAGATTTTAGTTTGGCAGTGATAATAGAATGGGAGTGCGAGTCCTTAATTTATTATTGGCATCTGTTTAATTCTGGGGAAGTAAGATTTACAGTAGCAAGATGTAGGTGATGAGGTTTAAAAATATATTTTTATTTGTGTACAAGTCATTAGAGAGGTAGGATGTGCACAGAGAATAGCAAAATCCTAATTGTAAGAAGACCATGTATAACTTTAGATATGGCCTACTTTGAAAGAATAAGGTTGAAGGGTAGATCAAATCAAATCTTATGTTCCCTTATTCCATGTATCCCTGTGTTTCAATCATATACTTTACTTGTGCTTGAATTACACATTTTTTCATAGAGAGGTGTTAGAGAAATAACTAACGATATATCATATATGATATAGTAGGGCGGTATGTCTTCTAGCATAGATGAATAATGGATGAAAGAATCCGATTGAAAAACTACACGATATGTGGAAGGAGTGCAGAAGTTTATTGAATTTTTTGTACAAAATGGTGGTAATAAGAAAATCTATTCTTGTCCTTGAACACAATGAAAAATATGAAAATGAGTATTAAATTAGATGAAATTCATTATCATCTTCTTAGATGGGGAATTGTCTAATCATATACTGTTTGGCATTTTCATGGGGAAGAGTTGGCGGTGAAGCAAAAACAACCTGATAGTCAAACCATAAGCACCAATGAGTTCGAACATCCTAGGATGGAAGATCTAGTCAATGATGCTGATAGATTTCATCATTTTCAACTTGCAATTCCGTTGCCCGATAATATTGGGGAGTCATCTACGGTTGAGGTCGATTGGTAGGCCAATCAAAGTAAGTCGTATTAATCACTTTTTGATAGTGCAAAAGAGCCACTGTATCCTTCATGTCCAAAAGGGATAACAAATTTATATGCCATTGTGAAGTTGAATAGCTAGAAAACTCAGTACGACTTTTCCGACAATGGTGTGACTGCACTCCTCGAATTTATAAAGAAGTTACTCCCTGAAGGTAACACGCTGCCTACAAAGTACCTCGACATGAAGAAGATGATTAAACAAGTTGGGATGGATTACCAAACTTATGATGCATGCATCAATGAGTGCATTTTATACTGGAAAGATGATGCAAATAAGGTTTCTTGTACAAGTTGCAACGAACCAAGATATAAGACAACATTCAATGAAGAGAGAAGAGCTACCAAAGTACCTCAAAAGACATTAAGACATTTCTCTTTAATTTCTAGATTGAGGAGACTGTATACCATACCACGGATAGCAGATGCTATGACTTGGCATGCTCGTGCCAAGTCTGATTCAATTGTAATGCTTCATCCACGTGACACTTCTCAATGGTGAGCTGTAGATTCTTTTGGCCAAACATTTGATGTACCTCCAACACATGAGAAGTTGGTTGTGGACAATATACTGCTACCAGAAGAGAAAACAAGCAAACAAAATCATCATCTTGCCATGACCTTTGGTGAAGTTGGAATTGGTGGTTATGTCTGCCATCCAAAGAGTAATATTCGATATCTGTAGACGCATAAGTAGGTATGTATGTAGTATTATACTTTGGTAGTTTTAATGTTATGTTGCTTCTATGTAGTTTTAAACCATTTTTGGAATATTAGGCAACAATGCTTCACAAATAAAGGCAACATTTCATCCAAGAAGTAGGGTTTCATTAATAAAGGTATACATTTTGAAATGTCGAATATAATAGATTCATTAATGAATGCATATAAGTTGGATGCCTTAATTTGAAATAATTCACAAAAATTATATGCATGAAGTATAGTAAGAATTATATATATATATATATATATATATCATTTTATAGATTTTAATATATGATTTAAAGAGAAAGTAGTACAGAATTATTTTGAAGTGTTAAATTTTGTGAATAAGCTTAATTTCCCTCTTGGTATTAGCGTAAAATGTTTGAATATTTGTGTAAATTTATGGAAATTGGTCATAATTTGGAAAATATTATTTAGTATGTAGAGATGATTTTGTTGTAATACAATGGTTTAATCTAGATAAAATAATGTAAGATATTTTGTTAAATAGAAAATGAGTATAGTGGGAATTTAGGATTATATAGGAATCGATTTCCTATATTATCATTTGTAATTTTGACATTGAAAATTTCAAAGTTTGGTTTTGGCTTAAAATTGACAGCTGATTTTCTGGTTTGACTATATTTTGAAATCTCGGTTCCTCAATTGGTCTATTTCCTCACTTTGATTAAATATGAAATTGAAGTTCATATCTTCATTTTTAATGATGTTCTTCTTTGCTTTGCCACACAGTCTGTTTTGTTTGCTACATCTTTGTGTTCATTCTCCTGAGCATTTGCGTTTCTGATTTAGTAGTCCCAGATTTGTTAATCCATCTCCAACACTACTTGTAAACAATATCAGTTTAGAGTAAACAGTGCTAGTTGTTGCACATTGTTTACTTTGAGACATGTGCATTTAGAGTAAACAATGCCAGTTTTTGCACATATATAATGTACTTTTGCCCTATCAACCTGGGTTAGAAAACAAATCCTAACATTCGTATTGCAGTTAGCTCTTTTTTCACTTGCTTATTGATATACTAATATATTGTACGCTTTGTTCAAGCAGCTTTCACCCGAGAACAAAGGAATAGAATTCTGGGACTTCATTCTCGCTAATGTAAGTACCCAATACCATTAAGCATTAATTTCACTCATTGAGCTTGTTTTATGCTTATTGTATTTCTTAATTATTTTGTTACACCATGAAAATGTTCAATATGCATAAACTTTTGATGGTAAGCAAACATATGCGTCAAACCTGTAAATAAAAGACAATTGAAAATGTATATTATCTATATCTGAAAGGTTGTCCATCCACATGTATGATTGTATTATATTATTATATCACAAATTGCATTCATTGCTGGTTGTTACCCCTATTTTGTCACAAATTAAACATTAATTCAACACAGGTTAAATTATTAGTGAGAGAATATTTGTATTAGAGTATATTTCATCGTTCATTCTCATATTGAAATCATCGGATTAAGTTCACATTTAAAATACAAGTTAAATTGTACGGTATACGATATTAGTAAAAATCAATAATTATATGACCTCGGGTAAGGCAAAAGGACCAATTTTTTTAAACAATCAAATTTAATTTCCATGGACCATGTTTCTTGTTCCACCTAACAAGCACAGTCCCAAGTTTTGCTGTTGCTATGCTTGATTATGTTTGCCTTGACCTGGTTGCTGGTGAACTGATTGCCTAAACTTGCCCCTATACGTTACTCTAGTCTTATACATGTGTTGATATGGTTGTGCCAGTGATTCAAGCTCTTAGCTCTAGCACTGATCCTATATCGATTTTTATTAGACGTAAAACTTTGATGTGAACTAATTTAATTTATTGTTAATTAACTTGTTTGTTTTTTGATTTATGTTTGCTCTTTAAGTGAATTGCTCTTTAATTGCTTTTTAATATTGAATTTATTTCTGATGTGAATTTGAAATTCTAAATTGCATTTTGATTTCCTTATTTTGAGTGCTACCGCGTGTCTTATTGGTTCCTAGTCTTTTCTACGACTAGTATGATATTATTCTTATGTATATAACAATATGAATCTGAATGATAAAACGACGTTTAAATGTGTATTGTATCTAATCTAAGCAATGAAGCATACAGGGTTTTATATTCATTTCCTAAGAAGTTCAAAATAAGGATAATACATTAAAGTTTGGCAAAGAGTAGTACTTGTAACTTGGACTACCAAAAAGTTCCTATTTTCAACTATTTTTGCATAAGATCTTAGTATTATATTCATTTCCTATTTTCATAACTCTTGTTCAAGCTGCTTATGCTGCTTTTGAGAAGGTGCGGTTTATGTTTTATTATTATTTATTTTTCATTTAGGAAATGTTTAATCTTGGTACATATATTTGTCAAAACTATCTTTTCACGTTTACAGTATATATTTCACGTGTTCTTGCTTCTATTAAAACTGTCTTTTGATTAAACGTCACTTAATACTATCCCAGTGTACCCTGAGCACTTACTGCACTAAGTGTTTTGTAATGTTTTATAACCCTTAAACATTGTGAGTGTTCTTAATGCTTGAAGTTCTTACATTGTATAAACACTTAATAGGGATAAGTTATGGTTGTGAATGAACACACATAAATGACCAATATTCATCTGTCGGACTTTAAAATAACCAATATTCATCTGTCGGACTTCAAAATAACCAATATTCATCTGTCGGACTTCTTATTGGGAACAAAAGCAAGTTGCCTGTGCATGGACATGAAATGAATCCAAAACTAGGATACACCATTAGTCAAGTTAATTTTATGCTTGATATGAGATGTGTGTTTGATGCAACATGGTGTAGATATACCAATGCTGGTGAAGTTCATGTGCTGCTAGATAAAAATATGCAAGCACAACTAGTTTGTTTAACTTACTGACTAATTTTCATATTAACTACTTCTTTATAACTATTTCTGTATTGTATATAATGTTTGTTATCTGACTTATACTCTACTTTATCGTCTATCAGAAAATAAACTCAGTAAGAACTATTTTGTTAGAAAGGGAATGTATTTAAAAACAAAACACAAATTTTAACACAAAATTACCAAACCAATGCATCCTTGACTATCCTTCTTTGCCCATGACCTTCATGGTAACATAGCCCTTGTTGCAAGGATAGATGTATAGATTCTGACAGTATGCTATTGTATCCTTTGAACTTTTGCCTACATCTGAATGTGTTGTTGCACTGTTGTGATAACCTGCCTAAATTAATTGGTCTAGAATACATATTGAGTCGTGCATCTGCCTCTAGAATACACATTGTGCTAACAACTTGTTGTCTTATTGATTTCTTGTCTTATTTTTTGCAAGTGAACGAACTCGCATAATACAGGATTGCAAACTCTCTAAACCCCTAGGCTGCAGCTTTCTTTCAGACTTTGATATGAATCGATTAGTTGATGGGCTTGTTTTAATCATAATGTATCTTTCAATTAAACACTATTGTTTGTGACTCTACTTTAAACAAATGTGTTTCTGAAATCTGCAGAACATGTTGTGGTAGTAAATGTGCCTATACTATTTCAGTTGTACCGTAGTAATATTTGAAATGTAGCTTAGTGTTTCAGTTGACTAAAATATTTGAAAAATATGTTATGATATAAATTTGGTATTATTGTGAAGTGATATTTCAATTTTTATCAAGAGTTTAAAAATGTGTCGAATTATATCCTAAAATCGAAATTGATATCTTTTTTATTTTATGCTAAACTTGTCATTGGAATTTTGATTATAACTGAAATTCTGGTAAAAAATAGAATATAAGCATATGTATATTTCGCCACGGTTCTGGACCGTGGCTAAACAAAAATTAGCCACGGCCTTCAGCTGTGGTTAAACATATATTTGCCACGGTTCTAAGCCATGGTTGAACTCAATATTGCTACGGCCCAAAGCCGTGGCTGTGAGAAATGCGGATTACGGATCTTAAGGCTAGAATTAACACTAGAGGGGGGTGAATAGTGTTTTAAGGAATTATTAATTCCTTTTGAGTTTATCTTAATTTGAACACAAATGTAGGCAATATTCAGGCACGGATATGATCACAGAATCAAACACATATGCAGATATAAAGTAAAAGCAATAAAGGAAAGAACACACCGAATTTTATACTGGTTCAGAGTTACCCTACATCCAGTCCCGCAACACAAGTACGGATTTCCTTTCAAAATCAATTTTTACAATTACACCCTCGATTTCAAGGCCACGAGGTATACCGCTCCAGATTCACAATCCTCTGGGTAGAGATACTTGATTTTCCAGGCAACAAGTTCACCCGATTGACTTTCCAGGCTACAATCACACCTTTTCTCGCTCGATTGAATACAAAGAAGTCTATAACTTTGAATAGCACTGGGATCTTATTGAGATAGTGGTAGAGAATCAAACCAGAGATGATCTAGTTAGATTCAATGGTGATTTCGGTAGAGTAATGGTAAAAATGTATATAAAGAAATGTGGAAGAAGAAGAGGAGTGAAATCGGAGAAAATATGATTATAAATTCGTTTAAAACAGCCCCTATTTATAGTAGAACAACAGCCATGTCCATTCGTGAAAGGATATAACGAATAGACACTTCCTTTGAAATTCAAACTTTTGAAATAAACTGTCATCTTGTCGACAAGGGGTCCTTGGGGTTGTCGACAGGCCTAAGTTACTTTTGGTAATTTGTTTTTCTTTGAAAATAACTTCTACCTTGTATTAAAACTATTTTAAACTTAAATATACTTAACTATAGTTACATAAATAAGTATAGAGAATAATGTTTTGGTATATATAAAATTTTACTATAATTTTATATTTAAATCTAAGTATAAATATTAAAAGTTTAAATATATTATAATTAAAAGATAGTTTAAAACCAAGGATACTTTGATATTGAAAATAAAGATTATTTTGAGGCTAAAAGTATTTTAAAACCAGGATAGATGTTTTTGATTTAAAAAGGAAGATTTTGAAATCATTTTTGAAAACAAGATATAATTTTGTAAAACATTTGAATAAAAGTTAGTGGATACAAAACAATGTTCCACTAGATTTTTCGTAGGTTTCATCCTACTTAGAGTTCCATCCCTTTAACGGGCTCGAAGTGGATTCCATTCCACGAATAAAATGGATTTTAAGATGTCAGTGCTTTTCTAGGAGTTTTAACAAAATTCCTAACTAAATTACTTATCTTGAAATCTTGAACTCTTGATAATCTTGATACTAATGAGTCTTGAATCTTGATATCTTCGATCTTGAGTTCATCAGTTCTTGAATCTCTATACTGTACAGTCTTCATTCTTGGTACCTGCATGTTTATATTCTGCATATATATATATATATATATCTAAACCATAACGTTAGTATTTATATTTTATAACAAGTCCTAAGGTTGTTGTCATCAAAACCATCATCTCAAGGACTAACAATCTCCCCCTTTTTGATGATGACAACCTATGTTTATAAAATATACTTCACCTTCACTATAACTCCCCCTAAAACTAATAATTCCCCCTTAATCTATGCCTAACTATCTTGTTTTATAATTCTCCCCCTTTGTCATCAACAAAACCATCCTAAAACCATAAAACTATAAAACTCTCCCTTAAACTAATACTAGAACAAAGTATAGTAAATGGAATGTGAAAGACATTAACATAATTATATTAATTATTCAATAAATAAATATGTATAAGTATATTTTAGACAATCCAGTCAACACACACATCAAATCATGTCAAACAAATCAATCAAGTCAATCAAGACAATCAAGTCAATCAATTCAAACAAGTCAATCAAGTCAAACAAATCAAAAACTAATAACCCTATACTATAAGACAATAATATAAACTCCCCCTAAATAAAATACACTTGTTATGTGTACATGTATGCGGATTACCGAATGTGAGAGATGCGTATTACAGATCTTAAGGCTAGAATTAACACTAGAGGCGGGGTGAATAGTGTTTTAAGGAATTACTAATTCTTTTTGAGTTTATCTTAATTTGAACACAAATGTATGCAATATATAGTTTGTAATGCAGTATGAAATGTATGGCATATGCAATGTAGCATGAGATGATATGCTAAATGAAGTGCAACTTATGATGCAAATGATTATGATATTTCATGCATTGTAATTTATGATGTAACATGCAATGAAATGTGATATGAAATAGGATGCATAATGATATGTAATATGAAATGAAATGATAACGAAGTAAAAATAATAATATGCAGAATGATATGATGATATATATACTATGGTAAGAGATATTCGGATTATAAGATAAACATGAGTGATAAGTAATATCTAATTGACAAGCATATATATATATATGTATGTATACATATATCAACTATTTATTATAAATCACTTCAACCAAACAAAGGTAATACACACTAATTACTAGACTTAGGTTAAGGAAACTAATGAATGGGACTAAAAGAGTAGTAAAGACAAGAGCTTAAAGGTAATAAATGATATTAAAACTATAACATATTCATGAAAGGTAGTAATCAAACTCAATATCAAAATCAAATTGCTAAGAAATATGGATTTAAACTATATATATGATCAATATGGTTTTTAAAAATTAATACCCTCCTTATTTAATTTCTTTAAAATAATTTTATTTGTAACTTAATTGTTTTTTTAAGAATCCAAACTTCCATGTTTATAAAATACTTAACTTACTAATTAAAACCTATATATTAAATTATTATTGATTAAAATATTTAGAAACATGTTTAAACACCATTTAAATTAAAAAATATCATAATGAAATATTAAATAAAATAACAAAGATTGAAAAACTAAAATGAACATGTGTTATATTAAGGCCTCTTACATAAAAAAATTTAGTTAATTATTAAAAAATATTTAAACATGAAATTAATTTTAAAATATTCTAATATAAGTTAGAAAATAAATCTAAAAATAATAGAGAAAAATACTTAATTTAAATATCATTTTTACATAGTTTAAAGTTTCAAATAGAAAAGACAGCATTTACAAAATGCTATAAAAAGTTTTTACAGTAAAATATAATCAAAACATTATAAAACAAAAACTGCAGCATTTAACCAATGCTGTGAAAAGTTTCTGAAACACTACAGCATTTCATAGCACAGTAATGCTATAAAAACGAATTTGCAGTGCTTAAAAAACGTTAACAGAAGCAAAGACAGCATTTCAAAAATGCTATCTAAAGTTCTGGGCCTGTTTTTAACATGATTTTGCACTAATTTTACGACTAGATTTTGATATGTAAATAATTGATTTTTGACCCAACTTTTTTATAGTAGTTAATAGAATTAAAGTAAATAAAAAAACATAAAGAAAAGTAATGAAAAATCATGTGTAAAAACACTTGGCATTATTCATGTAAAAATGCTTTTATTAAAAAACAAGTGTAATGACACATGTCATTTTGCATGTATGTCACTATCTATTTATATGACAAGTGTCATGTGATGTGGCGCAATTTTATTAAATGAAGAAATCTATAAATAAAGCCTTATTCTAACATTCTAAATTCATTCTATTAATTTCTTAAAGACATAAAATTAGTATCTTAAAAGAAATAGAGTACGAGAAGTAAAAACAACATTAGAAAAGTTGAAATCACAAATGAAGGTATGCTTTTCTACTTAGTATAGTTGTAATAAATTAGTGGTAAGATTTTATTTGAAAAGAAACACATTTTAAAAGACTTTAAAAAAAATTTAGACTGGTATATCGATATGTATACCGCGGTGTGTCGATATATGGATCAAAATATCAAAACTTATAAAAGAGATAAATTTCTATACCTAACTAAATACATAAATATATATTCCTAAATGCAACAATAAAGATGAAATAATAGTAAAGCATACCACTTTTTGCACTCCTCTATCTTTCTAACTTTGTTGTTCTTCCATTGTCGTGAACCACACATTTATATCTTTCAGAATTTGATGACGAAATATGTTCTATTGCGACGGGCTTGTTTTTCTGATCATCATAGTATATTCATTTGCTGAATTTGAAGACCGTATAAGAAAGATACAGAAGATTTAGTAGATTGACCAACTTGGCGCCAAAACTTTGAATTTGAATTTTAAATGAATGGACACTTCAACCACTATAAATAGTCCCAACAGTCACCACTTTTCATAAAACTTTCTCTTCTTCTTCTTCCCGTTTTTCTATTTACTATCAAACTTCTAGAAGGCATATCTCTTTCGTTTCTAAACGGAATTGGATGAAACCAGCGGCAAATCGAAGAGGAAGGAAAGGGGTACGATCTAGTAATAGTTTGGCGATGAATTTGGACGGTATTGTGGTGCAACAGGTCGAACAGCAAGAGAAATCCAGGAAATCCCGTACACAGTTTTCAGTTTTGGATAGCCAACTTCAAACTGTCATATCTCGCTCAATTTTGATCGGAATTTGACGATCCACCCATCAAAACGATCGTGAGAACAAGAACTACAATCTGGATAGGATTTGGGACAAAATACTCAAATTTCTGGATGCAATTTGAAGAATACCATTGACAGTTTTGCTTTCTTTTTCTCTTTGTTCACCAAAACTTCATTTGACTATAACTTGGTCATTTCTTGACGGATTCGCACGAAACCAGTGACATTGTGAAGCAGATGGAGAGAAGTATAGTATCAAATCAAGTTGTAGATAAGAATCAAAAGTTTGTATTGATCCGGTACCCATTTCGTTGTCGATTGCCATTATATATCCATTTGTTCTTCTTGATCGATGAATGATTACGTGGTATCTTTTAACTAACAGTCATTAGACATAACTCTTCTTCTGCAAAACAACATAACCTTTTAAAGAATCAAATGACTTTTCAAAATAATTAAATATAGTTTTAAACAACAATATCATGATGATTCTATGACATATTCATATGAAAATAATGTTAATAATTTTATCAAAAAAATTACCATTTTAAAAAATTTCAAAAATCTGATTATGAAAACTTTGAAAACCAATGCTCTGATACCAAATGTGAGAAATGCGGATTATGGATCTTAAGGCTAGAATTAACACTAGAGGGGTGGTGAATAGTGTTTTAAGGAATTACCAATTCTTTTTGAGTTTATCTTAATTTGAACACAAATGTATGCAATATTCAGACACAAATATGATCACAGAATCAAACACAGATGCAGATATAAAGTAAAAGCAATAAAGGAAAGAACATACCGGATTTTATACTGGTTCGGAGTTACCCTACATCCAGTCCCGCAAAACAAATATGGATTTCCTTTTAAAATCAATTCTTACAATTACACCCTCGATTTCAAGGCCACGAGGTATACCGCTCCAGGTCCATAATCCTCTGGGTAGAGATACTTGATTTTACGGGCAACAAGTTCACCCGATTTATTTTCCAGGCTACAATCACACCTTTTCTCGCTCGATTGAATACAAAAAAGTCTATAACTCTGAATAGCACTGGGATCTTGTTGAGATAGTGATAGAGAATCAAACCAGAGATGATCTAGTTAGATTCAATGGTGATTTCGGCAGAGTAATGGTAAAAATGTATATAAAGAAATGTGAAAGAAGAAGAGGAGTGAAATCAGAGAACATATGATTATAAATTCGTTTAAAACAGCCCCTATTTATAGTAGAACAACAGCCATGTCCATTCGTGAAAGGATATGACGAATAGACACTTCCATTGAAATTCAAACTTCTGAAATAAACTGTCTCCTTGTCGACAAGGGGTCCTTAGGTTTGTCGACAGGCCTAATTTATTTTTGGTAATTTGTTTTTCTTTCAAAATAACTTCTACCTTGTATTAAAACTATTTTAAACTTAAATATACTTAACTATAGTTACATAAATAAGTATAAAGAATAATATTTTGGTATATATAAAATTTTACTATAATTTTATATTTAAATCTAAGTATAAATATTAAAAGTTTAAATATATTGTAATTAAAAGATAGTTTAAAACCAAGGATACTTTGATATTGAAAATAAAGATTATTTTGAGGCTAAAAGTATTTTAAAACCAGGATAGATGTTTTTGATTTAAAAAGGAAGATTTTGAAATCATTTTGAAAACAAGATATAATTTTGTAAAACATTTGAATAAAAGTTAGTGGATACAAAACAATATTCCACTAGATTTTTCGTAGGTTTCATCCTACTAAGAGTTCCATCCCTTTAACGGGCTCGAAGTGGATTCCATTCCATGAATAAAATGGATTTTAAGATGTCAGTGCTTTTCTAGGAGTTTTAACAAAATTCCTAACTAAATTACTTATCTTGAAATCTTGAACTCTTGATAATCTTGATACTCATTAGTCTTGAATCTTGATATCTTCGATCTTGAGTTCATCAGTTCTTGAATCTCTATACTGTACAGTCTTCATTCTTGGTACCTGCATGTTTATATTCTGCATATACATATATATCAAAACCATAACGTTAGTATTTATATTGTATAACAAGTCCTAAGGTTGTTGTCATCAAAACCATCATCTCAAGGACTAACAGTAGCAAATATGTACACAGCCACGGCTTAGGGCTGTGGCTAAATTTTTGCCACTCCCCATTTTGCCACGGCTTCAGACCGTGGCTAAATTACTTTGCCATGGCTCAGAGCCGTGGCGAAATGGCTTTTTTGGTGTAGTGTTTTCTCTTAACTAGATCATTCTATTCAGATATATAAGGACAAGTAGTTATATGCATTATACCTTTGTCTAGAAAGAATTTATTAAGTGATTTGAACTCAGTTCCACCATTAATTTGAATGATTTTGACTTGGTGGTTAGTCCGCTTTTCAAATTGGGTAGCAAAATAAACTACTACATTATGTGCCTCTGACTTTGATTTCAGGAAGTAAATCCATGTGTATTTAGTGTGTGCATCAACAAAAGATATGTAGTATTTATAACCATAATATGAACTGATGGGTGCTGGACACCAGAGATCAGTGGCAACTAATTCTAATGGCATATTATATTCAGTTTGGGAATTAGCAAAAGCTAGTGTATGACTTTTCCCCATTTGGTAGTAAGTACAGATGTATGGTAAGGTAAAATTAGTAGAAGAAATTTTATTTTCTACAAGAACCTGTTTACAACATTTTCATTAGGATGCCCTAATTTGTAATGCCATAGATCAAAGATGGTTCTACCTTTCTCAGTTTGTGATATTTCAGAAAAGTTACAATGCTTTGCTCTCTTTACAAGATTTTTGCAATTAATCGGTCTAAACTTATATAATCCTTTCACTGCATCACCTTACAAGAGAATTTCTTTAGTTAGTAAGTCTCTACCTAAACAATATTTAGGATGAAATTCAAAATAAATATTATTATCATTTGCAAACTGAGACACACTCATAAGATTTTTCTTTATACCAGGCACTCTTAACAAATTATTATGATATAACTATCTTTCACCTTCAATGCAGGCATTACCAGTGTGTGATCTTAATTAACTCACTCTTTCTCAGGCATATTGACTGTTTACCTCGGTACTCCTTCCTGCCTAGGTTCAAATTGTCAAGATTGCTAGTGATATGATTGGTTGCTCTAGAATCAGGGTATCATGCTTCATCTTAAATATGTTCAGGCTTGGCAATCTCATTCAGGTGATGATTTCTGTTATTATCTGATTGATTAGATAAGTCATGTTGTACTTGTGCTATGTTTGCACCAAGATTTCCACTTCTTTGATTGTTTGATCTTTGGCCTGGTAAATAGTTCATATTAAGTCTGTAGTAGCAATTTGGAGCCGTATGTCCAATTTTCTCACATATCTGATATTTTAGTTTATCACTATTGTTCCACCTTTCTCTGTCTCTTCCTCTATTAGGCTGATTTCCCCTTTGAAATGATTGATTGTTTTTGTTGTTATATTGGTTCTTGCCTCTATAGTTAACTGTATAGTTGATTGACATGTCTGAATCAGTGGGTTTCTTGAAGTCTATTCTTCCTTCATGTGCAAGAAGTACAGAATGAACATCTTCTATTGATGGTGTAATTCTTTGTGAGGTAATCACTACAACAACTGCTTCATACTCCTCACTTAACCCATTAGGATGATTAATACTTGCACAGATTCTGGGACTTTATGTCTAGCTGGCTCAAGTAAATCACATGTTGCTTTGATCATTGCAAGATAATCTCCCATAGACAGATTTTCTTTTTTGATACCGTTTAATTGTATTTTGTGATGCATGACTTTGGCTGCTGATTGTGAGTTAAAAATTCTCTCAACGGTTTTCCAAATTCCATTAGCTGTTTTGTTTCCAATTACTTGTGGCAACAATTTAACCCTTATTGACGATAGTAACCATGAGCATATCAAGCTATCTTGCCTTTGATACTTTATGAATTCTTCATTAATGACTGTTTTATTTTCTTAATCGATTATAAATCCAGGTGGGATAGGAGAGTGCCAAGAAAAAACTCTTCAAGCCCATAACCTTTGACATCGGTTTCTACTTGAACTTTCCAGAGAAGATAATTGTCTTCTTCTAAGTATGCAGTAATCAATTGACTTTGGGGACTTACGACAGTCTTAATAAGATTTTCAGTGGCTATTTGAGAGTTTGTTGAATTATCTAAAATGGCAGAGTTGTAATTTTCATCTGTCATGATGATGCTTCTTGATTCAAGAACAGGTTTGAGGATTTAGAACTTCTTTATTGGAATACAAGAAATACTTCTAACTTTAGGAAAGATAGGTATGTAGCAGTCAGATTTATAGGATCGAAATTTTATGATGAATTTCTAGCATGGCTCTTACTTTCTTGCAGATTTGATGGATTTCTTGAATTCTGGTTTTGGTTTTCTGGATTTTTTGATCGAATTTGCTTGTTCACCGGAGATTAGCTGCAGCCAGGTGATACTGGTAAGGCATTGATCTCTTTTGGACCAAACTCTTTGCAACCCAAGTGATGAACTTTCTTTGATGGGTAATCTGATCATCAGATAATGAGATTTCTCTGATGGTTGATCATATTATGCAATTTCTATGTATGTTTGAGTGTTGTTAAGCTTTTGATCTGCTTTGTTACCAAACCAGAGTCTATGATCTTGTTATACTTTTGAATTATACAGTGGAAGAAGAGAAGAATATTGGTGATTTTATTACTCAATCAATCATAATACATACAGATACACGGTTGTATTATAGAAATATAGTTGGGCTAAAAACAATGTAGCCCAATACTTTATAACTAAAGAAATGAATATGTGGCTGTGATCTTGCTGAGATAATTGAATGGCTGAGATCTCTTTTGTAACCCTACTTTCATATTATATACAGCTGCTTCTGTATACTACCTCTTCAATATACGATACTTCTCATTTCTAACAATACACAATCAACTGTGCAACAAATTCGACAATTTTTTATTGATGATTTATTCATGAATTTTTCTATCTCAAAATCCAACTCTTGTATTTTCATGCATACTTATGTCTATAAGAGCATGCAAGGTGTGTGTTTGTTTAACAAACATGTCAATATCTCATTGTACACTATACACTTTAATTCATTTTTGACATTGTGCTGTCTCAAGTTAACTTTCATATTACTACATTGTGTTGTTTTGGAAGTCAATGCGCGACCAAATACTTCACTAATAGGCCTCGATACTGCATTCGTCATCGAGCCCGAATAACATGAGTGTCACTTGACAACTCAATTGATCTCTATGCATGGGTGACATGTACCACTTAGGCTTCACGGCTTCCAAGCGACATGTCCTTTAGCGAGTTTCACTCCCCTCGACTTGAGGAAGTTTTCCCTGCCAAAACTTCACCTGGACTTTCAAGCGGGGTTCTCTTCACTCGAATCTGAGTCTCTATGATTGATACGCCAATGATGTCAGCTCAACTGTCCATGGAGTTTTAACAAATTGGATTGGATTCTTATAAAATCATGTCATATTACTTCTAATTAATCAACCTTCTCCAATCAATTTTTTTAGATACTTTTGTATTTTCGTTGGATTATTCGATATGCGAATATTCGTGTTCAATCGTCACATCTCATTTTATTCTAATGCAAGACATTTTGTAAGTTAGTCATTACATAAAGCAACCAAAATAGTCTTCATACAATACAAGTTGGAACACGTTAAGCATATTCTTTGCAGCAAGACATCCTAGTCCTAATTTATAACTATTTTCTATCGAGCAGTTTTTATTCCTTAAGAAAGTTTGTTCCATATCTTTGTTTATTTGGTTAATTATTTTGATTTGTCTATCTGGTAATTTCGAGGAATTGATCCGAGAATTAAAATATAAGAGTATTGTGATGAGTTGTGTGAAAGAGATATATCATTTGGATTATTAGTTGCTTTATAGCCAGTGATCATTAACATGGGACACGTGTAACCCCTGAATATAAAAACTTATTCAAAGGGTAAACTCAAACGCTATTACACGTGTAACGGAACTGGTGGACACCATTCTTTGAGTTAAGGAATGTGAAGGAAGCTGCAGCCATTGACTATGATTCTTTCATGTCCTCGTGCTCTGATTTAGGAAGACGAATGAGGGACATAAAGGTCTTTTTAAGAAGCTGCAAAAACGCTGATGGATTTAGCAATCCATGGTGAAGTTTACACTGTTACATGCTTGTTTATGCATACACCATTCTTTGACGTGAATGAGCTCTAATACCATTTAGAGCTCTTTTTTTTTTGCCCTTTGAAACATAGCAAACGCGCATTTAGTAATCTCATATGCATGTGTAAGTTTGGCAGGATGTTAGGCTAAAAGTCATACGATGGCCCACTTAAATTCAATCATGTAACATCACACATTCCTTAAAACCTTTTCCTTAAAACCTTTGTATCATACTTAAAGTTTGATAGACGGGATGATTTTGTTCCTATCCATGCAGGACGCGGTTTTGAATATTTGATTACCTTGCTTTCAACATTTTTAATGATAAAAATTGGACGGACCAGACCAAAATCTATAAAGTGAAGTGTCGTGTAGGCTGAGTTAGTGATATAGCTGTATTTGGGTATATTTGTAACGGGCCTGCCCAAAGCCCAGTAGCTTCTATTTTTGTTATAAATAACGCTGTGTAGTATGTATCTCAATCTATCAAATATCAAATACATTTGTTTTCAATACTTCTGTTCTACAATACCAAATTCTTTTATCTCAAATTCTTTCATGGTATCAGAGCGAAAGGCTTAACAGCAAAAGAAAAGATCATCAGAAAATCAACAGAAGAAAAGAAAAGATTATCAGAAAACAAAAGCATCACCGTGCCATTAATCCCTCAGATTTGCATTCTCCGAAATGCATTCTTTTTCATCATAGAGATTAGGCTGCGATAAATATCATCAGAGAATTAACATTCTCATCATCTGATTGTAAGTCTGTATCAATTCTGATCATCTTTTTCTTTTCTTTCCGGTCAGAATCTTGATCATTTGAAAGATCTGTGCCTCGCCAAGATTTCAGTTGTCAGAGACAATCTCATCATACAATTGATCTCTGGCTGCACTTCCGTTTCTAGATTGTTGATTCTTGTTCTTTCTCTACATAATCTCTTTTATCACTCAAGTTCTTGAATATGGCTGAAGGAGATAACTCAGCCACCTCTGAATCAAGAACAACCAACTCTGCATCTCAAACTGCCAACACCCAAGATCTCATCAAAGCCATTATAAAGCCTCAAAGTCAATTAGTCAGCATTCAACTAGATGAAAACAACTATCTGCTCTGGAAATTTCAGATAGAGACAGCAATAAGAGGCTATGGTCTTGAGGATCATGTTCTTGGAACATTAATCACCCCACCAAAATTCACTGCAGATAAAGATGGCAAATTAGTGAGTAATCAAGATTATACTACTCATCAAAGACAAGACAGCCTAATCAGTGCATGGATTCTATCATCCATGAGTACAAATATTCTACCACAGCTAATTGGGTGCAAAAGTGCACATGAGATATGGTCAACAGTGGAGCAGATATTCAACACACAATCTGCAGCAAAAATCATGTATTACAAAAGGCAACTTCAAAGCATTAGAAAAGAAAACATGCCAATGAGAGAATACTTAACCAAGATCAAGACATTATGTGATCAACTTGCTTCTGTAGGTCACAAAGTTTCCGACACAGAACAAGTTCTGTGCATTTTAGGTGGTCTAAATGAAGAATATGAGGCTGTTGTAGCTGTTATATCTTCAAAGGAAACAACACCAAATATTCAATATGTTCACTCCACTCTTCTTGCCCATGAAGGGAGAATAGAGCAAAGAAGATCAACTGTTTCAGATCTAACTGTTAACTTCACCAGCAACAACAAAATCAAGAATCAAGATAGAAACAGCAATAACAGAAACCAGTCTAATTTTCAAAGAGGTGGTCAATCCTCCAGATCCAGGGGAAGAAGTGGAAGATACAACAACAACAATAATAACAGGCTAAGATGTCAAATTTGCGAAAGATTTGGCCATGCAGCCAACAAATGCTACTTCAGATTTGATGCAAACTACATTCCATCTCAACAAAACAACAACAATGCTAGAAACCAGAATCTCAGTGCAAACATGGTAAATACCTATCCAGACTCTAAAGAACAAGCTGACAACAAAAGTACAGAGACTGCAAAGGTTGATGATATTCAGGACGAAAGCTGGTACCCAGACTCTGGTGCTACCAATCATGTTACAAACAATCTCAGTAATCTAAACTTGGGAAGCAGGGAGTACAGAGGTAAGCAATTAATTCATATGGGTAATGGTGAGTCAGTCAAAATTACTCACACTGGAAATGCAAGTTTCACTGGCAGAAAAGAACTCTTTCTAAAAAACTTGTTAAGAGTTCCATCCATTAGAAAAAACCTACTGAGTGTATCTCAGTTTGCCCAGGATAATGACGTTTATTTCGAATTTTACCCCAAATATTGCTTAATTAAAGATATTCTAACTAAAGAAATAATTTTGCAGGGTAAAGAATTTAAAGGGTTATACAAATTCGATGTAGCTAAACCAAGAAACTCTGAATTTCAAGGAAAATGGTGTAATGTTACTGAACTTGTACAAGAAGATAATTGTAAAGATTTTGATATTTGGCATTCCAAGCTTGGACATCCTAGTGTAAGCATTGTAAAAAAGGTGTTAAGTAATGACAATATTTCTGTTAAAGATATTACAATGCCTTATATTTGTACTTTCTGTCAAATGGGCAAAAGCCACAAGCTTGCATTTCCAGTCTCAACAACAAGTTATACTAAACCCTTAGAATTAGTTGCTAGTGATCTATGGGGTCCATCTCCCGTTAATACTGACTATGGTTACAAGTATTACATATCATTTGTTGATGCATATTCTAGATATGTCTGGATTTATTTTTTGAAATCAAAGTCTGAAACTCATGATGCAGTTTTACAATTCGTTTCACAGGCTGAAAGGCAAACTAATTGTCAACTAAAAGTCTTGCAAACTGATGGTGGAACTGAGTTTCAACCACTTAAAGAATACTTTCAAAAGAAAGGAATAATACACAGAACAACCTGCCCATATACATCAGAACAAAATGGGCTAGTTGAAAGAAAGCATAGACATATTGTTGAGACTGGGCTTACATTATTAGCTCAAGCATCTCTTCCTTTAAAGTTTTGGCCTGATGCTTTTGCTACTACTGTGTACTTAATTAACAGACTCCCTACAAAAATTTTACATTTTAAAAGCCCGGTAGAAATTCTCTACAAAACTAAACCTGAATATCACAATTTAAAGGTTTTTGGATGTCTATGCTTTCCCTATTTAAGGCCATACAACACACATAAATTAAGCTTTAGGTCTTCACCTTGTACTTTCTTAGGCTATACAGCCAATAAGAAAGGATACAAATGTCTGGATAGCAATGGTAAAATTTTTATTTCTAGACATGTTGTGTTTAATGAAAGGATATTTCCCTTTAGTCAATCAAATATAAAAACCTCTCAGAAAGTATATAATTCAAAACTTTCTATACCACCAATACCTGAGCAACTTGATATCATAACTCAAGTTGAAGGAGAAAGAATGCAGGACAACATCAATTTAGAGCCTTCAGTCAGAACTACCTCACAACACACTGTGCTTCAATCTGAGCCAGGTCATGAGGATGCTGAGCAAACTGGAAATACAAGTCAGGCATCTCATCTGTGTCCTTCCTACCAAACAAACAGCAATCAATCATTAGATGATTCCCAATCATCTAATGACCAACAGGAAGCTGCATCTGAAGAGCCAAATCAACCACCTGCACAAACTAGACATCCCATGATAACAAGAGCCAAGAGTGGTATATTCAAGCCAAAAATATACAGTGCTATCATGGATACAGAGGAACCAAATACTTATCATCAAGCCTTGCAGAATGAAAATTGGAAATCTGCTATGGAGGAGGAATACAATGCCTTGATAAAAAACAAAACTTGGAATCTAACCTCTCTGCCAAGCAACAAAAATGTTATAGGCTGTAGATGGACATATAGAATAAAAAAGAATGCTGATGGTTCAATTTCTAAATATAAGGCAAGGCTAGTAGCCAAAGGGTATTCACAACAAAATGGTTTTGATTTCACAGAAACTTTCTCACCAGTTGTGAAACCCTCAACTATTAGAATTGTTCTTACTATTGCCTTACACAGAAATTGGAACATCAAGCAACTAGATGTAAATAATGCCTTTTTGAATGGTGTTTTACAGGAGGAAGTCTATATGGAGCAGCCTCCAGGTTTTGAACAAAAAGGGAGAGACAAGCTCGTTTGCAAATTGAACAAGGCTATCTATGGGCTCAAACAAGCACCAAGGGTCTGGTTTGAGAAGCTGAAGTCAACTCTGATGAGACTTGGCTACAGCTCAACAAAATCAGACAATTCCTTATTTACAAAGTTCAGTAATAATGCAACCACTTATGTGCTAATATACGTCGATGATTTTATTATTACAGGAAGCAGTGAATCAGAGATCAACAATCTTACAAAACTGTTAAATAAGGAATTTTCAATCAAAGACTTGGGAAACTTGAATTACTTTCTTGGCATTGAAGTCAAAAGAATGTCAGAGGCAGAAATACATCTAAGTCAAAGAAAATACATCTCAGAAATTTTACAGAGAGCAAAAATGGATGAAGCTAATGCAATATCTACACCTATGGCAAGCAATTCACATCTGTCAAAGTACAAAGGAGAATCCATATTAAATGACAAACAGTACAGAAGCATTGTAGGAGCATTACAATATGTAACTATCACCAGGCCAGAAATTTCATACAGTGTTAACAAAGTGAGTCAATATATGCAAAATCCACTTGATGAACACTGAAAAGCCGTCAAGAGAATCTTAAGATATCTCAAGGGCACCATAAATCATGGACTAAAGCTACAAGCATGCAAATCTATTCATATTAAGGGGTATGCAGACGCAGACTGGGCCACAGATATGGATGATAGAAGATCTACCACTGGCTACTGTATATTCCTAGGAAACAATCCAGTTTCATGGTGCTCAAAAAAACAGCCTACTGTATCTAGATCCAGCACCGAAGCCGAGTACAGAAGTGTTGCAAATGCAACTGCAGAAATAATTTGGATAATGTCTCTACTCAGTGAAATAAATATCAAAGTCACAGAAAAGCCAACAATTTGGTGCGACAATCTGAGCACTGTACTACTCTCAGCAAATCCAGTTCTACATGCTAGAACCAAGCACATAGAACTGGATCTCTACTTTGTCAGAGAAAAGGTAGCAGAGGGAAAACTCAACATAAATCACTTACCATCATCTTACCAAGTTGCTGATATCATGACAAAGCCTTTATCAAGAAAGAATTTTGTTCGCTTCAAGCTGGAATTGAAGATAGCAGAGCATACCAACAGCGAGAAAGACAAGATCTGTGGCAACTCGAACAACTTCAAAGCTAACAGCAACATCTAAGTCAAGATCTTTGGCAACTCGCACACCTCTTGAAGCTTGACAGCACCTGTTACTTCAATCTAAAAGAGATTTCACATGATAATCAAGTGAAATCTCCTTGATGAAGCTTACAAGGCCAGATCTTTGCCAAACCTTTGTATAATCTGAATTATCTCGACCGAAATCGAGAGACTTTCTTATCTCTCTTGAGGCGGCTGAAGATTTTTGCAAACCCTAACCCTTTGCTCGGTTTGAGGGGAGGTATAAAGTGAAGTGTCGTGTAGGCTGAGTTAGTGATATAGCTGTATTTGGGTATATTTGTAACGGGCCTGCCCAAAGCCCAGTAGCTTCTATTTTTGTTATAAATAACGCTGTGTAGTATGTATCTCAATCTATCAAATATCAAATACATTTGTTTTCAATACTTCTGTTCTACAATACCAAATTCTTTTATCTCAAATTCTTTCAAAATCCTCTCATTTTCACCTTGTTTTGCAACTTATATAATTTTATCTTTTCTACTTTACTGCTTCATTTTATCATTTAATTCGTAAGATGTGGTTGAAACCAAAGAGTTTCGGATATAGCCAAAATTTGCAGCGGTACTTCAACTTTAAGGATCCTACTTGACTGGTCAGGCGCAAAATTAATTTCGACTACAGACAATTAAACAAAATTTAAAGTTATAAAGATTGGCCCAGAGCAATTAAACAAAATCTGAAGTTATAAGTACAGGCTCTGAACTTGAGTTTTGAGAAGAAACCTAATTACGATTTAGTTACAACATAACTCAATAAAACTAAAATATGTAGGATTGAAGCTACACCAACTAAACATTGAAATACAAGATTTATTATTGACGTACACAATACTTTGCATTTAATTCATTGAAGTAAATAAGTTAGCTATTATATTCAAAACAAAAATTAAAAGGCTTGTTTGGCTTTACTAGTGTTTTGTGTTTTTCATTCTCAATATTCAAAATAAAATATATGAGTATAATGGATTTTAAAATTTTAGACCATTACGACGATAATAGAAGTACAGTGGAGGGTATAGAAGGACGAGTGGAGCAGATGGATTGATTTTATTCTTTTATTATTTCTCAAACCATAAAAAACAAAATAAATTTGTTTTCTATTTTATATGTTAGCGTCATTTTCAAAATTGGTTGTTTTTCAAAAGTGCATGGATCATGTGTACGTTCTTTGAACACAAAACTAAAAGGCAAGCCAAATAGATCCCAAATTTTTGGAATGCCATTTTGAAGTTAGGCACAGGGCCATAGTCCGACTAGCCCAGGCCTGACACTACCTATTTGCTCCAAGACTTCTGCAAGTGAAGAAAGAAATAAACCAAACAAACAAAAATTGTGCGTGTGATATTTTGTTTTTTTCATTCTTTCCCATCTACCAAGCGGAAGTTAAGGGCAGTCTGGGGCTAAAAATATCTACAGATTGGGGTGGTGTTGATCCTTTTTTTTTAAATAGTTAAAATGGGCCCAGCCCAAACAAATAAAGTCAGGTGCATAACAAAGCAAACCCGAAACCACAAAACAAAATATCAATAAAGCTGCAACTAGGGTTGCCGACTTATCCAAACCCTAAACTCTTCGAAACTCAGCCGAAAACTTAAAAATGGCAGAAGCGATCCATAGCATTAATGAAAGATAAGCTTCAAGGAGGCTTCCACTCCTTCATAGCTTTGCAGCGCTGAGCATCCTTGGTCTCTTAGCTTATGCGAGAGTTTTAATTGAGATAAATAACTTATTTGAATTTCCAAACAAGATCCATATTATTACTAAAACGGATGAGATTATATGGCAAGAAGTCTCCTATGAATGGAAGCCATCTAAATGTGCAAATTGTTCAAATTTTGGGTACAATGAAACGCACTGCCAATTCATCAAAGTATGAAAACCAAAAAATCCCTCAGAGAATTTGCAGAATAAATCTTATGATGACACAGATATGAATATTGACGTCAACTTCCAAAAGAAAACAATGAGGTTATGAAGATAGCAGACGCAAATAGAAAAGTACAAATGAACATATCAAACCAGGATGTTCACAATGAATCACATTGTAATGGTGAAATTATCAATTCAGACAACCAAAGTAAATACAAACATTCAAATGTCTAGTCGAAAGACCAGTCTTCGACTTATAATACAATTAATTAACAGAAGTCTCAAAATGATAACATGGACATGGAAATATACACAGCTGATAACAACGAAAAGATCACAACTTTTACATATGATGTTATCCCAGACTGCTCAACCAGCAAGGAGTGTTCCCCAAATGCAAAGAACCATGGCACTAAAGCACAAGTGTTATCCAGAGCTAAACCCTCTCGAAAAACTAGATCACAGGAGATCCCCTTCGAATTCAATGCTACATCTGCACAGAAGTCATCGATAACCCTGCATGGAATGTGTTGGTAAATCAGTTGAAGGGGAAAAACAAAAGGTCGAAAAAGCATAAGACAGCGGGTGTGGCTACTACCCAAGATGACAGTAGCATCCCTATCAATTCTAATTGATGGAGTTTCTTATTTGGAACATTAGGGGTATGAATGCCCCAGCAAAACAATTAGATATTCTTCATTTAATTAATAATAATAAAATATCTTTTTTGGGTCTGCTAGAAAATAAATTATCCGAAGACAGTATAGAGAGATTTATAAGTAAACTTAGTAGTCATTGCAAATTCTCCCATAATATTTCCAACGATCAAAAAAGTAGAATTCTCATCATTTGGGATACACTTCATTGGTCTGGCATAGTGCTACATAATGGTGATCAATATATAAGTTGTATTTTACATAATGCATTTGGAGTTAGTATCCTATGTACAACTGTCTATGCACATAACGATGAAATGAAGAGAAAAGATCTTTGGAATTATCTTGTTCAAATGTCATCAAAATTTAATCTGCCATGGTTAATTGCTAGTGACTTCAACACTATTCTTTATACTAAGGACAAAATAAACAATGGATTTTTTAACTCGATGGGGGATCAGGAATTCATTGACTGCATCTCTTTATCTAATTAAGTGGAGCCTACATTTACAGGTAATTTCTTTACATGGAGAGGCGGTCTTAATTTTTCCATTCATAGTAAAATAGACCGTGTGTTTGTTAATAAAATTTGGGTTGATAGTTTTCATCAGTTTGTAATTCACTTTGGTAATCATTCTATTAGTGACCACTCCACTATTAATATCATTTTTATGCCACACAATTCAAGGAAAAACAAATTACCTTTCCGATATAGCAACTCATGGCATCTTCAGGCTGGTTATAACTCGATTATTCATGAAGCTCTCTCGAAAGATTTCCATGGCAGTCCCCTTTATTCCCACCTGTGCAGGCTGAAAGAGGCCAAATCTGCCATGAAAAAATAGAGAAACAATAAACCCATCACTCAAAAAACTTTGACTCACTTAAAAGAGGAAGCTGACTATATTTACAATCTGCTAGTTCAAAATCCTATGAATAGCCAATTGATAAATCAGTACAGTTGTAAGACCATACAAACACATGACATACTGAGGCAAACTGCAGATGAAAGAGATCAAAAAATGAAATTAAATTGGCTAGTCAAAGGGTATATGCCAACTAATTTCTTCAATAATAAGGTCAAGGTGACAAATCCTCATCGGAAAAGCAATTTGATCCTTAATTCTAATAGTACTTGGTCTTCATCATCAGAAAAAATTACGACTGAAGCTATCACATATTTCTCTGCGCTGTTTTCTACAACTAAGGCCATACAGCAATTCCCAGACATAGTATGTAAGAGGATCCTTTCTGACAGTGCTAGAGATAACATAGGCAAGCCTTTACAAATGGAGGAAATTAATACTGCAGTCCTCCAAATAAATGACAACAGCTCCCCGGGCCCGGATGACATCAATTCGAAATTCTTTAAATTGCATTGGGAGCAAATTAAAGACGATTTATGGAAGGCCATGAATGGAATTCTCCAGTTAGGTAAAATTATCAGAGAAATAAATCATACTTTCATTTGTTTAATCCCAAAAAAGCAAGAAGCCACTGATATGATAGATTTCAGACCAATATCCCTGTGCAATGTCATTTATAAGATTTTAGCCAATCTCTTGTGTAATAACCTAAAACCTTATATGAATAACCTTATATCTTATAATCAGAATGCTTTTATCCCAGGGAGAGTTATAACTGAAAATTCGTTACTTGCCTATGAAATGATCAGAGGTTTTAATAGGAAAAACTCTTAACAACTTTTGTCAGAAAATTGATCTGCATAAGGCCTATGATAAAATTAGCAGAGAATTTATTCATCACATGCTTATTTCCAAGGGATTTCCTATGCACTTTTCTAATCTCATTTATGAATGTATTTCAACCCCGACTTTTTCGGTGCTTATTGACGTTCTCCCTATGGTTTTATTTAGAGTTCCGGAGGTTTAAGACAAGGCGATCCCCTATTGCCTTATTTATTTGCTATAGCTATGGAATTTCTCACATTAAAACTAGATATGGAACATTTGAAAGGTAATATCATTCCAATTTACAAAACTGAGCCAGTGATCACTCATTTTTTCTACGCTGATGACATATTGGTTTTAGCTAAGGCTACAACAGCAAATGCAGAATGTATAAAACATGTTTTTCAGATCTTAAGTTCCTTAGCTGGGCTTGACTTAAATGAAAACAATTCAACATTGTTTTTTAGCAAAGGGGCTAATAACAAACAATTCATTGCTGACACATTGAATATCAAAAATGGAAATTTGCCAGTGTTATACTTAGGCATTCCACTGTCCAATAATAAACTCAAAACCAGAGACTTTGGTTTCCTAATTGACATAATCAATAAAAAAATTAGTCATTGGAAAAACAAATTGCTCGATATTAGGGGAAGAGTGGAATTAATAAAAACAGTGATACATCCACTGATCCAGTTTTGGTTACAATTCACTAATTTTCCAACAGCAGTTATTCATAGATTAAACTCAATTTGTGCTAATTTTGTTTGAAAAACAAATGCCCATAATTTAAATTGGGAGGATGTGTGCAAAACAAAGAAAGAAGGGGGCCTTGGTATCAGGAAAATAGAGGATCTTGCAAAAACTGTGACTGTCAAAATGATTTGGAATTTTATACAAGGTGAAACTGTATGGGCTAAATGGATGCACAATAGATATTGCAGAAATTCTAACTTTTGGAATGCAGCATTTAATAATAATGCATCTTATTCATGGAAATCTATTTTAAAAGCAAGGCAATGGTGTAAAGGATTAATTGACAAGAAAATTGTAAATGGTGATCAAACTGAAATATGGTCAGATCCTTGGATCAATGGTTATTCATTAATAGATTTATTTGGTGGCAACTCTATGTCAGTTAGCAGTAATAATCATAAGAAAGTGTCAGCTTTAATATCAAATAATGCCTGGAAACATCATATGGATGAAATTCCCCTTCAAATTCAAAACACAGTAAAGACTATCAACATCCATAATCATATGCATAAAGACTATTGGTATTGGACGCCGGATAAAAATGGCCAATTCAATAGTAAATCAGCATGGAACCACATCAGAACTAAACACAATGAATTAAACTGGGCTCATGTTATTTGGGATTCTAAGTGTGCACCCAAAATGTCAATATTTGGCCTATTAGCGAGTTAAACAGATTGCATACAAAAGACAGAGTGAGTAAATGGAATAGTGCGATTGATAAGTACTGTGTGTTATGCAGTAATCAAATAGAAGACAGAGATAATTTATTCTTCAATTATTCATACTCTAAGCATCATCTTGAGGAAACTATGAACAAGATTGACCCTAACTACGGCAACTCTGTGGATTTCAACCAAGTTCTCGACTATATATGCTCGAATAAATATAACAATACTTTACATAATCAAAGCAGGATCATTGCCTTCACTACCGTAATCTGGAATATATGGTGCGAGAGGAATAATCATCTGTTTAAGGGTATTGAGTTACCAGTTCAAATCAGAATGACACACATAAATCAAGACTGCAGGCAATTGATGCAGGACAACTTAGATAGAAGCAAAGTGAACAGGGAATTAGAACTTATCTTCGTGAATTTTGGAATCGTTGGAGATCCTAAGCCGAATTATCATCATCCTTGATGTTGAGCTCGCGAACCTCCTCCATTTGTCAGAATGTTGACTTCCTTCCTCGTGAAGAAATTTTGTTCTCGTCCGCCATTTTTGAAGTTTTTCGTCTTCAATTTGGTAAAGTTGCTTTGACCTCTTCGTGCTTTCCAGAAGATAATGAGCTGTCGATGGCAGAGACTTCTTCTTTTATTTGTTTATATGTTTTGGACCGGCATGTGTAGTGCTTTTACTTGCCCCTATTTGTTTTTTATTTTGTATGATGTTTTGATTATAGCCGTTAGATGATTGTACAGATGGTTTTGAGTGTATTTTATTCTGAGTACTCCTCCATCTGTTTGACATCTGGTTTAATTGATAATTAATAAAAGAAGTTAGTTAAAAATTAGTTAGCATATACAACTTAGCATTTACTAATAACAATAACAAACAAGAAGTTGTTTAATTGATAATTAATAATAAAAAATTAGGTGAACTCCCAACTCAAACATTACCTGTGCGTAATAAAAAACTAACATATACAAGTTGAAGTCATTTGAGGTACTTATGCAACTGGCAAGATTTTAGGCTAGAAGTCATGTGATGGCCCACTTGAATAATAACACTCTTCATCTTCTTGGCCTTTGATTGGTAGGTCAACCATTACAACATTTGAGAAAAATAAATAAATAAATAAAAGGAAGAAGGAATTCAATGATACGTCGATACAATTAAATCTGCATATTCAAAACAAAATATGATGTTATAAATTGTAGTTTACTATATGCTTGTAAAGTTACTCATCCAACCAATAAGTATAGATCATCAACAAAATCAGATCGGCAATCGACTATTTATATTAAATACATTCTTTCAAGTTTCAAACGTTTTACCGCATGACCTCTTTAAACGAAAATAAACATAAACAACAGGTGTATGGAATCAATTTGAATTTTTAAGTAATATATAGAAGCAATCTTCACCCCCACAAAGGTCAATAATCTTTATAGTCAGTCAGTCCACGAGCGAGCAAAACTTTACAACTTTGTTAAGCCGACCGTCAAGAGAGTATTGTCAGCAACAGCATGCAAAACTAAATAGTGTGAAATCAAACAGACAAAAAACATTAAATAAATAAATTTTAACATGTTTACTTAAATATTTGCTGAGATCTCTCCAATCTCCAATGCTAATTATTTTATTCTACCTACAAGTATCTTAAATCAATTTTTTATACTTTGTCTAATATTTAAATCATAACTGGTTTCTACTCAAAATGGTTTGATTTTTTTTTTTGAAACTTTCAAATTCGCATACTTACGATTTCGAATTTAAAATTCAAAATTTAATTTTTTCTTTATATATATATATATATATGAATGCGCCATTCTCATTAGAAGAGAGCAAACATAATTTTTTCTGTTTTAAATCTGTAGATTTTCAGTTTCAAAATTCAAATTTACAAATTTAAAATCAAAATTTGTTTTTTCTAATTTAAAGAAAATTTTCAAAATTTTATATTTAATACTTTTGAATTCAAAATGCAAATTTTCAAATTCAAAATTCACACTTTTAGAATTCAATTTCCAAATTCAGGAAATTTAAAGCATAAATTTTAAAAATTCAAGTTTCATAAAGTTCAATTTTCTATTTAGAATTCAAATATTCAAAATTATAAATTACAAATGAAAATTTACTTTCTTGAAGAACGTTTTCCAATTGAACATTTTTACTTGATAAAAAGTTTAAAATTTAAAGAATAAATCAAAATTTAAAATATAAATTTCAAATTCAGTTTTTTTTTAATTTCAGAAATCCAAAACCCAGTTTTTGTAGTTTTAAATTTTTGAGTTCCAGTTTAAAGTTTCCAATTTAATTTTCAAATTTTGTAATTTCAAATTCAAATCTTCAATTTAGACTGTTCCCACTAAAATTTTAATATTCGGTTTTTATATGATAAAGAGTACTATTTTATTCAAACGCAGCATTAATTTTGATGTCTCACGGGTTAGAATTTATGTTTAGAGCGTCATACTACTAAACTATTCAGTTGCGGTCCTTAACAATTTTTATACTCAGATTTAAATTCAAATCCAGAATTCAATTTTTTCAGTAAATTATAACTTGATGTTAATTAACTAAAATTCCAATATTTGATAAATATCCAATATTCGTTCTTATCCGTGGATATGGATATCCGATATCCAAAAATGATTTCGAGTATGAATACAGATATGACACTATGCATATCCAAAAGTATCCGTTTACAGACCTAAGTCAATATTCCCCAATCACTTTTTTTAGATACATTTTTTTTCATTGGACTATTCGATGTATATTCATGTTCAATCGTAACATCTCATTTATTTTAATGCAAGACAGTTTGTAAGTTAGTCATTCTACAAAGCAACGAAAATAGTCTTCATACAATACAAGTTGCACAATGAGTATGAACACGTTAAGCATATTCTTTGCAATAAGAGATCATTGTCCTAATTTATAACTATTTTCTATTGAGCAATCTTTTATTTCTTAAAGTTTGTACAATATAAAATACTCGAGTAGGACACAGAATCACCAAAAGGTTATATTAAAAGCTGTCGTTGCGATTCTAGGCATTGACGTAGTGCAATTGGTTACATGCTTTAAATACTTCGGTAGTGTTTGGTTTAAAAACGAATTTTGTGTTTTCGGTTTTCAATATGTATCTCAAATATATATGAGAAGAATGGAGGAACGACGGAAGGGATGAAAGAAAAGACGGATGGGAGGACGAAGGGTATAGAGGGACGATGGAAGAATGGATTGTTTCACGTGCTTGTGTTATTTCTTAAAACGTGAAAAATAAAAAAAATTGTTTTCTATTTTGTATGTTAACTTCGTTTTCTAAATTGATCGTTTTCGACAATATAAATGTGTCGTGTGCATTTTTGAATGGACGAAAACCCAAAACTAAAAATAACAAACCAAACACTACCTTCATCTTTGTTTGGTTAATTATATTAATTTTGACTAACTGTGTCCTGTAAAGTGCAAAAAGAATAAATAATGATGTTGATCGAAACACAACGTAGGCGAGCATACCTATGCACTTAGCTGGTAGCTTGAAGAATTAAAATATAGGAATATTGTGATAAGTTGACTGAAAGAGATCAAACGCTGATTTCTAATACCCCACGGTCTATTCTTCTTCGATGTTCAATGGACCAATTGAATCTCTAATGCACATTTATGTTATTTCAATCAACTAAAATAAAATAAAATGTAGAATGTGTGATGGAGATTGAATTGGTTTCATGGGACACCGAACATAAACCAAGATGATTTCAACCCTCAAATGCTATAACATTTAACTGCAGTTGTATTTTATTTTTATTTTTCCCTTTTTTTCATTCAACTGATATTTCAACGGTTATAACATGTTGGAAATTTTCAAATTTAGTTTTGGGTTTGGGTTTGTTTTTGAAGAGGGATGAAGAGGAAAGAAGATGGAAGAAGAGAGAAGGATGAATAGTCTCACATCTAGGAAGTTAAGAGAATAAATTGATTTATATATGGTTTTCTCTAAGAAAGGCTGGGTCCTTTGGGCACCCAAAGCTTTGCTTTGATGTGAGGAGAGAAGTTATGTTCATGGTCAGATCAAAATCGTACAAGTTTTGAATCCGATTACGCTGTTTCAACGCCTCATTGAATTCCGAAGTCGGTAGTTCGATAACCCGTTTGTACCTGTTAGATTGAACTATTGTCTAAAAGAATCTACGCAGTAGATCCTTGAAGTCAGAAGTACATCAGTTATCATCTTCATCATTCTCGAATCATCGACACCAACATAATATTTAAGTGCAACTTAGGTAGGGCATATGATTATTATTATTTGAATTTTAAAATTATTATCATTTTATTTAAAATAATGTAAATAGTTTTATTTCCAATTTACATAATATTGCCATGAAAGTCAGATGTTCTATAACTAATAGGTGGGGTATATGATTTATTTTTTCACATTAACCTTTACCAGTGTATCGAGTGTGTGTACTAGCGTAGGTGAAAAGATATGCAAACACTAAAAGAAAAGTCAATTTTCGTAGCATTGCAAGATAGTGCTTCAATGGAAAATGTTATCACTGATTATTTTATTAAAACCAATAAATTTAAGGGGGAATTAATTTAAAGGACAAAAATTTGTATATTTTTAGTGTAACAACCCGCATATCTATCGATTTTATATTTAAATATTTTATTTAAATATTTTATCGTTAGTCGGATGTTAATCCGAAAAGCTACCTTTTTGCATACGGTCAAATATGGACTAGAGACCACCTCCATTGAGTTCAAAATGACGTTTGCGATCTTTTTGAGTGTAAACTTCGATATGTTTGGAGATAGTGAAATTTTCGTCACTTTTCCCGCTTGTGACTTTGGTTTGGACTGCACCTTCCTTAGTTCAGCCCAACCCTCTTCCTCACTTCATTCACCATTTGTTTTAACATTCAAGCTTCATCAAAAATGGTGATGGGAAGTGGAAATTAAAACTCCAAACTCAAATTCTAGTGCAAATTCGAGATTCAACTCCACATTCAAGTAGAAGATAGTGGATTCAAGCTTTGGATTGCTTCTCCTTGCTTTCAATCTCCATCTTCATCAAATTCCATGAAAAGGTGAGATTTTTGATCTCACATCTTGCCTATAATTGTCATTGGACTGTTGGGAATGGTTCCCTATCACTTTAGCATGCTCATTTGCATATGGTTTGGATTGAATTGGCGAAAAACTCCAATTTTTAGCATTTTTGGTGAGTTCCAGCCCTTAGGCCGTTCTACCCAGGTTAAGTCGTCCAGGCTGCTAGCTCACGCGCGTTGAAAAGTCACCGCCTTCTTAGGTCGTTCACGAGTTAAGGCTTAGGTCGTTCACGAGTTAAGGCTTAGGTCGTTCACGAGTTAAGGCTTAGGTCGTTCACGAGTTAAGGCTTAGCTTAGGTCGTTCACGAGTTAAAGGCTTAGGTCGTTCACGAGTTAAGGCTTAGGTCGTTCACGAGTTAAAGGCTTAGGTCGTTCACGAGTTAAGGCTTAGGTCGTTCACGAGTTAAAGGCTTAGGTCGTTCATGAGTAAAAGGCTTAGGTCGTTCGTGAGTTAAAGAGTTAGGTCGTTTGGCTTAATCACTCACCGTACTGTTAGGTCGTAAGACCTTTTTCCTTAGGTCGCAAGACCTTAGGTCGCAAGACCTTAGGTCGTGCACCTTTAGGTCGCGAACTTCTTTAGGTCGCCTGACCTTGTTTCCTGTTAGGTCGCGTGATCCTGTTTTCGATCTTAGGTCGTTTCATCTTAGGTCGCTGGACCATAAGTCGCTCGCCACTTCTTTTCCATAAGTCGCTCGTGAGTCAAGTGTTAGGTCGTCTCCGACCTAACGTCCCTCGTCACTTTAGGTCGTAGCTCGTAAGTCGCTCGACCATTTTCACTAGGTCGTCTCCAACCTATCCTCTAGTTAAGTCGTTCGACTCTCTAGGTCATTCGAGTTAGGTCGTTGGACCATTCACCTTAGGTCGTATCCCTTAGGTCGCGAACTCTTTAGGTCGTTAGACCTCATTTTGCTTTAGGTCGTAGGCCGCTTGTCTTCACTTAGGTCGAACCCCGTACCCCCCTTCGTAGGGGATCTTATCTGAAAAACATTCAACAGAACTTCCACTTTGATGCATTTTGAGCTGATTTCCTTGGATTTTGTTCACATCTTCGAATGTGAATTTTTGTGATAGATTGTTTCAACAATCGTTTTATGACTTGTCACTTTAAAGATATATGAAGGTTTCAATACTAGTAGTAAATATCAAAACTCTTTCATCAAAGCGATTTCAACACTATTTTAAATATCAAAAGTTCGTTTTCTCAAACCGATTTCCAATCTACTAGTATATACAAGCCTTTACTTCACTCGAATGAGAAATCGACTTAAACGACTTAGTAAAATGAGTGGTATGAAACGCTTGCGTTCACTTCGTCGGTTAGCTCTTGGACTTGTTCGATTGAACCCTTTTTGTGACAATTTCGCAGTGAAGATCTACAGTTTGTTCGTAAATATTTATGTTAAGCTAGTGGTTATGGGACATGAAGCTAAACTCATATATTTACTGGCTTAGTGTAATTGACACTTCCTTATGATCATGATGATCATTTTTGTGATTTAGACTAGCGATTGAGCGATGTCTCTTTGTCTGCGAGGGAGACTAGACCCCGCTTTTGTGATGTTTCGCCATCACATATATGGGGTAGCACCCCACGGTCTTCGGGCCATTCCTGTGTGAAAATTTAATGGATAGCTTCCAGGAGATAGCTTCTCGTCATGTGTTTTACGCGTAGGTGAGTTTTCATGCTCCCATTCATGTGTTAGGCCTCCCCCCTTTTTTATGTGTTTTCTGGATTTCTGGTGATGATTTCTGGAATTTTATGCTTCACCAATTTTCATGATTTTCATTGATATGATATCAGTTTTTGTGCTTTGGTGAATTTATGTGTTATTGACTTATTATGAATATAAGTTTAGGGTATGATACCCTATTTTATCTTTGAGAAGATTCTTGTGATATTGATTGATCTTTTGTTGATTATCATTTACATACTTATAGTAGTATGTCGTTATGGTTGTTACATGTTCATGCCATATTATTTATCCTATACCTTATCATCTGATATTTATAGCTAGACTGATCCGTTTATTATTTTCTTATAAATAATACTCGGGTCAGACCGAGATGTTACAGGTGCATCTGCTTGACTTCTCTTCAGGATTATTTTGACTTTTGGCTAACTACATAGATTTGTAGTTTTTGGATGTACACATTTGAGTTATAGACTCTATGTAGTGTACTTATTCTTTTGTATAGCACGTGATTCTTTTGTATTATCGTGGATCTTTCTGACCACTACTCTGATGTACACTTTCATGTGTTATATATTTATTCATATCTTCTTCCGCCTTTGTGATATGGATGTCTGTGACTGATTTGTGTTATGATTATTTCTATGTTTGTTTCCGAAGATTATATATAGCCACTGTGTGATAGCTTTGTGTTTTTATCGGTATGTCGGATTTCCTCTTTAAAAAGATATGCATTCTATTCTATCTGACATATCGGTGCTCGCACAAAGAAGTTACATGGATGGTCGCTCCTCCACATCCTTATTCTCCGTGCTAGTTGACAGCATTACACCGTAGTGTTCTTGGCTAGCGTGGGTATAGAGGTGGGGCGTCACATTTAGCCTCAAGGACACGACCTCAATATTTTAACCACAAGGACAAAGATTCTCCTAAAAATTATTCATAAGGACAAATATTTTTCCAAAACTGCTACCGAACTAAAAACTGATACCTAAAAACTGCTACCGATAACTACAAACTTATACCTAAAAACTATAAAAACTGATACCTAAAGAAAGTTGTCCTTCAGGCTAAAATATTGAGGGTCTGTCCTTGAGGCTAAAATGCTAAGAAATTTTGTCCTTGACAATAATTTCCTGTAAATTTAAAAACATTGTTTCATCTGCCAAAAAGTTAAAACGCATTGTTGATAATCCTTAGTTTTTGACGGACCATGGGAATCCTTAGTTTTTGACGGACCATAAGAATCATTGACTCTACCACATGACACATCGCTTTAAATACGAAACGCAGTTAGAATTGTATATAGTTTTTAGTATAACATATATTTTTAATGTATACATACATTTTATAAACTAACAATTTAATTTTATAAAATTATGTTCTAGTTTATTACATACGGATTTAAAAAATAATAATCTTTTGATCGTAAGGCATTTTAATGCGTGTATTTATAATATACTTAATTTTAGTGCAAAATTAATCTATGTGTGTGTTTATACATACACATATACACACACACACACACATATATACATATACATATACATATACATACATATATACATACATATATACATACATACATATATACATATATATATATAAAGATACATATATATAGGACATTTAAAATATTATGATATTTTTATTTTTATTTTTACAGTGTGTGTAATTTTAAATTTATAGATCTGTATTTGGTTTTAAAACTGTTTTACTAAGTAAACAAATTAGATGTGTTGAAATGAATTTTGAATTTTAAAATTATTGACTTTGACGAAACGATTTATTTTCATTAAAAAAATTCAAAATTTTTTTATAACAATAATAATACTTTATTCAAGTAAAACACTCATTATGATGTCTAAGGGAATTAAAATATGACCACTAGAACCTTTTTCTAAAGGCTCATACCACTAACCACTTGTGCTAGAGGTCCTTTAAAAAAAATTCAAAATGTTGAGTTACACAAACACAAACACAAACGCACACATACAGATATATATATTAAAATTATTTTTGACGGTAATGTGCAAATAAATGGCAGATGTGTCTGTTGTGATGTAAATTCCAATGTCTATATAGATACATGTTAACCATGTACACAATACATATATGTTGCACGTGTACAGTAAAGACATGACATATTTGGATATACTCAAATTAAATCCAAATTTAAATTCATTAGTTAATTAAATCATGGAATTGGATAAAATAATATTTTATTTAAATCAAATTTAGATTAGATCTAAAATTAATTTAGACTTCACACGTCCAAAATGATCTAAATTTGGAAAAATAATATGAAATTTGCTTTATTTACCCACTTTTGATTGCCATCTTCGCTACTGCTTGTTTCATGGCCATTTCCTCTAATAAACCTTATAATTGCCCTCTTTTAGTAACATATTTTTTTTTTAAATTTGGACTTTTATTGCTGGAAATGGTTTTGGACATGGTTGGGGAAATAGATATGAAGAGGTGTTGGTTTATGTGGTGGTGTTAAATATGTGTTTATGTAGCTTTCTAAATGTTGGATAAATGTGTACATTCTAGATTAGATTCAATTTGAAACATGGATTATGTTCCATTGTCACAAATTTAGGCATGTCAATGAATGCTCGAAAAATCTTAAATCCAACTGCATCTGTATCCGAAAAGCGGATAAATATCCGTTATTCGAAGAAACAGATACACGTCTGAAAATTATCTATCTGGTTTTTATCAAGATTATAGTTAATACTTTGTATATTTTAGTACAACGAAAGATATGTGTTTATTTTTCTATGAAATCAATAGTTTGTATTATACGAATTTAATGCGTATTAATTGCTCAAAACTATTTATTACTGTCATATTTGTTTTTTTTCTGCACTTTTATAATCAATGGGCTTGAAAAAAAATTATGCTAAAACAAAATTTTCTATTTATATTTCTCAATTTATTGATCGTTAGCGGATAGGATAATTTTCCGATATCTGTCCATATCCACGGATGCAAATATCCAATATCCGAAAATGATTTCGAACGCGGATGCGGATATACTACTATTTGCATCCAAAAGTATCCATTTATAGGTCTACTCAAATTGTAGAGTAACTACGAAATAGAGTGATCAAGTTTATCCAACTATCTTAAAAGTAAATAAATCTGATGATAATTTCTCAAGTTTCACCTGTTGGGTATCCTTGTGTTTTGAATTCTAACGACAAGCAATTAAATTGCCTTCAACAAAGAAAATCTAACTCACTTCTCTATTGCATTGGTAATGCTCTTATACACTCATACCCTTCCATTAAATACAGTTTTTTCTAAAAGACTATATACTAGGTTTATTACATTAGTTGTAATAAGGGTGCATTTTTGACGAAGCAGCAAAGGTATTTGAAAGGAGAACTAAAGAGATAAGTTACGAAAAGGGGAATTTGTTTGTTCGTGTTCTAAAAGGAGAATGAAAGGAATTTTTGAAAGAGATATTAATTGTTTTATCATTAATATTTGTCATTATTATGGTTTTCTATTTGTTTTAAGCATTTAAACAATAAAGTTATAAGCTAAATTTTAATTATTTTTAAAATTAGAAAATAATAGGAAATTTGAAATAAAAACCAATTGGTTTGAAAAGGAGTACTGGTACTTAGAGTAAAAACAGATTAGAAATAATCAAAATACTTAAAAAAACTTTTGTTACATCTTTGATATCTCAAGCTTCGACCAAACAACAACATCGTCATTGCACTAAACATTTCTCTCTTATCTAATATCATAAGATGTGATATTGTTTCAGCAACATCAATTTCTTCAATATGTATCACACAAATAGCAAGAGTGATATAAGTTGAAAACGTTTTAGTATAGTCCACATGTGTTGAATCATTATTGGATTTGGGGATTGAGTATGTGTTGGGCTATCTTTTCCAAACAAGGTTTCTTTAAATGCCTCTCATGTATCATATCGACAATCTTGTTTATCTTATATTGGTCCTCTCATGTATTTCAAAATAGAAGTATCATCGAACTCATCATTGAAAGAAAAATGATGAAGTGGTTAGTAGTAAAGAGAGATGGATGTGGTTAAATTTGTAAGGCTATTAGTTTTACTATTGAGGAATTAGCCATAATTAACAACTATCACTACAACAGTCTTGCTCGTTCGCTACGCAAATTTATGTCCCGAAAGATTATTCATGCATCGTAAAAGATTTCTAGCGATGTGAAATTTTGGGTCGCGTGAGGGGCATAAATGGTGAAGATGCAAAAAATAATTTTCGATAGAAAAATATGTCGCGAAAAGGTAAGGTTGTGTTTGGTTTGCAATTTTTTGTTTTGAGTTTTCGTCCATAAAAAAATTCGCAAGATGCATGTATATTGTCGAAAATGACCAATTTAGAAAACAAATTAATATACAAAATAGGAAACAAATTTATTTTATTTTCCGTGTTTTCGAAAACGATAGAAGCATGAGAATCAATCCATCCTTCCGTCGTCCCTCCATCCCTCCGTCGTCTCTGTTATCACTTCACTTTTCTCATATTTGACATACATATTTGAAAACAAAAAACTCAAAATTCGTTTTTAAACCAAACGTACCTAAACTTTTGTGACATAAAATATGTCATGAAAGGCTAAAAAATACTGCAAATTGTTTGCGTTGCGAGTTCTTCATTTTTCTTCAGCATTATTTGCAACATGGTTTAAGCGTCGCTATACAAATACAATTACGACAAATAGTTTCATCGCAAAATAATACATTATTACACGTATGTCACAAATAGTTATATTTCTAGGTGTCGCTAATACTGTTAATATTTGTGACACTTAAGGATGACGCTAAGGTTGCTTGAGATGTATTGCATTTGGTATGATGAAAGTTGGAGCTTGGTGCTTTATTCTTCACGCTTCTTTTTTCTCTATTGGCAATTTCTCATGTATCAGGTATTCAATAATGAGCATCATCCAATTATTCTTATATTAGTCATTTGTTTCTGGATGAGCAAACCTTTCTTGGATGGAGCCATTTTCATTCTCTTTCCCCTCCTCCGCACCTGTTAAAGCTTGCGATAGGGTTAATACCATGGATTCATTTCTTAGTTCGGGGGCTTTTTCTTCTATATTGGGTTTGGTTGATAGCCTACCAGCACAATCCGTGTTTTCGGTGCTCCCTGTGAGCTAGCTAACTTAGCCAAAAAATTAGCTTGAGAATTCTTCCCTCTCGACACCTGATGTATGAAAAAAAATCCTCAAATTTAGTTAGCATTTTAACACCTTAAGACCTACTTGACATCTTTCATCTGATATGTTTGGATCAACTGATTGACCATAAATTAAGAATCGCTAAAAATCTCAATTCTGGGAATTTTTAATTATAGGACCAACGTGAGTCCTACCACCATTGATTCGTATTTTGCCACATTATTAGGGGCTGGAAATCCCAGTTTAAAAATGTAATGTAAACGATGTCCATCGAGGGTAATAATCACATATATGCTCCAACGCCTTATTTATTAGAAGCTCCATCCTAAAATAGTTGTCATTTAGGCTTTAAATCTTTTTCCTTATCTGATTGCTCTTTAATGAACCTTGTACATTCATTAACAAAATCAACTAGGTCATTTCCTTTAATTGCCACTCTGTGTAGAAATTCAATATCATATTGGTTAAGTTTTATTCCCCACTTTACTAGTCATTCGGAAGTTTTGGGTTTACTAAAAACTTGCTTGAGTGGGAAGTTGGTTAAGATCTTGATCAGATGTGTCTTAAAGTAAGCCCTTAGTTTCCATGCAGTGAGCATTAGGTTGTAGGTCAATTTCTCTATAACGGGATATATAATTTTTGCATTTTTAAGCCTTTTACTCATACAATACACTGGAGGTTGAGTTCCATGATCTTCTCTTACCAAAACAGAATAAATAGCATGTCCAAAAACTGCCATATAGAGATAAAGGTTTTCCCCGTCTATAGGACTGGGCAAAATTGATGGTCTTTCAATTCCTTAAAGGCTCTTTGACAATCTTCTCCTTATTCAAATTTCTTCTTCTTCTTAATTACATAGAAGAATGAAATTACATATAGACACACATAGAGGAGCGCACCTCAAAAAGTGCAACACCCCAAATGCCCCCTGATTTCCAATAAAAGCTCCAATTTAAATAAAAGTGGTGGTGGAACGAGAAAGAAGTTACTATTATTTAAATCGCAGCTTATAGCGGAAATCGAGGAGCATTTGAGGTGCTGCACTGTTTGTGGTGCTATTGAACGTCCATATATATATATACATATATATATATATATATATATATAATTCAAAATAACGTCTATTTAGCATTAAGAGTGCACTGGAGTAGGCCTATCCCATTTTGTCTTTGCATTGCTTGTTTTTTTGTACCGCTCGCCCACTACTAGATCAAAAAAGTACAACATGCAATTTCAAAACATGCCAAATTGTACATAATAACTAATGACCTTTTTTTTCATGAAATAAAGGTTACACAAGCGGGTTTCTTTGAATTTTTAATCAACTAGCCATAAGAAAATTTTTTTGTTACTTGTTGTTGGTTTCTTTGAATTCTCAATCAATTAGTTGTATGAAATTTTGGTTGTTACTTGCTGCTCATGGTGTCTTTACAACATCTTAGTATCTTTATAGATAAACCACAATCCTATCAACTAGGTTGTCCTGTGCACAAAGCGCAATTGTTTTGATTTTAGTTAAAGAAATTAATAAATACAACAAAACAATATATGTTGTGACAGATTATATAAATCAAACTGGGTTTTGAATTTTATTTAAGTACAAAATTATGACTATTAAATAATTAGTCCTCTCCATTATATCAAGAAATTTTTTGACATGCATCGTTATAATTATAAAAAATTTGTTCACTGCATATAGTTATTATATCACGTGCTTATTTTATCATTTTGTATATAGTTATTATATCACGTGCTTATTTGAAAAATGATGAATTATGACTATTTAAAGGGTATTTGGATAATTTTTGTAACCTTAACACGTGCTTATTTTATCATTTTTCATAATTCATAAACATATTCAATACACATAATCATTTTTAAATTTGAAAATGAAAGATATAGAGGAGAAAGAATTATAAAAGAGAGGGATGTATTAAATAATTTTTAAAGCAAACGGATGTAAAAGTAGGCCTGTCAATGGATACCCGAATCCGAAATCCATCCCCATATGTATCCCAAAAGCGTATAAATATCCAATATCTGGAAACATGGATATGGATGTGGATACGAAGGTATCCGCATCTAAAAATTATCCATTTGTTTTTTTATCAAGATTATAGTTAATATTTTGTGTATTTTAGTACAATGCTTAATATGTATTTTTTTATTAGGTTAGTAGTTTGTATTATATGAACTTAATGCATATTTATTGCCCAAAACTATTTATTATCATTCTATTTGTTTTTTAACAGTTTTATAATATATGGGATTGAAAAAAAGTTTATTCTGAACCAAAATTTTCTATTTGTATTTCTCGATTTATTGATTATTAGCGGATATGATAATTATCTGATATCCATCCGTACCCGTTGATGTAGATATCTGATATTCGAAAATGATTTCGGATGCAGATAGCATTATCCGTATCTGAAAGTATACATAAATAAGATTTAGACCGAGGGAATTGTACATTTCATTTGTCGCTACACATTGCTTTCTGTGGTAATTGTTATGCTGCCCAGACCATACTATGAATATTTTGTTTCCTTATTGCAATGAACTACGAGGAATGTGTTTATGTAACTTTTTGAAATGGGGTGGTTACAAATTTGATCTTCAGACTCCATGATTTAAAATTTCTCGGCAGGTTACTGCTCATATTATATTCGCTAATATTCATATTTTATTATATAGATTATTGCATACATTGTATGTAACGATTTGTCTTTTCGACCCTCGAAAGTCGGCACTTAATACATCCACAGTATTGAAATGTCACACATCAAAGTGAAGGAAAGGCAGATTGTTTGGTAAAAAGAAAAAAGAATGGAGAAAATAGAATCTCACAGCGAAATGACAATATATAATATAACAAAGATAGTAAAAGCTGTCACTCCAAGATACAAGGTATATCTGAGTTAAAAACCACATTAGCATGGACTGTTATAGCTTTTTGACCTTATAATTGCTGATGGGTATTCATAATGATACAATGGAAAACAAAAATACTACGGTAGGTGAACATCTAGCTCTACTCCATGAGCTCCATGTTCCACCAACGATAACCTGAAAAAAACTTGGTCTGACCCGAGCATTATAATAAAATAACACCTGGATCAATCTTGAAAACCAACGTGAGAAAACTCAAGAAATGTGGCGAACATGTAATAATTTTGTGAGACTACGCCGCTAAACATGAAATGGGTTTTTCCTCACAAGAACAACATCCACACATGAAGAAATGAAAAACAAATCAGAACAACAATCCAACCAAGAAAGGATGGACACAAACAAGATCAAAATCTAAACTTAAAGAATAGATAAAAGCAATTAAACATAGAGAAGAGCTCGAAGCACTTCTGGATACAATTAAAAAGGATTAACTCCAAGGTTTGAATCAAACAAGGAGAACAAATTTATCCAATATAACTAGGAGGGTGCACCCCCTACACTGAAAGTATACCTCTAGATAAAATATAATTGAGAGCCTATATCAAACACATAACACTCCCGGGAACTTCCAAGCTGGACCCCATTAAAATTTTGCGGGTATCCGAATATACTCACATTGCCGCATGTATGCCACAAACAAATCTATAGATAAATGTGAATATATCATAATGGATGCGACCTAACTGGCTGGCTTCCACCCGCTCTTTGGTTTTAGTTATCCAAGGTGTTGGATGCCAATGCTCAAAACGAGCTACAAATCGTCTTAGATTGACAAAGCACAAAGTAGGATATCAAAATCGATAGTCGATGAATCAACCATCGAAAACAAACTAGTACTACACTGGTGAAAACAATGATACCGGACAGGTTATGGCAGTCTTGCTTCCAATCTTAACTCGACAGCATTCTTAACTTTAAGAATAGCAAGAGTTTAAATGCTCCAAACGAGCAACAATATCATCTTGAATCGATGAATACAAAGAAGCTGACCGAATCGATAGTCAATAAGTCAACTATCAGTAATAACAAAATGTTTGTACATAAAAATTAAATCTCTTACACTTATCATAATTCATCGATCCCGAACTAGCACCACTCCATGGAAAAAAAAGGAAGCCGGACAGGTAAGGGCAGTGTTGCTTTCTACCTTGTCACGACAACATTCTTAATTTTAAGAATAGCAAGAGTTCCTTCATTGTTTAGGACTAAGTGTAGGACTAAATATTTCCAATAAACAAATCAAACTTTTAAAACAATTGACTCACAGTTATGCTTGATTTTCGCATCACAAATTTCTGTAAAATACTTAAAAACACTCTTTAAATATATTTTTTAAAGAGCTAAATATATTTCTAAGTGTATTAAAAAGAATAGTAAAAAAATGTCATTAAAACATTGTTTATTGTAAACCCAAAAACAATTACATTTAGCTTTTTCTTTAAAAACTTCATTTTTAAAGATCTTTTCATTTATAAAATATCATTTATAAACCAACTTATTATCAATTTTTAACACAAACTCCTCTAAATATTTAAGAATAAAAACACTTATTAAGTCAAGTAATAAGTTTTCTTAATAAGTTAACGAAATCATTTATTATAACGAAAGTGTTATAATCTATGAAGTTTTTTCTACTTTTCGAAATCATTTACGATAACAAAACGTTATAAACCATGACTTCTTTCTTCATTTTCGGAAATATTTATTGCAGCAACGGTGTAGTAGTCCATGCTTCCTTTTCTCTTTCAATAAACTTAAAAATACTTGAAATAAAGTTTAACATTCGATTCAAATATTACTTAAAAAGAAAATCTCAAATTTAATATATATTAAAACTCAAACCATTTCCTTTTCTTTTTTTCAAAATAAAAAACTTCTTCTTTTAAATATTTAAATAAATTTCAAACCACCTTAAAAACACTTAAATATATGTTAGAAAAGTTTACTAAAAGAATTGAAGAAGAAAAATCAATTTTAAAACCATATTATGAAAGTTGGAAATAGGGCCGCATAACTATAGCTAAAAAGAGTATGGAAAATTACTTTAAATCGGTTCTTTTCAAAATGGAATTTTGTTCGCATTTTTACAAAATATGAATACTGTATTTTATTTTTAGAACAACATACCATGAGTATAGTACACATTCATAAATATTTAGAGACATTTGAAGTCAACAAAACTCAATTGAAAGTTGTTTTAAAACTGACTTTCGAACTGCAAAACAGCGATCAAAACTTTTCTAATTTTTAAACACTTCGGATTATGTGTCATAACCTTTTCCGATCCATCAAAACTTGGTTCAAAGAACATTTTAAAAATGCAAAAGCGCAACCAAATATTTTAATGAAGCAAACACAAGCATAAGATTTAAAGAGATGGATCTAAAAATGTTGGGAAATCTCGGGCTTTCTCGCTTCGTGAAGTTAAGATAGACACTTTAAGACTGAAAGTAGTAATGGGAGCACAAGAGTTTATAATTCTCCAATATGCAGATTCTTCCACTATACCAAATAATAGTAGGATTACAAGAATATGATTACAAAAGCAACTCACACTCAGTGGCTCACTCAAGCTTGAGGATAGAGACTTCCCAAGCTATCTCTCTTTTTCTCTCAAAGAGGCTCTCTTTTATAATTCTTGGATATTTCTTATTTTTTTTGATTGATTGATGATTAAGAATGAAGGCTCATACCCCTATTTATACTACTCAACCTCCACAATGAATGATGGAGATTACTTGTATCCAAGGGTGGAGATTGATTCTTTAGAATGCTCCACACTCTCTAGGAATCTCTACACTCTTTCATTCCCTTCTACATCCTTCCATACTCTTCCGTAAGGTTCCGGAAGGTTACACACATCTCCAGAATATTCCAGAGGGTTCCACACTCTTCCACAAGCTTCTAGAGAGTTCTCTGGAACATTCTAGAAAATTCTATACTTCTTTAGAAAGATCTAGAATTTTCTAGAAACTCTCCAATTAAGGAGGGATCCCAACAAATCTCCCCCTCCCGACTTAATTGGGGGGTAGTAGCAAACCAGCACCTTGACAACAATCTTCAAACTTCTTTTTTGATATTACCTTGGTCATCATGTCAGACTAGTTCTCATCTGTGTGAACCTTTTCAAGATGTATTTGCTTTTTCTCGAGGACTTCTCGGATCCAATGATATCTTGTATCAATGTGCTTTGTGCGGGAATGAAATGTTGTATTCTTTGTCAAGTAAATTGCACTTTTATTGTCACACTTCAAGACATACTTTTCTTGATCTATTCCCAACTCATGCAATACATTCTTTATCCACAACATCTCCTTGCAAGTTTCGGTAGCTGCGATATACTCTACCTCTATAGTGGATAATGCAACATACTTTTGCAGCTTTGATTGCCATGAAATAGCTCCCCCTACAAAAGTAGTTAAGTATCCCGATGTTGATTTCCTTGAATCAATGTCACCGGCCAAGTCTGCATCTGTGTATCCTTCTAATATAGGTTTTCCTTTTCCAAAGCATAAACATCTTTTGGAAGTTCCACGTAGATATCGGAGGATCCATTTGACAGCAACCCAATGTTCATTTCCTGGGTTAGCCAAGAAGCGACTGACAACACCAACTGCATAGGCGATATCTGGTCTTGTGCATATCATTGCATACATGAGACTGCCTACTATAGATGAGTATGGTATCTTCTTCAGTTCCTCCATGTCTTTTTCACTTATCGGACTCTGCTTCGAACTTAGCTTGAAGTGTCCGGCAAGTGGAATGTTAACCGGCTTTGATTTGTGCATGTTGAACCTTTCCAACACTTTCTCAATGTACCTTTCTTGGGATAGCCATAACAGTCTTTTTGATCTATCACGAGTTATTCTCATCCCAAGGATTTGTTTAGCAGGTCCCAAATCTTTCATGGCGAAGCTCTTGCTTAGATCTTTCTTTAAAGCAGCTATCTATATGCGATCTTGACCAATAATTAACATACCATCAACATAGAGCAGAAGTATGAGAAAGTCACCACTTGCATAACCTTTTTGAAGACACAATGATCACTTTCCATCTTTTTGAAATCATGTTCTTCCATGAATGCATCGAACTTCTTGTACCATTGCATTGGTGCTTGCTTAAGCCCGTATAGACTCTTCGTGAGGCGGCACACTAAATTTTCTTTGCTTGGAACTTTGAATCCCTCATGCTGCTCCATGTAGATCTCTTCCTCTAGGTCACCATGAAGAAATGCCATCTTGACATCGAGTTGTTCAATCTCTAAATCTTGCACGGCTGCTAGGCCAAGGACAACTCGGATAGATGACATCTTTACCACGGGAGAGAATATATCTTCAAAGTCGATACCATTTTCTTGTCCGAATCCTTTAACAACTAACCGAGCTTTGTAGCAAGGCTTTGAACATTTCTCTTCGGTCTTGATTCTATACACCCACTTATTCTTCAAAGCTCTTCTCCCTTTTGGCAGCTCCACTAGTTCATATGTGTTATTCTCAAGCAAGGATTGCATTTCTTCTTGCATGGCTATTCTCCATTCTTCTTTATGATAATCACTCATTGATTCTTTATAGCTTTGAGGGTCCCCCTCATCGGTGAGCATAACATACTCCTCGGTGTTGTATCGGGTGGATGGTCTTCTGTCCCTTGAGGATCGTCTCGGCTCTGGTGCGGTTGGAGTGTAATCTCCTATCTCCTCTTTCGGATAATCAAGTGCGCTCGATTCAACGATTGTAGAAGCCGATTCGCGGAATCAAGTGCGCTTGATCAACGCTCGAAGAATTGAAGATCTTTGAACCCGGTATCGTGCGCGATCAACGAGTTCGGGATAGCTATAATTCGGTATCTTCGGATCAACGAATTCAGGCATTTCAGTATTCATCAACTCACCGACCGCTACTTTCATCGATCTACATTGTTTTGTATAATCCGCTGCGTCAGTTTTTGGTATCAGAGCTTGTTTTAGCCAATCATAGCTAAATCGAGTCTTGGAGCCAATCATCTTGATGAATTTGAAGTCGAAGTATAGATTTGAACACGACCGAGAATTTGAAGAAGTGGGTCGTGCATACTTTTGTAGTTTGGAGATCGGATCTTATCTTTTGGGGAAGTTGTTGTTCATCGTGTTCATCGCGAATTGCAACAAAGTGGGAGTTTTCGATCCATTTCATTTTGGATCTAAGTTCGAATTGTGTTTGAATTTGAAGTGTTGAAGAGTTTGTAGAAGATTCAAAACATGCCGCCGAGAAGAGCTAACCGTCATCAAAATGTTGAAGATTTGTATAAGCGGGAAGATGCCGAGCAAATGGAGCAACGTATAAGCGACAAATTCAATGAGAAGTTGGATGAAGGCATTGGGAGATTAGAAAAGCTTATGACGGAGATGAATCAAAACCGAAGAAGGGTTTCACCTGAATCTAACCACGAGAGAAGTAGAGTTTCACCACATTCCAATCAAGGGAGAAGTAATGATAATGATCATAGAAGTGTGAGCCGAGACAGTTATAGAAATGTTGATGACCGAGATCGTGTTCGGAGGAATGTAGATCGAAGGGATGGTGGTAGACGTGAAGGTAGTAGAGATGTTGGTGGTCAGAATCGACATCGATATGCATCTGATTTTGAAGAGGAGTATGATGGTGGTAGTATTCAAGGACGAGGTCAAGGAAGAAATTATTCAGAGTATGATCACAAGTGGGAATCGGGAATGAAGACTGAAATTCCAGAATTCAAGGGTGGTATGCAAGCTGAAGAGTTTTTGGATTGGGTGGATAATGTTGAGGAGATTTTTTATTTCAAAGAAGTTCCAGAACATCGTAGAGTGAAGTTGGTTGCTACAAGGTTGAGGGGTAGAGCTTTGGCATGGTGGCAGCAAACCAAACTTACACGTGAACGAATGGGGAAGTCAAAAGTTGAATCTTGGGAGAAGATGAAGAAATTGATGAAAGCAACGTTCTTACCTTATAATTATCAGTCGCTGATGTATCAACGTTTGCAGAATTTGAGGCAGGGCACTAAGACTGTTAATGACTATGCAGATGAGTTTTACCAACTTATTGCAAGGAATGATATTATGGAAACGGAAGAGCAGCTGACATCTAGATTCATTGGGGGATTGAGAATGTAGATTCAGGATATGGTTAATATGTTCGATCCAAGATCTGTGGCAGAAGCACATCAAAAGGCGTTGGCTTGGGAGAAACAGGGACGACGAGGAGGTGGTGTGTTTACTAATTCCAACAATCAAGTGAAGGGTGTTAGTGAGAGTTCTAATGTTTCTAAACCTATCAGTAGACCAGTGGTGAAGGAGGCTGAGAAGGTGAAGATTAACAATGGTTTCAAATGTTACAATTGTCAGGAAGTGGGTCATAAAAGCAATGAGTGTCCAAAGCCAAAGAAGAGAACCATGATTGCGGAAGTTGAAGATGAGGATGTTGATTATTCTAGTCCAGTTGAGGAGGATGAATAGGATATTGCGTCAGGAGATGAAGGTTGTAATCTAATGCTGAGGAGATCGTGTTTGACACCGAAGCAGGAAGAAGCTAGTTGGTTGAGGAGTAATATCTTTCAGTCGACATGCACTATACTGGGGAAGGTGTGTAAATTTATGATTGACGCAGGAAGCTGTGACAATATCGTTTCAACCGAGGCTGTGACAAAGTTGAAGTTGAAGACAGAGAAACATCTGAATCCATACAAGTTAGCATGGCTGAGAAAAGGAGGAGAAGTGAAAGTGGATAGACGAGTTCGTGTTCCATTTTATATTGGGAAGAAATACAAAGACAAGATCTGGTGTGATGTAGTAGAGATGGATGTTTGTCATTTACTTTTGGGAAGACCATGGCAGTATGATCGAGCAGTACAACATGACGGTCGGACCAATAGCTACAGTTTTATGTTTGAAGGTACGAAGATTATCCTAGTTCCAAAGAAGAGACATCAAGGAGAGAGTAAGTCGGAAGAGATTGAAGAGCTGAAAAATTTATTATTTTTGAAAGAGTTTGTTAAAGAAATTGAAGAGGAGCCTGAAGTGTTTTTGTTGATTGGGCGAGAGAGCAGTGAAGAGGTTGAAATTCTCGAAGAAGCGAAGCCAGTTTTGAAAGAATTTGAGGATGTATTTCCAGATGAGTTACCGAAGGAGTTACCGCCACTAAGAGACATTCAACATCAAATTGATCTTGTTCCGGGAGCAATGTTGCCACATAGACCACATTATCGAATGAGTCCGAAGGAACATGAAGAATTGAGGAGGCAAGTGGAAGAGTTGCTTGAGCAGGGGCGTGTGCAGGAAAGCTTGAGTCCGTGTGCTGTGCCAGCTCTGTTAGTACCGAAGAAGGACGGAACGTGGAGAATGTGCACTGACAGTCGAGCATTGAATAAGATTACTGTGAGATATAGATTTCCAATGCCGAGGTTGGATGACTTGCTAGATCAAATAAGCGGAGCTACTATCTTTTCGAAGATTGATTTGAAGAGCGGGTATCATCAAATTTGTATCAGGCCAGGTGATGAGTGGAAGACTGCTTTTAAAACCAGGGAGGGTCTATACGAATGGTTGGTAATGCCATTTGGCTTATCAAATGCGCCAAGTACATTTATGTGGGTGATGAATCAGATTTTTAGACCATTCATTGGGAAGTTTGTGGTGGTGTATTTCGATGGTATTCTGATATATAGTGGAAGTCCAGAGGAACATTTGAATCATCTGAGAGAAGTGCTGATGGTACTGCGACAAGAACAATTTTATGCTGCAACAAAGAAATGCGTGTTCATGACGCATAGTGTTTTATTTCTGGGGTATGTTGTGTCAAAGGAAGGGATACAGGTGGATCGGAGTAAAGTAGAGGCGATTAGAGATTGGCCACAGCCCAAGACGATAACAGAGGTTCGGAGTTTTCATGGGTTGGCTTCCTTTTATAGAAGATTTATTCCACACTTTAGTAGTGTGATGGCGCCTGTTACTGATTGTATGAAGGGCAAACAGTTTTCATGGATGGAGGAAGCAGGAGTTGCTTTTGAACGAATAAAGGAGTTGTTGACGACAGCACCAATTCTAGCATTACCTGATTTTCAGTTATTGTTTGAATTACATACTGACGCGTCGAAGGTTGGAATTGGAGGGGTGTTGAGTCAGAAGGGGCGTCCTATTGCATACTTTAGTGAGAAGTTGTCAGGAGCGAAGATGAGATACAGTACATATGATGTGGAGTTCTATGCTGTTGTGCAAGCTATTAAACATTGGAGACATTATCTATTTCAGAAAGAGTTTGTTCTTTACACTGATCATGAAGCATTGAAGCATTTACAGGGCAACACAAGATTTCAGCGAGACATGCATCATGGATTGCATATCTACAACAGTTTACATTTGTTGTGAAACATAAATCGGGAGTGATGAATCGTGTTGCGGATGCGTTGAGTAGAAGAAATCACTTGTTAACTACATTGAAGGTTGAAGTGACGGGGTTTGAAGAACTACCAGAATTATTTGTCGATGATCCTTACTTTGCAAAGTTTGTTGACAAAGTCAAGGAGAGAAAGACGGATGAGTTTGTAATGGTGGATGGGTTACTTTTTAAAGGAAATCGATTATGCATACCGGAGGGTAGTTTGAGAATGAAAATTGTGAAGGAGTTACATGAAGAAGGCCACGTGGGTAGAGACCGTACTTTGCAATTGATTTCGCAATCTTACTTTTGGCCATCGATGAGGAAAGAAGTGGAGAGGTTTGTTGAGAGATGTCATATCTGTCAGGTTTCGAAAGGAACTGCGACTAATGCTGGATTATATATGTCGCTACCTGTACCAACTAAACCATAGGTTGATGTGAGTATGGACTTTGTGTTGGGGTTGCCGAGAACACAGCGTGGAAACGATTCCATTTATGTGGTGGTTGACCGATTTTCGAAAATGGCACATTTTATTGCTTGTAAGAAGACGGCGGATGCTGTTCATGTTGCTCAGTTGTTTTTCAAAGAGATATATCGACTTCATGGATTGCCAGAATCTATTGTGTCGGATAGAGATACTTGTTTTCTGAGTCATTTTTGGCTAAGTTTGTGGAAGATGGTGGGAACGAAGTTGAATTTTAGCAGCGCTTATCATCCGCAAACTGATGGACAAACGGAGGTGGTTAATAGATCGTTGGGAAACTTGTTGAGATGTCTTGTGCAGGACAATCTGAAAAGTTGGGACATGAAGTTATGCCAGGAAGAGTTTGCTCATAATCATGCGGTAAATCGTAGTACGGGGTTCAGTCCATTTCAGATTGTATATTCTAGTATACCCAAAGGACCGTTAGATTTAACGGAGGTGCCACAATCAAAGAAGACAGTTAAGAAAGCTGCTGATTTTGTTGATGGATTGGCGGAATGTCATAAAATCGTTCAGGAACGATTGGAGAAAGCAAATGAGAAGTATAAACGATCTGCAGACTTGAAACGAAGGAGTGTTGAATTTCATGAAGGTGATTTGGTTTATGCAGTGTTAACAAAAGATCGTTTTCCGGTGGGAACGTACAATAAATTGAAAGCACGAAAGATTGGTCCAGTGGAAATTTTAAAGAGAATCAATGAAAATGCTTATAAATTGAAGCTGCCAGATGATGTGTATACGTCTGACGTATTCAATGTTAAGCATCTCGTACCATATCATGGAAATGAGACTGTTGTGGATACAGAATTTACAAATTCGAGGTCGAATTTTTCTCAACCTGGGGAGGATGATGTAGATCAGGACAGAGGTGAAGGACTAAGTCGCACACGACTTAAGGATGTAAGTCGCACACGACTTATGGAAGGAACTATAGGTCGTCCACAACTTATAGAATCACATGAGGGGAAGCTACGACTTAATTCCAGGGGGTTACGACTTAACCAAGCTGAGGGAAAAGGGCTCCGACCTAACAAGGGTTTTAAGTCGTTGGAACGACTTAGTAAAGAACGGCGACCTAACGAAGCTTTTAAGTCGTTGGAACGACTTAGTGGATACTTACGAGTTAACAAGGCCTTTAAGTCGCCTGAACGACCTATCGAGTCACGCAGTGAAAAGGCAGAACGAATTGGTGGAGTGTTAGGTCGTGAACGACCTAACGAGTCAAGAGATAAGTCGTTGAAGATAGAGGCCGTGGATCTTTTCTGCCGACTTAATCCCTGACGTTGGTTTCTTAAGTCGTTACCTGTTTTCTTTTTAGGTCGTTACCGACCTAAGTTAAGTCGCTGAAGACTGAAGCCGTGGATTTCTATGCCGCGTTAATCTGAGTCGTTGAATCTTTAAGTCATTGAAGCTTTATCTCATAAGTCGTCCAAGCTTAAGCCGCGTGAAGATGCTGCTGTGATATGTGTCTAAGTCGTTACCGACTTAAGTTGAGTCGTGTGTTGTTTGTTGTATTGTATTTTTAGGTCGTACCAGGTTAGGTCGGCCATGTTTGCAAGTCGTTGAGTGTTATAACTCGTTGAGTCGTTTGTACATAAGTCGTGAGTCGTGTTTGTTAAGTCGGCTGTGGCGGGTTGTGTTGTAAACTGTTATGTCGTAAACGACTTATGGTAAGTCGTCTGTTTTGAGTCATTTATTTCAAGTCACGGATTATAAGTCGGAACCGACTTAGGAGTTGTGAATATTTTTGTACTGCGTGAGTTGTAGCCTATAAATAGGCAAGTTGGGTCATTTGTAATGGTTGTTGATTTTTGAATAAAATTCTTGTTTGATTGCTTTGTGCTTTCATCTAAATTGGTAGTTGAGTGTAATCTCCTATCTCCTCTTTCGGATAATCGAGTGCGCTCGATTCAACGATTGTAGAAGCCGATTCGCGGAATCAAGTGCGCTTGATCAACGCTCGAAGAATTGAAGATCTTTGAACCCGGTATCGTGCGCGATCAACGAGTTCGGGATAGCTAGAATTCGGTATCTTCGGATCAACGAATTCGGGCATTTCAGTATTCATCAACTCACCGACCGCTACTTTCATCGATCTACATTGTTTTGTATAATCCGCTGCGTCAGTCTTGGATGGAGTCTTCTCTAGCCTAATGTCTTATTTCTTGCAATAGGTTTCAAAAGGACCTCTATACTCACCTCCGTTTATCTGATCGTGCACACTTGATATTTCGTCCAGTCTCACGCTCCACTAGAGCATGGAATTCTTTGAAGGCATCAAGCACTTGATCCTTTGATTTTAACAGGTGCAACCACACTTTCCTTGAATGATCATCAATGAAGGTGACAAAATGTAAAGTACCACCAATGGATCTCTCAGACATCGAACACACGTCAGTGTGCACGAGGTCTAGAATGTTCTTTCTCCTTGTGGGCTAAGAAGATCTTTGGAAGACAACTCTGTATTGTTTTCCAGTTAAACAATGAGCACAAGGATCGAGTGGTTTACCTTTCACGTCAGGGAGGAGTTGTTTTCGAGCAAGTATGTGAAGACCCTTCTCACTGATGTACCCAAGTCGTTTATTCCATGTGTCCATATCATCAGTGGTGATGTTTACCTCTCCTTTGCAGAGCCTAGCTTGCATTATGTACAATGATCCTACCTTCTTTCCTCGAGCCATTATTAAACTTTCTTTGGTGAGCTTCCACTTTCCTTCACCAAAGTAATTCATCAAATCATCAGCATCTAGCTTTTCAGCGGAGATAAGATTGAGGTGCATGGCCGGGACATGCCACACATCTTTCAGAATAATCTTGCACCTGGTGCTTGTTGTCAGAATGATGTCTCCTATCCCAACGATCTTGCTCCTATCTTGATTTCCCATTTGCACTGTACCAAAGTCACCGCTTTGGTAGGATGAGAAGAGCTTTTATGTGGAGAAACATGGAAGGAAGCACCAGAATCAACAATCCAAGAACTCTCATCATAAGCAATGTTTAGAATGTTACCTTCACCAACGAGATATAGAAGATCTTCTTTTAATACGATGGTAGTATTACTCTTGTCTTCTTGCTTCTTCATTGGGCTTATTTGGTTTGGCTTAACATTACTGGCCTTTTGGTCTTTCTTGAAGGATCGACATTCCATTTTCTTATGACCCATCCTTCCACAGTAATAGCATGCAATCTTCGAGCATGACTTGGATCTACCTTGAGATTGATGCAGATCTCGGCTCTTACTACGTCCACGAGTTTCATTCCTACCCTGATTCTCAACAACATTTGCTTTGGGATGGATAGACTCACCTCGTTCCATTCTCCTTGCTTCTTCACCAAGAAGACTGTCACTGACGGTATCCATGATTAGCTTTCCTTCCGGAGCTGAGTTACTAAGTGTAACTACGAGTGTGTCCCAGCTTTTCGGTAAGGAACTAAGGAGTAGAAAGGCTTGTAACTCATCATCAATCTTCATATCAATTTTTGTCAGTTGATTTATGAGCCCCTTGAAATTATTCAAGTGCTCAATCATACTATAACCATCCTTATACTCCAACTTCACCAACCGTCGAACTAAATTAGCCTTGTTACGAGGCATTTTCTTCTGAATCATGGACTCAAGTTTTTTCCATAATTCATAAGCATTTTTATAAGTAGAAACATGCTCGAAGAGAGTTTTGTTAATGTACTTACGGATCATAGCAACAGCCTTCCGGTTCAATAGTTCCCACTGAGCATCACTCTTTCCTTCTACCTTGTCTTTGTAGATGATGGGCTCATGCAAATCCTTGCAATACAAGTGGTCCTCCATCATCGGCTTCCAATAGGAGTAGTTGTTGGTTGTGAGCTTGAACATGTCTCCATCATGAGCGACATTATCCTCCATCTTGAACTTGCACGAGCTTGATTACGGCTATGGATGAACCTGGCTTCGTTACCACTGTTGGGAAATCTCGGGCTTTCCCGCTTTGTGAAGTTAAGATAGGCACTTTAAGATTGAAAGTAGTAATGGGAGCACAAGAGTTTATAATTCCCCAATATGGAGATTCTTCCACTATACCAAATAATAGTAGGATTACAAGAATATGATTACAAAAGCAACTCACACTCAGTGGCTCACTCAAGCTTGAGGATAGAGACTTCCCAAGCTATCTCTCTTTTTCTCTCAAAGAGACTCTCTTTTATAATTCTTGGATATTTGCTTTTTTTTGATTGATTGATGATTAAGAATGTAGGCTCCTACCACTATTTATACTACACAACCTCCACAATGAATGGTGGAGATTACTTGTATCCAAGGGTGGAGATTGATTCTCTAGAATGCTCCACACTCTCTAGGAATCTCTACACTCTTTCATTCCCTTCTACATCCTTCCACACTCTTCCGTAAGGTTCCAGAAGGTTCCACACCTCTCCAGAATATTACAATGGGTTCCACACTCTTCTAGAGAGTTCTCTGGAACGTTCTAGAAAATTCTATACTTCTCTAGAAAGATCTAGAATTTTCTAGAAACTCTCCAATTAAGGAGGATCCCAACAAAAAATGCAATAGCTCAATTTCAAAGTGCGAATGCGCGACTATTCCACTATTCAATATTTATGTTACTTTAACATTTCAAACAACAAACATGCATATAAAAGTAAATTAATAATGGTGAAAAACCCCTTAGGCCTCTCTACAAAGTCCTTTGTAAATATATATATATATATTTATGTTTATGTTTCTTCGAAGTGTTCCGTAGCTACCTATTCGCTATGAACGCACTTCGACTTCCTCTTACTTCTGTCCCTTGAAAAAATGATCACTTATGTTCCTTGGATTTTGTGCTTTAATTCTTTTTAAGTTGTAAAAGAAAAGTCAAACTTAACTTTATTAACTTAAGCAATCTTTTAAATTTTGTTTTTAACTAAATCATTCCATTAATAAAAGCATTTGTTAATGGTGTATATCTATACACTTGTACACTAGTGTGTACAACTTGTTCTAACAACTTTTGATTGATGTAACGTCGAAAATCCAAGAAACAAATTTCGGTCTCATTTTCAATTTTTCACCAAACTATTTATTTATGTAAACGAACTTACAAAATGAGTTTACCATCATTATTTGTTAATTAAAAGGAGTTTAATAATGTTACTAAATTCATTGAACTAATATCACATTCATTATTCAACTATTTAAGTAATCTCTATATTTAAATATAAGGTGTTCACATTTTTCAAAATGTTACATTCTCTCCCCTTAAAAGGAATTTCGTCTTGAAATTTATCACGGAGCAGAAAGTGTAATTTCACTACTTAAAAATCAAATTACTTGAATTTTAGTAATCCGATTAGTCATATTTTTCATTATAGAAAATCTATACTAAAAGCTGCAACAAAAGTGCAGAGAATATTTTGAAATAAAATACTATACATCCTATTTTCTTAAAAGATAAATTTATAACTAAATGCTCGGGATTTTGTATTCAAAATATATTTTCAAATTCCTCCAAAGAGAATTATATCAAAACCAAAATTAGTCATGGCAAGGAGGGGGCTCCTCTTACCGAAGCATGGTATAACCCGATTATCCAAACAATACGGAGCATCCAATGGTATTCCAGTTCCACCTAAAATAACAACCGGAGTAAACAAATATGGCGAGTCTTCCAAATCTGAAAACCCCCAATCACCTAAATTTAGTCATAACGAAAATATTTGAAAAAAATCACTTTGCAAATACTTTTTCAATTATCTTGAAATAATAATACTTCGCCAAAGTTTTCAAAATAATAATAGTATCATTATTTATTTCACAAATTCTTTCGAAATCACTTTTCAAAAGCACCAAGATTTAATTCCTAATAAACAATAACTTAAAAATTGTTTGTTTATAAATTCATACTTTATAAACCATAGTATAAAAAATTACACTATCGGTCAAATCAAATTCCATAAAGTAATAAACTAACACTTAACATATTTTAAAATGTAAAATGACTAACAAACAATTTTTAGAATTTTGCTTGGGTTCGCAACTTTCTCGATCGTTCAAGGATATAGATAATTTCCTAAATGTACCATCACGCTTATCGGCCTTTGGTTATTTCGTAGAAGATTATCTAAGCTCCCTCAAACAAAATTAAAAGTCACTCCCTCAAACTTTTTTAAGCCACATGACAAAACATACGAAAATACTTATGCTCGTATGTTGTACATAAATTATCCATATGCAATATCTGATCCAACCACTTGCTCGAGTAGATAGACTTTACTTCCATACTAGTATCGCTCACTCGACCTCCCTAGTGCGGACTCCGATTGGGTTCCTTGATTAAAAACCATTGTTCTCCTTATGTAGTCATACACTGTGATGGAAAATCTCAGTATCATATCAAGAATCTAAATTAAGTGTTTACTGTCAAGAATCAAGTGAGAAATCCTTTTTTGGAATGGTGTGAATCACCCCGAAGTTATAAACTCGGATCCTAGATCAAGAACCATGCGAATAAAATAATCTACGTACAACTTACTTACTTAATCTTAATGGTTTCTCAGCTATACCAATCTCTTTCTGAATTACTTTCATTTTCATTTATAGTATTTCATTCATTACTAAAATTATTTATAAATTACTTTTCAAATTTTCACTTAAGTTTCACAAACATTTTATAAAGACACAACTTTATAAAACATTAAATTAAAAACTTACTCCATCCTTATTTACTTATATATACTCTTTTATATCCTAAGGGTACATATGCAAAATGTCAATTTTAATTTATTTTTTGAAATTCAAATGGAGGGTCAAACAAAATATTAGTCGTAAAACTGAGCGACTACTTGGAGCTCTTTAATTATCTGGTCTGGTAAATAGTTAAGAAGAGTAGGATGCTGGTATCTCAACGAAGTCCTAGAGTTTACTTTCCTTAGACATCCCTAAGGTAAAGATGTTTATTAGTTGGCCTTATAACATCAAATAGTTGAGGAGACTTAGATGTTTAAACAAAAACTACGGTTTTAATAAAATAATACTTATTAAAACCTTCTTATTCCATTTAACCCATTTAAAAACTTATGTTAAATTATCGCTTCTCTATCCAAGAATTAAAAATTTCACATGCAAACATCCTTTTTTCAAAATACCTTTTTATTTTAAATCAATTTCCCTTAAGGAAACTTAAGAACTAAATACCCGTTTTTTTATTTCAAAACCCTTTTTAAAATCATACTACCTATATTTCTATGTATAAAATAACTTTGACAATTAATTCACTAACACTGACTTTGGGTTCATTCGGATTTAAACTCATTTCGATCACACAATGATAAAGAGAATAATTCACTAAGTGCACTACAACAATTGCCTAAGCAAACATTTGATTGGCACTTAGAAGATTATTCAGATTACCACGTAACTAATCGTGATGTTTTCTTCGAAATATCCAAAAAAATATCTCTTTCTTAAAAATTCTCTTTGAAATATTTATACTTACAATTTTTTTTTTGAAATGGTACTTTATATACAACATGTCACTGGAACAACATATCACATGTCAATAAACATTCGAATCACGCTACACAAGTTTCAAACTTGTGACCTCTCGCACCAAAGCCGGATCTGTTAACCACTTGGACAATGGTGCTTGTCTACTTACAAATATTTCCAAGTAATACTACCATTACTTTTCTAAAAATTATTTTGAAATCATTTCAAGTAATACCGAGATTTAAATTCTGAAAAACTTTTTTACTTATAAAACAGCATTTATAAATCATATAAACCATTTTATATACCATACTCACATAAAATGTTCCTTTAAAATCATCTTATATTATAATAACTTTTCCTTTATTATAATAAAATTTTCGCAAAAAGTTATTCTCTAAATGTCTTATCTTCCCGCTCAGGTTAGACTAAATAATTTTATTAAGAGATGACTTTTAACTTAACATTTTCACCGAACACCTTATAGCCAAACTATGAACCTTAATTCACAAGGGGTTCGTTTTAATGTACTTGCAATCATCAAAACAATAAATGCCTATAAACTGGTCGAGCATAAATCAACAAACATTAGTCAATGCTCCTAAACTACCCGAGCATGACTAAATAAAACAATAATGATAATAAATACATATTATCATTTTCAAAAAAAAAAACACAACATAAACAGCTGTATAAATTCGAAATTTATTCCTTATATATATAATATATAATCCTAGGTAAAATATTTCATTTATCAAATTTCAAAAATCAATATCATGTCTATTTGCCTTGTTCAAGTATTTTGAAATCCCTATCAACACCATGGCGTCCCACATCTCGACCAGAATTCAAAATATAAACTTAATAGACCAAGTAACATGATATGTTTTTACAGTAATAATAAATACGCTCTTGTACATATAATACTCCAACCTCATTCTAGGATGTCACTTACCCTATTTTTAATGAGCCATACCATACCAAAGTCATGGTTCCGGCTTAACCTTCGACTCTAATACCAAATTATAATGATTTGCCTTTTTGATCCTCAAAAGTCAGCACTTAATACATCCACGGTATATAAATGTCGAGCATCCAAGTGTCGAAAAGAAAGATTGTTAGGGTAAAAAGAAAAAAGAACAGGGAAAATATAATCTTACAGTGAAACGACAATATATAATACAACAAAGACAGTAAAAGTTATCACTCAAGATACAAGGTATATCATAGTTAAAAATAGAACTCATCAGCTTGGGTACTTATAACTTCTTGACCTTAGAATTACTGATGGGTATTCATAATAATACAGTGGAAAATAAAAATACTACGGCAGATGAACATCCAACTCTACTCTATGAGCTCCATGTCCCATCAACGACAACCTAAAAAAATTCAGTCTGACCCAAGCATTGTAATAAATTAACACCCGGAGCAGACTCAAAAACCAGCATGAGAAAACTCAAAAAATGTGACGAACATATAATAATTCTGTGAGACCATATCGCTAACTATGGAACATGTTTTTACCTCACAAAAACAACATCCATATATAAAGAAATGGAAAATAAATCAAAATAGTAATCCAAATAAGAAAGGATGGTAACAAACATGATTTGAATCCAAATTTAAAGAATGGACAAAAGTAATTAAACATAGAGAAGAGCTCAAGGCACTTCTCAATCCAATTCAGAAAGGATTAACTCCAAGATTTGAATCAAACAAGGAGAATGAATTTATCCAACATGACTAAGAGGCTGCCCCCATACATCGAAAGTATATCTCTAGATAAAATATACTTGAGAGCCCATGTCAAACACGCAACACTCTCAGGAACTTCCAAGCTGAACCCCGTTACACTTTTGCGGGCACCCAAATATACTCACATTACCGCATGCATGCTACAAATAAATCTCTAGATAAATGTGAATATACCGTAATGGATGCAACCTAACTGGGTTGGCTCTCACTCGCTCTTTGGTTTTAGTTATCCATGGTGTTGGATGCCAATGCTCAAAACGAGCTACAAATCATCTTAGATTGACGAAGCACAAAGAAGGATTTCAAAATCGCTAGTCGACGAATTAACTATCGGAAACAAACTAGTACTACCTCGGGGAAAACAATGAAGCCAGACAAGTTAGGGCAGTATTGCTTTCAACCTTGACTCAACAACATTCTTAACTTTAAGAATAGCAAGAGTTGAAAGCTCCAAACAAGCAACACAATTGTCCCGAATCGACGAATACAAAGAAGATAGTCGAATCGATAGTCAATAAGTCAACTATCAAAAATGATAAAATATTCGTATATAAAAATTAAATCTTTAACATTTATCATAATTCATCGATCCCGAATTAGCACTACTTCACAAAAAACAATGAAGCTAGACAAGTAAGGGCAGTGTAGCTTTCTACCTTATCACACAACATTCTTAATTTTATAAATAGCAAGAGTTCTTTCAACGTTCAGTGCAAAGTATAAGACGAAATATTTTCAATAAACGAATCAAAATTTTAAACACTTGACTCACACTTGTGCTTGATTTTCGCATAACAAATATTTGTATAACACTTTAAATACACACTTTAAAATATATTTTTTGAAGAGCTAATTATATTTCTAAGTGTATTAAAAAGAAGAGTCAAAAACAAATGTCATTAAAACATTGTTTGCTATAAACCCAAAACCAATTACGCTTAGCTTTAAAAATTAAAACCTTTCTTTTTAAAGATCTTTTCATTTATAAAATATTATTTATAAATCAACTTATTATCAACTTTAAAACAAAAATCCTCTTAATATTTAAGAATAATAGCACTTATTAAGTCAAGTAACAAGTTTTATTAATAAGTTAGCCAAATCATTTATTATAACATAAGTGTTATAATCCAAGAAGTCCTTTCTACTTTTCGAAATCATTTACCATAACCAAACGTTATAATCCATAAATTATTTCTCCATGTTCGGAAAACATTTATTACAATAATAGTGTTGTAATCCATGCTTCCTTTTCTCTTTCAATAAACTCAAAATACTTTGAAATATAGTTTAAACATCCATCTTAAATATTATTTAAAAAGAAAATCCCAAGTTTAAAATATATTAAAACTCAAAATCATTTTTTCCCTTATTTTCAAAATAAAAACTTCTTCTTTTAAATATTTAAATAAATTCCAAACCACCATTAAAACACTTAAATATATATTAGAAAAGTTCACTAAAAGGATTGAAGAAAAAAATCAAGTTTACAACCATTTCATATAAGTTGGAAACAGTGCCGCAAAACTGCAGCTAAAAAGAGCATGAAAAATTCCTTTAAATCGGTTCTTTTCAAAATAGAATTTTTTTTCACATTTTTACATAGTATGAATAGTAAATTTTATTTTTAGAACAACATATCATGAGTATAGTATGCATTTACAAAAATTTAGGGACTTTAAAAGTCAACAAAACTCAATTAAAAGTTGTTTTTAAACTTGACTTTTGAACTGCAAAACAGCGACCAAAACTTTTCTAATATTTAAACATTTTAGATTGGTGTCATAACCTTTTCCAATCCATCAAAACTTGGTTCAAATAAATTTTTAAAAATGCAAGAGCATGACTAATTATTTTAATGACGCAAACACAAGCACAAGATTTAAAGAGATGGATTTCAAAGTGAAATAGCACAATTTCAAAGTGCGAATGTGTCACTATTCCACTATTCAATATTTATGTTACTTTAACATTTCAAACAACAACCAAACATGCATATAAAAGTAAATTAATAATGGTGAGAAACCTCTTTGGTCTCTCTACAAACTCCCTCGTAAATCATATATTTGTATGTTTCTTCAAAGTGTTCCGCAGCGACCTATTCGCTACGAACGCACTTCGACTTCCTCTTGCTTTTGTTCCATGCAAAAAAATGATCACTTATGCAAACCAATGAGTTCTTTACATGTACGTACAATTACAGCTCTTGTCAGAACACTCCAACAACTCCACACCGGTTTATATTCCAGTTAAATTCACACCATCACCTACACATTATACTAGATATACTCCTCAAGGAAAAAGAACTAAACGTATTTTACGTTTTGGTTCCCCATCAACGAAGGAGAAAATTGACGATATTCATCACTATCAGAGAGAGACTCTGGAACTGCAGCGTGAACTAAATTACGAACAGAAAGCAAATGCTAAGCGTTTAAGTTTTCTTGAACAAGTTGCGTTAAAGTTCTACGGGTCTTCATCGAAACAGTGCGTACATCAACCTCCGCCTCAACGTTCTCAAGCTCCTCCGAATTCCTTGGAATGAAGCCCACAACATCCTCAGGTGTCACCAAACTCCTGGGAATGCAGTAATGTTTGGTCGCCAATCCAACCATTACAAGAGATAACGAAGATTGAACCACAATATGACGACTCTCACTCTTTAAGAAATTAGATATATATATATATATATATATATTGTTTTTTGAACAAGTGTTGTATATTTATATGTTTTAGATGTTTTAAAATAATGTTTTTAATATATAATAATTATATAATTACCAAAGTTTTAATATTATTTAAGTTTTTATAATAAAATCTTTAGAACAATAGGTTAAAAATGCATATCAGCACAGTTTCAGTCGACTCAACCTTCAATTCCAGTTGACTGAAACTTCAAAACAAAATTTTTTATATAAGGAAACTCAGTCGACTGACCTAGGTAATTCGATAGACTGAATTTGAAGTTTTTTAGGCTATTTGATGCGGGAAAATTTTCTCTACACATTAGTCGACTGAATTTTAATTTCAGTCGACTGGACATTCTTAAGTACTTGAAAATTTCCAGATTTCAGTTGATTGATTCTATATTTTTAATCGAATGAATTACGCAGTTTTTATGCAAAAACTTTTGGGTTGATAACCTGAGTATTTTAGTCGACTGCACCCCTCCAATCAGTCGACTGAATGTGTGATTTTTGGTTTTTTAAAATAATTTTACACAACTCCCCATACACATTTTCACCAACCATATAAATACATCTCCTTCTCTCTAAAACCTACTTCATGTTCAAGAAACAAACCCTAGCCCCCATTTTCTTCAATCAAATTTTATCTACTTCAAATCTACCAAAACCAAATGGCTCCAAGAACAAAAAGACCTCGCCAATCATCCACCGGACCATCTGAAAGCCAAATTAGGTCTTGGCTCCATGACAAAACTGCCGTCACTCGTTACAATGCCATGCTGAGCTCTAGAATCTTCGATGGTTCATTTGTCAAGTATCCGGACTTCAATGCCTACACAATCCGAGAAACTGTGTAGGCAAGTGGTCTCGAGAGTTTGCTTAGTTTTAACGCCAACAATGTCAAGATCTACCCTCTCCTAATCAAACACTTTTTTGCTAATATGAACTTGGATCACCAAGATCCAAGAAACAAGGACGATTGCATCTGGACACTTGTTTGCAACGTCTGAATCTACCTTCCTCTCCAATGCCTTGGCTATATTCTTTATTGTCCCTACGAAGGCATCGACATCAATGACGTTGAAGTAGGTATGGACAACCGGGATGAGGCCTCTCATCATTTCCTCTCCGATGACATGACTGTTCTCAAATCCATCGCCTTGTGACCAAAGGCTCGGATCCTTCATCGTGCTCTCATCCGCTCAATCCAACCTCATACCGGAAGCTACGAGAAAGTCTACAAAAAAGACTTCAAGCCCTTTATGCCATCTACTCCTCTCAAAACGTCAATTGGGCTAGAGTAATTCTTGATGAATTCCTCATAGTTAATCATAAGCGGAGCTACAAAACAATCTTCTATGGAGCTAACATTATGCAGATTCTCATGAATTTCGATGTCACCATCACCGACGGTAACCCGATGCCGATTTCATTACCGTCGGTGAGCTAAACACTAAGACGTTAAGTCTTATGGGCTTGCCAAAACGCCAACCGCCTCAAGAAATAATTAACTTCCCACAATGGGCGGCTAATAGTGCTTAAGGGATTCTGCAACCCCATGAGACTCATATCGGCTCCTTCTCCTCCCAACCTTCCCACCAAGTCGAAGAAGAAGAAGATGATGACATCATAGAGCTCCATAGTGATTTTCCTCCAAAGAAAGGTTTAATCACTCTCTCAAGGAATCAAAGCAAATTAAATCGACGATTGATCAACGTCGAGAAAACTATCGTCAAGACCAATAAGAAGCTCAACTCCATCAAGGGCTTCTTAAATAAAATTTAGGAAAAAATCTCTTGCACCAGCTCTACTTCCATAAGTGTTGCTAAAAAACCCCCAGCTCCTTTCTCTTAGACAACATCTGAAGAGGAAGAAGAATCCGATAGTGAGGAAGTTTAGTCATTTTTTATCTTATGCTTATGTATGTTTTTTAATTTTTTTGGTGTATCCGTGAACAATTATCGTTATGTATGTTGTTTGTTTTTTTAAAAAATCAATGTTGTTCTCTTGATGTTTTGTTAAGTACTATGATGTTTAATTTCTTTTGTTCTTGATTCACATTATTCATGTTTACCATGTTATCATTTTAAGTTATATTCATATTTATCTGTATTCTAATGGTTATACAACTGATACTCCTTTTTTTCGATGACAAAGGGGGAGAAATATGACGATAAACAAGTAGTTCATTAATTTAGGGGGAGATTTTAATTGCTTCTTAAAAAATTTATACACTTTCTAACTTACATAGTTGTCAACATCAAAATGGGGGAGAATTTTAGAACCTTGTATTTTGATGTTTTGATCATGACAACTATATAAGTATATATTATATGAACTAACCAAAATATGCAGGAGAAGATACTATTTTACTTGACGATAGATCGAAGACCAAAGATTTCAAAGAGAAGTTTCAACGTTTATAATTGGTTTGTCTATAGTCTAGTTAGTAGTTAATAATTGTTAAAATCTCTCCTAAATGGTATATGCATGCACACATACTTTAAATCATATTCAAAATCACACACACACACACACACTAAGATTTGATTATATTAAGTTTGTAAACAAATTGCTTTCAAAAAGAAGTCTACTAGGTAGAAAACACCTGTTTCAGTCGACTGAGCAGGGGTGTGCAATCGACTAAAACATGCACTGGTGCACAAACTATTTTGAAGGTTCGATCGACTAAATACCCCTATTCAGTCGACTGAACCAGGTGTCTTTTCAAAATAAATTTAAATTTCAAAATGTTTTGAATTTTCAGATGACTGAATTTCTTTCCTCAGTTGAATGAATATTTATAACAGCTATTTTCTGAACGGTCACCTTCTCTTAACGAACAGAAACAACTTTTAATCTAACAGTTGTTTCCGTATCTTTTGGCCGAAACTTTTCACGAATGATTACATCTTTTAAACTATATACATATATGTAGACTTGAATCCAGTTGTTTTCAATAACTTAATTCTCTGATTCTATTCTATATTCTTGCTATCTAAATTCTGCCATTTGCTTTCATAAATGCATTCAAATCACTTGCATATTCAAGCACAAATTTATTTATGATTAAAATTACTTCCAATCTTCACGTACTACACTATATACCACAGAGGAGAAGATTACAGGAAGGGTGTACTCTAAGGACATATCTGTGTTATCTACAAAGCACAATCAGTCAAGAAAACTAATTGTATTGTTGAAGTCCTGTTAGGTTGCTAAGGCGGTAGAAGTACTATTCGATTGTCTAGGTGGTAGAAGTCCTACTCGGTTGCTCAGGTGATGTAATACCTGTTCCTCCGGGTTAAGTGAGGGTTGATAGTTAAATTCTAGAAGGAGTCTGGGACTGGACGTAGAACGGGAGTTCAAACCAGTATAAAAATCCCTGGTGTCATTTACTTTACTATTTACCTTTTATATCTTATTCCGCACTAGTAGATAACTTTAGTTACTATTCCATATTACGATTCTTAGCAGCACTTTCAGTGGGTATCAATTAAATTGTTTTTATCTTACAGGTACCCAAAAGTAAATCGAATAACAAGGAGAAATGGATACTCGGTAGCGGATGCTTCAAACATATGACTGGAAATGCACAAATGTTATCAAATATAACATACAAAGATGGTGGTACTGTAACTTTCAGAGATAATTCAAAAGGATTTGTCATTGGAATTGGAGATGTCATCAATGTTGGTATGTCCACTTCACCTGTTATTACAAATGTTCTTTTAGTTAAAAATCTAAAACATAACCTATTACGCATTAGTCAACTTTGTGATAAAGGATTCAAAATTGATTTTGAAAAGAATAAATGCAACATATTTGGTCAAAATAAAAATCTGATTTTTGAAGGATTAAGAAAAAGAAACATCTATGTCTTAAATATGAAATTTAATAACTCGAGTGATTTATGTCTAGCCACAATTTTAATGATCCATGGACATAGCACAAACGATTGTGTCACATAAACTTTATGTTTTAAACAAATTAGCTAAACACAATTTAGTTAGAGGTCTTCCCAAAATAAATTATAAAGTTAAAAATTTTTGTGATGCTTGTCAATATGGAAAATTAAAAAAGATTTCTTTCAAATCTAAAAAGGAAATTTCTACCAAACAACCCTTAGAATTATTACATCTTGATTTATTTGGACCTACTCAAATGCGTTCAATAAATCATAATAAGTATGTATTTGTTATTATAGATGATTTTTCACGATATACATGGACACTGTTCTTAAAACATAAAAGTGATACTTTTGAAATTTTTAAATTTTTTGCTAAAAGGATTAAAATTTTAATGAATCTTAAAATAAAGAGTATAAGAAGTGATCACGGAGGTGAATTCGTAAATGAAATTTTTTGTAACAAAAAGGAAATTACACATAATTTCTCATTTCCACGAATAACACAACAAAATGATGTTGTAGAAAGAAAAATCATACACTCCAAGAATGTGCACGAACTATGCTTAACAGTGGTAATCTACCAAAAAACTTTTGGGCAGAAGCTGTAGCTACTGCTTGTTATGTATTGAATCATGTCATATTACGTCCTTTAACTAAGAATACTTGTAATGAAATGTTTTTTGGTAAAAAAACCAAAAGTATCATACTTTCAAATATTTGGTTCAAAATGTTTTATACTAAATATTAAAGATAATCTTGAAAATTTTGATTCAAAAGCCGACGAAGGAATCTTTATCGGATACTCAGATCATAGCAAAGCTTATAGAGTACTTAATAAACGTACTGGTACTATAGAAGAAAGTCTACACGTTTCTTTTGATGAGAATTTTTAAAATATTAAAAAGAGTGATGATGATGAGATTTGAACAAAACCATCTGAAAATAACACAACTGTACATAACAATAATGAGAATATCGTTGACAATGATAATACGTTAAGATCACCAACTCGTATTTTAAAAGACCATCCAATCAACAATATAATTAGTAATTTAAATACAAAAGTTTCTACCAAACATCAATTAAATCAAATGAGTCACGTTGCTTTTATTTCAAATCTTGAACCTAAAAATATAAAGAAGTATTGAATGACGAATCGTGGATTATGGCAATGCAAGAAGAACTCAATCAATTCGAAAGAAATAAAGTATGGGAACTTGTACCGAGACCTACGGATCAGTCCGTAATCGGGACAAAATGGGTTTACAAAAATAAAACTGATGAAAATGGAAACATTGTTTGTAACAAAGCAAGGTTATTAGCGCAAGGGTATAATTAAGAGGAAGGCATTGACTACGAAGAAAACGTTTGCTCCAGTTGCACGTCTATTAGCCATCCGAATGTTACTTGCTTTTGCATGTCATCATAACTTTAAACTTTTTTAAATGGACATAAAAAGTGCCTTTCTAAATGGTTTATAAAAGAATAGGTTTATGTTGAGCAGCCTCCGTTGTTCATACATGAAAATTTTTCTGAACATGTATATAAATTAAAGAAAGCTTTATATGGTTTAAAACAAGCACCTCGTGCTTGGTATGATAGAATAAAAACTCATTTAATAAATTCTAGATTTCAAGTCGCAACCTTGTTTATAAAAAGAAATCATAATGATATTTTAGTTGTTCAAATATATATAGATGACATAATATTTGGATCAACTAATGAAAATCTATGTAAAGAGTTTGTAGATATCATGAAAACAAAAATTCGAAATGTCTCATATGGGAGAATTAAATTTTTTCTTAAGATTACAAATTAAACAGTTAGAAAATGGTATTTTTATAAATCAATAAAAATATTGCCATAATTTGTTAAAACGTTTTGGGATGGAGAAAACATCAGGTAAACCAACACCCATGAGCACAAGTACCCATTTAGATAAAGATGAAAATGGAAAGGATTTTGATCAAAAATTATAACGAAGTATAATAGGATCACGACCCGATATCATGATGAGTGTGTGTCTGTGTGCCAGGTTTCAAGCACAACCTAAAGATTCACACTATTGGGCAGCTAAACGTATTTTGCATTACTTAACCAATGCTACAAATTATGATCTTTTCTATCCTAAAGACAGCTCTTTTTAACATGTATCCTATAGTGATGCGGATTTCGGTGGTTACAAAACCGATAGGAAAAGTACAAGTGACACCTATCACTTTATCGGTCAATCTCTAGTCTCGTGGTTTAGTAAAAAAATAGAATTGCGTATCACTTTCAACCTGTGAAGCAGAGTATATTACTGTAGCCTTAGCTTGCGCTCAGGTAATATACATGCAACAAACACTTGCAGATTTTGGAAAAATAATTAACAAATCTCCTATATATTGCGATAACACTAGTGCTATAAACCTATCTAAAAATTTAATAAATCATTCCCGCACAAAATATATAGATATTCGTCACCATTTTTTAAGAGATAATATTGAAAAAGAAATAATAACTCTAGTATTTGTAAACACCGAAAATCAAATAGCCGACATTTTTACAAAACCACTAAGCGAACAAACTTTTATTAAGTTAAGATGTGAACTAGGTATTATGTCGTTACACGATTTATAATGCAATCTTAATTTTTTTTATACATGTCTTAATTTTACTGACAACCAATTTTTTTAACAAACCATTCCTATATTTTCCTGACTGAATTTTTTTATTAATTACTAGCCTCTTAATCTTTCATTTGTGGCTGAAATTCTCTAACAGTTATCAACCTTAACTTAGTTTTCTTAACATAGCATATAAATTGAGTGTGTGTGTGTGTGTGTTTGTACCTAATCACAAATATTATATACAAACTTTTCATAATTAAGCAAAGAATCGGATTTCTAAACAAACATATCAAAAATGTCTTCTGATCATGATTCCACCTACTCCGCAATTGACTACGCCTCCCCATCTTCCGGCAGCACCTACGTCTCCCACAAAATTCACTCCTACATCATCTCCATCTCTCCACATCATCCCTTCATCGACTTACCATACTGGCTTCTCTCCGAAAGGTAGGAAAGCTAAGCATGGAATCGGCCTACAATCATCCTCTTTGTCCGACAAAGTCGACGACATTCATCATTATCAACCAGAAATGATAAGGGTTCAAAGAGAGATGTATTATAAACAACGCCATCAAGGAGCACATCTAAACATTCTTGAAAAATGTATCCTCGTCATATGTGGTCATTCACCAAAGAAAGACTGTTTACATCAGAGGTTTCCACATGCACAAGAAACTCCTCCAAGAGCACACAAGATCACTCCACGAAAGTTATGGGGAGAAGGGACATCGCACACAGAACACAGTCCTATTTGTCCTTACTGGTCTCCTCTTAGGCCGTCAACCGAGCACACCAAGATCGAACAGAATTCATGGGAGAAACAAAACTATCACTCTCCTGATTCTTCTGCTAACAACTGAAAAAGTATTTCGTAAACGACGGACGATTAATATATATATATATATATATATATAATAAACATGTTTATTTATAATCATTTGTAATTCTTTCATTTTAATAATTTTTTTTACATATAGCAAAGTACACAGAGGTAATAAGAAAATTTTTACACGATCAGATGTCTGATAAAAATACCCAGTCGTCTAAAAACATGCCCGAGAATATTACTATTTCAGCACAGTCGTCTAACATATCATTAGTCGTCTAAATTCAAGAACAAAAATTTGTTCTTCAATACAGACGTCTGGACATAATACCAAACGTCTATAAATTCCTTCTATCAAATACAAAAAAACATACGACTTCAGCACAGACGTCTGAGGAAATACCCAGACGTCTGACGAAACTCTTTGGAAAAATAAGTTTTTCACAGACAGACGTCTAGATTCCCACTCAAACGTCTGTATAACCTTTCTTTCTACAAAATCTTCCACAATCAAACGTCTGATCTCCAAAAACAAACATATGACTTCACCTGATCCCCCACCTTTTCATCTCTCCATATATTATTTTTTACCCTTACCTCATTTTTTCACCGTTCTCTTTCTCCAAAACCTCAAAAATCCTAATTCCAAAATTCAATTTCCTTTTCAAATTCCCCAAATCAATGGCTCCTAAGGCTAAAACTCCGGTTGCCAAACGTCGAAAAGCCTATGTAGGACAAAGTTCACAACCTCCTTCTCAATAATTCATCACCGACCATCACATAGAGGAGTGGATTGTGTAAAAGGAAAATGGCAAACAAAAATTACAGGAATTGGAGAAGAAGCCTTTCCACTCCGGTCCATTCTATCCCATTCCCCATTTCATTCACTACGATGCAATGGATCTACTTGAAGATGCTCAGATCTACCACCTAGTTAACTCCCACGACAATGCTGGGAAGATAGATCAACTAGCGGTATTTCTCTTTTTAATTAATCTTTATTCATTAAACCTTTGGAATCCTTCAGATGAAGATAACTGGATTTGGACCAGTGTCTATGGACACATGATAAAATTTAATGTTGAAATGCTTTGGTAAATCCTTAATTGTTCTTATACAGGAATTCGATTACAAGAATTTCCCAATACACACTATGACCCCAGAGATGCTATTACTCACCTTATTTGGAAAGACGATATGCGGAAATTAAAAATGTCTAGTTTTTGTCCACGAGCTCGACTTCTTAACCGTATGCTCATAAACACAGTCATCTCTAGGTTAGATAGTCCCGAACAAGTCTATAAAGACAATCATAAAGCTTTATATGCTATTTTTAGGCACAATATATTTTCGACCAAATTAAAAGCTTTAGGACACCAACCCATCGTAGCATTGTTTACGCTCCATACATAATAAGAATTCTATGGTCATTAGGAATTCCTTCATATCTCTACCAATATGAAGAAATCACCATTGAAGATAGTGGCATTAGATTTCTCTCTCTGATGCATCTCACAGAAACACTGCCAAGCATAATTCCCTTTTCCCAGTACCAACAACCTCAACAACAACAACAAGCACCTTCAACTCGACCTTTCTAATGTGCCAGAGCTTTAGCACCTATAGAGTATTAGTCTGATTCTGAAATACAAGAAGCCAGAATTGCAGCGGGACCAAGAGGGAACTATCGAGATGTTGCACTTCAAAACCAATGTCTCCTCTCCTTAAACTAACAAGTGTTAGATAAAAAGATGTCTCGCTTGGAACGATCTTTTTATACTCGCATGACCAAAGTAGAGAAGACGTTAGAAAAAGTCATTTCCACTTTGGGAAATGTCCTCAGAAAGGTTCGGGGTCGTTCCTCCTCTCGGTCTTCATCTTCTCCATTCCTAACACAACCACCACCAGTGTTTCAGTCAGGACCATCTTTAGGCGCAGGGCCTTCACAAGAACCACCACAACATTCTCGTCATGGCAAAGCGCCAATTTGTCTTGATACCGAAGAGGGTGAAGGTATATCATTTCCTTCAAAGGATCTTCAGGCTCCGCAAGACCCCAAAGACTATAGTTACTACACCTCATTCCAGCGTCTCTCTATTCAAGAGGATGAGGAGTACAATGACCAGTCTCAATGGCAACATGGTGCATATGATGAAGACTCGTCTAACTTCCAGGGTTAATACCACTATCAGTAAGCTTTTCTTTTATTTTTAATCTAGTACGATTTATGTATCCTTATTTTTGATTTCTTCCTGACAATATACCTGTATAACTATTAAAACTTATCTGTGATTGTATGTGAACTTATGTTCTTTATATTTTCCATATTTCGTTCTTTCTATATTTCTTTTTGATAATGCCAAAGAGGGAGAAATATCATACTACATATATATAGGGGGAGGAATCACATTCAGGGGGAGTTATATGTTTATTCGATAAAGTGATTGTATAATTGTCATCATAAAAAAAAGGGAGAATTTTAAAACCTCTATTCTACGATTTCGATGACAACAACTATACAATCATACACATACAATATATTCAATCTATTTGCAGGTAAAAGCTTTCAGAATTCAACTTGAAGACGACTAGTAGTGGAGAAGAATCATCGGTATTAGAAACGCTATTATAGTGTGTTATTGTCATAGATATATAGCTTGTAAAATCTCCTTTAGTAGCTTTCAACACAAACATTGCACGACAAATTTTTTAAGTCTTCATTATCTCAAAAAAAGCTAACTACCGAAATACCATATATCAGACATCTGTCAGTATTTACCAGACGTCTGACTATGGTCTCTGTTTGAAACAACTAATATGTATCAGATGTCTTTTAATCCATCTCAGACGTCTGACTCTGGTCTTTGTTTAATATATATATATATATATATATATATATATATATACACACACACACACAGATGTCTGAATATTATGGACAGGCGTCTGTGATGGGTAATGGGCAAAAACAATGAACAGTCACCTGCTTCATTCTAATGGTTGCTTCTGTATCTCTTGAACGCATCTCTTCCTCCTTAATGATTGCAACATTTAGACTGAAATAGAGAACACTAACGGATGTTACTCTTCAAGAAAAATCTTCAGCATCTATGAATATGTAAAGATTCTAAGAAACAACTTACTTGAATTTTCTGAATCTCATATCTATACTCTTTGCATACTCTGATTTCTAAAAGCAAACAATATTTCAGTTTTATCACTTTCCAAAAGCAAAGTTTCATGTATACATACTATTCAAAGGAGATTATAGGAGGATTTGTACTGTGCAGTCAAAATCATTATTTCTAAGAACACATACCTGTCTAAGAAAGATTTTTGCATCAAGCTTATTCCTTCGGGAAAAGCGAGAGTTGTTTACTAGTTAAAGTCGGAGAGGAGCTTCGGGACTGGACGTAGGACGGGAGGTCCAAACCAGCATAAAAACTCGAGTGTGATTGTTTCTTTACTTTTATTTAATTTACTCTGCTAGTTATAAGTTGGCTTTTTATTACACTTGCATATTAGATATAAATACACGATCCATACACACTTTCAGAATCATACCAAAGAACATGGAAGAATGAATTTTATGATCATAGCCAAATGAGCAAATTTTCCACTTGCATTCAAATTGAAAAAACGTAGGATACGATAGTATTTATGGATTTAAAAATTTATTTTAGATAAGAAGTTAAGAAAATAAAAGTAGATAGAGAAAATGAGCGTGGAACATTTCTGAATAGGTGAAATAGAGAATGATTTATTTTAGATAAGAATGTGAGAAGATGAGAGTAAGAAGAGGAAATGAGCGTGGAATATTTCTAAATAACTGAAATAGAAAATGAAAGGACGTATTGTTATTAACATTTAACAGACATTTAATTTGGAGCTTGGAATAGTATGTACTTATTAGAGGAGTAAGTGAAGTTTTCTCTCTCAAATCAACTAGAGAAGAGAATTGAGAGTAAGAATGAATAAAAAGCAAAGATTATATATGATATCTCATATTCTCATTTTTGTATAATAGAATAAATATAATATATTTTACTTAGCCGGTGATCAACTCGTATCCATCATAATATTATATATTTAAGTTTTATAGGGTGACAACAACTAAACCCACGGATCGAATCCAGATCCACACAACGGGTTTCAGTTCTAGATGTGTCGATTTTACTGGTTTCAAGGTATACATTTCAAAACTTAGATTGAATCCAACATAAGGTTTGGTTCAGATCAAGTTGGTCTGAATCGTGCCCATTTGGTTAATAATACTAAAATTACAAGTATATTTGACGTTTAGTTGATCGGATATTTCGAGTTAGACAGGGTCGAGGATGACCTGACCTTTAAGGTGTTTTTATACTCGATCCTAACTTTCAAAATGAGTTTGATTAGGATTTCCAATACTCGATCCTAATTTTCATTTATGTTTTCAAGATAAAATTAGTAAAATTGTATAGTTGGATTTTAAAAGTTCTAAATGTAGACATTCAAAATGATCGTCTACCATACAATTCCATAATTTTCCCGGGTTTCCAAGTAACAAGTATGATAAAAATATAGTTTAAAAGTGTCTTGTAAACGAAAGGAAAAAATCGCGACGATCATTTCATTCCAAAATCATTTGATTGTATTACAAATAATAGTGCCTCATGGTGACTATTGGTGAGCATGTTTTATACTTGTTCTTAAGATATTTATTACCTGTACGGCTGCACCTACATGAAAAATTCACCATCGTTGTATTCTCGAACTTGCAAACAAAAGAAACACAAGGCATAGAATAATCCCAGAAACACATTCTATACAACTGATATCTTTTAAAACATTCAGAAACCAATAAGAGCACACATATCACACAACTAATAACATTCAAACCGGATTAACAGTTCTGCTATCTCCACCTCCATGCTCCTCCTCCTCATTCTCACCAGACGCCTCCTCCAGTGACTTCCCATTCGACTCCGGCACCAGAAAAGTAAAGCAAAATCCCAGCAAATTACAAGCGGCCAACACAAAAAGCGAGTTCCTAACCCCAATACCAGTCCCATACCCCTTGTCCACCTTTGCCTTATCCTTACTCTGCGCCAGGTATAGAAACCCAAACGATCCAACAATTGCTCCGGCTTTCCCAGCCGCTGCCGATATCCCATGACACGTCGACCTCAGCCTTGCAGGAAATATCTCGGCCGGCACTATAAACGTAGTGCTGTTCGGTCCGAAATTTGCAAAGAAGAAGGTGAACGCGTACATCACTATAAACCCCACATGATTGCCGTGCAAGGTCCAATGGTGGTACGGCACGGCTAACCCTAACATGAACACGGTCATCATCGCGAACCCCAACAACTGTATTGTGAAACGGCCAATTCTGTCTATTAAGGCCACCGTGAACCAGTACCTGTTGGAATTCCTAAAGAACAAAATGAATGAAACATACATAAAGTCCCACATCGCCAAAATTGCTAAGCCATACTAGTTTATATATGGCTTTGCAATGAAGATGTTGGGGCCTAGGGGCACCCAAATGTATGCTTCGTTGTGAGGAGGGAGATCATGCATCTCCACCACACACGCGCGCGCGCCGCCGCAGTCCGTCCGACCGAACCGAACCGGGCCGGGCTCGGGTTTGGGTTTGGGTCTAATATGATCCTAATTTTGCTGCAAAACTGGGCCGGGTTTTTTAACAGTTGCAGGCTATGTGAACAGACACGACTGTTCATAAGCGGACGCGGCGAGCGAGTGCAACCTGACTGAAGAAGCATGGGCGAACAGAAGCGGGTGCGACCCGTTAGAGGCGAACAGGTGCGGCCCGACTGAAGAGACGCGGCCGAACATAGGCAGTAGCGAATGGGTGCGGCCCGTTAAACGAACAGCAGCAATGAAAGGAAACAGGTGCAACCTTTCAGGCAGACGCGACTGTTCGAAGGGGTGCGGACGAAATTATAAATAGGAGAGAATACTGATCACATTCTCATCCCATTCCAATCTAATTTCTTCTGCTTCTTTGCTCTACTGCTCAACATTCCATATATATCACAGAATAGACATACTCATTACAATTTCGTGCAGATTACGTCTGTTGTATCTTGGGAGAATTTTGAAATAAAATTCTTAAGGAAATCGTTACGACGAGCCTCAGACATATTCTGGTTAGAATTCTATATTCTATCCTTTATTTTGGTTGTACTATTTATTCAAAATAGTATAACGCTGTTGTTGTAATTTATTTACAACAATCATATTGTTATAATAATTAACACAGAATTCCAGTGTAGTGGAAATCTGAGTTATAAACTTGTGCGACGAGTTTATAATTGATTATTCTCTGTTTTGGTATACTAGACGTATAACATCTTAAGAATTTTACTGTTTTCTTACTAAAACAGAGATGGCAACAGTAGAATTTTCAAAAACTACTACTCACAACAGACCTGAACCGTTCAAGGGAGATGGTGACGATTTTTTAACATGGCAGAATCAGATGTTATTCTACCTCACCACACTCGGTCTGCAACGGTATCTCGAGGAGGAGGAACCGGTTTCTTCACCAGGCAAGGAAGCAGATGTTGCTACATGGAAACATTCCGATTTTCTATGCAGAAACTATATTCTGAATTGTCTCGACAAGGTGCTATACAAAGTATATCAACCTCTAAAGACAGCAAAAGCACTCTGGAATGCACTTGCTACGAAGTATAAGACGCAGAATATCAGTCTTAAGAAATTCATTGTAGACAAATTCATGGACTACAAGATGATCGACTCCAAACCGGTGACTGCTCAACTGCATGAACTACAAATCATTATTCATGAACTCGAGGCGGAAGGTCATAAGGTTGGAGAATCGTTTTTGGTTGAAGCCATCACGGGAAAACTGCCACCGTCGTGGAGAGATTACCGCAATTATCTGAAGCATAAAAAGAAGGAAATCTCTTTACAGGATCTCATAGTCCGATTGAAAATTGAGGCAGATAACCGTGGAATTACAAAACAAAGCGAGGAGGCATTTGTGGCTGAAGATTCAAAGACCAAAAACAAAAAGAAGAATTTCCAGAAGAAAAGGAAAGCTCCAGACAACAAACCAAAAGACAACAAACGAACCAAAAAAAATTTAATGGTGAATGTTGGGTTTGTGGAAAAGTTGGACATGCCGCTAGAGATTGCAGACTCAAAAAGGACCGCAACAAAGAGGCAAATTTAGTAGACAACATGGAAGTGGATGAGTCCAACTTCTCGGCAGTTGTATCTGAATGCAATATGGTTCAGAATCCTAACCAATGGTGGGTGGACACAGGCGCTACTCGTCATGTCTGCTCTGACAAATCCATGTTTTCTACATACAAGAAATTCGATCATGAAGAGAAACTCTATATGGGTAATTCTGCAGTATCTATGATCGAAGGCAGTGGCACAGTTATCCTCAAGTTTACTTCTGGAAAAACTGTCAAGTTGAATGACGTGCTCCACGTTCCAGACATACGCAAGAATCTCATCTCTGGTGCAGTATTATCAAAGAAAGGATTCAGAATGGTGTTCGAGTCAGACAAGATGGTTCTGTCCAAAGCTGGAATGTATATCGGAAGGGGATATTTATGTGATGGCCTATTTAAGGCAAATGTAGCCGTTATCGGCAATAAAACTATGTATTCTGATTGTGCTATTAATAAAATTGAAGTTTCTTACTTGCTTGAGCACGAAATTTTACTATGGCATGATAGATTAGGACACATAAATTTCCGAAAAATGAAAATATTATCAAACTTGGGATTAATTCCAAAATTCCAAGTAGATAAGAACTACAAATGTGAGACATGTGTAGAAGCAAAAATGGTTAAAAAACCATTTCAATCTGTTGATAGAAGCACCGAACCACTAGGTTTGGTTCATACAGATTTATGTGACTTTAAATCATTACCTACAAGAGGTGGGAAAAAGTACTTTATCACGTTTATTGATGATTATACGCGATATTGTTATGTATATCTTTTGAATAGTAAAGATGAAGCAATTACATCATTTATAAAGTACAAAGCTGAGGTAGAAAATCAGTTAAATAAAAAGATCAAGATATTGAGATCTGATCGAGGTGGAGAATATGAATCACCATTTGAACAGTTCTGTGCCGAAAATGGTATAATTCATCAAACAACAGCTCCATATTCACCACAACAAAATGGTGTAGCCGAGAGGAAGAACAGAACGTTAAAAGACATGATTAATGCCATGCTTTTAACCTCTGGTCTACCGACAAACTTGTGGGGGGAAGCCTTAAATATGTCTAATCACATATTAAACAAAGTCCCTCATAATAAAACAGGAACAATTCCATATGAGATATGGAAAGGACACAAACCAAGTTTTAAATACCTCAAAGTGTGGGGGTGCTTGGCAAAAGTTCCAGTTCCGCCTCCCAAGAAAGTCAAACTTGGACCAAAAACAGTAGATTGTTACTATTTAGGGCCAGCCCAAAATAGTAGTGCCTATAGATTTTTGGTATTCAAGTCTGATATAGCTGATATTCATGTAAATACAATCATGGAATCTAGAGATGCCTCATTCTTTGAAGACGTGTTTCCGCACAAAAGGAATGAAGGGAATAATGTCCCTAAAAGGACAAGAGAAGAATCAAGCAATTCACATGAAGATGAACCCCATCATGAGATTGAGGAAGTTGAACCAAGAAGAAGCGTAAGGGCTAGAATTTCCAAGACATTTGGTTCGGATTTTTTCACATATGTGTTAGAACATGAACCTCAAACGTACAAGGAAGCAATGTCATCTTCTGAATCTTCATGTTGGAAAGAAGCAATCCAAAGTGAGATTGATTCAATTCTAAGTAATAAAACTTGGGAAATTGTTGATATTCCACCAGGAATAAAACCTATTGGCTGCAAATGGATTTTCAAGAAGAAAATGAAAGCAGATGGCTCTATCGACAAGTATAAAGCCAGATTAGTAGCCAAAGGATATCGTCAAAAAGAAGGAGTAGACTTCTTTGATACATATTCGCCAGTAACACGAATAACCTCTATAAGAATGCTAATAGCAATTGCATCAATTTATGGTCTAGAAATTCATCAAATGGATGTAAAGACAGCATTCTTAAATGGAGATCTCGATGAGGAGATCTACATGGAGCAACCTGAAGGTTTTATTTCCAAAGGAAATGAAAACAAAGTCTGTAGATTAGTAAAATCATTATACGGACTAAAACAAGCTCCAAAACAATGGCACGCAAAATTTGATAGTGTCATGATGAGAAATGGTTTTCGTATAAATGAATGCGATAAATGTGTTTATTATAAACAAATTGGACAATCATATGTGATGATTTGTTTATATGTAGACGATATGTTAATATTTGGTCCAAATACTCAGGTAATAGAGACCATAAAGAAGATGTTAACTAACAATTTCGATATGAAAGATTTAGGAGTTGCAGACGTTATTTTGGGAATCAAAATAATAAGAACTCCTAATGGAATTGAATTGTCTCAGTCATACTATGTAGACAAAGTGATTGAAAAATTCCAAGACTATGGAATTAAAGGAGTGAGAACACCTTTTAATCCATCAGAAGTACTGCATAAAAACACTAATGAGAGTGTAATGCAACTGGAATACTCTCGTGTAATAGGATGTCTCATGTATCTCATGAATTGCACAAGACCAGATATAGCTTATGCAGTAAGTCGACTGTGCAGGTATACAAGCAATCCAGGAAAGGAACACTGGAAAGCACTAATGAGAGTGCTTGGATATTTAAAAAATACCGCTAACTATTCCTTACACTATGGAAAATATCCTGCCGTCTTAGAAGGATATAGTGATGCAAACTGGATTGCAGATTCAGAGGAATCAAAATCGACAAGTGGTTATGTCTTTACCTTAGCAGGGGCAGCAGTGTCATGGAAATCTACCAAACAAACATGCATAGCTCGATCCACTATGGAATCAGAGTTCATCGCTTTAGATAAAGCAGGCGAAGAAGCAGAATGGCTTCGTCACTTTTTGGAAGATATTCCATTCTGGCCTAAACCTGTACCGGCCATATGCATACACTGCGATAACCAAGCAGCGCTAAGCAGAGCGCACAACTTTGTGTATAATGGAAAGTCACGACATATTCGACGACGCCATAACACAGTTAGGCAGTTACTCTCTAATGGAACTATTTCCATAGATTATGTGAGAACAAATGATAACCTAGCGGATCCGTTTACTAAAGGTTTATCAAGAGAGAAAATTGACTGCGCATCGAGGGGAATGGGTTTAAAAGCCTAAACCACCAAGAGTTATCTTATACGGAAACCTATCCTAGCGACTGGAGATCCCACGGACTAGGATCAATAGGCAAACCAGTTCTGAATAACTCAAGACGTAATGCATTTGCGTGGACATAGTCCAACTCCATTCCTATGGTGCACAATATAAATGCATGCCTACAGAAGTATTTAAAGGTTAAAACTATGTTTTTTAATGATGACCATATCTTGGAAATAACAAGTGGGGTATATGTAGGATACTCTTAATGGTTGCGATCACCTATGTTAGTGTGAGCTGGGTCGGCTCTATGAGAATAATAAAAGGCTTTTATTCTCTAAAAACACTCGCAGAACCAAAAATTGTTCAGGACCAAAATGAACACAACCAAGAGATTGGATGAGAAGGGAATCAATGCTTCGTAAAGCTTATTGTCTGGATATACAATAAAGGCCGACGGTTCAAGATGAAATAATTCACCGATTAGCCAAGTAGATCCGATAAGTTTTAACTAGGGAAAGTTCAAAGTGAAATATCTACTTATCCACGATAAAGCATTATTCCATATGTACTCTGTGATATTTCGCTTTGTGTGGGGGATATGTATATTATCATTCATGTGGGGGATTGTTGGAATTCCTAAAGAACAAAATGAATGAAACATACATAAAGTCCCACATCGCCAAAATTGCTAAGCCATACTAGTTTATATATGGCTTTGCAATGAAGATGTTGGGGCCTAGGGGCACCCAAATGTATGCTTCGTTGTGAGGAGGGAGATCATGCATCTCCACCACACACGCGCGCGCGCCGCCGCAGTCCGTCCGACCGAACCGAACCGGGCCGGGCTCGGGTTTGGGTTTGGGTCTAATATGATCCTAATTTTGCTGCAAAACTGGGCCGGGTTTTTTAACAGTTGCAGGCTATGTGAACAGACACGACTGTTCATAAGCGGACGCGGCGAGCGAGTGCAACCTGACTGAAGAAGCATGGGCGAACAGAAGCGGGTGCGACCCGTTAGAGGCGAACAGGTGCGGCCCGACTGAAGAGACGCGGCCGAACATAGGCAGTAGCGAACGGGTGCGGCCCGTTAAACGAACAGCAGCAATGAAAGGAAACAGGTGCAACCTTTCAGGCAGACGCGACTGTTCGAAGGGGTGCGGACGAAATTATAAATAGGAGAGAATACTGATCACATTCTCATCCCATTCCAATCTAATTTCTTCTGCTTCTTTGCTCTACTGCTCAACATTCCATATATATCACAGAATAGACATACTCATTACAATTTCGTGCAGATTACGTCTGTTGTATCTTGGGAGAATTTTGAAATAAAATTCTTAAGGAAATCGTTACGACGAGCCTCAGACATATTCTGGTTAGAATTCTATATTCTATCCTTTATTTTGGTTGTACTATTTATTCAAAATAGTATAACGCTGTTGTTGTAATTTATTTACAACAATCATATTGTTATAATAATTAACACAGAATTCCAGTGTAGTGGAAATCTGAGTTATAAACTTGTGCGACGAGTTTATAATTGATTATTCTCTGTTTTGGTATACTAGACGTATAACAGTACCCGGGAACGGTGCCGCACAACGCGATCAGGGTCTGTGCGCGCGCGATCTTGTACACCTCCTCGATCGCGTTCATGGTCTTGGCCTTGGGTATCCAGTTGATCGCGCTGAATATGTCCTTTTGGAAGAGGTTCTGGCTGTAGAACGCGATGTCGAGGAGGAACCAGGTGGAGGTTGTGCCGAGAAGGTGGAGCCCGTGGCGCCTGGCAAATTCCTTGGAGAAGAGGCCAAAGCTGTTGGAGTTGGTACCGGTGAACTGGTCGACCTTCTCCTGCTCGGCCTCAATGTCGACCTGGAGGACCCTGGACATATCAGCGGCGGCTTGCTTGGCGTTTTTGGCGACGAGCGCAGTGTAACGGGCGGTTTCGGGCATCTTCATGCGCCAGTAGTATGTCATGGCGGCGGGGACAGCGCCAAACATGAGGATGATGCGCCAGACGTAGTCGGCAGCCGGGACGGTGGATGCGAGCGCATTCTGCTCATATGTCGGCGCGCGGTAGTGGTTTTTGAAACCTGCGGACACGATCAGGGCGACCGCTCCGCCTCCAAGGATCCCGAAGCCTTGCATGGCGAAGACGGCAGCTATGAAGGCACCGCGCGTCTTTTTGTTCGCGTATTCGGACATGATCGTGGCAGAGAGCGGGTAGTCGCCTCCGATCCCGAAACCCAACCAGAATCGGAAGAAGCACAGTGTCGCTATTATACCTGTCATTTATTTCAGATGTTTACATTGTCTGGGAAGAAGAATGTCATAGACAGCAAAAATGAAAATAGAAGAATAAGAATCATAGGCTCAATGAAGTACCGTTGCGGTTGTGGCCGAAGGAGAGGCCGGAGGCGATGGAGCAGATGACCATGATCATGAGGGTCATGCCATAAACGCGTTTTCGACCCATTTTATCACCGAGCCAACCGAAGAACAGTTGGCCAGAGAGAGTTCCGCAGAAGGCGACACCGTTGACTGCAGCGGCGATGTTAGGAGGAAGAGTTCCGGGTGTGTCGGAACCTTCTACATGGTAATAGATTCTTCCGAGCAGTTTGGTGACTAAGGATATACAAAAGAGATCGTAGGCATCAGTGAAGAAACCCATGCCAGCGATTACTATTGCAGTGAAGTGGTACAGTTGCGTTTTCGCTAAGTCCAGCGATTTTAAGACTTGGAGTTGATCTCCTGCCATTGTTTACTTCTTTTTGGTTTACCTGCAAAAGATTAGTTGGTATACTGTGATTCATTCATCATTGACTATGGTGGTAAAGAAGACCGGTCGTCTCCATGACTCATTAATGCTGAGCAATACTTAAAGGTAGGATTAAAGGAAGGAGAATTTAATACGATGTGTTACAATAAAATGTGTAAACTACGAGGAAAAGAACAAAAATACAAGGTGGAGCAGCTGGATGAAGGAATTGATAAAAATAAATATTTTGTATTTTCCCACTAAATTATTCATATGTCACTTTCTTGTTGAATAAGACTGCATTAAATTGATATTTTTGACCAAAGAAAAATCAGCATGTTCAAAACTTGAAAGGGATATGTGTGTGTACACTGTACACATATACACACAGGTATATGTATTTGTTATCAGTATGAAAATATCATTATGGCAAAAATGGTCAAATTCATGATAGCAACAGGGAACCAACTGTATTAGAATTGATATGAAAACTAAAGACAGATCCAATTGATGCAGTCACTTTTGACTATACACATTGTAACATAGTTGCAAAAAGTAAGTGGGTCATGAGATGATTAAAGTTAGCCCAGCAAAATACTTCCTTAAGTATTGGAAAAAGGAAGATCTAATCAACTTTTACATTTATTACACTTATAATATACATATATATAAACTTTTATTAGATATCCTTGAGTAAAAACTTCAGCTAAAATAAATTCATAACTTGTCGATGATACTACACACAATTTGACTAAAACTTATTCCTATTCTGCTCTTGTGTTCCAGTATATATACTAAGTATAACAATTTGAATTCTAAGACCAAAAAAAGGTAATGATTCTGGAAACATAGTACATGAACTTGAAAACGAATGCATATTTGTACTGTTAAAAAAGAATGTGTATCTATGTGATATAGCATGCCACTGACATATAAAAACAACTAAAAAATTAATGAGAGCTAAGCGAAATGATTCCCAGAGTGCAAGCATGTATATATGTATGACTTCAGATTTGATGAGTTTCAACTAATCGATAATAATGCTATTTACAAACTCACCAACGATTAAGAAGATGTACTGTGAGCTCGAGAGATAGGTGATGATTAATGTCGGGAGGGAGAATTATGATGATCAGACAGAATGAAGATGAAAGAGTCTCGATGTCTATTTAAACTAAAAAATTTAAGGGCATATTCCGCGGATATACTGATTTGCAATCTAAAATAGGTATATATGTATACGCGTATTTCTGTCTCTAGTTGCATAATCAAATTATCTTTTGTCATGTTTATGTGATAATTACAACAAAAACCAAAGTCTTTTCATTAGTTCATTTTTGCATTCTCCGTTAGTGAGAAAACGTTTTCACAGAATATTACCTATCGTGAATGACAGACTAATTAACAGAGAGAACAATTTTACATTTATTTGATTCTTTCCTATTTCTCTATTAGTTGAAAAAGGAATATAAAATCTAAATTGAATTGTCTTCTTCATTCTCCTATGTCTATAATTTCTTCTAAACCTAAACCTATCTTTTACAATACTTAAGATCCCGAGCAATGACTTCCAAAAATCTCCAAATCATTTAATCTTGAGTGCAATAGTTTGAAGGACGGTTGTATTAATCTTGCGGAGCGGATGACAACTATCGATAGCATCATAGTCGTGCGAATTTCGCTTTCAAAGCAGTGGCATTATCCACGAAATAACTTCCAAACTTTCACTTTCTTGTTTCTACCCGTCAATTTCCAACAATTTGAAAGAGAAATTCAATCCATCTTTCATGAGAATTAGGTTATTTGGGTTTTTGGAGCAAAGATTGGACTATTATGATGAATAATGCATTTGAATAAGAAAAACAAAGATTGAGCAAAGTTGAATTGAACCTAGGATTTTCAAAACATTAAGTAAGAAATATAGTGGAGTAACGCTTAGGTATATTTAAAAATATAATTGCTTTTATGCAATGATCTCCTTTTGTTTCTACAATATTATATAATTAAAAACGGTTTTATTATATTATTTGAATAGAGACGGATATGGAATTATATGTTTTAAAAACTTTTATTTGTTTAACTTTAGAAATGAATAAATGCTTCCTAAAATAAGTGTATTAGTTACAAAGTATTGATTACTATAATAATATGCTGAGAAGTTTAACAATTAGTGATTATTGTCACGTATATGAATACTTCTGTTTAAAATGATGTGCACTATTTATTTCCAAAACTTTGGGTAATCTGAATAAATGATTTATTCATTGATTATATTTATATAGTGTCACTACTAGAAATACAGTATATAGCCACGAAGGCTTTCTAACGGCCGCCAACGGCATTTTCCAACGGCTACCAACGGCACGTTTTTTTTTAACTTGCCGTTGGTAGCCGTTGATAACCGTTGGAAATAACGCCGTTTGCGGCCGTTGGTAACCGTTGGAAATTTGCGTATACCTGCAACCAGACAGAGACCAAAACATTATTCTCATCTTCCCCAATTCCACCAAAACCCTTCTCCTCCCCTCCTATTTTCCACCTCCAACCTTTCCCACGCAACCAACAGCTGCTCCAACGCCATCACTCAACGCCAACATCCTCCCTCCATTCCTAGAAGTCTTCAAAATCAGGTTTTCCTAAAACCCTACAATTTTTATCTTTTTTAATTTTGTGTTAATTTGCTGTTATATTTGTATCCAATGACATATTGCTTGTTTATTACACCAAACTAAATGCTAATTACAATTATTGTCATCCAAATGTCCAAATTGTTTGTGTATGTATATATTATGCACATATGTAAATATGTTTATAATTTAGTATAAATGCGCATGTGAATTAGCATTAGATTAGTTATGATTGATTTAAATTATTTTGTGTATGTTTTGTAAAATGTTAGAAAAACATGAATTAGTGGAATATTTTACGAACATGAATTATATATTTTGTGAAATATTAAAAATCATATAATTTACTATATATGTATTTATTAAAATAATAGAATATAATGCATAATATGCCTTATTTTATATATTTAATAAAACGGTAACATAAAAACCAAATTTAAATCCCTTAGTGAATTTTTGGCCCCGTCTGACAGGTATTGTATATGATCGTTGTATGAATATTCGTTTTTATTGCAAAACGGATATTCATATTCATCTGATACAATATCTGTTGGATTTGTCCCTGTATTGGACAAGTTACAAACACTATAAAGTAATTACGTTTCGTAAATCATATCGTTATAAACGGTTCACAAAATTTCGACGGCATTTCCTTTTTTTTCCTTGTGTACATGCATTGTGTACGATACAAGGAACACGGGGGAAGTGCTGCCGAAATTTTGGGAAATCGTTTATAAAGATATGATTTAAGAAATGTAATTACTATTGTGTTTGTAATGGGAAGTAGGATAACCGACCATCACAAAAGGTACAAAATATAAGCAAAATAGCAAGAAATATAACTTTGTATATAAACGAAAATGGATTATAAAAAACAGTAAAATCTAAAATGTGTTTATCGAATTTGATTAATAGTTTTTTTACTATTGATCATAGGTTTTACAGTAGGAAAAATGGTCAATTATTTTATTGATCGGAGCTGGATGTATCAAAGAAGAGAATTGGGAGGCTCGATAAGTACACATTTTCTCAACGGGGTTAATGTGTTTGTCGAATTTGCTTTAAGTAATATTGGAAACGACGTAGAAATTCGTTGTCCATGTAGTTGGTGCAAATTGTTGAAGCATTTAGTACCGAATATGGTTAGGATTCATTTGCGCCAATATGGTTTCGTAACCAATTATTTGGTGTGGGATCGTCATGGAGAAAGTATAACACGTAACGAAGAACAGTCAATAGAGGTCATTAGTGATGAAGTTAGTACGACGAATCTCATAGAACATATGGTTGAAGATGCAGCACGATCAATGTTCCCTACTGTTGAATTTAATAACGAAGATGTTAACGTCGAAGAGGAACCAAATGTTGGAGCGAAAAAAATATATGATTTATGGGATGCTGCTAAGAAACCTCTTTGGAATGGATGTACTAGCGGCACTCAATTATCGGCAACTGCAGAGTACATTGCGATGAAATCAAAGTACAACTTCACAGAAGCCGGATTTACGGCTGTTGTACAAGCTGCTAAACGCCATATGCCATCAGATAATTTAATGTGCGAAAATTATTATGAAGTGAAAAAACTAATGTCATCTTTCGGTTTACCGTATCAAAAAATTGATACATGTCTAAATAGTTGCATGTTGTTTTGGAAAGATGATGTCAGTCTTCGGAATTGTAAAATATGTAATCAAGAAAGATACAAGCCAAGGAAAAAAAAGGGAAAAGAAGTTCCATACAAGCGTATGCATTATTTACCTATCACTCCTAGACTTCAAAGGTTATATGCATCATTTGTAACAGCGCATCATATGAGATGGCACAGTGTGAGAACACCTGAAGAAGGTACGTTAGCACACCCATCTGATGGAGAAGCATGGAAGTATTTTGATAAGAAATATCCCGATTTCGCAGCGGAGAGCCGTAACATTAGACTAGGTTTGTGTACTGATGGATTTTCACCGTTTTCTCAGTTTGGTTCTAAATATTCATCTTGGCCTATAATAATCACACCTTACAATCTACCCCCGTGGATGTGTATGAAAACTCCATATATGTTTCTCACAATTGTCGTCCCTGGCCCCGATGATCCGACACAGGGTATCGATGTTTACTTACAACCGTTAATCGAAGAGTTGAAAACATTGTGGTACGAAGGAGTTGAAACATACGACATATCAAAAAAGAAAAATTTTCAGATGTTCGCTTCTCTGTTATGGACTATTAGCGATTTTCCTGCATATGCAATGCTTTCGGGTTGGAGTACGGCCGGTCGTTTTGCTTGTCCTTATTGTATGGAAGAAACACGAGCATTTTCTTTACTGCATGGGAAGAAAATTTCATGGTTTGATTGTCATCGACGTTTTCTCCATATTAATCATACTTTTAGAAGAGACAAAAAAAACTTCATAGCTAATAGACATGAGACTTTACAACCACCAACGATTTGGTCAAGTGAAGATATATATGAACTTGTCAAAGATTATCCAAAGATACATGAAACCGGGCAGCAAACTGAAATCCAAGGTAAATCGACGTTTCATAATTGGTGCAAACAGAGTATATTCTGGGAGTTGCCTTATTGGAAAAATCTCTTAATCCGTCATAACATTGACGTGATGCATAACGAGAAAAATGTATTCGATAATGTGTTTAATACACTTTTGAATGTTAAGGGAAAGACTAAGGACGATCTGAAATCAAGACGTGATATAGAAGAAATATGTAATCGTCCTGAGCTTCATATGAAGCCAAATGACACTAAAAAACCCAAAGCATGTTATGAATTAGATAACAACCAAGTTAAAGTACTGTTAAAATGGGTGGAAGGATTACGATTTCCTGATGAAATTTCATCTAATCTTCGTAGATGTGTCGACTATAAGAACGGAAGACTGAGTGGGATGAAAAGCCATGATTGTCATGTAAGGATGCAAAATTTGTTACCCGTCGCTTTCAAAGAATTGTTGCCCGTAAAAGTTTGGAAGGTTATAACAGAACTTAGTTTATTTTATAAGGAGCTTTGTTCAACTACGTTAAAAGTTGACCGTCTTCGTAAACTTGAGGTAGAAATCCCTATACTGCTCTGCAAACTGGAGAAAATATTTCCTCCAGGTTTGTTCAACGTAATGGAGCATTTACCTGTTCATCTTCCATTTGAAGCATGTCTTCGAGGTCCTGTGCAATATGGATGGATGTATCCATTCGAGAGGTATGTTGTTAATACTGAGTATGTAATTTAAGTATAATTATAAATCAATATTGATATGAAATAATTTTTATCAGGTACTTAAATCATTTAAAGAAAAAAGTGAGACAAAAAGCTCGAGTTGAAGGTTCAATTTGCAAATCATATATCGAAGAAGAAGCATCGTTCTTTTTCTCTCATTATTTCAATGATCATGTGAATTTATCATTTCAAAGTGTTGTGCGTAATGATGAGGCCGTCGAACAAGATTTTTCTTCTGAAGCAATGTTATCTATTTTTAAACAACATGGTCGACATGTTGGAAAATGTGTAGAAGTATGGTTAGATGATAGAGATTACCATGCAGCACACACGTATATTCTTCTTAATTGTCCAGAAGTTGCACCATTTATTAGGTAATTATCAGATTACAAGTTTTGATAAATTTAATTTAATACTACATGTGTTAATTAATAATAAAGAAATATATTGTTTTTGTTTGCAGTGTTTATGAATCACAAAATCCAAACGGCGATTTAAGCAAAAATTTTGCTACTTGGTTTTCGAACTACGTTTGTGATCCTACAAATAATGTGGTCGATGAAGGATTAAAACATTTGGCGTTGGGACCGAAAAGAAAAGTTAAAATGTATCCAATATTTTTCGTTAATGGATTTAAATTCAACACCAAAGAATACGGTGCTGAAAAATTAACAAACAATACCGGTGTATTTGTTAAAGGCAGTGATGATCCTAATAATCATATACATGATTTTTATGGCGTGTTAACCCAGATTTTGCAATTGACATATTTTATAAGACCCGCAGAAGAAGTTTTTTTGTTTAGATGCAACTGGTTCAGCAATGTTCTAGGTTCTGGTATTAACGTGCATCCAAATTATAATCTTATAGAAATAAAACATACCTCCCGTTATCAGCCATACGATCCGTTTGTACTAGTCAAACAAGCCCTACAAGTTTATTACGCCCCTTATCCGTCTCTAAAAAGAGATAAAGCGGATTGGTCTGCGGTTTTTAAAACCAAGACGAGATTTACATTCGATGGAAAAAATATTCCAGAAGAACAAGCCTATCAAGCAGATATCGAAGAAAATGTTGAAACCACAATTACAGACGATCAAACTGATTTTGGACAATTAAATGATGAGACAAATGTATTAGTCGAAGCATTTGAGAGTGTAGAGGAAAACGATATAGAACACAAGATCGAGTCTGAATCAGAAAACGACGAGGACTGAGTTAAATCCGATAATTTTTACAATTATATATTCACGCACATGCATCACATATATATCATCTCATCATCATTACATGCACCACATATCATCATCATTTTATCTATGTCTATAATTAAAAATGAAACTTTTCAACAGGTATTATGTCAGGCTCCAGACGTCGTAGCTCTTCTCGCTCGGCCGGCGAGAGTAGTGGTGAGCCTCCAGCTCGACCACTTGTATATTTGCAGCCGAAGGCTGATGGAGCGTAAGTATCAAAATTAAAATGATAACAATATAAATTTGTTCATACATATATATACTTGTCTAAAGCTTTGTTTTATTTAACACAGGGGATTTGATTTGGAGCCCTCAGGAGTTGTGCTTGGCATTTCCAAGCAATCATATATGAGCAGGATGACAGATTGCTGGCCTAAGTGGAGTAAGATCCCTGACCATGTCAAGGAGGCCATATGGCAGGATTTTCTGGTGAGTTTATATATACTACTTTACTATATGAATAAGTATAAATGAACACTTAGTAATGTTTTCTCTTTGTACAGGGGCAAGTGGACTTGGCGGAGGCCGATGTCGTCATGGTTCAGCGCCATTGGAATTCGAAGGTCGCCAAAAATTACAGGGAGGTAATGTCAGCTCTTAAAAAATCGGGGAAGAAACCAAACTGGATGGGCGCTTCCGTATGGGATTCTTGGATGAGGTGGTGGGAGACCGACGAGTTCAAGGTAAATGTTCTACCAAATATATAGTTAATTATTTCGCAATTAGTATAAATATAATATTCAATTTATAAAATTGCAGATGGAGTCGGAGAGGAACTCTGCCAATAGAAGTAGGAATCCTGTAACGCATCGTGGCGGATCCAAGTCTTTTCAGCATCACCGTGAGGACTTGGTAAATTTATCTAAACCGTTATTACATTTTGTATATTAATTAGTTCGGTAATTAGCTATGAAAAATTAAAATATATAAATTATTTATTGCAGGAAAGATCGGTTGGACGTCGCGTGTCTATGATGGAGGTATTTACCCGCACCCACGCATCAAGACAAACAGACAATGCTGGCAATATTACATATCAGTGGGATGGTGATGATAAGGCGACGACTGCATATGTATGCATATTTTAAAACTTATTTTATTAATATCGATATGTTTAAATCCTATTCTACTAATTTTAACCTGTAATTGTTTTTTATTTTAGGCAAAGTTTCAGGAGGCACGGGCAGAGCTGCTTTCAGAATCGGATCGTGATGAGTTGACGGTAGAGGAGGAAGATAATATTTTCGACGTTATTATGGATCCGATGCAGCGGAATAGGCGCTATGGCTATGGAAACCAAGCGGTAATCTTATAAACATTGCAATATTATATTTAATAAATTAACATATAGATACACTATACATATGATGATTTCTAGTTGAGTTAACCTATATATTTAATAAGTTAACCTATATATTGTAATAAAAATATGCATTTATTTGTGGTATATGCATTGCTTAAGATCACGTCATTTACGTTTCTATATTTTAAAATATACATTGCTTAAGAAAATGATTATAATACAAATGTGAACATCTCATATTCTATTTGCAGGTTTGGGCAGCTCAAAAGGCGTGTGACAAAGCTGAAATAAAAGAGCTTAGAACCATGCTTGAGCAGTTGCAAGAGCAGGACCGTCTTCGCGCTATACAAATGGAGCAGCTGAATCAACGTTTAGCGGAGTACGCGCAGAGGCATGGTTCCTTCCCTTCGTCGTCTGGTGCTTCCAAAGGTGATGATGATGCTTGAGAGGTATGATGATTATTGTTTTGTGGTTGGTTATTGTATATATTGACTTTGAGGTGGTGAGGATTGTGTTTGATGGTTATTGTGTATGTATTGACTTTGAGGTGGTGAGGTTTAAGTGTTTGCATTGTATATATTGACTTGAATATGGAGTTGGAGTTGGTGAGGGTTTGGTTGTAATGTTTGAATATGGAGTTGGACTTGAATATGTAATGTTTGATGTTGATTTTTGGTTGTTTATATTGTTTGTGGTATAATGTGTTGAATATGTGATATATATATGAAATGGAGTGGATATGGAATGGAAATTGATATATATTGATTGTGTGTGGCTGGAAGGTGAATCGCGTGCTGTTGTAAAAAAAAATTCACCCAGATTAGCAACGGCTACCAACGGCTAACAACGGCTTATTGGTCAGTTTTTTGCCGTTGGTAGCCGTTGCTAATTCCCCGTTGCTTCCGTTGGAAGCTGTTGGAAGGCATGGTACTCTATTCCAACGCTATTTCCAACGGCGCCCAACGGCCGCCAACGGCTGGGAGCCATTGGAATAGCCTATTTCCCTTGTAGTGTGTGCTGCAATTGACACATAGTTTTTTCTTCCGGCTACCAAACTAAAGACTACCATACTGATTTTGTGATTCATGCTTCTTAACGCCAAGCATTATTTTTTTCTATCAACCATACACCCAAGCATTTAAAATTCTCCCTCGTGAACGTTAAATCAAACCAAAACGCACATATTTTATTCGATGATCATTAAAGTAAAGTTTTATCGTTCATTTCAAGCAAATCCCAATTATAAGTCGTCTTCTTTTCATCAACCAACGCAGTCAAGTAAGTATTTTTATTGTCTTCGATGATATCCACACCGTCATCTTAGCATTGTTTTTTGATTTTGATTTCTAATTGTTTTGATTTGGTAATGCCGCCTGAAACCACAACCTTCACTACAAAACACGGTGGCTTTAGCGACGGCAAAAAAGTATTGCTAGCCGTCGCTGGCCGTCGCAAGCCGTTGCTAAAACCGTCGCTATATAACCCGCCGCCACACAGTAAAGCGACGGCTGACGATGCATTACTGTACACATGGCAAATTAGTTACCACCAGGATGGCGTCTCATGTCGACGCTAGCCGTCTCTAACTTGGAACCAAAAAGCCGTCGTTAGCTGTCACTAAACTGGGTCAGATGGCCGTCGCTAATCTGGGCCAAATTTCATATCCAATTCTGCTCTTTGATCCATCCAACTACACAACCAATTTCATATCTCTTTCCAACACATATACATTCAATTTCACAACTAATACCACTCCATCCATTATATAATCTCACACATATCATAAATAATCATATATATATATATAACGCAACATATAAATTTACATAAACATTTCATCACCACCATATAAATATATCATACCAATCAAGCAGAACATTCCAAATCCATCAAACAACTTAACCATATGTACAAATATATCCATCAATCACATGTATACACAAATGTCCATTGACCCATCAAATACCACAACCAACGAACAAGTATCAAATATATACACAAATGTCACATAATCGCAAAATAAGATGATGAAAATCCGACAGAAACACAAGCATACTTACTCATCGTCGTCGTCGGACCCGTCCTCTCCAGGCATCGTCTCATGTTGTGCCAAGTATGATGCAATATGCTCGTCTAGCTAGTGCGCTAATGTGCTCTTCCTCTAATCGTTTATCTCCTCCAACTATTTTTTCATTTGAGCAATCTCCTCCTCAGCTTGGGATCTCCTGTAAGTCCTATAGGACATTAATGCCTCTGAAATAGTTGATATCTAGTTATAATTTACGAACATTATAAACAGTATGAACAAAAATGTTGATTAATTATGCGGCTAATATTTATAATTAAATGTTACACATTGGTTGTAATTTATTTATTTCAATTATTCATGTTCCTTATTCAATTTATAATTTGTTCACTTAAGTTTAAATTCATTTGCATGTGTAAATTTATATATTAGCAAATGAAGAAGTTTACCTCTTGATTTCCGTAACTGTACTGCCTATTTCGCGAAGGCAGATCAATAATAGCATCTCATATACGGTTTGACTCCTCAAACGTTAACTCTGCCCGTCCGGTGGACTGCGCTACTCGTGCCCGCTCTGCTTCATATTTCTCCTGCGATTAGGAACAATAGTTTGACACGATAAATATTTAATTTAAAGTTTATAAAATGTGAAATAAAGGAATATGAAACATTTTCATTACGAATAAGCATGTTTACCATTACGGATCAAGATTTTTCGTCCGTCCACTCTCATATGAAACTTTACCTTCCTCATTTGTCTACTCAACAGCATGTGTGGCCATGAACACCTCAGCCATTGTAGGCTCGCGATTGTACCTCGTCACTTGAAAATATATACATATGAATAAACAATGTTACAAATATGATTAAACAACATTTTAGATATTTATAAACACAATTTATAAATTTACTGACTCTCTCCTATGTTCTTGGAAGGATATGGAGCTGCCACGGTGCAAAGCAGGATTTTTATTCCTATTTGCACGGTTCCGGGCAGATAATTCCTACAAATTTAGATACACGATTAACTAAATTACTGCAACTAACATATGAAATTTAAAAAAATTATAACAATAATGCAAAAGTATATAACTTACTTTCACTTCCGGAGTTTTCCAGATCCGGAGATACTCGGCCCACACATCAACGCCCATCCAATTGGGTTTTTTCCTGCATTTTTAGCCTTAGACAGAGTGTCCTAATAATTTTTTTTCATCCTCTTGTTCCAGTGATTGGTCAAAATATCTATATCCTCTGTGTCTACACGCACGGCTGTCTGCATATTGAAATTAGTTTGAATTATGTACATTATATAAATTTTCAACTGAAATACAAACTTATACTTACCAATCCATCAACCAATATAGCGTTCTTGATATGCGGTGGGATGTCGTCCCAATGAGGCCAACAACCTGACATCTTACTCATAAACGCCTTTCTGGAAACTTTTAAGATGAAATCCAAGGCTCCACCTCAAAGCCCCTGTATAAATTTTGATGTAGATATTTAATAAATTTTAAAAAATATACTTCAAATAAATTTGATACTTACCCTGCGCTTTTCGGAACTACCTCCGCAAGTGGGTGTAAATCTGGTGTCGTGCCACTAGCACCTACACCGGGAGAAGGAGAAGGCTCGGATCTCATGAAAAGACATAAATTGATTAGTACAAAGCATGTTTCAATAATCATCACATAAAACTTCCACTAAATCATAATAAATGGGATAAGATTTCATGAATACATATATAGAAATTTCAAAATAGATTAGAACATAGCTCATAACATAGTCATCATTATTCATCATTATTAATACATAGCTCAGAATAATACATTATACAACAAGCGATGCAAATATTCAGAATTTTTAGTCTTTGTCGTTTTCTGATTCAGACTCGGTTTTGTACTCTATCTCGTTTTCTTTGGTACTTTCAAATGCATCTAATAAAACATTCGAGATTTATCATTCAACGGCCCTAAATCAATGTCATCGGTTATTATTATTTCTGTATTTGGTTCAAGATCCGCTTGATACACTGCTTCGTTTGGAATATTATTTCGGTCAAACGTAAACCTTGGCTTTGTTTTAAAAATAGCGGACCAATCTGCTTTATCTCTTTTAAAGGATGGATACGGAGCAAAATAAACTTGAAATGCTTGCTTGGCTAATACGAAAGGATCGTACTTATAGTAATGTGAGGTATGATTTATTTCAATACGTTTATAATCTTTGTGCACGTTGATTCCAGAACCAGGAACATTGCTGAACCAATTGCATTTGAATAAAAAAAAATTTCTGCGGGTTCTACATAATATGTCAACTCTAGAACCTGTGTTAAGACGCCGTAAAAATCTTTTATATGCTCATCTGGATCATCACTACTTTTGACAAATACACCGCTGTTATATGTTAATTTTTCAGCCCCGTAATATTTCGTGTTGAACTTAAATCCATTGACGAAGAATATTGGACAAGTCTTCACATTTCTTTTTGGTCTGATCGCAAGATGTCGTAAACCTTCATCAATGACATAGTTTCTTGGATCATAAACATAATTCGAAAACAATTTAGTAAATTCTTTACTGAGATCGTCAGATGGATGCTATGATTCGTAGATACTGCAAATATGTAATATGGCTTATAATTAATATGTACGTATAAGTGAATTATATATAAATTTATTATTACCTAACGAATGGTGCAACTTCAGCACAATTTAGAAGAACATATGTGTGTGCTACATGGTAATCTCTATCGTCTAACCATATTTCCTTACATTTTCCAACAGGTCGGCCATGTTGTCTAAAAATAGATAACATTGTTTGAGAAGAATCTTATTCAACGACTTCATCATTACGAGGAATGCTTACAAACGATAAGTTCACATCGTCACTGAAGTAATGAGAGAAAAAGAATAAAGTTTCTTCTTCAAGATATGATTTGCAAATCGAATCTTCAACTCTTGCTTTTTTTCTAACTTTTTTCTTCGTATGATTCAAGTACCTATTACAAAATAAATTCAAGATATAGAAATCTGGATTTTAAACTGACATAAATATTGCAGATATTCAATATTACCTCTCAAATGGATACATCCATCCATATTGCACAGGACCTCGAAGAAGTGCTTCGGATAGAAGATGAACAGGTAAATGCTCCATTACATTAAAGAAACCTGGCGGGAATATTTTCTCCGGTTTGCAGAGCGGTATGAGGATTTCTACTTCAAGTTTACGTATACGATCTACTTTTAATGTCGTCGAACAAAATTGTTTATAAAACATGCTTAATTCTATTATAACACTCCATACTTTTACGGGCAACAGTTCTTTGAAAGCCATAGGTAGTAAATATTTCATCATGATATGACAATCGTGACTTTTCATCCTACTCAATTTACTGTTTTTAAAGTCAACACATCTACAAAGATTAGAAGAAATTCCATTGGGAAATCTTAGTTCTTCCACCCACTTTAGCACGAGTTTTACTTGCTTGCTGTCTAGCTCATAGCGTGCTTTGGGTATTTTATTGTCATTAGGCTTCATATGAAGTTCGGGGCATTTACAATAGTTTGCTATATCAAGTCTTGAATTCAAATCGTCCTTAGTTTTCCCCTTTACATTCAAAATTGTATTAAACACATTATCAAACATTTTTTTCCGTTGTGCATCACGTCAATATTATGTCGAAGTAAGAGATCTTTCCAATATGGTAACTCCTAAAATATACTTTGTTTGCACCAATTATAAATAGTGGAAATTATGTTGAAGGGCTTCTATTTTCAGGATAATAAGTTTTAAGGACAACACTTCTAAATAATTAGTTTTAAGGACAATTTACAGGATAATGATAAATTCATTTATCTTTTTAAGTTATACAGGAAAATGATAAATCTTTTTATCATTATTGCTGTATAACTGAAAATGATAAATTCTTTTATCTTTTTCCTGTAAAATGTCCTTAAAACTAATTTTTTTAAAATAGTGTCCTTAAAACTTATTATCTGCATAAATAAACCCTTGAAGTGAAGATCCCCTTATAAATATCTGATTTTCCTGTAATTTAAATATGTACTGCAGTTTCATGTATCTTTGGATATTCCTTTACAATTTCAAATAATTCTTCGCTTGACCAAATCTTTGGTGGTTGCATATTATCTTCTCTGTTAGCCATAAAGTTTTTTCTATCTCTTCTAAAAGTAAGACTGGGAAGGAGAAAACACCGATGACAATCAAACCAAGAAACTTTCTTCTCATGCCGTAAAGAAAATGATCATGTTTCCTCCATGCAATAAGGGCAGGCTAGACGACCGACCGTACTCCAACCAGAAAGCATCTCATATGCAGAAAAATAACTAATAGTCCATAATAAAGAAGCGAACATACGAAATTTTTTTTCTCAAAATGGCGTATGTTTCAACTCCTTCATTCCACAGTTTTTTCAACTCTTCGATCAATAGTTGTAAATAAACATCGATTCCTTGTGTTAGATCATGAGGGCCAGGGACGACAATAGTGAGAAACAGATATGGTGTTTTCATACACATCCATGAAGGTAAATTATACGGAGTAATGATAATTGGCCAGGATGAATATTTACTACCAAACTGAGATAATGGTGAAAATCCATCCGTACATAAACCGAGTCTGACATTACAGCTTTCTGTAGCAAATGCGGGATAAGTCTTATCGAAATGTTTCCATGCTTCTCCATCAAATGGATGTATCAAAGTTCCTTCTTCCAGTGTTCTCACACTGTGCCATCGCATATGACATGCCGTAGCAGAAGATGCATATAACCTTTGAAGTTTGAGAGTGATGGGTAAATAATGCATTCTCTTGTACGGAACTTCTTTTCCTTTCTTCTTTCTTGGTTTGTATCTTTTCTCGTTACATATTCTGCATTTTCTAAGGTCAACGTCATCTTTCCAATACAACATGCAACCTTTTACACATGTATCTATCTTTTCGTATGGTAGATCGAGAGCGGACATCAATTTTTTTACTTTATAATGACTATCGCACATCAGATTATTGGGTGGCATGTGTCGTTTTGCAGCTTGTACAACTGCTGTAAATGCAGCTTCTGTAAGGTTGAATTTTGATTTCATAGTAATGTATTCGGGGGTTACTGATAGTTCGGCTCCGCTTTTACAACCGTCCCACAACGACCTCTTAGCAGAATTCAATAAATCATATATTCTTTTAGCTCTCACAGTCGGTTCTTCTTCAACATTTACGTCTTCATCGTCAGCTTGAATGGTAGGAAACATTGATCGTGCTGTATTTTCCGCTATATTTTCTATCGGATTCGTCATAATATTATCGTCCTCTAACACTACAGGATTAGGTGTAGGTTCAACAAGTTCTCCACGACGATCCCAGAAATAATAATTCAGCACGAAACCATATTTATACAAATGTACTTCAACTATATCTGGTTTTCAATACTTCGAATGCTGGCACTTACTACACGGACAACGAATTGCTTTATTATTTCGATTATTAGATTTAGCGAATTTAATAAATTCGTGTACACCATTATAGAAATGTTCCTTTATTGAACATTTCCTACCAGTTCTGACTTCATACATCCAACTACGATCGAGGAAATAATCGAACATTTTTCCTGATTTGAAAATATATGTTAGAAAGTTCAAGTAAACAATTCAACTGTAGGAATAATTTCAACACTTCACCATCGTAGAAAATTCAAATAAGCACTTCACTTTATTTTTTAATTTTTAGTTCATTGGTTTTTAGGATGATAGTCGATCATCCTACTTCCTATTACAAACATAATAAAGTAATTACATTTTATAAATCATTTCAGATTAAACGATTCAACAAAATTTTGACAACACTTCATTTTTGTTCCTTGTATCGTACACAACTGCGTGTACACAGGGAATGAGAAGGAAGTGCTGTCGAAATTTTGTAAACCATTTAAAATGAAATGATTTATAAAATGTAATTACTTTATTATGTTTGTAACTTGTCCAATGCAGCGACAAATCCGACAAATATTGTATCAAATGAATATAGATATCCGTTCTGTTAAAAAACAAATATTCATATAACGATCATATACAACACTTGTCAGACGGGGCCAAAAACTCTCTAAGGGATTAAAAAAAATTAAAACACATTTTACAATCACTATATTAACAACTGCAAAAACTATTTTATAATTTATTCAACTATTTAAATATTTATTAATTAAATTTGAAAATTTAAAATGTATTTTATAATTCATTTAACTATTCTTATATTCATTTCTTATTTATTTTTTTACAAAATCGATTTCAGTGAAATATTTGTTGTTGTTATATTCATTTCTAAATTTCTTTACAAAATTGATTTTAGTACAATATTTGTTGTTGTTATGTTAATTTCTTAACATTTCATAAAATCAATTTTAGAAGAATATTTGTTGTTGTTATATTCATTTTTTAATTTTATTACAAAATCGATTTCAGTAGAATTATTTGTTGTTGTTAAGAATAAGGAGAGTTAATCTTTTGAGCCGAGCTCTCCCTGACTTGAAAACTACAAAATCTATTTCACTAGAATATTTGTTGTTGTTATGCTCCTTTCAAAATTTAATAATTCATTCACACTTATCAAACATCATACACTTATCAATAAGCATATTAATCTACGATTACACACTAATTTTTGAGTTTTAAATCAACCCTAATTTTTATTTACAAATTAAATAATCAAACCACTTATTAACTATCCTAAATCAACTAACATACCATTATCATCAACTAATACATAATAATCATTAATTTCAAATCCATAATCAACTAATTTTCTAAATAGGGGTTTTAATTTTATCCCCAAATCAACTAATAAACTATTACCATCAACTAATATCAATTATTCTAACATATTCAAACCCATAATCAAATTATTTTTAGAAATTAAAGTTTAGAGGTTATACGTAGAAATTGAGAAATCGAAGAAGATGCAGAAAACGCAGTAGCACTAGAGGGCGACGACAGCTTCTAGAGGCAGTTGGAGGCGGGGTGGGGGGGTATCGGCAGCAGGTTGGGGAAAAAAAGAGGGAAAGTGAAAATGTTTTGCTCTCTGCCTGGCGGTATATCCTGCGTTTAGCGACGGCCACTTTTTTTAGCCATCGCTTTCCTCTGTCACTAAACCAAGCCTGTTTTGTAGTGGTTGAAGACATGAAACCATATATCAAGTGGCGTGAAAACATATCCTAAAAAACAATCAAAAAACCCTAAATAACATCTTTAATAATAGTTGTAATACCTTTGGTGTCACACTTTTTTGGTATCAACGTGAACTATCAAAAATGGCTCTCTACAAATATCATTAAATATTAATATTACTTAAAAATAGGATCTAACATTACTTAAAAATAGGATCTAACAGTTTTTTTTACCAATTCAAAACGCACTTATCTTAATATCACTTAAAAATAAGATCTGACGAATAAACTTTTTTTCAAAGTCGTTTTTTACTAATTTATAATATAAATAAAAATTTAAACAAATAAAAATTTAAATTCATTCTTTAGTAATTAATAATAGAAATAAAAATATAAACTAACAAAAAATTAGATCGTACAATTTAGAAAGAAAAATTAAAACTAACTACATATCATTTCAACGCAAAAATATGATTAAATATTTGTGCAAATTTTATTTTTTTCGAACGAGTTAAACATATACAATTTATACAAAAACAATTCGCGCACGAAGTGCGATCCATCATCACGCGCGAAGCGCGTGCCGTAACGCTCGTAGTTATAATACCTTTGCTGTCACACTTTTTTTGTGTCGGCGTGAACTACCAAAAATGCCCCTCTATAGTATTAAAAAATCTTAATAGTCTTTAAAAATAGGATCTACTGGTTAAACTTGCTCAATATTAACAAATCATAATATCCCATAAAAATAGGATCTAACGGTCAAACTCTTTACAAATTCAAAATGTCTATCTACACTTAAAAATAGGATCTAATAAATAAACATTTTTTCTTTAATTAACTATAAATTCGTTGTTTATTAATTATTAATACAAATAAAATTCAAAATAACAATAAAAATTAGATGTTGCAACTTAGAAATAAAAGTTTAAATTAGCTGCACATTATTTCAACGTAAAAAAATGGCTAAGTATTTGTGCGAACTATTTTTTCTTGAACGTGTTAATCATCTTTAATAATAGTTGTAATACCTTTGGTGTCACACTTTTTTGGTATCAACGTGAACTACCAAAAATGCCCCTCTACAAATATCATTAAATATTAATATTACATAAAAATAGGATCTATTAGTTTTTTTTACCAATTCAAAATGCACTTATCTTAATATCACTTAAAAATAAAATCTAACGAATAAACTTTTTTTCAAAGTCATTTTTTACTAATTAATAATAGAAATAAAAGTTTAAACCAATAAAAAATTAAATTCATTCTTTAGTAATTAATAATAGAAATAAAAATATAAACTAACAAAAAATTAGATGGTACAATTTAGAAAGAAAAATTAAAACTAACTGCATATCATTTCAACGAAAAAATATGATTAAATATTTGTGCAAATTTTATTTTTTTCGAACGAGTTAAACATATATAATTTATAAAAAAACAATTCACGCACGAAGTGCGATCCATCATCACGCGCGAAGCGCGTGCCGTAACGCTCGTATCTATAATTGATTTATAAAAGAAAATTAGACTTTAACGCATGAAAAGAAACTAACATCATTGTGATTATCACAATTGAGATTATCCATGAAAGCTTCTCCTTCCATCATCTATTAGGTGAAAAGAGATTTTTTTTTTTTAGGTCTAGGGTTAGAAATTTTGAGAATTATGTAAGATTTGCTGAGAATAGATGAGCTGTATAGTTGTCTAGAGCTGAGTGGAAGAATAAAATATACTATGGTGGCCAGAAGTATATGAAAAATATTGATTTATAATAAAATTACAGCGGTGACCGGAAGAAAAAAAAAGGTTGCAAATAATAGCATAATTTATATAATATAATCAAACACTAAAAATAAGGAAACTTTTATAATGAATAACTCCCTTTATTCTTTTGATATTATATAAGAAGAGGAAAATATAAGACCATTGTTTTCCATCTAAAAATTTCATCCTCAAATCATTATATTATGTAGTTTTAAGATTATAATAACTAAGGCTACTTAAATTTGGTCCTTTCATTTTCATATGGAGTTAACACAACATTTACAGATCATAAATGTTTGTAAATATAACGTTTTCAATTTAACAATTGACCTTTCTTTTGCTTGAACATTCATTATTTTTCTTGCAAAATATTTAACTATCAAAATTAAAAATTTGCAGAGTAATCCATATAAAATATTTTTAATACATTTAAAAGTTGAAAATAAAATAATAACTATTAATTTTTAAAACGAAGTTATCATATAAGTTGGGCATTACCTACAAACATGAACGTGGTTAAACAACTTATCATAAGGATATAGAGCTTTAAAATTTCATTTGGAGATTTCATTGAATTGAAATATGATAAAAATACAGATTTGCTTTAAATCTTTCCATTAAGAATTTTATTAGTATTAAATCATAAAGTTGATTTATGATTTTGTAACAATCCAGGATTTAATCGCTATTTAAATGAATATTTAATTATATTTTAAGTCATCAATAAATGGATTTTTATTTAAAAATAAAACTATTTTAAATAATAACTAATGATAATAAAATCGTTTTCAAAACTTGTTTACCAATATATATAGTTCATAGAGAAATAGAAAATGTAACCGAAAATTATTTTCCGAAATATCGCTTTGCATTTGTTAAAAGTTATTCAAAATGTCATAACACTATGTTAAACACTCATGCACACATTACAAACTATCTTAAACATGTTGTGTACATGTACATATGGATGTACATGTTTCCTCCTTAAGCATATTAACATATAAGGATAAAAGAAAATATATTACAAGGAAAAGTGTATACACACACACGTATACATATAAAAATACACTTTTTCAACACAAGTACATGTGATATGGCTTAAGTAGTGCAAGGAGAGGGGGGTACTAGGTGTGGATGGAATTTTGGGGAGGGGGGGGAGAGGGGTATGGTAATGCATGCATACATATATTTTAATATAAACACTTATATAAATTTTTATTAATTCCCTAAGCTTATATATACCCCTTTATCTTCATATTCTAATTTTTACAACCTCCTTTTTCATTTCAAATTCCTATGAGCTTAAGTAAACTTAGACATGACTTCCTCTTCATAATTTCTAAAGTGAGAAAAACAACTTCTTTTTGCCAAAATCCTCCTTTTATTCACAAAATCACCTCTACATCTCCTACAACACTTTCTCTTCCAAAATACACGTAAACATCCGCCCCAAAACCACATGGCTGAGATAAATCTCCACATGGATGTGCCCAACAAGGCCTAGGCTGAGCCCAAAGTTCACTTGGCCGAGACATTTCAATTGTTCGGGAAACCAAATGTTTAATTTTTGCAAAATTTCTAAAGCGTTTTCGAGTTTCGGTAAAAGTTCGCTTTGATTTAAAAAAGTTTCGGTGAGTAAAACTAATATTTTTAGAAAAGAAAATAACTTGTTTTAATGATCTATATGTTGTGAAAATATAGTGTTTGTTGTGTTGAATTATCATGTTGTTTGGATGATATATGATTGCAAGTTGGTTGTTTGGAATAGATTGATGATTTGAATAAATATGTTGATATATTGGATATGTATATGGATATGGATATGTGATATTGGTTTATGATATGATGGTAGTATTGTTTGTGAAACAAAACCAAGTATGTTGTGAAACGGTTATGAAACTAGCACTTTAAATGGTCGAAAAGGGACTTGAGATCCGATGGAAAAAGAAAAGCTTTCTTTTTAGTCTTGACTTTGGAAATGTTTTCCAAGTTTATACCTTTTGTTTAAATTTTTCAAAACCTTTCAATTTAGTCTTCAAAACATGGCGCAGCTAGTGTTAAGTGACATTTCCACCTAGAAATCAATTCTAGTGAACTACGCTTATAGCGATAGTCGCTATGGATGTAGTTCGGAAAATTTCGCGATTTCAAGTTCTAAATTGATTTATTTTGAATTGTTTTTGAAAACTTATTTCAAACTAAATTAAGTAAGTCAAAAGTCTGAGTTTTAATTATTAATTTAATTTATTAATTAGGGTAATTATTAATTAATTAATTAATTAGGTTAAGTAATTAGAGCTTAAGAAATTATTAACTAAGTTAATTATTTTTAATTAAGGAAGTTTTAAATAGTGATTAATTAAGATAAAAGAAAATTAATTTTTTATTTAATCAAGTTCATTTATTTTAATTAATTATTTAATTAATTATTATTTAATTAAAGGTTAATTATCCACTTAATCAAGGTTTAATTTCTTAAATAAATTTTATTTAATTAAAGTTTAATTAAGGTTTAATTATAGATAAAATTAGAATTATCAATGATTTAATTTTGATTTAATTAAGATTAATTAAGATTTTATGGAGTTTTATACTTATGATTTAATCAAGAGTTATTTATTTTAAAGTTTCTTTTAAAACTCTATTGGTTGTTTATTTTTAACCAATTTTCTTGTTTAAGTAAAATATTTTAAAACCAATGATCTTTTATCCATGCTATTAAGTAGCCAAATGAATTAAAGTAATTATAATAAAACGTTGACATGTTTTATTGAAAATAAGTCGATTTGTACTTATCACAAATACCGCACTTCGGGAACATGATGAATACGAGAGGTTAATTTCGATAAGTGGGTCATGATAATCTAAGCATATTGATTATATGTCCATATGTAAATCTTTACACCCTGATAGTGGGATAGTCCACTATAAACAACTTGACCTCTTAAATTATCAAACGTTGGTTTGGAGAGACTGGAATCGAATATTAGTTGTTATCCGAAAAACCATTTCAAACCAACGTAAATGTTCGAATTGAAAATAGTAAAGGCAAGGTCCAAGATAAAGACTTTGAAGGGCAATGGGTGATTTCAAAACGGATGTAGTGGAAATAGTGCCTTCGGTTTGTTCATCTCCTGAACGACTTGTATGGATGAATGCATCAACATATGGAAGGCGACACCACGGGAAAAAACCCATTTTACAACATCAATTTTGCAACAGTTGTTGAGATAGTTGTAGATAAAATAGGTCATTTACTACATTGGTTATTAAAACGTTGTAAATAACTTTCTATGACAACATTTTTCCAACAAATATTAAAATAAAATTATTTCTACGACATCTCAGAAAATATTTGTAAATAATAGTCTTTAACAACATTTATCTTATATTATGATAATTTATAACGCTTAATGCATGTTGTTAAAATGCTTAAATTCAACAATGTTTTTTGGATGTTGTAAAAGTATTAAATTAACTTTCATTAAATGTTGTAAGCTTATGCTAGCAAATAACATTGTTTGAATATTGTAGAAGTGAATTTATCTCTTAATATTTGCATAATTTTATATAAATGCAAAATTATGAAGAAAAAATTCAAATATGTAAACAATGATAGATGTGGCTCGCATTGTATTCATATCGTTGCATGGATATAATTGTGCTTGGTCCAAAGTTGCAAGTTTCTTTAAGAAGATGGGTATATAAATGAGTTTGGTAGAAAGTAACTACAAGGATTATTTTTGTTACAGTGAGTTTTGCCATGAACAACCATGTACCCTAGGAATATTTTAGCATATTAGGTCATGACTTTGGTAGAGGACAACTTCTTTTAGTGGCCTCTCTCCATGACTTGCAAAGAAGCATGGGTATATGTGAATGTGAGGGGGTATAAAGTGGTCAATGAATACTCGGAAAATCCGAAATATATCTGCATCCGTCTTCGAAATTGGATCGATATTCGCAAAAAGGATACATATGCAGATATGAAGGCATCTATACCCAAAAATTATCCATCCGGTTTTTGTCAAAAATATAGCTTATGTTACATTTATTTTTAGTAAAATGGAAGATATATATTTACTATTTTATTAAGTTAATAGTTTATATTATATGCATTTAATGCATATTAACTTCTTAAAACTATTTTTGTCATCGTATTTGTTGATTTTGTGTACTTTTGTAATCATTGTTATTGGAAACAAAAATATGTTTACTAAAAAAATTCAATCTAGATTTTTTGATTTATCGATCATCAGCGAATATGATAATTATCTAATATCCATCTATACTTGTGGATGCGTCTATCCGATGTCCGAAAATGGTTTTGGATCCAGATGCAGATATATATGACACTAACCGTATTTGAAAATATCCATTAACATGCCTACGAGGTGTTGAAATTTCAACTTGGTAAAAAATTGATTGTTTAAGGGATCGATCTTGTAGCAACTCATATTTCCAAAATATTGTAATTAAGATAATTACTTGGTTTAATTAACTGACCAACGATAATTGATACTGCTTAAAGTTAATGACTTAAAAAGTGAATTTTTAAAGATAAATGGATATTTTTTAGGTCTATTCCATTGTGTTCGTAATGTCGATCACATACGAAAAACATAGAACACATGTTAAAATTTGATAGGGTAAAATGAGGCAAAAATATGAGTTAGGGGCATAAATGTAAACTGGAAAGATTATCTTTATATATTTCTAAAAAATTTACTTTCTTCATTCACTCTTCTTACTTTCAAAAGGAAGAACAACCAAGTTCTCTTTCTTTCTCTCCTCATAAGTCTAATCTCAATAGATTCTAGTTATAAGATTCTCTCCAAACTCATCTACTAAACTTAGCAACTCGTTAAGAGTTGATCATCAATTTATTAGTTAAAAGCTTTATAACTGATGAGTAGGTAAGGAGGATAATTAGGATGGACCCCTAGATTAAAGTTTGGAGGATGTGAATAGGAATCCATTCACTTCTAATATCCAAAATGAGACAAATACTTCCGATTTCAAGCTTCCAACTCTAGAGACGTACGATGGAAAGTCGGATCCGACGGTTCATCTTATGCGATACATCCGACATATGGAGGTGTCTCATGCTTTTGAGAAGGTAATGGGGCGATACTTCCTATTATACTTCACAAACTTCGTGGCGATATGGTTCAGATAGTTGGAGAATGGGTTCATAAACACATGGACTGACTTGGTGAATAAGTTCTTGGGACAGTTCAAAGTTAATGTGATGACGCTATCAAGCATGAAACAAAGACCCAAAGAGACCTTGAGAAGCTATTTGACATGATTCAATGTGGGAGCTACAGCCATCGATAAGCCGGATTCATCAATAATTTTAATGGTGGCAGTATCTAGAGTCGCAAACAAGACAGATTTCAAGATTGCTTTGGAATGAGATCCATCGATGGATCTCACGGAATTCTACCATTAAGCTGAGAGATATTTGCGTCGGAAACTTGTCCAAGCTGAGAATACTGATCTTGTACTAGTCTACTTTTGGATTGCAAAATCAAATAGTAAAAAACAAGGAACATTAAATATACTTTCTTTAGTTTTTTTTTCAAATCTATTCAATGTTATTTACTTTTTTCTTTCCACAGATATCTCAAATCATTTTTCTTATACTTGATCTTATATTTAAATGATAATAGGTTTTCTTTTCAAAATGTTTTTATCTTTTTCATAACCCCTAAATTCTCATAACTAAAAATTTGAAGTCCAAAATTCAAATTCAAAATCGAAACTTTTAAAATTTAAATTTTGAGTTTTAATTTTGTATATTTTCAATTTCAAATAACTTATTTTCAAATGAAAAATTAAAATTTAATTTTTTCTGTTTCAATCAAAATTTGCATTTAATGGTTTCAAATTTAGAATACAAATTTTCAAATCAAAATCCACCCTTTAAAAATAAAAAATTTGGAAGTATAAATTGTTCAAAAATTCAAGTTTTCAAAACTTGAAAATCAAAATTTCAAATATAGAATTCAAATAGTAACAAAAATTCTCAAAATTTCAAATTTCATATAATTTTCTGCTTTTTCGAAGATGGTTTGGCAATCATATATTTTACTTCCAAAGATTCAATTTTTGAAAGAAAAAAAGATCAAATATTAGAATAAGCTTTTAACAGCAGTTCAATTATATATTTTGTCATTATAAAATCAAAATTGAAAAATTCATATTCAAAGTTTCATTTTCAAATTTTTGATGTCAGATTCAAATCTTCAATTTCGATTTTAATGACTGAATTTCAATTTTGAATTTCAGTAATCAAACTTTTAACTCTTATTTTCAAATTTCTATTTTTCAATTTTAAATCCAAAATTCTAAAAAATTTACAACAATTTTTCATTTTGTTTTGGGTTTAATTTGAATTAATAAAAAATTGCTACAGCCACTCTTCTTCTAAAATTATGCAACCAAGTCTTATATTTACTTGTCTGACTTTTGTGTGTAATTCCAAAATTTCCTTAACCACAGTAAAAACCAAATAATCGATGTTAGTGATCCATGTCATAATCTTTCATTTCCTACTAAAACTACACTATTATGGAATATTGATCGTCGGATATTATCAAGCGGTATATATTAGTTATCAAAAAGGATTAATCCACGAGAGAGTAGAGACAGCAACCAATTCCTCATTTCTACTTTACTTTTCTTTCTTCTCCTCCAGATTTTCTTATTCAAAACCCTAGTCTAGCAACTAACTTCCAAACTACATCATTTATTTCAATCCAATTAATTCTTCATCGGATTTTCTATGTCTCATCTCCATCAAGTGTCAGATACATGCACGACGTATGGATTTGTGTAATTTTCAGATCCGGCAATGGATAAGTTGGAGGGATATTTGTAGCTAAAGGAGCAAAGGCGGCTTTGATTTTATTGATAGATGAGCTGCTGTGAATTTGGATAGAGAAGTGTTTTGTTAATAATGATGTGAAATAGGTATAATACAAGTTTTGAATTGGTGTTAATTTTACATTAGGTGCTATTTTTTCTGGTTAAATTGTTCAATCGTCAATTTTTTTTTCTTTGACATTTGCTATTGAACTGCAAAAGGCTTACCTTTTTTTGAATTTTTTATAACCGGTTGACCAATTATATGAACATTTTGTTCTCAAACAAGAACCAGTTAGATTTTTAGTTTCTACAGCTGGTAAGTTGCATACTTTGTACTTTAATTTAGTCAATTAACACTTGCAATTCAATATTTTAGTTACTTAATATTTCTTATGTCTATATTCTCTTGTTCAAATTACATGATTCACATAAGTCAAATCTTTATTATATGGATATTATGTTTCATGCAAACCTACATATGGTAACGCATGGTTATATTTGTTAGTAGTTAACTTTTGAATCCAAGTGATCTTATTAATTATTTTTATCACGATTTTTACAACGTTAAGTTGCTGTATAATGAATAAACAAACTTTTAAAGTGCATATGATTTTTATTGATTAATCATTGAAACCCTTACTTATTGGACCATAAAAGCATCAATTAGCTTACCGACAAGTAGATAGCAGCAATTTCAAAGACAAATATTACCTTGCTTCAATATCTTATTTATCTTCTCATGTCACCATGATGTTGTGATGCTAATACTGGTAAAGAAGTAAAGTTGAAATTCAAACACATAATTGGCACAAGATGCACAAAGAACTATTACTAGGTTTTAAACATATTTCTATCTGATGATAATCGGTAGGAACATATTAACAGTATGTATGAGATTAACATTGCGCTTAATTTTTAACAAGTTATACAGTACAACGCCTTAAGAAAAAATATATATAGTATAATTAATATTTAACCATTAAATTTATGTACTCCATGCTGTCCCTTTCCCGTCTTATTTTAGTATGATAACTTGTTATCTTCAAACCTGTGTTCTATTATTTTTGAAATTTTACAGATATTTTAAACCACGCAAGTTTTTTTGAAACATTTTATTATGAAAAATTATGTTATTTTCCATATAACATTTGTGTCTATGGTGTACATTTTCATTCTATCTACGAGCTACCTTAGTTAGTTCTTTAAGCATGGATCAGAATAAGCTCTAATTATCATATGTCTCGAGATTTTTTTTAGGGCACCTATAATATTATCTCGATCATGTCTGAAATATATGGTTGATATTTGAAATATATGGTGTTTTCTTTTTAATTTTTCTTGTATACTAAATGATTAGTTGGCAGATTTAAACATATATTATTTCGAAAAAAGTTAGCCAATACATAATTGTCTGTTGAACTTATACGAATTTACCTAGAGGCATTTAATAAATATACTTCTTTGATATATGATGCGAGTTGTCTAGATTTTTAATTTTACTTAAGTTCATTGAAAATTATATTATAATTAATGTTTTATTGATTGAGATGTGTCAGTAATGATCTAAGTAATTATGTCATGATCAATTGGCCCTTCATGAAATAAAATGATATGATTAAATATGATTTTAAGGTTAGATAACAAATAGGAACTTAACTACCATTACTTTAAACTTTAGTGCATGAAAATACCTTCTAAATTCTTGGATTTTATTTATCTACTTGAAAATCCCATATTGTTGTTATTGTTTACAAGAAAATTAAAGATTTATGAAGTAGTTTAATGAGAACAATAGTTTTATTCAAAGATAACTAAGCATGTCAATAAATATTCGAAAAATTTGAAATCCATCTGCATCATTATCTTGAAAGCTGATAAATATCCAATATCCAGAAACCCGGATACGGATGCGAATACGAAAGCATCCACATCTGAAAATTATCCGCTCGGTTTTTGTCAAGAACATAGACTATTTTATGTGTATTTTAGTAAAATGAAAGGTGTGTATTTATTGTTTTCTTAAGTTAATATTTTATACTATATGCATTTAATGCATTTTTTTTGAAGACCTAGAGAACCAAACTTTACTTGTAAACTCTAAGGAAGTATGCACCGAACCCACAACGCATACTTCAAGTAATTCACAAGGATATGCAATTAATGCATATTGCTTGCTTAAAACTATTTATTATCATCATATTTGTTGATTTTGGTATACTTTTGTGATCAATGTGATTGAAAATAAAAAAATGCGTTTAATCAAAAAAAAAATTTTGCTTCTTGATTTATCGATCATCAGTGGATAGGATAATTATCTGAAATCCATCTATGTGTTCGTAGATGTAGATATCTGATATTCGAAAATGGTTTCGGGATGCTGATGCAGATATGACACCATCCGAAATATCCATTGACATGCCTAAATATAACTTCTAAGAAATATGTATTATAGTGTACATTTGTTTAGACTGGGCAACCGTGACAACGTTACCTTTTAAGTTGTTTTTGATGAGTGTTTACTATTTTGTTTAATCAAAACATAAAATGTCGTGCATCCTAAAATGTTAATTGATATCTCAATTGTTCTAGAAAAAGTTTTGATCATGTCTCCACTTTTTTATTTTGGTATTTTGTGACATGAGATTTCATATGAGCAAAAAGTGCGAAACTCGGATGTTGTATGATTTTTCATATTGTTTTAACTAATGATTTCAAACATATCTCAAAAGTTGATCTATTCACAGTAAGTCTATGGTATTTTCATACATGACTAGCTGTGTAGTCAGCAATGATATTTTTGCTAACGTGAAGAATGTTATTGCGGTACTTGTGCTGGTAAAAATGAATCACATGCCTTCTATATATGCTTTGAAATTATTGGTTTACCATGTTGTCTAGGACAATGTAGTATAATCTCATAGTTAGCACAAGCCTTTTATATCTTCTTAGTAAAGACTAAACACTATTTTTTCCTCAAGGGGTCCTCTTTGATGCCAGTATTCTTAAGCATCCATATGTCACATGTTTGCCTTTTAACTTACAGTAAGGTTCATCAATTGTCTATGATATAAAAATTCTAAGACTGATTGATGGAATTACATCATTGCATCGATTCAAATAGGATACATCAAGATAAGAAAGATAAAATACAATAATAAAAGATATCTGGCTTTGCTAACACCAAGTTCCTTAAAATTATTTTAAAAAACAAAATATATAGCTGAAAGTTATAGCCCAAATTGACGACAGCACATAACTTTGTATATGATACATGAAAAATCTAAATATAATACCAATTGAAAGTTTGATTGTTATATACTCATCAACATATATTTGTGAATAACAAATATATTTTATGTCTCCACAGGACCAACATTCGTATGTGAATTGCCTGCAATTATAATGAGTAATAACACCTTGTGACCGCAATAATTTAGCACAAATTGTGTTAAATTAGGATCGGGGAGTATTCTTTTTCTTTTTCATTGTTATTATCATCATGATTTTCTTCATTGTTGCTGTTGCTTTAGGGCTTATTTAGAAATTTTATGTTTTATTGATCAAATTTGTTGTTGCTTGTGTGTTATTCATAAAGTTGTCAATATGAAAGTCTACATTGCACTTGCATGTGCATGTCTCAAATCTGATGCGTGTGTCTTAATCAACAAAGCATGGATAGAGTGCCATTCATGCAAGCTTACAGTAGAAGATCCAATCACTGTAGAGTAAACCAATAGATATATTGCTGGGTTGCAACAAAAGGTCACACAAAGTGGTGGTGTGCATCCATTTGGGTTGTCGACCGTGACCATTGGATTTGATCCATACACATGCATGCCTTCTTTTTATCAGATAGATACCTCTGGTACTTTCTCAGCATGGAAAGCAAATGCAACTGGGAGGAATTCAAATTCAACGGAGGAGTACATAGAGAACTGGCTGGGCTGGAGACAGTTAAACTTGCCATTCAGGCTTTTGCTTGAGGTGAAATTCTTTTGTATATCATGAATTTGGTAGCTTTTTTGTGTAATTAATAATTTAGTGTGTGTTTTTTGTTTGAGTAAGGCATGTATAGTTACATAATTGATATCTGGTTTCTCATGTTAGAATAGACGGTGTCGGATTCAAAATACAGTTGGGAATTTAAAAGTTAGAACATAAATTATATTACGAAAAAATAGCCCGATGGCAACAAAAATTGTTTAAAACAACTTGTATTATAACATACCGTGACCATCATATATGTATTATTTAACAGCAAACATATATTTTCTAAGGTGATAAAAATATTTTTATTCTCAGCAACAATGAAAAGAGTTATGCTTTTTTGGATTTATTCAGCAAGTTCAAGTATTGGAGACACCGCCTCAACCGTGGAGTGGACTTTCTGGCTTACAAAGGTCTTATCTTTGTTAATGTGGGCAGTCAAACTTTTTAGTAGGTATTCATGCGTATATAATGTTTGATGTAACAGTTTATTGCCTTGTTCATGTAAAAATTACATAATTTTATGAAATAAATTTGTTCTTACTTTTGTATCGTTGATAATTTTGTAACAATTGTGAAAAAATTAATATGTTATAATTCATAGTTCACTGCCTTACATTTGTTCTTTTTAGTACATTGATAATGTTATATCAACAACATTTGGAAGTGTTAATAAAAACCCAATTTACAGCTTTTGTAATATGTTTCATAAATTATATTTACAATATTTGCAAATCATTATTGTTATTACGGTAATAACATACAAAAAGTGTTGTGAATATTGGTAGCAATAACGTTTCGCAAACATCGTTAAATTGAAGGTATGCAATGTTTTTAAAATGTGATACAAAAGCCATCAACAAAATCTATAAATTATTGCCTAGCTACTATATATAATACTTAATTGACATTGTAAATATTGGCATAACAACAAAAAAGAAATGTAGTCAAATCTATATATTACAACACTTCAATAATATTATGGTAGCATTAGTCGCTACTTTAATAAATTTTCACAATGTTCATAAAGTATGGTAGAAAATACTTTTACAGCATTTTAAACAACTTTTTCAAAAATGATGTAAAAAAATTAAACCCTATTACAACTATGGATATGACAACGTTATGAAAATCGTTGTCAAAGTATTTTAACAATGTTATTTATTAGTTGATAAATGGGTTTTTTCTTGTAGTGCGATATAGTATTTGTGGCAGTGCTTTAGTAAAGATAAACGTAGCCTCAAGCCTCATCAGCCGTAAATGACCAAAACATGGGATGTAGTAGGGCTATGTAGGTCGCGCCCATCAGGGTGTGTCATTATATCTTGAATCGATATTTGATCGATTTTTGTACGCTCCGGTTGGTTGCTGATCCCAACCGTGGTGATGATATATTCGGTACTACTAGTCAAGTGGTATGTCGGTTTTATGTAGCAGGGGTACAAGATGTTCTTGTCAAACCCCATGTGTATTTTATCTAGAGGTGCATCTTCGGAAGGTAGTTTCTTACCTGGTCGTGTATGGAATCCATTTTTCAATAAATGTCGTCGGTCTTAGTTGTATACCTATTATGTTAGAATTTAATTAATGTAACAATTTCGGCTATGTAAATTATTTATATTTATTTGAAAACCCTAGACATTATGATAATATAACTGGATTTCTATATAAAGTGTTTCGATTATCGTAAGATAAAAATTAACCCGTCCGTGTTTATGTGCGACGTGGTCATACAAGATACCGTTTGAATTTCAAATCGTTTTATAAAAGTAAAAACTAAGTTGTTTTGAGTTTACTCACACCAAACTCATATCTGATCTGGAGTTTTATTTTTTTTCTAAAACTTTTGGGTACTCAAATTTGTATGAGTAGCCAAGTGATCCAGGTTTCTAATGGAAGCATTTTGAAGGAGTTGGAGCAGGTGGCTTCACCGTTAATTAATTTTTATCTTATTCCGTTGTGTTTATGTTTGATCTATATATTTTGTAAAGGACAAGTAGTTATAACTGTCCAGTTGAAGTATGATATGATGACTCTGATGTATTATTTATATGGAAATGACTACGTAATATCTTATATTATTTATTACATGTTGATCTGATTCGTGGTGAGATTTTGTGATGTGTAGTTTCTTCTTATTTTTCTTTTCCGTCTACCCTTAATGGCTCGTTTTTCAATCCAAGAAAGGCGGTTATTACATATTTATTTATGAAAGCAAATTATGCGCATTCAATGACTTATCTAATATTTGAATGGAAAATGAATTTGAATGGCAATTCATTATGAAATATTTTTAGACTTGACTAATGAGACTCGATGGTTATTAATTTATGAAGTTGGATTTATTCTTATGTTATACAAAGAACATAAATATATTGGCTTTTAAACGTAAATATTCTGTTGTTCTGAGAAAATTGAATTCATCATAAGTCGGTTTTAGGATACGATTATTACTAGTTTTATTGTTACGTTAATAAGATATTTGAATATAAATTTCAAGAGTAGAAATGATATCTGAAACATATCAAGATTTAATATTTGGTTAAACTTTGAGAATAGAGAAACTATGAATATTTTATACATATATTGGCTATGAAAAGGTTCATCAAAAAGGAGAAAGAACGCTATCATCTTCGTTGCATGAGTATAATTTAGAATTTGATTATATTTTACTATTAAACATATCCTTATTTTCTATGTGTGTATGTATATGACAACATAATTCAAAATGAAATATATTTCAGAAGGATTTGAAACATTGTCGCTTTGTGTGTATGTGTGTATGTTGGCACAGAAAATTTTATTATTAAATAAAGTTCCAATTACTTATGGGATTTTCAGCATGTGATCGCCAGTGATGCTTTTCTCCTTCAATTGGTCCTTTATCATTTAAAAAACGTGTCTATATCTCATCGTACGCTATATACTATAATTCATTTTTGACATTGTGTTGTCTCAAATTCCTGTTCATACTACTACATCGTGTTATTTTGGACATCAATGTGCGATCAGCGTCACTCAACAACTCGACCGATCTCTATACATGGGTGACATGGACCACTTATGCTCCACGGCTTCCAAGTGACATGTCCTTCGAGTTTCACTCCCCTCGACTTGAGGAAGTTTTGCTTGCAAAAACTTCATATGGATTTTCAAGCGGGATTCCCTTCACTTGGATCGAGTGATAGAAATTACCTAATCCCATTGGCCCATCCAAGCAACTAAGCCCACGAATGAACTGTTTACGATAGCCTAATCGTGGTCACGTATTCTACACATCCTATCGACAATCCAATGACAAATCAATCTCTATGATTGATTCGCCAATGATGCCAGCTCAACCGTCTAAGGAGCATTAACAAATTGGATTGGATTCTTATAAAATCGCTGTCATATTACTTCTGATTAGTCAACTTTCCCTAGTCAATTTTTTAAATACCTTTGTGTTTTCATTGGATTATTCGATATGCGAATATCCGTGTTCAATCGTCACATCTCATTTCATTCTAATGTCAAGACATTTTGTAAGATAGTCATCACATAAAGCAACCAAAATAGTCTTCATACAAAACAAGTTGGAACACGTTAAGCATATTCTTTGCAATAACACATTCTAGTTCTAATTTATAACCATTTTCTACTGAGCAATTTTTATTCCATACGAAAGTTTGTACCATATCTTTGTTTATTTCATTAATTATTTTACTTTGACCAACTGTGTCCCGTAAAGCGCCAAAGGAAGGAATAAAAAATGATGTTGATCAAAATACAACGTAGGCAAGCTATACACTCACCTCGTAATTTGGAGGAATTGATCCGAGAATTAAAATATAAGAGTATTGTGATGAGTTGTGTGAGAGAGATGTATCATTTGGATTATTAGTTGCTTTCTAGCTAGTGATCATTAACATGGGACAGGCGTAACCATTAAATATGAAAACTTATTCCAAAGAACAAAGTCAAACGCTATGATTTCAAATACTCTAACTTTTCGCTGCAAACGTTTTTTTTTTCCCTCTTTTTCTCTCGCCTGATATTTCAACGGCTGCAATATTTGAGTGTAACGTAGAGTCTGAGTCAGTGCAACTTTATTACTTATCCTATTTTGGTGCCGTTTGCAGTCAAATTTTGATCCGTTCCCACGCTAAGTACGCGCGCGTCGAACGCCACAACGGAGTTAGTCATGTTTCCAGCTTTGTTGTGTGAATGGAAAGAGAATGTACGTTAGCGTTTGATGCTTCGGACGCATTCTCAACTGATGATTTCAAGATCGTTGATTTCTTTTCCATCATCATCCTCTCCTTCAAATACTCAGCTCAAATACCTCATTTGCAGCCCCAAATGCATATTCTGTTCACTTCACTTTCCCGCTCAAATGCTCCGTCCAAATGACCCGCTCAAACGGTCCGTTCCAATACTCTGTTACCGTTTTCCGCAAACGCAACTTTAGTAATCTATGGAGAAGTTTACACTGTTACAGGCTTGATTTTTTTCTGCATACACCATTCTTTGTCGCGAATGAGCTCTAATGCCATTTAGAGCTCCTTTTTGTTCGCTCTTTTTATGCTTTTTGGCATGTAACTTTATTTTAGGTGAATAACGTGCTTAGTGGAGCAAATGAATTTTCATAGCATTGCAGGGTAGCGTTTCAATTGAAAATATTACCACTGATTATTTTGCTAAAAACTAATAAAGTTGAAAAACATGGATTCATCCACCAGAAAGTTAAAACACTATGTCATCAAGTCTAAAGCGGTGAAAACTTCATTCCTTCCGGCTGCTTTTATCAAAACTTTAAGAAAATAATTGGTTCCCTCTCAACATTTAAAAAAACTCAATACTTAACAAAACTCAATATTTTGTCTGCAACATCAATTTCTTCAACTGTATCACACAACTAGCAAGAGCGATAAATGTTGAAAAACGTTTTAGGTCCATAAAAATTGAATTATTATTGGATTTAAGGATTGAGTATGGATTGGCCACCTCTCATGTATCAAATCGACAATCTCTTTTGAATTTTACTGGCTCTCATATGTATTTCAAAATAAAAGTGTCTCAAACTCATCAATAGAAGAAAAATGATGCGGTGGTAGTACCAGCAGCAAAGAAAGATGGAGAAGATTAAATTGATGAGACTGTTGGTTTTACCATTCAAGAATTAGCCGTTTTTAATAACACTAGCAAGATTCTGAGGTCTTTACGTCCACTTGAATAAGAACACTCATCGCCATGGCGACTTGAAGAATACGACCAGGTGTAGTAGTCCGTTGGATCTGAAAATTAAATTAGACAGAGGACAACATTCAATCAAATCTGACGTATGACAAGACATTAAAATCTCATATGCATGTGTACGTTTGGCAGGATGTCAGGCTAAAAGTCATATGATGATGGTCCACTTAAATTCCATCATGTAATATCACATGCATTCCTTAAAACCTTTGTATCACTATCATCTCATACTGCCTCCTATTTAATATAATATCTAAGTTTTATAGACTTGAGGATTTGGTTCCTATCCATGCAGAGGACGCGGTTTTGAATATTTGATTACGTTGCTTTCAACATTTTGCTGATAAAAATTGGACGGACCAGACCAACTTCCAATTGTCTTCGGAAATTAACACCACAGTTTTACACATCCGATTATTTTGGCTCTGCCGTACCTGTTGCTTGAGACGGCTAGTACCTGGGGCTAGGTCTGGATGCAGCAGATTCTTGCCCATATTCAACCACCAACGTATCCCCTTATACTACTTTAATATATTGTTATGTTTTATTTAATGCTGTAGTAAAAGTAATTTAGACTAAATGTTAAAACTTCGAACTTTCATACTAAAATAAACCTCAAGGTATTCGCTACTTCTATGTTTATTATACTGCAAAATCATAACTAATATGCATTTAATTGCACGCCTTAAATTTGGAACTTTTCCTTTACATTTCATTTTTTTTCCTTGGCAACTGTCTTGCCGCCCTGATCATACTAGGTATATTCTGTTTCCTTGTTACAGTGAACTACTGGGAATGTTGCTCATATTATATTTGTTACTACACGTATTTATTATATGGATTACTGCATACATTATATGTTAAGCCCTGGTTAGCGTAATAATTTATGTTGGACACTCCTTAGTATTATATATTTTATTTTCCTACTTTTTTTCTTTTGCTTCTTTTTGTATATAGTATCCGTTTACTTTTAATGTTCTCGACATGCAGACTTATGCTCCATGTCGTAGTTCTACAAAAGATGGCTTATTAAATTTGCATTATTCAACCTTTTGTTATTTATTTATTAACTTAGTTAGCATTTATTGTTTTCAAAATTAATAATAAAAAATTAACTGTAATAATAAATAATTAGTTTTTGAACCCTCAACCATAATCCGAGAGTAATAAAAAAAGTAACATATATACAAGTTGAAGTCGTATGAGGTCCCTACGCAGCTGGCAAGATTTTGTGCTGCAAATCATGTGATGGCCCACTTGAATAGTAACACTGATCATCTTCGTGGACTTTGATTAGTAGGTCAACCATTCCACCATTAGAGGAAAAAAATAAATAAACAAAAGGAAGAAGAATTATACTCAAAGCAAAATATGATGCGGATCTAACAGCTTTGTTGTCAGACTTTTTTGGTATCAACGTGGAATACAAAAACGCTCCTCTAAATATTATCAAATCTTTATCACTATCTTTAAGTATATAATATGAAACTTCTTTTACAAACACTCCTAAAAGTAGGATCTAACAATTAAACATGCTTTGCAAATTCAAAACGCTTCTAAAAATATGATCTAGATTAAACTTCTTAACAAATCTTTATCTTTAATAATAGATGAAATATCTTTGGTGTCACGCTTTTTTAATATCAACGTGAACTACCAAAAACGTCCCTCTATGTACTACAAAATATTAATCATTTAAAAATAGGATCTAATATTATACTTCTTTTACAAATTCAAACGCCCATAAAGTAGGATATAATAATTAAACATGTTTTATAAATTCAAGACGCTTCTAAAAATTGGGTCTAAAATTAAACTTTCTTTACAAATTCAAAATAATTCTTTCCAAATATATAAATCTTAATATCACTTGAAAATAAAAAAAATCAATTTTTTAATTGATTTAAACATATACAATTTATAAGAGAAAATTTCACGCGCGAATGGCGTGCCATAACACTCGTAAATCAGGGTGAGAATATCTTTAATAATAGTTGAAATACCTTTGGTGTCACACTTTTTGATATCAACGTGAACTACCAAAAACGCCCCTCTATGTACTCTAAAATATTAATCATTTAAAAATAGGATCTAATATTATATTTCTTTTATAAATTCAAACGCCCATAAAGTAGGATCTAATAATACATGTTTTATAAATTCAAGATGCTTCTAAAAATTGGATCTAAAATTAAACTTTCTTTACAAATTCAAAATACTTCTTTCCAAATATATAAATCTTAATAACACTTGAAAATAAAAAAATCAATTTTTTAACTGATTTAAACATATACAATTTATAAGAGAAAATTTCACGCGCATAGCGCGTGCCATAACACTCATAAATCAAGGTGAGAATAGATTAGTTATATTAAATACATTCTTTCAAACGTTTTACTACATGGCCTCTTTAAACAAAAATAAAAATAAAAGAAATCAAACAGCCTATACAGAAGGTGCCCGGTATCGACTAGAATTTTTAAGTAATATAAAGAAAGCGTTCTCCACCCCACAAAGGTCCAACACAAAAGATTGATAAAAATTGCCATCCAACATATAAAATAGTAGACAAATTTGTATACACACTGATCTTTATCGTCAGATTGTGTATTCATCCGGCATTAAGCGAACCGGCTAACTATCCAACTTTAGCAAACCAACCATTAAAGAAGATTGCCAACCATCAGTTTTCAAAACTAAATATTATGAAGTCAAAAGAGAATAAACATTATATAAACTGTTCTTAACATGTTTTTTTAAATCATTGCTCAAACCTTTCGAATCTTATTTACTTTATGTAGTTTGCACGAAAGGTCCCTATTTCTGATGGTGTTACAAGAAAAGTCCCTGTAGAAATAAGTATGTAAATTAAGTCCCTGTTTTTTCTAAATCAGAAAACGCAAGTTAGCTTGCGCTTTTGAAAATTTCAAAATTTTCAAAATCAGAAAGCGCAAACTGGCTTGCGCTTTTCTGATAGAAAGCTACCTTACGCTTTTCAAAAATTTCAAAATTTTTAAAATTTTTCAAAAAAAATTTCAAAATTTGAAAGCGCAAACTAGCTTGCGCTTTCTTGATAGAAAGTGCAAGTTAACTTGCGTTTTTCAAAATTTTCGAAAATTTTGAAAAATATTTCAAAATTAAAAAAGTACAAGTTATCTTGCATTTTCTGTCAGGAAAGTGCAAGACACTTTGCGTTTTTTTATTTTTGAAAAATAGGGACCAAATTTACATATTAATTTCTGGAGGGACTTTTTGTATAACAACATCAAAAATAAGGACCTGTGACTTTTTTCTTGTTTTACTTTATTCTCAATACAAATATTTTCAATCAATTTTCTTATACTTGCTCTAATATTTAAATGATAACTAGTTTCTAGTCAAAATATTCTGACTCTATTTTAGACTTTCAAATTTACATACTTACCGATTTCGAATTCAAAATTCAAACTTTTAAAATTTAAAATTTCTATTTTAATAGATTTCAGTTTCAAAATTCAAATATACAAATGTAAATCAAAATTTGATTCTTTTTTTAAATTCAAAGAAAAATTTCAAAATTTTATATTTAATACTTCAGAATTATGCAAAAATTCAAATTCAAAATTCACACTTTTAAGATTCAATTTCCATATTCAAGAAACTGAAAGCATAAATTTAAAAATTCAAGTTTCAAAAAGTTCAAATTTTCTGTTTAGAATTCGAATTTTCAAAATTATAAATTACAAATAAAAATTTACTTTCTTGAAGAATGTTTCCTAATTGAAATTTTTTACTTGGTAAAAAAAATTGAAGTTTAAAGAATAAATCAAATTTACAAATATAAATTTCAAATTCAATGTCAAATTCAATTTTTTTTTATTTCACAAATCCAAAATCCGATTCTTATAGTTTTAAAATTTCAAATTCCGGTTTAAAGTTTCCAATTTGATTTTCAAATTTTTTAATTTCAAATCTTCAGTTTAGACTTTTACCACTAAAAATTTTAATTTTCAATTTTTTTACGATAGCTTTATCATTTTATTCAAATGCAACATTAACTTTGATGTCTCAAAAGTTAAAATCTATGTCTAAAGCGTCATACCACTAAATTGTTAAGTTGTGTTTCTTAACAATTTTTATACTTAGATTTAAAATTAGTATTTTCAAATATTTTAACTTGAAATTCAAATCCAGAATTCAATTTTTTCGGTAGATTATAATTTGATGTTTAACTAAATTAAAAATTGCATCAAGGTTAATTCTATTAACACAATATTTTTTGTCATTTTTGTCCCCTTTAAAAATTTGAAAATAAATTATTATTTTACCCTTATAATTGTTTAGACTATACTCATTGATCTATCCAAGTAATTAAACGTACAAACGAACCGTCAACGATAGTAATCTAGATCACGTATTCTACACATCCTATTGGCGATCCGATGACAAATCAGTCTCTATGTTTGATTGCCAATGTTTCCAGCCCAACTGTCGGTGCAGCGTCAACAAATTAGATTGGATTCTTGTAGAATCGTTATGTCAGATTACTTCAAATTAGTCGTCCTTCCCCAATAAATTTTTATAAATACCTTTGTATTTTCAATGGATTATTCGATGTGCGAATATTCGTGTACAATCGTCACATCTCATTTTATTATAATGCAAGACATTTTGTAAGATAGTCATTACATAAAGCAACCAAAATAGCCTTCATACAATACAAGTTGGACAATGAGTATGAACACGTTAAGCATATTCTTTGCAGTAAGACATCCTAGTCCTAATTTAAAACTACATTCTATCGAGCAATTTGTATTCCGTAAAGAGAGTTTGTACAATATAAAAACACTTGAGTAGGACACAGAATCACAAAAAGGTTTATATAAGACTTGCCATTGCAATTGGGTTATATAAGAGAGTTATGAAAACTTATTCCAAAGAACAAAGTCAAACGCTATGATTTCAAATACTCAAACTTTCGCCGCAGCCTTTGTCACTTTTCTTTTTCAGTTTTCTCTCAACTGATATTTCAACAGTTGCAATATTTGAGTGCAACGGATGTAGGGTCTCAGTCAGTGCAACTTTATTGCTTATCCCATTTAGTCATCTACGGAGAAGTTTACAGTGTTATGGGCTTGGAATTTTTTCTGTATACATTTCTTTTACGCGAATAGGCAACATCAAATTCTTCAATTGTATCACACAAGTAGCAAGAGCAAATTACGTTGAAAAACGTTTCAGGTCCACATGGGTTGAATTAGTATTGGATTTTAGGATTGAGTATGAGTTTGGCCTATCTTTTCCAAACAAGGTTTCTTCAGATACCTCTCATGTACGTTTGACTTTTATTGGCCCTCTCATGTATCTCAAAATAGAAGTATCGTCGAACTCATCAATAGAAGAAAAATGGTGCGGTTGCACTTGTAGCAGCAGCAGCAAAGAGAGATGGACAAGATTAAATTGATGAGACTATTAGTTTTACCATTCAAGAATTAGCCGTTTTTAATAACACTAGCAAGATTCTGAGGTCTTTACGTCCACTTGAATAAGAACACTCATCGTCCTGGTGACTTGAAGAATACGACCAGGTGTAGTCCGTTGGATCTGAAAATTAAATTAGACAGAGGACAACATTCAATCAAATCTGATGTATGATAGACATTAAAATCTCATATGCATGTGTACGTTTGGCAGGATGTCAGGCTAAAAGTCATATGATGGCCTACTTAAATTCCATCATGTAATATCACATACATTCCTTAAAACCTTTGTATCATCTCATACTGCCTCCTATTTAATATAATATCTAAGTTTGATAGACTTTGAGGATTTGGTTCCTATCCATGCAGAGGACGCGCTTTTGAATATTTGATTACGTTGCTTTCAACATTTTGCTGATAAAAATTGGACGGACCAGACCAACTTCCAATTGTCTTTGGAAAGTACCACCGCTATTTTACACACATATATGTATGTATATTTCTCTGTGCATGTATATGTATATGTATGTATGTGTGTATGTATATGTATATGTATATGCGTATATAGCAAAAATTGACTACACCTTATTTTCCCTTTGATTTCAACCATAAATTCTAATTTAAATAATAATACTTTTTATGGTGCAATGAAAAGAAAGATAATGTATTATTATTTAAGTCGGAACATGTGGTGGAAATCAGGAAGATTAAAGATGTAGCCAGGGCGAGTCCCGCCAACTTCGTTGCTCCAGCCCCATACACAAATAGCTGCCTAAAAAATAATGTATCATGACCAGTTTTGAACCCACTTTGCCCTATTAAACAAATGGTGATGTTTCCACCACACCACAACGTCAATTAACATTACTATTATATAAAACCATTTTACCATTATAAACTGCTAAACCCATCGCCATCTCCGATCGTTTTGCCTCTGCCGTGCCGGCTGCTTAAGACGACTATCTTCCTCGTCTTGCCCTGGGGCAGGATCTAGGTGTAGCCAATCGTTGTCCATATTTAACCATCAACGTATCCCCTTAACTTCAGTCGTTCGATTCAATTTAAATAACTGTTTGGTGTGATGAAGGAGAGAAATCATTACCATTTAAATCGAAACGAGTAAGCGACTGAAATTAAAGGACCACAATTTGGAGGCTGAATAGAGGTGTGATAAGAGAATTACTTTACAACAGCATTACCACATCAGTATTATATTATGTTAGAGGGTATTTTGATAAACTGCTTTTGTACAGTTGTATTATTAGCTGCTGAATTAGTCAAAGAGAGATATGTATATAAAAACAGCACATTGTATCATGTTCAAATAATGAAAATGATACATCGCTTCATTTTACAATTCTGCAATCTTATCAATAGAGCAAACGAAATATTGGTTTTAGTTATGATATTAAGAAATTTATAGCAGCTGTGAAAAGATGATTATAGTTGTTTGTAGCAGTTGTAAAAGTATATGTTGCAACTGTCATTGTTAGTTGTATTTCATCCTTCTACAACTGCAAGCGGTAGTTGTAAAAAGCCTTTTACAAGTGCTAAAAGCAGTTGTAACTAGTCATTTACAACTTGCATGTTGCAGTTGTAAATGGTTTTCCGCAGTGTAAATAAGTTTTCTACAACTAGCAGTGGCAGTTGTAAAAGACCTTTTGCAAGTGCTAAAAGCAGTTGTAACTAGTCATTTACAACTAACATGTCGCAGTTGTAAAATAAGTTTCTACAACTGCTTCTGCAACTATTACCGACAGTTGTAAAATAATTCGGATCTATTACAACTGCGGATATAACGACTGGCGGGTGCTAGTTGTAACAGACATATTACAACTATTTTTGGCAGTTGCGAAAAGGTATTTTTGTTGTAGTGTAAGTCCCCAAAGCCAATTAATTACTGCTCAGTTAGAAGAAGATAACTAACTTCTTTTGAAAGTTCAAGTTGAAACTGCCATCAGAGGTTATGGCCTTGAAGATTTCATTCTTGGAACTTATATTGTCCCTCCAAGATTTATCACTAACAATGGAAACAAAACTGTTAGCCATCAAGAATTAAAATATCAAAGGCAGGATAGCTTGATATGTTCATGATTGCTATCATCCATTAGTGTCAAGTTATTACCACACGTAATTGGAAGTAAAACTGCTCAGGGAATTTGAACAACAATTGAAAGAATTTTTAATTCACAATCTGCTGCTAAAGTTATACACCACAAAAGACAATTACGCAGCATAAGAAAGGATAATCAATCTATGGGGGAATAGCTCCCAAATATTAAGACAAATTTGACTTACTAGAAGCAACAGGGCGTAATGTTGTTGACAATGAACAAGTTTTAATCATTTTAAGTGGATTAAGTGATGAATATGAAGTTATAATGGCTGTCATACCCTCTCAAAGAATAATCACCCATCAATTTTGATTATGGGTATAACTACTACATTTCCTTTGTAGATGCATATTCCAGATATACATGGATATATCACCTGAAATAAAAATCTGACACACACAAAGTAGTTACGCACTTTTATTAAACAGGTGGAAAATCAGACAGGTGAATCTATCAAAATGATTCAAATCGATGGTGGTACTGAATTCAAATCACTAGAGGAATTCTTTCATGAAAAAGGTATAGTTCATAAAGTAACATGTCCTTACACATCTAAGCAAAATGGATTAGTTGAGAGAAAACATAGACACATAGTAGAAACTGGACTTACACTATTAGCTCAAGCTTTACTTCCAACGAAATTTTGGCCTAATGCATTCACAAGCAGTCTATCTAATTAACAGAATGCCTACCAAAATTTTACAAAACCAAAGTCCAATGGAAGTGTTGCTTAAGGAGAAACCAGACTACAAAAATCTAAGAACATTTGGGTGTCTATGTTTGCCTCACCTAAGACCATATAATTCACACAAGTTGAATTTCAAAACCATACCTTTTACCTTTTTAGGTCATGGAGTGAAACAGATAGAATTCAAATGTCTTGATAGTAATGGAAAGTTATTTATTTCAAGACATGTATTTAATGAAAAAGCATTTCCTTTTAGAGAATTGAATATAAAAACTACACATAAGGTATACAATCCAACAAATATTATTTCATCAATACCGCTTTGTGTTAACAATGAAAGTCAAATAGCTATGAAGAATGTCAAAAACAGCTCAGACACTCAACACACAGTGTTCAATAATGAACCAAATCAAGATGAGTCTGAACCATTTCAACAATTTACACATAGTCCTACAAATCAAAGTAGTCAACATTATAGTAATGATAAAGATAATCAAGATAAAGTGCAAAGCAATCGGTTAGTATACAATATGAACAAGCTATGACTGGACATCCAATGATCAAAAGGTCAAAGAGTGGTATCTTCAAACCAAAACTATATTCAACATGTGCAGTCAATGATGAACCAAAGAATTATGATCAAGCAGCTAGCAATGAAAACTGGAAAATTGCAATGGAGAAAGAGTATAATGTATTAATGAATAACAAGACCTGGAGTCCTATACCATTGCCTAAGCACAAAAGTGTAGTTTGCAACAAATGGACATATAGACTTAAGAGAAATTCGGATGGCACAATACAAAAATACAAAGCAAGACTTGTTGCAAAAGGTTACACACAATAGCAATTATTTGACTTCAATGAAACCTTCTCAGTTGTCAAACCCACATCTGTAAGAGTGATTTTAACAATAGCTTTACACAGAAGTGGAATATTAGACGACTAAATATAAACAATGCCTTTTTAAATGGTGAGCTACAAGAAGAAGTTTAAATAGAGCAGCCTCAAGGATTCGCACAACCAAATAAAATTGAAATGACATGCAAAATTCACAAAGAAATTTGTGGATTAAAACAGGCACCAAGAGTATGGTTTGGCAAATTAAAAGCAACATTTATCAATTTGGGATATCAACAAACCAAGTCTGACAACCCACTCTTTACCAAGTTCAAAAATAGTATTACTTACATTCTGGTTTATGTAGATGATATCATTATTATTGGAAATAGTAAAGATGAAATAGATTATGTCACTCAGCATTTGGATAAACAATTCTCAGTCAAAGATTTGGGAAAATTATATTACTTTCTTGTAATAGAGGTAATTGCTATATCAGATTCAAAAATACATCTTTTCCAAAGAAAATACATCAGTGAACTGCTTGCTAAAGCAAAAATGGACCAAGCAAAATGACTCCCAACACCAATGACTTCTAATCTACAACTGTAAAGAACAGGGTGAAGCAATTTCAAATGAAAAAGAGTATAAAAGCATAGTTGGAGGTCTACAATATGAATCAATAACTATATAGTTGGAGGTCTACAATATGAATCAATAACTAGACTATAAATTGCATAACCGTGTAAACAAATCAAATCAATATGCATCAACCTCTAAATGAGCATTGGAAAGTGGTTAAAAGAATACTTAGATGTCTGAATGGTACACATAATTATGGATTGATACTTAAATCATGCAAGAATCTTACCATAACAGGGTTTGCTGATGTTGACTGGACATCAGATCTTGATGATAGAATGTCAATTACAACCAGGTATTGTATTTGTCTTGGAGGAAATCTAGTGTCTTGGTGCTAAAAAAACAAGCTACCATATCTAGATCAAGTACAGAATCTGAATGTCGTAGCTTAGCTAGTGCAATTGTAGAAATAATGTGGCTAGAATTCTTACTTAGTGAGCTCAAAATCAAAATTTTCAAACAATCGGTAATTTGGTGTGATAATTTAAGTGTTGTATCCCTAACAGCAAATCCTATCTTACATTTGAGAATAAAACATATGGAAATCGACTTATATTTTGTCAGAGAACAAGTAAAGAAAATTTAAGCATAAATCATATGCCCGCCCATTACCAAAGAGCAGACATACTTACTAAAGCTTCTCAGCAAAGAACTTCTGTCGATTAAGGGATGATTTGAAAGTCACAAACTTTCAGCACAAAAATATAAACCATAATTCCGAAAGATCCAGCAACCAAATCCATATCAACGGTCATCAACTCAAAGTTCTACATCCAAATTGCTGAGAAGTTATAGCCAACTCGAATAAAGACTCCAAATCATTGCCAATTCGAAGTAGTCACTCAAGGTAGATACTCGTATAAACAGAAGATTTAATTACTCAAGTCAATTCAAAGTTTCGCATGAGATTCGAGCTTACGCCGTCATATTTGGGTAGAAAAAGAAAACCCTAGTTCGAATCGAAGGAGAGTAACAAGTAGAATTAATTTACTTCAGCATTACCACGACAGTATTATATTATGTTAGAGGGTATTTTGTAAATTACCTTTGTACAGCTGTATTATTAGCTCCTGAATTAGTCAAAGAGAGATAAGTATATAACAACAGCACATTGTATCATGTTCTAATAATGAAAATAATACTTGTCTTCATTTTACAATTCTGCGATCTTATCAATATAGCAAACATTATCAAATTCTTTCAAAATCTATTAACCGACCATACACACACATCCAAAACCTGGGTTCAACAGCATTTTGTACATCACCAATAGTAACCAGTGTCCTTTGTTTTTTTTTTGTGTGAGAAATAAAAGGTTGCACAGGCCGGTTTCTTTGTCCTTTGTTATAGTGCAAAATCATAACTAATATCCATTTAATTGCACACCTTAAATTAGGAGCTTTTCCTTTACATTTCATTTTTTTCCTTGGCAACTGTCTTGCCGCCATGATCATACTAGGAATATTCTGTTTCCTTGTTACAGTGAACTACTGGGAATGTTGCTCATATTATATTTGTTACTACACGTATTTTATTATATGGATTACTGCGTACATTATATGTTAAGCCCTGATTAGCATAATAATTTATGCTGGACACTCCTTAGTAGTATGTATTTTATTTCCCTACTTTTTTTGTGGCTTCTTTTTGTATATAGTATCCGTTTACTTTTAGTATTTTCGACATGCAGACTTATGCTCCATGTGGTGGTTAATTCTACGAAACATGGCTCATTAAATTGCATTATTCAACCTTTTGTTATTTATTTTATTAACTTAGTTAGCATTTATAGTTAATTTACTTAAAAAAATAACCAAAAGTAATATTATTCAAAATTATTAATAAAAAATTGCCTGTAATAATAAATAATTAGTTTTTGAACCCTCAACCATAATCCGAGAGTAATAAAAAAAATTAACATATATACAAGTTGAAGTCGTATGAGGTCCCTACCCAGCTGGCAAGATTTTGTGCTGCAAATCATGTGATGGCCCACTTGAATAGTAACATTGATCATCTTCGTGGAATTTGATTAGTAGGTCAACCATTCCACCGTTAGAGGATTAAAATAAATAAATAAATAAAAGGAAGTAGGAATTATATTCAAAGCAAAATATGATGCATATGGATCTAATAGCTTTGGTGTCGGACTTTTTTAGTATCAACGTACAATATCAAAAACGTTCCTCTAAATATTATCAAATCTTAATCACTATCTTTAAGTATATAATATAAAACTTCTTTTACAAACACTCTTAAAAGTATGATCTAACAATTAAACATGCTTTGCAAATTCAAAACGCTTTTAAAAATATGATCTAGAATTAAACTTCTTAACAGATCTTTATCTTTAATAATAGTTGAAATACCTTTATTGTCACACTTTTTTGATATCAACGTGAACCACCAAAACGCTCCTCCATGTACTATAAAATATTAATCATTTAAAAATAGGATCTAATATTATACTTCTTTTATAAATTCAAACGCCCCTAAAGTAGGATCTAATAATTAAACATGTTTTATAAATTCAAGACGCTTCTAAAAATTGGATCTAAAATTAAACTTTGTTTACAAATTCAAAATACTTCTTTCCAAATATATAAATCTTAATATCACTTGAAAATAAAAAAATCAATTTTTTAATTGATTAAACATATACAATTTATAAGGGAAAATTTCACGCACGAAGTGCATGACATAACACTCGTAAATCAAAGTGAGAATAGATTAGTTATATTAAATACATTCTTTCAAACGTTTTACTGCATGACCTCTTTAAACAAAAATAAAAATAAAAGAAATCAAACAGCCTATACAGAAGGTGCCCGGTATCGACTGGAATTTTTAAGTAATATAAAGAAAGCGTTCTCCACCCCACAAAGGTCCAACACAAAAGATTGATAAAAATTGTCATCCAACATTTAAAATAGTAGACAAATTTGTATACACACCGATCTTTATCGTCAAATTGCATATTCATCTGGCATTAAGCAAACCGGCTAACTATCCAACTTTAGCAAACCAACCATTAAAGAAGATTACCAACCATCAGTTTTCAAAACTAAATATTATGAAGTCAAAAGGGAATAAACATTATATAAACTGTTCTTAACATGTTTTTTTAAATCATTGCTCAAACCTTTCGAATCTTATTTACTTTATTCTCCCTACAAATATTTTCAATCAATTTTCTTATACTTGCTCTAATATTTAAATGATAACTAGTTTCTAGTCAAAATATTTTGACTCTATTTTAGACTTTCAAATTTACATACTTACCGATTTCGAATTCAAAAATCAAACTTTTAAAATTTAAAATTTCTATTTTAATAGATTTTCAGTTTCAAAATTCAAATATACAAATGTAAATCAAAATTTGATTTTTTTTTAATTCAAAGAAAATTTTCAAAATTTTAGATTTAATACTTCAGAATTATGCAAAATTTCAAATTCAAAATTCACACTTTTAAGATTCAATTTCCATATTCAAGAAACTGAAAGCATAAATTTAAAAATTCAAGTTTCAAAAAGTTCAAATTTTCTGTTTAGAATTCGAATTTTTAAAATTATAAATTACAAATAAAAATTTACTTTCTTGAAAAATGTTTCCTAATTGAAATTATTTACTTGGTAAAAAAAATTGAAGTTTAAAGAATAAATCAAATTTACAAATATAAATTTCAAATTCAATGTCAAATTCAATTTTTTTATTTCAAAAATCCAAAATCTGATTCTTATAGTTTTAAAATTTCAAATTCCAGTTTAAAGTTTCCAATTTGATTTTCAAATTTTTTAATTTCAAATTCAAATCTTCAATTTAGACTTTTACCACTAAAAAGTTTAATTTTCAATTTTTTTACGATAGCATTATCATTTTATTCAAATGTAACATTAATTTTGATGTCTCAGAAGTTAGAATCTATGTCTAAAGCGTCATACCACTAAATTGTTAACTTGCGGTTCTTAACAATTTTTATACTTAGATTTAAAATTAGAATTGTCAAATATTTTAACTTGAAATTTAAATCCATAATTCAATTTTTTCGTTAGATTATAATTTGATGTTTTACTAAATTAAAAATTGCATTAAGGTAAATTCTATTAACACAACATTTTTTGTCAATTTTGTCCCATTTAAAAATTTGAAAATAAATTATTATTTTACCCTTATAGTTGTTTAGACTAAACTCATTGATCCATCCAAGTAATTAAACGTACAAACGAACTGTCAACGATAGCAATCAAGATCACGTATTCTACACATCCTATTGGCGATTCGATGACAAATCAGTCTCTATGGTCGATTGCCAATGTTTCCAGCTCAACTGTCGGTGCAGCGTCAACGAATTAGATTGGATTTTTGTAGAATCGTTATGTCAGATTACTTCAAATTAGTCGTCCTTCCCCAATCAATTGCTTATCCCATTTAGTCATCTACGGAGAAGTTTACAGTGTTATGGGCTTGAATTTTTTTCTGTATACATCATCCTTTTACGCGAATAGGCAACATCAAATTCTTCAATTGTATCACACATGTAGCAAGAGCTATATACGTTGAAAAACGTTTCAGGTCCACATGGGTTGAATTAGTATTGGATTTTAGGATTGAGTATGAGTTTGGCCTATCTTTTCCAAACAAGAGAGATGGGCAAGACTAAATTCGTAAGACTACTTTGCTTCATTTCGTGGTTCAGAAGGTGCCCAGGTCTGCAGGTAAGCAGCTAATTCTACTTGATGAGAAGACTTCAAAAGATGATAAGGATATGGAATATATAAGACTGGGACTGGCAGCAGTGAGAGGTGGGTGTGGAGAGTTAAGGAATGCGAAGGAAGCTGCAGCCATTGACTATGATTCTTTCATGTCCTCTCGTGCTCTGATTTAGGAAGACGAATGAGGGACATAAAGGTCTTTTTAAGCACCTGCAAAAACGCTGATGGGCAAGATTAAATTAGTAAGACTATTAGTTTAACCCTTCAGGAATTAGCGGTTTTTAATAACACTAGCAAGATTCTGAGGTCTTTATGCAGCAGGCAAGATTTTCTGCTAGAAGCCATGTAATAGTCCACTTGAATAACAACACTCATCGTCATGGTGACTTTAAGAATACGACCGGGTGACGTAGTCTGTTGGATCTGAAAATTAAATTAGACAGAGGACAACATTCAATCAAATCTGATGTATGACAAACATTAGAATCTCATATGCATGTGTCATATGATGGCCCACTTAAATTCGATCATGTAGTATCACACACATTCCTTAAAACCTTTGTATCATCTCATGCTGCCTCCTATTTAATAAAATATCTAAGTTTTATAGACTTGAGGATTTCTATCCATGCAGGGACACGGTTTTGAATATTTGATTGCATTGCTTTCCCCATTTTGATGATAAAAATTAGGGATGGGCATAAACCGCACCGCTATACGTAAACCATTCGAACCGAACAGCAAAAATGGTGCGGAAACCCGCACCGAATCTTCTAACCAAAGCAAATACCTCAAATCGGACCGACCCGCATCGATACGGTTCGGTTGCGGTTTGGACGATTGAACCAAACATATTAAATCGGACCGAACCGAATATTTACACTAGTAATCTTATGATAAAAATATAAGCTAACTCCTATCTTATTTTAGATTATAACTATGTATATTCTATTTTTAGTGTATGTTGTTATATTAATAATATTCGCCGTCATAAAGGAAGAAGTTATAGTTTTTGTATAATATTTTTCATCTTATTTTTTTGGATAAATGATAATTATAATCTTATTCTATTCATTTTCCTTGATAATTATGCATTGTTTAATGTTGATGTTTGGTTAATATACCAACAAAATCTCACCTGTTGCTAAATGTCAAATTGAAATATTCATACAGTTAAGAACTAGTCTTTCATTTCAGTATAACATTGTGTGTTTTAACATTTAAGTGTATAAGCTTCACACAGTTGCCTTCATAAATTGATTGTTGATAGAAATAATTCTCTTATTTCATATTTAATGTGGATTCAAACCGGACCGGGCCAAAACCGAACAGTTTAAAAGATTAGTATAATAATTTGTATTTTTAATTAACCGTTTGATGTGGTTTGGACTCCAAACCGACCTGTGCCCACCCCTAATAAAAACTGGACGCACCAGAGCAGCTTCTAATTGTCTTTGGAAATTCGGAAATTACTACTATATATATATATATATATATATATATATAGTAAAGATTGACTACACTTGCTTTTTTTCGATCTTAAATTCTGATTTAAGTAACAGTATCTTTTATGATGCAGTGAGAAGAAAGATAATGTATTATTATTTAAGTCGTAACAGGTGGAAATCAAAAGGATTAAAGGTGTAGCCAGTGCAGGTTCTGGCAACTACGTTGCACCAACCTAATACACTAACAGTGGCCTAAAAAATAACGTACCTTGACCAATTTTAAACCTACCACTACACCAAAACAGTCATTTGACAACACTTTTTTTTTTTTCATTTGGCGACACTTATATGGGTTGCATTTTAGTCTCGCTAATAAGTGTCGCTATCCAATATAAGTGTTACTGAAAATAAAAATTTACACTTTTAAATACGGCGACACTTATTTTCGTTATAAGCCTTTGTTTAATTGGAGTTAATTGAAATATACCAGGGCAAAATTGTAATTGAATAACATATCACGCTTAACCCTAGCCACGCTTATCCCTGGCCGCATTTTCCCCAAATCGTTGCTCCATTGCATTCAAGCTTGCATTCAAGGTTGATGATCCATTGCTCCTCCATCATACCCGTGCAAATAATGGCGACCACGAATTTTGTGAGATCTTATTTCTTTTCCATCTTCTTCTCAGCAGTTGCGTCAGCATCAGGTAGTCGTTCCTCCCCATCTTTACGCTTCTCTTTCTATCTTTATTTTTGCTTAATTCATTCTTTAATGGCTGAGTCCCTTTAACTTTTCTCTTTGTATTAGTTGTTCGGCTGCCGCACTTGATTTTTTAGATAATTGATTGCTGCCGCATTGGACGAGATCTCCTCTGGTTCAGGTATACTATTGCTGTTATCCCTTTTTGCCTAATGTTTTCATTTCTTCAATTCTGATTGTTTACTTCTATGCAAACACATCTGGGATTGGGGTTTTCTCTAACATTAGCTTTATTAGTAACATTGATCTAGAATAAAGTACTTCGTATAGAGTACTTCAATCAAATGCCTATGATGGATTAAAATCAGCAGTACTAATACATGACCGCAGACCGACACCTCCTAAACCAATAGAGAAGCCACCGAAGTTCTATCAAGAGGAGAATATCACAAAGCCTATCGCCAACCACCACAAGCCTAAGCCCACTGAATTCAAGTACTTTATATTTATCATTAGTATTATTGTTGTTGCTTTCTGTAAATAAGGTAATTAATTAGGCTGTTATTTGTAAATTAATTACTTGTAGGGCCAGTATTACACCACGTACGGTGTTGATATTGTTAGCAGGTAGGTTTATAGGGAAGAAGTTCATGTTTTTGAAGCAGCTGCCTTCTGGATTGCTACTTATTACTGGTATGATTTAAATTTTTAGTTGATTTTCTCTATTTAGCAAGTTTACATTTCTAGTAATTGTCACATGATATGTAATTAAAGTGTGATAGTTTTGTACGAATGATTGATTTGTCTATAGCTTTTTAGTTGGAAACTTAGTGGATTAAAATATATTAAGGCTTCTGGTAAGTAGCGTATAGAAATTTGAACCATCATAAATGGTTTTTCATTTTATTAGTTTAAGTGATATGATATAGATTAATAAAATGAGAACTTTGATCTATAGATTATGCACGTACTATTTTGTTTGACACTGTAGGTTTATGGGTCTGTTCAACGGTTCATCGAATAACAAGCAAAAACGTTTTTTGACAATTTTAAATGGTGAATGTGGGTTTAATTGATATGGTTTAGTTAATAATTTATATTTACTGAATTTAAACAATTAACGATAAATCATTATAAGGATAAGATGCACAGAACCAGAAATTTCATCAAGGCAATATACCAAGAAAATAAAAACAAATAATATGCATAAAGTAAAGACAATGCATAAAACCTACAATACAAATCAGATAATTCCCTGATCTTCTCAGAGGTACTTATTCCACTAGTCCTTGGGTTGCACAAGCCAACCAATGGTCATCTTAATATTGCATGATCAGTTTAAATTTTGAATCTCATTAATGTTCGGAAAAATGGCTGTTGGATGGTCAAAGCACTGTGGCGATGGGGGTTGATCGGGAAAGTCTGTAGACCTAGTTTTGGTGATGGTCAGGAAATGATTCACCATGGCGTCTTTGGTGGATCGAGTGACACCAGTCACTGGGAGATGATAGCTGGGGTGTTGACGAAGTTGTGGTTGGAAGCGCAGGCGTTCTGGTGATCGGAGGAGCAAATACAAAGTGGTTACAGGTTTTGCTTTTGGTTCCAGGATGTGCTAAGCTAGTCGATTTCGAATACGAGTTGTTGTCGAAGTTCTGATGGTCGTATTCTGGTTAGTGGTTGATCGTCGACTTGAGGAAGTTGTCGTAGATGATCGGAGAAGGTTGGTTGATCGGTGCATGTGCACGACATTGTTTTGGTATCAGTGTTTTAGTTTGGGTTAAAACAAAGGGAAGGTCTCGAGTTTCTTGGTGAAATTCAGCATAGAAATTCATCTTCTGTTTGGGTGGGGGGACTGAAATTTCTTTCTGATTTTGTAAGCCAGACAATGAAATATGGGCTTTGGATCTTCTCTTTTGACTAATTTAAACTTCCACTTATTGTTGCTTTGAAAATCAAAATACCATCTTCTGGGAGAATTCAAATCTGAACGTTTTGACCGTCTAATAACAGTTTGAAACGGTCCTTAACAAGCTGAATTCAACTTTTTATTTTTTAGCATCATCAGACTAAACTGAAATGCGACTGATATGTCATTTTGACAGTTTTATATTGACATTAACTTTTTTTTAGCGTTGTCAGAGATAAGATGTCGTACATATTCTGTATTTTGATATTTAAAAGATGGAGCAGTAAACACCCTCACTATTTTGGCTTTATTTGCTGGGGGGAAAATACTGGTTTAGCTAATTAATACATCTCAAATGACTTGTTATCTCACCTAATTAGGAAAGATGTGCAAGCTAAAACATTTTAGAGTAACTTGATTTTAGCATCAATTTTTTTTTATATCAACTGCTTCCAATAATAATTTAGAAAGAGGAGTTTAACTTACATGCCGCTGATATACATGAAATAGGGTATTTCAAGATCCTCCTATTTAATTATTGCTTTCTCTATCATTGAGTTTTCAATCACCAGAACAAGCTGTCAAACAAAAATAAAAACACAAATTGAAAATATTTGTGAACAAGTAATATTTCTTGAGATGCAATTATTCTAGTAGACATCTCTTATCTACAAGGTATATATACTCATCATATCTTACGTATAATAATAAATAGAGACCATAATGCCTTGGGCGATAAGAAATTTATGATAGAAAGTGCTTACACCATGATTTTGGGAACACAAATTTTTATGTGAATCAACAAATAAATAATACCAAATGTCAAGGAATGCGTGATGCTTTTCCATGTCTTCACCCATGCCTTTCAACTTTCTTTAAGATCTCTCATATCTTTTTTTACCCTACTCCTTTTTTTTAATAAATTAAATTCCATCATCCTTACTTTAATTTAATTTTACCCCCTTTTAATGCATTAGTACTTAATGGGCTTAAGATGGATTACATTGTCTGGGTGTTTTAAAGGCAAGAATTTGGTATAAATTCAATCTGCAAAAATCTACTATTTAGTGATAGATGCTTAAGTTTTAAACAAAGATTTGAAGCTGAAATATTATAGTGAAAATGTGAACAGAGTGAAGGCTCATTTGCCAACCAATGCTGAATCAATAATATAGTTATACGGTGCAATTACGAATGATTCGATGCTTTTGGTGTTATGATATGATGAGTCATGCATGAAAACAACCACAATACTTACTCCCACCCCAGGAAGTTATTATGCTTTCTAAAAGATTTTATTTCATTTTTAAAGAATCACATGCTTTTTCGTTTACCCACCAATCCTGTGAAGTTATCAAATTTGTCCATATCTTTTAATTTCCATCTGTTTCTCTTTTCTTCTTTTGTGCATGAATCTGAAATGTAAACTTGTAGATATCAAATTTCCAAACTTTCACATATATAGTAGTTATGAAAAGCTTCCTGTACAAATATCAAGAAAATTATGTTGGGTTTGACATCTTATACATGCGTACTGTTCCCTTTTTTATAAGAAAAGCATAAATTGTATATAACTTAATAGAAATTGAAATATTTCTTGATCTGTCATAATTGAACTTTACTTCAACTTGAAATAGCTCTGTGCAATTGTCCCACATCAAAGATACGGTAAAATCAAATCCTAATCCTGATATTATTATTTATTTTTTATGGGAAAATGCATCACACGTGAGAGTTGATTATGGAAGTCTAAGACAAAGAAGCATGCTCAAAAAGATGCTGCATTTGCTGCATGGTGTGCATTAAAACAATGTGAGTAATCCCGTCCTTTTTGGTTTACCCATATTTATCACAAAGTGTAGTTGAATGACGATACTTGTCATTTTAGGAAGGTGATACCGAATGTAGAGAAAGTAATTTGGGTGGTTGATGTTCTTGAACCGGATGCACCAATTTATGATGGTCCTCAAAATGGAATGTACAAGTTATGTGATTTTTCAGATGGAGGTTTCGTTATATGGCCGGAGTTTCGTATTCGATATTTGTAGAATTTCACTATGAAATTTACGTTGTCTTTTGTATTCCAATTTGACATTGTTATGAAGTAGTTGATTATGTATTGAATTAACTAACTTAATTATGTATTGTACTTGTTATGAAGTAGTTGACATTGTTATGAAGTAGTTGACTATGAAATTTATGTTGTTATTTGATCATGAATATTGTAAATTTTGGGTTCCTATTGAATGTAGTATAATAATGCATATCATGTTAGTTATTAATTGTTTATTAATGTTAAAATAATTGACTATATTGAGAATGAAAATATTTCAGCGTTATAAGCGTTGGCAATTAAAATTTACCAACGCTTATAAGCGTCAGTATAGAAAATTAAACAATGTTGGATGGTTAATTTGCCAACGTTTATAAGCGTTGCTAAATAATATACACCAACGTTTATAAGCGTTGGCGAATACAACCTTCCAACGCTTATAAGCGTTGGCAAACTAAACTCTCCAACGCTTATAAGCGTTGGCAATAAATTGCGACGCCCCTACAGCGACGCTAATAAGCGTTGCTGAAACTGTTTGCGACAGTTATACTCGTTGGGAATCACCTGTTTTGGTGTAGTGTACGTTGCCCTATTCAACAAATGATAATGTTTCCACCACATCACAACATCAATTAACATTACTATTATATAAAACCTTTTTATCATAATTAACTGTTAAACCCATCACTAACTCTGATCGTTGCCTCTGTCGTACCGGTTGCTTGAGACTGCTATCTTACTCGTCTTGCCTTGGGACTGGGTGTTGCCGATCCTTGCCCATGTTCAACCACCAACATATCCCCTTAATTTCAGTCGCTCATTTCGATTTAAATAACTGTTTGGTGCGACAAGAAAGAGAAATCATTATCATTTAAACTGAAATTAAAAGACTACGTTTGAAGGCTGAATAGAGGTGTAACTGATCATACACACATCCAAAAGCTGGGTTCAAGAGCACTTTGTACATCACCAATAGTAACCAATGTCCTTTGTTTTTTGAATTAAAAGGTAACAAGGGCGGATTTCTTTGAATTTTTAATCCATTAGATATAAAATATTTTTGTTATTACTGGTTGATTTCTTTGAATTTTCAATCAATTAGTTGTATGAAACTTTGGTTGTTACTTGCTGTTTAATGTGTCTTTACAGCATCCAAGCATCTCATTATCTCAGTATCAATTGCCAGGACTGGATTGTGCTTGACCGAGAGCATTATAATAATGAGCGTGACGACACGCACTTTGTGCTTGAATTTTTTTATACTAATGCGTGATATTAATATATAATTTAAATTTAATTAAAATATAATTGATTGACTAAGTTATAGTATATGAAAATTTAATATTTTAATTAGGGGTAAGCAATCTTTTGTTAAATCAAATAAACCAATCAACCCAATTCACTTCGGTCGGTTTGGTTTGGTTTTGAAACTAAATTGGTTTATAATCGGTCCGTAAATTTTTTTAGTTTGGTTATCGGTTAAACCAAATTAACCAAACTTTATTATATTTTTAGAATTACTAATAATTTTTTGGATTAATTTAGTGATCTAAGTAGATTTTATTTATCATATATGTGTCGAAATTAATATCAGAAAGCGTAAGAATGCTAAATAAGAATGCTTTAATAATATATTTATGTTTTATTTCAAATTACAATGAGATTCTAAGAATAAAATATGAATTGTTTTTAGTTCGGTTAAATCAGGTAATTCACCGAACCAATCCAATTTAATTTGCACCCCTTATTTGATTTGGTTTTCATTTTTATTGGTTTTAGTTAGGTTTAAAAAATTCCATTATCGGATAAATCAAACCAACCAAATGCTCACCCCTTATTTTAACCAAGGAAAATTTTGCATTCTAAATAAAGCATGAGCAGTTTTAGGTATAAAACCGATTGACATAGTTTTAGTGCATATAAATTTGCATTGGTTGGTGTAGTTTAATTTAAACTTTAATTTAGATATAGTTATTTGACCTAGTTTAAGTAGATGAAAAAATTACATTTTAATTATGGTATGAGCAATTTTAGTTAATAGATAAAAGTGATTGATCAACTCATATAGTATAAAAATTTAAATTTTAACTAAAGTGGGAGTATATTTAGACATATTAAGATGTAATTTGAATTTAAAGGGTATTTTGAAAATTTTACGTTTACACCAAAAAAGTGTGACACCAAAGGCATTAGAATTATAATTAAAGATTATAGTTAAACAATATAGGTTGCGACAAGTTAGATAAATCAAGCTAGGTTTAAATTTTATTAAATAGAAAATTGCGAAGAAAGAAATGCTTCGGTGATAGTTTTGAAAGAAATACACAAATTTTAAAATTTAGCACTACAACAAAATACCCTATTACAACGCCCATTTTACAACGGGCATTGGCTGCCCATTATAATAGAAGGCTATTACAACGGTCCATTCAGGTTCGTTATAATAGATGCTCTATACAACGCCCTTTTTACAACGGGCAATGACTGCCCATTGTAATAGAATGCTATTACAATGGTCCTTTCATGCCCGTTGTAATAGATGCCAATTTTACAACGTTCACAAAATGCCCGTTGTAATAGATGTCAATTTTACAACGGTCACAAAATGCCCGTTGTAAGAGGTGTCAATTTTACAATGCTCATAACACCCGTTGTAATAGGTGCCAATTTTACAACGAGTTAAAAATGTCGTTGTAATAGGTGCTAATTTACAACGGTCGTAAAATGCCCATTGTAATAAATGTCTATTGCCAATTTTCGACAATCAATAATTAGTAATTACAATACTTTCTTAAAATTAATATTTATTTTTTATTAATATTTAATAATTAACCATTAAAAATATTATATTAATCATATGTTACTAATTTATAATTATAATATTATATTACTAATTACTAACCATTAATAATATTATATTATTTATTAATATTTAATAATTAATCATTAATAATATTCTATTAATCATTTATAACTTATAATAATTAATGATTATTAATAACTTCCCTAGGTTTGCTTAAAATTTTCGTTCCCTCCACTTTAAATTAAACACTAACATAAAATATTCAAAATTAATCAACCAAACTTTATTTTATTTTAACACGTCGCCCCTTCAACCAACAAACAACTTTCCCTTTATACTTCAAATGTTAGCTCTCGAAAAAATTTCAATTCCCTCCAATTTTTCCTTTATCCCCGCTAATGTTTTTTTTAAATCATTTTTTGCGTTCCTCAACTAAAGAAACCCTAGCTCCTAAATCAAAACAGGATAGACTGAATAATGCATCTCTATATTCAACTAAAGAATCTGCTTTGTCAATTTAGAATCATCTCTCCTCTCCAACAGTACCAATATTGCCATCGACAACAAATAATTTCCTCCCCGAATTAGTTTCAAATCACTTTAAATTTTAGATTTGAACTAAACTTTGCAGGCGATTGTGGTTAACAAATTCATGAAGTCGATCTATAGATCCTCGAAGCGGTTAAGTAATTATCAATGTCGTTTTATGGAATTAGTTCACGAAATGATCTTGGAAACGATTTCCGAAGTTGTTGGGTCTAAAAGTTATCGTCGATGTTGCCATGAATTTGGGTTTTAGGCTGGTTAGGGTTTCTCCATAAAATTGGTTTGGATCTGGGTTGAGCAAGAGTTTTAGGCGGTTTTGGTTGTTGTCGCGAGTTGTTGTGGATGCGGTTGGTGATGGGGGATTGGTTATAGGATCAATTGGCAGTGGAAGGCTGAGGTATGATATGAGTCTGATTTGTCATGATTGGATATCCCTTTTGTACATATTTTATGATAATTTCACCGTGTGTATTTGATTGAATTTGCCAGTCTCCTGAGTTCAACGAGTAATGGTAGGGTTGGCTTGATTTCAAAAGCAAAAAAGTAAGTTTAAGATAATAAACACCTCTTTACCATTTTCTTTATGTTGCTTTGTTTCCCGATTGAGTTTGTTGCTTTTTTGAATTGGGACCATTAGCATGTTTGAAAAATGATCAACATCATATGAAGCCAACAAGAAGCAGTCGTCATTACATCATTTAATAATGCCATAGTGTGAAGAATCCCACAATATAGATATAAAATCCAAAGTAATCTGCATGGTTAATGGCTTGATTACCCAATTTTTGCCACTGTTTGCTTATGGTATTCAATAAATGTTGCAATGTAACAACCATCCGACCAAAATATAAACCCAACATATTTTGAGGAATTCATTAACAAAAATCTACTAGAACACAGATAGCATTTACCAAAAAAATCGATCTACATTTATCTGTTAAACACTACCAATACAATTTGCAGAGCCATGGGCAAAATAAATAGGTAGGTTAGTTAACGAAAAATTTATTTCTCAAATCTGTTCTGTTCGTACAAATTGCCGATAGTTATAGCCTACCTTTTGTACTCATTAACGTTTATATTGTATGGCAGCACATTCAGTGCTTAATTTTAAAATCAACTTGACCTCTGCATAGCTTTTACTACTCTATCCATTAAGACGTCTGTTGCTATTAATTATCTAAGCCTGGAAAAAATGTTCTCTGTAATGTCTGTTGAGTCAAGATTTTTATATAGTTTTGATTTCTGACAAAGGGATAAACCGTGATCGTCAAAAAGAAGTCATTCATTGAGACACAACGAGCTTCATACATTAGAGGTGGATTATTTGGTATGTTGGTAATATTAGTTATGTTAAAATCTATCCTCAAAATAATCATGTATCTCAAAAGAATCGATGTATAAACGTTTTGGATGACAGCGCACATTCACTGTGCAATTTAACAGCGACCGGTCGACCGGTCCAAAACCAGGCGGTCGACCGTTCCTGTATAAATTGCACAATAAACGTGCACACATGCACATAACGTCTATATATTTGAAATTTTCGTCTACTGGTCATTTTTGACCTGTCGACCGTTTTTAAACAGAAAGCAACCTTTCCCAAAAGACACTTCTTTCTTCAATGGTTGCTTCTCTTTCCTTTCATCAATGATCACATCTGTTAATGGCTACTCTTCACAAAGAGTTACAACCATTTATTCTCTATATAAACATATCTAAATCATTGATTGAAATACAACAATTCTTTGCTTTAAAATTCTGATCTTAATTTCTAAATACTCTTGCATTCAAAAAGCTTTCTACTTCAAAATTGCTTATTGAATCATTGAAATTATTTCATATCTTTTGATTCAAATAAGTAATATACTTCCTTCAATCTTCACAAACATCATTCACATATTTTGAGGATAAGATTATAGGAAGGGTGTACTACAAGTGACAAATCAGTGTTGTTAAGAAGCACAAGTTGTCAACGACAATTGTATTTATTTTTGTTGAAGTCCTCGGTGTTGTAAGAGGCACGAAATCCCGTTCGGCTGTTCGGGTGTTATAAACCTGTTCCTCCGGGTGAAGCGAGGTAGTTGGTAGTGAAATCCAGATAGAAGTCTGGGACTGGACGTAGGACGGGAGGTCCGAACCAGTATAAAAATCCCTGGTGTGATTTTACTGTTTACTGCATTTACTATTCTATATCTGTGAATTGCTATATAGTTAGTTTATTGAATATTTACTTATATAGCAATTGTAAATAACATTCCGCATATATTAGTCCATATTACACGATCCGTAATCAGTGTGCACAAGCGTACACACTTTCAATGTCCATTTTCTGCACAGCAAGAAAGATTGATCCTCCTTTGGAACATCATTATCTATCGATCTCTTAGTGTCTTTGATTTTGGGAATTACTGATAAGATTGCACTCATGTACCCATAAAATTCTCTTGTATTAGAGGTTGTTCAACCTTTTTTCATTCTATTGGCATTTAATGCACTTCTCAACAACATTCATCATGTTCTATCTGGTTTGTACTACTTATCCCAATTGATATTATTTAACATAGTAGAATTTTACATATTCCTTGCAGTAAAAGGATTGCTAATATCAGCCGCTATTTGTACAAGTAGCCTTTTTCTTATTATTTTCCATCAGTTTCCTGTTTTTATTCATTTAGACTATGGATTATGGAACCAATACAGGCATGGCTATTGGTTCTGGATGGTAGGGCCTAGTAGCTTATGCTACTCTTGGAAGTTATTACTTGTTTGGGGTTCCTGCCGGACTTGTACTAGGGCAGGTGTATGACTTTCAAGTAGAGGTATGTCCTAACTATATCTACCCTGTATTAAAGAAGCAATGTGTATGTGTATGTGTGATTCATTATCTTTTTTGCAGGGTACACAAGTAGAATCTTCTGCTACACCATTCAATCCATCAGCTGTTAGTAATTAATTCGTACATACTATGTAGGCTATAAAGGACATTTTTTTGCATTTATTTGATGCCGTACAACTTTACCCCACTGGAAAATAGTATGTTCTCTGAGTTTATTCCAAATCACATTGAACATATATTTTAAATTGTCAAAAATTTGCTATAAGACTTCTTGTTGTTGATGATAAATAAGCACTTGATTAATTATGTAGCAACTTCTCTTGTTTTTGATAGTAGCCCTAGGTAATGGCCATCATTCCATAATAGCACTTACTTTGAGTTGATTATTGTTAAATGTTTATACCCTAACCCATCCTAGTAATTCAACCAAAGACTTTTGGTTGATTCATGGATCAAACTACAGGGATGTGTTCTCACCATTCATCATGCATTTTGTAGTAAGAGTGGTTGCTAACCCGTCAACCATAAAATATCTTCTGAATAGTTATTATCGATGGATATATGCCAGAAATTTTATTTGTCTAAGTACTTTGAATGCATCCACTTATTCCATAGGCTCTGCTTAGAAGAAGTGGCCTAAGTAGCTTGAGTATTACTGTTTTCAAAACTATCTTAATCCAATCCCTCTTTCTTGCTTGGGTCTACAAAGAATCTCGCATGCAATTTTATATTTTTCCACTCCAGAAAATGTTTGCAGACAGTCTATCAACTTTATTAAGCACATAGGCAGGAGCTTGATACATAAGTGACCAATGTATCAATTGGTGTGATAGTGCTTTGGATTAATTTATCTCTTCCAGAAATAGACAACAAAGCACTATCCCACCCATTTAATTGTGGCTAATTTTTTCTAGTAATGAATGGCATTGAGATGCATGTAGATAGTCTGATAACAGAGGCACCCCAAATTATTTATTGCAATACTCGTATTAAGTACTACATCAATTTCTTTGCATATTTGTTAAAGAATAATTTTGATTTCACCTGATTAATGTTCAGTCCCACAGTATTTTTAGTAGAGTAAAAAATTCTTCTCATAGCCAAAGCAATTGATGTAGTAGTAGCCAAGAATATTATAACATCATATGCATACAAAAGCTGTGAGATAGTTGGTTTAGGAGAAGATATGGGCTCTAATTGTCCAGTAGATATGAAATCCTCCATAAGTATGGAAAAACTTTCCATTACAATGTAGAATAAATATAGGGACAGGGGTCCTAGTCTCAGACACCTATTTGAGGAAATTAAACATACTAGAACTCTATTAACAAGAACAGAAAATGTTGGAGTGCTATCAGACTCATATATAATGTTGATGATTGATAATCAAGACCTCATTAAAAACAACATATGACAACAAATTCTCTGTTCTTCCCTCATCCTTTTGAAATTTTTGGGAAATTCATACGCCAATAAAATATTTTCCCCTATGCCCCTGCCTGGAATAATGGCTGATTAATTTTCTTTTATAAGATGTGGCAGAATATCATTCAACCTATTACCTAAAATTTCAGCAACAATCTTATATAACACATTATCATATAAGATAGATCTATAATTGACAATGGTTTGAGGCTTATCTATCTTTGGAATAAGTGCAATGAAATTGGGATTTGGTCCTTTTGCCAGTTTGGCACTTAAGAATATTTCTGAAATAACAACTTCACTAATCACCTCTCAATGTGGTTTAATTCTTTTTGTAGAAAATCCATCAGGATCAAGACTTTTAGCATCTTCAATTAAGAAAACAACAGACTTTATTTCCTGCAAATAAACATGTATTATAGTTGTAGGAAACAACACATCAGATCTTAACTTATTCTAAGGCATATTTGGGTTGTATTCCTATTGATGGTAGATACACTAATTCTCTCTCCCTTTCTCTTTGAATTATAACTTATTTTGCTGTGATATGTTGTGATATAGATATAACTCTACCGAATGAGGTTGCTCCCAAAAAGTAAATTTAATGAACACAGATCTTTATTTTTTTTAGGATAAGGCAATTGATTTAGGTTCATGTATGAATAGTCATATGACAACCCCGGAGATCACTGCTTTAAATTCTCAGATGATGCATCAAGGAACCGAGTTCGATCAATTGTCTTATCAAGGTCGATAACATTAAATTAATTACAATATTTTATTAATCCTTTTCTTTTACTACTCCGATGAGTTATAGCTAAAATTGTTGATGTATGCTCTGCATGGTGTATTTTATGTTTATTTATCTAAATACTTTTGACTCTATGTTTTTATGTGTGTTTTTTTCTACTTTTGTATTTATAGTTTTCTTCCATTGTTCATGCAGTACTATTGATAGATGAAGAAATTGAACTATCAAAGAGGCCGTTGGATCAACCGTCGCGTGGCATAAAGACTTCATCTATGTGGTATAGTATGATTGTACTTAGAACATGATATTTGTAGCGGACTGTTATGTGTTAATGCTTTATGTATTTGGCATGTAAACTTATCTAACTTTTTGGAGTGTTAGAATTCTATGACTCTAGCTTTTAGTCTTTTCATATGTGATTTTAATTATTTTATGACAATATTTAGTATTAGTATTGATGTATTGCATGGATGCTGCTGTAATTTTTTTTTAAATTTGCATTTATTTTGCAACGGACAATGTGCATTGTTATATGAGATATTTACAACGGTCAATGCATGTTGTGAAACAGGCTATGCAACTAGTATGGTTAGTCTATTGCAACGGGTTTTGGCCGTTGTATTATAGTCTATTACAATGGTCATAACCCGTTGTAAAAAGGTATACTGCAATGGTTTTTACAACGTGCTTTGTCGGTTGTAAAATGTGGTGGATCTATTACAACGAGCTTTGCCGGTTGTAAAATGTGGTGGATCTATTACAATGAGCTTTGCCGATTGTAAAATGTGGTGGATCGATTACAACGAGGCCTATTACAACGCGCATTGCCCGTTGTAAAAAGACTGTTTTGTTGTTGTGTAGAATAAATGATATTGAATGCTATATTAATATAGGATTCAAATAAAACAGATACTATATGAAAACGAAACTATATGAAAATTTAGCACTATATATGCATAGAAAATGCATGATATTTTAGCTCATTTAGCATAGTTAATTCGATCCTAACTTAATTTAGTATTCCGCTTATCTAATACTACTTTAATATATTGTTATGTTTATTTAATGCCGTAGTAATAGTAATTTAGACTGAATTTTAAAACTTCAACCTTTTTCATACTAAAATAAACCTCAAGGTTTTTGCTACTTCTATCTTTACACTATAAGATAAACAGGGATTTCCAACGGCTCGGAGCTATCGGCGGCCGTCGCAAGCCGTCGAAATACGGGCCACGACTTTTGTCCATTTTCAACGGCTTCGACGAAGTTATTGTGACGGCTGACGACGGTTCTTCCGACGGCTTTTCCGATGGCGGCGACGTCCACGTGGCATGACAATTTTCCATTAAGCCTTCAGTAGCCGTCATACGCCATCAAAAATTTCACCTAGAAAGCAGACGGAAGCCGTCGATAGCCGTCGAAATATATGGCCAATAAGCCATTGGTAGCCGTCGAAAATCTGGATAAATTTTTTTTTTCTACAGCAAACATCACTTCCATCCCAATATATAACACAACCCATCAAAATCAATATATCAACCACATATATAAGCTGAAATCAATATCAATATCAATATAAAACACAAACATTATAATATCAAACCCAAACATATTCAATCAATACAAAACAAACCTTCCATCATCATTCTTACCCATCCAACTCCAATATTTACATCAAATAGTAAACTCCACATATCAATCACCAAATCAACCACACTAATCAATATCAAACACCACATGTCTATAAATTAACCTCACCATCACTCAATGTTTATATACACAAATTACATCCAACACCACATAGCCATAAAAAAACTGCCAATCGTACTTCAAGATTCATCATCGACTCCGGAACTACCGGACGAAGGGAATGTTTCACGACGCTCCACATACTCGGTGAAACGCTGGTTGAGCTGCTCCATTTGCACTGCTCGGAGACGGTCATGCTCCTGCAGCTATGCAATCTGCTGTCTAAGCTCATTAATCTCCGCGTTATCCTGAGCTCTTCGATAAGCTCTTTGTGATGTCCGAGCCTGCAAAACAAGTCGAAATATGTTTAAGTTATTACGTAACTTTTATAAAAATTGAGAAAATTTTACAACGTGGTTAATTTTTATAAATTACCGATTGGTTATCGTAGCCATAGCGCCTATTTCTTTGGGCTGGGTTCATAACATAGTCAAATATCGCGTCCTCCTCGTTAGTGGTCAACTTCTCCCATCCGGAATGCTCAAACATATGCGCACGTGCCTGCATAAATTTTTCCTGCAACGCATAATTAAATACATATAAATATTACATGAAATTATTATAATATTTTACAACTAATTAATTAAAATGATCATTATTAATAACTTATAACTTAAAATATACTTACATATGCGGTGTACGTCCTATCATCCTCATGTTAGGCATACGACACTGATCACTCGTCGTCTGTCAACCTAACGGCATGAATATGTTCAAACACGATCATATACGAGACGGGACCCCCACGCACTCTTTCTTGCAATAATTGGTGTATGTTATTGTTGTTCATACAATTTATACCAAAAATGTAATAACTATTCGTAATCGCAATTAATTAATTTACCAGGTCTTCGCAATGGTGCTAGAATGATTTTAAGCCACGAAGGTGCGTGACAGGATTTTTCTGCCTGTTCACATAGTTTCTGTCCGACTACTCCTACGAATTAAAAATTAAGATTATATTTTACAAGTATAAATTATATATTCTGTACTGAATAAATTATGGTGATATCTGATAGACTTACCTTGAATTCGTTGCTACTCCACCACGCAACCCAAGCATCCCAGACGCTGGCGCCCATCCACTGTGGCTACGTCCTGATTTTTCTTATGGTAGACATCGTATCTCTATAATTCTTTGCCACTTTTGAGTTCCAATGGCGCTGGCAAAGAGACACATCATCCTCTTGTAAGTCTACTGCTCTCTGTATGTATGTTGAAAAAATATAAGTTATACATTGATACTTAGTCGGTAAATTGTAAAGTGATTATATATAATTTTACACTTACCAGGAAGTCCTGCCGTATGCTCTCCCGTACATGGTCCGGGATCCTGCTCCACTTTGGCAAACATGTAGTCATAAGGCTCATGTAAGTCTGCATCGATATGCTGAGCACAATGTTAGAAGGCTCAAGCTCAAAACCCCTGCATTAAATATGATATAGACAAATCATGACTAAAATCATACAAAATATTTACAATGCTAAAGTAAATTTAATACTTACGAGCCATCGGCTTTCGGTAGCAATCTAACTACCGTACGTGGCGCCTCTTGCGAAGCTCTGCTGCCATCACCACCGACACGACCTGTCCCTCTCTGAGACCCAAAGGGGGAACCAGACTGTGAAGAACTCCACCGCCTAAAGAAGGACATCTGAAATACCTATGACGTACATATTATTTTATTACGGTAAAATATATCCTTCAATTATGAGTAAACATATCAAGATTTAACATCAATAATCGCATGTAACATACAAAAAATATAACATTAATACACCCATAAATTACCTTTTTTCAACATGTATACTATTAAATTAGTCTTCATTGTTTTCTGATTCAGACTCTGTCTCGTACTCTATATTGTTTTTCTCTATGGTCTCAAATGCTTCTACTAATGCATTTGATTCAACATTTAGAGCTCCTAAATCGGTTTGATAATCTGTTATTGCAAATTCGCCATTTTTCCCGATATCCGCTTGGTACGTTTGTTCGTCCGGAGTATTCTTTTCATCAAACGTAAATCTTGCCTTCGTTTTAAAAACGCCGACCAATCTGCTTTATCTCATTTTAGAGATGGGTAAGAAACATAATAAACTTGTAGGGCATGTTTTGCTAGTATAAACAGATTGTACATATGATAACGTGATGTATGCTTTATTTCAATAATATTATATTTTTGGTGCACGTTGATTTCAGAACCTGAAACATTACTGAACCAGTTGCATCTAAACAAATAAACTTCTTCCCAGGTCTGGTGGAATATGTTAATTGCAAAACCTTAGTTAACATGCCGTAAAAATCATTTATGTGATTATTTGGATCATCACTACCTTTAACAAATATACCGGTATTGTTAGTTAATTTTTCAGCCACGTATTCTTTGTTGTTGAATTTGTATCCATTGGCAAAGAATATTGGAAATGTATTGACTTTTCTTTTTGGTCCCATCGCAAGATATTTCAGCCCTTCGTCGGCCACACAATTTACCGGATCATATATGTAGTTCGAAAACCAAGTAGCAAAAATTTTATTGATATCCCCGCTTGGATGTTGTGATTCATAAATACTGCATATACAAATAATATATTGTATTATAATTAATACACACATGTATTATTCAAGTAAATAATTTTAGATGTGTTATTCGTTAGTACCAAACAAATGGCATAACTTTTGCACAGTTAAGAAGAACATATGTGTGACCTACATGGTAATCTTTGTCGTCTAACCATGCTTTCACACATTTTCCAACAGGGTGTCCCTACTGTCTAAAAATAGATAGCCTTGATTCAGAAGAATCTTGTTCAATGCTCTCATCATTTCGCATAGCACTTTCAAAAGATAAGTTCACATGGTCACTGAAATAACGAGAGAAAACGAATGAAGCTTCTTCTTCGATATATGATTTGCATATCGAACCTTCAACTCGTGCTTTTTGTCTCACTTTTTTCTTTAAATGATTTAAACACCGGTTTAGAATAATTATAATTAAATTTTATTACATGTGTTTAAACTAAAATTTAACAACTCAATATTAATAGCTTTTAAACGGATACATCCATCCATATTGCACAGTACCACGAAGACGTGCTTCAAACGGACGATGAACAGGTAAATGCTCCATTACATTAAAGAAAACATGAGAAAATATTTTCTCCAGATTGCAGAGTAGTATAGAAATTTCTTCCTCAAGTTTACGTAGACGATCAACTTTTAAGGTAGTTGAACAAAGTTCCATATAAAACAAACTAAGTTATGTTACAACCGTCCACACTTTTGTGGGCAACAGTTCTTTGAAAGCGACGGGTAACAAATGTTCCATCATTACATGACAATCATAATTTTTCATTCCACTTAGTTTACCGTTTTTATAGTCGACACATCTACGAAAATTAGAGGAAATCCCATCAGAAATCTTAATCCTTCCACTCACTTTAATAGTACTTTAACTTGGTTACTGTCTAGCTCATAGGATGCTTTGAGTTTTTTTGTGTCATTTAGCTTCATATGAAGTTCGGGACGATTGCATATTGCTTCTATATCATGTCTTGATTTCAAATCGTCTTTAATCTTTACTTTAACATTCAGAACTGTGTTAAATATATTATTGAACACGTTTTTCTCATTGTGCATCACATCGACATTATGATGAATTAGGATATTTTTCCAATAAGGCAACTCCCAAAATATACTTTGTTTGCACTAATTATGAATCGTCGATTTACCTTGTATTTCAATTTTTTCGCCGGTTTCATGTATCTTTAGACAATCCTTTATAAGCTCATAAATATTTCGCATGACCAAATCGTTGGTGGTTGCAAGGTCTCAAATCTATTACTTGTAAAGTTTTTTTTATCTTTTCTAAAAGGATAATTAATATGGAGAAAACACCGATGACAGTCAAACCATAAAATTTTCTTTGCATGCGGTAAAGAAAATACTCGTGTTTCTTCCATGCAATAAGGGCAAGCTAGACGACCCGCCGTACTCCAACCCGATAGCATTACATATGCAGGAAAACCGCTTATAGTCCACACTAGAGAAGTGAACATACGAATTTTTTTTGTAAGGTCGTATGTTTCAACACCTTTATACCGCAGTGTTTTCAACTCTTCAATCAACTGTTGTAAATACACATCGATTCCTTGTGTCAGATCATCAAGGTCAGGGATGACAATAGTGAAAAACATATGCGGAATTTTCATACACATCTACCGGGGTAAATTGTAAGGTGTAATGATTATAGGCCAAGATGAATATTTTGAACCAAATTGAGAGAATAGTGAAAATCCATCCATACATAAATCAAGTCTAACATTACGGCTCTCCGCTGCGAAAGCGGGGTACATCTTATCAAAATGCTTCCATTCTTCTCCATCAGCTAGTGTGTTAACGTTCCTTCTTCCCATGTTCTCACATAGTGCAATCTCATATGGTGCGCGATTACAGAGGATGCATATAACCTTTGAAGCCTAGGAGTGATGGGTAAGTAATGCATATGCTTGTATGGAACTTCCTTTCCATTCTTTTTTCTTGATTTGCATCTTTCCTGATTACATATTTTACAATTCCTAAGATCGATATATTCTTTCCAACACAACATGCAACCATTTAAACATGTATCTATTTTTTGATACGACAAACCAAAAGCAGACATAAGTTTTTTTACTTCATAATAATTTTCACACATTATTAAACAAAAGTGAAGTGAATGCTGTCGAAATTAGACAGAAGTGTGGTGTGTGAAGCCTTTAGTCCAAAATGGCTTTACTTTATTTTAGAAAATAGAACAACAATATACCATTTGAGTACAAGTTATGCGTAGAAGAGAAGTGAACTGAAGTGCTGTCGAAATTGCTAACATATATTTTCAAATTAGGAAAAATGTTCGATTATTTTTTCGACCGTACTTGGATGTATAAAGTCAGAACTGGAAGGATAGGTTCCATAAAGGAACATTTCTATAACGGTGTACACGAATTTATTAGATTCACTAAATCTAACAATCGAAATAACGAAGAAATTCGTTGTCCGTGTATTAATTGCCAACATTTGAAGCATTGGAAACCAGATATAGTTGAAGTACATTTGTATAAATATGGTTTCGTGCCGAATTATTATTTTTGGGATCGTCATGGAGAACTTGTTGAACCTACACCTAATCATGTAGTGTTAGAGGACGATAATATTATGACGAATCCGATAGAAAATATGGTGAAAGATGCAGCACGATCATTGTTTCCCACCATTCAAGCTGACCATGAAGACGTAAATGTCGAAGAAGAACCGGTTGTGGGAGCTAAAAGAATATATGGTTTATCAGATTCTGCTAAGTGGCCATTGTGGGACGGTTGTAAAAGCGGAACCGAACTATCAGTAACCGCCAAATACATTATTATGTAATCAAAATTCAACCTTACACAAGCTGCATTTACAGCAGTTGTACAAGCTGCAAAACAATACATGCCACCCAATAATCTGATGTGCAATAGTCATTATAAAGTAAAAAACTGATGTCCGCTTTCGAATACGAAAAGATAGATACATGTGTAAAAGGTTGCATGTTGTATTGGAAAGATGACATTGACCTTAGAAAATGCAGAATATGTAAGGAGGAAAGATACAAACCAAGAAAGAAGAAAGGAAAAGAAGTCCCGTGCAAGAGAATGCATTATTTACCCATCACTCCCAGACTTCAAAGGTTATATGCGTCTTCTGCTATGACATGTCATATGCGATAGCACAGTGTGAGAACATCGGAAGAAGGAACTTTGATACATCCATCTGACGGAGAAGCATGGAAACATTTTGATAAGACTTATCCCGCATTTGCTATAGAAATCTGTAATGTTAGACTCGTTTATGTACGGATGGATTTTCAACATTCTCTCAGTTCGATAGTAAATATTCATCCTGACCAATTATCGTTACTCTGTATAATTTACCTGGATGTGTATGAAAATACCATATATGATTCTCACTATTGTCATCCCTAGCCCTTATGATGAAACACAAGGAATCGATGTTTATTTACAACCATTGATCGAAGAGTTGAAAAAACTATGGAATGAAGGAGTTGAAACATACGATATTTCGAGAATTTTTTTCCCGTATGTTCGCTTCTGTATTATGGACTATTAGTGATTATCCTACATATGGGATAATTTCTGGTTGGAGTACGACCGGTCGTCTAGCCTACCCTTATTGCATGGAAGAAACACTAGCATTTTCTTTACGGCATGGGAAGGTAGTTTTTTGGTTTGATTGCCATCGGCGTTTTCTCCATCCCAATCATACTTTTAGAAGAGACAGAAAAAACTTTATAGCAAACAGAGAAGATAATATGCAACCACTAAAGATTTGGTCAAGCGAAGAATTATATGAAATTGTAAAGGACTATCCAAAGATACATGAAACTAGAGTACAAATTGAAATTCCAGGACAATCGGACATTCATAATTGGTGCAAACAAAGTATATTTTGGGAGTTACCATATTGGAAAGGTCTCTTACTCCGACATAATATTGATGTGATGCATTTTCTTTACGGCATGGGAAGATAGTTTTTTGGTTTGATTGCCATCGGCGTTTTCTCCATCCCAATCATACTTTTAGAAGAGATAACTTTATAGCAAACAGAGAAGATAATATGCAACCACTAAAGATTTGGTCAAGCGAAGAATTATATGAAATTGTAAAGGACTATCCAAAGATACATGAAACTAGAGTACAAATTGAAATTCCAGGACAATCGGACATTCATAATTGGTGCAAACAAAGTATATTTTGGGAGTTACCATATTGGAAAGGTCTCTTACTCCGACATAATATTGATGTGATGCACAATGAAGAAAACGTGTTTGATAATGTGTTTAATACAATTTTGAATGTAAAGGGGAAAACTAAGGATGATTTGAATTCGAGACTTGATATAGCACACTTTTGTAAACGTTCTAAACTTCATATGAAGCCCGATGACAATAAAAAATACCTAAAGCATGCTATGAACTAGACAGCAAGCAAGTAAAACTCGTGCTAAAGTGGGTGGAAGAACTAAGATTTCCCAATGGGATTTTTTCTAACCTTTGTAGATGTGTTGACTTTAAAAACAGTAAATTGAGTGGAATGAAAAGTCACGATTGTCATATCATGATGGAATATTTACAACCCGTTGCTGTCAAAGAATTGTTGCCCATAAAAGTATGGAGTGTTATAACAGATTTAAGTATGTTTTATAAACAACTTTGTTCGACGACATTAAAAGTAGATCGTATTCGTAAACTTGAAGTAGAAATCCCTATACTGCTCTGCAAACTGGAGAAAATATTTCCGCCAGGTTTTTTTAATCTGCTCATCTTCAATCCGAAGCACTTCTTCGAGGACCTGTGCAATATGGATGGATGTATCCATTTGAGAGGTAATATTAAATATCTGCAATGTTTATGTCAGTTTAAAATTCATATTTCTATATCTAAATATAAATTAAATTTATTCTGTAATAGTTATTTGAATCATCTGAAGAAAAAAGTTATACAAAAAGCACGAGTTGAAGGTTCGATTTGCAAATCATATCTTGAAGAAGAAGCTTCATTCTTTTTCTCTCATTAATTTAGTGACGATGTGAACTTATCGTTTGTAAGTGTTCCTCGTAATGATGAAGTCGTTGAACAAGATTCATCTCAAACAATGTTATCTATTTTTAGACAACATAGCCGACCCATTGGAAAATGTGTGGAAATATGGTTAGACGATAGAGATTACCATGTAGCACACACATATGTTCTTCTAAATTGTGCTGAAGTTGCACCATTTGTTAGGTAATAATAAATTCATATATAATTCACTTATACGTACATATTAATTATAAGCCATATTACATATTTGCAGTATCTACGAATCACAGCATCCATCTGGCGATCTTAGTAAAGAATTTGCTAAATGGTTTTCGAACTACGTTTATGATCCAATAAACTGTGTCGTTGATGATGGTTTACGACATCTTGCGATCGGACCAAAAAGAAATATGAAGACTTATCCAATATTCTTCGTCAATGGATTTAAGTTCCACACAAAATATTACGGCGCTGAAAAATTAAAATATAACAACGGTGTATTTGTCAAAGGTAGTGATGATCTAGATGAGCATATAAATGATTTTTATGGCGTCTTAACACAGGTTCTGGTGTTGACATATTATGTAGAACCTGCAGAAAAGGTTTTTTATTCAAATGCAATTAGTTCAGCAATGTTCGCGATTCGAGAATCAACGTACACGAAGATTATAAGCTTATTGAAATAAAGTATACCTGACACTAGTATAAGTATGACCTTTTCGTATTAGGCAAGCAAGCATTATAAGTTTATTTTGCTCTGTATACGTCCTTAAAAAGAGATAAAGTGGATTGGTCGGCTATTTTTAAAACAAAGCCAAGGTTTACGTTTGACGAAAATAATATTCCAAACGAAGCAGCGTATCAAGTGGATCTTGAACCAAATACAGAAATAATAATAACCGACGACGTTGATTTAGGGTTGTTGAATGATGAATCGAATCTTTTATTAGATGCATTTGAAAGTACCGAAGAAAACGAGATAGAGTACGAGACTGATTCTGAATCAGAAAACGATGAAGACTAAATTTTTTGAATATTTGCATCGCTTGTATTATAATGTATTATTCTGAGCTATGTATTAATAATGATGACTATGTTATGAGCTATGTACTATTCTGTTTTGAAATTTCTATATATGTATTCATGAGATCTTGTCCCATTTATTATGATTTAGTGGAAGTTTTATGTGATGATTACTGAAACATGCTTTGTAATAATAAATTTGTCTTTTAATTCTATGATATTGTTTGTCTATGGTAGATATGTCTGGCAGAAGACACAGCCGAAGATCCGAGCCTTCTCCTTCTCCCGGTGCAGGTGCTAGTGGCACGACACCGGATTTACGCCCACTTGCGGAGGTAGTCCCGAAAAGCGCTGGGTAAGTATCAAATTTATTTGAAGTATATTTTATAAAATTTATTAAATATCTACATCAAAATTTATACAAGGGCTTTGAGGTGGAGCCTTCAAATTTCATCTTAAAAGTTTTCAGGAAGGCGTTTATGAGTAGGATGTCAAGCTGTTGGCCTCATTATGATGACATCCCACCGCATATTAAGAACGCTATATCGACTAATGTACTGGTAAGTATAAGTTTGTATTTCAGTTGAAAATTAATATAATGTACATAATTCAAACTAATTTCATTATGCAGGCACCCGTGCGTGTAGACCCAGAGAATATGGATATTTTTACCAATCACTCGAACAAAAGGATGAAAAATAATTATAGGGACACTTTGTTTAAGGCTAAAAATGCAGAAAAAAACCTAATTGGATGGGCGCTAATGTATGGACTGAGTATCTCCGGCTTTGGGAAACTCCTGATGTGAAAGTAAGTTATATACTTTTGCATTGTTATAATTTTTTTAAATTTCGTATGTTAGTTGCAGTAATTTAGTTAATCGTGTATCTAAATTTGTAGGAATTATATGCCCGAAACCGTGCAAATAGGAATAAAAATCCTGCTATGCACCGTGGCGACTCCAAATCCTTCCAAGAATATAGCAGAGAGTTGGTAAATTTATAAATTGTGTTTATAAATATCTAAAATATTGTTTAATCATATTTGTAACATTGTTTATTCATATGTATATATTTTCAAGCGGCCGGGTACAATCGTGAGCCTACAATGGCTGAGGTGTTCACGGCCACGCATGTTGTTGAGCAGAAAGATGAGGAGGTAACGTTTCATATGAGTGGATGGACGATAAATCTAGATTTGTAATGGTAAACATGCTTATCCGTAATGACAATGTTTCATATTCCTTTATTTCACATTTCATAAACTTTAAATTGAATATTTATCGTGTTAAACTATTGTTCGTAATCGTAGGAGAGATCTGAAGCGGAGCCGGCCCGAGTAGCGCGGTCCACCGGACGGGCAGAATTAACGTTTGAGGAGTCAAACCATATATGGGATGTTATTATTGATCAGCCTTTGCAAAATAGGCGGTACTGTTACGGAAATCATGAGGTAAACTTCTTCATTTACTAATATATAAATTTACACATGCAAATGAATTTAAACTTGAGTGAACAAATTATAAATTGAATAAGGAACCTGAATAATTGAAATAAATAAATTGCAACAAATGTGTAACATTTAATTATAAATATTAGCCGCATAATTAATCAACAATTTTGTTCATATTGTTTTTAATGTTCATAAATTATAACCAGATATCAATTATTTCACAGGCGTTAATGTCCCAGAGGACTTACAGGAGATCCCGAGTCGAGAAGGAGATTGCTCAAATGAAAAAACAGCTGGAGGATATAAATGATTGGAGGAAGAGCTCATTGACGCACCAACTAGACGAGCATATTGCAGCATACTTGGCACAGCATGGGACGATGCCTGGAGAGGATGGATCGGGCGACGACGATGAGTAGGTATGTTTGTGTTTCTGTTGGATTTTCATCATCTTGTTTTGCATTTATGTGACATTTGTGTATATATTTGATACTTGTTCGTTGGTTGTGGTGTTTGATGGGTTAGTGGACATTTGTGTATATATGTGATTGATGGATAGTATTTGTCGTATGGTAAAGTTGTTTGAGGGATTTAGAATGTTCCGTTCAATTGGTATTATATATTTATATGGTGGTGATAAAATGTTTATGTAAATTTATATGTTGCGTTATATATATGATTATTTGTGATATGTGTGAGATTATATGATGGATGAAGTGGTATTGGTTGTGAAATTGAATGTATATGTGTTGGAAAAAGATATAAAATCGGTTGTGTGGTTGGATGAATCATAGAACAGAATTGGATATAGATTAGCGACGACTAGCGACGGCTATTTGACCCATGTTAGCGACGGCTAGCGACGACCTTTTGGTTCCAGGTTAGCGACGGTTAACGTCGACTTGATGCGTCATCCTGATGTTAACTAATTTGCCGTGTGCAGCAATGTGTCGCTCGGTGACGCGCTCTACTGTGTGGCGGCAGGTTATATAACGACGGCTTTTAGCGATGGCCTGCGACGCCCTGCGACGCTTTTTTGCTGTCACGAATACTGCCGTGTTTTGTAGTGTTTTTATCATTTTTGTCCCATTTAAAAATTTGAAAATAAATGACTGATTTACTCTTATAATTGTTTATACTAAACTCATTGGTCCATCCAAGTAACTAAACGTACAAATGAACAGTCAACAATAGCCTAATCAAGAACATGTACTCTGTACATTCTATTGGCGATCTCATGACATATCAGTCTCTTTGGTTGATTGTTAATATTTTCAACTCAACTGTCGATGCAGTGTCAATAAGTTAGATTGAATTCTTATTGAATCGTTATATCAGTTTACTTCAAATTAGTCTACTTTCCCCAATCAATTTTTTGAAATTCCTTTGTATTTTCATTGGATTATTCGATGTGCGAATATTCGTGTTCAATCGTCACATCTCATTATATTCTAATGCAAGGCATTTTGTAAGTTAGTCATTACATAAAGCAACCAAAGTAGTCTTCATACAAGTCAAGTTGGATGTTGAGTATGAACACGTTAAGCATATTCTTTGCAACAAGACATCCCAGTCCTAATTTAAAACTGTATTCTATTGAGCAATTTGTATTCCTTAAGAGAGTTTGTACCATATAAAACAGCCGAGTAGGACACAAAAAGGTTATATATTAAGACTTGTCATTGCGATTCTAGGCATCGACGTAGTGCAATCGTTTACATGCATAAAATACTACATCTTTGTTTGTTAGGTTAATTATATTAAATTTGAGTAACTGTGTCATGTAAAAGCGCAAAAGGAATAAAAAATGATGTAGATGGAAACACAACGTAGGCGAGCTATACCTATAATACACTTAGCAGGTAACTTGAAGAATTAAAATATAGGAATATTGTGATGAGTTGACTGAAAGAGATGTATATCATTTGGATTTTGGATTATTAGTTGCTCTATAGCTAATGATCGATAACATGGGACAGGCGTAACCACTAAATATGAAAACTTATTCCAAAGAACAAAGTCAAACGCTATGATTTCAAATACTCTAACTTTTCGCTACCATTTGGATTATTAGTTGTTTGCAGTGCTCGCCCACAACAGACCAAAAAAGTTCAACATGTGAGTTTGGAAACATGCCAAATTGTACGTAGTAACTAATGTCCTTCTTTTCTTTTCTTGAAACAAAAGGCTACGCAGGCCGGTTTCTTTGAATTTTCAATCAACTCGCTATAACATATTTTTGTTCTTACTTGTAGTTGCCTTCTTTGAATTTTCAATCAATTAGTGGTATGAGATTTTGGCTACTACTGGCTGCTTAACGTGTCTTTACCGCATCTCAGTATCCCTGTAGATAAACTGATGTTATCAACTGGGTTCTCCTGTGCACAGAGTACAATTATTTTGGTTTCAGTTAAACAAATCAATAATTACACCAAAACAAATATAGGTCCTGACAAATTATATAAATCAAACAGAAAATTATTGTAAAGGACAAAAATTTTCAGTATTTTAACCTGAAGGAGAGACCTTCATTTTAGTCTGAATGACAACTTTCTTTAGATATCAGTTTTTAGTTATTGAAAGCAGTTTTTTGGTATCAGTTTGTAGTTATCAGTAACAGTTTTTAGGTATATAATTTAGTTTCATAACTTTTCGAGCAACGGTCATATACTCACTAATGGCTTCCTGATTTCTTTTTTCTACACCGATTTTTCTCCTTTTTTCTCCCCTGCTCCTTTCTCCGAGACATTACAACAGCTCGTCTTGCTTCTCAGCGAGAGGCTTTGGGTTCGATTGCTATGCGTTTATTCTTTTGTTTGTTCCGCTGTTGGATCCTGGTAATTTTTATGGATTTGGGGGTTTTCTCCTTCACTGGAGATTTCGTGAGGCGATGCCCTCCTTTCGCCGTCATCGCAGACGCCTTGCTTGCGATTGTTCCTCCACCTTTGTCGGTCTGTTTCACGAGTGAATGCTCGGTTGATATTGCCGTTTTCTCTTCGGTGGCCTTCTCTTCTCTGGCTCGTTTCAAGTTTATTTTGGTGGATGGTTTGTTCATGGAATTGTTGCCTTGTTTTGAGAAGTCGTCCCATAACTCGTTTAGATTTGAAGCTCTGGCATATCGGGATTTCCAGAGCCAATTTGTGCCCAAACTGTTTTTTGGGGCGGCGCTGGATGTGTCGACTTCGGTATTGTCTGAAATTGCTTTTGGTTCTGTTGTTGATGGTCCCGTATGTGGTCAGTTGGGTATGTGCCCTAAGGTTGATTTAAAGTCGAGGAAGAAGGGAGAGTTCATCGCTCCCTTTTCTCCTCGCTTGTCAGTTCTGGGCTGTTCGGCGGTTGATTGTCCTTCTAGTGATGCTCTCTGCTTTGGATCGGTTATCGATGATTTGGTACATAAAGATTTAATCACTTTATCTCCTTCCCCGTGCCATCCGAAAGTGCCTGATTCGGTTCCGAGTGGGTGTTCTCCCTTGACTGTGAGTGGTTCAAGTGGGTGGTCTATGGCTGGTGGTGGGGTCTTGTCTGCTGTCTCGGTTTTGGGAGAATTGGTAAATGTGGTCTCGGCTGCCCCTTTTCTTGCCGTTGTTGAGGAGCTTTGTTGGAAGGTTTGTTTCTCTTGTTCGCTTTCTCTTTTTGTAGTATTTGCTGGATTGCCTTTTGACTGTTGGGGGTTATCCATTGTTGTCGATACTGTTTACTTGAGCCTTGACACACTTTGGTGTGTGCTCCCTGACACTACTAGCTCTTTCGAGTCTGGTAGTGTGTCAGGTCCCTGTTGTGTTGGTTTCGCCTTTTCGTTTGTCTGTTTGTTCGGTGGTTTGCCGACGAGCTTTTGGTTTCCGTCGGTGTTGTTGGCTTTCAGCAGTGTTTTAGTCCATTCTAGGCTTTTAGTCTGGAACGATCCGAGGGGCTCTTACTGTTGGGTCTTGCTTTTGAGTCACTACGAGTCCAGTTCTGTGTCATTAGTGACTTGGTCGCTTTATCATTTCTCGGTATTGATAGTATACATTCGGTGCCATCTGACAGCTCTGTGAGCCTGGAGCGTTTGGCGCGGGCGGTATCCTATTTCCTTACCTGTGCGTATAGTGACCGTCTGTGATCACTATACGGACAGCATGGGTTACTGCCAGCCTTCAGTGCTCCGTTCTACTGGTCCCGTTGCTTGGTGCGCCTCGCGAATCTTATCTACGATGCGGGGCTGTACTTTTAGTGACAGTCTCGTTTTGGTAAGATTCCTACAGTAATATGGGACGCATCAGGATTGCTCCCTTACACTTGACCAGTTTTATTTTTGTCTCCCCCGTGTCGCTTTTCCTTTCTGTCATTATCCTGATCTCTCCCCGCAGTTAGTTGCGTCGGGGGTCTCTGATTCTGTTATCCCTTCCTCCTCCTCCATCCGCTTTTTAGCAGCTCCTCTCTGTCCCGCTACTGATCGGCTCAGGTGGCAGTGTGCAGTTCGCCTGATTCGCTTGCCCTATTGTTTACGTTTTTCTTCTGCTCTTTCTGATCCTTCTGTTCCATCGGGCTCTTCTTCTTCTTGCTGCTCATCGGCGTGCTCCCTCCCCTCTTCTTCTTGCTCTCTGTCCATTACCATCCCGATGATGAGTAAGGCAGAAATTGCGCTTCTGAACGAGCGCCTTGATTGTCTGTCCAGGAACTCATTTTCGGAGGTCGCTGGGGCATCTCGGTCGGCCTCGACCGATAGTGAGGAGTCCTCTGTGGCTTCTTTTCAGCCCGCGGTTTCTTCTGTCCATCCGTCCCGTCGCAGATTGCGTAGAGTCTCTTCTACTCCTCGCACCATCCGTACACGCTCTATAGCGGCGTCCGAGCAGATCGACAGATCTACTCGATACTCATTGTATCTTGTCTGAGCTCGCCCGGTCATCCTGCTTGTTGTGGTCTGCATTCCGCTCTAGGTGGTTTTTCTCTCTGGTCCTTTCTTCCTATTTCTGCTTTTTCCGTCATGTCGAACTTTCTCTTCTGGAATGTTCGTGGTATTGGCAACGATGCATCTTTGGCCAGGCTAAAACGCATTGTCCGAAAACACTCGGTGGGTTTGATTGCTCTTCTAGAACCTTTTCTAGATCCGGTGGGCATAAACAGTACTGTATTATCCTTAGGTTTTGGCGGCGGGTCTGCCAACGTCTCTGGTAAGATTTGGATTTTATGGTCCAAATCCTATTCGGTCCACTCTATTTTTGACTCTTCTCAACTCTTCTCGGTTGCCTGCACTTCTTCATATTTTGCTTCCCCTTTTCTGTTCTCGGCTATGTATGCCAAATGTGTTCGTTCGGAGAGGCTGACTCTTTGGACTGACATTTTAGGTCTCGGTTCACTGGGTTTCTCTACCTCAGTGGTTGGCGGCGATTTCAATATCGTCGCATGCCAGGCAGAGAAACGGGGAGGAGCAGCCATCAACCGTCTTGCGATGGCGGATTTTAACTCGTTCATTGTCGGATCTGGTCTCTCTGAGCTCCCGTTCGTGGGCTCGGCGTTCACCTGGTCTAATAACCAAGTAGGCCCTAGTCGTATTCTCTCCAGGCTAGACCGGGTTTTCGGCACGGAGGATTGGTTCCGTTTACCCTTTTCCTTCTCGGTTGTTCATCTACATCGGACTTTTTCTGACCATTCTCCTCTGTTAGTTCGATGCTCTCCTTTCTCTCTGTCGGGGCCCTCTTCTTTTCGCTTCCAGAGTATGTGGAGATCTCACCATACTTTTCCTCAAGTGGTAGCTGATTCTTGGTCCGTTCCCATCGTTGGTCCTCCCTGTTTTGTTTTCAGTCGCAAGCTGCAGCGCCTCAAGTGCTGTCTTAAGGCTTGGAACGCGAACGTTTTCAAGAACATCTTCGATCGTGTTCGGTCTGCCGAAGAATCTCTTATCGTTGCTGAATCTTTGTTAGATGAGTCTCCGTCTTCATCCAACAAGGAGGCGTGGGCTTCTGCTCAATCCTTCTTTGCTTCGGAACTTCATATTGAGAATGACTTCCTTCGTCAAAAGGCGAGGGTCAACTGGGTGGTTGACGGCAATGCGAACTCCAAGTTCTTCCACTCTTATATTCGCAAGAAGAACAACCTTCTCACCATTCGGGAGATCTTGCGTCCTGATCTATCTTTAGCATCCTCGCCTGAGGAAGTCAAAGATTCAATTGTGGCTCACTTCAAATCCTTCCTAGGATCGCCATCGGTTGCAGGAACCGACCCTCCTCTTTTAGCTTTCATTCCCAGGTTGGTTCTCTTGCCTGAAAGTGATATCCTAGCGGAATACCCATCGCCTGAGGAAATCCGAGCTAGTGTTTTCGCTCTTAGTAAGGATACTGTAAGCGGCCCTGACGGATTCAACGGTACATTTTACCGTTGCTGTTGGCCAATTATTCAGGCTGATTTCTGTCTTGCTGTCCAGTCTTTTTTCTCTGGTAGGTTCCTCCCCTCTAGCTGGACATCCACCAACCTTTTTCTCATCCCTAAGTGCGACCACCCGCGATCCTGTGGTGACTTTCGGCCCATCAGCCTTTGCAACTTCTCGAATAAGGTCATTTCCAAGATTTTGGCTAGCCGTTTGGCCCCTTTCCTTGAGCGTATTATCTCTTCGTCTCAAGCGGGTTTTGTTAAAGGGCGCTTAATTTCCGACAACGTCCTGTTGGCTCAGGAACTTATTTTCCAGATTGATAGGAAAGTGCTGGGCACTAATGTTGTTTTCAAACTGGACATGGCTAAGGCTTACGATCGTATGTCCTGGTTTTTCGCCATAAAGGTTTTGAGAACTTTCGGTTTCCCGGAAACCTTCATTGACCTTGTTTGGAGGCTTATCTCCAACTGCTGGTTCTCTGTGCTCATTAACGGTTCGGCTAATGGGCATTTCAGGGCTGGGAGGGGACTGCGCCAAGGAGACCCGCTCTCGCCTTCGCTTTTTGTGATTGCGGCCGAGGCTTTCATTCGCGGCCTTCATACCTTAACGGTATATGGTCAAATTCAGCGTTTCGGGATTCCTAGGGGCTGTCCTCTCATTTCGTCCCTGTCGTTTGCTGATGACATTGTTATCTTCTCAAACGGTAGTCGCTCCTCTATCCGGAGGCTCCTTAGTTTCATACATCAATACGAGAGATCCTCCGGTCAGCTCGTAAACCCTTCAAAAAGTTGTTTCGTCCGTGCGAAGGACTTCTCTTCCTCTCGATCATCCTGGATTGAGACATTTTCAGGCTTCAAGGAAACCTCGCTTCCATTACCCTACCTGGGTATCGTTCTGTACCGAGGTAGGAAGCTTAACGCTTTTTTCGACCCTTTATCTGGCAAGGTGAGGGGTAAGATCATTCGTTGGAATGCGGCTCTTCTTTCTCAGGCTGGCAGACTGGTTCTCATAAAGTCTGTGTTAGATTCGATGGGAACTCATGTCTTTGCGACTATGACCCCAACCTCCTCTTTCTTTCGGTCGTATCGTTCTTTGGCCTCTTCCTTTTTCTGGGGCAACAAGGAAGATGGATGCCGCCATCACTGGATCTCGTGGGACACGGTTTGTCGCCCCAAGAACGAGGGTGGCTTGGGGCTTCGCAACCCCAAGGATATTTGTTCTGCTTTTGCTTGCAAACTGTGGTACAGATTTGGTGCTAACGACTTATGGTCCTCGTTCCTACACGCTAAGTACCATAGGCTAGCAGGCTCTAATTATACGGGTTCTCCGTCCTATGCTAGCGAGACTTGGAAGCACATGCAGTCAGTGAAATCTTTATCTGATTCCCATGGCGGTCTTTCAGGTTGGGACGGTGCCCCGTTTTCCATCCTCAGAGCTTGGACGTCGATTGGAATTCCTACCCTCATCCGTCCTTTGTTTTCCTTCATCTGGGATTCTCGTTCACCTCCAAAGGTTTCTACCCTGGTGTGGCGTATCCTCCATGATGGGCTGCCATTAGACGAGAATCTCCAGAGGATAGGCATCCCCTTAGTTTCCCGATGCTGATGCTGTGGCACCGGGGATTCAAAATCCTTGAACCATTTATTCTTCACCGGTTCGTCAGCCAGATCTTGCTGGAATTTCTTCGGAAACTTGGTTGGTGTCCGAGGATTTACCAGATCTGTTAACGATCTACCATCTACCTGGTGGATTGGGAACTCTAGGAAATCTCTTCGTTCGATCATTCATCGCTTGATTCCATGTCTTATTTGCTGGCACATTTGGTGTGCTCGGAACAAGGCTATCTACGACTGCTCTCCTATGGACACCGTGGTCATTATTCGGTGCGTCAAGAATGACGTATTCCTTGCTTTCCGAGGTCGGTCATTTAGGGGACGTATGGGATCCCGTATTCAACAACTCGCGGGCCTTCTGTCTATTACTTGTGTGCTGAGTTCCGCTAGAACTGGCATTGGTTGAGTGATCCAGTCGGGGCGTTGGCCATCATCCGACGCTCTTGATGCTCTCACTCCCCCCCTCCCCGTTTTTGTTTTGATGTGTTTGCTAGTTTTTCAGGTTTAGGCTTTGTAGGGAGATATGGTCTTTGTCTTTGGCTGGGGTTCTTTTTTCCTTTGGTTCGCACATCAGATTTTCGACCTTCTTTTCGGGTGTTGGAATACCGAGCTCATCGGGTATTGTCGTTTGGCCGGTAGGGTTTGCTTGAGGCCGCATGTTCTGGGTCTCTTGGATTAGCGTGCTTTGGCTTGCGGTTCACTATTGGTATTCTCTCCCTCTGGCGGTGGTTGGTTTTCTATCTGGTGGACTGGCCTATACCATTTTGGTGTAGCGGGGAAGATGGTTGAGCGGGTTTTTGTTCCTTCTATTTTAGCTATGTTTTATGGTGCTGCTGTTAGCTTAGCTTTTTCTTTTTCCTGTGTTCTTTATTGTACTGTATCTATTTTCGGTTGTGTGGGAGGCATATTTTCGTATGCCTTGCCGTGTTCTGTGAGCCGTTGGAGAAAGGCTTTTTTCTCCTTGTTATAATAATCTTGGTTTAAAAAAACAGTTTTTAGGTATCAGTTTTTAGTTCGGTAGCAGTTTTGGAAAAATGTTTGTCCTTATGAATAATTTTGGAAGAATGTTTGTTATTATGATTAATTTTTAGAAGAATGTTTGTCCTTGTGGTTAAAATATTGAGTTCGTGTCCTTGAGGCTAAAAATATACAAATTTTTGTTCTTTAAAATAATTCCCTCCAAATCAAACTAAGTTTTGAATTTTAATAAAATACAAAATTATGACATATAAATATTTAATTCACCCAATTGAATTAAAGAAAATTTCGATACAAATTCTCATAATTATAAAAACTAAGTTTTAGGTTTCTCTCTGTTTTATTTTATAAGCTTAATTTCAAAAGAAAAAAAATGTAATTTAAAAGTTATATAAGTAATGTTAGTAAACCTAACACGTGTTTATATTATCATTTACAATAACAAATAACCACATTCAATACACGTTTTAGTAGTTATTTTTAAATTTAAAATCGAAAAATATATATACACACACGGATAAAATGGAGGATGTATTAAATAATTTACAATAGAACGGATTTAAAAGAAATAAGTTTTAGACTGTACATTTGTCACTGCACGTTGCTTTTCATGGCAATTGTGCTGCCGCCCTGACCATACGAGGAATATCCTGTTTCCTTGTTATAGTGAACTACTGGGAATGTGTATACATAGCTTTCTGAAATTGGTGGGATTACAAATTTTGATCCATGATTTGAATTTTCTCCATCAGTCACTGCTCATATTATATTTGTTAGAGCATTTCCAATAGTATTGCAATAGCATTGGTTAGATACCTCGATTCGAGACAAATCAACCTAACACACGCTCAATCGAAGAAAACTTAGCCTGCTTTGACAAAAGGCCCACAACCGACTAAGAAGCAACACTCCAGGTTACTTTGGCAAAAGACCCACAACCAATCTTCGGTTAGGGGTCGGTTGTTTTCCAACTCGAAGCTCTGGAATGCCTCATATTTTATCATATGCTTTTACTACGGGTGCCTTATATGTTAAGCTTTTACCAGCATACTAATTTATGTTGGACGGTCGTCTATACTATTCTTTTTGTACTCATATTTTAATTAACTGTAATAATAAATAATTAGGGTCCGTTTGGTTTCGTTTTGAGTTTTGTGTTTTGTGTTTTCAACATACACTACAAAATACAAGAAAACATGAGAATTTTTTTTACAATTCTTAACCATTACAACGATGGACGGGAAATGGAGAGGAGGAATTGTTTTCCGTTCTTTTGTTATGTCTCAAAACACGAAAAATCAAATAAACTTGTTTTCTATTTTCTATGTTAATTTCATTTTTCAAAATTGTGTGTTTTCCAACAATGCATAAGAAATACCCATTTTTGTTTAGACGAAAACACAAAACTAAAAACAGCAAACCAAACGGGCCCTTAGTTCTTGAACCCACAAATATTACCCATGAGTAATAAAAAATTAACATATACAAGTTGAAATCATACGAGGTAGCTATGCAGCTGGCAAGATTTTGGACTAGAATCCATGTGATGGTCCACTTGAATAATAGCACTCATCATCTTCATGGACTTTATTAATAGGTCAACCGTTCCACTATTAAAGAAAAGATAAAAACAAAAATAAATAAACAAAACAAAAGGAAGAAAGAATTCAATGATACGTGGATAAAATTAAATCTGCGCATTCAAAGCAAAATAAGATGCTATAATTTGTACTTTACTATATGTTCATAAAGTTATTCTTCCAAACAATAAAATAAGTATAGATCAGAAATAAAATCAGCGTCAGAATAGATTAGTTATATTACATTTTTTCCAAAGTTTAACGGCATGAACTTTTTAAATTAATATGTTTAATAATAGTTGTAATATATTTATTGTTACACTTTTCTGACGTCAGAGTGAACTACCAAATACTTTTTTCTACAAATATTATCAAACCTTAATATTACTTAAAAAATAAAATCTAACAAATGCACTTTCTTTACAAATTCAAAATGTTTCTCTACAAATATTACTGAATCTTAATATCTTTTAAAGTAGAATCTAATAACTAAAGTTACTTTACAAAAATTTTAATTAATAATAGAAATAAAAATTCATTTAAATGCATGTTATTTCAACTTAAAAATATGCAAAAATATTTTTACGAATCATTTTTTTCTCGAATGTGTTAAATATTTACAATTTGTAAAAAAATAATCCACGTGCGAAATGCATGTCATCATCACGCGCGAAGCGTATACTGTAACGCTTGTAAAAGTAAAAGAAATTAAACGGCATATGCATAAGGTGTATGGGATCGGTTGGAAATTTTAAGTAATATAAAGAAGCAATCTCCATCCACAAAGGGTATTAATCTTTATAATCGGACCGCGTATATATTTGGCATTAAGCGAACGAGCAAAACTGAACAACTTTATTAAGCCGACCGTTAAAGAGGATTGCCTACAATTAGCTTGCAAAACTGAATAGTGTGAAGCCAAAAATACAAAAAACATTAAATAAATAATTTTTGACATGTTTACTTAAATCGCTGGTCAAATCTCTTCAATACTATTTACTTTATTCTCCATACAAATATCTTAAATCAATTTTCTAATACTTAGTCTCGTATTTAAATGATAACCGATTCTAATCAAAATATTTTGACTTTTTTTTAAAAACTTTCAAATTCATATACTTACAGATTTCGAATCCAAATTGAAATTTTGAATTTTGAATTTTTTAATGAATGAGTGATTCTCATTAGTGGAGAGCATTCGCAATTTTATATTTTAAATTCGCAGATTTCCAGTTTCAAAATTCAAATTTACAAATGTAAAACCAAAATTTGTTTTTTCTAATTCAAAGAATGTTTCAAAATTATATATATGTAATATTTTTGAATACAAAGTGCAAAATTTCAAATTCAAAATTCACACTTGCAAAATTCAGTTTCCAAATTCAGGACATTGAAATCATAAATTTCAAAAACTCAAGTTTCAAAAAGTTCAAATTTTTAGTTTAGAATTCAAATTTTAAAATTTTAAATTACAAATAAAATTTTACTTTCTTGAAGAACGTTCCTCAATTGAACTTTTTTACTTGATAAAAAATTTAAACTTTAAAGAATAAAATCAAAGTTTCAAATATGAACTTCAAATTCAATTTTTTTTATTTCAAAAATCCAAAACCCAATTCTTAAAGTATTAAAATTTCTAATTCTAATTTAAAGATTCTAATTTGATTTTCGAATTTAGCAATTTCAAATTCAAATCTTCAATCTAGTCTTTTCCCACTAAAAGTTTTAATTTTAATTTTAACATTCAACTTTTTACGATAAAAGTAATATTTTATTCAAACGACATTAATTTTGATATCCCAAAGGTTAGAATTTATGTCTACAGCGTTATACCGCTAAATTATTAAGTTGGAATCCTTAACAATTTTTTATACTCAGATTTAAAGTTAATATATTATTTTCAAATATTTTAACTTTTTATATTCAAATCGAGAATTCAATTTTTTCGATAAATTATAATTTGATGTTTAACTAAAATAAAAAACTACATTAAGAACACAACATTTCTTGTCATTTTTGTCCCATTTAAAATTTTGAAAATAAACGACCACTTTACTCTTATAATTGTTTATACTAAACTCATTGGTCCATCCAAGTAACTAATCGTACGAATGAACGGTCAACCATAGCCTAATCAAGACCATGTGTTCCACACAATCTATCGGCGATCCGATGACAAATCAGTCTCTATGATTGATTGTCAATGTTTCCAACTCAATTGTCGATGCAGCATCAACAAATTAGTCGATCTTTCCCAATCAAATTTTTAAAATTCCATTTGTATTTTCATTGGATTATTCGATGTGCGAATATTCGTGTTCAATCGTTACATCTCATTTTATTCTAATGAAAGACATTTTGTAAGTTAGTCGTTACATAAAGCAACAAAAATATGCTTCATGCAATTCAAGTTGGATGTTGAGTATGAACACGTTAAGCATATTCTTTGCAACAAGACATCCCAGACCTAATTTAAAACTATATTCTATTGAGCAATATGTATTCCTTAAGAGAGTTTGTACCATATATATAAAGACTCGAGCAGGACACAGAATCACAGAAAGGTTATATAAGACTTGTCGTTGCGATTCTAGGCATTGACGTAGTGCAATCGTTTACATGCTTAAAATACTACATCTTTGTTTTGTTAATTATATTAATTTTGACTAACCGTGTCCTGTAAAGCGCTAAAGGAATAAATAATGATGTTGATCGAAACACAACGTTGGCAAGCTATTTCAAGAATTAAAATATAAGAGTGCTGTGATGAGTTGACTGAAAGTGATATATATCATTTGGATTATTAGTTGATTTCTAGCTAACGATCATTAACACGGGACGCGTGTAACCAACCCTTGAATATAAAAACTTATTATTCCAAAGAGCAAAGTCAAACGCTTGAATATACATGATTCTTCTACGCGAATGAGCTCTAATACCGTTTAGAGCTCCGTTCCAAAAATAATAGAGTTCATAAAATATATTATTTAAGAAGCTATTGAATATTTTCATAAATCTTTCCCATGTAGATAATTTGTTGTCTTCTCTAATACAATACAAAAGACAACTAATCACTCTAACAAATACACAAAATCTCTAAAAGGTGCAATTAATCACACTCAAAAATCTATAAAATAGATAATGAATTTGAGTTATAATTCCACATAGGTTCAAATATCTCCAAAATCTACTTAAATATGGAATATTGTATCACCAAAATCTAACAATCTCAACCTTTATACAATATTCCATAAATGTCATTAAAGCTTCTCATGTAACCTCAAACTCCAAACAATATATCCAAGGATACAAATGTCTCCACCACAAAGCTAAACCTCCCTCCAAACTATGCATGACCGCCAATCGAACATGCACATCATCAACAGATCAGAATTGCTTGTAATACCACAAAGACCTCCAAGTAGGCTTTGTGGTATTCCGTTGTTGACTCCACATTGATTCAGACAGACTTGTATCTCCAATTTCACTTGTATAAGATTTTACAATCTTTAATGTTTTTCCAAGCAATGAATAAATATTATTGCTTTTCCTCTTCGCGCGTAGTACCTCTCTATTACCCTTCCAAACCCTAGTTACTCCACCACGAGCCGAGAAGTTACAACCTTTCCCTTCCAGCTGTCCAACAGAAACAAGATTCCTTTTAATTTCTAGGATATGTCTAACCCTTGAAAGCTTCATTAACCTTCCAGCATCCATCTTCAACCTGACAGAACCTGTTCCTTGAACATGTAGATCTCCATCATTAGCGGACTCCACCTTGCACGATTCCTTCTTATAATCAGTGAATGCTTCACTTTGATTGCAAACGTGGAAACATACACCAGAATCAAGCACCCACTCTCCTTCCCTACTCATATCTAGGGCTGGTTATTTTTCCATTTTACCGTTTTTCCATCATTTTCCTTCCGAATATTTCCTTGATTTTCGATTTCCGTGTTTTTCCATCAAAAATAATTCGAAAGGAATTCCTTCCACTAGGTGACGGAACTCAGCGGAAATTTTCACTATTTCCGCGAAAATTTTCATTCCTTCCGCATGCCTCTTTGTTTAAGAAAAAAAATACTGGGACTATTGAATTGGGCTAGGCCCATACAAAATTAACAAAATTAACGTTAAGAAAACCTAATCCTAATAATCATCCGTTCACTCAACAGTTCACATAAAAGAAACCAATCCACCAATTCGCACAAACAAACCTAACCCTAATTTCCCTTTTCTCTCTCGTCAATGAATTCTCTCTAGTAATCATCCGACTTTCCTTTCAATTTCGGTTAAGAAATTCTCCCTCAGGTACTAGATTTGTTGTTTTTATCTTCTTTGTTTCAAATTTTTTGTTTCACGATGTTAATTAAGATTTGGTTGATTTAAGAGTTTGGGTTTGGTAATTGAGATCAATAAATTGCAACTATGATACCATTAGGATTAGATTATAAAAAAGAGATTTCTAGTTCTACTGTTTATAAATAGATTTTGAGGATTAAATTAATACGTGATCTTCTTCCTGTGCAAATTGACATATCTAGCTTCTAGTTCTGCTGTTTATAAATAGATTTTGAGGATTAAATTAATACATGATCTTCTCCCTGTGTAAATTGCTATATCCAGCTTTACCAAGCAATCATTTTTGCCTTATAGGATGATGATTTCATCATAAATGGCATGGGCATGTCAAAGCAAGCCTAAACTTCAAATAATTCTAACTTATAACTTATTTGGAGTTTAGTGACATGGATTCAGTTACCAACCGTTTAGCTATACATTAACAATTGTAAGTTATATATTGTTAAGAAATTGAATTATCTTATGTCAAAATATATAAGATTGCAATAGTTTATGTACAATTGAAAGCCTAATTTAGGAGCCTGCTCACATATATTGTTAAATATATAGTGGAGATGTTGAATTAAATTGAAGTTTATTGGACCAGTGGTCTGCTTGTTTACAACTCTATTAGCATCCTGCCATGGCAATAAAATTTGGAGGAATGGTGGCCTTACACTGCTCTTGATTCGTTAAGACATGCATAACAGTCAAAATGCATTAACTAATCAAAGCAGTTCTATTTTTTCAACCAATCTGCATTTCTCATACTTAACGAGTTATGCACAGTTTTATATCGCACCAAAAACAACCGGGAATTTCCAATGAAACTAGCACTTAGCTGTATATCTCAAATGTATATTTTTTTTTGGTCCACTTACTCCTGTTCAACACTCATTTGCTGTCGATATACGATTACTGTCTTGTTGATTATTGTACACTTGCACTTGCATTCTGCTTAAACTGCCACTTGTTTTCTTTACTCACTTCCCATGGTTTTCTCTGATGTTTACGTGGATTTCATAAATAGGCACAAACAAAACGAATGGCTAATTGCTAAACCATTAGATTAATTAACTGCTAGCTAGACTCAAATATGTCACTGTTCAATGGAAAAATATACATAAATTGCAAGAATGAATTTTAATTCAGCGCACTCCATCAAATAAAATATTAAATACTATTATCCTTTGAGATATTCGAAAAACTTATTCCTAACAAGTTAGGTTCAAGCTGACCAAAATCTAAAACCGTAAGCTGAAATAATTATTACTATGGGCATATTGAAACAGTAATAAAATATTTAATGCATGTTGCATAGAACTTGAAAGCATGATAAAAGTTGGAATATGAAATGAGAATTTGTATGTCCAAATGTCTTAAACATGTGTTCATAGATTTTGTATATTTTAGTCTGTTACTCCATGTTGTACTGAAACCAACTTTTACTTGCTAACGGTCTGCGCTGGACTTGCCTGCTAATTCCATCTTGGTTGAAATAATTAATTCCAATTAGTAATTTTCAGCATACAATGAAGTTTTCTTATTCTTAGAACTGAATTTTGTAGGTTTTCTATGGAATCTAGTGAATCAAGTGCAGCGAATGAAGCGGGACAAACTCGACCTGACATGCAAAGTCGAACAGAAATTCAATGTAAAAAATCATCAAGACCAACAAAATCGATAGTATGGGACCACATGACAAAGATTTTTAGGAAGAAGGACAATGGGGAAATAAAGGCGATTGCAATATGTAAGTACTGCAAATGGAGTGCACGGCTGATTCGAAGCAAGGAAAAACTGGCTTACGGTATCACCTTTTTTATTTATGTCCAGAATCTCTCATTTATAAAAAAAGATGTGGACAACAGTCAACCTCAATATGCGTGGCCTTCCACCAACAGGCGGCTAAAGCACCACATAACTTAACATTCGAATTTAAAAGATTATCGATACCTATTAAAGCAATATACGATTATTGAAAGCGCAAAAAAATATTAAATAAATAAACAGTAATTATGTAAATACGTACTCAATAAATCTCCAAATCTTATATCTAAAAGAAAAACATGAATAATGCCGTCGGGATCATAAGATCGGATCATTCTATAAAGGCGGATTACACTAATCCAAGAGCTACGGGTTGACTCACGACGAGCCTAATTTAAAACAGGTTGCATATTCAATTTTTTTAGTACTATTTTAACTAATAAAATAATTTGAAGGTAGACAACTTACAGAATTTTCAACACACGTGCTGACGTTTACTTCGTCGTTTGGGAATATACGGAAATTGATCGACTCCTTGTCGGGTCTTAAATTTTGGTCGATGTGGGGATCCGGAACCGTATTTGTTGTATTTCTACCTGCACCCCTACGTCTAACCACTGTGTTTCGTCGACTTCCAGTACCCGTTGTCGGTACATCTGCACTTTCTTCGGCAGGCGCGTTTTCCACGGCCGTGAAACATTTCCACTGCTGTGACTGCCGCTTTCTCGGATTCTTCTCAGAGCTCTACTTAATTTTATAATTTTCTGGAATTTTTTTCTTCTAAATTGCAGAAAACAATGGTGGCGGCTGGAGGAAGAGGAGAAGAGATGATGGGATGATGGAATGAAATGGGGTAACTGGCTTATTTATATCCGGTTACCCGTTGTATTGTACACTTAACCGACTAAATTTTAACCGGCTAAGTGTACGCTGTGAATTGCAATCCAACGACTGTGGATTGCAATCCACAGCCAATCCCTTAGCCGGCTAAGGAAAAGCACGCTTGTGCTTATTTTCCATGCGTTGGGAATGGGTTTTCGTTCGACCCAGTGAATCGACCCAACTCAACCCTATGCCTGGGGAATGCTCTTAGTCCGTAGGATCTGAAAATTAAGTTTGACAGTAGACAACATTTGATTGTGTACGTTTGGCAGGATGTTGGACTAAAAGTCATATGATGGCCCACTTATATTCGATTATTAATATTAAATACATTCCTTAAAACCTTTCTATCATATCCAATGTTTTAAAAACCGGACCGTGAGTCGAACCGCGACCCCTCAAGGTCCAAGGTTTTGATGGTCTGACCGGTCGAACCGTCGGAGCCGTGCATCTACGTTACAATTATGTTAACCTTAAAATTGTTTCATGTAATACATATATTTATACCTTAATGATATACTAACAGCTCTGTAATTTTACCATCGCTTTACATTAGGAGCTCTATACCTTAATAATACATATCTTTGCTTCCATGCATAAATATTATTCCAAATAATAGTTGAGAAACAATATATTCTAATGAACAGATACAAAAAGTGATAACAAGTTAACAACAATCATGTTTTATGCTTTCTAAATCATATTCAAAAAATATTATAGTACCTTTATTTGATGCTACAGGTCCTAGTTTCAAGATAAGCTAAATAATTCTTATAAATATAATCTCCAGCAAATCTCTTTTCTCCAGACAGACTATCAAAAGCCATTATTTTTCTTGTTTTATTCTTCAAAATTAGCAGCTTCTTATCCCCCTTATTGTTCATACATTCAAACGCATTCTATTTGGCTTCTGCAAAATTTGGGTTTTGATTCTCCTAAACAAACCCAATTACCCTTTCTCCTCTCGCAATCTGTTGATGGATCAACCTGCAACGCTGACGGAGAATAGCATCGGTGGCTGCGGCAATTTGGGGATTAGGGTTTTGGGAACTTGGAGAAAATCATGGGAAAAGGAAATAGGGCACGGTCGAAGAGTAAAAAGGCTTGCTAAAGCACGGTTTAACCACGGATCTAAGGTTTAGCCGACGGTCAGCACATGGAGGAGGCCCGATTCAATTCCCGACCGTCATAGTCCAAGGTCTGCGGTTTTTCATGGTCTGACCGTGGTCGGGTCCGGTTCTGAAAACACTGATCATATCATACTACATCCTATTTAATAAAATATCCAAATTTGATCGACTTGAGGAATTGGTTCCTATCCGTGCAGGACGCGGTTTTGAATATTTGATTGTGTGTGTGATTAAAGGGCTAGGTTTGTCAAATCCGATAATGACAAAAATCCAAACATCATGTGTATGAGTGCTATATTTTAAGGATCTTTTTTGCTTTAAAACATTTATTCATCCTAAATAATTTGAGAATATACATGTACATAAATACATACATACATATATATACATACATACATATGTATACATATACATATATACATACATACATATGTATACATATATACATGCATATATATATATATATATATATATTCAAAATAATATTTATTCAGCTTGCTTTGTTTGTACTGCTTGCCCACAACTAGACCAAGAACTTGAACATGCGACTTCCAAAACATGCCAAATTTTACATCACCAGTAGTAACCAACGTCCTTTTTTTTTTGAAATACAAAAGGTTACACAGGCCGGTTTCTTTGAATTTTTAATCAAGTAGCTATAATATATTATATTTTTGTTCTTACTTGTTGTTGGTTTGTTCAAAATTTTCAATCAATTAGTTGTTTGAAATTTTGGCTCTTACCTGCTGTTTAAGGCGTCTTTACAGCATCTCAGTATCGCCGTAGAACTGGATTGTTCTCAATCCCCAAAACTTATGTATCATCTGTCCAATCTAAAATTCAACCATTTATTTTGAATTTGTACCTCGCTATTAATATTTTATAAGAATAATAAATAACGGTAATTGAACACACATTTTGGACACCTGACGATACTGGGAATATTCTGTTTCTTATTACAGTGAACCACGGGGAATGTGTTTACTAGTTTTCTGTAATATGAGCGTTACGGCACGTGTTTCGCGTGTGATGATGGCATGTGCTTCGTGGATGAATTATTTTTATGCAAATTATATATGTTTAGCATCTTCAAAAGAAAATGATTTATAGAAATATTTAACCATACTTTTACGTTCAAATCATTTTTGTTAGTTTTATTTTAAGTTGCAACATCTATTTTTTTTAATCTGAATTTTTATTTATATTATTAATTAATAATTTATTTGTTATATTTATTTTTAAGTGATATTAAAATTTGATAGTATTTGTAGATGTAGGTTTTAAATTTGTAAAAGAATTTTATTTATTAGATCCTAAATTTTTTTAGATGATATTAAGATTAAATAATATTTGTAGGCAGACGTTTTGAATTTGTAAAAGAAATTTAATTGTTTAATCCTATTTTCACGTAATATTAAAATTTGATATTATGGACATTTTTAGTAGTTCATGCTGATATTAAAAAAGTGTGACACCAACTATTATTAAAGGTGATGGGTTACAAATTTTAATCTTCTGACCCCATAATTTAGGTAAGGCCCATATGATACGTGGTACCTCTCATATTTTATTACATTATATGTTAAGCCTTGGTCAACATACTAATTTATGTTGTACACTCGTTAGTGCTTAGTAGTATATACTTTATTTTTCTACTTTGTTTCTTCTTTGTGTATATAATATTCGTTTGCTTTTAGAGTTTTCGACATGCAGAATCATGCTCCATGTGGTAGTTCTACGAAAGATGGCCCATTAAATTTGCATTATTCAACCTTTTTAACTATGAAGCTGAGTTTAGATTCAAGATTATGTTGTTTATTGTATTAACTTAGTTAGCATTTATAGTTTATTAAATAATAATAATAATAATAACAATAAACAACAAGTTATATAATTGATAATTAATAATAAAAAATTTACTGTAATATAATAATAAATAATCAGTTTTTGAATCCTCAAACATTATCCGTGAGTAATAAAAAATTAACATATACGAGGTTGAAGTCACATTATGTGACTCACTTGAGGTCCGTATGGGGCTGACAAGATTTTGGGCTAGAAGTCATGTGATGGCCCGTTGAATAACGGTCATCATCTTCATGGACTTTATTAATAGGTCAACCATTCAACCATTAGAGAGAAAACAAAAATAAAATAAAAAATAAACAAAACAAAAGGAAGAAGGAATTCAATGATACGTGGATAAAATTAAATCTGCGTATTCAAAGCAAAATATGATGCGCATAAATTGTAGTTTACTATATGCTTGTAAAGTTATTCGTCCAACCAATAAGTATAGATCAGAAACAAAATCAAAGTGAGAATAGATTAGTTATATTAATTATTAAATACATTCTTTCACACGTTTTATTGCAAGGCCTCTTTAAACGAAAATAAAAATTAAAAGAAACCAAACAGCGTAAGGTGTCTAGGATGGATTGGAATTTTTAGGTAATATAAACAAGCAATCTCCACCCCACAAAGGTCAAGTGAACGAGTAAAACCGTACAACTTTACCAAGCCGAGGATTGCCTATAGTCAGCTTGCAAAACTAAATTGTTTGAAGCCAAAAGGACAAAAAATATTAAATAAATGATTTTTAACATGTTTACTTAAATCGCTGCTGAGATCTCTCCAATGCTAGATACTTTATTCTCCCTAGAAATATCTTAAATCAATTTTCTTATACTTTGTCTAAAATTTAAATGATAACCGGTTTCTAATCAAAATGTTTGATTTTTTTTTGAAAACTTTCAAATTTGCATACTTACCGATTTCGAATTCAAAATTTAAGTTTTTTGTTTTTTTATATGAATGAGTGATTCTCATTAGAGGGGAGCACTCGTAAATTTTTGTTTTAAATTCGTAGATTTTCCGTTTCAAAATTTAAATTTACAAATGTAAAATCAAAATTTGTTTTTTCAAATTCAAAGAAGAATTTCAAAATTTTATATTTAATGCTATTGAATTCAAAATCCAAATTTTCAAATTCAAAATTCATACTTTTAAAATTCAATTTCCAAATTTAGGAAACTGAAAGCATAAGTTTCAAAAATTTCAAATTTTCTGTTTAGAATTCAAATTTTCAAAATTATAAATTACAAATGAAAATTTACTTTCTTGAAGAACGTTTTCCTATTGAACCTTTTTACTTGATAAAAAATTTAAAATTTAAAGAATGAATCAAATTTTCAAATATAAATTTCAAATTCAATTTTTTTATTTCAGAAATCAATAACCCAATTCTTATAGTTTTAAATTTTCAAATTCCAGTTTAAAGTCTCCAACTTTGATTTTCAAATTTTGTAATTTCAAATTCAAATCTTCAATTCAGACTTTTCCCACCAAAGATTTTAATATTCAATTTTTTTACGATAAGAGTACTATTTTATTTAAACGCAACATTAATTTTGATGTCTCAGAATTTATAGAATCTATGTCTAGAGCGTTAAGTTATGGTTCTTAACAATTTTTATACTCAGATTTGAAATTGATATTTTCAAATCCTTTAACTTTAAATTCAAATCCAGAATTCAGTTTTTTCGATAAATTATAATTTGATGTTTAACTAAAACTAAAATGGGAAATTTTTTTTAAAGAACAAATTAAAGTAAATAATTACTCACAAGGACACGCGCACAAAGTTTTTACCATAAGGACAAAGCCCAAAGCCCAGATACAATTTAAAACAAAACAAAGAATTCCGTTCTTCTTCCCCCTCCTTTCTTTCACTCAGAATTTGACGAAATTTTGCTCGAAAAAAAAATGGCACCGCAAACCAGGAACAAATCTACATCTCCAACACAACTGCAACAATCGACAGCCGACGAACAACAAGCATAACAATCAACAGTCGAAGAAAACCTAGCTACATCGAAAGTGGAGCAACAAAGTGAAAATTGAAATGTCGAATCACTTCCAACAGTAGATATTAAAAAAGAAAATGCAACGATAGAAGAGGAAAACATACCTCTAGTGGAAATGATACAAGTTAAAACTTAGAAAACCTACATCAGTAGAAGAGGAAAAACAAAATAGAGAAAGAAGAACAAAAAGAAGACATGAAAAAAATACAGCAATTGAAAGCAGACCAGAAATAAGAGAAAGTATACCAGAGAAGGTAACTGATACTATAATATCAAGTATAACAAAGTTAGTATAGCTTTGTTATAGTAACATTGAATTTTTTTGCATAAAACAGGGAAGAGAACATGCAGCAACAAATAGCTGCAGAGAAAACAGTTGAAGAAAATATGCAAAAAAGAGAACAAAGAACAAAAAGAAGAAATGAAAAATGATTCAAAAGAAAATACAAACAAAAACTGAGGTAGTTGAAATTGCAAAATTATGAAACTAATACTAATAATTTCATACTGTTAAATGTATCCTAATATTATCAAAAATGTTAAACAGGAAAAATCTCAGAAAGAAGAAGGAAAAAAAGTTGCAGATGAAGAATTAGAAGAAGAACAACTCAATTCGGTAAAATTAGAAACATTATAACTTTATAACATGATAGATATTGCAAAAATAATACCTGTAAATTATTTGGTAAAAGAAAAGGCTGATAATTACAACAAATTGATACCTACTTACAACAAATAATAGTATTCAAAATGGTGAAAATGATAAAACAAAAACTGCTTTATCCAAAAAGTAGATGGACATATCGAAGAGCACTTCTTTCTACAATTTCTTTAGAGTTTTTTATGAAGAGAGGATTCTGATGAAAGAATGTAAAAAACATCAACACAATTTGGATGCTTTATACCAATGCTACTCAGTTGAGGAAGATGCATTCTTATTTGCTAAAGAAAGAATGAAAGTTACAGCAAGAGGTATAAGTTTGATTTTTGGCCTACCATTAAAAGGAATTAACATTGAGCCAACTTAGAAAATGACAAACAGAACAATTCCAATGCAGTGCAGAGAATTTGCAAAGAGAAGCTTTGGCAATTGCACTTACATAACAAGAAATGTTGTGAAAAAATAAATAAAGCAAGAAGTGGCAAAAAAGAAAAAGGAGTACGAAGAAGACTTGCCACTATTAATAGTAATCGAAATACTATTAACATTCTTCTTCCCAAACAACCATCAAAAGTTAAGATGGGGAATTCTACCATACTTAATTAATGTAGAGACAACGCAAGTGGTTTTTTGGCCACTAACGATAGAAAAGAATTTCAGTAAATTTGTCAAGAAGTTCATCCATAAGCCAAGAAATATGTCGGGATGCTCCATGCTTCCATTGGTAAGATAAATTAATCAAAATATTATTATTTGATTTTTTTAACAAACATATCTAATCAATTCTTTTTATGTTAACAGTATTTCATTTGTGAGAAATTGCATCTCATTCAACAAAGACAACATTATACTGCAGCTTTATCCAGATTTGCAAAGTGGGACTTAAGGAAACTAAAAGACAAAGTAATCAAAGAAGTTTTTAATAATGTAAAAGAGGGTGATGTAAGTTAAACTTCCATTTAATTTTTGTTAATCAATATGCTTTAACTCTTATGTAGAATAAAGTTTAATTGTATATCCTTTCTTCTATAACATAAAACTGATACTACAGTGAGCAAAAACTGATACCCTATCATTACATACTAATAGTATCAGAAACAGAAACTAGAATGCAAAAACTGATACCATATGTTTACTTGCTTGAAACTGATACTAATAGTATCAGAAACTGATACTAGAATGCAAAAACTGATACCATATGATTACATGCTTGAAACTAATTGTTGAAGTATCAAAAACTGATACTAGAATGCAAAAACTGATACCATATGGTTTCATGATTGAAACTGATACTAGAAGTATAATAAACTGATACTACAATGCAATAACTGATACCATAGTTTTACATTCTTGAAACTGATACTAATATTATAAGAAACTTATATTAATATTATAAGAAACTGATACTAGAATTCAAAAACTGATACTAGAATTCAAAAACTGATACTAGAAGTATAATAAACTGATACTACAATGCAATAACTGATACCATAGTTTTACATTCTTGAAACTGATACTAATATTATAAGAAACTTATATTAATATTATAAGAAACTGATACTAGAATTCAAAAACTGATACCATAGTTTTACATGATTGAAGTTGATACTAATAGTATCATAAATTAAAACATTAGCTATTTATTTATCGCAGAGTATTTCCTCTTTTCGTTACAATAAAAATTCAGTTGTCGTTGTAAATTGAAATCATAGCTTAAAACTAAAACAAATTTTCCAATACCAATTTTATAGGTGAAAGAAATTACAAATCTCAGCCCATATGAAGAATGTCTACTTCAAATAGTAACTGTAGAACAAAATTTGCCCAAAATTCAAAAAGAAAAGCATGGAAAAAAAGAAAGTTTGAAGAAACTGAAGAAAGTGCACATTCGTTTGAGGAAGACATAAGTGTCAGGATCTTCCAAATGCATATAAAAGATTTGGAAGAAGAAGCAAAGAAAACAAAAAAAGAATTAGAAGTAGAAAAAAAGGAGAATTAAAGCAGAGCAAGAATTTTTGAGTTTGAAAGAAGAGTTGAGAGAAATTAAGTTGAAGTTGAAAGAAATGAAGAGAAAAGATCGCAGGCTGAAGACAACACCAAGAAATTTGAAGCTGATTTGAATGACAGTGAAGAAAACAGTGAAAAGAAAAATGAAAGTTTCAACGTACAAAGCGACAGTTTACAAACTGAACTAAATGCAAATACTTTTATAGAAATGGAAATAGAAAGAAATGAAGAAGATAAAGAAACAAAAGCTGAAGAGTGTGCACAGAAATCAGCAGATAAAACAGAAGAAATGGAGAAACATATGCCCATTGAAATAGAAAGTGAATTGGATAAAAAACTGAAAAATGAAGAAATACAATGTGAACATGAAGAAAAAAACAGACCCCAACTGAAGTGCATCAAAAAGAAGAGTTGGAAAAAGAAAGTCAAGTGCAGAAAGACAAAACAGAAGATACTCAACATCTTGAAGAGGATATAAATGTAAAAAACCAAAATGTACCGTACAGCGTTTCAGTGCTTGATTCTACCCCTCCATCTTTCAAACTTTTCGCAAATAAGAGTTTGAAAGTGAAAAAACTGAAAAAAAAAGATGCAGAAAAACCTGTGCAACCAACTGCTAGAAAAGGGAAAGAAACAGTGGCAAAATTGAGTGACAAAAAAATCAAAGCAACACAAAAAAGTACAGCTTCTTATATTCAAAGATCGAAGGCAAGAACAAGAGTGAAAAAACAACGTGACAGCTTTGAATATGGAATGAAACAAAAAAAGTTGCAAATAAACCAAAACCCAAAAAAAATGAAGATGTTGAAAACAAAATTGCACAAGACAACTGTCCAAAGCCACTTGCAGTGGTAGAGCCAACACTTTCAGAGATAGGGCTTGGACATTGCAAATGTTTGATCTATCTCAATGTTGAGCAACAAAACGTGATCAAAACTTTATTTTCATTGACGACATCATCACAAAAGTAAGTGTACAAATATGTATACTAATATTAAATATGAAATTAAGTTTATCTAACATATACAAATTATTTTTGTTAAAATAGTGTAGTGGCATAGAAAGATAAGGACACAATCAGAGGAGGTTGTGTCATAACAAAAAATGCACTAAAACGTGTACTAGAAGGAAACGAGACAGATGGGCAGGTACATAATTTTTTTCTTCTTTACATCGAAAATGATACCAAAATAAAAACAAAAATGATACAAAATCCACATCATGCTTAAATTAACTTGATGCTTTATTATTTTTATACTTATCAACATACACAGCCACTATTAACATTAGTGATACTACTTACTATTTAATATTGTTTCACCAATAAAAAAACTTATACTTTTCCGATTTTAATACAGATTATAGATTGGTATATTTCAAGATGTGGTCTGGAAGAACACAATTATGCTTTCACAACTACAATGACGGTAAATAAAACTTTATTATCCAAACACATAATAATTGATTCATTTATTAAATCATAACTTATTTTCATATTAAACAGAAAGGAATTGTGTGTGATATAAAAGGTGTGAAAAAAAAGTCTGGTCCTCCCTATGCTAGAACCCATTGTACATGACAAATTTGCTGAAAGTATATATTATCCTTTGCATTGTGAAAACCACTGGACATTAGTGACTTTAACATACCCAACAATGAAATGGTGCCATGTTGATTCTAACCGCCCTAAAAGATCAAATGAAAGAAACAATTCCAGTTTAAAAGAAGCTATAATATGAGGTTTCTCTTTCTTTTAAAAAAATTACTTATTACAGATAAAAAAGATGAATATGACCTAACTATTTAACATTTTGTCTTTATTTGAGACAAAAAATAGAAGAAATGCTCAAAGAAATGTGGAAATACAATAACATAACAGACATGGAGGTGAAACCAGATGATATGCATCAAATAAAGTGTGCAAAGCAAGTAGAAGACACGTAAGTTTTTTTTTGGTTAAAATGATATCTATTGAGAACAAAATGAACAATACAATTGATTCTAGTAGTCATAATCAATTGATAGTTGCTCATTATTCAAACTATCCGTGTTTTTGCATTATAATATTTCATACATACTTCTATACATCATTGTATGCCTTTTATATTTAATAAAATTTGATTCATAACAAAAATATTGAAAAATATTATCTCTCAATTCCATAAACATTTAGTTCAGAAATAAGCAGTTACTACAGGAAGAAAACTGATACCTACATAAAAGAAACCGATACCTATAGAAACAAAACTGATGCTCACATAAAAGAAACTAATGCCTACAGAAACAAAACTGACACTTACAAAAACAAAACTGATACCTACATAATCAAAAATAAAACAAAATATTTAGCAAATATCTTAAAGTAATAACTACAAACAAAAAAATTCATACAGAAATTGATACTAAGTGTGCTACTAAAACTGTTAAATATTTTAATTCAAAGCATACTATATGCTTGTGCCATTATCTCTGAAATTCAATGTTTTTTATTAATTATAAACCTGATAATACAACTGATGCAAACCGATACTAACATTACATTTTGGTTTCAATAGGCTTGATTGTGGAATATTTATAATGATATTCATCATTTCACTGAACAAAATCAGAATACCAGTAAAACTTGAAAAGAAGGAAATATTATCTACAAGGGCAAAGATTGTACATGCAATATTGACAGATGATGAACACTGCTAGAGTCTATCTAAATACATGTAAAGTTTAGAAGAAGAAAGCAAAGAAAAGAACTGAATTCACATTGTGTTGTTTCACAATTAAATTTGGTACTTGTAATGTAGTTCTGTTGAAATTTGTACTTGTGAAGTAATGATGTTCTGTTGCAATTTGGTACTTATGAAGTAATGATGTTCTGTTCTTAAAACAATGCTGCTCTTACTTGTAAAAACAATACTGATCTCCTGGAATGATATGTTGTGGTTGGTGTTCTTTTCTTTTCATGTTGTTTATATTATAACAAGATTATATAGTGTATGTTCTATCATGCAGCTATGGATCCCACATAATATTATCATTTTTATGATGTAACTATCAGTTGTATAATGATATTATCAAATTTCATATCATATTTCAATACAAAACAGTAACTGGGTATCAGTTCTTATGACTAATAGTATCAGTTTTGCTAAAACTGACACTTAACATACTTTATGAAACAACAATTAGTGCTGGTGTCAGTTTTTGCTAACACCAAATATCATTCTAATTATTTATTAGTACCGGTGTCAATTATAGCACGTATTATAATACACGAAACTAATACTAAAAACTAACCAAAACTGATACTAAAGTCGTTTATATCCAATCAAACAAACATTATCTCCAACCAAGCTAACTGATACTGATACTGTAAAAACTGATACTTGTAAAAACATATAAAAACTGGTACTGTAAAAACTTATGCTATAAAAGCTGATACTATAAAAACTGATATTGATACCAAAACTTGTAAAAACAAACACCAGAACTGATACTGTAAAAACATATAACTGATACTAAAACTGATACTGTCATTTATACTAAATAGCTGAAATTAAAATCAATTTGATAATATGCTATACTGAATACAAATTAATAACAAAAGGTTCAATTACAATAAAGCACCAAAACAACTCACACATCCACTTATTAATCTGAACAAATTCAAAATGTAAAATCAAATCATATCCTCTTCGAAGCTTGACAATTCTGTTTATTATGACCAAACTGCTTGCACTCGCCACATCTGTTTTGCCTGTTCTGAAAATATGAAATTCCTCCTTTGCGCTTGACTGATGGTCTACTAGCGCCACGTTTCTCTTTGGTGGCTTGATAACATCTTAAATGCTACCATCAACAATAGGCCTATCATAATTTGGAATAGGATTTATAGCATTGGTATAAGAACATCGATAAGCATCAAAAGTGAAATAATTCTCGACAAAATCATATACAGATAACTTAGACTTGTTCATACACTTTACAGCATGAGCACAAGAAAATCCCGTAATTTTTCATTGGTTGTAACTACAAACTCGTTCCTTCAAATCAACATAATGAGAGTTTGGAGATGTCACTTCAAAAGCAAAATTAGAAGATTTATATACATCCCATCCAAATCCTTCTTCAATCAATTCACCTAAACGTAACTCCATAGAAGGGCAAAGACTTGTTCTCCACAAATGACACTCTTCTCTTCTTCTAGCCATTTTTCCATAATCTTAACACGAATACCATCTAAACACGAAGTAATAGGCAATGTTCGTTCATCTAAAATCCAACTATTAAAACTTTCTGCAACATTCGAATTATATTCACCCTAACATTTCCCTGGAAAAAATAAACCCACCCATTTATCAAATGGCTTATCCTTTAAAAAATTCACACCAGCAACACCACCAATTTGACAGAACTTAGAATGTGCTCCTTCAAATTCATATAGATTAGAAGCTCTAGAACACATTTTGAATAGATCAACAATAGACACATTTGCATTTTGGCTTTTACCGCTGAAAGAAGATTTTGTTCCATATGCAAATAGCAAAAACAGTGATAAGCTGAAGGAAAAACATCACGAACACCTGAAAGCAAACCTTGATGGCGATCTGATATAAAAACCAAAGTACGCTCTTCTTGAAGCATTTGTTTTAAATGGTTCAAAAACCATGTCCAATTATCCACATTTTCTACAGAAACTACACTCATAGCTAAAGGGAAGAAACCTGCAAATGCAAAAATAATTAGTAAAAAAACTAAAACTAATTATGACCATAAATATGAAACAATTCATGAAACTGATACTAACAGTAAAAAAACCGATACCGAAAACCTGATACGACCATTATAAAAATATTGATAACCACAACATTATGCACATTAATCTTCATTCTAACACAATAAAGTAATGAACATTGACATATATTATGATGCAAATGAAATTTCAATACTACACAACTATATATGATACCATATATTAACATACTTGAAACTGATACTAACATTATACACAAACTGATACTAATCTCCTGCTAAGAAGTATGAAATTATGATACCAAATACAAACTTACAATTCAATACAATGCAAATTCTGATAATAGAAACTTCCTAACTGTAAACTACATATCTTAAAACTTATACCAACATAATACAAATTATGATAGCAAATTAATATTAATGCTAATGCCAACTATTATGATCTCAATATAAATAAATCAAAACTAAAAACAAAGACATACCTTGATCACCATTTTTTGTAGTAGCACTCATCAACACACCAGGACGTCCCTTCAAGTGAGTAGCATATAAGAATATCATAGGACGACAATACTTGAAACCAAGTAAACAAGCACCAAAAGAAATAACCACCCTCTCAAATTCATTACTACAAGGATCAATATCCATATCAACATAACTATCTGGATTAGACTTCTTCACTACTTCCAAATACCAACTCAAATCATTATAATACAAAGCATCATTACCATGCAACTCCATTAATGCAAGTTATTTCCGATGATAAGCATAACCATAAGACAACTGAAAATTGTATTCTCTTCTAAAATCAACTATAATATCTTTAGGCTTTTTACTAGGACAATCACGAATCTCGTCAATAATCAACAATTTAGCAAACGAACTAGATATAGGTGGATTATTCACATTTCTAAGACCAACCCCATAAGAATGATCAGCAACCATATTTCTCATAAAAAACTTCTTCAATTCTCCAAAATCACAAGAACCATGGACTTTGAAAAGACAACCATCCTTGTATGAAGAGCAAATTATATTAACTCTTGTAGCACAATTCTTTAAAAATACTAATTCATACCCCTTTTGAATTTGATATGCCATCAAAAATTCTCTAAAATGTTCGGCTCCTCCAAAACAAAAACCAACAAAATCAGAAATGCATAATGTCGATTCTCTCCTCAACATATCTTTTAAATAACTTTTACCATTAACAACAACATTTGAACAGACAGATACAGTAGAAGATGAAGAAGCACGAACATTAGATGAACTTGAAATAGAAGCACCATCAACATATTCCAATTCAGAACCCTTAACCTTAACAGTAAACCAAAGAAAATACTTTTCTTGTATAACTGAAAACAAATTATACTCTGAATATCAAAATAAGTATTAACCATAATAACTTTGTCCTCAAGTACATAAGAAATCTGAATAGAAGAACGAGTTAATTGAGACCAACATCGACATATCTCATTCTTCAAATCATACAAAGAGAATCGATAGACAATCGAGTGCTAAAAGTATTATTATTCAACACAAACAGACAAAGAAGACTGTTATCATCAGTGCCAAAAAAATAAATAAAACATTAGTAAAAATATGTTCAATTTAGAACATTAGTTTTTCCATTTCACAAAACTGATACCTATCGTATACAAAACTAATACATAGTTACTGATAATAATAAAAAATGGTACTAAGAAAAAATAAAAATGATACCAGGAAACTGAACCTAAAATATGATATTTTTCCACTCTATCACAACTTTATATATAACCCAAGCAATGATACTTTTCCAATCATCCCAACATTAATGCAAGATAATGCAAGATAAATTAAATGTAAAGCATATTAGAATACAATACTGCATAAAGAAATGAATAAAAAACATCCGCTGCTGCTTCCAAAAGTTGCCATAGAAGAACGAACAAGCAATCAGAAAAACAACACTGCATGTAATTTGTAAAAACGAACACAATTAGAAATCACAGACAATTTTTTTTAAAATCTAATAGAAAAAGAACAAAAAATAGAATAATATAAGCATACCTAGTTAATACAATTTGAAGAAAAACGAGATCACAGTAGAAATATGAAAAGAATAAGATCAACAAACGCGAGTGAGAAAAATTTGATCGATGAACTACAATTTTCAGAAGAACGAAATTGAAATAACCGAACGAGGTTCATCGATATTTTGATTGCGAGAGAGATATTGGATCGCAACAGAAAAATTTGATTGAAAGAAAGAAGAAGAAGCTCGTAAAAGTGGGTTGAAAGAAAAATACGATAATTTGTCCTTTAAAGAAAATTATCAATGAACTGTCCTACATCCAAAGAAAGCCCTAAAAATTATCCTTGAGGAAAATTTCCTGAATCAAAAACCACATTAACTGAAATTAAAATTTGATGTCTAATATGCCTTTGTGTTTTCATTGGATTATTCGATGTGCGAATATTCATGTTCAATCGTCACATCTCATTTTATTCTAATGCAAGACATTTTGTAAGTTAGTCATTACATAAAGCAACCAAAGTAGTTTTCATACAATTTAATTTGGATGTTGAGTATGAACACGTTAAGCATATTCTTTGCAACAAGACATCCCAGTCCTAATTTAAAACTGTATTCTATTGAGCAATTTGTATTCCTTAAGAGAGTTTGTACCATATAAAACAGCCGAGTAGGACACAAAAAGGTTATGTAAGAGTTGTCATTGCGATTCTTGGCATTGACGTAGTGCAATCGGTTACATGCTTAAAATAGTCGATCTTTGTTTATAATTAGGTTAATTATATTAATTTTCACTAACTGTGTCATGTAAAAGCGCAAAAGGAATAAAAAATGATATAGATGGAAACACAACGTAGGCGAGCTATACCTATAATACACTTAGCAGGTAACTTGACGAATTAAAATATAGGAATATTGTGATAGAGTTGACTGAAAGAGATGTATATCATGTGGATTATTAGCTGCTTTCTAGCTAATGATCATTAACATGGGGACATGTGTAATTATTGAATATAAAAACCTATTCCAAAGAAGAAAATCAAACGCTGATTTCAAACACCGCTGGTCCTATTCTTCTCTCGATGTCCGTGGTGGACCAATTAAATTTTCACTGTACATTTTGTTATTTCAATCAACTGAAATACAAAAAAAATTAAAATATATGGTGGAGATTGAATTGCTTTACTGTTATTTCAATCAACTAAAATACAAGAAAATGTAGAATGTGTGGTGGAGATTGAATTGATTTATGGAGCACTGAACATAGACATAGATAATTCAACCCCCTCGAATGCTATAACATTTAGCTACGACTGTTTTTTATTTTTATTTTTTTTCTTTTCTTTTTCTCTCAACTGATATTTTAACGGTTGTGATATTTGAGTGCAACTTAGGTAGGGCATATGATTATTATTATTCGAATTTTAAAATTATTATTATTTTATTTAAATTAATTTAAATAGTTTTATTTTCAAAGTTTACATAATATTGCCATGAAAGTCAGATGTTCTATAACTAATAGGTGGGGTATATGATTTATTTTTTCACATTAACCTTTATCAGTGTATCGAGTGTGTGTACTAGTGTAGGTGAAAAGATATGCAAACACTAAAAGAAAAGTCAATTTTCGTAGCATTTCAAGATTGCGCTTCAATGGAAAATGTTATCACTAATTATTTTATTGAAAACCAATAAAGTTAAAAACATTGTTTCATTGTTAAAACGCTATGTCGTCAAGCCTAAAATGGTGAAAACTTCATTCATTTCCGCTACTTTTATCAAACTTAAGAAAATAATTGGTTCCCTCTCATCATGTAACAAAACTCAATATTTAACAAAACCCTAATATTATCACCAATTCCTTCCCCATTTAAAATGCATCGTTGATAATAATAATATCCTTAGTTGTCGACGGACCATGAAAAGTATAGACTCTACCACATGACACGTCGCCTGAAATCCGATACGCAGCTAGAATTGTATATAGTTTTTAGTGTAACATATGTTTTTAATATATACATACATTTTATAAATTAACTATTTAATTTTATAAAATTATGTTCTAATTTATTACAAAAGGATTTACAAAAAAAATCTTTTGGTCGTAAGGCATTTTAACGTATGTGTATTTATATTATATTTAATTTTACTGCAAAATTAATTTATATATATATATATGTGTGTGTGTGTGTGTGTGTGTGTGTGTATGTGTGTGTGTTCATATATTACAAGACATTTAAAATATTACAATATTTTTATTTTTATTTCTAACAGTGTGTATGTGTTTAATTTTAAATTTATAGATCTGTATTTGGTTTTAAAACTATTTTACTATGTAAACAAATTAGATATGTTGAAAAGAATTTTGAATTTTAAAATTATTACTTTGACGAAATGACTTATTTCATTAAAAAAATTCAATTTTTTTTATAACAACAATGATACTTTATTCAAGCAAAACACTCATTTTGATGTCTAAGGGGCTTAAAATATGACCATTGGAACCTTTAGCTAAAGCCTCATGCCACTAACCATTTGAGCTAGAGGTCCTTAAAAAAAATTCAAAATGTTGAGTAACACAAACACACACATGCATACACATGCACACACACGCGCGCGCGCGTAGACACATATATATATATATAAATATTATTTTTGACGACAATGTGCATATAAATGGCGGATGTGTCTGTTGAGGTATAAATTGCAACACCTATATAGATACACGTTAACCGTGTACACAATACATATACATTGCACGTGTACAATAAAGACATGATACATTTGGATATACTCAAATTAAATCCAAATTTTAATTCTTTAATTAATTAAATCAGGGAATTGAATAAAATAAGATTTTATTTTAATCAAATTTAAATTAGATCTAAACTTAATTTAGACTTCATACGTCCAAAAAGATCTAAATTTGCAAAAAATAATATGAAATTTACTTTATTTACCCACTATTGATAGCCATCTTCGCTACCGCTTGTTTCATGGCCATTTCCTCTAATAATAAACCTTATAATTGCCCTCTTTTAGTAACACTTTTTTAAAATTTGGACATTTATTGCTGGAAATGGTTTTGGACATGGTTGGGGAAATAGATATGAAGAGGTGTTGGTTTACGCATTGGTGTTAAATATGTGTTTATCTAGCTTTCTAAATGTTGGATAAATGTGTACATTTTGGATTATCTTCAATTTGAAACATGAATTATGCTTCATTGTCACAATTTTAGGCATATTAATGAATACTCGAAAAATCCGAAATCCATCTGCATTCGTATCCAAAAAGCAGATAAATATCCGTTATCCAAAGAAACAGATACGCATCTGAAAATTATTCGTCTGGTTTCTATCAAGATTATAATTAATACTTTGTGTATTTTAGTACAACGAAAGAGATGTGTTTATTTTCTATGAAGTTAATAGTTTGTATTATACAAATTTAATGCGTATTAATTGCTTAAAACTATTTATTACCGTCATATTTGTTTCTTTTCTGCACTTTTATAATATATGAGATTGAAAAAAAGTTATGCTAAACCAAAATTTTCTATTTATATTTCTCGACTTATCGATCGTTAGCGGATAGTATAATTATCCGATATTTGTCTGTATCCACAGATGCAAATATCTGATATCCGAAATTGATTTCGAATGTGTATGCCGATATACCACTATCTGTATCCAAAGGTATTCGTTTATAGGTCTACTCAAATTTTAGAGTAACTATGAAATGGATTGATTAATTTTATCCAACCATCTTAAAAGTAAATAAATCTGATGATAATTTCTCAAGTTTCACCTATAGGGTATCCTTGTGTTTTGAATCCTAACGGCAAGCAATTAAATTGCCTTCAACAAAGTAAAATCCAACCCGCTTCTCCATTGCATTGGTAATGCTCTTATACACTCATACCCTTCCATCAAATACAATTTTTTTCTAAAAGACTATATATTAGGTTTATTGCTTTAGTTGTAATAAGGGTGCATTTGTGACGAAGCAACAAAGGTATTTGAATGGAGAACTAAAGAGGTAAGTTATTGAAAGAGGAATTTATTTGTTCGTGTTCTAAAAGGAGAATGAAAGAAATTTTTGAAAGGGATATTAATTGTTTTATCATTAATATTTGTTATTACTATGGGTTTTTATTTGTTTTAAGCATTTATAAAATAAAGTTATGAGCTATATAACAATTATTTTTAAAATTAGAAAATAATGGGAAATTTGAAATAAAAAAACTTGTTTGAAAAGGAGTACCGGTACATTAGATTAAAACAGACTAGAAATAATACAACAAACTTTAAAAAACTTATTGTTGTGTTACGTCTGTGATATTTCAAGCTTCGACCAAACAACAACATCGTCATCGAAAGCACTAAACATTTCTCTCTTATCTTATATCATAAGATGTGATATTGTTTCAGCAACATCAATTTCTTCAATATGTATCACACAAATAACAAAAGTGATATATGTTGAAAACGTTTTAGTAGATTTCACATAGGTTGAATTATTATTAGATTTGGGGATTGAGTATGTGCTGGGCTATCTTTTCCAATCAAGGCTTCTTCAAATGCCTCTCATGTATCATATCGGCAATCCTGTTTATCTTCGACTAGCCCTCTCGTGTATTTCAAAATAGAAGTTTCGTCGAACTCATCAATGAAAGAAAAATGGTGCAGTGGTTAGTAGTAGTATGAAGTGGTTAGTAGTAGTAAAGAGAGATGGATGAGGTTTAATTTATAAGACTATTAGTTTAACTATTAAGGAATTAGCCGTTATTAACAACTGTCACTACAACATACTTGCTCGTTAGCTACGCAAATTAGTGTCCCGAAAGATTGACATGCGTTGTAAAAGATTTTTAGCGATGTGAAATTTTGTGTCGCGTGAGCGTCGCGAATGGTGAAGATGTAAAAAATACCTTTCGATAGAAATATACGTTGTGAAAAGGTAAACTTTTGCGACTTAAAATATGTCATGAAAGGCTTAAAAAAACTGCAAATGGTTTGCATCGCAAGTTCTTCATTTGTCGTCAGCATTATTTGCAACATGGTTTAAGCGTCGCTATATAAATACAATTATGACAGATAGTTTCATCGCAAAATAATACATTATTAAAAGCATACACACATGTCGCAAATAGTTATATTTCTAGACGTCGCTGATACTGTTAATATTTTCAACACTTAAGAATGACGGTAAGGTTGTTTGAGATGTGTTGCATTTAGCATGTTAATAACTCCACTTACCACGTTTCTTTGTGTTTCTGGTGGTAATTAATAACGACTTATTTAAGCGTCAAAAAAGATTATTTCATCCACAACATTCAACTTTGAATTTTATATGAACCCGAGGAACCACAATGAAGCATTTACCAATTAATCTGAACCCCTCCCTTGATATAGTCAACCACCTCATTTGGCTCGCCATGCATCCATAATCCCTTACTTCTTTAGTCTTGTCTGGAAATAGTTTTGATCCTCCTGACATGGATCTCAAAGGTTTGTATACAATCATCTTATTAACTTGTCCGATTTAATGGTTTTCTGTTTATGCACACACAAAGTTTGTACTTGCAAATTTCTCCTTCAAGAACTTTAAAAATCTCCAATTTAACCACTAGATGATATGCGTTATCTCATTCTTAGCGTTCTTCTTTAAAAAGAACTAAAATGGTGTTACCAATAGTAATTGAATTATAATAGTAAGTGAATTATATTCTTTTAAACAATTTACAGATTTATCCAAAATGGTATTGCCAACACGCTAATATTTTCTAATACGTATATGTACTTACTTAAACCTACAGGTATGATACTAGTGTTGCTATAGAGCCTAGCAAGCTTATTCAGAATTCACAATGAATAACTAAATTTCAAACCTTATCTTGGTCAGCCTCAAGCCAACAATGAAGTACATGTTACCTTCTTTGCAGCAGTTGGATTTATCCAAAAATAAGTTAGCAGGCACCATCCCACCTTCTCTTGCAGACTTAGCCAATCTGAGTTTCCTCTCTCTGTAGAATAATTAACTTACTGGCACCATCCATCCTAATTTATTCAGCAAACTACCCAAACCTTCCACTGCAATCCTATCTTTATCAAACAACAATTTGAAAGGAATCATACCACTGACTTTTGCTGACGTCGACTTTCATGTCTGCCAGTTGGATAGCAACAAATTGGAAGGAGACTTATCCCTTCTTTTAGGAAGAAACAAGACTATCACCTCTATCCGTGTGTACTCTAAAAAATTTAGTTGCCATGTAAGCGCACTGTGTTATAGCCTTCACAATATAACTGGCACTCGTATACTTGATGTTAAACCAATTATTGGTATAACACCCATGATACCAAGAATGATGTGCCAATCCTTGATTCGAACCCCTATGATGACATGACTATGTAGGGCTTAGTTGATGCTGATTAGATAAAGAATAGGCTTAGCATTCAAGGTCAAGCACAAGATGATACTATTAAGAAATAGGTCCACAATGCCTATGGAATTTTGATGGTCTGTATTCGAAGGCCTATATGATTTCTTGGAATACGATATTTGAGATCTTTTAAGGTCACTTGGAATAAGATGATTGAGAGCCCTTAAGATCACTTGGAATAATATATTCGAGAATCCATACAGTCTTTAGGAATAGTATACTTAAGGTCCCATACCATATATCTAAAGGAAAGAGAAGATAACTAGTAAATATGTGAAATAGCCCATTAAGCGTTTAATGAACTATGTACTTTGCTTATGTTCATAGTCTAATGTTTATAAGTGGTAGGCAAGATAGAGGCTATGCATAACAACGCTAGCTTAGATCAAATCTCTTGTGATTCTATATAAATAGTATCGCAATTGCTTTGGGTCCAAGGAGTTTCATTATATGCATATTCATGTCTAATAACGTCCAAAGTGATCAATCAATTTACTAGGCATGTCAAAGTCCTTGTTCATATAAATTGGACATGATTACAATCAAATCAGAGTTTTCCCAAATCAGTTTAAGGTTACAAAATTTTAATTTTGAGAGAAGTGGAAAGAAATGATCACCCCCTCCTTCATGCCTCTAGGTATGTATTTATTAGGGTATGGGGTTTGGTGCTACTGCTCAGTGCCACCTTCGGCATACTTAATTTTTGACATTCATAACTTTCGGCAACCTCAACGGCACCCGACTTCATTCTTTTCTTTAGATGACCTTCGGCATTCCTTATTGATAATAGGCGGCATTAACGTGTAGCGGCATCGGTATGAGGCAGTGTTGATATGAAGCGGCATCATTGAATATCACATCTGCTTTGATATCTTTTGAGATTCGTCATCAGTGTCGCATTGGAGGTCTGCGGCATCCTTTGATAGTTGACGTAGAGTGATATCCTTGAAGAACAGTATTGATAAATATCCATTTTGAAGGGATGTGACGTTATTGAGAACTGACACTGATTCAAGGCCACATTGATAGGTGACATTCCTTGCAATGCCCTATAAATACGACATTTACCTGATCCGATATTGATTAATTACAATATTGGTAGAATGCGATACCCATCTCTCGGCCTTATTGATTTGCAGCATCTGTTAAGCGGCATTGATAGTTCACGATATCCCTTTATCATAGACGGTTTACGACATGCTGCTAAAGTGTGGTATTGATGGAGCGTGGTATGAATGGAGTGCATTATTGATGAGTGGTGACATTATTTGTAAGCTCTTATAGATAAGGATTAGCAGCGTAGTCTTTCGGCATTGAATCTTCTTCATATTTTCAGCATCATTTGATATAAGGATGTCGATATTCATCCCCAAAGGCCAGAGCGAGCTTCTTTGCCTTACCACTTCAAAACTTTTGGCATTATTTCGTTGACGCGAGGTGGCATGGCTCATCATCGTAGCTTTCGACATTGTAGTCTTTCGATGTCACTTTTTCCTTGTTAACTTATATGAAGCTTTATGTCAACGATTCACAACATGCTTTTTTCCGACATTGTTAATTACTTTATTACTCTTCAATCTCGGCATAAACATCATTGCTCCTATCCTTTAGAAATTATATGGATAACATTTACCCCCCTCCTTGTATAAAGAAGCTTTTTACTCTTTTTGGGTAAAACCAAGAATTCCTTTACATTATCGATTCTTTATAAGGTTTTCTTTCCAACTTTTTTTCTTGCACAATACAAATCAAACAATAATCTTCATTATAAACTTAATATTTAAATCTTTAGTGATCCTTTTCGGGATTAGTTAGGCTATGAATTGAAATATATTCTTTAATTTGGGGGATTTGAATTTTCTGAATAACAGTTTAGAAAGTTATCTGATAATATCATAGGAGGGAAAACTAATAATCCATCTCGGCCATAATTCGAGTATTTCGAATAGAAGTCTAGAAAACTATCGGATAATAACAAAAAACCAGAAAATCCTTCTAATATCAATAGAGTTTCGATAGTAATAGAAGACCAAAATGCTTTCTGATAGTAATAGAAGACTAGAAAATCTTTTGGCATAATAGAGGACTAGAAAATCCTTTTCGCAATAATAAGAGAAGATTAGAAAATCCTTTTGGCAATAATATCAGAAGACAAAAAAATTCATCTGGAAATAATAAGAGAAGAGTAGAAAGACCATAGCATCCTTTTGGTAATAATAATAGAAGACTAGAAAATCTATCTGGAAATAATAATAGAAGACTAGAAAATCCTTCCGGCGATAATAACAGATGACCAAAAAATCCTTTTGGGTTTAGGAATTTTTCTTACTTGCTAATTTCGAGGGCGAAATTCTTTTAAGGGAGGAAGAATGTAACGATCCAGAATTTTGGTCAATTAAATTTGAAATATTTAATTGATTTAAAATATTGAAAAGTTAATTTATAAGTTAATAACTTGAATTTCAAATATAGCGATTTATTTTATAATTAGATTGTTGAATTTAATATTTGGAATTGTTTAAATAATTAAATCTTGAATTCTATGAATGAAAATGATTCAGAAATCTTATTAAAATTTATTTAAATTAATAAGAATGATAATACCAAAATTTTAATTTGGATACAAAAGTTATTAATTTGGTTTTATAATAATTGGGTTTGAAAAGCTATCTTCTGTATATGATCGAATTAGGTCTCAAGACTAGTTCTAGTGTCTTCGGAATAAGGGTATTCTATATAGAATGCCAAGCGGCACATCTCGATAGGAGTTCGAGAATTTTGAACGTTTAAAGTTGGATATTTTTGAACACACACACATATATAATTCCCATACTCTACCCATACCTCTGCACGTTCCAAGTCATACACCTATACCTCCATGATTTAAATCATACTATACTCCTTTTTTTTACAGCAAGCTTAAAAATCAAGGGAAAGAAAAAGTTTCAAAAACTTTAAAAATCAAAATCTCATGGATTACCAAACTAAAAATCGTGAAACAAGCTTGAAAAATCTTGATTTGATGAGACCTTCTTGTAGATGGATTTTTAGGTGTTGCGGCAACTGTTTTTTTGTGGTCAAGGTGGGTACGACGAGCTATGGTTTGGATTTTCCATTGATAGAAGCATCAATTGTCGAATTCGATATCGTATTCGAGTTCGTAAGGTGAAATAGCACCTAGGTGCAAAATTTTGTGGTGTCTGGTGAAAGATTGGAGGAAGCGACAATCTCGTGGTCGTGTTCGAAAGCCATCAAGTCACGGTTTTTTTTGGAGCCATGGGCGTGATGGTATGGGGATGGTCGAGTGGAGGTTGCGAAGAGGAGTTGAACGGAAGTGGTTTGCGTTGTTTTATGAGGTATAGCTCGAGTTAGAGGGGAACGTGCACGGCAGAGCACTTTTGTGCGTGTACAGACATGGATTAGGAGGATAGGGAAGAAAAACGCACTATTCTTCATGGGTTTGGGCTTGGGCCTTGGGTTTGGGTGAGGTTTTTACTTAATTTGTTATTTAAATTAGTTAATTAAATGTTTAAAACTTTGAAAATAAATAACTCCTTCATACAAGGTCGGATTTTGACGCCGTTTATTTTGGTGTGCTCGTGTGGACGTTAGCTTCGCGATGGAACTAGTTGGGTCGAATTTGGAGACAGTTGAAATTTGGGCTAAAATCGGACGTTATTCGATTTTAGTTCCAAACCGGAAGCCTCGGCGACAATTGGAAGAATTGTGAGTTAATCTCACCTTTTTGGTTAACCAGAAATATTATATAGTTGATATAAATTGTTGATTGAATGTTGGATGATTTACTGTTGTATTAGTTGGTTTGGATATATTCCCGCCCTTAGAGCGGATGACCCATATATATAATTATATATTGTTTGTGATGCAAGGAAATAGGTTGGAGGGATCCAACGTGATTCCTCGCTATTGTTAATTGATTTCAATAAAATCCCCGTTATATGATTATTTAATATTAACCTGAATGTGGACACTATGGATATAATATTGTTATATGTTTGAAAACTAAAACCCTGTAGTGATAAGAAATCAATACTGACATGGGTTAAGCAGTGGTAGCTATTGGCCTCAAATTAGTATTTCAAAAGTACTATACGTTGCCATTTGAATTGGAATTGGTTTTAAGACAGGAAATGATTTTATATCCAAAAATGGATTTCGAAAATATTTTTTTTAAAGGACTTAATTTATATTTTACTCTAACCCTTTTTTCTGTCTTTTTTGAGTTAATTATTTGAGATTATTTATATTTAATATCGTTTTAAATATTTTTTATTTACATTTAATGTTGTTTAAAAGTCATTTATCAATATTCTAATATTTTGAAAAGTAATTATTTAAAAAATATGGCTTGAAATTAATAATAATGATTTATTAATAATGTTTTGGAAATTAGTTATTACTATTTATAATAATGGTAAAGTTTAATTATTATTGTATATTTAATAATGTTTTGAAATTATTGATCATTATTTTTAAGATGTTTTGAAGTAAATAATTATTATCTATTAAAATGATTTTTGGTTAATAATTATTTTTATAGTGTCTGATGTAAATGATTTTTATTTATTTATGAATATTTCCGAGACACATAAATAGAGTTTTATAAACAGACTTAGATTTATAAAGGGTGTTTTAAATGGTAACTTGCTATGTGATAAGTGTTTAATTGATGGACTTGTTAAAAGGTATTTTGGGATGATAAATGGTTTTATATGAAGATGGTTAAAAATAATAAACTTTTTATTTTAAAGGGAATTATTTTTGAATGAAAGATTTTAAAAAGGGTTTTATCTAATAAAAAAGATTTATAAATTGGAAAGAGATTTTGGAATTTGGAAAAAGAGTTTGGGTTTTAATGATTTATGGAAGGGGATTTATAAATGGGTTTTAGAGATCAAAAAGCGGAAGTTTTATAAATGGTTTGAGATTTATAAAGAGTGGTTTTATTAATTAAACTTGGAAATTTATAAAGAAGTGTAACAACCCATAATTTTGTTAATATTTTTATTAAAATTTTATTTTGAAAACTTTGATTTTTAAATCGTTTAAAATTGAATTCTTGGAATTTTTCCAATGTAATTTTGGATTTTGTCTGTAATTTATTTTCCAAATATAATAAAATAAGGATTTTCTAAAAATTTTATATTTTGGACAACTGAAAGTCAAAGTTTGACCACAGTTGAAAATTTGAAATTTGAAATTTTAATTTCTAATCTTTTTCTTTGAAGCAGAAGATAATTCTGATGTTCATGCTGCTTTTCGTTTCGTAAAATTTCGTTTTATACCTTTTAAATTTGATAACTTTCAGCGTTTTACACGCAATTGTTTACTGCATTTTATTTTCTATTTTCCTATGTTCATTTCTCTATTTTATTTTCTATTTTTTTATTTTTGTTTAGCTTTGATTTTTATTTATTTGGTTTTTGATTGGTTTATTTAGATAAATAGGTTTGGAAATTTCAAAAGGGACTTAGGTTTCTTTTCTTGGAAATCAAGTAAGCTTTTCACTTACCCTAGCCCTTCACTACCCTCCACTTCTTAGCTGTTCATTTCCCATAACCCTAGCCGCCACTTGTATTTCTAATTCACGTACAAAATTCATTCCATCTCTTCTCTTTTCATTTCTCAAGATCTATTTCCATGGCTTCCACCTTCTTCCTATTTTTCTATTTTTGTTTTCTCTTTGTTTTGCTCAAAGCTATGCTCGGCGATCAAGCCTCTAGCCGACCTCACCATCTCCACCACACCACCATGATCGGCCTTCACCCCTTCTCATCACCACCAAGCCCTTGCCGTGACCATAGATGCCAACAACATCACCAAAATTTGTTTCAAAGCCTAACCGAGCCTATATTCCATCACCTCCTCCCCTATTAGCCTCGGCCACACCACACAAACACCACCTACTTGCTTTGCTATGATCTACAACATCCCTAGCCGTGCCTATTGATATGCCTTGACCAAGATCCAACCCATGGCCTAACCTATGTGAACCCAAAACCCTTCGATGCTTGACTTTTTGCCTTCCATACTTTATAACTTGCCACTCTTCACATTCCTTTGCCATAGCCGTGTTTGTGTGTGACCATGGCCGAGTCTATTAGCTTTAAAACCATCATGGCCGAGCACAAGTGAAGATAGTCTAGCCAATTTGCATGGTGGCCGAGCCCAGTGGCCTTGGTCAAGCAATTCTAAGTCACTTTGATTCATATTTTTCCCATTGATTTGATTATAATCTTTTGTGTTGAATTATATACTTATGTATATTTCGTATTTTATTTGTTGCAAGATCCTAATATTGGCTCAACATCTTCTCCTCAAATCTATTTGTGCTTTGTCCTGCTTTTCGGAGTGTAGTTGTGTGTTTTGAATTGTCATCTCTAGCTTTAAAAGGTTAGTTTATCACTCTCGACATACGTACTTTTATAATTGTGAAACAATGGCATGTGCATTGTAGAAAATTTATATGTTATGCTAATATGTTCATATATGCCTGTGATATGATTATGTGATGTTAAATTCTGTTTATATATTTGTTACATCATCAAATATGATTTTATGTTCTATTGTTCATTTATTTACTGATTCTCACACTGCAAGTTCCCTTTCACTATGGGTTGGAATGATACATACCCGAACGGACTTTAGAATAAGGAAAAATCATTATGAGCTGAAATGATATGCTCGAGTGATTTTTATTGTATTTTATTTGACTTGGGATTGCGGGTTTGAAATGATAGAACCCGGATTTTTCTTTTAAATTACGGATTGAAATGATACATATCCGTATCAGTTGACCTAGATTAGAAAATATTATACAGACCCATGGTTATATGTTTAAAAATATTTTCTTAAAAAGTTTTAAGTATTTTTAAGTTTTAAGATATATGAAAATTTTACTTAAAAATTTGATTCACGGATTTAAATATATGAAAATTTATAAGGCAATAAGTGGTTTGATTTTAAATTATAAAGTTATATTGGTTTCCTATAAGTTGGAATCTTTATATATCAATAATTGGTTTAAATTGCAATTTAAAGATCTTTATTGATGATAAATAACTTAATAATTAAATTTGATTTAATGTGGAATTTTTAAATCTAACCTAGTGATGGTAATAGATTTTATTTTATGAAATAGATATGTTTTGTAAAATAAATAATTATGATTGAAAATGGTAAAATGTATCTTAAATTATGACTTAACTTTATAATGGAAAACTTGGTTTCAATTGGAAATGTGAAGTTTGACTTATTAAAAGAATATTTTATTTATGAAATGGGTATTTTAATTTAAGTATTAAGTTATTTGTTAAAATAAAAGTTAGGTAAATTAATGTATTTTGACTTGATAAATGAATTATAATTTAAATTGGATATTGTTTAAATAAATGTTATTTTATTTAAATTATAAGTTAAGTAATATCCAAATAAATAATCTTGAAAAGTGAAATAAGTTTGATAAGTTAAAAATGATAAAAGTTGAAGATATATTGTTTTTAAATTGTTATAGTAAAAACTTATAATAGTATTTGTTGCATTTCTGAAATGCTATGGGTTTCAGGTAACATTATATAAGTGCCACCGTTGCTGGAAATGAACTATTTTTGAACTACTAATATACCTACTACAGCAGTTATAAGTGCTGCTGTTTCTGAAATTAAGCTAGGTTTTGAAATACTAAAATACTTACTACAGCAGTTTATAAGTGCTGCTATTTCTGAAACTAAACTGTTTTGAAATACTAATACCTACTATAGCACTTTATAAGTGCTACCGTTTTAAATTTGACCATGTTTTTGAAATGTTAATATATTTACCGTAACACTTTATAAGTGTTGTTGTGGCTGAAATTACAATGAACTTTGGAAATGAATATTATTTTGGAAGATTTTGACATTGAATTCAAATGGCTTAAATGAATATGTTTTGAGGTGTAAAATAAACCATTTTTGAAATTTATAAGTTAATACAATGTTTTCGAAATTAGTATAATTGAACGAATGAACTTAATAATGCTATAACTTTGCTAATGAATATTATTTTTAGGGGTGTTATGATTTTTCTAAACATTATGATTTCCAAATGATAACATTTTAAAACCGATATGGTTTCAAAGTATTATGGTTTCAAAGTGTTTGGTTTCAAAGGTGTTATAACTTAGAAAGTACTATGATTTGGGAAATGAATTTATTTGAAATAGTATTTAATTAAGAATTGTTTTGAATATATTGATTTGCAATTTAAGATTTAAGAATATGGCTTTATAAAGTGGTTTTGGTTTAAGATGATTTAAAAAAGGAATATTTCAAGTTTAAATAAATTGAAAGAAATATTCAGTGATTGGCAATCTGGGTTTGTTCAAATGATATTTTGGTTTTTGAAGTATAAACTAGTTTTGAAATGGATGTGATATTTTGGCTTTGAAGTATAAACTAGTTTTGAAATGGATATATATTTTGTTTTAAGGTATAAATTATTTCGAAATAAATATCCATGGGTTATAATAACGATTGGTTGGCAAAGAGACCGGGATCGGATATGGGCATACTCTCTGTTGATACCGAAAACCACTTTGACAACCGTGTACGCGGTGGAGATTCCATAATGAAGTAGGATGGTGGCGACGATTCCTATTGAGGTATATACGTGGATCCGATGTAACAACCCGTATATTTGGACTATTTAAATTGACAATAATCCACACATGTCAACTTATAGTACAAAACACGAATCATTAATGGAGTATATGTATATAAATGAGAATCATTACAGAATCACAGACAGATACAATAACTGAGTAACACAACAGAATTACAACAATGTCATAATAGTAGTTCATGAAGCTACTAAGTAAATACAACAATGTCTCAAGAAAATAGTGAAATAGAAATACGTAGATGTCCGATACAATATCAAAATAGAATAGAGCAATACTTATAAAGATAAATGGTAATCTTCAAAGTCTTCAGCTTCTAAGCAGCATAGCAACAGAAATCCTCAGACTGACCCAAGCATAAGCACAAACAAACACTCGAGTCAGGACATATATTCTTATACAAGATGATATGGCTCAAATTTGAAATAACAATAACTCAAAGATGAGCGGAATAACATCTTTCAAGATCCGTTAAACTATCTATATATATAGTAGTGTATGCTAAGTAGATAATGTCTAACAGTAACATAAAGTATCAAAATAGTGTTAAGGCATTACCATTTTCCCCCTTAACACATTTTATATAAGCATCATAGCCTATACAGCACTGTAAACTCCACCGTAAACTAGTGGGCTATCAGGGAGTACTCCATAGGTATAATACAAAACACATCGTAGTGGTCGCACATAAGGATACAAGTATGACAAGGCACATGAGGCAATACCCAAGGTAGTGAAACTACCGTTTGCCTGATCCGGACTAGTGAGAACGCATCGCCGCAACGATTGCAACACTGTGAAACAACACTCCAAATTTAAGGGTGCGCACCAATCAAAACAAGTAATGAGTAGTTTACGAAGAAGTGTGTTCGCTGGAGGTAGCTAACCTCATTGGCCCGGCACGGCTCCTGTTTAAGTCATTTCCAATTTGACACAAGTGTCAAGGTCATCTATTATCGTTCTCTTTCTTTAATCATCAACGTATATCATTCCAACCACTTCATTCTGGATCACACTCCGCGTATAGTTATTAAAGTGGTATTCGGTTTAGACATTGAGTATGTCCCTAACCGATCCCGGTCTTTCTAATAACTTCATAATTATTACACCTATTGGTCATTAAATAAATTTCAAAACCAAATCAATTTCACTTTAAAATTCAAAATCCAACATTTCATTTGTCTTTCTATATCAATTCCCATATTTTACATTTCTAAAGTTCAAGTTTCCAATTTCAAATTTCTACTTGATTACACAATTCAACTTCTATTTGATTTAAAGCAATTCAAAAATTGATTTAAATTTATATATGGATTTCATTCAATAATTTTTAAATTAAATAAATTCAACGTTTCAAAACAATTCCAATTAAATTTCCCATTTGATTAAATCATTCACTTAAGTTTACCTACATTATGTCCAAACTTATAAATTTAATTTTAATTGAATTCGTCAAATTAAATTCTTTAAATTACAAGTTTGTATTAATTTCAATAAATAAATTCAAATTTATCTCTTATTAAAGAAATTCAAATTCACTTATTTCCTCATCTAATTAAATAATCACAAGTTAAATTTCTTCGGTAAACAAGTTACTAATTCGTTTAATTATTGAATAATTTACAAAAACTCAACTCAACAATTCATTTAATTTTAAACAACATTCTTTCATCAAACATTTGTTAATATTTATTTCAATTTATCAAATTTTTAACATTTAAATTTCACTAGAGTTTAAAATTCCAAATTTAATTAAAACCCTTCATTTTTCTTTTAAATCAAATCCTTATTTTATTTTTATTTTAAATCAAATTGTTCGACCAATTGGGTTTTTATTTAATTCTCTATCCTAGGACAAGAGTTTAATTGGATATTTATCATTTCAATCCGATTCCATTTCAATTCAAAATCAGAAGCATAGTAAAGGGAACTTGCAGTGTGATAACTGGGATGGTGTCAAAGTAAATAAACAAGCAATAACAACAATCAATAACAACACAATAATTTATTTAAATAATCCCAAAATAATCGTATTAAATTTACATCATAATTTTATGTAAATTAATACAATTATTTCTAGAATCTACACTATCATTTCATGTAGATTAAAGATTTTTACGCTATTATTTCATGCAATTTTTACACTCGTTATCTACCTATTCAAATCCTTCATCAAATTTATATGATATGAAATTTGTCTACATTGTTTCAAGTGTCGCTAACTATATTTCTACGTGTCAACTAATTAAACAATTCAAAGGTTATACAATGTGGATTTTTTATTTAATCAATTTCAAATACATGTGTCAATTTCAATGTGTTAACTACCATACGTCTAATTCTAGTGTATATTATCTATCACTTCATGTGTTAAAAATTTAACATTCAATATTAACCAAACAATCATCAATATTATCAACCCCACTTGATTATTATTGTGTAATAATATGAGTCGTGAAATTTATTCACCTTTAGTGGTTAGAGAGAATGAATGACGAAGTACGAAGAGGCAAGAATAGACTAGACTCGAACACAGCACAACCACGAACAATCGAACAAGCTGCAATCATCGACAAGAAAGAAATAGTATAATTTTTAATATGGACGTTCATATATATATAAAATCATATATATACATACTCACCAATAAATAAAGAAGATAAAAGAAAGCTACAAGAGAAGGCTGCGCAAGGTGGATGACTTCAGGTAGTTGCTGTACAACAACAGAGAAGGAAAAATATCTGTTACTACTCTTCCACATACTTCAGCATATATACATAACTGTATATATATGCAACAGCAAACAAAGATATGTTTTTATGAAAGCACAGTAAAACATTTTTTTTGTGAGTAGAAAACTGTTTCAAAATATATGTATGCATTTTGCAAAGCAGTCTCGGCATGGAACAGGGACACAGTCTCGAGTGTTGCTGCACTGGGTTGTGGCTTCTCCATGCGCGTGTTCGAGTCGTAGGAGGTGGAGCTAGGTCAGCGGTCATGTGCGGTAGTGACGGAAAGTCACGGTGGCGGTGCGTGCGGTGGGAAGAAGTGGCGTAGGCTGGAAAAGTGCAGGCAATGGGAAAATCTGTTGTGTTCGTCGGCGTTAGGGCTAGCGGCACGTGATGAAATGGCGGCAGCGCGGTCGGCGATGGCCAGTCAGTGGTGATGTGGAGTTGGGCTGACAACGGGGTAGGCGACAGGAGAGGGCGTAGGCGAAAGGAACTACAGGCGAGGGGAGGGGCGTAGGTGAAGGGAACTGGGCGAAGGCGAGGTGAAGGTGGCGCAGTCGAGGGGAGAGGCGCAGGCGACGACTTCGGTGACCGGAGGGCGAAGTCGGAGTGGCGGTGGCGAAGGCAAGGGGAAGATTTTTTTTTCTGAAGACGGGACAGAGAACAAAATATAAAAGAGAAGAAGGAAGAGAGAGAAGTCAGAGAGGATGCATATTTTACCTGTACCAAATATGAGTAAACGAAGCTAGTGAAAACAATGAAGTGATTATATTGCAGCGTGGTATACCAATGGTCAGGCACATGGAGTATAATTTTGTGAGTTACGAGATATTTTGTATATTTTCCATGCTATCTACCAGCTGCCAACTACCTTAATAAATTCGCTTCAGCCAATTTTTCTTTTCTTTTTTTCAAAATTTTGAATGCAAATAGGCTGTCAAATTTTTAGGCTGAATATTCCTTTAACCGGTCCATTTGGAACGATTAAATTAGTGCGACGATTTACGCCAAACTCCGATTTGTACAAACGAATATACCACTCTGATCGGCGCGACGATGCGCTTACAACGGTACACAGGTATTGACGATACGACAGTTTTATCAAAAACTCAAATTTTTACGCCGATTAAATTGTTCGTTTGACACAAAAAATTAAATGAAGCAGACGACGACGAAATTAGACGGAACGGAATGCGACGTATTGATCAGATAAATTTTTCCAACGTTACTGTGTAAAAATATTTAGATTAGGAAGATGAAAATTTACGCACTTTGAAATGAACTGATATACAATAAAATGTGAACGAATTTTACTGCGATATTTTACGATGAAACTTTTCCTATATCCATTACTAACTAGACGCATTTTATAAACGAAGTTTGGATGTTAACTGAGAACGTATATAAATTTCAAATTTTATACTAAAATAACAAATTCAAAATTTTAAATTGGGTCGGAAATTTAAGGTCGTTAAACCCGACTCCCGTGAGTTGGCATAAGGTGGCTAAAACAGGAGCGATCGACGGGCCAATGAGGTAGCTCCTCTAATCGGACACATTTCTTCGATACCATTCTATTACTTTGTGATTGATTTGGTGGCCACCCTTCGATTTTTGATTTGGAAGTGTGTTCTGAGGTGGGCGGTAGTGGCTGCTATGCGTTACCACCAGTCTGGATGCGTAATTGGTATATCTACCCTGGCATTGCCTAGTTGTGCCATGTCACCTACCCTAGCATGCCTTGTATGAGTTTGATTTGTATCGTACCTATGGAGTATCTTCTCGTAGCCTCCCGATCCGAAGGTACGAAGGTACTGTATAGACTACTGGCACTATTTATGTGTTAAGGTGGAAAATGTAAAGCCTTAACGCTATTTAAAAGTAAGTTTATTTTACTATTAGACATTATTATAATAGCGAATATTACTACATAGTAGATAGTTTAACGGATCCTTAAAGAATGGGCGATCCCAAGCATTCTTTAAGTTACTTGTACCTTTATATTACAGTTCTCTTGAGTTGGTTTACATTGTATAAGTATGTATGTCCTGACTCGAGTGTTTTGTGTTTTGCTTTACGCTCGGGTCAGACTGAGTTGTACCAGTATTCGAGACTCACCTTCGAAGTTGGAGCTTCGCTTGGATCCATCCATTGATTCTCCTTTCAGTCATTCAGTGGATTCCAGTGATGTATTCAGATCTTGTATTTGACTATTGTATTGAGACATCTTTGTATTCGTGATTTCTGTTGTATCTTATTAACTCTGATGTATACATATATAGTAGCTTCATGAACTACTATTTCTTTGCTTTCACTGCATTGTTATGTTACTCTGTGTTTGTGATCTGTGATTTATTTACTGTATATTCTGAGTTTTTCCAAATTTATATTTACAATTCGGTATTTTGAGCAATTCAAGTCCGACATGTGTGGATGCGAATGGTTGAAAATATCGAAGCATTATAAGAAGCTTTATAAATAGATTTTGAGATATTTATGAATAAAGAGATTTTGGAAAGAAATGGTTGATTTTTCATGGCATAATTCGAGGGGCGGGATTGCCTACATTTTACTATGGATTCACTGGGATAGCGACGTACCCATTAAGTGGACTGCGATCCATGGTTGATATGGAACAGTGCTTTCCATATCTATTTTTAAACATTTTCAAGTATTTTTGAAAGAAATGGTTTGTGAATATACTTATATAAATGAGATAAGTATATGAATATTTTTATAAATATTTGAAATATGATTTTAAGTTATTGGAAGATTAATCTAATAGGCTTAACACCGAAGGATTTTAACTCTGGAAATATCTAGGAGAAAAACGAGAATTATACTACGTATAAACTCGTTTTGTTCTTCTAGGACAAATGGTGAGGAGATCCGTCCACTTAAATGGTTAGGGAGTGATCCCCGCTATTATGTATTATTTGATTATTTCCTAAAGAATCGGTATTGAGCATTCTGTAAAATCGATGATTGGTTTTGGAGCATCAGGGAAGCGGAAGAGTTACTCGTAAGAGACGACTCGAAAACCGTAACCACTCCGAAACCATATATGATTCTATGGAGGAGTTTCATGATATATTGAGATGTTGAAATTCATGTCTGGTTTCGAGACCTGTTGGGTATGGGAATCCATGTGGGATTCCATGATCTATTTTGGTGGCAGCGCGTGAGCTGGAACGCCAGGAGTAGCCTCATCAGCGATAATGACTAAACCTAGAGATAGTAGGCATGGCCAGTTGGGTTGGCAAACCCATAGGGTGCAGTCGGCTCCACATAGACGTTACTTACAGTTGTTATGCATGCATGGGGCTATGCATTCGGTCTTAGTGAGACCAGCTTTGTTTTTCTTGTGGTACATCACTAGAGATGTATGTTGCTTCGGAAGGATATGTCTATGTAGGAGGACTGTTTCTCGAAGTATTGAGGGCACCTCCATGGAATCCTACACAATTAGAGAACGTGCCTTATCGATTTTGATTGTATACCTAGTATTGTTGTGACGTACACTCAAAAGCATCATAACTACTTGGTTATTATTATTTTCACCCTTAGACCTTATTATAATACAATTGGATATAGAAAATGTTTTGGTTATCATAAGGTAAAAACCCGTCCGTGTTTATGTGCGGCGTGGTTTTATGAGATACTTTTGATTTCCAAGGTTTTTTTTATAACTTTAAAGTCCAGTTGGGTGTATTTTCTCATGCAGGTTTTCCAGACCGACTCAGGTGTTATTTTATTATAATGCTCATGTCTGACCGAGCATATTACAGATTTAGTTTGGATGCTTTGAAGCTTCAGGAGACGAGCTGGAGACCTAGATACGTATTCACGTACATGATTATTTTTCGCTGAATTCATTTTTGTTTTATCAGCAATTGTAAGGACAGGCTGCTATAACTGTCCGGGCTGAAATAGGCTAGTATACTCTGATTGATGTATATATATATATTTATTTCAGTTTTGCTTTTGTCTAAAGATCTGTTGTATATTATAGATTACTCGTTCTGCTGTGAGATTCTATGTTGTTAGTTTTCTTTCTCTCTCCTTTCTTCGTTCTTCCTTCCTTCTTCTTTTTCCCTATAATCGGGTTTTCCGACATTCGATTGCTTGGCACGCAATACAGCGGACGTATTAGTATCGATTTTCGAGAGTCGAATATCCCGAATTGTTACACTTGGGGTGTGCTACAAATGAAATGCTATTGATGATTCCATTTCTATAACATAATTGTGTAAAATCTTCACTCTTAAATTAAGTTCCATTGTCGGATATTATCTTATGTGGAATTCCAAATCTGGTGATAATATTCTTGATTATGAACTAGAGCACTTTTCCTGGCGTGATATTTGAAAGCGGTTCTGCTTCTACCCACTTTATGAAGTAGTCAATACCTACTACTTCATATTTTGATCCTCCTTTGGATATCTATAACAGTCTGATTAAGTCAATTCCCTATTCATCGAAAGGTCATGAACTTGAAATTGAAGTCAATTCACTTGGCGGCAAACATGGGATTTTAGAGAACTTTCAGCATTTTTTGCTTCTCTTTACATAATTGATGGTATGACTAGTCATTTGAGGCCAATAAAAGCCTTGTCTCATAACCTTCTTGGCTAATTTTATGACATTACAATGGTCTCTGCTGAAGGAACTGGGCTAGCCCACAGCGGAAGAAATGGGTGAATTTCAAAAAATTTAGCCATTTTGGATCTTTAATGGGCCTATGAAGTCTAAATATACTTAGAACTTTTCTAAGTTTCTTTTAAATAAAATCAATATTTTATTTAATTTTATAAGTAAAGTTTTACTTTAATTTAATGTGTATGTAAATTAGAGTATATCAAATATACTCTTATGTACATAATTGTGTGTAACAATAACTTATTAAATTTATTTAGAGAAGGAAACTTTTCATTTCCTATCTCTCAAATTATTCAACTAATGATGGGGCATAAATTTATTTAGAGAAGGAAACATTTTATTTCCTTCCGCTTAACTTATTCAATTAATGATGGGAATAAATATTTATGGATAGAGAAACCTTTCATTTCTCACTCTTTAATTAAGTTGATTAATCATATGAATGTCATTAATTAACAACATATATATGTCATGAATATAAGTTTAAACAAATATGTTATAGTGTAAATTCTATAAGTGCAACATGATAGGTGTTATCAATTGATGGCAAGGTGTAGAATATAAACAAAATTAAATGGATAGCTAATCACATAAGAAAATGGGAAATAAATAAAGGGTAACAACGATGATTGAATCAATTTCCCATTTTGTGAACTTAATTACCGCATCATATAAATGAAAAATTATAGGCATCATAATATAGGGATATAAACGGAAGAAAATAAATATATGTATATATTATTGCCTCATTTAAATTGTTTCCTCCTTTTGGAAAGAAATCTAATCATACTTTGACAATATGAAATACATGTAATAAATTTTATATATGAAAAGATATATATATGATTAATCGTGTTTATGTAAGATTAAATCAAACCTTTCTACTTGATAAAAAATAGAGATTTATAGCAATCAAGTCAATAGTAGGTTTACTATTAAAACATTAATTGTATGTATGTAATATTCATAAAATATCTCTAATTTATACAAATTAGAGACTATAGTAATCAAATTAAAATTTAGATTTATTGCCAAAACATCTTCCTTTTTTCTAATTTCCAAAACAATACAAACACAAAATCCATACATGTAAACTTTCAAATCTAAAATTACATTTTTTTTATATGGTTTAAAACATGAATCTTCAATAAAATGCTGTAATATTCACAAACAAATTTTAGCTTAATTTATTAGTGTATAATCCAATCAAAAGAATATGAACATACAAAAGTTTAGACCTAAAGGACTATACTTTGAATTGAATGTTTACAATATAGATATATAATAAAACATTGTATTCAAGCAATATAAATTTTAATTGTAATTTAACAAAATAAGAACCCAATTGATAAATTGAACATACAAAATTTCTGAGCTAAAAATTAAACTTTGAATTGAATGTTCACAACACAGTTCCAAAACAAAACATTATATTTAAATATATACACATGTTAGTTTTGATTTATTAAATAAAACACCAATTGATTCATTCAACAAACAATACAAGCTACACAAGCAATTCTCCACTTAAACGAGGTAGTGATATGTACATACAATTATGATGATTAAATTTCTCTTGCAACAAACATTACATCAAATATCATTATCTATTAATGAAAAACATATCTTATTACCCAAAGCCTTGAAGCACATCTTGAAAATGGACTCTCCTTAGGATGTTGCCTAGAAGTCACACCTTGAAAGATGATATCTCCTCAGATCTTCAAGCTACCTATCCTATCCTTGCAAGAGATGGATGAACCACTTTTGTTTTATTTATTTTTGATGTTTTCATATGGAGTGAAAGAATTTTGGAAATTTTATTTTTGGTTTCTTCCATGAAAAGTTAGGAGGAGAGAAAGAAAAAGATTGAATTGTACGTGCAGAATGAATTAGAGAATATGTTTTATTTGAAAGAAGGGAACCTTTCCCATTCTTTAATTAAAACTTCTCTAATTAATTCTCTTGATTAACTTTCTCTTTTCACTCTTATTTCTTTACATGTGTGGCTGAAAATTATATGCCATCAAATGATATAAGATTCCATAAATTAACGCATGTAATTATCTTTTATTTAATTACAATGATATCATATATCAAGGCATGTAAATATAACTTTTATAAATGCATTCAAATAATTACAAATAACTCCCAAACATCAAATAAAATATATAATAATTAATATTTCTCAAATACTAATTAATTTAATTAATTTACAACTTTTTAAAAATTAATTAAATCATGTGTTTTTTTTGGAGAATTCATCATTACGGTTGTACGACTCAAAGGTGTAAATTCAGTCAGCGATTAATATTGAACAATTCAAATATTAACGTTCACACGTCACTTAGCAGGTGGTGTGACATTTTGGCTGAATTCATCGCTTACACATCTTTTGGTAAAATCCAATTTTACTTATTATAACAGTATCTAATAGTGACAATTATTTACACCAATTCTCTTCGTAAAAACTATATCACATTAGGACTTAAGGAATTTGGTAATGGTCAAAATTCCAGTATCGTCCACATTCAACTTTATAGTCCAAACACAAAGTCCTTGGTTTAATAATAAAAATTATTATTAACCAAAATGCTCTGGTTAGAGAATTTGACTTTGAGTTGACCATGATACTAACCCCATATAACTGAGGAGACGAATCCTCTCTTGAATAGTGCTTCACTTCCAATACTTCCACCCGACCCAACTATAGTCACTCGATGGAATGCCATGCCATGATTTGACTATAATCAAAGCGGAGCTTTCATATTGAAGATCCATAGTATTCTCAAGTTGAGAGAACTATGTAAATCAGTCACATCGATATTTTCTGTTTGACCTTAGTTATATTAATCAATAGAAAACTATCGAGTGAGTCGTTCCATAGTTATCCAATAACTATCACTACATAACCTCTAGGTGTCCCCAGCAGTCATGGGTAATACACTGCCCAACATTTAGAGAGTGTTACATACTCTAGTCTCAATGGATACACCGATATCTAGTCTTGATGCATCTTAACTAAGAACATTTAAAATGGTATGTTTATTTTATTGTGATAAATTACTCACGGTTACAACACTTTGTAACTACTATCACAAAATATGCCATTTATGGATTTTCTATTAAATATACTTTTAATTAAATTAATCAATTAATATAACCACATTATATCAAGTATATAATAGAAAGAAACACTTTTATTATTAATAAGACTGTTCAACGAGTTAGATATATGTAACAAATTACATAATTGCTCCTAGGGCATACCCTTAACTCTATCAATCTCTCACTTACACTTGAGGTCAATTATGGAATCTTATTCCAACTTCTCCAATCGATTTCTCAAAACCAATTGGATCAGTCTCTTTGTGAACGAGTATGCTATTATGTTTTAATTATCTACTCTGTCAATCAACTCTCTCTGATGGTGATAAAATGTTTTATCATGTGGAACAATTCGGAGTATGTCTCTCAAATTCAAGTGAGCTCCAAGTTCTTTTACGAACTATATTACAACATTGTTATCATATAACTCTGTCATGAGATTCTCAACATTTGGAATCGACTCGGTTATAAATTTGTGCACTTATATTTTTATATACATTGTTTTGATTGCGACAATATTCAAGGTGATGTACATAGCCCGTTTTTTTTATTAAATAAGCCACACCTTTTATTTGGAACATTTCCAACTTAAAGATTTTTAACTTGAACTTATTATTGACGTACTACACTCAATATGACTTATGAAGTTTGAGTTCGAACACTCCTTTATAAGGAGTTTTTGTTTCTGTAAACAATTCATTAGTATTTCATAAATACACGAGAACACTTCAAACAACTAGTTAGTAATATTAATTTGGATTTGATATTTGTTTCATGTATAAAATACATAAACAAATCATGGTACCGTAGACAACACATGTATGATAATTCCTTTTGCCAATGCAAAGGAATCAATCTTACATGTTCCATATTAAACATTTTAATAAGGGGTCTTTGCATATCATTTGGGACATTCTCGACATCTTTTATACTTGCTATAAAAGACATCATTTATTAATCCAATGTTGAGTATTAAATCAACTAAGGCTGATTATAACACAAGTACATCGTTAAAATCAACAACATGTTGTTTACTTATAGTTTAGAAATATCAGTGTACCTTTTAACATTCTTTCTTATGAACACACGCTTCCTCTGCACTTTGATTGAAAATCAAACTATTTGATATTTCTAACAAAATACTTATTTAATTTTGATGCTTATTAAATGATACTTTCAAATCATTTCTTGGATCATATCCAAAGACTTAAAAATTCAATATCATTCCCACCGACTTCGAGATATTTTGGTTATTATGTGTAAACAATTTACTCTAAATCATTATTTAGAATTTTCTGTTTCAATACATACGACCAAACATAAATGCATATCAAGTGGTAATTTTGTGAGTAAATCCGATTTAACTTGAGCACGTTGAATACCGAATCTATTACGCTAATTTCAACAATTGAAATTTGCGATATTATTCTCATCAACGTTGCTTATTTAATTCCACTTGTATTAGTCTTGCTCATAAAGATACAATCACGGCCGATGGATCACATCCTTTTGGTTACGATTACCAAAATCATATTTTGATAGCGTACTTGGAATTCCTTCAGATTTGCGCATCATACCATATGATAGACTCAGTGGTTTAATTAAACAATCGAGGATTATATATTTTCGACATTGATAAGAAACTCATAGTTTCTCTTCAATAAGCGAGAATACATATTGGACATTCTAATGCAATGTGTTCATTTAGGTTAGTCAATTTTATTTCGTCTCATCTAATCAGTTCTATATTTGAATCATATCCAAATCCTTTTTACTACCAATAATTTCTCAAGGAAATTCCTTCATAATGAAGTTGGTATTTCTTGAAATGTTTCTCAGCGCAAATAGAATAGATATTCATAAACATTTTATGAATTTCCTTATTCATAAAACTGATTTGGTTTTAGTTTACAAAAATTGTGTTCGAAAAATAAATATGTCATTCAATGACAGTCTTTTCAAAATCCTTTTGGGAAGATTCATACAAGATCCCTCATAAATAATTATTACGTGTAATCTTTCAACTCGCACAACCTGCCAATTCCTTGGCCTAGGATATGTTGGAGTTTCTTATAAACCCTTATCTTCTAAAATTTTGTAAACTGTTATTCAGATGAAATAATATTAACCTTGTGTACTACCCTTAAGTACATTACCTTATTGAAAGAAATTAACTCAACTTCACTCACAATTAATCGTACATTGTCCAACAAAGTTCGATTACTCCATATCGATGCCTCATTATGTATCACATGGAAGAGTAATTTTGAGATTGAATCTTTATTCATGTTAGGTACGTTCGGAACATTTTCCGATATACTCACTCATTCGATCAAATCAAATCATTTCTATCGCATGTTATTTTATTTACTTTTGTTTTATATTTTATAAGTTTAGCATAGACATACTATATGTGTATCAAATACACATGTCCATGACGGCGATAACTCATCGATGAATATGACGAAGTATATGGAACCATTTTGTTATTTATAGAATTACGATTGCATACATCTATAAGTATCAATCCGAAGAGTTCATCAACTCTTATGATACTCCCACTAAATGGGTGCATAGCTACTATTTGAGATATAATTAACAAGTATCATATGATTCAAAATCATAGAATAAAATTATTTCTCAAAACTACGGCTTGGTCTATAATTCCAAAGCAACCGTAAATAATATTAGATACTTTTGTATTTTCCAATGCATCACTTTTGTTATAAAATAATTACCACGATATAGTTTTATTTCACAAAGAATATTCATAATATTCATATTGAAATATAGCTATGTCTATTTTTTTCAGTTGATGTCGAAAAATAATAATTATTTCATAAATAATGTATGGTAAGTTTTACGAAAACAATTTTCGTACTATGATGTAATTAATAAGTGCCATATGGTATGCTCCTACTATTTCCGCCATCTATACTATATTATTATCAGTGAGTTGAATTTCAAACTCACACAGAGCCCCTTGAAATTTGACAACTAAATAGTCGTATTTTTAATTTCTTTATATTTCAAACTTTAAAATGTGATAACTTTTTCTACATTGATTGGATTTAAGAATCGTTTTCACTATTAAATCTCAAATTTAATTTTCTTTCCAATGATATCCATTGTTGATAGCTAATTTTTTTTTTTTTTAAATCATAATTTTATATAGCAGCTTTAATTGCACAATTATTTTGTGTCACCGCTGTGTACCGCGTTTTTGTAACAACATTATTATGATGATCATAAACATTACATAGTAGTTTTACCTAGATTATTATAATGTATTTATTATCTTTTAACATATTTGAAAGGAATATTTTTTTGAATTATACAATTATGGTTGCCTTTGAATATTGTAACTACATTATGTAATAAAGTAATAATCTTGATTGTGTTTGATAGTATTCAAACTTAGTGCAGTTATAATTTAACCCCATCAAAAAATGGTGTAATAATTTATAGGCATTTTTTGAATTAATTTAACTACGTTAGCATTTTTTTATTGCATTTACTATTGATGATTTTGACTATATTTGATAATTTTATTCAATTTTAAAACAGTTATAAATTAATAAAATTAAGAAAATGCAATTATAATTTACCAGCAAGTTTTGGGTAAATTTAACTATATTTGAAGATTTTTAACCACATTTATGTGATGAAGTAATAAATTTGGCTACATTTCAGGAATTTATTCAACCTTAATACAATTAAAATTTAACTACATTAATAAAATGCAGTTATAATTTAATGACAATTTTGAATTATGCATGGTTGAAATTGAATATTTCAGCTATATTTATGTGATGCAGTAATAATTTTGGTTGTACACGATGATTTATTCGAGCTTACTGTAGTTAAAATTTAAATGCATTAAGCAAAAGCGGTTATTATTTTGTAGTATTTTTGGAATTAAGCAATTATTGTTTTTGAATATTTTAAATGCATTTGTGTGATGCAATACTAATTTAGCTGTAGTAATAATTTTGTTTGATGTTAACGATAGTTATTTAACCGCATTATGAAAATATAATTGAAAAATGAATTTTGATTTTTGATAGCTTGAGATGATTAAATAATGACTTCACATAATTAATGCTTGATTCAACCGTACAGCTCAGCGTTTAATACATTGCTTCCAGGTTTAATGACATAATTTGGCTAAGTTTACTCAATTTCGTTTACTATTACGATGATCAATAATACAATAAGCATATAAGTTGTTGTATTCGGGCTTAAGGTAGATGCACAGTTTAAGTGCTGGGTCAAAACATGTGTTGTAGTGAGAATAATGTTGATAACCACCTAAAAGAGTTTATTTTTTATTTTTTACAGTAAATTCTAAAATCACTTACACCACCACTGTCGGAAAACTTCTAGAAAACAATTGATGAATGTATCTTTGTATAGATGATTATGTAGTCATAGTTTGATTATTAGATATAGTTAATAGGTCAGTCAGACGAGCAGTGAGAGAATTTAGTAATAATACTGCATCAATGACACTTTTGCCTTTTTTGGCTGCAGGTACAAATACCTTCAATGGTTAAAATAATTGACTGATGTAATGCATCTATTAAGGGCAAGAAAACATTACCTATTTGCGCTCAAGCGAATATCATACACGCATTGCTAGCAGTTATTTCTGAGGCTAAAAAATGAATGGACTTCTCACAATTGTTCTCTTCTGTATGTTTTGGATATTTTCAAATATTGGTTACTACAACCAGCTGTATGCCGTGTTTTGTACCCTGCATCGACATAGATCGGATTCGGTGAACAATAGTAATTTATATTGGAACCCATGTTATTTTCTTATTGCATCATCATTTCTATTTCAATTGAATCTTCTGTTTTACTACTTTTCCCCTGTACTACATCTGTTGCTTTTTTTTTCTTTTGCTCCCTTTTGTCAGCTGTTGACAAATACTTTTCCTGACTATTTACAAATTTCATCCTATTACTATATTTCTCCCCATTGCAAAAAACTTTTGTTACTCTTATTTAAGTGAATCGAACTACACTGTGTCTTTGTGTCTGCAGTTCACAATGAATACTTCAACTATATCTATGCACATTGAAGCAGCTGTGTAATTGCAAAAGCAACAACATTGGCGTTATATGCCACAGTGAATATATCTATGCATTAATGGATAAATTTTTAACACATTATCCTCTAAATAGTCTGTGAACTTTAACATATTCACTGTAATTGTTTTGTTCGATTTTAATTGTAACATTCCCCCTTCTGACCGCCTCCAGTCGGTAATTAAACCAACTTGAAACGTTCAAAAAGACGAATTGTTATTTAGTTTATAAGGTTTAAACAGAATCAGCCACAGAAACACAGAATAATAACAATGAATTAAAACAAATGAATCTTTATTTCATTACTATAAATCTTTTTGGATACATCAGAGTTTATACAATTTTAATACTGATACAGCGGAATATCTTAAAATACAATTTTCTTCTGAAAACTAAAGTGATTCTTTACTCTCTCTCTCTAACTTCGCTGCTCGAAAATCTTCAAGCTGTAAAATACTCGGTCTAACCCGAGTATTACATTCAAAAGAAAATAATACATAGGTCAGTCTAATTCAAACCAGTTATGAGTGCATATAAGCAGTAATAATCAAATAGACGACAGTCCCAATAATTCCCGTCTATCCGACTCTTTAAACAAAGAAATCGGATAACAGTCAATATAACACTTAACAGTGTTAAACAATAAATCAGCAGATTTAAAACATCAACAAAGATAGATGGAAAGATTTCTAAATGAAGATGATTTAGAAAAGAATGGGATTGCCGAAAACGGCGATTAACTACAAAAATTATCAATTTAAACCAAATCAAAATACGATTCAAAATATTTTGGATTTTCAACATTAAAACAATTTTAGAAACAGCAAAACATCAAGTTTTGATTGGCTGCCGTACACGCACGCGTGTACGGCCTCGCCACTAGTATAAAATGCTTAAAAGATCCAATGCATCAAAAAGCAAAAGAAATTTCAATCAAATCAAGGTGGTGTGGCTGCAGTACACACGTACATACATGTGCACTGCCTCGCCAACTCGAGTGCACAAGGTCAAATCAAAATCAGATTCAACACAAGTGCAAATGGCCTTGATCAAAATTCAAAATAGAGAATCAAATCTGAAGTCAGTTATGCAACAGTAACATGCACCACTTCAAATGTATACCATGTATGCAATGCAGACAACTCAAAGTCAGGTTCAAATCCAAATGAACCAGACTACAGTGAAGGCAACTAATGAATGTAATTCAAATACACTCAAGTCAAAAATCTCAGATCAGAGTTCATGGAATTCCAGAAGTGAGAGCAATCAGAAGTAGCTCAAGTACAAGTTACAAACTTCTACATGAACCAGGAAGCAACAAGCCAAGCTGCAGTCACATACAAAACAGCAGTGCACTAGTTCAAAAAGGCACAAAGTGCACAAGAGCTACAAGTGCAGACACAACAGTGCACATATACAAAGACTACAAACAGTGAATGAACTGCAAGTGGAACTAAACCATTACCAAGACATACAATGGCAACATGAACAAATGCACATATGAATGACCAGTAAACATTGGTGGTAAAGTCAGAGATCATGCAAGTATACAAAATAGGGGGGTTCAATGCAACATGGAGCAACCGGACATGTATGCAGTAGTGCAACAGGTCAGTGCAAACTACTATGACAACAAGTATGACTGGAATGCACACATGAAACAGAGATCAAGTTATAGCATGGCAAGTGCAGTCTCAAGTGAAATACTACAAGGAACCATACAGCAAGCAACAAGAGTAAATGAAAATTCAAGTGCAGACATGAATATTAATGCATAAACACGTGTACCACTGCCCAGGCTCCAAGATAGATGTGTGCATAAATGCATCATGAACAAATGATCAGGGTCGAAGTAACACAACAGTTAACAGAGAAGATAACAATGCGACTCAAATGAATTTCTAGTGGAATGCAGACTACAACATCAAAATTCAGTAAATAAATGCAACAACGAACTCGCTCGAAGGTCAAAAGTAAATACAGTGTGCACATGACAAAGAGCTCGAGGCCAAGACTAAAACAAAGATGGTCAGAGTAAAAGTCTACAATGAAACCAGAGTGAATATCAACATCAGAGACTTAGCCTAAATTCAAGAATATATGCATACACACATACATATGTATGTATGCACATATATAGTCTTGAATAAACAGAAGTAAAGTACAACAAAATGGAACAGTGGACAGAACCATCAGACAAGAAATCAGACCAGTACAAAATTGACCAACTACAAAGGCAGTAGTGAGTGCAGACAAGACCAACTCGATGCAATTGGCCACAAACAACAGGCAAATGCCCCAACATGACAGTAGGCATATAGGATAGTCAAAGTCTTCAAGAATGCATATAAATGCAAACAAATGCAACTACAAGATGATTCATGAAATACAACCAAACCTGACCAGGTTGTATACATGTACACATATGCAAAGGCCTCAACAAAGAAGACAGTGGCAAATGCACTTTATCAAAACATAGCAGTATGAAAGAATGCAAACCAAAGAACATCTACAAGACTTCATAGTGCAGACAAAACAAAGAATGGCCATACACATATATACATACAAGAATGTATGTATACATATGATCAAAACCTCAACCAGACAGTAACTACAACTCAGTGCAGCAAAGAAGAAACTGGCAACTACTCAAACCCCAGTGAACAACCAGACAACATCAAGTATAGCGTGCTTCGAAGATGAATTCGAGCTAGAATCAAATGAGCATGCAACCAACCCATGTACATTAACTATAAGACTGACAGAGAAGATGGCCAGAGACGAAGCTCACAGGGGCCGGTAAACCAAAGCAATAAATCACAGTAAAGTCAACAAGGAACCACATGAAAACAAAAACAATTTTTTTTTTCTTCAGAAATCAAAATCATGAGTATCAGTTTATAAACCAGGAAAATCACAAACTCGAACAATATCAAGAGCCGAAACCACTGCAAAGTCGAAGTCCACATATAATCACTTTCCAGAGATTCGAAACAAAAGAAACCCAATTTTCTTTCGCAAAGCAACCAGAGGCCGAAGCCAAAAAATGTTTTCGCAAAGTCAAAGCGACCGAAGTCGAAGTACCAGAGAATTCAAGGCAACAATTTCCAACAAAATCAAAACCATGGAAATCAGAAACAAAAGATGATAGGACTTTAAATTAGATGTGAGTAATAAAATTACTCACCTCAGCTTCGACGAGCACGACAACTTGATCGGTAAGCAAGGACGAGCAAATCACGAATCGAAACTCTAATTTTTGCAAAGCTTCGAGAAGACGATGTCGCAAGGATCCAGATCAAAGAAGAATAGCATCTGAGCTAGTGAACGAACATCAATCAAAGTTTCGACAGTTCAGATTGAACAAAGAAAATCGCCTGTCGCCATTTTTCTTTTCTCGCTTATTTTTGTCTTAGGGTTTCGAATGAGAATGAAAGGGGATCGGGTTTGGGTTTTAACCGAGACAAGGGGGAGAGATCGTGGGGGTATGGGCCGGTATGGTATTTTTATTTTGTAGATATTTTCTTTACTTTGTTTTTGTTTAATTATGTTGCTAAAATTTTTCTATGTGTATCTATTTATTCATTTGGTATTAATAAAATTTTATTTTATTTCATTTAAGTTAAAGAAAAAAAAATGTTATTAAAGCTAACCATCCATTTATTAATTACATAAATAATAATTCTTATATCAAACTATTTTTCTAAATCATTAGTTCGAATTTTAAATACAAATTTAATATTCAATTTCAAACTCCTAACTCAAATTTTAAATCCAAATATATTCCTCATATTAAACTTGAAAAATTCAAACTCATTCACAATTTAAATCAAAATTAATTTCAATTTTTAAATTTAAAAATATCTAAAATTTTGGGATCGTTACATTAATTGTGATTATCATAACCAAATATATCTATGTATTCTTTATCCTACCAAATTGTTATTCATGATGTAACACTATCGTTCAACAATGTTTTTTCATTACCACCGTATTAAATTTCTTATACATTTGGATATGACCTATGCAAAACAATATTTTTTCAACATCCGTGTGCGAAGCACGGGTTCGCACTAGTTACTATAATAGTGCATTAAATTTGGAGACCCATCATTCACTTAATACAATTTTTTATTTCATACACTGCAACTATTTACAGTAGAGGGTTCATTGACAAAATTTCTTGAGCTCAAAGAAATAAATCTCATAGAAAAAAATTTCCTATATGAAAATACATTTCATAATAGAAATCATATTTCTTATTCCAATATTAAGTATCAATTATTTATTATAATTCATATTTTCATTGTTTCTCTATGAAGCAGAAGTGGGTATTCATTCTCTTCATTCCAACTGTACCTTAAATTACATCTATTCTTATACAATCATTTTTCTTTCAAATGGTCAAACTATTCAAAATAAAACCTTCTACAATATCATAACAAACTGTTTACAAAAGCGCATTCGATTATCCTTAACATTTAAGGACATCAAATATGTTGCATTTTACGTAAACCGATCAAAATGACATTTCAGCGATCGAGTTCTTATATCTATCTTGTAGTTTTTGGCCTTGTGTTACATTAACACAATATGATCTCTTTTGTATTCAATCATATTGAATACTCGATCTCAGACTAAGGTTTATTCGGTTTTTCGGATGAACCAATTTCATCGGAATATTGTACATTACAAACATTGACCATTCACCATATAACCTTTATATGCAATTGTATATGGATCAAATATCCGTAGTCTTGTATTGCTTTTAGAGTTCAAAACTCATAGAATGCAATACATGGCCTTGACCAAATAAATGCATAACTGACCAAACCATGAATGTATTCAGTAGTTGTAAAATCAAGCATTTGCATGGGTGTTGAAACATCAACATGCAATAGTAATTTGATAGTGGGTATTATATTTTCATTTGTCAACTTTCAATTCAGTTCGTTTGTATATGTTAACTGATAAACATTTTATCAATCATATAAAATGCACAAATTTATCATTGTAGATAATTATAACATTATTTAGCATATGTTCTTACAATATTAGAAAGGTTGAATGTTACCATTTCATTTTTCTAATAAGGCTCCCACTAGTCTTTTATGTTTCTCCACCCTAAGATGAAACACAAAAGTCTTTCAACTTCACTAGTGGGTGTTAGGACTCGTCTGTCTTGGTATTCTAGCCTTGAGTTTGCTCAACAAATCATAGCTCTACAAACGATTTATCAATCATATAAAATGCACAAATTTACCATTGTAGATAATTATAACATTATTTAGCATATGTTCTTACAATATTAGAAAGGTTGAATGTTACCATTTCATTTTTCTAATAAGGCTCCCACTAGTCTTTTATGTTTCTCCAAACCCTAAGATGAAACACAAAAGTCTTTCGACTTCACTAGTGGGCATTAGGACTCGTCTGTCTTGGTATTTTGACCTTGAGTTTGCTCAACAAATCATAGCTCCGCAAACGATGGATAACTCCTTATTGGTTGTATCATATACAACTCCTAACCCATTTATCCTTGTCCTAATATCATTTCAACCTTGAGTTTGCTCAACAAATCGAAAGAGATTATTCACTCGTACCTACCATATCGTGATGGCCTAAGTATAGTATATGTACCTTGAGTTTGCTCAACAAATACATATAGTTATCTTACCTCATCTGTTCAATATATTAATAATACTACACATAACCTCCCCAGCTTGAGTTTGCTCAACAACTAAGGAGTATGCAAGTAATTTATTAATATATATGGTAGAGGACAATATTATATTGAAGATTCATAATCTTCAATGTATATTATATTGAGGGATATCGACTTATGGAATAATATATTTTTTATGAAATACCCTCATGAATCAAGTGTTAGACACATCAAAAATCACAGTCTACGTACTTTTACATGTGTATTTATTCCTTAAGTCTATTTGGGTTTCTTTGATATTCCACTTTTAGTTTATACATTCATATCATATAAAATTTGTTGTTAAATAACTTTTATATCTCATATTACTTATATGATAGTCTTATGTGTAATATTTCATTAATTAAATCTTATTTAATTAATTTTGATTAATTAACTCTTTAATTAATTTTATATTAGTATTCCAATACAACTTTTATTTTGGACATATCTACTATAACCTTTATAGTGTAACACATATATCTTATATGTGTATTTTTATTTAATTAATTAACCTTTAATTAATTTATTAATTAAATAATTTTAATTAAATTATATTAATTTCAAAATTTTATTTTATATACATACATGTATGCTTATGTTATCTTAAATACTTTAAAATAACATAACATATATCAACATATATAATACACACGTATAGGTATTAATTAATTAACTCATTTAATTAATTTATATTATTAATCTTATTAATAATTTTAATTTTCAAAATTAATATTTACATGGTTTCAAACATTTTGAAAATTTATGTTATATTATAACCTTTTATAATAAACACTTTTTTATTTTAAATTTAACTTTTAAATTTAATGCCATGTCTTAATTTTCAAAACTATTTTGAAAATTAGCCCAGAGCCCAATTCAAATTAGGCCTTTTCTATTAGGGGCAACCTCTGGGCTCACATCACCTTTTAGGCCAGGTAGGTAACCAAGTAGGACATGGTACTTTATTATCCAATTCCTATCCTAGACATCACCGTTCTAGACATCGTACTAAGTGCACAAGCTTAATTAGTTAGCTCTAACATGACTAATTTATACCGCATAGGCTATTGGGCCCTGATGCTATTGAAGGAACTGGGCCAGCCCGCAGCGGAAGAAATGAGAGAATTTCAAAAAATTTAGCCATTTTGGATCTTTTATGGGCCTATGAAGTCTAAATAATATACTTAGAACTTTTCTAAGTTTCTTTTAAATAAAATCAATATTTTATTTAATTTTATAAGTTAAGTTTTACTTTAATTTAATGTGTATGTAAATTAGAGTATATCAAATATACTCTTATGTACATAATTATATGTAACAGTAACTAATTAAATTTATTTAGAGAAGAAAACTTTTCATTTCCTATCTCCTAAATTATTCAACTAATGATGGGAATAAATTTATTTAGAGAAGAAAACATTTTATTTCCTTCCCCTTAACTTATTCAATTAATGATGGGAATAAATTTTTATGGAGAGAGAAACCTTTCATTTCTCTCTCTTTAATTAAGTTGATTGATCATATGAATGTCATTAATTAACAACATATATATGTCATGAATAAAAGTTTAAACAAATATGTTATAGTGTAAATTCTATAAGTGCAACATTATAGGTGGTAACAATTGATGGCAAGGTGTAGAATATAAACAAAATTAAATGGATTGCTAATCACATAAAGGAAAAATGGGAAATAAATAAAGGGTGACAACGATGATTGAATCAATTTCCCATTTTGTAAACTTAATTAATGCATCATATAAATGAAAAATTATAGGTAGGATATAAACAGAAGAAAATAAATATATGAATATATTATTGCCTCATTTAAATTGTTTCCTGCTTTTGGAAAGAAATCTAATCATACTTTGACAATATGAAATACATGTAATAAATTTTATATATGCAAACATATATATAAAATTAATCGTGTGTATATAAGATTAAATCAAATCTTTCTACTTGATAAAAAATAGAGATTTATAGCAATCAAGTCAAAATTAGGTTTATTGTCAAAACATTAATTTTTTGTATGTAATATTCAATAAAATATCTCTAATTAATACAAATTAGAGACTATAGTAATAAAATTAAAATGAAAATTTATTGCCAAATCATCTTCCATTTTTTTAATTTTCAAAACAATAAAAACACAAAATACATACATGTAAACTTTCAAATCTACAATTACATTTTGTTTCATATGATTTAAAACATGAATCTTCAAAAAACGCCGTAATATTCATAATTTTTTTTAGCTTAATTTGTTAATGTAAAATCCAATCAAAACAATATGAACATACAAAATTTTAGACCTAAAGGATTATACTCTGAATTGAATGTTTACAATATAGATTTATAATAAAACACTGTATTCAAGCATATATAAATTTTAATTCTAATTTAACAGAATAAGAACTCAGTTGATAAATTTAACATACAAAATTTCTAATCTAAAAATTAGACTTTGAATTGAATGTTTACAACATAGTTCCAAAACAAAAATTATATTTAAACATATACAAATATTAGTTTTGATTTATTAAATAAAACACCAATTCATTCATCCAACAAACAATACAAGCTACATAAGCAATTCTCAACTTAAATGAGGTAGTGATATGTACATACATTTATGATGATTAAATTTCTCTTTCAACAAACATTACATCAAATATCATTATCTATTAATGAAAAACATACCTTATTACCCAAAGCCTTGAAGCACATCTTGAAAATGGACTTTCCTTAGGATGTTGCCTAGAAGTCACACCTTGAAAGATGATATCTCCTCAGATCTTCAAGATACCTATCCTATCCTTGAAAGAGATGGATGAACCACTTTTGTTTTATTTATTTTTGATGTTTTCATACGGAGTGAAAGAATTTTGGAAATTTTATTTTTGGTTTCTGCCATGAAAAGTTAGGAGGAGAGAAAGAAAAAGATTGAATTGTACGTACAAAATAAATTGGAGAATATGTTTTATTTGAAAGAAGGGAACCTTTCCCATTCTTTAATTAAAACTTCCTAATTAATTCTCTTGATTAACTTTCTCTTTTCACTCCTATTTCTTTACATGTGTGGCTAAAAATTATATGCCATCAAATGATATAAGATTCCATAAATTAACGCATGTAATTATCTTTTATTTAATTACAATGATATCATATATCAAGGCATGCAAATATAACTTTTATAAATGCATTCAAATAATTACAAATAACTCCCAAACATCAAATAAAATAAATAATAATTAATATTTCTCAAATACTAATTAATTTGATTAATTTACAACTTTTTATAAATTAATTAAATCATGTGGTTTTTCGGAGAATTCTTCATTACGGTTGTATGACTCAAATATGTAAATTCAATCAGTGATTAATATTGAACAATTCAAATATTAACGTTCACACGTCACTTAGCAGATGGTGTGACATTTTGGCTGAATTCATCGCTTACACATCTTTTGGTAAAATCCAATTTTACTTATTATAAGCGGTACCTAATAGTGATAATTATTTACACCAGTTCTCTTCGTCAAAACTATATCATATTAGGACTTATGGAATTTGGTAATTCTCAAAATTTCAATATCGTCCACATTCAACTTTATAGTCCATGCACAAAGTCCTTGGCTTAATAATAACAGTTATTATTAACCAAAATGCTCTGGTTAGAGACTTTGACTTTGAGTTGACTTGAGTTGACCATGATACTAACCTCATATAATTGAGGAGACGAATCCTCTCTTGAATAGTGCTTCACTTCCAATATTTCGACTCGACCCAACTATGGTCACTTGATGGAACTCCATGCCATGATTTGACTATAATCAAAGCAGATCTTTCATATTGAAGATCCACAATATTCTCAAATCGAGAGAACTATGTAAATCAGTCACATCTTTATTTTTTGTTTGACCTTAGTTATATTAACCAACATAAAACCATCGAGTGAGTCGTTCCATAGTTATCCAATAACTATCAGTACGTAACCTCTAGGTGCCCCCAACAGTCATGAGTACTACACTGCCCAACATTTGGAGAGCATTACATACTCTAGTCTCAACGGATACACCGATATCCAGTCTCGATGCATCTTGACTAGGAACATTTAAAATGGTATATTTGTTTTATTGTTATAAATTACTCACGGTTACAACACTTTGTAACTACTATCACAAAATATGCCATTTATGGATTTTCTATTAAATATACTTTTAATTAAATTAATCAATTAATATAACCACATTATATCAAGTATATAATAAAAAGAAACACCTTTATTGTGAATAAGATTGTTCCACGAGTTAGATATATGTAACAAACTACATAATTACCCCTAGGGCATACCCCTAATTCTATCTTCCACAATATCTCTCATGAGCTTTCCTCAATAATCTTGATCCACTTTCCGGAGTTACACATCTTAAATAAGGGAGGGAATATCCTTTCTTATAAAGTATTCCACTCATCATGATGAAAGTTGGAGCTTGGTGCTTTATTCTTCTCGCTTCTTTTTTCTCTATTTGCAATTTCCCATTTACCAGGTATTCAACAATGAGCATCATCCAATTATTCTTATATTGGTCATTTGTTTCTGGATGAGTAAACCTTTCTTGGAGGGTGTCATTTTCAATCCCTTTCCCCTCCTCCGCATGTGTTAAAGCTTGTAGTATGGTTAATACCATGGATTCATTTCTTGATTCGGGGGCTTTTTCTTCTATACTAAGGTTTGGTTGATAGCCTACCAGCACAATCTGTGTTTCTGGTGCTCCCCGTAAGCTAGCTAACTTAGCCAAAGAATTAGCTTGAGAAATCTTCCCTCTCGGCACCTGATGTATGGAAAGCACATTAAATTGAGTTAACATTTTTAACACCTTAAGACCAACTTGACATTTTCGTCTGATATGTTCGGATCAACTGATTGATCATCAATTGAGAATCGCTAAAAATCTCAAATCTGGGAATTTTTAATTGTAGGGCCAACGTGAGTCCTACCACCATTGATTCGTATTCTGCCACATTATTAGGGGCTGGAAATCCTAGTTTCATCGTGTAATGTAAATGATGTCCATCGAGGGTAATTATCACATATCCCGCTCCAGCGACTAGTTTGTTTGAAGCTCCATCCACAAATAATTTCCATTTAGGCTTTAAATCTTTTTTATTTTTCTGATTACTTTTTAATGAACCCTGTACATTCATTAACAAAATCAGATAGGGCTTGTCCTTTAATTGCCACTCTAGGTAGAAATTCAATATCATATTGGTTAAGTTTTATTTCCCACTTTACAAGTCTTCCGAAAGTTTCGGGTTTACTAAAAACTTGCTTGAGTGGGAAGTTGATTAAGACCTTGATTGGATGTGCCTAAAAGTAAGCCCTTAGTTTCCGTGTAGTGAGAATTCGGCAGTAGGCCGATTTCGCTATAACTAGATATCTAATTTTTGCATTTTTAAGCCTTTTACTGATACAATACAGTGGAAGCTAAGTTCCCTTATCTTATCTTACCTAAACAGAACTAACGGCATGTTCAAAAACCACCATATAGAGATAAAAGTTTTCCCCATCTATAGGACTGGACAAAATTGGTGGTCTTTCAATTCCTTGAAGACTCTTCGACTATCTTCTCCCCCATTCAATTTTTTTCTTCTTCTTAATTACATAGAAGAACGGAATTATATATATACACGCACAAAGAGGAGCACACCCCAACTGCCCCTTGATTTCCAACACAAGCTCCAATTTAAATAAAAGTGGTAGTGAATAGAGAAAGAAGTTACTATTATTTAAATCGGAGTTTGTAGTGGAAATCAAGGAGCATTTGAGGTGCTGCACTGTTTGGGGTGCTGTTGAACGCACCCAATATATATATATATATATCATTCAAAATAACATTTATTTAGCATTAAGAGTGCACTGGAGCAGGCCTATCCCATTTCGTCTTTGCATTGCTTTTTTTTGTACTGCTTGCCTACAACAAGATCAAAAAAGTACAACTTGCAACTTTCAAAATGTGCCAAATTGTACATAGCAACTAACGTCCTTTTTTTCTTGAAATATAGGTTACACAAGCTGGTTTCTTTGAATTTTTAATCAACTAGCCATAATAAATTTTTGTTGTTACTTTTTGTTGGTTTCTTTGAATTTTCAATCAAATAGTTGTATGAAATTTTGGTTGTTACTTGCTCCTTATGGTGTCATTATAACATCTCAGTATCGCTATAGATAAACCGCAATCTTATCAACTGGGTTGTCCCATTTACAAAGGTTAATGTTTTTGATTTTATTTAAAGAAATTAATAATTATAGCAAAATAGATATAGGTTGTGACAAATTATATAAATCAAAGTGGGTTTTGAATTTTATTTAAGTACAGTATGACCAACAAATAATTAGTCTACTCTATTATATCAAGAAATTTTTTGACATGCATCGTTATAATTATATAAACTAGGTTTTAGGTCTCTTTCAATTTCATTTTATAAAATACATCCTTAATTTTAGAAAATAAATGTAATTTAAAAGGTATTTGGATAAATTTTGTCACCTTAACACGTGCTTATTTTATCATTTTTCATAATTCATAAACATATTCAATACACATAATCATTTTTAAATTTGAAAACAAAAGACATAGAACATAAAGAATTACAAAAGAGAGGGATGTATTAAATTTTTTTAATAGAAACTGATGTAAAAGTAGGCATGTCAATGGATACCCGAAATATCTGAAATCCATCCGTATCTATATCCAAAAAGCGTATAAATATCCGATATTTGGAAAAACGAATACGGATGCGGATACCTTTTCGAAAATTATCCATCCATTTTTTGATCAAGATTATAGTTAATATTTTGTGTATTTTAGTACAACGCTTGATATGTATTTATTTTTTATTAAGCTAATAATTTGTATTTTATGAACTTAACGCATATTAATTGCTTAAAACTATTTATTATCATTCTATTTGTTTTTTTTCACAGTTTTATAATATATAGGACTGAAAAATAGTTTATTCTAAACCAAAATTTTCTACTTGTATTTCTCGATTTATTGATTATTAGCTGATAAGATAATTATCAGATATCCGTCCATACTCACGGATGTAGATATCCGATATCCGAAAATGACTTCGGATGCAAATAGCACTATCCATATCTAAAAGTATCCGTAAATAAGATTTATAACGAGGGAATTGTACATTTCATTTGTCACTACACGTTGCTTTTCGTGGTAATTATCTTGCCGCCCAGATCATACTATGAATATTCTGTTTCCTTATTGCAGTGAACTACGAGGAATGTGTTTATGTAGCTTTCTGAAATATGGGGCGCTACAAATTTCGATCTTCGGACTCCATGATTTAAATTTTCTCTGTAAATTACTGCTCATATTATGCTACACTCATATTTTATTATATGGATTACTCCTACATTATATGTAACGACCCGCCTTTTCGACCCTCGAAAGTCGGCACTTAATACATCCACAATATTGAAATGTTGAGCATCAAAGTGCTGGAAAGGTAGATTGTTTGGTAAGATGAGAAAAAGAACAATGAAAATAGAATCTCACAGTGGAACGACAACATATAATATAACAAAGACAGTAAAATCTGTCACTCTAAGTTACAAGGTATATCAGAGTTAAAAACCACATCAGCTTGGATAGTTATAACTTTTTGACCTGACAATTGCTGATGGGTATTCATAATAATACAATGGAAAATAAAAATACTACGGTAGGTGAACATCCAGCTCTACTCTATGAGCTCAATGTTCCACCAACGACAACCTGAAAAAACTCGGTCTAACCTGAGCATTATAATAAAATAACACTCGGATTAATCTAGAAAACCAACATGAGAAAACTCAAGAAATGTGGCAAACAAATAATAATTTTATAAGACTACACTGCTAAACATGAAACGAGTTTTACCTTACAAGAACAACATCCACACATGAAGAAATGAAAAACAAATCAGAACAACAATCCAAACAAGAAAGGATGGACATAGACAAGATCAAAATCTAAACTTAAAAAATAAACTTATTCGCTACGAACGCACTTCGACTTCCTCTTACTTTTGTCCCATGCAAAAAATAATCACTTACGCCTTCCCTTTTCAAGAGGGAATCAAATCCAAACAAGCAAATATGCATAAGTATAAAGAATAAAATCAACAATTTATATTTTACACATTTTGTTAATTTTTAAACTATTTAAAGTGAGATTAACTCACTTTTTCTAAAGCTAAACTTCCTACCACAATAAAGCATCATGCCACGCTTCTTACCCTCGACCAAAGCAAGCTAGACCAAGCCTAGATCCACCCAAAATGTGCATGGCCAAGGCCCTCCTTCCTCTAGAAGCTCACGCCCATAGTTAAAGATGGGGCTTGGGCTTTAAAATTTGCAACTTTGGAATGATATAGATGTTTGCAATATTATTCTAGGTTTATTTTATAATTTAGAGGAGAAATGAGTGTGATTTGATATAGTTTTAGTTAAGAAAGAAAGAAGGAAGAAAGTGAAGACATGACAATAAGAAGAGAGAAATAAAATAAAAACAAATAAAGCAAAAAAGTAGAAAGGTGAAAATGTTTTATAAAAATGGAAAGTAGTAAATTGCCATTATAACTTTTTCTACTATCCTCCACACTTATTTAGACAACACAACACTTTCAACATCATGCCATCACTTCTTTCTTATTTTGTATGCTCTGTCTTAGATTTTGTGCTTTAATTCTTTTTAAATTATAAAAGAAAAGTCAAACTTAACTTTATTAACTTAAGTAATCTTTTAAAATAAAATTTATGCATTTGTTAATGGTATATATATGTACAGTTGTACACTAGCGTGTACAACTTGTTCCAACAACTTTTGATCGATATAACGTCGAAAATCCAAAAAAGGAATTTTGGTCTCATTTTCAATTTTTCACCGAATTATTTATTTATGTAAACGAATTTACAAAATGAGTTTACCATCATTATTTATTAATTAAAAGGAGTTTAATAATGTTACTAAATCCATTGAATATTAAATTCATTATTCAACTATTTAATAATCTCCATATTTAAATATAAAGTGTTCACATTTTTTCGGGATGTTACATTCTCTCCACTTAAAAGAATTTCGTCCCCAATATTTATTACGGAGCAGAAAGTGTAATACGACTATCTAAAAATCAAATTAGTTGAATTTTAGAAATCTGATTAGTCATATTTTTCATTATAGAATATCCATATTAAAAGCTGCAACAAAAGTGTAGAGAATATTCTAAAATAAAATACTATACATCCTATTTTTTTAAAAGATAAATTTAAAACTAAATGCTTGGGATTTCATATTCAAAATATATTTTCAAATTACTCCAAAGAGAAATACATCAAAACCAAAATTAATCATGAGAAGGAGGGGGCTCCTCCTATCGAAGCATGGTATAACTGTAGAATCAAAATAATACGGAGCATCCAGTGGTATTCTAGTTCCTCCTAAAACAACAACTGAAGTAAACAAATATGGCGAGTCTTCCAAATTTGAAAACCCCCAATCACCCGAATTTAGTCATAACAAAAATATTTGAAAAAAAATCACTATACAAATTCTTTTTCAAATATCTTTGAAATAATAATACTTTTCCAAAGTTTACAAAATAATAATAATATTATTATTTCTTTTAATTCTTTCGAAATCACTTTTCAAAAGCACCAGGATTTAAGTCCTAATAAACAATAACCTAAAAATTATTTGTTTATAAATTCATGCTTTATAAACCATAGTATATAAAATTACACTATCAATCAAATCAAATACCATAAAGAAATAAACTAACACTTAACATATTTTAAAATGTTAAGTGGCTAACAAACAATTTTTATAATTTTGCTCGAGTTTATAACTTTCTCGATCATTTAAGGATACAGATAATTTCCTATGCGTACCATCATGATCATCGGCATTTGATTATTACTTAGAAGATTATCTAAACACCCTCAAACAAAACTGGCAGTCACTCACCCAAACTTTCCTAAGCCACATAGCAAAGCATACGAAAATACTTATGCCCATATGCTGTACATAAATTATCCATACACAAAATCTGATTCGACTACTTGCTCGGGTAGATAGACGTTACTTCCATACTAGTATCGCTCACTCGACCTCCCTAGTGCAGACTCCGATCAGGTTCCTTGATTAGAAACCTCTATTCTCCTTACATAGCCATACACTATGATGGAAAATCTCAGTATCATATCAAGAATCTGAGTCAAGTGTTTGCGGTCAAGAATCAAGTAAGAAATCCATATTTGAATTGGTGTGAATCACCCCGAAGTTATAAACTCGAATCCTAGATCAAGAACCTGCGAATAAAATGATCTACATACAACTTATGTACTTAATCTTATTGGTTTCTCAGCTACACCAATCTCATTTTGAATTACTTTCATTTTCTTTTATTGTATTTCATTCAATACTAAAATTATTTATAAATTACTTTTTAAATTTTAACTTAAGTTTCACGAACATTTTATAAAGACACAACTTTATAAAACATTAAATTAAAAACTTACTCCACCCTTATTTACTTGTATATACTCTTTTATATCCTAAGAGTATATATACAAAATGTCAATTTTAATTTATTTTTCAAAGTTCAAATGAAGGGCCAACAAAATATGGGTCTTAAAACTGAGTCGACTACTTGGACCTCTTTACTTATCCGGTCTGGTAAATAGCTAAGAAGAGTAGGATGCATGTATCTCAACTAAGTCCTGGAGTTTACTTTCCTTAGACATCCCTAAGGTAAAGATGTTTATTAGTCGGCCCTGTAAAATCAAATAGTTGATGAGACTTAGATGTTTAAATAAAAACTACGATTTTAATAAAACAATGCTTATTAAAACATTCCTATCCAATTTAACTATTTAAAATTTGTGTTAAATTATCGCTTCTCTATCCAAGGGTTAAAAATTTCACTTGTCAAAACATCCTTTTATCAAAATACCTTTTTACTTTAAATCAATTTCCCTTTAAGAAACTCAAGAACTAACCGGTTTTTTATATTTCAAAATCCTTTTTAAAATCATACTACATTTAATTCTATATATAAAATAACTTTAACAATTAATTCACTAACACTAACTTTGGGTTCATTCGGATTCAAACTCATTTCGATTGCACAATGATAAAGAGAATAATTTACTAAGTGCACTACAACGTTCGCCTAAGCAAACATTTAATTACCACTTAGAAGATTATTCAGATTACCACATAACTAATCGAGATGTTTTCCTGGAACTATCCAACGAAAATATCACTTTTTAAAAAAATTCTCTTTGAAATATTTATACTTGGAAATATTTCCAAGTAATACTACCATTACCTTTTTAAAAATCATTTTGAAACCATTTCAAGCAATACCGGGATTTAAATTCTCAAAAACATTTTTACGTATAAAACAGCTTTTATAAATCATATAAACCATTTTGTAAATCATACTCATATAAGGTGTTCCTTTAAAATCATCTTATATTATAATAACTTTTCCTTTATTATAATAAACTTTTCACAAAATGTTATTCTTTAAATGTCTTATTTTCCCATTCAGGTTAGATTAAATAATTTTATTAGGAGATGACTTTTAATTTAACACTTTCACCGAACATCTTATAGTTAAATTATTAAACTTAATTCATATGGGGTTCATTTTAATGTACTTACAATCATCAAAATAATAAATGCCTATAAACTGGTCGAGCATAAATCAATAATCAACAAACAGTAGTCAATGCTCCTAAACTACCCTTATATGACTAAATCAAACAACAAGGATAGTAAATAAATATTATTGTTTTCAAACAAACAAACATAACACAAACAACTATATAAATTTGAAATTTATTCCTTATATATATTTATAAAATATATAATCCTAGGTAAAATATTTCATTTATCAAATTTCAAAAATCAATATCGTGTCCGTTTGCCTTGTTCAAGTGTTTTGAAATCCCTATCAACACTGTGGCATCTCACATCTCGACCAGAATTCAAAATATAAACTTAACAGACTAAGTAACATGATATATTTTTACAACAATAACAAATACTCTCTCGTACATATAATACTCCCAACTCATTCTAGGATGTCACTTACCCTATTCTTGATGAGCCATGCTCTTTGTGACGACCGCCCATGACTCCTGCACTGAACAAGGAAATAGTGCGCTGTAAAGTGTGCCAGGCAGCCATGGATGATCGTCAGAGGTAAATTAAAATAGCAGAATCTATCGTATTACTCACAGCGCATGGATAAAATACAATAGAGAAATATATACATAGTGAAGCTACACAGAACAGAATCGCATCAAATAAGCCTCATAGTAGTTTGATACAAAAATCTGAATAGTCAATACATCCAGCCTCACTACATATCACTCAGAGAATATACAAGCAGCGGAACATCCAGTACATATAATAAGAAAATAATATGCAAGCCTCTAGCTCATCTTCGTCATCAGCATCGTTGGAAACTAAGAACAGCACCTGTCACCTGCTACCTAGTCTGCCCATCCCAAAATGGATGAACATCCCAAGGTAATAAGAGTTGAACATAAAACCTTGAGTCAGACAACAGTCTTAGTGAGCGGTAAATTAACTAACAACACACCAAAAGAGCATAAAGGTAAAAGGAATAGGAACCCAACCCTCCCACTCCACCTCTTTCTACAGTGATAGCCCCTAGACACACTAAGCAGAAGTAAACATAGCAAAGCAACCATTTAAAGTAAAGCAATTATCACTCGAGTCAAGGTCGATGTTTTCCAAGTACAAACCCCCAAGGCCTAAATCAAGATCAGATAAGCAACCAGAAAATATTGCTCTTGAGACCGAATGACGATACAACCAAACATCCATGACTCTGGCTATCACTGTTATCATTGCTTCGATACCATCGTTAATTGAATGACCGGCACATTCTTTCAGCCGTCCGCCAAGGGCTAATGGTAACCCTGGTTCTAGACATAACTCCGCACGTCGTCGCAACCCGTGCCTAGGACTATCGAATCTGCCCAGAGTACTCGACTATCAACTGTAGTCTTTTGGGACTATCGAATCTGCCCAGCGTACTCTTGCTTTGAGTCTGCTAGAACCTTCAATAACGATGAAACCTCAGCCTTCTAGTCATACTCCTCGATGACTATTTTCATACTAGCTCAAGCGCCTCCCGAGCCAACCATTATCCTCAAACTCGAACCATTTCACCGAGTTATCAACATGCTTGGAATGATCCCGTCTGGATTAAACCAAGGCTATCTCACATCATGCCTCGCTTCATCTCATCATAGCAAAGCCTCATCTCAACATCATCATCAAACCTATCCATATGAGCTTTATCATCCGCGTCATATGCCACGAGCAGCTTTTCTTATTCAAGAGCCTTTCCCTTAGCTTTTGAATTATCTTTGACCAACTTTTCCAAATCAAATCATCAATCAACTAATTTATAACAATCAATCAAGTCAATCATTAATCCAAGTAATCAAGCATTCAAACATGATCTAATAAACAATTATAACAATAATGGCAATCTTGTAAATAAAGAGTCCGAATCTAACAAGCATGAATCATGAGCAATATCTCTACAACTTGATGAATGAACCTGCATAGATTAACATGTGGTAAAATGGATGTCAAATCATCATGAACAATGGATCTATACTTAAATTTACGAAAATGCATGAAATCACTATTTTAACACATAATCAAGCCACCGATCCAATATACTCCTTTGGGTCCGTGTGAGAGATAATCACCACTCACCGAATCACCTAAACAGTCCAAAAGCAACACACTTCAGATCTGGACAGCGAAGGATCTAGCTTGATCCGCCAAAATTCTGCTTCAAATGATGAAATCTCTCTTCGATGGATGGAGATCTTCAATCAAATCTCTTGGATCTTCGATTTGGATGGAAGGAAGTACAAAATTAAAGAAGAGATAAGAAGTGAAGAAGTGTAGCACTCGAGCTCTCAAAATGGCAGCACTTTGTCGCTTCAAAATCCGGATCCCAAAAAGAGAAGTAGAACCGTGTATTTATAGGCTGGAAATCCTTAGGTTGTCCGCCCCCTTAGGTCGTCCACGACCTAACTCTTGCCGACCTACCCATCCACACGACCTACGACCTAACGACCTACCGCATATGCGCATCCATGGTCTAAAAATGTCACGACCTAAGACTCAACACTAATGCGCGACCTACGACCTAACACTCATAAGCGGCTTAGCGACTTAACGCTACACGACCTAACGATCTAACGCATAGCCGACCTAACAACTTAGAATTTACGCGACCTAACTAGGTCGTCCCACGACCTAACACTTTACACAGGGTCTTAACGACCTATCCTTAACTCGTCCACGACCTAACTTCCTTAGGTCGTTAACTCACTCAACCCCTAGGTCGCTCCATTCCTTAGGTCGTTAACCTTCTTAGGTCGGTCAATTCCTTAAGTCGCCAACTGCTACCACTAACTTCCTTAGGTCGCTCGACCGACCTAAACTATAACACGACCTAACCCCTTAGGTCATCTAAACCCTTAAGTCGTCTACCCCTTAAGTCATCAACTTCCTTAGGTCGCTCGACCGACCTAAACTATAATACGTCCTAACTATCACACGACCTAACTCCTTAGGTCGTTCCAATCCTTAGGTCGCTCCTCTTCACTAAGTCGCTCAACCGACCCAGACTACTACACGACCTAACTCCGGTCGACTTAAGCTTTGGTCGAATTAAACTCTGGACGACTTATCAACACTAACGACCTAAAAATAACAGTTTTACGATCTTTCGATCCGTAAAAATACGGGTCGTTACATTCTCTCCCCCTTAGGAATTTCACCCCGAAATTCCAAACAAACAAGAGCAATCAAAAACTATTCTGCATGCCTACCATCCATAGAAATCAACAAACCATGCGTCCAATTACTAGCCTAACATGCAGAATTCTAAAACTAGAACAAGTTACAATGTCGTGAGATGACACGACACCTTATGGCCATACCTCGAAGAGTTCAGGATGAGCTGCCTTCATCCTCTCTTCCACCTCCCATGTACAGTCGTTAACATCATCGCTCCATTGTATCTTGAGCAACCTAACTACCTTCCTCCTAAGTTGTTTCGTGTTAGTTTCCACAACACGAAGCGGCTTACGAGGTCTCTTATCGACTGGATAAATCTCAAAATCTTCACATCTATCAGTAGAAACCACAGTATTCGAGTCATGCACATACTTCTGTAGATATGATATGTGAAAAACAATATTGTGCACACCCACCATCTTTTCTGGTAACTCCAATTTATAAGCGAGCTTTCCAATTCGCTCGATGATCGGGAATGGTCCAACAAATCTCGGAGTCAATTTTCCTTTCCTCCCGAATCGAATAACATTCTTCAGTGGAGAAATCTTCACAAAAATCATTTCACCTACGTCGAATTCCAAATCCTTACGACGCTTATCGGCATAACTTTTCTGTCGGTCTTTTCCTGCCTTCATTCATTGCCGAATGATCTTTATGCAATCTGAAGTCTGTCGAATCATCTCTGGCCCAAGTATCAGCTTTTCTCCTGTTTCTAACCAACATGTTGGAGAGTTACACGGTCTTCCATACAATGCTTCATACGGTGCCATACCAATGCTTGACGGGTAACTGTTATTATACGAAAATTCTACCAAATGAAGGTGATCTTCCCATGATCCTCCGAAATCTAAAACACAAGCTCTAAGGAGATCTTCCAAAATCCGATTGACTCTCTCGGTCTGACCATCTGTTTGGGGGTGATAAACTGTACTCAAACACAGTTCAGTTCCCAAAACTTCCTGAAAGCTCTTCCAAAATCCACTAGTGAACAATGGGTCTCGATCACTCACTATACTCTTCGGAATACCATGGAATCGAACTATCCACTTAACATACAGCTCAGCCAACTTTGATGCAGTCCTGGTTGATCGAACGGGAATGAATCTTGCACTCTTAGTCAGACGATCTACGATGACCCAAATCCCTTCATTTCCCGTTCTTGTTCTAGGTAGCCCATCAATAAAATCCATCGACATTTGCTCCCACTTCCATGTAGGAACTTCTAATGGCTGAAGCAATCCACTGGGCTTCTTTTGCACAGCTTTTACCAACTGGCAGTTCATGCACTTGGAAATAAAATTCACATATGGGCCTGAAGTCAAATCCAGCTAAATACTCGAGACTCTTCCATTCTGAAAACATAACTCCCAATCCTGCATGTCTTCGACTTAACGCATCTGCCACTGCGTTACCCTTTCCCGGAGTATAGGCTATACCAAAATCATATGATGCCAAAAACTCTAGCCATCGTTGCTGCCGAAGATTCAAATCCTTTTGGGAGAAGAGATACTTCAACGACTTATGATCTGTAAACAACTCGAACCGAACTCCCAATAGGTAATGTCTCCACATCTTCAGAGCAAATACAATCGTCGCTAACTCCAAATCATGAGTCGGATAATTCCTTTCATGTGGCTTCAGTTGTCGACTTGCATACGCAACAACTTTACCCTTCTGCATCAGCACTGCTCCAAGTCCAGTACCACATGCATCGGTATAAACCACCATCTCATCATTTCCACTTGGAATAGTCAAAACAGGAGCACTTGTCAATCGCTCTTTCAGGATTCTGAAAGCTTGCTCACACTTAGCATCCCATTTGAATACCTGATTCTTTTTCGTCAATCCTGTTAATGGTGCAGCCACCTTGGAAAAGTCTTTGATAAATCGACGATAGTATCCTGCTAATCCAAGAAAACTTCTCACATCAGATGCATTCTTAGGTCTAACCCAATCCTGGATTGCTGCCACCTTAGCGGGATCAACCGCTATTCCATTTCCAGAGATAATATGGCCTAAGAACCTCACTTCACTCTTCTAGAAATGACACTTCGAAAACTTAGCTTTCAGCTGATGTTTCCGTAGGATTTCCAAGATAATACGCAAGTGCGTCATGTGCTCTTCTTTAGTTCTGGAATAAATCAAAATATCATCCACGAACACTAGTACGAACTTGTTCAACTGATCTCTGAACACTCTATCCATAAGATCCACAAAATATGCTGGTGCGTTGGTCAATCCAAACGGCATTACCAACCACTCAAAGAAACCTGATGGTGTCCTAAAAGCAGTCTTCGGCACACTATCCTTTGCCACTCTTAACTGGTGAAATCCCGTTGCTAAATCCATCTGAGAAAACACCTTAGCTTCGTGAAGCTGATCAAACAAGTCATCTATTCTCGGCAATGGATACTTGTTCTTCTTAGTCACTTTATTCAGCTCACGATAATCCACACATAACCTCAACGATCCATCCGCTTTGGTTGCGAACACAACTGGGGAACCCCATTCGGACACACTACGCCGAATGAATCCTTTCTGCAAAAGATCATCAACTTGCACCTTCAACTCCTGCTGTTCCCTAGGCGCCATCTGCCTAAGAGGCATCACAACAGGTCTGGCTCCTTCAACTAGATCGATACGAAACTCGATCTCTCTATGCGGCGGTAACCCTTTGACCTCATCAAAGACATCCTCAAATCCATTAGCGATTGGCACCGATGACAGTCCATCCCGTGGAACAACCAGCGAATACATGAAGCTCATGAAGACGCCTTCCTCATGCTTACATCGTATTACAACCTTTCTCCCTTCCACATTCTCGACTGTCACCTCCAACCTTCACAATCAACCTTTGCCGCATACTTCCTAAGCCAGTCCATACCCAAAATAATTCCAAACCCCGCAAAGTTCAGAACAAAACAATCACAAACAAAAGAGCAATCATGACTCGATACAACCAGATCACGGCATAACATACACAGACAGGATGAACCCCCAACTGGATTATTCACAATCAATGGTCTATCAATAATATCCGGTTTTAAACCCAACCGGCATACAAGTTCATTACAAACAAAAGAATGCGACGCCCCAGCATCGAATAACACTCTAATTGGAACACCACATATGGAAAGAGTACCTTGAACCACCACACTCTTTCCTTTCTCTTCAGCGGTATGGGCTTTTGAAGATGATGGAACAACCCCCAAAGCATAAGCTTGCACAATCTGCTTATCCTTCCGCGGTTCTGGACAATTCCTCTTGATATGCCCCGGCTTGTCACAGTTGTGGCACTTCACCGGCACCTTTGGATTCTTGCAATCTCTGGAGAAATGGCCCTTCTGTTGACAATTGTAGCAGGTCACTTCGCCCTTCGGCTTCTTCTAGCCATCCTTACCCTTTTGCTACTGTTGCTTCCTCTTCTTGTTTCCACCCTGCTGTGGTTTAGACTCTTCCTTGGCCATAGCAACAACAGATCCTTCTTTAGGAAACAGATTTTCGTGCCTGAGAGCTTTCTCCACAAGCTTCTCAAATGGATCGTCCAGATGATCCACTAACTGCCTCCCAAGATAAATGTCCAAGCCTGTCGCAAACTTCTCGTTCTTCTGATAAGGAGATTCAATATACGACCGGGCATACTTGGACAAAGCTTCAAACTCAGAAACATACTCAAGAACTAGTCTTCCACCTTGCTTGAGCTCCACAAACT